>CM077001.1:135662967-138162967 GCA_039090855.1 Macrothele yani
TTCTATAAAGAAGATACCTAAGCAAAAAAATACATATATAATTTTGACTCACACCTAGTACAACATAGAAAAGGTTATGTATCTACCTGTGTGAGTAAAAAGGAGAAAAGATAAAAAAATAAAAATAAAACAACTGAATGTAGAAGGTGTCGAGAATACTGAGCCTTGGCTTTATCAAGGACCAGCAAAAACTCTTATAGCATTTCTCACTTCCCACAAAGACCTAGTTGGAAATGGAGTTTCTGCAAGGACCATAGATGCAAGTAACATTCCCACCTACAAAATAGTTTAACAAATATATATATGTCATGTCCTCCGTAGAGTTGCATGACCTAGCACTAGTTAACAATTTCGCTTGCATCCATTAACCTTCCTGGCCCGACCCATGCTCTTCATCTGTTACTTCATTAACAACAGAGAGAAGAAGATTAAAGAGAACTCAAGCTGTGAGAGTGACATAATAATTAGAAATGATTTTCAGCCATAACTGAAAATTCCAAGTTCGTTTGAGAGAAAATTTAAACCTGAAAATCAAATTAACAAAAGAAATCCAAATTTTTAATTGCAATTAAAAAAGGAAATATTAATTTTTAACGAACAGATTTTTGAAAGAAAACTTGGAGTCTAAAACCCCTACTCTACGACTTATGACAGCACGAAAACGAGAATGAAAGTTAAAGATAATAATTAACTAAAGAAAACTTTGTGAGAAGTTATATACCTTAAACAGTTAGTTGCAATATGTACAAAGTATTTCAGCAGTGCTTTAAGTGCATAATTAATTAGTTATTAAGAACTTAACTACTTTGAAAAAAAAACAGCGCATAGACAGCGCATAGAAAAGGAACAAGCTTAGCCAGCTTCTGTTCCTAGGTACCCCAAAAGACGCTCAAAGTTACACAGAGAAAGAGAAAGAGTTAAAACCCGCAAAAATGTTAACAGACAAATGAAACCAATGCCTAAAAGCTGAAAAAGCTAAAAAACGACAGAGAAAAAAGTATACATGAAGTACAAACATTGCACTTATAAAACCTAGAACCCAAAAACAAGGAAGAGAGCTTACCTCTTGTAGCTGACAAAAACTTTTCTCCTCTACAAGAGAAGAACATGGCTGACCTCTTCCGCCACTCCCTAGACGCTGGGGGGCAGTGAGGGTGGGGCTGATGGCCTCCTCATACAGCAAGATAACCAACGCGAGAAGATTTTAACCAGAGAAAAAAAAATATATAAACTTAAGACTGTGGATCTGTATGATCAGAAAGAGCAGAATTAACTCTCTAGAATACATGAGAAATATTATAAAATACACGAGCAGTGTATTTATTTAATAATCTTTGCATGTATTAAATCACCTATAGTGAGCTTCTATAGATTAATCAGAATCTTATTAATTTTAAAGTTGGTTTTACTATTTTTAGTATAGCTATTCTAGTGATGAATAACTAGTTTTCTTTTTTATTTGTTTTTATTTTTCTTTTATAAACAGATTTTTAAGCTTTTTTTGTGATTTTTGTTTAATATTATTTGAAGTTGCTTTTGTTTTAATAGGACCGTCATATCCATAGCACTAAGGTTCCTTTAGGTAGTTAATAGGCATCCTCTAGCCAACTTCCTTACGGCTTTGATTGGTCAAGAATCATATTATTAACTGTGTAGAAAGGAAATTAAAGCAGATCATGCCAACCTTACTCTATTATTCAGAATAATTTTTTCTTAAAGTTCTTTTGATGAAAGAAGAAGGAATTTCGTTCTCTAGAAAACTTTCTAATAGTATATTAATGTGGTAATTGGAAGTCCAAATTGTTTACCTGCAAATTCTTGAAATTCTTAGGACCCTGAGAAATTAGTACAACTTCTCAATTCACTTTTGGTTGAAATGTTATTATTCACAGTGTAGATATTTAATTACTTTGAAGGAAAATGTAACTCTTTTATCAAAGAGAGCTAATAGATGGGTTACCTCTGTGTCGGAAGCTTAATGCTTAAGTCTAGGAACTCCAAGTTCCTGATTACTGTGGTTGGTTTTACATAAGTTAAGAGAGGCTAGGATAGATATTATCAAAAATCACTCTCTATAACTTCTGAATTATTGATACACAGCAGATCATCAATATATCTAAAAGTGTAAAGAGTAGTTATCTGAGCAGGTGGGGTGATTTTTAATGAATTTATATTCCTTAAAGAACAGGAATAGATTAGCTGATATTCTCGTGGACGTTGATGTTCCCATGGGAATACCGATTCACTTGCTTATACAGAGTATTATTATATAAGATATATGGTTATTTTTTATGCAGCAATTGAGATAAGAGTTCCAAGTTCCTACATCAACAAATTGGTTAACAGGTTTAAATTCTTTAGCATATTACAGCTCTTTAAAGGTAGTGATTATATCTGATAGAGGCAGATTAGTATATAGGTTTTCAAAATCATAACTATTAATATCTAGGGGGACAAACTTTGAGTATAGTAGAAATTACTTCTGCATTATGTATTAATTATCCAAAAATCTCTGTACATCAAGTCTAGAGACAGTTTTCTAATGTGTTTCAAAACCTTCTTTAAGACATCTTCAAAAGCAAGATCTATTTTTCTTTTTATGACTCCTTGTCCACTAGCTATGAACCTGAACTTCACAGGATCCTTATGAAACTTAACCGTTGCAAAAGAAATGGAAATTCAGGCTCATGTCTTCTAGTTTGTGGAATTTTAAGTTTCTTGAGAATGCCTTAAACTCGATTTTCTAACTTAGCTTGGTAGAATAACTGCTTACAGGCTCATGTATGTTACTCTATTATTGAGTTCACATAGTTAACAATTCAAAATAGAACTTCTTACAGATAATTGCAAAATTAAATCACCATGCTAGCTTTATCCGTAGTGGTAAAAATAAATTGGTCTTGTACAGTTTGGAGAGTGACCTTTTAGCTTCTCCAGAAGAAAAAGAGGAATTTCTGTCAGGAAACAAAAAGTGATCCAGACCTGCCAACTCACCAGTGAAGCTATTGGAATTATATTATGTTTCCAATTTCTGCGAAGGCCTCAACCCCAGGCTGATTTCGTGTACACGTAAACTGGTTTTTACGATGTACCTATTAACATCTTGAGTGAAGCTCTCAGGAGAATCCTTTCTTTGGAAATTGTGAAGGAAGGGTCTGAATTTAGAGCCATACTCTAATAAATTCCCTAAGCTTTTTTCATTTTCAACTTTCAAAACTCAAGTTTCCGAGTGATAATATGGTTGTAATTCTTATCATAGTGAACTGTTTCTTTTATGTTCATCACAAGAACATGTTATAGTAATTACAGGGAATGTGAGCTCGAAGAGTTAAGTTTTGTAGTTTTTAACTATTGACCCTAAGAGTCTTAACATATTTAAAACTTACAATGAGACTGGTGCCTGTGGATGGGAAAAAAAAATTGCATTATTGTTACGTGAAGACAGAACTTGAAAACACCTAACATTGAGATTATCGTGAGGCTTTATTTAGGAACCTGATGTGCTGTAACAAAATTACTGAGAGAAAAATTCTTTAAGAGAAATTTTATCTTTAAGAATGTGTTTAAGATAATGTCCAGAACCAAAGCAAAAACATGCTTATCAACATGGTCAGCAGTTTCATTCCAGAATTTGAAAAAACTTTTAAGGACAGAGTGCTTGAAGGACTTGAGAATTTTGTAAGTATGTTTTAAACAAAATTAAGTGACCTATTTAAGTTTTAAAGCTTTCCAGAGTTTTTAGCAAGTTTAAGCATAAAAATCAACTTTGCTTGATGTGCAGAAATAACTCTTCTCTGTCCTCTATTACCTCTCAGAGCAGCTCTTATTATTAACAAGAAAAGAAGAGTTCACGAATTGAAAATTTATGCTGATTATGCTTATTGTCAGATGAGAGTGGAATTAAGGCCATAGGGATAAAGAGACTGATGCTGCAAGAATTTCAAGGGATTCAGTTTCTAGCCGAGCATAGAGGTCAGGGATAATATTCTTAAGTATCCACTCTATTTTCACTTTGTCAAAAACCATGAGTATGGAAATGCTCATAATTCAAAGGTCAAGTACTGGTTGACGTTTGTGGAGGAGTTCACTCCTGAATTAGAGAACTTGTTTACCTAGAGATCTGTGAACCATTAATCCTAAAGATGGAAGAGGATTTTTACTTTGGCCAATATAGCTAAGGTTTGAATAGTGCAAAGACAGTGCAAAGGTGAGCTTATAGATGGTATTGTAGGCTTTTGCAAAAACTTGTTGGAGCAATTATCCTCCAACAGAAGAGATACAGGTTAGGATCTGCAGATTTTACATGTCCAAACAACGTTTGTCATTTCACATAACTTTAAGATTACCTTTGCAGCAGCGAGTTCATACACTATGGGAAAGGGTGCTTCAGCCTAACCGAGCAGGAGGACTTAAAATATCCTGAGCTGACCTCCAATCCTTTCATCGTGCCTTAGAACTTTCCACTTGGGCCCAAAACACTACAAATTCTGAGCAAACCAACTAGGAAAACACTTTTTAGAAATAAGCAGATCCAAGAAAAAGAACCAAACTCGAGTATAAACTACACTCCAAAAAGCTGCATCCAAAACATACTAAAAAATAAAAATTAGAAAATGAAAAAAACCTCAAATAAAAAAATAGTAATAAAAAAAAAAAAAAAAAAAGTAATAATAAAACATTTTCAACTAGAATTTATGCGCATGAGCTGCTAAATAATAAATTGAAATTAGAATATACTTAACAGAAGCAAAACTGAAGAACTAAGGAAAAACTTTAGAATTTAAAACGAAGTTTGCAAAATAACCTGAAAAATCAAAACGCATGCAACGCAGCAGTTTTGAAAAAATTCAGAATTCACATTCTATAAAGAAGAGATACCTACAAAAGCAAAAAAATACATATATAATTTTGACTCACACCTAGTACAACCATAGAAAGGTTATGTATCTACTGTGTGAGTAAAAGGAGAAAAGATAAAAAAAAATAAAATAAAACAACATAAGATATGTAGAAGGTTGTCGAAGAAATACCAAAATGAGCCTTGGCTTTATCAAGGACCGGCAAAAACTCTGCATTTTCTCACTTCCACAAAGACCTAGATTCTTGGAAATGGGTTTCTGCAGAGGCCATAGATGCAAGTAACATTCCCACCTAAAATAGTTTAACAAATATATATGTATGTCATGTCCTCCCGTAGAGGATTGCATGACCTAGCACTTAGTTAACAATTTCGCTTGCATCCAAATTAACGCTTCCTGGCCACGACCCATGCTCTTCATCTGTTACCTATTAAACAGAGAGAAAGAAGATTAAAGAGAACTCAAGCTGTGAGAGTGACATAATAATTAGAAATGATTTTCAGCCATAACGAAATTCCAGAGTTCTAGTTTGAGAGAAATTTAAACCTGAAAATCAATGCAAAAGAAATCCAAATTTTTAAATTGCAATTAAAAAAATATTAATTTTTAACAGAACAGATTTTTGAAAGAAAAGCTGAGTCTAAAACCCCCTACTCTACAACTTATGACAGCACGAAAACGAGAATAAGTTAAAGATAATAATTAACTAAAAAGAAAACTTTGAGAAAGTTATATACCTTAAACAGTTAGTTGCAATATGTACAAAAGTATTTCAGCAGTGCTTTAAGTGCATAATTAATTATGTTATTAAGACAACTCTAACTACTTTGAAAAAACAGCGCACTAGACAGCGCATAGAAAAGGAACAAGCTTAGCCAGCTTCTGTTCCTAGGTACCCCAAAAAGACAGCTCAAAGTTACAGAAAAGAAAGAGTTAAACCCCGCAAAAATGTTTAACAAGACAAACCAATGCCCTAAAAAGCTGAAAAAAGCTAAAAAACGACAGAGAAAAAGGTACATGAAGTACAAACATTGAACTTATAAAACCTAGAACCCAAAAACAGGAAGAGAGCTTACACTCTTGTGTGACAAAAAAACTTTTTCTCCTCATCAAAGAGAAGAACATAGGCTGAGCCTCTTCCGCCACTCCCTAGACGCTGGGGGGCAGTGAGGGTGGGAAGCTGATAGCACTCCTCATCTGGCAGCAACAGAAACCAACGCGCGGAGAATTTTAACCAGAGAAAAAAAATATATATATATAAAACTTAAAGACTGTGGATCTGTATGATCAGAAAGAGCAGAATTAACTCTCCAGAATACATGAGAAATATTATTAAAATATTTGACGAGCAGTGTATTTAATAATCTTTGCATGTATTAAATCACCTTAGTGAGCTTCTATAGATTAATCAGAATCTTATTAATTTTAAAGTTGGTTTTACTATTTTTAGTATAGCTATTCTAGTGATGAATAACTAGTTTTCTTTTTTATTTGTTTTTATTTTCTTTTATAAACAGATTTTTAAGCTTTTTTGTGATTTTGTTTATATTATTTAATTTTTTGTTTTAATAGGACCGTCATATCCATAGCACTAAGGTTCCTTTAGGTAGTTAATAGGCATCCTCTAGCCAACTTCCTTACGGCTTTGATTGGTCAGAATCATATTATTAACTGTGTAGAAAATTAAAGCAGATCTGCCAACCTTACTCTATTATTCAGAATAATTTTTCTTAAAGTTCTTTTGATGAAAGAAGAAGGAATTTCGTTCTCTAGAAAACTTTCTAATAGTATATTAATGTAGTAATTGAAGTCCAAATTGTTGCTGCAAATTCTTGAAATTCTTAGGACCTGAGAAATTAGTACATTCTCAATTACTTTGGTTGAAATGTTATTATTCCAGTGTAGATATTTAATTACTTTGAAAGGAAAATTAACTCTTTTATCAAAGAGGCTAATAGATGGGTTACCTCTGTTGAGCTTAATGCTTAAGTCTAGGAACTCAAGTTCCTGATTACTGTGGTTGGTTTTACATAAGTTAAGAGAGCTAGGATAGATATTATCAAAATCACTCTCTATAACTTCTGAATTATTGATACACAGCAGATCATCAATATATCTAAAAGTGTAAAGGTAGTTATCTGAGCAGGTGGGGTGATTTTTAATGAATTTATATTCCTTAAAGAACAGGAATAGATTAGCGATATTCGTGGACGTTGATGTTCCCATTGGGAATACCGTTCACTTGCTTATAAGTATTATTATATAAGATATGGTTATTTTTTATGCAGCAATTGAGATAAGAGTTCCAAGTTCCTACATCAACAAATTGGTTAAGTTTAAATTCTGCATACAGCTCTTTAAAGGTAGTGATTATATCTGATAGAGGCAGATTAGTATATAGGTTTTCAAAATCATAACTATTAATATCTAGGAGACATACTTTGAGTATAGTAGAAATTACTTCTGCATTATTATTAATTATCCAAAAATCTCTGTACATCAAGTTAGAACAGTTTCTAATGTGTTTCAAAACCTTCTTTAAGACATCTTCAAAAGCAAGATCTATTTTCTTTTTATGACTCCTTACTCCACTAGCTATGAACCTGAACTTCACAGGATCCTTATGAAACTTAACCGTTGCAAAAAGAAATGGAAATTCAGGCTCATATCTTCTAGTTTGTGGAATTTTAAGTTTCTTGAAGAATGCCTTAAACCGATTTTCTAACTGCTTGGTAGAATAACTTACGGGCTCGTATGTTACTCTATTATTGAGTTCCATAGTTAACAATTCAAAATAGAACTTCTTACAGATAATTGCAAAATTATTGCTAGCTTTATCCGTAGTGGTAAAAATAAATTGGTCTTGTAGTTTGGAGAGTGACCTTTTAGCTTCTCCAGAGAAAAAGAGATTTCTGTCGAAACAAAAGTCCAGACCTGCCAACTCACCGGTGAAGCTATTGATTATATTATATTTCCATTCTGCGAAGGCCTCAATAGGCTGATTGTACGTTAAACTGGTTTTTACGATGTACCTATTAACATCTTGAGTGAAGCTCTCAAGAATCCTTTCTTTGGAAATTGTGAAGGAAGGTCTGAATTTAGAGCCATACTCTAATAAAATCCCTAAGCTTTTCATTTTCAACAAAACTCAAGTTTCCGGTGATAATATGGTTGTAATTCTTATCATAGTGAACTGTTTCTTTATGTTCATCACAAGAACATGTAGTAATTACAGGAATGTAGCTCGAAGAGTTAAGTTTGTAGTTTTTAACTATTGACCCTAAGGTCTTAACATATTTAAAACTTACAATAGACTGGTGCCTGTGGATGGGAAAAAAATTGCATTATTGTAGAACAGCTTCCTAACATTGAGATTATCGTAGGCTTTATTTAGGAACCTGATGGTAACAAAATTACTGGAAAATTCTTTAAGAGAAATTTTATCTTTAAGAATATGTTTAAGAATGTCCAGAACCAAAGCAAAAACATGCTTATCAACATGGTCAGCAGTTTCATTCCAGAATTTGAAAAAACTTTTAAGGACAGAGTGCTTGAAGGACTTGAGAATTTTGTAAGTATTTTTAACAAAATTAGTGCCAGTTTTAAAGCTTTCCAGAGTTTTTAGCAGGTTAGCAAAATCAACTTTGCTTGATGTGCGAAATAACCTCTGTCCTCTATTACCTCTAGAGCAGCTCTTATTATTAACAAGAAAGAAGAGTTCACGAATTGAAAATTTATGCTGATTATGCTTATTGTCAGATAGAGTGGAATTAAGGCCATAGGGATAAAGAGACTGATGCTGCAAAATTTCAAGGGATTCAGTTTCTAGCCGAGCATAGAGGTCAGGGATAATATGTAGTATCTCTATTTTCACTTTGTCAAAACCATGAGTATGGAAATGCTCTAATTCAAAGGTAGAGTACTGGTTGACGTTTGTGGAGGGGTTCACTCCTGAATTAGAGAACTTGTTTACTAGAGATCTGTGACCATTAATCCTAAGATGAAGAGGATTTTTACTTTGGCCAATATAGCTAAGGTTGCAGACAGTACAGGTGAGCTTATAGATGGTATTGTAGGCTTTGCAAAACTTGTTGGAGCAATTATCCTCAACAGAAGAATACAGGTTAGGATCTGCAGATTTACATGTCAAACAACGTTTGTCATTTCATAACTTTAGATTACCTTTGCCAGCGAGTTCATACACTATGGGAAAGGGTGCTAGCCTAACCGAGCAGGAGGACTTAAAATATCTGAGCTGACCTCCAATCCTTTCATCGTCCTTAGAACTCCACTTGGGCCAAAACATACAAATTCTGAGCAAACCAACTAGGAAAAACTTTTTAGAAATAAGCAGTCCAAGAAAAGACCAAACTCGAGTATAAACTACACTCCAAAAAGCTGCATCCAAAACATACTAAAAATAAAAATTAGAAAATGAAAAAAACCTCAAATAAAAAAATAGTAATAAAAAAAAAAAAAAAAAAAAGTAATAATAAAACATTTCAACTAGAATTTGCGCATGAGCTGCTAAATAATAAATTGAAATTAGTTACTTAAGAGCAAAACTGAAGACTAAGGAAAAACTTTAGAATTTAAAACGAAGGTTGCAAAATAACCTGAAAATCAAAACGCGCAACGCAGCAGTTTTGAAAATTCAGAATTCACATTCTATAAAGAAGATACCTAAGCAAAAAAATACATATATAATTTTGACTCACACCTAGTACAACATAGAAAAGGTTATGTATCTACCTGTGTGAGTAAAAGGAGAAAAGATAAAAAAATAAAATAAAACAACTGAATGTAGAAGGTGTCGAGAATACTGAGCCTTGGCTTTATCAAGGACCGGCAAAAACTCTGCATTTTCTCACTTCCACAAAGACCTAGTTGGAAATGGGTTTCTGCAAGGCCATAGATGCAAGTAACATTCCCACCTAAAATAGTTTAACAAATATATATATGTCATGTCCTCCGTAGAGTTGCATGACCTAGCACTAGTTAACAATTTCGCTTGCATCCATTAACCTTCCTGGCCCGACCCATGCTCTTCATCTGTTACTATTAAACAGAGAGAAGAAGATTAAAGAGAACTCAAGCTGTGAGAGTGACATAATAATTAGAAATGATTTTCAGCCATAACGAAATTCCAAGTTCGTTTGAGAGAGAATTTAAACCTGAAAATCAATGCAAAAGAAATCCAAATTTTTAAATTGCAATTAAAAAAAGGAAATATTAATTTTTAACGAACAGATTTTTGAAAGAAAACTTGAGTCTAAAACCCCCTACTCTACGACTTATGACAGCACGAAAAACGAGAATAAGTTAAAGATAATAATTAACTAAAGAAAACTTTGTGAAAGTTATATACCTTAAACAGTTAGTTGCAATATGTACAAAGTATTTCAGCAGTGCTTTAAGTGCATAATTAATTAGTTATTAAGAACTTAACTACTTTGAAAAAACAGCGCATAGACAGCGCATAGAAAAGGAACAAGCTTAGCCAGCTTCTGTTCCTAGGTACCCCAAAAGACGCTCAAAGTTACAGAGAAAAGAAAGAGTTAAAACCCGCAAAAATGTTAACAGACAAACCAATGCCTAAAAGCTGAAAAGCTAAAAAACGACAGAGAAAAAGTACATGAAGTACAAACATTGCACTTATAAAACCTAGAACCCAAAAACAGGGAAGAGAGCTTACCTCTTGTGTGACAAAAACTTTTCTCCTCACAAGAGAAGAACATGGCTGACCTCTTCCGCCACTCCCTAGACGCTGGGGGGCAGTGAGGGTGGGGCTGATGGCCTCCTCATGCAGCAAGAAACCAACGCGCGGAGATTTTAACCAGAGAAAAAAAAATATATATAAACTTAAGACTGTGGATCTGTATGATCAGAAAGAGCAGAATTAACTCTCCAGAATACATGAGAAATATTATAAAATACACGAGCAGTGTATTTAATAATCTTTGCATGTATTAAATCACCTTAGTGAGCTTCTATAGATTAATCAGAATCTTATTAATTTTAAAGTTGGTTTTACTATTTTTAGTATAGCTATTCTAGTGATGAATAACTAGTTTTCTTTTTTATTTGTTTTTATTTTCTTTTTATAAACAGATTTTTAAGCTTTTTTTGTGATTTTGTTTATATTATTTAATTTTTTGTTTTAATAGGACCGTCATATCCATAGCACTAAGGTTCCTTTAGGTAGTTAATAGGCATCCTCTAGCCAACTTCCTTACGGCTTTGATTGGTCAGAATCATATTATTAACTGTGTAGAAAATTAAAGCAGATCTGCCAACCTTACTCTATTATTCAGAATAATTTTTCTTAAAGTTCTTTTGATGAAAGAAGAAGGAATTTCTGTTCTCTAGAAAACTTTCTAATAGTATATTAATGTGGTAATTGAAGTCCAAATTGTTGCTGCAAATTCTTGAAATTCTTAGGACCTGAGAAATTAGTACATTCTCAATTACTTTGGTTGAAATGTTATTATTCCAGTGTAGATATTTAATTACTTTGAAAGGAAAATTAACTCTTTTATCAAAGAGGCTAATAGATGGGTTACCTCTGTTGAGCTTAATGCTTAAGTCTAGGAACTCAAGTTCCTGATTACTGTGGTTGGTTTTACATAAGTTAAGAGAGCTAGGATAGATATTATCAAAATCACTCTCTATAACTTCTGAATTATTGATACACAGCAGATCATCAATATATCTAAAAGTGTAAAGGTAGTTATCTGAGCAGGTGGGGTGATTTTTAATGAATTTATATTCCTTAAAGAACAGGAATAGATTAGCGATATTCGTGGACGTTGATGTTCCCATGGGAATACCGTTCACTTGCTTATAGAGAGTATTATTATATAAGATATGGTTATTTTTTATGCAGCAATTGAGATAAGAGTTCCAAGTTCCTACATCAACAAATTGGTTAAGTTTAAATTCTGCATACAGCTCTTTAAAGGTAGTGATTATATCTGATAGAGGCAGATTAGTATATAGGTTTTCAAAATCATAACTATTAATATCTAGGGGACATACTTTGAGTATAGTAGAAATTACTTCTGCATTATTATTAATTATCCAAAAATCTCTGTACATCAAGTTAGAACAGTTTCTAATGTGTTTCAAAACCTTCTTTAAGACATCTTCAAAAGCAAGATCTATTTTCTTTTTATGACTCCTTACTCCACTAGCTATGAACCTGAACTTCACAGGATCCTTATGAAACTTAACCGTTGCAAAAAGAAATGGAAATTCAGGCTCATATCTTCTAGTTTGTGGAATTTTAAGTTTCTTGAAGAATGCCTTAAACCGATTTTCTAACTGCTTGGTAGAATAACTTACGGGCTCTGTATGTTACTCTATTATTGAGTTCCATAGTTAACAATTCAAAATAGAACTTCTTACAGATAATTGCAAAATTATTGCTAGCTTTATCCGTAGTGGTAAAAATAAATTGGTCTTGTAGTTTGGAGAGTGACCTTTTAGCTTCTCCAGAGAAAAAGAGATTTCTGTCGAAACAAAAGTCCAGACCTGCCAACTCACCGGTGAAGCTATTGATTATATTATATTTCCATTCTGCGAAGGCCTCAATAGGCTGATTGTACGTTAAACTGGTTTTTACGATGTACCTATTAACATCTTGAGTGAAGCTCTCAAGAATCCTTTCTTTGGAAATTGTGAAGGAAGGTCTGAATTTAGAGCCATACTCTAATAAAATCCTAAGCTTTTCATTTTCAACAAAACTCAAGTTTCCGGTGATAATATGGTTGTAATTCTTATCATAGTGAACTGTTTCTTTATGTTCATCACAAGAACATGTAGTAATTACAGGAATGTAGCTCGAAGAGTTAAGTTTGTAGTTTTTAACTATTGACCCTAAGGTCTTAACATATTTAAAACTTACAATAGACTGGTGCCTGTGGATGGGAAAAAAATTGCATTATTGTAGAACAGCTTCCTAACATTGAGATTATCGTAGGCTTTATTTAGGAACCTGATGGTAACAAAATTACTGGAAAATTCTTTAAGAGAAATTTTATCTTTAAGAATGTGTTTAAGAATGTCCAGAACCAAAGCAAAAACATGCTTATCAACATGGTCAGCAGTTTCATTCCAGAATTTGAAAAAACTTTTAAGGACAGAGTGCTTGAAGGACTTGAGAATTTTGTAAGTATTTTTAACAAAATTAGTGCCAGTTTTAAAGCTTTCCAGAGTTTTTAGCAGGTTAGCAAAATCAACTTTGCTTGATGTGCGAAATAACCTCTGTCCTCTATTACCTCTAGAGCAGCTCTTATTATTAACAAGAAAGAAGAGTTCACGAATTGAAAATTTATGCTGATTATGCTTATTGTCAGATAGAGTGGAATTAAGGCCATAGGGATAAAGAGACTGATGCTGCAAAATTTCAAGGGATTCAGTTTCTAGCCGAGCATAGAGGTCAGGGATAATATGTAGTATCTCTATTTTCACTTTGTCAAAACCATGAGTATGGAAATGCTCTAATTCAAAGGTAGAGTACTGGTTGACGTTTGTGGAGGGGTTCACTCCTGAATTAGAGAACTTGTTTACTAGAGATCTGTGACCATTAATCCTAAGATGAAGAGGATTTTTACTTTGGCCAATATAGCTAAGGTTGCAGACAGTACAGGTGAGCTTATAGATGGTATTGTAGGCTTTGCAAAACTTGTTGGAGCAATTATCCTCAACAGAAGAATACAGGTTAGGATCTGCAGATTTACATGTCAAACAACGTTTGTCATTTCATAACTTTAGATTACCTTTGCCAGCGAGTTCATACACTATGGGAAAGGGTGCTAGCCTAACCGAGCGGGAGGACTTAAAATATCTGAGCTGACCTCCAATCCTTTCATCGTCCTTAGAACTCCACTTGGGCCAAAACATACAAATTCTGAGCAAACCAACTAGGAAAAACTTTTTAGAAATAAGCAGTCCAAGAAAAGACCAAACTCGAGTATAAACTACACTCCAAAAAGCTGCATCCAAAACATACTAAAAATAAAAATTAGAAAATGAAAAAAACCTCAAATAAAAAAATAGTAATAAAAAAAAAAAAAAAAAAAAAAAAAAAGTAATAATAAAACATTTCAACTAGAATTTGCGCATGAGCTGCTAAATAATAAATTGAAATTAGTTACTTAAGAGCAAAACTGAAGACTAAGGAAAAACTTTAGAATTTAAAACGAAGGTTGCAAAATAACCTGAAAATCAAAACGCGCAACGCAGCAGTTTTGAAAATTCAGAATTCACATTCTATAAAGAAGATACCTAAGCAAAAAAATACATATATAATTTTGACTCACACCTAGTACAACATAGAAAAGGTTATGTATCTACCTGTGTGAGTAAAAGGAGAAAAGATAAAAAAATAAAATAAAACAACTGAATGTAGAAGGTGTCGAGAATACTGAGCCTTGGCTTTATCAAGGACCGGCAAAAACTCTGCATTTTCTCACTTCCACAAAGACCTAGTTGGAAATGGGTTTCTGCAAGGCCATAGATGCAAGTAACATTCCCACCTAAAATAGTTTAACAAATATATATATGTCATGTCCTCCGTAGAGTTGCATGACCTAGCACTAGTTAACAATTTCGCTTGCATCCATTAACCTTCCTGGCCCGACCCATGCTCTTCATCTGTTACTATTAAACAGAGAGAAGAAGATTAAAGAGAACTCAAGCTGTGAGAGTGACATAATAATTAGAAATGATTTTCAGCCATAACGAAATTCCAAGTTCGTTTGAGAGAGAATTTAAACCTGAAAATCAATGCAAAAGAAATCCAAATTTTTAAATTGCAATTAAAAAAGGAAATATTAATTTTTAACGAACAGATTTTTGAAAGAAAACTTGAGTCTAAAACCCCTACTCTACAACTTATGACAGCACGAAAACGAGAATAAGTTAAAGATAATAATTAACTAAAGAAAACTTTGTGAAAGTTATATACCTTAAACAGTTAGTTGCAATATGTACAAAGTATTTCAGCAGTGCTTTAAGTGCATAATTAATTAGTTATTAAGAACTTAACTACTTTGAAAAAACAGCGCATAGACAGCGCATAGAAAAGGAACAAGCTTAGCCATCTTCTGTTCCTAGGTACCCCAAAAGACGCTCAAAGTTACAGAGAAAAGAAAGAGTTAAAACCCGCAAAAATGTTAACAGACAAACCAATGCCTAAAAGCTGAAAAGCTAAAAAACGACAGAGAAAAAGTACATGAAGTACAAACATTGCACTTATAAAACCTAGAACCCAAAAACAGGGAAGAGAGCTTACCTCTTGTGTGACAAAAACTTTTCTCCTCACAAGAGAAGAACATGGCTGACCTCTTCCGCCACTCCCTAGACGCTGGGGGGCAGTGAGGGTGGGGCTGATGGCCTCCTCATGCAGCAAGAAACCAACGCGCGGAGATTTTAACCAGAGAAAAAAAAATATATATAAACTTAAGACTGTGGATCTGTATGATCAGAAAGAGCAGAATTAACTCTCCAGAATACATGAGAAATATTATAAAATACACGAGCAGTGTATTTAATAATCTTTGCATGTATTAAATCACCTTAGTGAGCTTCTATAGATTAATCAGAATCTTATTAATTTTAAAGTTGGTTTTACTATTTTTAGTATAGCTATTCTAGTGATGAATAACTAGTTTTCTTTTTTATTTGTTTTTATTTTCTTTTATAAACAGATTTTTAAGCTTTTTTGTGATTTTGTTTATATTATTTAATTTTTTGTTTTAATAGGACCGTCATATCCATAGCACTAAGGTTCCTTTAGGTAGTTAATAGGCATCCTCTAGCCAACTTCCTTACGGCTTTGATTGGTCAGAATCATATTATTAACTGTGTAGAAAATTAAAGCAGATCTGCCAACCTTACTCTATTATTCAGAATAATTTTTCTTAAAGTTCTTTTGATGAAAGAAGAAGGAATTTCGTTCTCTAGAAAACTTTCTAATAGTATATTAATGTGGTAATTGAAGTCCAAATTGTTGCTGCAAATTCTTGAAATTCTTAGGACCTGAGAAATTAGTACATTCTCAATTACTTTGGTTGAAATGTTATTATTCCAGTGTAGATATTTAATTACTTTGAAAGGAAAATTAACTCTTTTATCAAAGAGGCTAATAGATGGGTTACCTCTGTTGAGCTTAATGCTTAAGTCTAGGAACTCAAGTTCCTGATTACTGTGGTTGGTTTTACATAAGTTAAGAGAGCTAGGATAGATATTATCAAAATCACTCTCTATAACTTCTGAATTATTGATACACAGCAGATCATCAATATATCTAAAAGTGTAAAGGTAGTTATCTGAGCAGGTGGGGTGATTTTTAATGAATTTATATTCCTTAAAGAACAGGAATAGATTAGCGATATTCGTGGACGTTGATGTTCCCATGGGAATACCGTTCACTTGCTTATAGAGAGTATTATTATATAAGATATGGTTATTTTTTATGCAGCAATTGAGATAAGAGTTCCAAGTTCCTACATCAACAAATTGGTTAAGTTTAAATTCTGCATACAGCTCTTTAAAGGTAGTGATTATATCTGATAGAGGCAGATTAGTATATAGGTTTTCAAAATCATAACTATTAATATCTAGGGGACATACTTTGAGTATAGTAGAAATTACTTCTGCATTATTATTAATTATCCAAAAATCTCTGTACATCAAGTTAGAACAGTTTCTAATGTGTTTCAAAACCTTCTTTAAGACATCTTCAAAAGCAAGATCTATTTTCTTTTTATGACTCCTTACTCCACTAGCTATGAACCTGAACTTCACAGGATCCTTATGAAACTTAAAACCGTTGCAAAAAGAAATGGAAATTCAGGCTCATATCTTCTAGTTTGTGGAATTTTAAGTTTCTTGAAGAATGCCTTAAACCGATTTTCTAACTGCTTGGTAGAATAACTTACGGGCTCGTATGTTACTCTATTATTGAGTTCCATAGTTAACAATTCAAAATAGAACTTCTTACAGATAATTGCAAAATTATTGCTAGCTTTATCCGTAGTGGTAAAAATAAATTGGTCTTGTAGTTTGGAGAGTGACCTTTTAGCTTCTCCAGAGAAAAAGAGATTTCTGTCGAAACAAAAGTCCAGACCTGCCAACTCACCGGTGAAGCTATTGATTATATTATATTTCCATTCTGCGAAGGCCTCAATAGGCTGATTGTACGTTAAACTGGTTTTTACGATGTACCTATTAACATCTTGAGTGAAGCTCTCAAGAATCCTTTCTTTGGAAATTGTGAAGGAAGGTCTGAATTTAGAGCCATACTCTAATAAAATCCTAAGCTTTTCATTTTCAACAAAACTCAAGTTTCCGGTGATAATATGGTTGTAATTCTTATCATAGTGAACTGTTTCTTTATGTTCATCACAAGAACATGTAGTAATTACAGGAATGTAGCTCGAAGAGTTAAGTTTGTAGTTTTTAACTATTGACCCTAAGGTCTTAACATATTTAAAACTTACAATAGACTGGTGCCTGTGGATGGGAAAAAAAATTGCATTATTGTAGAACAGCTTCCTAACATTGAGATTATCGTAGGCTTTATTTAGGAACCTGATGGTAACAAAATTACTGGAAAATTCTTTAAGAGAAATTTTATCTTTAAGAATGTGTTTAAGAATGTCCAGAACCAAAGCAAAAACATGCTTATCAACATGGTCAGCAGTTTCATTCCAGAATTTGAAAAAACTTTTAAGGACAGAGTGCTTGAAGGACTTGAGAATTTTGTAAGTATTTTTAACAAAATTAGTGCCAGTTTTAAAGCTTTCCAGAGTTTTTAGCAGGTTAGCAAAATCAACTTTGCTTGATGTGCGAAATAACCTCTGTCCTCTATTACCTCTAGAGCAGCTCTTATTATTAACAAGAAAGAAGAGTTCACGAATTGAAAATTTATGCTGATTATGCTTATTGTCAGATAGAGTGGAATTAAGGCCATAGGGATAAAGAGACTGATGCTGCAAAATTTCAAGGGATTCAGTTTCTAGCCGAGCATAGAGGTCAGGGATAATATGTAGTATCTCTATTTTCACTTTGTCAAAACCATGAGTATGGAAATGCTCTAATTCAAAGGTAGAGTACTGGTTGACGTTTGTGGAGGGGTTCACTCCTGAATTAGAGAACTTGTTTACTAGAGATCTGTGACCATTAATCCTAAGATGAAGAGGATTTTTACTTTGGCCAATATAGCTAAGGTTGCAGACAGTACAGGTGAGCTTATAGATGGTATTGTAGGCTTTGCAAAACTTGTTGGAGCAATTATCCTCAACAGAAGAATACAGGTTAGGATCTGCAGATTTACATGTCAAACAACGTTTGTCATTTCATAACTTTAGATTACCTTTGCCAGCGAGTTCATACACTATGGGAAAGGGTGCTAGCCTAACCGAGCGGGAGGACTTAAAATATCTGAGCTGACCTCCAATCCTTTCATCGTCCTTAGAACTCCACTTGGGCCAAAACATACAAATTCTGAGCAAACCAACTATGAAAAACTTTTTAGAAATAAGCAGTCCAAGAAAAGACCAAACTCGAGTATAAACTACACTCCAAAAAGCTGCATCCAAAACATACTAAAAATAAAAATTAGAAAATGAAAAAAACCTCAAATAAAAAAATAGTAATAAAAAAAAAAAAAAAAAAAAAAAGTAATAATAAAACATTTCAACTAGAATTTGCGCATGAGCTGCTAAATAATAAATTGAAATTAGTTACTTAAGAGCAAAACTGAAGACTAAGGAAAAACTTTAGAATTTAAACGAAGGTTGCAAAATAACCTGAAAATCAAAACGCGCAACGCAGCAGTTTTGAAAATTCAGAATTCACATTCTATAAAGAAGATACCTAAGCAAAAAAATACATATATAATTTTGACTCACACCTAGTACAACATAGAAAAGGTTATGTATCTACCTGTGTGAGTAAAAGGAGAAAAGATAAAAAAATAAAATAAAACAACTGAATGTAGAAGGTGTCGAGAATACTGAGCCTTGGCTTTATCAAGGACCGGCAAAAACTCTGCATTTTCTCACTTCCACAAAGACCTAGTTGGAAATGGGTTTCTGCAAGGCCATAGATGCAAGTAACATTCCCACCTAAAATAGTTTAACAAATATATATATGTCATGTCCTCCGTAGAGTTGCATGACCTAGCACTAGTTAACAATTTCGCTTGCATCCATTAACCTTCCTGGCCCGACCCATGCTCTTCATCTGTTACTATTAAACAGAGAGAAGAAGATTAAAGAGAACTCAAGCTGTGAGAGTGACATAATAATTAGAAATGATTTTCAGCCATAACGAAATTCCAAGTTCGTTTGAGAGAGAATTTAAACCTGAAAATCAATGCAAAAGAAATCCAAATTTTTAAATTGCAATTAAAAAAGGAAATATTAATTTTTAACGAACAGATTTTTGAAAGAAAACTTGAGTCTAAAACCCCCTACTCTACGACTTATGACAGCACGAAAACGAGAATAAGTTAAAGATAATAATTAACTAAAGAAAAACTTTGTGAAAGTTATATACCTTAAACAGTTAGTTGCAATATGTACAAAGTATTTCAGCAGTGCTTTAAGTGCATAATTAATTAGTTATTAAGAACTTAACTACTTTGAAAAAACAGCGCATAGACAGCGCATAGAAAAGGAACAAGCTTAGCCAGCTTCTGTTCCTAGGTACCCCAAAAGACGCTCAAAGTTACAGAGAAAAGAAAGAGTTAAAACCCGCAAAAATGTTAACAGACAAACCAATGCCTAAAAGCTGAAAAAGCTAAAAAACGACAGAGAAAAAGTACATGAAGTACAAACATTGCACTTATAAAACCTAGAACCCAAAAACAGGGAAGAGAGCTTACCTCTTGTGTGACAAAAACTTTTCTCCTCACAAGAGAAGAACATGGCTGACCTCTTCCGCCACTCCCTAGACGCTGGGGGGCAGTGGGGGTGGGGCTGATGGCCTCCTCATGCAGCAAGAAACCAACGCGCGGAGATTTTAACCAGAGAAAAAAATATATATAAACTTAAGACTGTGGATCTGTATGATCAGAAAGAGCAGAATTAACTCTCCAGAATACATGAGAAATATTATAAAATACACGAGCAGTGTATTTAATAATCTTTGCATGTATTAAATCACCTTAGTGAGCTTCTATAGATTAATCAGAATCTTATTAATTTTAAAGTTGGTTTTACTATTTTTAGTATAGCTATTCTAGTGATGAATAACTAGTTTTCTTTTTTATTTGTTTTTATTTTCTTTTATAAACAGATTTTTAAGCTTTTTTTGTGATTTTGTTTATATTATTTAATTTTTTGTTTTAATAGGACCGTCATATCCATAGCACTAAGGTTCCTTTAGGTAGTTAATAGGCATCCTCTAGCCAACTTCCTTACGGCTTTGATTGGTCAGAATCATATTATTAACTGTGTAGAAAATTAAAGCAGATCTGCCAACCTTACTCTATTATTCAGAATAATTTTTCTTAAAGTTCTTTTGATGAAAGAAGAAGGAATTTCGTTCTCTAGAAAACTTTCTAATAGTATATTAATGTGGTAATTGAAGTCCAAATTGTTGCTGCAAATTCTTGAAATTCTTAGGACCTGAGAAATTAGTACATTCTCAATTACTTTGGTTGAAATGTTATTATTCCAGTGTAGATATTTAATTACTTTGAAAGGAAAATTAACTCTTTTATCAAAGAGGCTAATAGATGGGTTACCTCTGTTGAGCTTAATGCTTAAGTCTAGGAACTCAAGTTCCTGATTACTGTGGTTGGTTTTACATAAGTTAAGAGAGCTAGGATAGATATTATCAAAATCACTCTCTATAACTTCTGAATTATTGATACACAGCAGATCATCAATATATCTAAAAGTGTAAAGGTAGTTATCTGAGCAGGTGGGGTGATTTTTAATGAATTTATATTCCTTAAAGAACAGGAATAGATTAGCGATATTCGTGGACGTTGATGTTCCCATGGGAATACCGTTCACTTGCTTATAGAGAGTATTATTATATAAGATATGGTTATTTTTTATGCAGCAATTGAGATAAGAGTTCCAAGTTCCTACATCAACAAATTGGTTAAGTTTAAATTCTGCATACAGCTCTTTAAAGGTAGTGATTATATCTGATAGAGGCAGATTAGTATATAGGTTTTCAAAATCATAACTATTAATATCTAGGGGACATACTTTGAGTATAGTAGAAATTACTTCTGCATTATTATTAATTATCCAAAAATCTCTGTACATCAAGTTAGAACAGTTTCTAATGTGTTTCAAAACCTTCTTTAAGACATCTTCAAAAGCAAGATCTATTTTCTTTTTATGACTCCTTACTCCACTAGCTATGAACCTGAACTTCACAGGATCCTTATGAAACTTAACCGTTGCAAAAAGAAATGGAAATTCAGGCTCATATCTTCTAGTTTGTGGAATTTTAAGTTTCTTGAAGAATGCCTTAAACCGATTTTCTAACTGCTTGGTAGAATAACTTACGGGCTCGTATGTTACTCTATTATTGAGTTCCATAGTTAACAATTCAAAATAGAACTTCTTACAGATAATTGCAAAATTATTGCTAGCTTTATCCGTAGTGGTAAAAATAAATTGGTCTTGTAGTTTGGAGAGTGACCTTTTAGCTTCTCCAGAGAAAAAGAGATTTCTGTCGAAACAAAAAGTCCAGACCTGCCAACTCACCGGTGAAGCTATTGATTATATTATATTTCCATTCTGCGAAGGCCTCAATAGGCTGATTGTACGTTAAACTGGTTTTTACGATGTACCTATTAACATCTTGAGTGAAGCTCTCAAGAATCCTTTCTTTGGAAATTGTGAAGGAAGGTCTGAATTTAGAGCCATACTCTAATAAAATCCTAAGCTTTTCATTTTCAACAAAACTCAAGTTTCCGGTGATAATATGGTTGTAATTCTTATCATAGTGAACTGTTTCTTTATGTTCATCACAAGAACATGTAGTAATTACAGGAATGTAGCTCGAAGAGTTAAGTTTGTAGTTTTTAACTATTGACCCTAAGGTCTTAACATATTTAAAACTTACAATAGACTGGTGCCTGTGGATGGGAAAAAAATTGCATTATTGTAGAACAGCTTCCTAACATTGAGATTATCGTAGGCTTTATTTAGGAACCTGATGGTAACAAAATTACTGGAAAATTCTTTAAGAGAAATTTTATCTTTAAGAATGTGTTTAAGAATGTCCAGAACCAAAGCAAAAACATGCTTATCAACATGGTCAGCAGTTTCATTCCAGAATTTGAAAAAACTTTTAAGGACAGAGTGCTTGAAGGACTTGAGAATTTTGTAAGTATTTTTAACAAAATTAGTGCCAGTTTTAAAGCTTTCCAGAGTTTTTAGCAGGTTAGCAAAATCAACTTTGCTTGATGTGCGAAATAACCTCTGTCCTCTATTACCTCTAGAGCAGCTCTTATTATTAACAAGAAAGAAGAGTTCACGAATTGAAAATTTATGCTGATTATGCTTATTGTCAGATAGAGTGGAATTAAGGCCATAGGGATAAAGAGACTGATGCTGCAAAATTTCAAGGGATTCAGTTTCTAGCCGAGCATAGAGGTCAGGGATAATATGTAGTATCTCTATTTTCACTTTGTCAAAACCATGAGTATGGAAATGCTCTAATTCAAAGGTAGAGTACTGGTTGACGTTTGTGGAGGGGTTCACTCCTGAATTAGAGAACTTGTTTACTAGAGATCTGTGACCATTAATCCTAAGATGAAGAGGATTTTTACTTTGGCCAATATAGCTAAGGTTGCAGACAGTACAGGTGAGCTTATAGATGGTATTGTAGGCTTTGCAAAACTTGTTGGAGCAATTATCCTCAACAGAAGAATACAGGTTAGGATCTGCAGATTTACATGTCAAACAACGTTTGTCATTTCATAACTTTAGATTACCTTTGCCAGCGAGTTCATACACTATGGGAAAGGGTGCTAGCCTAACCGAGCGGGAGGACTTAAAATATCTGAGCTGACCTCCAATCCTTTCATCGTCCTTAGAACTCCACTTGGGCCAAAACATACAAATTCTGAGCAAACCAACTATGAAAAACTTTTTAGAAATAAGCAGTCCAAGAAAAGACCAAACTCGAGTATAAACTACACTCCAAAAAGCTGCATCCAAAACATACTAAAAATAAAAATTAGAAAATGAAAAAAACCTCAAATAAAAAAATAGTAATAAAAAAAAAAAAAAAAAAAAAAAAGTAATAATAAAACATTTCAACTAGAATTTGCGCATGAGCTGCTAAATAATAAATTGAAATTAGTTACTTAAGAGCAAAACTGAAGACTAAGGAAAAACTTTAGAATTTAAACGAAGGTTGCAAAATAACCTGAAAAATCAAAACGCGCAACGCAGCAGTTTTGAAAATTCAGAATTCACATTCTATAAAGAAGATACCTAAGCAAAAAAATACATATATAATTTTGACTCACACCTAGTACAACATAGAAAAGGTTATGTATCTACCTGTGTGAGTAAAAGGAGAAAAGATAAAAAAATAAAATAAAACAACTGAATGTAGAAGGTGTCGAGAATACTGAGCCTTGGCTTTATCAAGGACCGGCAAAAACTCTGCATTTTCTCACTTCCACAAAGACCTAGTTGGAAATGGGTTTCTGCAAGGCCATAGATGCAAGTAACATTCCCACCTAAAATAGTTTAACAAATATATATATGTCATGTCCTCCGTAGAGTTGCATGACCTAGCACTAGTTAACAATTTCGCTTGCATCCATTAACCTTCCTGGCCCGACCCATGCTCTTCATCTGTTACTATTAAACAGAGAGAAGAAGATTAAAGAGAACTCAAGCTGTGAGAGTGACATAATAATTAGAAATGATTTTCAGCCATAACGAAATTCCAAGTTCGTTTGAGAGAGAATTTAAACCTGAAAATCAATGCAAAAGAAATCCAAATTTTTAAATTGCAATTAAAAAAGGAAATATTAATTTTTAACGAACAGATTTTTTGAAAGAAAACTTGAGTCTAAAACCCCTACTCTACGACTTATGACAGCACGAAAACGAGAATAAGTTAAAGATAATAATTAACTAAAGAAAACTTTGTGAAAGTTATATACCTTAAACAGTTAGTTGCAATATGTACAAAGTATTTCAGCAGTGCTTTAAGTGCATAATTAATTAGTTATTAAGAACTTAACTACTTTGAAAAAACAGCGCATAGACAGCGCATAGAAAAGGAACAAGCTTAGCCAGCTTCTGTTCCTAGGTACCCCAAAAGACGCTCAAAGTTACAGAGAAAAGAAAGAGTTAAAACCCGCAAAAATGTTAACAGACAAACCAATGCCTAAAAGCTGAAAAGCTAAAAAACGACAGAGAAAAAGTACATGAAGTACAAACATTGCACTTATAAAACCTAGAACCCAAAAACAGGGAAGAGAGCTTACCTCTTGTGTGACAAAAACTTTTCTCCTCACAAGAGAAGAACATGGCTGACCTCTTCCGCCACTCCCTAGACGCTGGGGGGCAGTGGGGGTGGGGCTGATGGCCTCCTCATGCAGCAAGAAACCAACGCGCGGAGATTTTAACCAGAGAAAAAAAAAATATATATAAACTTAAGACTGTGGATCTGTATGATCAGAAAGAGCAGAATTAACTCTCCAGAATACATGAGAAATATTATAAAATACACGAGCAGTGTATTTAATAATCTTTGCATGTATTAAATCACCTTAGTGAGCTTCTATAGATTAATCAGAATCTTATTAATTTTAAAGTTGGTTTTACTATTTTTAGTATAGCTATTCTAGTGATGAATAACTAGTTTTCTTTTTTTATTTGTTTTTATTTTCTTTTATAAACAGATTTTTAAGCTTTTTTTGTGATTTTGTTTATATTATTTAATTTTTTGTTTTAATAGGACCGTCATATCCATAGCACTAAGGTTCCTTTAGGTAGTTAATAGGCATCCTCTAGCCAACTTCCTTACGGCTTTGATTGGTCAGAATCATATTATTAACTGTGTAGAAAATTAAAGCAGATCTGCCAACCTTACTCTATTATTCAGAATAATTTTTCTTAAAGTTCTTTTGATGAAAGAAGAAGGAATTTCGTTCTCTAGAAAACTTTCTAATAGTATATTAATGTGGTAATTGAAGTCCAAATTGTTGCTGCAAATTCTTGAAATTCTTAGGACCTGAGAAATTAGTACATTCTCAATTACTTTGGTTGAAATGTTATTATTCCAGTGTAGATATTTAATTACTTTGAAAGGAAAATTAACTCTTTTATCAAAGAGGCTAATAGATGGGTTACCTCTGTTGAGCTTAATGCTTAAGTCTAGGAACTCAAGTTCCTGATTACTGTGGTTGGTTTTACATAAGTTAAGAGAGCTAGGATAGATATTATCAAAATCACTCTCTATAACTTCTGAATTATTGATACACAGCAGATCATCAATATATCTAAAAGTGTAAAGGTAGTTATCTGAGCAGGTGGGGTGATTTTTAATGAATTTATATTCCTTAAAGAACAGGAATAGATTAGCGATATTCGTGGACGTTGATGTTCCCATGGGAATACCGTTCACTTGCTTATAGAGAGTATTATTATATAAGATATGGTTATTTTTTATGCAGCAATTGAGATAAGAGTTCCAAGTTCCTACATCAACAAATTGGTTAAGTTTAAATTCTGCATACAGCTCTTTAAAGGTAGTGATTATATCTGATAGAGGCAGATTAGTATATAGGTTTTCAAAATCATAACTATTAATATCTAGGGGACATACTTTGAGTATAGTAGAAATTACTTCTGCATTATTATTAATTATCCAAAAATCTCTGTACATCAAGTTAGAACAGTTTCTAATGTGTTTCAAAACCTTCTTTAAGACATCTTCAAAAGCAAGATCTATTTTCTTTTTATGACTCCTTACTCCACTAGCTATGAACCTGAACTTCACAGGATCCTTATGAAACTTAACCGTTGCAAAAAGAAATGGAAATTCAGGCTCATATCTTCTAGTTTGTGGAATTTTAAGTTTCTTGAAGAATGCCTTAAACCGATTTTCTAACTGCTTGGTAGAATAACTTACGGGCTCGTATGTTACTCTATTATTGAGTTCCATAGTTAACAATTCAAA
This sequence comes from Macrothele yani, assembly GCA_039090855.1. Lineage (NCBI taxonomy): Eukaryota > Metazoa > Arthropoda > Arachnida > Araneae > Macrothelidae > Macrothele > Macrothele yani. The sequence continues at coordinate 135,689,016 of CM077001.1, forward strand.
ATAGAACTTCTTACAGATAATTGCAAAATTATTGCTAGCTTTATCCGTAGTGGTAAAAATAAATTGGTCTTGTAGTTTGGAGAGTGACCTTTTAGCTTCTCCAGAGAAAAAGAGATTTCTGTCGAAACAAAAGTCCAGACCTGCCAACTCACCGGTGAAGCTATTGATTATATTATATTTCCATTCTGCGAAGGCCTCAATAGGCTGATTGTACGTTAAACTGGTTTTTACGATGTACCTATTAACATCTTGAGTGAAGCTCTCAAGAATCCTTTCTTTGGAAATTGTGAAGGAAGGTCTGAATTTAGAGCCATACTCTAATAAAATCCTAAGCTTTTCATTTTCAACAAAACTCAAGTTTCCGGTGATAATATGGTTGTAATTCTTATCATAGTGAACTGTTTCTTTATGTTCATCACAAGAACATGTAGTAATTACAGGAATGTAGCTCGAAGAGTTAAGTTTGTAGTTTTTAACTATTGACCCTAAGGTCTTAACATATTTAAAACTTACAATAGACTGGTGCCTGTGGATGGGAAAAAAAATTGCATTATTGTAGAACAGCTTCCTAACATTGAGATTATCGTAGGCTTTATTTAGGAACCTGATGGTAACAAAATTACTGGAAAATTCTTTAAGAGAAATTTTATCTTTAAGAATGTGTTTAAGAATGTCCAGAACCAAAGCAAAAACATGCTTATCAACATGGTCAGCAGTTTCATTCCAGAATTTGAAAAAACTTTTAAGGACAGAGTGCTTGAAGGACTTGAGAATTTTGTAAGTATTTTTAACAAAATTAGTGCCAGTTTTAAAGCTTTCCAGAGTTTTTAGCAGGTTAGCAAAATCAACTTTGCTTGATGTGCGAAATAACCTCTGTCCTCTATTACCTCTAGAGCAGCTCTTATTATTAACAAGAAAGAAGAGTTCACGAATTGAAAATTTATGCTGATTATGCTTATTGTCAGATAGAGTGGAATTAAGGCCATAGGGATAAAGAGACTGATGCTGCAAAATTTCAAGGGATTCAGTTTCTAGCCGAGCATAGAGGTCAGGGATAATATGTAGTATCTCTATTTTCACTTTGTCAAAACCATGAGTATGGAAATGCTCTAATTCAAAGGTAGAGTACTGGTTGACGTTTGTGGAGGGGTTCACTCCTGAATTAGAGAACTTGTTTACTAGAGATCTGTGACCATTAATCCTAAGATGAAGAGGATTTTTACTTTGGCCAATATAGCTAAGGTTGCAGACAGTACAGGTGAGCTTATAGATGGTATTGTAGGCTTTGCAAAACTTGTTGGAGCAATTATCCTCAACAGAAGAATACAGGTTAGGATCTGCAGATTTACATGTCAAACAACGTTTGTCATTTCATAACTTTAGATTACCTTTGCCAGCGAGTTCATACACTATGGGAAAGGGTGCTAGCCTAACCGAGCGGGAGGACTTAAAATATCTGAGCTGACCTCCAATCCTTTCATCGTCCTTAGAACTCCACTTGGGCCAAAACATACAAATTCTGAGCAAACCAACTAGGAAAAACTTTTAGAAATAAGCAGTCCAAGAAAAGACCAAACTCGAGTATAAACTACACTCCAAAAAGCTGCATCCAAAACATACTAAAAATAAAAATTAGAAAATGAAAAAAACCTCAAATAAAAAAATAGTAATAAAAAAAAAAAAAAAAAAAAAAAAAAGTAATAATAAAACATTTCAACTAGAATTTGCGCATGAGCTGCTAAATAATAAATTGAAATTAGTTACTTAAGAGCAAAACTGAAGACTAAGGAAAAACTTTAGAATTTAAACGAAGGTTGCAAAATAACCTGAAAATCAAAACGCGCAACGCAGCAGTTTTGAAAATTCAGAATTCACATTCTATAAAGAAGATACCTAAGCAAAAAAATACATATATAATTTTGACTCACACCTAGTACAACATAGAAAAGGTTATGTATCTACCTGTGTGAGTAAAAGGAGAAAAGATAAAAAAATAAAATAAAACAACTGAATGTAGAAGGTGTCGAGAATACTGAGCCTTGGCTTTATCAAGGACCGGCAAAAACTCTGCATTTTCTCACTTCCACAAAGACCTAGTTGGAAATGGGTTTCTGCAAGGCCATAGATGCAAGTAACATTCCCACCTAAAATAGTTTAACAAATATATATATGTCATGTCCTCCGTAGAGTTGCATGACCTAGCACTAGTTAACAATTTCGCTTGCATCCATTAACCTTCCTGGCCCGACCCATGCTCTTCATCTGTTACTATTAAACAGAGAGAAGAAGATTAAAGAGAACTCAAGCTGTGAGAGTGACATAATAATTAGAAATGATTTTCAGCCATAACGAAATTCCAAGTTCGTTTGAGAGAGAATTTAAACCTGAAAATCAATGCAAAAGAAATCCAAATTTTTAAATTGCAATTAAAAAAGGAAATATTAATTTTTAACGAACAGATTTTTGAAAGAAAACTTGAGTCTAAAACCCCCTACTCTACGACTTATGACAGCACGAAAACGAGAATAAGTTAAAGATAATAATTAACTAAAGAAAACTTTGTGAAAGTTATATACCTTAAACAGTTAGTTGCAATATGTACAAAGTATTTCAGCAGTGCTTTAAGTGCATAATTAATTAGTTATTAAGAACTTAACTACTTTGAAAAAACAGCGCATAGACAGCGCATAGAAAAGGAACAAGCTTAGCCAGCTTCTGTTCCTAGGTACCCCAAAAGACGCTCAAAGTTACAGAGAAAAGAAAGAGTTAAAACCCGCAAAAATGTTAACAGACAAACCAATGCCTAAAAGCTGAAAAGCTAAAAAACGACAGAGAAAAAGTACATGAAGTACAAACATTGCACTTATAAAACCTAGAACCCAAAAACAGGGAAGAGAGCTTACCTCTTGTGTGACAAAAACTTTTCTCCTCACAAGAGAAGAACATGGCTGACCTCTTCCGCCACTCCCTAGACGCTGGGGGGCAGTGGGGTGGGGCTGATGGCCTCCTCATGCAGCAAGAAACCAACGCGCGGAGATTTTAACCAGAGAAAAAAAAATATATATAAACTTAAGACTGTGGATCTGTATGATCAGAAAGAGCAGAATTAACTCTCCAGAATACATGAGAAATATTATAAAATACACGAGCAGTGTATTTAATAATCTTTGCATGTATTAAATCACCTTAGTGAGCTTCTATAGATTAATCAGAATCTTATTAATTTTAAAGTTGGTTTTACTATTTTTAGTATAGCTATTCTAGTGATGAATAACTAGTTTTCTTTTTTATTTGTTTTTATTTTCTTTTATAAACAGATTTTTAAGCTTTTTTTGTGATTTTGTTTATATTATTTAATTTTTTGTTTTAATAGGACCGTCATATCCATAGCACTAAGGTTCCTTTAGGTAGTTAATAGGCATCCTCTAGCCAACTTCCTTACGGCTTTGATTGGTCAGAATCATATTATTAACTGTGTAGAAAATTAAAGCAGATCTGCCAACCTTACTCTATTATTCAGAATAATTTTTCTTAAAGTTCTTTTGATGAAAGAAGAAGGAATTTCGTTCTCTAGAAAACTTTCTAATAGTATATTAATGTGGTAATTGAAGTCCAAATTGTTGCTGCAAATTCTTGAAATTCTTAGGACCTGAGAAATTAGTACATTCTCAATTACTTTGGTTGAAATGTTATTATTCCAGTGTAGATATTTAATTACTTTGAAAGGAAAATTAACTCTTTTATCAAAGAGGCTAATAGATGGGTTACCTCTGTTGAGCTTAATGCTTAAGTCTAGGAACTCAAGTTCCTGATTACTGTGGTTGGTTTTACATAAGTTAAGAGAGCTAGGATAGATATTATCAAAATCACTCTCTATAACTTCTGAATTATTGATACACAGCAGATCATCAATATATCTAAAAGTGTAAAGGTAGTTATCTGAGCAGGTGGGGTGATTTTTAATGAATTTATATTCCTTAAAGAACAGGAATAGATTAGCGATATTCGTGGACGTTGATGTTCCCATGGGAATACCGTTCACTTGCTTATAGAGAGTATTATTATATAAGATATGGTTATTTTTTATGCAGCAATTGAGATAAGAGTTCCAAGTTCCTACATCAACAAATTGGTTAAGTTTAAATTCTGCATACAGCTCTTTAAAGGTAGTGATTATATCTGATAGAGGCAGATTAGTATATAGGTTTTCAAAATCATAACTATTAATATCTAGGGGACATACTTTGAGTATAGTAGAAATTACTTCTGCATTATTATTAATTATCCAAAAATCTCTGTACATCAAGTTAGAACAGTTTCTAATGTGTTTCAAAACCTTCTTTAAGACATCTTCAAAAGCAAGATCTATTTTCTTTTTATGACTCCTTACTCCACTAGCTATGAACCTGAACTTCACAGGATCCTTATGAAACTTAACCGTTGCAAAAAGAAATGGAAATTCAGGCTCATATCTTCTAGTTTGTGGAATTTTAAGTTTCTTGAAGAATGCCTTAAACCGATTTTCTAACTGCTTGGTAGAATAACTTACGGGCTCGTATGTTACTCTATTATTGAGTTCCATAGTTAACAATTCAAAATAGAACTTCTTACAGATAATTGCAAAATTATTGCTAGCTTTATCCGTAGTGGTAAAAATAAATTGGTCTTGTAGTTTGGAGAGTGACCTTTTAGCTTCTCCAGAGAAAAAGAGATTTCTGTCGAAACAAAAGTCCAGACCTGCCAACTCACCGGTGAAGCTATTGATTATATTATATTTCCATTCTGCGAAGGCCTCAATAGGCTGATTGTACGTTAAACTGGTTTTTACGATGTACCTATTAACATCTTGAGTGAAGCTCTCAAGAATCCTTTCTTTGGAAATTGTGAAGGAAGGTCTGAATTTAGAGCCATACTCTAATAAAATCCTAAGCTTTTCATTTTCAACAAAACTCAAGTTTCCGGTGATAATATGGTTGTAATTCTTATCATAGTGAACTGTTTCTTTATGTTCATCACAAGAACATGTAGTAATTACAGGAATGTAGCTCGAAGAGTTAAGTTTGTAGTTTTTAACTATTGACCCTAAGGTCTTAACATATTTAAAACTTACAATAGACTGGTGCCTGTGGATGGGAAAAAAATTGCATTATTGTAGAACAGCTTCCTAACATTGAGATTATCGTAGGCTTTATTTAGGAACCTGATGGTAACAAAATTACTGGAAAATTCTTTAAGAGAAATTTTATCTTTAAGAATGTGTTTAAGAATGTCCAGAACCAAAGCAAAAACATGCTTATCAACATGGTCAGCAGTTTCATTCCAGAATTTGAAAAACTTTTAAGGACAGAGTGCTTGAAGGACTTGAGAATTTTGTAAGTATTTTTAACAAAATTAGTGCCAGTTTTAAAGCTTTCCAGAGTTTTTAGCAGGTTAGCAAAATCAACTTTGCTTGATGTGCGAAATAACCTCTGTCCTCTATTACCTCTAGAGCAGCTCTTATTATTAACAAGAAAGAAGAGTTCACGAATTGAAAATTTATGCTGATTATGCTTATTGTCAGATAGAGTGGAATTAAGGCCATAGGGATAAAGAGACTGATGCTGCAAAATTTCAAGGGATTCAGTTTCTAGCCGAGCATAGAGGTCAGGGATAATATGTAGTATCTCTATTTTCACTTTGTCAAAACCATGAGTATGGAAATGCTCTAATTCAAAGGTAGAGTACTGGTTGACGTTTGTGGAGGGGTTCACTCCTGAATTAGAGAACTTGTTTACTAGAGATCTGTGACCATTAATCCTAAGATGAAGAGGATTTTTACTTTGGCCAATATAGCTAAGGTTGCAGACAGTACAGGTGAGCTTATAGATGGTATTGTAGGCTTTGCAAAACTTGTTGGAGCAATTATCCTCAACAGAAGAATACAGGTTAGGATCTGCAGATTTACATGTCAAACAACGTTTGTCATTTCATAACTTTAGATTACCTTTGCCAGCGAGTTCATACACTATGGGAAAGGGTGCTAGCCTAACTGAGCGGGAGGACTTAAAATATCTGAGCTGACCTCCAATCCTTTCATCGTCCTTAGAACTCCACTTGGGCCAAAACATACAAATTCTGAGCAAACCAACTAGGAAAAACTTTTTAGAAATAAGCAGTCCAAGAAAAGACCAAACTCGAGTATAAACTACACTCCAAAAAGCTGCATCCAAAACATACTAAAAATAAAAATTAGAAAATGAAAAAACCTCAAATAAAAAAATAGTAATAAAAAAAAAAAAAAAAAAAAAGTAATAATAAAACATTTCAACTAGAATTTGCGCATGAGCTGCTAAATAATAAATTGAAATTAGTTACTTAAGAGCAAAACTGAAGACTAAGGAAAAACTTTAGAATTTAAACGAAGGTTGCAAAATAACCTGAAAATCAAAACGCGCAACGCAGCAGTTTTGAAAATTCAGAATTCACATTCTATAAAGAAGATACCTAAGCAAAAAAATACATATATAATTTTGACTCACACCTAGTACAACATAGAAAAGGTTATGTATCTACCTGTGTGAGTAAAAGGAGAAAAGATAAAAAAATAAAATAAAACAACTGAATGTAGAAGGTGTCGAGAATACTGAGCCTTGGCTTTATCAAGGACCGGCAAAAACTCTGCATTTTCTCACTTCCACAAAGACCTAGTTGGAAATGGGTTTCTGCAAGGCCATAGATGCAAGTAACATTCCCACCTAAAATAGTTTAACAAATATATATATGTCATGTCCTCCGTAGAGTTGCATGACCTAGCACTAGTTAACAATTTCGCTTGCATCCATTAACCTTCCTGGCCCGACCCATGCTCTTCATCTGTTACTATTAAACAGAGAGAAGAAGATTAAAGAGAACTCAAGCTGTGAGAGTGACATAATAATTAGAAATGATTTTCAGCCATAACGAAATTCCAAGTTCGTTTGAGAGAGAATTTAAACCTGAAAATCAATGCAAAAGAAATCCAAATTTTTAAATTGCAATTAAAAAAGGAAATATTAATTTTTAACGAACAGATTTTTGAAAGAAAACTTGAGTCTAAAACCCCCTACTCTACGACTTATGACAGCACGAAAACGAGAATAAGTTAAAGATAATAATTAACTAAAGAAAACTTTGTGAAAGTTATATACCTTAAACAGTTAGTTGCAATATGTACAAAGTATTTCAGCAGTGCTTTAAGTGCATAATTAATTAGTTATTAAGAACTTAACTACTTTGAAAAACAGCGCATAGACAGCGCATAGAAAAGGAACAAGCTTAGCCAGCTTCTGTTCCTAGGTACCCCAAAAGACGCTCAAAGTTACAGAGAAAAGAAAGAGTTAAAACCCGCAAAAATGTTAACAGACAAACCAATGCCTAAAAGCTGAAAAGCTAAAAAACGACAGAGAAAAAGTACATGAAGTACAAACATTGCACTTATAAAACCTAGAACCCAAAAACAGGGAAGAGAGCTTACCTCTTGTGTGACAAAAACTTTTCTCCTCACAAGAGAAGAACATGGCTGACCTCTTCCGCCACTCCCTAGACGCTGGGGGGCAGTGGGGGTGGGGCTGATGGCCTCCTCATGCAGCAAGAAACCAACGCGCGGAGATTTTAACCAGAGAAAAAAATATATATATAAACTTAAGACTGTGGATCTGTATGATCAGAAAGAGCAGAATTAACTCTCCAGAATACATGAGAAATATTATAAAATACACGAGCAGTGTATTTAATAATCTTTGCATGTATTAAATCACCTTAGTGAGCTTCTATAGATTAATCAGAATCTTATTAATTTTAAAGTTGGTTTTACTATTTTTAGTATAGCTATTCTAGTGATGAATAACTAGTTTTCTTTTTTATTTGTTTTTATTTTCTTTTATAAACAGATTTTTAAGCTTTTTTGTGATTTTGTTTATATTATTTAATTTTTTGTTTTAATAGGACCGTCATATCCATAGCACTAAGGTTCCTTTAGGTAGTTAATAGGCATCCTCTAGCCAACTTCCTTACGGCTTTGATTGGTCAGAATCATATTATTAACTGTGTAGAAAATTAAAGCAGATCTGCCAACCTTACTCTATTATTCAGAATAATTTTTCTTAAAGTTCTTTTGATGAAAGAAGAAGGAATTTCGTTCTCTAGAAAACTTTCTAATAGTATATTAATGTGGTAATTGAAGTCCAAATTGTTGCTGCAAATTCTTGAAATTCTTAGGACCTGAGAAATTAGTACATTCTCAATTACTTTGGTTGAAATGTTATTATTCCAGTGTAGATATTTAATTACTTTGAAAGGAAAATTAACTCTTTTATCAAAGAGGCTAATAGATGGGTTACCTCTGTTGAGCTTAATGCTTAAGTCTAGGAACTCAAGTTCCTGATTACTGTGGTTGGTTTTACATAAGTTAAGAGAGCTAGGATAGATATTATCAAAATCACTCTCTATAACTTCTGAATTATTGATACACAGCAGATCATCAATATATCTAAAAGTGTAAAGGTAGTTATCTGAGCAGGTGGGGTGATTTTTAATGAATTTATATTCCTTAAAGAACAGGAATAGATTAGCGATATTCGTGGACGTTGATGTTCCCATGGGAATACCGTTCACTTGCTTATAGAGAGTATTATTATATAAGATATGGTTATTTTTTATGCAGCAATTGAGATAAGAGTTCCAAGTTCCTACATCAACAAATTGGTTAAGTTTAAATTCTGCATACAGCTCTTTAAAGGTAGTGATTATATCTGATAGAGGCAGATTAGTATATAGGTTTTCAAAATCATAACTATTAATATCTAGGGGACATACTTTGAGTATAGTAGAAATTACTTCTGCATTATTATTAATTATCCAAAAATCTCTGTACATCAAGTTAGAACAGTTTCTAATGTGTTTCAAAACCTTCTTTAAGACATCTTCAAAAGCAAGATCTATTTTCTTTTTATGACTCCTTACTCCACTAGCTATGAACCTGAACTTCACAGGATCCTTATGAAACTTAACCGTTGCAAAAAGAAATGGAAATTCAGGCTCATATCTTCTAGTTTGTGGAATTTTAAGTTTCTTGAAGAATGCCTTAAACCGATTTTCTAACTGCTTGGTAGAATAACTTACGGGCTCGTATGTTACTCTATTATTGAGTTCCATAGTTAACAATTCAAAATAGAACTTCTTACAGATAATTGCAAAATTATTGCTAGCTTTATCCGTAGTGGTAAAAATAAATTGGTCTTGTAGTTTGGAGAGTGACCTTTTAGCTTCTCCAGAGAAAAAGAGATTTCTGTCGAAACAAAAGTCCAGACCTGCCAACTCACCGGTGAAGCTATTGATTATATTATATTTCCATTCTGCGAAGGCCTCAATAGGCTGATTGTACGTTAAACTGGTTTTTACGATGTACCTATTAACATCTTGAGTGAAGCTCTCAAGAATCCTTTCTTTGGAAATTGTGAAGGAAGGTCTGAATTTAGAGCCATACTCTAATAAAATCCTAAGCTTTTCATTTTCAACAAAACTCAAGTTTCCGGTGATAATATGGTTGTAATTCTTATCATAGTGAACTGTTTCTTTATGTTCATCACAAGAACATGTAGTAATTACAGGAATGTAGCTCGAAGAGTTAAGTTTGTAGTTTTTAACTATTGACCCTAAGGTCTTAACATATTTAAAACTTACAATAGACTGGTGCCTGTGGATGGGAAAAAAATTGCATTATTGTAGAACAGCTTCCTAACATTGAGATTATCGTAGGCTTTATTTAGGAACCTGATGGTAACAAAATTACTGGAAAATTCTTTAAGAGAAATTTTATCTTTAAGAATGTGTTTAAGAATGTCCAGAACCAAAGCAAAAACATGCTTATCAACATGGTCAGCAGTTTCATTCCAGAATTTGAAAAAACTTTTAAGGACAGAGTGCTTGAAGGACTTGAGAATTTTGTAAGTATTTTTAACAAAATTAGTGCCAGTTTTAAAGCTTTCCAGAGTTTTTAGCAGGTTAGCAAAATCAACTTTGCTTGATGTGCGAAATAACCTCTGTCCTCTATTACCTCTAGAGCAGCTCTTATTATTAACAAGAAAGAAGAGTTCACGAATTGAAAATTTATGCTGATTATGCTTATTGTCAGATAGAGTGGAATTAAGGCCATAGGGATAAAGAGACTGATGCTGCAAAATTTCAAGGGATTCAGTTTCTAGCCGAGCATAGAGGTCAGGGATAATATGTAGTATCTCTATTTTCACTTTGTCAAAACCATGAGTATGGAAATGCTCTAATTCAAAGGTAGAGTACTGGTTGACGTTTGTGGAGGGGTTCACTCCTGAATTAGAGAACTTGTTTACTAGAGATCTGTGACCATTAATCCTAAGATGAAGAGGATTTTTACTTTGGCCAATATAGCTAAGGTTGCAGACAGTACAGGTGAGCTTATAGATGGTATTGTAGGCTTTGCAAAACTTGTTGGAGCAATTATCCTCAACAGAAGAATACAGGTTAGGATCTGCAGATTTACATGTCAAACAACGTTTGTCATTTCATAACTTTAGATTACCTTTGCCAGCGAGTTCATACACTATGGGAAAGGGTGCTAGCCTAACCGAGCGGGAGGACTTAAAATATCTGAGCTGACCTCCAATCCTTTCATCGTCCTTAGAACTCCACTTGGGCCAAAACATACAAATTCTGAGCAAACCAACTAGGAAAAACTTTTTAGAAATAAGCAGTCCAAGAAAAGACCAAACTCGAGTATAAACTACACTCCAAAAAGCTGCATCCAAAACATACTAAAAATAAAAATTAGAAAATGAAAAAAACCTCAAATAAAAAAATAGTAATAAAAAAAAAAAAAAAAAAAGTAATAATAAAACATTTCAACTAGAATTTGCGCATGAGCTGCTAAATAATAAATTGAAATTAGTTACTTAAGAGCAAAACTGAAGACTAAGGAAAAACTTTAGAATTTAAACGAAGGTTGCAAAATAACCTGAAAATCAAAACGCGCAACGCAGCAGTTTTGAAAATTCAGAATTCACATTCTATAAAGAAGATACCTAAGCAAAAAAATACATATATAATTTTGACTCACACCTAGTACAACATAGAAAAGGTTATGTATCTACCTGTGTGAGTAAAAGGAGAAAAGATAAAAAAATAAAATAAAACAACTGAATGTAGAAGGTGTCGAGAATACTGAGCCTTGGCTTTATCAAGGACCGGCAAAAACTCTGCATTTTCTCACTTCCACAAAGACCTAGTTGGAAATGGGTTTCTGCAAGGCCATAGATGCAAGTAACATTCCCACCTAAAATAGTTTAACAAATATATATATGTCATGTCCTCCGTAGAGTTGCATGACCTAGCACTAGTTAACAATTTCGCTTGCATCCATTAACCTTCCTGGCCCGACCCATGCTCTTCATCTGTTACTATTAAACAGAGAGAAGAAGATTAAAGAGAACTCAAGCTGTGAGAGTGACATAATAATTAGAAATGATTTTCAGCCATAACGAAATTCCAAGTTCGTTTGAGAGAGAATTTAAACCTGAAAATCAATGCAAAAGAAATCCAAATTTTTAAATTGCAATTAAAAAAGGAAATATTAATTTTTAACGAACAGATTTTTGAAAGAAAACTTGAGTCTAAAACCCCCTACTCTACGACTTATGACAGCACGAAAACGAGAATAAGTTAAAGATAATAATTAACTAAAGAAAACTTTGTGAAAGTTATATACCTTAAACAGTTAGTTGCAATATGTACAAAGTATTTCAGCAGTGCTTTAAGTGCATAATTAATTAGTTATTAAGAACTTAACTACTTTGAAAAAACAGCGCATAGACAGCGCATAGAAAAGGAACAAGCTTAGCCAGCTTCTGTTCCTAGGTACCCCAAAAGACGCTCAAAGTTACAGAGAAAAGAAAGAGTTAAAACCCGCAAAAATGTTAACAGACAAACCAATGCCTAAAAGCTGAAAAGCTAAAAAACGACAGAGAAAAAGTACATGAAGTACAAACATTGCACTTATAAAACCTAGAACCCAAAAACAGGGAAGAGAGCTTACCTCTTGTGTGACAAAAACTTTTCTCCTCACAAGAGAAGAACATGGCTGACCTCTTCCGCCACTCCCTAGACGCTGGGGGGCAGTGGGGGTGGGGCTGATGGCCTCCTCATGCAGCAAGAAACCAACGCGCGGAGATTTTAACCAGAGAAAAAAAAAATATATATAAACTTAAGACTGTGGATCTGTATGATCAGAAAGAGCAGAATTAACTCTCCAGAATACATGAGAAATATTATAAAATACACGAGCAGTGTATTTAATAATCTTTGCATGTATTAAATCACCTTAGTGAGCTTCTATAGATTAATCAGAATCTTATTAATTTTAAAGTTGGTTTTACTATTTTTAGTATAGCTATTCTAGTGATGAATAACTAGTTTTCTTTTTTATTTGTTTTTATTTTCTTTTATAAACAGATTTTTAAGCTTTTTTTGTGATTTTGTTTATATTATTTAATTTTTTGTTTTAATAGGACCGTCATATCCATAGCACTAAGGTTCCTTTAGGTAGTTAATAGGCATCCTCTAGCCAACTTCCTTACGGCTTTGATTGGTCAGAATCATATTATTAACTGTGTAGAAAATTAAAGCAGATCTGCCAACCTTACTCTATTATTCAGAATAATTTTTCTTAAAGTTCTTTTGATGAAAGAAGAAGGAATTTCGTTCTCTAGAAAACTTTCTAATAGTATATTAATGTGGTAATTGAAGTCCAAATTGTTGCTGCAAATTCTTGAAATTCTTAGGACCTGAGAAATTAGTACATTCTCAATTACTTTGGTTGAAATGTTATTATTCCAGTGTAGATATTTAATTACTTTGAAAGGAAAATTAACTCTTTTATCAAAGAGGCTAATAGATGGGTTACCTCTGTTGAGCTTAATGCTTAAGTCTAGGAACTCAAGTTCCTGATTACTGTGGTTGGTTTTACATAAGTTAAGAGAGCTAGGATAGATATTATCAAAATCACTCTCTATAACTTCTGAATTATTGATACACAGCAGATCATCAATATATCTAAAAGTGTAAAGGTAGTTATCTGAGCAGGTGGGGTGATTTTTAATGAATTTATATTCCTTAAAGAACAGGAATAGATTAGCGATATTCGTGGACGTTGATGTTCCCATGGGAATACCGTTCACTTGCTTATAGAGAGTATTATTATATAAGATATGGTTATTTTTTATGCAGCAATTGAGATAAGAGTTCCAAGTTCCTACATCAACAAATTGGTTAAGTTTAAATTCTGCATACAGCTCTTTAAAGGTAGTGATTATATCTGATAGAGGCAGATTAGTATATAGGTTTTCAAAATCATAACTATTAATATCTAGGGGACATACTTTGAGTATAGTAGAAATTACTTCTGCATTATTATTAATTATCCAAAAATCTCTGTACATCAAGTTAGAACAGTTTCTAATGTGTTTCAAAACCTTCTTTAAGACATCTTCAAAAGCAAGATCTATTTTCTTTTTATGACTCCTTACTCCACTAGCTATGAACCTGAACTTCACAGGATCCTTATGAAACTTAACCGTTGCAAAAAGAAATGGAAATTCAGGCTCATATCTTCTAGTTTGTGGAATTTTAAGTTTCTTGAAGAATGCCTTAAACCGATTTTCTAACTGCTTGGTAGAATAACTTACGGGCTCGTATGTTACTCTATTATTGAGTTCCATAGTTAACAATTCAAAATAGAACTTCTTACAGATAATTGCAAAATTATTGCTAGCTTTATCCGTAGTGGTAAAAATAAATTGGTCTTGTAGTTTGGAGAGTGACCTTTTAGCTTCTCCAGAGAAAAAGAGATTTCTGTCGAAACAAAAAGTCCAGACCTGCCAACTCACCGGTGAAGCTATTGATTATATTATATTTCCATTCTGCGAAGGCCTCAATAGGCTGATTGTACGTTAAACTGGTTTTTACGATGTACCTATTAACATCTTGAGTGAAGCTCTCAAGAATCCTTTCTTTGGAAATTGTGAAGGAAGGTCTGAATTTAGAGCCATACTCTAATAAAATCCTAAGCTTTTCATTTTCAACAAAACTCAAGTTTCCGGTGATAATATGGTTGTAATTCTTATCATAGTGAACTGTTTCTTTATGTTCATCACAAGAACATGTAGTAATTACAGGAATGTAGCTCGAAGAGTTAAGTTTGTAGTTTTTAACTATTGACCCTAAGGTCTTAACATATTTAAAACTTACAATAGACTGGTGCCTGTGGATGGGAAAAAATTGCATTATTGTAGAACAGCTTCCTAACATTGAGATTATCGTAGGCTTTATTTAGGAACCTGATGGTAACAAAATTACTGGAAAATTCTTTAAGAGAAATTTTATCTTTAAGAATGTGTTTAAGAATGTCCAGAACCAAAGCAAAAACATGCTTATCAACATGGTCAGCAGTTTCATTCCAGAATTTGAAAAACTTTTAAGGACAGAGTGCTTGAAGGACTTGAGAATTTTTGTAAGTATTTTTAACAAAATTAGTGCCAGTTTTAAAGCTTTCCAGAGTTTTTAGCAGGTTAGCAAAATCAACTTTGCTTGATGTGCGAAATAACCTCTGTCCTCTATTACCTCTAGAGCAGCTCTTATTATTAACAAGAAAGAAGAGTTCACGAATTGAAAATTTATGCTGATTATGCTTATTGTCAGATAGAGTGGAATTAAGGCCATAGGGATAAAGAGACTGATGCTGCAAAATTTCAAGGGATTCAGTTTCTAGCCGAGCATAGAGGTCAGGGATAATATGTAGTATCTCTATTTTCACTTTGTCAAAACCATGAGTATGGAAATGCTCTAATTCAAAGGTAGAGTACTGGTTGACGTTTGTGGAGGGGTTCACTCCTGAATTAGAGAACTTGTTTACTAGAGATCTGTGACCATTAATCCTAAGATGAAGAGGATTTTTACTTTGGCCAATATAGCTAAGGTTGCAGACAGTACAGGTGAGCTTATAGATGGTATTGTAGGCTTTGCAAAACTTGTTGGAGCAATTATCCTCAACAGAAGAATACAGGTTAGGATCTGCAGATTTACATGTCAAACAACGTTTGTCATTTCATAACTTTAGATTACCTTTGCCAGCGAGTTCATACACTATGGGAAAGGGTGCTAGCCTAACCGAGCGGGAGGACTTAAAATATCTGAGCTGACCTCCAATCCTTTCATCGTCCTTAGAACTCCACTTGGGCCAAAACATACAAATTCTGAGCAAACCAACTAGGAAAAACTTTTAGAAATAAGCAGTCCAAGAAAAGACCAAACTCGAGTATAAACTACACTCCAAAAAGCTGCATCCAAAACATACTAAAAATAAAAAATTAGAAAATGAAAAAAACCTCAAATAAAAAAATAGTAATAAAAAAAAAAAAAAAAAAAAAAAAAAAAAAAAAACAGTAATAATAAAACATTTCAACTAGAATTTGCGCATGAGCTGCTAAATAATAAATTGAAATTAGTTACTTAAGAGCAAAACTGAAGACTAAGGAAAAACTTTAGAATTTAAACGAAGGTTGCAAAATAACCTGAAAATCAAAACGCGCAACGCAGCAGTTTTGAAAATTCAGAATTCACATTCTATAAAGAAGATACCTAAGCAAAAAAATACATATATAATTTTGACTCACACCTAGTACAACATAGAAAAGGTTATGTATCTACCTGTGTGAGTAAAAGGAGAAAAAGATAAAAAAATAAAATAAAACAACTGAATGTAGAAGGTGTCGAGAATACTGAGCCTTGGCTTTATCAAGGACCGGCAAAAACTCTGCATTTTCTCACTTCCACAAAGACCTAGTTGGAAATGGGTTTCTGCAAGGCCATAGATGCAAGTAACATTCCCACCTAAAATAGTTTAACAAATATATATATGTCATGTCCTCCGTAGAGTTGCATGACCTAGCACTAGTTAACAATTTCGCTTGCATCCATTAACCTTCCTGGCCCGACCCATGCTCTTCATCTGTTACTATTAAACAGAGAGAAGAAGATTAAAGAGAACTCAAGCTGTGAGAGTGACATAATAATTAGAAATGATTTTCAGCCATAACGAAATTCCAAGTTCGTTTGAGAGAGAATTTAAACCTGAAAATCAATGCAAAAGAAATCCAAATTTTTAAATTGCAATTAAAAAAGGAAATATTAATTTTTAACGAACAGATTTTTGAAAGAAAACTTGAGTCTAAAACCCCCTACTCTACGACTTATGACAGCACGAAAACGAGAATAAGTTAAAGATAATAATTAACTAAAGAAAACTTTGTGAAAGTTATATACCTTAAACAGTTAGTTGCAATATGTACAAAGTATTTCAGCAGTGCTTTAAGTGCATAATTAATTAGTTATTAAGAACTTAACTACTTTGAAAAAACAGCGCATAGACAGCGCATAGAAAAGGAACAAGCTTAGCCAGCTTCTGTTCCTAGGTACCCCAAAAGACGCTCAAAGTTACAGAGAAAAGAAAGAGTTAAAACCCGCAAAAATGTTAACAGACAAACCAATGCCTAAAAGCTGAAAAGCTAAAAAACGACAGAGAAAAAGTACATGAAGTACAAACATTGCACTTATAAAACCTAGAACCCAAAAACAGGGAAGAGAGCTTACCTCTTGTGTGACAAAAACTTTTCTCCTCACAAGAGAAGAACATGGCTGACCTCTTCCGCCACTCCCTAGACGCTGGGGGGCAGTGGGGGTGGGGCTGATGGCCTCCTCATGCAGCAAGAAACCAACGCGCGGAGATTTTAACCAGAGAAAAAAAAAATATATATAAACTTAAGACTGTGGATCTGTATGATCAGAAAGAGCAGAATTAACTCTCCAGAATACATGAGAAATATTATAAAATACACGAGCAGTGTATTTAATAATCTTTGCATGTATTAAATCACCTTAGTGAGCTTCTATAGATTAATCAGAATCTTATTAATTTTAAAGTTGGTTTTACTATTTTTAGTATAGCTATTCTAGTGATGAATAACTAGTTTTCTTTTTTATTTGTTTTTATTTTCTTTTATAAACAGATTTTTAAGCTTTTTTTGTGATTTTGTTTATATTATTTAATTTTTTGTTTTAATAGGACCGTCATATCCATAGCACTAAGGTTCCTTTAGGTAGTTAATAGGCATCCTCTAGCCAACTTCCTTACGGCTTTGATTGGTCAGAATCATATTATTAACTGTGTAGAAAATTAAAGCAGATCTGCCAACCTTACTCTATTATTCAGAATAATTTTTCTTAAAGTTCTTTTGATGAAAGAAGAAGGAATTTCGTTCTCTAGAAAACTTTCTAATAGTATATTAATGTGGTAATTGAAGTCCAAATTGTTGCTGCAAATTCTTGAAATTCTTAGGACCTGAGAAATTAGTACATTCTCAATTACTTTGGTTGAAATGTTATTATTCCAGTGTAGATATTTAATTACTTTGAAAGGAAAATTAACTCTTTTATCAAAGAGGCTAATAGATGGGTTACCTCTGTTGAGCTTAATGCTTAAGTCTAGGAACTCAAGTTCCTGATTACTGTGGTTGGTTTTACATAAGTTAAGAGAGCTAGGATAGATATTATCAAAATCACTCTCTATAACTTCTGAATTATTGATACACAGCAGATCATCAATATATCTAAAAGTGTAAAGGTAGTTATCTGAGCAGGTGGGGTGATTTTTAATGAATTTATATTCCTTAAAGAACAGGAATAGATTAGCGATATTCGTGGACGTTGATGTTCCCATGGGAATACCGTTCACTTGCTTATAGAGAGTATTATTATATAAGATATGGTTATTTTTTATGCAGCAATTGAGATAAGAGTTCCAAGTTCCTACATCAACAAATTGGTTAAGTTTAAATTCTGCATACAGCTCTTTAAAGGTAGTGATTATATCTGATAGAGGCAGATTAGTATATAGGTTTTCAAAATCATAACTATTAATATCTAGGGGACATACTTTGAGTATAGTAGAAATTACTTCTGCATTATTATTAATTATCCAAAAATCTCTGTACATCAAGTTAGAACAGTTTCTAATGTGTTTCAAAACCTTCTTTAAGACATCTTCAAAAGCAAGATCTATTTTCTTTTTATGACTCCTTACTCCACTAGCTATGAACCTGAACTTCACAGGATCCTTATGAAACTTAACCGTTGCAAAAAGAAATGGAAATTCAGGCTCATATCTTCTAGTTTGTGGAATTTTAAGTTTCTTGAAGAATGCCTTAAACCGATTTTCTAACTGCTTGGTAGAATAACTTACGGGCTCGTATGTTACTCTATTATTGAGTTCCATAGTTAACAATTCAAAATAGAACTTCTTACAGATAATTGCAAAATTATTGCTAGCTTTATCCGTAGTGGTAAAAATAAATTGGTCTTGTAGTTTGGAGAGTGACCTTTTAGCTTCTCCAGAGAAAAAGAGATTTCTGTCGAAACAAAAGTCCAGACCTGCCAACTCACCGGTGAAGCTATTGATTATATTATATTTCCATTCTGCGAAGGCCTCAATAGGCTGATTGTACGTTAAACTGGTTTTTACGATGTACCTATTAACATCTTGAGTGAAGCTCTCAAGAATCCTTTCTTTGGAAATTGTGAAGGAAGGTCTGAATTTAGAGCCATACTCTAATAAAATCCTAAGCTTTTCATTTTCAACAAAACTCAAGTTTCCGGTGATAATATGGTTGTAATTCTTATCATAGTGAACTGTTTCTTTATGTTCATCACAAGAACATGTAGTAATTACAGGAATGTAGCTCGAAGAGTTAAGTTTGTAGTTTTTAACTATTGACCCTAAGGTCTTAACATATTTAAAACTTACAATAGACTGGTGCCTGTGGATGGGAAAAAAAATTGCATTATTGTAGAACAGCTTCCTAACATTGAGATTATCGTAGGCTTTATTTAGGAACCTGATGGTAACAAAATTACTGGAAAATTCTTTAAGAGAAATTTTATCTTTAAGAATGTGTTTAAGAATGTCCAGAACCAAAGCAAAAACATGCTTATCAACATGGTCAGCAGTTTCATTCCAGAATTTGAAAAAACTTTTAAGGACAGAGTGCTTGAAGGACTTGAGAATTTTGTAAGTATTTTTAACAAAATTAGTGCCAGTTTTAAAGCTTTCCAGAGTTTTTAGCAGGTTAGCAAAATCAACTTTGCTTGATGTGCGAAATAACCTCTGTCCTCTATTACCTCTAGAGCAGCTCTTATTATTAACAAGAAAGAAGAGTTCACGAATTGAAAATTTATGCTGATTATGCTTATTGTCAGATAGAGTGGAATTAAGGCCATAGGGATAAAGAGACTGATGCTGCAAAATTTCAAGGGATTCAGTTTCTAGCCGAGCATAGAGGTCAGGGATAATATGTAGTATCTCTATTTTCACTTTGTCAAAACCATGAGTATGGAAATGCTCTAATTCAAAGGTAGAGAACTGGTTGACGTTTGTGGAGGGGTTCACTCCTGAATTAGAGAACTTGTTTACTAGAGATCTGTGACCATTAATCCTAAGATGAAGAGGATTTTTACTTTGGCCAATATAGCTAAGGTTGCAGACAGTACAGGTGAGCTTATAGATGGTATTGTAGGCTTTGCAAAACTTGTTGGAGCAATTATCCTCAACAGAAGAATACAGGTTAGGATCTGCAGATTTACATGTCAAACAACGTTTGTCATTTCATAACTTTAGATTACCTTTGCCAGCGAGTTCATACACTATGGGAAAGGGTGCTAGCCTAACTGAGCGGGAGGACTTAAAATATCTGAGCTGACCTCCAATCCTTTCATCGTCCTTAGAACTCCACTTGGGCCAAAACATACAAATTCTGAGCAAACCAACTAGGAAAAACTTTTTAGAAATAAGCAGTCCAAGAAAAGACCAAACTCGAGTATAAACTACACTCCAAAAAGCTGCATCCAAAACATACTAAAAATAAAAATTAGAAAATGAAAAAAACCTCAAATAAAAAAATAGTAATAAAAAAAAAAAAAAAAAAAAAACAGTAATAATAAAACATTTCAACTAGAATTTGCGCATGAGCTGCTAAATAATAAATTGAAATTAGTTACTTAAGAGCAAAACTGAAGACTAAGGAAAAACTTTAGAATTTAAACGAAGGTTGCAAAATAACCTGAAAATCAAAACGCGCAACGCAGCAGTTTTGAAAATTCAGAATTCACATTCTATAAAGAAGATACCTAAGCAAAAAAATACATATATAATTTTGACTCACACCTAGTACAACATAGAAAAGGTTATGTATCTACCTGTGTGAGTAAAAGGAGAAAAGATAAAAAAATAAAATAAAACAACTGAATGTAGAAGGTGTCGAGAATACTGAGCCTTGGCTTTATCAAGGACCGGCAAAAACTCTGCATTTTCTCACTTCCACAAAGACCTAGTTGGAAATGGGTTTCTGCAAGGCCATAGATGCAAGTAACATTCCCACCTAAAATAGTTTAACAAATATATATATGTCATGTCCTCCGTAGAGTTGCATGACCTAGCACTAGTTAACAATTTCGCTTGCATCCATTAACCTTCCTGGCCCGACCCATGCTCTTCATCTGTTACTATTAAACAGAGAGAAGAAGATTAAAGAGAACTCAAGCTGTGAGAGTGACATAATAATTAGAAATGATTTTCAGCCATAACGAAATTCCAAGTTCGTTTGAGAGAGAATTTAAACCTGAAAATCAATGCAAAAGAAATCCAAATTTTTAAATTGCAATTAAAAAAGGAAATATTAATTTTTAACGAACAGATTTTTGAAAGAAAACTTGAGTCTAAAACCCCCTACTCTACGACTTATGACAGCACGAAAACGAGAATAAGTTAAAGATAATAATTAACTAAAGAAAACTTTGTGAAAGTTATATACCTTAAACAGTTAGTTGCAATATGTACAAAGTATTTCAGCAGTGCTTTAAGTGCATAATTAATTAGTTATTAAGAACTTAACTACTTTGAAAAAACAGCGCATAGACAGCGCATAGAAAAGGAACAAGCTTAGCCAGCTTCTGTTCCTAGGTACCCCAAAAGACGCTCAAAGTTACAGAGAAAAGAAAGAGTTAAAACCCGCAAAAATGTTAACAGACAAACCAATGCCTAAAAGCTGAAAAGCTAAAAAACGACAGAGAAAAAGTACATGAAGTACAAACATTGCACTTATAAAACCTAGAACCCAAAAACAGGGAAGAGAGCTTACCTCTTGTGTGACAAAAACTTTTCTCCTCACAAGAGAAGAACATGGCTGACCTCTTCCGCCACTCCCTAGACGCTGGGGGGCAGTGGGGGTGGGGCTGATGGCCTCCTCATGCAGCAAGAAACCAACGCGCGGAGATTTTAACCAGAGAAAAAAAAATATATATAAACTTAAGACTGTGGATCTGTATGATCAGAAAGAGCAGAATTAACTCTCCAGAATACATGAGAAATATTATAAAATACACGAGCAGTGTATTTAATAATCTTTGCATGTATTAAATCACCTTAGTGAGCTTCTATAGATTAATCAGAATCTTATTAATTTTAAAGTTGGTTTTACTATTTTTAGTATAGCTATTCTAGTGATGAATAACTAGTTTTCTTTTTTATTTGTTTTTATTTTCTTTTATAAACAGATTTTTAAGCTTTTTTTGTGATTTTGTTTATATTATTTAATTTTTTGTTTTAATAGGACCGTCATATCCATAGCACTAAGGTTCCTTTAGGTAGTTAATAGGCATCCTCTAGCCAACTTCCTTACGGCTTTGATTGGTCAGAATCATATTATTAACTGTGTAGAAAATTAAAGCAGATCTGCCAACCTTACTCTATTATTCAGAATAATTTTTCTTAAAGTTCTTTTGATGAAAGAAGAAGGAATTTCGTTCTCTAGAAAACTTTCTAATAGTATATTAATGTGGTAATTGAAGTCCAAATTGTTGCTGCAAATTCTTGAAATTCTTAGGACCTGAGAAATTAGTACATTCTCAATTACTTTGGTTGAAATGTTATTATTCCAGTGTAGATATTTAATTACTTTGAAAGGAAAATTAACTCTTTTATCAAAGAGGCTAATAGATGGGTTACCTCTGTTGAGCTTAATGCTTAAGTCTAGGAACTCAAGTTCCTGATTACTGTGGTTGGTTTTACATAAGTTAAGAGAGCTAGGATAGATATTATCAAAATCACTCTCTATAACTTCTGAATTATTGATACACAGCAGATCATCAATATATCTAAAAGTGTAAAGGTAGTTATCTGAGCAGGTGGGGTGATTTTTAATGAATTTATATTCCTTAAAGAACAGGAATAGATTAGCGATATTCGTGGACGTTGATGTTCCCATGGGAATACCGTTCACTTGCTTATAGAGAGTATTATTATATAAGATATGGTTATTTTTTATGCAGCAATTGAGATAAGAGTTCCAAGTTCCTACATCAACAAATTGGTTAAGTTTAAATTCTGCATACAGCTCTTTAAAGGTAGTGATTATATCTGATAGAGGCAGATTAGTATATAGGTTTTCAAAATCATAACTATTAATATCTAGGGGACATACTTTGAGTATAGTAGAAATTACTTCTGCATTATTATTAATTATCCAAAAATCTCTGTACATCAAGTTAGAACAGTTTCTAATGTGTTTCAAAACCTTCTTTAAGACATCTTCAAAAGCAAGATCTATTTTCTTTTTATGACTCCTTACTCCACTAGCTATGAACCTGAACTTCACAGGATCCTTATGAAACTTAACCGTTGCAAAAAGAAATGGAAATTCAGGCTCATATCTTCTAGTTTGTGGAATTTTAAGTTTCTTGAAGAATGCCTTAAACCGATTTTCTAACTGCTTGGTAGAATAACTTACGGGCTCGTATGTTACTCTATTATTGAGTTCCATAGTTAACAATTCAAAATAGAACTTCTTACAGATAATTGCAAAATTATTGCTAGCTTTATCCGTAGTGGTAAAAATAAATTGGTCTTGTAGTTTGGAGAGTGACCTTTTAGCTTCTCCAGAGAAAAAGAGATTTCTGTCGAAACAAAAGTCCAGACCTGCCAACTCACCGGTGAAGCTATTGATTATATTATATTTCCATTCTGCGAAGGCCTCAATAGGCTGATTGTACGTTAAACTGGTTTTTACGATGTACCTATTAACATCTTGAGTGAAGCTCTCAAGAATCCTTTCTTTGGAAATTGTGAAGGAAGGTCTGAATTTAGAGCCATACTCTAATAAAATCCTAAGCTTTTCATTTTCAACAAAACTCAAGTTTCCGGTGATAATATGGTTGTAATTCTTATCATAGTGAACTGTTTCTTTATGTTCATCACAAGAACATGTAGTAATTACAGGAATGTAGCTCGAAGAGTTAAGTTTGTAGTTTTTAACTATTGACCCTAAGGTCTTAACATATTTAAAACTTACAATAGACTGGTGCCTGTGGATGGGAAAAAAAATTGCATTATTGTAGAACAGCTTCCTAACATTGAGATTATCGTAGGCTTTATTTAGGAACCTGATGGTAACAAAATTACTGGAAAATTCTTTAAGAGAAATTTTATCTTTAAGAATGTGTTTAAGAATGTCCAGAACCAAAGCAAAAACATGCTTATCAACATGGTCAGCAGTTTCATTCCAGAATTTGAAAAAACTTTTAAGGACAGAGTGCTTGAAGGACTTGAGAATTTTGTAAGTATTTTTAACAAAATTAGTGCCAGTTTTAAAGCTTTCCAGAGTTTTTAGCAGGTTAGCAAAATCAACTTTGCTTGATGTGCGAAATAACCTCTGTCCTCTATTACCTCTAGAGCAGCTCTTATTATTAACAAGAAAGAAGAGTTCACGAATTGAAAATTTATGCTGATTATGCTTATTGTCAGATAGAGTGGAATTAAGGCCATAGGGATAAAGAGACTGATGCTGCAAAATTTCAAGGGATTCAGTTTCTAGCCGAGCATAGAGGTCAGGGATAATATGTAGTATCTCTATTTTCACTTTGTCAAAACCATGAGTATGGAAATGCTCTAATTCAAAGGTAGAGAACTGGTTGACGTTTGTGGAGGGGTTCACTCCTGAATTAGAGAACTTGTTTACTAGAGATCTGTGACCATTAATCCTAAGATGAAGAGGATTTTTACTTTGGCCAATATAGCTAAGGTTGCAGACAGTACAGGTGAGCTTATAGATGGTATTGTAGGCTTTGCAAAACTTGTTGGAGCAATTATCCTCAACAGAAGAATACAGGTTAGGATCTGCAGATTTACATGTCAAACAACGTTTGTCATTTCATAACTTTAGATTACCTTTGCCAGCGAGTTCATACACTATGGGAAAGGGTGCTAGCCTAACCGAGCGGGAGGACTTAAAATATCTGAGCTGACCTCCAATCCTTTCATCGTCCTTAGAACTCCACTTGGGCCAAAACATACAAATTCTGAGCAAACCAACTAGGAAAAACTTTTAGAAATAAGCAGTCCAAGAAAAGACCAAACTCGAGTATAAACTACGCTCCAAAAAGCTGCATCCAAAACATACTAAAAATAAAAATTAGAAAATGAAAAAACCTCAAATAAAAAAATAGTAATAAAAAAAAAAAAAAAAAAAAAAAAAAAACAGTAATAATAAAACATTTCAACTAGAATTTGCGCATGAGCTGCTAAATAATAAATTGAAATTAGTTACTTAAGAGCAAAACTGAAGACTAAGGAAAAACTTTAGAATTTAAACGAAGGTTGCAAAATAACCTGAAAATCAAAACGCGCAACGCAGCAGTTTTGAAAATTCAGAATTCACATTCTATAAAGAAGATACCTAAGCAAAAAAATACATATATAATTTTGACTCACACCTAGTACAACATAGAAAAGGTTATGTATCTACCTGTGTGAGTAAAAAGGAGAAAAGATAAAAAAATAAAATAAAACAACTGAATGTGGAAGGTGTCGAGAATACTGAGCCTTGGCTTTATCAAGGACCAGCAAAAACTCTGCATTTTCTCACTTCCACAAAGACCTAGTTGGAAATGGGTTTCTGCAAGGCCATAGATGCAAGTAACATTCCCACCTAAAATTGTTTTAAAAAATATATATATGTCATGTCCTCCGCAGAGTTGTATGACCTAGCACTAGTTAACAATTTCGCTTGCATCCATGAACCTTCCTGGCCCGACCCATGCTCTTCATCTGTTACTATTAAACAGAGAGAAGAAGATTAAAGAGAACTCAAGCTGTGAGAGTGACATAATAATTAGAAATAATTTTCAGCTATAACGAAATGCCAAGTTCGTTTGAGAAAGAATTTAAACCTGAAAAACAATGCAAAAAGAAATCCAAATTTTTTCATTGCAATTAAAAAAGGAAATATTAATTTTTAAAAAACAGATTTTTGAAAGAAAACTTGAGTCGAAAACCCCCTACTCTACAACTTATGACAGCACGAAAACGAGAATAAGTTAAAGACAATAATTAACTAAAGAAAACTTTGTGAAAATTATATGACTTAAACAGTTAGTTGCAATATGTACAAAGTATTTCAGCAGTGCTTTAAGTGCATAATTAATTAGTTATTAAGTACTTAACTTCTTTGAAAAATACAGCGCAAAGAAAAGGAACAAGCTTAGCCATCTGCTGTTCCTAGGTTCCCCAAAAGACGCGCAAAGTTACAAAGAAAAGAAAGAGTTAAAACCCGCAAAAATGTTAACAGACAAGCCAGTGCCTAAAAGCTGAAAAGCAAAAAATCAACAGAGAAAAAGTACATGAAGTACAAACATTGAACTTATAAAACCTAAAACCCAAATACAAGGAAGAGAGCTTACCTCTTGTGCGACGAAACTTTCTCCTCACAAGAGTAGAACATGGCTGACCTCTTCCGCCACTCCCTAGTCGCTGGGGGCAGTGTGGGTGGGGCTGATGGCCTCCTCATACAGAAAGAAACCAACCCGCGGAGATTTTAACCGGAGAAAAAATATATAAACTTAAGACTGTGGATCTGTATGATCAGAAAGAGCAGAATTAACTCTCCAGAATACATGAGAAATATTATAAAATACACGAGTAGTGTATTTAATAATCTTTGCATGTATTAAATCACCTTAGTGAGCTTCTATAGATTAATCAGAATCTTATTAATTTTAATGTTGGTTTTACTATTTTTAGTATAGCTATCCTAGTGATGAATAACTAGTTTTCTTTTTTATTTGTTTTTATTTTCTTTTATAAACAGATTTTTAAGCTTTTTTTTGTGATTTTGTTTATATTATTTAATTTTTTGTTTTAATAGGACCTTCATATCCATAGCACTAAGGTTCCTTTAGGTAGTTAATAGGCATCCTCTAGCCAACTTCCTTACGGCTTTGATTGGTCAGAATCATATTATTAACTGTGTAGAAAATTAAAGCAGATCTGCCAACCTTACTCTATTATTCAGAATAATTTTTCTTAAAGTTTTTTTGATGAAAGAAGAAGGAATTTCGTTCTCTAGAAAACTATCTAATAGTATATTAATGTGGTAATTGAAGTCCAAATTGTTGCTGCAAATTCTTGAAATTCTTAGGACCTGAGAAATTAGTACATTCTCAATTACTTTGGTTGATAAGTTATTATTCCAGTGTAGATATTTAATTACTT
Organism: Macrothele yani; assembly: GCA_039090855.1. Taxonomy (NCBI): domain Eukaryota; kingdom Metazoa; phylum Arthropoda; class Arachnida; order Araneae; family Macrothelidae; genus Macrothele; species Macrothele yani. The sequence continues at coordinate 135,715,711 of CM077001.1, forward strand.
TGAAAGGAAAATTAACTCTTTTATCAAAGAGGCTAATAGATGGGTTACCTCTGTTAAGCTTAATGCTTAAGTCTAGGAACTCAAGTTCCTGATTACTGTATTTGGTTTTACATAAGTTAAGAGAGCTAGGATAGATATTATCAAAATCACTCTCTATAACTTCTGAATTATTGATACACAGCAGATCATCAATATATCTAAAAGTGTAAAGGTAGTTATCTGAGCAGGTGGGGCGATTTTTAAAGAATTTATATTCCTTAAAGAACAGGAATAGATTAGCGATATTCGTGGACGTTGATGTTCCCATGGGAATACCGTTCATCCACTGCTGGACGAAGGTCTCCCCAAGTTTCCTCCACAACGGTCTGTCTTGTGCCAGTCTCCTCCATGTCACCCCTGCATACTTTCGAATTTCATCCACCCATCTCCCATGTTGTCTTCTTCTGGGTCTTTTCCTGTCCCTTGGAATCCAATCTAAAATTTCGGCTGTCCATCGATGATCTGTCCTTCTGGCAGTATGTCCAGCCCATTGCCATTTCAGGGATTTAACTCTGATCATGATGTCTTCCACTCTTGTCATTTTTCGGATCCACGAGTTCCTCTTCTTATCTCTCCTGGTTACACGAAGCATGCACCTCTCCATGCTTCTTTGAGTTGTCTGCAGTCTTTGTAAATCTCTTTTAGTTAAGGTCCACGTCTCTGCACCATACGTAAGCACTGGAAGGATGCATTGATCAAACACTTTTCTTTTAAGACATAATGGCATATTGCTCTTGAAAATTATGCTGTTTCTTCCAAAAGCTCTCCAGGCAAGTTTTGTACGCCGATTAATTTCTTCATCAATGTGACCCTCACTTGATATCTGCTGTCCAAGATAAACGTACGTGTCTGTTATCTCCAGCTTTTCTCCATCAATCGATAAATCCTCATTTCTTGTAAAAGCACTGAACATCACTTTTGTCTTCTGAAAGTTCATTTTTAATCCCACTTCTTTACTCTTGTCAGCAAGTTCCTGGATCATACTCTGCAGCTCTGATGGGGTAGTTGCAAAAATGACTACGTCATCAGCAAAACGAAGGTGCTTTCAATTTGCTTGTGTTAGTCGTTAAACCCCAAAATTAAAAAAAAAATGTAAAAATAAATAATTTCTCAGAATTTGACCAAGATTGATGAAAGAACTTAAGTACAAAAGAAAACAGTGCAAAATGGTTGCATAAGTTTTGGTAAACCAAATACAGTGGAATCTCAGTTATGCGTTTTCCGATTATACGTTTTTCACTTTTATGAGTAATTACAGTGTGACCTCTGTCGCGTGTTTTCATTTTTATATGCAAATACAGTGGAACCTCGGTTATACGTTTTCCGGGTACACGTTTTTCACTTTTATATGTAATTACAGTGAAACCTCCGTTATAGGTTTTCCGGATATTTCACTTTTACACGTAATTGCAGTGAAAACTCGGTTATACATTTTATACTTTTATACGTAAATACAATGGAACCTCAGTTATGGGTTTTCCGGTTATTCACTGCCTGACAGAGAAAATGTCACACAACGAAAACGTGAACGAGCGCCATGTAAATCAAATTGCAAGGTAGGTGCACACGTAAAAGTTATGCAAACGATTGCAATCGCAGGCCAATCGTACGAACGGTGCGCAGGATGTAAGTGGACAACCAGCCCGTGAGGCCGTCAGTGGAGACGTCGTCACAGCCGCGAGAAGTGAGTGGTTCTGCTGTAATCGTGTCAGGAGAACGAACAAGAGGTGCCAATGCTGTTAAGACGACGTTGTACGCGAATTCGTCCAACACATGAGTTCACGAGAGGTGTCATTTTAGGCCTTCCTACCGTCGGATGATCCTTGCATCGCATTGCGGAAAAAACCCAACGTGATTCCACAACCGTTGGTCGCATTTGGAAATAGTGGTCCCATAAAGGATCTGTGCAACGTCATAGGGGGACCAGAGCTAGGAGACGGACGTCCGAGTGCACCGATCATCGCATCCGACGTCATGCTGAAGAGAAACCTACAGGCCATCGTCGTCACCGTTTGAAGCGGTGTCGCTCCAGAGGTACGTGAGGTGCGAAATGGAACAGTGTGGTGTTAAACGACGAATCACGGTTCTGTCTCGTCACGGATGATCGCCGTGTGAGAGTCAGGAGGCCACGTGGCCAATGGGGAGATTCCTCCGTCATTGTGGAGCGCCACACGGCCAGGCAACGTGGAATAATGGTGTGGGGTGCAATCAGAGAAAACAGCCGCTCACCGGTGGTACGCATTACGCACATTGACGCCTCGCCGCTATGTTGTCGAGGTACTGCCGTACCTTCAGGGCATTTCAAACGCCGTTTTTCAACCGGACAACGCCCGGCTGCATACCGCTCGGATCAGCCTGAATGATTTACACCGTATGCGGATGCTTTCGTGGCCAGGACGATCCCCTGACCTCCAGCCCATCGAGCATCTGTGGGACACGATTGGGCGTCCATTGAGTACCTAACCCCCCCCCCCCCCCCAGCGAAATGAAGATGAACTGTGGACTCGGATTAACACCGCATGATCCACGATACCCCAGGGCTCTATTCGGGCTCTTATTGCCTCTATGCCACGTTGGATTTAACGCTGTATCGCCCAAAATAGGGGCCACACTCCTTGATCATCCTATATATTCACCCACTGGAGCCTAGTCTGTATGGGACAATTATATAATTTGTTCAGGACCTACTTGGCTATCTGTGTGTGCAGTTTGGTCTGTTTTCGAGCACTCCTTCATGGTGTGTGCAGTTTGGTCTGTTTTCGAGCACTCCTTCATTGTGTGTGCAGTTTGGTCTGTTTTCGAGCACTCCTTCATGGTGTGAGCGTTTGGTCTGTTTTCGAGCACTCCTTCATTGTGTGCGCAGTTTGGTCTGTTATCGAGCACTCCTTCATGGTGTGTGAGGTTTGGTCTGTTTTCGAGCACTCCTTCATTGTGTGTGCAGTTTGGTCGGTTTTCGAGCACTCCTTCATTGTGTGTGCAGTTTGGTATGTTTTCGAGCACTCTTTCATGGTGTGTGCAGTTTGGTCTGTTTTTGAGCACTCCTTCATTGTGTGTGCAGTTTGGTCTGTTTTCGAGCACTCCTTCATGGTGTGTCATTTTCTCTTCTAGGCCGTGTACCTTTTTCACTTTTATACACAATTAAAGTGGAACCTCGGTTATACGTTTTATGCGTAAATATAGTGGAACCTCAATTCTACGTTTTTCACTCCTATACGTAGTTACCGTTGAACCTAGGTTATACGTTTCCCAATTGTACGTTTTTCACTTCTATACGTAAATACAGTAGAAGCCCGATTACGCGTTTTGAAATTACATGTTTTTCACTTTTATAAACAATTAAAGTGGAGCCTCGGGTATACGTTGGACATGTTTTTCACTTTTATAATAATTACAGTGGAGCCTCGAGTATACAGTGGAGCTTTAGGTATATCTTTTACACGTAATTCTGCACTAATCCAGATATTTTACTTTAGTTTCTATCGCTTTTTCAATTCGGTTATAGTTAATAATTCACTTAAATGCTTTCTGCAGTTATACATAAATTTTTAATTTCAGATTATCAAAGATAAATGGTTCTTTTGATTTTTTGATACGTAACCCTGTATGTTACAACTTTGAGAGAACCAAGACAGCATTTTTTTTCAACCGTAAAATAAATGAAGCAGCTTAAAATTTATTAATAACGTTCACAGTTCTCTATTTTCTCTGATTTTAAGAAATTTGAAACAAGCAAAGATTAGTGAATATTTTACTCGGCACGAATGCTAAATCGACTAGCGGACGAACTGCTTTGAAAAAAGCGATGATAATGAATAAAGAATGGGTAATATGGATAATGAATATTAAACAAAATCCTACTTGGATTTGCCACCTATTATACCTAAAAGGGGACAGATTTTTTTTCTTATATTAAAAACATAAAATAGCATGGAGTTTCTTGACCTAATCTTCATCACGAAATTAGAACAAAAAAAAATTAATGCAAGTCAAAATATACATAGGTTTAGGTAGTAGACAAAGTATTTACTCATGATATATGCATGTCATATTATTAATAACATCTAGAAAAATGCAAGTGCAAAGATTCGGCTGTTTGAGAATACAGTACACATAAAAATTGGAAAGGGAGTGAGACAAGGTGACACCATATCTCCCAAGCTATTTAATGCCAATTGGAAAATGTCTTTCAATCACTGAACTGGGAAAACAAAGGGATAAAGATTAATGGAGATTATCTGACTCACCTTCGTTTTGCTTGATAACGTAGTCATTTTTGCAACTACCCCATCAGAGCTGCAGAGTATGATCCAGGAACTTGCTGACAAGAGTAAAGAAGTGGGATTAAAAATGAACTTTCAGAAGACAAAAGTGATGTACAATGCTTTTACAAGAAATGAAGATTTATCAATTGATGGGGAAAAGCTGGAGATAACCAATACCTACATTTATCTTGGACAGCAGATATCAAGTGAGGGTCACATTGATGAAGAAATTAATCGGCGTATAAAACTTGCCTGGAGAGCTTTTGGAAGAAACAGTATAACTTTCAAGAACAATATGCCATTATTTCTTAAAAGAAAAGTGTTCGATCAATGCATCCTTCCAGTGCTTACGTATGGTGCAGAGACGTGGACCTTAACTAAAAGAGACATACAAAGGCTGTAGACAACTCAAAGTAGCATGGAGAGGTGCATGCTTGATGTAACCAGGAGAGACGAAGAGGAACTCGTGGATCCGAAAAATGACAAGAGTGGAAGACATCATGATCAGAGTAAAATCTCTGAAATGGCAATGGGCTGGACATACTGCCAGAAGGACAGACCATCGATGGACAGTCGAAATTTTAGATTGGATTCCAAGGTACAGGAAAAGACCCAGAAGAAGACCTCATGGAAGATGGATGGATGCAATTCGAAAGTATGCGGGAGTAACATGGAGACTGGCACAAGACAGACTGTTGTGGAAGAGGCTTAATTGGAGAGACCTTCGTCCAGCAGTGGATTGATAATGGTTGACAATGATGATGATGATGATGATGATATGCATGTCTTACATTATAAATTAGTATAATGTGAGCTTTCGAGTCTGCCCCTTCCCCATTTTTTTACGCTTCCCACTCGTAGGTTGATAAAGCGTATATGCTCCAGCTTTGTCCGTCTGTCAGCACGATAACTCGCGTAAAAATGGATCGATTTCCACGAAACTTTAGTATGTGGTTGGGGACCAAGTGGGGACGAACCCTATTGAAAATACGCGAAAAGAGGGGAAAGGTCAGGACATAGGAGCGGGATCCATTCCATAGTCCTTATGCGACATAACGTGCGTAAAAATGTTTCGATTTCGATTAAATGTTAGTATGTGGTAAGGGACCACTTGGGGATGAACCCTATTGAAAATGGACGAAATAGGGTCAAAGGTCAGGACATAGGAGCGAGATTTATTCTACAGCCATTATCCTCATAACTTGAGTAATAACTTGAGTAATGGTAGACACTATGTCTGCTTAATACCCCTCCATCAAACTCACGATAGAACTTGAAAATAATTTCGTCTTACCTTATCTTGACTTTCAAATTACTCGTAACCCTTCTGGCAATTCCCTGTCTTTTGCCGTTTATCGAAAACCTACTTCCACACCCACTCTAATTCCGTACAATTCTGCTCACATTTTTCAGCATAAAATTTCTGCTCTGCACTTCCTATTTAGAAGAGCATATTCACATTCTTCTAGCCATTTCGCCAGAGCTCAAGAACTACAATGGATATCATCCCTCGCTAAAAACCATGGTTACCCGGACAACGTTGTTAAGGGGGTGCGCAATAAAGTACGGTTTTCTATGTCAACTGCTTTAATTAGTGAACAAGTGCCTAAAAAGTATGTTGGATCTGTTGATTTTAATCCACATATTGTAAACCTCCTTACCAACATATGTTCTCGTCATAAAATACAATTTGGAATACGATCATGCAATCTATATACCATTATCCGCAACGATCGTGAAAAAATTGACAAAGGGAAAAAATGGGGTGTGTATGTTATTCCTATGCTCGACACTATCTCTGGTGAACTAAACAATCATTATGTGGGTTCTACCAAAAGAAATTTGGATTTGAGATTAAATGAACACAGATATGATCTAAAAATGAATCACCAAAGCACCTCTTTTGCAAGAACCATAAGTGCTGGAAATTCCATCCCAGACTGGGACAACGCTAAGATCATAAACACACCTAACTCTGTTTATTCCTTGTTATTTGCAGAAAGCCTCTATATTTCGGCTTATAATACACGTTGCTGTAATGACTATTGCCCTTATGTTTTACCTGAACCTTGGAGCAATCTTGTTGGGAAGGACAGCACAATAGCAATTGCTTCTGTTAAGTGATCTTCATTGGCTAATTATGCCTTTTTTTGATTGTCTTGTTATCTGGTATATCATGTGACATTGACATTACCTTTCCCATGATGCATCTACTCCACATACTTAAGACCAGTATGTAACCACACGGTGAAATCACATCTGATGAAGGTATCAATGTGACACCGAAAGTGCTCATGTGTTTTTAAACTGTATATAGATTTCGTTTTTTAGCTGAATAAATATCATCGTGCAACAAGACGGATTTCTTTTAATACTAACTTGAGTAATGATTTCTGGTATGTTGGAAAGCGTATCATAATCAATGCATTGCATGATTTTTATCACATGTTTTTCTTTTTGGAGGAATTCAAAATTTTGCAGTAGTTTTTATAAAATTTAATTCATATTTTTTTTCACATTTATACGTTTTTTAACACCGTCTCATAGAAAAACGTGTAAACGACGTACCACAGTATATCTTTAAAAAACAGAAAAACCGAATCTTTGCCTTGCGAGAAAAATTTTGGGGAAGCTCACTAAGGGTATTAGGGGTGGGTCACGCCCTAACATCCTTTAGTGGCATCACTATTTCAAATAACTGCATTTCGTGTGTTTCTCGTAGAGATGGTCTCGATTTTTTTTTCTTTTACAAAAATATATACAATTGAAATGAAATTATCCAGAGTAACTTACCTGTACAGCACCGTAACCATAAGGCCCCAAGAAATTTTCACATTCTTCAGCTATATCATCCCATTTCCATTCGAAAAGGTGCACAATCGTGGTTCTGCTTTCTGCCATGTTGGGATTGCTATAAAGAGCGGAGAAAGCTCCATGATGTGTGAGGAAGAAAAGGAAAACGCCAAGACAGAATAAACTGCGTGTGTGTTCCATGGCCAAGCGGTTCAACATTTGGCTTCTTGCCGGCGTTTATAAATGCATTTCCTTATCACTAACCCTTTTACTCATCCGGTTTTTGTCATCTGTTCCTCCATGATGTTCTTGCTTCTCGATGCATTTCTGATTATGCAAGAAAGATAAGGGTTTCTCAGCTGCTGTCGCGACTTCTTAGTTGGCGCATTTCTGTTTCGATAACATGTAAATATTGTTAATGGATTCGAGCTGTTTTTCGTTCTCTGGAAAGAACGAGAGTATATCGATTGCGAAACACGTGAGAGCCAAACACTATTTCGTAACCTCCTGACGTCATACCGTGACGTCAGGAGGTTACGAACACCTCCTGACGAACTTAAAGCTGATGACGGTAAGCGGAACACAGTAAAATAAAAATTAATGGCACAAAACATCTCTTTATCAAGCAGCATATCGAGTCCAAATAATTATCAAAGCCAATTTGTCAGTTTTAAAACACATTCTAATTTTTTTTTTTTTTTTTGATTGGAGGTTTAACGACCACCGTGAGCAACTCAAAGGGCTATAAGCAGTCGCCCATCCCTAATTTAGGGTCACTGGTTCCAGGGAAGGGAGAGAGCCAGTGCCGTAAGACAAACACAACATCCATGCCTCACCAGGATTCGAACCCGGACCCCATTCGGACGAATGATCAGAGGCCATCACTTAGACCACTGCGCCACCGGGGCGGCGATTCTAATTTTCAGCACATCTTTTGTAAAAAAGATCCTAATTATGTTATCGGTTTGTCCGTCCGTCCATCTGAGGACACCATATCTCTGCAACTATTAATCCGATTTCAAAAAGTTCTTTTTGCATTAGGGAGCTTGAAATGTGCAAATGATGATTCTTTATTTCGTTTTTTTACGATATACAATTACACCGCTAGAGAGCGTAAATGCAGATGATACCGAATGCAAAATACATTTTATTCCATATATGTATGTAAGAATTAAAGGTTTTTCGTGCTGAGTTGTAAACAAGAAGAATTCAAAGCTGTCGGAGCACTGTAACTTTTCTGGAGCAGCCAAAGCACACACACCACACTTTCAATTTCCTTTTAAGAAACGTAGGATCCAAAAAAACGTCTGGATTTACAATTTAAAAATATGGTAGATAAAAGCTCTGGCGAGCACTTTCGCGACCACTATGGCTGCATCATCAGGCCGCTGAGTGAAACCAGATTAGAACGGCACAAGGTTAAATAGTGACAGATAGGAGCACAAGTAATACACATTATGCAAATGAACACATAAATCATTGCCATTCACCACAAATTATTGTTAAAAGTTTATTTATAATCATTCGAATTTTTCCTCCCTAGAGTACTGCAAAATCAGATTCCTCCAGGTAGAGAGAATGCAGCCGGGGCCAACTCCGGGCTGCAGGGAGGTTGGAGCAGCATTGCCACGTTGTGTTTCGCCAAAAACTCTCTCACTTTCAGCGACGCATGGCTCGGCGCATTATAGTGGTGAAGAACCCAAGTGTTGGTGATCTCCGGGTGGACGCGCGCTAATCTGTTTTTCAGCCTTTGAAGCACTTTCACGTAAAATGCAGCATTGACCGTTTGTCCGGGTAGTACGAACACCTTATGGACAACACCTTTACAGTCAAAGAAGACAATGAGCATCGATTTCATCTTCGATTTGCACATTCGGACCTTCTTTGGTAGAGGAGACTCGGGAGTGTGCCACTCTGAGCTCTGTCTTTCTTCTCCGGATCGTACTCAAAGACCCACGTTTCATCACCTGTTATCCCTTTCTCAAAAAAAAAAAAACAGGTTCTCTCCTCACACGGTCCGCAAGCTCACGAGAAATCGACACACGGTTGTTCCTCTGTTCATCGGTCAAAGCCTTAGGAACCATTTTGGCGCAAATTTTCTGCATCTGCAATTCTTGCGTGATGATTTCATGCACAATGGAGTTCGCGTGTCCCACGTGCTCTGTTACCAATCTAACAGTCAGACGTCGTTGAGAGTCCAAAACCGCTTTCACCTTTTCCACATTGTTCGAAGTATGAGACGTTGAAGGGTGCCCTGGGCGTGGCTCATCGTCGACGCTCTCTCTTCCCTCTGTGAACATTTTGTGCCACCGAAACACTTGTGCTTTCGATAAAGCATCCTTCCCGTAGGCTTTCTGTATTATAGTAAGCTTCTCGGTCGTGGATTTTTCAAGTTTAACAAAAACTTTACCGCGTATCGCTGTTCGAAACTCTTCTGCATTTTCACCGTTACGCGACGCTCAGACAGCTGTCCACTTCGCAAGCGATCCTCACTATGTAACAGCTCAGAGCTAACTGACGAGACATCGATCCTTTACCTAACATACCCCGCCACCCGTCACGTCCGGAGACTCCATCCTCCGGTCCTTCTGATTGGACCAGGAAAAGTGGTCTCATTACTTTCCGGACAAACCTTGTATCTTACATTGTTCTTGTTTTATAGTGTGTTGAAACTACATACTTCTTTATGAATCACCCTGTATATATATCCGGTTGTTGTTATGCCCGGAAAGAAACAAAAAACAACGCAAACGATATATATATATCCGCCACTCCCACCCCATATTCTTAACAAGAGCAACAAATAAGCTACATGTATTCAGTGTGACTGATTCATATTATTCACACAGAATATTTGTTTCGTACCGTACAGAAGGATACAACAGTATTTAAAGGGAAACTTACTATTCTTAACATCTGACTCGCACGTGACATTTATCTTTTATTTTAATATTGCTCCAATTAAGCAATTTTGATAAAAGTTGATAAAAATAATTAGTAAACAAACTTAAATAAAAATTCTAACTGACAACAAATCATATTCTGAATCGCTTTTGAAAATTTTAAGGGTCTTCTTTCTGGGTTTGTTCCACCTAACCTGTTCACCCCTAAGTCACGTTTTTTTCTTAGAACTAAATCACTGAGTAAAACATTGAGCAGTAACGTTTGAATTTTTTTCTTTTTACTTCTCACTTTTCTACGAACGCGTCCTGTTCTGCGTCCCACAATTGTTTTGTAACCTTCTTTTGTACCCAAGACGCCTTTTCTGTACTAAACCGATTTGCATTCGAAACGTATATTCAAGTTTCAGGGGGCCGTCTTCGACTCAAATTTCATAGCTTTATGTATACAGTTGCTCTCTCGTGACGTCAAAGCGAGGAATTTGGTAGTTTGTTTTGTCAGATCAAGCGCTGGTTAATCATAACAGATACTCAGTGAAAAGCAGACTGTATACACAGGCACAGCTGCAAAACATAGAAGTAATTTTCCAGCTTAAGGAACCTTTCCCAGAATTTGAAGTCTCCTGTTTCTGATTTATACATTTATCTGACAATCTCGAGTATATCGGAACTAGTGCTTTATTTTAAAATTCCGTTTCTGTTATCAAATGAACACGAAGAGTGATTTTTAACAAATACTAAAATTATTTACTGACAGAAATGAACGTTAGGAATTTTTTTTTACGCATACAAACGCGCGGGCGCGCGCCACGTGCAGATTTTGAAATTATATTTTAATTTATTCCCACATTTACACAACATGGGACTTTCTTGAAAGGTTAAATTTTAGAAATATAACACCTTTCCTTCTTTTCGTAAAAATGAGTTACAATTTTCATTAGTTTCATCAGCAGTTTTCATCTTTCAACAAGCGCATTAATTCTAAACACCAAACTGGCGCTAAGTGTGATTATTCAATGTGACATATTTTTTTTCTTTCTTATTGAAAGTTTAACGTTCTCTTGAGCAACTCGATGGCATATAAGCAGTCGTCCGTCCCTAATTTAGGGCCACTCAGTGCCGTATCTTGGGTCCGAGACCTGGGCTGTCAACCCCCCCCTCCCCTCAGTACTGTTTTTTATTTATTGCGAAGTTTAATTTTTAATTGTTAAGTAATAGAAGTAATTTTTTTTCTAAATTTTAGGTACATGCGATTGTTAACATGATACCAAATAATTAGGAGAATTAGGATTTGAACACTTATTTGAATATGAACTCCATTCTTCTTCTGAATACTTTATTTGTACATGAACTCCATTCTTCTTCTCCTGTTGTGTAAACTTGAGTGCTTCGTTTTCATAAAATCTTTCTTCCGAGTACGTTTTCATATTTAAAAAACTGATTTTCTCTACTGACGAAACAGCCAAGTTTTTCGAGTGTGCATGTCCTTGTGTAGCTCTAAGATATATCTTGATTCTTTTTAATGCAGAAAAACTTCTTTCGGCAGTTGCAGTTGTTGATGCAAAGCTTAATATGAGGTCTGCTAATTTGTACACCTCACTAAACACTATGTCCAATTTATTCAACTTTATGTAACACGTAATGTCTCTTACTGGTTTGTTTTTGTATTCATCAAGGGAATAAAGCACCTTCAGTTGATTTTTTAGTCGAGCTGTATCAAAATTTGAAGCATAGAGTTCTTTAAGTTCTGACAGTAGATGTTCAGTGAAGCTTCCACAAAATTTATCAAAACAGTTCGAATCCAACAGTCTCGAATTTAAGAAATAATATCTCTGATTTTACTTCATTGACAGTTCACAAAAACTGAAACAACTCTCGCGAAACACTCTTATGGGCGGGAGTATATGCGAGTGCCTGAGATAGTCTAAGTCTTCGCAATTCTGAGCACACCGTTTCCCAAAGCAATGGCCCATTCCCCTCTACCAGCTGATTCGTGTTGTCATGGAAACGCTAGCAGGCGATGGTACGGAAGGTTTTGGCATCAGAACTGCGAAGACTCTTGAAGAGCTACTTGCGTTATGCCGTTGGTTTTCGCTCGCCAGACTGAGTCAAAGGAGTGAATCCGCACGCGTTTGTTTTCACAGTGAAAGCATCGACATATTTTAATACCGTTGATAATTGACTTTTATTTGTGTATATTTAATTATTATTTTTTTTTGTCCATTCTCTGGGCTTCGCAGCTAACTTAGCTAGCCTCGAATATACACCACTAGGGCCAGTGAAGGGAGAGCTGGCCAGTGCTGTAAGACAAACAAACCATCAGTGCCTCACCGGGATTCGAACCCGGACCCTTATCAGATGAATGACCATAACCCAGTGTTTAGGCCATTGCGCCACCTGGAAGACAATGTGATGTGCTCAAAAACATTTTAGAGGTAGAACAGTTCAACTCATTTGAAACGCACAAGTTGACGTTCAGGTTAATTCAGAGTTTCCAATTTTGAACGTTTCGAACCCTACATACGTATAATAAATTCTAAGTTTTGATTTAGCAATCGTCAGAAAAATATGGATTTTGTACCACAAATTGAAAGAAAGAAAAAAAAACACTCCATTCGAATTCTTCGTAATTTTTTTAATAAAAGACATGGATTATTTAAGAAACATCAGTTAGGTTACTTTATGTTTTTATGTATGGCACTGTTTATGATTTAATTGGCATCGTTTAGTAAATAGACAAGTTAGTAAAATCAAGCAATGCATTGATTATTATACGCTTTCCAACATACCGGAGATCATTACTCAAGTTATGAGGCTAATGGCTGTGGAATAAATCTTGCCCCTGTGTCATGAGCTTCGATCCCATTTCGATGATATTCAACAGAACCGGTTAAGTGCACTTCCGGAACGACATGATATAGTTTTGTCTCAATGGAAGCATTTTTAGTCAATTTATAACGCATAAGGGCAATAGAACGAAATCGATCCCTCTCTTATGTCCTGACCTTTGACCCCATTTCGTCCATTTTCAACAGGGTTCGTCCCCAGAGGCTCCCTACCACATACTAAAATTCATCGAAATCGAGCCATTTTCACGCAAGTTATGACGCATAACGGCAATAGAATGGAAACGATCCCTCTCCTCTGCTGTGACCTTTGACCTCCATTTTTCCCATTTTCAATAAGTTTCGTCCCCAGGTGGTTCACTACCACATAATAAAATTTCATCGAAATCGCACCAGTTTTACGCAAGTTATGACGCATAGGGGAAATGGAATGGATCCCTTTCCTATGTCCTGACCTTTGACTCCATTTCGCCCATTTTCAGTAGGGTTTGTCCCGAAGTAGTCCCCTACCACATACTGAAATTTCATCGAAATCGACTCGTTTTTACGCGTGTTATCGTGCGGAGAGACAGACGGACGAAGCAGGAGCATATACATTTGTTCAAATTACATTAATTTACATATCCGACATGCTGAGAACTGGTTAAAGCTGGGAAGTGAAATAGCATTTAACTTTAAAATGCATGCAGTATGAGGCAGGACCCTAACAAGCTTTTATTATCTGTTAGGGCGAGACTTAAAATTACGTCCACTCGATTTAAAATTACGCCCCTTTTTGTTTCAAAATTACACTCCCTTCTGTTTCAAAATTACACTTCCTTCTGTTTCAAAATTACACTCCCTTCTGTTTCAAAATTACGCTCTTTCGAGTGCCACTTAAGTAATACGAGGTTTTTACTTTCTCACACACTGCATTTTTAGGAAAGTTTTAGGTGTACAAATAAGTTTCAAACAGTTTCTTGTGTGACGTAGACCGCTAATTTACATATCCGACATTCCTCCGCGTTGTTGTCATGTGATCGCAACTGGCCCAGAGTATAAAATGTGGCACAGAAGTTTCCCCAACAGTCGAACGCTCTTGCACATCGGTAGGTGAAATATGACAAGCGATACTGCATTTATTAGACACTGCATTCGTTACGAATTTCATCAAAGAAAAAGTGCTGCAAAAGCATGTCCATGTTATGCTCTGGGAGAGAATACTGCATCGTAAAACACGTGTGAGTTTTGGTTTAGACGGTTTAAAGCAGTTGATTCTGATGTTAGCGATCGAAAACGTAGCGGCACCCCGCAGAAGGTTGCACATGAGGAACTTCAAGCATTGCTGGATGAAGATTTGTCTCAAACGCAAAAAGAGCTAGCTGAACAACTGGAGGTAACTCAACAAACCATTTGCAATCGTTTACGCGCAATGGGAAAGATTCAGAAGAAAAGATAATGGGTGTCACATGACCTGAGCCAGAGGAACAGGGATGAGCGTTTCATGAAGTGTTTGAATCTGTTGAATAAACAACACAGAAAGTATTTCGTGTGAAAAGTCGTTACGGGTGATGAAAAAGTGGATATGGTACGACAAGCCCAAACGCAAAAAACACTGGGGAGACCCCGCAGAAGCAACGACTTCGACACCGAAACGCAATATTCACTCTAAGAAAGTTCTGCTGTGCATCTGGTGGGATATGAAGGGTGTTCTCTGTTATGAACTATTGGAACAGGGTCAAACTGTTACTGATGATCGCGACAAGCAACAATTGCTGCAACTGAACCAGGAAATCTGTCGGAAACGTCCATTCACATCCAGAGGATTGCGTCCCGTGAAATAACTGCATGACGACGCTAGGCCGCACATCGCGACATCAGTCAAGGAAACGTTATTGACGCTTAGCTAGGAAGTTTTGGAGCACCCGGCGTTTAGTCATGACATAGCCCCTTCAGACTATCATTTGTTCCGATCTATGCAATATTGTTTGTCTGCTCTATGGTTCCGGACATGTGATGAAGTGCAAAAATGGGTTGACGACTTCATCACGTCACACGACGAAGTATTATTCTTCCTGGCTGGAATCCGTCAGCTGCCCGACCGATGGCGGAAGGTGATAGATAATGACGGCACATATTTTGATTCGTAAAGGTATTCTTGTTTTCTCTCAAATTACATGTAGCGTTGTCTCAAACACTTTTAAACTTATTTGTACACCTAATAATACACAGTGCGTCAAAGAATTTTTAAGACTGTCGCTAGATTTCAGCCTACGTTGGCGCCACCAGTGTAATCGCGAATGCGTTATAAACCGTGACCATCTGTTTGCTTTCTGCCAAAAATACTGCGCAGTTGTTAAAGTAACTCAAACGAAACGGGCGTTCATTATAGAGAAGTAAAATTTTTTTCATGTTGAATTATTAAGATGGAACAAAGGGCTGCGATTAAATTTAACGCAAAACTTGGTAAAAGTGCCTCGGAAACGTACCAAATGATGAAACAAGTTTACGGCGAGTTTTGTTTAAGTAGATCAAATGTTTTCCTGTGGCACAAACGTTTTTGGACGGAAGAGATACGCTAGAAGATGATAAGCATACCGGAAGACCAAGTTCATCTAGGACACCTGAGATTATTGAAAAAGTGCGTGATTTCGTGGCAAACAGTCGTTGTGCGTCACTAAGATTGATGGCAGAGTCTTTAAACATCAACAAAGAAACGATTCGAACCATCCTGCATGAAGATTTGGGCAAAACAAAAGTCTGTGCTAAATTTGTTCCACACACGTTAACCAATGAACAAAAAATCAAGGAGAAGTGCACATTACATAGACTTCATTTCAGCAGCTGAAAAGGATCCAAACTTCTTAAAATCGATTGTTACAGGTGATGAAACATGGTGTTTTTTCAATATGATCCTAAAACAAAGCAACAAAGTGCGGAATGGAAGTCAAAAAACTCACAAAAAAAAAAAAAAAAAAAAAAAAAAAAAAAAAAAAACAAGAAAAGTTCCATCGAAAATCAAAACAATGCTCATTACATTTTTCGATAGCAAGGGAATTGTCCGCAAAGAATTTGTTCCAAGTGGACAAACAATTACTGGTGAGTTTTATTTACATGTTTTGAGGCGTTTGATGGGCAGAATTCGTCGCATTCGTCCAGAATATCGGGATGAAAACAGTTGGTGTTTATTGCACGATAATGCACCCAGTCACACCTCACTTCTTGTTTGTAGATTTTTGGCGAAAAATAATGTCTGTGTGTTGAATCATCCCCCATATTTGACTGATTTAGCACCCTGCGACTTTTCTTTATTCCCAAATTTTAAAATAACGTTAAAAGGGTGTTATTTTGATGATAATTCGACCATACAAACAGCTTCGACGCGTGCTTTCGAGGCAATTCCTCAAAGTGAACTGGAACAGGCATTCGAATCATTATTGAATCGCTGTAACAAGTGTATTGAAGCCGGAGGGATTTATTTTGAATAACAAACCAAAACAAATTATAATTTCTTGTTTCTATTTCATTTTACAGACCCAATCTTAAAAATTCTTTGCCACACTGTGTATGATAGTTTAAAAATCGCACTTCAGGTTTTCGACATAATTTTATTTAAAATGTAAAAACTGTGTAAACACCCAATAAAGCGTAAACGTTGTGTGAACACCGACAACACAACACTCCACAGAAATGCAGAACGAAAAAACAAATCAGCGCAGAACGAATGAGTATCGGATAGCGAACGCAACAATGGGAAGAAGCTTCAGGGGTAGGGCTTGGAAAAATTCTGCTCAAGATTAAAGATTAAAAAATTCTGCTCAAGATTAATCAGATAACTTTCTGCGACAGAGCACAAACAATGAATTAGCTCTCCATCTCAACGACATGTTCGGAAAAGTCATGGAGATCAGACATATGAGCATATTGTTTTTTATGCCTCCATTCACTGTTTTGGAAAATTCCATTCATGGACATGAGATTCACACCTCATAGTGTATGTTACTCTGTACCCTGGTTAACTGCATGGAATAGTGTAAGAGACTAACTAAAGTCTTTGAAAAGAACATACTGAAGGGTGTAATTTCTTTTTTAGTTACGATTTCTATTTTTTACGCCCCCCATAGCATGAATTTACGCCCCTGGAATGACCATTCTGGCAGGGCAAACGCCTTCACTGCCCTCCCGGTAGCTACGGCCCTGGTCTAAGACCTAACTAAAAAGGCGTGAAATATTATTTGATAACCTTCTTTCTTCCTCCGTAATAGACGTCTTGATCATTTTGATTACCTGTTTATGATAATTAATTAAATGTCTGTTGTCACGTTCAACTCCTGAATTTGAATAAGTAATTTGCGAGTGCCATAGGAACTCCTTGATTTTTTTATTGGCTAAATTTGTAGACTAAATTTTCTTGACCAATATTAAAGACCCGCGGTAAAGAATTCGCAAGTAATTGTTCTACACTGAAGAGCAATTAAATTAGAGACAGCTGGCGTTATGCAAATGTGGCGCTGTGGGCGGCCCTGTAAACGGAAACGACATGACGCATGCAGCGATCCGACAATATAAGGAGTGATGCAACAGCAATCAGTAAGAGTCGGACGCAGTATGAGTAAGACGAAGGATCTAAGCGCATTTGATCGTGGGCAAATCGTCGGGGCCCGGCGAATGGGTCACTCCATCTCGGAAGTCGTGCAGGCACTGGGTGTTTCACTAGCCCCTGTGTCACGGTTGCACCGTGAGTACATTGAATCCGATAAAACCATCCCTGTAAGAGTCAACTGCCGTGGACAACAGCGTGTGGATGAGCGAGTCGTCGTCAGCTCGCTCGCATTGTAACAGCGGATAGACGGGCCACAGTGCAAGAAATCACTCGGAAATTTAACGCTGGTGCACAAAAACGTGTAAGCAGGCACACCATCCAGAACCATCTCCTTGCTATGGGGTACAGAAGCCATCGTCCCACGAGGGTACCGCTGCTGACCGCACATCACAGGGTGCAAAGATTAGCATGGGCACGGGAATATCGCCACTGGACCCTAGACATGTGGGGAAAATGTTGCCTGGACTGATGAGTGGAGATTCACGTTGGTACATGCGGATGGCAGGATACGAGTACTGCGCAAACCACATGAAGCGATGGATCCTTCTTGCCAGCAGGGTACTCTTCAAGTTGGTAGGGGTGGCAATCTCGTCTGGGGACTGTTTACGTTGACTGAAATGGGACCCCTGGTACGTGTGACATCGTCCCTCACAAGTCAACGTTACCGGGATATCCTGGACGACCATTTGCTCCCGTTTGTGGGTCTTCAACATCCCACTGGGGACCTCATCCTGCAACAAGACAATTCACCGTGCCATCGCCCCTGAATTGTATCCGAATGGTTGTATGAACACTCCACCGACGTGACCTCGCTTCCTTGGCCAGCTAGGTCACCTGACCTCAATCCCATCGAGTACATCTGGGATGTCATCGAGAGAGATGTTCGAGGCTCTGAATCCCCTCCATCAAATCTTCGTGAACTGTGGGAGTTTGTTGAGGGGTCGTGGATCCGTATGGCTTCCCAACGCTTCCGGTGTCTTGTCGAGTCCATGCCGAGACGAATCGCTGGCGTCATCAGGGCGAAAGGTGGTGCTACACGTTACTAGACAGGTATCTCTAAATCAATTGCTCTTCAGTGTAAATTGTAATGTTTAACTTCGGTTGTTTGACAACTCTCCTGCATTGGGACGTAACAATAGGCAATAAAGCTAAGCTTTTGTATTAATACACTACCTCCGATTACCATTGACGTTACACCACCGGCGAGTGAGGCGGCAGTGGACCGTTGAACGCCGCACATGGACTACGGAATGGTACACATTGTCTTCTCCGACGTATCCCGCTTCTGCCAGCAACACCACGATGGTCGCATCCACGTGTGGCGGCACCGCGGCGAGAGACTGTATGACGCCTGCATTATTTATCGTCATTCGGGTCAGTCTCCTGGCGTTATGGTTAGGGGCGTAATTGGATGTGACACCCGCACCCCTTTGGTACGCATCGCCGGTACACTCAACAGCCAACGCTACATCTCCGACGTTTTGGAGCCTGTAGGACCTTCCAGCGGCCACGTTTCAACAGGACAATGTGCGTCCGCACGTAGCACGCATCGTGCAACAATTCTTCACGGCACACTAGGTGTCAATGCTGCCGTGGCCCGCCTTTTCTACCGATCTGTCGCCCATCAAACACGTCTGGTTGCTGATCGGCAACCGAGTGGCTCGGCAAGCCCCACCCGCGGCTACGCCTGATGAACTGTGGCAACGTGTGGAAGCAGCCTGGATCGACACACCCCAAGTCCATATCCAAAACCTCTTTCGTTCGATGCCGCGGCGTGTAGCGGTCGTTATTTGCAGCCATGGGGGGCCACACGAACTATTGATGTCTGCGTGTTCCGCAAGTTGCACGGGCCTGTAAGCTCAATCGTTTCATCTTTGTATCTGTTGTTATGTGTCCAGTAAATCTGGCTTTGCTATCTAGTGTCCTTCTTGGGGTTGCATTTTGGGAGGCCAGCAGTGTACTTTCTTTTGTAATATTCCGCTTGCGAGCCATTGATTTGAAACAGGAAACTCTTATCGATTGTCACTGCGGTCTCACTCTCATTATTCCTTTTACTGGAAAAAATATTGGGTGTGTGCAATAGTTCTACTCG
The DNA here is from genome assembly GCA_039090855.1 of Macrothele yani. NCBI lineage: Eukaryota > Metazoa > Arthropoda > Arachnida > Araneae > Macrothelidae > Macrothele > Macrothele yani. The sequence continues at coordinate 135,735,225 of CM077001.1, forward strand.
TTTTTGTAATAGATACAAATTGCGATCAAAGTAGTTACGAGGCAGAATTTTCGGCCGATAAAGCGTGGAACAGTAGAGCATGTAGAGGCACTAGGTTTGTCAGAGTAAGTCATTCGTAACGGAAATCACGGACGGTGTAACATGGCATGCGATAAGGAGCACATTAGACATTGTTTATTGTACGAGTTCGATGAAGGCAGTAGTGCAGCCACGGCTTACCGCAGCATCTGCCAAATGTATGGGGAGGATGTAGTTGATGATAGCACATGTCGTCGTTGGTTTCGGAAATTCCGGGATGGAGACCGAAGCTGTAAAGATTAACCACGTTCTGGACGTGCATCCGTGGGTTTCTGACAGGATGTAGACCAAGCCATAACAAATGACCCACATCCAACAGTTCAGGAATTAGCGGAAACGTTTTCGGTACACAGAACGACAGTCGAAAGACGGATATATGCGCTTGGGTTCATCACCAATTTCAATGATTGGGTTCTGCACCGGCTTTCTGCAAAGCAACGAGAGGAGAGAATCCGTACCTGTGTTTCTTTGCTTTGTCGTAACGAACCGTTTAAATGAACGGTTTTTGGGATGAATTTTAACGGGTGACGAGAAATGGGTATTGTACTGTAATATAAAGCGTCGACGGATTGTGTGCCAAGGTGCGGAGCTTGCTCCATCGACTTCAAAAGAGGAGCAATGCATCCCAAAAAGATTTTGTTGAGTGTTTAGTGGGATGTCCAGGGTATAATCCACTGGGAGGAGTTGTACTGTTGTCACCTAACCGAACGATAAATGCTGACCTGTACTACCAGCAGTTGGACAGATTGCGAGAACAACTGACATCGAAGCGGCCAGCACGATTCAATCGCAAGGCGGGATCCTTCATCATGATCACGCCCAACCTCATGCTGCTTTAATCACTCGGCAGACACGCCGTTCTGATACCGAACTGGGGAGCGAGCTTAATGTAATTTGGCTGTGCTATACTGCAGTGCTTAGCAGAACTGACGAGCTAAAGAGCGAGAGGGGGCTTCATCCCACTCTGGCGATTTTTCTTTTGAGAAAAATTCTCCTTTACGTTGCCTATTAATCACAGCAGTAACGGACTTAGAAAAAACGCCCTTCTGAGGGCGAAATTCCGTTCAGTCCACACAGTGACTTTAGTATCAGATATAGGATATGTCGTCGTCGTACTGGTCCTCCTGACTAAAGGACTCTTTGATCCTTGGTCAGGCCAAAGCCCGAGCTCCCGGATTCTAAGTTTGGCGTTAGTAGGAGAACCCCAGGGTGCCCACTCAGCACTTAGAAAATTTGTGTGTTCCATCTCTCTCACAGAGATGTCAACTACCCACTAGGGTAAAGTGATTCCAAAGGGGTCAACCCCTAAACCGTCCGGGTCAACCCGGACCTTGAAGGTAGCGGCTGAAAAACTACATAGCCCTGTCGGTAGTTCTAAGGGGCCGAGCCCCACTTCCGAGACCAACCGGAAGGTGAAGTCCAGCGCCAGAATGAGACCTTTAAAGACTCTTCCTGGGGTGGGGGGCTCTAAAGCCACTACACCCACGAATGGAGCCTCCCCTTCGACTGAGCCAACTCAGTCTATTCATGGTGAAAGCACGTCCTTGCCACTTCCTCCTATGACAAGGAAGGGGACAACATCGCCCCAACCCGAATCTCTTCGGGTTTCCGAGGGGTCGTCTGCTGGTCCTCCAGAGACATCTTTGGAGGCCAACCAGCATCCCAGGACACCCCCGGTGCCAACACCAGAGGCTTTCGTAAGCCGTATATTCTCTCTCCTAGGGGAAGTAGAGTCCGCTATCACGGACTCTCTGGTTACTTCCTCAGGAGGAGAGCAGATGCAAGCGGGCCTAGAGAGTATCCGCAAGGCTTGTGTCGCATAAGCAAATCGGACTGCTTTCCTTGAGCCAGGCTGTCCGTTCTTCAGGAGCCACCCCGGCAAGGGCGACTACAAAGTGACTTCCTATGCCGAAGTGGCTAGGAAAGGGGCTAGTACGGCGAAAGAGCCTTCGTCCGCCCCGACTGGGAGAAATATTAAGAAAAAGTCCAGAGACAGGAAACATGTGCTCCTGGTCTATCCCACTGTCGAGAGTGCGTCCTCAGAGGACGTAAAGAGGTCCCTGAAGATTGCAGTCAACCTAACTAAACTGCAATTAGGGGTCAAGAGTATTCGGAATGTTAGGAAAGGTGGGGTCGTGATGGAGTGTTCCCATCCCAAGGAGCTCGACCGCCTTGCCCAGGAGTTGAGTAGCAATCCGTTGACCAAAGATTGCACACTTCCCACGGCCCCACGAAAGAGACATCCCTGGTTGATAGTTTACGGGGTCAACGGGGATCTCTCAAGCAAAGAGTTCGAAGAAGCGGTTCGTGGGCAGAACCCCGACCTCGATAACGGGTTTTCAGCCCGTTTCTCCATCAAGGGTAAGGGAGATAGGGTCCACTGGGTGACAGACGTGGGGCCCAAGGCCTTCAAACTCTTAATGAGGTGAACTAGGGTTGGTCAGTGCTCCGCCTAAAGGAATTTTTGCGTGAAGTCAGGTGCTTCCGGTGCAATGGCTTCGGCCATTTCCGGAGCAAGTGTCCTGAGTCCAAAGCAATGTGTGGCAATTGCAGTGAAATTGGGCACCAGCACCACCAGTGTGCATCCACACCGAAGTGCAGCAACTGCTCTGTTGCGAATGCTAATTTCCGCCTGAAGCTGGACGTCTCTCACTCCAACTTCAGTAAGACGTGTCCTAGTCTTATTAGGGAACTTGAGCAAAGGAGAAGCCGGGTCAACTATGGTTGACAGATGCTGGTACCCTCGGAGGTACCTAGCTCTCGGTTTAAAGCTTTTTGGTCTATTGACCAAGGTGTTTCTGATGACCCTGGCCCGGGGTCATCACCATAGCACTGGCCCTAGTCCTGTGGACCATGTAAATATTTACTTTGTGTGTTTAGTGTGATTCTGTGTTGAATATTTGTGAGAGAGGTGCATGAGACCCTCATATAGATACCAAATAAAGGACTTTTGTCCCAAAAACTCGCGTTGGCGGACGAACTCCCGGCAACGAGATGAGAATAATTATTGAAAATTTGCTTGCCCCCATCGCCCATAGCGAGTCACACACACGGGCTATGATCGAGGGGTGTAAGGTACTGTTCCCGTGGGGGAGGGGGAGATCCCCACAGGTCCCTGGACCGAATCTGTCCGAGTGAAAGACTGTGGTTTCTGGTGACTGATGGGCTAGCTGTCGCAGCGCCGACCGGAATCTTATTAATTCCAAACTTGCGAGAGAGTTAAACATTTCCCTGTGGAGTCTGCAATTGGACGGTACAGGTAAAGCCATCAGCCTAGGTTAATCACTCGGCAAAAATTACTGGACTTTGGTTGGGAAGTGTTACCTCACCCGGCGTATTCCCCTGATCTGGCACCTACGGACTACTACCTTTTTCGATTGTTACAGAACGCCTTCGATCTCCAAACCTTCGATGATGTGGACGATGTGAAAACGGCATTACATGACTTTTTTGACTAAAACACAGGAGTTTTCCGGCGTGGGATGATTCACTTACTCATAGACAGATGGCAAGATGTCATACAGAATGATGGCGGTTATGTAAAATCTTAGGTACCTTACTTGTTGTGTTGTCCTCCTTTCCTTGTAGTCTACAAAAATAAGTAGAACTTAGGCACACCCCCAATAATTTCAGGACTGCGTGATCGTGTATAAACTGACGGGCATGGCGATTCCATGTTCAGTATTTTTCTCAAAACCACAGTTCATAAGATTTTCGCTACTCAGTTGCACCGATGTTGTATTACTCATACCAAAGTGTCAGCCATAAAACATCGTCTTTAACTGGAATACTGCTTTTCATGTGAGTCATTACAGCAAGGTAAACAAGCTTATATTTTATTATTTGAACAAAAAAATTGTTTCTGCACGAGGAAATCTTGCTATCAGTTCAACGAAAGCATACATCAATAAAAAAAAATATGTGTAGTATAGCGAAACGCATATATCGCTTCCCCTCGCCCCCTTAAGTAAGGGCTGGGACGAAATCGTAGGTTTCCTGGTCAGCCGGCAAACCACGCTTGAAGGAGAGCTCACTGTAGAAGAAGGAATTCTAACTAATTCCAGACGATTTTTGAGGAAGGAACACCACACGCTATTCGAAATGAAGAAGGAATTTTCATTAAATCCTGGGATTGTGTGGGGGGAACATCGCATAATTTTTAAAGAACCTAACAGCCAGTAGCCCGCCTCGGTGGCGCAGTAGTCTGAGCACTGGCTTATTACCATTCGTCCGTGAAGTGGTCCGGGCTCGAATCCCGGTGAGGCATGAATGTTGTATTTTTCTTACGGCACTGGTTCTCTCCCTTCCCTGGAACCACTGACCCTAAATTAGGGAAGGGGGACGGTTGCTCACGGTGGCCCTAAATTCGGGACGATGCCATTCAGTTGCTCACGGACCTGTCGGGCCTTCTTAAACCTTCAATCAGAAAAAAAAAGCAGCCAGTAGTTTCATTTTTACGTTTGGGCGCCAAGACGAGGTCCGATCAAAAGGTTCCGAGACTAGGCCGTTATACAACAAAGTACTTACGCTGCTTAAGTCTGGCTATGGTTTTCCTCAAAATAGTCTCCTTGGGCAGCGATGCACAGCTGCCAGAGTTTTTGCCACTGTTGGAACGCTCCCTGGAAGTTCTGTTCGCGAATCATGTCAAGCACCGTCAGCGATTCGCGCTGGATCTCGTCCACGGTTTCAAAACGGCGACCCTTCAGCTTCAGCTCCATCTTCGCCAACAGGAAGAAGTCGCAGGGAGCCAAATCCGGCAAGTAAGGTGGGTGAGGAAGGGAGGGTTGTACTGTTGCGACTGCAAAACTGGTATGTTGCTAACGCTTTGTGAACTTCTGCATTGTTGTGATGGAGCAGGAAATCGCCCCTGCGTCTTATTTCAGCTCGTCATTTGCGGCGAATGTCCTTTCTAAGACGCCGCAGAACATCGCAGTAAAAAAGGGCGGTGACGGTCTGTTCCTGACGGACGAATTCACGGTGCACAGCCCCACGAATGTCGAAGAATCCGATGAGCACTGCTTTTGGTTGCGCTCCGGACATGTCGGGCCTTCTTCATTCGTGGAGATGCCGGGCTTTTCCACTGAGACGACTGTTTGGTCGGCGGGTCGTAACCGTAGACCCAAGTCTTGTCCCTAGTGATGACCCACGACAGAAACATGGGTTCATTCACCACCTGCTGACGAAGATCTTGCCAGAGTTCGACACGGAGCGCCTTCTGTTCGGGGTTCGGAATCTTCGGAAACTTTGCAGCAATGCGGTGCATGTTCAAACTCTACGTCGGAATTCCTTGAACTATTCCGTATGGCATATTGTCGATGGTAGCAATGTCTTGAATGGTTCTCCGATGATCCTCACGCACCAGTTCCCTAATTTTGTCTATATTTTCGGGGGATTTGCTCGTGGACGGTGGCCCTGATCTCTCGTCGTCTTGCAGAGCCGTTTTGCAGCTGTTGAAGCGCGAGTGTCACTCAAAACATCTCGCACGACTCATTGCTTCATTGCCATAAGCCTGCCGCAACATTTCATGTGTCACCGTTCCCCATTTGCCGAGTTAGACACAGAATTTGGATGTTTGCTCGCTGCTCTGTTTTGCAGTCCATACCAAAATCGCAGCTGTGTTCTGCACGTGGTCGCCAAATATCGTGTAAGATAGCTCCCGTTGTTCACAGAACGACGCCACTCGGCACAATGACTCATAAAGGTCACTGCCCTTGACCGCTGCTCGCGCATCTGCGTACTGCCATCTGTTGGCGCGCTAGTCTCGGAACTTTTTGATCGCACTACGTACAGCAAAACAACCTTTTTTTGCCAGTAACGGAGCTAATACTCGCATTCGTCTGCTCCAGAACCGAATGCTTTCCCGATTATGCTTCACCGACGGAATTTATCGCTGCAACTTTGCCGTTTTGGAAAGGTGCTTCCCCTCTTTAGTACGTCATACACCCTCTTTTCCTTTGAGAATGCGGGGCAAGAAAACGCAGGTTTCGAGTCTGCCGAAAACCATGCTTGGAGTAACATTCTGTTGAAGAAGGAATTCTCACTAATTTCAGACTATGTGGGGGAGAAACATGGCACATTTTTCGAAGCGAAGAAGGAATTGTCATTAATTCCAGACATGTGTGGAGGGAACGTAACACACTTATTCGTAGAACCCATCGGCTAGTAAAACCATTTTTACGTTTGGGAGTCAATATTGCGAAACAACGTCTTGTCGGTAACAGGGCTTGAAACCGCATCCTCCTGCTCCTGAGCTGAGTGCTTTCCCGATTAAGCTACACCAATGGAAGTGATCTCTGCCACTTTGCCGTCTTGACACGTGATTCGTCTCCGTAGTACCTCGCAGTAGGTTTCAAACAAATGTTCCGATACTGATGTCAAATTACACTGGTCTGCAAAGTTTTTATAACATAAACAAATGTAGCTGTTTTTAACTAATTTTGGGTGCTGATTTCAGATCTGACCTTGAAAAATGGCCACCACGTCATGTTTTTTTTTGTTATGGGGCATTAAATATGCACTATTTTTCCACATTACCGCTTTTAGTCATGTAAAAAGACACTGGATCTTTTTATTGTCATATTTCGCCACTGGACATGTTATGGGTGGCAACACTGATTTTTTTACAGGTAGAGAATATGTAACCACAACCGAACCGGCATTGCTGCTTTTTTTACATTGAAGAAGAAACACGTGTTACATGCTTATGAGTAAAGCTTGGCGAAATGGAGTAAAAGGATCGTCGCGGATGTGTTAATGTTCCGGAGTAGTTTTGCTATGTGTGCGGACAGTAAGTATATTATAAAATCGAAGAGTCGTCCATTGGCAAAGGCTGTGAGGAAAGCCTATTTGAACAGGGTAATTCAAAATTATTGCCCCGATTACAAATGATAATAGCGTGTTTATGAAAATAAATAGACAGCTGATATCCCTACACAAGAAAGAAGGAAGCTCAGAATTTTATTGGAACCTACTACTGTGTTGCTATGGTGATATAGGAAAGTAGGTTTCGTGCGCCAAAGCCAGTGGGAAGAAACGGCGAGCTCAGCAGAAAAGGCGTTTTGCGTGCTGGAGTTTGAAAAGTGTCATTCTGTTGTTATAGTGGAGAGAACGTTTTGTAATCACTACAAACGTGCTTCTTCAGATGTTAAAAGCATAAGGATGTATGCTAGACACTTTGTAGAGAAACAGGATGTCTTTGTAAAGGGAGGAGTACTGGGCGACCACGTGTTTGAAAGGAAAACGTTGAGAGAATTCTTCAGAGTTTTGAGCGCAATCCACGCAAGTCAACTTACAGCGCCATCCAAAGAGCTGCAAATGCCACAAACAACTGTTTGGCATGCTCTTAAACGGAAACTGCAAATGAAACTCTACAGAGTTCAAATTTTGAACGCACTGACCGACGATAAAGTGCAGCGTTCTACCTTCGCCGAAACCATACAGGAAGTCATGGACACATTTGCTTCACGCCTAATTTTCAGTGATGAAGATACCTTTCGCATCAGTGGCAAGGTAAACCGCTACAACACTTGCATATGGGGCACGGTAAATAAAACCTGTTGCTGTAATTGAACATGAGCGTGACTCACCGAAAGTCAATGTGTTATGCGCAGTTTCCAGTGTGAAGGTCTATGGACCTTTTTTCTTCATTGAAGATACAGTAACAGGTAACGCTTATCTAGATATGATTCAGCAATGGCTACTTCCGCAACTGGATGACGATTCAAACTTTTTTGGAACACCCGGTATACTTTTTTGTGAAAAAATATGTGACGAATATTACTATGCCTTTTTAGTCCATATAATTTTATATACTGTATAATGTACAATGTTATTCACTGAATATTGCGTGATGGCACACGGACGTGAAAAATGTTTTCTCACTAGAAAAGTATTCTATTAAATATTGCATGGAAGTTTTAGCACCGCATCATAATAGAGTGTGTCCGTAAAGTCTTTCCCGCATTAAAAAAAATAATGTAAAAAATATATGTAAGTTAAAATCAAATGGTTGGGGACATAATATAGCAACACTCATAAAAAAAATTCTGTTTAGGTGAGCGCTACTGCTGAATAAGAGAAGCATTTCATCCATAATGACTTCTATGTAAGAAAACGCGGCGTGCATATTGTGGTTCCATGAGACCAAGTCGGCGGTTACTGTCTAGCGTCAGTTCAGAAAAGAGTACAGACGATCACCACAGGACCAAAAAAGCATAAAAGCTTGGTATGAAAAGTTTAAAGCGACGGGTAGTGGTGGCGATAGTGCGTGATAGAATTATCGGACCCTTTTTTTTTAACAGAGCCCACGGTAACATGTAACGTGTACCTGGACATGCTGGAACTTTTTGTAGAACCTCAGTTGCATGCAGTCAACCTTCGGTTATTTTCCAACAAGACGGTGCCCCACCACATTGGTCAATAATATTTCGTGAGTTCCTGAATTCCACATTTCCGGACAGATCGATTGGCCGCTACGGTCTCATGCCACGACCACCTCGATCACTAGACATAACCCCTCTAGGCTTTTTTCTGTGGTGTTGTGTGAAAGACCAAGTTTACTCTAGCAGTATTTAGGATTTCGAGATGTTGAAGAGCAGAATAACGGACGTCATTGCTTCTGTCTCTGCTAAGATGTTAAACAAAACATGGCGTGAAATCGAAAATATCGCTTAGATGTGCTCCGGGCCACAAATGGCGCCCGTGTGGATGCGTATTAACACTGTGAAAGAAATCTTTACTTATGCACCATCATTGTCGTGCAATCACTTTTTTGTACCTGTAATACATTTTTAGCACGTCTTTTGTAAAAAAAGATCGTGCTTCTGTTATCGGTTTGTCCGTCCGTCTGTACCCACGATATCTCTGCAACTATTATTCCGATTTGAAAAATTTTTTTTTGCATTCGAAAGCTTGAAATATGCAAATGATGATCCTTTATTTCGTTCTTTTTTTACGATGTACAATTTTGCCGCTAGAGGGCGTAAATGCAGATGATGTCGAATTCAAAAATACGTTTTATTCCACATATTTGCTTCTAAACATCTGATTGAAAAAAAATTTATATCTTTCAATTCCATTTATGTCGAAGAGTATTTTATATATTGTTACTTTTTCAAATTACGCATAGCTTTTCCGCTAGGGGGCGTAAAAGTGAATTACATTTTTCCTGATAACTCTTTTTCTGAAACTCCGATTTGAAAATTTTTTTTCTTCGGCGGATATATCTTCTGATGCAAAATCTTTTGCATATAATTTCAAAATTTTGGTAAAGAATACTTTGGCCACCAGGGGGCGTAAGTGTTAATTTTTGCTTCTGATGTATTTGCCCTAAAATCAGAGCTTCTAAAATATCGATCGAAAAAATTCTTTCAAGGACTGATGCCAATCGCATCAATAAACCTTTTCGGAATATTTTCTTCATATAATATTGCACAGTTTCTCCGCCAGGGGGCGTAGATGTACATCTTATTTTTGTCAATATCTCTACTTCTAGGAGTCCGATTTGAAAAATTCCTTCTTTGTTGGATAGTGTTCTCCGTGTCACATGTTTTTCATATAATTTCAAAATTTTCAAGTAATTCATTGACTTTCCGCTAGGGGACGTAACGGTAAATTGCGTTTCCCCCTTTGCCTCTGCTTCTAAATCTCCGATTTGAAAAATTCTTTCTGGACCGGATACAGGCCCTGATGGGAAATCGTTTGCACATAATTTCTAATTTTTGTAAATAATAGTTTGGCCACCAGGGAGCGTAAATATTTATTCCCGCTTCTGTTGTATTTGCAACAAAATATGAGCTTCTAAATTCTCGATTGAAAAAAACGTCTTTTGTTGACAGGTACTAGTAATGTCGACAAACCTTTTACAAACATTTCCTTCTTAAAATAGTGCATAGTTTCTACGCCAGGGGCGTAGATGTATATCTTATTTTTGTCAATATCTCTACTTGTAGGAGTCCGATTTGAAAAATTCCTGCTTTGTTGGATAGTGTTTTTAGTGTGACATGTGGTTCATATAATTTCAAAATTTTCAAGTAATTCATAGATTTTCCGCTAGGGGGCGTAAATGTAAATTGCGTTTCCCCCTATATCTCTGCTTCTAAATCTCCGATTTGAAAACTTCTTTCTGCACCGCATACAGCTCCTGATGGGAAATAGTTTGCACATAATTTCTAATTTTTGTAAGAAATGGTTTGGCCACCACGTGGCGTAAGTCTTAATTTCCGCTTCTGTTGTGTTTGCAGCAAAATATGTGCTTCTAAAATCTGGATTGAAAAAAGTCGTTTGTTGACCGATACTACTCATGTCGACAAACCTTTTAGGAAAATTTTCTTCTTGAAAAAATGAATGGTTTTTACGCCAGGGGCGTAGATGTATATCTTATTTTTTGTCAGTATCTCTACTTCTAAGAGTACGATTTGAAAACTTTCTTCTTTGTTGGAAAGTGTTTCCGATTCGAAATGTTTTTCTTATAAATTCAAAATTTTCAAGTATATCATAGACTTTCCGCTTAGGGGGCACAAAGGCAAATTGCGTTTTCTGCGTTATTTCTGCTCCTAAAGCTCTGATTTGAAAAATTCTTCTTGTATCGCATACAAGACCTGATGGAAAATATTTTTCACATAATTTCTAATGTTTGGTAAAGAATGGTTTAGCCACCAGGGGTCATAAGGGTTAATTTCTGCTTCTGAAGTATTTGTTGCAAAATCTGGGCTCCTGAAAACTCGACTAATTTTTTTTCTTGGACCGATACCGCTTATATGGATGAACCTTTTGAGAATACTTTCTTCCTAAAATAATGCATGGTTTTCCCACCAGTGGACGCAAAGTCACATCTTATTTTTGTCGATATCTCTGTTTCTAAGAGTTCGTAAGCTCACGATTCCGTTTACAGCAATATCTGAGGGATTAAAACCCGATTGAAAATCTTCTTTCTTTCGTCAGATCTATTGTTTTCCATACCGGTTCCATTGACTTTGAATAGCTTTGATAAATTTAATTTGCGTCAGAACGGATTCAAAAGACGTGCTTATTACATCCGAAAATTCGGTGTCATCTTTCTTGTTTTATATTAAGTTTTGTGATGTGGGAAAGATTTTATAGACACCCTACCCTGTACATAGTATCATTCTCATAGATAACAGCGGCATATTATGACTTGGGGAATATGGGAAATGTAAAGATTTTTCTCATTATACAAGTTAGAATCATAAGCAGGCAGCATGTGTTTAGCTTTCCGTGAACGCTTTCTTCCATCTATTACTCAAAAGTTGAATTGACGTGGAACCAATGTTTGTAATAAGACACCACCTGTGCAAACAATACGGAGTGCATTACGGCTGCTATGAGCATTGCGCGATTTCTAGCAGTAGGAGAAGCCGGTTTCGTTAAGACGCTCTACGAGACTGAAAGCGACTGCACAAACTTCTGATCACAGATTAGAAAGCAATTGTGTGTGTGTGTGTTTCAGGATTCCTATATTCATTTCCTCATCTAATCATGAAGAGCCCTAAGCTTGAAATGATGTTGGTACTTCTCTTGGCAAATACGTTGGCCAACTCAAATCCAATCAAACACCATTTGGACGAAGGGCCAGGACTTTATTCTGCCCCATACGTGATAACGTTTCATGGACCTATTTTTAATAGGCATGTTACTGCGGAACCGAACGTACATGTTCCACTGCCTTCCGGAATGCGAAAGCCTGTAATTTAGGCAACACGTTGAATTCTGTTACACGGGAAAAGTGAAATTTAATGACCTTCTCGTAAGCAAAATTTAAAATTTTCTGCAAGAACCAATTTTCGGAGTTGCATTAACATTTCCGTAAATTTAAAACAGAAGGACTGTCTATGTCAACAGGTAAAGAGCATATAGACAATATCTACAAGGATAAAAAGAACTGAATGCAACCCAAACCAAAAAACATCTGCAAAACATTATCGTCGTGAACATAAATGTGTCTTGTCTGATTAGAAGTAGGAAAATGAAAGAGTGCGATGCCTCTTACGAAGTCCCTCAACGAAAAGTGTTTTACCAAATGCGGCTACCTTTATCCTCAATTTGATCTAAAACTCAAACGAATCGATGGAACTTTTGTGGAAATTTTAATAGATACACAATGTCAAACATTGTCTTGTTTTTGCTCGACATCGCATTAAATTACCAAAATATATTATTTGAAGCTAAAGCATTCAATGAAGATTATATATCATAAGATTGAATGGCTTTAAACTCAGGCAAGAAAGTCTAAAGATGTTCTACAGTAAGTTTGTTGCAAATTCCCCCCTCTCTCTCTCTCACTGTATATATTCGCATATATATGTATTCATGTACAAAAATTAAGGATCAACGACAAAAGGCTAAATTTAGAACTAGCAAATCGTCGGTTAACGGTCAAAGCATTCTGACGTAATTGAAACACATATAATAGTAAGAAGCTATGTGAGAGTATATTGTCACATGCAAATTGTCAGAAATCGTGTGACAGCTGTGCACTGCTGATCAGCGATAAAATCTGAATTGTTAGTGCGGAAAATTGTATCTTTTTTATATGTTAAAGTGCGGGTCTGCGCTTTTTTCTTTTTTTTTTTTTTTTTGTTAGACTTGTAGTACATCTAAAAGAATACATTTGGTTGGTTTTCCCCGTGGGCGAATTGTTCGTAAACTGGATGAAGTGCGGACAACGAGAGATGTAGTGAGCGAATTCGGATTTGTCCAGATCGTAGTATCACGTATCTGGAAACACATTTTCTGGCCATGAAATAGCTACCAGAAAGTTTAGTAGTGGTCGACCACGCAAAACGTTTCCATCACAAGATCGTTATCTTGTTGTAACGGCTAAAAGATCTCGCCAAATGACTGCTGGTAAGTTTGCAAAACAGCTGGGATTAATCGATGAAGTCGTGAGAACTCAACATGGAGTGAAGAGTAATTCACAGAAGAAAACCGATATTTTTTATCGTCTGACTATAGGCGGCAATACAAATCGTGAGAACCGAGCACTACTTATTCCGCCAGAAACATCGTAGAAATTGAGCATCACAGGGTAGGAAATGTATGGTTTGGTCTGGTATCATGATTAATGGGTATAGAGAGCTAATAGTGTTGTAGAAAGGGTCAATGAATGCGTAGCGTTAGTGTAAGGAGGTACTTTTAGAACACATAAGGCTGTTTCGTGGTCCCGTGGAAAACTGTTCCGTTTTTATGCACGATAACGCCAGTCTTCATCGATCAATATGTGTTGATAAGCTGTTGGAGAGCAAGGGAATCGACCGCATGGGGTTGCCTGCTTAATCCCCCGAGCACCTGAATCCAATCGAAAATGTTTGGAACGCTCTAGGGATGCGCAGTGAAGAACGCGATCCCTCACTTGGCAAAAAAACAAAAACAAAAAAACAACAACCTGGTAATGACGCCGAAAGAAGAACGCGATCCCTCACTTGGCACCAAAAAATCCTGGTAATGACGCCGAAAGAAGAACGCGATCCCTCACTTGGCACCAAAAAACTTGGTAATGACGCCGAAAGAAGAACGCGATCCCTCACTTGACACCACAAAAAAAAACCTGGTAATGACGCCGAGAGAAGAACGCAATCCTTCACTTGGCACCAAAAAAAAAACCTGGTAATGACGCCGAAAGAAGAACACGATCCCTCACTTGGCACACAAAAAACCTGGTAATGACGCCGAAAGAAGAACGCGATCCCTCACTTGGCAACAAAATAATCCTTGTAATGACGCAGAAAGAAGAACGCGATCCCTCACTTGGCACCAAAAAAACCTGGTAATGACGCCTAAAGAAGAACGCGATCCCTCACTTGGCACCAAAAAAACCTGGTAATGACGCCGAAAGAAGAACACGATCCCTCACTTGGAACCAAAAAACCTGGTAATGACGCCTAAAGAAGAACGCGATCCCTCACTTGGCACAAAATAATCTGGTAATGACGCCGAAAGAAGAACGCAATCCCTCACTTGGCACCAAAAAAAACCTGGTAATGGCGCCTAAAGAAGAATGCGATCCCTCACTTGGCACCAAAAAAAAACCTGGTAATGACGCCGAAAGACGAACGCTATTCTTCACTTAGCACCAAAAAAAAACCTGGTAATGACGCCGAAAGAAGAACGCGATCCCTCACTTGGCACCAAAAAAAAAAAACAAACCTGGAAATGACGCCGAAAGAAGAACGCTATCCCTCACTTGGCACCAAAAACAAAATCAGGCAATGACGCTGAAAGAAGAACACGATCCCTCACTTGGCACCAAAAAAACCCCTGGTAATGACGCTGAAAGAAGAACGCAGAAACCTCCTTTAGGATCTTCTGTGCAATCTCGCGAAAAGCATGGTCCACCGATGTCAATCATGCGTTGCATTCATGTGTGTACAGATATATAAATACCCTATTAAAATGATCCATGAAAAATTACTACTATTTTTCTGTCAATTTTAGTTATTGTGAGACAATGTCAGAAAGTGGTGTGTTTTGTTCTTTTATCGAGTTTTTCTAAGAATAAGCACAAATTCGCGCTTATTTATGTGAGTGTACTTTTGATCTTTCTTTACTCCTTATGAAAATATTTTCATTCACATCCTGTTGGAGTAAAAGTATCCTATGAAAATGTAAATGATCCGTAATTTTTGGACATGAGTATATATATATATAGATAGCAAAGGGACATCTCAGTAAGGGAAGAAAACAGATTATGGCACTGAGAAAAGAAGATGGTTCTGTAACAAGAAATAGAGGCGAAATTTTGACAAGAGTGAAAGATTTCTACTCCAAATTATATGAAAGGGATGATACATGCACTCCAGACATCATGAAAGATACCAGTACCAGAGTTCCTCCAGTCCTTCCAGCAGAAGTTGCACATGCAATCAAGAACATGAAGCGAGGAAAAGCTCCAGGAGAAGATGGAATTACTGTAGACATCATACAAGAAGCAAGTGGAGAAATCGAAACAGTACTCGCCCAAATTTTCACTCGATGCCTTAATGAAGGAAAGATTCCTGAGGATTGGAACAACGCTACAATGATCCTGCTACATAAGAAAGGTGACATTGAGGATCTCGGAAACTACAGACCTATCAGCCTCCTATCAGTAGTTTATAAAATCTTCACTAAAGTTCTTTCACACCGCTTGAAGGTAACACTGGACATGGCTCAACCGAGAGAACAAGCTGGATTCAGGAGTGGCTACAGCACAATAAATCATATCCACGTACTGAAAGAACTTATTGAAAGAGCGAGGGAATATGAACTTCCATTGTGCATGGCTTTTATCGATTATGAAAAAGCCTTTGATTCGGTGAAACCATCAGCAGTTACAATGGCTCTGAAAACCTGCGGTATTGAAGATGCATACATTAATATTATTAATAACATCTATGAAAATGCAAGTGCAAAGATTCGGCTGTTTGAAAATACAACACACATAAAAATTGGAAAGGGAGTGAGACAAGGTGACACCATATCTCCGAAGCTCTTTAATGCCACATTGGAGGGTGTTTTTCAGTCGCTGAGCTGGGAAAACAAAGGGATAAAGATTAATGGAGATTATCTAACCCACCTTCGTTTTGCTGATGACGTAGTCATTTTTACAACTACCCCATCAGAGCTGCAGAGTATGATCCAGGAACTTGCTGACAAGAGTAAAGAAGTGGGATTAAAAATGAACTTTCAGAAGACTAAAGTGATATTTAATGCTTTTACAAGAAATGAAGATTTATCGATTGATGGAGAAAAGCTGGAGATAACAGACACGTACGTTTATCTTGGACAGCAGATATCAAGTGAGGGTCACATTGATGAAGAAATTAATCGGAGTACAAAACTTGCCTGGAGAGCTTTTGGAAGAAACAGCATAATTTTCAAGAGCAATATGCCCTTATGTCTTAAAAGAAAAGTGTTTGATCAATGCATCCTTCCAGTGCTTACGTATGGTGCAGAGACGTGGACCTTAACTAAAAAAAACATACAAAGGCTGCAGACAACTCAAAGCAGCACGGAGAGGTGCATGCTTGGTGTAACCAGGAGAGATAAGAAGAGGAACTCGTGGATCCGAAAAATGACAAGAGTGGAAGACATCATGATCAGAGTTAAATCCCCGAAATGGCAATGGGCTGGACATACTGCCAGAAGGACAGATCATCGATGGACAGCCGAAATTTTAGATTGGATTCCAAGGGACAGGAAAAGACCCAGAAGAAGACCACATGGGAGATGGGTGGATGAAATTCGAAAGTATGCAGGGGTGACATGGAGGAGACTGGCACAAGGCAGACCGTTGTGGAGGAAACTTGAGGAGACCTTCGTCCAGCAGTGGATTGATAATGGTTGACAATGATGATATATATAGTGCCGTTGCTAGCTTTTCATGTGCCTTGCAAGGGGTTTTTTTTTCGGCACCTTAAATCTTTGGGGGAGAGAGATATTGATAAAACAAATACGATGTAACTACTTTTTTCACATAATTTTGTGTACACAAGGAGTATACAAGGTCATTCACATGCATTTATAAATTAAAAATAGTATTATAATTGCACCCTTCTGGCTTTCATTTCAGCGAATTCACTGATTACACCATCATATTTACAGTAGTGGCCAAAATTGTGGAAACCTTTTGGGAAAAGTGTATTTTTTAGGTTTGATGGCTCATAACACCCCCTTCTGTTTAAGAGTAATACCATAAAATTATATGTAGCAATGGAACGATAATTTCATCAAGAATGTAATGCAACAAAGTTTGTTCAATTATTATCTGTTTTCTATGAAAACTTATAGCCAAATAACCAGAAAAAGGAAGCACCACTTGCTTAGGTTGATATGAAGTAGCGTTCCTTCATTTGAATGTAGCCAATGAGCATGAGTGTTTAGAGGGCCAATCAGGTGTCATCTTGTTTTGGCAATGAGTCAATCAGGTCACAGTAGGATTCAGCTATTGATGTCATGTATTAGAGCTGAGATGAGGAGTGTTATGTGATTGCTATCAAGGTTTTTTTTTTTTTTTTTTGGTATTTTGTGTGTGTGTGTGTGTGTTCTTTCATTTAGTGAGCTTGTAAAACGTAATAAAATTGAAGAAATGGCGCAAAGAGTTGACTGGTCTTCCAGAAAGCGATGTGAAATAGTACTATTAAGTGAACAAAGCTTCTGTTGTGAAGCAATTAGAAGAAATATTGGTGGAAACTTAACCAAAGGTGGCATTTCTAAATTTTTGAGGAGGTATGAGGAAACTCAGTCACTGCAAAACAAGACGGGTAAAGGCAGAAAAAGGGGCACAATAGCAAGTGATGATAGAAGAATTAAGAGACTGTGCCTAGGTGACAGAAGAAAATCATCTGGGTGTACACAAGATGAAATGGCGCAATGCAATGTGAAGTTGAGTGCAAGGACTGTTCGGCGCAGACTGCAGGAATTTGGTCTAAAAGCCAGAATTCCACGTAAAAAGCCATTTTTATCTCTCAAACAAAGGTTGAAAAGATTAAACTGGGTTACAACCCATGTTAACTGGACAGCGGAACAATGGGACAGTGTTATTTGGAGTGATGAGACCAAAATCTCCCTGTTTGGTAGTGATGGCATAAAATACGTAAGGAGAAGAATCGGAGAATATTTGCATCCTGATTGCATTACATGTAACGTGAAACACCCAGTTAGTGTTATGATCTGGGGTTGTATGACATCAAAAGGTGTGGGCAGAATTTGCGTGATTAATGGGAATATAAATGGCCAAAAATACATTAATGAAATACTTGAGCCCAAACTTAAGCCTTTCGCACGTGATCTTTTCCAAGATAGTTAGTCAGAAGCAACCCAGCAATAAAACCCAATTAACAGAAGCACTAATTCAATCTTGGTTTCACATAATACAGCTGCAGAACTAAAAACTTGGTTCACTCCATGGGAAGGCGTTGTAAGGCCGTAATTAACGCTAAAGGTTGCCCAACTAAGTATTAACTGACATGGTAAGAATTTTTGTATATCTCATTTTTTCTATGTGTTTCACTTTTCTTCTTTATAACTGCTGTTCTAATACAAAATCCTTCATAAAGTTATTGCATTACATTCTTGATGAAATTATCTTTCCATTGATATATAATTTTATGGTATTACTCCAAAATACATTGGTGTTATGAGCCATCAAACCTCAAAAATACACTGTTTCCAAAAGGTTTCCACAATTTCGGCCACTACTGTATATCCATTCAAACGAAATTATGGAAAGATTAGATAATCGTTCTTGTCCGATAGTCGACCTTAAATAATTTTTAATTAATTTTAGCTTGCAAACGTTTTCTCACACGAAGCAGTAGAAACGAGAAGAGTGAGAAATATTCGGAGAGCAACATTGTTATCTGGATGTGACTTACTTAATCCAAAGTCATGAAGAAGAGCTTGTAGAATGTCATGCGCAGTTGCAGTTTTAATGTTTCGTTTGAGTGTCGAGGCTTCAAACTTAATTAAAGCTTTTAATTTCACACGTGAGCTCGTACATGCAAGTATTTAATCTTTGATATACTTAAACAGCGAGATCTGCAGCCGAGTTTTGTAAATCAGCAACGCTCATCGATTCTAAAGACAAGTCATAAAGAAAGCAAAACTCATTACAAACTGTTCTCAGATGCTCATAACGCCCATCTGTTTGAGACGATAGAGTGTCAAAAACGCTGTAAATTAGCATTTCAAATAATTATTTTGTTGTCATGTTACTTCATTTATCCGGTGCTTCATCTGTTTCTACTATCTTAACTCTTCTCTTCCGTTAATTAGGAAATCCAATCTTTATATCCATGGTTTCAGCCAAATTTTTTTGCTTCCAGGAAATTTTGTTCGAAACCTGTTTTTTTATAATCCTTGTAAAGTACCACGTAGTCCATCAATTAATTTTGCTGCATGGTATATCGATACATCTTTTCGTTGCAATGCTTTATTTGTTTGTTCAATGTATTGTAGAATTTTATTCAAACATAGAAAGAGTTCAAATAAATCCATGATTAATTGCAATTGCAAACTTCTTGGCCGCAGTGGTCTAAGCGCTGGCTTCTGATTATCTGTCCGAGATGGGTCTGGGTTGGAATCCTGTGAGGCATGGATGTTGTATTTGTCTTACGGCGCTGGCTCTTTTCCTTCCCTGGAACCACTGGCCCTGAATTAGAGACGCGAGACTGCTTATAGTCCATTAAGTTACTCATGGCAGTCGGTAAACTTCCAAACAAACAAACTTTTTGCATTTGATACAGCTTCCGGATTTGATAAATCATCTGCAATCGTTTCCAATCCATTCCTTACTTCGGATAATTGTAAACATATCGATTTTATTGCATTGGCTTTGATGGCCCCCTTGTATCAGAGAAACGTTTTTAAGTGGCAATTTTAAAGACTTCATAAAACTACTCCCATCGTGTTGTTGAGGATGAGAAATAATTAAATAATCTCTGCACAGTAC
This sequence comes from Macrothele yani, assembly GCA_039090855.1. NCBI lineage: Eukaryota > Metazoa > Arthropoda > Arachnida > Araneae > Macrothelidae > Macrothele > Macrothele yani. Next base: position 135,754,750 of record CM077001.1, read on the forward strand.
CAAAACCAGTGATTATTTCTGCCGTTGTATAGATGCAGCGTGGACACCAGCTAAATTTTGATTATAAGCTACGCAAGGTGCAAATAAAGCAAATTATTAATTTCAAAAATACGTGCTCTTACTCCCTTGTAATTTCCAGCCATATTAGCACCGTTGTCATATTCTTGTCCTTTGGCATAGTGAATAGCCAATTTACCGGCTTCCAGTTTATTTAAAATTGCAGTCGTTAAACCTCCTGTTTTTTTATGTGATTGAGTGAAGTCGATGAAGCTTTCTTCGATCATGACCTCACTATTAGAGTCAACATGGACGTATCTTATCATTTGTTCTTAAGACATCAGATTTTTAGTGGAATGAAATTGTTTGTTACTTTCCTTTCTTAAATCTGCTTATGATTTCATGTTTATCATTTCATGTTTTTCTAGTTTTATCGGCAATCAATTTTATTATTTCATTTTGAATAATAGGTAAAAATATCGAACGGACGCCATATTGTATTTTTCAATACGTTCTTTTAAAATAACATTATAATGGCTAGTAAATTCAATTAAATTGTAAAAAAAATTCGCAATCTGGATTTCCAATTATTTCATTTTAACCTCTGAGATCAATATTATTTTTTGCATAGAATAGAATAGCATCTACTATTAGTTTCAATATTTCACGCCATATAATTTTCTCCTTGTTAACTGAATGAACTAAACAATCCTCGAGTGCGTTTCCTGTTCTTATATCTTTCCATTTTTCTCAATTGTTTCGGTGATCAGACGAATTTTCTTGATGGTTAATAACGGAATAAAGATGCGTCCAATCATGGAATCTTTTTCGTGGGGGTGAAAGATTTGTGTCCAAAAAGCGTACAAGGAAAACAAATTATTGCATTTCGACTAAAATAATATAGTATCTACTTTCTTTTAATTGTTTCTCCATTAATTTGTTTAACATAAAGCCAGACCTTTGTTCATTTTTGCCCTGAATTGTTTGATACCAAGGTGTTAAAGCTTATCTCGTCGCCTTGACCTGGACCATGTTTGACAAAGGAATGTAGTAATTCATTTGTAATAACAAGCCAAGAATGAGGATTTTTGTAATTTGTGATTTTTTTTTTTTTTGTAATTCTGTCGTCGTTTAGAACAGCAAGGCGAAAATTTAATCCGATGTTATCGACATGCGAAGAAGTACCCTGTGCTGGCTTCTCCTCTGACGTATCATCGTCTCTTAAATTATTAGGGTGCAACTGCAGTACAATATCTTGTGAAGCAGTAGATTTCTCCTCCTGAGCAGGCCCCTTCTTTTCCTATATACACAGTCGAGTCACATTATTGTGACCACCTCCTACTTTTGAAGTCAACAGCGCGTAGCCAATGAAAGAAAGCACGTGTCGTGAGCTGGCTTGTAAGGTATGTAAGGTGTGCTGTGCTGCCCCGGTGGCGCAGTGGTCTAAGGCGCTGGCCTCTGATCATTCGTCCGTAAGGGGTCCGGGTTCGAATCCTGGTGAGGCATGGATGTTGTGTTTGTCTTACGGCACTGGCTCTCTCCCTTCTCTGGAACCAGTGACCCTAAATTAGGGACGGGCGACTGCTTATAGCCCATTGAGTTGCTCACGGTGGTCGTTAAACCTCCAATCAAAAAAAAAAAAAAAAAATAAGGTATGCTGTAGGCATGCTGAAAACACATCACTCGTTGCTATCATGGATAATAGGAGCGATTTATCAGAATTGCAAAAAGTGATGATTATCGGCTTTCGGGTCAAGGGTGGCGGTATTTCTGAAACAGCGCTGTTTGTGAACTGTTTGCTTGCTGCTGTGGTTAAAGTGTATCGTGATTGGAGAAATGGCACGGAGCACCATGTGCCATTGATGTGAGAGGTGAACGTCGGCTTCGAAGGTGAATGAGGGCCGATCGACGCGTAACAGTGGAGCAACTCACTCTCCTAATGAACCAGGGGCTACCGAAAGTGTATCTAAAACGACAGTTCAGCGAACCCTGCTGCGTATGTGGCTCCGATGCAAACGGATGGTCACTGCACCTATGCTAACGAAGGTGCATCGGCAGGAAAGGCTGACATTTGCACGACACTATCAGAATTGGATCTCCGCTGATTGGCAAAGGATTGCCTTCTCCGATGAGTCACGTTTTCTGCATCATCGAATGGATGGAAGTTGGCGTAAAAGGCGAGAAACATCGGAGAACAAACACTCTTCAACCATTGATGGAAGAACACAAGCTGGTGAAGGCAGCGTTATGGTCTGGGGAATGTTATCGTGGCATTATTCCCTGGGTCCACGCATACCTGTAAAAGGCACTATGGACCGAATTCGTTATGAATCCATCCTTGCAGACCACGACGAAACTCCGGTGCTTCCTAAATGTTCCGAAAGTGGAACAGAGTCTGCTGGTCCAACCAGATAATTAACGACTTTAATATAAACAATTTTTACTCTGTGGCGCCAATTGCTTGATAATTATGCACGCAGAGCTGGTCCATCGACGTAATCCTTGTGCCTTCCTTGCTCAGTGACCTCACAGGTGCAGATGCTGAACCGTAAAACCACGTAAAACAGCCTACAAAGAGGAGAGGTGCGTGCGCGTCCGAAGGACACATCTTTACTAACCTTAACGGTAGCTCTGGTCACGTGAGGAAGAGAGAAACTAGATCTTTGCACTAGCCTTCCCTTACTCACGTGACCGGATGCACATCTTTATAAAGAAGTTTTAAGCATCATTTTAAAAAGATGCTCTTTTGATCATGACTGCCTAATACAAGACCATTTAATAGCAAACATTTTTAACTGGACGAAATGAAAAAAGCATTTATTTCGTCTACTGCTGATGAAATTGTATTTATCCCGTCACTTAAGCGCTTTTACGAGACATTTTTTTCTTTCAGTTCAATTTCAGGGCATCCCTTCGTTTTGAGCCCTCTGCCTGTGCACCTGTTACACATGCCCAGTTACGTCACTGTGTATATATACAGTGTGATTCAAAAGTTTGGTGCAAAAGTAAAATGCGATTAAAAAGACCTATGGGTCGGAGAGACATTCGGTTTGCAGATTAATATTCACCGAGGGGCGGGATTTTGTGTTGCATCAAGAAAAAAAATAGTTCAAAATCTCGACAATAGAGAGCGCTGCTGCAGAGAAAACAATGAGAGGAGAGAATTGTGAAATGAGATTTACGTTAAATTTTATTTTATGTCAGCATGATCTACATTTGCGAGTGCTCAATGTGTCGACCACCACATTCCAGTACTGCGTGTAGTCGTGGCATTACACCTGATACAACATTGAACAACCTGTCAACGGGAATGGCTGATACCTCCTGCCGTATAGCGTCTTTCAGCGATGGTAAGGTATGGCGATTACCTTTATTGACATGGAATTTCAAGTTGCCCCACAACCAGAAATCAACGGGCGTGAGATCTGGAGATCTAGGAGGCCATTTGTGGGCACTATGCCTGCTCAATACACGATCACCGCTAAACGTTCACGCCTGATTCGGTGCACACCTGATTTCACGTTATATGCACATTATTAGTTTAATAAAACTGTGTGGTTTTGCAATCAGAATAACAGTACGAACCTTCATTATTTTCGCACTTTGAAAACGTGACTGCATTTCTCCGGAATGGTTTTTATGTCTCCCCTTTACGTTGCTTTGTGCGAGTAATGATTTCCATTTGCAAGTTACTTGACTTATTTAACGCTAAGGGCGCTGAAAATGGGATTTCTCTAAATTTATCAGTACGTTGCGTATAAATAAATTGTCATAAAATTGGAGTGTGTTTCAATTTCAAAACGTACTTTTTCTATTGCTTCAGCTTTAGAAAATCACCCTGTTTTTAAGTTATGAGCAAATTAGTAGGCAACGAACATGTTATTAAGAAAAAATAAAATACTTGAAGACATTGGCAACCGGAAAAGTCCTCCACATTAGAAAATCCGTGTGATATGCAAATTGTGATATCGAAATCGAAGAGATTCAGTCGTCGAAGCATAGACGAATAGAACCACGAGAGCTGGACACCAAGAATTTCATCAGTAAGTGCAAGAAAGCGAGAATGTGAAGAGTTTCTTGAAAGCATTTTTTCTTATTATTTTCATCGGAAAATTGAGGTCTGCACATTTTTATTCTCTTAAAAAGATGCTTGGGTTTTTTTAATTGCACTGCAGTTATCCAAAACAGATGCATAAGAATTAAATGCAAAAGATCCGGTTTGAAAATGGAAAAGTACAAGCCACAGATTTTCGAGTGTATTATTGAAACTTTTTTATTTCTTTTTCAAAAGTTAGTTTTATGTCGATTTACGGAATAGAAAAGTTGGAAATACTTGATAATTATCAGTGTTAAACCAGCGGAGGAAAAAGTTATAAGAAAACGTCGTTGAAATAAAATATGAATTTCTTTTAACACATTAAATGTAAGAAAGATGGGTATTGTGATATTTACGAATTTCTTTATTTTTTCAGCCTAAATATTAACTCTTTGGGTTTAGGCTGGTTTAGGGGGATTAGGGCTGAGAAAGAACTTGATTATCCTACCACAAAGGAAAAAAACAATTAACAACAAACATTCCCGATCATGAAAGAAATACGGGATTACGCCATCAGGAAAGAAATACGGGATTACGCCATCACGAAAGAAATACGTAATCCCGTATTTCTTTCATGATTTATCTGCTTCTCCGGGCAAACACGGGATAAGATTCTTAACCTCCAGATTCGCTAAACATGAATGCCGGTTGCTTCGACTAGCGAATCCTGTGATGGTTATATTCAAATTGATCGGAAACTTGGTCGTTCTGGGTGGTGTAGTGGTTAGCATACCCGGGCGTTTTCTGGGAGACGCGGGTTCGAGTCCCGCTCCAGGACGATGAAAATTTTCGAGTTTTCGAATTTTATCTGACTTACCATCCTTGTCACATTTACGCCAAAAATCAGATTATTATCTCCAAAATTTGCATTCCCGATCATTCGGAAAGTTCCTACAAGCACTCCTAAATAGCAAGTCAGGGGGGAAGGGGGAAAGGTTCCAACACAAATGTTTTCCCTTGGCTGAAAGTAGCATGAAATGAATTTATAACAGGCCAGTTAAGAATTCGCCTCAAACAATAAAAAGTGTGGGAAGCTTGAATACTTTTTCACCTACCACTAAAAGGAAGGCTAAATTATTTTAACCATCCTATCAAAATAAGTACATCGATAAGAACTCGAAAATTCGGTGTATCAGCAACAGCAAGAAAAAATATATGTTACTAATATTGGAAAGTAAAATATCGATTGGCAATCTGCGCTTTAAGGATTGATATGTTTCGATCTGCGAAAATCAAAACAAAACTGAAAATCCAAATATACGTTTTCGGGTCCCCTCAAGCTCTGGGGGCCTTAGGGGCGCGCCTATTGTGCCTTGTCGGAAATCCGCTCCTGTGTTTGCCCTTCCTGAAAACTAAGCTGCGGGTGCCCCTGCCTGTTGATAGATAAATTGGGGTGTAACATTAGTTTTGCTTTGTCGAGCAAAGTACATTTGAGTATGTGTGTACGTTATTAAATTAGTAATATACACTATATTAAATAAACTCACCGGACACCTAGAAGACAAACACAACATAGCATTTATTGACATTCATTAGTACTGAGTCGGTCCACCTTTGGCCTTAATGCATGCACTAACCCTTCGAGACATGCTTTCGACAAGGTTTGGAACATAGCGTTAGGTATGCGCTCCCGTTCAGTACATAATGCTGCCGCTAACTATTGCTTAGTAGTAGGCTTTGGTTCCAAACTTCTCATGCGGTGCTATAATTCATCCCATAGGTGCTTTATGAGATTAAGTTCAGGACTCTGTGCTGGCCAGTCCACACACGATACGGAATTAATTATCAAGCCACGCCGTAACAGTCCTTGCTTTTTGGCTCGGTGCATTATCCTGCTGGTGCCAACAAGGCCATAGTATTGCCAGAGAGTTGGTAGGGCATAATTGTCCAGAATATCGAGGTAGACGTGGTGGTTAACAGGTTTGTCCACGATAACCAATGGGCCGGGACCATACCACGAAAAACATCCCCACACGAGTACACTGCCAACTCCAAACATGACCGTAGGAACAGCACACTGTGGTAAATAGCGTTGCCCCGGCTGCCGACATACCCACACATGGCCATCAGACTGATGGAGCGTGTATTTGGATTCATCAGTCCATAGGGCCCGTTTCCATTGATCTACGGTACACGATAAATGTTCTTTACACCATGCTAAACGACGAGTAGCATTCCGAGTGGAGATGAAAGGCTCATGAGCAGCCGCACGACCACGGTAACCCATGGAATGAAGTTCTTTGCGAATGGTACGTGTACATACCGAGGTTCCAGCATTTTTACTCACCTGTACACTAAGATCTTGTGCAGTACTCCATCGATTAGCTGTAACGATTCGCCTGCGGCTTCGACGCCCTCTATCACTGATTTCCTTTGGCCTGCCGGTACGTTTTGCTGCTTCAGGCACGCCATGTGTCTTCCACTTCTTCAGTACATCCAAAACAGTTGACTTGGGTATTTTTAAACACCTCTCGGTTTCTCTTATGGACAACCCACTAATATAATACCCAACAATCTTTCCTTTCTCAAAGTCAGTTTTCTCCCGTCGCGACATTTTCACTCAACCTCACAGTGCGATATGATCGCTGTCAGCTGCAGGCTTGTTTTTATACCGTTTGCAGCTGTACTGCGAATCTTAACAACGCAGCGGATCCGTTCATTTGCTTTTGAAGGGGTGTCCGGTGACTTTTGTCAATATAGTGTATATAACTGATTTCTAAGATAGACGGGGTGGTGCAATATTTTATGCTTTGTCCCATGGGACAGAAATACCTAATTACGCATCTGCTGCCGACCACCGAGTTCGAATCCCGGTGGGGCATGGATGTTTTGCTTGTTATGCGTCACTGCGCTCTCCTGTACTTGGAATTTGTGGCACTAAATTAGGGATGGGCTTATAATCCCATCGAGTTGCTCACGCATGGTGTTTGTTAAACTTCTTAACAAAAAAGTGTCCCTAAATTAGAGACGGATGACTGCTTATAGCCTATTGAGCTGCTCACGGTGTTCGTTAAACTCCCAAATAAAAAAGAAAAAGATGAAAACCAACGAAACGTGATGTGCCATACCATATAATCGGCGTAAGAAAACGGGAAGTTCTTCATTGAATTTATTTAAGGGTTTAACGACCGCTGTGAGCAAATCTAAGGGCTATAAGCCGACATTATCCTTACTTTAGGGCCATTGGTTCCAAGTGGGGATTAATCAGGACTGGGACAAGCGCACTATCCATAACTCCCCCTAGATTCTGGCCCAGGACCATCTCAGCCAAATGAGTAGAAGCCAGCACTTCTATTCCTCATTTTGGCGATCAGCGGGCGCCAAACCGAGAAGTAGACAATATTTTGGTCTTTAACTTTTACAAGCAACATGTGATTTCATTCGAAGAGAAACCAGTGTAAAGGAGCCTGCTGCTTAACATTAAAGAAGAAGTCATAATTTATAATAAAATAAAAAATTATGAAGCACAATTAAAAATTATGAATCTTTTTTTTTTTTTTTTGATTGGAGGTTTAACGACCACCGTGAGCAACTCAATGGGCTCTAAGCAGTCGCCCGTCCCTAATTTAGGGTCACTGGTTCCAGGGAAGGGAGAGAGCCAGTGCCGTAAGACAAACACAACATCCATGCCTGACCGGGATTCTAACCCGGACCCCTTACGGACGAATGATCAGAGGCCAACGCCTTAGACCACTGCGCCACCGGGGCGGCAAAAAATTATGAATCACAATTAAAACTGCCCCCTTTGCAGTGGCGAACCTGAGAAACTCGGCCCCCTCCCACAAAAAAATTTCTTCGAGGCCCTTTTGTGAAAATCAATCAGATGTCAATTATTGAAAATTTTAAATTCCATATTATTAATTGTCATTATCATTTATTTAGAATTTTTTTAATTCGCTATTATTAATTATCATTATTATTTATTTGGAAAATTTTTAATTCCATATTATTTTTTCAATTATTTAAAATTTTAATATTCTTAATAGGTTTTATGAGCGTTTTAATAACGCAAGTTCTTTGGAACGTACAGGTAATTTTCCAAAAAACAAATTGGTTGCACTTTATTTCGTGTAGCACAAACATTCGCCGTGTAGTTAAAATTACTGCCCTAGTTTTATACAAATGCAAAATATTACAAAACACTTCCGAAGCATATGTTTCAAATTTTATTCTTTTAGAGAATTAGCCATCTCTTTGAAATTCATCAGGATCACACACACACACACACACACACACTCAACTGTCGTATGATATCATCTGATGATTTCCAATTTATAAGAAAACACAGAACGTAAGTTAGCAAATATGTTACAATTAAGAATTGTGGCATAAAAAAAGTAAAACAATTAAATTATTTACTCTTGAATATAAAAATCACACTTAACATTATTCCACAATGATTTACACTTAGTAAAATCCCACAAGTCTCTGTTTCTTCGTTCCCGCAAAGAGCATGTTTTGTTCATTACATTCTGAAGGATGCGTAGTTATGTGCAAACAACTGTAGTACATAACACCTTATATTCATTGGTACAAAAATTTCATTCATTCAACTGATATTTCTTTCACATTGTCTAGCTAATATACATGCATATGGCTGCGAAAAGGGGGCCTCAAGCCCTCTGGAAAAAAATGGATGCTTTCCCGTCATCCAGTTTTTATAAACTAAAACTGCGAAAATGTTTTTAAATATTTATCTTATTTATTGGAAAAAAAAATGCCAAAAATTGGTTTCTTTTTAATAATTTCCTTAAAATCGGCAGTCAGGAATTACTTGCCATTTTTTAAACCACTTTCATATGGAAAATTTTGTAAAATCTTTTTACTGAGGCAAGTATCCCTCGAAGACGCACCCCCCCTCCCGCAATGCGGGAGTTGTGGGGCTATCAGTACGACCCTGCACCTCTGCCCTCGTCGTTCCGACCCCACTGAGTGAAAGTGTCGAAATTATTTTCCACGATAATTTATCCATTAGAAGATATACCCAAATGATAAAAGGGAGAGGATGAACAATTGCTCATGGGTTCAATGAATTTTAGAATCTCATTAGTTTGACAACATGCTCTGATGCACGAACGTGGCGCCATCTAGAATCATCCCCGAAACACGCAAACTGTCAGTTGATAGAAATAGCATAATTCAAACTAGATTTTTTTTTAATATTATATATATATATATATATATAAATATTGTAGGGTTTTGTTTTTTTCAAAATGATTTTTTTGGACCTGATGGTACAGAGACATGACAAACAGGCAGACATATGTTGCACATCAACAAGTGCACATCAGACATGGTTTTACAATATGCTAAATGACCAATGTACACAGAGGAACAGTGTTAATCAAGTAACACATTAGGAAAAAGTACACATCAGACATGATTTTACAGTATGCTAAATGACCCATGTACCCAGAAAGCTAGGGTTGATCAAGTAACACATTAGGAACCAGTACACATCAAACATGGTTTTACAGTATGCTGAATGACCAATATACACAGAAGGCCAGTGCTGATCAAGTAACACACTAGGAACAAGCACATATCAAACATGGTTTTACAGTATGGTGAATGACCAATGTACACAGAGAGCCAGTGCTGATCAAGTAACACATTAGGAACAAGCACACATCAAACATGGTTTTACAGTATGGTGAATGACCAATGAACACAGAGAGCCAGTGCTGATCAAGTAACACATTAGGAACAAGTACACATCAAACATGGTTTTACAGTATGCTAAATGATCACTGTACATAGAGAGCTAGTGTTGATCAAGTAACACATTAGGAACAAGTACACATCAAACATGGTTTTACAGTATGCTAAATGACCAATGTACACAGAGAGCCAGTGTTGATCAAGTAACACATTAGGAACAAGTACACATTAAACATGGTTTTACAGTATGCTAAATGATCAATATACACAGAGAGCCAGTGTTGATCAAGTAACACATTAGGAACAAGCACACATCAAACATGGTTTTACAATATGCTAAATGACCAATGAACACAGAGGAACAGTGTTAATCAAGTTAACACATTAGGAACAAGTACACATCAAACATGATTTTACAGTATGCTAAATGATCACTGTACACAGAGAGCTAGTGTTGATCAAGTAACACATTAGGAACAAGTACACATCAAACATGGTTTTACAGTATGCTAAATGACCAATGTACACAGAAAGCCAGTGTTGATCAAGTAACACATTAGGAACAAGTACACATCAAACATGGTTTTACAGTATGGTAAATGACCAATGTACACAGAGAGCCAGTGCTGATCAAGTAACACATTAGGAACAAGCACACATCAAACATGGTTTTACAGTATGGTGAATGACCAATGAACACAGAGAGCCAGTGCTGATCAAGTAACACATTAGGAACAAGTACACATCAAACATGGTTTTACAGTATGCTAAATGATCACTGTACATAGAGAGCTAGTGTTGATCAAGTAACACATTAGGAACAAGTACACATCAAACATGGTTTTACAGTATGCTAAATGACCAATGTACACAGAGCCAGTGTTGATCAAGTAACACATTGAGAGCCAGTGCTGATCAAGTAACACATTAGGAACAGGTACACATCGAACATGGTTGTTACAGTATGCTAAAGGACCCATGTACCAAGAGAGCCAGTGCTGATCAAGTAACACATTAGAAACAAGTACACATCAAACATGGTTTTACAGTATGCTAAATGACCAATGTACACAGAGAGCCAGTGTTGATTAAGTACCACATTGAGAGCCAGTGCTGATCAAGTAACACATTAGGAACAAGTACACATCGAACATGGTTTTTACAGTATGCTAAAGGAACCATGTACCCAGAGAGCCAGTGTTGATCAAGTCACACATTAGGAACAAGTACACACCAAACATGGTTTTACAGTATGCTGATTGACCAATGTATGTACACAGAGGGCCAGTGTTGATCAAGTAACACGTTAGGAAAAAGTACACATCAAACATGGTTTTACAGTATTGTGAATGACCAAAGTACACAGAGAGCCAGTTTTGATCCAGTAACACATTCGGAAGAAGTATACATCAAATATGGTTTTACAGTATGCTAAATGATCACTGTACACAGAGAGCTAGTGTTGATCAAGTAACACATTAGGAACAAGTACACATCAAACATGGTTTTACAGTATGCTAAATGACCAATGTACACAGAGAGCCAGTGTTGATCAAGTAACACATTGAGAGCCAGTGCTGATCAAGTAACACATTAGGAACAAGTACACATCGAACATGGTTGTTACAGTATGCTAAAGGACCAATGTACCCAGAGAGCCAGTGTTGATCAAGTCACACATTAGGAACAAGTACACACCAAACATGGTTTTACAGTATGCTGAATGACAAATGTACACAGAGAGCCAGTGTTGATGAAGTAATACATTAGGAACAAGTATACATCAAACATGGTTTTACAGTATGCTAAATGACCAATGTACACAGAGAGCCAGTGTTGAACAAGTAACACACTAGGAACAAGCACATATCAAACATGGTTTTACAGTATGGTGAATGACCAATGTACACAGAGATCCAGTGCTGATCAAGTAACACATTAGGAACAAGTACACACCAAACATTGTTTTACAGTATACTAAATGTCCAATATACACAGAGAGCCAGTGTTGATCAAGTAACACATTAGGAAAAAGCACACATCAAACATGGTTTTACAGTGTGGTGAATGACCAATGTACACAGAGAGCCAGTGCTGATCAAGTAACACATTAGGAACAAGTACACATCAAACATGGTTTTACAGTATGCTAAATGATCACTGTACACAGAGAGCCAGTGTTGATCAAGTAACACATCAGGAACGTGATACATGAAACATTTATTTTACGGAATGCTAAATGACCAATGTACTCAGATAACCAGTGTTGGACAAGTAACATATTGAGAGCCAGTGCCGAAAGACAAACACAACAAACATCCATGCCTCACCGGGATTCAAACCCGGAACCAACTGGGGCGAATGATCACAACAACTCAGCGGCGTACACCACTGCGTGCCGCCCCGGTGGCGCAGTGGTCTAAGCGATGGCCTCTGATCATTCGTCCGAAAGGGGTCGGTCCGGGTTCGAATCCCGGTGAGGCATGGATGTTGTGTTTGTCTTACGGCACTGGCTCTCCTCCCTGGAACCAGTGACCCTAAATTAGGGACGGGCGACTGCTTATAGCCCATTGAGTTGCTCACGGTGGTCGTTAAAACTCCAATCAAAAAAAAAAAAAAAAACACCACTGCGTCACCAGGGTGGCGATAAATATTTCCTTTTTTGTTTCTTTTTTTTTGGTTGAAAGTTTAACGACCATCGTGAGTTACTAAATGGTCTATAAGCAGTCGCCCATCCCTAATTTAGGTCCACTGGTTCCAGGGAAGGGAGCGAGGCGGTGCCATAAGACAAACACAACATCCATGCCTCAACGAGATTCGAACCCCAACCCCTTCCGCACGAATGGTCACTGCGCCACAGGGGCGGCATATTTTCTGTGACAGTGATTCCAACAAAATACAGCAAGTACAATGAGCAATTCTTTTAAAAAAATCTCAAATTCAGTGTGTTGCACAATGTCTGAAGTAAAATGTCTTGTTAATGTTTTCATACTTTCATTATATTATCACTCAGACAGTGCCGGCTTTAGCATTTGTGGTGCCCGGCGCGACGACGTTTGTTGGTGCCTCCCCCTCCCCGCCAAGAACTTTGTTTTGTTTTTTTAATGTTGGGCCGTAATGTGTTTTCAGAGACACGTGAAAGATATTAAATATCAAGGATATTCCCAAATGTAGCAAAAATGGAATGTGGAATTTAATAGGGGATAGAGACTAAGACTCCATCAGTCATAAACACTGAAGTGCCAAAAGTCATGGGGTAGTAATATGCAAATTTCTAACTGGCGCTGCCGTCGTATAAAGGCTTCGACGCACGTCACAGTTTCTTTCCGTTGCGAGGTGTATTCTCGTGAGTCAGACTGAACAGCCGCCAGTAGAGTTATCGCAAGCCGACGTGAATTATCGAAGTTTGAAGGAGGCATAGTAGTGGGAGTCAGACGGATTAGACATCCAATTTCCGAAGTTGTGCTAACATTCAACATTCCTCTATCCACGGGGTCACGTGTGTACCGAGAATACCTCATAGAAGGCATTACCAATTGCCGACCACGGGTGCTGAATGACCGCGGCCAGCGGCGTCTGACCAGGATTGTCCATGCTAACAGACAAGCAACACTGGCTCAAATAAAATCCACATTCAATGCAGGAGGTACCGGAGACATATTCATCAAGTTAGAGCAGCTTAATTCAGCGCCCATGGGGTGTGGGAGCAGAAGATCGACCAGGGTGTCTTTGTTAGCACCACGACAACGGACACATCACCTCACCTGGGCTAATGAGCACGGTAATTGAACCCTGGAAGACTAGAAATATGTATCGTGGTCCGATGTGCCACGTTACCAGTTGTTTCGAGCTGATGGTAGTATTTGGGTTTGGTGCAGACTCCATAAGGTCATGGGCCCAATATGTCAAAAAGGCACTGTGCAAGCTGGTAGTGGTTCCATACATGTATGAGGTGTCTTTACGTGGCACGGTTTGGGACCTCTGGTCCTCGTAAACACGTCATTAAACGGTAATCGCTTTGTTGCTCTGCTGGGTGACCATTTGCAGCCCTTCATGAACTTCATATATCCCGACAAAGATGGAATTATTCAGGCGGACAATGCACCATGCCATCTGGCCCAAGTTGTCCAAAATTGGTTCGAGGAGCATTCTGGACAGTTCCGACGGATGGTGTGGCCACCACATTCGCCCAAGATGAGCCCAATGGAGCACATATGGAACTTGGTGGAAAGGGGCATTCGCACCCAAAATCCTGCACTTACAAATACCAGTGAACTGTGTCCGGCTGTTCAGAAGACCTGGCTCATCATCTCACCAGAAGTCTTTCGGTCACTTGTGGAATCGATGCCACGTCGAGTTGCTGCACTTCACCGGGCTAGAAGACGTCCTACATGATCCTAGGTACGTATCCCATGAATTTTAGCGCCAGTGTATAACTGTGGTATAGTATAGCTTAAAATCACATACACTGAAGAGCAATTGAATAAGCGACAGCTGGCGTTATGCAAATGTGGCGCTGTGTGCGGCCCTATAAACGGAAACAACATGACGTATGCAGCGAACCGACAATATAAGCAGTGATGCGGCAGGAATAAGTAAGAGTCGGACGCGGTATGGGTAAGACGAAGGATCTAAGCGCATTTGATCGTGGGCAAATTGTCAGGGACCGACGAATGGGTCATTTCATCTCGGAAGTCGTGCAGGCACTGGGATTTTCACGAGCCACTGTGTCACGGGTGTACCGTGAGTACATCGAATACGGTAAACCCATCCCTGCAAGGGCCAACTGCCGTGGAAAACAGCGTGTTGATGAGCGGGGTCATCGTCGGCTAGTTCGCATTGTAACAGCGGATAGATGGTCCACAGTGCAAGAAATCACTCGGCAATTTAACGCTGGTGCACAAAAACGTGTAAGCAGCCACATTATCCAGGACCATCTCCTCGCTATGGGGTACAGAAGCCATCGTCCCACGAGGGTACCGCTGCTGACCGCACATCACTGGGTGAAAAGATTAGCATGGGCGCGAGAACGTCGCCACAGGACCCTAGACGTGTGGAAAAATGTTACATGGACTGATGAGTCAAGATTTACGTTGGTACATGCGGATGGCAGGATACGAGTACAGCGCAAACCACATGAAGCGATGGATTCTCCTTGCCAGCAGGGTACTCTTCAAGCTGGTGGGGGTGGCATTCTCGTCTGGGGACTGTTTACGTGGACTGAAATGGGACCCCTGGTACGTGTGACATCGTCCCTCGCAGGTCAACATTACCGGGATATCCTGGACGACCATTTGCTCCCGTTTGTGCGTCTTCAACATCTCACTGGGAACTTCATCCTGCAACAAGACAATGCAGCTCCCGAATTGTATCCGAATGGGTGGATGAACACTCCACCGACGTGACCTTGCTTCCTTGGCCAGCTAGGTCACCTGACCTCAATCCCATCGAGCAGATCTGTGATGCCATCGAGAGAGATGACCCCCTCCATCAAATCTTCGTGAACTGTGGGAGCTTGTTCAGGGGTCGTGGATCCGTTTGGCTTCCCAACGCTTCCGGTGTCTTGTCGAGTCCATGCCGAGACGAATCGCCACCGTCATCAGGGCGAAAGGTGGTGCTACACGTTACTAGACAGGTATCTCTAATTTAATTGCTCTTCAGTGTATATACATGGAGTGATCAGTGATTTATGACCATCCCTGCTAAAAGGGAATGTGGGCCGTTGACCACATAATTTCCGAGAGGTCGCGATTAGTCGCCCGATGTAGCAGCATATATAAGATGTGAGTGGAGTAGTAGGTAGCAAAATTCAGAGCGTGACGGGTAAACGGAAGGATTTATCGGACTTTGAGAAAGAAGGAGCGCCGGAGAGTGGGTGCCTCAATTTCCCAAATGGTTGAACTGGTGGGATGTTCGCCAGCCACTGTAGCTAAAATGTATCAGGACTAGTGAAACAACGACCCGGAGGCAAAACTGGGTCAAACAACGACCCGGAGGCAAAACTGCACAGGACAGCGGAAAGTGGATGTGAGAGGTGAGCACCGTGTCCGACTACTCGTCAAGGTCAACAGACGCGGCACTGGTCAACAGTTGACTGACCAATAAAACAAAGGTCAACCCGGAACAGCATCTGCACGATATGCGTCGCACGCAATTCCATCTTCTCCTGGAGCTCTTCCCAGGAGAAGATGAAATTACCGTAGACACCATACAAGAAGCAAGTTGAGAAATTGGAACTATACTCGCCTAAGTTTTCGCTTGATTCCTCAGTGAAGGGAAGATTCCTGAGGATTGGAACAATACTACAATCATCCTGGAACATAAAAAAGGTGACATTGTGGATCTCAGGAACTACAGGCCCATCAGCTTCCTATCAGTGGTTTATAGAATATTTATTAAAGTTCATATACACTGAGTAGGCACTGTATTATGACCACCTGACAGTTTTAAGAAAATGAGCTAAATCTGCACGATGTTGCCGCCAGAGGGCGAGGTTAGTATAAAAAGGGAAAACTTAGTGCTTGCGACAGTAGTAGAAGTGATTTTTGGGTGACGAGATGGGCAAAAAATGCGATTTGACGGACTTTCAACGTGGGATTATTGTAGGAGCTCTGAGCCATGGAGCGAGTATCACCGAAACCGCGGCGTTCGTGAAATGTTAAAGAGCAGCTGTTGTTAAAGTGTTTAAAGACAGGACTGCCAGCCAAAAAACTGGGTCTCTACGTGCAACGTGTGGTCGTCATCGACTAGTGACTGCTCGGGCGGAACGGAGAGTGTCCAGACTGGTAACAGACAACAGAAGGGCAATAGTACAGCAAATTACAGACCATCTTAATCAAGGATCCACTCAAATGATCTCTGCACGCACTGTTTGCCGTAAACTGCATCGGATGGGATATGGCAGCCGAAGTCCTGTTTGAACACCTTTGATGTCTGCAGTTAACAAGAAAAAACGTCTCTAGTTCGTACAGGAGCACAAGGATTGGGCAGTCGATAATTGGAAACAAATTATGTGGTCCGATGAATCACGTTTTCAGTTGCACCATGCCGATGGCCGAGTGAGAATTTGACGGTAACAGCACGAAAGCATGGACCCCAAATGCATTGCTACAACCCTTCAATCTGGTAGAGGCAACGTCATGGTTTGGGGAATGTTTTCCTGGCATGCTTTGGGCCCTTTAATTCGTGATGATCAGCGTACGACTGGCACATCATATCTAAACATCGTTGCGGACCAAGTGCATCCCGTCATGTGGATGGTTTATCCCAATGGCGATGGCTACCTTCAACAAGATAATGTGCCCAGACAGAGTGCTCGTATTGTACAGGATTGGTTTCAGGAACATGCCGGTGAGTTTACTTTGCTTAGGTGGCCCCCACAATCTCCAGATCCCAACCCCATTGAGAATTTGTGGGATGAAGTTGAACGAGCTATCAGATAGCTGGATCCACAACCCTGCAATCTCACACTCCTGAAAAGTGCTATTCATCAATCATGGTCTCAGATTCCACAAATCACCTATCAACATCTCGTGGAGTCCATGCCACGAAGAATCGAAGCAGTATTAAAGGAAAAAGGTTGTCCAACGAAGTACGGAAGGGGTGGTCATAATAAAGTGGCCACTCAGTGTATACAGTAAAAGTTCGACATTACGAGTACGGCTGATAGCGAGAATCCCGCTATTACGAGATATTCAAAATGCACCGTTAATGTTAAAGATAGGAAAAATCTTCGTGTATTACGAGTTATAAATCTAAGGAGTTCCCGCAATAACGAGAGGTTTTCATGACCAATCTTTCTTCTTTCAAAGATTTCCAAGAAATTCTTTCCCTGAAATTCCCGAAAGTGACGGGGTGGCAAACGCGTACAGCTGAACGCAGAGATGAGTCACCAGTGGTTAGTTTTCTTTGCTGCTTGAATGCTGTCTCTTATCTTTCTTCCACTTGTTTCCACAACGATGGTAAGTCGAAACAATTTTTACGCATGTACGTCGTGTGTTTTCTTTTTCTAAATGGAGAATAGAAGGAAAGTTTTGACTTTAGAGACAAAGTTAAAAGTTTTGCATGAAGGTGAGAAAAGCTTGATGTCGAAAAATGAGGTCGCGAGAAATTTTGGTATTGCGTCAACAACGCTGTTTACAATTTCAGAGAACCAAGAGAAGATCAAAGAGGCGGCTTGGCAGAATAACGCACCGGCGAAATCCAGGAAGTAGCGAAGTGGTGAACACAAGACATTAGAGGAAGCATCGGTTACGTGGTTTTGCCATAATCGAGCCAAACAGTTTCCTGTTAGTGGACCGATGATAAAAATTAAAGCTAATGAATTAAGCGCTAAAGTGATGATCCAAAATTTTAGTTGTTCGGACGGTTGGCTAAACCAATTTAAAACCAGAAAAAGGATTTCTATGAAAAAGAAATGGAGAATCACCTTCTGTTGGCACACAAGCGGTTCAGGACTGGTCCTCTATTCTTTCAGAAATGCTAACTCGATACAACGCAAAAGATATTCACAACGCAGATGAATCTGCGTTGTATTATAATATGTTACCTGACAGAACTTTGAAGGTAAAAGGCGATCCATGTGAAGGAGGAACATGCAGTAAATAACGTTTAACGTATCTATATTACGCAAATATGTTTTCGTCGCGCATATATGAAGCTAATAAGAATGCATGGATGACAATGCCATTTATCAAGTTGGTGAGGGCTTTCGACATTCAAGTTGGAATTTAGAACAGAAAAATGGCGTTATTCATCGATAATTATCCTGAGTCCCAAAGATATTCGATTGGATAGCATTGAACTGATGTTATTTCCACCTAACTGCACTAGTGTACTTCAGCCTCCACATCAAGAAATTATGAAACTGATAAAGAAAATATATTGGGCTATTCTGGTAAATGGCACGGTCAGGCGGACGTCGTCCGATGATAGACCAGTCAAATTTCATCTCCTTGGAGACTTTCTATGTAGATCTCTTGCCGTCTTAACACGATCTTATTGGATATAAATAATACAATTGCGAAAGACCACTCAGGAGATAGACTAGGGTACGGTAGGGTAGGGCATGCGCATATATGCAGAATGACGTAGGTGGGGGGTCGGAAGGGTATAAAGCACACGGACGGTGTACGCTCAGCAGTTCGAGCCGCGGATGGCTTAGTGGTTAGTGTTTCAGGCTATCGATGCTGGGTCCCCAGGTTCAAGCCTGGGCTGATCTTTCAGAGATGGCGTGATTTACTAACAATCGCTGAATATCCGCCGTGCATCGGACGAGCACGTAAAGTGACGGCCCCCAGGCTGGACCCACTGGTTAAATGGGTATCCTTTCCTATGTCCTCCCTGAAATTCTCTCACCCATCTATGTGCAATATCGTACTTGTACGGTGGCGCCATCTACTGTACTCTAATCTCACTACAAACTGTTCTGTCAAAAGTCGCTAGACTTGCTCTCATTCCTTCCGTTTCTGTGTCCTGCCCAAAAGGCGATTTCGCTGTAGGTGGCTGGGACCTAAACTCTACTACCTGTGGACGGAAGTCCTACAAGAAAATGACGCTGACCCTACGCTCAGCAGTTCGGTGAAAGCTATTGCACGGTGTACATCGGTTTGAACGACGTCGAGTTGCTGCCACCGTGTGATATAGGCAATCCAGTAGACGACATCTGGATTACTTTACCCGAGGTCGCGTCATTGGGAAGTTGGAAGAAGGTCGAAGTGTGACTAGTGTGGCCGATGAGTTTGGGATCGCTCACAGCATCGTTTCACGAGCTTGGAGAGCATTTCAAACGACAAGAACAGCTGCCCGAGAGTTTAGCAGTGGTCGTCCACGAGCAACCACGGCGGCGAACGACCGGTATATTGTCCCACGGGCGAGAAAAGGCAAACGGCAGACAGCAGGAGAAATCGCAAGGCACAGACAACTGGACGTCCGTTATCGCGTTTTATCGTGGCCAGGATGCTGCACAAAGGTGGTCTATTTGCACGACGACCAGTAAGGTGTGTGCCATTAACGCCTGCTCATCTGAGACGGCGGTTTCTGTGGTTCCAAGAACACAAGAAGTGGACACATCAGCAATGGGGTTCGAGTTATCTTTACGGATGAGAGCTGATTTAGTCTGACGAGCTATTCTGGACGTATACACATCTGGAGAGAGCAGGGAACACGCAATCACACCTCCAACATCATCAAAAGGGACCGGTTTGGAGGTGGCGGAGTTCTCGCTTGGGGCGGTGTCATGCTTGGTAGCCGTACTGACCTCCACATCTTCCAAGGAGGTTCAGTCACTGGGGTTCGCTATTGTACCGAGGTTCTCCTGCCTCACGTGCATCTGTTTAGAGGTGTTGTGGGTCCTGAGTTCTTCTTCATGGACGACAACGCTACACCTCATCGTACAGTAGCTGTCGCAGAGCTGTTGGAGAGTGAAGATATTCAACGCATGGAATAACCCGGAAGGTCCCCGGACCTAAATCCAATCGAACACGTGCGGCACCTTCTCGGGAGACGCTCGGCAGCACGTCACCAGTTGCCGGCAACGATTCCGCAGCTGCGATTGGCACTACAAGAGGAATGGGCCACGATACCTCAATAGCTCCTTCACAACTTCGTCCTCAGTATGGGCAGACGTTGTAAATCCTGCGACGCAGTCAGGGGTGATCATATCTCCTACTAAAGACTGGATTTTTCTTGGCAGCCATCTGTCACATGGACGTTTCTGTCTTCTGTCCAGTTGTGCTCGAAGCTACCTTTTCAATAAAGTTCCTTTGTATCTTTTGGATTCCTTGTTTGGACGAGTTTGCTCACTTGTCCCATATTCTTACATCTTGGGGATCTTATGGTATGATTTGAGTCGATGTGGAGCACTTCTGCACGACGTTGCATTCGAAAAACCGTCTTGTCCTTAATTTTTGCACCCCTGTGTATATATCGATGTTATCAAATCTTCCATGAGATATGATATCCTTCACGCGCATGTGACGCTATCATGAAATCACTTCTCATTAGTGTATTTAAATATCATACACAATTCCAATTTGCTACTAACATCTGAAAATGGGTCCCTTGCGGACCTGAAAAGTCTAATGTTTACTGTAGTTATTAATATTAACCTTCATCATATTATATTATTAAAACTGTCAGTTGTATTATTTATATACAAAAAGATCGTGTTAAGACGGCAAGAGATCTACATAGAAAGTCAACGTAAAAACGATAGAACCTTTAACTATAGTCCTTTTAGACATTAAAGCTCTTGCCGTAGCATGGAATGAACTGCCAGGAAAGAACATTGAAACATGCCGGCTTCATTACCAAAGATGATTTGAAAAAGAAATTCCTTGCCGACAAACATGCAGAACAGGACGCAAATACAGTGGCGTACCAGAAAACATCGGGGTCCCCCAGCAAAAAAAAATTTCGAGGCTCTTTTGTGAAAATATAGCAGCTTTCCATTACTGAACATTATGACTTCCATATTAATAACTACGCTTTACGGGAGTTTTAATAAATTAAATTATTTGGAGCCTCCAAGTATTTTTTTTCGTAAAACCAAAATTATTACACTTTATTGCGTAAAAAAATGTGCATATTGTAATTAAAATGATTGTCCTGCAAAATTTTATTCTTGTAGAGAACAAATGTCAGCCTCTTTGAAATGCCTGATGATCACACACACAAAGCATGTAACTGCCGTGTTACAATGTCTAATGACCTTTCCCGGTTTATACGAAAATTCAGAACATAAGTAAGCAAATTAATAAGTAACAAACAAAATTTGTAGAACATAAAACTACTTAAATCATTTACTCTTGAATATAAAAAACAAACTTAACACCACAATGTTTTGCGAAGAGCAAAAAACTTTCTCTTGACTGTTACGAAAGAAAAAAAAATGACACAGGCATCTTTTCCTTCGTTTCGCAAAGAATACTTTTCAGTTCATTAAATTCTGAAAGATACGTTGTTATGTGCAAAGAACTGTAATGCATAACATCTTATCCTGATTCGCATAAAAATTTCATTCATTGGACTGATATTTCTTTCACATTCTCTCGTTAATTTATATACATGCGTAGGAACTAATGCTATTGCTGTGAAAAGAAGCCTCAAGTCCTCTTGAACAGCTGAACTAGCATTTATGAACTACAGCAACGAAAAATGATTTTTTGGTATTTTACTTATTTACTGAAAAAAAAAAAGCAAACATTAGCTTATAAAAAAAAAGCAAACATGTAATTTACTTATTAACTGAAAAAAAAAAGCAAATATTACGTCAAATGTCTGTATTAATTATTTTTTCTTTTAGGTACTTCATTCAAAGCTGTCAAAATTCCTGGATATTTCTTTAACGAGTTTCATATGAAGTTATATGAACTTTCCGAAGAAAATTCTGTAAAATCTTTTGTTGAGGCTAGAGGTCCTCTCAGCCGTGAGCCCACCCTCCCTCCGCAATGCGGGGGTTGCGGGGACTATCAGTACGCCCCTATGCAGATGGATGGAGAAACATTGCTAAAAAGATGGGATTGATATTTAGCTTTTAAGTCTATGCCAATGCTGACGCAGATGTAGATGTAGTACTCTGGAATGGCATGTCTGATACCGAAATAATGGAATCAGAAAAAAAGCTTAGAAGAAGAAGATCTGAATGATGAAGCGGATAGAAATGAAAGCGTACCATCTTAATCAGAATCCATGCAAGCTTTAATAACAATCAAACAATTTTATAGTGTGCCAAATGCACCTATTGAAGAAACCGCAATTTTCCGTAAAGTCAAGAGTTACGTATTTCCCGTCACGTCCAGTGTTACCATCCATCAATGCCAAAAAAAAAAAAAAAAAAAAAAAAAACCCAAAGGACTCGATACTTATTTTTTGTAAAAATCCCAATCTCAATTAAAAATAAACATCAGGTACGTAATATGTATTGTTTTGATGACTTTTCTTTATTATGTAATACGTATGTACAGTATATGTACGTAGTATGTACGGTATAGTACGTTTGTATTTGTATGATCCGGCTATAAGGAGAAGTCCGTTATAACTACAATTTTCACAACTTTTGTCAGCTCTCGTAATATTGGACTTTTACTGTATATATGTTTTCATCACTGTCAACCATTATCAACGCACTGCTGGATGAAGTTCTCCCCAAGTTTTTCACAACGATCTATCTTCCGCCAGTTTCCTCCATGTCGCTTCCGCATGCTTTCGAATTTCATCCACTTGATCTCCCATGTGGTCTTCTTCTGGGTCTTTTCCTGTCCCTTGGAATCCAGTCGAGAATTTTGGTTGTCCATCGGTGGTTCGTTCTTCTGGCAACATGTCCAGCCCATTGCCATTTCAGGGCTTTTATTCTGATCATGATGTCTTTTGATCACTCTTGTCATTTTCCTTATCTAGGCGTTCCTCTTCTTATCTCTCCTGGTTACACCAAGCATGCATCTCTCCAGGCTGATTTCTTAATACTTTAATTATGCCGTCACTTTACCATACATCGAACATCTACTCTTCACCAACAACATTCAATCTTTCCTTACAACTTTTATTCATCAACTTCCTATAATCTAGCATGCATCATGTTCGCGCAAATGCACTTACATACCCACCTTCATACGGAAGTGTTAACCTTCCATCGATCGCTCTTCGCTACAATGTCTTCCGTATTATTCAGCTAATACGTTAAGTTGCTTTTTTTTTTTTTTTTTTTTTTTTGATTGGAGGTTTAACGACCACCGTGAGCAACTCAATGGGCTATAATGTAGTTATTAATATTAACCTTCATCCGGTTAATATAGGGTCACTGGTTATTAATATTAACCTTCATCCGGTTAATATAGGGTCACCCGTCCCTAATTTAGGGTCACTGGTTCCAGGGAAGGGAGAGAGCCAGTGCCGTAAGACAAACACAACATCCATGCCTCACTGGGATTCGAACCCGGACCCCGTTCGGGCGAATGATCAGAGGCCATTGTTTAAACCCCTGCGCCACCGGGGCGGCGTTAAGTTTCTAGTTCACCTTCTCCTTTAAGTGATATCATGAACTTATCAATCCATATAATTCTGCTCTTTCATTCAACATTCTTCTCCGCATGGATAAATATCCGCTTTTTCCACATTGTCTCCCTTCGCTTTACCGCGAAAGTATTTCAATTTTTTGTTCTCTCCCTCTCCGACGTCTTTACCCAACTTCCACTCTAGACTTATTGCAGGAACCTATTTTTTACAATTCCTTCTTTCACTCATCTACTTGTTATTTCTACTTTCCATCTTGGTCTCGTCCTAAAATTCTCCAAGTTCAATATGTTATCCAACCACATTTTACATGGAAATCTATTGCAGACTCCTATGTCTCCATCCCTAACACAGCTGCTAATCAACTAAAACTTGAGCTGCTACAAGAATCCATCATCAATAGCTTCCCGGACATTGCTTCAAGTACTGAATTAACTTACCTTCCATCGGCGTCACTACCTTTTCCTTTCTATTTACAAATCAATCGAACAATCATCTGCATTTTTGCCTCACTACAAAAGACCTTTACTTCTTCACGCTGACGTTAGATATTCAGCCTTATAACGAAGTAAATTTTTCTGTCATTTTTGTCCACGCCGGGCATCGAACCCGAGTCCCCTTATTCCGGAATAAGTCGCTCTGCCAACTGAGCACCGCAGACGTATCTATCTGCTTTATCTCGTGTGCGACCTGCGAGGCAAGCACGTATCATACCCCCCCCCCCATCCGAAAGAGGGCCGGGGTCATGGCTTAAGGGTGAGCTGGGACTACGTATCGCTGTAGGCAGTCATCCGCTGAAGAACGTACATTGGAGAAATCCCAGTCAATCCGGTGTGTGGAACGCAACATCACACACATTTATTTTTCGAAGCGCTGAAAAAGGGATTATCTTATTTTCCTGTCTCGCGGTGTGGAAAAAACATCACACCATTGCGAGAACTTTAACGGCCGGGTCATCCGGGAAGTTCAGGTGCCAATATAACGAAGTAAATTTCTCCGTCATTTTTGTCCACGCCGGGCATCAACCCGAGTCCCCTTATTCCGGAATAAGTCGCTCTACCAACTGAGCTACGCAGACGTATGTTCTCGCTGCTATCTGCCTTTATCTCGTGTGCGTCCTGCGAGGCAGGCACGTCACAACCTGCTCCAATTTTTGACTTATCCGGTACTTCATTTCAACGTACTTGGAAAGCTGCATATAACCCACTTTCATCACCCAAAGATATCGACCGCCAATAGCTTTTTCTTCATCATCGTCTTCTTCCACCTTTACAACTTCACCAACTACAAATTTTAACATCAGATATTTGTTCATACTGCAATACCACTGGCTCAACCATTCATCTCTACTCTCAATGTTCTCTACTCTCGCCACTCTTCAATTTCAGGTTTAGCATCACTTCATCCGTCTGTACTACAGCACACAATTTACGTGACTACATGTTTCTACCTGCCCATGACCCTATAACTACATGCCGAAGCCCATTATGCGCCTTTTGCATTATTCTCACCAAATCTGCAATTTATAATTTCTTCCTTAATCATGTCAAAGAAAATTCACCTCTACCACTTCGCACCGCAAAAAAACTACTTCTTCTTCAATTCCGCATTCAGCTCATATCCAGATTACAACTCAAACTTACAATGGCACGTAAGACTGCTCAACTTTCGAATTTTCATTCCACGTGGAATACTCCTACTAGTTGGATGTCTGTTCACCGCAATCGTATCCGTCTTAGAAACTAGAACTTCGTACCTTCAGTACTTTTCATCATTACGTAATGCTTCATCTGTTATGTTTGTTCTGAATCAAATAGGACTTGTAAAGCAACCGTTTTGGAAAACTTTTCTTTCATTGTTTCATCAAGTACCACATTATGTTCTTTTATATCAACTGACTTGTTTTTGCAACGTTTATACTCATTACTTGTGTTTTAATATCTGTTTTGTTCCATTAAGTTACCTTATTTACGTATATTATTGCTATTGTATAATGGAAATAAGTTATTGCTTGTAAAAATGTCAGTACTACCAGATTCTCATCACAACAGTCGTGCAATGAGACTTTTCTGTGTTCTACTGCTATCACAAGTTTGCACGTATATATGGATGATTTTTGAGCACTCGATGGTTTCTTCTTTTCGTTTAAGTGGCTTGAATGCTTGACCTACTTTCGCGCTCCTGACACGTGTTTAGAAAACCATTCGTTCATAGCTGCGCAAAGTTTTTATCCTTATTTTAAGTGGCAGATTAACGTTTTAACGGACCTAATTCCTCAGCTTATATAAATCAGGATTTTATATTTTCACGTCTTCATGTACTACTATTTATTTAATCTTTTATGCTGCCAATGCTTTATGTATAATTTAGCTCATTAGCATAATAAAGTATCGTGACTTCAGTTGTCTGCAGTCTTTGTGTGTCTTTTTTAGTTCAGTTCACGTCTCTGCCCCCCTAACGTAAGCACTGGAAGGATGCATTGATTAAGCACTTTTCTTTTAAGACAAAACGGCATATTGCTTTTAAAAATTGTACTGTTTCTTCCAAAAGCTCCCCAACCAAGTTTATACGTCGATTAATTTCTTCCTCGTGCAATCATCGCTTCATATCTGATGTCCTAGGTAAATGCAGATATTGGTTATCTCCAACTTTTACCCATCAATCGTTTCATTTATTGTTGTACATCAGTTTTGCCTTCTGAAAGTTCTTTTTCAATCCCACTTCCTTACTTTTGTCAGCAAATTCCTAGATCATAATCTGCAGCTCTGAAGGGGCAGCTGCAAAAATGACCATGTTATCAGCAAAACAAAGGTGAGTTAAATGATCTCCATTAATCTTTATCCCTTTGTTTTCCCAGTTCAATGATTGAAAGACATTATTCATATATATAGCCAGTCTTAACATACATACTGTTACAAATGTTCGACAGATGGCGCGCAACCGGAGTGCAACGTCACCGACCAGCCAGGAGGCATGAAGCAGCAAGTAAATCACTGTGCGTTCAGTCACAGAGGAGATAACGTGTTTCGTGAAGTGCTTGCCATGGAGTGGAACAGACCAGCCAGTAGGCATGAAGCAGCTAGTGAATCATTGTGCGTTCAGTCACAGAGGAGATAACGTGTTTCGTGAAGTACTTGCCATGGAGTGGAACAGACCAGCCAGGAGGCATGAAGCAGCTAGTGAATCATTGTGCGTTCAGTCACAGAGGAGATAACGTGTTTCGTGAAGTATATGCCATGGAGTGGAACAGACCAGCCAGGAGGCATGAAGCAGCTAGTGAATCATTGTGCGTTCAGTCACATAGGAGATAACGTGTTTCGTGAAGTACTTGCCATGGAGTGGAACAGACCAGCCAGGAGGCATGAAGCAGCTAGTGAATCATTGTGCGTTCAGTCACAGAGGAGATAACGTGTTTCGTGAAGTATATGCCATGGAGTGGAACAGACCAGCCAGGAGGCATGAAGCAGCTAGTGAATCATTGTGCGTTCAGTCACAGAGGAGATAACATGTTTCGTGAAGTACTTGCCATGGAGTGGAACAGACCAGCCAGGAGGCATGAAGCAGCTAGTGAATCATTGTGCGTTCAGTCACAGAGGAGATAACGTGTTTCGTGAAGTACTTGCCATGGAGTGGAACAGACCAGCCAGGAGGCATGAAGCAGCTAGTGAATCATTGTGCGTTCAGTCACAGAGGAGATAACGTGTTTCGTGAAGTACTTGCCATGGAGTGGAACAGACCAGCCAGGAGGCATGAAGCAGCTAGTGAATCATTGTGCGTTCAGTCACAGAGGAGATAACGTGTTTCGTGAAGTACTTGCCATGGAGTGGAACAGACCAGCCAGGAGGCATGAAACAGCTAGTGAATCATTGTGCGTTCAGTCACAGAGGAGATAACGTGTTTCGTGAAGTACTTGCCATGGAGTGGAACAGACCAGCCAGGAGGCATGAAACAGCCAGTGAATCATTGTGCGTTCAGTCACAGAGGAGATAACATGTTTCGTGAAGTACTTGCCATGGAGTGGAACAGACCAGCCAGTAGGCATGAAGCAGCAAGTAAATCATTGTTCGTTCAGTCACAGAGGAGATAACGTGTTTCGTGAAGTGCTTGCCATGGAGTGGAACAGACCAGCCAGTAGGCATGAAGCAGCTAGTGAATCATTGTGCGTTCAGTCACAGAGGAGATAACGTGTTTCGTGAAGTGCTTGCCATGGAGTGGAACAGACCAGCCAGTAGGCATGAAGCAGCTAGTGAATCATTGTGCGTTCAGTCACAGAGGAGATAACGTGTTTCGTGAAGTACTTGCCATGGAGTGGAACAAACCAGCCAGGAGGCATGAAGCAGCTAGTGAATCATTGTGCGTTCAGTCACAGAGGAGATAACGTGTTTCGTGAAGTATATGCCATGGAGTGGAACAGACCAGCCAGGAGGCATGAAGCAGCTAGTGAATCATTGTGTGTTCAGTCACAGAGGAGATAACATGTTTCGTGAAGTACTTGCCATGGAGTGGAACAGACCAGCCAGGAGGCATGAAGCAGCTAGTGAATCATTGTGCGTTCAGTCACAGAGGAGATAACGTGTTTCGTGAAGTGCTTGCCATGGAGTGGAACAGACCAGCCAGTAGGCATGAAGCAGCTAGTGAATCATTGTGCGTTCAGTCACAGAGGAGATAACATGTTTCGTGAAGTACTTGCCATGGAGTGGAACAGACCAGCCAGGAGGCATGAAGCAGCTAGTGAATCATTGTGCGTTCAGTCACAGAGGTGATAACGTGTTTCGTGAAGTACTTGCCATGGAGTGGAACAGACCAGCCAGTAGGCATGAAGCAGCTAGTGAATCATTGTGCGTTCAGTCACAAAGTAGATAACGTGTTTCGTGAAGTACTTGCAATGGAATGGGGCGATTATGAGAATCGTGTTGCTGTAATAGCGCTGCACAAAGTTGGAAAATCAGCTTCCAAAATTCACAGAGACTGAAGCACTCTGTGAAAGCAAGAGGATGCCATCTTGAAAAGAGATTGGTGCCATGTATTCACATGTGTACTACTTACGTCATATGACAGATATACACTATCTACCAAGAAGTAATTGAACACCTGTGATAGCAAAAGAAAATAAAGTTTATTCACCTTCAATAGTTAATGGAGCCTCCACGAACGGCGATTACAGCAGCGACCCTCCGGGGCATACTCTCAACCAGGCGTTGTACGACACTCGGCTTGGAGAAGACAGGGCGCCGAACACTTACGCACGTTGATGGCTATCCATTTCATACCACAGGATGTTTTTTTTTCTAAGATAACTCCCATTTTATCTTCTCCGTTTGGCGATGAACGAGTTGAGGAAGCATTCAAATGAGTTATCAACCATATAATGTCCCTTTATTTCTCCAGATTTGAGTGTAACTGAGAGCATCTGAAGGTCGAAGTTCAGCGTTGCATTCGAACCCCCGAAAGTTATCACCTGCAAATCGGGGCGAATTATGGACGCTTGTTCTGCAATAAGGGACACAACTGTACCCGACCATTTTCAAAACCCAGTACAGTCAGTACCACGACCTTTTTGCTGCTGTTGTGACAACGAGAGTGGTTCCCACACGCTATTAGTTAGGTGTGTATAATAAAGAATTATTTCAGTACATTGCCAGATGCAACTATATACTTACGTAACTTTGCAGAAATACATATTTGCGTACAAATTTCGTACTGTGCACAGCAAAAATGCGTTGTTTATTTTTCACATAGCTTCAACTATTTTTGCTATCAGACGTAAGTTTTGCTATCATTGCCCTACCGCTGAAAGAGAGCCGGGAAGCATGGCCCACGGGTCAGCTGGAACTGGCTTTCGCTGTAGGCAGTCATCCGATGAAGAACGTGCATTTAAGAAATCCCAGACAATTTGGTGTGTGGAAGGTAACATCACACTGATTTACATTTTTTCGAAGCACTGAAGAAGGGATTCTCATTTTATCTATCTCACGGTGTGGAAAGAACATCACACCATTGCGAGAAATCAAACAGCCGGGTCATCCTTGAAGTTCGGGCGCCAATATGACGAAGTAAATTTCCCCATCATTTTTATGCCGGGGACGGGATTCGAACCCACAACCGTCGGCTCCGGAGTTCCATCCACTGTACTACACTGGCATGTACTTTCACTGCCATCTGCCTTTATCTCATGTGCGTCCTGCAGGGCAGGCACGTCACACACTGCAAATTCCTTTATGCCAACTAGCGGGAAAACTCTGCATCTCTGGAATTAAAATTAACATGAATTCTAGGACTGGCGTTATCTCACGCAGGAAAAGAAAATCTCCTGTTTGACTTGTAGATGAGAAGAATTGTCTCCACAGATGGAAAAAGTCATATCCGACCGGAGGATATTTTTCTTTTCTTTTTCTTCGGGGTTAAACGACCATCTTGAGTGTATACTTTCGTTTTTTTTTTTTTCCGTTTCTTATAATTTTCACTTTCTTTGCATGCTTTTGCTTCGTTTTGATTTTCTGCAAAGATTCATCGTTTCTAATTTGGGGGCCCTGATTCCAGGGGAACGGAAGAGCTAAAGATTCAAGACATGCGCATGACGCATATCAATCCAGGACTCAGACAAGGCCCAACTCTGACGAGCCCCTGGTCTCCCAAGTATGTTATTTTGCTTTGAAAAGATATGTTGAAAATTGGCCATCAACCCTCATGGAGGACAAAACGTTTTAGGGCGAGGCTTCTTTTGTTTGATATTTGACATTTAATTTCAGGCGAATATCAGCCGCCATTTTTCAATTTTTTGCATACTACTTATTAAGTTCATTAATGAGTTGATAACTCGCTTCCTCTATTGGATTATATAATTTGTTATACATTGTAGACCCACGTTTTCCTTCCCATTACCTACTTCCTTCCGCAGTGGCTAAGAACTTGACATCTAAAAAAATTAATCAGTAAAGAATAAAACAGATGGCTTCCTGGTGAATGAAGAATCTTATGGTGTGCAGTATTTGATTAGCGCAAACAAGGTTAGATAAATTAGCCACATATCTCAGCTAGTGCTTTAACAGGGCGGCACCAGGGAGGAAGTAATACGTGAGCACTGCTATTGTGCTTTTCTTGGTCATCTATATCGTATTAGTCAAAGGAAAGGGAACCACCTAAATTCATTATCACGAAACTTTGAAGGGCAATTACATCAACGTAAGTTCTCATACATCTCGTAAAACTGAACGTTCGTTAAAAAATGCACAGACTCAGAAAAGGTAAGTGGAATATGATTTTACCTTGATAACCATTTAACGTCAGGAAAGACATGTTCTTGCAGAAACCACGATGTTCCCTATAGCTGTGATACGGGTTTTCAGTACAGGATCTTGGCAATCATTTTGATTCAAAGTAAGGCTACTTTCAGGATAGATATCCCCAAACAACATATCATGGTTGTGTGAATAGGCAAGCATTCTATGCTGGTACAAATATCTGTAGTTTCGCAAATAGTGCATTAGAACAAACTAATTTCGAATGATAAATACCATTTGTATCCAACTGTGTTATAAATCGCTATGTTTCATGTGGAAAAGTTTA
Source organism: Macrothele yani (assembly GCA_039090855.1). Taxonomy (NCBI): domain Eukaryota; kingdom Metazoa; phylum Arthropoda; class Arachnida; order Araneae; family Macrothelidae; genus Macrothele; species Macrothele yani. The sequence goes on from CM077001.1 coordinate 135,786,080, forward strand.
GTTACGATGTGAAGGGAAGCTTCTTCCTTCGCGTATTTTGTTCCATAATCCACGGCATTTTTAGAACGTATTGTGATCCTCTATCCATGATTCGTCATATAGGGCACTAATTATGAGGATGTGATTCGCATTACACACTATCTACCAACAAGTAATTGGACACCTGTGATAACAAAGGAAAACGAAGTTTATTCACCTTCAATAGTTGGTGGAGCCTCCACGAGCAGCGACCCTCCGGGGCATACTCTCAACCAGGCGTTGTACGACGGCTAGCGGTATTTTCTTCCACTCGGCTTGGAGAAGACAGGTCAGTTCCTTCACCGATTTCGGACGGTGGGGGCACCCCTTAAGTCGACGATCCAACTCGTCCCAGAGGTGCTCGATAGGGTTAAGGTCCGGACGGCTCTGCACAGGCCAGTCCATTCGATTAACCCCATTGTCACCATACCAAGCCATGGTGGACCTCGCAACATGACAGGTGGCATTGTCATCCTGAAAGTAACATGGGTCCACCCCGTAAAACTGCCACAACGTAGGACCAAGGGTCCCGTACATACCAGGAGAAACACGCCCATAGCATAATTCCACCGCCGCCGAATATCACAGTTGTCACAATGCATTCCGGCAGGAGGCGTTCTCCAGGCAGACTCCAAACCGAGACTCTGCCATCCGAACGGTAGAGGGTGAAACTTGATTCGTCGCTCCAGAGAACCTGTTTCCACTGTTCAACGGTCCACTGTCGACGTTCTTTGCACCACGTTAGCCGAGCAACGCTACTGGACTTGGTGATCAAAGGCTTGTGGGCGGTTGCACGTCCATGATAACCGAGCAGATGGGCTTCCTTACGGATATTATTCATCGAAAGAACACTCCCGGATGCCTGTAGAAACTCCTCGCGGATGTGGCCCATCGATTTGGTGTGGTTCTTCCGAATTTTTCTGGCCAGCCCCCGTCGGTCTCTATCTCCCAGTTTTGTGGGTCTGCCGGGTCGGGGCACATTCCGACAGTCATCTCTCATCTTCCACTTGCCAATCGCGTAGGCCACTGTCGATTTTGGGTACTTCAACTTGCTGGATATGTCACGTATGGATCGGCCATTTCTGTGATATCCCGACGATTACACCTTTCTCGAAATCAGAGAACTCCGAACTGCGTGGCATCTTGCATGCGACTGGTTGCGTTGTTGTTTCCCACACGATATTTAACGGGGGCGGCAGTGACGTGTATCAGGACTGCAGATATTGTCGATTGCAGGGGTGTCCAATTACTTGTTGGTAGATAGTGTATATCACCTTTCAAAAGAATCAAGATTCTGGCATTTTATGTTCACATCAGTCTCCTCAGTACATCTATAGAGTTTTAAATAGATATCATGTGGTAATCATATGACTTATTTTTAAGTGGCAATGGTTGGCATGTTAAACGAATTTCATATCAGTATAATTGACGGTTATATAAGATCTGTTGTACTTCAGTGAATTATTTATATGGGTGATATAATGCTCTTATTATGCTTTTTATATCACCGTCAAGCATTATCAATCCACTGCTGGATGAAGGTCTCCCCACATCTCTTTCATAACTATCTATCCTCAAACATTTTCTCCCATGTCACTAAGACATGATTTCGAATTTCATGTGTCTACCTTCGCCTTGGTGTTCTAGGTCTTTTTCTGTCCTTTGGTATCCAGCGTATTGTTTCAGTTATCCGACGGTGGTAATTTCTTCTTGCAATATGTCCATCCTGTTAATACACAATTTTTGTCGATGGAATCCGCATCCTGCTGCTCCGGAGCCAAATGCTTTCCCAATTAAGCTACACCAACACTGCTACTTACCGTTTTGACATGTGCGTTATCTCTGTTGGACGTCACATATCTCACCTCCTCCTGTGAAAAAGGTAGGGGACGAAATCGCAGGTTTCGGGACAGCCGCAAACCATGCTTGAATTAACTCTGTATAAAAAAAAGGAATTCTCACTAAATACCAGACGATGTGTGGAACGAACATCACACATTTGTCGAAGAACCTAACCGCCAGTTGATCCATTTTTACGTTACGGTGCCAAAGTAAAAACACAAACTTTCCGGAAGCGGAACACGAATCCTTCTGCTCCGGAGCCGAATGCTTTCCCAACCAAGCTACACCAACAAGGGCTTATCACTGCTACTAGCCTTCTTTACACGTGCATCACCTCTGTTGTACGTCACAAGTTCATTGCCACTTAAGGGTCTTTATTTTGATCATGATCTTGTCATTTCCCTGAGACAGGACTTCCTTTTCCGATCTTTCCTGGTTACATCAAGTATGCATCTTTCGGTGATTTTTCGGGTTGTCCGCAGCCACTGTATGCCGTTTTTTCATTATGTTCCATATCTACTATTATAATTTAGAACAGGAAGAATCCGTTGATAACTTTCCTTTTGAGACATATGGCAAATTCCCAATTTTTGCCGAAAAGAAAAATGCGCAAATTACCTCACATCCGCTTCCTCTTTAATACTTATTGAAACATTAAAAATAAAGTTACAGAATTTCGCGACACTAACTGTGTTTATTCTAGCCTCGTCTTATACTCAGGATCGACTTACCTATAAATGAAGATAAGGAAATTGAGAAATTTAACTCCTTCGACTCATACGCCTAAAAATATGGTAATTGAAATTGCTTTCTTTAAGAGTCTTATACGAACATTTACGACCTACTTCATGTTTCTTGCTTTACACTCATCCCAATATGTCAGATCGGGTAAGATTTTCTCCGCTAGGAACTGTTGCATTCTTTGATTCAAAGTTTCACCTTTAAAGATGTATCTACTTAGCTGCCAGTAAGTTCTTCTTGTACATTTTGTGTCTGTTCATTCTTCGGTGACCCTTTCTTTCAATATGGGATGTACAGAATATGAACATATCATATTGAAAGAAAGGGTCACCGAAGCATGAACAGACACAAAATTAAGATTGTTTAGATCTGATTTGTAAGTGATTCACTTAATTTATTACTGTTGCTCGAACAAAAATATAACGCCGGTTCCATAAACACTGAAAGTAAAATCACACAAAGTGAAGAAATATAGGTACAGCAAAATACATGTATATGTTATTCTTTCTCAAAGTATCTTCTCTCGAGTGATATATCGTTCAGTTCATTTTTCAAAGCATGTGGCGAAGTCATTTTGTGGAAGCTGCTTTAGCGATCCCTGTACAGCTGGAATATCGTCAGTACCTGTGTTGAAGGCAGCGCCACGGAGCTTCTCCTTCATTGTTAGATACAACCATAAATCGCACGGGGCGAGATCAGGACTGTAGGAAGGCTTTGGTATGATTTCAATACTACATTTTGAAAGAAACTGTTGAACACAAGCAGCTACATGTGAGTGGGTGTTATCATGGTGTTGGGTCCACTTGCCCACCAGTTCAGGTGGCTTAATCGATGTGTCGTCGCAGACGCTTCAGGACTCAAACGTAATACTCAGCATTGACTGTAATTTGTGGAGGAACGTCATGCTGGTAGATTAAACCTTTATGATAAAAGAAAATTAGCATCATCACCTTCCCAGATGATTTGGTTTGGTGGACGTTTTCGGGAGGAGGCGAGCCTGTGTATCTCAAGACACTGGTCGCGCGCTTCGTGAGATGGTCGAAATAGTGGACCCATGTTTCATCGGCAGTTATTACAGTGTTTAGAAAGTTTGGATCCTTCGCAATCATTTGTTTCCACTCATGACACACCTGAACTTTGACTAACAATTGTTCTCTCGTCAGGGGATGAGGTACCCATCTGGATCACACACGATGCAACAGTAATTTGTCACGTAGATTGCGGAGTGCCGACGTTTTTGAAATATTAGTTGACGCCGCTATGTCTTCACACGTCTTTCGTCGATCTTCTTGCAGTATTGTCCAAACATTGTTAACCATACGCTCCGTAACAACACTTTTAAATCGACACCAAGCCTAGGAGCGAGTTCTGCCGACAAAGGCCCTTTTTTACATCATGGTACCATCTAAAAATCATTGAATCACCCAAACATTTAACTTTGTAAGCTTTTTTCATTAAATCTACTGTTTTTGGAGCCGTTTTACCCAAACGATAGCAAAATTTTATCGCAGAACGCATTTCACTTCTTAACTCTGAATCACTCACCACCATAGCTGTACGGCGAAATTCCGACGTACCTTAAACAACAGCCCAATAACAAAAGCAGGATCGTCTGCCACGGCTTATAACTGTTGCCATAGATACTTCCTTAATTCAGTTACTCGTCTCCGTGGCTATTTTCCCGCTTTGCACTGTTTCCAACTGAAAAAAAAATTACTCTCAATTTTTATGGAACGACCTTTATACATTCAACGTGAGAGTCTGTATTCTGGGAATCTTTCCTACTGATTCCATTAAAAGTTCGTCTCTCTCTCTCTGCCTGGTGTCCACAAAAACTTAAGTATCAAGGTGCGCCTGCAGAAGTTTTACGAGTGGCTTTCTGAGCCGCTCTGTGGGAAAGGGACAGATTAGAGGGAGTGGTATTAAAATTTTAAATTGAATTTCCAGAGTAGCAGGCTTCGCGTATTTAGAGGGATCTAAAAATTGTGTTAGGTGTGGTGACGGCATAAAGGTAATTCTCTTGCCTTAATTTCTATATTCTCTCCCACTAATGACCCTCTATATGTGTTTCATGATGCATGCATTTTGCCTGTAATTTGAGATTTACCAGAACTGGTACTACACATAATCTATACCAGTTCCTTTGGCACTACACACCGTCTATACGAGCACTCCACATCATCTATACCGTTTCTTTGGCACTCCACATCATCTGTACTAGTTCCTTTGACATTCCATACCATCTGTACCAGCACTTTACATCAGCTATATCAGTTCCTTTGGCACCCCACACCATCTATACCAGCACTCCACATCATCTATACCGTTTCTTTGGCACTCCACATCATCTGTACCAATTCCTTTGACATTCAACATCATCCGTACCAGCACTTTACATCAGCTATATCAGTTCCTTTGGCACCCCACACCATCTATACCAGCACTCCACATCATCTATACCGTTTCTTTGGCACTCCACATCATCTGTACTATTCCTTTTGACATTCAACACCATCCGTACCAGCACTTTACATCAGCTATATCAGTTCCTTTTGCTCACCCCACACCATCTATACTAGCACCCCGCATCATCTATACCGTTTCTTTGGCACTCCACATCATCTGTACCAGTTCCTTTGACATTCAACATCACCCGTACCAGTACTTTACATCAGCTATATCAGTTTCATAGATGGTGTGCCATCTATACCAGCACTCCACATCATCTATACCGTTTCTTTGGCACTCCACATCATCTGTACCAGTTACTTTGACATTCAACATCATCCGTACCAGCACTTTACATCAGCTATATCAGTTCCTTTGGCACCCCACACCATCTACACCAGCACTCCACATCATCTATACCGTTTCTTTGGCACTCCACATCATCTGTACCAGTTCCTTTGACATTCAACATCATCCGTACCAGCACTTTACATCAGCTATATCAGTTCCTTTGTCACCCCACACCATCTACACCAGCACTCCACATCATCTATACCGTTTCTTTGGCACTCCACATCATCTGTACCAGTTCCTTTGACATTCAACATCATCCGTACCAGCACTTTACATCAGCTATATCAGTTCCTTTTGGCACCCCACACCATCTATACCAGCACTCCACATCCTCAATACCGTTTCTTTGGCACTCCACATCATCTGTACCAGTTCCTTTGACATTCAACATCATCCGTACCAGCACTTTACATCAGCTATATCAGTTCCTTTGGCACCCCACACCATCTATATCAGCACTCCACATCCTCAATACCGTTTCTTTGGCACTCCACATCATCTGTACCAGTTCCTTTGACATTCCACATCATCTGTACCAGCACTTTACATCAGCTATATCAGTTCCTTTGACACTTCAAACCATCTATAAAAGCACTTTACATCAGCTATGCCAGTTCCTTTGCTGGTATGCCATCTAACGATGGCGTGCCAACAAAAGAACTAGTATTTTTTTCTGCGTATGTGTATTCTTTCATGGCAGAAAAGTGTGTTTCTTTAAGTGCAGTAGATTCGATTAATTGGGCCATAGGTTAGTCGGGGATGACGTTTATTTGGGACAATTCTTCAAGAATATCCTAAATTAGCTCTTTGGGATAGAACTGCGCATAACTCGGGCAGCCACTTAATTAGACCAAAATGTTCCAGCCCCGATGTGTCCCAATAAACCGGAATCTACTGTGGTAGGATATCTATGTCCTCTGGCAAGATTTTCCCCATTTGGCTTTGTCTTTAAACATATGCAAATGCCCTATAAGAAGCATTACTTCAAACCACACAAAAATTAAGTTTTTGTTGCTACAAACATGTATATTGTTTCTTTTTCAGATTAGTGTCCGGTAGGAAACTGAGCAAGTTAAATCTTGAAGAATTTGCCCTTCCGGGTGAGCCTTCGCCATGGTTTTGATAAGTGTGATTTACGTCACTTTGATGATAGCTTCACACTTTCCATGTACGTATGTTTGAATCAATTTAATGTATTTGTATTGTTGTTGTTACTAATCATGCTTGAATTACTCAAGTTAAATCAAACGCATGAGAGCATGCGTCTTGAATGTATTTGAGGACTAATTTTCATTGATGAGAGTTTCTCTGTTAATCTAAAGCTGGAAAGCTGACCTCCGTGAATTAAAAACTATGTTGCGGCTGACGTAAGCTGGAAATATCATGCAAACATGTTCATTCCTCATTGGACACAAATGACCGCTTGTTAGTCTTCATAAGACAGTTGTACAGGTTGTCCCATTCACTACTTTACTCAAGATGTTATTAATGACATCGTGAACAATTACAGTAATTGAATGATATATGGTAATGACATACCTTTATCCATAGAAAACAGAACTATCTCACAAGAGGTGTTGAAAGTATCCGTCCTGTGCATCCAGACCGGCTTGAACACGGGACTCCATATTTCGAAAAGTTCGCGCCAGCTGCTCTGGAGTAATCGCTGCCACTGCCTTGCAGATGTTTTTCTTTAATGCCTCAAGGGTTGTCGGCTTGCTTAAAAACAACACTGATTTGAAATACCCCCAGAGAAAGAAATCAGGGGGTGTTGGGTCAGGAGATCGAGGTGGCCACATTTCTTTAGAAATCGCGCGATCTCCAAAGAATGACTCGATTTCAGCCATACTCACATGTGATGTATAGCAAGTTACCCCATCTTGTTGAAAATATTTAGTGGTCAGCTCTTCAGAGTGCAGATGGTTAACGAATGCATGATTTCTAAATGAATGCGCGATTTCTTTGGAGATTCCGTGATTTCTAAAGGAATTTGGCCACTTCGATCACCTGAACTAACGCCTCCTGATTTCTTTCTCAGGGGGAATCTCACATCAGTGTTGTTTCAAAACAAGCCGACAACCCCTTAAGTCATTGAAGAACAACATCTGCGAGGCAGTGGCAGCAATTTTACGCCGGAGCAACTGGCACGAACTTTCCGAAATATGGAGTCTCATGTCTGAAAACATGGAGTCTCGTGTCTGAAAATATGGAGTCTCATGTCTGAAAACATGGAGTCTCGTGTCCGAAAATATGGAGTCTCATTTCTGAAAACATGGAGTCTCGTGTCCGAAAATATGGAGTCTCATGTCTAAATGGAAATATGGATTCTCATGTCTAAATGGAAATACGGAGTCTCGTGTGTAAATGGAAATATGGAGTCTCATGTTTAAATGAAAATATGGAGTCTCATGTCTAAATGGAAATATGAAGTCTCATGTCTAAATCGAAATATGGACTCTCGTGTCTGGAAATATGGAATCTCATGTCTGAAAATATGAAGTTTCATGTCTGAAAATATGGAGTATCATGTCTAAATGGAAATAGGAATCTCATGCCTAAATGGAAATATGGAGTTTCATGTCTAAGTGGAAATATGCGATGTCATATCTAAATGGAAATATGGAGTCTCATGTCTAAAGGAAAATATGGATAAATGGAAATATGGAGTCTAATGTCTGAAATGGGACTGGGTCAAACCTGCATAGCCGATATTCTAACAGAAAAAGAAGCTAAAAGAAAATACACTACGTGACACAATAATGAAGCGCCCCGAAGCAAGAGAAACTTTGCACATACAATGAGAGTGCAAGTAGTATAAGGAAAATATTACAATGTCGAAGCAACGGGTTTCTTTATTGTAGAACAATGTCTTCAGAAACATATCAGGGTAGCACGTAGTACACCCACTTCTGGTGGCGATGCATGCCGATATCCCGCGTGGCATTGAATCAGTCGGATGTTCTCCTGTGACTCATTCATTGTTGGGCGAGTTTTTTGAGATTACGGCATGGCTGAAATGTACGTCTCAGCATATCCCATACGTGCTCAATTAGCTAGAGGTCTGGTAGCTAGGTTGGTAGTGAGATGTTGAAACTACGGAGGCATTTCCGGGAAGAGTCCTCTGTGTGCAGCCTGGAGTTGTCGTTCTGGTAACGATTCCTGGAAGACCTGAGAGCAAAGGCAACACCACTCGTTGCAGAGCGATGGTCCGAACTCCTGCAGAAATGTATAAGTTGGTCATCTGCTTCAGGTAAAAGCGGAAATAGACTCTAAATTCTCCATGGGCACGAAACAACTCCAGATGGCCAGTCCAATGACCAGGGAATTGAACATCTAGCCATTGACGAAGAGGTGCTCCGTAGCGTGGTGGAGCTCCATCGTGTTGGAAATAACGGGGGAAGCTGCCATCTTCATCCAGAAGGGAAGGGAACACTGTTTCTTGTAGCATTTCCAGGTAGTGCTGAGCAGTTAGGTTGTTGTCGATAAAAATGAGTCCGATTACACGGGTGCCCCATAATCAACGACTTTAGATGGTTCCGTTCAGTGAGGGTTTCTGTCACTTCAGTACCTGTGGTTCTGACGGTTAACCTCACCACTGATATAAAAATTGGCCTCGTCGCTGAATAAAATACCCTGTGCGAATGAGGGATCCTGTTGATGTTGGTCTAAAGCCCAGGTGCAGAACTTGAGACGTCTATCAGGGTCATCCTCTGATACCTGCTACTGCATCTGGATCTTGAACGGATGCCAGTGAGCAGTGTGAAGGATCCGTACAATGGCTGACTGTTGGATACCACATTCTGCTGCGAAACGTCGTGTGCTACGTTATGAACTCTTTATAAAGGATGCCGAGACTATTGTTTAGTTTTCCTCGTCGGTGGCAGTTTTCGGCAGACAACTACGTGGCGTCCACAGTCTAAATTTCTCAGAATTAAGATATCAGTAGTGCGACAGTGCTGTGTGAAATCGGTGGTCTTTCTGGGTGTCAGTTGTTGAAGTTCGCGGCTATGATACGGCAGCTGCGTTCCCCAGACATTAGGATCACCTCAATTATTTCCTGTTTCGTCAATGCCATCTTCAGTTTCCTGCAACAAACAATGGTTATTTCAACTTTCTGTGTTGATAACTTGTGAATCACAACAAATATGTCAAATCTGATTATAGCAATCAGTTTCTGAAAAAATTCTTGTCTTGGTTGATATGCAATATGACCCTCTAACCATTTTAAAAATTTGAGCTTGATCCAATATGCCGGATTTCAAGATGGCGGCCACGTTCCGGAAAATGCCTAAAAGGTAGGCCCCCTCACCGATTCTTTGCTGGGGTATTCAGATATTTTATATTTCATTTTCCCTCCCGTTTTTGAAATACAAGTGTGTCCTGCGACTTTTGATATATATATATACACTCACCGTCAAAAAAAAAAAGTTGCGCCCAGAAGTAACCAACTGACAGGAATGAAACTTGGTGGGTAGGTTTGGCATCGTTAGACATGCAAATGATTCAAGTAACACGCTCGCCCGCGCATGTGACGCAAGCAAGGAGGAGGGGGGGGTGTTGTAGTGCTGTGTCTGGAGGAGGACGGGGGTTGTAAAGGTCGTCCCGTTGTGCATACTTGCCATTCTGACTCCTGCTGATATGTTGGTTGCATCCTTTGTAATTGAAGTATGCCTTGGAGAAAAGTTCGGAAGCAGTTCGAGCATTTGGGGGAAATTGAAAAGGGCCGTATCGCCGGTCTCCGGGAAGCTGGATGATCTTATCGCCGTATTGCGCGCCATACCGGTCGTTTGGATATCACCATAGCCCTCTGTTGGTGGCAGTGGATAGAATATGGCACACAGCAGCGAGAGGAAGGGTCTGCGAGACCTAGACGAACCACAGTGAGAGAGAGAGAGAGGACCGACGGTTTGTCCGACATGCGCTGAGTGACCCAACAGCCACGATTGCCGATATTCAGCAAGTAATGGTGCAGCACCATTGGCAGACGGCTGCATGACGTAGGACTACACGCACGCAGACTGTTACGACGACTACTCTTAACACCATTGCATCGTCGCCAAAGAGTGCAATGGTGTCGTGCCAGACTGTCATGGAGCCACGCAGAATGGCAGCGGGTGATTTTCAGTAATCTTGGAGGAGACGACCATCGAATCCGTGTGTGGAGGCACCATGGTTAGCGCCAAGATGAACGGTTTGTTGTCGAGCTTCACACGTCTTGGTGTGATGGTGTGGGGAGCAACTGTCTACGATACCAGACCATCTTTGGTGTTCAATACAGTCACTTTGACAGGCTAACGTTACGTTAATGAGGTCGTGCAAACAGTTGCCCTACCTTTCCTGAACGCTCACTCAGGGTGCGATTTTCCAACAGGACAACGCTCATCCGTACACTTCTGCTGTCTCGAGAGGTTGCCTTCAAGGCACCGACACTCCGCCATGGTCATGGCCAGCCGCATCTCCAGATCTATCGCCGATTGAAAATGTGTGCGATGATATTGGACGCGCTATCCACACTCCACCCCTACCGCATAATGTGCAGGAACTGCGTGAGAAGATTCAAGCTGCATGGGATGGCTTATCGGAGGATACCATTAGGAACCTATACAACTTCATACCGAGACGTCTGGCATGCTGTGTGAGCAAACATGGCGGACCGATAACATACTGAGAGACAGTATAGCGTCGGGATTCAATAAATAGGGCCCATATCTGTCTCAATGTTAAATCATTTATTATTTCTGGTAACCTTTACTTTCCTGCTAAACAGCATTGCAATCCGACACGACCTCCTGGGTGCAACTAGTTTTTTTAAGATCAGTGTATATATCCAACAATTAGAAGCATATTTTGCATATATTTTCTTCTTTTCATAGAGCACAGATCTGCCGTTACAGGACGTCAATGCGAATTCCTGTTTACAAAAGAACCAACGATTTAAAATATCCGATCTAAAAAACCCCTTCTTGGTCGAAAATCCTTTGCTTTGAAGAGTATTTTGCGCCTCTTTTGTTTTTCAAATAACGTACACTTTCCACGCTAGGGATGGAAAGTTGTAGTAGGGTTTCTTTAATAACTCTGCTTCTAACTGTTCAATGATAAAGCTTCATTTTGCTTCATACATTCCGCTGTGAGTAAGATCTTGCGCACAATTTATAAGTTTACGTGAAGCATAATTCTCTCGCTAGGGAACGCGAATAACTATTCAATTATTATTTTCTAAACAAGTTCGATTTTTTTGTGCAACTGGTTTTGTTGTCTATGAAGAGCATTTCAATCAGTGTCATCACTCTTGTTCACGCTGTGAACACCGTTTTAAGTACACAACTTGGCAGAGTGTCGTGTTTGAAATGGTAGTACCGTATTTTAGGCCACCGAAGATAATCTCTCTATGAAATACCGTTAAACAGCGCTTGGAGGCCCTAGGTGACGCAGTGGTATAAGCGCCGGCTTCTGACCATTAGTCTGTTATGGGTCTGGGTTCGAATCCCAGTAACGCATGGCTGTTATGTCTGTCTTACGACACTGAATTCTGACCATTAGTCCGACATGGGTCAGGGTTTGAATCCCGGTGACGCATGGATAGTGTGTGTATCTTACGAGGCTGACTCTCTCCCTTCCGTGGAGCTAGTGACTCTAAGTTAGGGACGGGCGACTGCTTATAGCTCATCGAGTAGCTCAAGGAGGTCGTTAAAACTTCAAACAAAAATAAAACAGCTCTTGTTTGCCATATTTCGACTCACAGACTTCCATGATTTTACAACCAGTCGCCATAATGCCCTGCTACAATGCGAGCAGACTGCAAAAATTTATTTTTCTCACATAATTGGTCGAATAGGTCTTTTTTGTCATACTTATTTGTAAAATATTTGTACAATTTTAAGGATGACTGTTTATTTCATTTTTTTTTAGTTTCACGTGAATCTGTCATCACTGCGGAAGAATGCCACACGCTTGTCTGCGAAGAGGCAGGTAAGGAAATCATTACATAAAAGTCTGCTTCCTGGGTAACTAAATATTAAAATCAATAAGTCCCGATAGATATCAGGTTCTCGTGCGGAATGAGTCAATCATAAAAGCTTAAGGTAGCAATCTTAAAAGCACGATAATTAAAACACTACGCAGGCTTCCGATGAAGTGAAGAACTTATTTAATGTATATGTTAAAAGCTTAAAAATAAAGCCGTAAGAACTTTCGGTCTTCCTAAAGACCATCATCAGATGGAAATACTGTTCAATAAGCCCCATTGACTTTTTGCCGTTCCTATGCCGTAGTGGTCTTAGCGCTAGTTTCTGACCGTTCATCTGGGTTCGAGTTCCGGATAAGGCATTGGTGGTGAGTTTGTCGTACCGCATTGAATCTAACTATTTCCTGTAAGCAGTGACCACAAATTCGGGACATCGACTGCTTACTTCCAATTGATTTTATCCCGGTGACGGTCGTTAGACTCCCAAGTAAACTACCTTTCGTTTACGAAAAATGAATTCGCCGCCCCGGTGGCGCAGTGGTCTAAGCGCTAGTTTATGACTATTCGTCCGAGATGAGTCCGAGTTCAAATCCCGTGAGGCATGGATGTCGTGTTTGTCTTACGGCACTAGCTCTCTCCCTTCCCTGGATACAGGGACTCTAAATTAGGGATAAGAGACAGTTTGTAGCCCGTCGAATTGCTCACCGTGGTTGTTAAACCTTCAAAGGAATTAACTCCATCGATTCATACATCCCTAATTCCTGTCGAGAAAAATTCTACGTAAGACGATCCTTTCTAGAATTCCTTCCTAGCTCAGTTCCTTTTGCAGTTTAAACGCTTTTATGAGTATCTAGTGCTAAGTTGAGTAAGCCGTTCCTTATCTTGCAGAAGCAGTTCCCGGGAAGTAAGTGTCCGCCCCAGTGGTGGTGGCCTATAAGCGCTGACTGCTAACCATTCGTGTGAGATGAGTCCGGGTTGAAATCCCGGTAAGGCACTGATGTTGGATGTGGCTATTTACTTTCCCTGGAACCTCTGACACTAAATTAAGGACGGACGGCTGCTTATATAGCCCATAATACAGTATAAGCAGCCGGACGGACGGCTGCTTATATTACCCATAATGTTTAGATGCACACGTGTTTTCTCGGGAGATGCTTGTTTATACTTTAATGTCAACGTTCAGTACTAGTTGATCGGTTTTGAGTTTTAAGGGATTCTGAAAGACGAAACACCCATTAGCTTCAGATAATTCTCCTATTATCTGCACAGTGTCTCCTCTTTAACTTGTACAGCTGATGTTAGGCAAACAACCGACGAGCGAATGCTTCCAAACTTTAACTCTTCCGCAATTTTGTAAGGTTGGTCCTCAAATGCATCTACAACCTGGTCTACCACAATTGTATATAATCTACCTTTCTTTTGTTTCGTTGAAGAATATTATTTACTATTTATGTTTCTATCATGCACAAAAAAAAAATGTTTTGCGTGTGTGTAATTACTGTGATTTTAAAGCTAAAAGCTTCAAGCACTATAAATTGAAAACAAAGCAAAACATATACACTGCTTTTTATAAAAATTGAAACACCGAAATAAACCACATATAACGAAGTGGAATTTACATGATTGGTTACTTCCGATATGACATCTGTGATATCAAGCATAGTGCTGTAGTGCAGAGAAAGACATAATTTACATAGCCTGCCCCCGAACAACTGAGAATATTTTTATAGAAAATGTGCAATACTGATTTCGACATTGGCGCGAGTCCCGAAAAAACGGTAGTCGTTGTAGTAACCATAGCAACCGGTCACACCTGTTTATCACACATCCGTCGTTGGTAGGGCTCAGTTTAATAAGCGTTGTTTCGTGAACCCCTCACAAGTGTTTTCGCGCTGTGTTTTTTCAACGAAAAAAAAAATGGTTGTTAAACGGGAGCAAAGATGCGCCATTAAATTCTGCTGTTGACTTAAGAACTCTGTCGGAGAAACTTTCCGTCTTATGTAAGAGGCTTATAAAGATGGATGTCTAGGAAAATCCACAATTTACAGATGGCATAAAGACTTTATGAATGATCGTGAGTCGGCTGCTTTAATCATGCATAGAGGAAAACCGTCACCGAGTGTATAACGAAGTACATTTCTCCGTCATTTTTGGTCCACGCCGGAATCGAACCCGAGTCCACTTATTCCGGAACAAGTCACTCTACCAATTGAGCTACGCGGACGTTCGTTCTTGCTGCTATCTACCTTTATGTCGTGTGCGTCCTGCGGGGCAGGCATTCCACATCTCCCCACCCCCGAAAGAGGGCCGGGGGCATGGCCCACGGGTCAGCCGTGACCATGAAGTGTCGCAGGCAGCCATCCGCTGTAGAACGTGCACTTGAGAACTCCCAGTCAATCTGGTGTGTGGAATGCAACGTCTCACACATTTATTTTTCGAAGCGCTGGAAAAAGGATTCTCTTATTTTTCCTATCTCGCGGTGTGGAAAGAACATCACACCATTGCGAGATCTTGAACGGCCGGGTCATCCGGGAAGTTCGGGCGTTATTATAACGAAGTAAATTTTTCCGTCAATTTTTGGTGCACGCCGGGAATCGATCCTGAGTCCATTTATTCCGGAACAAGTCGCTCTACCAATTGAGCTACGCGGACGTTCGTTCTTGCTGCTATCTGCATGTCGTGTGCGTCCTGCGGGGCAGGCACGTCACAAGTGTTACAGAAGTAAACAACAACACCATAGGTGTTATTATACGGGAAGACAGACACCTATCAATTAGAGATATCAAAGGCTATGGTTCACATTTCAAAATAATCAATTCACAGAATTTTGACCGAGTATTTGGGCATGAAACGAGGTTGTTCAACTGGGGTTCTCCATTTATTTTCATCTGCGGTCCAATGCCAGGCCAAACATGGCCAGATCTCTCATTTTTTATTTGGAGAAGATGAATATTAAGTTGATGTCCCAACTGAATATAGTCCACAATTGTCACCATGTGACTTCTGGTTGTTCCCCATTCTAAACAAATTAATAAAATCATGCAATGCATTGATTATGAAACGCTTTCCAATATACCAGAAATCATTACTCAAGTTATTACTCAAGTTTTGAGGATAATGGCTGGGAATAAATTTCGCTCCTGTGCCCTGACCTTTGACCCCATTTCGAGGATATTAAACTGAATTGGTTCAGTATACCTCCGGAACAGCATACTAAAGTTTTGTCGCAATAGAAGCATTTTTAGTCAAGTTATGAGGATAATGGCTGGTAGAATAAATCCTGCTCCTGTGTCCTGACCTTTGACCCCATTTCGATGATATTACACAGAATTGGTTCAGTATACCTCCGGAACAACGTACTAAAGCTTTGTCGCAGTAGAAGCGTTTTTAGTCAAGTTATGAGGATAATGGCTGTGGAATAAATCCTGCTCCTGTGCCATGACCTTCGACCGCATTTCGATTATATTAAACAGAATTGATTCAGTATACCTCCGGAACAACATACAAAAGTTTTGTCGCAATAGAAGCATTTTAGGCAAGTTATGAGGATAATGGCTGTGGAATAAATCCTGCTTCTGTGCCCTGACCTTTGACCCCATTTCGATTATATTAAACAGAATTGGTTCAGTATACCTCACTGCTGTGGCAACACCGTGGATGTCGCGGTACGATTTTTCACTGCCATGGGGTAGAGGTGTCTGTCATCCCATGCAGTCGTGCGATTTTGCGTTTCATTTCCCGGATTTCAAGCCTCACCTGTACACGCATCATTGCACTTGCGTTTCGCCGAGTACGAGGGCCAGTTTCACGGTAGAGAAATCCATACAACTTAACAATATCCTTCCTTGTTCAAAGTCCGTCAGTTGTTCATAATGAGACCTTCTTTGGAAACGGGTATAGTGAGACACAAGAAACACCCTTTCGACTCAATGTCGGCTATTCACGGACTGCAACATCTCGATTGAGCCAGCTCTTTATAATCAAGACCAGACAGTTCAGATGGCGCTGCTACGAAACCGCATGCTCATTTTCACTGGCATTTTAATCATTTGCGTGTCCCAACGTGTTCTACATGTCGTGTAAGTTTTTTTTTTTTATTAAAAGTTTAAAGACTACCGTGAGCAATTCAATGGACAATAAGTAGCTGCCCATCTCTAATTTAGGGACACTGTTCCATGGAAAGGAGAGAGCCAGTGCCGTAAGATATACACAACATCAATGGCTCTCTGGGATTCGAACCCGGACCCTTTCTCAGGCGAATGGTCATAAGCCACATCTTAGACCTCTTCGCCATAGGGGCGGCCCTGTAGGTTTCAAACCAATACCAGCAGTCCTTCAGAATGTTGCAATTTTTACAAACTGTAGTGTATTTTCGATGCTCCGCTGTCTGCTTAGTGTCCCGGCAATGTACACGGTCGAGTCACATTATTGTGAACACCAGCTAATATCCAGAGAAACTGCCGTGTGCAGCACGTACAGCAGCTAGACGAGCTGTGAGTGACTCAATAAGGTGCTGGAAGGTGTTCATAGTATGTGGAGCCATGCTGACGGCAGTGCATCTGACAGCTGCTGGAGAGCGCGTGGTGGAGGGTCCATAGAGCGAAAAACACGATCGAGGTGGTCTCACAGATGCTCAATTGGGTTTAAGTCTGAAAAATTAAGGGACCAGAGAAGCAATTTAATGCCTTCACCGTGCTCGTCGAACCAATCTCATACATTTCTAGCTGTGTGACACGTCGCATTGTCGTTCTGGAAGACCCGTCCATCCCAGGGAAGACAATCAGTGTGTATGGGTGCACGTGGTCTCCAAGGATGGATTCATAGCGAATTCCGTCCATAGTGTCTTCCACAGATATGAGTGGACCCAGGGAATGCCACGAGAACATTCACTAGACCATAATACTACCCCCACCGGTAGGTGTTCTTCCAGCAATGGTTGAAGAGTGTTTGTTCTCCGATGTTTTTCGCCTAATACACCAACGTCCATCCATTCGATGATGTAGAAAACGTGGCTCATCGGAGAAGGCAATGCTTTGCCAATCAGCGTAGTTCCAAAAATGTAAGCCTTTCTGCCGAGGCACCTTTGTTAGCATAGGTGCAGTGTCCAGCCGTCTGCATCGGAGCCCCATACGCACCATGGTTCGGGGAACTGTCGTTTTAGACACACTTCTGGTAGCCCCCTGGTTCATTCGGCCATTAAGGTGTTCCACTGCAGCATGTCGATTGGCCCTCACACACCTTCGATGCCGACGTTCACCTCTCACATCAATGGCATGTGGTGCTCCGCCGTCTGCACGTCGCTTAATCGCAATGGTGCCATTTCTCCAATCACGATACACTTTAACCACAGCAGCATGCGAACAGTTCACAGACTGCGCTGTTTCAGAAATACTGCCACCCTTGTCCCGAAAGCCTATAATCATCCCTTTTTGCAAATCTGATAAAGCTCACCTTCTATCCATGATAGCAACGAGTGATATGTTTTCAGAATGCCTGCAACACACCTTATGTACCCTCCAAGCCAGATCACGTCACGTTTCTTCTTTCATTAGCTACGAGCTGTTGACATCAAAAGCAGGAGGTGGTCACAATAATGTGAATCGACTGTGTATTTCCTAAGTGTGCATACGAAATCGCGATTGAGGCCATTCCGAAGGCACTGTTGGTTTGGAGCTGAATTAGATATCGCGTGTAGGCGTGGAAAGTCACCTAACGAGAACATCTATGTCTTTTACGGCGAGAAATGAGGTAGTTCTCTGAGCGAATGTATAAGATTGTTGTAGAGAGCATTTTTTGTAATTACAGTTTTGAAAGGTGAGATAAATAGGTATTCGCAGTCAGGTCACAAAAACTAAGATTCATGAACAAAGCAAATATTAAAGAAAAAAGGTTTAGAAAAACACGGAAGTTAAAATTGTAAAACACTAGTAACTTGTAAAAAGCCATGGAAGTTCGTTCCCATGGTTCTCAGAATGACGTACGTTGAATAAATACTACGTATAGTGTGTATAGGAAAATTATTTTTTATTACCGGATATAACACCATCACCGTCGAGTAAAATCTATATAAACCGAATTTTTTATCGAGCACTTCAAAATTTGTGCACCCCCCCCCCTCCGAATGATGCACAGGAGTATCTACAGGGGAGCCGGGGAGCCTCCACCCCAGAAAGTGTTTGACTTTTTTAAGTTTTTGGTGAAAATGCGACTTACATTAGAAAAAAATGCCTTAAGGCTGTCTTTGAATGAGTGTTAGGGTTACCCTTCTGCGACAGATGGCGCAAAAATTACTCCTTTGGCGTGGCTTTTATGTCTTGAGGGACTGTCCCAGAAGTTGGTGTACCGAATCCCTGCAAACCTCGTCATTTTTATAATGGAAGCGGTCTCTCGTTGGTTCCACGATGAAAAGACAAAATACGCACTGTTACGTTTTAACCAATAACGTTGTTTAGGGTGGAGCTTAATAGGTAGGCGGGGTTAATATAGCTCAAATTCAGGGGTTCTCTGCTAATGTGCACATTTTATCTTCAAAAATTAACGTACAGGAGGATTTCAAATGATTTATGGGAGACAAGATTCCAGTCTCACTTTTGGCCCCATTCAATTAATTTTACTTGGCTTAGATAATTCAAAAAAATCAGACAGAAATGAGAGATTTCGTTTCTTCCAGACGGAAACACTGCTAAGCTAACTTATCGCGTCCTCTAGCGCCCGAATTGGAATACCTTCCAGTGAGATAAATTGAATTAAAAAAAAATTCTAACATTTTTTTTGGAATAATAACTGTGGCACATATTAGCCATAGGTCGTTTTTATTTGTGCTCAAAATTTCAAACAATACAAAGTAACAGCCTTCGAGAAAATTTGTACCAAAGAATTTACATTGCAGATAGAGAATAGAATTTATCTTACACTCATTCAAAGACAGCCTTAATTTAATAAAAAATCGATCAACTTATGTTAGAATTTTTTTTTTTAATTTTTCTTCAATTTTTCATTAACTTTAACTTTGTTCTGGTGAATTTTAATTACTTCCATTTTTCATCGGCATCTCCCCTGGAAAAAAAATACTATATACGCGCCTGGTATAATGCTTAGCCTATCTAACCGCTTTCCCAGTTCTAAGCTGCTGGCGTCGCCACTGTTTAACATGTGCCAAGTGACAGTGTTAAACAATTTACCTCCAAGTAATTTTCCCTTCGTTATCATAAGAAGTACTTGCACTTAGTGGCGTACCTGAAAAACTCGCCCCCCCCCCTCCCCCGCAAAAATATCTTTGAAGCCCTTTTACGAAAATTTATTTAATTTCAATTGCAGAAATTTTTTAATTCTACATTATTATTTAGGTTTTATGGGCGTATAAATAATTTAAATTATTTGGAGCCTATAGCTTAATATAGGTATTTTTCATAAAATACCTATATTAATCTATAGCCTATAGGTATTTTTCATAAAATAAAAATTGCTACACTTTATTGCGGGTAACACAAATGTACACGTTGTAATTAAAATGATTGCCCTAGTTTTACACCAATAGAAAGTATTACAAAATACTTACGCCAAAATGAAACAAATCGTGCAAAATTTTATTTTTTTTAGAGAACTAAGGCCAGACTTTTCGAAACGGCTGAGCCGCCCCGGTGGCGCAGTCGTCTAAGCGCTGGCCTCTGATCATTCGTCCGAAAGGAGTCCGGGTTCGAATCCCGGTGAGGCATGGATGTTGTGTTTGTCTTACGGCACTGGCCCTCTCCCTTCCCTGGAACCAGTAACCCTAAATTAGGGACGGGAGACTGCTTATAGCCCATTGAGTTGCTCACGGTGGTCGTTAAACCTCCAATCAAAAAAAAAAAAAAAAAGACTTCTGACGATCACACATACAAAACATGTAACGGCCGTGTGACCGTGTCTAATAGCCTTTTCCGATTTTTACGAAAATGCGGAACATAAGTAAGCAAATAAAAAAGTAACATTTAAGAATTTCTTTTTTTTTTTTTTTTTGATTGGAGGTTTAACGACCACCGTGAGTAACTCAATGGGCTATAAGCAGTCGCCCGTCCCTAATTTAGGGTCACTGATTCCAGTGAAGGGAGACAGTGCCGTAAGACAAACACAACATCCATACCTGAACGGGATTCGAACCCGGACCTCCTTACGGACGAATGATGAGAGGCCAGCGCCTTAGACCACTGCGCCACCGGGGCGGCCAGTTAAGAATTGTGGCACAAAAAGAGAAAAATTGCTTTAACTATTTACCCTTGAATATAAAAAAAAAAACACACTTAACATAATGTCACAATGTTTCTGCACATAATAAAAGTCTTTTCTTTTAACTCTGTCACAAAAACAAGACATACACAGTGCGTCAAAGAATTTTTAAGGCTGGGTCTGTAAAATGAAATAGAAACAAGAAATTATAATTCCTTTTTGGGTTGTTATTCAAAATAAGTCCCTCCGGCTTCAATACACTTGTTACAGCGATTTAATAATGATTCGAATGCCAGTTCCAGTTCACTTTGCGGAGTTGCCTCCAAAGCACGCGTCGAAGCTGTTTGTGGTCGAAATATCATAAAAAAAGCATTCTTTAAACGTCATTTTAAGTTTTGGGAACAAATAAAAGTCGCAGGGTGCTAAATCAGACGAATACGGTGGATGATTCAACACACCGACGTTATTTTTCACCAAAAATCTACGAACAAGAAGTGAGGTGTGACTGGGTGCATTTTCGTGCAACAAACACCAACTGTTTTCATCTCGATATTCTGGACGAATGCGACGAATTCTGCCCATTAAACGCCTCAAAACATTTAAATAAAACTCACCAGTAATTGTTTGTCCACTTGGAACAAATTCTTTGTGGATAATACCCTTACTATGGAAGAATGTAATGAGCATTGTTTTGATTTCCGATGGAACTTTTCTTGTTTTTTTTTTTTTGGCTTGTGGCGAGTTTTTTGACTTCCATTCCGCACTTTGTCTCTTTGTTTTAGGATCA
Organism: Macrothele yani; assembly: GCA_039090855.1. Lineage (NCBI taxonomy): Eukaryota > Metazoa > Arthropoda > Arachnida > Araneae > Macrothelidae > Macrothele > Macrothele yani. The sequence goes on from CM077001.1 coordinate 135,807,439, forward strand.
TATTGAAAACACCATGTTTCATCACCTGTAACAATCGATTTTAAAAAGTTTGGATCATTTTCAGCGGCTGAAATGATGTCTCTGCAATGTGCATTTCTCCTTGATTTTTGTTCATTGGTTAGCGTGTGTGGAACAAATTTAACACAAACTTTTGTTTTGCCCAAATCTTCATGTAGGATGGTTCGAATTATTTCTTTCTGGATGTTTAAAGACTCTTCCATCATTCTTAGTGATGCATGTCGATTGTTTGCCACGAAATCACGCACTTTTTCAATAATCTCAGGTGTCCTAGATGAACTTGGTCTTCCAGTATGCTTATCATCTTTTATCGTCCCTCTTCCGTCCAAAAAACGTTTGTGCCACAGGAAAACATTTGATCTACTTAAACAAAACTCACCGTAAACTTGTTTCATCATTTGGTACGTTTCCGTGGCACTTTTACCAAGTTTTGCGTTAAATTTAATAACAGCCCTTTGTTCCATCTTAATAATTCAACATGAAAAAAATTTTACTTCCCTAATGAACGGCCGTTTCGTTTGAGTTACTTTAACAACTGCGCAGTACTTTTGGCAGAAAGCAAGCAGATGGTCATGGTTTATAACGCATTCGCGATTACACTGGTGGCGCCACCGTAGGCTGAAATCTAGCGCCAGTCTTAAAAATTATTTGACGCACTGTGTAGGTCTCTGTATTTTCGTCCCCGCGGAGAACACCTTCTAGCCCATTATATTCGGAAGGCTACGTAAATATGTGCAAACATCCTCATTGATATAAAAATTTCATATATTCAACTGATACTTTATTCACATTCTTTTGTTAATATACATACATGTACAAGAACTATCGCTATGTCTGCGTGTAAGGGGCCTCAAGTCCTCTGTAACAGCTGCTTTGCCGTCACCTAGTTTTTTTAAACTAAAGCGAAAATAATTTCGTGAAGAGTTTACTAATTCACTGAGAAAAAAAAATCCTTTTCTTTTATATGCCTCATTCAAAGCTGCCGTCAGAGCCCCGGTGGCGCTGTGGTCTAAGCGATGGCTTCTGATCATTCGTCCGAGATGGATCTGTGTTCGTAACCCGTAAGGCATTAACGTTGTGTTTGCCTCTATCTGTAACGTTAATATCTGTTGAAAACAACAGATAGAGGCATTAACGTTGTGTTTGTCTTACGGCTCTGGCTCTCTCCCTTCCCTGGAACCAGTGGCCCTAAATTAGGGACGGGCGGCTGCTCATAGCCCATTGAGTTGCTTACGGTGGTCGTTGAACCTCCAATCAAAAAAAAAAAAAAAAAAAAAAGATGCCGTCATAGATTTCTGGCTACTTCTTTATTCTTTAACCAGCTTCAAATGTAGTTTCCGCAAACATTTTGAAAAATCCTGCTAAGGCTAGGGGCCCTCTTAGTCGTGAGGCTCCCTCGCACTGCGAGGATTGCGGGGGCTATCAGTACGCCCACGCTTGCACATCCTCAGATCAGTACAAGTTCGAAATCCGTCTTAATATTAAAACCGACGATAAACTCCAAGAAATGGTTAAATGAATACAAAAGATTCATTATTGATCGACAGATGGCAGCACGTCAGCGATGGATCGATCTCGATTTGTTCTGTTGTGGAAGCACTTTACAAAGAACTGCAACATTTGGACCTTAGCAATGAAAAGTGTCTCCCAACAGCGGAATGTTTAGTCAGACGTAAAATGTTTTTTCTCACAAAATTCAAAATACCTCTCTTCCAGAAAACACCAATTAGACCGAATTTTGCCCGATCTAAAACCCGAAAAAGGAATAAGGTTGTGTGGAAATGCAAAAGTTCCGTGGGAATAAATATTCTAGAATGCAATTTATCATATATTGTATCTGATTAAATAGTAAATGGTTTGTCATATATTGTTGTAGGGGTTTAAGAAATTCCCCATATTCCGTGGCGGAGCCCATTTAAGAAGACGGGGGCCCGGTTGCTGGACAGTGTTTTGGGGCCCCAGTATTTATTTATTTATTTTTGTAGTTACCTGCTCTTAGAAGAGAAAAAAAGTATGGTGAAAAAATTGACAATTCATAAATGATGAACATAGACTGTAACAACAAGGAAGACAAGGGAAAATGCCAAAATGGCCTGACATATAGCACTATACTCCCCGTAGAAGAAAAAAATGAAACAACTGATAGATACATCAAGTCAGACAATCAGAAGACGTTTTGACAATCTTTTCCTTTTTTTTAATTATTGAAGAAGATAGAGTTTGAATTTATTTTAAATAAATTCAAATTATTTAAGTTAGTCAGGTTGCTAGGTAAAGAATTTCAGTATTGACGGCGTCTGTAATTTAAAGTAAGTTTAATTGATTCCGTTTTTTGAAAAATAATTTGTTCCTTGTTTATTCCTTGTTTCATACGAATGCGCAAGTGTAATGAGAAATATGAGATCTGCTGGTCACCCAAAATGCAACACCAAGAAAGACACGAGATAGCAAAGCCAGATTTACTGGACACATAACAACAGATACAAAGATGAAACGATTGAGCTTACAGGCCCGTGCTACTTGCGGAACACGCAGACATCAATAGTTGATGTGGCCCCCATGGCTGGCAATAACGGCCCCTACACGCCGCGGCATCGAACGAAAGAGGCTTTGGATGTGGGCTTGGGGTATGCCGGTCCAGGCTGCTTCCACACGTTGCCACAGTTCATAAGGCGTAGCCGCTAGTGGTGTTTGCCGGGCCACTCGGTTGCCGATCAGCGACCAGACGTGTTCGATGGGCGACATATCGGGAGAACAGACGGACCACGGCAGCAGTGACACCTGGTGAGCCGTGAAGAATTGTTGCACTGTGCGTGCCACGTGCGGGCGCGCATTGTCTTGTTGAAACGTGGCCGCTGGCAGATCCTGCAGGTAAGGGAGGACTACAGGCTCCAAAACGTCGGAGATGTAGCGGTGGCTGTTGAATGTACCGGCGATGCTTACCAGAGGGGTGCGGGTGTCATATCCAATTGCGCCCCAAACCATAACGCCAGACGACGGACCGGTATGGCGATGCATAATGCAGACGTCATAAAGTATCTCGCCGCGGTGCCACCACACGCGGATCCGACCATCGTGGTGTTGCAAGAAGAAGCGGGATTCGTCGGAGAAGACAATGTCGTGCCATTCCGTAGTCCATGTGCGGCGTTCAACGGCCAACTGCCGCCACACTCGCTGGTGGTGTAACGTCAATGGTAATCGGAGCAATGGGCGCCGTGAGACAATTCACCGCTCCTGCAGACGACATCGAACGGTACGTGCTGACACGGGTTGTTGCACAACACACCCTAATTCCTGCGCTAACATTCGAGATGTGGCGGTGCGAGCCGTCAATTCCCGCCGCAGAACATGCCGGTCCTCTCTCGTTCGGTGGTGTGCCGTGGCTGCGGCAATCGCTCACGTAGGTCCGTCCGTCCCTCCTGCACCCACCGAATCCATACTCGCCTCAGTGTGACTGGATGTCGTCCCACACGGGCGCCGATGTCTCGGTACGATAAGCCGCTGTCGCGATAAGCCACTATTCGCTCTCTGTAGAACTCCGAAACGTGCTGGAATGACTGCTGTATTCTGCGACGAGGCATCAGGAAGCTTCCCACGCACAGGTCCGGCAGCACAACTCACTTCCACTACTTACACCCCGCCTTCTGTGGACCCTTCTTATAGTGCTTCTCGGTTTCGTGCCGGTCGCACATGATTTGCATATTCCCTGCAATACTAATCGTTTGCATGCCCTCTCAAGCGCGATGCATGCTGCGAATTTCAGGCCAATCGGATGCTTTCTTCTTGGTGTTGCATTTTGGGTGGCCAGCAGTGTATTTAATTCGTTTGAACATAATTTTACCAAGATTAAAATAATATAGTTGAGTAATAGTAAGTACGTTATATTTATTAGGATATACTTTTGTTCTGAGATTTATTAAAGGTCGAGTGTTAGGATATGATTTGAGATCAATTAGTCTAATAATTTTTTTTATTTGTAATTTAATAATATTGTTTTGTGTCGTTTGTCCCCATAATAGTATAAATAATTAATATGAATTTGAAATTATGTGTAATACAATGAGATCGCTGTTTTAGTTGTCAGATCAGTCAGGATATTACTCACTATACCAATGTTTCTAGGTAGTTTAATTAAAAGAAAATCAATATGTTTATTCCATTTGAGGTCAAAATTTATTGTAATGGCACATCTAGAATTTCACAATGGGTAGCCAAATAAAAATATTCAAGAGAAAAGATTCCCAAAATATGATGAAAAAGCCATAAAAATATCCCAGCTATATTGAAGTGTGTATCCCATGATTCATGGACGAATCAATTTAGCAATAAATGTAAAAATGCATGGTTGTAAAATAGACACCAGTTCAATTCTGCTTTACCTTCCCGCCATTCAGCCTGGTTCAGCTTGTTGAAACTGTATCGAAGTAGTGGACAAAATGATATGACTTAAATATCATGATTCAAACGAATTCTTAATGTATGAAAATTTCCTCCAATTACAGATGTGTACAAAAAAAAACCCCATCTGTAATGCTTTTGAAAGATTTGAGCATGGACCGGGGGCGGCTGTACTTGTTGCGGACTCCTCTTGAAAAAGGGGAAAGAAACAAAAAAAAAATTCTTCAAGAGGCAGTTTCTTATAGTTTCGTTGTGCGATCTGAAAAAAAAAAAAACAGAAAAAAAAACCTTGTAGAACTCTGACAATTCTTCTAGCATCCTGCATGATTCTGGGACCCCTTGAAAATGAATGCGGGGACTGTGGCTAGAGCTCCCCAAACTCCCACTTCGTAAATGGGCTCTGCCCGTGGGAATAACTATTCCAGAATGTAGTTTATCATATATTGTATCTGATTAAATAGTAAATGGTTTGTCATATATTGTTACTGGTGTTTAAGAACTTCCTCATATTCCTGTCCCTCCCAACTTCGTCAAACAAATACTTTATTTGACAGAGTTGGGAGGGACAGGAATTGAACTTTCATGTTATAATTTTTTTATTATTATTTAACTTTTATATTATTTGACGAGGTTTCTAGGGACAGGAATTGAACTTTCACTAAGGTTTCGTGCATTTTAGTTTAAAATATAAATGGGAATGTGCTTTAATATGATTAACAATTTTATAAATACACTCGATCTGTTTTCAACTTTCGAGAATGTCCAAAATTAATTATATTGTGTTTTGTGATCTCCATGATTATAATTTGTCTGTGATGTCCACAAAGATCATTGTGATTTGTGCCTAGTGCAGTATATATTTTGATAATGAGCACCATATCTTTTCGTGACAGCTGGTTATCTCTTGGATGCAATGGACACTTCGATTGACCCATGTCAAGATTTCTACCGTTACTCGTGTGGCGGATGGATCGAAAAGCATCCGATTCCAGGAGACAAGAGCCTTTTGAGAGAATTTGATGTTTTGAATGATGAAGTATCTCATAGGGTAGCAAGTAAGACACAGTGTTTTATGATAAATTATTTCCGGTGTTCAGTTTCTGAGCTATGCATGTATTTCTGTTCAAAATTTCTACGAATTTTGACACAAAATTTTTTTACTGTTACTTAAATAACAGCAATCTTTGCTTGTTCATCTTTTTCAGTAAGTTCTACTAACTTGTGAATAATTTGTTCACCATACGGAATCACTAAAGTATATTTTAAGTCCTTGACAACATTTTGTTAACTGATATATTAAAAGATAAAGCTTGCAGAAATCAAGAAATTAGATATCAATATGTCTTTATTAATATTCTCCAGGAGATGCCTCATTGCTTTTACTGCTGTGTGATTACAAATATAGCTTCTCTCTTTCCTCTCGATTCAGTAGTTTATAAAACTCTGACAAGGGTTTTAACGTGATAGGATTTGTGTTGCGGGGGCTATGAATTGAGAGCTTTTCAAGGTCGATCGGTGTTGCCAGCGCCTGATTACAATTCTGCACAAATAATATTCCCCGTTCAGACGACGTTCCTACTGTACAGCGACACGGCGCGGCGGCCAGGTCTGTTGGATTCGTAGAAGTCGGACCTGCACCGTTTTTTTTTTTTTTTTTTTTTTGATTGGAGGTTTAACGACCACCGTGAGCAACTCAATGGGCTATAAGCAGTCGCCCGTCCCTAATTTAGGGTCACTGGTTCCAGGGAAGGGAGAGAGCCAGTGCCGTAAGACAAACACGACATCCATGCCTGACCGGGATTCGAACCCGGACCCCTTACGGACGAATGATCAGAGGCCAACGCCTTAGACCACTGCGCCACCGGGGCGGCACACCGTTTTCGTATTCCTTTCGATGCAACAACATGCATGCTTAATACAGTTATAATTTTCATAAATAAACTTGTTACTTATAAAGTGGATGGCTTTGCTAAGCATTACTATGTTTATATTATATTTAATATGTCATAATACACTTGAAAAAAGGGTGATTTATTTTTTTGTAATCATTCATGTGACCGCGAGTTTGAGACCACTGTGTTAGAGTAAATCAAAACCGTTGCCACTAAAAGAGACCCAAAAATAATAATAATATTTAAGTCATGATAGTTAAGTACGAAAGTAAAATGAAAATAAAAATAAGGATTTATGTCGGTAGACTTGTGATAACAACAGTTAGTGATTACCATTGGCGTACGCAAGGGGGGAGTTACGGGGTTAAAACCCCTCCCTGGAACCAATATATAGTGCTAGAATTTAAGCTGCCTTTTTATGGCAAATATTGAAATACATGTTCTTAACTTAACACTGAAAGAGTTTGTATATAAATATACCGTTTGCATATACCGGAGTCAAAATACAATATATATATATATATATATATATAATTCTGTTTCACGACGTCACTGGGGAAAAACAACCTGAAGGATGAACCCTCACCCCCTCTCCCCTCCCTTGAAGAAATTCTGGGTACGCCACTGGTGATTACTATCATTTAGCAAAACTTTCCAGGCCTGATGAACAAAGGCACGTGGGTCATCATTGTAACAGGTATTTAAAAATTACAAATGTACTGACTCTCGGTAAATAGTAGAGAAAAAATAAAAATAATAGTAACGTTTGAGTCATGGCAGTTCAGTACTAATCCTACTTACCCCTTGGAAAAAAGTTTAGCTAAATTCCTTTCATGTCTTATTTCCTCTCCTTCTAGGTTTTCAGTCTCTAATTCAACTTAAGCTCTTGCTGAAATAGGTTCCTTTTTCGCCTCAACTCTCTGCATACATTCGCTTGAGTTGAGAAGAATATAAATATTGATGGCTCGGTTCTTTGGAACGTGGATCCTCAAAAGTCCACCAAACACAGAGCATTTTCTTCCTGGAGAATCTGTCTCGTTTGGTCACCACTGATTTCCTTTGTCGGGCTTAAAGCGATAAACCCACTTCTCATAGCAGGTTTCACTTCGGCGGATAAATCGCTCGTCACGAGGATTCTGCAGCAGTTGACGACAAATGTTGAAACACCGCTGAGCTTGATCGGGCGTCAGTTCCTGTGGAACTTCACGGCAGCGTTTGTTGACCTTGCCAAACAGGTGAAGATGCCAAACAACTGATGTCTGTGGAATGTGGAGTTCATAGGACAATCGGCGAGTGCGGGTTGATGGATTTGCCTCGACAGTTTCGCGAATGACTTCAGAATTTACCGTCACGGGGCAACCGCAGCGTGGCTGATCTTCGAGACTGGTCTCGCCATCTTTGAACTTTTTTAAACACTTCTGCGCTGCACGAATTGAAACGACACCTTTGCTTTCCACTTCGCATATCTTCCTCGTTGCTGTGGCCGGTTTGAAGTTCTATTTCCAGTAGCGACGTAAAAGTACACCAATTTCCAATATTTGCATATTTCTGCCTAAAATAATAATGAAATAGAACACAATTAATTAATCAAATGAAATATACGTCAGCAGAAAGCAAGTCAGCAGCTACAAAATGACGTATTGCACATAAAATTCCAATAATTTATTCACTTCAAAAACTAGAACGGAAGTCACATATACAAAAAAAAAAAAAAAAAAAACGCACGAAACTATGAACCACTCTAGTATTGACAAGCGAAATTTTCTTCCACAAGTTCAGAAATTCTGTTTGTGCCAAGCACATATAGTAAATTCCCGTTAGAATGAACTTGGTGGGACCACGAAATGTCATTTTCGCTATAACGAAATTTCGTAATAACGGGATTTCGTTTTTTTTTCAAGAAATATTAATCTAAAATCAAATTTAGAAATTTTATATTAAATTTTAGCTTAGAAACTTTCCACTTTGAGATATGCTTCGAAACAAAACTTTGTTTGTACGTACGCACGTACAGTACGTATATGTATTTACACCTCCTCCGTTTGCCCAAATTTTGTATTTTTTTTTGTACAGGTCCTTTTGTGGCAATCGAAATCAGAAAGTTTCTCAGGGAATGCATATTTGTAAAAATATCTTCAGAGTCGTTTGTCTGGTAGGAATCGAAATGACGCACTTTCTCGAAACATGAAAGTGCCTTCGACGCACTGATGTTTGGCAACGGAGTCGTGACATCGTCATCACGGCTTTCCTGGATAGCGCCGTCGTTTCGTTCTCCGTAACTGACTGGACGACTGACTGACAGGATTTCATCACTATATCATCATTTCAGCTTATGTGTCTTACCATGTGTGTAACCAGCTTTTGATTAAACGGAAAGCCGGAAATAACTCACACGTATTTCAAGAAGGGAACCGGGACGCAGAAATTCGAGCTGAAAATTTTTGAACAGGTTGCTACTTTCCTTTGAAATGGGAAAAATGTATTCGTTGTAACGGACAGTTGTAAAACTTAATTTCGTTATAATGAAATCAAAAATACTACATTACTTCAACGAAATGTTTACAGGGTATTCGCAATAATTTCATCATATCGGATTTCGTTCTAAATTGATTCCACTGTATTTGAGTTTTCAGATGAAGACTATCATTTCTCAGTAGAGATAATGATGTTTCCTTTAGTGAGTTGAGTAAAAGCTATCTCAATATGGTAAATTTTCATCTTTCTTAGATAGAAGACCATAACTGAAACTTTCACACATTCCTTCTAAACGAACGTTAATTTACTATTCCTATTGCTACAGCATGGAGATGTCATTGCATTTTTGCCGTCTGAAGTTTTGTACCTCTAAAATGACAAAATTTCAATATTACATGCTAAGTTTGTTAAAGTATTAATACTAAAAGGCAACCACTGAGTTGTATACAAAAAATTCGTTGTATACAAAAAAAAAAAAAAAAAAAAAAAAAAAAAACATTGCAAAAGAAATTGGAATATAAAAATATCTTCGCGCATGTATTAATTGGTCAACAGTGAGTTGTTCCACTTACCATCTACAGTTTAACTTACATAAAGTTCCGTTTATCACGTGATTAATCTTTGTTTATGTTTCTTCGCTTTTACGAGGGTTGTATACACTGAGTGGCCACTTTATTATGACCACTCCCTCAGTACTTCGTTGGACCACCTTTTGCCTTTAATACTGCGTCGATTCTTCGTGGCAAGGACTCCACGAGATGTTGATAGGTGGTTTGTGGAATCTGAGACCATGCTTGATGAAAAGCACTTTCTAGGAATGTGAGATTGCAATGTTGTGGATCCAGCTGTCTGATGGCTTGTTTAACTTCATCCCACAAGTCTCAATGCTGTTGAGATCTGGAGATTGTGGGGGGCCACCTAAGCAAGGTAAAGACACCGGCGTGTTCCTGAAACCAATCGTGTACAATACGAGCACTATGGCAGGGCGCATTATCTTTTGAAGTAGCCATCGTCATTGGGATAAACTATCCACATGACAGGATGCACTTGGTCCGCAACGATGATTAGATATGATGTGCCTATCAGACGTTGATCAACATGAATTAAAGGGCTCAAAGCATGCCAGGAAAACATTCCCCAAACCATAACGTTGGCTCCACGAGCTTGAAGAGTTGTAGCAATGCATTTGGGGTCCATGCTTTCGTGCTGTTTCCGTCAATTCTCACTCGGCCATCGGCATGGTGCAACTGAAGACGTGATTCATCGGACCACATTATTTGTTTCCAATTATCGACTGTCCAATCCTTGTGCTCCTGTGCGAACTGGAGGCGTTTTCTCTTGTTAACTGCAGACAGCAAAGGTGCTCGAACAGACCTTCGGCTGCCATATCCCCTCCGATGCAGTGTACGGTGAAGAGTACGTGCAGAGATCATTTGAGGGGATCCTTGATTAAGATGGTCTTTAATTTGATGCACTGTTGCCCTTCTGTTGTCTGTTACCAGTCTGGACACTCCCCGTTCCGCTCGAGCAGTCACTAGTCGATGACGACCTCACTTTGCACGTAGAGACCCAGTTTTTTGGCTGACAGTCCAGTCTTTAAACACTTTAACAACAGCTGCTCTGGAACATTTCACGAATGCGGCGGTTTCGGTAACTCGCTCCCTGGCTCCGAGCTTCTACAATCATCCCACGTTGAAAGTCCGTCAAATCGCAATTTTTACCCATCTCGTCACCCAAAAAATCACTTCTATTACTGTCGCAAGCACTAAGCTTTCCCTTTTTATCTAGCCTCGCCCTCTGGCGACAACAGCGTGCAGCCACAGCTCATTTGCCTAAAACTGTCAAGTGGTCATAATAAAGTGGCCACTCAGTGTATAAAGTAATGCAAAAGTGGGCATAACTGACAGAGGTCGTTCAAATTGCACATGTTGGTACAATAACTCTTTCTCTATAGTATCCCTTCTTCTTGATTGCAGGTAAATAATGGATTCTAGGCAGAAGCAACGTGCCGTCATTTAGTTCTTGAAGAAAGAAGGATACAGGCCTTCTGACATCCACTGAAGACTACAGAATGTTTACAGAAGTGACACCATTGACAGGAGCAATGTGCACAGAAGGATGAAAAAGTTCAAAGAAGGCGAAACCAGAATTGAAGACGAACCACGCAGTGGGAGACCATCATCCGCGACCACTCACACGAATCGTCAGCGAGTGGGTGAATTGATTCACGCGGTGAGGCAAGTCACAATCCGTGAGCTTGTTGCACAACTGGACTATGGTCACAATGCCATACAGAAGATGGTAGAAGGCTTAGGGTATTGGAAAGTGTGTGCAAAGTGGGTACCTCGGTAATTGACACCAGCTTTGAATGAGAAAAGGGTGGAAGTCTGCTCTGATCTGCTGGAAGCATTTGAAGCCGATGAAGACACGTTGGGTTTTCGATCTTGTGACAGGGGATGAAACGTGGGCGCATCTTTCTCTCCAGAAACGAAGTATCAGTCCATGGAATGGCGTCACACCTCTTTACCAAGGCCTAAGAAGTTCAAGGGCCAGCTATCAGCACAGAAAGTTATCGTGACTGCTTTTCGGGATGACAGGGGTAACATTCTCCTTGATTTTCTAGAACGTGTCCGTACCAAGACAAGCGAGCCGTACATTGAGACACTCAAGAAGCTTAAAGAAGTCATAAGGAGGAAGAGACCAAACAAGAATCTGAAAAGTATCTACATTCACCATGACAATGCGAGACCACATACATCATTGCCAACAAATCGGGCGATCGGCAAATTAGGCTCGTTAGTGGTCCTCCATCAACCATAGAGCCCAGATCTGGCACCCTCAGACTTCCACTTGTTCGGTCCAATGAGGAACAGGCTCCGGGGACAACGATTTGTTGACACAGACGAGGCGAGATGAAAGTGGCTGTGAAGAAGTGGGTACAACAGTACACACCTAAATTTTTTCAAAGAGGATTATAGAGTTGGGTTTAACGAAGGCGTAAATGCATCGTTTGTGATGGAGACTATGTTAAGTAGTACCTTTGTATAGAGAAAGTGTTACTCTACCAAAATGTGCAATTTGAACAGCCTCTGTCGGTTAATAAAAAAGTTAACCAACTTTTGCATTACATTCGGGACAACCCTCGTAATATTTTTCATCTTTTTTGAGGGATGAGAATAGCACGTGTTTCAGGAGAACTTCTGCCTAATAAAGATCACATTTTAAACGTTTATAGTAATATTTAAATAAAGTAATATTCTTTCTGGTAGTGTCTAATTCATATTTCTTTATTTTTCAGAAATGTTGAAAACCGCTATCAATGAGGTTCATCCCAGGGCTGTATATGACGCTGCGAATTTATTCCTAGGATGCACAGATGAAGGTGACAGAAACATTTTAGCAATTTTTATGTTACCATTTAAAATATCACAACTGATATTGTAAAATGAACCCGTCTACTGAAATTCGTTTTTGCATATGTGTTACCAGAGTGGCACATGTTTCACTTAAGTTGCAGCAACGGTTTCATGTGACGTCACGAGGAATGACGTCACATTTGTACTCCGAAATTTCTAACTTTTCAGAAGAATCGCCTGTAGTTACAATATTTTTAAATAAGAAGCCTAGACTGAGAAAGGAGTTGCATGTATCTATTTTAAATTTTCCAACTTTTGAGTGAATTTTCCGAAAAGACAGATTACTTAATTTCATGTCAGAAATTATATAACCTCTCTGTTCTTAAAAAAGTCAGTACTAAATTGCATTGTGGTGGAAATTACGAACTTCGTCTACGTAGTATCTGGAAGGCATTGTTAGCATGTAAAAGCTAGAGAAGTAATGATAATTTAATACATATTTTAGAGATTTAAAAGATTCATGAAGATATTTTAGGATGGGAGTGTTGACCCACCGGTCTTAAACAATCCTTAGACGTAGGAAATTATAAGATGCGGGCTAGAATGTGCGACACGAAAGCTACGTGCAATCGATATAGAAAAGGGGAGCAAGACACCCTTATTTATAACCGAGGGTCCAGTTCCTAGAGCTGGACCCTCAGTTCTAAATAAGGGACGCCTTAACATGCACACCCGACGCACCGGGGATGTGCAGGTTTAGATACACCTGCCTGGAATCGATCCTGAGACCACGTTCACACATGCCTTTAGTCGATCCTGAGACCACGCTCACAGATGCGTGGAATCGATTCTGAGACGTTTCCTTGGCAGTGACGAACGTTGACCAATAGACGATCAACGATCCACCTATTTTAGGTTTTAAAACATTTCTGAAATAGAAAACGTACAGATTTGTTCTGTTCCGGTGCCAAAGTATCAGCGTTTTCACCACGAACAGTATATTAAGCTGACTTGGCAGGGAGCCCAATAGTTGAAATCCCGATGTCATCTCAAACAGACGAAATTACCGTCTCAGAGTTATAGTAGAAGTTTCCAAGAGCTTGTTCGCTATAGATGTGGGTAGTTTAAAAGAAATCGTATGTTCTAACAGACACAGAAAATATGCTCTGTTATGATTCCTTTCTATTTTTTGCACAATCACCTGCCGCTACAGTAAACTTATTCCGATGTTCTAATGCCTTGTTAAAACAAATTTTACCTTGGTCTTCTAAATGCGCTCTTCTATCTGGGAAAACCCAAAAGTCGGAGGTATATCACTTCTCACGAATGTTTTTCTTTCACCAAAGAAACAAATAACCTTCCCTAGGTGTAAGATCTAGAGAATGGAGCGAGTGTTGAAGTCTGTGTGATGTATTTTTTCAATCTCGGGAGCGAGAATCGGGGTATTTGTGTGAAGAAGGAAGACATCTCTTGGAAGTTTTCGTTCCTCATTCCTTGATATCTGCACTAAGGTGGCCACTGTAATTGGAGTCGTATATGCTTGTGACTGTGGTGCCTTTTCCTAGGTAGTCAATCGGGATAATACCTTCTGCAACCAGAAAGCCAAACCTTATGATATGACCTATACGGTCTTGGGAAGAGGAGAATATGTTTGCTTCCGTATAAGGCTTCGTTCGTTAGTCTCTGGATCAACGTGATTACCCCATATTTCTTCTATTGTAATAATGCGGGACCTGTTAGTTGTTGGACCCGTAAGAAGCCTGTTCAAGTTGGTGAAACACATCCGTTTGCGACACGCTATTTGCTCATCTGTTAACATCCATGCGATACCATCGAGAGCTGACTAATTCATCTTCAAATATTTCGTCAAAATTGAATCGGCACTTCCGATCGAAATACTGTAGACTCGGCTACACACTGAACAGTCGTTCCTCAATCTTGCACTACACATGGTTGTGACAGTCTTCATAGGCGGATATGGAGGTTGATTTGTAACTGTCTGCGCCGTCGTAAGATTTCCCAACCACAACGGATTTCTCTGTGCCACCGGACAAGAGCGGAATATTATTTACCAACAGTGTCTGAACTGTAATTTCATCACTGCCCGTATAATTCTTTTTCTCCACTTCACATAGTCGTGCTATTTTAGTTCAAATACTCACATCAGAAAAGCAAAGCAAATGAGCATGGAAAACTGATGCAGTGACGTACAGGATGTGAAAATACAACCCTATTTGCAGGTGGTGAAACTCAAACCCACATCTTTCACATTACGAAACGCATGCTTTTCCGATTAAGCTATTCCGGTTAGGGCTTATTCCTTCTAATTGTCGTCTTAACATTTGTGTCACGTCTGAGGTGGGTACATCATATAATATATCACCCCACCCCTTTCAGAAAGGGCTGGGGCGGAATCATAGGTTTCTGGATCAGCTGGCAAACCACGCTTGAGGAAGACCGCACTGTAGAAGAAGTAATTTCTGACTGATTCCAGAGGATGTGTAAAAGAAGCATCACGCATTTTTCGAAGCACTGAAGGAATTATGACTACTTCCGGACGATTTGTGGGACAAACATCATACAATATTCAAAGAGCCTAACAGGCGGGAGCTTTATTACGTTCGGGCGCCAATATGAAAATATTATAATCCCATCTGCCAGTGGTTTGACTAGTACCCTTATCTTTCAGAACACGGGGAGGATGTTTTCCCGAATAAGCTACGCCAGCTAGGGCTTATCGCTACTACATGCTGTCTTAATATGTGCTGAGGTAGGTATGTCACAATGAATAAAGAGTACCTGCGGCAAAAATTATCCATATATCTACGTATTCACTAAAAGTAAGAGTTAGAGCGCGAACTTTTCGAAAGCCCCGCTGACCACGACTCTGCCGCTGACCACGGCTCATTGGGAAGCGGAAATCGTCGATGAGGAAGAAAGTGCGTTAGGATGAGTTCTCGTCCCCACACAAGATACGGAGAAAAGTCTTTAATAAATAACGACTCTGCCGCTGACCACGACTCATTGAGAAGCGGAAATCGTCGATGAGTAAGAAAGTGCGTAAGGATGAGTTCTCGTCCCCACACAAGATATGGAGAATTTTTTTAATTAATAACGACTCTGCCGCTGACCACAACTCATTGAGAAGCGGAAATCGTCGATGAGTAAGAAAGTGCGTTAGGATGAGTTCTCGTCCCCACACAAGATATGGAGAAAAGTCTTTAATTAATAACGACTCTGCCGCTGACCACGACTCATTGGGAAGCGGAAATCGTCGATGAGTAAGAAAGTGCGTTAGGATGAGTTCTCGTCCCCACACAAGATACGGAGAAAAGTCTTTAATAAATAACGACTCTGCCGCTGACCACGACTCATTGAGAAGCGGAAATCGTCGATGAGTAAGAAAGTGCGTTAGGATGAGTTCTCGTCCCCACACAAGATATGGAGAAAAGTCTTTAATTAATAACGACTCTGCCGCTGACCACGACTCATTGCGAAGCGGAAATCGTCGATGAGGAAGAAAGTGCGTAAGGATGAGTTCTCGTCCCCACACAAGATATGGAGAAAAGTCTTTAATTAATAACGACTCTGCCGCTGACCACGACTCATTGGGAAGCAGAAATCGTCGATGAGAAAGAAAGTGCGTTAGGATGAGTTCTCGTCCTCACACAAGATATGGAGAAAAGTCTTTAATTAATAAACGTGATGGTCAGACTCTCATAAAGATTAAATTTGTTGTCTCATGACATATAGTGATGTGTTTCCTTTCATAGTGTTAGAATCTACTTCTAGATTTCCAAGATAACAGGACATTTCTTAAAATTGGTAGTGGTATTTTATCCCACTCTTCTTCCACTGTTTTCCTTAGTCCAATCATATTTTAGGTTTTCGAGCGCTCTTTTTATCATCCCGAGAATGCACAATAGTCCATTGGTAACACATCAGGGGATTTTGAAACAATACGAGCAAAACGTATATAGACTTGATCTATAAATCTTTTTTTGTTTCATTTTTCAAGAAATAGAGTGTTAGATTTATATATATGACTGGCAGCCTTATCCTAATGGAGTTCTACTCTTTAAAGGTTCTATGGATAGAGGAATGGTATTTCCTCTTTAAATATAGGAGTTAAAACATTATTTTGGTATAGTATGTAGAATTGATTTTAACATTCTTTTCAACTTTTCTCAACTTTAATTTCCCATCGTACGAGAAACCAGCAATAATCATGAATCCTTTACTCAAACTTTCTTTGGATTGTTCAAACCAAGTTTGTAAATCTTTTTCTGCTCTTTTGCGATAGTAAATCGACCATTGTTCGTTACAGTCGTTTAGGTAGATCCACGCTTAACCAATAATCACAATAAATTTCCATCTTTCTCCGGCTGATTTTCACGAAGAAGTCTACACCGTGTTCTGCGCTCAGCCACATGCCTAGGCAAAAGGCGGTGAACATTAGTTTTTTTTTTTTGTTTTATTCTCAAATTCAGATCTTTCTTTATTATCTTGATTACAGTTGATATAGGGATTTTTAACGACTTGACGATTACTCTTTGGGTCGGTGGATTTTCGTTTTAAATCAGAGATCTTATCTTTTGAAACAGTCGTACAAGTACGTGCCTTCTTTGGACATCCGTTTGGTGTTTCTTTTTTCTGTTAAAAGCAATGTATAACGTGCAAGTTTATCTGCCTCGGACATCGAATCTGGGTCCCCTCACCCTGGAGTAAGTCACTCTCCCAACTGAGTTACGGGAACATGCACAATCACTGATATCTGCTTTTGCCTCATGTGCGTCCTGCGGTGCAAGCACGTCACATCCCCCCTTCCCCGAAAGAGGGCAGGGAGCATGGCCCACGGGTCAGCAGGGACCATGTGTCGCTGTTGGCATTCATCCCATGAAGAACGTACATTTGAGAAATCCCAGACAATTTGGAGTGTGGAACGTAACATCACACTGATTTATTTTTTCGAAGAACTGATTCCCATTTTTCTTGTCTCACGGTGTGGAAAGAACATCACACCATTGCGAGAAACCTAACAGCCAGATCATCCTGGAAGTTCGGGCGCCAATACAACGTACAAGCTTCTCCGCGCCGGATATTAAATCGGGTCCCCTCACTCCGGATTAAGTCGCTCTCCCAATTGAGCTACGCGAACATGTGCTATCACCTTATCTGCCTTTATCTCACGTGCGTGATGCGAGGCAATCACGTCAAAAATGTTTGACGATTTTTCTCTCTATTATCAATAATATTGTTTATTTTACGTTTAGAAATGTTAATTCCGTGATTTTCGCAGCGTTTTTAAATTACAGAATGCGAATATTTCTCTTCGTAAAGAACAAAAACATTGTCTTCTATCCCCAGCTTGTTTACAGCGCCATTTTCTTAGCAGACGATGTTTATTTTTATTTATTTATTTATTGGAGGTTTAACGACCACCGTGAGCAACTCAATGGGCTGTAAGCAGTCGCCCGTCCCTAATTTAGGGTCACTGGTTCCAGGGAAGGGAGAGAGCCAGTGCCGTAAGACAAACACAACATCCATGCCTCACCGGGATTCGAACCCGGACCCCGTTCGGACGAATGATCAGAGGCCATCGCTTAGACCACTGCGCCACCGGGGCGGCACAGACGATGTTTAACTGCAGCAGATGTTTCTTCGGTGCTCATCTAACACGCTGTTGTCAGTTTCAGTTCTTTAACTTCCTTTATTTTCTGTAATTTACTATCGAAAACGTTTTAAAAATGCGTGAATATTCTATGTAGATGCATTATTCTCAATTTGACTCATGCACTACATCACTAGAATGTCAACTACGTGATCTCATGTAATACGTTACATCCTCCCCCTCCCCCCCCTTGAGATAGGAGGGAAAGAGGGTACGAAATCTCAGGTTTCGTGTCAGCTGACAATCATGTCCTAAGAATCATCTGATTATAGAAAAATTAATTTTATTAATTACGTACAGTGTATGAATGACTTTTCCCACAAATTTTTCAAACTTAACGACGAGGAGATCCACTTTCGTTCGGGCACCAATTTAACTCTTTTTTTTTTTTGCCGTAGATGCGATTTGAAATTGTATATATGTATGTCCGACAATGATACACAAAAATACACAGTCGAGTCACATTATTGTAACCACCTCCTACTTTTGGTATCCACAGCGCGTAGCCAATGAAAGAAGGCACGTATAGTGAGCTGGCATGATGGGTGTCTAAGGTGTGCTACAGACATTCTGAAAACATATCACTCGTTGTTGTCATGGATAAAAGGAGCGATTTACCAGATTTGCAAAAAGGAATGATTATCGGCTCTCGGGTCAAGGGTGGCAATATTTCTGAAACAGCGCAGTTTGTGAACTGTTCGCATGCTGCTGCAGTTAAAGTGTATCGTAATTGGAGAAATCGTACCATTGCGAATAAGCGACGTGAAAACTGCGTAGCACCACTTGCCATTGATGTGAGAGGTGAACGTCGGCTTCGAATGCGCGTGAGGGCCGGTCGACACGCAACAGTGGAGCAACTCACTGGCCGAATGAACCAGGGGACTACCGGAAGTGTGTCTAAAGAGACAGTTCAGCGAACCCTGCTGCGTATGGGGCTCCGATGCAGACGGATGGTCACTGTACCTATGCTAACGAAGGTGCATCGGCAGGAAAGGCTCACATATGCACGGTAGTATCGGAATTGAACCTCCGCTGATTGGCAAAGGATTGCCTTCTTCGATGAGTCTCGTTTTCTGCTTCATGGAACGGATGGACGTTGGCGTATAAAGCGAGAAACATCGGAGAACAAACACTCTTCAACCATTACTGGAAGAAGAGAAGATGGTAGGTGCAACGTGTTCTTCCAGCAATGGGAAATGTTATTCAATAGGAATGTTTTCGTGGCATTCTCTGGGTCCACTCATACCTGTGGAAGGCACTATGGTCCGAATTCTTTATGAATCCATTCTTGCAGACCACGTACACCCATACACGCTGATTTTCTTCCCTGGGGCGGATGGAATATTCCAAAAAGACAATGCGACATGTCACTCAGCTAGAGATGTCCGAGAAGGGTTGGAAAGGCACGAAGAAGACTTAAAAGTATTTCTCTGGTACCTTAATTTCCCAGACTTAAGCCGAATTGAGCATCTGCATATAGGACCACCTCGTGTAGGATCCTACATGTAGGACCACCTCGTGTAGGATCCTACATGTAGGACCACCTCGTGTAGGATCCTACATGTAGGACCACCTCGATCATGTTGGTCACTCTATGAATACTCCACCACGCACCCTCTAGCATCTGTCAGATGTACTGCAGTCAGCATGGCTCCACATACGTACCTGTGAATACCATCCAAATGCTTACTGAGTCACTCCCAGCCCGTCTAGCTGCAGTCCGCGCTGCTCACGTTGGTTAATCTGGGTATTAGCTGGTAGTCACGATAATGTGACTCGACCGTGTAGTATCTATAAATAGCTGAATTGAGTAGAAAGAATGTTATCTTGTTTGGGAGAACATTTCGTTCAATTATACAAGAAGAAAAGAAATAAAATTAATACACTGCCGGACAATTGCTAAGGACGGATGACAATAGCAACGATAGCAACCAAAAAATGGAAGGCAGGAAAATGTGGAAATTAGCAAAAGTGCGGTATACAGTAAGACGTGTTGTGCGTATGCAAATTTTGGATTGCCGAACTTGTTCGTGACGTCATAGCGCTGATAAGAGATATAAAGGATTTGACGCGTATTGACCGTTGTTGTTCAAACGCAAAGTTGAAAGGGAAAGAATCAATTGACGAACTTGCAATTTTCAGTATGTCTTCCCGACATCACCTAGATGATTTTACGCGTGGCCGTATTTTTGGCAAGATTGAAGAAGGGCGAAAAATAACAGATGTTGCCAGGGAGTTCGACGTCAGCCACAGTGTTGTTTCAAGGCTTTGGAAATCATTTCAAACAAATGGAGAGTTTAGCAAACGTCACGGGGGAGGTCGTGTTCGCAGTACGACACCTGCACAAGATCGGTACATAGTGCTATCAACAAAAAGACACCGGCGCAGCACAGCTAGTGAGGTAGCAAATCAGTTTATGGCTGTTACTGGCAAGCGGATCCTCCCGAAAAACTGTCGCCAGACGTTTGCATGAAGGAGGACTATACGCCCGCCGTCCTGTTGTGTGCATCCCATTGTCCAGACGTCACCGTACCGCTCGATTGCTATGGTGCCATCAACATCGCAATTGGACTGATAACGACTGGTCTGCTGTCCTCTTCTCAGATGAGAGTAGATACAGCCTATCGTCTGATTGTCGACGACAACTGATCTGACGTGATAGTGGTACTGCATATTGTCCAGCAAACATACAGGAAAGGGACCGATATCCGACATGTAGTGTCATGGTATGGGCTGGCATCATGATCAATGGCCGTACGTTCCTCTATGTGCTTCCACCTGGGACTGGACTATGACTGGCCAACGATACATTAATGATGTTCTGCTACCTCATGTTTGCATGTTCCGTGGTGCTGTCGGTGATAGATTCATTTTCATGGACGACAACGCAACATGTCATCGAAAAGTCGCTGTCCAGGAGTGTCTTGAGAGCGATGATATTCAACGCCTCGTATGGCCAGCACGTTCTCCAGATCTGAATCCCATTGAAAATGTGTGGGATGCTTTGGGGAGGAGTCTTGCGTGTCGCCAATGCCCTCTAATAAACAAGGACACCCTCATCCATGCACTGACAGAGGAATGGGATAAATTACCCCAACAGCTGCTTGATAATGTTGTGCAAAGCATGACACGACGTGTGGAATCTTGCATCGCCCTCCATGGTGGCCATATCCCGTATTTACATCTTACGCCGGAACGCCTGCGGACGGTAATTGCATTTTTTTTCACGTTTACGTATTCTGCACAAAATGGCCTGTTTGTCCCTTGGACACGTTCCAAAGCCTTCTGGATTTCAGAGCACAATAAATTGTCTTTCTTGTAATGTCCTGGCATTATGACATTATTTTATTTCACTTGGCATCCAACCACACTTACTTTTTTCTGCGCTATATAGCCGTTTATGATCCGTCCTTAGCAATTGTCCAGCAGTGTAATAGATAGCTCAACGTTTTTAAGCCGACCTGGTAGTACACCGGTCTAAGCGCTTGTTCTTGGCCATGGGTCAGGATTATTTTTTTTTTCGATTCGAGGTTTAAAGATCACCGTGAGCAACTCAATGGGCTATAAGAAGTCTCCCTTCCCTAATATAGGGTCACTGGTTGCAGGGAAGTGTGAGAGTGAGCCAGTGCCGTAGGACAAACACAACATCCATGCCTCACCAGGATTCAAGCCCGGACCCTTTTCGAACGAATGACCAGAAGCCATCGCTTAGACCACTGCTCCACTAGGGCGGCAAGGGGGTCCGGGTTAGAATCCCGGCGAAGCAGGGTTGTTGTATTTGTCTTACGGTACCGGCCCTCTGCTTTCCCTGAACCAGTGGTCCTGCATTAGGGACAGGCGACTGCTTATAGCTCATCGAGTTGCTCACGGTGACCCTTAAACTCCCAATGAAAAGAAACAACAACTTTTGTTTGCGTTTATCTTTCGCTAAAGGTTCGTATGGATATAAGCTTTCTGCGTGCTGTGGTGGAATTCGAAACAACATCTTTCTACTCCAAAACGACTGTTCTCCCAGCTGAACAACGCCGGCGAGACTTATCCCTGCAACTTTGTCGATTTGACTCATGCGTCATCACAGTAATACGTCATTGACCTCTTGTTATCATCCACCCCACTTGAGAAAGACGGGGCTCGAAATTACGGGGTTTCGGGCTTGTTGACAACCACGCTGGAAGAAACAGCTATTTATAGAAGAACGAATGTTTTTCTATTTATTCTGTACGACGTGTGGAAGAATCATCACACAAATTTTCGGATCTCACGGCAAGGAGATTTGTTTTTGTTTGGACCCCAATGTAACACACAGTACGAGAACAAAAGTTATTGGACAACCCACGCAGACTCAATGGTGCGCACCTGTAGCGGACAGTGGTCGATGCGGTATAAATACAGCAACGGAAGTACGCTCAGATCAGTCGCTGATAAAAGGGCTAGCATGAGAGAGCTATCAGTGTTTGAAAAGGGAGTTATAATAGGCTGCTCAATTTGAGGTATGAGCGTAAGAAGCATTGCTGATGTAAGACAGGTCGCTAAATGGACTGTGGCCTTTGTCATTAGCAAGTGGAAGAAGACGAGATATTGCAGGAATTCACCCCGCCCTGCAAGTCCCACGAAACTGCAACTCAGGGAACGGAGGGTGCTGCAGAGGGAGATCCGGAAAACCAGGTCCCAACCAGTGCACACTATAGCACAAGTTTCAGATGGCCACACATGTTATGGTCACGATCAATGTCTAACAGAGGTCCATACACTCGGATATCATGGACGAACAGCAGACCATAAACCTCTCATCACAAAGACCAATAAAGCTAACCGGCAACGATGGTGTAAACAGCGCAAAAATTGGACATTGGAACAATGGCGGCAGGTGTTATGTAGCGATGAATCCCGCTTCACATTATTCTGATTGGATGGACGTGTCTAGGTTTGGAGGTTACCCAGTGAACGTCTGCTTCCGGAGTACACAGTGAGAACTGTAAATCACAGAGGCTGTAGATTTATTGTATGAGGCTGTTTCAGCTGGTACAGTGTGGGTTAAGAGGTTGTTATTCATGAGAGCATGAATTATGTGCTATATAGAGATATCCTATATAGCTCAATAACCCCAACGTTGTGGCAGTTCTATGGACACGACGATTGTTTCTTCCAGGGCAACAATGGAATGGTATGAGAAAAATTAGATCTCGCGGATGGACTGGTTTGCTCAGAGTCCGGCCCTCAACCCTATTTAACATCTACATGATGAACTTGAACGACGGGGAGGTCAAGACCAACACCTACATGATGAACTTGAGCGACGCGGTGAGGTCTAGACCAACACCTACATGATTAACTTGAGCGAGGGGTGAGGTATAGACCTTGAGCGACGTGGGATGTCTAGACCAGCACCAACATGATGAACGTGGGCGAGGGGTGAGGTCTAGACCAGCACCTACATGACGAACTTGAGCGACGGGCGAGGTCTAGACCAACAAGACCTTCTCCATTCACAGAGTTGGTCGAAGTACTCAGAGCAGAATGGAGGAATATCTCGCTCTTCCCGTACTCCATGGACTCGTGGAGAGTTTGAATCGACGTGTGACTAATGTAGTTTCTGCAAATGGAGGACCTACCCGCTACTGATATAAATACAATACTGTTTTTCTACTTACTCAGTTGTTTTGGGACAACCCTTGCGTGCATATAATATATACATATACATTGTCGAGGGACATTATTGTGACCACCAGCTAATATCCAGGGTAACCGCCAAGTGCAGCGCGAACAGCAGCTAGACGGGCTGGGAGTAACTCAATAAGGTGCTCGAAAGTGTTCACAGAGGTATGTGGAGTCATGCTGACTGCAGTGCATCTGACTGCTGCTGGAGCGTGCGTATTGGAGATCCATAGAGCAAACAACACGATTGAGGTGGTCCCACAGATGCTCAATTGGGTTTAAGTCTGGGGAATCAGGGCGCCAGGGAAGTACTTTGAAGTCTTCATAGTTTCTTCCAACCACTCTCGGACATTTCTAACTGTGTGACACTTCGCATTATCGTGCTGGAAGATCCCAATGGCTTCAGGGAAGGCAATCAGTATGTATGAGTGTACGTGGTCTCCAAGGATGGATTCATAATGAATTTGGTCCATGGTACTTTTCACAGGTATGAGTGGACCCAGAGAATGTCATGAAAAAATTCCATAACGCTGCCCCCACCAGCTTCCGGTCTTCCAGCAATGGTCGAAGAGTGTTTGTTCTCCGATGTTTCTCGCCTTATACGCCAACGTCCATCCGCTCGATGAAGCAGAAAACGTTACTCTTCCGAGAAGGCAATCCTTTGCAAATCAGCGGAGGTCCAATTCGGATAATGTCGTGCAAATGTAAGCCTTTTCTGCCGATGCATCATTTGTTAGCATAAGTGCAGTCACCATCCCTCTGCATCGGAGCCCCACACGCAGCAGGGTTCGCTGAACTGTCGTTTTAGACACACTTCCAGTAACCCTTTGGAAGTGAGTCTGAAACGTCAGTTCAGCGAACCCTGCTGGGAACTGCCACCCTCAGCTTTCGGGCCAAGGGTAGCAGTTCATAAGTACTGCCACCCTTGGTCCGAAAGCCGATAACCATCACTTTTTGCAAATCTGATAAATCGCTCGTCTTATCCATGTCAGCAACTAGTGATATGTTTTCAGGTTGCCTACACCACTCTGTGACGTTCCTGCCCAGCAGGACGTACACGACATAAAGGCAGATAGCAGCGATACGAACGTCCGCGTAGCTCAATTGGTAGAGCGACTTATTCCGGAATGAGGGGACCCGGGTTCGAGCCCCGGCGTGAAAAAAATGACGGAGACATTTACTTCGTTATAATAACGCCCGAACTTCCCGGATGACCCGGACGTTCAAGATCACGCAATGGGGTGATGTTCTTTCCACACCACGAGATAGGAAAAATCAGAGAATCCCTTCTCCAGCGCTTCGAAAAATAAATGTGTGTAACGTTGCATTCATCACACTAGATTGACTGGGAGTTCTCAAGTGCACGTTCTACAGGGGATGGCTGCCTGCAACGATTCATCATTGTCACGGCTGACCCATGGGCTATGCCCTGGGCCCTCTTTCGGGGGTGGGGGAGATGTGACGTGCCTGACTAGCAGGACGCACACGACATAAAGGCAGATAGTAGCGATAACGAACGCCTGCGTAGCTCAATTGGTAGAGCGACTTATTTCGGAATGAGGGGACATAGGTTTGAGCCCCGGCGTGGACAAAAATGACGGAGAAATTTACTTCGTTATAACTCCTTCACTGGCTCTCTCCCTTCCCTGGAACAGTATACCCTCCAAGCCAGCTCACGACACGTGCCTTATTTCATTGGCTACGTGCAGATGTCATCAAAGGTAGGAAGTGGTCACAATAATGTGACTCGACTGTATATATATATCATCATTGTCAACCATTATCAATCCACTGCTGGACGAAGGTCTCCCCAAGTTTCCTCCACAACGGTCTGTCTTGTGCCAGTCTCCTCCATGTCACACCCACATATTTACGAATTTCATCCACCCATCTCCCATGTGGTCTTTTTCTGGGTCTTTTCCTGTCCCTTGGAATCCAATCTAAAATTTCGGCTGTCCATCTATGGTCTGTCCTTCTGGCAGTATGTCCAGCCCATTGCCATTTCAGGGATTTAACTCTGATCATGATGTCTTCCACTCTCGTCATTTTTCGGATCCACGAGTTCCTCTTCTTATCTCTCCTGGTTATACCAAGCATGCACCTCTCCATGCTGCTTTGAGTTGTCTGCAGCCTTTGTATGTCTCTTTTAGTTAAGGTCCACGTCTCTGCACCATACGTAAGCACTGGAAGGATGCATTGATCAAACACTTTTCTTTTAAGACATAATGGCATATTGCTCTTGAAAATTATGCTGTTTCTTCCAAAAGCTCTCCAGGCAAGTTTTGTACGCCGATTAATTTCTTCATCAATGTGACCCTCACTTGATATCTACTGTCCAAGATAAACATACGTATCTGTTATCTCCAGTTTTTCTCCATCAATCGATAAATCTTCATTTCTTGTAAAAGCATTGAACATCACTTTTGTCTTCTGAAAGTTCATTTTTAATCCCACTTCTTTACTCTTGTCAGCAAGTTCCTGGATCATACTCTGCAGCTTTGATGGGGTAGTTGCAAAAATGACTACGTCATCAGCAAAACGAAGGTGGGTTAGATAATCTCCATTAATCTTTATCCCTTTGTTTTCCCAGTTCAGTGATTGAAAGACATTTTCCAATGTGGCATTAAAGAGCTTCGGAGATATGGTGTCACCTTGTCTCACTCCCTTTCCAATTTTTATGTGTGTTGTATTTTCAAACAGCCGAATCTTTGCACTTGCATTTTCATAGATGTTATTAATAATATTAATGTATGCATCTTCAATACCGCAGGATTTCAGAGCCGTGGTAACTGCTGATGGTTTCACCGAATCAAAGGCTTTTTCATAATCGATAAAAGCCATGCACAATGGAAGTTCATATTCCCTCGCTCTTTCAATTAGTTCTCTCAGTACGTGGATATGATCTATTGTGCTGTAGCCACTCCTGAATCCAGCTTGTTCTCTCGGTTGAGCCATGTCCAGTGTTACCTTCAAGCGGTGTGAAAGAACTTTAGTGAAGATTTTATAAACCACTGATAGGAGGCTGATAGGTCTGTAGTTCCTGAGATCCTCAATGTCACCTTTTTTATGTAGCAGGATCATTGTAGCATTGTTCCAATCCTCAGGAATCTTCCCTTCATTAAGGCATCGAGTGAAAATTTGGGCGAGTACTGTTTCAATTTCTCCACTTGCTTCTTGTATGATGTCTATAGTAATTCCATCTTCTCCTGGAGCTTTCCCCCGCTTCATGTTCTTGATTGCATGAGCAACTTCTGCTGGGAGGACTGGAAGAACTCTGGTACCTTTCATGATGTCTGGAGTACATGTATCATCCCTTTCATATAGTTTGGAGTAGAAATCTTTCACTCTTGTCAAAATTTCGCCTCTATTTCTTGTTATAGAACCATCTTCTTTTCTCAGAGCCATAATCTGTTTTCTTCCCTTACTGAGAT
This sequence comes from Macrothele yani, assembly GCA_039090855.1. Taxonomy (NCBI): domain Eukaryota; kingdom Metazoa; phylum Arthropoda; class Arachnida; order Araneae; family Macrothelidae; genus Macrothele; species Macrothele yani. The sequence continues at coordinate 135,834,335 of CM077001.1, forward strand.
GTCCCTTTGCTATCTTTAGGCTTTGGTTGTTTTCAATTGCTTTCCTCACTAGCTCACAGTTGAATTTCCTTACGTCTTCAGTGATACTTTTTCGTGCTGTCTTGCATAGCTCTATATATATTCCACTTTGGAAGTCACATCTTCTTTAGTTGTCCTCATCTCTCTTCTTTTTTGCATCAACATTTTGGTTTTTCCTGATAATTTGTTTACATGCAACTTGTTCTTAGACCCAGCTAATTTTGTTGCTGTTTCCATAAGAGCTTTGGTTACTTTTCTGTTAACTTCAGAAATATCCACTTCTTCCGATGTTAGGCCTTCTAAAGCAGAGAATCTGTTCTTCAGTTCCAACTTGAAAGTATTATGGTGTTTTTTAAGGTTGGTTATGTTAATACATTTTGTTTGTCTTATGAGCTTGCCACGTTCCAGTTTAGTGTTGAGGTGCATCTTACATCTCACCAATCTATGGTCACTACCTGTGTTGAACTTGTTTAGCACACTGCAGTCTTCGATGACGAATTTTTTGTTACACATAATAAAATCAATTTCACTTGTCGTCCCAATATATATATATATATATGTATGTGTGTGTGGGTGGGTGTGTCCAATCACTTTTGTCCACATAGTGGATAACCTTTTTGCCAGTGTTGGTTTTGTGTCCAAGTCTTCCTACTCCGGAGCGGCAGTTTTCCCTATTGAACTACGTCAGTATTTCGAAAATTACGTGGGTTGAACTACATGGCTTTTCGGTGCAACCTTTCCGATTTGACTCACACGTCACAGCAGTAGTACGTCATCTATGTTTCGTAGAAAAATAGAAAACGATTGGCAATGTAATTCCAATGTTTAAGTTTTATAGCGAAATCTAATGTTTTCTTACTATCTTAATAATTTTGCAGATGCAAGGGAGGCCGAGGGTTTAAAACCTTTGAGATCCCTCCTGAACGGCATAGGTGGCTGGCCTATAACGGAGCGAACATGGTCATCGCCTGGATACCAGTGGCAGGAGGTAGAATCACTTACTACACGCCTTATTGGACTCTCGTCAATAATCGCTGTGGCCGTTGGTCTAGATGACCAAAATACTTCTCAGCACATAATAACCGTAAGAATACCTTTTTTTCCCCTCTTGAAAAATCTTAAACTTTTAGATTTCTTACACATGAAATCATGGCCGGAAAATATTTGCTATACAAAATTTTAACGCGTGATTAAAATTATGAATAGCGAAAATAAGGAAATCATTTTGAAAAGAGATAGGTAGCCACCCCTGTGGCGCAGTGGTCTAAGCGATGGCTTATGACCATTCGTCCGAGAAGGGTCCAGGTTCGAATCCCGGTTTGGCATGGATGTTGTATTTGTCTTACGGCACTGGCTCTCTCCCTTCCCTGGAACCAGTGGCACTAAATTAGGGATGGGCGACTGCTTATAGCCTATTGAGTTGCTCACGGTGGTCGTTAAACCTTGAATTAGCCGCCCCGGTGGCGCAGTGGTCTAAGCGATGGTCTCTAATCATTCGTCCGAACGGGGCCCGGGTTCGAATCCCGGTGAGGCATGGATGTTGTGTTTGTTTCACGGCACTGGCTCTCTCCCTTCCCTGGAACCAGTGACCCTAAATTAGGGACGGGCGACTGCTTATAGCCCATTGAGTTGCTCACGGTGGTCGTTAAACCTCCAATCAAAAAAAAAAAAAAAAAAAACCTTCAATCAAAATAAAAAAACAGAGATAAACATTAATTAGCTTCTATACACAGGCTTTACTTTTATTTTTGATTACAGGTTTAACTACCACCGTGAGCAACTCAATGGGCTATAAGCAGTCTCCTGCCCCTAATTTACGGGTCACCGGTTCCAGGGAAAGGAGAGAGCAAGTGCCGTAAGACAAACACAACATCCATGCCTCACCGCGATTCGAACCCGGACCCTTTCGGACGCAAGGTAGTTAGAATCAGAGAGGTAGGTCAAAGATTGTAAACAAATAGCGGGTGGTCTCCCCTCGCGGAGGCCTGTGACGTAGTTGGTCCCCAGCAGTCTTCTTTCGTAGTGGTACAGAATGGTGAAATGCGTGATTCTTAGTTCAAATTAGAAGCTTTTAAGAATGCATAGGCAGGATTTTAAAAAATAGGAAAAACAGAATTTAAACAAAACTTACCGATTACTAAAACTTGAAACTTTTCCTCCATTGTTTTCTTTTTTTTTAACTCCGCGAGATAGGAAAAATAAGAGAAAGGATTCTCTTATTTTTCCTATCTCGCGGTGTGGAAATAACATCACACCAATGCGAGATTTTGAACGGTCGGGTCATCCGGATAGTTCGGGCGCCATTATAACGAAGTAAATTTCTCCGTCATTTTTATCCGCGCCGGGGTTCGATCCCGGGTCCACTCATTCCGGAATACGTTGCTCTACCAATTAAGCTACGCGGACATTGATTCTAATTGCTATCTGCCTTTATGTCGTGTGCGTCCTTCTGGCAGGTACGTCACATCTCCTGGTACGTTACAACACGCACGTCAACTTCGGGAAAGTTTAATTTCAATTTCGGCTGAAGTTTGTTTATGGCCTGTTGGGATTTATATATGCTAGCTCCATGAAATTCTGAAAAAAACTTATTCAAACTGTTTGACAGTTTTTTTTTGATTGGAGGTTTAACGACCACCGTGAGCAACTCAATGGGCTATAAGCAGTCGCCCGTCCCTAATTTAGGGTCACTGGTTCCAGGGAAGGAGAGAGCCAGTGCCGTAAGACAAACACAACATCCATGCCTGACCGGGATTCGAACCCGGACCCCTTACGGACGAATGATCAGAGGCCAGCGCCTTAGATCACTGAGCCCCTGGGGCAGCTGTTTGACAGTTTGTATTCAAATGTTGTTTGATATAATTAGCCTAATTTTTGATAAAGTCTCAATCTAGCCTTTGCCGCCCCGGTGGCGCAGTGGTCTAAGCGATGGCGTCTGATCATTCGTCCGAACGGGGTCCGGGTTCGAATCCCGGTGAGGCATGGATGTTGTGTTTGTCTTACGGCACTGGCTCTCTCCCTTCCCTGGAACCAGTGACCCTAAATTAGGGACGGCGACTGCTTATAGCCCATTGAGTTGCTCACGGTGGTCGTTAAATCCAATAAAAAAAAACAATCTAGCCTTTATTTTGGTTCCCCGTTAAGTAGGAAAACGTTTACAATTCTTTATCCTGGTGAAGAAAGGCTAAATATGCCGCCCCGGTGGCGCAGTGGTCTAAGGCGTTGGCCTATGATCATTCGTCCGTAAGGGGTCCGGGTTCGAATCCCGGTGAGGCATGGATGTTGTGTTTGTCTTACCGGCACTGGCTCTCTCCCTTCCCTGGAACCAGTGACCCTAAATTAGGGACGGGCGACTGCTTATAGCCCATTTGAGTTGCTCACGGTGGTCGTTAAACCTCCAATCAAAAAAAAAAAAAAAATCCATTAAAAAAAACAATTTAGCCTTTATTTTGGTTCCCCGTTAAGTAGGAAAACGTTTACAATTCTTTATCCTGGTGAAGAAAGGCTAAATATCCAGCAAAATAGCGTATGGCTTCTTCTTCAGGATTAGCAAAATTATAAGTATTTATAGACACATTGTCCATCTCACAGGCGTTCAAATTTTCTGCCTCGTCTTGTGTTTCCATTAAATTGAAAAATAAGTTGACACTTATTATTTTGTCTTCGTCACAGGGCCGGATGGAGGTTTTGCGTGGTCTGGGGCGAAATTTCATTGTGGGCACTAGAAAATAAATCTAATATTTTAATGAAATCGTTACGTGAAAAATGCCGTTCGTAAAGAACACACACGAAAACTGTCCTAAAGACATAATGATTATCTCACAGAAATACGTTATTGGCTTTAAGCTTAAGAAAGAGACCATAAAATGGTTTGAAAATTCCGAGAGAGAGAGAGAGAGAGAGAGAGACAGTAAAAAGTGTCCACGCTTTTCTTTCCAGGTCCAGGTTGTATTGTGACTTTTATAAAAACTTCCTCACAAAGTGATAAAAAAGTTACCTGCGTAGCGAATATTTTTGTGTATTAAATATTTAAGGACTCTTCTAAAATAAATTCAGAAAATATTTTTTTGTCATATACATGTTGCAGTGATTGCTTTTTGTCATTTTCTTAAATTTAAGTATTTAGTTTATACACAAATTGTTGAATATATAAAAGTAGGGCCCGCAAAATGATGAAATTTAATTCGTTATTTCATGAATGCGGAAAACATTGAGGTGATCATAAGAATCATTTAAAATCTGAAAATCTCAGTATCTGTAAGGAAAAGGGCGATTACCTATTCAAAAAAGAAAGGCCGGGGAGGGGGGTGGGTGGAAACAAAAAAAATATTTTTAAGCTCGCGATCCAAAACTTCCAAAAAAATAAGAATTATAAAATATTCTACGAAAAATGATTTAAAATGATTTTGTTTTTTTTCTCTTGAAGTGCGGGGCCCTTGGTAATCGCCCCGGTTGCCCTTATGCTCCAGCCGGACCTGCTTTGTCGTTTTTAATGTTGCCATTTGCCGGCAGCGGTAGCTTTTATCCAAGCAATATCAATTTTCAGCCTGTGCTTGAAATCACTTGATAACGGACGATCAATTATCCGTTGATTCAACAAAGAATTATAACTACCTGCTCTGAAAATGAGTTCACTCTACCGAGTGGACGTCTGCACTGTGGAGAGAGAGCATAAGACAACTCCAAGTGGGTTGGGAGAACTCATTGACCTACCTTATCTCATTCTAACTACCTTGTTTTAGACGAATGAGCAGAAGCCATAGCTTAGACCACTGCCCCACCGGGGCGGCGTACGGGCGATCACAATCATTCACTGAATGAAGAACTAAAACATTTTGACCAGGGTGTCTTTGTGCAAATGGAAGCAACTGCAGGTAAACGACGGTGCATGTGAAGCTCATGAAACAGTATAAATAACAACTGATACTTAACTCTGTTCGACAGTATTATTTTTGTTCTTCAGATGGAAAAGACCGCTGGCCTAAGGAGTGGTGCAGTCCTGAAAAAAGAAGGGGCCTGGCGCTCCGAAGACCGGCCCAGGCGTTATCGACTCCACCTGGTGTACCGGGCGGGGCAAGGAGGGAGGGGGGGGGGGTAAGAAACCTTTGAAATCGATATATAGATTGCATGTTTGGTGTAAGCAGGAGAGAAGAGAAGAGGAACTCGTGGATAAGGAAAGAGTGGATGACATCATGATCAGAGTAAAATCCCTGAAATGGCAATGGGCTGGACATGTTGCCAGAAGAACGGACCACCGATGGAAAACCGAAATTCTGGACTGGATTCCTAGGGACAAAAAAGACCCAGAAGAAGATCACATGGGAGATTTGTGGATGAAATTCAAAAGCATGCAGGAGTAACGTGGAGAAGACTGACGAAAGGCAGACAGTTGTGGAAGAAACTTAGGGAGAATATCCAGCAGTGGATTGTTAATGGGTGACAATGATGATGAAGTACATATAGATATATCCTGTATGGTACCCTAGCTATTTGTGAGGTGGATTCGGTAAGCAAAAGGTCTACAGATTTGAACATAGCACCATGAAAAAATAAATGGAGAGCAGAGAAAAACTCGATTAAAATTACTTGCTTTTAAAGAAAATGTGGATTTCGATGATAGACGATTAAATAAATAAATTTTAAAAAGTCCGATTCAGTTAGGTAAAAAAGTAACCACGCAGCGCTAGGCACCCTCTGGTAATTTTTTCATACAGAAAGAAATAGCGAATGTCAGGATGTCGTTCCTGAAACAAGTAGTCATTATTTTTAATTTTCCACTGTTGGTGTTCGGCAGGTACCACTATTCTTTTCTACGTTTGCGAAATTCACTAATTTGTAATTTGTCGGTGATGTCGATCGAAAGCGCGTCTCCTCACTCCGGAATGAGTTGCTGTAACTGACTAAGCTACACCGACAGCATGAATCGCTGAAGATGTGTCGTATTGGCACGTGGTTCATCTCTGTAGTACGTCACGTGTTCGCAAAACATAAACCCTACCGTATGTTGAAAGTAGCGCAAAAGGCGATTCGTCAGACCATGTGAGAGGTTTTCAATAATACCAGAGATGTACCGAAAGCAATGCCAAAGTGGGCATAACTTTTTTATTAACTGACAGAGGTATTTCAAATTGCACATGTTGGTAGAGTAACCCTTCCTCTACAGGGTGTTCGTAAACTGTTTTGACAAAAGAAGAAGGGTGATGGTACCCATCAAGACGAACAATATATACAATGGAACCTAGGGGCGCATTCCACTCTGAATGTCAGAAAATAGTAACTTCGAAATATGTCCAACAAGCACAAGTCGTCACCTCAGACGTCATTTCCTTCGTGCCGGAGAAGTAGCCCATCGCCAGAACATCACCGTCAAGCATTTACCGTATGCAAATTGCCAGAGAAAAGGAAGCAGCATCGACAGTTGCAGCTGATTGGCTTATCAAGGTGCAGTAGACACTTCCTTAATGCCACATATCCCGCACGATGGATTGGACGTGGCGGACCTGTGGCATGGCCTCCACGCTCACCGGACTTAAACCCACTGGACTTCTTCTTCTGGGAGCACATGAAATCATTGGTGTACGAGACGCCTGTAGACCCCATGGAAGATCTCGTCGCGAGAATCGTTGTTGCAGCGGACAGGATAAACACGACACCAGGAGTCTTCGAGAGGGTGCGCCAGTCTTTCATTCGCCGGTGTGAATTGTGCAACGGCACCCGTGCCCGCCACTTTGAGCATCTACTTTGAGTCTGTCCCTGATCTCTATAAATGGGATTGTGCAACTTATGATGTCGTTAATTCTCTTTCTTTGCACTGTTGAAAGTTCGACTTGGACATCTAACTTTACTCTTTTCTGACACTCAGAGTGGAATGCGACCCTAGGTTCCATTGCAAATATTGTTCGTCTTGATGGGTACTATCACCCCTCTTCTTTTGTCAAAAAAGTTACGAACATCCTGTATAGTAACATTTCTTCTTCATTGCACGTAAATAATGGATTCCAAACAGAAGCAACGTGCCGTTATTGAAGTTCTTGACGAAGGAAGGGTACAGGCTGTTGGACGTCCACAGAAGGCTACAGAATGTTTATGAAGATGACACCATTGACAAGAGCAATGTGCACAGATAGATATAGAAGTTTAAAGAAGGGAAAACCATCATTGAAGACAAACCACGCAGTGGAAGACCATCATCTGCGACCACTGACACGAATCATCCGGGAGTGAATGAATCAATTCGCGTGGAGGGACGACTCACAATCCGTGAGCTTGCTGCACAACTGGACTGTGATCACAGCCTATACAGAGGATGGTGGAAGACTTAGGGGATCGGAAAGCGTGTGAAAAGTGGCAGTTTACACCCGATTTGAAGGGTAGAAGTGTGGAAGTCTGATCTGATCTACTGGAAGCGTTTGACGCCAATGAAGATACGTTTTGTTTTTTCGATCTAGTGACAGGGGATGAAACGTGGGCATATCTTTCCGATCTGAAAACGAAGAATCAATCCATGGAATGGTGTCAGACCTCTTCACCAAGGCCTAAGAAGTTTAATAGACAGCGATCAGCACAGAAAGTCATGGTGATTGTTTTTTCTGGGATGACAGGGGTGTGATTCTCCTTAATTTTCTTGAACGCGGCTGTATCGTTACCAGCGAGCGGTACATTGAGAAACTCAAGAAGCTTAGAGAAGCCATAAGGAGGAAGAGGCCGAGAAAGAATATGAAAAGAATCCACATTCACCATGACAATGCAAGACCACACACATCTTTGGCAACAAATCAGGTGATCAGCAAATTAGGCTGGTCAGTGGTCCTCCATCAACCATACAGCCCAGATCTGGCACCCTCCGACTTCCACCTGTTCGGTCCAATGAAGAACAGTCTCCGGAGACAACGATTTGTTGACACAGACGAGGTGAGGTGAACGTAGCTGTAAAAAAGTGGGTACAACAGTCCACACCTGAATGTTTTCAAAGGGGATTTGAGAATCGGGTTCAACGATGGCGCAAATGCATCGCTGGTGATGGAGACTATGTTGAATAGTACCTTTGTATATAGAGATATAATTACTCTATCAACATGTGCAATTTGAACGACCTGTGCACTGTAAAAAAATTCTGCAATTTACGGACAAGTTTCCGTCATTTCTTTTGTGAATTAACGAAACATGTTTATGTTACTAACTTTCCATGAAATGACGGAAAAAAACCTGAATTTACCGGAGTTTTCGTGCCTCGGGAAAATTTTTAGTTTTCAGAAACCTTTTCCGCAGTTTCTTTGTTATATTAACGGTAAATTGCCGGTTTAGAGATCTGTTAACGGAAAATTCTGAATTTTCAGAATCCTTTCCGGAATTCCTTTCGTATATTAACGGAAAATCTCCGTTCTCACTTTTTCCGTATCCGTATGATCAGAAATTTCCTCTACTAATACTTGAGGTTTGATTAACTTTTAAATTTCAATCGTCTGTGGAATTTTGAAGTTCCGTAGCGAGATCGGATATTGTGGATAGCATATCACATAGATTTTGTTTGTTTTTTGTGAGCCAGGATATTTCTTCTCCTTTCCCCTATTTGGTGCACCAGCTACTTATTATATATTGTGTTACTGTAAGAAACCGTGTACTTATTGTACAGATGATTATACGATGTCTGTGTATCAGCCTTTGGACAACTCAAGACAAAAGCTGTATTATAGATATCAAGAGTAAATTTTATATTTAGTTTTTTGTGTGTGTGTGAAATATTACTATAAAAAGTACATTTCACCTTTTTGAAGGATAAATGAGTCATTGTCAGTGTAAAAAATCATGTTGCAAAGCAATTTGTTGCTTCAAAAAACCAGGATGAAAAATGCTTAATATTTGGAAAGTCCTCCTATAGGGAAAAAAATAAACCTATTCAGAAAAATAATAAGCTCCAACAGAAAATAAAATGACTAAATCACTCACATTAATGACAAAAAGCAAAATTTCCTTGTCGTGGGATTCATTTTATGATGTACGTTAGTCAGATTGCCGAGCGTTTGTGGATCAGTTGGTAAAGGCACAAGGTACCTGTTCGATCCTGACCTCACCGGAAAGATTATCTGCGAGCAAGTGTTGTGCAGGGTTGTTGATTTTGCGGAATTTCAATTTAAGTACGGAAAAACCAGAAATGGATTTTTCTGAAATAAACGGAATTTCTGTCTACGGAAATATCTGTGAAAATACGGAAGTTAAAATGAACGGGCACTTTTAAAAAACGGAAATTTCTGGAAAACACGGATACCTACCGGCAACTTTGCTGAACGTTATTTTCAGAAATTTCACGTGAATTCACACCACTTATTTTTCACAGTGTGTCGGCTAATAAAAAAATTATGCGCACTTTTGCATTACTTTCGGTACAACCCTCGTATGATGCTCAGTACTTACCTAATAATACAACGATGTTAAAAATGTTGTAGTAGTTTGTACCAAAAAATGGTGCTACACAAGCTGCACCACTTTTGGGGAAAAAGTAAATCATTTTATGCAGTGGAGGACTAGTGATCCACAAACGATCCTGGAAGATATCGTGTACGTTCGACTTTTGAGGAAAATCATCAAGGTATAATATCCCATCCCTAGACACTGCATGTCAGCATCACCGTTTAATGTTTAAACATCTTTTCAATATAAATCTACGAATCATTGTAGTTTCTAATATTTAGGCAATACTTAACAATATTTAACCCATTTTCCTGGACAGCAGGTTCCTAGTAAAATTTAATGTAAATATAAAATTACTTTCCTTGCTGAAAAGCAACGGGCAACGTATACGTTCTGTGAGAAAGGCCGTCAAGGATTTTAATCCATTGTCATGCATTTTATTGAATTCTGAATTTGTATAGACTTTCTCCACTTTTAGTGAAGATTAATGAGCTAAAAATTAATTTCTTTTTTCAAGACTTACCTGTCATTCATAAAATAATTAAAAAAAAACTCTTAAAAAATTTAAGGCGTTCAGAATTGTGAGAATTCAATGCACATTTACAAAATGAGAGATATTAAAGACTGCAAAAGAAAAGTTTTTTAATTACTTTCAAGTGGGAAAAGCTTTTTTGCTGTAGCTAAAACACTTTCCCGAACTGAATTTCAAACAGTTCGTGTATTCGTAAGGACTTAAAAGTGGTAAATAAAATGCAGATGTCTTTCCAAGAAAAAGATAAGAAGAAAAAAGACAATGGTTTGTTTATTACATCCAGCGCCCACGGACAAGAAGAAAAAATAGATAGTATTTTTTTATTTTATTTATATTTAAAGTTTAGGGTGGGCACCAAGGAGGTTAGAATAATACTTCTGTAGAGGCCCTTAATCTCTTAACCGTGAAGCCGCAAACTGTGGGAATTCGACGTTGTTAACATTATACTTATGTAATGTCACTGTGTGTATTTCGGAATAGCGTGGTTTTTGGTTGCAGAAACCGTGTTAATATCAAACCGGAATGAATTATACTTCTTATAGGAGTGACATTTTCAATTTTAAACTTATGTTTTGTTTAGAATTCGCACTAACGTTCGTGTATTTCAATTTAAAATAAAAATGGGAAGAAGCCTCAAAATAATTAAGAATTTTATAAATTCAACATTTTCTCATATATTGGCAGCAAGTTACGATGCGAAATTGGAAACATTTGCGACGAAAGAAGGCGATCCGGCCAACACAAAATGCATTGCAATGGCCTTGAAAACCATCAGCTTTCCCACACTTTGAAGACAGTCGCTCGCGGTTATAGGCTTCACCCAAAGTGGCACTGCTCCATTAACAAGGGCATCTCCAGATATCTTATTCTAACCTCTTTGGTGGGCACGCGTCCATATAAATAAATGTAAGATATTAATATTGATGGCCAAAGTACTCTCACCAAAGTGAAGAGAGAGCAAAAAGATAGATTAAACGTATGAATTATTTTGTTGCTTTTCTGTAAAACTTGCTCTAGCCACATCTGTTGTCCGAGTAAATTACTGCTCGCAAGACACGGTTTCTGCATGAGTTAAATCCTTATACAATCAGAATCCGATCGTGGTGGAAAGAGTGTCCTGGACACCATTCTGAACACTAGGATTTCTGGGAATAATTTTATTTAAAATTAGACTAAACAAAAAAATAGTCACTTTTATCAATAGCACAGTAACTCGGTAATAGACGAGGGTTGTACCGAAAGTAATGAAAAAATAGGCATACTTTTTTTTATTAACTGACCGAGGTGGTTCAAATTACATATGTTGTAGAGTAATTCTTCCTCTATAGTATCCCTTCTTCTTCATTGCAGGTAAATAATGGATTCCAAGCAGACGCAACGTGCCATCATTGAGTTCTTGACGAATGAAGGGTGTAGGCTGTCCAACATCCACAGAAGGCTACAGAATGTTTACGGAGATGACACCATTGACAAGAGCAATGTGTACAGATAGATGAAGAAGTATACAGAAGGGGAAACCAGCATTGAAGACAAACCACGCAGTGGGAGACCATCATCTGCAACCACTGACACGAATCGTCAGCTAGTGGATGAATTGATTCGCCTGGAGAGACGACTCACAATCCGTGAGCTTGCTGTACAACTAGACTGTGTTCATAATGCCATAGAAATCATTTAGGGTGTCCGAAAATGTATGCAAAGTGTGTACCTCGGCAGTTGACAACTGATTTGAAGGAGAGAAGGGTGGAAGTCTGCTCTGATCTGCTGGAAGCGTTTGAAGCCAACGAGGACACAATTTCTTTCGATGTGGTGACAGGAGATGAAACGTACGATCCAGAAACGAAGAGTCAGTCCATGAAATGACGTCACACCTCATCACCAAAGCCTAAGAAATTTAAGAGACAGCGATCAGCACAGAAAGTCAAGGTGGCTGTTTTTTGGGAATGAGAGGGGTGTCATTCTCCTTCATTTTCTGGAGCTCGGCCGTACCGTGACCAGCGAGCGGTACATTGAGACACTCAAGAAGTTTAGAGAAGCTGTAAGGAGGAAGACACCGAACCAGAATCTGAAGACGATCCACATTCACCATGACAATACGAGACAACACACATCTTTGGCAACAAATCAGCCAATCAGCAAATTAGGATTATCGGTTGTCCTCCATCCACCGTACAGCTCAGACCTGGCGCCCTCCAACTTCCACCTGTTCGGTCCAATGAAGAAAAGTCTTCTGGGACAAGGATTTGTTGACACAGACGATGTGAAAGTGGCTGTGAAGAAGTCGGCTCAAGAACCCACACTTGAATTTTTTCGAAGAGGATTCGAGAGTTGGGTTCACCGATGGCGCAAATGCATCGCTCGTGATGGAGACTATGTTGAGTAGTACCTTTGTATAAAGAAAGAGTTACTCTACCAACATGTGCAGTTTGAACGATCTCTGTCAGTTAATAAAAACGTTGTGCGCACTTTAGCATTACTTTCGGTGCAATCCTCGTATGTTTCTTTGTTCTCCGTAATCTTTGTCAACTGCAGCTTCCTGTTTCGGGTTTGAGATTGTCCACAGTTGTTCTTCAACAACGCTAAAATTTGTTTTAGGATTTAGGAAGCGGAGATAAAGCCGCAAATATAAATTGGCACGTAACCGTACGGCTTAATTACGAATTGTGAAAGAATGCTCTCCATAAGCAATGGTAAGAACTGCATATGGAAGCATTCTTTCATAACTGATCATTGCCCTCGGAGAGCTGCAACCCCAACAAATCTCTCAAATTGGTCTTTTTGAAGCAGAGATATAGTAAACAGAATATATGTTCAAATATTCAAAGGGAATGATGTGCCAGTTTAAGGGGAAGAACCATTTCAGAAATGTTTTCCGTAAGTAAAGAGTATCTGATCCAAAAATAGGTTTACCAGTTATAAACGATTTTTCCGTATACCGTTGTAAAACTGAAGTATGGACTTCCGCCCCTTACTGGGAAAATTGTTTGTTATGAAAAAGTTTAAAACATGTGTGAAGTATTTTTTTGCAAGGGATGTGGGAAGCAAAAAGAATGTTTCAATATCAGTTTTTCGAAGATACAGCAAAGAAAAATAATAATCTTAATCCAGGTCTTCTAGCTGAAAAACTGCGCATTACTCAAGGGACGTATATAGCATATTAAATCCGTTTGTTTTTGTGTTGTAGTAAAAACAAAGATTCGCCAATCTTTCGCCTTCCACTGGGAGGCTTTTTCAAGGTAATGGTAGACATACAAATGCAGTGAATAGGAAAACGTAAGGAACAAAGATGATTTTTAAAAATAACGTGGGTGACATCACGAGCATATTACACGAATTTTTAACACGCAATTATACGGTGCGTCGCGATGCTTTTCGATCTTTTAATAATTCATGCCAAATCCTTGTTAGTTCGTCAGAAACTATATGATTGCATGCTAGTTTGCTGGATAGGGTTTCGACTGTTTCCCTGATGGCAGTCCCTTTAAATGTCGTAAACGATAAACGGATTAATACGTTAAAATAAGTAAATAAACGGATTTTAATACGCTCTACACGTCTCTTGAGTATTTACAATCTGGTGTATTTATAACAACGTTAACTACGCAGTATTTAAAGAAAAAGGTGTTCTACATCAAAAGAGCACCTCAAAGTGTAAAAATAATTTTTGTCAGATATTAGGAGCAATGATATAGAAAAAAATATGTCCCCAACGTCAAGACTATAACATCGAGAACAAAATCCAAATGTTCCAATCTTCGGTATTTCAACTTTTAAAATTGAACTAGTGGATGCAAATACACCATATTGACAAAGGTCACCGGACACCTAGAAGAGAAACACAACATAACATTTATTCACATACATTAGTACGGTGTCGGTCAACTTTTGGCATTAATACATGCACTGATCCTTCGAGATATGCTTTCGACCAGGTTTTGGAACACAGCGACAGGTATGCGCTTCCATTCAGTACATAATGCTGCCGCTAAATGTTACTTAGTAGCGGACCCTGATTTCAAACTTCTTATGCAGCGCTCTAATTCATCCCATAGGTGCTCTATGGGATTAAGATCAGGAGTCTGTGCTGGCCAGTCCACGCACGATACGGAATTATCGTCAAACCACACCGTCACAGTCCTTGCTTTATAGCTCGGTGCATTATCCTGCTGGTACTAACAAGGCTCGGTTCCATAGTACTGCCACAGAGTTGGTAGGGCATAATTGTCCAGAATATTGAGGTAGAAGTGTTGGTTAACAGGTTTGTCCATGATAACCAACGGGCAGGGACCATACCACGGAAAACACTCCCACACGAAAACACTGCCAGCTCCAAATGTAACCGTAGGAACAGTACACTGTTTTAAATAGTGATCCCCCGGGTGCCGCCATACCCACACACGGCCATCAGACTGATGGATTGTGTATCTGGATTCATCAGTCCATAGGACCTGCTTCCATTGGTCTACGGTTTACGATAAATGTTCTTTGCACCATGCTAAACAACGAGTAGCATTCCGAGTTGAGGTGAAAGTCTTATGAGCAGACACACGACCACGGTAACCCATGGAATGAAGTTCTCTGCGAATGGTACATGTACATACCAAGGGTCCAGAATTTTTACTCACTTGTGCACTCAGGTCTTGTGCAGTACTCCGTCGATTAGCTGTGACGACTCTCCTGCAGCTTCGACGTCCTCTACCACTGAATGTCTTTGGTCTGCCGGTACGTTTTGCTACTTCAGGCACGCCATGTATCTTCCACTTATTCAGTACATCCAAAGCAGTTGACTTGTGTATGTTTAAACGCCTCTCGGTTTCTCTTATGGGCAACCCACTAATATAACAGTCTTTCCTTTCTCAAAGTCAGTTCTCTCCCCGCGACATTTTCAGTCAACCTAACAGTACGATATGATCGCGGTGAACTGCAAGCTTGTTTTTATACCGTTTGTAGCTGTACCGCGCATATTTAACAGCGCAGCGGATCCGTTCATTCGCTTTTGAAGGGGTGTTCGGTGACTTTTGTCAATATAGTGAATATGCAGCCCATAGACAAACGGAGGAACATAAAGATGTTGCAAATACGTATCCTTTATTTGCGGAAGAAATACAAAGCAGACATAGTTTTCTGCTGCATTTACATCGTAGACTATGTCTGAATGATTATCCGTCGATATTGTAAAAAAGTTCTAAATTTCGGTCGCTGTAAAAGTTACAAATTATTTTCCCCAGGTATTGTGGAAAGTTCTAAATTTGAGTTGTTGCAAAAGATCCAAACGATCATTCCCCGATATTGTAAAAAGCACTAAATACGAAAAAGATCCGAATGCTTATTTCTCGATTTTGTAAAAACTTTTAAATTTGAGTCGCTGCAAAAATTATGAGTGATACTCCTTCGATATTGTATAAACTTCTAAATTTGAGTCGCTTCAAAAAAAATACAAATGATTATTCCCCGATACTGTAAAAAGGTTTAAAATTGAGCCGCTGCGTAAGATCTAAATAATTATTCCCCGATATTTTAAAAAAGTTCTAAAGTAGAATTTTTCCGTCAAAAGGCTTGGAAATTATACTTAACATTCTTTGCTCCTATAGTAATTGATGTTGAAAGACACTCTCAATCGCACGCAGGCGCAGTGCAGTTATTACTCATTACCCTCTCGAGTACGGCATGATCTGATCCGGCTTACGTGAGCGACGAGGTAAGAATTTGCTCAATTAAGGACTTCAGAGCACTGGGGTGGCACTCGAGTAAAACTAACTTAAAATTTTTTATCTTTCTATTCATTACGCATGGATTTTAATAAAAATTCAGCGATTAATTATCACTGATTATCTCTTGAAATTATTTTGATTTAGAATTTTTTTTTTTTTTTAAATCTAGAACTACCGACGAATTTTTTTTTATTGAAGGCTTAACGACCACCGTGAGCAACTCAATGGGCTATAAGCAGTCACCCGTCCCTAATTTAGGGCCTCTGACTCCAGAGACGGGACAGAGCCAGCACCGTAAGACAAACACAACATCCTAGCCTCACCAGGGTTCAAACCCGGACCTATTGCGGACGGATGATCAGAAGCCACCGTTTAAACCACTGCGCCACCGGGGCGGCCTGTGCGGCGCTCCTAAATGATGCACAGCAGTAATTTCAGATTTAACCTCGAAGCACAGTTTAATTGTACATAAGGCATCTCAACGTATTATGCTTAAGAACTTTTTACTCAAAATATAGTCGATCTTTTGTTTTTACCACACGATACAGGTTCATGCGACAAACTACATTTCTTTGAAACTCTTTATTTTCCAGGTATTTCCTGTAATAACTTTTTATCATAATGAAAACTTTATATACGACTGATCTAGTGTCTTTTTTACCATCATTTCAGTTAACACAGCCGTCATTCTTCCTTGACAGAGATGAACTGAATTTGACTTCTGCAGAACAGTTTCAAGCACGTGCCTACAGGGATTACATTGTATCTACTGCCAAACTCTTAAGGCCAGACATCGATGAAGCATTTGTGGTCAAGGACGCAGAAGAAATGATGCATTTTGAATCAGCTTTAGCGCGGGTAGGTGTTTTACTGGTACATTACTGCGAAACTGTTCTTTTCGACGCGATCTCCACATCGAAATTAAATCATAGATAAATTGTCTCATATACAAAGGCTGTTCCATAAAACCTGAAAGTGATATTTTTTTAATTGGCAACGGTGCGAAAGAGGAAAATAACCACACAGACCAATAACTGAACTAAGGAAGTATCTATGGCAACAGTTATTAACCGTGTGTGACGTATATTCTAAATTAACTTTCCTTTTTAGTTTCTTTCCCAATGTAAACCTTGAGTTTATTCTCAGTTATACTTCACACTTAACGTAATATCTTTTCTCTCAAACGAATACGTTTGGCAACATAATTGAGGTTGAATGAACGTGACGTATGCTTGTTATTAGATAAGAACGAGAGATAAAAGCGACGAGAAAACAGTTGCTCGTGTGGCGTGAGGTGGTGAGTTGCTTGTAGAGAGCTGTGTGGAGCGTTTAATGTAGAGCTTGTGTGGTGCGTTTAATGCGAAGTGCTATGTAATGTTACGATGTGTTGGAGAAAGCATCTTTTCCGTAAGTTTGACTTCTGTTTTTTAAGTGTCTCGTCTGGCCATTAAGGTTTAATTTAGGAACTTTTTCATCGTATGGTGATGTTTTAAAATAACGTAGAAGTAAGAAAAGACTTTTACATTATACGTGGCAGACGATTCTGGTTTTTGTATTGGGCAGATGTTTAAGGTATGTTTGAATTTCGCCATACAGCTAAGGAGGTGAGTGATTCAGAGTTAAGAAGTGAAATGCGTTGTGCCATAAAATTTCGCTGTCGTTTGGGTAAAACTGCTCCAGAAACAGTTGATTTAATGAAAAAAGCTTACAAAGATGAATGTTTGGGTGAGTCAACGATTTTTAGATGGCACCATGATTTCAAAAACGGCGTTTGCCGGCAGAACTCGCTCCTAGGCATCGTCGACCTGAAAGTGTTGTTACTGAGCGTTTTTGGTACCACTGTTTGGGCAATCCTGCAAGAAGATCGACGAACGACGTGGAAAGACATAGCGGGGTCAACTAATATTTCAAACACGTCGGCATTCCGCATTCTACGCGACAAATTACTGCTGCATCGTGTGTGTTCCAGATGGGTACCTCATCACCTGACGAGAGCATAATTGTTAGCCAGAGTTCAGGTGTATTTATGGGTGGAAACAAATTATTGCCGCCCCGGGGGCGCAGTGGTCTAAGGCGCTGGCCTCTGATCATTCATCCGTGAGGGGTCCGGGTTCGAATTCCGGTGAGGCATGGATGTTGTGTTTGTCGTACGGCACTGGCCCTCTCCCTTCCCTGGAACCAGTGACTCTAAATTAGGGACGGGCGACTGCTTATAGCCCATTGAGTTGCTCACGGTGGTCGTTAAACCTCCAATCAAAAAAAAAAAAAAAAAAAAAAAAAATTATTGCGAAGGATACAAACTTTCTAAACACAGTATAATAACTGATGATGAAACATTGGCCCACTATTTCGACCCCCTCACGAAGCGCGCAACGAGTGTCTAAAAACACACAGACTGCCTATTCCGAAAAAAGTCCGCCAAACCAAATCAGCTGGAAAGGTGAGGATGATCATTTTCTTTTATCATAAAGCTGTAGTCCACCAGCATGCCGTTCTTCCACAAATTATTGTCAATGCTGAGTATTACATTTCAGACTTGAAGCGTTTGCGACGACACATATCGATAACAGCAACTGGTGGGCAAGTGAACCCTACAACATGATAACGCCCACCCACATTAGGCTGCTTGTGTTCTATAGTTTCTTACGAAATGCAGTATTGAAATCACGCCACAGTCTGCCTTCAGTCTTGACCTCGCCCCGTGCGATTTCTGGTTGTTTCCAACAATGTAGAAGAAGTTCCGCGGCGCAACATTCAACACAGATGCTGACATTATTCAAGCTGTACTGGGGTCGCTAAAGCAGCTTTCACAAAATGCCTTCCCCACATGCTTTGAAAAGTAGACTGAACGATGGGAACGTTGCATATCATCCGAGGAAAGTCAGTTTGAGAAAGAATGACATATATTTTGCTGTGACTATATTCCATTTTGTGTGATTTTATTCTCAGTTTTTATAGAACAGACTTTGTACATACAGTATATATATTAATATATTGCTCAATAATTTCAGATGACATTTCCCCGTTGTGTGATTTAAGTTGTACCTTATCATGACGCGAGAATTTTTTCATTCCAGTCATACCGAGATTACTTTGAAAGAAGAATCGCTTAAGATTACACAGTTACATAATACGTAAAGTATGAGATATTTTGTAACGTAAGGGGCAACTTAGTCCCTTGATAACAAAAAAATATATTAATATATTGCTCAATAATTTCAGATGACATTTCCCCGTTGTGTGATTTAAGTTGTACCTTATCATGACGCGAGAATTTTTTCATTCCAGTCATACCGAGATTACTTTGAAAGAAGAATCGCTTAAGATTACACAGTTACATAATACGTAAAGTATGAGATATTTTGTAACGTACGGGGCAACTTAGTCCCTTGATAACAAAAAAATATATTAATATATTGCTCAATAATTTCAGATGACATTTTCCCGTTGTATGATTTAAGTTGTACCTTATCATGACGCGAGAATTTTTTCATTCCAGTCATACCGAGATTACTTTGAAAGAAGAATCGCTTAAGATTACACAGTTACATAACACGTAAAGTATGAGATATTTTGTAACGTAAGGGGCAACTTAGTCCCTTGATAACAAAAAAATATATTAATATATTGCTCAATAATTTCAGATGACATTTCCCCGTTGTGTGATTTAAGTTGTACCTTATCATGACGCGAGAATTTTTTTCATTCCAGTCATACCGAGATTACTTTGAAAGAAGAATCGCTTAAGATTACACAGTTACATAATACGTAAAGTTTGAGATATTTTGTAACGTAAGGAGGGGCAACTTAGTCCCTTGATAACAAAAAAATATATTAATATATTGCTCAATAATTTCAGATGACATTTCCCCGTTGTGTGATTTAAGTTGTACCTTATCATGACGCGAGAATTTTTTCATTCCAGTCATACCGAGATTACTTTGAAAGAAGAATTGCTTAAGATTACACAGTTACATAATACGTAAAGTATGAGATATTTTGTAACGTAAGGGGCAACTTAGTCCCTTGATAACAAAAAAATATATTAATATATTGCTCAATAATTTCAGATGACATTTCCCCGTTGTGTGATTTAAGTTGTACCTTATCATGACGCGAGAATTTTTTCATTCCAGTCATACCGAGATTACTTTGAAAGAAGAATCGCTTAAGATTACACAGTTACATAATACGTAAAGTATGAGATATTTTGTAACGTAAGGGGCAACTTAGTCCCTTGATAACAAAAAAATTCCCAAGCGCCTTCAATTGCTGAATCCATCGGTACATTTTAGGAAATGAGAGCAAGTGGCGCATAGTACAACAGATGCAATTACCTAGCAATGCATGGTAACAAGAAACTACACTTGTCACACAAAGTTAGGCCACCCTAGTGGCGCAATGGTCTAAGCGATGGCTTCTGATTATTCGTCGGAAAGGGGTCCGGGTTCGAACCAGGTGAGTCATGGATATGGTGTTTGTCTTACGGCACTGGATCTCTCTCTTCCCTGGATCCAGTGGCTCTAAATTAGGGACAGACGACTGCTTATAGCCCATTGAGTTGCTCACGGTGGTCGTTAAACATCCAATAAAAAAAGTTCGGGATATTGCGGCTTCGAAGGGAAAACTCGGTGATATGCAAATTTCGCAACTACTGGAATTCGATTATTAGTGTAGGTAGCTACGTCATATGTAAATTAACATCATCTCGGCACAGCAAGCGGCTTTCGAGCTCCGACAAAAGTACACTGCGAGAAGAAAGAAACCGGGTAATTTTAGCGCTTGGTCTAGAAGTTTGGTGAATATATTGTCTTCAGAGTGGGATCAACCTGAAATGATGTCCAGACGATGTTTAAGCATTGACGGGAGAAATAGAAATGTTAACGTGCTACAGGCAAGTGTACGTCAGATCGATTTGGTTGCTGCTTTAAGAGTTTCTCAAAGTGTAATAAGTAGGCAACCCACAAGATTCCCACGGCATGGGAATGTTGCAGATCGACGCAAGAGTGGACGCTCAAGGATATCCACCAGAATGCAAGATCGCTATATGACAGTAAGTGCTCCGAGAAAGCCCATTGTCACCAGTAGCCAAGTTGGGAAATCACTTCGAGCTGCTAATGGTGTCGCAGTATGTAACCAAACGGCGCGAAACCGTCTCCACGAGTACGGACTCAGCGCAAGGAAGCCGCTGAGATGTATAGCATTGGCATTAGTTCACCGTCGTCAAAGACGTACCTGGGTCAAACATTGCATATGATGGAATACAGATTGGCGCCAAGTACGTTATACACACGAATCTCGTTTAGTTATTTTTCCTGATACACGGCGAGAACACGTGTGGAGGAGATCCGGTACACGCACACAACCACACTATGTGCAGTCCGTCCACCCTTATCAGCGGTAGTCAGTTCTAGTCTGGGCAGGAACATATTTAAATAGCTGTGCTGCTTGTATGTTCGTCAAGGCAACACGATTGGTTCAGTGTACCGAAAGGAGATCTTTGTGCTCATTGTGACACTGTTTCACGCTGCCATTGGACAGACATTACGTTTCTTTCATAACAATGCAACCAGGCATCGTGTGTACTTCAGGAGCTGAAAAATCAGGGAATGCAATCATTATATAACTGTCTCCGAGGTCCGAAATCCAGCTGAGAACATTTTGAACGCTGTACAGCGACTTCTGGATAACCACCTTCCATACCCTAGTGCACTGGCGAGTTACCTGTTATATGGGATAAGCTGCCCAGAGCCTCACCAACGATGTCATTGCAAGTATGCCTCGTAGTTGTCAAGACGTTGTTCGGCACGTAGGAGGTGTAACCGTGTACTAAAATTCGGAGGTATAGACATTCTCCGAATTTAGCGTTTTGTGTGTATTGCAGTGCTGCTTTGTTATGTGCAGAAATTGCTCAATAAATTGTTTTTGCAAACGCACTGTTTATCGTTCGTGTTGCGTAGCCTTACTGATGTTATTTCAATGCGGTTTACTTGAGTCAGATACATACATCCTTCATTTCATGCAGTTGCTGCAGCAAAGATCTTTAGTGCCAGCAGATGACGTTGCGAAACGTGAACTCTGCGCTCCACGAGAGAGAGAGAGACCTCGTGCGTCTCGTTATTGGCTTTAAAAAACAGAAGCTCGAACATCTTTGTACGAGAAGGAGCTGTTCCTTTTTGGTCGCACCCAATGAAAGAGCTATCAAGTGGCTGTTTGATGTTTGTCCAATTTAAAATGGTGTATACGTTTTTCATGTTAGAAAATATTCGTTGTGTTCTAAGAAAGTGCTGTCGTCTTTTTTTTATACAGGCTTTAGCACGGGTAGTGCTTCTGCCTGTAATATGCATTATCCCTATCTTTTTGTGACTAGTGATGTACAAGGTTAGGTCAAAAAAAGCAAAAGCACAGTCAATCATAAAATAAAACGCAATGTTTTTTTGATTGGGGATTGTACGACCACTGTGAGCAACTCAATGCGCTATAAACAATCTCCGTCCCTAATTTAGGGCCACTGACTTCAGGGAAGGAGAGAGAGCCAGTGCCTTAAGACAAACACAACATCAATGCCTCACCGGGATTCGATCGAACCCGGACCCATCTAGGACGAGTGGTCATAAGCCAGCCCTTTGACCACTGCGCCGCCAGGGAGGCTAAAGACACAACTGCAGGATCAAACCTATTTTCGATACATATCATTCCAGTGTTTTTATAAATATTCAATTAAACTTTCTGTGTGTTGGATGAAAGTTATGGAATCTGAAGAAATCACCAGAGGTAGACAACAGTCGATTTTCGAATTCCATTTCAAGACCGGCGAAACTTTAGCGACCGTGATTCATGAAAAACTGAAAACCATTCAGGTAAAAGAACTGTTGAAAGAAGCTAAGGCCTCCCCGGTGGCGCAGTGGTCTAAGCGATGGCCTGTGATCATCCGTCTGAAAGAGGTCCGGGTTCGAATCCCGGTGAGGCTTGGATGTTGTATTTGTTTTACGGCACTGGCTCTCTCCCTTCCGTGGAACCAGTGACCCTAAATTAGGGACGGGCGACTGCTTTATAGCCCATTGAGTTGCTCACGGTGGTCGTTAAACCTCCAATCAAAAAAAAAAAAAAAAAGAAGCTAAGTCCAGTGATGAATTCAGAGCTTCAAAAGCGGTGACTTTGACATCAATGACAGGGCTGGGTAGCGTAGTCACTGATGTCAAAGTCACCGCTTCATACTTTTGATAATATAGTGTATAACCTTTTGCCGGTGGTGATATTTGAACGGTACTCTTTCTACTCCTGAGCTGCTGTTTTCCCAACCGAACTACGCCGACTTTCTTCATTGTCAAGTTGACTCATGCTTCACCTCAGTAGTCCCAGGTAACACAGTCTTGCAATTTAACGTAGAGCCAACACTGAGCCCACGTCTTCTATTGCTGAAATGCGCGGGTTCAGTGTCGGACCTACGTTAAATTGCAATGCTGTGCTCCCCTGGGGTACGTCATCTATATCATGTCACGTGGTACGTTACACCCCTCTCCCTTGAGAAGGCGGAGGCGCGAAATCTCAGGTTTCAGGTCAGCCCAGAACTATGGTGGATTAACAATCTTAATGTAGAAGAATCAATTTTTGTTAAATCCGTGCGTTGTCTGGAAGACTTATCACATAAATTTTTCAAACCTAACTAATAATTTTACAACCTAACTATTCAAACCAACACAGTCGTATAGGGCATATGCAGTTGCCGTGATATTGCAGGTGCACTACTGCTGTCTTCAGAATTTTTATTTCCTGCTCCACTGCTGCAGTTGCAATTCCCTCAATTTCCAGAGATTCACTCGGTTTGCAACTTCGTCCTGGTTTCACAGTGAAAGTTCTTGTTTCCTCAAAACGCAAAAGCATTCTCTTAAGATCAGTAATTGCAAGAGAGCCTCTTCGTAAACCTTTTAACCGCCGAAATTCTTTAAGTGCAGCACTGGCATTGCTACTTCTTTGATAGAACAATTTTAGTACCATAACTATCTCTCTCAGGTGAAGGGAACACCATGACTCTTCAACTTTCGAAGATTTGTGAAAAACGTTTTGCTCCTCTTTATAAACCCGAAATCAATTAGATGGCTTACGTAATATACAAATTAATTGGGAAGCAGCGCCACATTTTGCCCTAGCGGCTAAATTTTGAACTAATTTTTCCTTTTCGAAAATCGAAGCTGCATACTCAGAGAAGTATGTATACCAAATTCGACTGAGATTTGTCCAGCAGTTTTTTTCTACAGAAAGCTCTGAACACCTGCTCTTTAATTGTGATCATCCTGTATATAGACTGCATTCTGATTCAAATTATAATTTTGCTATGTCTGAATTACTCTTCACATTATTCATTTTTGAGTAATAGTGTTTTCTCGATAACTAGTTTTTTTGTCTTTTCTTAGCTCACAAGGCCAAAAGAAGAAAAAAGAGATCCCAGATCATCGTATCACAAAATGACAGTTTCCGAAGTAAAAACACTGACAGAAGTAATTATGAGTATTTTGAAACATTATTCTTAGGAGTGTGTATCAGTATATCTTGTCGAAATTTTGAAAATGTTATTTTGTCATGTAAAGCCATTAGCAACCCAAAACAAGCATGAAAAAGTGTACAGAATGTCAAACAGAAGTCATTGCTCTTTCCACGTTTATAAATGAGTCACGGAAAAATTCTCATCGGCTGCCCCCGGGAATCGAAACCAGGGTTTTCCAGTTACGCGCCGGACATGCTATCACTGCACCACAGCGGCCTCGAATTTTCCAGACTCACCTACGACTAACTGCCAAACTACATGGCAGGTTACTTCTTGGAGCCCCGCACAGTGCTGGGGATTCACCAAAGATGGAAAGCATTCCATCTTTGGTGGTTATCCCCAGCATGATGGAAAGCATTCCATCTTTGGGGAATCCTCAGCATTGTGCGGGGCTCCAAGAAGCAACCTGCCATGTTGTTTGGCAGTTAGTCGTATGTGAGTCTGGATAATTCGAGTCCGCTGTGGTGTAGTGGTAGCTTGTCCGGTGCGTAATTGGGAGACCTTGGGTTCGATTCCGCGTACTGGCCGATAAGAATTTTTCCATGACTCACTTATAAACGTGGAAAGAGCGATGACTTCTGTTTGATGTTCCTAATCCACGTCAATTTTGTGTATTAATTAGTGCACAAAAGGATTTGATTTTCGTTTTTGTTGACTTGCACTTGTTTACATTCCGACACGGAAAGAAGACTGTGTAAAAAAATGAAGATTGATATGGCATTAGTGAAATAACACTTTCTCCTGATCCGATGTTATCTATGCATTCATTATGTACGAAGGACATGACGGTGGCTCAGGTTTGTGTGGTTTTCTTTACAACACAGTATAAACAGAAACACAATTACTGTTAATGGTCATTGTATTTACTCGTATAATATACGCCCAATGGACAAAACATTACCTAATAGCATGCTGATCCTCCTCTAGAACAAATAACAGCCAGTACATGCCGAGGCATCGGCTCCACTATATGCAGGTGGGTTTTCGGAAGTAATGCATCCATACCTGTTACAGTATTGTCTACAACTTCTCCCGAAACGTCAGTCCAGGATCCATGGATCTGATGCTCCACTCCAAGTCATTCGAGAGAGCTTCTACAGGATTTAAATTCGGGAATTTCGGGGAGCCACTGGATGACTTCAAACTCAGATGGTGGTTGCGGTCTGGTGGGAAGGTGCACTTTAAAAGCATCCAGATCACGGCGTCTTACACATCAAGCCTGTAATCGACTACTATGAGGAACTTATGGGCGAGGCTGTATTTCACCACAGTTTCGGCCCTGGACGTGGGCGATAATGTGGCAGTAGCAGCAAGTATTTGCATAACTTCTGCTATATCTAATCAAATGGCAGTTCAGTGCATTTAAACTCTCTAAATTAGGAATTCACTGTCTACAATATGTACTCGACTGATAGCATTGTTATTATTAATTCTGTAAATCCTGATATTTTCTTTTTTTTATAAGAAGTGTTCCAGAGCTAATTAATACAGAGATTTAACGTGTACCAGGAACATCAATCAAAGATCTTCGCTCTTTCCACGTTTATAAGTGAGTCACAGAAAAATTCTCATTGGACGCCACCGGGAGTCGAACCCAGGGTCTTCCAGTTACGCGCCGGATATGCTTCCGCTACACCACAGCGGCCTCGAATTCCTCCAGACTCACACACGCTATCTGCCAAGCCAAGTTGGCAGGCTGCTTCTTGGAGCCCCGCACTATGCTAGGGATTCACCAAAGATGGTAAGCAGCAACTGAAGAAATAATTAGAAGGCGAATGAATAATTGTGTTCCAGAGCTCCCACGCATGTCGCTCTGTTGCTGTATTTTCTTTATGTAATATTGTCCCTGACCGTTTCCGACAAAAACCAGCTAACTTCGTTTGGTAGCTCAATTATTCACGGAAGAATTGTCTACCGTTACTCGATTCGCATTTGCGCGCATTTTCAAAGGCTGGAGTGTCATGAAGATTGTTGTAAATGTACAGAAGTAAATAAAAAAACTTACGTCTCGTATTTAAATTGATGTTTAAACGCAAAGAAAATACTTTCATTACGTTTTTTTGTTTCTTAATGCGAAATATCTTCAACACGAAACTAGTAGTTTCAGAGCGGTACTGTTTACACTGACATATATATATATATATATATATATATATATATATATATATATATATATATATATATTGTCATTCTTGTAATACACTGGTTTCCATAAATTAAGCAACAAACCGAAAGAAATCGCGATAATTGGACGAAATATATTTCAAATTGAACGAAATTTGCATATGTAACGGGCGAAGGCATGCATCATCGATGTGCGGAAAGCAATTGAGTGGCGCTGACAGCGCTTTATGCAAATGCGCAAGAGCTTAAAACCAGCTGTTTCAGATGGAGTTGCTAATTCACGTGCGGCAGTGCATGGCAAGATTTCTAGATAGCAATTTTGTTAACATGGCTTCGAAATGTCATTTACTGGCGGAGTTACGCGACAGAGCCATACGCCGACTCGAATCAGGAAAACGGCAAGCGGACGTCGCAAGATGGCTCAACTTCGATTGTTCTGTGGTCAGCAGGATGTGGCAACAGTTCCAAGCCACGCGTGTAGCTTCCAGACGGTACAGAGAAGGTAGGCCAAGGGCGACGACCTCCGCGGATGACCGGTATTTGCGGCTTTCGGCACGACGGAACAGGACGGCTATACCGACTCATCTCTGATCTGTGTTTGCGGCAGCCACAGAACGGACGGCATCAGCTTCGACGGTACGCGGAAGGTTACATTCAGGAGGACCGTATGCTCGGCGACTGGTATTATGCAAGCCCATCACCCCCCACCACCGGAGGGAACGTTTCAATTAGGCACGAATGCATGGGAACTGGACTCAAAATCAGTGGACAACTGATGTTCTATAAACTGATGAGTCACGATGCTGTTTACAGAGTGATTATCGCCGAGTTTACATCAGGAGAGAAGCCGGTAATCGCTATCTTCCCTCCAATATCCAGAAAAGGGACACCTACGGTGGTGGTAGTTTTCTGGTGTGGGCAGGCAGATCGTTGGATGGCCGTAGCGTCCTCTTTGTGTTGTCACATGGCAACCTAAATGCTTAGAGGTATAGAGACGACATCCCGGACCATATTGTTCGACCGTATGCGGCAGCAATCGGCGATACATTTGGACTGCAGGACTATAACTCCCGCACTCACACAGCTCGCCGCATGCACCAGTACATAGAACAAGAGACTATAGTCCGTATGGAGTGGCCAGCACGCTCTCCCGATCTGAATCCCATTTAGCATTTCTGGGATGCTCTCATGGGGTTGTTACTAGCCTCCAGGCCCCTCCCAGAACCCTGAAAGGACTCCACACGGCTTTGCTCGAGCAATGGACGTAGCTACACACGGAACTGCTCAACACCATAATGAACAGCATGGAATATCACTGTCGGGCCTGTATTGCTCTTCGGGATAACCACACTCTGTATTGAAGTACTTTTTCCTATTTCATCTTGATACCTATATTTCATCATTTTCATATTTGCATCACTCATACAAAGTGTAAATGCTTTGTATCACATGTTCTTACGTTTGTTTGTTGCATTTGGTCTGATAATTTCATACGAATCGGTTGCATACTTTTTGAGTTATCATGATTTTTTCCATTTGCTGCTTAATTTATGGAAACCAGTGTAATTTGTGTACGTGGTTAATGCCCAGATAACTCTGAAGACCTTAGAAGTTGGGATTTTCTCATTCTTTCACTTTCTTTTTCAGAATACCGATTTTGATTGGTCGGATTTCTTGGACCGTGTGTTTGAAGGCGTCGCACTTATAACAGATGAAACTGAAGTCATTTTTGCTGAAATAGATTACATTGTGAATGCCATAAAATTAACCGAAGAAACAGATCCACGGTAAAAAACTTCTTATAATGTATCAAATTCGCAAACATTAATATGTATTTTTCGAACGCTAACAGCGAAAACAAACTATTACTCCATCGTGCATTTCCTGATAGACATCTGTAAGATGAAACATAATGTCAATGCAAAGCATACCCAGACTTCATTAATTTTGTAAACCAGTTTTCGCGAAACATTTAGCGAAACTGTAATTCTCAGACACAGCGAAGCAATTTTATCTTTGAACTCTTGTTTTGAAACACTCTTAAATGTAGAAATTCCACAAATATGATATGGAGTTTCAGCAAATACCTGGTATTTCATGGTATCTATTTGGCTAATCAGAAAAGTTACTTTTCTGTTAAGTATACAGCACCATCACTGAAACAGCGCAATAAGTATCCTTGGTGGACAAAGGCTGAGTTAAAAATACAGAAGTAGACAACATAATGCATCGATCTAATAGACCATGAAAGAAATACGGGATTACACCAGATAATACATATTTTGAAGATGACAATCCGATTTTTGGTGTAAATGTGACAAGGATTGTAAGTCAGATAATATCCAAAAACTAATAAACCTTTACGAAATTCAGATGAGAAATACGTGGGACTACGATTTTCAAAATTCAGAGGATGAAAAATTCGTTTTGGGTTCCACAGATGAAAGCTTGACCAACATTGCTGTGAATGTTTTATTTCAACGTCATTTTGCTGCTCCATAGCGTGTCATATGAATCTATTATGAGCTGACTGGTTGATTTATTAGGAGCAGAAGTTTATTTTATGCAAAAACGCTGATAAATCATTTTTTTTGTCACGTTATGGTACTTACATAAGAATATCAATTGTCAATAACGGTATTCCCCATATACACTGCAGAGCAATTGAATTACAGATGGCTGTTTAGTAACGTGTAGCACCACCTTTCGTCCTGATGACGGCGGCGATTCGTCTCGGCATGGACTCGACAAGACACCGAAAGCGTTGGGAAGCCATACGGATCCACGACCCCTGAACAAGCTCCCACAGTTCACGTAGATTTGATGGAGGGGGCTCAGAGCCTCGAACATCTCTTTCGATGGCATCGCAGATGTGCTCGATGGGATTGAGGTCAGGTGACCTAGCCGGCCAAGGAAGCGAGGTCACGTCGGTAGAGTTTTCATCCAACCATTCGGATACAATTCGGGAGCAATGGCACGGTGCATTGTCTTGCTGCAGGATGAGGTCCCCAGTGGATGTTGAAGACACACAAACGGGAGCAAATAGTCGTCCAGGATATCTCGGTAACGTTGACATGTGAGGGACGATGTCACATGTACCAGGGGTCCCATTTCAGTCCACGTAAGCAGTCCCCAGACGAGAATGCCACCCCCACCAGCTTGAAGAGTACCCTGCTGGCAAGAAAGATCTATCGCTTCATGTGGTTTGCGCCGTACTCGCATCCTGCCATCCGCATGTACCAACGTGAATCTTGACTCATCAGTCCAGGCAACATTTTTTCACAAGTCTAGGGTCCAGTGGCGATGTTCCCGTGCCCATGCTAATCTCTGCACCCTGTGATGTGCGGTCAGCAGCGGTACCCTCGTGGGACGATGGCTTCTGTACCCCATAGCGAAGAGATGGTTCTGGATGGTGTGGCTGCTTACACGATTTTGTGCACCAGTGTTAAATTGCAGAGTTATTTCTTGCACTGTGGCCCGTCTATCCGCTGTTACAATGCGAGGTAGCTGACGATGACCCTGCTCATCTACACGCTGTTGTCCACGGCAGTTGGCCCTTGCAGGGATGGTTTTACCGGATTCGATGTACTCACGGTGTACCCGTGGCACAGTGGCTCGTGAAAATCCCAGTGCCTGCACGTCTTCCGAGATGGAGTGACCCATTCATCGGCCCCCAACACTTTGCCTACGATCAAATGTGCTTAGATCCTTCGTCTTACCCATACTGCGTCCGACTCTTACTGATTCCCGTCGCATCACTCCTTATACACATATTGTCGGATCGCTGCATACGTCATGTCGTTTCCGTTTACAGGGACGCCCACAGCGACACATTTGCATAACGCCAGCTGTCTCTAATTCAATTGCTCTTCAGCATAGTTCGCAAAACATTACTGAAGATCTCATAGGAAAGTGACGTGATTTAAGATGCTCACCCTGGGAAGACAGTAGGTTCTCGGAATGACAGTAAGTTCTAGGAATGAAAGGAGGTTCTCCCGCTGGGATGACAGTAGGTCCTCGAAAATGTGGTGTGAATATCAGAAAATCTGTTCCATTCGTGAAACGTAGAAAGTGTAAGAGCACACAAAAAGGGATTGACGCAGTAACAAGCCACTACTAAATGCGTTAGCTGTGGGAAAATGGCAAAAGACATTCGAGATCACAGCGTGCTATACATTGCACGATCTTCCTTGCATTAGCCGAAAACTTTTCCGTATACTATTACTGTCTGAAGCTAACTAGACAAAAGATTTACCATGGTTTTAGGGATAGTGGAACTGGACCATGGACGATTTAAAAACAGTAATGTTTTCTAGGGAACAGGTTTTAAACTGCATCATACCAATGGGAGGATGAAAATTTGGAAACAACAAGATGAGATAATAGATCCGCCTTGCATGGTCACGACTATCCAGGCTGGAAGAAGCAGTGTACTTAAGTGTCCTATTTTTCATGAGGATTTTAGAATCTTTGATTTGAGGGAACCCAAGTCTATGGATATTTAAAGATCGTTGCTGATGAAGTTCAGCTAAAAATAGTCGCTCTCCTTCTCGATGGAGAGACCCTTCTGGTACGACAAAGCACACACAACAGCGTCCACATTCCCTTCGTGTGGTTTCAATGAAAAGATTGTGACATTTTCCTGCCTCAGCGTATGACATCAATCCCCAAACCTCAATCCCATTGAACATCCACGAGATGAAAAATCAGACGTGTGGATCCAATGCTATCTTATCTACTTGAAATGGAGTATACCATTGTAGATGCGTTGGAAAGTCACCTAAATATGGTGGAATCAGTGGTGATGCACACTCCTGACATTTTGAAAGCCAAAGACTGACTTTTTCAAGTCTGTTTGACTTAATTGTTTGCCAACGTGATCTAAAGAAATAAATTCTGAGGAGTTCTGACGTGACGTTCCCATCAGGAAGCATAACAAGAGATAGCAAACATTTACTTAAGAGAAAGTAAGCAAAATCAGAAGGTTAAATAGTCAGTATACATCACAAGCGTTTATAGCTTCTGAATCTCTGATATCAAGAAACAAAGTCTTTGTGTAATCTTAGATATTCATATTCAGAGTCACTTTTTGATCCCTTCGGTCTTCCCCCTTTGATTATATTAATTATTTTTTTCGCTCCTTCGAAGTTCTTGATAATATGCGCTGTTATAATTTATGAAAATACATTGATTTATCCGTGTATATTTTATTATTTTGCACTTTGATAAAAAAGGTTCACAAATTATTGAATTTTGAGCATGTTTTTTTTAGAGTCCTGGCGAATTACCTTGGATGGAATGTAATTAAGAAACTTGGCAAGCACACTACAAAAAAGTTCAGAGAGAATCAATTCGAGCTGGTCAGAGTTCTCATGGGAGTTCAGGAGGATGAGAACCTGGAGAACACTTGCATAAGCGAAACAACTAAACTTCTAGAGTTCGCTGTTGGTCGCCTTTATGTGGACAAATACTTCCCCGAAAACAAAAAGCGCAGCGTAAGTTTCATATCTTTTTCCAACTCTTAGGTATCACCGTTGTCTGAGTTCTTTGGTAGTGATGTTAGCTGTCATGAAGCGTCATGTATGCTCCGCTTCTTTTGGGTGGACCATTTTCTGCGGCCGTCTGGCAAATGATTTCTCCTATTTTTCTTTCCTGGTATACTGCAATCCCACCAACTGCCCTTGGCAGAGCCCTTTATTTTCATTTGAAGATTGTTAAGACATATTTTCTTGAAAAAACAAGCGCTTTTTATCCTTACTGTTGGTCCTACTCTTTGATTTCCGTATTCTGATCTGTCAGGATGATCTACTGTCATCTATAATTAGGCAGGTAAAGAACACTTTAATTTTGCTGTTCTTGCCACAAGTACTTTTATTTGCACTATGTGGAAAATGGAGTAGTATTCACGTAAAAGCCAGAGCTCATCAACAGAACTAACCTCAGTAAAGTATCATTATGTGACTGAGTTTCGTCATGTGTCTCTGATAGATCACTTTCTGCGGTTATGGTTTACAGCTAGAACTCATCAACAGCAGTAACATCGGTAAAGCATCATAATGTCATGGAGTTTCGTCATGTGTTCTGGCAGATTGCTTCCTGCGGTTGCGGTTCAACTTAAGGCTAAAGCCCACCAACAGCTTTGTTAGTGTGACTGAAGGTTTAACAACTATCATGAGCAACTCAATGGGCTATGAGCAGTCGTTCGCCCCTAATTTAGGGCCATTTACTCCAGGGAAGGGAGAGAGCCAGTACCGTAAGACAAACACAACATCCATGCCTCACCGGGATTCGAACCCGGACCCTTCACGGACGAATGGTCACAAGCCATCGCTCATACCGCTGCGCCATCGGGGCGGCCCATCATCAGCAGTAACCGCGGTAAAACATCATTAAGTCATTAAGTTTCTTCATGTGTTCTGGCAGATCGCTTTTTGCGATTAGGGTTCAGGAAACAGTTACGAGAGCCGCCCCGGTGGCGCAGTGGTCTAGGCGATGGCCTCTGATCATTCGTCCGAAAGGGATCCGGGTTCGAATCCCGGTGAGGCATGGATGTTGTGTTTGTCTTACGGCACTGGCTCTCTCCCTTCCCTGGAACCAGTGACCCTGAATTAGGGACGGACGACTGCTTATAGCCCATTGAGTTGCTCACGTAGGTCGTAAAACCTACAATAAAAAAAAAAAGAAAGAAACAGTTACGAGAGGACAAGAGAACTGGCGTGGAGGATATATCCCACACATGACGAGACAAATCAATGAAAATATATACTGTAGTTCCTTTAAAACCATTCACGTTCAAAATGAGAATACAATATATTACAAGAAGTTATTTACTGAATTATTGCAAAGGAATATTATGAAAAACTGTACAACAATGCTGAAAAATGAAGAATTTTTTTGAGCTCAATATAATTCATACATTTTCTGCGTAATTTAATACGATATACAGTATATATATATATATATATATTGTCAATAATGTGATGATGATAATATATATATATATATATATATATATATATATATCATCATCATTGTCAACCATTTCAACCCACTGCTGAACGAAGGTCTCTCCAAGTTTCTTCCACAACGGTCTGTCTTGTGCCAGTCTCCTCCATGTTACTCCCACATACTTTCGAATTTCATCCACCCATCTCCCATGCGGTCTTCTTCTGGGTCTTGTCCTGTTCCTTGGAATCCAATCTAAAATTTCGACTGTCCATCCATCGATGGACTGTCCTTCTGGCAGTATGTCCAGCCCATTGTCATTTCAGGGATTTTACTCTGATCATGATGTTTTCCACTCTTGAGATTTTTCTGATCCACAAGTTCCTCTTCTTATCTTTCCTGGTTACACCAAGCATGCACCTCTCCATGCTACTTTGAGTTGTCTGCAGCCTTTGTATGTCTCTTTTAGTTAATGTCCACGTCTCTGCACCATACGTAAGCACTGGAAGTATGCATTGATGAAACACTTTTCTTTTAAGACATAATGGCATATTGCTCTTGAAAATTATGCTGTTTCTTTCAAAAGCTCTCCAGGCTGAGGGACTGCCAGCACATCTCACATCTCAACTACTGTCGATGAAATAGAATAGCGACTTCGTGGTATTTGGCGTTCTGTCCCTCAGGAGGACATCATAGTCATCTATCTGTGATGTTCTCCTGAGGGACAGAACGCCGAATTGCGCGAAGTCTCTATTCCATTTCAACGACATTGGTTGGCGCACCTATTGTCGTTGTTGGAGTTGTCTGCCCAACATATCCCAGACATGTTCAACATGTGAAAAGTCGACGGGCACCGCGCTAACCTTAGTCATGTCTCTCTTCACCTCAACAGGCGGTTGTAGTCCATGATGAAAGGCCCGGTGATGCCTTTCCAAGTGTTAATGTAGCTCTGCGAATATATCTGAGCATGATGGTCACTAGTTGTTCAAGACAGCGATCATTCAGCAAATTATTTTAGAACCACCATGACACATGAAAGACTAAG
The DNA here is from genome assembly GCA_039090855.1 of Macrothele yani. Taxonomy (NCBI): domain Eukaryota; kingdom Metazoa; phylum Arthropoda; class Arachnida; order Araneae; family Macrothelidae; genus Macrothele; species Macrothele yani. Next base: position 135,868,663 of record CM077001.1, read on the forward strand.
TGTTCGGTGCCCACGGGATGCAGAGAGCAGTGTTCTGAAGATGATACAGTATGAAGAATTCACTAACGGTTTTTCAGATGTCAAGTGCAGACAGAAAGACCTTCGGCAGGTGTTGTACTGTTTCTATCAATGCATAACATGTCAGATCCAATTACATGCAGTAAAACGACTGTGATGTGTAAATTTGGTGAATTGTCCTTTTTGCTGTGTATTTTAATTTCTTTGTTCGAGGGGCCCCACCGAACCTAAAGTTCCCCGGTCCCCCTCCCAAGATATAAATCCGGCGCTGGCATGTGCTGTAATAAATGTCATAAGGTTTCGTACACGAATAAATGTTATGTCATACAACAACACATGCAATAAAATTTCATGTACAAATAAATGTTATAAGACGTCATACAAATGTTATAAGATTTCATATGCCGATAAATGTTCGACCATTATTATACTCACATCTCCAAACCCTAAGCACGAAAGGGAGTTTTCCAACTAAATGGGAAAATTGAAAGTACACCACAGAAATACGAGGTATTATACTTTTAACACACACAGACACGAAAACTGCATACGTGATCCGGAGCTAACAGTATCTGGAATTATCTCGCTTAATCTAAAACAGTTAGCTGGCTTAAATTATGTATACTCAGACGCTCATATACACCGATGAAGCAATACATTATGACCACTTACCTAATAAGCTGTAGGACCCCCTTTAGCCAGCAACACAGCGGCCACTCGCATTGATTCCATGAAGTGGCGATTAGTATTCTACGGTACCTGGTACCATAATGTCAGCAGCAGGTCCTCCAGTACCCGTACATTTCGTGGTGGTGGTGATTATAGCACAAACTCTCTTTTCCAAGTCGAACCACAAATATTCGATTGGGTTCACGTCAAGTGAATTTGGAGGCCAGGGCATTGGCAGAAAGTTACCAGCGTGTTCCTCGAAACTACCCCTTGACGATTCTGGCAGTGTGGCATGGCGCATTATCCGGTTGGAAATGGCCGTCACCAGCAGGGAACACTGTTTCCATGAATGTGTAAACTTGGTCTGAAACGATATTCAGAAACCTGACAGCTGTCAGGGATTGTGCTATTGGGATAATGGAGACTAAAGTGTCACGAGAGAGCATCGCCCACAGCATAACACCGCCGCATCCTGCCGGTTTCCGCCCCAAAGTGCATCCAGGTGCCGTAGCCTCCTTTGGTAATCTGCGTATCCGCGCTTGGCCGTCTACGTGATGCGCGAAGAATCTTGATTCGTCAGACCAGGCCACTTTCTTCAAATCATCAAAGTTCCAATCTCGATTATCTTGGGCCCATTTCATGCGTTGTTGGCGATGACGTGCAGTGAGCCTGGGGACCCGGCTGGGTCTTCGGCTATGCAGGCCCTTGCGCAGAAGGCTACGGTGAACTGTGTGCTGTTACACATTGCCCTGATCACCACTGTTGATACTGCGGGTAATTTGTCGCACTGTGTTCCTGAGGTCGCCGTGAACAACGCGCAACAATTTCCGCTACCGTCTGGCTTCAATGAGCTGCGGACGACACACAGCTGAATGACGTTTCGTCGTTTAGCCATCTGTGCACCACTTTTGATATGTACTAACAACGGCGGCACGTGAACAACCCACAAGCCCCGTTTCTTAGATCGTAGTACCGAGGCGCCGTGTCATCACAATTTGTCCTTTATCAAACCCCGATAAATTGGCTGCTTTTCTCCAAAAAGTCTACTAACCGGAAGCCGGTCCTCAGGCCTAAACCTGTTGAGAATTCTTTCTCAAAAGGTTTTTCAATATGAGTGGCGGTCCAAGGGAAAAAATGTTTAGTTGAGTTTTCAGGAGCCCAGATTTTGCTGCAAATACTTTAGAAGCAGAAATTAAAACTTATGCTCCCTGGTGGCGAAACTATTCTTTACCAAACATGAGAAATTATATGAAAAATATTTTCCATCAGGTGTTGAATGCGATACAGGAAGAATTTTTCAAATTGGAGTTTTAGAAGCAGAAATAACGCAGAAAACGCAATTGACCATTGCGCATCCTAGTGGAAAATCTATGATTTACTTGAACATTTTGAATTTATATGAAAAGCATTTTGCATCGGAAACACTATCCAATAAAGAAGGAATTTTTCAAATCGGAAGCCTAGAAGTGGAGATATTGGCAAAAATAAGATAAATATATCAACGTCCCCTGGCGTAGAAACCATGCATTATTTTAAGAAGAAAATTTTTCCTAAAAGGTTTGTCGTAATGAGTAGTATCGGTCTACAAACGACTTTTTTTCAATCGAGATTTTAGAAGCTCATGTTTTGCTGCAAATACATCAGAAGCGGAAATTAAGTCTTACGCCCCCTGGTGGCCAAACCATTTTCTACAAAAATTAGAAATTATGTGCAAAAGATTTCCCATTAGGAGCTGTATCCGGTGCAGACAGAATTTTTCAAATCGGAGATTTAGAAGCGGAAAAGGGGAAACGCAATTTACCTTCACGCCCCCTAGAGAAAAGTCCATGAATTACTTGAAAATTTTGGAATTATATGAAAAACATGTCACACTGGAAACACTATCCAACAAAGAAGGAATTTTTCAAATCGGTCTCCTAGAAGTAGTGATATTGACAAAAATAACATATACATCTACGCCCCTGGCGTAGAAACCATGCATTATTTTAAGAAGAAAATGTTCCTAAAATTTTTGTCGACATGAGTAGTATCGGTTCACAAACGACTTTTTTCTTATTCCAGATTTTAGAAGCTCATATTTTGCTGCAAATACATCAGAAGCGGAAATTAAGGCTTACGCCACCTGGTGGCCAAACCATTTTTACAAAAAATTGGAAATTATGTGCAAAGGACTTTTCATCATTAGCTGTATCCGGTGCAGAAAGAATTTTTCAAATCGGAGTTTTATAAGCAGAGATATACGGGGAAAGCAATTTACCTTAACGTGCCCCTGGCGGAAAGTCTACGAATTACTTCAAAAATTTTGAAATTAGATGAAAAACACGTCACGCTGAAAACACTATCCAACAAAGAAGGAATTTTTCAAATCGGACTCCTAGAAGTAGAGATATCGACAAAAATAAGATACACGTCTACGCCGCCTGGCGGATAAACAATGTAATATTTTAAAGAGAAGATATTCCGAAAAAGTTTATCGACGTGAGTGTCGTCGGTCTACGAAAGAATTTTTTTCAATCGAGATTTTAGAAGCTCAGATTTTATGGCAAATGCATCAGAAGAAAAATTAACACTTACGCCCCCTGGTGGCCAAAGTATTCTTTACCAAAAAAATTTGAAATTATATGCAAAAGATTTTCATCATTAGTTGTATCCGCTGAAGAAAACATTTTTCAAATCGGAGTTTTAGAAGAAGAGATGTCGGGGAAAACGTAATTTAATTTTACGCCACCTAGCGGGAAATCTATGCGTAATTTGAAAAAGTAACAAACCTAAAATACTCTTTGACATAAATGTAATCGAGAGATACAAGAATTTTTTCAACCGGATGTTTAGAAGCAAATATGTGGAACAAAACGAATTTTTGTATTCGACAGCATATACATTTAAGCCTTCTAGCGGCGAAATTGTACATCTAAAAAAAAAAACGAAATAACGGATCATCATTCGCATATTTCAAGCTTTCCAATGCAAAAAGAATTTTTTAAATCGGACTAATAGTTGCAGAGATATGGTGTCTGCAGGCGGACGGACGGACGTTCTAAAAAATAAGCGTTTCGTCTCGATTGAATCGCCCTGTATTTCTAAAAACGCAACTTTTCCTGTCTCAAAAACGATCTTCTAAATCGGATTTCGAGAAGAAAAAGGTAATGACGGGAAAGATTGTACGCACTTATACTACTTAGAGTTAAAAAAAAAAAAAAAAAAAAAGAAAACAGGCGGATTATTCAAAATACACATTATTCAAAATCTCTCTATTCTAAAAAAAAGCAACTGCCGCCGCTGTTTTAGAAATTTCGCGGCACTCTTGCTTTCCTTGCTAGTTCGCAGTGCAAAACGTATAGAACACAAAAATAGGAAATTTACATCGTATGTAGAGAATTGTTTGGAGAATACGCTGAAATAAACCGTTTCTCGATTCTATCGATACTTCAAGAGCTATTGTGTTTCAAAGTTAAGGTAAGCAAAAAAGTGCTATCAGGTCGCTTTCCGGACACACTTACAGCGTCAGAACCACGAAACTTTGTAGGCATGTAGTGCCATGACCGAAATTTTGCACCTCGTCGCCCTTTTTTTTTAATTTTGATTTAGCTTACGAGAAATTAAATTTCTAAATTTCACAAAATTCTCTATTTCGCTATGGGATCCATTTAAAAAAATGGATATATGGCAAACTATAAATCATAACGCATTGCAATTTTTACAGCATAAACTTACAACTGTCGTCCCTTTTTTACAAAAGAAATTTAAGAAAAAGACAGTTTCTGATTTTTAAGCATTTTTTAAAGACGCAAAGAAAAGAAACGAACGGCTTGTCTGTCTTCACGATAACCACAAAGGGACGTTCTGGTCCCGTGACCTGCTGTCATGGTGACGCAGAGAATTTGTTATGCATATGTTTGGTTGGTAAAACTATCTCAGTTGTCTAAGGTGGACGTCAAGTAATTTTGCTTCCTATACTTCCAATGGAAAAACACGAAAAAATATAACCATAATTATGTAATCCAACATTTGTTTGCCTACTGACGTCATCAAAGTACAGGTCGCTCCATCTTTTTTTTTCTGGTTCCAACACCATCAAAGGAAAATTTATTGATTTTTTATATAATTATGGTTATGTTTTAGAAAATATTAAGTATTCCAAGTTATAATATGAAGTTATTTTAATCGATGTTCAAATTTTCATCCTTGCGAACACAATAATTGTGAAGGAAATGTGTACAAAAGTTTTTCCATTGTAAGTATAGGAAGCAAAATTACTTGACGTCCACCTTAACGGTTTAGCATAACGGTTTACGGTTTACGGTTTACGGAAATGCTTTTTGAACCGCTTTTGTTTTTCTTAGAGGTAAATTTAGTAAGTGCTATAAGTTCAAACGACAAAGGTCCGACCTTCCAAAAATTAACGGCAGTAAAAAAACTCTAAAATTTCGAAATAATAAGCCTTATTTACTTAGACATGCAATAAAAATTGAAATTTATATGAATTTTCCAGTTTTTATTTCATGTGATATACTTAGAGATCGGGCTGCAGGGCCCGAGCGCTACTCGGAAACGAGCGTAGCGAGCCTAGAAATGCAGCCCCTAGTATTTTTAAAATTTATAAAATACTAAAGGATTGAATTACGAGCAGTTTTCTACAAAATAAATGGTATCCCATACTTAGAAAATTTTCAACTGGATTTTTAGAAAAGCAAAAACATCTGGAACTGGATGAATGCATCTCCTTCCTGTGCATCAGAACTATTTGTTAAGGATAATCAAAAAATGTACACCAAATGTTCTTCGTTGTAGATAGATATGCTACTGAAAAGGAATTTTTGAAATCATATTTTGAGCAGCAAAGATATCGAAGAAATTAACATCACTTTTCGCCGACCAGTGGGAAAATTATGCGTTATTTGAAGAGAGATGTTTATGACCCAATATACGCAGACTCTCTTTTTCTATTCGCCCTTCCTATTTCTTTCACTTAATTTTTGTAGTTCTTTGTATACTGAGAGTGAAAAAACTCCTGTGTTCTTCAATATTAACGAATCTAAGGCCTTCCATCCCAGGAGTCAAACTGTTAAGCTTATTTTTTACAAATATGGATATTGCGCACGTGATCTTCTTTACCTTGCGCTTATAATATTGGAACAGTGAATCGACGAGCTTAAAACGCTGCGCTACCGGGCTTCCCATATAAAAAAGCGTTACTTTTTTTTTAATTCTTAACAAGAACATTTTTTTTAATTTAAAATATTATGACTTTTTTCATACTTTTGTTTCTTTTGTTCTCACAGGTCGAGCAGATGATAGAAGACATTCGTTCAGCATACAGACTGACCTTGATGGAAAACACGTGGATGGATGAATATACAAGGAGTAAAACTCTGGAAAAGGTACCTATTTCTACCTTATCGTTCATTTCAAATCTCTTTTTCTATTCGCCCTTCCTATTTCTTTCACTTAATTTTTGTAGTTCTTTATACGTGTTCTTACGATCACCTGCTATCAGATAGTAATACTTTCAAATTTTGGCTTGAATTTGGAAAGCGGATATTTCTTCTGAAGTAGTTGGCCATCATTATTTTTTTCAAAAAGATCTGTTAATATTGGAAGCAGATATTTTAAGTGCTCCGCTCTTCAATTCGTATAAATATACAGCTGGTGTTATGAATGAATGAATGAGAACGAATTATATAAATTAGAGGAAATTAAAATAATTTTACTGGACCCATCCCCCAATTTCTACTCCCCCCAAAGGAAAATGGAGGATCAAACTGTCCACATTTTTCTTTTGGACTGTTTAGTCCTCCATTTTCCTATAAATACCCCCTTAAGTCCTATACTTTTACATTGAACATTCCTTTTATATTGGAATAACAATACGTGTCTCATCTTAAAGACATATTCCCCCCTAAATTGGCCCTTTGTTTTATGTTACTCTTATGAATAATTTCTCTTATTTACTAGAATTTTTCTCAAATTAGATACTCGTTCCCTCTTTAAATGTGCCGCCACCTCACATTAAGTACAGGCAATTGTCCACTTACTAACTTAACATATTTTCCTATTCTCATAATAATTCTGTTGTTTCCTCTTGATAGGTCACTCTTCCTCGGTGCTTAAGAAGTGAGGGAGTCATGATCATGTGGCATTTGCTTTGATTTTAATTCCTTAGAAAATTGAGTTGGTCAAAATTGTTATGTAGATTTCTAGTAATTTGTTTTGCGTTTTTCAGGTTTTCACAGCTTTTAGTTTTTGGAGACTTCTGAGCTTCACCCTCTGTTGAATTTCATTTTCTGGTGCAGAGACCGATTTCTCTAGCGTCAATCTTGAGCCTGCTTTATTTAAGAATTTTAGTTTTTTTTTATTAATTATTATGAGGATTTCACTAGATTTTATTTCGGGAGGATGGGATTCAGTGTAATTTATTTTAATTTTTGCCTAATTTATTTAAAGCCTATGATTATTATTATTATTATTATTATTATTATGAGATTCCACCTCTTCCTGAGGTTTTTCTTCTCTTCCTCCCGGGACGGGTACGAAGTGGTATTTCTTTCTCTCAGTTGTCCAAGAACGTCCTTACTATCCTACAAGTGTTCAGGATAGCTGTCTTCTGTAGTGTCATGTAGGTGTTAGGTTGAAGGTCTAGTGCCTGTATAAAGCCGTGAATGGTCTTAGGTACAACTCCTGTGGTTGATATTACTATGGGGACGGTAGTGACGTTCTCCATATGCCACATTTCCTGGACTTCGTATCGTAGGTCGTTATACTTTGTCAGCTTCTTTCCGTGCATCATCTGAATGTTGCACGTGTTAGGCACTGCTATGTCAATGAGGTATGTCGACTTCTTCTCCTTGTCGACCAGGACGATGTCGGGCCGATTGTGCGGGACGGTCTTATCTGTTCTGATCGATCTGTCCCAGTGCATCTTGAGGACGTTGTTCTCTAGAAGCGTTGTTTGCTCATACTTGTAGTAGGGGACAAACTTAGTTGCAATGAGGTGGTACTTTCTTGCCAATTTCTGATAGACAAACTTGGCGATTTACTTGTGCCTGTTCGTGTACTCTATTTGTATGAGGACTCTGCATCCTGCTGTGATATGTTGGATAGTATCTGGCGCTTGATGGCATTGCCGACATGTGTCGCTTTCTACTGACGTGTCCTTCAGGATATGTTTCCGGTAGTTTCTGGTGTTTTGGGGTCATACTTGTAGTAGGGGACAAACTTAGTTGTAATGAGGTGGTACTATCTTGCCAATTTCTGATGGACAATCTTGGCGACTTGACTCTGCCTGTTCGTGTACTCTGTTTGTGTGAGAACTCTGCACCATATGTTGGATAGTATCTGGCGCTTGATGATATTGCCGATATGTGTCACTTTCCACTGACGTGTCCTTCAGGATATGCTTACGGTAGTTTCTAGTGTTTATTATTATTATTATTATTATTATTATTATTATTATTATTATTATTACATGTGCATGCATAAAGCTAAATACAGTGAAACTTCTGTATAACGGCCACAGCTCGGACCAGTAACTGTTGTAGGGTTGTAGAGAGGTGGCCGTTTTTCGGAAGTTATATCTAAATTTACACTTATTTAGATCTAACAAAAACTTAAGAATCACTTATATTTTCATAGCAAATTTTTATTCCAACAAAACGTGGATGAAAATATTTTAATATAGAGTAAACAAGGATGAAAAGGACATGTACTCACATAAATAGTCATGAACTTGCTCTTGTTAGTAGAGAAATCGATAAAAAACAAAGTATGCCATTTTTTTGGCGTTGGCTCACAATAACTAAACTTCATAGAAAACAAATAATTTTTCATAGATCATTTTAATAGGGTGCATGCCCATATTAAATATTAAGTATTGCAATGCATTACTGACATCAGTGGGCTGTGCTTTTCACGAGATTTTCCAGAAGAACCTGAGGTTTCTCCATTCTTCTTTAAGCGCCATCACTAGGTCCTTTTTTTGGTGCCAGATGTTCAGCAATGCTCCTTCCCAGAGCGTTCCAAGCATTTTCGATTGAATTTAGGTCGGAGAAGTAGGAAGGCTACTCCATTCGGTCGGTCCCTTCGCTCTACAACAGTTCATCAACACATGATGATAGATGAGGACCGGTTTTGTCGTCCATAAAAAAGAATTTCCCGCACCACCACGAAACAGCCTTACATGTTCTAAAATGACCTCCTCGCAATAATACTGGGCATTCATTTACAAGACAACACTAGGAGCTCTGTACATCCATTGATTGTAATCCCAGAGCAGACCATTTCTCCACCACTCCTGTAATGGTCGATTTCTACGATGTTTCTGGCTGAATAGTTAGTGCGGGTTTCTCGTCAGATGTATTGTCATCTAGAGTCAGACGATAAATAAAATTGGCTTTAGCCTGCGAATAGAACATTGTCACTTTGCTCTTCAGTCCATGTGGAATGTTCACGATACCATCGATAGCGAGTTGTTTTGCGTGCTGGGGTCAATAGAAAACACTGCACAGGTTTTCGAGCATACAACACCGATAGCTAGATGTTTTGCGTGATCGGGTCACTGGAATACACTGTACAGGTTGTCGAACTTACAACATCGTAATGCGACTTGCTTTGCGTGTTTTAGTGAATGGAACACACACACTGTACAGGTTTTCGAGCATACAGCATCGATGGTGAGTTTTATTTGCATGCTGGGGTCAATGAAACCCATTTTACAGGTTTTCTGGCATGCAATATCTATAGCATGATGTTTTGCCTGCTGGGGTCAATGAAACACACAGGTTTTCGGGCATACAACATCGATAGCGAGTTTTTTTGCGTGTTTGGGTCAAAGTGTACAAGTTTTCGAGTATACAGTATCGTTGGCCAGTTGTTTTGCGTGCTGAGGTCAATGGAACACACTGCACAGGTTTTCGAGCATACAACATCCATAGCGAGATGTTTTGCGTGCTTGGGTCAATGGAATACACTGTCAGGTTGTCGAGCTTACAACATCGTAAAGCGACTTGCTTTGCGTGTTTGGGTGAATGGAACACACACACACACTGTACAGGTTTTCGAGCATACAGCATCGATGGTAAGTTCTTTTGCAGGCTGGGGTCAATGGAACACATTTTACAGGTTTTCTGGCATGCAATATCGATAGCAAGATATTTTGCCAGCTGGGGTCAATGGAACACACAGGTTTTCGGGCTTACAACATCGACAGCGAGTTGTTTTGCGTGTTTGGGTCAATGGAACAAAGTGTGCAAGTTTCCGAGCATACAGCATCGTTAGAGAGTTGTTTTGCGTGCTGAGGTCAATGGAACACACTGTACAGGTTTTCAAGCGTACAACATCGATAGCGAATTGTTTTGTGTCTGGGGTCAATGGAACACACTGTGCAGGTTTTCGAGCGTTCAATCCGAAATTATAAACAAAGATAACTAAATGTTAATCGTAACGTTGTACGCAGACTTTGAGACGTTTCCAAAAAACAAAGACTCTGACAAGAAACCGGATGAAGATATATGTATAGGTCCATTATCTTCTAAGAATACAGGCATCGACAAGGTACGGCACAAGAGCATAGGCTCACAAGCCCATTTCAGCGGCGTTCTGACCTAATTGCAGGCAGGCAAACTTTTGTTTTGGGAACTACTGCACTCAAGTAGTTGCAGGAGGGTGGCCTGTACGGTATGCCAACAGTAGTGCCTGTTAGAGATGAGTTCGGGCTCGGTTTTCGAAGCCCGAAATGTTTCGGCTTAAGCCCGACTGAGCCTCATGAGGTCTGTGTACTGTGGGGTCCGAGCCCGACTTTTGCAAATGCTGATCCCTTTATCCGATTTTTCCATGAAACAGGAAGGTGCATGGAATATGATGCTCATCATTTATGAGTCTCATTAGGAAGAATATAACCTTGAAAGAAAATTTATATTTTACAGCTTCACAAAACATTTTGCAGTAGCTGATATTTTTTCCTTGTCTAAGAAAAAGAAACTATCTACCTTTTTTGTGTATGAAGAGGAGATGGTCTTCACGCATGTTTTGGCATGACGCAAAAGTGTGCTAGATCCTGAAGAACTTTTATATTTCAAAATGCACTCACATTTCTCACACTGAACATAATCCAATTTTGCGTTGTTCGTGCAATCAATAATTTGGAGAAAAAGCTTTCCACACGATAGATTTTTACCAGTATTTAACTTTTTTCGTATAACTTCAGGATACGGATCATTCATATTGTAATGCGCAAATAGATAAAAAGAGTAACTCAACTTAAAGGATGAATGTTTAGTGTAGGCGACAGTAACAGCTATTAGAAAAGCTTTGTTTAATTTGTTGTAAAATGCTGGGGACGAACTTCCATCCTAAGAGCTGAGGTCTGAAGGCCGGCTTCACACAGGTGGAACAAATCCGTCGGCGCAATTAATCTCCCAGTTGGTTTTTTACTTTGATTCATCTCTCATCATGCCGCAGAGCTATTCTTCACAACATAGTAGAACTGCATATATTTATCTACCCTGCACATTCTAATTTATAACAGATTTTTATTCTCCTGTGTATTACGTTTCAACGACAAATTTATAATACTAGCGGTTTTTCCTTTTCCCCTCTCCATCTGTATTATTGCGGATGGTTCTTTTGAGCATTGAGGTCGTCTTCTCTGATGTGTCCAAGGGCAATTTTAGTTGGCCACTGAACTGACCGTCCAACTGCGTCTGTGCGAAGGTGGAGTTTCCTAATCTCTATTTCCTCTGCCTCAACCCCCTACTTTCCTAGGCTAATTACTCTCTCAAAAAGCACTTAAGCTCTCACACAATGACACATCAATTCCCTTCCCATGCAGTCAGGATTCACTGATACACTTCCGGAAAAAAACTGATTCTTCTTCCTAAAACTCAGAGGGAAAAAAACGGAAAAGAAAGACTCAGTATTTTAACATAACAAGAGGAGCCCTCCGAGATGTAGTTAATATGCTATTCGTAACTCGTCTGAGCCCGAGATGTAATTAATATGCTATTCGTAACTCGTCTGAGCTAGAGATGTAATTAATATGCTATTCGTAACTCGTCTGAGCCCGAGATGTATATAATTAATATGCTATTCGTAACTCGTCTGAGCCCGAGATGTAATTAATATGCTATTCGTAACTCTTCTGAGCCCGAGATGTAATTAATATGCTATTCGTAACTCTTCTGAGCCCGAGATGTAATTAATATGCTATTCGTAACTCGTCTGAGCCCGAGATGTATATAATTAATATGCTATTCGTAACTCGTCTGAGCCCGAGATGTAATTAATATGCTATTCGTAACTCTTCTGAGCCCGAGATGTAATTAATATGCTATTCGTAGCTCGTCTGAGCCCGCCAGAGCCCGAGATGAAACTGATGATGCTATTCGTACCCCGCTCGATCCCGACTCATTTCTAGTGCCTGTGTGTCCATCTGGCACAGGAGAACGCGGTTGCATTGGCACAGGAAAACGCGGCTACGTTGGGGCAGAGTGCTCGTGACCTTGACTAGAGATCAATGGAAATTACTTTTCAACGATGAATCCCGATTTTCTGTATAGAGAAGCTCTTGCCGTATACTCATCTTCAAAGAATCTGGGTCACGTCCAACTTTCTCTCAGAGACTCCTGAAGCACCTGTAATGGGCGCAGTGTCATAGTTTTGGCTACCATGTCATTCGTTGGAGGCATCCAGGAGGTATAAGGCTGCACAAAAGTTTCGAGAAAGTCATAGATTCCCATACGGGACTTTATGCCGGTGCAATAGGGAAAAATTTCATTTTGCAGGATAATACTAGACATTACCGTGAGTCACTGGTTGACAAATACCTGGAAGCAAATACCGTTCGTCGCATATAGTGGCAAACATGTTCTCTCGATCTGAATCCCATCGAGGATGCATGGGATACTCTATATAAATGAGTTGCTACCTTCCAACCATCACTACAAAATCCTTCCATGAGCCGGCAGGTGCTGTTGTCCGCCAGTTGGCGTTATTATCACAGCAGCCTTTGAAAAGTCTCATGAACGACATACACAATCTCTGTGAACACGATATTACAGTCAGGGGGTAACTACATCCTTATTGTGTCCTTCATCTACATTCCACATCCCTTACCAACCTTCATCTTCTATTCCACACACCTTACTTACCGTCGTTTGCTATTCCACATGTAACGTACCAGGAGATGTGACGTACCTGCCAGAAGGACGCACACGACATACAGGCAGATAGGAATCAGAATAAAACGTCCGCGTAGCTCAATTGGTAGAGTGACTTATTCCGGAATGAGGGGATCCGGGTTCGAATCCCGGCGTAGACCAAAAATGACGGAGAAATTTACTTCGTTATACACATCCTTTTTCGACATTCATATCCTATTCCACATCCCTTACTGACCTTCATGTCCTATTTCACATCCCCAATTAACCTTCATATTCTATTTCACAGCCCTAATTAACCTTCGTACCCTATTTCTCACCCCTTGTTGGCTTTCATGTCCTATTCCACATCCTTTTTTCGACCTTCATCTCCTGTTCCACATCCTTTTTCGACCTTCATCTCCCATTCCACATCTTTTTTCGACCTTCATCTCCTATTCCACATCCTTTTTCGACCTTCATCTTCTATTCCACATCCTTTTTTCGACCTTCATCTCTTATTCCACATCCCTTTTTCGACCTTCATCTCCTATTCTACATCCTTTTTTCGACCTTCATCTCCTATTCCATAACCTTTTTTCGACTTTCATCTCCTATTCCACATTCGTTATTGATATTCATCTCCTATTCCACATCCTTTTTTCGACCTTCATCTCCTATTCCACATCCTTTTTCGACTTTCATCTCCTATTCCGCATTTGTTATTGACATTCATCTCCTATTCCACATCCTTTTTTCGACTTTCATCTCCTAATCCACATCCTTTTTTTGACTTTCATCTCCTATTCCACATCCTTTTTTCGACTTTCATCTCCTATTCCACATCCCTTATTGACCGATTCCTCGTATTTCAAGCGGTGTGCCGTTTAGCATCACTTGTTATTACATGATGGAAAAAAGGCCTTTCTTGGGAGGGTTTTGAATTGTATGGTAACACTGCTTGCGAAACCATAGCAGTGATTCCGTATCGTCGTTGTGCAAGTTCCGAGCCAAATATTTACATCTGAATCGAATGTATAGCCAATTTTTGCTAATATTTCTTAAGTTTTGAAAACCTGTATAGTTTCAAAATGAAGAAGTGAAAGTGTGTTTCATGTTTTTTTTTCCACTAAATATTTTTACCTTTTTTTACAGCTGGATGCTATGGCAGTTCAAGTAGGGTATCCGTCTTGGATAAAAAGTGACAGAAAATTAAACAAATTTTATAGTGAGGTAAGTGCGATTTCAATACAATGTACTAAGATGTTTTTGTTTCCTGGAATTACAAATGATATCTGTGAGGATCTCTGCGAACGAGAGGCCCCTTTAAATACTTAAATATGATTTTTGTGTCTTTTTTGCGTCTATATGTATATGTTCAAGTGACAGCCGTGTAAGATATCTTGTACGAGAACGGACAATTTATCCTTACAAACTCACTGCTGGAAATTTGGGGGACATTGGTCCTCAACGACGCCATTTTGCTCGAACTCGGAAGATAGTCGTTGGTTGTCAAGTACATGGTGATATTCGGTACGCCTTCGAACATGATCGGAGGCGTAACTTAAGAAACATTCGTTACGAGGTGTCAACAATGCAACTCCCGAAAACGTTGGGGGGTTCGCGGAGGAAGGGAGACGAGGAGGACATTAGAGATTCGAAGCGCGAGGAGAATGAGATTTTACGGGGATACAACATAATGTTTTTTCGTTGTATGGGATATAACCCATAAAGCATGTAAATAATGTACAGTTGTATATATATATATATATCTTGAATAAATATTCGTATTTCTTAGAAAATGGATTTCTGAACTGAAGGTATTTTCCCTAAGGCCGTACTTTGTAAAGGACGAAACGAACCAAACGGGCCTGGGAACCACAGGCTCGCTAAAACATGTCACAATATCTTTTGCACCTGTGATCATGATCACAGGGTAATAAGACTTTTTGTTATTTATGAAGAATTATTTCCACGGGGAAATTCGTTTCCCAATTGTATATAACGAATCTTTGATGCTATGAAGAACCTAATGAGCTGCAGTAACCATAAACACATGGAATCGAGTGGTAGGAAATGAAATAACACTCAATAAAATCGTCTTTAACCGTATAAGTGGTGTTTATGCACATGAGTACTGTAGTACATTTTAAAACATTGGTGATAACAGCCATATATGTAGGTATAAGCTTTTTATGTAGCTTATGACGCACCACACAGGAGACGCACGCACGATCGTATCAGAATAATATGATCACCACCGGAATCACAGTGTACCCGCACAGGCGCGTCACAGAGTGCACGTGACAAGGTCTACAACACGGAGACATAAGCGGCCGACCAGGGCAGATGAACTATAGTGCTTCGAGCACAATGGACAGAGGTAGTGATTTGATGGACATTCAAAAAAGAATGATCATCGGCTACCATGCCGAGGGTGGAAGCATCTCAGAAGCAGAAGACTTCGTGGGCTGTTTGCGAGGTGCTGTAGTAAAAGTGTACCAAGAATGGACAGCTGGTACACCGAGTACATCTCGACGTTATGACTGTGGAGCCCTAAAAGCCATCGACTCCATAGGAGAACGTCGCCTCGGTCGACTGGTAAAGGAAAATCGACCAGATGAATGAGCATTGGGGCACCCGGGTACGTGTCCCCGATAACAGTGGAGCGAACCATGTTACACGTGGGTCTCTGCGTCAAGGCGCCCATGATAACTCAGATCCATCGGCAACGACGCCTGCTTCGCATGGGGCTACCCTTATTTTTTTTTTTTTTTTTTTTTTAGTGTTCAACGACCACCGTGAGGGGCTATTAGCAGTCGCCCGTCCCTAGTTTAGGGCCACTGACTCCAGGGAAGGGAGAGAGCCAACTCTTCTCGGACGAATGATCAGAAGCCATCGCTTAGACCACCGCGCCAGCGGAGCTGCTACCGACATTAAATAGTGGAAAAGTGGAAAAAAGTTGCCTTCACCGACGAGTCAAGGTTCTTACTCCACAGAAGTGATGGGCTGTGGGGCATACGGCGTCGGACACACGAGAACCAACACTCGGATACACTTATCGGTCAAGTACAGGCCGGCGGTTGCAGTGTGCATGTCTGGGTGATTTTTTCCTGGAATGACCTGGGGCCGCTGGTACCACTGATAGGTCCCCGAACGCGAATGGCTACCTGTCCGTCCTCACTGACCACATGCATCCCTTGATATTGGACGTTGGTGGTGATGATGTGTACCAATACGACCATGCGCCGTGTCACGTTGCTAAAGGAGTGCGTGACTGGTTCCAGGAACACCACAGCGATGCCTCCGTTCTCCCTTGGTCTGCGAGATTGCCTGACCTCAATCCCATAGAGCACATATGGGACTATTTGCATCGACAGGTTGGACGTGACGGCCCACAACCACGTCATCTCCGGGACTTCCGTGCTATGCTGTAGTCCGAATGGACACGTGTTCCTCAGGCAAGCGTCCATGATCTCATTGCGCCCATGCTACTCCGTCTCTCCGCTGTCATCCCGGCCAAGGGTGGTTATTTTCATTATTAGGTAGGTGGTCATATTATTCTGATAGGACTGTGTACGTCAAGATGACAAGTAGCAGTGATAAGCCCTTGTCGGTGTAGCTTAATTGGGAAAGTATTCAGCTCCGGAATAGACAGATGTCGCTTCTAGTCCCTCCAACGGGAAATATAAAAATCACATTGGAGTCCGAACGTAAAAATGAATCTCCTACCCGTGCGGTTCTTCAGAAAATGGGTGATGTTCCTTCCACATCGTCTGGAAGAAATGAGAACTCCTTCTTCAACGCTTGAAAAATTTGTAATGGCTCTTCCACAGGTCATAGTGAGAATTCCTTATTCTAACCAGAGTTACTTGAAGCATGGTTTGTGGAGGCCCCGAAACCTGCAATTTCATGCCCCCGCCTTTCTGAAGGGAGGGGGTGGTATATGTGACGTACTACAGAGATGACGCAAATGTCAATACATCTATACTCCGAGTCAACCTGAGAGTGCACCACTATGAAGGGTATGAAACAGTTACCTCCGCTACGAAAAATAGTCCCTATTGTTTAGAGCGAAAAGCATCAGAATTATTGCTTAGAATCCATTTTTGTTCGCTCAACAGTTTATCAGACAAAATTGCTATCTAGAAAAAAATTCTAGAAGTTAGAGCTCTTTTAGAAATAACTTTGTTCTGAGAAGTTGCTGAATCAAGATCTTCGCACTTTCGGCTATTTGTGCCCACTTGGGGTACAACTCGGAAGGGGTGGAAGACCTCTCCCAACATTAACAACACAGAGGCAATAAATTGACAGTCGGGGAAACTTGAAGGGTGTGTTACTTAAACAGGCATTAGGGGAAGCAGTTCGGCCTCCACCAGACCCCCACTGCTTGTGAGATGTGTGGGGGGATCAGAAAGGAAACAGTACAGGAGCACATTGACGCGGATGGATATTGTTCTTACGTTCCACGACGACATGTGACAAGGCTCTCCTGCCTTTCCCAGAAGTACACTTTTGGGGTGAATTGGAGTATAGTAACAGTGATAAGCCCTTGTCGGCATAGCTTATTTAGGAAAGCATTCGGCTGCGGAGCAGAACGATCTGAGTTCCAGCGTGGCCACTAGAAATTCGTTTTTTACAAGCTGTAATCTAAACAAATATTACATATTTCAGCAAAAACAAAAGCAAAATGTATTTGCACATCTTATTTTGCATTTATTTCACTTTTGCGTTTAAGAATTACCTAGTAAGTACTTAAGAAGAAAATTAATCATGCAATGAAGCGAGGGTATTGTGACGTATATTCTAAATTAACTTTCCTTTTTAGTTTCCTTCCCTATGTAAATCTTGTGTTTATTCTCAGTTATACTTCACTCTTAACGTAATATCTTTTATCTCAAACGAATACTGTTGGCAACATAATTGAGGTTGAATGAACGTGACGTATGCCTGAGATAAGATAAAAACGAGAGATAAAAACGATGACTAAACTGTTGCTTGGCGAGCGTTGTTAAAGAGAGTGTTGCTTGGAGAGCGTTGCTTGAAAAACGTTGTGTTGTAGAGCGTTATGGAACTGTGTGGTGTGTGGAGCATTTAATGCAATATGCTATGTGATGTTATGATTTGTTATGGAAGTGCTACATCCTGAATAAAGCATCTTTTCCGTAATTTTGACTTCTGTTGTTTACATGTTTCGTGTGGCCCTTAAAGTTTAATTTAGGAACTATTTCAACTTATGGTTATGTTTTTTTAAATAACGTAGAAGTACGAAAAAACTTCTACGTCATAGTATCCCAAGTAAATTCCAAATTGTATCTTGATCATCAAGCTTAGTTGTT
Source organism: Macrothele yani (assembly GCA_039090855.1). Lineage (NCBI taxonomy): Eukaryota > Metazoa > Arthropoda > Arachnida > Araneae > Macrothelidae > Macrothele > Macrothele yani. Next base: position 135,886,820 of record CM077001.1, read on the forward strand.
TAACCCGCATAACTCCTTAGAATGACCCGAGACTGACGGAATGAGTCATAGTAAGATTACCTGTGTATGTAACTGTTTGTTGAAATATACCGATGAGCCATAACATCATGACCCTACCTAATAAGCTGTAGGACCCCATTTAGCCCACAAAACAGCGGCCACTCTGAGAGGCATCGATTCGATGAGGTGACGATAGGCATCCTGGAGTATCTGGTACCATAATGTGAACGTGCATTTCGGGGTGGTGGGGATTTAGCGCGAACCCGCTTTCCCAAGTCGAACCACAAATGTTCAATTGGGTTCATGTCAGGAGAATTTGGAGGCCAGGGCATTAACAGAAAATCACCAGCATGTTCCTCGCACCACTCCTTGGCAGTGTGGCATAGCGCATTACCCTGTTGGTAATAGTCATCACCAACAGTTGCCATGAATGGGTGAACTTGGGTCTGAAACAATGTTCAGATACCTGACAGCTGCCAGGCATTGTGCTATAAGAAAACATCGCCCAGAGCATAACACCGCCACCGTCTGCCTGTTTTCGCCCAACAGTGCGTTCAATTGTCATAGCCTCCGTTGGTAATCGGCGCATCTGTGCTCGGTCGTCTACGTGATGTACCAGGAATCTTGATTCGTCAGACCAGGCCACTTTCTTCCAATCATCCTCTTTCCAATCTCGATGATCTTGGTCCCATTTCACGCGTTCTTGGCGATGACGTGTAGTGAGCATAGGAACATGGCTGGGTCTTCGGCTACGCAGGCCCATACGCAGAAGGCTGCGATGAACTGTGTGTTGTGACACATTGCCCTGATCACCACTGTTGTAGCCGCATGGGATTTGTAGCACTGTGGCCCTGCGGTCGCTGTTGAAGAATGCGCGACTGTCTCCGCTCCCCTCTGGAATCAATGAGCTGCGGATGACACGGCAGGACAACGGTTCGTCGTTTGACCATCTGTGTATCACTTTTTATTCGTACTCACTACAACGTCACGTGGATAACCCACAAGCCGCGTCGTTTCCGAGATCGTAGTTCCGAGGCGCCGTACCATCGCAATTTGTCCTTTATCAAACTCCGATAAATCGACAGCTTTCCCCATTCTAACTCCGAACACTCTACTAACCGAAAGCCGGTCCTCGGGTTGTATATATACACCTCAGTGAACTTCACTTGCACCACCGTTCGGTCTCCAGGCGCGCTCATTTCTCTAGGCTGGGGGTGGTCATAATGGAATGGCTCATCGATATACATGAGGACCTAATTAAGAGATTTCGTTTCATCTCCTTTTAAGTTAGTTTGCTTGTTCATTGTATGGTCTCCTACATCTATAATAATAAAAGGAAAAGGGTACGTGTTTGTTTGTCAGTCATAACTCATCGGCGAAAATCTTGTAGGACACTTCCAAATTTCACACATTTATTCCTCATTGCATCCGAGTTGAAGTGCTCGGTTTGAAGCCAATATTCTAAAAGGCAGGCTTGCTAGAACCAAAATCATTTACCGTCTCCAAGCGTACGCGACCTTGAAAGCGGGTGCGCGGAGTGCGACTGGCGCTTGAAAATCTTCCTATCAAGCGTGCAACACGAGAAACTAAACGATTTCCCTTATTTAGGTATTGGTATTCTATCGGTGTTGGGAATTCTTTTCGGATGACGAACATATTGTTGTTGTTTTTTATAGGAGTTTTTTTTTATTATTTATTGGACCTGGTGGTACAGAGACATGACGAAGAGGCAGACATAGACAGGAAACAGATGTTTCACATCAACAAATACATATCAAACATGGTTTTCACAGAATACTAAATGACCAATGTACACAAAGAGCCAATGTTGATCAAGTAACGCATTTTGAACAAGTACACATCAAACATGGTTTTTACATTATGCTAAATGACCAATGTACACAGAGAGCCAGTGTTGACCAAGTAACACATTAAGAACAAGTACACATCAAACATGGTTTTACAGTATGCTAAATAAACAATGTGCACAGAGCCAGTGTTGAAAAGGTAACACATTGAAAGCCATTGTTGATCAAGTAACACATTATGAACAAGCACACATCAAAAATGGTTGTACAGGGTGTGAAGTCACCAATGTACACAGAGAGCCAGTGTTGATAAAGTAACACATTGAGAGTCATTGTTGACCAAGTAAAACATTATGAACAAGAACACATCAAACATGGTTTTACTGTATGCTAAATGACCAATGTACACAGAAAGCCAGTGTTGATCACGTAAAACATTACGAACAAGTTCACATCAAACATGGTTTTACAGTATGGTGAATGACCAATGTACACAGCGAGCCAGTGTTAATAAAGTAACACATTAGGAACAAGTACACATCAAACATGAGTTGCTCACGGTGGTCGTTAAATCTCCAATAAAAAGAAAAACAAAACATCCAACATGGTTTTACAGTATGCTAAATGACCAATGTACACAGAGGGCCAGTGTTGATCAAGTAACACATTAGGAACAAGTGCACATAAGCATGGTTTTGCAGTTTGCTGAATGACCAATGTACACAGAGGGCCAGTGTTGATCAAGTAACACATTAGGAACAAGTACACATCAAACATGGTTTTGCAGTATGCTAAATGACCAATGTACACAGAGAGCCAGTGTTGATCAAGTAACACATTATGAACAAGTACACATCAAACATGGTTGTACAGTATACTAAATAACCAATGTACACAGAGAGCCAGTGTTGATCACGTAAAACATTATGAACAAGTTCATATCAAACATGGTTTTACAGTATGGTGAATGACCAATGTACACAGCGAGCCAGTGTTGATAAAGTAACACATTATGAACAAGTACACATCAAATATGGTTTTACAGTATGATGAATGACCAATGTACACAGCGAGCCAGTGTTGATAAAGTAACACATTAGGAACAAGTACACATCAAACATGAGTTGCTCACGGTGGTCGTTAAATCTCCAATAAAAAGAAAAAAACATCCAACCTGGTTTTACAGTATGCTAAATGACCAATGTACACAATGGGCCACTGTTGGTCAAGTAACACATTAGGAACAAGTACACATAAGCATGGTTTTACAGTATGCTGAATGACCAATGTACACAGAGGGCCAGTGTTGATCAAGTAATACATTAGGAACAAGTACACATCAAACATGGTTTTATGTATGCTAAATGACCCACGTACCCAGAGAGCTGGTGTTGATCAAGTAACACATAAGGAACAAGTACACATCAAACATGGTTTTACAGTATGCTAAATGACCAATGTACACAGAAAGTCAAAGCTGATCAAGTAACACATTGAGAGCCAGTGTTGACCAAGTAACACATTATGAACAGTTTCACATCAAACATGGCTTTACAGTATGCTGAATGACCAATGTACACAGAGAGCCAGTGTTGATCAAGTAACACATTATGAACAAGTTCGCGTCAAACATAGTTTTGCAGTATGCTAAATGACCAATGTCCACAAAGAGCCAGTGTTCATCAAGTAACACATTGAGAGCCAGTGCCGAAAGACAAACACAAAAATCCATGCCTCACCGGGATTCGAACCCAGTGCCAACTAGAGCGAATGGTCATAAGCCAGCGCCATAGATCACTTCGCCACCGGGGCGGCACATATTGGGTTGTGCAGAAAGTTCTGAGCGTTTGTGACAGGTGTATATTTGAGCGTGACGTATGCAGTCGTACTTTTTGAAAACACATGAGTTGTTGGCAGCAATGAAGGTAGCATCTGCATGCGGCGTTCAGCCGCGTGTGGGTGACGATAAGTGGAAGTTGTGTTCGTTTAGTACGTGTTAAACATGGATGATCAAAAGCTGCATTTTCAGAATGTGATGCTATTCCTCTATAAAAAAAAAAGGAGGGGGAACGCTGCACAGACGTGTAAAAACATTTGTGAAGTGTATGGAGAGAATGCTATTGGTGAATCAATGGTTCGGATGAGGTTTTCGACGTTCAAAGCCGGCGATTTCCGTTTAGACGTCGGGGATCGATGTGGAAGACCCTCAGCAACTGGATGACGATCTCGTGAAGGCAGAAATTGAGAAACCCAAAATTAACGACTCAGAAGATTGAGATTTTGAAAGTGTTGAAAAGTACTGTTCATGAACATTTAGTGAAGCTGAGATATATTTCTCGTTTTGACGTTTGGGACTCACACAAGTTATCAGAGAAAAACTGCATGGACCGATATCTCATATGGAATATGCTCCTGAAGCGCAACAACAGGGACCCATTTTTGAAACGATTAGTGACAGGAGATGAAAGATGGATAGTCTACGACAATGTAGGCCGGAAGAGATCCTGAGATCATGCAGCCGAACCACGTAAACGAACACCGAAGCCGGATATTCATGAACGCTCTCTGTTTGGTGGCAATGCCAAGGGATTATTTACTATGAGCTCCTGCAACACAATCAGACGATCAATTCGGATGTGTACTGCAGCCAGTTGGAACAACTGAACCAAAACCTGCAACAGAATAGGCCAGAACGTCTGAACAGATATGGTGTTGTCTTCCAGCAAGATAACGCACGTGTTTCTTTTGTCACCTGCAGAAAGTTGCACGTTACGGGCTGGGATGTCTCTCCACACCCACCTTATTTGGCGGTCATTGCACCTTCCGACTTCCATTTGTTTTGGTCTCTGCAAAAGTCTTTAAATGGAAAATCACTCGGTGATCATCTCAATGCTGTCAAGAAACACGTGGATGACTTTTTTGCCTCCAAGGCAACCACGTTCTACAGGGATGGCATTCTAAAATTGCCCAAAAGATGGACTGAAGTCGTGGGGAAAAGTGGGCAATACTTTAAGGGATAAAGGTATGTTCTTAAACCCTTTGCATGTGTTTCATTTCACATTAAAAAAAGTTCTGGACCTTATGAACAACCCAAAACAACACTCTCGCGATGCATGCAGTGCTTCACTACCGGTAGCGATTTGGGTAAACGGTTTGCATTATGTTTGTAAATGATTACGCAGATTGCGTTTATCAAAATTACTTTCCTTCTGAAAGAGAAATCGCTACACATATTGCTTTTGTGGAGGTTTGCCATTCCTTTTGAAAGAGAAATGGTTACACAGATTGAGTTTGTCGAGGTTTGTCATTCCTTTTGAAAGAGAAATCGTTACACAGATTGCGTTTGTCGAGGTTTGTCATTCCTTTTGAAAGAGAAATCGTTACACAGATTGCGTTTGTCGAGGTTTGTCATTCCTTTTGAAAGGGAAATTCTTGGCTTTCTTTTAAAAGAGAAATTCCTAAATCTATGGAAACAGAAGAAAAGAGACAGGGAAATAAAACATTTTATTATCTAACGAAAGGCCAATTAAAGTAATTTAAAGAATTACTGTAACCTTATAAATAAGTGTTTTCGCGTATCTATGTGTTCCAAAATCTTATAACTCTGTAAGAAATGTTTCCTACATATTCGTAGAGTGCTTAAAACTATTTTTCCTTGTGGTTAGATAATATTCAAAACATAATGATTTTCGTATGAAAGTAGACATCCGTCATACATAACACGATATGCAACTTGTTCATTAGCCACCTTTGACGAAATGATATACTTTGGTTTACAAACACGCAATTTGTACACTCTAATTAAACGTGACAGGGATCCTGTTGAAACCAAACGCAGGTACGGCGTCTACCTTATCCCCCTGAGAGCTTTAAACCCTAATGAAATAGATCAAGTGTACATAAGCTCAACCCTACGTAATTTAAAAACCCGTTTGCTTGAACACTCACGCGATGTCAGAACAGGCTCACATTCGACAGCCCTAGCCCGATTGGTAGCTAGCGGCACACATAGACCATTATGGGATGAATGTAAAATCCTCATTACACCCAGCACCAAAAGCAAGACCCTCTTTGCATAAAGCTTGTATATTCACCATTATAGAGGTATTTGCTGTAATGACGATGTACCTTCTCTCCTCCTACGAACGTGGACTGCTCTACTTGAACATTGCGGAAATAATAATTACAGCTGAATTATTAATACTTGTGTAACATCATTTTGACTCTCCGCGTTCGCAGTCCTATTACCTGTCTCTCTCTATGTCTCTCTCTACGTCTCTCTCTCTCTCTCTCTGTTTTTTTTTTTCTTTTTTTTTTTTTTTATTGGAGGTTTAACGACCACCGTGAGCAACTCAATGGGCTATAAGCAGTCGCCCGTCCCTAATTTAGTATCACTGGTTCCAGGGAAGGGAGAGAGCCAGTGCCGTAAGACAAACACAACATCCATGCCTCACCGGGATTCGAACCCGGACCCCTTACGGACGAATGATCAGAGCCCAGCGCCTTAGACCACTGCGCCACCGGGGCGGCCTCTCTCTGTTCACAACAACTTTTGTGAGCATGCGCTCTACCCATTATTTGGGTCATCAAAACCCCCTATATATTGCGGTCGACGTACCTTGATGCCATTAGGTAGGTGACCTAATGAAGATCACTATAGTGTGATCGAAAGATCTAATGTTTTTATCTATCATATGTTTTAACTTGTAAATACCGTTTTTAATTTCATTAAATGTAGAAGTGGTCTTCATCATTTCGTCAAAGGAGGTTAATGAACAAGTTGGATATTGTGTTATGTATGACGGATGTCTACTTTCGTACGAATATCACTTGTAACACGAAGTTCGTCTACAGTCTGTTGGACATAATGATTTACTCCAGCAAAACTCGCAGTATGCAAACTGCATTTTAAACTTATGTGTAGGCTTCACCGGCTGTAGTTTAACCAGTAGTGAATGTAACATCTTGTGTATTTGTCATACTTCTTTCTTCGAAGTTGGCGTTTTACTGAAAGCAATTATAAATCTTTATCGTTACCTTTTACAGTTTGTGCCCGTACGAAGAAATAAATACTTCAAATCTCACTTGCAAATAACAAGTGTTTTAACGGAAAAAGCCTTCAGTTACGTGAAACAGCGAACTGCAGACATAAGAGACCAATAGTAAGTTTAGTTTTCTTTGTTCTTCGAAAAAGGAATCGCTTCATTTTTAAAATTCTAGGTTCTGCTTTGGTCAAAAGTGAGTATCGTTGTAATAACACAAAGAACTTTCGAAAATAAAAAGATAAAGATCTCCATGGAAATATCGATGGTTATGAGAGTAACATCTATAACAGCATGACATACCGAAAGATTTAGAAAGAGTTTCTTTACAGATTCGCTTTTGTGCTCGTTGATGCTCGTTGTTACACGTAACAATATTATATTAATACATTTTTCCCTGAAGTCGTCCTATTGTGCCTCGTTGGCGTAAAACTGCTGTCGTGCAATTTTTTCGAACGACAAGTGGCGATTGCACAGAAATTTCTTAACAATAGTTAGAGGGTGAGAGAGTTGGGGGAGGGGGCATACAACGTACCCTCCTTGCCTGGAACGGAAAAAACCGTCACCAGTAAACTTGGAAACATGAAGGTGTTTCCTTCATGTTTCCAAGTTTACATGAAGGTGCGAACTGAAAATTAAGGTTTCTCGAAGTTGTGATGTTTTAAATTAATCTAAGAGGACCCTGAATCTTAAATCAAACACTTCACTTCAACACTAGAACAGAACTTCTCATTTTAGCGATTACATCCAACGGTCCAAGACTCACTGGAGAAATGAGAAATGCATTTACTGAGTGATATTCTTGAGGACGAAAACTCCTTTAATGATCTTCTAGCAATAAGCACACACTGTTGCTCTTCGTAAACACCATGACAGTACCACTTACAAATTAAATGCTGAACACATGAAGGAGATTTTAACTACTGTGAAACAGACCCCATTGGCACAGTGATCTGAACGCTGGTGTGGGACTATTCGTCCGAGAAGGGTACGGGTTCGAATCGCAGTGAGGCATGGATGTTGCATTTCTCTTACGGAATTGGCTCTCTTCCTTTCCTGAAACCAGTGCCCCTAAATTAGGGACGGCAGACTGCTTATAGCCCATTGAGTTGGTCATGGTGGTCGTTAAACGTTCAATTGAAATAAATAACTGCTGTAATGAAATTCAAAACGCTGAACGCATTGACGAAGACTTTATTTACTGTTAGTGCAATTCAAAACGTTGAACACATTTATGAAGGCTTTAACTACTGATAGTGAGACTCAAGACGTTGAACACAATGAATAAGACTTTAACTACTGTTAATACTCGACAAGTGAATTCACGCTTCGTCGGAAAACAAGGTGTAGTACAAGATGTCATTTCGTTCCGCGACAAAAACTCGAAACCACTGACAGTACCTGATTCTTTTCTCTTAGTCTGATGCTTTTATTTCCTGAACAGCAGAGAAACTGTACAGATGAATTGCATTCTTCTTCGCTGCTCTATAACACGTGCTCTTTGACCTACTGGTTGCCTTGGCAAATCAGCGTAAAGATTGTCATGGCGAAGCATGAAGTCTTTGCTAGGCAACCTGCACTACTGCTTCTGACATTTCAATGCAAATCATGTAATATTCCATGGGTCTCCAGTTTCTTAACCAGTTGCGGAATACACGGTTTACTTGGTGTTGTCCGACATTCACACTGACACTTCTTTATCGACTTACACTCCTAATAAATACTGAAAAGAAACACACGCTCGGGTATGGTTAACCGGGAGGACTTCGTTAGCGCATAGGACCAGGCTCGCTACAAACAAACAACTGAACTAACCCCGGAGAATCACGAACCTGACATACGCGACGTTCAAGGTCACAACGAGCGCGCCAACAGGTATTGAAGAACAACATCTGTGAGGCAGTGGCAACAATTACCCTGGAGCAACTGGCGCAAAAGTTTCAAAATATGGAGCCTCGTGTTCAAGCCAGAGTCAATGCAAAGAGATGACACTTTCAACATGTCTTACGATATAGTTCTGCTTTCCATAGATAACGGTATGTTCTTACCAAATATCATTCAGTTACTGTAATTATTAACCATGTCATTAATAAAAACTTGGGTAAAGTAGCTAGGGGTACACCCTGTAAACCTGAAAACATTGAACACATTGATGAAGACTTTACTAACTGTTAGTGCAGCTCAAAACGTTGAACACATTGATGAAGGCTTTAAGTACTGATAGTGAGACTCAAGACGTTGAACGCAATGAAGAAGACTTTAACTACTGTTAATAAAACTCAAAATGTTGAACACATTCACGAAGACTTTATTGGGTCTGTTAGTGCAAGTTGAAACGTTGAACACATTGATGAAAACTCTGATTATTGTTAGTACAGTTTGTAACCAGCAGAACGTAAGATACGTCAAGCTTTGTCGTTTTACCTGTGTTGTTAACCATTTCACCTATTTCCACATAGAGGTAGAGGTCAGGAATTTTGATATGACGTTAAGTTTAGAAAGTGTACTGGAGAGATAAACGAAATTTTCATAAGCAAGAGAGAGGGCGGGGGGCGACACACACAACACAGAAAATGGTCATCGTAATCATCATAATCATCGCAATCGTAACAAAATCGTGATCGTAATGCGTGTGTGCAGGCTTCTGTACTCTCTATTATGTGACTGAATGAATGCTAAATGCTGGTCTCGTGTGCAAATTATGCAATGCACTTTATGTTCTACATTTAAGTGAAAAACAAGTCCACCTTTTGCAATTCACACTTTTGCGATTCTCTCCCCAATTACACTGCCCTAAAGAGTACAAATTCGCTGCATTTAGACTTCGAGTATAGTTCCATAAAGCATATAACGAATACAAGGGCGATAGATTTAATACGAGGAAAATCGAAAATATCTAAAGCAAAAGTATAACAGATGAATATAAACTGATGATATAAAAAGAATGTATAGAAATATAAAGAATGGTTTTGCGGTAAAAATCAGTTGGAACGAAAATGAGGTATGAAATGAGGTAATATGATGATCAATCACATACCTCCCAGGCTTTACACATTAGTTGAAGAACTTAGTATGTAAATACAACATCACTATACCAATAAAAATTACAGGCCTCTTTATCGCATATAATATCTAACTGCAAAGAGAGACAATGCGAAAAAGAGAAAGCGGGTGTATACGGTATTTTGTTAGTATACCCTAACAACGCAGAAGCGTTTTATATCGGACTGACAAAGCGATCCTTAGACACTAGATGTAAAGAACACATAAGAATTGTCAACTAGGACATGCAGAATACGGCGTTTGCCGGGGAAGTCATGCACTGCTCGGTTGCTCTTGTTTGGCATAATATTAGAAGACTTGCCTATTACAATACTTGTTTGGCATAATATTAGAAGACTTGCCTATTGCAATACTTGTTTGGCATAATATTAGAAGACTTGCCTATTACAATACTTGTTTGGCATAATATTAGAAGACTTGCCTATTACAATACTTGTTTGGCATAATATTAGAAAACTTGCCTATTACAATACTTGTTTGGCATAATATTAGAAAACTTGCCTATTACAATACTTGTTTGGCATAATATTAGAAGACTTGCCTATTACAATACTTGTTTGGCATAATATTAGAAGACTTGCCTATTACAATACTTGTTTGGCATAATATTAGAAGACTTGCCTATTACAATACTTGTTTGGCATAATATTAGAAGACTTGCCTATTACAATACTTGTTTGGCATAATATTAGAAGACTTGCCTATTACAATACTTGTTTGGCATAATATTAGAAGACTTGCCTATTACAATACTTGTTTGGCATAATATTAGAAGACTTGCCTATTACAATACTTGTTTGGCATAATATTAGAAGACTTGCCTATTACAATACTTGTTTGGCATAATATTAGAAGACTTGCCTATTACAATACTTGTTTGGCATAATATTAGAAGACTTGCCTATTACAATACTTGTTTGGCATAATATTAGAAGACTTGCCTATTACAATAATTGTTTGGCATAATATTAGAAAACTTGCCTATTACAATAATTGTTTGGCATAATATTAGAAGACTTGCCTATTACAATACTTGTTTGGCATAATATTAGAAGACTTGCCTCTTACAATACTTGTTTGGCATAATATTAGAAGACTTGCCTATTACAATACTTGTTTGGCATAATATTAGAACACTTGCCTATTACAATACTTGTTTGGCATAATATTAGAAGACTTGCCTATTACAATAATTGTTTGGCATAATATTAGAAGACTTGCCAATTACAATAATTGTTTGGCATAATTTTAGAAGACTTGCCTATTACAATAATTGTTTGGCATAATATTAAAAGACTTGCCTATTACAAAACACTTGAAATCCTCTCCAGCGAACTAGAGCGCAGTCATGCAGTCTCTATGGAATTAACATGCCTTATTAATGAATGGGAACACGTCGTAGCAGCACATATACGAGGGCGAATCAAAGATTTCGTTACACTGATGTATAAAAAAATAATAAAGGGATATATTCAGGGGATGTATATTAGTTTAAAGGTACAACATTTATTCATTTTTCGACATAGTCTCCTAAGGATTGTAAACATTTATCGAAGCGTGTGATTCACTTTTCCATACCTGTACAGGAAAGTCTCCTCCAGTTTGGTTCAACCAGTTAAGGACCGCAGTTAACGCAGCCTCATCGGTTTGGAATCGTTGTCCAATAAAGTCCTGTTTCATTTGATAGAACAAATGATAGTCGCACGGGGATAAATCGGAGCTGCACGGTGGATGTTGCCACACCTCCCACTTGAAAGACTGTAGCAATTTCTTTGTTTCCCGTGCTGTTTGGGGTGTAACGTTGTCGTGCGGCAGAATGACACTTTCGCTCAACTTACCCCGATGTCTGTCCTTAATTCCCTTTCGTAATTTTTTTGGCAATATAAGTCAGCACGGACAGCCGTCCCTTTTGGCAGAAATTCTGTGTAAAGAACACCTTCACAGTTAAAGAAAGCAGTCGCCATGACCTTTCCCGCAGACGTTTGGACTTTGCACTTCTTCCTTTCGGAATAAGTGGCATGCTTCCATTCCATGTACGATCGTTTGGTTTCAGGGATGAAATTGTGAAACCACGTCTCATCACCTGTGATAATTCGACGCAAAACGTTGTGACCCTCCGTTTCTGTGTTGGTCGGTAAGTAAAGGTGGCACCCATCTCGCACACAATTTCCGAAATCCACGCAGCTCGTGAATGATGGGAATGCACAGTCCCGTACGAAATGTCTAATGTACTGGTAGTTGCCTTAATTTTGATGCGTCTATTATTCCGTATCATATCGTCAACGGCGGCAACATGCTCCGAAGTGCTAGGTATTGATGGTCCGCCTTCGCGGTATTCGTCCGTCAAATTTGAGCGACCCTTCTCAAATTGTTGGTACCACTTTACAATGGTCGGGTGAGAGTTGGCATTTTCCCCGTATATAGCACAGATTTCACGATGGATGTCAATGCAATTCATGCGCTTAGCCTACAAAAATCGAAAGGTTCCTCCACTTCCAATTTGGAGTAAGAACCCAGTTGACGGGTCATTATGAACTGCCACCTGAAGACGGATTACGCAGTTCCTGAACTAAAACACCTCCCGCGGGTAGCTGTGACGTAATGTCTACTTCCCTCCCAAGCACACACGGTCTGACTGCAATCCCACGCCAGATGGCGCTAAGTGCAACTTACTTTTTGATTCACTTACGAACTATTGATAATGAGGGGAACTACTAATAATTACGCTCAAATATTATGGTTATTGTTTTACTATTACCAGAATTACGGTAAGCTGAAAGTGTTCGCTTACTTCCCGAAAAATCTTATACCTTAAAATTTAGTACCTACAAGGTTTTTGTTAAGTTTGTTATCTGGTACCTAACTACTACCACTCAGTCTTTAATCTCTGCTAGCAAATATACAGTGAAGTTTAAAGCATTATTGTGAGTACTAAGTATCAGAAATAAAACTTTAAGGCTTGCTGAAGGCCATGCACTTCGATGATAATACTGATATTAAAACGTTTTAGATGGTGAGAGAATAATGGCACTAATAAAACGTTTTAGATGTTGAGCGAATAATGGCACTAATAAAACGTTTTAGATGTTGAGCGAATAATGGCTCACGTGCACGAAAGTTAAACGTTGATATAAAAATTATTTCGGTGATTTTGTGAGTGATATGTCGATGCATTGTTGTTTTAAGTTTCGAAAATAGATATGCGCTGAAATTAAATATTGCAAAATCCTTGTCTTTCGACTTTCAGTGGTGTGATTTAAAACTGATGTTTCAAGAAATACAAATAGGTATCGCTTGATGTTCAATAAAATACGATAAATATTTAATTGATTTCGTGTCTGAGAAGTTTTGGTAATAACATCATTATTTTGCTACTAACTTTTCGGAAAAGTTAGGTACCGCCTGTGGAATTCTTGGATAAACTGTGTGATTTCTATTTCAGCTGGGCTTCTCCAACTGACGTTAACGCATATTACCATCCTCAACTCAACACTATACGTAAGTGATATTGACAATGTGTTTTACTGAAGAATGTGTCTTGTAAGTGAAATGTTGAACTCTTTTTATGCATGTGATCTGGATAATCATTCACTGTTACAGGTTTAATGACGACACGCATAAATTCTTCCTAATTTCATCGGTCTATCTTCAACGAGTGCTTCTTCTGGGTGTTTTCCTGTTCTTTGGTATTCAATCCTTTATCTCAGATGTCCAACGATAGTTATTTCTTCTAGCAATACATCTAGTCTATCCCCACTTGTATGTCTTTACTTTTATCTTGATCTCAATCTTTTTTATTTTCCGCATCCTTATCGAGGAGTTCTTTTTCCTGTCTTTCACGGTTATACTCAGTATGCATCTGTCCAGGCATCCTTCAGTTGTTAGCAGTCTCTGTTTGTTGTTTTTAGTTCAGACCCATGGATCTGACCAATAAGTGAGAACTGGAAGAATACATTGACTAAACACTTTTCTTTTAAGGCTGTCTTTGAATGAGTGTTAGAGTTTATCTTCTACCTTATATCTGCAATATAAATCCTTTTGTACTCATTTTCTCGAATACTATTATTCTGTAGTGTTTTTTGAGAAATGGCCCATATTTAAAATATGTCACAGTTATTATTCCGAAGAATTTGGTAATTTTTTTGAATTCAATTTATCTGACTCGAAATCATTCCAATTTGGTGCTAGATGGCGCTATAAGTTAGCACTGCAGTGTTTCTGTTTGGAAGCAACGGCATATCTTATTTCTGCCTGATTTTTCTAATTATCTGAGCCAAACAGAAATCAATGAATAGGGGCGAAAGTGAGATTGGAATCTTGTTTTCTATAGATCATCTTAAATCCTACAGTACGTTCATTTTTTGAAGAAAAAATGTTTTCATTAGTAGAAAACCTCTGAATTTGAGAAGAAACTCCGTCTAAATACTTAGCTCCACCTACTTACTGAAATCTATCCCAAATGACGTCATTGGGTAAAACGTAACAGCGCGTATTTTGTCTTTTCATTGTGGATCCAATGAGATACCGCTTCCATTCTGAATATGGTGAGGTCTGCAGTGATTCGCTGGCGCGAACTTCTGGGACAGTCACTCAAGACGTAAAAGTCACGCCCAAGGAGTGATTTCTTGCGCCATCTATCACAGGAGATGAACCTTAACACTCATTCAAAGACAGCCTTAAGACATATTGAAAAAATGCTATCGAAAACTGTAGTGGCTCTTCCAAAAGCTTTCCAACCAAATTTTATACGCCGATTAATTCCTTCTTCAATGTGTCCCTCGCTAGATATCAATTGCCCAAGGTAAACCTAGACATAGGGCACTTCGAAATTTGCCCATTTAACCTCTAAATCTTCTAAAATAATTTTTCATCAATTTTGTTTCTATTATGTTCTGCTGAATCCCACTTCTACTTCTTTACTCAACAATTTCCTGGATCATACTATGCAGATCTGAGGGAATGTTGCAAAAATGTTTATGTCGTCAGCAAAAAGCAGATGGGTTAAATAACTCTATTAATCTTTGTCCCATTGTCTTCATAGTTAAATAACTGAAAGACACTTGACAATGTTGCATTAAAGAGTTCGGGAGATATGGTGTAAACTTGTCTCACTCCGTTTCTAATTTTTGTAGACAATGTGTTCTCAAACAGTCGAACCCTTGTACTTGCATTTTATAAATGCCATTAAGTAATATTTAGGTATGCATCTTCAATACCACTGGATATCAAAGACAAAATAAATTTTGTATGTATGCGACAAATTTACGAAATCCTTTCATGACCAATAAAAGTCATATATGCTTCTATAACTGCGTATCCTTCAGGACTCATCTCGTTAAATTTTGCTTGTTCTTGCTGTTTATAGGGCGACAGTTTGGTATTCATTTGAGACTTTGTCGCAATTTAAACTAGCTTTCTGTTCGTTGTATCATGCGCAGTGTTTAAGTAAAACGATGTGACAGCATGTTGTTGAAGATCTTGTAAAAAAAATAAAAAATGGTAGGAATCTGATGAGTCTGTAGTTTTGAGATCCTCCAGGACCTACTACTTATGTAGTTGGTTCACTATAGCAATCCGTCATCGTGAAGTTTCTCTTTATTGAGGTATCTACTAAAAAACTGGGAGAATGTAGTTTTCCGATCATCCAAGTTCTACTACTTATGTAGTAGGTTTACAGTAGCATTATACCAGTCATCAAGAATTTTTGCTTTATTGAGGTATTTAGTAAGAATTTGAGGGAGTGTACTTTTGAGATCCTCAGGTCCTTCTACTTGTACTTATGTAGTAGGTTCACTGTAGCATTGTACCAGTCATCGGGAATTTTTCCTTTATTGAGGTATATAGTAAAAATCTGAGGGAGTAGTTTTGAGATCCTCCGGGCCCTACAACTTATGTAGTAGGTTCAGTGTAGCATTATTCCAGGCATCATGATTTTTTTTTATTGTGGTATCTTGTAAAAATCTGAGGGAGTGTAGTTTATTATTCTCCACAGGCTTGTATAATGTGCACGGTATCTTTATCTTCGCCTGGAGCTCTTCCCAGTTTCATATTCTTGATTTCATTTTCTTAAAGGCCATGTAGGTTAGCCGCCCCGGTGGCGCAGTGGTCTAAAGCGCTGGCCTCTGATCATTCGTCCGTAAGGGGTCCGGGTTCGAATCCCGGTCAGGCATGGATGTTATGTTTGTCTTACGGCACTGGCTCTCTCCCTTCTCTGGAACCAGTGACCCTAAATTAGGGACGGGCGACTGCTTATAGCCCATTGAGTTGCTCACGGTGGTCGTTAAACCTCCAATCAAAAAAAAAAAAAAATGTAGGTTACTTTTTATCATTTTTCGTGGCACACACACACAAACACACACAGAGAAATCAGGAAATCAGAACATGTGAGAAGAGTCCAGATGCGACTTTGATTTTTTTAGGATATGCTGATCACGCAATACCGTGAAACAATTAACATTTCGGTGTCATATGTGCATACGTACCGCGTCTAGGCAAATCAGACAGCGAAACGTCACAGGCCGGAAACCGGTCGTTTTGCTCTTATAAGCTCCGCGTGGCTTGGTCGACTTGTCACTGCTTGGTCAGTCGTGGATAAGAATATTTCTTCGTCGTAATTTCTTCGTCGTATAAGACAGTCGTACAGTCACATCAACAAGTCCGACAAAGGTCTCCTTTTTTTTTTTTTTTTTTTTTTTTTTTTGGTTGGAGGTTTAACGACTACTGTGAGTAACTCAATGGGCTATAAGCAGTCACCCGTCCCTCATTTAGGGTCACTGGTTCCAGAAAAGGGAGAGAACCAGTGCCATAAGACAAATACAACTAGCATGCTTCACCCGGATTCGAACCCGGGCCTTTTTTGTACGAATGATCAGAGGCCATTGCTTAAACCACTGCGCCACCGGGGCGGCGAGGTCGCATGATCATCATGAGAGACTGCAATACCTACATGCAGGACTTCTCCCGGGCCATATCGTAGCAGGTCAAAGACCCACCGCATATTGCAGCGACAACACGAGTCTTCTTCAGGTTTATAAACGTTCCACCTCTGCCGTAGCCGGCTAGATCGACGGATTTATCACCTGTAGAAAATTTCTGTGACATGCTCAAACGACAGGTGTAGAGGGACGACCATCCGCCAGCCCCTCTTGATGAACTTTGGATGAGGATTAATACAGCCTGGATGGCTATTCCACAGGACACAATTCGCACATCAATTGATTCGATCATTCAGCGCGTACATCCGGTGATGCAAGCTGGAGATAGCTACACTGAGTATTAGCTACGTCGACGCACGTAGTACGTATGATACCGAGAGGGATTTATATTACCTAATGAACATGTCCTGTAAAAATCAAAGTCATAGCTCGACTCCTTTCAGGTGTTTTGTTTTTTTATGAACATGAGTGTATATAATCTTCATTGTTGTTGTCGGACCTCAAAAATCTTCACTACGAATATGCATATATGTTGTAAACTGAATGAAGATTTAAAACTTTTGAATACTTAATCCTCCAAGTGGCAAGAACAGATATATACGTTCGCTGCGACGACGCAATAATACGTTCATCGAAAACCTGTTCAAAAGCGGCTACAACGCATATATGCGCATCTTAACGACGACGAATACTACAGAAAAACAGGACGCTTTTAGAGGTCTCCTGTTACACAAGTGGCAAATTTGCGCATTGCCTCTTCAAAACCTCCTGCCATCTGAAGGGTTAAGTAATAAAAGATTACTAATTTTTATGTGAAGGTGTCTTCTTGTAAGATTCAAAAGACGTCTTAAAACCTGATGTCCATTATTTCATATTGCTCGGTTACCCATCCGATCATGTGTGGTGTAATATCCTTTCAACATTGTTTTCCGACCGTATGGTATTATATCCCATCGTCAGGGAAAGCTGTTGAGGTTATAAATATTTGTCTTGAAATAAACCAATGAGAATGTATCAACAATGGTGAATATATTTCATATACGTGGAGATAATGTAAATAGACAATGTCATCACTCTGTCCACGTTATTTTATAAACAACGCATAGCAACTGAAAAATTGTTTAGCCGACACCACTGGGATCGTTACCCAGATCTTTCGATAACTAGCTGAGTGCGTTCGCTTTACGCTACGGTGCCAACAATTCACAGCGCTATTCGTGGTTTACTAGTCAGCATCTGGCTTCACAAATCCATATTGATGGGCTCAGCAACTGATGTGTCGCCATCTAGTGGCATTCAACGCAGCAAGCTGTTTAATTACAGCAGATAAATCCAAAGGGCGAAAGAAATGGTGAATGTGTTTCAAATACGTGAAGATAATGTAAATAGATGATGTCATCGCTCCGTCCACGTTATTTTTTTCCTATGCGTTGTTTATAAAATAACGTGGACAGAGCGATGACATCGTATATTTGCATATATCAACAAGTAAAAATGTTCAAAAGTTGTACACTTGAGTTACGTAAGAATTTCATTTCGGCATATTTATTTCTAAGGAGACACACATAATCCTGCAAAACGGGTCTAGATGCACCTGTTGTCATACTGCAATGAATCCCACAGTCGAAACACGTGAATAGGGAAGGAATATGAACAATAAAGATTTGTTGTACTCATTAGGGCGACGCAGCAGAGCTGAGAGACAACGCGAGGGTTGTTGTCGATTCCTGCAAGTTTGAAAAGTCAGTCTTACAAAGTCATCCATCAATAATGTTCTCAGAAATAGAAGCGCAACTGAGCAATCATCATTCAGCATCGAATCGAAAGTCTTCAGAAACTCATACTTACGTTACGAAACTCATCCTTACGTTGGTGCAGCAAGTACTCGAAAACGTGGTATGCGGATTTTGTCAGTTCGAAACACCAACCAGGAGTTTCAGGCCTCAGTTCCAGGTTTTCACGAATACGTACTTGTCCAGTCTGACAACCGCAGCTGTCATGGCAGAGCGGTGGCGTGTAAGCCAAATGCCACGAGCGGTGATGGGCAATCTCTTCTTGAATCTACTCTTCATTGAGCGATGGAAATTAGACAGATGATTCACGCTACACACTCTCCTTATCAGATAGGAGATATGGATCTGGCGTATACCTACTACGGGAGTGCACTGAACCTACAATAAAGTTCGGAGAAGGTTCTTGTTTTCAGCCTCAGACAGTAGTACAGCCTACCAACTGAAACAAGTCTTCTGTTGTTTCTTTTTTCTTCTCTGTTAAAGTTTTTGTAGTGAGTTGCACCAAAAAGTGGTACTGCACCAGCTGCACCACTTTGGGGACAAGGGTAAATAATCCATTCTGTGATGCATGAAACTAACAAAAATATGGCGCAATGGGTGCAGCTTCACCTCTTTTATGTGTGATACCATAATATAATACATAATTGCATTATGTTTTTGTAAGTTTTATGAATTACACAATGGTTTACTTTTCTCCCAAAAGTGGTGCAGCTTTTGAAGCACCGGTTTTTGGAGCAACCTTCTGGAACGTGGAAAGAGCAATGTATTTATTTATTAACATTTTTAACAGTGTGCGCATGTCCTCTGTTACTTCATTTATGTCTTCAATTAATTTGTAAAACTATGTTTTTATTGGTATTTACGTTTCCCAATTTGTTGGCGCCTGCATTTCATTGCTTTCCAGAACGGTGTTTCCTGCCTATCTTTCGTAGATATGTTCGGTGCATCTTAGACAACTGTATCTGTCAGTCTATCTAATCTTTTTCCTCCCATTTACAAACTCTTCCCTTATTTGTTCATATTTGCTATTTTCTTTTATTGATGTCGCTTTCATTCGTCAAAGCATTCTCATTTTATTCTTTTCAGATGTTAATCTCTTTCGATAGGTAACCACACTTTTTAATGCATATAGAAGAAGAGGTCTTAGAACTTTCCTATGTATTTTTGATATATATATATATATATATATATATATATATATATAGCTCTTTAACGCCACATTGCAAAATGTCTTTCAATCATTGAACTGGGAAAACAAAGGGATAAAGATTAATGGAGATAATTTACCTCATCTTCGTTTTGCTGATGACGTAGCTATATTTGCAACTACCCCTTCAGAGCTGCAGAGTATGATCCAAAAACTTGCTGACAAGAGTAAAGAAGGGGGATTAAAAATAACTTTCAGAGGACAAAAGTAATGTAAAATGCTTTTACGAGAA
Source organism: Macrothele yani (assembly GCA_039090855.1). Lineage (NCBI taxonomy): Eukaryota > Metazoa > Arthropoda > Arachnida > Araneae > Macrothelidae > Macrothele > Macrothele yani. The sequence goes on from CM077001.1 coordinate 135,906,900, forward strand.
ATGAAGTTTAATCGATTGATGGAGAAAAGCTTGAGACAACCGATTCCTACATTTATCTTGGGCAGCAGATATCAAGTGAGGGTCACATTGATGAAGAAATGAATCGGCGTATAAAACTTGGATGGAGAAAGAGTGCAATTTTTAAGAGCAATATGCCATTATGTCTCAAAAGAAAAGTGTTTAATCAATACATCCTGCCAGTGCTTACGTATGGAGTAGAGGCATGGACCTTAGCTAAAAAAGACATACAAAGACTGCGGCCAACTCAAAGAAGCCTGGAGAGATGCATACTTGGTGTAACCAGTAAAGATAAGAAGAGGAACTTGTGGATAAGGAAAATGACAGGAGTGGACGACATCATAACCAAAGTGAAATCACTGAAATGGCAATGAGCTGGGCATGTTGCCAGAAGAACGGACCACCGATGGACAACCGAAATTTTAGACTGGATTCCGAGGGACAGGAAAAGACCCAGAAGAAGACTCCATGAGAGATGAATGGATGAAATTAGAAACTATGCTGGAGTGGCATGGAGGAGACAGACCCAAGACAGACAATCGTGGAAGAAACTTGGGGAGACCTTCATCCAGCAGTGGATTGACAATGGTTGTTGATGATGATGATGATGATGATGATATATTTGGTCTCGTACACTATCTAGGAGTAGCCGTAAACGTCTAAGTCTTTTTTAACAATTTGAACCCAAAGCGACGAGGCAGTCGTATTGTACATGTTCATGACGCTTTTAAGGCGATAAGGCAAAAAATCATTTTTGCAGATAGTGGGATTCGAACCAAAGCCTTCCAATTCCAGAGACGGCTATTACCCCCAGCGGAACTAAACCAGCAATGCTTATCACCACAACTTTGCCGATCTAATAGGACCCCACAAGAGTACATCATCCACATCGGGTAGAATAGAAGGTTAGATCATCATCTCCTCTTTGAGAAAGGTGGAGTGCACTAAATCGCAGGTTTCGGGTCCACGGTTACCATGTTCGAAGAATCGACTCAATGTAATTTCTTTTTTTTTTTTTTTATTAAATCCATACGAGCCTGCGATGTTTGGTAAAATCATCACACATATTTTCGAACCTCGCAGCCAGGCGATTCATTCATGTTTGGACGCTAATACAACGTAAACCATTTCTGACGGTTGTGTTATTTGAATCACCATCTTCCTACTCCCAAAGTGGGTATTCCCCCAAACGAGCTACACCTGCAAGGCTTATCGCAGCAACTTTGCCTATTTGACTCATATGTCTCCGTAACAGTACTTCATGTACGCCAGTGTGGAGGTTGAAAAAACAGAGAAATACTTATGCATCAAATCGTAACAATAGGCGAGGGGAAACCAACGTAATTCTAAATCCGTAGCTGAAAGCTACAGAAGAAATGGTAGTCTGCATGGAACTCAAGTAATCTTTAATTGATGGATGCCGCCCCGGTGGCGCAGTAGTCTAAGCGATGGGCTCTAATCATTCGTCTCATAAGGGTCCGGGTTCGATTCCCGGTGAGGCATGGATGTTGTGTTTGTCTTAGAGCACTGGCTCTCTCCTTTCCCTGGAATCAGTGACCCTAAATTAGGGACGGGCGACTGCTTATAGCCCATTGAGTAGATCACGGTGGTCGTTAAACCTCAGATCAAACAAACAAACAAAAACAAGTTTTTCGCTGCCCCGGGGGCGCAATGGTCTAAGCGATGGCTTCTGAACATTCGTGCGAAAGAGGTCCGGGTTCGAAACCCGGAGAGGCATGGATGTTGTGTTTTTCTTACGGCACTGATGGGCTATACGCAGTCGCCTGTCCCTAATTTAGGGTCACTGGCTCCCTTCCCTGGAACCAGTGACCCTAAATTAGGAACAGGCGACTGCGTTGCTCACGGTGGTCGTTAAACCCATTGAGTTGCTCACGGTGGTCGTTAAACCTCCAATCAAACAAACAAATAAACAAGTGCTTCGTCGCCCCGGGGGCGCGATGGTCTAAGCGATGGCCTCTGATCATTCGCCCGAAAGGGGTCCGGGTTCGAATCCCGATGAGGCATGGATGTTCTGTTTGTCTTACGGCACTGGCTCTCTCCCTTCTCTGGAAGCAGTGACCCTAAATTAGGGACGGGCGACTGCGTATAGCCCATTAATTGCTCACGGTGGACGTTAAACCTTCAATCAAACAAACAAACAAACAAGTGCTTCGCCGCCCCGGGGGCGCAATAGTCTAAGAAATGGCTTCTGAACATTCGTCCGAAAGGGATCCTGTAATGCTTGCATCAAACATATACGCACTTATATACATTGGCGATTTTTTTTCATTCTTGCACAAACCTTCTTAGTCCTGTAGTATGTGTGTGAGTGTGTGTGTGTGTGTGCTTGTGTTTTGTAGTTTGGAAAACCAAAAGTATTTCTCCTCAAATGAACCCGAACGAAGTGAATGCAGAGTGTGATAATTTCTTACTAATAGATTGTGTTTCTTACAGATTTCCCGGCTGGAATTTTAGATAAACCACTATATAGATATGGAGCGCCCTCGTAAGTACAATCTGTCTCCTTGAGGCTTATAAACTACACGCATTTTAGTTCTTGACGAAAAATACTGAATACTATGTTGCACATCATTGTTCACTTGTTAGCATGTTTATAGCATGACATTTATTTCTAAACACTCTGAACGTTTCAACTCTCTGTATTCGAAAAGCAAATATCACTGTATAACCTACTATTTGTATGATGTAGGTTTCTTCCTGGTATAGTAAAGATATATTTTGATTTGTCATGATGCTTCTGCTTGTAGAAGACAGAAAAAAGTTCTGTTTAGATCAAACAGGTTGAGATACTGGCACACACGGGAGGGCGTGTCACACATTTACCTTGCAGCCAGTTTTTCTTAAACTTAACATTCCCGCAAGATCGCGTTCCGCATTTGCAATTCCATCTTTTTCACATTGGACCACGGAAATTATTTTCGAACATAACCTCCTTAAATATACTCTTGATTTTGTTTTAAATTTTCATTTCTTCCTGCCAAAATGACAAGATATGAATTCTTCAGACGTTGGGACAATAATGTCGGTAACGTTACGATCTGAAATTACTGGGTGCTGTCGAGATACACAATGTGATCAAAAGTATCCGGATACCACTTTAGTGTATATGTCCATATACGTCACAGCCTTTGCCCATACAGGTATAAAAAGACGCACATGTGTTGGCGAATATCATAGAGACTCGTAAGTAGTAGAATGGGTAGTATAGCAGAGCTCAGTTACTTTCAACGCTGAACGGTAATAAGATGCCTACTTAGCAACAAGTAAGCTTGGGAAACTTGTGCCCTGCTGCAGCTTCTCCGAACAAGTGTGTGTAGTACGATTGTGAAGTGCAACCTCCTAGAAGACACAGCAGCATTTTTACGATCTGGTAAGCTCACGCTAAATGGCAGAGAGGGACCACAGAATGACCAAGCAGGTGGTGTGATAAAATCGTCTGTCCTCGATTGCAGCACTCAACATGGTATTCCAAAATGCCGCTGAAAGAAATGACAGCAGCATAATGGTTACTCCAGACGTGAATGAAATGGGTGTCCATGGCCGAGCAGCCACACACAAGCCTAACCGCAGCAAAATCTGGTGTAGAGCCCCCCACCGCGCCAGTGCGCACTGAAGCAGTGATAATGAGATCTCTAGAGCTATGAATCACGCTGTGCCATCTGGCAGTCCGAGTCTATGTGTGGAAGATGCCAGGTGAACGTAACTTGGCCGACTGTGTTGTGATAAAAGTGAAGTCTGCTGGAAGAAGTATAGTCAAGGCCTTCTAGAAAGTAGAAGGCCATGACATTAAAGACATGTGTTTCCTCCGTTTGTGACGTCACTCTCATGTTATACTGCCTGATGCGTTGGTATTATGTTTGGCGTCTTACACGACAGCGTTGAAACCAATCGGAAGCCTTGGTTTCCTCTGACGTCACTAAAAGAGGGAACTCTTCCCTCTAATATCATGGCCTTTTATTTTCTAGATGGCCCTTGCAACAGCGCCTTCTGTGGGACTGTTTTTCATGGTCTGGGACAATTCCTTAGCTTCATTCCACTTCCCGAGAATCCTAACGCTGCGACCAATAATGATATTCGCGACAGTTCTGTGCTGCAGCATTATGGTAATAGTTCATTGAAGTTCCTTTCATTTATCAAGAGCACAATACCCCGTCTTCAAAGCGAGGTACTTGCAAGAAGGATTTGATGAGATGGGTATGGAAGAAAATAACTGGTATTTTCTTATTAGAACTCTTTTGCTGTACAATATCACAATACAGCACCCAAAAGAACGAACAATATGTCACATAATCTAAGGTTAATAATAACAAGAATATATAATACACCAATGAAACCAATATAAGTAAGACAATTTTCCAGTTTTAACAATATAATTCCCATGTCACGAAGATAAATACCTCACAATATAAAATACAGGAACAAATTCACACTCAAATGTTGTCAATATGACTAAAACACCTAAGTGGAGAATGTCCTGCACAGAACCCTAATCTTAACCCTATGAAACGAAGGCATCGAACCTGGCCGATATACCTGACATCAGTGATTTATCTGACTAATGCGTTGTGTCGGAATAGATCGGTCACCACATATAAATGCTACAGGGCTTGTACTGATTTTACATTTCAGTGCCCTGTGTGAATGGTTCGTTCATGTTTCGCTTGCAGAAAGTTTATGTATCGGGTGTTTAAGTCGTGCTTTACCTGACTGGAGCAAATAAATAAATAAAATATCAGCTAAAGTTATAACTCGCTTTTGCAGTGAGGAGAGTATTTATTCAGTTCATATGGGGAAGGTCTCAAGCATTGTCTGAGATTTCCATTCATTCTCTGTATTATTAACACGTCGATCTCCTTCTCTCGCTGCCATTATTCGCTTCCTATTTTTTCCATCTCCCTCATTACCTCGGTTTCACACCAACGAACAAGATTCTCCCATTCCGCTCTCAACCCACTTCCAACAGACCTACTTTTGACGTAGGACTAAGTCTAACTCCTCGGATATTATGGGGCGACTTTCGGCCTACCGCCTGTGACAAAAATAGATCCCAATTGAAATCAATATAGCGTTAAAAATACGTACCGCACGCTAATCGTGTCAGCATATTCGTAAACAGCATGGACTCCAATTCGCGTACTGCACAACACATCGTGTGCGCGATGTTCTGCTCGCTCCCTGTGCGTGGGGAAAATGATACATTATTTCTGGGTGTGCCGTCGCGTTTGACTCAGTCTATCTCGGCAACCGTGAGCGCAACACGACTATGCGTGGTATCGTTTTAAAGCTCTCGACGAGATCTATTCAAATATATAAAGACATTACCGCAGTGGTTTAAATTAGAATTTTAAAAATTAGTTTTCGTGTGCACGGGTTAACATTTTTGATAATGCCGTGAAATTCGCAGAATGAACGCAAGCAAAAGTGGAGAAAATCAAAACGAGAGGCAAGAGCAAGTGATGGGGAATGTAAAAAGCCCAACAAGACTGCAGCCCAACGAACTACATATTATCGAGAATATTTTCAAAATCTGACTCATTTCAACTCTCCGATCTGCAAGTCGTAGTTCTGCGTTTCAAACTGATGGCTCAATCAGAACTGAGCCTATCTGATTTATTTTTTCCTTGATCCTCTACCAGCTTCGGCCTGTTGCGTGCCTCACCCCCGTCTCTTTCCTCTGACCTCCTTTGTTAATCGCTCGCAGGAAAGTGAAAAACGTAAATTCCAATTCCTCTTGATTAGAAAAGCTACGAAGCAAATAGCTTGTCCAGATATTCCTAGAAGGCGCAAATGTTTCTTAATTGGCTTCTCTGTGACCCCTCGAATACCACTGTTCACTTTCTCCTTAGCACAGCAACAAAACCCATAAATCTACCCTTCCCTCGGATGGGACGCTGAGAACGTGAGAGCCATGCCCACTGACGACCAGCTACATAGAAATGGCAATAAAAGCGCTAATGAAAGGAAAGATCATTCATATTTACTATACTCTAGATAGTTATCTAAGTTCACTCCTGAAAAACATTGATGCCCAGCTTACACCTTTTACATTACAGGAAGTTTGTGCATAGGCAAGCTTTCGGATAGTTTTGATCAGAAGTATTGTGACCAAAGATGGAATTAAAGAGCACACCATGAAAAACGAAAAAGAGAACGTTACAATCTGAAGACAACGCTAATTTTGTATTATCTTTGCTACTAAGGCTTAATCAAGTTTCAAAAAAGTATTTTCTGCGGCACTACATCACCCTATTAAATCAAATAAAAGGTTTTCTAATCAGTGAAATACGTTAAATTTTTTTTCCATGATAAAAAAGTCAGTAAATAAATACATAAAGATATATTTTTTTTAGCTAACTGTGTCGTATATTTCTAGAGCTCTAAATTTTGGTGGATTGGGATCTATCATTGGACATGAAATTGGCCATGGATTTGATGACCAAGGTAAACTTAATTCTGTTCGGATGAATTTCTTTTTTAACAATCCTTATTGGGTTTTTTTATTATCTCTTTTTTTAAAATATTCTAATTTTTTTTAAATATTTCTTATTATTTCTTTTATAACAATCATTTTTATTTTCATACGTTTTGACCAATATAAAACTATCAAAAAGCGTTGGAGCCATAAACTTTACAAAATAAATAGAAGCGGTGCAGACAACTACTGAAAATAATGTGAATTAATGCAAAGTTTCTAAAATCACGCAACCTTAAAATCGTGTCATTCATTTGAGATATCTGCGATCTCCGCGAGAGGTGCTAAAACCAAGGATTGAAGAAGACAGCAACAATCTATTCTGAACGTCTGCAAGCCAGAAATTCTGTGAGATTTTAAAAGACCGCACATTTTATTAAAACCTACATAGTGCATTGTCTTATACAGCTCCAATTACCGCCTAAATATTCTACACAACTAAGTGGAAGAACTTTAAACTTTCGGTTTCTAAAGGGACAAAAAATGACGCAAAGAAACTAGAGAAGAGGACTTCATCCTATTCTGAATCGCGAGGCACATGACAAAATGGAATAGGACAAGCAGACTACATGACAAGGTGCAAGATGACTGGCAAGCCACATGACAAAATACAATAGGACAAGCCGACTACATGACAAGGTGAAAGACGACTGGCAAGCCACATGTCAAAATACAATAGGACAAGCAGACTACATGACAAGGTGGAAGATGACTGGCAAGCCACATGACGAAATGGAATAGGACAAGCAGACTACATGACAAGGTGGAAGACGACTGGCAAGCCACATGACAAAATGGAATAGGACAAGCAGACTGCATGACAAGGTGGAAGACGACTGGCAAGCCACAGATGGATTAGAACGGGCGGACCACATGAAAAGATGTAAGACGACTAGCATGCAAAATGGAAACAGGACGAGCCGACCACATGACAAGATGGAAAACTACTGGCGAATCACATGACAACATGAAATCGGACTGGCGGGCCAAATGATAAGATGGAAGGCGAGTAGCATGCGATATGACAAAATCGAATAGGGTGGGCGGACCACATGGCAAGATGGAAGACAACCACATGACAACATGAAATAGGACTGGCGGGCCACATGAAAAAGAGCAGCAAACAGGCATGTGTTTATCGTAAGTATCGGTTATTTCAGACAGGCTTTAGAGGAATCTTTGTGTTACAAAGTTCGAATTAGTTACCTGATGTGCAGATGTTCTTAACACTTTTAGAATTTTAAATGTATCATTTATCCCAAAATTGTTGTAGATTTGGAAATTTAAAGTTCATGGACCCAAGGTACGTACTGAAACAACTATTTTTAAAACTTGAACAGGAACAAATAATGGCTGCTAAATATAGGGCACGCAGGTGAAATAATGTAGAAATATATGACTTAAACTACTGCTTGTGAAAATTGCAGCACCATGAAGGAAAGATGATAATCACGTGAAACTTACAGGATATGCAAAGCAGGGTAGGGCATGCAAATGATTAGAAGTGCAAAGTCATTGCGCACGTCTGGGCTCGACAGCGGTCTCTGATCTGTCGAGTGACGGGTATTAAGAGAGGGCTGTTTAGGATACACAGATATAGTGCATCGCGGACAGCGAGTTGTAAAAGATTTTCCACACCATACAACAGAGTTTGAACGGATACAAATGATTGGTCTGCGTGAAGATGCGTTTTCGTACCGAGACATTACGGCTCCGAAGGGACATAACGACACGGCAGTGATGCGCGTGTGGCGGCAGTGGACCGAGGATAACCAGATTCATCGACAATCCGGCAGCGGACCGAGAAATTAGACGACACCGCGGGATGACCGACATCTCATCCGCATGGCAGTGACGAACCGTTCCGCATCTTTCCAAGTGTTAGAACAACAATGGAGCACTGCAACAGGTGTGGAGTTATCGGCCTCTCCAGTTTGACGTCATCTGCTGCACATAGGACTGGTTGCACGCATCCCTTTCAGAAGGATTCCTTTGACCCTGAAAATGATGGACGCCTCAGTCTGGAATGGGGTTTTCAATGCAATGGCATGCTGTTGTGAACATGTCGTGTTTTCGGACGAGTCCTGATTCAGCATGGACTACCATGGTGGCCACATACTCATAATACGGTAATGCGGTGAGCGCCGTCTTCCAACATACATTGTCGAACGTCATTCGGGCCGAACGCCAAAGGGATGCTGTGTGGTGCCCATTGGGTAACATTCGTGATCTCGGCTGCTACAACTTATGGACAATCTCAACAGTGACCACTGCATCAGGGATGTTATAAAGGCAGAGACTCCTGGCGCTATAATCCAGCAGGACAATGCACGACCACATGTTGCCAGGAATGCTCAAGCCCTCTTCGCAGCCCAGCAGATACCGCTTCTTCCCTGTCCTGCACAGTTCGCTAGACATGTCGCCTAATGAATATGTCTTTGATATGGTCACTCGGCAACTGGCCCATCAAAGTCCTCCAGCGTTTAGTACCAATGATCTGCGGACTCGGCATACATGCCGTCTGGCAAGCACCATCCAACGCCTTTTCCGATTCAACGCCACGCCGTCTAGAAGCTCATTTTTGCAGCTCGGGGAGGCTTCACAAGGTACTGATGTTTACAAGAAAAAATTGTTGTGTTGTTCTGAAAATTCAATCACTTATGTACAGTCATATCGGTAATGTGTGGTATCAAATTCATTTGAATCTCATAGTTCCTTTTGGTGTCTCAATTTTTACAAACAGTAGTGTATTAATTATAGTGTAATCGAAATTAATGGAAAACGAAAAACTACTGGGAAATGATGGGAATTAGAGAAAAAAATGGCAATTCCTTTTATTACTTTTTTTTTTTATACACCCTATGCAAAAAAAAAAAAAAAAAAAAAAAAAAAATCCATGAAAGTCGTTCGATCGTGATGAAACTCCGCATGCAAGTACCTCATAGTCGCCCCGGTGGCGCAGTGGTCTAAGCGATGGCCTCTGATCATTCGTCCGAACGGGGTCCGGGTTCGAATCCCGGTGAGGCATGGATGTTGTGTTTGTCTTACGGCACTGGCTCACTCCCTTCCCTGGAACCAGTGACCCTAAATTAGGGACGGGCGACTGCTTATAGCCCATTGAGTTGCTCACGGTGGTCGTTAAACCTCCAATCAAAAAAAAAAAAAAAGTACCTCATAGCCAATTATGCAAATGATTTAAAAATAACGACCTATGAGTAATTAGTGGCCCGCCACAGCGCTTGGGAACTGCGCATCGAGGAGGGTACATCAAGAGCAAAGCTCCCTCGCAGGTACAACTGTGATAAAGGATTGCTGTTGCATTAACCCCCACGGAATGGGAGGTTGCCTCGACGTCGGATCCGCGCACAATACAAGCAGTTCAGCGAGCTTGAGATAGGACGTGTAATTGGGCTTAGGGAGGCCAATTGATCAAGTTGCCGCATGGCCAGGCATTTGGATCGGAACGACGCAGCAATCGGACGATGTTCATCGAGTAGGGCACAACCGAGCGGCCGGGAGCAATGGACGGCCGAGGGTAACAATAGAACCGCTGAATCTCGTTTGCTCAAGTGAACGGCCGAGTACTTGTGCGCTGTTTACCTGGGGAAGTGTTGGCACCAAGATGCACCGTGGGACGTAAACAAGTCGGTGGAGGAAGTGTAATGCTTTGGGCAAAGTTCTGCTGCAAAACCCTGGATTCAGTAATTTATCTGCAGGAAACTATGACGTCTACCACCTACCTAAACATCATTGCAGACCAGGTACATCCTTTCATGACAACGGTATTTCACTTTAGTAGTGCCCTTTTTCATTTGAAAAATGTACCATGCCACGCTGCCCAGATTGTTCGAGAATGATTCGCTTAACATGAGAAAGGCTTCAGGGTATTTCCCTAATCTCCAAATTCACTAGACATCAATCCAATCGAGATCTGTGATTTTTGCTGGAACAGCAAATCCGATCTGGGAAATGGCTCAACCGCGTAACTTACAAAAGCTAAAGAATGCGTTGGTAACGTGTTGACACCAGATATCACAAGACAACATTATAAATTTTGTAGCCTCCAGCATGCATCGCCGTTTAAGAGCTGTTTTGGCGACATATGGTGGACCAACATCATATTAAGCAGGTGGTCATAATGTTTTGTCCCTTTTGGTGTATTTTTACAAAGATACCACAGAGTTTCAAAAAAGAACGTTTTTATCTCTCTCTCTCTCTCTCTCGACTAGCGCTCGTAGCGTCCAAGCATCACCGTTTAAGAGCTGTTTTGGCGACATATGGTGGACCAGCAACAAATTAGGCAGATGGTCATAATGTTTGGTTCCTTTCGGTATATTTATACAAAGATGCCATAGAGTTTCAGAAACGAACGGTTATCTCTCTCTCTCTCTCTCTCCCTCCCTCCCTTCCACCCCCTTTGTCTCTCTCTCGACTAGAGCTTTGTGTTTTAAATTAAACACCTAGTGTCGTTTCTCATTGGAACCAAAGCTTCGAATTACCTATATTTCTGTTTCAAATGAGAACCGAATGTAACCCCGGTGGCGCAGTGGTCTAAGCGATGGTTTATAACCATTTCGTCCAGGAGAGATCTGGGTTCGAATCCCGGTGAGGCAGGGATGTTTTGTTTGTCTTACGGCACTGGCTCTTTTCCTTTCCTGTGACCAGTAGTCCTAAATTAAGGACGGGCGACTGCTTGTAGCACATTGAGTTCCTCACGGCGGTAGTTAAACCTTCAACCAAAAAAAAAAAAAATGACGTAGTACTTTAAAACTTGGCTGTAGGTGTCAAAAGTTAGGTTTATTTTAAGCACGCATTTGGGGGGAAAAAATAATATTTTCTGAAAAATTGAAATGACAGTTTGATCTGTACCCAAACAGCAGAAGTTTGTGTTCTGTATTGCCTTCACATCTTTATTTAATATGTTATTCTATATTTTTGCATTAACTTCTTTAATGTACGACTTTCAGGAAGTCAGTATGACGCGCAGGGCAACCTTGTAAACTGGTGGTCTGAGGAAACCAAAGTTCACTTTGACAAGAAAGCTGATTGCTTTAGGGATCAGTATTCCAACTATGTGGAACCGTTAACAAATATGAGCGTAAGCAAATTTTTATTCTCATGAAGATTTATTTCTGATATTTTAATTGCTTACAAATTATTGAGAATTATTTTTCTTAACGCATCTAGACTTTTCTGTGTATTTTTTTGACGTGGATACATCTTTAAAATCGGTACCCTGAGGGAACCCTCTAGGAAAATTTGACCGACAAAATTTCTTGCGATTGATCAAATGCATGTAATTTCTAAATTATAACAAATAGTTAAAATCTAATAACTGAAATAAAAAGAGTAATAATCAATTATTCTAAAAACATCAACTTCAAGGTCATGCACATGAGCGGGAAGAAGGGAGGGCGCCTGCCATTTTGGAATCGAATGCGCTGAGTCAAGCGCCTTAAAATCAGTATAACTTGAGATCGCGTAGAGGTAAGATCATGATGATTTTGGTCTCAATCGATTCGTCCGGATATTAGTCTCAAACGATATACACGGAAGACCAATTAAATTAGAGACAGCTGGCGTTTTGCAAATGTGGCGCTGTAAGCGGCCTTGTAAACGGAAACTACATGACGTATGCAGCGATCCGACAATATAAGGAGTGATGCGACGGGAATCAGTAAGAGTCGGACGCAGTATGGGTAAGACGAAGGATCTAAGCGCATTTGATCGTGGGCAAATTGTCAGGGACCGACGAATGGGTCACTCTATCTCGGAAGTCGTGCAGGCACTGGGAGTTTTACGAGCCACTGTGTCACGGGTGCACCGTGAGTACATCGAATCCGGTAAAACCATCCGTGCAAGGGGCAACTGCCGTGGACAACAGCGTGTGGGTGAGCGCGGTCATCGTCGGCTAACTTGCATTGCAACAGCGGATAGACGGGCCACAGTGCAGGAAATCACTCGCAAATTTAACACTGGTGCACAAAAACGTGTAAGCAGCCACACCATCCAGAACCATCTCCTTGCTATGGGGTACAGAAGCCATCGTCCCACGAGGGTACCGCTGTTGACCGCACATCACAGGGTGCAAAGATTAGCATGGGCGCGGAAACTTCGCCACTGGACCCTAGACATGTGGAAAAATCTTGCCTGGACTGATGAGTCGAGATTCACGTTGGTACATGCGGATGGCAGGATACGAGTACAGCGCAAACCACATGAAGCGATGGATCCTTCTTGCCAGCAGGGTACTCTTCAAGCTGGTGGTGTAGGCATTCTCGTCTGAAGACTGTGTACGTGGACTGAAATGGGACCCCTGGTACGTGTGACATCGTCCCTCACAGGTCAACATTACAGTGATATTATGGACAACCATTTGCTCCCGTTTGTTCGTCTTTAACATCCCACTGGTGACCTCATCCTGCAACAAGACAATGCACCATGCCATCGCCCCCGCATTGTATCGAATGGTTGGATGAACACTCCACCGATGTGACCTCGCTTCCTTGGCCAGCTAGGTTACCTGACCTCAATCCCATCGAGCACATCTTCGAGAGAGAAGCTCGTGGCTCTGACCCCTCCATCAAATCTTCGTGAGCTGTGGCAGCTTGTTCAGGGGTCGTGGATCCGTATGGCTTCCCAACGCTTCCGCTGTTTTGTCGAGTCCATGCCGAGACGAATCGCCACCGTCATCAGGGCGAAAGGTGGTGCTACACGTTACAAGACAGGTATCTCTAATTCAATTGCTTTTCAGTGTATATATATATATATATATATATATAGTGCAAAGATTCAGCTGTTTGAGAATACAGCACACATAAAAGTTGGAAAGAGAGTGAGACAAGTTGACACCATATCTCCCAAGCTCTTTAATGCTACATTGGAAAATGTCTTTCAATCACTGAACTAGGAAAACAAAGGAATAAAGATTAATGGATATTATCTAACTCACCATCGTTTTGCTGATGACGTAGTCAGTTTTGTAACTACCCCATCAGAGCTGCAGAGTATGATCCAGGAACTTGCTGACAAGAGTAAAGAAGTGGGATTAAAACTGAAATTTTAGAAGGCTGAAGTGATGTACAATATTTTTACAAGAACAGAAGATTTATCGATTGATGGAGAAAAGCTGGAGATAACAGCTACGTACGTTTATCTTGGGCAGCAGATATCAACTGAGGGTCACATTGATAAAGAAATTAATCGGCGTATAATACTTGCTTGGAGAGCTTCTGGAAGGAAAAGCATAATTTTCAAGAGCAATATGCTATTATATCTTAAAAGAAAAGTGTTTGATCAATGCATCCTTCCAGTGCTTACGTATGGTGCAGAGACGTGGACCTTAACTAAAAGAGACATACAAAGGCTGCAGACAACTCAAAGAATCATTGAGAGGTGCATGTTTGGTGAAACCAGAAGAGATAAGAAGAGGAACTTGTGGATCATAAAAATGACAAGAGTGGAAGACATTATGATCAGAGTTAAATCCCTGAAATGGCAATGGGCTGGACATACTGCCAGAAGGATAGACCATCGACGGACAGCCGAAATTTTAAATTGGAATCCAAGGGACAGGAAAAGACCCAGAAGAAGACCACATGGAAGATGGGTGGATGAAATTCGAAAGTATGCGAGAGTAACATGGAGGAGACTGGCACAAGACAGACCGTTGTGGAAGAGGCTTGGAGAGACCTTCGTCCAGCAGTGGATTGATAATGGTTGACAATGATGATGATGATATGTATATATTTATGGATATTATACGCTAAATAACTGTATACATGAATAATGAATGGTATTCTTAATATATATAATAATAATCTACATTGTAATTATAATATTAAATGTAGATTCTGCATTGTAACTCTATGATTAGGGTTCTTCACTTTAAGATTTTCATTACAACGCATTATGCACGTGCAGCAACGATCACCGGTGGGTCGTGCAGCACAGAATAATGAAACAAATTAATACACTCCGTAACTTTTTACTAAATAAAAAAACAATTTGTTTTGGTTTATTAATCCTAATTTTATCACGTCTATATTATTGATTTATCGGAATCTGTACCGCGGAGATACAGTAACACAGTTTTCTCATTTATACCTAGAGCATTTAATCTTTTTATGTGCTTTATGGGGGTGAGGGAGATAGACAAAAAGTAAGTAGATGGGTATCATATTACTTCTTCCCTGTCGACAGGAGCTTCCCGTCTTCAAAGTACGCTGGCGTGTAATGGGAAGAGGTAGGGGATCGGCACTAAGTTAGACAAAATGTAATAGGAGTCTGAAAAGCAGCATGATTTATAAACTATCACTAACCTACAACGTAAATTTCAAATATGTGCGTTACGTACCACCGGTGGATCGTTCAAAGGTATACATATAAAGTGACCGATACCCACTGTAGTGTATATAAATTTTTTTTTCCTCCTCTGAAAAATTTAGAAGTTATTGCTTTACCACAGGAGGACAGCTTTCATTTCTGGTTGCCGCACACAAAACACGCGCACGTTACGACGCACAGGCGGGTTGTAACACAGCGAACGTGTCAAGGCGAGCTTTTCTTTCAGTTTGTATCTTTCTCAATCGTTCTTCATGATCACAAGCTTTCAGCAATTCTTCTTAAAATATGTATCACTCCGATAGTTAACCTTTATAATTTCCACTCACGGAGATATTATTCCATTCTGTACATCGCCCTGTCGGTACTTTTAGCCTCTTTTCAGTTTCACAACGGTCATAATTGTACTAGAACACATCTCTTAAAATTACTTGTTCTTCAATTTCTTTCACTTAACGACTGCTTTTCCCTTTCGGTCTGTATATACTTCTCGATCGACCTTTTTCTCAATACCTGTCTTTTTATGTTTATTCGGTGTCTGTCTCCGAAATTCTACATGCTTATCCAATCGCCCTGTCCATTTCTTTGAATTTTAAAGTGCTCCTTTCTCCTTCAATTCTATTTCTTAATCTATCGTCCAATTTTTACATCTCTTGCTCGCTGTAATCCACAGTTACCGCATTTTTTCTGAAGTCTTCTTGTGTTTCAAACTCTGTCTTCTTTTCTCAGGCACTTGCTTGATCAATTTAAAATTTTGTGCATAGATTTTCATGGAGTTCGGTGTCATCTTCAGACCCCGTATTTCTTATATCTGTCATATAAAGACACCGCTCTTTCCATGTTTATCAAAACATTGCAACGGAAAAAATTTTATATGCACTAAATAGCTGTATACGTGCATAGCATACGTTCATAGCTGTATATGCGCATAGCATACGTACAGAGCTGTATATGTTCATAGTATACGTAATAGCTGTATACGTGCATAATATACATACATAGTTGTATACGTAATAGCCAATAGCTGTATACGTGCCTGTATGCGTACATAACAACCGAAACAAAATTCGGGTGCTATGTGTTGATAAAACGTGGGAAGAGCGATGTCTTTGTTTATTCAGTGACACCACGTGTTTATAATATTTTCACTATTGTTCTCGCCCTTTGAATTTATTTGCTATAATTAATATATAGCTTGTGCCGTTAATCCCAACCAGATGGTGACGTCTCAGTTGCTGAGCCCATCCTGCGGATTTGTGATGTCAAAAGCTGACAGATAAACACACAAAGCGCCGTTGATTATTGGCCACGGTAGCGTACGGCGAACGCACTCGGCTAGATATCGAGAGATTTGGGGTACGATCCCAGCAGTGGCCGGATAACAATTTTTCGGTTGCTATTGTGTTGGTAAACGTGGAAAGAGCGATGTCTTCGTTTATTTTCTGTAAATCAATGTCTCTTTCAAAATTTTATTTTCCCGACCTCTATGTCGCTTTCTCTTATTATCATAATTTCTCTCTCCCTCTTTATATACAGTTTCCTGTAATCTGCCTGCTCCTACCGAACGTATTGCGATCTAAGTTTCTTTATCAACAGAATTCCAGACTGACTTATATCCAGTGAAACACGCTGCAACAGACGTATCGCATAGGCAGTGTATTTATAGAATCGGTGGTTATTCCAAGGCTGATGACCCATCCATTCTATAAATACACTGCCCCCTTGGGCTAAGAGCGACTGGTGCTGATTTCACCGGGGAGCATCCATTTGTGTGCGCACCCACGTCCATAGATTCAAGAGAAAACCATGGAAAAGCTTTAAGTGCATAACTGGCAACTTCTAGCCACCTCCGGCAAGGTTCGCTTCTGAATCTGCACACAGCACGTGTTAGCAAACTACTTCTTTACTCCGGTAACACTATTACAGTTTGTCTGTGTCAAAATTTCCATGTCCGTCACTCTCTCTAAATTCCTTATACTCGTATTCATATCCATTGAATTTTACAATTTTACATCTCTCTCTCCTCTCTCGCTCTCACTCTCTCTCCCTCTTTCAAGATATGATAAGCTTATTTTCCCTCATTATAAATTATCGCAGGAGTATCAGATAATTTCTAAATTTTTATGCTCTCAGTTTTCTTATTTCTTAACATGTACGGCACAGTCTCTCTCTCTCTCTCTCTCTCTCTCTCTCTCTCTCTCTCTCTCAGATAATTTCTAAATTTTTATGCTCTCAGTGTGTCTTCCTTTCTCTAACATGTACGGCACAGTCTCTCTCTCTCTCTCTCTCTCTCTCTCTCTCTCTCTATTAATTTCCGTGTGTCTTCCTTTCTCTAAAGCCCCACCCCCTCTTTCTTTCAGTATGCCTCTCTCTCTCTCTCTCTCTCTCTCTCTCTCTCTCTCTCTCTCTCTCTCTCTCTCTTAATTTCCGTGTGTCTTCTTTTCTCTAAAGCCCCACCCTCTCTTTCTTTCAGTATGCCTCTCTCTCTCAGAATTCATTTCCCGGTGTTTCTTAATTTTTCTTAATGCGTCTTTTTCGCTCGGTCTCCTTTCGTTCTCTCTCTTTCGTTATGCATCACACTATTTCTCTCTCGCTGCCTATCACCATATTCCAGGAGTCCTTCTTCATGGTTTATTTGAATTTTATCCTGAGTCAAATTCTTGGTATGTCTCTCTGTCACCCTGTCTCAGTATATCTCCCCCAATTTCTCTGTGTGTTTAAAACTTTCAGTATCACAATACATTTTAGTTTCTCTATCTCAAAATTTCTCTACGAGGTTCTATCTCCGTCTTGAAATTCGCTCTCTCTCACAATCGTTTCCACTCTCCCTACAATAACTCTGTCTCTTAACTGCTTTGAAAAACTTAGTTCTTTCTCAATCCAGTTTCAATTCTATTACCTAATTTACATATTATTTCATATTTTCTTTCTCTATCTCACTTAATTTTGGTTCTACAGAAGGAACACAAGGAAAGATCCGTGGGAAGATTAAGTACAGTTACAAATTTCTTGTCTCAACTCATCTATCTTACCTGTTCAACGTGATACAAGGATTAGTCAAAATAATGGGCCGCCCCGGTGGCGCAGTGGTCTAAGCGATGGCTTCTGATCATTCGTCCGAGATGGGTCCGAGTTCAAATCCCTTTGAGGCATGGGTGTTGTGCTTGTCTTACGGCCTCGGTTCTTTCCCTTCCCTGGAGTCAACGGCCCTAAATTAGGGACGGACGACTGCTTATAGCCCATTTAATTGCTCACGGTGGTCGTTAAACCTCCAATAAAAAAATAATGGAAACACTTACTCTTTGTAAAAAGTTTTTATTAATAAGCTGTTGGCCAACCTCGGGCTGTCAGAACAGAGACTTATACAAGTCATGCACATACCATATTTCAATCTGTGACTATTCTTCCTGTAAAATATATCCCATGTGTGCAATTGATGTTGGAAGTAGAAAGTGTGATTTGATTTTTGCTATAGATATTCCCACAAGTATTCAATAATATTAAAGTCTGGAGATTGAGGTGGTCAGGGTAGATGCTGTACCTCATCCTCACCTTCTGTAAATCACAACTTTACACGTTTCTCACTCTACGCACGGATTCATAATCTACTTAAAACCAGGAGCGGTCATTAGGGAACAATGACTGCAACATTGCTTTGCAGAAAAATGGATTGATTCATTGCAGATGTGACGCAGCCCTACAGAATAACCAATGGTCCTAAGGAATGCCCTAATATGGCATTCTATAACAGCAGGGAACCACCTATCTGCTTCACTCTCAGAACTAAACAGTCTCCGGTTGTAGGTTTTGCCAGACGTACACTCTACCAGTTTGAGACACTATGTGAAGCACGAATCGTAACCAGATAAAATGTTGCCAGTTCTTAGAATCCCAGGTTTTGCGTGCTTACCATCTTACACGTTTCGTTACATTGATGTTGGCAATAAGAGGTTTGTGGAGTACAGCACGACTATTAAACGGGCACGATGGAGTTTCCAGCGAACTCTTATGACAGAATAGGATCATTCCGACTGGTGCTGCTACTTCCGACATCGAACAAACCACAGGAATTGTTATATGCACCAGAAAAATCTGTCCGGAACCGCATGTCCACGGTTATCATGCTAATTTGCGCAACGTCACGCTTTACATTGCTCTAGGCAATGCCAGATGGTGACTGCGGTGATGCCACGCTTACCAGTCCTGGACAATAGAAAAGCCAAGAACGGTCGTGCGGAGTGACAAGTCCCGCTACGCACTCGTTCATTTCGATGGGAAAACGTAAGTGGATATGGCGTTTGTTCTGGAAGTGCTGTCAAGCCGACTGCATTTTTCATACATTCATGTTGGGAGGGACACATGTGTTGGGGTGAACCTGTTTCTTATGTGAAGAGAGCTGTCCTTTTTTTATGGTACAGCCTGCGTAACGGCCGCCAGGCACGAAGATGTATTAAACAATTCCGTACTACCCACGCAATAGCAGTGCTTCTGCACAGTCCCCTACCTGTTACAGCAAGATCGAGTGAACTGCTACTGTTCAAGATCTGTCCAGGCATGATTTGAGGAGCAGGATATTCAAGTGTTGAATTGGCTGCCCCAAGCTCCCCATATACAGTATACCGAAGTGCAAAATATCATGGGATGCGTACCTAGTGCCGTGTAGGACCTCCTCTAGCCCGGCGAAGTGCAGCAACTTGATGTGGCATCGATTCCACAAATGGCCGCAAGCCTTCTGGTGATATGTTGAACCAAGCCGTCTGAACAGCAGTCTACAGTTCCCTGGTATTTGTAGGTGCAGGATCTTGGCTGCGAATGAGCCTTTCCACCACGTCCCATAAGTGCTCTATTGTGTTCATATCAAGCATCCGTCGGAACTATCCAGAATGCTCCTCGAGACAATTTTGGACAACTGGGGCCCGATGACATGGCGCATTGTCCGCCTGGTAAATCCCATCGATGTTGGGGTACATGAAGCCCATGAAGATGGTCACCCAACAGAGGAACAAAGCGAATACCGGTTAATGACATATTTACGAGGACCAGAAACCCAAACCGTGCCAGGTAAAGACACACCGCACATGTATGGAACCACCACGAGCTTGCACAGTGCTTTGTTGACAGCTTGGGTCCATGGCCTCATGGGGACTGCGCCACACCCGAACCCTACCATCATCTTGTAACAACTGGTAGCGTGACTCATCGGACCACCCCACATGTTTCCAGTCGTCCAGGGCCCAATTACCGTGTTCACGAGCCCAGGTGAGGCACTGTGTCTGATGTCGTGGTGTTAACAAAGGCACTCTGGTGGGTCTGCAATGACCTGATGGATATGTCTCTGATACCCCCTGCTTTGAATGTGGATGTTATTTGAGCCAGTGCCACTTGTCTGTTAGCACGGACAATCCTGGTGAGACGCCCGTGTTCACGGTCATTCAGCATCCGTGGTCGGCCACTGAGTTGCCCACGGTGGGTGGTAGTGCCTTTCGTGAAGCATTCTCAGTACACATGTGACATCTTGGATCGCGGAATGTTGAATGTTCTCACAATTTCGGAATTTGAATGTTCCATCCGTCTGGCTCCCACTACCATGAATCATTCAAACTTCAATAATACACGTCGGCTTCCCATAATCCTACGGGCGGTTGTTCAACCTGACTCACAAGATTACACTTCGCAACTGATAAAAATCGTGACGTGCATCGAAGCCTTTATACGACGGCTACGCCAATTAAAAATTTGCATACTGCTATCCCATGACTTTTGGCACTTCAGTGTAATCCCATAGAAAACCAGTGGTAGAAGCTTAAATGCCGAATCCTATCACTGCCGATAAACTCTCCCTCTACGTCAACTCTTGCGGTTACTTCGCTGGAAATATGCAGGATTCTTCCAGTACGTATCAACAGACATACCAACAGACCATTTTTATGTCTACCGTTGCATTGAAAAAGCCTCCCAGTGGAGTGCGAAAGCTTGGCGAATCTCTGTGATTATTGCACCATAAGAAATAAACGGATCTAATACGCCATAGGCGTTTCTTGAGTATTCTGTGTACAGTACATAATGTATATACTGTATGTAAAAGAGGAAAACAATGCAGAAGAATTATGCAAATTAATTAAAGATTTGCGAAAATCCTGTCCTAATGTAAATTTATTAGATAACTAGCTCATAACCCGAATCGGAAAACGCATATACATACATATACATAAAACCTATATAATAGGCTACGTCTGTAATATGTTTGGCTAGTGTTTCTTCAAAAGTTTCATAGGTTTTACGAAGATTGGTTTGCACTCGATCGCCGTTTTATTTCCCTATTTAAGCAAAGTTTTCTTTCAGCTTTATCTTCTTCCATCTTGTACTACAAAGAAAAAATTCCACCGAACCAATATTGTTTTTTATTTCCATCACAGTGAATCAAAACTACGTCTGCAGTTACTTATTTACAATATTACTTGTTCCTTTCTATGCAATAAAATAACGCTGATTTCTTTTCATGAAATTACTCTGCAATGCGAAGAAAATGAAATAAAATACGACATAACACCTACGTAACAGAACAAACGTCGCAGACATTAGTTTGAGCACGTGTGTGTTACCATAGATGAAGTGGTTTGTCTTACTAACTTTAATTTATTTTCCAGTATTTCTCCTTGATTTTACGTATCGTACGATAGCGGTGCGCTTAGTTCCGATTTCGGCCACCGGATAAAAGCAAATGGCGCTGCAAGTACTAAATGACGTTCGAGCGTTGGGACAGACGTCGCCTACTATATAGTTTTTTTAATTGGGTGTTTTACGACCACCGTGAGCAATTCAATGGGCTATAAGCAGTCGCTTGTCCCTAATTTAGGGTCATTGGTTCCAGGGACAGGAGAGAGCCAGTGCCGTAAGACAAACACAACATCCATGCTTCACCGGGATTCGAACCCGGACCCTTCACAGACGAATGGTCATAAGCTATCGCTTAGACCATTGCTCCACCGGGGCGGCCTATATAGGCTTTATATCATAATAGTGCAAAATATGTCATTTTTCTCCGATATCGCAAAAATGCGGACAAAAATTCCACCTGTGTTTTTCATGGTATTCACAGTCTCTGTAGTTTTCAACATTCAAAATGAAGAATTTGATTCTGTTGTAAAACAAATTGGAACACGATAAAATAGCATATCACCGTTCTCATGTATTTTATATATAAACAAATGCATCGCTCTTTCCATGTTTCAGAAACACATAGCAACCAAAAAATGTTATTCGGTCACCGCCGGGGAATTGAATCCACGGATCTCTCGATATCTAGCCGAGCGCGTTACCCTTACACCACGGTGGCAAACAATCCACGGTGCTATGTGTGTTTTTAAGTCAGCTTCTGACGTCATAAATCCGTAAAATGAGCTCAGCTACAGAGACGGCTCTATCTGGTGGGCATTAACGTCACTGGCTATATATTAATTATAGCAGTTAAATCCAAAGGACGAGATCCAAAGTGAAAATCCTCCAAATACGTGGCGTCGGTAAATAAACAAGTACATCGCTCTTTCCACGTTCCAGAAACACATAGCAACCAAAAATTGTTATTCGGTCACCGCCGTGGAATTGAATCCACGGGTCTCTCGATATCTAGCCGAGCGCGTTCGCCTTACACAACGGTGGCAAACAATCCACGGTGCTATGTGTGTTTTTAAGTCAGCTTCTGTCATAATAAATCCGTAAGATGAGCTCAGCTACTGAGACGATCTATTTAAACTGATTCGATGAATAAATTTTACTTTCACAGGATTGAAATTTTCCTTAAGTTTAAAATCATGGAATTTGAATTCATACAATATATGAAGCATTTAGAATTTTTTCAAGCCACTGTATATTGTATAAAGTTTTCATTTTCTGCGCTATCTTGCTTTTCAGGTGAACGCGAATAATACGATTGGAGAAAATATTGGTGACAACGGAGGCATTAGAAATGCTTACATTGTAAGTTACAGATATTTTTGCATATTTTGTGTAGGTAGTCAATCCCATTATTTTTGCTTTGTAGAAATTAATGCGAGTGATTGTTCTTTTTTAACACAGTCGTGCGCAAATGAAAGTACAGTCCGCGGCATGCCCGAGGAAATGTGTTAATCCAACGTCATCACTAATTTCAGTTGCTGTAATTTCCTGTGTTGTGGAAATAAATGTACGAAAAAAGTGAAACGGATACTACCGTTATTCGTATTTACATTGATCAACCTTCCCCGAAGCTACAATATTATTACTATCTCTCTAATAAGATCTTGATCACTACACATACCCCCAAAACAGCCTTACCCGGAGAGGATGAACGCTACAAAAATTCTAAAGGTGTCTTGTGCATCTGGTACCAACACATTACGAGCAGATGCTTTAACTCTTGTAAGTTACGTTCATGATTATGATGGTGCGTGCAGACTAAAAATTAAATAAGGTAAACACGCTGTGTTATGCACGATTAAAACGAAGTCGGAAGATAACAGATGTACTTCGTGAATTTACATTTAATGAACTTATATACAAGGTTAAAAGACACTCATAAGATCTTTCAGACTACCCTGAAGTCCTTCATCAGATGAAAATGACCGCATAAAAAGTTGTCATGGCATATAAATAAGGTAGTTGTTGCCACTTAATTCAAATCACAGAAGCAAATTAAAAGTCAAGTAATTTACATACCGGAGGCCTGCACCAAACACAGGTAGGAGGTGACACACACTGTGCCAGACTTCAGGGTGCAATGTAATTATCTTTACCTTTTACAGGCACAATGACTTTCCTGTCCTGGAAAACTTGAGTAGGTGAACCCTCGTTCCAGGCCTGGGAAACTTGAGTAGGTGAATCCTCGTTCCAGGCCTGGGAAACTTGAGTAGGTGAATTCCTCGTTTCCAGGCCTGGGAAACTTGAGTAGGTGAATTCCTCGTTCCAGGCCTGGGATACTTGAGTATATGAATCCTCGTTCCAGGCCTGGGAAACTTGAGTAGGTGAATCCTCGTTCCAGGCCTGGGAAACTTGAGTAGCTGAATCCTCGTTCCAGGCCTGGGAAACTTGAGTAGGTGAATCCTCGTTCCAGGCCTGGGAAATTTGAGTAGGTGAATCCTCGTTCCAGGCCTGGGAAACTTGAGTAGCTGAATCCTCGTTCCAGGCCCGGGAAACTTGAGTAAGTGAATCCTCGTTCCAGGCCTGGGAAACTTGAGTAGGTGAATCCTCGTTCCAGGCCTGCGGAAACTTGAGTAAATTAATCCTCGTTCCAGG
Organism: Macrothele yani; assembly: GCA_039090855.1. NCBI lineage: Eukaryota > Metazoa > Arthropoda > Arachnida > Araneae > Macrothelidae > Macrothele > Macrothele yani. The sequence continues at coordinate 135,931,024 of CM077001.1, forward strand.
CCTGGGAAACTTGAGTAGGTGAATCCTCGTTCCAGGCCTGGGATACTTGAGTAGGTGAATCCTCGTTCCAGGCCTGCAAAACTTGAGTAAATTAATCCTCGTTCCAGGCCTGGGAAACTTGAATAGGTGAATCCCCGTTCTAGGCCTGGGAAACTTGAGTAGGTGAATCCTCGTTCCAGGCCTGGGAAACTTGAGTACCTGAATCCTCGTTCCAGGCCTGGGACCCTTGAGTGGGTGAATCTTCGTTGTTGTGTTGCAACGAGGATTCACCTACTCAAGTTTCCCAGGCCTGGAAAGCCATTGTACCTGTAAAAGGTAAAGATAATTACATTCCATCCTGAAGTCTGGCACAGTGTGTGTCACCTCCTACATGTGTTTGGTGCAGGCCTCCTGTATGTAAATTGCTTGACTTTTAATTTTCTTCTGTGATTTGAATTAAGTGGCAACAACTACCTTATTTATATGCCATGGCAACTTTTTATGCCGTCATTTTCATCTGATGAAGGACTCCAGGGGAGTCTGAAAGATCTTATGAGTGTCTTTTAACCTTGTATATAGTTCATTAAATGTAATTTCACGAAGTACATCTGCCATCTTCAGACTTCGTTTTAATCGTGCATAACACAGCGTTTTTACCTTATTTAATAATTCTTGTAAGTTACGTTTTTGAGCCACCGCAGAGTGGATTTGCTGTTCCGATACAAACCACAGATACTCCATTGGATTGATGACTGGAGAATTTGGAATTGAGGGTGATACTTGAAAGCCTTGTTTATGTTCAGCGAACCATTTTCGAACCACCCCGGTAGTGTAGCATGGCGCGCTTTCCTACTGAAAGAATGCACTACTAGAGGGAACTACCGTTGTCATGAAAGAATGAACCTAGTCTGAAATGATGTTTAGATAGACGGTAGACCTCACATTTTCCTGCACATAAATGACTGAAGCCCGGGGTTTCCTAGAACATTGCCCAAAGCGTTACATTTCTGCCACTTATTTTCATCCCACGGTACATCCTGGTGCCAACACTTCTCCAGGTAAACAACGCACACGTACCCGACCGTCTACATGACGCAAGAGGAAACAAGATTCATCGGACCCGACGACTTTATTTAACCTTTTGACGACCATGACCCAAAAATCTTTTATCACTCCAAATACCATAACGCCCGAAACTGTCTCTTGGTTCACTTCTTTGTATAATAGCAGCAGTAGTGACTGAGGATGACTCATGTTGATCGCTCATAGGTCGAGAAATTTGAAGAGCAGGCAAGGGTAGGAAATCTGACTTACTTTAGGAAGGCGTTTCGGGTGTCTATGGCAGTTTGTATGCACGGGCGTTTCGGGCGTTATGGTCGTTAAAGGGTTAAGGTACAGTTTTGCTGCTCGCGTGCCAGTTGTAGGACCTTTCGACGGTAAATGAGGTTAGCATGGGCGTTTGGAGATGCCTGAGACTACGCAGAATCATTTCGAAGACGGTTCGATGTACTGTGTGTTATGATACATTACTCCCGTCACCATCATTCAAATTACCAACAAGTTGCGCCGCATTATCCCTTGTCACCATATGGCATAGCCTTTGCTCACCTCTAGTTAGTCGTGGTCAACCATATCTCGCAGGCAGGTCGTGGCTTTTCCCTCCTCGGACCACTTTTGGAGGATACTAACCACGATTGATCGTGAGCACTCTTCATGTCGACTTAGAAATCCTCTAACCCAGTAGACTGGCTATTAGAATTTGGTTTTTGTCAAACTCGCTGATGTCAGCTGCCTTTTTCAACTGAAGAACAAGTGTCTCTCACCATATGCATAGCCTTTGCTTACCTCTAATTAGTCGTCGTCAACCCATATCTTGCCGGCGGGTCGTGGTTTTTTCCTCCTCGGACCACTTTTTGAGGATACTAACCATGACTGATCGTGAGCACTCTACATGTCGTCTTGGAAATGCTTTAACTCAGTCGAATGGCCATTAGAATTTCGCCTTTGTCAAACTCGCTGATGTCGGCTGCCTTTCTCATCTGAAGAACAAGAGCAACACTGATGACCAGAGCTTAGTATTAGGTGCCATTTTTACAGTGTCGCGTGCTGCCATTCATCTGCTGTTGCTTGGATTTACATAACGACTCACTGGTCATAATGTGTTGGCTCTTCGGTGTTTGTCTAAATAGCATTAACAATCGTGCTACACATTTTGCAACACATGTGGGGTAACAGTTGCAATTGCACCTCTAATGTTTTCTCTTAAAACTTTGATGTCTGGAAAAACTGTTGCGTAAAATGCGTCTATTACATAACCCTACAGAAAGAAATCCAGCGTGGTAGGTTCTAGAGGTGAAAGCCATGGGATTTATCACCAGCACGAAACAACATGTCTCCAGCAAGGTGGTGCACCATCTTGTTGGACGATGCCAGTCTGCAGCTGTGGGATAACGTAATTGATGATAATACCCTGGTACACGTTTACAGAAACATTTCCAGCGAAGAAAAGACGACCAATTATCAGGTTATGCATTAGCTTACGCCAAACATTCGCAAGAATGGCCCAAATATGGGTGTATACGACGCGTGGGTTTTCCGATCCCCAAATGCGTACCTTCTGACATTTGAGCGCAACCCGTAAGATGAAACGTAGCATCTCTTGAAAAGCAGACGCATAGCAAGATGCCATTATGATCGTCAATGTAACAGTTCAAAATCGAATTAGCAAATGTTGCACATCCTGGATTATCATCAACCTGCCATTCTTGAAGAAATTGTAACTTGCAGGCGTGTAACTAGAAATGATTATGTAAAATCATGTTGACCATGAACTTTGGTATCTGTGGTAGCGTGAGGTTTGTTCCACCCAATTTCGTCGGGTGAAAGCAATTTAAATATTTCGTACTGTCTCATGGAAAACCTGTGGTCTAGTAATGCTCTCTCCCTTTTCTATTCTTCCTGTTTCCAAGAATTTTGTCATCCACGATTTAACTAACTTCACATCAGAGGTTTTTTTTCAATACTTTGTTCTGAACACTGACAGTAGATTTGTTTATGTCGGTCACACAAAACAATGTGCCTTCTTTGTCACAGACGCCATTTTTACTAAACAGCCGCTACAGCGCTCCTAGTGGGGAAAGCGATAAACGAAATATACAAGCACAGAAATCATATCCGTGTAGGAGATCACTTGTAAAAAGAACACGGAAGTAAGATTCATCATTAAAAGTATATAGTATACAGGTGATCGTGTATATGGAAAACCATATACACATGACATCTATAGCATGGAGGATGAATTTTTCCCTTTATATCTCTGTGAAAATGCAAATTTGTCCGTGACCAGGATCGAACCCCTGTACCCTCGCTCCGGAGGGAAGTGCTCTCCCAACTAAGCTACACGGATGGAATGTATCGCTGCAGATTTGTTGTCTTGACACGTGCTTTAGCTCCGTAGTACGTCACATTATCTCCCTCTTAATTTTCTTTTTACTTAAAACGAAGTAGAAATTTTTAATTAATTCCAGACGATGTGTGGAATGAACTTCACACATTTTTCGAAGAACCCACAGGCCAGTAGATTCATTTTTTACGTTCGGGCGCCGTTGTGAAAATACAAATTTGTGAGTGACGGTGATCGAACCCGTGGCGCCACCCTCCGGAGTGAAGTACTCTCCCAACTAAAATATACCAACGGAATGTATCGTTGCAGATTCGTATCCTTGACACGTGCTTTACCTCTGTAGTACGTAACATCGCTTACAGATTTGGATTGTAAAAGGCAGAAATGTTCTCTCTGTCGAGGCACCGGAAAGCATTCTTAACAGAAAATGGGGATAATGTACTGAAATGCCATCCTCCATCACATATCGAAAGATTTTTTTTTCATAATCTACGCCATGAAAAGAAGCTGGCCGCCCCGGTGGCGCAGTGGTCTAAGCGATGGCCTCTGATCATTCGTCCGAAAGGGGTCCGGGTTCGAATCCCGGTGAGGCATGGATGTTGTGTTTGTCTTACGGCACTGGCTCTCTCCCTTCCCTGGAACCAGTGACCCTAAATTAGGGACGGGCGACTGCTTATAGCCCATTGAGTTGCTCACAGGTGGTCGTTAAACCTTCAATCAAAAAAAAAAAAAAAAAAAAAAAAGAAGCTGCAAAAATTATTCTCTTGATAATGCCAGTTTATCTTTAAAAATCGGAAAGTATATTTATATTAAATTTCTGAGAAGTACTAAGTTTAACTGCTGCTATGTTCCCTTCTATTCCGAAAAACTGAGAGTGGTATTCTCCTGCAGACGAAATCGAACCCATATCTCCCATTTTCAAGTTTTCTGAGGAGATGGTTATATGCTAACAGTTAAGCGTAGCCGTTCTACGCCAAAATGTCATGGATGTGTTATTGCAATATATTTAATATTTGCGCAAAAGTATCAATCAAAAGTATTAATTATCAACTGTGATGTTATCTGGCGAACTGATTATTCCTAGTGTGGATCCGTTCCTGGTTAAAATTGGCAGTCGCTACAAGGCGGCATCCGATGCTTCGACCACAGCAAATCTGAAGTATGCTCAGTTTCCTGTATTTATATTGCTTAGATATTTCTGCGCTAAAATATAATATGCTTGTATGGCTAGCATGTACTATTAGGTGCTTGAATTAATTCCCGCTGTTTTATGCCACACAAACACCTGTGTGTTGCCACAGAACGGTACAGGATAGTCTATTCAAAGTAGTGTCCGTTGGCAGCTACGACCCTTTCCCACCGTTGGAGTAACAAATGGATTCCGCGGTAGAAAAATGCAGGTTCTTTCGAGGCGAACCATTCATCGAGCAATTTTTATATATCCACGACAGAAGGAAGTGTTGCTCTGACAGGCCATACTGTAGCGAACGGAACAAATAGAAGAAATAGAAGTCCGAGGGAGCAATGTCCGGGGAATAAGGCGGGTTGGGTAAAAGGTCCCAGCCAAGTGCCTCCAAGAGTTCCTTCACGGATTTAGCGACATCAGGTCTAGCGCTGTCGTGGAGAAGAATAACCTTGTCATGTGGGATCCAGTTTCCGAGCTTCTGGATCATTACCGTTGCCTTTAAACGTTTGCTAACCGTTGACTCATCGACCCGTAGTGTTTAAGACAACTCGTGAAGCGTCTGACATGAATCCTCGTCCAATAAGGCCTCCAATGCGCCATTTTCGAACTTTTTCGGCTGCCCAGGGCGCTCTTTGTCCTTCACGTCATATTCGTTGGCTTTGAAGCGTCGGAAACACACTCTGCATGTTGTTTCCGATAGGTAATATTCCCCATAGGCCTGCACTAGCAAACGATGACTTTCCGTTGCAGATTTCCTGAGATGAAAGCAGAAGAGTAATGCTTCCAGCAAATACTCCTTTTTTGGTACGAAACTCGACATCGTGAATGCGATACAAACTCGTGTTCTGTGCCCTCCGATTGCGTGTCACGCACTGTTTTGCCCAGAATACGGACGGTACGTGCGTGTGTCAGGAAGGTCACGTGTGGCCCGGGGCACAGCGCAAAACTGCTGCGCTCTATTGGGCAACAGCGGGAATTATTTCAAGCATCTAATAGGTTGTTGCAAATGAAATGCCAGATTTTTCAGACCAGTATGGTTGACAGGTAATTTAGGAATTAACACCACATCCCGCGAAGTGAATTGTGATAAATAAATTTATTGCATCAAGGCTGCAGCCGATAAAGCACTGGATACATCGCCAATGGCAACAGTTCCATGGAGACCTTGAACCCCGTGCATCGGAGGCAGCTCGCCGCATCAATACTGCATTTGGTGAAGGCACCGTTAGTGAAAGCGAGATACACCGTTGGCTTGCTAAATTCCAGTCCTCCGATATGGGCTTCGAAAATAAACCACGCCGTAGACCAGAAGGAGATATCGATTATGCCAATTTTTTTTTTTGATTGGAGGTTTAACGACCACCGTGAGCAACTCAATGGGCTATAAGCAGTCGCCCGTCCCTAATTTAGGGTCACTGGTTCCAGGGAAGGGAAAGAGCCAGTGCCGTAAGACAAACACAACATCCATGCCTCACCGGGATTCGAACCCGGACCCCGTTCGGACGAATGATCAGAGGCCATCGCTTAGACCACTGCGCCACCGGGGGGGCGGCTATGACAAATTGGAGGGCTTGACTGAATCCGAATGAGGTCAAACGGTACGAAAACTTGGCAATAAACCTGGAGTTAATTAACTTACATCTTTTTCCCAATGTAAACTTTCTCGACATTCAGCGGTCATAGAAAAAAAATGAAAATGAAAAAATGGGTTGAAGGAAGAGCACAAAACACATATTCGGAACCGAACGAACAATATTTTGAGCCACCTTGTCACTTGTGATCCTATATGACAATCGGCGAAGTTTGGTACAGTGGCTTGACCGCGACGAAGCTCCGAAATACACTCCAAAACCGCTACTCTATCCCAGGAAAACCATGGTCATTGTTTGGGTGTCCGTAGCTGGTGTGATCCACTCCTTCTTCTTACAACTATGTGAAACCCAGTCTGTCTAGAAAGTACAAGACATTGGAGAGATGAGTCCGTTGATGACGTCACTCTCATGTTATATCACCTGATACGTCGGTGTCGTGTTTGACGTCACGCACGACAGCATTGGAAAACAATCGGAAGCCTTGGTTTCCGCGTGACGTCAATAAAATAGGGAACTCATTTCTCTAATGTCACGACTTTGAGTTTTCTAGACGGCTTTTGTGAAAACCTCACGGCGTACAGGTATTGTTGTTATCTTGACAATATGCATGGAGAATGGTCCATCAAACAGCCTGCATTAGTTAATAGCGATGAGCACATGCTTCTCCATGATAACACGTGACCTTATCTCGAACGCTAAACGTCCCAGAAGCTACATATAGTAAGGTACGAATTCTTACCTCATTTGCTTATTCATCTGATCTATCCCTTACGTACTATCTCTCCTTCAATCACCTGGACCCTCAGGGTAAATCTTTTCCCATTCAAACATCAGTTGAAACCCCATGAATATGTGGCTCCCGAAGTCCGACATTTTTTTTACGACAGCATCCAGAAACTTGAATCTCCTTGATAAAAGTGTATTGCTATTGGTGGTGATTATTTTCAATTGAGTTAATTTTGCACCGTAGTATGAGCGTAGTTGTTCCAAAGTAGTGCGGACAAAATCCTGATTTGCATATAATTATGAATGCAGATGTTTGACAAACGTGTACTAAGAATCTTCGCAATCGTTGTTTCTCACATATTTCATTGAAGTAATGCATTCGCGATTTTATATCTTTTAACGTCTGTTTTGGTTGTAATATGAAGTGCAGTATAATGGTTCTCCTTTCTACTCTTGTGTCGAGTTCATTTGTAATGCACGATTTTTCTGTTAGGCATACAGGATCCACCAGTCCAATTTGATAAGAAATGGAGGACATGGAGATAAAAGATTACACGATGTTTCCGCTACTTCTGACCAGCTATTTTTTCTGGGATATTCCACGGTAAGTAGACCTCGTTCTGCATGTGTATGTGTGTACTGCACTTACAAGTTCGAATAAAGGTAAACGTATTCCAATTTGTTTCGAAATGAATTTGTTTCAAATTTGTTTATGAATAAGACTCGTATACAAAACAAATACAGTTGAAAAGGGTATATAGGCACACAAAGCACCAAACCTCACAGTATCACAGCAATTCCCAGTTTCTGAAATGATCTAACGCACGGTCATCTGTCACTTCTTACCTGTGAGCCAGAGTTTGAATTACACATGATACGTTGGTGTTCTGTTCGTACCTATGGTTTTCGTTCTATGAATTGGTGATTGTTCCTTAAACAGAGTAATTGATACAGGAGTATGGAGCCCTTAAATGAGAATTTGTTAGTTTGTTTCGAAATGAATTTTTTCCAAAAATTAGTCCTATTAGTCCGTTAGTCGTTAGTCCAATTTAAAATTCACCTTCATCCAAAGGCTGGAGATACGATGGTAGCCTTTGTAAAGACTACACTAAGGTAAAAAATATATATATGTGATGCTGCAAACTTTTATCAGTTCTCAGCAGCTTTCAGGAGCGTTGTTAGGTGACAAATGTTATGGATTAGCTCTAGTAAAGCTCTAATACAGGGTGATCTATTTAAACCAGTACCCTGAAAAAACCTTACATTTTTGCAAGGAATCGCGCAAGGAACTTCTTCTTTTTTTCAATAAAAGCAGCAACTCCTGGAGAATGAAAACCGCCACCGTGAAGAAGATTGTTAACCGTAACTGTAACTCAGCTCGTGATTTGTTTGTTGTTGCGTTGTCATTCACTTGCGTGCATTCGGAAACATGCAGTACTCTGTTCCAGAGCGTGTTTTTTAGTGAAATCGTATTGGGTAACCAATTCTATTATCAAAACGCAACGAGCATTTCGAAGAGAGTTTGGAGTTCGAAAAGTGCCAAGCAAGTCAACAGTTCTGTCGATGGCAAAAGAACTGGAGCAAACCGGTTCTCTTCTCAGCGGTAGCGGTAGACATCACCCTCCGATGCGCCAAACGCGTGTGGACGATGTTCGGAAACGTTTACTTCAATCTCCGACGAAATCGTTGCGCAGATTAAGCCAACAGACAGGATATTCATATGGAACTTGTCAAAGGGCAGCAGAAAAAGCGAATATTCAACTATTTAAAGTGCACGTAATCCATCAGCTGCAGGAACCGGACAAGGGAAAGAGAGTAAGTTACTGCAAATGGTTTCAAAAGTTTCTTAACTTGCAATCTGATATTCTCTCCATTACATGGTTTACGGATGAAGCCTGGTTTCATCTGTCAGGCTACGTCAATTCGCAAAACAGCAGATAATGGGCTGCCGAAAACCCACACGTTATGTGTGTAACACCGATGCATTCACAAAAGGTTGGTGTATGGTGTGCAGTTTCGTCTATTATTATATTATTGGCCCCATTATTTTCTCTGAGACTGTCAACACTAACGTTTATTTTCCGCATATTCAATGAATTTGTGGAACAACTTGATGACATTGAATTGACAGAGGGCTACTTTCAGCAGGATGGCGCTACGTGTCACACATCGAAAGTCTCAATGGAACTCATAACCAGCTTCTTTGATGACAGATTAATTTCAAAAAACATATGGCCTCCCCGATCTCAGGACTTAACTACCCCTGACTTTTTGTTATGGGGCTACTTAAATGACAGAGTTTACAAAACCCATCCAAAAACATTGGATGCATTGCGTGAAACAATCACGACTGAAATTGGCAATGTTACTGCTCGTACTCTACATGCGACATCACTGAATATGGTGCGGCGTGTTCAACTGTGTTTACAAGAAAATGGAAGACAATTCCAACATTTGCTTTGATAAAATGATTCTCCAATACCACATGTATAATTCTCAACTTACTGTATGATTTTGTTGTTATTTATAAAAAGTTATAAGTAAATCACATGGTACTGGTTTAAATGGATCACCCTGTAAAACCAACAGGTGTTTCCACTGTACGTGCCTTTCTTGGACATTATCAAAATAATTTAAAGGAGATAAGACTTTTATGTTGATTGAAACTTCTCATATTTATCAATCACTCGAGGATTGTCCACAACGTTCTCGGCCCAGTCATCAAGAAATGGTCGTGGAAAACCATGGTAGGCAAAATATTCTGTGTAGTCGACTTGAAGATCTACACACGTTTTCCAGTGATGCTCGGAGGCTCGTATGCCCTTCAAACGAAATAATTTGTCAAGGCTGTGAAAATAGGTTTCCACAACATCAAAAGGGTTTTCTAATGTCCAAAGGTTCACTCCTGACACATTCTTTTAACAATTCAGGGACAAATGGTGGTCCGAAGGGCAAATTCAGGTGAGTAGGGATGGTGCGGTATCAGTTCGAAACATCATTCGCCATGGCAATCTGTTGATTTGCGGCTTGGAGCGTTGATCCTACGAAACGACAACACTTTGGTCAGCTTTCCTCGGCGTTCATCCTTTAAGTACTATTCAATTGTATTTACCTGGTTAGCACAGTATGCTTCATGGATGGTTTGGACCTTCCCAAGGAAACATACCATCACCACCTACTCTGCGTTCCAGAAAAGATGTTGCACCACTATTCTAGCGGAAGTGATAGATTTTATCTTCTTTGAAGTGGATGCGCCATCATGCTTCTATTGTCTTGACTCTAGAATATTGTGATGCATCCGTACTTCGCAATTGCTACCAGTTGTTGGAGAAATCTTGTTGAATTGGTTTCAAAAATTAAGTTTTCATGTGACATGCCCCATTCGATCAGCATTTGCTCAGGTGTCAGGAGCTTTGGGACTGAATTTAGAGCAACCCTGGTCTTTGCCAGATGTTCTATCCAGATAAAATCAGCTGTTGCTTTTGACATGCATAATGTCTGTTTAATGTACGTGACTGTTAAACGATTTGTAACGTATTACGTAGCATGACGTACTACTGAGGTGACGTATGAGTCAAATCTGCAAAGTTGCAGCATCTGGGAGAACAGCTACTCCGGATTAGGAAGACGTGAGTTCGACTGCACCACCAGAAAAAGGTTGAATATTATATTGGCGCCCGGACGAAAATGAATTTCTGGGCCCCTGATTCATTTTGTGTGGTACGTCTTCCACATTAACTTTGTGTGATGAGGTTTTCACATTAACTTTGTGTGATGAGTCTTCCACATTTACTTTGTATGATGAGTCTTCCACATTGCTTTGTGTGATGAGTCTCCCACATTAATTTTGTGTGATGAGTCTTCCATATTAACTTTGTATGATGAGTCTTCCACATTAGCTTTGTGTGATGAATTTTCTACATTAACTTTGTGTGATGAGTCTTCCACATTAACTTTGTGTGATATGTCTTCCACATTGCTTTGTGTGATATGTCTTCCACATTGCTTTGTGTGATGAGTCTCCCACATTAACTTTGTGTGATGAGTCTTCCACATTAACTTTGTGTGATGAGTCTTCCACATTTACTTTGTATGATGAGTCTTCCACATTAACTTTTTGTGATAAGTCTTCCACATTGCTTTGTGTGAGAGTCTCCCACATTAACTTTGTGTGATGAGCCTGCCACACAGCTCATGTAATTGATGAAATTAATTATTCTATAATGAGATGGTCCTCACAGCATGGTTGCCGGCTACGATACCTGCTTTTTCCTGACTCCCTGTTCTCAAGTGGGAAATGATGTTACATACTACGTTACATGACGCTGTTCACGTACTACTGAGATAACATATGAGCAGAGATGTAAACGTGTCACGGGTCAACGGGTAAACGGGTCGACAATTTCTTGCTGGTCAAATGGGACGGGTCAAGGTGTTCCCAAACCGATTTCGACCTGGTTTTATTTCCCTTTTGTTTTTGAAAAGAAAAATAAGATATTTCAAAGAACCCTTCAGAGGTCTTTGAAATAATACTTCAGAGCTGCATAGTATGATCCAGGAACCTGCTAAGAAGGGTAAAGAAATGGGATTAAAAATAAAATTTCAGAAGACGAAAATGAATTATAATGCTTTTACAAGGAATGAAGATTTACCAGTTAATTGGGAAAAACTGGAGATAAACAATTCCTGCATTTAGCTTGGGCAGCAGATATCAATCGAGGGTCACATTGATGAAGACATTAATTGGCATATAAAACTTGCTTTTTTTTTTTTTTTTTTTTTTTGAGGTTTTAACGACCACCACCGTGAGCAACTCAATGGGCTATAAGCAGTCTCCCGTCCCTAATTTAGGGTCACTGGTTCCAGGGAAGGGAGAGAGCCAGTGCCGTAAGACAAACACAACATCCATGCCTCACCGGAATTCGAGCCCGGACCCCTTCCGACGAATGATCAGAGGCCAACGCCTTATACCACTGCGCCACCGGGGCGGCTAAAACTTGGTTGGAGAGCTTTTGGAAGAAACACTACAAATTTTCAGAGTAATATGCCATTATGTCTTAAAAGAAAAGTGCTTAGTCAATGCATATTTCCAGTGCTTACGTACGGAGCAGGACCTTAACTAAAAAGACATACAAAGATTGCACACAACTGAAAAAGCACAGAAAGATGCATGCTTAGTTTAACCAGGAAAGGTAAGAAAAGGAACTCATGGATAAGGAAAATGACAAAAGTGGAAAGCATCATGATCAGAGTAAAATCCCTGTAATGGCAATGGGCTGGACATATTTCCAGGAAAACGGACCATCGATGGACAACCGAAATTTCAGACTGGATTCCAAGGGAAAGGAAAAGACCCAGAAAAAAAGACCACGTGGGAGATGGGTGGATGGAAGTGACTGACTAAAGACAGTCCGTTGTTCAAGAAACTTGGGGAGACCTTCATCCATTAGTGGATTGATAATGATTGACAATGATAATGATGATGATGTATTCGAATTTATAGTTCAAAGAAGATTTGTTCGGGTCGAGTCTGGGTCGGGTCCAATTATGTGACGGTCGGGTCCGGGTCCAAAATGTTTGACCCGTTTCCAACTCTTCATATGAGTCAAATCGGGAATATTGCCGCGATGAGTCTGTCGACGTAATTCATATAAGAGGATAGCCGCCTCTGAAGGAGGAAGACGTTGGTTCGAAGCTCAACACCGGCAAATCGTTGCGTGTTATTGACTATCTTGTAGTACTATTTCATGCACCTTGTCCACATTGCTTCAACTTTTTTGTGTGGGGGAGTGTTACCTTCTACACACGTTCCAACAGTTGAATGCCACTGCTCATTTCTTTGCAGCGCTGTATGAAGAGACATCCTGGCCTGGAGTTACAACCATAACTTCAAGGGTGCCCGTTGGCTCCAACCCTTTTTTATTCAGATACTTTATCTCAAATCTGATCTAACCAATGATGTAAAAATGATAACATACTTTATCTGAAATCTGAGGTCTTACTTTTCCATTTTTTCTTTTTTGGTTCACAAAATCACTTTCTGGGACCTGCCAAAAATAACGACCGTAACTATGAAGCTAAAAAATAGTCTCCATGCACCTAAAATTTTGTATTACTACCTGAAAAACATTAACGAACCTATGACTGTTCCTTCATCGCCGGGTCGAGAATTTGGAGATTATGTATACAATGATAGTTAAACTATAGGGGAAAGCCTTAGTGAGTGTAACATTTCAGTTTTTTCACTAATATTTTCAACTAGGTGCTATCTGAAATATGGGTATATAGGTAAAGTGTCAAAATATATTCATGTTGACCGGTGTTATCAATTGTTTCTTCCATTCCTGTAGCGTTCTTTACTATTTGTGTCCTGAAGAACACTATTTAAGATTTTCAGAATACTGCTGCTTATTTACGCGTTACTTACGAGGAGTTTGCGGTAAGACACGTTCTGACTGTGTGAGGAATGAAAATGTGTTGCAGTTGTATAATGTAAGGCAAAATGTTGTTAGCAAGGTGGAGACCAATATGCTTCGGTGGTTTGGCCACATTGCAAGAATGAGTGATGAGATGCTTACCAAGAAAATATTTTTAGCCCAAGTGGCAGAAAGGAAAGGCAGAGGAAGCCCAAGGAAGACATGAAAGGATCATATTCAAGAGTGTCTGCACGAGAAAAAGATTATGAGTATGAAGTATAGGAGATCTTGTGTACGGCGTGTGATGGATATCAGTGAAGACCAAGTTGTATGTCAAGATCGCTGTAAATGGAGAAGTTTGATATGGCAACAGTAAGTAAAAATTATCTGGTAGTTTGTATTTCTTTGTGGAGCTCATCTCTTAATGTCAGGGAACAGCTTAGTGATATGTGATATGATATGCTTCTTATTTACATTTTCTTTCTCGAAGTGAAACAAAGTCATACAAATAAAACTCAAGGAATAGTTACTTACAGTTCCTCCCTTTATTCTGTCAACATCTCGTAAGCACTCTTCATGCTGAACTTGATTTATAACAGCAGCTATATTTTCAAGCTAATTAATGTACGTTAGTAAACAGAAAACTTTAACTCCAAACACTCAATATAACAACGCCATTTGAGTACGCAAGCGTCAAGTAAACACAACTCCAGCGTAAAGCAGTTTCCACGATTATAATATCACACCACGACACCACACTTTTGGCTGCTGTTTCAACATTATATATTTCTAGTTCGTATCTGTCACATGCGTACGACACGCTCTCTAATTTCAAATTTTTTGCCAACCTCATTCCGTGAGAGAGAAGGTATAACGTTAAGGTTGAAAAGGAGAATGAACTCAAATCTTATAGAGATAGTAACTAAACAGGAAAGTTAACTTAGAGTATACGTAACACCCCATGCTTACAAGCAAATCAGTAGTATAAAGCTCTGCATCGGGCATCAGTTACAACCCATTTTCTTTGCTCGTGTTCGTATGTGTGTGTGTGTAATTAGAAAGGGCAAAACAGCCATATTCATAAGACATTTGCACGTTTAAGACAACTTTGTTCACGAGAACTCTGTGACGTATATTCTAATTTAACTTTCATTTTTAGTTCCTTTTCCTATGTAAATTTGAGCTTGTTCTCTTTTACACTTTCCAAACTTAACGAAATATCTTCTCTCTCCCAAGAATGACGTTGGCAATACTTTTGAGGTCAGAGAGAGTGACGTATGAATGTAATAAGAACAATAGATAAAAAGGACGACACAGCAGATTCTTAGTGTGTGTGTGTGTGTGTGTGTGTGTGTGGAGATGCTCCGATTGCTGTTGAGATAAATTGTACGACAAAAAATTAAGGCATTATATGTGGCTATATTGTGCCCGTCATCATTTGTTGCTGGATCAATAAAAGGTTATCGTAAGTTTGGCTTCGTATATGTTTCGTCTGACCGTAAAACTTTAAATTAGAGCTATCCCGTGCAACTATTGCTTCGTATTCTCATTTAGTTCAACATTTCCTTGGTCATGGTTTTAGACATAGCGCAACACCAATCTCGCACACGAAAAAGGGTTACGTTATAACTCCTTGAACTGGACATGTGTATGTCTGCGTTCAGCTTTCTTACGAAACCATAAAGAAATGAATGAATATTGATGTGATAGAGTTAAAAGGTTCAGTTTTTTTAAGTGACTAAAGGTAACAACAAGAATGTAACACCGAATTTTCCGTTCTAATGAGCGTGTCTTTTGAATCCATTCCGTCGAGAATAAAATTTCTCAAAGCTATTCATAGTCAATGAAACTGGTTAGAAAAAAAACACGTCAACCTTGCTGCTTCTATTTCTGGATGTTTAATCGATTGGATTTCTACAATCGATTTAAACATCCCGAAGTAGAAGCAGCTATTTACTCCTACAAGGGGCTGAAAAGTATGTTACGAAAATTAACAAATGACGCACCAAAATTCATATTGTAGAAGGAAGATAGAGACAAAGAGATTTTCAAATATCAAACAGTAAAGAAAAGAAATATGAAAGGAAATGTAACATAACTCTACGCCCCCTAGCGGTAGAATTTCGCATAACTAAAAAGTTAAAAATATGAGAAAACAATTTTCATGGCTAAACCCATTCTAAGCAAAAATAATTTTCCAAATACGTCTCCTAAAAGCCGAGATAACGAGAAAAATGGTAACGTAAATATAAATACACAACACTCTGAACACTCAAGAGACGCATATAGCGTATTAAATCCGTTTATTTTTATGGCGTAGTAAGTACAAAGATTCGTCAACGTTTATTATAAACCGACCGCAGTACAGAACCTTGTTTCTAATGATTCGCACTGCCCAAAAGAGGACACACTTTCTGCGCTTAGAGCATATAATGTATGCAAACCCGATTACGTAAATAATAAGGAAATTGATAATATTTATAGAAAAGTTCTAAAAGCTGGATATAAGAAAGATGACATAGACAGAATACATAGAACTGTAAGAAATCATATAATGTCAGCAATGACGAAATCACCTAGTAAGACGATTAGATTCGCAGGATCCATCACATATGTTCCATGCTTTACATATGGGTTAAAGAATTTATTACTTATATACAACATATTGATAACATTGAAGTCCCCGACCCCGTTATCACATATGATATCAAGTTGCAAGGAGAGACAATGTGAGAAAGAAAAGGCAGGTATCTACGCTATACAATTGGTATATCCTGACAACACGGAAAAGATATATATTGGAATGACAAAACAATCCTTGGACACTAGATGTAAAGAGCATGTGCGAAGTGTCAATCAGGAGATGCAGAATGCAGCCCTCGCCAGAGAAGTAATGCATTGTTCCACCACTCCTGTATGGAATAGTATTAGAAGAATTGCCCCTTACACGAACTATAAAGAGACTGCCATCAGGGAAACAGTCGAAATCCTATCCAACAAACTAACGTGCAATGATACAGTTTCTACTGACCTATCAAGAGCACGCGTTGTTAAAAGATGGAAACATATCGTGACGCACCGTATAACTGAGTGATAAAAATTCGTGTAATACTCTCGTGATGTCACCCGCGTTATTTTCAAAAATCATCTTTGTTCCTTACGTGTTCCACGTCCCTTCATTTTTATGTCTAACATTGCCTTGAAAAAGCCTCCCAGTGGTGTGCGAAAGCTTGGCGAATCTTTGTACTTACTATGCCATAAAAATAAACCGATTTAATACGCTATATGCGTCTCTTGAGTGAGAAAAAAGGTTTTGACATTTACGCCTTCTATCAGGAAATATGTGCATTAATTTAAGAGGATAATGTTCCCCGTCTTCATTGTAGCGAATGCGATACAGCGATAAAAAAATTTTCAATAGAGTTTTTAGAAGCCAAGATACAGCTGCAAAACAAAGCACATGAACAACCACGCAGTGGCAGAACTGTGAACTACGAAAACTCTATAACCACAAGCTCAAAGTGTTCCACTAGGTGAACGGTATCCGGTGTTAAAAGAATTTTTTAAAGCTGACATTTAGAAACAGGTATATCGAGAAAAACATTAAACATTTGCGCCCCTAGCCAAAAAATTGTGTATTATTTTGCAAAGAAATTGGAATATGTGCAGATGTCGCTCCTTCAGTGATAGTTATTTAAAAGTCCATGATGTTCTTAACCAATTAACAAAGTGCACAAATGTCAGCAATTACTTTAGTACTCTTTTCAGACAGGTAAGCAAATACAAAATTATTTTCAAATTTTTAATAAAGAAAAGTTTTTAATGTTGAGGTAGTGTCAAAATTTATTTTGTTAGCATCGTGCAATAATCCAAAACGTTTGGAGACAACACCCTGAAACATGGTTCAAACTGTTTGAGAACATGCGGTCAAATTTCTAGGACGAAGCAAACGTGTTGGACAAAAGCAACATACAATGTACAAATTTACATATGGACATTGTTTCAATACAATGAGTCAAAATTACTTGCATGTACAATAGTGTTGAAAAGCACGTCCGGAAATTTGTTGATGCCAATTCCTTACCTTCTCTGTTAAAAGTTATACACGGTGGAGTAACATTATTCTGACCACCAGCTAATATCCAGAGTAACGGCCGCGTGCAGCGCTGACAGCAGCTAGACGGGCTGGGAGTGACTCAATAAGGTGCTGGAAGGTGTTCACAGGTATGCGGAGCCATGCTGGTTGCAGTGCATCTTACAGCTGCTGGTGGATGCGTGGTGGAGGATCCATAAAGCGAAAAGCACGATCGAGGTGGTCCCTCAGATGCTTAGTTGGGTTTACGACTGAGCAATTAGAGGGCTAGTGAAGTACTTTGAATTCTTCATCGTGATCTTCCAACTACTCTCGGACATTTCTAGCTGTGTGACATGTCGCATTGTCATTCTGAAAGATCCCTTCTGCCCCAGGGAAGACAATCAGCATGTATGGGTGTACGTGGTCAGCAAGGATGGATTCATGACGAATTCGGTCCATAGTGCCTTCCACAAGTATGAGTGGACCTAGAGAATGCCACGAAAATATTCCCCAGACTATAACGCTGCCCCCACCAGTTTGTGTTCCTCCAGCAGTGGTTGAAGAACGTTTGTATTCCGTTGTTTCTCGTCTTATACGCCTATCCGTTCGATGAAGCAGAAACCGAGACTCATCGGAGAAGGCAATCCTTGGCCAATCAGCGGAGGTCCAAAGGTCCAATTCCGATACTGCCGAGCAAAGGTAAGCCTTTTCTGCCGATGCACCTTCGTTAGCATAGGTGCAGTGACCATCCGTCTGCATCAGAGCCCTATACGCAGCAGGGTCCTCTGAACTGTCGTTTTAGACACACTTCCGGTAGCTCCGTGGTTCATCCGGCCAGTGAGTTGTCGATCGGCCTTCACGCACCTTCGCAGCCAGCGTTCACTTCTCACATCAATGGCACGTGGTGGTCTGCAGGTTTCCACGTCGCTTATTCGCAAAGGTGCCATTTCTCCAATTACGATACACTTTAACCACAGCAGCACGCGAATAGTTCACAAACTGCGGCGTTTTAGAAATACTGCCACCCTTGTCTCGAACGCCGATAATAATCCCTTTTGCAAATCTGATAAATCGTTCCTTTTATCCATCACAGCAACTAGTGATATATTTTCATAATGCCTACAGCACATCTTATACACTGAGTGGCCACTTTATTATGACCACCTGACAGTTTTAAGCAAATGAGCTATGGCTGCACGCTGTTGCCGCAAAAGAGCGAGGCTAGCATAAAAAAGGAAAGCTTAGTGCTTGCGACAGTGGTAGAAGGGATTTTTGAGTGACGAGATGGGTAAAAAAATGCGATTTGACGGACTTTCAACATGGGATGATTGCAGAAGCTCCGAGCCATGGAGCGGGTATCACCGAAACCGCCGCATTCGTGAAATGTTCCAGAGCAGCTGTTGTTAAAATGTTCAAAGACTGGACTGTCAGCCAAAAAACTGGGTCTCTGCGTGCAACGTGTGGTCGTCATCGACTAGTGACTGCTCGGACGGAACGGAGAATGTCCAGACTGACAACAGACAACAGAAGGGCAACAGTGCAGCAAATTACACACCATCTTAATCAAGAATCCCCTCAAATGATCTCCACCCAACCTGTTTGCCGTACAGTGCATCGGATGGGATATGGCAGCCGAAGGCCTGTTCGAACACCTTTGCTGTCTGCAGTTAACAAGAGAAAACGTCTCAAGTTTGCACAGGAGCACAAGGATTGGACAGTCGATAATTGGAAACAAATTATGTGGTCCGATGAATCACGCTTTCAGTTGCACCACGCCGATGGCCGAGTGAGAATTTGGCGGAAACAGCACGAAAGCATGGACCCCAAATACATTGCTACAACCCTTCAAGCTGGTGGAGGTAACGTTATGGTTTGGGATATGTTTTCCTGGCATGCTTTGGGCCCTTTAATTCGTGTTGGTCAACGTCTGACTGGCACATCATATCTAAACATCGTTGCAGACCTAGTGCACCCTGTCATGTGGATGGTTTATCCCAATGGCGATGGCTACTTTCATCAAGATAATGCGTCCTGTCATAGTGCTCGTATTGTACAGGATTGGTTTCAGGAACATGCCGGTGAGTTTACTTTGCTTGGGTGGCCCCCACAATCTCCAGATCTCAACCCCATTGAGAATTTGTGGGATGAAGTTGAACGAGCCATCAGACAGCTGGATCCACAACCCTGCAATCTCACACTCCTGGAAAGTGCTATTCATCAAGCATGGTCTCAGATTGCACAAACCACCTATCAACATCTTGTGGAGTCCATGCCACGAAGAATCGACGCAGTATTAAAGGCAAAAGGTGGCCCAACGAAGTACTGAGGGGGTGGTTATAATAAAGTAACCACTCAGTGTATACCCTCCAAGCAAGCTCACGACACGTGCCTTCTTTCATTGGCTACGCGCTGTTGACGTCAAAAGTAGGAGGTGGTCACAATAATGTGACTCGACTGTGTATCAGCTTATGTTAAATAAGTCAGATGTCAGAGTTTTCAGTCATACGCACTTAAATTCTGCGCTGTTGACGTATTTTCATTCCATTGTTCCGATGTGCCTGTGTGTGTGTGTTTTCATTCCAATTTGTTCTTCTGTTTAGATGTATTGCGAAGTCGCCAGGAAGGAAACGATGGAATATTTGTTATCCACTGATCCTCACAGTCCGAATGAGGTTCGGTAAGTATCTCATCCACATATGAAATTAGGCATTTATATTAAATATGAAACATGTTTTGTGGAAAAGTACAATAAAGTTCTTGTACTTCACAGAATGAACTTTGTCCAAAAGTTTTGGTGCAGAAAACCTGTATAATAAGTGTTTTGTTTAGCAGCTTCTTACAGTATGATACTTTATATTCAATTGTACATAGGCAATTGTAATAATACGTGGTAAAGAAATCTCGTGTATAATGCAAAAATTCAACGTGCTTGCTAATACTGTTACTTACGTTAACATTATAAGGTAACAACGACTCGCCGAGACAATCTCCATAGAAATCTCTATGCCAAAATAGCCTCAGAACATATAGCATTTTATCCGCATTTTTAATTGGTATTATAAAATTTTTACATATAATTAAAATTTTCCATAGTAAAAGCAATCTCAAAATATCACAGGATGAAGTATCAAACGTTTTTGATGAACATAGTTCAAAGAATTATCATAATGACTCACCCGAATCTATCATGAATCCATAACATTTAGGACGAAATTCTTCATGATTATTGAACAGGTATTAGATAACTTGACTGCGCATATAAATTCTTGCCATTAGAAAATACAAGTGTAACAATATTCTTGAGAGTTGGTTCATAGGAATGCAATCCCACATGAAGATAAAGTGCATAATTGAACCACAATCCACTTCTTGCGAAACTTCCATGCAACAGCACGATACACAGTAATTGAGTATTAAATATTAAATAATAAAATTCTGAATCAAATTAAACTATTAATGATATAGTGAAATTTTAAAGTTAATACTTAATTACTGTGTATTGTGCCGTTGCTTGAAAGTTTCGCAGGAAATGGATTGTGGTTCAATTATGCACTTTATCTTCATGTGAGACTGGATTCCTATGCACCAACTCTCAGGGATATTATTACACTTTGATTTTCTAATGGCAAGAAATTATATGCGCATTCAAGGTAACCAATAACTGTTCAATAGTTATGAATAATTTCGGCCAAAATGGTTATGTATTCATGATAGATTCGGGTGAGTCGTCATGATAATTCTTTGAACTATGCTTATCGAAAACGTTTGATACTTTATCCTGTGATATTTTGAGATTGCTTTTACTATAGGAAATTTTAATTATATGTAAGAATTTTATAATACCAATAAAAAATTACGGATAAAATGCTATATGTTCTTTGGCATAGAGATTTCTATGGGGATTGTCTCGACGAGTCGTTGGTACCTTATAACGTTACCGTGAGTAAGAGTATTAGCAAGCAAGTTGAATTATTTCATTATGTACGAGATCTTACAGCATGTTTCTTTTTTTTTTATCACAATTTAACATTTGTATTGTTTCTGGGCATAATGAGAAATATAAAAATAATGCCACAAAGATATCATTGTGTAATTACATCTTTCTGTTGTAAAAAAATACAGGAAAATCACTACATAAATATCACTACTTGGGCACATTTTCTGGCGTCATTCAGAAATTTCTACATTGGTTTTCTTCAACGCTCATTACCCATCATACCTCGCTCCAGAAACATTTACAAAGTTTTATTTCGAAAACATGCGTAAAAAGTGATGAAACAGACAGAAACAGAAAGCAACAATTTCGAAATTCAAAGGTAACTGACCAGAAATTCATGAAAAAGGATTCTTGTACTTACCAGGAAAAATTGTTGACAAAAGTAAACATAGGTGATCTGGTCATAGGCAGTAACATTCGAAATCATACTTTGATGCACGTGCATCTTTTTTGCTACACAGGCTTACATTAGAACGTCGTTGTTTCTAGCTGAAAAAAAATCAGAAGCTGACTATCACGTAATGTTTCAGAGTTCAGGGTTATTCAACGAAATCGGAAATTCTCGTAAAATGCAGCGTCTAATCTGGTTTCGAAATCAGTTTTCACATGCTTCATACCTGAGACTGCTATATTCTAGTTTGGCATTTCAAGTCGAAAATACTCTTAGAACGTTGACGATTGGACAAATGATCGTGCCTATTTTTGCATTTGAGGTCAGAAAAACCGTAAGAAGGAGAGAGAGAGAGAAGGAGCGGGACACAGAAGAGAGAGAGAGAGAGAGAGAGAGAGAGAGAGAGAGAGAGAGAGAGAGAGAGAGATAGAAGGAGGCACAAAGATACATAAAGAGGGAGAGAGAGACACAGAAGAGAGAGGGAGGAAGAGACAGAGAGAGACACAGAGAGAAGGAGAAAGACAGGGATAGGCATAGAGATGGAGAAAGAGAAACAGAGAGAGGGAGACAGAGCGGGACAGAGGCAGAGAGAGGGAGAGGGTGGAAACAAAGATAGGGAGAAAGAGACAGAGATAAACAAAGAGGCAGGGTGACACAGAAAGAGAGACCGAGGGAGACAATGTGAGAGACAGAGAGAGACAATGTGAGAGACAGAGAGAGACAATGTGAGAGACAGAGAGAGGCAATGTGAGAGACAGAGATAGAAAGAGAGAGAGAACTAAATAAGTGATCCATAAAAGTGCATTCGAAAACTAGGACCACATTCTCCTTTAACTGATGCAAAAGAAATTTGTCCAGTGTGCCTTATAAAAGTGGGAAAATATTTGCACAGATGGAATGGGACACTCAAAAATGGCAACATAAGAATTTCTTTAATTACGCCACAAAAAATGAAGCTAAAAGTGTTCAAGTTCTGTAGTTGTATCGATTTTGAAGAAGCTTGTACGAATCTAGATAAGAGAATAGTCATTATTTTCTCATTCGTCTGACCAGAATATGCCCGGAAGTAGTAAATTACACGCTCACGGATATTGAAATCTGCGCACCTGGAAGAAACGCGCTACAACCGCGAAACTTTGCAAACACTGTAGCTAGAGTGCATACTGGTGTGCAAATGATCCACGTTTGGTGTGATTGCGCATGACCACACACCCTGTATTGACTCTACAAGCACAAACCGACAGCCTTATAAAGATTCGGCCAACGCAAGCGAGGGTACAGAGTGAGAGGAATGCCGGGTAGACGTCAGAGACGTCGATTTACGCAACTTACGGACTTTGAAAGAGGCCTGATCTTCGGGCTGAAAATCGCAGGGCAATGAACACGCCGTATAGTCTGCCAAGTGGGTCTTTCTGACCATACCACGTGATGGCACTGCCACACGGCGGAGCGGCTCCGAACGGACCAGGAGGACCACCGGTAGAGAGAATTGACGGATCCTGCACCAGGCACTAATGGATCAAACGGGGACCTGATCCACTATAAAGGCAAATGTAGCGGCTCCTGTGTGCCCACGAACC
Source organism: Macrothele yani (assembly GCA_039090855.1). NCBI lineage: Eukaryota > Metazoa > Arthropoda > Arachnida > Araneae > Macrothelidae > Macrothele > Macrothele yani. The sequence goes on from CM077001.1 coordinate 135,954,369, forward strand.
ATTTCCCGATGCCTCGCGGAAGCGAATCTGCGATCCCAGCGCCCCTTACGTGTGCTGCTATTAGCACCGGAACATCGCCGGTTCCGTGTGCAATGGTGACAGGCCAGAGCGACGTGGAATGCCACAGACTGGCGATTTGTGGTGTTTAGCGCTGAGTGCCGCTTCGTTTTGGGGACAGATGATCATCGTGTCCGGGCGTGTAGAACTCTGGGTCAGCGGAACAATCCCAACCTCACTATCGATCGCCACAGCTCCCCCACTGCAGGCATTATGGTCTGGGGAGCCTTGCCTACGATAGCCGCTCAGCTCTAGTCGTGATACTTGGATCATTGACGTGACAGCGGTAGGTTGATGAGATCCTACAGCCACATGTGCTCACATACCTCACCGGGATTCCAGGTGCGCTATACCAGCAGCGTAATGCCCGCCCACACACGGCTCTGTTGCCCAGGACTGCTTACGTCGTGTCCAGACACTTCCATGGCCTGCCTGCTCCCCGGACATGTTTCCTATCGAGCATGTGTGGGACCAGTTGAAACACCTGCTGCTGCAGTGCCACTCTATCCTGGATTTGGAGAACACCGTCCAACGCGTGTGGGCCAGTTTTCCGCACGACAACAACATGCGTCAGTTCGCCTCCATGCCGGACCGTATTGCAGCATGTATCGCCGCACGAGGTGGTGCGACGCGCTATTGAAGATGACCGGACTACGTGCCACAGATCCCCTCTGTAATTGTCCTGCAGTTCTGTTTTTGTCATAATGTGTATCATTCATCTGTATCATTACTTACGTCCATAAAATTTCAGTTCAATGCGATGCTTCCTTCTTGGTGCGCAAATTTCATTGTCCGTGAGTTTATATCACGCACATGTCATCTTAACTTACGTAGGCAGCTAGCTGCCTACGTAAGATGGCTTTATAAGCACCTCAGTGCAAAGAATTCAGCCGTGAATCTGATTTGATCATCTGATCATACGTAGAGGAATTTAGGAAGGGAGTGTCTGACCCCAAGTCTTAAACAACCCTTAGAAATAGGAAGCCAGGAGATTTGGGCTATAGTGCCCGATAGGAAAGTGACACGGAAGCGAAGTAGAAAGGGAGAGGAAGACGCCCTTATTTATTACCGGGGAGCCAGTACCCGGAGTCCGACGGCTTAATGTGCCTATCCGACGCACGGCGGATATTTACTGGATCGAGCGTTCGTACCTGCCTGTGATCGAACCTGAGGTCCTTTCCGTGGCAGTCACGATCGTTGCGCACTAGGCCACCCGCGGCCTTCAGACGTGTATGAAGCGCAGAAAACAGCAAGTAGCGAAAGATTTGTGATTTAAAGTGGCTCTTAACTAAAAACTCTGCGTTATGTTTCCAATGGTAAAAACTTTTGCAGATTTATCCATTGCAATAAATAGATCCTCCAGGATTCAATTTTGCATATACACTGACGGAAGAAAATCCCAACACCACGAAAAAATAGTTGTAGAGGAATGAAATGGGGGCAATACATTTGTATACGTAACATATTTAATCGATTAAGGTTTCAAGATCACAGCTTATTGTAAGCGCGAGAAGAGCCATTTTAAATGTGAAATGCTGGTACATAAATAACCGGTGTAACCGCCAGAATGTTGAATGCAAGCACGCAAACGTTCATGCATTGTGTAGTACAGCTGCTGGATGTCAGTTTGTGGGATGGAGTTCCATGCCTGTTGCACTTGGTCGGTCAATACAGGGACGGTTAATGCTGGTTGAGGGTGACGCTGGAGTTGTCGTCCAATGATGTCCCATACGTGCTCGATTGGTGAAAGATCAGGTGATCTAGCAGGCCACGGCAACATGTTGACACTCTGTAGAGCATGTTGGGTTACAACAGCGGTATGCGGGCGAGCGTTGTCCTGTTGGAAAACACCCCTGGAATGCTGTTCATGAATGGCAGCACAACAGCTTGAATCACCAGACCGACGTACAACTCTGCCGTCAGGGTGCGTGGGATAACCACGGGAGTGCTCCTGCTGTCATAGGAAATTGTTCCCCAGACCATAACTCCACGTGTAGGTCCAGTGTGTCTCGGCCGCAGACAGGTTGGTTGCAGGCGCTCACCTGGCCTCCTTCTAACCAACACACGGCCATCACTGGCACCCAGGCCGAACCGGCTTTCATCAGAAAACACAACAGATCTCCACTCCGTCCTCCAATGAACCCTAGCTTGACACTACTGACGTCGCAAACGGCAGTGGTTTGGAGTAAGTGGACTGCACGCTACAGGGCGTCTGGCTCGGAGCTGTCCTTCAAGTAACCGATTTGTAGCAGTTCGTTGTGTCACTGTGGTGGCAACTGCAGCTCGAATTGCTGCCGCAGACGCGGTTCGATTCGCCACGGCCATACGCCATACACGGCGGTCTTCCTCTCAGTAGTGCCACGTGGTCGGCCGGAACCCGGTCTTCTTGAGGCAGTACCTTCCCTTGACCCCCGCTGCCAACAATCATGCACAGTGGCTAGATTCCTGCCAAGTCGTTCTGCAATATTGCGGAAAGGAAATCCACCTTCTCGTAGCCCTATTACACGACCTCGTTCAAACTCTGTGAGCTGTTGATAATGGCTTCTTCGTCTTCTTAAAGGCATTCTTGACTAACATCAACACACTACGTCGAATCTCAACGATAACTAACGCTCACGAACGTTACAGCGCGTATTTACAGCAAACCTGCTTTGCATGTTCCGAGGGGCGCTACTAGAGCCACACGTATGCGCCGAGCGCGAAATTTGCATAGACGTCATCTTACAGATGTACTCTCACCGCCTACCAGCTGTCGTTTATTTAACACAACCACTTCTTGGTGTTGGGATTTTTTGTCCGTCATTGTAGATAAAAATTAAGTTTAAATGATAGCATAGCATACCTAATATTTATTGAAACTTAACCATAATTACATTAAAATCATTCATTTTTCCTTGAGTAATGTTGATACCTGCTTATAGATGTCGCGACCTGCACATTGATGACGTCGGTGGACAAGCAAATGTTTGTTGACCTATTTCGAAATTAGAAATCTGTAGTACCTGCAGTCCTGTTGCTATTTTCAGTTAAATTGTTGTCAGGACATTTAATCTAAGTGGTCCAAATAATTCTAAACATTTCAGTCTATCGCATGGACAGATTCAAATTTTGATTCCTCTTCGAAAATTAATGAAATTATTGAAAAAAAGATCAGCAGTACCGTAGCTACTGGTGATTTGTCTGAACATGTAAATTTTAAAATAAATGAAGCTGTCGTACTTTGGATGCTTCGCGTTTATTGTACGATTATATTTTACGCAAGCAAAAAGGAATTTTTAAATAGAGTAATACACGCACTGGTGTCCAAAAGTTAAGCATAAAAGGCAAAACATGCAAAGTAAAGGGTTAAATCCGATAAAACAGGGCACATTGATATTCATATTAGTCAAATACCTGCACCAATCTCAGTACACTACCAAAAATCTTCCACTGACGCTCGATATGCAAATATCTCACAGTTCCATAAAAACAGCTTACCCTACCCTGAGTGTCTTATTCCTTTTTCTTGCAATTCTCGTGAGAAGGGTTGTTGTCATTGGCGATCAGAAACGCAAAATGGAAGAAAGACGCCAAGTTGACCACTTTTTTGCAGGGTGGAATAATCGGAAGTTTCGAATCAGGACAGTCACTGACTGCGGTCTCCAGAGCATTGAATGGGCCGCAAAGTGTCGTCTCCAGGCTTTGGAGAAGGTTCCAAGACACATAAGAGTTTAGAAGCCAACCAGTACAAGGTCGTTCAAGATTCTCAACCTCTCTACAGGTCCGGTATCTTGTAGTAACTGCACGATGTCATAGTACGATTTCTTCCAAGCAACTCCCTGCAGAGCTTGCTGCAGCCTCAGGGCCAAGAGTTTCAAGACAAACAGTCTACAGGAGGCAACAGTCTCCATGCCAGACGTCCAGTAGTTTGTATCCCGCTCACCCGTGAGAACGGGAGGGCCCGCTTAAACTCGAGTCGGGAACATCGAAACTGGATACTTAAACAATGGAGCAAATTGTTCTTCACTGATAAGTCCATATTCAGTTCACAGACTGATTTTCGTCGAACCAATCTCTGGAGACTACGGGGAACCCATCACTATTCCAATAACATCAGGGCAACGTACCAATTTGATGGCGGGGTTGTCATGGCACGGTGGAGTTATGGCACGTCCAGTAGTTTGTATCCCGCTCATCCGTGAGAACGGGAGGGCCCGCTTAAACTGGAGTCAGGAACATCGAAACTGGACACTGAATCAATGGAACAAATTGTTCTTCACTGATGAGTCCATATTCCCTTCACAGACAGGTATCATGTGGAACTGATGCACTGAGATCCACATCTTCGACAGATATACCGTTACTGCTCTGAGAAGAGATGCTGGATCCTCATATGAGTCTTTTCAGAGGTACCGATTGTCCAAAACTGGTATTCATGAACGATAAATGAGCGGCCCGACAGAGCTCAAATGGTGGATGGCATTCTCCAAAGTGAAGATATCCGGCACATGTAGTGGCCAACAAGGTCTCCGGATATGAATCCGATAGAGAATACATGAGACGTACTAAGGAGATGAATTACATCCCGTCACCTCCACCATAGACCATTCCGGAGCTCTAAACTTGCCTTCGTTAGGAGTGGGACTTTTTGCCCACAGAGCTCTTGGAGAACCTGGTATGCAGCATGAGAAGTCGATGGAAAGTTTGCTTTGTCGCAAGGTGTCACCACATCCCTTATTAATTAAGGTGCACCAACATGTTCTCAATTTTATGTACTCAACACGGAAATGACTGTGTTATTGATTTTTGTAAATTTGCATAGATAGCGCAATCAACTTTGTTTTATTACTTGTTTTGTCTGTTGTTGTACTTGAAATATGTTATTACACAAGCACACCCAGTTTCGTGCCTTTCCGACGATTGATTCTTGAAATATTTACAAGTATATTGATTATGCTTAACTTTTGGACGTGTGTGTATTAATTACAGGGTGTAATGCCTTCTGTATACCTAGAACACAATGTATTATCTTTTCGAGATGTAACGATGAATCTAAGCATCCGGTTACCAAACTAAGAAAATTCGCGTGCTCCTAGTTTGAGACAAATGCCTTCAAGAAAGAGAGGGTTTGGAATCCATAAGTACAACAGCCGTTCCATAAAAACTGAGAGTAAAATCACACAAAATAAAGAAATACAGGTACAGCAAAATATATGTTATTCTTTCTCAAAGTGTCTTCCCTTGGATGATACGCAACGATCCCATCTTTCAGTCAACTTTTCAAAGCATGTGGCGAAGGCATTTTGCGGTAGCTGCTTTAGCAACCCCTGTACAGCTTGAATAACGTCAGCATCTGTGTTGAATGTTGAGCCATGGAACTCCTCTTTTATTGTTGGAAACAACCAGATATCGCACGGGGCGAGGTCAGGACTGTAGGCAGGCTAAGGTATGATTTCAGTACTGCATTTCGTAGGAAACTGTTGAACACAAGCAGCCACATGTGGGCGGACGTTATCATGGTGTAGTTCCGGTCGCTTAATCGCTTAATCGATATGTGTCATCGCAGACGCTTCAAGGCTGAAATGTAGTAATCAGCATTGACAGTAATTTGTGGAGGAATGGCATGCTGGTAGACTACACCTTTGTGATCAAAGAAAAGTATCATCATCGCCTTCCCAACTGATTTGGTTTGACGCGCTTTTTTCAGAGGAGGCGAGCCTGGGTGTTTCCAGACACTCGTTGCACGCTTCGTGAGGGGGTGGAAATAGTGGATCCATATTTCGTCGGCAGTTATTACTGTGTTTAGAAAGTCTGGATCCTTTGCAATCATTTGTTTCCACTCATGACACACCCGAACTCTAGCTAACAATTGTTCTCTCGTCAGGTGATGAGGTACACACTGGAACACACACGATGCAGCAGTAATTTGTCGCGTAGAATGCGGAATGCCGACGTTTTTGAAATATTACTTGAAGCCGCTATGTCTTCACACGTTGATCTTCTTGCAGGATTGCCCAAACAGTTCACAATACACTCCGTAACAACACTTTCAAGTCGACCAGGCCTAGGAGCGAGTTCTGCCAACAAACGGCCTTTTCTAAAACCATAGTCCCATCTAAAAATCGTTGGCTCACCCAAATATTTATCTTTTAAGTTTTTTCATTAAATCCCCTGTTTCTGGAGCCGTTTTACCCAAACAATGGCGAAAATTTATTGCACAACGCACTTCACTTCTTCACTCTGAATCACTCACCGCCATAGCTGTATGGCGGAATGGAGACGTACCTTAAACATAATTACTTAGAGGCGTGCTGTCTCCGTACGATATCATCAAACCAACATCTCTGACTGTACAATAAAAAACTTTATTTACAATAAAAGACATGATTTTAAAATATTTAAAAAATGGCAAGATCTTTCGGGGCTACAATAGCACCCGTCCTCAGGCCACCCAACAGTGCCACAAAGCATAGGAAGTGCTGCAATATATAACCAGTCTCCCCGCGAGACCCACAATACATTTGTTCAAAACCGCAGGTGATGCCAATTGAGAAAAACAGCAGAACAAAAGTAATATGTACAAATGATATAATCGATTAAGTAAGGTCCTCTTCTTCAGTTTTTAGAATGGGAGAAGTAATTATTTTTCTCCATTGTCTAGGAACAAAAACAGGTAAGTCCAAGTTACAACAGGTATTACCATAAGAGATTATATACAGACTCTCGGTAAAAAAGACGGTTTGTTTGCTTACATTGGAGGAGAGTACTATTGTATTAGGCCAATCGGGAGAGTAACCTCCCTGGCGAACAGCTGTAGTAAATGAAGTAGAAATGCAGTCAGTTCGAAGTGCATATTTATGTTCAGACAATCTAATGTTCAGACTTCTAAGGGTAGAACCTATGTAGTATTTGATATCTTCGTTAGGAGCCGAGGGAAGCAATGGGATACGATATATTCCTGCTTTATTCAAAGTGGCAACTTGATCTCTGTCGTTACGTATGGTAGAAAATGTTTTTGGTGCAAATTCCAAATTTAATATTATATTTATTACATCATCATCATCATCATTGTCAACCATTATCAATCCACTGCTGGACGAAGGTCTCCCCAAGTTTCCTCCACAACGGTCTGTCTTGTGCCAGTCTCCTCCATGTCACCCCTGCATACTTTCGAATTTCATCCACCCATCTCCCATGTGGTCTTCTTCTGGGTCTTTTCCTGTCCCTTGGAATCCAATCTAAAATTTCGGCTGTCCATCGATGATCTGTCCTTCTGGCAGTATGTCCAGCCCATTGCCATTTCAGGGATTTAACTCTGATCATGATGTCTTCCACTCTTGTCATTTTTCGGATCCACGAGTTCCTCTTCTTATCCCTCCTGGTTACACCAAGCATGCACCTCTCCATGCTTCTTTGAGTTGTCTGCAGCCTTTGTATGTCTCTTTTAGTTAAGGTCCACGTCTCTGCACCATACGTAAGCACTGGAAGGATGCATTGATCAAACACTTTTCTTTTAAGACATAATGGCATATTGCTCTTGAAAATTATGCTGTTTCTTCCAAAAGCTCTCCAGGCAAGTTTTGTACGCCGATTAATTTCTTCATCAATGTGACCCTCACTTGATATCTGCTGTCCAAGATAAACGTACGTGTCTGTTATCTCCAGCTTTTCTCCATCAATCGATAAATCTTCATTTCTTGTAAAAGCATTGAACATCACTTTTGTCTTCTGAAAGTTCATTTTTAATCCCACTTCTTTACTCTTGTCAGCAAGTTCCTGGATCATACTCTGCAGCTCTGATGGGGTAGTTGCAAAAATGACTACGTCATCAGCAAAGCGAAGGTGGGTTAGATAATCTCCATTAATCTTTATTCCCTTGTTTTCCCAGCTCAGCGACTGAAAAACACCCTCCAATGTGGCATTAAAGAGCTTCGGAGATATGGTGTCCCCTTGTCTCACTCCCTTTCCAATTTTTACGTGTGTTGTATTTTCAAACAGCCTAATCTTTTGCACTTGCATTTTCATAGATGTTATTAATAATATTAATGTATGCATCTTCAATACCGCAGGTTTTCAGAGCCATTGTAACTGCTGATGGTTTCACCGAATCAAAGGCTTTTTCATAATCGATAAAAGCCATGCACAATGGAAGTTCATATTCCCTCGCTCTTTCAATTAGTTCTCTCAGCACGTGGATATGATCTATTGTGCTGTAGCCACTCCTGAATCCAGCTTGTTCTCTCGGTTGAGCCATGTCCAGTGTTACCTTCAAGCGGTGTGAAAGAACTTTAGTGAAGATTTTATAAACTACTGATAGGAGGCTGATAGGTCTGTAGTTTCCGAGATCCTCAATGTCACCTTTCTTATGTAGCAGGATCATTGTAGCGGTGTTCCAATCCTCAGGAATCTTTCCTTCATTAAGGCATCGAGTGAAAATTTGGGCGAGTACTGTTTCGATTTCTCCACTTGCTTCTTGTATGATGTCTACAGTAATTCCATCTTCTCCTGGAGCTTTTCCTCGCTTCATGTTCTTGATTGCATGTGCAACTTCTGCTGGAAGGACTGAGGAACTCTGGTACTGTTATCTTTCATGATGTCAGGAGTGCATATATCATCCCTTTCATATAATTTGGAGTAGAAATCTTTCACTCTTGTCAAAATTTCGCCTCTATTTCTTGTTACAGAACCATCTTCTTTTCTCAGTGCCATAATCTGTTTTCTTCCCTTACTGAGATGTCCCTTTGCTATCTTTAGGCTTTGGTTGTTTTCAATTGCTTTCCTCACTAGTTCACAGTTGAATTTCCTTACGTCTTCAGTGATACTTTTTCTTACTGTCTTGCATAGCTCTATATATTCCACTTTGGAAGTCACATCTTCTTTAGTTGTTCTCATCTCTCTTCTTTTTTGCATCAACATTTTGGTTTTTCCTGATAATTTGTTCTACATGCAACTTGTTCTTAGACCCAGCCAATTTTGTTGCTGTTTCCATAAGAGCTTTGGTTACTTTTCTGTTAACTTCAGAGATGTCCACTTCTTCCGATGTTAGGCCTTCTAAAGCAGAGAACCTGTTCTTCAGTTCTAACTTGAAGGTATTATGGTGTTTTTTAAGGTTGGTTATGTCAATAGATTTTGTTTGTCTTATGAGCTTGCCACGTTCAAGTTTAGTGTTGAGGTGCATCTTACATCTCACCAATCTATGGTCACTACCTGTGTTGAACTTGTTTAGCACACTGCAGTCTTCTATGACGAATTTTTTGTTACACATAATAAAATCAATTTCACTTGTCGTCCCATTTGGATGTCTCCATGTCCATTTCCTGTGTGGCTTTTTCTTGAAAAAGGAGTTCAAGATGAAAAACCCTTCTGCCTCTGCAAACTCAACGAGAGTATTTCCACGCTGGTTTCTGTTGCCATGACCGAATTTACCTACTGAAGTTTCATTCTGTTGCCGTTGCCCTATTTTTGCATTGAAATCTCCCATAATTATTTTCAAGTGCTGCTTACCTTTATTATTTAGATGACAAATTTCCTCATAAAATTCTTCAATTTCTTCTTCAGGATGACTTGTGGTGGTTTATTACATACCTTCCGCAATATAGAAACTACGGGAGGGATGAAATCAACTTTACCAACGTATATAGGGGGAACGACTTCCCTTGACAACGTCGTAAATCTTAGTCTTTCAAATTTCTGTAGAAGTTCCCGAAAGAAGCAGGCGGGATATCCAAATGATATGACCATGTTCTGTATAAGAGCTAGTTCGTCCTGACGTATCTTACGGGTAGAGGAATGAGTAAATGCTCGTTTAATTAAAAAACGTAAGGCTGAAGCTTTGTGTTCCGGGGGTGCGAAGAGATAAAAGGTATAAGACAAGGTGTGAAGGTCGGTTTTCTATAGACGGATAATTTGATAAGGTTTGAAGTCAAGTCACGAGTTAATAAAATGTCCAGAAAGGGTAATATACCATTTTGTTCAAGTTCCATTGTGAAGGTGATAGTAGGATATTGGTTGGACAGACATGTGGTAAATTCGTTCAGAAGTACCATGGAGTGAGGCCAAAAGACCAACATATCATCCACGTATCTTAAGAGGAGTGCCGGTTGATTCGTGAATTGGCTCAGAACTTTATCTTCCAATGACTGCAGTAAAATTTCGGCCAGAACAGGGGAGAGAGGAGACCCCATTGGTGCCCCCTCAGTTTGTTGGTAGAATTTGCTATCAAATTTGAAATAAGAACGTTTTGCAACCAATTTCAAAGCAGAAATGATTGCATCAACCTCCAAAGGGGAAATTGAGTTATCAGCAAGCAATTTCCCTTCAATAATCGAGTGGACTACTTCAAGTGGAACATTTGGAAACAGAGACACTACATCAAGAGAAGCCATAACAAATGAGTTTCCCTTGGGATCAAAAGATTTTATTCGCGTTAATGCCTGAGTAGAACTATTAATGGAAACTGAAGAATTTGCTATAAGTGGTTTTAAGTAAGTTGCTAAAGCTCTCTCCAATGTACGGGTGGGGCTAGCATACCCCGAAATCAACAGTCTGAGGGAGTGGTCAGGTTTGTGGGTTTTGATTTTCCCGAACAACTCAGGGACTCTAGTACCTACAGGAGGCTTCATTTTTAGTAGAAATGGACTTAGGCAAGAGACCCCGGTTCCTGAGTTTACTTAACTCAGCTACAGTCGCATTTGTCGGGTCAGAGCGAAGTATCCGATGTGGAATCAGAGCTATTGCTTGGTACATCTTATTGTAGTAATCCTTGCGATCTAATAAAATAATTTGCTGGGACTTGTCAGCGCTAATGATTGATAGATCCGGGTTTCGAGAAAGTTGTAACAATTGGTTGCGTTCATATTTTAGAAATGAAGAAGTTTTATCAGAATTTGAAAGGGAGTCAGCTAAGGCATAACGAGTGATATCTTGTTCCTTCTCTGGCAAGGCCCCAATGACATTCTCTATCTGAGGTAAAGATTGAAATGGTCGAAAAGTTAAAACTGGATAGCTGAATTTGAAACCACGATTGAGGGCCGAACGTTGAATATCAGATAACACTATGGAGCTATAGTTGATGAAAGAATCAGGTAAATCACGATTAGTGGTTCTGTAGCTGAAGTTCTTAGGTTGGAACAAGTGAGGGCGTGTAGAAACCAGATTGCATAATTTACGAGTGTGTCCTTGATTCATGGTGTTTATTAAAGTCTGTATAGTGGTAAAGAAAACCAACAAAGTCTTACCTAATAAAATAGGATGGGAAAGTCTGGATAGTTGAGTATAAGCATTGTAGGATTTAAGGTTTAACAAGTCCAGGTAACTTCTTTTTCTCCTTATTTCTTTGGTCAGTCGTTTTTGTTGAGCATTAACAATTACGTGTGCATCCTGTTGAGATATGGCAAAGGTTCGTATTCGCAGGAACTTGGGCACCACACCGAGTGAACGGCAGTTGAGTAGAAAACTAAGGTGAGTCTCACAGCGGGCTAGTTTCCGTCGGATGTTACAGAAGGTCTTGGTTGCAGCTTCCATGCTACGTGCGCTTTAAAGTGCTACAGATTCTACCAGAATCCCTCACACATAGTATCACAAGGTTTGCAGCTAAAAAGAGTAATACTTGTTAAAAAATTCGTACGTTTAGAGAGATAATTACTTAGAGGCGTGCTGTCTCCGTACGATATCATCAAACCAACATCTCTGACTGTACAATAAAAAACTTTATTTACAATAAAAGACATGATTTTAAATATTTAAAAAATGGCAAGATCTTTCGGGGCTACAATAGCACCCGTCCTCAGGCCACCCAACAGTGCCACAAAGCATAGGGAAGTGCTGCAATATATAACCAGTCTCCCCCGCGAGACCCACAATACATTTGTTCAAAACCGCAGGTGATGCCAATTGAGAAAAACAGCAGAACAAAAGTAATATGTACAAATGATATAATCGATTAAGTAAGGTCCTCTTCTTCAGTTTTTTGAATGGGAGAAGTAATTATTTTTCTCCATTGTCTAGGAACAAAAACAGGTAAGTCCAAGTTACAACAGGTATTACCATAAGAGATTATATACAGACTCTCGGTAAAAAAGACGGTTTGTTTGCTTACATTGGAGGAGAGTACTATTGCATTAGGCCAATCGGGAGAGTAACCTCCCTGGCGAACAGCTGTAGTAAATGAAGTAGAAATGCAGTCAGTTCGAAGTGCATATTTATGTTCAGACAATCTAATGTTCAGACTTCTAAGGGTAGAACCTATGTAGTATTTGATATCTTCGTTAGGAGCCGAGGGAAGCAATGGGATACGATATATTCCTGCTTTATTCAAAGTGGCAACTTGATCTCTGTCGTTACGTATGGTAGAAAAAATGTTATATATATATATGTATATAATCTCTTATGGTAATACCTGTTGTAACTTGGACTTACCTGTTTTTGTTCCTAGACAATGGAGAAAAATAATTACTTCTCCCATTCAAAAAACTGAAGAAGAGGACCTTACTTAATCGATTATATCATTTGTACATATTACTTTTGTTCTGCTGTTTTTTCTCAATTGGCATCACCTGCGGTTTTGAACAAATGTATTGTGGGTCTCGCGGGGGAGACTGGTTATATATTGCAGCACTTCCCTATGCTTTGTGGCACTGTTGGGTGGCCTGAGGACGGGTGCTATTGTAGCCCCGAAAGATCTTGCCATTTTTTAAATATTTTAAAATCATGTCTTTTATTGTAAATAAAGTTTTTTATTGTACAGTCAGAGATGTTGGTTTGATGATATCGTACGGAGACAGCACGCCTCTAAGTAATTATCTCCTAAACGTACGAATTTTTTAACAAGTAGTACCTTAAACAACTGCGCAATAACAAAACCGGAATCATCTGCCACGGCTGCCATAGATACTTCCTTAATTCAGTTAGTCATTTGCGTGGTTATTTTTCTCCTTTGCACTGTTGCCAACTCGAAAACAAAATTGCTCTCAATTTTTATGGAACGGCCTTTGTACAAATATAGCATTTACGTCTTCACTGGATCTCAAGCCAGAGCCCAGCAGTGACACTGTACAGAGACTAAAGCTTTAAACTTATCGACTACTTGCCAGATGTACTGTATTATGAAATGAACAGCATAAGTTGATTAGATACTATTGTGTTTACATAAAAATCCTGAAATTTTAACAGCATATGTTGAATTGTATATGAGAATTAAATTCCCAATTTTTTTTTCTGTTTTTCAGTATACTTGGAGGTTTAAGTAATTCCCGAGAGTTTGCTGAGGCTTTCAACTGTCCTTCCTCTTCTCGCATGAATCCTGTATCTAAGTGTATACTCTGGTAAACTTCACGTCACGTTAAATCTGAGATCCACTGAAATCGAAACACAAAATGCTGTAGAACAAGGCGAACCATCGGCTATTTTGTAGAAAGATAAAATACGAAGTCAACTGATGTAGAAGAAATAGTTCTACGTAGCATTACGTAGGATTTTGTATAATTCTGCTGAATATTTGCATATCAAGAAGACAATTCTTTCATGCCGATATTCCACTATTTGTTGAATATGCTCTCTCTCTCAAAAAAACAAAAGAAAGAACAATGAGATAAAAATGCTCTTCGTGTGCTTCAAAGAAGTTCTTCCCTATGCGGCATTACACTATTTTATGTAACTCCTCTAAAGGAGAGAAAACCATTTCTTACACTTCAAAGAAACAGTTGAGTATCCTTTCAGCAAGAAAGTAGTCCTTAACAATGCTTCAATAAAACAGTCCATTCCTATGCAGTATTATGCAATTTTTTTAATATTCTCTAAAGGAGAAAGAATCTTTTCTTATAAACCAAAGCAATAATTGAACATCCTTTTAGCAAGAAAGCAGCCTTTTACGATGTTTCAATGAAACAGTGCAGCATTACACTATTTTTTTAATATGCTCTAAAGGAGAAAGAATTCTTTCTTATATTTTAAAGAAATGGTAGTATATCATTTAAACAACAAATCGGTCCTTTACGATGGGTCAATGAAACAGTCCATTCCAATATAGCATTTCGCTATTTTTTTAATATCCTCTAAAGGAGAAGAAATCTTTCCTCATACTTCAAAAAAATATCTGAATGTCCTTTTAGCAAGAAAGCAGTCTTTTACGATGCTTCAATGAAACAGTCTATTCCTATGCAGTATTACACTAATTTTTTAATATGCTCTAGAGAAGAAAGAATTCTTTCTTATATTTCAAAGAAATGTATAACGTAATTAATTTTCTTTCTGTTGTAACTTAGTCCTCATGCCAGTAATAACTCTATGTGTGCTAAGTCAATGCAATATTAAAAGGTGCCCATACACGTACAAGAAAGAGGTCAAGTAATACTCACAAATACTTTTATTTTGCTTGCATCGGTTGTACTCCACACTCACATAGGGTTTACTGGCTTACTCAACAGAGTATCAGTGATTGAGCATCCAAACATAGTATAACAGCACGTCTATCATCAATAACATCAATCCCCCGTAAACAACTCCTGCATTGCCTTTTTATCTATCGTTCTTATCCGGCTACAAATACGTCATACTTGTTCCGACCTCAGTGTGTTGCCAACATTATTCTCGTTTGAAGAAAAAGACATAGGTTAGAAAATGTTAAAGAGAACAAACTCAAATTTACAGAGAAAAAGAAACTCAAAAGGAAAGTTATAATAGAATATACGTTACAAATGGCAGTATAACCTTTTGACAGCAAATCAGTCCTTTACGATGCATCAATGAAACTGCCCATTCCAATATAGCATTTCGCTATTTTTTTAATATTCTCTAAAGGAGAAAAATCCTTCTTTATACTTTAAAAACATAGCTGAATATCCTTTTAGCAAGAAATCAGTCCTTTACGATGTGTTAGTGAAACAGTCCATTGCAATGCAACATTACGCTATTTTTTCAATATACTTTAAAGAAGAAAGAATCCTTTCTTATACTTCAAAGAAATAGTTGAAGAAAGCAATCCTTCATGTCCTTCAATGACATAGTCCATTTCTATGTAGCATTACACTCTTTGTGATGATTACTTTATTATACAGATGAATACTTTACGTGATGAATACTGTACTATACGGATGAATACCTTATGTGATAAATACTTTATTATACAGATGAATACTTTATGTGATGAATACTTTATTATACAGATTAATACTTTATGTGATGAATACTTTATTATCCATTTCTATGTAGCATTACACTGCTTATGAAATGTTTTCTCAGCAGGAAAGGTCCTTTCGTGTTCTTCTTAAATACGTCCTTATTATGAATTTTTCCTATTTTTAACTTGAGGAATGTTCTTTTATAACAAGCATCCTTTCCTCTAATCTAGGAAACTTCTCTTTGAAACACCTCTTCCCTTTATCTGTGAAATAGACTGAAGTGAAAGTGCTCTTATTTGTACTTGATAGGAATCCTATAATAAAAATAATTCTTTGTTTTGACTGATGAATGCCGATTAGTAAGAAATCCGTCTTTACTAAGGTTGAAAGATCCCTTATTTCAACTAAAAAAGTCTTTATTTGAAAAGAATTTTTATTTTGAATATATTATTATTTAATAGCAATTAGCTACATTTAATAAGTGTCCTTTTAGTTCAACATCTTGCTAGTGAGGGACAATCCCTACTTAATATGTTCTCTACTTGAAACCAAATACCTGTATTTTCTAATCTTGAGGAATATCCTGTAGATTACAAAAATGTCTTTTCTGAGAACGTTTGCTATTTGTTTAATGCTGCGTGAGGAGGAAAGAATCATTTTCATTCTGTGTTTCTTACTGTTTTTACCGTATTCTTTATGTAATGTAGTCAATAATGTACAATAAATTTTGGCATACTCATAACATATTTGTAAAATTTTCGTATTCCTTTTCCTATCTAAATGACAAATGATTTCATTAAACATGGCATAACGTCATATTTTGATATTACATTATATTAATAATGATATATTCTTTTAGTGCACAAAAGTGATACATTCATATAACGCAGTTCACTAAATATGACAGAAAAGAATATCACGATTTATAATAATTTCTTCAATCACGTACAGAGAGCAAGTTGTGTCTAAAAAATTTAGGAAAATTATTGCAAAAAAAAAAAAAAAATGAAAGACACAGAATGTAAAAACATGTTTTGTATGCTTCAACAAACATTTCTGCCAGATTTATTCACTTACTCACGGGAACTCGGGAGTAACCAGCATATAAAAAATAGACGAATCAGCGTCTGGGCAAGCGTTTTTTTCCAGATTTCTTGAATTTACGAATGGGAAATATTGCACTGAAATATGAAATATGTTCCGATAATGAAAAGAAAAGAATTGAAAAAAAAAAACTTACAGTGTCAGCCCCATTGGATTAACCCAGTAACCTGTGTTGACTGCGAAAACAGAAATTTGAAATATCTACATTCTTCTACCGTGTTGTGACCAGAACTATACAGTTAATTCGAAGCGCAAGTAAGTTTGTCCTTGAAGTGCTTCTGGGTAAACGACGTTGAGTGTTTTTTTATTTGGAACCAAGATGAAGAGGATAACCAGCATATAGCTGGCAATGGGAAAAGCATGAATTTTGCAGGTTGAGTTCAAAAACTTTCAACGATTGAACCTGCGTATTGTTGATACTCATGGTAAGCCTGAGAAAAGAAGACATTTTAAGCGTTTAAAGTGAAATATAAGATCGGATGGGGCTGATCGGCATGCGCGAAATAAAAGCTTGCCTGCAACATGACCAGTTGTGATGGCAACTCCGGTGATATTTGTCATGAGTTTCTTGAAAGTCCTATTATTACTTAAAAAACGAAATGCGAGAAAATTTACATTTTCCTCTCATTTCATTCCACGTATTAAATTTTCATTTCATTGAAATATTAGACTTATTTTTTCCTACAAAATTGCTAAACTGCTGTTTTTAAATAGTGAAAATATTCAATAGTGGAAATACCTCATAGAGAACCGGTGCGTGAAACATAAGCAAAGCCACCGGTATTTGTGGCGGAAGGACACATGTGACATTTTAGAAGTCTAACACTGTAAACAACAGAGTCTTACACATTGTGTCAAATCTGAAGAGGCCTAGTCAAAATCTTCCCGTAAAAATAGCTTGAAAATATATACAGGGTGATACAGAAGTTTGGGGCATAAATGGAAACATAGGTAGTTCACTCATCGGAATAAAATACAAGAAGCATGACACCGAATTTTCGAGAGTAATGAGCACGACTTTTGAATAATTTCTGACGCAAATTTAATTTATCAAAGCTATTCAAAGCCAATGGAACCGGTATGCAAAACAATAGTATCTGACTGAAGAAAAAAGTTTTTTAATCGGGTTTTTAATCCCGCAGATATTGCTGTAAACGTAATCCTGGTCATACGCCCTCAGGTTGCAGACTTGTGCGTTGAGAGAAATTTGAATTTATATGAGAAACACTTCTCAGCAGAAATGCTCTCCAACAAAGAAAGAATTTTCCAAATCGGACTCTCAGAAGCAGAGATATGGAAAAATATAAGATATGCATCTATGCCCCCTGGCGATAAAACCATGCATTATTTTAAGAAGAAATTATTCTCAAAAGGTTTTTCGATGTGAGCGGTATCGGTCCAAGAAAAGAAAAAATTAGTCGAGTTTTCAGAAGTTCAGATTTTGCAGTAAATACTTCTGAAGCAGAAATTAACACTTACGCCACTTGGTGGCTAAATCATTATTTACAAAATATTGGAAATTATATGCAAAAACATTTTCCATCAGGGCCTATATGCGATACAGGAAGAAATTTTTCAAATCGGAGTTTTAGAAGCAGAAATAACGGGGAAACCGCAATTTACCTTTACGTCACATGGCGGAAAGTCTATGATTTACTTGAAAATTTTGAATTTATATGAAAAACATTTTGCATCGGAAACACTATCCAACAAAGAAGGAATTTTTAATGGATAGAAATTATTGTCTTATTTTTGTCAATATCTCTGCTCCTAGAAGCAGAGAGATATTGATAAAAATTAGATACATATCTACGCCCCCTGGGGTAGAAACCATGCATTATTTTAACAAGAAAATATTCCTAAAAGGTTTGTCGGCGACAGTAGTACCAGACCACGAACGAATGTTTTTCAATCCGAGGTTTTAGAAGCTCAGATTTTGCTACAAATACATCAGAAGCAGAAATTAACACTTACGCCCCCTAGTGGGCAAACCACTTTTTATCAAAAACTAGAATTTTACGCAAAGTATTTCCCATCATTGGCTGTATCCGGTGTAGGAAGTAGTTTTTAAATCGGAGTATTAGAAGCAGAGATATCCGGAAAAACTAAATTTACCTTTACGATCTCTAGCGCAAAGATTATGAACTACTTGAAAATTTTGAAATTATATGAAAGACATGTCACATCGAAAAAAAGAATTTTTCAAATTGAACCATTAGAAGCAGAGATATTGACAAAAATAAGATATACATCTACGCCCCCTGGCGGAGAAACCATGGAATATTTTCAGAAGAGAAAAATATTCTGAAATGGTTTATCAACGTGAATCGCATCGGTCCACGAAATATTTTTTTCAGTAGAAATTTTAGAAGCTCAGATTTTATGGCAAATACATTAGAAGCAAAAATTAACACTTACGCCCCCTGATGGCCAAAGTATTCTTTATCAAATATTAGAAATTATATGCAAAACAATTTCCATCGGGAGCTGTATCCACTGAAGAAAAAACATTTTCAAATCGGAGTTTTAGTAGAAGAGTTATCGGGAAAAACGTAATATACTTTTACGCCCCCTAGCGAAAATCTATGCGTAACTTGAAAAAGTAAGTATACCTAAAATACTCTTCGATATAAATGAAATCGAAAGATGAAATAATTTTTTCAATCTTATGTTCAGAAACAAAGATATGGAATAAAATGTATTTTTAATTCGATATCATCTTCATTGACGTCCTCTAGCTGCGAAACTGTACATCGTAAAAAAAAAACGAAATAAAGGTCCATCATTCGCATATTTCAAGGTGATGCAAAAAGAATTTTTCAAATCGGACTAATAGTTACAGAGATATGGTGCCTACAAACGGACGGATTGACGGACTTACAAACCGGTAACATAAGAACGATCTTTTTTTTACAAAAGACGTGCTAAAAAGTCTGGAAGCGAACCGGACTTTTTCCATTACATTAGGGTCGCCAGATGTAATGGAAAGTTTTTTTTTTTGTTTTGTTTTTTCCTCCAGCTGTCAGCTACTTCGATAGTTATTTTAACCTCTGGGGAAGAAATCTGAAGGGCTGGATTGCTGGAGGGATCAGTTAGATCCCAAACTTGCCTCACTCCGAAAGTGATCCCTATACCTCCCCTTAGGCTAAAAAACAAATCACCCTTGTTCCCAGAGTAAAACACCGTGTATGGGCAATAGTTTGAGCTCCTGGGGAACAGTAAAGGAAAGGATCACACCATGCTGCACTGTTGGGAGCAAACAGTCAGACAGTCGGTGTTCTCCAACGTGAACACGTCCTGTGGTGAAGAGTAGTGTGAATGGCATCGATACACAAACGAATTTTTTCAATCGAGTTTTTATGAGCTAATATTTTGTGAAATACATCAGAAGCAGAAATTAACACTTACGCCCCCTGGTGGCCAAACCGTTCTTTACCAAAAATTAGAAATACATGCAAAAGATTTTCATGAGGAGCTATATCCGAAAAAGAGAAGAAAAATTAAAAAAGGAGCTTTAGAAGTAGAGATATCGGGGAAAACGCAATTTACTTTTACGCCCCTAGCGGGAAATCCATGCGTAACTTGAAAGAGTCGCAACAGTTAAAATACTCTTTGACATAAATGGAATCGAAAAGTAAAAGAATATTTTCAATCGGATGTTGAGAAGCAAAGATACGGAATAAAATGTATTTTGAATTCGATATCATGTGCATTTACGCCCTTTAGCGGCAAAATTGTGCATCGTAAAAGAAAAACGAAATGGCTGATCCTCATTCGTATACTTCAAGCTTCCCTATGCAAAAAGAATTTCTCAAATCGGATTGATAGTTGCAGAGATATGGTGTCTACAGAGCGATAGACAGAGGGACGGACAGACCGATAACATAAGCAGGATCTTTTTTACAAAAGACGTGCTAAAAATCTGGGACATGTCAGAAAGGGCCGTGAAGAAGTAAAAATAAAACCTTGCGAATTGGGTGGAATTTTTAGCATTGAGTAGAATAAACTTGATACGTCTGTGATACTGAGTGATATTGATCGCATGCCAAACAAAATTGTTTTTTTTTTTTTTGGTTGGAGGTTTAACGACCACAGTGAGCAACTCAATGGGCTATAGCAGTCGCCCGTCACTAATTTAGGGGGTTCCAGGGAAGGGAGAGAGGCAGTGCCGTAAGACAAACACAACATCCATGCCTCACCGGCTTTCGAACCCGGACGTCTTATAACGAAGTAAATTCCTCCGTCATTTTAGGTCTACGCCGGGATTCGAACCCGGATCCCCTCATTCCGGAATAAGTTGCTCTACCAATTGAGCTGCTTTATTCTGATTCCTATCTGCCTTTATGTCGTGTGCGTCCTTCGGGCAGGTACATCACATCTCCTGGTACGTTACATCATCTCCCCCTTATTTATTTTTTTTTTTTTCGAAGTGCTGGAGAAGGGATTCTCTTATTTTTCCTATCTCGCGGTGTGGAAATAACATCACACCAATGCGAGATTTTGAACGGTCGGGTCATCCGGATAGTTCGGGTGCCATTATAACGAAGTAAATTCCTCCGTCATTTTAGGTCTACGCCGGGATTCGAACCCGGATCCCCTCATTCCGGAATAAGTTGCTCTACCAATTGAGCTACGCGGACGTTTTATTCTGATTCCTATCTGCCTTTATGTCGTGTGCGTCCTTCGGGCAGGTACGTCACATCTCCTGGTACGTTACAGTCTTTTGGACGAATGATCAGAGGCCATCTCTTAAACCACTGCGCCACCGGGGCGGCCCAAACAAAATTAAAGCTGTAATTAAACCAGGTGATGATGTAACTCCATGTTAAGGAATAAAATTTACATTCCGTAATCTTTTGTGCGCTCTGGTTATACACTTCGTTTCATGCAACATAAGAAACTTTCTGTGACCAGCATAGAAGAAGGAAATGGATGGCAGTTCTCAGTGAATGTTTTAACCAACGATTTACCTCAACTGGGAAGGATTTATGTAAAACTTTTGTCATGTGGAATTACATTCGCTATCAAGCGGACGTTTTATTTTCTGAATCCCGTCTAGGAAATATATTCATTTTGATGGTTGTGACATACTACAGAGGTAAAGCACATGTCAAGACGACAAATATGCAGTGATACATTCCGTCCGTGTAGCTTAGTTGGGAGAGCAACTTACTCCGGAGTGAGGAGGACGCGATTTCAAGCCCGCCACGAACAAATTTGTGTTTTCACATTGGTGTCCCAACGTAAAAATAGATGTAGTGGTCGTTGGGTTCTTCGAAAAATGTGGGATGTTTGTTCCACACATCGTCTCGAATTAATGTAACTTCGTTCTTCGCTTCAAGAAAAGAAAAAAAAAAAAAAGAGGGAGATGATGTGACGTATTGCAGAGGTAAAGACGTGTCAAGCAGAGTTGGAAACGGGTCAAAAATTTCGGACCTGGAGCCGTAACTCACCCGGACAAATCTGCTTTGAACTATTAATTTGAAACTCAATTTATATTTATCGGCACTCACTCTTCCCCTTGTGGTTTTCAACAGGTACGTATTTGTTAGCCTCGACGCCTTTCCCAACCTCCTTAATATAAAATCCATCCATAATAACAAATAAGGAGTAAATTTTGACATGACATGTCATGGAAACGGGATATTAATTAGCACATCAATCGAAAACCCCTGAATGCTGAATGTAAAAGATGCGATGTGAAAAGAAACTCTTAGTCATACAGTGAACTTCGCACGGAGATAGTGAATCAGCTGAGAAGCAGGCAAATGGCGTTTGCCTGTACTTTGCCCTGGACAATCGCAATGTAAAAGGACACAAAGGAAGTATCATTTTATGATATGGTGTCGGTGTGTCTGACGTCTGTCGATGGAGATCTTCGTTGCTTTGAGAAAGAGACGATAATATTTTAGCATGGCAAATCATTATTCACTCCGTGGGCACCAGTATTGACTACAGAATTCCACAACGCACATTTTTTTTTTTTTTTTAGGAATATATTTTTCTCTTTTCAAAAATAAAACGGGAATAAACAGGGTCAAAATCGACCCGTTGACTCGTTGACCCGTGACCCGTTTCCATATCTGGTGTCAAGACGACAAATCTGCAGCGATACGTTACGTCCGTGTAGCTTAGTTGGGAGAGCAACTTACTCCGGAGTGAGAGGGGCTGCGGATTCGGTCCCCGTTACGGACGAATTTATGTTTTCACATAGTAATTAACAGCTCCGATCAAAAGAAACGAAGCCTCACGTAACATTATTCTCAGTGTCATACATATCCTGCACTTTTTGCTTTTTCACCTTCGCACGAAAGAATTTGCACTTTAAGCGAAAATATTTTGTACACGAGGTTTCGTAAGTCACGACATACAGATTATCTGGAATGTCTCGGATTCTGTTTTCCTATCACTTGTGTACACAGTTGCTGCGCTCTGAGGGCGTATGTCGTCAAAGAGGTGAATCACGAATTTTTCTCTCGGAAGCGTAGACGACATTTTGCTGCCGCTTTCGCAGAGCGAAAGAATGCCAGCTGTTTATACATAAATACATATACATGCATGTGCATATACGAAGTATATTTAATTAGTCTTGCAATAGAAGTAACTTGCTTGACTCCTCGTGCAAATTCAGCTTTTCCTAACGTCAACCCGCGCCAAATATCTTACTTTAACATCGTTCGCACATTACAAAAAACAGAAAAATTACTTATTGATGAGAGTAATCATTAATAAAAAAATATTTGTTAATTCAAACCCCTACCACCGATTGCCAAACTTTAGAAAAACGGCAAATTAAATACAAAGGGCATCCTAAAAGTAATGTCTCGTCCCTCATAAGATTTTTATTTGTAGCAGCATAAATGTGAAACTTGGTGGCAAAATACTTGGACATATTATGTGACGTAGAAGTCTTTTCGTACTTCTACGTTAATTTAAAACATCACTATACGAAGAAATAGTTCCTAAAATTAAACCTTAACGGCCAGACAAAACATGTAAACAGCAGGTGTCAAGCTTACGGAAAAGATGCTTTACTCAGGATGTAGCAAACACATCGTAACATAGCATAGCATATAGTACTAAACTCTCCACACACCACACAACTCTTAACGCAACGCTCCTTTCAATAATCAGTTTACAACCCAACGCTCGCCAAGTAACAGTTTAGTCGCCGTTTTTATCTCTCGTTCTTATCTTATCTCAGGCATACGTCACGTGCATTCAACCTCAATTGTGTTGCCAAACGTATTCGTTTGAGAGAAAAGATATTTCGTTAAGAGTGAAGAATAACTGAGAATAAACTCAAGATTTACATAAGAAAAGAAACTAAAAAGGAAAGTTAATTTAGAATATACGTCACAATTGTTAATAATGCTAACTTATTCAAAGTGCTGTCTATCACTTTCTATACATTTCCGCCATCTTTGAACCCATTGGTAAATTCCATTTTGGAAAAATTCCTGAGGCTGTCGTTTCACCCATGAGTTCACAGCCAGTTTAACGTCTGTCACATCGTCGAAACGTTTCCCACGAAGGATGTTTTTCAAAAGGGCAAACAGGAAAAATTCTGAGGAAGCCAAATCAGGACTGTAGGGTTGGGGCGTCACCATCGACCCCATTTTGGCAATAGCCTATGAAGTCTCCATTGAGGTGTGGGGACGTGCATTATTGTGGTGTAAAACAACACTATGAAGTGGAATGTCACGTCGTTTCCTTCTGATAGCTTCCTTTAGCTTCTTCAATGTCTGCACATAGTGAGCACAGTTTATTGTTGCACCCTGTTCAAAGAAATCAGTCAAAATGACATCATGTTTGTCCCAGAAAATTACCTATTTCTATCGAGGTGAAGATGTGCGGTGTCATTCCATTGATGCACGTTTTGTTTCTAGGTCATGAAAGAACACCCAGGTTTCATCCATCGTCACAACATTAGAGAAAAATACCTCACCCTCTCATAACAGTCCAAGAGGTTCCGGCACATGTCCACCGTTTGCTCACATTGTTCACTGGTTAGGTTTCTTGGGATTCACTTCGAATAAATTTTTCTGTAGCCCATATCCCTAATTAATGTTTCCATAGCACTATGACCACAATGAATTGCATTACACAAATCCTGATGGTGACAGGACGATGAGCTGTGGTGAGGTCTTTCGCTCGTTGCCTCTTGGCATCTGTCGCTGCAGTTGCGGGTCTTCCCCTACGTTGTTTGTCCAACGCTGAACTTTCTCCCTCTCGAAAATTCTTCATCCCTCTTCGGACATTACTGATATCGATTGTGGCAGCTCCATACACCGCCAGGAGTCTTCTGTGGATTTCTGGAGCCTCACATCCCTCTTTTTCCAGGAATTCAATTACGGCTCGCTGATTTTCTCTGTCATTCATGATCTTTATTTTCGATTCTGAAAAAAAAATTTCCCATATTGGTAATATATCATAGTACATCTCAGTGCAGTTTCATTAAAATCACTTCAAACTTTTAAAAGTTATAAAGCAGGAGGCATTGTTTTCAGGGTGCTCCTTGTAATTAGTTTTTTTTTCTTCACGATGCACCATCTGATCAATTGGTTCGCTAATACCATTCAATTATCACCTTTTATTTCTATCAAGAAACGTCATCGAATCGAAATCTCTCTTTTTTATATCCTCCCTATATCCAATATATTCTTTTCTAATGAGAAACACGGGCATGCTCTCCGACTTTCTAAATGTTTAGACTTCAACACCACTTAGTTTAATTTCAACATCATACCTCTTCCGGCTAGATAAGTAGTGAATTTTTTTTTTTTTGTGGAATGCGTCCTTCCCATCTAGGTGATAAAAAAATGAGAAAAATTCCACTTACAGTAGCGAACAAAAGTATTTGGTGAATCACTTTTTCGACCATATTTGTTTTTTCTGTTGGACCAAATCGGATCATTTTGGGTTATGATATGTGTTGATTCGTGGGTTACAATGCCGCATAGTTTGTATTTCACTCAGAGCAAATTTGTCGTTCGAAATTGGCCATATTCAAGAGTCGCCAATTATTACCCATTTGTTTGCTGCATGTATTAATGTTTTTCTTGTGATGTTTGTGGGTTTTGTGATGTTGTACTGTGATAAGTCAATCTTAGGTTTTCAGAAATGGTTAAAAAGGCGGAGATCCCTGTTGGAGCTCGCCAGGCGGCCGTGAACATGATGGAATCCGGAATACGCGTCACCGACATTGCGAGGGCCCTGAAGAACCGACACCAGTCCATTTCAGCTGTCCTGCAGCGTTATAAGAAGACTGGGACCGTCGAGAACAGTCCGCGATGTGGTAGGCCTCGTTCCACTACGTTGCGTCAGGATAGACGCATCCTCCGTCGATCTCGTGCTGATCCCACCTTGAGTGCTGTGGACATCGCCACCGAATTCCGCGACAGCGACGACCTGAACGTCAGCCGAATGATCATCTCCCGTCCTCTCATTGCTGGTGGATTGAATGGAAGGCCAAGAAACCACTCATCGGAGTCAAGAATAGACGAGCCAGAGTCGCGTTCGCGCGCCGTCATCGACACTGGACCGCGGCGGACTGGAGTAAGGTGCTTTTCACTGACGAGAGCAAGTTCAACTTGTTCGGAAGTGATGGCATCCGATACGTACGACGTCCGTGTGGCCAGAGATTCAACCCCCAGTTCATTCAGCCGACTGTCAAGCACGGAGGAGGATCGCTCATGGTTTACGGCGCCTTCTCTCGCAATGGAATGGACCTCATCATCAAAATTGACGGAATAATGACCGGCCAGAGCTAGACGAACCAACTCATCAACGATGTCTTCCCATCGGCAAACCACAACATGCCACCCGGATAGATCATGCAGCAAGACAACGACCCGAAGAACACCTCCAGAGTAGCGAAGGCAGCCTTCCAGCAGCAACAGGTCACACTTCTAGACTGGTCAAGCCAATCTCCAGACCTCAACCCCATTGAGCACATGTGGAAGGAGCTGGAGAGACGATGTGCGAAGAAAACCTGCAGGAATAGGGCCCAGAAGTTCGACTAGCTGTCTGCAGAATGGGCGCGAATTCCGCAGGTCACCGTCGAGAAGTTAGTGGACTCAATGCTGGACCGTTGTGCAGCTGTTATTAAGTCTCGTGGTTATCCCACTAAGTATTAGTTATTGTTCTGTCGTTTTCTCGTACTTGTTTTCTGTTATCGTTGCATTAAATGAATGTCATACACACCTACTTTGTTGGTCAATTTGTATGATCTTTGCGATTAAGCTCGGTACCTGATCTGTGTTAAGGTTTCCGATCTATCTGCATATGGGTCATGTTTACAACTGAATAACACATATCATATCCCAAAATGACCTGATTTGGTCCAGCAGAAAAAATGTTATGGTCGAAAAAGGGTTTCACCAAATACTTTTGTTCGCTACTGTATATGTTGTGTTGTAAAAAAAGCAAGTCTTTCGATTTCTCTAAAATGCAAAACATTTTATTTTATTCTGAAGAGATTATTACGACCAGCATGCCATTTCGTACAAAGAGGCTGGTATGCAATATGTTGCCTCCTGAAGTCAGTGCGGGAAAATGATAAAGCGAACGGAAACAGTTTTAGTTGTGGAGGCAAAAAAAAGTTAGTGAAATAGTAAAGCAGCATAATCCAACGGACGTTCAGCGTTGGATGATAAGGGGCCCTCTAGGGGAAAAATGGAATAGTTTACGTAGTTTTAGTAAGGGAAAGTCTGACCTCAGGTCTAAAACCAATTTTGTGAAATTTATTTATTTGCCAAGTTACGCTCAGTTAATTCCGTAGCAACATAGTAGAGAACCAGGAAAAACGGATGATATTTGCCTGACTAGCGGGTATGTAACGATTGGTAGACAAACGGTTGGTCGACATAACGATTGGCCGACACACTATTGGCCGACAGTAACGATTGGTCGACATAACTATTGCTCGACAGAAATGATTAGTCGACAGTAACGATTGGTCGACAGCACGTTTGATCGACATAACGATTGGTCGACAGTGACGACTGGTCGATACAACGATTAGTCGACATTGGTCGACATAAAATGGTCAACGAAACATGGAAAAAACATTTTGAATAGGTGCAAACAGTTTGGCGGTAAATTGTCCCTCCGGAAGATTGCCACACATCTTTCAGCAACACGGAAAACTGCCACACACAGAAAAATTGGCCCACCGGAAAATTGCCACATGGTTTTTATTAAGGGGACGAGCACAAATCGCCGTTCGTCCGAGAGAACGCTTTGACCGTGTATGATTAGTCGACAAAATGATTAGTCGACATAACGATTGGTCGACAGTAATGATTAGTCGACAGTAATGATTAGTCGACAGTAACGACAGAAATTATTAGTCGACATAACGATTGGTCGACAGTAATGATTATTCGACAGTAACGATTGTTCGACAGCACGTTTGATCGACATAACGATTGGTCGACAGTGACGACTGGTCGATATAACGATTAGTCGACATTGGTTGACATAAAATGGTCAACGAAACATGGAAAAAACATTGAATAGGTGCAAACAGTTTGGCGGTAAATTGCCCCACCGGAAGATTGCCACACATCTTTCAGCAACACGGAAAACTGCCACACACAGGAAAATTACCCCACCGGAAAATTGCCGCATGGTTTTCATTAATGGGACAAGCACAAATCGCCGTTCGTCCGAGAAACGCTTTGAATGTGTGGCAATTTTCCGGTGGGGCAATTTTCCGAGTTTCCGAATTATGTGTGGCAATTTCCCCAAGGTGCCTATACCTAAAGTGCCCCAGGGCCCTTTAGGAAATAACATCGTTCAGAAGGCTCTCTATATAGATTTCACATAGAGTGCAAAAGATGACACGGGGGCCTATTTGGAAATAATATGTTATAACGCTGTTCGTTCTGAAAGCTACATTCTAAAAGATATTATTTCCAAAAAGGAACGTTAAGTTTTGAGATGTCAGTACGTTCTGAGAGGTATCGCTGCGAATGTAAACCATAATCCTCTGAACCAATGGTTATCTCGACCAATAGTTGTGTCGACCAGTCGTTACTGTCGACTGATCATTATGTCGACCAATCGTGTTGTCGACCAATTGCGCTGTCGACCAATCGTTACGGTCGACTAGTCGTTATGTCTACCAATCGTTCTGCTGACCAATCGTTACTGTCGACCAATCGTTATTCGATTAATCGTGCGACACCGTGACTAGCACTTGGCCCTTAAATCAATATAGTTGTCAGTTAAGTAATTACATATTTTTCAACTTATATACACATTTGTAATGCGATATAACTAAAATAAATCAAATTTAGCTATTAACATAATATTCTTTCAGTGCTTTTTGAAACGATACAAAACTGGCAGGTGATTTTTATAGGAATCAGCAACCCATTCCAGAGCCGGAGGCAATGAGTGTTAATATTGAAATAAAGCGCATTAGTATGAACTTTTGGAATTAAAAAAAATTATCATGCCCATGGGTTTAATAACTATGAGCAGGATAACATAAATTTATTGAGATGTTTGTTAGCATTGATCATGTGTTAACAACATCAGTCGATAATCGCTCTAAGATCAATAATTTATAATGACTGAACAGGATTTCCACATTTCCCAGTGGATTCAACAAACAAACGAATTTGTTTTGAAAAGAAGAAATTGTGTTCATGTTACATTTAGTCGTTCTATCTCAAGCAAGCTGCCAATAAGACAGGTGGAGATAAATAAAAGAATAATAGAGTGTTAATTTAATATCTAATGGCAATAGACTGGAGACTCCAGGTGATACTCGTATTCGAGACCTTAAGTCCAGCGAAATAGCTTCAACAAGGGCATCCCGTTTTAAATTCTCCTAAAAAAAAACCCCTAAAACTTAACAGTATCTTGAAAAATCAAAGGAGTATCATTCAAAAAATCACTTCCGGTAGAGCCTCAACTAGAACTTTTCATCTAGAAAAAACATACATTTAGTTTTTGTGTTATACATTTAGTTTTTGTGTTATAAGAGTTAACAAATTGCAACGAAACCAAGTCTAAAATTCCTGTAAGGCGTTGTTAACACATGGCATTAAGTCAGACACCACATGACTGGAAAAAATAAAAAAATACTCGTGTCATCGGCAAAAACAAGCGTGAAAAATCCATTAACATAAATTAACAAGAAAGATGACACAGAATTTTCCGGTGTAATGAGCACGTCTTTTGAATCCGTTCTGATGCGAAATAAATTTATAAAAGCTATTCAAAGTCAGTAGAACCGTTATTAGTATCTGATCGAAGAAAAACGTTTTTCAATCGGGTTTTTAAACCCACAGATATTGATGTAACGGTAATCGCTCTCCAACAGAGAAAGAATTTTTCAAATCGGACTCTTCGAAGCACAGATATGGACAAATATAAGATATGCATCTATGCCTCCTGGTGAGAAAACTATACATTATTTTAGGAAGAAAGTATCCTCAAAAGATTTTTCAATTTCAGCGGTATCGGTCCAAGAAGAAAAAAAAATTAGTCGAGTTTTCAAGAGCTCAGATTTTGCTGCAAATATATCAGAAGCAGAAATTAACATTTGGCAAAGAACGGTTTGGCCCGTAGTGGCCAAACCGTTCTTTTGCCAAATATTAGAAATTACATGAAAAACATTTCCATCAGGGCATGCATGCGATACAGGAAGAATTTTCAAATCGGAGTTTTAGAAGCAGAAATAACGCAGAAAACGTAATTTACGTTTGCGCCCCCTAGCAGAAAGTCTATGATTTACTTGAAAATTTTGAATTTATAGGAAAAACATTTCGCATCGGAGCCACTATCCAACAAAGAAGGAATTTCTGAAATCGGACACCTAGAAGTAGAGATATTGACAAACATAAGATATACATCTACGCCCCCTGGCGTAGAAAGGATGCATTATTTTAAAAAGAAAATATTCCTAAAAGGTTTGTCGACGTGAGTAGTATCGGTCCACAATACGAATTTTTTTTCAATCGAGATTTTAGAAGCTCAGATTTTGCTTCAAATACATCGGAAGCGGAAATTAAGGCTTACGCGCCCTGGTGGCCAAACCATTTTTCACAAAAATTAGAAATTACGTGCAAAGAATTTCCCATCAGGAGCTGTATCCGGTGCAGAAATAATTGTTCAAATCGAAGTTTTAGAAGTACAGATATTGGGGAAACGCAATTTACCTTTACGCCCCCTAGTGGAAAATCTATGAATTACTTGAACATTTTGAAATTATATGAAAAACATGTCACATCGGTAACTATCCAATAAAGAAATAATTTTTCAAATAGGACCATTAGAAGCAGAGATAATGACAAAAAAAATAGATATACATCTACGTCCCCTGGCGGAGAAACCATGCAATATTTTAAGAGGAAAATATTCCGAAAAGTAAGGTTTATCGACAGGAGTGTCATAGGTCCACGAAAGAATTTTTTCAATCAAGATTTTAGGAGCTCAGATTTTATGGCAAATATATCAGAAGCAAAAATTACACTTACACCCCCTGATGGCCAAAGTATTCTTTACCAAAAACTAGAAATTATATGCCAAAGATTTTCCATCAGGTGCTGTATCTGCTGAAGAAAGCATTTTTCAAATCAGAGTTTTAGAAGAAGAGATATCTGGGAAAACGAAATTTGTTTTTACGCCCCCTAGTGGAAAATCTATGCGTAACTTGAAAATTTAACAAAAATACCCTTCGACATAAATGGAATCGAAAGATAAAAGAGTTTTTCAATCGGGTGGTTA
Organism: Macrothele yani; assembly: GCA_039090855.1. NCBI lineage: Eukaryota > Metazoa > Arthropoda > Arachnida > Araneae > Macrothelidae > Macrothele > Macrothele yani. The sequence continues at coordinate 135,985,370 of CM077001.1, forward strand.
GAAGAAAAAAAAATTAGAATAACGTAAGCCTGACTACACACACGCAGACCGTTACGACGACTGCCCTTAATATCATTGCATCGTCGCCAAACAGTGAAATGGTGTCGTGCCAGAATGTCATGGAGCCACTCAGAGTGGCAGCGGGTGATCTTTAGGGAAGAGTCCCAGTTATGTCTTGAAAGAGACTACCAACGAATCCCTGTCTGACCGCGCCGTCGTCATCGCAAAGATAAAGGGTTTGTTGTCGAGCGTTACACGTCCAGAAGGACTGGTGTCATGGTGTAGGGTGTAGTTGACTACGGTGCCAGATCTCCTTTGATGTTCATTGCCGGCACTTTGACAGCTCAACGTTACGTTAATGAGGTCCTGCAACCAGTGGCCCTACCTTTTCTGAACGCTCACTTCGGTGCGATTTTCCAACAGGACAACGCTCCTCAGCATACTGCTGCGAGAGCTTGCCTTCAAGACACTGACACTCTACCATGGCCAATCGCATCGCCAGACCTATCGCCGATTGAAAATATGTGGGATGCTATTGAACGCGCTATCCACACTCCACCGCTACCGCACAATCTGCAAGAACTGCGTGAGAAGATTCAAGCTGCATCGGATGGCTTATCGCAGGACACCATTAAGAACCTGTACAACTCCATAACAAGGCGTCTGTTATGCTGTGTGAGCAAATATGGCTGCCCGACGCCGTACTGAGAGACCCAACTTATTGGCGTGTAGCTCAATAAGTATTGTCTACATCAGGCTCAATGTTTAATCATTTATTTTTCCTGATAACCTTTACCTTCCTTCCGAATAGCATTGCAATCCGACACTTCCTTCTGAGTGCAACTATTTTTTTGACGATGAGTGTATGAATATCTTGTTTAGAGAAGTTGGTTTAGTGGTCAACCCACTAATGCTTTATTTAGAGGCACTCGCCAGATGGCCTATTCCTAAGCCCAGAAGACGATGTTATGCTATTGTAAATAAAGCGTGTGTGCGTGTGTGTGTAACGTAAAACATGACTCTCTGGAAACGTTATGGATACAGAAAGAAAATGTGTACCTTAAATTTTATGACACATATATGCGTTAAAACTATCACATTCTTATTACTTTCAAATTCAGGGCCAGTTGGTCATGAGTAATGTTATCAAGAGCATGTTTACATTAATGTACGATATAACGAAAAAATATTTATACTGAGATTGTACAATTTGAACGTTTATGGTGCAAAATTTAAGCAGAAATAATTTGTGTTTATTTTCGTACTCATTTGAGAGTTACAAAAGAAAAATATTTTTGATAATTAATACTTTTTAGTGTGAGCCTTATGACTGTTGTATTTCAGAGGAGAAATTTACTATTTTTTATATACAAATGTCAAATTATTATACACCAACCAAGGCTGAATTTTTTCAATCGGATGATATGCCCTTTCATTTCAAAATTTGGTCAGTAGTTATCATTTACAGGACAATAAACTGGAGGTGTAAGTAAAATGTTTTTATAGGACTGTTTTCTATTAGTGTATAGGCGTAGTTAATACCTACATGTATTAACATCACTGAAAACGCGCCAAAGGTGCTCAAAGTACGGTTTTTTTTTGGTTTTTTTTATATTGAAGATTTAACGACCACCGTGAGCAAGTTCCATTTTAGGGCCACCGACTTCAGGGGAGGGAGCGAGCCCCAGTGCCATAAGACAAACGCAACATCGCCGCCCCGGTGGCGCAGTGGTCTAAGGCGCTGGCCTCTGATCATTCGTCCGTAAGGGGTCCGGGTTCGAATCCCGGTCAGGCATGGATGTTGTGTTTGTCTTACGGCACTGGCTCTCTCCCTTCCCTGGAACCAGTGACCCTAAATTAGGGACGGGCGACTGCTTATAGCCCATTGAGTTGCTCACGGTGGTCGTTAAACCTCAAAAAAAAAAAAAAAAAAAAAAACGCAACATCCATGCCACGGCGGGATTCGAACCAGGACCCTTCTCCGACGAATGGTCATAAGCCGGCAGATAGACCACTGCGCCATGGGTGTTGGTCAACTGCCTTCACAAAAAAGGGGAAAAAGGTCAACTGCGCTTGAAGCCTCCAGCCCCCACGTCTGAACTGCCAGGTTTGACGACCACCGTGAGCAACTCAATGGGCTATAAGCAGCCGCCTGTCCCTAATTTAGGGTCACTGGTTCCAGGGAAGGGAGAGAGCCTGTGGCATGAGACAAATACAACATCCATGACTCGCGGGATTCGAACCCGGACCCTTCTCCGACGAATGGTCATAAGCCGGTAGATAGACCACTGCGCCATGGGTGTTGGTCAACTGCCTTCACAAAAAAGGGGAAAAAGGTCAACTGCGCTTGAAGCCTCCAGCCCCCACGTCTGAACTGCCAGGTTTGACGACCACCGTGAGCAACTCAATGGGCTATAAGCAGCCGCCTGTCCCTAATTTAGGGTCACTGGTTCCAGGGAAGGGAGAGAGCCTGTGGCATAAGACAAATACAACATCCATGCCTCGCGGGATTCTAACCCGGACCCTTCTCCGACGAAAGGTCATAAGCCGGCAGATAGACCACTACGCCATGGGGGTTGGTCAACTGCCTTCACAAAAAAGGGGAAAAAGGTCAACTGCGCTTGAAGCCTCCAGCCCCCACGTCTGAACTGCCAGGTTTAACGACCACCGTGAGCAACTCAATGGGCTAAAAGCAGTCGCCTGTCCCTTATTCAGGGTCACTGGTTCCAGGGAAGGGAGAGAGCCAGTGCCGTAAGACAAATACAACATCCATGCCTCGCCGGGATACGAACCAGGACCCTTCTGCGACGAATGGTCATAAGCCGGCAGATAGACCACTACGCCATGGGTGTTGGTCAACTGCCTTCACAAAAAAGGGGAAAAAGGTCAACTGCGCTTGAAGCCTCCAGCCCCCCACGTCTGAACGGCCAGGTTTAACGACCACCGTGAGCAACTCAATGGGCAATAAGCAGTCACCTGTCCCTAATTTTGGGTCACTGGTTCCAGGGAAGGGAGAGAGCCAGTGCCGTAAGACGAACACAACATCCGTGCCTCACCGGGATTCGAACAAATGATCAGAGACCATCGCTTAGACCACATTGTTGGATCTTTCGCCACCAAGCTTGAGTTAAGGTATCAGGTTCTCCTACGGAATGAGTCAATCATAAAAGTTTAAGGTAGTAGTCTTAAAAGCACGATAATTAAAACAGTACGAGAGCTTCAGATGAAGTGAACAACTTATTTAATGTATAAGTTAAAAGGTTAAAACTAAAGCCATAAGAACCTTCGGTCTTCCTAAAGACCATCATCAGATGGAAGTACTAAAGGAGTTTTTTTGGGGAAGGGAGACATATAAGCAACCTACGTTCACTTTCAGCTTTTCACCTAGACACGTTCTGCCTGGAGGTTACTAATATGTTTCCCCACCCCAAAGAACTCCTTTAGTACGTCCATCTGGTGATGGTGTTTAGGAAGACCAAAAGTTCTTATGGCTTTATTTTTAACCTTTTAACTTATACATTAAACAAGTTCTTCACTTCATCTGGAGCTTGCGTACTGTTTTAATATTCGTACTTTTAAGACCTTAAACTTTTATGATTGAAGCTTGAGTTAGATGAAATCGACATCCTACTATATTAATATCAAGCCAAACATTCCGAACTGCTTTATGAATCGAAATTTCAAAATCTGTAATTACCACGTTTGGTTTAAAACACAAATTGTTCTGTTCACATATCTCGGTAATATTTTTAAAGACATATTCATATGTCCAAATTGACTTGTTTGGAAGAAGGGAAAACACGAGTGGGCTGTAGTTTCCATTCCCAACCTAGTGAATTATAAAAACTTGATTTCAAAATTTGGGACATGATGCAAATGATCACGAATATTTCACTATGTTCTGATAAGTACTTCAAATTAGAATCCGTTACAACATTTTCTTGTAGCACGTTTTCTCTCCGATTATTCATTAGATCGCATGTCAAACGAGCACGGTGGATGTCAGCAATAGTCCTTGGAAAAGAAGGTAAAAATTTTCGGCAAGCGCTAAAGATATTCTTCCTCATATAATTCCATGTCTTTCCTATCAATATTTTCTGAAACAGTTATTGGAACACTGCCTACCTCACTTAGAATAACTTCCAGTGTTCTTTCGCAAAGAACTTCGGTAGCTTTCCTTTTCACGCTGTTTGAAATCTGTTGCCTGTTTATATTACCATCCGGATCATGATTGTGATGGGAATCAAATTTCAAAATAACATTTTCGTTATTGTTGACACACAGTTTAGCTTTGTAGGTTTTTTTTTTTTTTTTTTTTGGTGCCGCGCCACTTCCATTTGTCGTGTTTCGCGATCTTTATAAAACTTACATCCACAATATTTAATTAGCTTTTTCCCTCCTTGACTGTACATGAACTCCATCGTAACTTCTATCTCCTACAAAAATCCCACTAAGAATGAGATTTCTTAAAGTAAATGTTATGTCATGTTTAACACCAGCGAATTAAGGAGGGCGCAGTTAGCCCTAATGGGAGAGGTGAGGTCCAGCGAAGTTTGGACGAGAGATTACAAAGCAGGGATTAAAGGGAGCGCAGTTAGCCATGGCCTGCGCCACCGGTCGGCAAGAAAGTGGTTTCAAATAATAGATTTTAGGAATACTTGAAACAGTTTTATGAATACTGGCAAAAATGTGTAGTTTCCTAAGGAAACTAATCCAAAGGAAATTCAGTGTAAATAACAGTAATGTTACTAGTTTCCGTATCAAAAGGAATTTCCAGAGACTTTTTGAACCTATTTTGTAAATTAATTATTAGTATTGAAAAGTACATACTGTAATAAATATAAGTGTGCCTAACAGATTCAGCATGCCAGTTTTTATTTCGGTCTTCCCTTTATTTTGATTGATTATGTATCTCTGATCTAAGAATCTAAACATGTATAATTTCCTTTGTCTGAACGTCTGAACGTTGGTCAAATTATGTTGGAGCCTCCTGGTGCTTGCCTGTTTCAATTGTTGAATCTCCGTGTAGTGATGAGCGTATCGCCCGGTGCTATAACCCGCCTCCACTCAGGCGGGCGTCAGCTTGTTTCATTAGCACCTACCCACACATCAGCAAATTCAACAAGGTCCGTTTGTACTTAACTTCGTACGTAGTACGAAAGTCCAGACGTTCTCTTCCTCAGCTTTACTATGGTTTATCTGCTAGTAGAGGAAGAGAGGGGAGGTTTTAAATAAGGCATTTTGAAACTATAGATACACTAATCACTCCGTGATGTAACTCAACAAATTTATTAGAGAAAGTTCAAAGTTTTGGAATCTGATTCCTCGCGATGGACGGCTTCGTTGTAAATGCCCTATGGTTTAGTTAGTTTGCCACATTATTGCTCGAACCTGCGATCCTCTACACGGCTTATCTCTTCCAGTCCTCTGTGTTCGAAATCTATCCGATTCTTTCTACACGTACTCCATGCTTTGCTGCTATTCTTTCGGGAAACCTGGGTGTATCCACATACCGACCGGACACAATTTTTCGCAACTCCGAGTCTTCACTGATGAAGTCCTCGGCCTCGTCCTCCACTCAATCTTTCCTACAGGAACTCCTGCCCCCACGTTCTAACGCTCCAGAAACCCACTTCACACTTCTCTCCACCCTCTTCTTGCGCACGTGACTATAACGTATACTCTAGATTCAGTTTCTTTTTGATTTTACTATCTCTTGTTATTTTATTTTCCTATGCAAATTATCTTCTCACTTAACGAGATGTTGTTTCTCCCGCTGAATTATATGTGGCAACGAGTATAAGTCATGACGTGGTGGTATGCAGTGTATATAGGCGCGCTCAAGTATACCAGAGAGCTTCGTTTTATATGTGATAGGTTCTTCCTGATTATTGATATGCGATTTACCTACTTCTACGATATTACGAAAGTTCGGGCTATCGGTAGTTGTGTTATTTTGGAGTGTGTATTTGAGTAATACCAGGAGCTCCCCAATAAACGGTTAAAAGTTAGTACGTTTACTTAGTTCATTTTATTGTCAGACCTCTGTCTGGCCGTTAAGTCTATTTCATTGAGTGTTTACGTTACGTTCAGGGAATATTGTGTTTACCGCTCTAATAAGGAGCCTTCAAGGTACTAATGTACTAAAACCGAAGTTATATTACTGATATTCAAAATAATGAGGAACGCTGAGTAAAAATAAATTCCATATTCTTGGAATTTATTGCACGTGCGTGTCTTACCTAAACAAACTCTAGAACTTTGAAGATTAAGCACACTTTAGCTACGTCAAGTAACCTTTCAATAACCCTAACGTGACTTAATGTAAGCTTTCCTGCATTACACGTCCAGCCGGAGAATTCTATTCATTATATGACTTCTCTTTTCCTCCTGGGAGAATACCCATCATCCCTATCGGTTCGCTGCCTTTAGGCGCGGCGACCTGTCTTGCAATTTTTCGTTCCTCCTAACTTACTCCCTCCAGATACCATGGATCCCAACTCGGATGACCACCTCTGGCTGACCCCCGTCACGCGCACTTGCTGTCCTTATCTCCTGTCGGGATCGCCACGTGGCATTTCCATGTCCACCGCCTCCGCTTGAAATCCGACTCTCTACAGATACATCAATACAATACAAACATTAGCTACATACTTGTACTACAAAACTAAAAATATGATCTACCAGACTGACTGGCGCCTTTTGCTTTTGAGCTTTGTCCATCTCTATGATAAAATCATCAAAATGTAGGGATTTATTTAGTAATTAATGACTCTCTGGAATCCCGTGTTTCCGTTGCGATTGTTTACCTCGTACTTCGTTGGCGCCATTAGACCAACGCTAGACATTTGTAGTCTTTAACAATGGCTTTGCAAAAGAAAGTTATTTCCTCCGTGGGATAGAGAAGTCCTTCCCGGAAAGGAATTCAGTCTTTTATAGGCGAACACCTGGCATATCTTTTTCATGAATATTAACATAATAGCCTACATTATCGAACATAAGTTTAATAGTTAATTTTAGCCCTTACACTCCGCTTCAAACAATTTCGTATTGTTGAAACGTTCATGTTCATTTTTGTATTGCTCACTGTTTCACATTTGGAACACACCTGTTTCACTTTGACAAAACATTGCTTTGTGTATTTTTGTGGCACTCCACATCAAGGCAAAATTCTTGCATGAATAAAATATAGTCAATCAACTCAGTGTACGCGTGTACAACTCTGGTTTGTTGTCATAGCGACAAAAACCTATTTTTCACAGCTGCTGGTGTGACATCTCATCTAAATAATTCTGACATGACATCAGTGATGCGTTACGTCACACGATTAAAATCGTTTCAGTAACTCCTTTGAAACAGGAAAACGTTACGTCCGGAATTTTGGTTCTGCTTGGTCGTTCATAAACGAAATACAAAATTTTTCATTTTAAAATCCTATCGTATGAAATTTAATTAAGATTCCTTTTGCAAACCTAAAATGATTATTTTAGATTGTCCAACCAGTTCCTTTTCTCATTTTAGCCTTAAAAGTAAGAGTTCCAATGCAGTAGGTAACAGTGTGTTATTGTTAATTCATGTCTATGCTGAAGAAATATGATTTGGGAACTTTCTTTTTCCTTAAAATACGAAATTCTAAGAATATTTCGCAGAATGTAATCAGGTATTCTATTATTTATATTTGTAGAAGAAATGAAAAAGAATGAAAAAAAGTGTTTGTGCTTCTGTGCATGAACGATCATGGCAGTTTAACATTTGCAACTGCGCAATTCTAAGTTCATAAAAAAAAGGAATACCTGGTTATTAAAAAATCATAAGAAATTACACAGATCTTACTTTTTCCCCGTCATAGTTGACGGTCTGCCGCCCCGGTGGCGCAGTGGTCTAAGGCGCTGGCCTCTGATCATTCGTCCGTAAGGGGTCCGGGTTCGAATCCCGGTGAGGCATGGATGTTGTGTTTGTCTTACGGCACTGGCTCTCTCCCTTCCCTGGAACCAGTGACCCTAAATTAGGGACGGGCGACTGCTTATAGCCCATTGAGTTGCTCACGGTGGTCGTTAAACCTCCAATCAAAAAAAAAAAAAAAAAAAAAAAAAAAAAAATAGTTGACGGTCTTTCGCTTAGCAAATTAATAATTATAGAAATGTAATTTGCGGAAAGAGAGATATGTTGAATCTATTTGCATCACCTTCATAAAATCAGTGAAAGGCAAAATTTATTTACAGAACTGAGCGAATTAGAGAAGTAAAAGCAAACATAGTATATTCACTAAGATTTAAAGTGAATGTAATGTATTCAATTAAGGAAACCGAGTTCGAAAATGTGAAAATTACTGCTTATTTTTTCACACCTGTAAAGCTACTAATTGTTCTCATATGAGCTGCATATGGTAATGCTTCATGTTAAGCCGTCGATTTGCTACTATAAGGGGAAAAGAAGATTTCGGGGCACAATTCTCGGCTCTTTTGAGCGAACTTGTACTTAAAATAGGGATGGCTAAGTTCATTGTTGAAAGTGTACAGTTATCTATTTCATGACATCGTGGATTTGACTACAGAAAAGAATAGGACATGGAGCTCCATTCTACGGAAAATGTATTATGTTCAATTAACATTTACCAGACACAATATGTTGATATGTGTAAGGAAAAGCATGCTGAGGCATCAAAACAAAATAAATTCCCCTTGGCAGCAAAATTGTCCGTACGATTTCATTAAACAAATTTCGTTCATATTTTCTGATTACATCATTCAATTATATCGCAACAGCTTCTACAAGATACTTCGTAAAGTGTTTTGCAGTGAATAGCAAATAACAAGTTAAGTAATGATATTTAAGTATTTAAAATTTCATCACTGGAAATGGCATATGCCTTTGAATTCGGACACCCTTCAAAATTTTCAGAAATCCGTACATTATAAAAGCGATCGTACGTAGTGGTGGCTGAGGTGCTCTGGGGTAGAAACTCCCCCGCCCTCCCAAACCCCAACCCACACAGAGTAGTTATTTTTCTTCATGCCCAATTGTTTGCTGAACTTAACTAGGAGTTTCCCTTGCATGACAAAAAAATTACTTCCAAATATTTCATGGAGGGGAAAAGCAATAAGAAAATTACTTCCAAAACCTTCATGGAAGAGGAAAGCGATATACGTATCTAATGCCATTCAGGAATTTCAGAGCTATGGCAGATTCACTGGGGCAGAGATCAACCTTGAAAAAGTCAGTGCCTTATTATGGAATAAGTTGCATTTCAAAAACCTCCTTATTATAAATTTTATGAATTAAGTTTTATCACGTAAGAGTCATAAAAAATAATGGGGAACAAACCTTGAAAGAGTTTGTGGAAATAAATAAAAAGTAGAATTTGTGAAAAATTTCAATTTTTTCAAGAATAAAATTGGGAAACTCTTTACTTGTCACAAAATGCTCATTTATGGGCATAATATCATCTCCCCCAAGAGACTTGAAAGTCCAAATTATTAGAAAAAAATTTCACTTTGTGTGGAGAAAAAATTACTTCCCTAATATAGTTTTATTGATTATATGTGTGACTAAATTTTAAAAAATTTGGAAATTCTAATTGGAAAGGTCCAAAAAGGCAATCCATCACAGAATTCCTCCAAGAAGATTTACAGTTGCTGTCAAAATTCCAAGTTCTAAAAGAGAAAACATTAAACAATTTGTACTCTGAAATTGTTCCAAACTATGAAAGATCCTGCCTAGAGTTTCAAATCATGAATAGTTTTGAAGTGAAAAGCTCGTGAAAAAATATTTTAAGTGCTATATATTACTCATCAAGGTGCAATTTATTTACAAACTGTCAAATAACGTTCTCCTTTCTATCTGTCAAACAGCCTCCTTTCTATCTGTCCTGTCTTTCTCTTGTTGAGATATCAATGAGAGAAAGTGAAAGACAGAACAGGTAGGAAGGAAGTCGTATGGTAAATTTCTGGTATTGTGGTTAAATTGAAGATCGCCTTTATATGTTTGTCAACTGTGTTTTTGTCGAAAGACTATGGAGAATAACTGAGTTGTGGGCATGTCTTTGTCCATTAATTCCTTCAGAAATAATTTTGTTGCATCCTACTCCGAGAAATAAAATCTTAGTCTTTCGCATCATTACAGTGGAAGTATATTACCACCTGTGGCAAGAACGTAATAAGGTCATTCATAGTGACATTATAAAAAGCGATCACAAAGCTGCTCTATGGGCAGTCAAGAAAAGTTTTTAAAACTAGCGTATATCCCGTCCTAAGACAGTGTTTTATGCTTTAAATAAATATTAACATATAGGGGATGTTGCCCGTCTTATGACGGAGTGAAATTTTTAATTGAAACAGATTGAAAACAAATCAAATAGACGCCGGATTTCTGTAAGGAAACATAGTAAAAACTTAAATAGTAAGAACTCATTTATGTTAGAACTAAAAATTATGTGTTATTTATTTCAGTTTTTAAAAACACCTCGCGATAAATAACATTCTGTGTAAAATATTTGTTGTTTAAAAATTGTAGATTAGAGCATTTAGATAGATTGATATTTTGCAAAATGTATAATATAATCAGCACTAAACTCGGAAATTAGTTAGTTAAATTAAAAAAGCAAAACATAATTAAAGCCTTTAAATTAATATTCGAATTGTGTTAGATTAAATTAATATACAAACGCAACTTGCCGTGATATCGATTTTAATTCGAATTTTGTAGATCCGATAAATAGAACTCGAGTCATTGATAATCCAATGTTTTTACATTAGCACGCGATCTCCTTGACATCTCAATGTGACCGCGTGCATACTCAACTTGCTGTGATATTAAGAATTCAATTCGAATTTTAAAGATCGGAAAAATATTAACTCGAGTCATTAATCATCCGGGGTTTTTAAATTAGCATGCGATCGCCTTGACATCTGAAATTGATCGCGTGCTATTATATAGCAGGCAATCATTTTGACATCGTGAGAGCACACACGAATTAATCGATAAGTGATGGCGTAACAATGAAGAAGTTACTGTGACGTCAAGCGTTCCAGAGAGATAGAGAGAGACAGAGATCTGTGTATTTATATTATTAATAGAATGATGTTAGATTGGACACAAGTAAGGAAAGAAAAATTTATTAAGAGATGGATGGTTTGGCCATTCACATAAGGAACAAGGAAAATTTCAATTTTGAGACGGTTCAATTGTTGAATGGTTGAGAAAGTTTTTTTTGTATTGAGTTCACAGAAGTAATCGCTGTGTCGACCTCACCAGTGGGGGAGAGGGATAATAGGGTCTTCTGAGATTCGGAATGAGGTACATTCATGTAGTGCATCTGGCAGGGGTGGCTTTGCTTTTCAGAGGACAACGATAACTCGATGTCAGATCCTTGCATAATACGAGTAGCTGTGCGAGTTTGAGAGATGACGTATAATTGGGCTGAAAATTTTTAAATTTTGCTCAAGAATAAACATTTTAATTCGACTGTACCTGTATACTGGAGGTAACAAACGATTTCAAAATCCTTTAAGCACGTCGAAACAAAATTTATGAATTGCATAATTTTTTTCTCCAGGTCAGCATTTTTTCTCTAGTGGATATCTCTACGGTACCTCAAGGATTCATCAGGAATCGTTACTACGACTGATGGCGGCCGAATTTCGATTTCGTCAGATAGCATTTCATCATGATGTTTTCTGTTCTTCGCCGGAATGGCGTAGACAAAGGGTTCAGTTAACAAAAGCATCAGAAACACCAGAAATTTGAAGCACTTCATGATTACAAAAGAAACGTCGACAGACTTCGCCACTCTAGAATGCTCCTCTTTTCTCTAACGGCAGTACTGTTTTCACTTTATGAGCAAAATGTTTATGACTTTCCTGGCGGACAACATTACTGTGAACGTCATGACGAAACGGGCTTCCGGTGCACCTGCAAGCTTTTGAAGCGAGCTCTGATTTCTTCAAAGTGTTTCAACAGGTGCCCTTTCTAACGTTATGGAAAAGGATCTGTGCCACAAATTGTTGTCAGCAATGGAGATCAGAAAACGATGAAGCAGACAACGAGAATCAATCTTACTTAATCAGTCAGTATACGGGATTAGCATTTCTAACAGCAGAATTTTCGGCAAAAACAGAAAAAAAATTTGTTGGTTTTTTACAATTGATTACAGTTGTACTTTACAGAGCAAAGAGGTTCACAATATACATTTTCGTACATTGCTCATGTACAGTTATACTATGCACTGTAGTATTCTTTTATGTCCTACATTATGACACCTCGTATAACATTTTTCTGAACTGCAATGAAGTACTGTACTATTGCCCACTGTAATATACACTCTTTGCCAGAAAAAAGGAAGCAGCAGTGGAAAATCGTTCGATCTTGATGCAACTTTTTGTGCAAGTACCAAATGACCGAATACGCATGTAATTAAAACAGGAACGACCGAGGACTAAATAGAGGCCCACCACAGCGCATGGGAGCCACGCATCGAGGAGGGTATATCAAGAGCAAAGCACGCACCCAGAGGCAATTGTGACAGCAAATTGTTGTTGCATTAACTTTTACGGATGGTGAAGATGTCTCGACGTCGGATCCGTGCCCAGTACCAGCAATTGAGTGAGTTTGAGAGAGGACGTATAATTGGCCTAAGAGAGCTGGTTGGTCAAGCAGCAATATCGCCGTGCATTTGGGGTGGAGCCATTCGGTAATCGGCCGAAGAGTAGGCCTATGGGTCCAGGAGGGAAAACCCCAGATGCGCGCGGGCAGTGAGCGGCCGAGGGCAACGACAGAACACGAAGATCGAACGATCATGAGAGCCGCACGAACAAAACCGAATTCGTCTCTCACAACCATCCGCCGCCATGTTGCGTCGTCTACAGGTACGGAAGTGGACATCCGGACTGTGGCCAGACGACTTGCGGCACGAGGACTACATTTGAGGAAGCCACTCCGCCGCCTACCGCTGACCAGAGGGCATTGTCGGCGCCGGTTTCAGTACTGTCGGACTCTACCAACGTGGGATAGTGTCCAGTGACGTCGTGTTGTCTTCAGTGATGAGTCACGATTTGGACTTGGGGCCGATGACTAGCGCATGCGTGTCTAGAGACGAGCCGGACAGCGCACGGACCCTGCCTTTACCGTGGGGATAGCATGCAGCTTGCACACCGGGGATTTAGTGTCTGAGGAGCCATTTCCTATGATAGCCGGACATCCTTCGTAGTCATCCGCACCATCCTCACTGCTCAAAGTTATGTTGATGACATTCTACTACCTGTTGTGATGCCATTCCTGTCGCAGAATCACCGAGTAATTTTTCAACAGGATAATGCCAGGCCACTCACGATACGGCTCTTCTAAGCCTACCACCTTTATATTGACAACCTTCCATGTCCAGCCGGTTGGTTGGTTGGTTAATATATTTTAATGGCGCAAGGGCCATGGTTGGCCAAAGAGCGCCAAAACAAAAGACATCAAAACAAAACTAAAGCAATAAAAACGTACACAAGGTTAAAAACAGGCTGATGTAGTAAAAATGAAATATGATAGTGAACAAGTTAAAATCTAGATAAGTTTAAAAAAGTCAATATCCTGTAAAAACGAAAACACTGCTTTCATGTCGCAGGCTTATGTCCAGCCGGATCTCCCGACCTCTCACCAATCGAAGATTATTGGGACATGATGGGATGCCACCTACGCCCATCACGGAACATCGGCGAACTGGCACGCAATTTCGATACCATCTGGCATGCTGTACGTCAAGAGAGTATCCGTGAATTGTATACGTCCATGATACGCCGGTTAACAGCTTCTATACGAGCCAGAGGTTGCCCTATAACTTACTGACTTGTTCCACTCGTGTAGCTCTTACATCGGAATAAATTGCCCAACTGCTCTGGTATTGCAAGCATTTCGTTTTCTATACATGTATGTACATTGCACATATCAATTTTCATCTTGATTGGATGATTCCTCTTTCGGGTGCTACGTTTTGTCTTTTGGTGTTTTTATTTTTGGCAAAGAGGTAAATCATGTCAGATAGGTTAGGGTCCCAATTTTTTTTTTTTTTTTAAGTTTAGCGACCACCGTGAGCAACTCAATGGACTATAACCAGTCGCCCGTCTCTAATTTACCGCCACCGGTTTCAGAAAACCGAGAGACCCAGCGTCTTAAGGCAAACACAATATCCATGCCGCACTGGGATTCGAACCCGGATCCATCTCAGACGAATGATCAGAAGCCATCGCTTAGACCACTGCGCCACCGGGGCGGCAGCTAAGTTTTAGAGATGAGTGCAGGTTTGTCATGAATGGGATATGGGATTACACAATACAATACAAATTTTGTCATGAATGGGATATGGGATTACACAATACAATACAAATTTTGTCATGGGAATGGGATATGGGATTACACAATACAATACAAATTTTGTCATGAATGGGATATGGGATTACACAATACAATGCAAATTTTGTCATGAATGGGATATGGGATTACACAATACAATACAAATTTTGTCATGAATGGGATATGGGATTACACAATACAATACAAATTTTGTCATGAATGGGATATGGGATTACACAATACAATACAAATTTTGTCATGAATGGGATATGGGATTACACAATACAATACAAATTTTGTCATGAATGGGATATGGTATTACACAATACAATACAAATTTTGTCATGAATGGGATATGGGAATTCACAATATAATACAAATTTTGTCATGAATGGGATATGGGATTACACAATACAATACAAATTTTGAAGATGACAATCAGTTTTTTTGGGGGTGTAAATATGACAAAGAGAGTAAGTCACATAATATCAGAAAATTTTAAAATTTCGTCGTCCTGGAGCGGGAATCAAATCCGAGTCTCCGACACAGCGTCCGGGTATGTTAACCATTACACCACCCAGAAAGACCAACTTTAAGTTTCCGGTTAATTTGAATGCAAGCATCACATCATTTTCCAGCAACTAACAGGTATGAAGCTTGGTAGGTAGGTTTGATAGCGTGACACATGCAAATTATTCAAGTATCTCGCTCGACAACGCATGTGGCGCTAACAAAGAGGGAGTCGTAGCGCTGTGCCTGACCGGCTATGTAAGGTCGTCCCGTTGCACGTGCTTGCCATTCTGGCTCATGCTGTTTGTGTTGGTTGCATCCTTTACAAGAGAAATATGCCTCCGAGAAAAGTGTCGAAGCAATTCGAGCAGCTGGAGGAGCCCAAGAGAGGCCGCATCGTCGGGCTGCGGGAAGCGGAATTGTTTTATCGCCGTATTGAGCGCCATAGCGGTCGTGCGGATGTCACCATAGCACGCTGTTGACGGCAGTGGATAGAACAAGGCACGCAGCAAAGACAGGAAGGTTCTGGGAAAGCTAGACGAACCACGGCGAGAAAAGACCGACGGGTTATCCGTCATGCGCGGAGTGACCCAAAAGACACGACTGCGGATATTCAACGAGCATTGGTGCCCTCCATGCATCTTCTGATTAGTGACAGCACCATTGGCAGACGGCTGCATGACGTAGGACTACACGCACGCAGACCGCCACGACGACTGCTCTTAACAACAGTGCATCGACACGCGCAAATCTGAAGGTTCTGAGATATCTACGTTCAGTTGTTCGGAATTCCCTTGTGGGTAGTGTAATGACTAGAATGCTCGACCGGAAATCGGGAGGTGAGGGTTCGACTCCCGCTCCAGGACGATGAAAATTTTAAAGTTTTCTGAAGGAAGTGGTTACATGGAATACTGTGAAAATATGCTGATAATAGCATTACAATGCTTACCATGTATTTATGAACAATTATTTCTTCGAGGAAATTCGTTTCCCAATTGTATATATTATTATTATTACTATTAACTCACGTTCGTTTGATTATACCTTGTGAAAGTGCCAAAGTACTAGTGGCTGAATAAAGACTAATCGTAAGTAACTTTTTCTCGACGTTTACTTGAATGACTCCTCTTCCACTATAGGTGGGTTTTTTTCTGTAGTGTTCCTTCAGCTATGCCTAAATGAACATAACGCACCCTAGTACTCTTTGTAGATTATGCTATGCATCTTTCGCATGCCGAGATCTTTATGAGTGTGAAATAAAACGAGTGATTCGAGAGTATATATTTATTTACGTGCACAACACATTGCATTTATTCGCGTCACTCACGACTACAGCGGGCCACAGTCTGGTACATATTATGTGGAATGAAATCATAACAACAATCAATAAGGTTTACTAATTCCTGACGTTGAGCGGTACACAGGTGCCCTTTGTGGGAAAAACTGATTGGACACCCCCACGCAAGCGCAATGATGTGCTCCAGCAGCAGACACGTGGTCTATAAGGTGTATGTAAAGACGGCGACTCAGATCAATCCCTAATAAGGGCCGCGGATGGCCTAGTGGTCAATGTTCGTGGCTGTCACAGGGAACCTCAGGTTCGATCCCGGCAAGTACGAACGCTTGAACCACTAAATATTCGCCGTGCATCAGATGGGCACGTTAAGCCGCCGGGCACCGGGTAGTGGCCCCGGATAATAAATAAGGGCGTCTTCCTTCCCCCTTCTACCTCGCTTCCGTGTCACTTTCCTATCGGGCAATCCAGCCTAAATCTCCTAGCTTCCTATTTTTAAGGGTTGTTTAGGACCTAGGGTCAGACACTCCCTTTCTAAAATCCTCTACGTATGATCTCTGATCTGATCAATCCCTGATAAAAATGGCTAGCAGGAGAATGCTCTCCGAGTTGGAAAAGAGCGTTACAACAGGCTGATCAATTGGAGGTATGAGCATAAGCAGCATTGCTGATGTCAGACACGTCGCTAAATCGACTGTGGCCTTTGTCATCAACAAGTGGAAGAAGACGAGGCATTGCAGGAATTCACCTCGCCCTGAAAGACCCACGAAACTGTAGTCCAGGGACTGGAGGGTGCTGCAGAGGGAGATCTGGGAAATCAAGTCCTGACCAATGCATGCCATAGCACACGAGTTCCAGATGGCCACAGATATTATGGTCTCCACCAAGACACTTCGAAGCGAAGCCCATGCACTGGAGCATCATAGCCGAGCAACCACCTGTAAACCTCTCATCACAAAGATCAGTAAAGCCAAGCGGTTTCGATGATGTCAACACATAAAAATTGGACAATGGAATAATGGCGGTAGGTGTTATGTAGAGATGAATCCCGCTTCACATTTTTCCGATAGGATGGATTTGTCTGAGTTTGGCTGTTACCCAGAGAACGTTCGCTTCCAGAGTGTACAGTGCTCACTGTGAAGCACGAAGGAGGTGGAGTTATGGTATGGGGATGCTTCAACTGGTACGGTGTGGGACCACTGGTTGGTATTCATGGGAACATGAACTCTGTATTGTGCAGAGATAACTGAATGCTCCCAACTTTGTGGCAGTTCTACGGACACGACGATTGTTTCTTCCAAGACGACAACGCGATTTACAATGTTTCCAGAGCTACAATGGAGTGGTATGAGAAAACTCAAGTCTCGCGGGTGGACAGGTTTGCTCAGAGTCTGGCCCTCAATCCTATTTAACACCTACTTGATGAGCTTGAGCGACAGGTGAGGTCTAGACCAACACCTACATGAAGAACTTGAACGACGGTGAGGTCTAGACCAATACCTACATGATGAACTTGAGCGACGAGTGAGGTCTAGACCAACACATGCATGATGAACTTTAATGACGGGTGAAGCCTTGACCAAACATCTACATGATGAACTTGAGTGACGGGTGAGGTCTAGACCAACACCTACATGAAGAACTTGAACGACGGGTGAGGACTAGACCAACACCAACATGATAAACTTGAACGACGGGTGAGGTCTAGACTAACATCTAAATGATGAACTTGAGCGACCGGTGAGGTCTAGACTAACATCTTCATGATGAAAATGAGCAACGGGTGCGATAGACCAACACCTACATGATGAACTTGAGCGACGGGTGAGGTCTTGACCAAAACCTACATGATGAACTTGAGCGACGGGTAAGGTCTAGACCAACACGACTTTCATCACTGGCAGAGTTGGTTGATGTACTCAAGACGGAATGGAGGAACACCCCGCTCTCTGCACTCCATAGATTTGTGGACAGTCTATGGAGTGCGGAGTGGATTAGTCTATAGAGTGCGGAGTGTATTAGTCTATGGAGTGCGGAGTGGATTATTCTGTGGAGTGGGGAGATATTACAACTGCCACTTCTCTACGGTTGGCTGCTGTAATCTCTGAAAATGCAGGACCTACACGCTACTGATGTAAATTCAATGACCGTTCCATAAAAGCTGAGAGAAAAATCACATAAAATAAGGAAATATAGGTAGAGCAAAATATATATTATTCTTTCTCAAAGTATCTTTCCTCGAATGATATGCAGCGGTCCCATCGTACAGTCTACTTTTCAAAGCAGGTGGCGAAGGCATTTTGTGGAAGCTGCTTTAGTGACCTCTGTACAGCTTGAATAACGTCAGCATCTTGTTGAATGTTGAGCTACGAAACTTCTCCGTCATTGTTGGAAACAACCAGAAATTGCAAGGAGCGAAGTCAGGACTGTAGGCAGGCCATGGCATGATTTCAATACTGCATTACCTAAGAAACTGTTGAACACAATCGGTCACATGTGGGCGGGCGTTATCATGGTGTAGGGTCCACTTGTCCATCAGTCCCGTTCGCTTAATCGATATGTTGATTAAGCGACCGGGACTGGTCGCTTAATCGATATACACTAACGGAAAAAAATCCCAACACCACGAAAAAATAGTTGCAGAGGAATGAAATGGCGGCAATACATTTGTATAGGTAACATATTTATTCGATTAAGGTTTCAAGATCGCAGCTTATTGTAAGCGCGAGAAGAGCCATTTTAAATGTGAAATGCTGGTACATTCATAATCGGTGTAACCGCCAGAATGTTGAATGCAAGCACGCAAACGTTTATGCAATGTGTCGTACAGGTGCTGGATGTCAGTTTGTGGGATGGAGTTCCATGCCTGTTGCACTTGGTCGGTCAATACAGGGACGGTTAATGCTGGTTGGGGTTGACACTGGAGTTGTCGTCCAATGATGCTCCATACGCGCTCGATTGGTAAAAGATGTGGTGATCTAGCAGGCGACGGCAACATATCGACACTCTGTAGAGCATGTTGGGTTACAACAGCGGTATGCGGGCGAGCGTTACACTGTTGAAAAACACTCCCTGGAATGCGAATCATGAATGGCAGCACAACAGGTTGAATCACCAGACCGACGTACAACTGTGCCGTCAGGGTGCGTGGGATAACCACGAGAGTGCTCCTGCTGTCATACGAAATTGCTCCCCAGACCATAACTCCAGGTGCAGGTCCAGTGTGTCTCGGTCGCAGACAGGTTGATTGCAGGCGCTCACCTGGCCTTCTTCTAACCAACACACGGCCCATCTCTGGCACTCAGGCAGAACCGACTTTCATCAGAAAGCACAACAGATCTCCACTCCGTCCTCCAATGAGCTCTAGCTTGACACCACTGACGTCGCAAACGGCAGTGTTTTGGAGTAAGTGGAATGCACGCTGCAGGGCGTCTGGCTCGGAGCTGTCCTTCAAATAACCAATTTGTAGCAGTTCGTTGTGTCACTGTGGTGGAAACTGCAGCTCGAATTGCTGCCGCAGACGCGGTTCGATGCGCCACGGCCATACGCCGTACACGGCGGTCTTCCCTCTCAGTAGTGCCACGTGGCCGGCCGGAACCCGGTCTTCTTGAGGCAGTACCTTCCCTTGACCACCGCTGCCAACAATCATGCACAGTGGCTACATTCCTGTCAAGTCGTTCTGCAATACTGCGGAAAGAAAATCCACCTTCTCGTAGCCCTATTACACGAACTCGTTCAAACTCCGTGAGCTGTTGATAAAGGCTTCTTCGTCTTCTTAAAGGCATTATTGACTAACATCAACACATTATGCCGAATCTCAACGATAACTAACGCTCACGAACGTTACAGCGCGCATTTACAGCAAACCTGCTTTGCATGTTCTGAGGGGCGCTACTAGCGCCACACGTATGCGCCGAGCGCGAAATTTGTATAGACGTCATCTTACAGATGTACTCTCACCGCCTACCAACTATCGTTTATCTAACACAACCTATTCTTGGTGTTGGGATTTTTTTTCCGTCTGTGTATATCGTCGCAGACGCTTCAAGACTGTAATGTAATACTCAGCATTGACAGTAACTTGTGGAGGAAAGACATTTTGCTAGACTACACCTTTATAATAAAAGAAAATTATCATCATTACTTTCCCAGCCGATTTGGTTTGGCGCACTTTTTTCGGAGGAGGCGAGTCTGTCTGTTTCCAGACACTTGTTGCGCGCTTCGTAAAGGGGTCGAAATAGTAGACCCATGTTTCATCGGCAGTTATTACTGTGTTTAGAATATTTGGATCCTTCGCAAAAAATAATTTGTACTCATGACACACCTGAACTCTGGCTAACAATTGTTCTCTCGTCAGGTGACTGAAGTACCCATCTGGAACACACACGATGCAGCAGTAATTTGTCCCGTAGAGGGCAGAATGCCGACGTTTTTGAAATATTAGTTGACGTCGCTACGTCTTCACACATCAATCTTCTTGCAGGATTCCCCAAACAGTGTTAACAATACACTCCGTAACAACACTTTCAGGTCGACCAGGTCAAGGATCGAGTTCTGTCGCCAAACACCCTTTTTTTTAAATCATGATGCCATCTAAAAATCGCTGCCGTGATCTTCCAGCACAACAATGCGACGTGTCACATAGCTAGGAATGTCAGAGAGTGGTTGGACAAGCACGATGAAGACTTCAAAGTACTTCCTCGGCCCTATAATTCCCCAGACTTAATCTCAATTGAGCATCTGTGGGACCACCTCGATCCTGTTGTGCGCTCTATGGATCCTCCACCACGCACCCTCTAGCAGCTGTTAGATGCACTACAGTCAGCATGGCTCTACATACCTGTGAACGCCTTCCAGCACCGTACTGAGTCATTACCAGCTCGCTAGCTGATGTCCGCGCTGCACAAGGCGGTTACTTTGCATATTAGCTAGTAGTCACAATAATGTGACTCGACTGTGTATATATATATATATGTTTTCCTTATACATAATATGTAATCAGTACATATATGTATATACACTGCTGGCCACCCAAAATACAACACCAAGAAGGAAGCATCCGATTGGCCTGAAATTCGCAGCATGCGTCGCCCGCGTGAGGACATGCAAACGATTAGTATTTCAGGGCATATGCAAATAATGTGCGCTCGGCACGCCACAGAAAAGCACTATAAGAAAGGTGCACAAATGGCGGGGTGTAAGTAGTGAAAGTGTGTTGTGCTGCCGGACCTGTGCGTGGGAAGCTCCATGATGCCTCCTCGAAGAATACGGCAGTCATTCCAGCACGTTTCGGAGTTCGACAGAGGACGAATAGTGGCTTATCGCGACAGCGGTTTATCGTACCGAAACATCGCCGCCCGTGTGGGACGACATCCAGCCACAGTGAGGCGAGTATGGATTAGGTGGGTGCAGGAGGGACGGACGGACCGAAGTGAGCGATTGCCGCAGCCGCGGCACACCACCGAACGTTAGGACCGTCATGTTGTGCGGCGGGCATTGACGGCTCGCACCGCCACATCACGAACGTTAGCGCAGGAATTAGGGTGTGTTGCGCAACAACCTGTGTCAGCACGTACCGTTCGACGTCGTCTGCAGGAACGGGGACTTCTCGCACGGCGCCCATTGCTCCGATTACCATTGACGTTACACCACCGGCGAGTGCGGTGGCAATGGGCCGTTGAACGCCGCACCTGGACTACCGAATGGCACGACATTGTCTTCTCCGACGAATCCCGCTTCTGCCTGCAACACCACGATGGTCGGATCCGCGTGTGGCGGCACCGCGGTGAGAGACTGTATGACGCCTGCATTATGCAACGCCATACCGGTCCGTCGCCTGGCGTTATGGTTTCGGGCGTAATTGGATATGACACCCGCACGTGGCACGCATCGTGCAACAATTCTTCACGGGCCACCGGGTGTCATTGCTGCCGTGGCTAGCCTGTTCTCCCGATATGTCGCCCATCGAACACGTCTGGTAGCTGATCGGCAACCGAGTGGCCCTGCAAGCACCACCCGCGGCTACGCCTGATGAACTGTGGCAACGTGTGGAAGCAACCTGGACCGACATACCCCAAGACCACATCCAAAGCCTCTTTCGCTCGATGCCGCGGCGTGTAGCGGTCGTTATTGCCAGCCATGGGAGCCACACGAACTATTGATGTCTGCGTGTTCCTCAAGTAGCACGGGCCTGTAAGCTCAATCGTTTCATGTTTGTAACTGTTGTTATGTGTCCAGTAAATCTGGCTTTGCTATCTCGTGTCCTTTCTTGGTGTAGCATTTTGGGTGGCCAGCAGTGAATATATAACCGCTATGTGCAGCGCGGACAGCAACTATACGGGTTGGGAGTGACTCAATAAGGTGCTAGAAAGTGTTCGCAGGTTAGAAGGGCCATGCTGCCTGTAGCGCCTCTGACAGCTGCTGAAGGGTGCGTGCTGATGGATCCATAGAGCAAACAACACAATCGACGTGGTCGCACAAATGATCAATTGGGTTTAATTCTGTGATGTCAGGGGGTCAGGGAAGTACTTTGAAGTCTTCATCGTGCTCCTTCAACCACTCTCGGACATTTCTAGCTATGTGACACGAGGCATTGTCGTTCTGGAAGATCCCATCCGCCCCAGGGAAGACAATCCGCATGTATTTGTGAACGTGGTCTGCAAGGATGGATTTATAACGTACTAGGTGCACAGTGCCATCCACAGGTACGAGTGGACCCAGAATGCTACAAAAACATTCCCCAGACAATAACGCTGCCCCCACCAGCTTGTATTCTGCCGGCAATGGTTGAAGAAGGTTTGTTCTCCGATGTTAATCGTCTTATACGCCAACGTCCATCCGTTCCATGAATCAGAAAACGTGACTCATTGGAGAAACCAATACTTTGCCAATCAGCGGAGGTCCAATTCCGATACTGCCGTGCAAATGTAAGCCCTTTCTCTCGATGCACCTTCGTTAGCATAAGTGCAGTGGCAGTCCATCTCAATCGGAGCCCCATACGTAGCAGGGTTCGCTGAACTGTCGTTCTAGACACACTTCCGGTAGCCACCTGGTTCATTCGGCCAGTGAGTTGCTCCACTGTAGCGTGTCGTTCGGCCGTTCACTAACCCTTCGAAGCCGACGTTCACCTCTCACATCAATGGTTCGTGGTGCTGCGCAGTTTCTACATCGCTTATTCGCAATGGTGCCATTTCTCCAAACAGGATACGCTTTATCCACAGCAGCACGCGAACAGTTCAGAGTGAACCTTCGGCAGTATACGATGTCCACGTTTCATCAGTCAGCGATTTGCTATTGTTCAGCAGAAATTGTTCACTAGTGAAGTAAATTGAAAGAGGAACGAAAATACAAAGCAAAACTTAACTTGCATCTGTATTTGTTGATGAATAAAGTTTATCATTCAACACAGAGCCCCCTCCCTCTCCCGCCGCAGTGGAGGCGCGTTGGCGGGAGGGGCGGGACTCTGTTCCTGGAAAAAACTTTATTTAGAGTCAGTGGTTCCAGGAAAACAACTCCGTTCCCTGGAACCAGTGACCCTAAATCAGGGACGGGCGACTGCTTATAATCCATCGATTTGCTCATTGTTGTCGTTAAACCTCCAAATAAAAAGGGCCCCCGACCACCGTTTACTGTCAACCGTTGGAATTCTTTAGAATGAACCTTCGGCAGTATACCATGTCCACGTTACATCAGTCAGTGATTTGCTAATGTACAGCAGAAATTGTTCACTAGTGAAGTAAATTGACAAAAGGAACGAAAATACAAAGCAAAACTTAACTTATATCTGTATTTGTGGATGAATAAAGTTTATCATTCAACACAGAGCCCCCTCCCTCTCCCGCCGCAGTGGAGGCGCAGTGGCGGGAGGGGCGGGACTCTGTCCCTGGAAACCAGTTTCTCTTCCCTAGAAAAAACTTTATTTTGAGTCAGTGGTTCCAGGAAAACAACTCCCTTCCCTGGAATCAGTGACCCTAAATCAGGGACGGGCGACTGCTTATAATCCATCGATTTGCTCATTGTGGTCATTAAACCCCCAAATAAAAAGAGCCCCCGAACGCCATTTACTGTTAAACGTTGGAATTCTTTAGAATTCCACTGTTTAACAGTAAATGGCAGTATACGATGGCAGTATACGACGTTTAACAGTAAATGGCAGTATACGATGTCCACGTTTCATCAGTCAGTGATTTGCTATTGTTCAGCTGTAAAATGTTTTAGCCCTTGGCTCTGAGGCCTAGCTACAGCCCTTGGCAGCGGTGCTATTTGTACCCAGCGGCGCCAAGGGGAAGGACATCAAGTAGAATTTGGTGTGAGAGAGAACCCCCTGTTACATTTGGTGTCAGAACCCCATAACAGTTGATTTTTTGGAAGTGAGATTCTTTACTCCGAGGCCCCAGAGTGATGCCCCAGCAGCAATAACGTTATAAAATACGAAGACGTACACCAATCAGCCAAAACATTAAAACCACCTCTGCGTTATGCAAATGAGTGCACGTACAACCAATCAGCGTCACGTGTCAAGGTCACTAATGACATATTCAACACCTGGGTCGGAAATCTCTCAGTATTTCACTTCGTCTCAACATAGAAAAAGCAAAGGATTTATCTGATTTCGACAAAGGTCAGATCGTTACGGTAAGACGCCTTGATAAAAGCATCTCCTAAACAGCGACGCTGGTAGGGTGCTCAAGCTATGTAGCACTTAGTACCAATTGAGGATGGTCCGAAACAGGTGACACTTCGAGCCGTCGACATCGCGTCTTTTCTGCAGCAACAGGAGGGCTACTGTAGCTTACATTACCTATAATTTCAGTTGTGGTGAAGGGCCCCAATGTGTCGGAAAACACAGTTCATCTGGCAATCTCGGACATGGGTCTCCGCAGCAGGAGACCCCATACATGTGCCTATGCTCACAGTCGTCCACCGTTGTCAACACTTGCAGCGGGTACGTAATCATCAACATTAGACCATAGAAGACTAAACGAGGGTCTCGTGGTCAGTTGAGTTCCGTTTTCTGTTACACCGTATCGATGGAAGAGCTCGTGTATGAAATTTACCCAAGGAAGCCTTCTCGCCTGGACGCACTGTGGCACGGATCCATGTGGCTGGCGGCAGTGTGATGGTCTGGGAAATATTTTCTTGGATAACATTCCTGTACAGCGAACTCTGACAGCTGTCACGTACCTGAACATTGTGGCTGACTAACTTTACGGCGACTGTATTCCCTAGCCGAGATGGCGTCTTTTAAAAAGACAATACTCCATGCCATACTGCAAAGAAGGTTAAAGAATTGTTCCAAGAACATAAAGAGGAATCTCATTTATTGCCTTGGCCCCCAGAATTTCCGGACATGAATCCTAACGAGAATTTATGGGTTCAGTTAAAGAAACGGGTACGAGCATCATCACGAGAACTGCGGGGTCTTCTGTTGCAGTCATGGTACTAAATATCAAGAGATATCAACATCTTGTTGAATCTATGCCTCATAGAGTGAGAGCTGTTTTGGTGGCGAAAGGGGTCTACATCTCATTAGGTAGGTGGTTTTAATGTTTTGGCTTATCAGTGTATCATTATACGTAATCATACAAGGTGAGCCTGAGATGCTTAAAAGTAGTTTTACTGAGCCAATACTATGACTGCCATTTATTGGTAAACGTTTCTATTCTTCAGAATGAACCTTCGACAGTATAGGATGTCCACGTTTCATCAGTCAACGATTTGCTATTTTTCAGACGTAACATGTTTTTCAAATTAATGTTTCGTGCGATATACTGTAACTCAGCTTATATGTGAAAAAAGTAGCGATTAAGTTCTGAGCGTAATTTCCGGCTAAAGTGCTGTTTAAACACTGCACGGAATTAAAGATACATATAGCACTTGTGCATTCAGTCTTTGCAAAGTTTACCGATGGTACGCTCATTTTTGCTAAGGAAGGAAGGACGTGAAAGAGGATGCCAGAAGGGGCCGTACTTTTACCGCTAGCGCCAATGAAAAATGGAAAGTGTATACCGTTTACTGATTGGCGAGCATCGCATCTCCCACCTAATGATTTTTTTTTTATTGATAGTTGAACGACCACCGTGAGCAACTAAGTGGGCTATAAGTAGCCGTTCGTCCCCAGTTTAGGGCTACTGGTTCCACAGAAGAGAGAGAGACAGTGCCGTAAGACAAACGCAACATCCATGCCTCACCGGGATTCGAACCCGGACCCATCTCGGACGAATGCTCAGAAGCCGTCGCTTAGACCACTGCGCCACGGGGGAGGCCCTAATGATTGAACGGAAGTTTAATCATCAGCTTGGACACATTTCGCGCTATAATGCACCGTCGTTTGTACAGAAGATTTTGGATAATTGGAAGTTGCTCTGCTTCGTCAACTGCTGTACTCACCTGATCTTGCTTCTATCGACTTTTTACCGACTACAAACTCAAAATTTCTCTGAGAAGTCGATATTTCTCGTCGATAGTGGGAATTCAAGGCACCGTTACAAGGGAATTCAAGAGCATTCCAAAGAGACTGTGCTAGAAAGGGATTAAAAAATTGTATGAATGTGTAAAAAATGTACAAATCTGGAAGGAACGTAAGTTGAATAATAACTTCTTTTTCAAAGACTCATTTTGAATTTTCTTTCCACAGCTGTACACGTTAGACGTTAGAAGTGTATTACTATGTATTGCAGTATTCCATTCTGCGATTTTTAATGAATTACATCACGCAGTATGAACATCTTTTTATGGGCCGTCACACACTTTTGCGTACAATAAAAACATATCCTTATGCACCGGAATATATCTTCATAACACATTAAATAAAATCATTTGTACGTATTTTAAATAGGAAAACACTCTCAAAATAATGTATTATGAATATGCAAATTTATTGTATATGTTGAGAACATTACAAAAAGGATATGCCAAAACAGTAATACCTAAACCATGAAAACCACACAAAAAGAACTCCTTCCTCCTTGCACAATATTAGATAAACAATAAAGATTCTTCGTAGGAAAGCCCATTTCTAATTAACAGCATCTTATCAAGTGCGTAATAGAAGTATTTCTTACGAACCGCATGCTCATCTCAAATAGGATATTTATTAAATGTAGGAAATGAGATATTCAGTATAAGATATTCAGTAGAAAAGAATTTCATAGGAACACTTTTTCATCGTAGCAGGTTTTTTATTAACCATAAAAAGGAAAGGTTTCTTGTGAAAACTGAATTCATTAAGTATAAGAAAGAATTATTTTTATTAACAAGGTATCATCAAATATATTTAAAAGCAAACACTTTCCATTCGGATAAAGTTCCCCATATGCAGGAAAGGGGTGTTTCCTAAAGAATATTGATCAAATTCATTTAAGAATTTTTTCCGATCACGTGAATGTTCCTCAAGTGCAGAAAAGGACTATTTCTTAGTAAGGTCATGTTCCTGAAGTATGAGAAAGAACCGTTTTCTTGCTAAGAGGATATTTAACAAATAGTACAAAGTGAAGTACGAAAAAACTGTTTCCGTGGAGTATAGGAAAGGATATTTAACAAATAGTACAAAGTGAAGTACGAAAAAACTGTTTCCGTGGAGTATAGGAAAGAACTTCTTTCCCGCGAAGAGGATATTCAAATGGTACAAATATTGCCCTAAGAACAATTGCTTCTTTTAAGTATAAGAAAGAAAGGATTATTTTGCCAGAAGATGTTCAACAAATTGTGATATAACATGACGTTTTCTTTGAAACAGAAGATAAGCCAGCTTGTGTGTGTATGTGAGAGAGAGAAAGAAAGAGAAAGAGAAAGAGCTAGAGAAAGAGAGAGAGAGAGAGAGAGAGAGAGAGAGAAAGAGCTAGAGAAAGAGAGAGAAAGAGAGAGAGAGAGTATTCAAGAAACAGTCTAATGTTACCACACAAAAAATACTTTCTTTGAAGAGCAGCAAAAGCCATTTTTGCTGTGGTTTTATTTTTGCGGGAAAGAATATTCAACAAGTAGTGAAATCTTATAAAAAAAGAACTGTTTTCTTGATGTAAACGAATATTCAGCACGAACGCTACGTGGTGTTCCGTAGAACATTTTTTTTTACAACAGTTGACTGTGTCCTCATTCGTTGACTGTGTCCTCAGTTTCAGTTGACTGTGTCCTCAGTTTCAGTTGACTGTGTCCTCAGTTTCAGTTGACTGTGTCCTCAGTTTCAGTTGACTGTGTCCTCAGTTTCAGTTGACTGTGTCCTCAGTTTTTCTAAAACTGAGACATGACGGCCGGAAAGTTACCACAGTATGCACTTAGATTCAGGATTCATGCGTGAACGAGGAGGACAATTGAAAGCCTCAGCAAACTCTTTGGAATTACTTAAAGGCCCAAGTACTCTAGAAATTATAAAAGAAAGTAGTATATCTCGTTATATGTTCGAAAGAAAGCATCATTATACACTAATATAAGCTCGTATTTTTATGTACAAAAGCAAAACAAATAATCAGCTTATTCTTTTCTCTTCCTAATACTGTGTATTACAGGTGGCTGACGCTTGATTACTTTAACAGATGTATGTGGGGTTTCAAGATACCGCACTCCTTAGGCTTGATTCGAATTTCAGTTAAGACAAGAATGTTGTGTCCGTCTTTATTCATGCTGCTCTCTCCATTTGCTGGAACTCTTAGTTTGCTCCCTGATTCTAAGAGGTGTCGCAATTCAGTAATTCACAAAAACGTACATTGTGCTGCATGTATAAAGGGGATATCAATTCGGAAAGGTATCCAAAGAAAAATATATACACTCAACTTAGAAATTAGTTTTGCTGGGTTAAATGAGGATAGAATAGTACAAGCCATGAGGGAGGCACATAATACAATAGTTCCGTTAATACTTGAAATATTACAAGGTATTCGTGACCTCTTCACCGTTAACGTACTGAAAAAGAGAAGCTGTGATTAAACAAGCAGTAGTTTCGGAAAAACATATTTTTGTTGCTGTTATTTTTGTTAAACAAAGAATCCAGTTGTTGCCCTCAAGAAATACACTACCTGGATAGCAGGACAGATGTCTTACGGTGCGATTATTTACTATTGTCGATCGTTTCTAGTATACGTTGTGACATATATTCTAAATTAACTTTCATTTTTAGTTCCTTTTCCTATGTAAATCCAAACGTATGTGCTATTCGTGCCAATTAAGTACACCAAAAATAACTGAATGCTGTCTAGGCACGGTACCAAACAATGGAGCTGATTGCAGATTAAAAGATGAACTTTTATTTACAACTTAAAACCATATAAATATACATTGTGACGTATATTCTAGATGAACTTTCCTTTTTTAGTTTCTTTCCCTATGTAAATCTTGAGTTTATTCTCAGTATTCTTCACGCTTAACGAAATATCTTTTCTCTCAAACGAATAAGTTTGGCAACACAATTGAGGTTGAATGCACGTGACGTATGCCTGATCTTGATAAGAGCAAGAGATAAAAACGACGACTGATCTATTGTAAGAGAGGGTTGTAAGAGAGCGTTGTAAGAGAGCGATTATTACGAGCGTTGGGTTGTAAACTGATTATTGATAGGAGTGTTGTGATAATGTGTGGTGTGTGGAACGTTTACTGTAGTATGCCATATTACGATGTGTTTTCTACAGTCTGAATAAAGCTTTTCCGTAAGTTGACTTATGTTGTTTCGTCTGGCCGTTAAGGTTTTCTTTCATTTAGGAACTATTTCTTAGTGTATTGATGTGTTAAAACAGCGTAGAAGTCGAAATGACTTTTACGCTATAACATGCGAGATCTTTCAGACCCACTATGAGTCCATCATCAAGCACCGCAGAGGGGTGGTTCCAAGATTGTAAAGTCGGATAAAACAACCCACAATGCATTGGCATGGAGGCGCCGCTCAAACCCACGCATGCGCACTTGTTAGAAATATAAACATGCAAATTTTATAAAAGTACAAGAAATACGATTACGGATTATGATGATATATACAATGATGTAAAATAAAATGTCTCCATGATGAGGGTAATGTCGACGGCATGTCGTCATTACAACACTGGTTAGCAAATAGAGTTATGTACATGCTTTCAGAGAATAATAAGCCAATCTTAGTTGCAGGTGTTGCTAAGATCTTGGTGCTGTTCCAGTCCGACACATTCCGAGCAAAGATCAGCATGGGCGCGGGAACATCGCCACTGGACCCTAGTCAAGTGGGAAAATGTTGCCTGAACTCATGAGTGAAGATTCCCGTTGGTACATGCGGATGGCAGGATACGAGTACGGCGCAAACCCCATGAAACGATGGATCCTTCTTGCCAGCAGGTTACTCTTCAAGCTAGTGGGGGTGGCATTCTCGTCTGGAGACTGTTTACGTGAACTGAAATGGAACCCCTAGTACGTGTAACATTGTCCCTCACAGGTCAAAGTTACCGGGATATCCTGGACGATCATTTGCTCCCGTTTGTGCGTCTTCAACATCCCACTGGGGACCTCATCCTGCAACAAGACAATGCACCGTGCCATCGCTCCCGAATTGTATCCGAATGAACACTCCACCGACGTGACCTCGCTTCCTTGGCCAGCTAGGTCACCTGACCTCAATCCCATTGAGCACATCTGGGATGCCATCAAGAGAGATGTTCGAGGCTCTGACCCCCTCCATAAAATCTTCGTGAACTGTGGGAGCTTGTTCAGTGGTCGTGGATCCGTATGGCTTTCCAACGCTTCCGGTGTCTTGTCGAGTCCATGCCCAGACAATTCGCCGCCGTCATCAGGGCGAAAGGTAGTGCTACTCGTTACTAGACTGGTATCTCTAATCCAATTGCTCTTCAGTGTATATATATATTAGGTGTGCAACTTAATTCTCGGCCCCTAACCGCAAGCGATCATAGAACGTCGGCAAATGCAAATAGCTGTGTGCGATAATGGCTGATTGCAGCGCCATCCAACAGCTTTCCAGCAAACCGAAACCACTCACAGCTGTAGTGACAGAAGGGACGAAAGTTTAAGGTGAAAGCAATGTCGTTCGAGAAGCAGCATTTGAGGCACTGCCTCCTGTTCGCGTTTCAGCAGAAAAAAGTTCCGCGGGAACCCAGCAAATGATCTGTGCTGCTTTGAGTGAGGCTGCTGTGTCCAGAGTACGTGCAAGAAGTGGTTCCAGCGGTTTAAGCATGGAAATTTCGATCTCCGTGATGCAGAATGTCCGGGACATCCACAGAAATTTGACGATGAGAAACTGAAACAACTTTTGGGCGCGGATCCCTGTCGCACATAGTCAGAGCTCGTCCAGAAACTCGGAGTAACACGGCAAACCGTTGCAAAATGCCTGCACAAGCTTGGACGGAATCACAAGGAGGGAAGTTTGGTGCCCCACAAACTCACTGCTGCGACCCAGTCTAGGCGCTACGATGTTGCTGTGTCCTTGTTCTCCAGATTCAAGAAGAAGGATTTCCTCCTCACGATTTTGAGCTGTGACGAGAAGTGGATCCTCTACAATTATCCTAAGCGGCGCAAATCGTGGGTTTATCCAGGTCAGCCTACCACTAGTGCCGCCAAACCGAATATCCATGCGAGGAAGTTTTGTTGTGCATATGGTGGGATCAGCGCGGTGTTGTTCACTATGAGTTGCTCAAACCTGGTGAAACGGTCAATGCTGAGCGTTATTGTCAGCAACTCATTCGTGTGAGTGACGCAATGGAGGCGAAAAGGTCATACACCAGCAAGGGCAGAAGGTCGGTGCTGTTGCTTCAGGATAACGCGCGTCCTCCCACCACGAATCTTTTTTCTGGACAATTAATGCATTCCCAAGGATGAAAATTTGAACATCGATTAAAATAGCTTCAGTTTATAACTTGGAATAAACTTGGTACAAACACTAGTTGTGTAGGGAGGGATAGCTGATCGCTCCCCACACCAGGAGACCAGGTGTAGGCCCTGTGTGTCGCTGGCGGATGCAAGAAGGGTGGAGACGCTCCCCTGTGCGTCTGCGAACACGCATACGGCCATCGGAGGCTCCCAAGCAGAATCTGCTTTCATCGCTGAACAAGACAGATCGCCATTGCGTACTCCAGTGCAGACGTTGGCGACACCACTGCAGCCGTTCCTGACGATGGGCTGGAGTCAGAGGTACACATGCCAGAGGCACACGGGCACGTAGTCCTGCATGCAGTAGACGGTTGCGGATTGTTCGCACAGTCACCTCAGGTGCAACGGCAGCTCGGATTTGCGTCGCAGTGGATGTTCTTCTTGACAACGCCGCTCTTCTTATGCGTCGATCGGTCCGTCTGTGACTCCCGGATACCACGTCTTCTCGTGTGGCAATGTTCCTCGGACCATCTACGCCACCATCGTACCACCACCAATACTTCCCGTCCATTTCGCTCCGCATTACGACGATACGACCACCCGACCATGCTCAAAGTCCGATAACTGCTGAAATCGTACACGTCTTCCATGTCCAGGCATTGCAGCTTCCTCAGGGTCTTCGCACGTGTACGTACGCCGACGACTGATTACATTCACTTCGCCGTACTCCTTAAATACCACCGACGATAATTTGCATATTATGCCATGCTGTGGCGTAAGCGCTCACCGGTTGGTCCCGAAATTAACATCACACCTACGTAAACTCGACCCCATTGACATATGTAAATTTCATGATCGTCCGCCAATTCCTTCTTGGTGTTCTTTTTTCGCTTTCCGGCAATGTATATTGCTGTTTGTAAAAATTCCAAATCCAAGAAAGAATCGCGCTATTCAAATGAAATTTATATCACATATTGCTGACGTTATAAGAGATAATCAATTACATTTGTAGAGGTATACATTATTTTTTCGCTTGAAAACTCAGTACAGTGTGAAGCCATCTCGAGCAACAATAACAGCCTTTACACGGCGTGGCACTGAATGGAAGAAGTTTTTGATATCGTCTTGGGGAATAGTCTGCCAATCTGCTTCTATGCGAGACCAGAATTCATTTGTGGTGACTGGCCTGTCACTTAGCCACCATATCCCAGACATGCTCGATCGGGGATATATACGGCGAACGTGCAGGCCAGGGAAGAAATGATATCTACGTGCATGGAAGAGCTCTTGGACATTCCGGGCTATATGTGACCGATCATTGTCTTGCTGGAATATAGCGCTAAAACGAATCTGAAGCAAGGGTATCACCTCTGCCTCTAAAACACCCCTGATGCATCGCTGGCTTTTGAGGATTCCCTCAATTCGTATCAGGCGAGGTCGCGAATTGAACCCAATAGCGCCCCAAAGCATGATGCTTGGTTCTGCAAGGTGAAGTTCACCACCATGTCTTCGAATACGTATGCGACTATCTTAGTGAATCAAGTTGAATCGTGACTCGCTAGAAAACACGACCTGTTACCAATCAGCGCACCAGTGTCTGTGTTCAAGACCCCATTGCAGCCAGAGGCGTCTGTGGTTGAGAGTCAAAGGAATCCGCAGCAATCGTGCTACTAGCGATCAGTCCTCTGTTAAGCAGACGACGTCCAAATGTGCTGGAGGACAAAGCCCGACCTGTAGCAGTGCTGAGCTAACGTTGTGGATGTCGCTGTGCGGTCGATCACTGCTATGTGGTAGAGGTGTCTGACATCCACTGCAGTCGTGTGATTTTGGAATCTATTTCCCGGATTTCTGTGCGTCCAAGCCTCATCTGTCCAGTGACGTCACGTTGGCGTAACTGTACTGGCGTTTCTTCCCGTACGAGTGAGAATTTTGCGACAGGAAAATCCAGCTTCTCTCATCCCAACGATCCTTCTTCGCTCAAAATCAGTCAGGTGTTCATAATGCGACCTTCTTCGGCGACGCGACATAGTGAGACACATGAAACAACCTTTCGACTCAATGTCGACTCTTCACTGATTACAACATCTCGTTTGAGCCAGTTCTTTATAAGGAAGATCAGACAGTTCAGGGGGCGCTGAGCCAATCCGCATGCGCATTTTCACTGACAGTTTAATCATTTGTATTTTCATATCTTGTATGTTTATCATATTCTGTTGTATATTTCGTATAACTTTCAACCTAATACCAGCAGTCCTTCATTGTGTTGCAACTTTCACAAATAGTACTGTGGAATGAAAGCTAGGGTTTTAGATGATATTCTTCAGAGTACGTTGTGCACTGATCAACAATTTGAATTTAGATTCAACTTGGCATTTTTCTTCGCAAGAAATGAGGGCGTTCCTATGTAAAACCATAAGAAAACAAACGTCCACCTGAATAACAGTTTTCTGGAAAGATGCCATTATCATCGGATCATTAATATCTATTCTATCCGGGAGGTGTTTTTTTCCTTTGTACGTACATGATCTGTCTCGAGTCTCTGCTAAATATTTTGATTGAGTATTACTTCTTCGAGTTTAACATCTACTATACTTAAAACTTTTGAACATTTTCCAAGTGTTTCTATCAGTGAGGAACTTTTTGCATGGCAGAAAATGTACCCAACGATTAATCTCTGTTGTTACTGTTTCTAGCTGTTGTTCCTTTTTTTGCATAAAAAGAGATAACGCTGGTGATATCATATAGTGCTATTGTGTTTAAAATACTTTTCCATTATGATCAGAAAAAATGTAAATGTGAAATCAGGAAAAAAAATTTAAATAAAACCTGATACGAAAAAGTAAAGCATTGTCAAACAAAACAAAAAATATTATAGCACAGCTGAAAGAGTTTCACTCAGTAAAAACCCACGCTCTAATGCATGCTTCTTTAGATGAAAATTGCAAAACTTAGTAAGCATTTAATAACCTCTAATTGTAACCACGTACTGATACTCACCGAAACTCATTTGGACTGTGGGGATCAGAGTCTATCATAGTTGACATCGTTTCCTTCCTGATGACTTCGCAACATGTCTATAAAGCAGAACAAATTCGAAAAAAAATGTCAGCAGTGAGATGGAAACAGAAATACAACAGCAGCGCATAAATCATCTGTGTATACCGATAACTCTAACATTTTTTTAAATTGGAATTAGCTAATAAACGGCGTGTCGCTCGTAGGAGGTCCCGAGTTATCTTTTATTACAGACATAATATACAAGGTAGGAAAACGCAACTGTGGTAGTACATACCTTAAGAGATGTCCCACGTATCGCATCACAAGTCTTGGAAATGGTTGGTGGCCATATTCTTTTGGAGATTATGCAATCTTCCAAGAAGCTAGTTACAACTGACACAGACCTTTTGAACGTGTGACAAATCAACCTCCGTCTTGCTGGAAGTAGTCACGTTGTAACTCAATGGCTTCAAACTGATTAAAAGATATTCGAGAATTTTGCAGTGGACGTCTGTGTTCACTGCTATGTCAAAGAATATGGGATCTATCACGCTAGTGACGGACATGGTACACACTCAAATCTTGAGGTCATGCAGCGAATGTTCATGAATCGTATGTGGATTCACTTCTGCCCACATGTACATATCTGCGAATTCACGTATCTACATATACGTAGAACCACTCTTCGTCTGAGAAAAATGTTGCGTTCAGGATGTCATCATGTTCAACCACGCAGGTCTGAAACCAGTTGGAGTATGACACCCTATTGCGAAATCGGGCCCCTGTGCAGTTCCTGCACTACGAACACTCGATACGGGCGAATGTTCCCTTTTTTTGGCTGCTCTGCGGCAAGTCGAAGGTGACAAGTCAATTTCTTACGACACGCGCCGTAAGAACTTGCTTGGTGAGTTAAGCAACCTGTTACGCACGTCCTGCTCTGTTTCTTCGGTTATTGCTGGACGGCTGCCCCTGAGGACATTCACTAAGAACTAGAGACAACAGGCACGTTAGTGTCTGTTGTCTCGTCTTTTTTACCATTTTCTCTATCGTACTTTTTGACGGCGCTGTAACATTAAACCGTTTTCCGAAATTCGAGCGCATAACCTTGAATGTACCCGTAGTCCAATATGATTTGACAAAGGAACCTTTCTGCTCAGTCGTGTACATGTTTACCGCACGAAGACTGGTCGCGAACTGAGTTTATCAGAGTGTAAGGAATTCGGCGTCGGAATTTGGCGACGGTTCCTATGGCGGCCGCAATGCGGCGCCACGCAGGCGAGACATGCCGGAGTTGTGTTGCTTTTAAACATGTCTCTCTCCATGTCGGTACTCCCGTAGTTGCAACCGTCTTCTTTGTATATTATGTCTGTAGTAAACGATTTCTCGGGTGAAAACACTCTGATTACTCCCAGGAGTAAAAAATCGATAACTCCAACAAGTAAAACTGTATAACTTTTAACGCAAAAAAGGAAGAAAAATTCATCAACCACATTTCGTTTTTTTTTCGTCCATTGCTGTAAGTCAACAGGCTATTGGTAAAGAAACAACTGTCCATATCTTAGTTTGTATGTTGGTTTGTCTCTCTGATGATGGCCCTGTACCATGAAATTGTTCGTCCAGGAGGGTCCATGCCTAACAGCAATGCCTTCAAGGAGTTTGTAAGGCTCTACCCTGCTAACACGCAGACACTAAACCTTAAAAACATTCATGCGTATCTATTAAAAAGTAATGTATTTGCTTACACGTTAGAAGCAGAATGGGATATTAATATCTGTTCATATCGTAATTTCCAACTAAAGGGGTTCCGCACATATGCACATCTATATGTATTGTTCCATGAAAGGTTCGTTTTCACCATTTAAGCATTCAAAACTTATAGCGTGTACCTTTTTTGCCGGTGGTTAGCTTCGAATCCACGTCTTCCCACTCTGGAGGCAGTTTATCTCCCAACTGAACTATGCCGGCAGGCTCATCACTGCAACTCTGCTTTTTGACCCATACGTCAACGCAGTGGTACGTCACCTACGTCATGTTGCCTAGTATATCACATCATTCCCCCTTGAGGAAGGCGGGAGCACGAAATAGCAGTCTTTCGGATTTGCATGCCTTTTTTTTAGAGCCACTGGTTCCAGGGAAGGGAGAGAGCCAGTGCCGTAAGACAAACACAACATCCATGCGTCACCAGAATTCGAACCCGGACCCATCTCCGACGAATGATCAGAAGTCATCGCTTAGACCACTGAGCCACCGGGGCGGCACAATCATGCCTGAAGGACTAGCTCACATTAGTTGAACGGATTTTCGGAAATTTCTGACGATGTGTGGAAGAACCGTCGCACAAATTTTCGTACCTCACGGCTAGAAGATTATCAGGGCTTGTCGCTGCAACTTTGCCGGTTTAACTCTTACGTCAGTCTAGTAGTACGTAACTTACGTCATGTTGCATAGTACGTCACAACTTTTAAAATATCTTGTCTTCTTGTACAGGAAGTTTCTTCACTTCCTGAAATTTTTGTCCGACCTAGGTAAAGTCAAGTAATTGTATTTTCGTGATTTAGCTTGAGTGTGTTCCTTTTTATTTGCTCCTATTTAGGTGTTTTCCGTCTAGCCCTTTAACGACCATAATGTCCAGACCGCCCTTGCATAAACGACCACGACTGCCCAAAATGCCTATGTTAAAGTAAATAAGATTTCCAAGCTCCATCTCTTCTTTAGATTTTCCCGAAGCTTGCTGAATTAGAAAAACGTCACTCTCAGTTACCAATATGCTGTCCTGGAAGTGCAGGAAGTTAAGCTGGTTTCCGAGCATTCCTCCGAGTTCGACCGAGGCTCCCGGGACTCACTCTTCCTCTCTTTACGGGGTTGGCCATCGTTTCTGTGACGTCACGCTAAGCGACGGATTTGTGCACCGAGAAGGCTACAGCACTATACGTTTATGGGCATTCAGTCGCATTTAATGCTTGAAGGAAGAGCTTAATAAAGTTCATATTTTATTTTTCTGTAAATTATGTCATGACCGAAATTTAAAGAAAAAACACACCCACACACATACATACATACACACAGAAAGAAAATTGCGTCTGTTTTACCTTTCTCGAGAATTACGCTTTCTCGCTATCTCTGTTTTGCACGAATATAAACGGTTATACCCATTTAATGCAGTTTTAAACAGAAGCAGAAAATAACTGAAATCCAATCTGTTAATATGTTGACGTACCGTTAGATTATAATTTGCATCTGTAAAAAAGAAAAAAAAACCCGGCGAAAATTAGTAAAACTGCCTCCAAAATTGTGTTTTTAGATCCAAACTTTTTCTGATCAAATTACATTGCTTTCATCCAAAAAATAATATATTTGAAGAAGCAGACTGTTCCAAAATTAATATACTGAGAATATGTTTGAAAAGGTAATTCACAGAAAATAAAAATTATTATAATTATGCACCAGGTTAATGTTGCAGTACAGACAGAAATAAATAAAAAAAAATTGGAAAGGCCAACTATGCACTAAATTAATACTGAAAAGGTATTTTGCAAAGAAAGTCACTAAAAAATGCTAATAATGCTACTACAGCCTATATTTATGTATGGTTTTGACACCTGAGCCTCCCCCTTCTTCTCACGTAGTCTAGTTTGAAATTGTAGGAATTAGAAATGTAATCTGTTCTCACTATTTATCTGCATAACGTTCCAGGAAATTCAGACAATACAGTTAGAGCTTTCATCCAGGAAGGAGAGGAGCTTCTTGCTTTAAATGAAAAAGTTTTGAGGCTGCCAATTAGACTAAATTAATACTGAGAATGTGTAACTCCTAGCACAATGTACACACAGAAATAAATAAGTGAAAAATAAACTTACCTTGTACTGATTTCGCCCCCATGGTTTTAGTTAGAACATGCATGCATGCATGATAATTTTTTCCCACACATGTAATGAAAATTGAAAATACAAATGGTGCATAAAAATCAAGATACAAATATATTTACTTGTATGGGGTTTATGGTAGCTGATTATCAAATGTTGCCAAAATTTGGAGATATTCCCATTGTTAGTGAGGCACACAGGAAGACTACAACCATTAAGTAGCTGCTGTAATCATAGCATATTTTGTTTTCCCTGACCTGTTATTTAAGCAGTCATTTTTCAACTTAGAGTAGTTAATAAAAATATATATTTAAAACCACAGAAGCGCACTTTAGTCCTAGTTCAAATTTGTTTGATTACACTTTGAATATTTTCCGTTTACCACATTCAACTCTTCAACTTTCTCTGCCAATAACTTTTTTAACACAAATTTTACATTTTGTACATGGAGTAACTGCTCACAATCATCCGTCAAAAGGAATTTAAATACTTTGCAACAAATGATGAATATTTTCACATTGATGTCTTCAGCTACCAGTGGACATGCTCATCGCTTAGCGTGACGTCACAAGTAAGTTCGCAATTCGGTGGCCAGGCCCGTAAACATAGAGGAGGAGGAGGAGTCCCGGCGACCCCGGTTCGGGCCAGGTTCGAATCCCGTGATGCATGGATGTTGTGTTTCTCCTACGCCACTGGCTCTCAGCATGCCCTAGAACCAATGACCCTAAATTAGGGACTGGCAACTACTTATAGCCCATCGAGTTGCTCATAGAGATGGCTAAACTCTCGAACAAAAAATGGTACAATTATTTTTACTAACCAAATGAGTGAAGTAGGAGTTAGATTTTCCTGGGGCAGTACCATTCACTCTCGTGGCATCGAATGCTTTCGGTGCACAAGAATGCAGTAATTTCCTTCGGAAAATGTCTGAATATCAATGCATATCAAGCTTACAGATCGAAAGTTTCTTTCGATGACCCAGCCCTAAATCTTCTTATGTTAAACTCTGAAAGTTTGGGAAAGAAATGCGGAAAGTAGCAACAGGCAGTTTGGGGCGTTATAGCACTTTGAGCCATAAAAGAGTTTAGGGTCCTGGTCGTTAAATAACTAGGATGTAACTCGTGACATTTTCAGTTCATCGGTGACTCATCTGTATTCCTGAAGTGCTTTGCGACCATTTTGTGTCTAGATAATTAGCTTTGTTAGAACATGATTTTGTTTCACGAGTAGCCAAGTGAGTTCAAAATGCAGCGTCTCAGAAAAATATATCGGAGTGTTATGAAACTTAATGTTCTCTGATTTGTGTTTCATGAGCCTCTTGTGCATTATTGCTCAGGAATATACTCAAGCCAAGCTAATAGGTGAGACAGTTTATTTATTATTTTTTATCTTAAACTCACCGCGATCTTAGCGTTTTGATTCACTAACTCAGTTATTTTAAACTCCAGGAGCGTAAAGGTTTAACTTGTTTTTCAACTGATGACGTAAAGTTTAGTGCCTAGATCAGTAATAGGAGTTAGAACTTAAATCCAGAGTCTCAGCTACTTAAGGGTAGAGCTTACAGTACGAAACGCACCTACTAGTGTATTTATGTCGTAGTTAATCATTGTATCGCATTGTTGATTAATTAGTTAGGTGTAGGTTCATACAGAAAGCAACTTGGTTCATTAGAATCACATTAAAGGTTTCAACTTTCGAATCAGATAAAAGACTTTAAATTTAAATATTAGAATGAATTTTGCAGCTGTTGTTTTGCAGAGTAAATGTTTGAAATCTTGTTCTTTATTATAGAAATTGTACTTGGATTACTCTGCGGAAGCAACGGTATCGTAGACATCAGCGCCATGGAGGCTGATACCTAGAAAAGGATTCAGTAGAGCAGATCTCTAAAATCTGTGGATATAGAAACCTCAAGTGTTATTTCTATCTTGCAGGAGGCAAAAGACCTCCAGACCTTAACGGATGGTGTCAACCCTGATGCATTCACTAACTTCATCAGTACTCGATAATGAAGTTCAGCAAAAGAGTAAGATGGATCAAGACGTGAGTGGGGATCTTTCCCATTCCGGGACAGCTGGTGAACAATCTGCCAGTGGGGCGTTGAAGATACTGCTGTTCGACCAAGTGGGTCGCAGCAATCTCAGCTGTCAATAGCTGGAGCATGAGGCTCACCACGTAACTTCTCGACTTGAGCATGAGGTTTACCAGGAAATTTCTTGGCTGGAGCAAGAGGTTCACCAGGGAACTTCTTGGACGGAGCATGAGGTTCACCAGAGAATTTCTTTGCTGGATCAAGAGGTTCACCAGGGACCTTCTTGGCTGGAGCATGAGGTTCACCAGGAAACTTCTTGGCAGGAGCGTAAGGTCCACCAGGGAACTTCTTGGACGGGGCGTGAAGTTCAACAGGGAGCTTCCTGGCCGGAGCAAGAGGTTCACCAGGGAACTTCCTGGCTGGAGCAAGATGCTCGCTACGTGACACCAAGGATTGAGATACTAGAGAAGTGGCTCGCAGGCTGAGACCACCTAAGTCTCAGGAATACTGTCATTTACGCCAAGGTACCAATGAACAGTCCTTGTACTCACCCTAAATTTCATGGCAAAATCCCTTAAGACAAATAAAACCCAAAATATACCTCTTAAGGTGGTTCCCCCTGAAATCTCTGCCTTTTGTTTCCAATGGTAAAACTTCTTTACATATTTTATTCGCAATCAATGTATTCCCAAGGATAAAAAATTTGCACATCGATAAAACTAACTTTAAGTTATAGCATGGGATACTTAATAAATGCTAAAAC
Organism: Macrothele yani; assembly: GCA_039090855.1. Taxonomy (NCBI): domain Eukaryota; kingdom Metazoa; phylum Arthropoda; class Arachnida; order Araneae; family Macrothelidae; genus Macrothele; species Macrothele yani. Next base: position 136,026,934 of record CM077001.1, read on the forward strand.
ATAACCATAGTTAAGCAACCCAACATTTGTTTGTCTACTAACATCACCAATATACAGGTCGCGCCGTTTATTAAGAGGTCTGAACATTACCCAAAGAAAAGTGATTGATATTTAATATAATTATGATTATGTTTTAGCAAGTATTAAGTATCCTATGCTATAACTTAAAGTTAGTTTCATCGATGTGCAAATTTTAATCCTTGAGAATACATTAATTGCGAAGAAAATATGTAAAGAAAATTTACCATTGGAAACATAAGGCAGAAATTTTAGGTAGAACCACCTTAAGTCTAGCACAGTTTAACGACGCCACCCTTTTGCCCAACAGTTTCAGCTTGGTAGAGATAACCAAAAGAAAAAAAAGGCAAGTAGAGACCACGTAAAGAGAGTTCCCTCTCGCCCAACATTAGACAGGAACATGCACAAGAGAACCGTAAAGTGGAATCCTCTGAATCTGCAGCCAAAAACAAGTTTCTCCATCTAGTTAACAACATAGAGATGGAAGACTGCAGCACATCCATCATCGCCAAGCTGATTCGTGAAGCTAACACTGTTGCCCTCGTAGAAGAGCCAGGCCTGCCTTCAAATGTTCCATTGAGAGTCTAGCACACATTTACATAGAAAACGAGAGTTGCCTACCGTGGAATATCCCAGGAAAAATAGCTGATCAGACGTAGCCGGAACACCAGGTAACGTTTTATCGGCTTTCCTACTTTTTCTTATCGAATGGCGTTGGGTCATCTTATAAGCCTAAAAGAAATCATAAATCTATTCGTCACAACTGAACACGATATACGTACATTAAAAGGGATACAGTTTAATGACGTTTCACGTAAAAGTAATACGAGAAAAACAGAGCAACAGTTTAATGAAATAGAAGTAACACTCATGCAGAACCTTTAGCACAACCTTTCACGAACATATTTCATGAAATCACACTTTTGTCTGTTTGTCTAACAACGCTTCAAGAAGTCGGACTGAAACTTTAGTTTTTTGTTCTACCTTAACACCAACAACGACGTCAATCTCCGCACAGTTGAAGAAAAGGTATCGCAACATGCACGATAAATATGTTTCACTAAAATCAGTTTAATTACTTTCTGCGTATTTCTCCTCTTTGTAAAATCTCTTTGGAACAGTTACATGAGTATTATGGGCAACGCTGTGGTTGCAAACGTTCATCAGAACTTAAAAATACCTGTAAAACACGCTCCTTTCTCGGACTCAAATGTTAATTCCCCTAGTATTAATTTTCCTTTGTTATTATTCCAGAAAGTTAGAAAGTTTGCATTAAATGATTAGTTTCTATTAACTACAACAATTTTGGGGGTCATGTTTGCTTGATTATGATCTGGTGGATCCATCGAGTAGCTTCACGACCAAACTTCTGGTTCGCAATCCTGAATTTACTCATCACTGATCATATATATATATAGAGAGAGAGAGAAAGTTCTTCTCGTCATGAATTGAAACAATGAACCCATTATTTGCTTAAGTTAAATCGATATGAAAATAAGAATGAACGCACTCTTGATACATTTTACTGAGAAATAATGCGAATAATTAACTACAATAGGTCCTCGTTAATCCGATATACAACAGCCGTTCCATAAAAACAGAGTAAAATCACACAAAATGAAGAAACGTATGTACAGCAAAATATACGTTATTCTTTCTCAAAGTATCTCCCCTCGGATGATATGCAACGGTCCCATCGTTCAGTTCACTTTTCAAAGCATGTGGCGAAGGCATTTTGTGGAAGCTGCTTCAGCGACCTCTGTAAAGCTTGAATAACGACAGCATCTGTGTTGAATGTTGCGCCACGGAACTTCACCTTCTTTTTGGAAACAACCAAAAATCGCACGGGAAGAAGGTGAGGACTGTAGACAGGCTGTGTCATGTTTTCAATACTGAATTTCGCAAGAAACTGTTGAACACAAGCAGCCACATGTAAGCGGGCGTTATCGTGGAGTAGGGTCCACTTATCCACCAGTTCCGGTCGCTTAATCGATATGTGTCATCGCAGACGCTTCAAAACTGAAATTTAATACTTAGCATTGACAGTAATTTATGGAGGAACGGCATACTGGTAGATTACATCTTTATGATCAAAGAAAAATTATCATCACCTTCTCAGCTGATTTGGTTTGGCGGACGTTTTTCGGAGGAGGCAAGCCTGTGTGTTTCCAGACACTCGTTGCACGCTTTGTGAGGGGGTCGAAATAGTGGACCCACGTTACATCGGCAGTTATTAATGTGTTTAAAAAGTTTGGATCCTTTCCAGTCATTTGTTTCTACTCATGACACACCTGAACTCTGGCTAACAATTGTTCTCTCGTTATTTGATGAGGTACCCATCTGGAACACACACGATGCAGCAGTAATTTGACGCGTAGATTGCAAAATACCGACGTTTTTGAAATATTATTTGACGCCGCTCTATTCACCCGTCATTCGTCGATCTTCCTGCAGGATTTCCCAAACAGTGTTAATAATACGCTCCGTAACAACACTTTCAGGTCGACCAGGCCTAGGAGCGAGTTCTGACGACAAACGCCCTTTTTTGAAATCATGGTGCCATCTAAAAAACGTTGACTCACCCAAACATTTATTTTTGTAAGCTTTTTTTTCATGAAATCAACTGTTTCTGGAGCCGTTTTACCCAAACGATAGCAAAATTTTATCGCACAACGCATTTCCCTTCTTAACTCTGAATCACTCACCTCCATAACTGTATGGTGAAATGCAGACGAACCTTAAACAACTGCGCAATAACAAAACCAGAATCGTCTTCCACTGCTAAAAACTGTTGCTATAGATACACTGCCGGACAATTGCTAAGGATGGATGACAATAGCAACGATAGCAACCATAAAATGGAAGGCAGGAAAATGTGGAAATTAGCATAAGTGCGGGATACAGTAAGACGTGTTGTGCGTATGCAAATTTTGGATTGCCGAACTTGTTCGTGACGTCATAGCGCTGACAAGAGATATAAAGGATTTGACGCGTATTGACCGTTGTTGTTCAAACGCAAAGTTGAAAGGGAAAGAATCAATTGACGAACTTGCAATTTTCAGTATGTCTTCCCGACATCACCTAGATGATTTTACGCTTGGCCGTATTATTGGCAAGATTGAAGAAGGGCGAAAAATAACAAATGTTGCCAGGGAGTTCGACGTCAGCCACAGTGTTGTTTCAAGGCTTTGGAAATCATTACAAACAAATGGAGAGTGTAGCAAACGTCACGAGGGAGGTCGTGTTCGCAGTATGACACCTGCAGAAGATCGGTACATAGTGCTATCAACAAAAAGACACCGGCGTAGCACAGCTAGTGAGGTAGCAAATCAGTTTATGGCTGCTACTGGCAAGCGGATCTCCCGAAAAACTGTCGCCAGACGTTTGCCTGAAGGAGGACTATACGCCCGCCGTCCTGTTGTGTGCATCCCATTGTCCAGACGTCACCGTACCGCCCGTTAGCAATGGTGCCATCAACATCGCAATTGGACTGATAACGACTGGTCTGCTGTCCTCTTCTCAGATGAGAGTAGATACAGTCTATCGTCTGATTGTCGACGGCAACTGATCTGGCGTGATAGTGATACTGCATATTGTCCAGCAAACATACAGGAAAGGGACCGATATCCGACATGTAGTGTCATGGTATGGGCTGGCATCATGATCAATGGCCGAACGTCCCTCTATGTGCTTCCAACTGGGACTATGACCGGCCAACGATACATTAATTATGTTCTGCTACCTCATGTTCGCATGTTCCGTGGTGCTGTCCTTGATAGATTCATTTTCATGGACGACAACGCAACATGTCATCGAACAGTCGCTGTCCAGGAGCGTCTTCAGAGCGAGGATATTCAACGCCTCGTATGGCCAGCACGTTCTCCAGATCTGAATCCCATTGAAAATGTGTGGGATGCTTTGGGGAGGAGTCTTGCTGGTCGCCAATGCCCTCCAATAAACAAGGACACCCTCATCCGTGCACTGACAGAAGAATGGGATAAATTACCCCAACAGCTGCTTGATAATGTTGTGCAAAGCATGACACGACGTGTGGAATCTTGCATCGCCCTCCATGGTGGCCATATACCGTATTGACATCTTACGCCGGAACGCCTGCGGACGGTAATTGCATTTTTTCACGTTTACGTATTCTGCACAAAATGGCCTGTTTGTCCCTTGAACACGTTCCAAAGATTTCTGGATTTCAGAGCACAATAAATTGTCTTTCTTGTAATGTCCTGGCATTCTGACATTATTTTATTTCACTTGGCATCCAACCACACTTACTTTTTTATGCGCTATATAGCCGTTTATGATCCGTCCTTAGCAATTGTCCAGCAGTGTACTTCCTTAATTCAGTTAGTCGTCTGCGTGGTTATTTCCCCCCTTCGCACTGTTGCCAACCCCAAAAAAATTAGTCTCAGTTATTATGGAACGGCCTTTGTAATTAGGACTACAGTAGTTCCGGAAAATCGAAAATAAAGGAATGTCTAAACAACTGCGTAGGTGCTACATGGCATTTACCAATGTTGGCGCCCTTCGTCTCTGCATGAAGTATCTATAAAAAGTACGGTTCAATGCTTCGCCCTCCTCTGACTTCTTTGTCCGCGACTTTACACAAGAAGTATCCAATGGTGAATAACTATTTAAAAATGTTGAATAACATTTAAGTATCCAATGGTGAATAACTATACGAAGGCGCTCACTTGCGCCTTCCTATAGCCGACAGATGATACGAAGACGTCAAACTTTCCCCCCAGCTTTGTGATTGTTTCATCTGCTTCAAATCTGTTCGCAGTCTGAACTATTTGCTCCATCGTCGACACAACACGCTTTCGTTGGTGAACGCCATTTTGCCGACTGCTTAGCGAGCTTTTTTCGAATTTAAATCCAACCTTAAGAAAGAAATACGGAGTCGGATTCAAAAGTTCCCTGACTGAGTCTGTACGGCAAAGTACGTGTATCCCATATCCACGGTGATTATTGGATTACGTTATAAAAATACCCCCTTCACAGGGAAATTGGTTTCGTCCAACTACGTCGCGGGCTCTCTACGATACATCCGGGTATTGTGAGCAACTCACGCAGTGTTCGACGATTGATGAAGAAAGGCGTTTTTTGAGCAGCACGTTAACGTTAAGTTTTTCATTCGTTTGGGCGAAAGTCCAATAGAAACTTACGAGATGTTGAGGCAAGTTTATGACAAAAAACATCCTGTCGCGGTCACAAACATTCGAATGGCATCGACGCTTCAGAGAAGGCAGACAGGAAGTCGAAGACGACGAAAGAAGCGGGTGGCTAGTGAAAGCTCGCATGGGTGTAAACATTTCGAAGGTTGCCGTAATCGTACGCGGCAACAGACAATCGAGCAAATAGCAGATGCTGCAGGGATATCGCAGCCTACGTGTCAACGGATACTAACAGGTGATCTGAAGATGTACCGGGTGTGTCAGTACATAGCCCCACGCTTGTTAACTAAAGATCAGTTGGCCATTCGGATGAAAATGGTGGGCGATCTTGTAACCAGCGCCGACCAAGACTTACAATTTCTTAGAAGAATCATAACGGGGGATGAAAATGTGCGTCCTCTTCAACCTGCACACTAAGCAGGCATCAGCTACATAGAAACCGCCATCGTCTCCATGCAATCAGAAATTCCGCCGAGATCGCAGCAAAGGCAAGATCATGCTAGAGGTCTTCTTTGAGATCCAGGGTATTGTTCATCTTGAATTTATCCCTGAAATGCGCACTGTCAACAAGGCGCTCTCTAGACATCATGTGACGCCTACGTGAGTAGATCCCCAAGAAGAGGCCTCAACTGTGGGGCGATCAATCACGGATGCTGTTGCAGGAAAATACACCGGCACACAGGTCACTCCTCGTTCGTAAGTTTCTGGCCAAAACAAGAACTGTTGCCCTCCTATACCCACCGTACTCACCTGATCTCGTTCCCTGCGGCTTCCACCTCTTCCATGAGTTGACACGTCGACTTCAGAATCGTCGGTTTTCCAGCGCAGAAGTTAACAACGCATCCCTGGTTGTACTGAAGGACATTGCAAAGAATGGGTTCCAGAAGTTCTTCGACGAACTCTACAGCAGCTGGCAGAAGCGTGTTGTTGCAAGAGGGTCTTATTTTGAAGGAGGGTGTGCTTCAGCAGGTTACACTGAAGGACATTTCAAAGAGTTTGTTCCAGAAGTGTTTCGATGAACTCTACAGTCGCTGGCAGAAGTGTGTTGTTGCAAGGTCTTGTTTTGAAGGAGGATGTGCTTTAGCTTTATAACTCTAAACACCTACGGACTTCTGGACCCAGTCGGGGAACTTTTGACTCCTACCTCGTAATATACAGCGTACTGAGGGTTAGGGTTAAGCCAAGAGTACCTTGGTAAAGAGTACCAAAATATCCAGAAAGTGAATACGAAATACCGTCGACGCACTTAATTGTTTATTCATTGAAACACTCCTAGTACTTTCGGGACACTCCAAATGGTCCCATCATCAAGTGGATAAAAGTAAAATGATGAAAGATACACTACATTTATAAGATAGATGGTACGACTACATCATGAACTGTAAGAGAGACATTACGACAACGTGGATAGAAATGGTCAGTTCAGGTACAGGTTAATGTGACATCAAAATGTCATGAATGACTCAGATGTTGTTGGTGACGTCAGATTGTGTTTGACGGTGTGGAGCGGAGTTGAAGAGTTGAAGCCAATGACTGAGTAGGCTGAAAGGATGATCATCATTACAACAGGAAGTCGAAAGTTAATGCATAACAACTGATTCCCCGTATCTCAAGGACCATTCATTATTGTAACCTGAAAAATATCAGGTTACAATGACGAATGGTTCCTGGCCATTCATTATTCTAACCTGATATTTAATAAGAAATAACGAATGGTCCTTGACCGTTCATTATTCTAACCTGATATTTAATAAAAAAAATAACGAATTGTCATTGACGATTCATTATTGATATTTAATAACAAATATGAAAATATTAACCTGATATTTAATAAAAAATAACGAATGTTCCTTGAACATTCATTATTGTAACCTGATATTTAACAAAAAATAATGAATGGTCCTTGAACATTCATTATTGTAACTTGATATTTAATAAAAAAATAACGAATTGTCCTTGACCATTCATTATTGATATTTATTCAAAAATATAAAAATATTAACCTGATATTTAATAAAAAATAACGAATGGTCCTGGAACATTCATTATTGTAACCTGATATTTAATAAAAAATAACGGATGGTCCTTGACCATTCATTATTCTAACCTGATATTTAATAAAAAATAACGAATGGTCGTTGACTATTCATTATTGTAACTTGATATTTAATAAAAAAAATAACGAATAGTCCTTGGCCATTCATTATTGATATTTATTCAAAAATATAAAAATATTAACCTGATATTTAATAAAAAATAACGAATGGTCCTGGAACATTCATTATTGTAACCTGATATTTAATAAAAAATAACGAATGGTCCTGGAACATTCATTATTGATATTTATTCAAAAATATAAAAATATTAACCTGATATTTAATAAAAAATAACGAATGGTCCTGGAACATTCATTATTGTAACCTGATATTTAATAAAAAATAACGGATGGTCCTTGACCATTCATTAATGGTTCTTGACCATTCATTATTCTAACCTGATATTTAATAAAAAATAACGGATGGTCCTTGACCATTCATTATTCTAACCTGATATTTAATAAAAAATAACGGATGGTCCTTGACCATTAATTAATGGTTCTTGACCATTCATTATTCTAACCTGATATTTAATAAAAAATAACGGATGGTCCTTGACCATTCATTAATGGTTCTTGACCATTCATTATTCTAACCTGATATTTAATAAAAAATAACGAATGGTCGTTGACTATTCATTATTGTAACCTGATATTTAATAAAAAATAACGAATGGTCGTTGACTATTCATTATTGTAACCTGATATTTAATATCAGGTTACAGTAACGAATGTTCCTTGAGCTATGGGGAATCAGTTGTTGTCCATTAACTTTCGACTTCCTGCTGTAATGATGATCATCCTTTCAGCCTGTCCAGTCCTTGACTTCAACTCATCGACTCCGCTCCACACCGTCAAACCCAATTTCACGTCACCAGCAACATCTGAGTCATTCATGACATTTTGGTGTCACATTAACCTGTAACTGTAACTAACTTTGTCTAACCACAACCTGTACGTTGTCGTGATGTCTCTCTCACAGTTCATGATGTAGTCGTACCATCTATCTTCTAGATGCTTTTATCATTCTACTTTTATCCACCTGATGACGGCACCATTTGGAATGTCCTGAAAGTACTCGTGGTGTTTTAATGAATAAACAATTAACGTGCCTCGACAGTATCTCGTATTCACTTTCTGGAGCTGAGGATTTGTTGACTTTCTTCTGCCGCTGGCTCGTGTTTCTTATCCTTCTGACATATGATTTGTTGGTCGTTGCCCGCAAGGTTGAAGAGAGAGATAAAGAAATGAAAACGGTGTGTGATCTTGATACTTGACATCATGCAGAACGCGGAAGGCAATTAGAAAAATTAAAGTAATAATGACACCTAACACGGAAGGCGTCGATTAACAGAGAGTTCCGACTAAACCACCTTCGGTTAAAAGAGGTTTTAATGCAATCTTAGTTCAAAGTACACCAGATTGTACACAATCAGAAAGCTCTTATAACGTTGTAAAATCCGTTTATTTACTGACGTGAAATGTATATAGATTCGCCAAGCTCACATAATTTTATGTCTACCTATTATTGCCTTGAAAAAGCCACCCAGAGAAGAGTGAGAGATTGGCGAATCTATATACTTCTTTCGCCGGTAAATAAACGCTATTTACTGCGCTATAAGTGCTTTTTGGATTCAGGTTTTACTGTATTTATTTCCGTTTTATCGTGCATTCCGCATAAACGAGCGTCGATTAAAAGAGGTTATACATTATTCGTTTTAATTTTGCCGTGCGTTCCTTACAAAAGAGCGTCAATTAAAAAAGGTTTTACTGCATTCGTTTCAGTTTTATCATGAGTTCCGGATAAACGAGCGTCAATTAAAGGAGGTCTTACTACATTCTTTTCAATATTGTCGTGAGTTCCAGAAAACTGAGCGTCGGTTAGAAGAGGAGTTATTGTATTCATTTTAATTTTAGCGTGCGTTCCGGATAAACGAGCTTCGGCTGAAGAGATTTTACTGTATTCGTTCCAATGTTACTGTGCGTTTACTTATGCAGCGTGATAAACAACTGCAATTTAAACATTTATGATGGCTTTAGAATTTTTCATTTTCCACGGTTACACCCTTGAATAGTTTTGCGCATGAATGTGAGGGAGACAAAAAATTGAAATCGTTCATTTTTACAAAGCAAAGTAATGTAATCCGTTTTGAATATCGTGTTAGTAAGATGGAAGAATTAATATTTAACCAATGAGGACAGTCCAGAAAATAATCAAGAAATCACCAACTTACGATGAAAGCATTTCGAATGGCGCCGTTGTCTCCAATATCTTCTCCAATAGTGTTGTTCGCTTTCAACTGAAAAGAAGGGGAAATGCGGAAAATGAAAACGTTCTACAATGGAGAGTCAAGTAGCAATACTAAATATTTCACATATTGTAAAAATGACACATTTTTTGAACAACTGAACAGTCTACCAAAATTTGAGTCGGTTCTTATTCCCGACCAAGGAAAAAATATTCAAAAACCAAGTTCCCTAAATATATATATATAACAGATATAACAGTTTCTCCAAATTGACAGTTTCTCCAAATGGGCGTTACAGTGGTTTCAGATATGTTCCGTTGATTTTACACTAAAAGCAAATGCTTCATTTGGAACCCCTGTGATTGCATACATTTTGAACCCCTGTGATTGCGTACACCGATGGCCACCTGTCCATCCTTGCTAACCGTATGTATCCCTTTATGTTGGAAGTTTCATTTTGGTAGACGCCATCACCACCATACCTTGGTGGTGATAGTGTCTACCAACAGGACAATGAGCGTTTCCACGTCGCTAAGGGGGTACGGACTGGTTCAGGAACACAACAGCAATGTCTCCGTTCTCTCATGGCCGGCGAAATCGCCCAGCCTCAATCCCATAGAGCACTTGTGGGAATATTTGGATCGACAAGTTGGACGTACCAACCCACAATCCGGTCACCTCCGGGACCTCCGTAGTCTGCTGCAATCCAAATGGGCACGTGTGCCTTCGGCAACCTTCCAGTGCCTCATTGCGTTCATGCGATGCCATCTCGCCGCTGTCATCCGGGCCAAGGGTGGTTATCCCCATTATTAAGTAGGTATTCATGTTATTCTGATACGACAGCGTATGTACGAGAAGAATTGTGACTGATGTGAAGCTGAAAGTGGAATGAGAACGAAAGAGCGAGTGAGAATGATTGGCATAAAGAAGCTTGAAAATCTTTGAGGAGCGACTGCGGAGTTCAGAGAGTAAGGGTAACATATCATCAGGAAAGTATAAAACAGCTAGTGATTATGAAAATAGGTTGAAAAAGATACAAAGTGAAACAAATAAGGTCATTCTAAATAAAAAAAATGGACAATGCCATAAGTTATTTAACAAAATTAGGCTCTGTAATTACTGAGATATCAAAGTTATTGAAAATAAAACTTCATGCTTATAAATTTTGCTTACGTGCAGGCCTGTCATAGGTTCCACATAGCTGGAATACTGCTTCCTAAAACAATCAGCTTTCTTATTAAAATGCTCTTTCGTTTCCTTTGACCACCAATTAACAAGGTTGCCTTGTGCGTCGTACTGACTACCTGGAAATATATATATTAAACACATTTACACAGAAATCTGGAACAGTATTTTAAAGAAAGCTGCAGTGTCACACTTATATTTTGCATTAACATACACAGTTCGATTTCTTATGAGCTTTCATCAGTACTTTAAAGAAAGCTGCAGTTACACACTTATATTTTACATTGACATACACAGTTCGATTTCTTATGGGCTTTCAGTAATGATATATTTACGAAAATGATCCAATATGAAAATGTGGTGAACCATGAATATATATTCTTTGCCAAAAAAAAAGCGAATCCCCCGAGAAAGTCGTTGGATCTTGATGATACTCCGCATTCACGTTTCTCAGGGACGAATATGCAAATGATTAAAAAATAACAACCAATAAAGAAATAGTGGCCAGCCACAGCCATGGGAACTGGCGTCGAGGAGGATATATCAGGAATAAAGCTCGTACGCAGGGAGAATTATGGCAGCGGATTTCAGTGGCATTAACCTCCACAAACTGTGTGAATGCCTCGACGTCGGATACGAGCACAATAGGAGCAGTTGAGCGAGTTTGGGAGAGGGCATATAATTGAGCTGAAACGGCCGCTTGGTCATGTCGCCGTATCATTAGCATGTGAGTCGGAACGACACGGCAATCGAACGATGTTCACGCCAAAGGTTTGCGGAGGAAACAACCCAGCGGTACGCGGGAAGTGGACGGCCGAGGGCAACGACAGAATGCAAAGATCTACAGCACTGGATACTATTCCTCGCTGATCGGGCTCGACACCGCTACAACCAGTGCCGGCGATGCTCGGTGGTCAGTGGTAGGCGACTGAGTGGTATCCTTGAAAGTAGTCCCCGTGCATCAAGTCTGGCAAAGGTCCGGATGGAGTCTTCCGTACCTGTAGGCGACGCAAAATGGCCAAGTATGGTTGAGAGCGACGAATTAGATTCCGTTCGTGTGGCTCTCACAATCGCTGGATCCTCGCGCTCTGTATTATCCCTTGACCGTCCACTGCCCGCGTGCCACTAGGTTGTGCCCTCCTCGACCCATTGGCGCCAACATCGTCAGATTGCCAAGTCGCTCCGATCCAAATGCATGGCGATACGGCGACTTTACCAACCGGCTTCTCTCAGTCCAATTATTCATTTTCTTTCAAACTCGCTCAAGTACTCGTACTGTGCACGAATCCGACGGCGAGGCATCCATACAGTCCCTGGACGTTTATGCAATCGGAATCCACTATCAAATTTGATCCTGCGTGATACCCTCTTCGATGCGCAGTTCCCAGTCACTGGTCGATATTTTTTAATCATTTGCATATTCGTCCCTGAGGTACATGAATGCGGAGTTTCATCAGGATGGAACAACTTTCTCGGGGTGCTCGTTTTTTCTGGCAAAGAATGTACTTCTTGATCCTCAATGAAGTAAATGCCATTTTAAAAAATCGCAAACGTTTTGACGTGCAACGGCTCAGAAGAGATTTCTATACTTATCGAACAATAATTTGTGTTTGCCGTCTATCCCAAAGACTGCAGATATCTTAAATGAAAGAAAAGTATTTTAACTCTGCATGTTTTCAAAACTTGATTAACTCACATCATTTTAAGCTGTCATTTATAATTCTTCCACTTATTGGAAGCACTTTTTTCGGAGTTTTAATCAAAGTGTGTGAAAAACAAAGAACTCTTAAAATAAAAACTATTTGAAGGAAACCAAATTTACCTTGGTCATCAAATCCATGGCCTATTTCATGTCCAATTGTGGCTCCAATTGCTCCGAAATTGATAGCACTAGAATAATACCAAATAGCTATAGAACTGAACATTCATGTTTATGAATTCCTTTACAGACTTTATTTTCATGAAAAACAAAAACTTGACATTTTTCACTCGCTAGAAGAATTTTTATTTGTTTCAGTATGATATTGCTGAACAGTTTGTAAGACATAAGGAAGACGGGACATTCGTAAAATGGCACATATCTGACCAAACGTATCTGAACACTTGCTTATCCACAAACTCCCTGTAATAAGAAAGGAAGTGACATCGAGTTCGTCCACTCTTTACTGCTGCCATATTCTTCATTCTGCTGGGAAGGCTTTCCATTAGATTTTGGTACGTAGCTGGGGATATTGCCTTCCCATTTTCTATAAAATAGCATTAGCCAAATCGATCAACGGTGTCCGGCGGTTTGCCCTGGCTCGTAGGTAGCGTTCCAGTTCCTCCCAAGGGTGTTCCATAAGATGAAGATCGGAACTCACTGCAGACCAGTCAAGTTCTTTCTCACCCATCTCATCAAGCTTTGTGACGGGCAGACTGTGCTGATGGTAAAGGGAAGGGTCTTCTTTTTTATTATTAGGGGTTTAACGACAATTGCCAGCAAGTCACTCGGCTGTGATCAGTCAGCCGTCCCTAATTTTGGGCCACTGACTCCAGGTAAGGGAGAGAGGACCAGTACCGTAAGACAGATACAACATCCATGCCTATGCGAGATTTAAACCTGGACCCATCTCGGACGAACGGTCAGAAGCCATCTCTTAGACCACTGCGCCACCGAAGCGGCAGAAAAGTTTCATCACTGAACTGTTGTCGTAACGTTCGGAGTACAGAATTGTCGCAAACGTCATAATGGGCTGCATCTTTAAGAATACTGGGCATTGAAACTAAGGGGCACAGCGTAGACCATGGAAAACAGCGCTGGAACATGATGCCTCCTCCAAACTTCGCAGCTGGCACAATACAATACCATAGGCACAGTTCACCTGGTATTCTCCACGCCCAGACTCGTCTGTCGGACTGCCAGATGGTGAAGCGTGATTCATCACTCTCCAAAGAACGCGTGTTCACTGCTCCTGAGTTCACTAGTGCCAAACTTTAGGCCACTTCAACCGACGCATGGATTTGATCTAGCTGATGTTAGGCTTGTGTATGGATTTTCAGCTGTAGAAACTCACAGCTGAAAAAAAACCCATTCCCTGGAGGCTACGACAAACCACTCTGGCGCGGTGCCTCAAGAGACATTTTGGAACTCGGTTCTAAATATTGCAACAGGGGACAAGCGGTGTGGAACTCGGTGGTGAATGTTGCAACCGAAGACAAGCGATTTTGAACTCGCTGGCGAATGTCGAAACCCAGGACAAGTGGTTTGAAACTTGGTGGTGAATGTTGCAACCGAGGACAAGCTATTTGGAACTCGCTGGTGAAGGTTGCAACCGAAGACAAGCGATTTGGAACTCCGTGGTGAATGTCGCAACCGATATATACAAGATATTTGGAACTCGGTGGTGAATGTCGCAACGGAGGACAAGCGTTTTGGAACTCAGTGGTAAAAGTTGCAGCCGAGGACAAGCGATTTGAAAATCGCTGGTGAATGTTGCAACCGAAGACAAGCGATTTGGAAGTGGGTGATGAATGTTGCAGCCGAGGAAAAGCGATTTGGAACTCGGTGGTGAATGTTGCAATAAAGGACAAGCGATTTGGAACTCGGTGGTGAATGCTGCAACCAAGGACAAGCGATTAGGAACTCGGCGGTGAATGCTGCAACCGAGGACAAGCGATTTGGAACTCGGGGGTGAATGTTACAACCAGTGGCGCCCATATGAGTGCCTTTGGGGGGGGGGGGGGGCTAAGAAAAATCCTTACCTTCTTCAAAGCTGTCAAACATTTTAGTAAAATGTACAAGATACTAAAACAGAACAAAAATAATTGATACATTCAATCAATGATATCTTATTATTTTTAAAAATGCTTTAAAAAAAGCTTTCGTCTATTTTAGTGTTTTAAATTTATAAAATATTTGGCTATACCAATGGCTAGGGGGCTGCCCCCTTCCATTATTGGCGCCCTTGGTTGCAACAGAGGACAAGCGATTTAGAACTCGGTGGTGAATGTTGTAACCGAGGACATGCATTTTAGAACTCGGTACTGAATGTTGCAACCGAGGACAAGCATTTTAGAACTCAGTAGTAAATGTTACAACCGAGGACAAGCGATTTGGACCTAGGTGGTGAATGTTGCAACCGAGGACAAGCGATTCGGAACTCGGTGGTGAATGTCGCAACCGATTACAAGTGATTTGGAACTCGGTGGTGAATGTCGCAACGGAGAACAAGCTATATGGAACTCGGTGGTGAATGTCGCAACGGAGAACAAACGATTTGGAACTCGGTGGTGAATGTCGCAAAGGAGAACAAACATTTTGGAATTCGGTGGTGAATGTTACAACTGAGGACAAGCAATTCGGAACTAGGGGGTGAATGTGGCAACGGAGAACAAGCTATTTGGAACATAGTGGTGAATGTCGCAACGGAGAACAAGCGATTTGGAACTCGGTGGTGAATGTTACAACCGAGGGTAAGCATTTTGGAGCTCGGTGATGAATGTTGCAACCGAGGTCAAGCATTTTAGAACTCGGTGGTGAATGTTGCAACCGAGGACAAGCTATTTTTGCCGCACCTCCAGCACCCAGAGGTCACGCTGTATAATTTTATGTGGATTTCCATATAGCGGTTGGGTTGTTGTTGCTCCCAGGCCTTTCCTTCTTAAAGTAACATCAGTAACAGTTGACTAGGTCAGCTTCAGACGGGCAGAAGTTGCCAGAACTAGCTTGTTGGTAAGATGGCATGCTATGGTCGTGCTACGCTGAAAGTCACTGACAGAAGCCGTATGTACCATTCTGTTGTACATGATTGTCAATGAAGTTTCCCGAGGACACATGTGTCGTATAACTCTGGGGATCATGTCTGTGACGTATAAGGTCGAATCCACTGTTCAGAACGAGCATCCGGATATTTTTCATGATGTAGTGTATCAATGGAAAAGTTTTGCGATTGCACCTTTTTCAATTTCGTCTGCTGTGCTTTGAACTTTTCACTTTTTCATTCTTTGGTTGTCAGTCCTGAGAGAGCACTTGTGTGGGTCAACAGAGTATGTAGGTAATGACTGGCTGTAACTGTTTAAAAAAAGAAGTAATAAATGCGGCATAGTAGCAACTGTGCCGTAACCTACAACGTAGAACCACGTCAGCTGTCACTATTTCATGGCACAATCTCACTAGTTCTACGTCCTTGAAGTATTCAGCGATGCACAGCTGACGTAGCCGTTACGTTGTAGGTTGTGGTACAGTTGCTAGTGCGCCGCTTTGATTTTTTTCAGATATAAATTTTTAAGAAATGGAAAGAAAGAAATGTTTTACTTTATTTACTTAAAAGCAACTTATGGCGCAGTGGTCTAAGGCGCTGGCCTCTGATCATTCGTCCGTAAGGGGTCCGGGTTCGAATCCCGTCGGGCATGGATGTTGTGTTTGTCTTACGGCACTGGCTCTCTCCCTTCCTTGTGGCTCTCTCCCTTCCCTGGAACCAGTGACCCTAAATTAGGGACGGGCGACTGTATAGCCCATTGAGTTGCTCACGGTGGTCGTTAAACCTCCAATCAAAAAAAAAAAGCAACTTATACTATATACATTATACAATTCATAGCAACTCATGCGGATTAAAAATTAATGTTAGTAGAAGTAGAAGGCGTAGGATCATTGTTGTCAGTGGTTGTTGCTAAAATTGTTTTTGAAGAAATCGTTCTTCAGAAACAATTTTTCAAACTCCTTAGTTGCCTTGTTATAAATTTGGCGATACGTCTTGGGCCTAATGTACTCTTCTTCTTGTTGCTCTTGTTCTTGTCTAGATTCAGAATGCATCGGCGGTGTAAAGGTTTGAGACGTAATACATTCATTATCCAGTGAAGTTGTGAAGCCGCCCCGGTGGCGCAGTGGTCTAAGGCGCTGGCCTGTGATCATTCGTCCGCACGGGGTCCGGGTTCGAATCCCGGTGAGGCATGGATGTTGTGTTTGTCTTACGGCACTGGCTCTCTCCCTTCCCTGGAACCAGTGACCCTAAATTAGGGACGGGCGACTGCTTATAGCCCATTGAGTTGCTCACGGTGGTCGTTAAACCTCCAATCAAAAAAAAAAAAAAAGTTGTGAAGACTGGCGATGTGCATTGGTATTTCATGCTCGATGTAAAAATTTGAAAATTTGGATCGATGATATCAATCTCCATCTGTTCTTACTGTTCAAGCTCAATTTGGGCAGTTGAAGTGAAAGATTGTGGCTCTAGAATCGAACTCGGGTGAGACGCACCCTGGTGCGCGGACAGTTGACGCTCCCTACATTCCTGTAACCTTTTGGTTGATGACTTAGCGGGTCTTTTCGGATTCCTCTCGTTCTCCTTTAGCTGTTTCTTTAACTTTCGTCGGCTTTTATAGTAATTTTTCCTGGATCTCAGCGGCATTTCTAAATTTTCGTCACCAATTTTTTTATCTAAAAAATAAATAAACTTTAAATCCATTTGATTCCAATTTATCACATAAATCCGTTAGCTCTGACCGTCAGCTACGGAATGCGGGACTGAGGTCATCGCTATCATTATCTATTCACTGGTTATCAACCTTAAAACGGCGTGCGGCGAAATAAAATCACGCGAAATTTAGCTTAACTTTCTAATGCTACTGATCAAATGGTTAAGTGGTGGAGGGCTGAAACTTGTTTTGTTATAAATGGGGACTCCATAAACTATTTAATGATGTATTATTAATTACTCTATGATTATTAGTTTCGAAGATATCAGCTTTCAAAGTTTGAGATGATTTCGTTGCATCAGTGCTCCCGATGTTACCCTTTGCCCAGCACTGGAAAAAACGTAATTCTACGTCAAAAAAAGATAAATAGTAGCATCACGACGGTATTAGTGGTTGCTTGAGTGTTTTCTGGTATTCGTCTTAACTTCACGAATGTGAGTCGACTCTCTTCTGTTAGTACTATTACCCTAAACGTTCCGAGATGAAAGTTGGTAAATGTCATGAGATCATGAACTCTGTGTGATCGAATAGTAGTATAAGGTAAACGTCTTTTCGTACTGATACGTTATTTTAAAAACATAACCATACGATGAAATAGTTCCTAAATTAAACCTTAACGCCCATAAGAAACATTTCAAACAGAAGTCACACTTACGGAAATGATGCTTTATTTCTCTAGACACAAATATAGCACTTCAGGATAGTATCGAAATCACATAACACAAATTAACATTCCACCACGCTCCACCACTTACCACAACCACTTCACAACGCTCGACAAGCAACTGTTTTCTCGTAGTTTATATCTCTGGCTCTTCTCTCATAACAGGCATACGTCACGTTCATTCCACCGCAATTGTGTTGCCAACAGTATTCGTTTGACAGAAAAGATATTACGTTAAGTGTGAAGTATAACTGAGAACAAACTCAAGATTTACATAGGGAAAGAAACTAAAAAGGAAAGTTAATTTGGAACATACGTCACAGTGGTTTAAAACACATGATAAAACAAGAAATGACCATACCTTGTTGAAATCTGATATCTTTTCCAATCGTCTTAATTTTTTTTAACTTGTGACCTTAATGTTATGTAAGAATCCGTAAGAATTATTTAGTTTCGAAACTCCTGGCAGTAAGTGCATGATTACTATAACGTTCTTGCTGCTGCTATCTGCCTTTATGTCGTGTGCGTCGTGCGCGGCAGGCACGTCATATCTCCCCCCCCCGAAAGAGGGCCGGGGGCATGGCCCACGGGTCAGCCGTGACCATGAATCGTTGCAGGCATCCATCCGCTGTAGAACATACACTTGAAAACTCCCAGTCAATCTGGTGTATGGAATGCAACGTCACACAGATTTATTTTTCGAAGCGCTGAAGAAGGGATTCTCTTATTTTTCCTATCTCGCGGTGTGGAAAGAACATCACTCCATTGCGAGATCTTGAACGGCCGGGTCATCCGGGAAGTTCGGGCTCCATTATAACGAAGTTAATTTCTCAGTCATTTTTGATCGAACCCGATTCCACTTATTCCGGAACAAGTCGCTCTACCAACTGACTGTTACAAAGTATTCAATGAAATAACAAAAGAAATTTAAAGATATTTTAATATTCCTGTGATACGATATAAGCAGTACACTTGTAAATATATGGCTCCAATCACTTTTCAAAATGGCATCCTTTTGCCTTCACACCGTCCTTCAGTCTCTGTGGCCACTCATCAATAGCTTTACGCAGGGTCTCGACAGGGAAGGTTGCTACTGCCTGCACCAAAGAGCGTTTGAGACTGTCAATACTAGAGTGTCTTTCTGTACGCTATGTCCTCCAGTTTGACCCACAACTTGTAGTTCAATGGGTTGAAGTCTGGGCTGTTTGAAGGCCAATCAGCTGGAGAAATGAAGTCTGGCACATCCGCCTGAGGTCACTCCTGGGTTGGCTTGGTCTTCTAGGCAGGTGCGGAATCCTGCTGAAAGCTCCACTGTCGGTTTTAGAAGAGGGTGTGACCTACATTTTTGACCACTGGCTCCGAAACCCTGTCGTGGTAGACTTTGGCGGATGTTTTCACTCCTTTCTCACAGACATTGAGCTCCGAAGTACCCTTGTGGGAGACTCTCCACCAAACCATGACAGGAGCAGGATGATGGCCCCTCATGATCCTTGGAGCTTTCTCCTTAGCTTCTCGTGAGGTTGACACATACACACTGTCATTTTGGCGGTTGAAAGTCTCTTCAACAGTGAATATGTTTTCATCACAGAAAAGGATCTTGTGGCGATTGTCTGCGTAACGCTGCAGCAAATATATCGCTTTTAGCACCCTCTGCTGCTTCAGTTCTCGGGTGAAGAAGTGCAGTATACGTCGCAGGTAAGATCTCCCCATAAGGTCACTCCGCAGCAGACGTGACATCGACATTCTTGAAATATTCAGCTCATGAGCCATCACTGATTGCTTTCTGACTGGATTTCGTCGAATACGGGCTGCCAATGCTTTCACCTGGCGAGCATTCCTCAAGACACGCGGGCAACCCTTTCTGGGACGGTCAGTCTCAGAAAACCTTTTCATGGTCCGGTAGAAAAACTTTCAGCTAATTTTGATTTTCTTCAGCATTTTGAAAATCTCGGAAGCTGATTTTTCAATTTTCTGCAGCGCTATTACAGCAACACGATTCTCATAATCACCCCACTCCATGGCAAGTACTTCACGAAACACGTGATCTCCTCTGTGACTGAACGCACAATGATTCACTAGCTGCTTCATGCTTCCTGGTTGGTCTCTTTCACTCCATGGCAAGTACTTTACGAAACACGTGATCTCCTCTGTGACTTAACGCACAATGATTCATTAGCTGCTTCATGCCTTCTGGCTGCTCTGTTCCCACTCTATGGCAAGTACTTCAGGAAACACGTTATCTCCTCTGTGACTGAACGCACAATGATTTATAACGAAGTGAATTTCTCCGTCATTTTTATCCGCGCCGGGGTTCGAACCCGGGTCCACTCATTCCGGAATAAGTTGCTCTACCAATTAAGCTACGCGGACATTTTATTCTGATTCCGGTCTGCCTTTATGTCGTGTGCGTCCTTCTGGCAGGTACGTCACATCTCCTGGTACGTTACATCATCTCCCTCTTATTTTTTTTTTTTTTTTTTTCGTTTTTCGAAGTGCTGGAGAAAGGATTCTCATATTTTTCCTATCTCGCGGTCTGGAAATAACATCACACCAATGCGAGATTTTGAACGGTCGGGTCATCCGGATAGTTCGGGCGCCATTATAACGAAGTGAATTTCTCCGTCATTTTTATCCGCGCTGGGGTTCGAACCCGGGTCCACTCATTCCGGAATAAGTTGCTCTACCAATTAAGCTACGCGGACATTTTATTCTGATTCCTATCTGCCTTCATGTCGTGTGCGTCTTTCTGGCAGGTACGTCACATCTCCTGGTACGTTACAGATTCACTAGCAGCTTCATGCCTCCTGGCTGGTTTGTTCCACTCCATGACAAGTACTTCACGAAACACGTTATCTCCTCTGTGACTGAACGCACAATGATTCACTAGCTGCTTCATGCCTCCTGGCTGGTCTGTTCCACTCCATAGCAAGTGCTTCTCGAAACACGTTATCTCCTCTGTGACTGAACGCACAATGATTCACTAGCTGATTCATGCCTCCTGGCTGGTCTGTTCCACTCCATGGCAAGTACTTCACGAAACACGTTATCTCCTCTGTGACTGAACGCACAATGATTCACTAGCTGCTTCATGCCTCCTGGTTGGTCTGTTCCACTCCATGGCAAGTGCTTCACGAAACACGTTATCTCCTCTGTGACTAAACGCACAATGATTCACTAGCTGCTTCATGCCTCCTGGTTGGTTTGTTCCACTCCATGGCAAGTGCTTCACGAAACACGTTATCTCCTCTGTGACTGAACGCACAATGATTCACTAGCTGCTTCATGCCGCCTGGTTGGTCTGTTCCACTCCATGGCAAGTGCTTCACGAAACACGTTATCTCCTCTGTGACTGAACGCACAATGATTCACTAGCTGCTTCATGCCTCCTGGTTGGTCTGTTCCACTCCATGGCAAGTGCTTCACGAAACACGTTATCTCCTCTGTGACTGAACGCACAATGATTCACTAGCTGCTTCATGCCTCCTGGTTGGTCTGTTCCACTCCATGGCAAGTGCTTCACGAAACACGTTATCTCCTCTGTGACTGAACGCACAATGATTCACTAGCTGCTTCATGCCTCCTGGCTGGTCTGTTCCACTCCATGGCAAGTACTTCACGAAACACGTTATCTCCTCTGTGACTGAACGCACAATGATTCACTAGCTGCTTCATGCCGCCTGGTTGGTCTGTTCCACTCCATGGCAAGTGCTTCACGAAACACGTTATCTCCTCTGTGACTGAACGCACAATGATTCACTAGCTGCTTCATGCCTCCTGGTTGGTCTGTTCCACTCCATGGCAAGTACTTCACGAAACACGTTATCTCCTCTGTGACTGAACACACAATGATTCACTAGCTGCTTCATGCCGCCTGGTTGGTCTGTTCCACTCCATGGCAAGTGCTTCACGAAACACGTTATCTCCTCTGTGACTGAACGCACAATGATTCACTAGCTGCTTCATGCCTCCTGGTTGGTCTGTTCCACTCCATGGCAAGTGCTTCACGAAACACGTTATCTCCTCTGTGACTGAACGCACAATGATTCACTAGCTGCTTCATGCCTCCTGGCTGGTCTGCTCCACTCCATGGCAAGTGCTTCACGAAACACGTTATCTCCTCTGTGACTGAACGCACAATGATTCACTAGCTGCTTCATGCCTCCTGGCTGGTCTGTTCCACTCCATGGCAAGTGCTTCACGAAACACGTTATCTCCTCTGTGACTGAACGCACAATGATTCACTAGCTACTTCATGCCTCTTGGCTGGTTGGTGACGTTGCACACCATGGCAAGTGCTTCACGAAACACGTTATCTCCTCTGTGACTGAACGCACAATGATTCACTAGCTGCTTCATGCCTCCTGGTTGGTCTGTTCCACTCCATGGCAAGTGCTTCACGAAACACGTTATCTCCTCTGTGACTGAACGCACAATGATTAACAAGCAGTTACTAGCAACGCCTTTTCAGTGTGATAACCGAAGCTAAATCGTTATCTCCTCTGTGACTGAACGCACAATGATTCACTAGCTGCTTCATGCCTCCTGGTTGGTCTGTTCCACTCCATGGCAAGTGCTTCACGAAACACGTTATCTCCTCTGTGACTGAAGTTTTACTAGCTGCTTCATGCCTCCTGGTTGATGTCTAAACTTCAGCTGGCAAGTTTTATACACGTTGTGTTTCGTGCTGATGTATAAACTTAAGGAGAAGTTTTATAAGTTGTGCTCCGTGCTGAGGTATAGACTTCAGCTGAAGTTTTATAAGTTGTCCTCCGTGCTAATGTATAAACTTCAGCTGAAGTTTTATAAGTTGTGTTCCGTGCTGATGTATAAACTTCAGCTGAAGTTTTATAAGTTGTGCTCCGTGCTGATGTATAAACTTCAGCTGAAGTTTTATAAGTTGTGTTCCGTGCTGATGTATAAACTTAAGGAGAAGTTTTATAAGTTGTGCTCCGTGCTAATGTATAAACTTCAGCTGAAGTTTTATAAGTTGTCCTCCGTGCTAATGTATAAACTTCAGTTGAAGTTTTATAAGTTGTGCTCCGTGCTGATGTATAAACTTCAGCTGAAGATTTATAAGTTGTGTTCCGTGCTGATGTATAAACTTAAGGAGAAGTTTTATAAGTTGTGCTCCGTGCTAATGTATAAACTTCAGCTGAAGTTTTATAAGTTGTCCTCCGTGCTAATGTATAAACTTCAGTTGAAGTTTTATAAGTTGTGCTCCGTGCTGATGTATAAACTTCAGCTGAAGATTTATAAGTTGTGTTCCGTGCTGATGTATAAACTTAAGGAGAAGTTTTATAAGTTGTGCTCCGTGCTGATGTATAGACTTCAGCTGAAGTTTTATAAGTTGTCCTCCGTGCTAATGTATAAACTTCAGCTGAAGTTTTATAAGTTGTCCTCCGTGCTAATGTATAAACTTCAGCTGAAGTTTTATAAGTTGTGCTCCGTGCTGATGTATAAACTTCAGCTGAAGTTTTATAAGTTGTGTTCCGTGCTGATGCATAAACTTAAGGAGAAGTTTTATAAGTTGTGCTCCGTGCTGATGTATAAACTTCAGCTGAAGTTTTATAAGTTGTGCTCCGTGCTGATGTATAAACTTCAGCTGAAGTTTTATAAGTTGTCCTCCGTGCTAATGTATAAACTTCAGCTGAAGTTTTATAAGTTGTCCTCCGTGCTAATGTATAAACTTCAGCTGAAGTTTCATAAATTGTGCTCCGTGCTGTTGTATAAACTTCAGCTGAAGTTTTATAAGATTTTCTTCTGTGCACGAGTTTATTTTACAAATGTGGCTCCACGAAAATAAAGACAGCAGGGACGAGAAGAGCGTAAGTGTTTCTCACTTAAGTTAAAGTGTGTGTGTTTGTGTGTGTGTGTGTGTGTGTAACACATCTAACGGACGTAATTATAATCCAACCTTGTAGCCCAAGACGTTGCATTATCTAATGAGAAAAAACTAAAGATGTGTAAAACATATTTTAGAATATATTCGTTGCAAAAAAAAAGATACTAAGATTTGCCTGAATATGAATTTACACCGCTCATCAGTAATCTTGTGAATTATCAGATTGAGAAATATTTTAAAAGGTTCTAGTCACTAGGAGAAGACATTATTAACGACCAGGTGTTCAGAAACAAATAAAGTGGAATGTAATATCTACTGAAGACTACTACTGATTGCATTTGACTGCAGTGCTATTTGGTTCCCTGTTTATCTCTCCAACAACAGAGATAAACACGTAACCTAATTTTTTTGTTCCCACGTTGTTTGCACAAAGTGTTTGTGAAGGGCAAAAGAAGTTTCCCTATGACTCCAATCCACCACAATTTCCCAGGCGGTCAAAGGATAAAATAAGCAAGCACTTGCTATTCCAGAGTGTTACTAGAACAAACAGTTTGAGGAATACTTTTTTCTTGTTCATTGCCTGGACTCATGGAGTACGCATGCATTGCAAATGTAATCAGGCAGAAAATCAGAGCGATTTTATGAATTCTGTTATCTACCCGAACCTTTCCTGAGCAACCTTGTTCCAACTTCTTCTTATGTGTGTTGTCTAGGGGTAACTCAATGTACCGCTCGTCTCCTGTCCTAAAAGCAAAGCCTTATTACATTTGAAATCACAAAGAGAAATGGTTATATTTGATGCATTACTCTGTAAACTATGAATTCCAGCTGATTATTGTTAGATTAATTTGTATATTTCAACGTGGTTCTTCCTGGTATGTTATTTTATTCTTAACACAGAATAAACTGCAAGTAGTAGCTACCGTGGCCTAATGCTCAGTGGCGTAAACTTCTGGATAGTCGACCGAGCTGATACCGGGACCGCGTCCCAGAGGAAGCATGAGTAGTGCTCTTGTGTTACTGTGGTTTCTTTCTCTCCCCTTTCTGGAACCAGTCCCTGATAGCACAGCCCTGCAATTTAACGTAGACCCGACATTGAGCCACTGTATTTTAGGAAAAGAAAACGGTGGCTCAGTGTTGAGCCTATGTTAAATTGAAGGTCTGTGCTAACTGCGGGGGATGTCCAAATTAGGAAAGGACTACTGCTTATGGCATTTGGAGTTACTCATGGTGGTCCTTAAGCCATGAAACCAAAATCAGTATTGCGCAATTAATCAAACAGATCTTCGTCGAATATCAAATTTTTCTGAGGACTCAACTTCTGCTGAGTGCCGCTCATTATCCTCATCCAAGACCAGTGTCCCATTCTTTAACACTTTAACTTGATTGGTAATTATTCACTCGCAGATTCTTCCAAATGCAGAGAAATGAATGTAGTGCATTATTCATGTCTAAATGGATTTAAGTGCCATCACTTAAAATCCATTTAGACATGAATAAGAGTTGACGGACGTTTGTTCCTACTGTACTACATTATTTAACGCTACAGAACCTTACGCAAGCTGACATTAACCAGGTTTTCACGAGAGAAGTTGTGCACAAATCCATCCGCTAAAAAACTGCGAAACTTTGTGATAAGACAGTCTTAGAAAATAAATGGCAATGCACTATTCAAACGTAACCGTCACATGTTTGCCTTGTCCTGTAGGGTCATGTTTTGCCTTGTCCTTCATAAAGAACGCACAAATTACTGTAGTTCAGTAGCTCATGTATCAGGTGTATAAATGAATTCTCGGCCCTTATGTAAATTGAAAGTGTGGCTCTGCAATGTAACATTTGAGCAAGACCAATGGACGACACCATAAAACCCGACGCTGCAGCTGATAGAACCTCATAAAGCAGGTGAAAAGTGGAGAAAGCCCTTGGAATAAGCGCGATGACGTCCGATAAGCAGCATGTGAGGCATTGCATGCTTTTCGCGTTCCAGCTCAAAAAAAAAAAATGCTAGCGAGGCTAAGGGAATGATTTGTTCAGCCTTAGAAGAAGCTGCTGTGTCCTACAGCACGTGTAGAAAGTGGTTCCAGAGGTTTCGGGAAGGAAGTTTCAATCTCGAAGATGATGCACGTCCCGGCCAACCCAAAAAGGCGGACGACGACGATTTGAAAAGGCTGTTTGCCGAAATCCGTGTCAGACACAGTCAGAGATCATCAGATCATATGTAGAGGATTTTAGGATGGCAGTGTCTGACCCCAGGCCTTAAACAACCCTTAGAAATAGGAAGCTAAGAGATTTCGGTTAGAGTGCCCGATAGGAAAGTGGCACGGAAGCGAGGTAGAAAGGGGGAAGAAGACGCCCTTATTTATTGCTGGAGGGGCCAGACGGCTTAACGAGCCCATCCGACGCACGGCGTATATTTAGTGGTTCGGGCGTTCGTACCTGCCTGGGATCAAACCCGAGGAGGTCTTTTCCGTGGCAATCACGAACTCTGACCACTAGGCCACCCGCGGCCGGTCAAACGGAGTCACAGCTTGATCAAGCACTTGGGGTTACCCAACAAGCAATCTCTATTCGCCTACAAAAGCTGGGAAAAATTTACAAGGCGGGCCGTCGGGTTCCTCGCGTGCTCTCTCCTGACAACAAAGAGCGACGACACGACATAGCTGTTTCCCTGCTGTCCAGGTTCAACCAAAAGGATTTTTGTCCGTATAGTGACTGGCGATGAAAAGTGGGTGTTGTACGACAATCCCAAAAGGCGAAAATTGTGGGTCATCCCTGGTAAAGCATCGACATCGACTGCGGAACTTAATATTCATGGCAAAAAAAATTACGCAGGTCACAATCACGATTAGAGATACTTACGGCGGAGCTCCATATCTGTAATTGGGTGGATCTAAAAATCCAGCTGGAAAACCTGTAAGAAACACATTTTGTAAGTAAAACTTTTTCACAATCAACTTTCACATATTTACGTTTACATGTTACTGATATTTAGGAGGAAATTTAGGACTTCCAATACGCAAAACTATAGGAGGAAGAAAACATGAGCAAAATATAAAAAATATAAGATGTGGTCAAAAGAAATCTAGACTGGATTTATCAAAAAAAGTACGCGGCTGTAACGTACCAGGAGATGTGACGTACCTGCCCGAAGGACGCACACGACATAAAGGCAGATAGGAATCAGAATAAAGCGTCCGCGTAGCTCAATTGGTAGAGCAACTTATTCCGGAGTGAGGGGATTCGAGCCCCGGCGCGGATAAAAATGACGGAGAAATTTACTCCGTTATAATGGCGCCCGAACTATCCGGATGACCCGACCGTTCAAAATCTCGTAATGGTGTGATGTTATTTCCACACCGCGAGATAGGAAAAATAAGAGAATCCCTTCTCTAGCACTTTAAAAAAAAAAAAAAAAAGAAAAATAAGTGGGAGATGATGTAACGTACCAGGAGATGTGACGTACCTGCCCGAAGGACGCAACGACATAAAGGCAGATAGGAATCAGAATAAAGCGTCCGCGTAGCTCAATTGGTAGAGCAACTTATTCCGGAGTGAGGGGATTCGAGCCCCGGCGCGGATAAAAATGACGGAGAAATTTACTCCGTTATAATGGCGCCCGAACTATCCGGATGACCCGACCGTTCAAAATCTCGTAATGGTGTGATGTTATTTCCACACCGCGAGATATGAAAAATAAGAGAATCCCTTCTCTAGCACTTTAAAAAAAAAAAAAAAGAAAAATAAGTGGGAGATGATGTAACGTACCAGGAGATGTGACGTACCTGCCCGAAGGACGCAACGACATAAAGGCAGATAGGAATCAGAATAAAGCGTCCGCGTAGCTCAATTGGTAGAGCAACTTATTCCGGAGTGAGGGGATTCGAGCCCCGGCGCGGATAAAAATGACGGAGAAATTTACTCCGTTATAATGGCGCCCGAACTATCCGGATGACCCGACCGTTCAAAATCTCGTAATGGTGTGATGTTATTTCCACACCGCGAGATAGGAAAAATAAGAGAATCCCTTCTCTAGCACTTTAAAAAAAAAAAAAAAAAAAAAATAAGTGGGAGATGATGTAACGTACCAGGAGATGTGACGTACCTGCCCGAAGGACGCAACGACATAAAGGCAGATAGGAATCAGAATAAAGCGTCCGCGTAGCTCAATTGGTAGAGCAACTTATTCCGGAGTGAGGGGATTCGAGCCCCGGCGCGGATAAAAATGACGGAGAAATTTACTCCGTTATAATGGCGCCCGAACTATCCGGATGACCCGACCGTTCAAAATCTCGTAATGGTGTGATGTTATTTCCACACCGCGAGATAGGAAAAATAAGAGAATCCCTTCTCTAGCACTTTAAAAAAAAAAAAAAAAAAAAAAATAAGTGGGAGATGATGTAACGTACCAGGAGATGTGACGTACCTGCCCGAAGGACGCAACGACATAAAGGCAGATAGGAATCAGAATAAAGCGTCCGCGTAGCTCAATTGGTAGAGCAACTTATTCCGGAGTGAGGGGATTCGAGCCCCGGCGCGGATAAAAATGACGGAGAAATTTACTCCGTTATAATGGCGCCCGAACTATCCGGATGACCCGACCGTTCAAAATCTCGTAATGGTGTGATGTTATTTCCACACCGCGAGATAGGAAAAATAAGAGAATCCCTTCTCTAGCACTTTAAAAAAAAAAAAAAAAAAAGAAAAATAAGTGGGAGATGATGTAACGTACCAGGAGATGTGACGTACCTGCCCGAAGGACGCAACGACATAAAGGCAGATAGGAATCAGAATAAAGCGTCCGCGTAGCTCAATTGGTAGAGCAACTTATTCCGGAGTGAGGGGATTCGAGCCCCGGCGCGGATAAAAATGACGGAGAAATTTACTCCGTTATAATGGCGCCCGAACTATCCGGATGACCCGACCGTTCAAAATCTCGTAATGGTGTGATGTTATTTCCACACCGCGAGATAGGAAAAATAAGAGAATCCCTTCTCTAGCACTTTAACAAAAAAAAAAAAAAGAAAAATAAGTGGGAGATGATGTAACGTACCAGGAGATGTGACGTACCTGCCCGAAGGACGCAACGACATAAAGGCAGATAGGAATCAGAATAAAGCGTCCGCGTAGCTCAATTGGTAGAGCAACTTATTCCGGAGTGAGGGGATTCGAGCCCCGGCGCGGATAAAAATGACGGAGAAATTTACTTCGTTATAATGGCGCCCGAACTATCCGGATGACCCGACCGTTCAAAATCTCGTAATGGTGTGATGTTATTTCCACACCGCGAGATAGGAAAAATAAGAGAATCCCTTCTCTAGCACTTTAAAAAAAAAAAAAAAAAGAAAAATAAGTGGGAGATGATGTAACGTACCAGGAGATGTGACGTACCTGCCCGAAGGACGCAACGACATAAAGGCAGATAGGAATCAGAATAAAGCGTCCGCGTAGCTCAATTGGTAGAGCAACTTATTCCGGAGTGAGGGGATTCGAGCCCCGGCGCGGATAAAAATGACGGAGAAATTTACTCCGTTATAATGGCGCCCGAACTATCCGGATGACCCGACCGTTCAAAATCTCGTAATGGTGTGATGTTATTTCCACACCGCGAGATAGGAAAAATAAGAGAATCCCTTCTCTAGCACTTTAAAAAAAAAAAAAAAAGAAAAATAAGTGGGAGATGATGTAACGTACCAGGAGATGTGACGTACCTGCCCGAAGGACGCAACGACATAAAGGCAGATAGGAATCAGAATAAAGCGTCCGCGTAGCTCAATTGGTAGAGCAACTTATTCCGGAGTGAGGGGTTTCGAGCCCCGGCGCGGATAAAAATGACGGAGAAATTTACTCCGTTATAATGGCGCCCGAACTATCCGGATGACCCGACCGTTCAAAATCTCGTAATGGTGTGATGTTATTTCCACACCGCGAGATAGGAAAAATAAGAGAATCCCTTCTCTAGCACTTTAAAAAAAAAAAAAAAAAAAGAAAAATAAGTGGGAGATGATGTAACGTACCAGGAGATGTGACGTACCTGCCCGAAGGACGCAACGACATAAAGGCAGATAGGAATCAGAATAAAGCGTCCGCGTAGCTCAATTGGTAGAGCAACTTATTCCGGAGTGAGGGGTTTCGAGCCCCGGCGCGGATAAAAATGACGGAGAAATTTACTCCGTTATAATGGCGCCCGAACTATCCGGATGACCCGACCGTTCAAAATCTCGTAATGGTGTGATGTTATTTCCACACCGCGAGATAGGAAAAATAAGAGAATCCCTTCTCTAGCACTTTAAAAAAAAAAAAAAAAAAAAGAAAAATAAGTGGGAGATGATGTAACGTACCAGGAGATGTGACGTACCTGCCAGAAGGACGCACACGACATAAAGGCAGATAGGAATCAGAATAAAGCGTCCGCGTAGCTCAATTGGTAGAGCAACTTATTCCGGAATGAGGGGACCCGGGTTCAAATCCTGGCGCGGATAAAAATGACGGAGAAATTTACTTCGTTATACGGCTTACAGATTTGAAACTTAATTGCCTTCAAAATAGTCCCCTGCCGAATCCACACACTTACCCGAGGGCTGTTTCCACTGCTCGAAGCATATTGTAAAGTCATCTTCTGAAATAGCGTAACAGCTTTCTCCGTCGTATTGCGTTGTATCTCCTCGATGTCTTGAAATCTATTTTCCTTTCAATTGGTATTTGATTTTTATTGTGTTTCAGAGAAACAAAAGTCGTAGTGAGCGAGATCTAGTGAATAAGGTGGTGTCGTACCTAAGCAGTGCGCTGTTTATCAAGAACTGCTGCATAAGTTGCGATGCAAGGCAGGTGCGTTGTCGTTGTGCAGTTCGTTGTGCCGTAACCTCTGCGTCTCTCACATGCCAGAAAACTTTACAGTAATACTCATTTTTGATTGCCTGGCCTGATGGAGCATTTTCATGATCTACAATTCCTTCATGATTCAAAAACAGTCAGCATTGTATTGACATTGCTGCGTCTCTATCGTGTTTTTTTTTTTTTTGTGGGAGGGGGAGGGGCTAGGGGTCTAGGAGAGTTTGGGGTCTGTAATATTCGTGGAATATAGCGCTACCGGAACACTACACAAATCAGATCTTAAGGGAATCACGAGTCACTCAAATAACTTCAGGAAAGGTTATTCAGCTAAATATCCTTTAACACTTAAACATGGTAATGAACGTGAGTTAATATCAACAATAACACTAAGAAACACAACGCTGGCATTAAGGGAGAACACGCGGCATTCAAATAACTCAAACCGCAAGTAAGCAATATCGTATCCGCAATTCGCATTCATTTCAACCATCAATCTTCACACTGCTGATTCTCAAAACATTATATACATATATATATACGGTCAAGTGAAAATTATTGTGACTACCAGCTAATATCACGAGTAACCGTCCTGTGTAGCGCGGACAGCAGCTAGACGGTCTGCGAGTGACTCAATAAATTGATGGAAGGTGTTCACGGGTACGTAGAGCCCTGCTGACTGCAGTGTATCTGACAGCTGCTGAAGGGTGCTTGGGGAAGGATCCATAGAGCGAACAACACGATCGAGGTGGCCCTCACAGATGCTCAACTGGGTTTAAGTCTGAGGAATCAGGGGGCCAGGGAAGTACTTTGAAGCCTTCATCGTGCTCTTCCAACCATTATCGTACATTTCTAGCTGTGTAACACGTCGCGTTGTCGTTCTGAAAGATCCCATCCGCCCCAGGGAAGACAATCAGCATGTATGGGTGTACGTGGTCAGCAAGAATGGATGCATAACGAATTCTATCCATAGTGCCCTCCGCAGGTACGAGTGGACCCAGAAAATGCCACGAAAACATTCCCCAGACCATACGGCTGCCCCCACCAGATTGCGTTCTTCCAGCAGAGGTTCAAGACTGTTTGTTCTCTAATGTTTTGGCCTTATACGCCAACGTCCATCCGTTCTATGAAGCAGAAAACGTGACTCATCGGAGAAGGCAATCCTTTGCCTTTGCCTATACTGCCATGCAAATGTAGCCTTTTCTACCAATGCACCTTCGTTAGCATAGGGGCAGTGACCATCGGTCTGAATTGAAACCCCATACGCAGCAGGGTTCGCTGAACTGAGGTTTTAGACACTCTTCCGTAGTCCCCTGGTGCATTCGGCCAGTGAGTTACTCCACTGTAGCGTTTCGATCGGCCCTCACGCACCTTTCAAAGCAGACGTTCACCTCTTACATCGATGGCACGTGATGATCTACAGTATCCACGTCGCTTATTCGCAATGATGCCATTTCTCCAATCACGATTCACTTTCACCAGCACGCGAACAGTTCACAAACTGCGCTCTTTCACAAATACTGCCACCCTTGTCCCGAAACCAGATAATCATCCTTTTTTTGCAAATCCGATAAATCGCTCCTCTTATCTATGACAGCAACGAGTGCTATGTGTTCAGAATGCCTACAGCACACCTTATATACCCACCAAGCAAACGCATGAAACTTGCCTTCTTTCATTGGCTACGCGCTGTTGACGTCAAAAGTAGGAGGTGGTCACAATAATGTGACTCGACTGTGTATATATATATATCGTTCAGTTCTCATCTCAGACATCCACACGTCATTCGTTCAGATCTCAGGGTGTTGCCAACCATACTCAAGCGAGAGAGAAGATATCATCTTAAGTTTGAAAAATGTTAAGGAGAACGAACTCAAATTTACATAGAGAAAGAAACTATCGAGGAAAGTAAAATTAGATTATAAGTCACAGGTCTTCCACTATGAAAACTGGGCCTCAGTTCAGGGGTTTACCCATAAACCCCCGATTGATCACCAGTTATGATAGTTTCTAAATGTTTTCGCCGCACTCAAGCAGGTCACTAGCAGCTGAGACACCGGCGTGCTTTTTGTTTTGTTTTTTTCAGCTGAAAGCAATTTTGGATCAAATTTCGCTGAGACGTGTCCCCAAATCTTCCGTAAGAATCGACTGAGCTAAAACGAAACTAATGATAGTCTACAGATAACTGACGAATAGTGATTCGGAAAATTTCCACTACAGGTTTAAGCAGAAGTTTCACTTTTTCTGGTTGAGGTCCTCCCAGACCGTTCATCACTCTTAACACCTTCACGACCATCTTTAAAACGTTTATACCATTGATAAACTTGCTCACGATTTATGCAATCCTTTCCATAGACTCTCTGTAACTTTGAGTATGTTTTTGCAAGTTTCTCTAAATGTTTGACAAAATCTGATGCAAATTTTGTTGACCAAATTTTTCCTACATGACAAATGCGACGAACGGCTTCAAACATGTAAAAACAAAGCCCTACTGTAAAAAGAACCGTACGAGCAGGAGAGACGTGACTCACCTTACATGCGCAGTAGGTTCCAAGGTCAACCTCTGCCAAACGGCTTCGTGATGTCGAGCGATTCCGAACTTATGCAAACAGCCTGGATACTTTCTGATTACATCTCGTAGGCGTGTGTATATATTTGATACAAGCATACGGAAAACCTAAAGTATCAACGGACACGTATTACTACTATTCACTTCATACGCATTGTGGTCTGAATTCGATTTCCTTGCACAATGGCATACTTCAGTCTCCACTGTAGGCTATCTACCAATAAATAGTCAACCTGCATTCTGTAAAGACCACCATTGCTGCATTCGGTAAAGACTACCACCTCCGATAGCGCCTAGCTACTCATGTGAGTAGTTCTGGTTTACGATTTCCTTGCACACTGGCATACTTTAGTCTCCTCTGTAGGCTATCTATCAAAGATAGTCAACCTGCATTCAGTAAAGACCACCACTGCTGCATTCGGTAAAGACCACCACCTCCTATGGCGCCTAGCTACCCATGTGAGTTGTTCTGCTTTAACGATTTCCTTGCACACTGGCATACTTCAGTCTCCTCTGTAGGGTATCTATCAAAGATAGTCAGCCTGCATTCGGTAAAGACCACGACCTCCTATAGCGCCTAGATACCCATGTCAGTCGTTCTGGTTTACGATTTCCTTGCTCACTTGCATACTTCAGTCTCCTCTGTACGCTATCTATAAAAAATAGTCAACCTGCATTCGGTAAAGACCACCACCTCCTATAGCACCTACCTACCAGTGTCAGTCGTCCTTCTTTACGATTTCCTTGCACACTGGCATACTTCATTCTCCTCTGTAGGCTATCTATCAAAGATAGTCAACCATCATTCGGTAAAGACCACCATCGCTGCATTCGGTAAAGACCACCATTGCTGCATTCTGTAAAGACCACCATTGCTGCATTCGGTAAAGACCACCACCTCCTATAGCGCCTAGCTAGCCATGTGAGTCGTTCTGGTTTACGATTTCCTTGCACGCTGGCATACTTCAGTCTCCTCTGTAGGCTATCTTCCAAAGATTGTCAACCTGCATTCGGTAAAGACCACCACCTCCTATAGCACCTACCTACCAGTGTCAGTCGTCCTTCTTTACGATTTCCTTGCACACTAGCATACTTCATTCTCCTCTGTAGGCTATCTATCAAAGATAGTCAACCTTCATTCGGTAAAGACCACCATCGCTGCATTCGGTAAAGACCACCATTGCTGCATTCGGTAAAGACCACCATTGCTGCATTCGGTAAAGACCACCACCTCCTATAGCTCCTAGCTAGCCATGTGAGTCGTTCTGGTTTACAATTTCCTTGCACTCTGGAATACTTCAGTCTCCTCTGTAGGCTATCTATAAAAGGTAGTCAACCTGCATTCGGTAAAGACCACCACCTCCTATACCGCCTAGCAACCCATGTGAGTCGTTCTGGTTTGCCTTCAAAGGCTGATCCAATACATCTCATGGATGCAAGTAGACATACCTCAGAAAATTTGAAAATTGCATCTTCCTGGAATGGAAATCGAACCCGCATCTCTCGATTTACGTTCGAGTATGTTACCTTACACCACCCAGAACAAAGTACCGGCGTTCAAATCGGTACTAAGCCAACCAAGCCAACTTCTACACACCATTCATTAGTAAAATCATACCTGTAACGGCACGTACTGAGTAATATAGACCTTAATTTTCTAAAGGAAACATGAGTTTGTATCAAATAACTGCCACTTCGTAAAGATTTCAGAATAATAAGTAGGGTTGGTTGTTCATAATTCTTGGTACATCCACCGAAGATGCCGGACCATCACATCCAGTCTCTCCAAATCTGTGCTAAGAAATCCTCCTAAAGGTTAAACCAAAAATGTACAGGAAAACTGAAAGTCCTGCTCTTTTATGTGGAATAGAAACTTCAGCAACAAGAAAGCGAAAGAACAACAGCAACTGGAAAACAACAAAAATGAGGATGCTCAAATGGGTAAAAGGGGCATCAAGGAAAGAACGCGCAACACACATGAGATTATAAATTAAGAGCTGGAGAAAGTCAGTAGAAAGCGGGCCTTACATAGATGGAGAAGAAAGGAAGAACACCAAATTCGAAAGGTATAGAAAGTGTCAGAAAATTGGGGATTAAGGAATTCCAAGGAAAACATGACGGGAAAAAATAATAAAATATATAAAATCAAGGCAAAAAAGACAGAATACATAGAATAAACAGACATGAAAAAGAATTGTTCTAGCGGCAGACTCTGAAGCTGTCTGACAAGGAAACATACATGTGGTTGTCACTGATTGCAAAACCAAAGTATGTTGTTTAGATAGAGGATCATAAGATATGTTAGTATCGAAACTTTGGGCTGCTATGGACAACAGGGAGAGCCAATAGAGTGTTCATGAGATTATAATATGTAATGTATGTATATTATGAATGTCATATTAGAACTTCTTGCACTTATTTTCTCTAAAAATATGATTAAATTCATATCGGGTCACTATGTTGGTAACACCAGACATGAACTTTTGGCACAGAGATCACTTTCTCCGTCTGCAGTCTTTTGTTCACTATCAGTTTTCAGCGCCTCGATTTCAAAACCTAATATGCTGTGCATTTTATAAGTGTGGTTATGTCTCTACTCATCCTCGATACTTCCAAAAACCTCTCCAGTATTGTTTCAATCGGGCCTAACTGAGTGAGAAATGTGGTAGAGAAGATTGCGAATAAACAGCATTCATGAAATATGCTCACAGTGAGAACGACTTTTGTTTGAATCATTCCATAATTAAAGATTGTCGTACATGAAAGGTGAGTGAAAGGATTATCCATTACTGAACACGCTATACTGTATATCCATTCATGCATATACCAATTGCTTAAAGTGACAAAAACCATTCCGATACGCGCAAGAGTAATAGAGATTCCATGAATATTGTCTCTGCCAGTGTTCTTTGATGTCTTATAACTTCATCATTTATATTCCATAGCACCTAAAAGTTTGTCATGATCCATTACCGCTTCAGTACTGTCGAATGATATAACAAGCCCTGTGCATCTACCGACATCGGTCCGGACTGTCCTTCCGAAAAGAGCCTTCCCCGAACTGCATTGCTTGTGTAATCCACTCTGGTAGCAGACGCCCTACAGGTATGTGCCCCATTCACATCTCCCATCTAATCGGAAAATGGTACGACGTGATTTTTCACTGTGATTTCCACCAATTTAAGAACTAATCAAGAAATTTTTTGCTAGGTGAGATAGCTGATTACCGTTCCTGATGTTTGTCTCGTACTTACCCTTTTGCCAAGAATAGCCGATATTGCAGAGATGATTACTTTTGTATTCGCACCTGAAGTTCCTGTTTCATACGTATTTTAAACTGATGACTGACGACACTGCAGAACCAATTCTCCGAATACTCTACCGTGCTGTAGAATCAGCTTCTCTAGTCTAGTTGTAGCAATCTGTATCATCCAAATTAGAAAATGGAAGTTTAACGGTATGATCATCATCCAGCAACATACCGACAAATTACTGGGTACACCTTTTTTACGCTTTCCAACCGTAGGTTGAAGAAGCGTATATGCTCCAGCTTTGTCCGTCCGTCTGTCCGCACGATAACTCACGTGCAAATGGTTCGATTTCGACGAAATTTTAGTATGTGGTAGGAGACCACCTGGGGACGAACTCTATTGAAAATGGGTGAAATAGGGTCAAAGGTCAGGACATAGGAGCTGGATCCATTCCATTGCCTTTATGCGTCATAACTTGCGTAAAAATGGTTCGATTTCGATGAAATTTTAGTATGTGGTAGGGAACTACCTGGGCACGAGCCCTATTGAAAATGGGCGAAATGAAGTCAAAGGTCAGGCAGAACATAAGAGCGGGATTTATTCCATTGCCCTTATGCGACATAACTTGCGTAAAAATGGTTCGAATTCGATGAAGTTTTAGTATGTGGTAGGGAACCACCTGGGCACGAACCCTATTGAAAATGGTCGAACTGGGGTTAAAGGTCAGGACACTGGAGTGGGATTAATTCCATTGCCCTTGTGCATCATAACTTACCTAAAAATGCTTTCGATTGCGACAAAACGTTATCATGTTGTTCCGGAGATATAGTGAACCGGTTCTGTTGAATATCAACGAAATGGGGTCAAAGGTCATTGCACAAAAGCAAGATTTATTCCGCAGCCATTATTCTCATAACTTGCGTAAAACTGCTTCTATTGCAACAAACCTTTAGTACGCTGTTCCTGAGGTGTACTGAACCGGTTCTGTTAAATATCATCGAAATGGGGTCAAAGGTCAGGTCACAGGAGCGATATTTTTTCCACAGCCATTATCCACATAACTTGAGTAATAATTTCTGGTATGTTGGAAGGCGTATCATAATCAATGCATTGCATGATTTTACTAACTTGTTTCTCGTTGATCACACCCTTACTGCCAGATGATACTTAAGCGCTGTTGCAGGCCAACTGTTCCGCTGCATAGTGACCTTGTATTCGGATGGCACTGGACTCTTTGAGAAAGACAAAACGCCCCGTATCAAGGTGCTCGCGAAGTGCAAGAATGATACGAATATCATACTCAAGCATTTTCTTGCTCTCCTTTGGTTGCCAAATTCCTGGGACGACTTGAATCCCATCGAACATTTGTGGGATGAGTGGAACACATCATTCGCCAGTCGATGTCAGTGTCTTGCTACATCTCCGAATTCCCGGATATCATTGTGTTCGGCTGGAGCAAAACACCTCAGGAGACTTTCGCGGCCTAGTGGATTCGATACAACGCTGGATGCAATCGTTTACGTGGCAAAAGAAGGCATTACTCTATCTGATACTTAGTATAAGTGCAATGAAATTCAAGAGAGCCACGTCGGAAAGTAATGTCAGAAAATTACTACAGTTCGATGCACGTGATTGTAAAGTTTAAGACTTGATGAATACTCCTTATATAAATGAAAAATGTGGCATATTAAAAATTATTTACCTGATCCTTTGTGTGTGGCGTCAACTACACCAATATCCGCCTTTTTTTGTTATTGTTGTTGCTATAGGTTTAACGAACTCGTAAGAACTTCAGTGGTTTCAAAGTAGTCGCCCATCCCTGATTTAGGGCCACTGGTTCTAGGGAAGGGAAAGAAGCAGTGTCGTAAAACAAACGCACCATCCTTTTTCTGGGATTCGAACCCTGTCCCGTCTCGGACGAATGATTAGAAGCCAACGTTTTGTGCGTGCGCCGTGCGTAAACTCTGTGTTTTTGCAGTGCCACATGTCGTGAAAACGTCTTTATCTAAATGGTACGAAAACGTTTGCATACCTTGTGAATTTGTGGGTTTTCTAGCGAAACAATAGATAGGTATTTGTATACACAAGGAGCATCCTGAAGGTAGTGTCCCCTCCTTAATAACTTTTGAAATTTTGAAGTGATTTTAATGAAACTTCACTGACGTGTACTATGATATGTTACCAATGTGCGAACAAATTGTTTTCAGAATCGGAAATAAAGATCATGAAGGACAGTGAAAATTGGTTTCCTGTTAAAAGAGGGATGTGAGGCTCCAGAAATCCACAGAAAACTCCTGGCGGTATTTGAAGCTGCCACAGCAATATCAATTATGTCCGAAGATGGATGAGGAGATTTAAAGAGGGAACAAAGTTCAGTGTCGGACAGACAACGGAGTGGAAGACCCGCAGCTACAGTGACAGATGCCAACTGGCAACGGGTGAGAGACAACCATCACAGCTAATTGTCGTGCCACCTTCCAAGAGTTGCAACAATAAACAGTCCTTACTATGTGCAGAAATTGGAGAAGCTAAAGGAAGCTATCAGAAGGAAAAGACGTGACATTACACTTCGTAGTATTTTTTACACCATGATAACGCACGTCATCACACCTCAATGGAGATTTCACAGGCTATTGCCAAAATGAGGTGGACAGTGATGGCCGTACCACCCTACAGTCCTTATTTGTCTCCCTGAGACTTTCTTTTCTGTTTGTCTCCTTGAAAAACACCCTTCGTTGGGAACGTTTCGACGATGTGACAGACGTTAAACTGGCTGTGAACTCATGGGTGAAATGACAGCATCAGGAATTTTTCCGGAATGGGTTTTATTAATGTGTTCAAAGACCGGAATGGGTTTTATTAATGTGTTCAAAGATGGCGGAAATGTACAGAAAAAGATGGACAATAACTTTGAATAGGCGAGCATTATTAACCATACGTCCAAGTATTTTGCCACCAAGTTTCACATTTTTGCTGCTGCAAATAAAAATTTTTTATGAGGAACGAGGCATTACTTTCACGATGATCTTTGTACATTCCAATATTCAGTATAAAAGGGGTTTTATTTCATTCCAAATATGACAACATTTCAACTCTGAGACGACTCGTTTCAAAAAAATATACTGTGAATTTCTCTTACCTATACTGTTGAGTTGAGGGGAATAAAATGCGTTGACTTCGGTGGGATTAGCCCAGCTGAAATCAAGATCATATGACATGAGCACCAGATCTTTTTACTCAAAAAATAACTTAAAGATTAATCATATAATTTAAATTCTGGATTCAACACCAAAAAATCAATAAAGATTTATACGACGTAATATCATAATTTAACTCCAAACATCAGCTCAAATGTCGCTCACAAATAATCTCGATTCAAGGTTAATTATATCATAATTGAACTTCAAACTTCAACACCAAAACTTCTCTCTCAAAAAAAAAAAACAATTATAGGTTTATAGTATCATTTTTAAATTTAGTCATTAGCACGCATAAGACTCACTCAAAAAACCTATTAAAGATTTACAATATCATCATTTAACTTCACACATGAACACCAATAATTCTCACTAACAAAATCAATTAAAGATCTATAATATCATTATGTCACTTCAATGCATGTATATTAGCAAAGTTAAAATATCTGTTTCAATGCATACACTAATAAAATCACAAAACGACAGAAGTGAGAGTTTCGCAAAATTTAACTTCAGCGAATATCTACTTTCAAAAATTATAAAACCAGTTCCTATTGTCATCATTTACAAAAGCACCGAAAAAACTTTAATTACAGTATTCAGCTTTCGGGCATGTTTAGCCTTCAGTTGACAGTGATGGTTGCAGGTATCCTACAGGATTTCTTTTCCTTTTTTTTGATCCATCTAGCAGAAGCAGGAAATTATTAAACAAGTTAGTAAAATCATACAATGCATTGATTATGATACGCTTTCCAACATACCAGAAATCATTACTCAAGTTATGAGGATAATGGCTGTGGAATAAATTTCGTTCCTGTGCCCTGACCTTTGACCCCATTTCGATGATATTCAACAGAATTGCTTTAGTATACCTCCGAAACAACATGAGAGTTTTGTCGCAATCGAAAATTTTTTACGTAAGTTATGGCGCATAAGGGCGATGGAATGAATCTCTCTCCAATGTCCTGACCTGTGACCCCATTTCGTCCATTTTCAACAGGTTTGGTCCCCAGATTGTCCCCTTCCACATATTGCAATTTCATCGAATTCGAACCATTTTTACGCAAGTTATCGTGCGGACGGGCGGACGGACAGACTGACAGACGGACTGACAAAGCTGGAGCACGTACGCTTCTTCAACCTACGGTTGGAAAGCGTAAACAAAAAGACATTGTAGTGATGCCAGCTATGGGTTACAGCCGCTCCTGTGGCGCAATAGTCTAAGAGCTGACTTCTGACCACTCGTCCGAATCAACCAAGGTTCAAGTCCCGGATAAGGTACTAAACCCGAAAAAAAAAAAAAACGAAAACCAATATATATAAAAGGAAATTCTGCATCGCGATAATGCTGGAACTTATACCACAAAAATCAAGTCATAAACCCGATTTCAGCTCAAAGTAACGATTGGCAGTGATCATTCGGCTTTATCGTGACGGAAAACCTCTTTCCCATTCATCAAACAGGGACGTTTAAACTTCAAGGCCTCATTTCCTCTGTCAAGTTGCTGAGAGTAAGTACAGTGGGTAAAAAAAGTATTTGCACAACTTGTTTTACAGCAATAATTACACACAAATGATAATAATAATAGGGAAAAAGTATATTTATTTAGCAGCAAATGGGCTAACAAACAAAACAATACTCTGTTGGGAATTTTGAGAAAACACGGGACTAGACATGGGCGAAAAAGGCATTTTCTGAATGGCAAAAAAGTGTTTGCACACGAGTGATATCATCCCCATATCATAAATAAAGTCCAAAATAATTGTCTAATATTTAGTATGCATACCTTTTGCATTAATAATTGCTTGAAGCCTTTTTGGCACAGACTCTACTAATTTCTTAGTCATTTCTTGTGCAATATTCTGCCATTCTTCAGTTACTGCGTGTTTTAAATCATTTTTCCCCCGAAATTTTTCTTTTCCTTAAAGATAAATCCAATAAATACCACAAATTCTCGATAGGGTTAATGTCTGGAAACTGTGGAGGACTATCAAGCCTCTCGCGAACATTATACAGTAACCACTCTGTTGTAATATGTGCAGTGTGTTTCGTATAGTTCTCCTGTTGAAAGAGATAACAATCACTTAAGCCTAATTTCGCTGCACTGTCTGCTAAATCAATACATTTCTTTTACACATCAATACATTTCTTTGCATTCATTGTACCCTCAACAAACGCAATTTTACCCATTCCATTGTAACCCATGCAGCCCCGTATCATTATATGATCTCCACCATGCTTCATAGTTGCTTTGAGATTTTGCTGCTGGATTTCAGTGTTGGGTCTGCGTCACACAAATTTTTTACCGTCAGAGCCAAACAGATTGATCTTTGTTTCGTCAGAAAACATAACATTCTTCCAGAATTCGATCGGTTTACTGACGTGAGCTTTAACGAAATCCAAACGTTTCTGTCTATTTCTTTCACTAATAAAAGGTTTTTTCCTTGCCTTTCTGCCGTGTCACTGTGCACGATGCATCACATTTCTTATTGTTTGAGCACGAACAGCCTTACCTAAGTGTCGCAAGTTGTACAGCTAGAGTTCGGGCACTAGTAAATGGTTTCTTCCTCACTTCTTTCACGACATGGTGGTGCTCCCTGGTAGTAAGAATCTTTGGGCGACAGGTTCTCCTCTTGTTATCTATGGTACCTGTTTCGTCGTGATTTTTGCACCAAATATCTGACTGTTGAAAAATTCAAATTCAAAATGTGATAAATGTTTCGATAACTTTTCCCTTCTGTACGCAAAAAACAAACTCTTTCCCGTATATGTTTGGGTAACTTGGACTTCTTACGCGTCATGTTGAACTACAACTCGAGCTGAGCACTGCCGCTAGTCTGAAATTCACACATACAACTGTGGCCAAAACTTGACGTTTGCAGTACTTATAATACCGCTGCAGATCGGTTTATGCAAATATAAGAGGTGACGTAGTGAAGTCACTGCAGTTTGCAAATAATTTTTTTAGTAGCAATTTTTTAGTAATTGTTCAGTTCCCTTCTTTTCTAACGAATTCAACAGAAATATTTTTACGTAAATAATTCATCTTTGAAATGAAACAGTTTTTAGCTCTTTTTATCTTGTTGTCATGACATCATTGCGAAAACACTTGGTGTGCAAATACTTTTTTACCCACTGTACATGCAATGATCATTCTCCTTTATCGTGATTATGACACCTTTTCCAATAATCAAATTATGGCGCGTAGACCGTAAGACTTCATTTACTCTGTCAAGTTACTGTGAGCAAAGATTCGCAGTGATTGTTTCGTTAGATGCCAACAGCTTACGATGGATAATTGATTACATTGAAATACCACCACACTTAAATGTGGCCTTTCAGTGCAGACCAGCTTGTGGAGACTTTCTCGAAACTTCCCATTGTTTTGCAAAACGATCTGGTACTTTTAGCAATTTTGTCCATTTTTTCGTCTCCATTCACCATTCGATCGGGGAATAAAGCGATTTAGTACCAAGTTTACGGAAATACGTTTATCATCACTCGATCCATTCGGTTCTTAGCCAATTAATCGTGATCACTCTGTGCAGTGTGCATGAACTTTCCTGTTTTTGTCTTGGAGCGGTGTATCCACAAGTTCATTCAACTTTTTAGGACATCGCATAATGATAGTAATAATTTAAAGAAAGAAACTGACGATCGGAGTCTCTACGAGTTAAAAGATCCAGCTTGGACGCAACTGCGGCGAAACTTCCCAGCAGATTTTAACTGTTGAAAAAAGGTTCACTTACAAACAGCAGTTTGTAAGTAAAACCAGCTCTTTGTATGTAAAACTTTCTTAAGCATGATTTTTATGTAGCTTTTCTCACGGTCTTTCGTCTCGTAGAAGGAATATAGCAATCCAGCAATACACTGCTTCACTGGATATCAATGTGGGATTATTTAAAGTACATATACACTCACCAACCCGCTTGGCCAGCGTGGTGAGTTATGGCCAAACACCTCCAAAATGACTCTACAACTTAAATCTTGGCCCTCAGTCTCCGGCAGCTGGAATGTACCTGGCCAAGGCAGCGGCCAGTGCGACATGAAGGCAGAGGGTGCTAAGAATCCCCGGAGGACCGGACTAGGCTGCCATTTGATGCTGACCTTGGCTACCTATAACGGACGCTCCCTATCTTCTGATTCAAGGCTTCTTGAATTGGAAGAGGAACTACAAAGGATCAAGTGGGACATCGTCGGGCTAAGTGAGGTAAGGAGAAAAGGAGAAGATCTCATTGAACTGAAAAGTGGACATCTCTTCTATTATCGTGGGACAGATACTGGCAGAACTAGTGGTGTTGGATTTATAATAAACAAGAAACTGAAGGATAAAGTGGTAGAAGTTGAAAGTTCCTCTGACAGAGCTGCACGACTCGTTATCCAACTATCGAGAAGATACCAGGCTCAGATTATTCAAACTTATGCACCCACCACAAGTCATCCTGAAGAAGAAATTGAAGAATTTTATGAGGAAATTCGTCATCTAAATAATAAAGGTAAGCAGCACTTGAAGATAATTATGGGAGATTTCAATGCAAAAATAGGGCAACGGCAACAGAATGAAACTTCAGTAGGTAAATTCGGTCACGGCAACAGAAACCAGCGTGGAAATACTCTCGTTGAGTTTGCAGAGGCAGAAGGATTTTTCATCTTGAACTCCTTTTTCAAGAAAAAGCCACACAGGAAATGGACATGGAGACATCCAATTGGAACGACAAGTGAAATTGATTTTATTATGTGTAACAAAAAATTCGTCATCGAAGACTGCAGTGTGCTGAACAAGTTCAACACAGGTAGTGACCATAGATTGGTGAGA
Organism: Macrothele yani; assembly: GCA_039090855.1. NCBI lineage: Eukaryota > Metazoa > Arthropoda > Arachnida > Araneae > Macrothelidae > Macrothele > Macrothele yani. The sequence continues at coordinate 136,071,288 of CM077001.1, forward strand.
TGTAAGATGCACCTCAACACTGAACTGGAACGTGGCAAGCTCATAAGACAAACAAAATGTATTGACATAACCAACCTTAAAAAACACCATAATACTTTCAAGTTAGAACTGAAGAACAGATTCTCTGCTTTAGAAGGCCTAACATCGGAAGAAGTGGATATTTCGGAAGTTAACAGAAAAGTAACCAAAGCTCTAATGGAAACAGCAACAAAATTAGCTGGGTCTAAGAACAAGTTGCATGTGAACAAATTATCAGGAAAAACCAAAATGTTGATGCAAAAAAGAAGAGAGATGAGGACAACTAAAGAAGATGTGACTTCCAAAGTGGAATATATAGAGTTATGCAAGACAACACGAAAAAGTATCACTGAAGACGTAAGGAAATTCAACTGTGAGCTAGTGAGGAAAGCAATTGAAAACAACCAAAGCCTTAAGATAGCAAAGGGACACCTCAGTAAGGGAAGAAAACAGATTATGGCTCTGAGAAAAGAAGATGGTTCTGTAACAAGAAATAGAGGCGAAATTTTGACAAGAGTGAAAGATTTCTACTCCAAATTATATGAAAGGGATGATACATGTACTCCAGACATCATGAAAGGTACCAGAGTTCTTCCAGTCCTCCCAGCAGAAGTTGCTCATGCAATCAAGAACATGAAGCGGGGGAAAGCTCCAGGAGAAGATGGAATTACTATAGACATCATACAAGAAGCAAGTGGAGAAATCGAAACAGTACTCGCCCAAATTTTCACTCGATGCCTTAATGAAGGGAAAATTCCTGAGGATTGGAACAATGTTACAATGATCCTGCTACATAAAAAAGCTGACATTGAGGATCTCAGGAACTACAGACCTATCAGCCTCCTATCAGTGGTTTATAAAATCTTCACTAAAGTTCTTTCATACCGCTTGAAGGTAACACTGGACACGGCTCAACCGAGAGAACAAGCTGGATTCAGGAGTGGCTACAGCACAATAGATCATATCCACGTACTGAGAGAACTAATTGAAAGAGCGAGGGAATATGAACTTCCATTGTGCATGGCTTTTATCGATTATGAAAAAGCCTTTGATTCGGTGAAACCATCAGCAGTTACCACGGCTCTGAAATCCTGCGGTATTGAAGATGCATACATTAATATTATTAATAACATCTATGAAAATGCAAGTGCAAAGATTCGGCTGTTTGAAAATACAACACACATAAAAATTGGAAAGGGAGTGAGACAAGGTGACACCATATCTCCGAAGCTCTTTAATGCCACATTGGAAAATGTCTTTCAATCACTGAACTGGGAAAACAAAGGGATAAAGATTAATGGAGATTATCTAACCCACCTTCGTTTTGCTGATGACGTAGTCATTTTTGCAACTACCCCATCAGAGCTGCAGAGTATGATCCAGGAACTTGCTGACAAGAGTAAAGAAGTGGGATTAAAAATGAACTTTCAGAAGACAAAAGTGATGTTCAATGCTTTTACAAGAAATGAAGATTTATCGATTGATGGAGAAAAACTGGAGATAACAGATACGTATGTTTATCTTGGACATCAGATGTCAAGTGAGGGTCACATTGATGAAGAAATTAATCGGCGTACAAAACTTGCCTGGAGAGCTTTTGGAAGAAACAGCATAATTTTCAAGAGCAATATGCCATTATGTCTTAAAAGAAAAGTGTTTGATCAATGCATCCTTCCAGTGCTTACGTATGGTGCAGAGACGTGGACCTTAACTAAAAGAGACATATAAAGGCTGCAGACAACTCAAAGAAGCATGGAGAGGTGCATGCTTGGTATAACCAGGAGAGATAAGAAGAGAAACTCGTGGATCCGAAAAATGACGAGAGTGGAAGACATCATGATCAGGGTTAAATCCCTGAAATGGCAATGGGCTGGACATACTGCCAGAAGGACAGACCATAGATGGACAGCCGAAATTTTAGATTGGATTCCAAGGGACAGGAAAAGACCCAGAAAAAGACCACATGGGAGATGGGTGGATGAAATTCGTAAATATGCGGGAGTGACATGGAGGAGACTGGCACAAGACAGACCGTTGTGGAGGAAACTTGGGGAGACCTTCGTCCAGCAGTGGATTGATAATGGTTGACAATGATGATGATGATGATGATATAGTCCGGTCAAAATAGGGTTTTCAGATGAAATAAATAAGTAAGTTTTGAAACTTGGCACACTTGTTTATAGGTATCTAGTGAATATTCTATCAAAAGTCCTGACGAATCAGAGGTGAGCTCCAGCCGCTATCTCGAAAACAAGTACGTTTTTTCGGTTTTCCTGAATATCTCAAAATCGGTTGGTCGTAGCCCAAAAATACTACACTGGCGTGCAAAAATTAAGGACGAGACGGGTTTTCGAATGTAACGCCATGCAGAAGTGCTCCACATCGACTCAAATCATACCATAAGATCCCCAATATGTAAGAATATAGGACAAATGAGCAAAACCGTCCAAACAAGGAATCCAAAGGATACAAAGGCACTTTATTGGAAAGGTAGCTACGAGCACAACTGGACAGAAGACAAAAACGTCCATGTGACAGGCGGAGGCCAAAAAACATCCAGTCTTTAGTAGGGGATATGATCACCCCTGACTGCGCTGCAGGATTTACAACGTATGTCTATGCTGAGAACGAGGTTGTCAAGGAGCTGTTGAGGCATCGCTGCCCATTCCTCTTCTAGCGCCAATCGCAGCTGCGGAATCGTTGCTGGCGGCTGGTGACGTGCTGACTAGCGTCTCCCGAGAAGGTCCCACACGTGTTCGATTGGATTCAGGTCCGGGGAACTTCCGGGCCAATCCATGCGTTGAATATCTTCACTCTCCAACAGCTCTGCGACAGCCATTGTACTATGAGGTGTAGCGTTGTCGTCCATGAAGAGGAACTCAGGACCCACAGCACCTCTAAACAGATGCACGTGAGGCAGGAGAACCTCGGTACAATAGCGGACACTAGTGACTGAACCTCCTTGGAAGATGTGGAGGTCAGTACGGCTACCAAGCATGATACCGCCCCAAACGAGAACTCCGCCACCTCCAAACTGGTCCTTTTCGATAATGTTGGAGGTGTGATTGCGTGTTCCCTGCTCTCTGCAGATGTGTATACGTCCATCCAGAATCGTTCGTCAGACTAAATTGGCTCTCATCCGTAAAGAGAACTCGACCCCATTGCTGATGTGTCCAGTTCTGGTGTTCCTGGCATCACAGAAACCGCCGTCTCCGATGAGCAGGCGTTAATGGCACACACCGTACTGGTCGTCGTGCAAATGGACTACCTTTGTGCAGCCTCCTGGCCACGGTAAAATGCGATAACGGACGTCCAGTTGTCTTTTGCATATGCCTTGCGATTTCTCCCGCTGTCTGCCGTCTGTCTCATCTCGCCTGTAGGACAATACACCGGCCGTCCGCCGCCGTGTTTGCTCGTGGACGACCACTGCTAAACTCTCGGACAGCTGTTCCTGTCTTTTGAAATGCTCTCCAAGCTCGTGAAACGACGCTGTGAGCGATCCCGAACTCCTCGGCCACACTAGTCACACTTCGACCTTCTTCACAATGACGCGACCTCGGGTAAAGTCATCCAGATGTCGTCCACTGGATTGCCTGTTGGCCATATCACACGGTGGAACAACTCGACGTCGTTCAAACCGATGTACACTGTGTTTTCACCAAATAGCTGAGCGTACACCGCCCGTGGGCTTTATACCCTTCCGACACTCCCCCTCCCCCTACGTCATGCTGCATATATATGCTCATGCCCTCCCGTACCAGACCCTAGTCTATCTCCTGAGTGTTCTTTCAGTCCGTTCTGCCTGCTTGATCCGCTGGTATGCTAATTTCTCCTCTTCGTCCTTGATTTTTGGACACCTGTGTAGTTATAAAATTGAAAACGCTTCCATTGGGTAGACGTTTGTAGCTAAATTACTTAATGCATCACAGAGCTGTTTTCGTTCGGTAATATTATAGACAGGGGAATTCTACCAGGCACAATACACCGATAAGCCATTACATCATGACCAACTGGTCATGATGATTTCTACCAGGCACAATACACCGATGAGCCATTACATCATGACCAACTGGTCATGATGATTTCTACCGGGCACTATACACCGATGAGCCATTACATCATGACCAACTGGTCATGATGATTTCTACCAGGCACAATACACCGATGAGCCATTACATCATGACCAACTGGTCATGATGATTTCTACCAGGCACAATACACCGATGAGCCATTACATCATGACCAACTGGTCATGATGATTTCTACCAGGCACAATACACCGATGAGCCATTACATCATGACCAACTGGTCATGATGATTTCTACCAGGCACAATACACCGATGAGCCATTACATCATGACCAACTGGTCATGATGATTTCTACCAGGCACAATACACCGATGAGCCATTACATCATGACCAACTGGTCATGATGATTTCTACCAGGCACAATACACCGATGAGCCATTACATCATGACCAACTGGTCATGATGATTTCTACCAGGCACAATACACCGATGAGCCATTACATCATGACCAACTGGTCATGATGATTTCTACCAGGCACAATACACCGATGAGCCATTACATCATGACCAACTGGTCATGATGATTTCTACCAGGCACAATACACCGATGAGCCATTACATCATGACCAACTGGTCATGATGATTTCTACCAGGCACTATACACCGATGAGCCATTACATCATGACCAACTGGTCATGATGATTTCTACCAGGCACAATACACCGATGAGCCATTACATCATGACCAACTGGTCATGATGATTTCTACCAGGCACAATACACCGATGAGCCATTACATCATGACCAACTGGTCATGATGATTTCTACCAGGCACTATACACCGATGAGCCATTACATCATGACCAACTGGTCATGATGATTTCTACCAGGCACTATACACCGATGAGCCATTACATCATGACCAACTGGTCATGATGATTTCTACCAGGCACAATACACCGATGAGCCATTACATCATGACCAACTGGTCATGATGATTTCTACCAGGCACAATACACCGATGAGCCATTACATCATGACCAACTGGTCATGATGATTTCTACCAGGCACAATACACCGATGAGCCATTACATCATGACCAACTGGTCATGATGATTTCTACCAGGCACAATACACCGATGAGCCATTACATCATGACCAACTGGTCATGATGATTTCTACCAGGCACAATACACCGATGAGCCATTACATCATGACCAACTGGTCATGATGATTTCTACCAGGCACAATACACCGATGAGCCATTACATCATGACCAACTGGTCATGATGATTTCTACCAGGCACAATACACCGATGAGCCATTACATCATGACCAACTGGTCATGATGATTTCTACCAGGCACAATACACCGATGAGCCATTACATCATGACCAACTGGTCATGATGATTTCTACCAGGCACTATACACCGATGAGCCATTACATCATGACCAACTGGTCATGATGATTTCTACCAGGCACAATACACCGATGAGCCATTACATCATGACCAACTGGTCATGATGATTTCTACCAGGCACAATACACCGATGAGCCATTACATCATGACCAACTGGTCATGATGATTTCTACCAGGCACAATACACCGATGAGCCATTACATCATGACCAACTGGTCATGATGATTTCTACCAGGCACAATACACCGATGAGCCATTACATCATGACCAACTGGTCATGATGATTTCTACCAGGCACAATACACCGATGAGCCATTACATCATGACCAACTGGTCATGATGATTTCTACCAGGCACAATACACCGATGAGCCATTACATCATGACCAACTGGTCATGATGATTTCTACCAGGCACAATACACCGATGAGCCATTACATCATGACCAACTGGTCATGATGATTTCTACCAGGCACAATACACCGATGAGCCATTACATCATGACCAACTGGTCATGATGATTTCTACCAGGCACAATACACCGATGAGCCATTACATCATGACCAACTGGTCATGATGATTTCTACCAGGCACAATACACCGATGAGCCATTACATCATGACCAACTGGTCATGATGATTTCTACCAGGCACAATACACCGATGAGCCATTACATCATGACCAACTGGTCATGATGATTTCTACCAGGCACAATACACCGATGAGCCATTACATCATGACCAACTGGTCATGATGATTTCTACCAGGCACAATACACCGATGAGCCATTACATCATGACCAACTGGTCATGATGATTTCTACCAGGCACAATACACCGATGAGCCATTACATCATGACCAACTGGTCATGATGATTTCTACCAGGCACAATACACCGATGAGCCATTACATCATGACCAACTGGTCATGATGATTTCTACCAGGCACAATACACCGATGAGCCATTACATCATGACCAACTGGTCATGATGATTTCTACCAGGCACAATACACCGATGAGCCATTACATCATGACCAACTGGTCATGATGATTTCTACCAGGCACAATACACCGATGAGCCATTACATCATGACCAACTGGTCATGATGATTTCTACCAGGCACAATACACCGATGAGCCATTACATCATGACCAACTGGTCATGATGATTTCTACCAGGCACTATACACCGATGAGCCATTACATCATGACCAACTGGTCATGATGATTTCTACCAGGCACAATACACCGATGAGCCATTACATCATGACCAACTGGTCATGATGATTTCTACCAGGCACAATACACCGATGAGCCATTACATCATGACCAACTGGTCATGATGATTTCTACCAGGCACAATACACCGATGAGCCATTACATCATGACCAACTGGTCATGATGATTTCTACCAGGCACAATACACCGATGAGCCATTACATCATGACCAACTGGTCATGATGATTTCTACCAGGCACAATACACCGATGAGCCATTACATCATGACCAACTGGTCATGATGATTTCTACCAGGCACAATACACCGATGAGCCATTACATCATGACCAACTGGTCATGATGATTTCTACCAGGCACAATACACCGATGAGCCATTACATCATGACCAACTGGTCATGATGATTTCTACCAGGCACAATACACCGATGAGCCATTACATCATGACCAACTGGTCATGATGATTTCTACCAGGCACTATACACCGATGAGCCATTACATCATGACCAACTGGTCATGATGATTTCTACCAGGCACAATACACCGATGAGCCATTACATCATGACCAACTGGTCATGATGTAATAGCTCATCGGTGTATTGTGCCTGGTAGATTTCCTCTGACTATAACATTACCTGAAAAGCTGTAGGACCGCCTCTAGCCCACAAAACAGCGGCAACTCGGCGAGGCATTTATTCGATGAGGTGGCGACAGGTATCTGGTATCTGGTATCATAATGTCAACAGCAGGTCCTCCAGTTCCGGTACATTTCGGGGTGGTGGTGACACAACGCGAACCCGGTTTTACAAGTCCAGCAACAAATAGGCGATTGGGTTCATATCAGGTAAAATTGGTGGCCAGAGCATTAACAAAAAGTCACCAGCATGTTTCTCGTACCACTCCTTGACGATTCTGGCAATGTACCATGGCGATTTATTCTGTTGGAAATGGCCATCACCATCAGGGAACACAGTTGCCATGAATGTGCGACCTTGGAACAAAACGATGTTCAGATACCTGACAGCAGTCAGAGATCGTGCTATTGGGATAATGGAGCCTAAAGTGTCCCAAGAAAACATCGCCCACAGCATAACAGCTTCGCCGACGGCCTGTTTCGGTCCAACAGTGCATCCAGGTATCATAGACTCCGTTGGTAATCGGCGTATCCGCTCTCGGCCGTCTACGTGATGCACCAGGAATCTTGATTCGTCAGACCAAGCCACTTTCTTCCAATCATCCACGGTCCAATATCCATAACGTTGAGCCCATTTCATGCGTTGTTGGAGATGACATGCAGCGAGCATGGGGACCCGGCTGTCTTCGGCTACGCAGGCAAGTGCGCAGAAGGCTGCGAGGAACTGTGTGCCGTGACACACTGCCTTGATCACGACTGTTGTAGCTCCGGGTGATTTGTCGCACTGTGGCGCTGCGGTCGCTGTGAACAATGCACGACAGTCTCTGCTCCCCTCTGGCATGAATGAGCTGCGGACGACACACGGCTGGACGACGGTACGTCGTTTGTCCGTCTGTGCACCACTTTTGATACGTACTCACTAAAGAGGAACGCGGACAACCCACAAACCGCGCCGTTTCCGAGATCGTAGCTCCAAGGCGCCGTGCTATCACAATTTGTCCTTCATCAAACTCCGATAAATCGGCAGCTTTTCCCATTCTGACTCCGAACACTTTACTAATCGAAAGCCGGTCCTCCGGTTGCTACGCTCACGGACAATGAAATTTGCGCACCTAGAAGAAAACATGCTACAACCGCGAAACTTTACAGATAGCTAGAGTGCGTGTTGGTATGGAAATGATCCACGTTTGGTGCGAGTGGGCATTACCGCACACCCTGTGGTGGCGCTGCAAGCACGAACTGGCAACCTTATAAACCGGCGTGTAGTTGATGCTCCATGAAATCGAAAAGTACCGGCCGACGCACCCAAGAGTAAAGAGTGACAAGAATGCCGGGTAGATCCCGCAAACGTGGATTTACGATACTTACGGACTTTGAGAGAGGTCTGCTCATCAGGCTGACAACCGCATTGTGGTCGGCGAGCCGTATAGCCCGCCAAGAGGAACGTTTTGACCATACCATCCGACTGTGTTGGGAGTAGTGGATACGTGACGGCACTACCACACGGCGGAGCGGCCCCGGACGGACCAGAAGGACCACCGGTAAAGAGGATCGACGGACGAACGGATCCCGCGGGGCTGGTCCACATATACTGGAAGATGTAGCGGCTACTGTGTGCCCACGAACCACTTCCAACGCAATGCGGAAGGGAATCTATGATCCCAGCGTCCCTTACGTGTGCTGCCAATAACACTGGATCAAATTTCACACGCTCCGAGTGCCGTGGTGCCAGGCCAGAGCGACGTGTGGTGCTTAGCGATGATTTCCGCTTCGTTTTGGGTACAGATGATCATCGTGTCCGGGTGTGAAGGTCCTCGGGTCAACGGCACAATCCCAACCTTGCTATCGAGCGCTACACCTCCCCCACTTCAGGCGTTATGGTCTGGGAGAGCCATTGTCTACGGTAGCCGATCAGCTCTAGAAGTGGTACGTGGATCATTGACGGGTCAGCGGCATATGGATGAGATCCTAGGGCTCCATGTGCTTTCATTCCTGGCCTGGATTCCAGGTGCCCAATACCAGCAGGATAATGCCCGCGCGCTCACGGTTCGCGTTGCCCAGGGTTGCCTACGTCATCTCCCGACGCTTCCATGGCCTGCCCGCTTCCCGGACATGTCCCCCATCGAGCATGTGTGGGACCAGTTGAAACGGCAGCTGCCGCCGTGCCGCACTATTCAGGGTTTGGAGCACACTGTCCAACACGTGTGGGCCAGTCTGCCGCAGGACAACATCAGACGTCTCTTCGCTTCCATGTCGGACCGTATTGCAGTATGTATCGCCGCACGAGGCGGTGCGACGCGCTATTGAAGATGACCGGACTGCATGCCACAAATCCCTTTGTAATTGTCCTGCAGCTCTGTTTTTGCCATGTATCATTCATTTTTATCATTACGTCCATAAAATTTCAGGTCATTCCGATGCCTCCTTCTTGGTGCGCAAATTTCATTATCCGTGAGTGTATATATACTGCTCTGTGAACTTCACATGTGCCACCGTTCGGTCTCGAGGCGCGCTCTTCTCTGTATTCTGGGTGGGGTCATGATGTAATGGCTCATTGATGTATGTCATGTGCCACTAAGGGGTCGCAAGAGTCAAAACAGCAAGTTTGCAGTGGTAGGCTTCGCCGGCGTAGTTCCGTTGGGAGAAGACGTTGATTCGAAAGTCATCACTGGCAGAAAGGGCATTTCTCCCCGATTTGTGTCCCAGATGATGTGTTTTTCCGCTGATGGCTGCTTTTTACCCTTCATTGGAGGCAGTTGCTCTAAATTAAGGACTTACGACTGCTTATACTCCTCAAAGCTGCAAATGGCTGCCGTTAAATCCCCGAGACAAAAAAAAGTCCATTATAGCGAAACTCGCTCTCGACGGAATTATAAAATATGATTCAACAGCATAAGCAATTTTTGTCTTCAAAAATACAAAGAAAATGAAACTTACTATTTATCTCTTACGTCTGGTGTCATTGGCAGGACCAGCAGGCCTAACGTTTTTCGAGTCATGGCGCCTGTTATTTGCACGAAAGATTTGAAGTATTTATCCCTCCGTACGGGTGGAAACTGTGAAAGGGAATCACAAATATACATAACCAATTGCATTCCGTGAGACTTCAGCTGTGTGGCAAAAGAAAAATACGAAAGATACACAAAATGTTTCATTTATTATGCAGGGTGACAAGGAAAGTCCTGAACTAGATATCTTGAGACCTACTATACAGTGCAAATTAATTGGGACAAGCTATTTTATTCTCAGAATTGTAATGTGATCGCCAGTTGATGTCGGAAACCCACGTAAACCGGTTTTATCAGCTGTGAGGTGGTGTGACTGTTAGAATTTGATAGTAAGACTATTGTTTGACCGGTTGTAACGTATACTCTATATTCACTTTCCTTTTGATTTTTACTATCTCTGGTTATTTTATTTTTCTATGTAAATTATCTTCTTACTGAACGAAATGTTATTTCACCCGCTGAATGAGATCTGGCAATGAGTGTAAGTCATGACGTGGTGGTAGCCAGTATAAATAGGCGCGTTCAACGATACGTAAAGAGAGCGTTGGTTTATGTGAAGGAGAGCGTTTGTTGTTGTATAGAGATAGCGTTTGTTGTACGAAGTGAGCTGTGGTTTATGTGTCAGAAAGCTGGTGCTGTATAAAAGAGTTCGTTTATGTGAGAGCGAGAAGTCTCAATAATAAAGAATTTGTTGTAAGTACGTTTTTCTCAGTTCATAGTTTTTGTCAGATCTCTGTCTGGCTGTTAGGTTTAGTTCATTTAGTGTTATTAGTAACAACCAGCATAAGACTTTATTCATCTTAATTACTACTACAACATTACTACCAGTTATAAGCTTGTTCATTATTATTACTACACTACTAGCAGGAAAGTTTATTCATGATTTAATTAACAAACAACAACCATTAGAAGAAGCATTAGCTTAGTACAAGCATTGAATTAGCTTAGCAATTTAGAAGCATTGAATTCATTATAATTCAGTAGCAGAAGCATTATAAAGCATTATAAAGCATTATACTTAGCTTAGTTAAAAGTTTTATTCATTATACGGTTTTAAACAAGAAATAGGCACTTCTGCTTCAGTTGTGAGCTTTCGCGTGTGACAGGTGGATGTTAGTTTTTGCTCTCTGTGAGTACGTGTTGCTTTCGTGTATTGAAAAATGGATATTTACTCAAGGAAGCGTGCAAAACTAATTGCTCTGAAGGATCACACTTCTATGACAGTGGGAGATATCGCTTCTGCTGTTGGTGTAGGCAAATCAAGTGTATCAAGACTACTTACGCGAAACAATGCATCTGGATCATCGTCTCCAAAAAGGAGAGGTAAATGTGGAAGAAAACGAAAAACAACTCCACGAACCGATAAATGTCTAATCAGAAATAGTAAAATGAATCCAAAAAAAAAAAAAAACAAGCACCGACCTTCAAAGAGATTTATTGGCTAGTGGTTGTGATGTTAGTGATTCAACTGTACACCGTAGGCTTCTGGAAGTTAGCCGGAAGGCAAGAAGACCAACGAAAAAACAATATTTGAATGCGAAAATGAAGATAAAGCGTTTAGCATGGGCCAAAAAATATAAATCATGGACTGCTGACGACTGGAAAAAGGTAATTTTCTGTGATGAAACTCCTTTATTTGTGCAGGGTTACCAAGCAAATGTCGCTGGATGAAGCAACTGTGAACCCTTAAGACCTGCGCATGTCAAACAAACTGTAAAACACCCTCTGAAACAGATGTTTTGGGGTTTCTCACATCAAATGGCACTGGAGGCTTAGTTCCTGTTCAAGGTAGGATGAATTCAACCAAGTACGTAGAAATATTACAACATAGGATTGTTCCATTCTTGCAAACCTTTGACGGGACATTTTAACATGACTTGGCCCCATGTCACAATTCGAAATTGGTCAAGAATTTCATGCTGGAAAATCAAATTCATTTGCTTGATTGGGCTGGAAATTCACCAGACTTAAATCCCATAGAAAACTTGTGGAATATTTTGAAGAGACGTTTAGGTAAAATGGACTGTACAACCAAAGAACGCATGATAACGAATGCTATAAAAGTGTGGTTGCACAATTATGAAGTCAAAAATATGTGCACTCAATTAGTGGAGTCAATGCCAAAACGAATTCAAGAGGTCATTTCTGCTAAAGGTGGACATACTTCATACTAATACAGGTATTTATGAGTGTATATCAAGGCATAGAATGATATAAAGGCATAGTTTTGGAAAAAAGACTGATTTTTTACTTTGTCCCAATTAATTTGCACAGTATAGTATGATAGCTAGAGTTCTACTTTTTGTTAAGGTAGGTGGAAAACCCCAATAGCATCACCTGCTGAAACAACGTCGTTCTTTCTCGCCCCCAACGAGAAAAGATTAGGAATACCTCCTTTCCTTTTGGAGATAGGGCAAAGAAACAAATTATAATGTTGTAGAGCGAGGCAAAAAAAAAAAAACACATAGCGGCCACTGCATTAGAAACCTATTATTTCAAACATGCTTATTAAAAACAATTTAAAAATACAGAATGAATGCATGAAAATAAAACTATTTCCAAGACCTGTTTTAAAAAAACATGCGATAAACAGGTAATGAAAAATAAAAACACAAGGGAGAAAACTCCTCTGATGTGAAAGTCAGTGAAGAAATGCTGATGAACAAAGGTTAAAAAAATTCGTAAATACACTCGCGGACAATGGAATTTGCGCACCAAGAAGGAAGCATCGGATTTAACTGAAATTTTATGGACGTAATGACACAAATGAATGATACCCATGATGGCAAAAACAGAGTTGCAGGACAATTACAGAGGGATCTGTGGCACGCAGTCCGGCCATCTTCAATAGCGCGTCGCGCCACCTCGCGCGGCGATAAATGCTGCAATACGGTACGCCATGGAGGAGAACAGACGCCTGAAGTTGCCCTGTGGCAGACTGGCCCACACGTGCTGGACGGGATGCTCCAAATACCAGATAGTGCGGCACGGCGGCACCGGCGTTTCAACTGGTCCCACAGATGCTCGATAGGGGACATGTCCGGGGAGTGAGCAGGCCATGGAAGTGTCCTGCTTACGGCTTGGGTTGCCCGCAGGCAGTCCTGGGCAACCCAAGCCGTAAGCGGGCGGGCATTATCTGGTGGTATAGCATGCCTAGAATTCCGGCCAGGAATGGGAGCACATCGGGCCGTAGGATCTCATCCACAAACCACTGTCCCGTAAATGATCCACGCACCACTACTAGAGCGATCGGCTATCGTAGGCAATGGCTCCCCAGATCATAATGACTGCATTGGGAGAGGTGTGGCGCTACATAGCGAGGTTGGGTTAGTGCCGTTGACACGAGGACCTCTACATCCGGACACGATGATCATCTGTCCCCAAAACGAAGCGGCACTCATCGCTAAACACCACACGTCGCCATTCTGTGGCGTTCCACTTCGCTCTGGCATTGCACCACTGCACACGGAGTGCGTGATATTCCGGTGTTAATGCCAGCGCAGGTGAGGGGCGCTGTTATCGCAGATTCACTTCCGCTAGGCGTCGGGAAATGCTTCATGGGCACACAGAAGCCGCTACATCTGCCTGTATAGTGGGCCGGGCCCCCTTGGGATTCGTTCGTGCCTGGTGCACGATCCGTCGATCCTCTGTACCGGTGATCCTCCTGGTTCATTCGGAGCCCCTCCGCCGTGTGGCAGTGCCGTCACGTATCCACTGTTCCCGAAACAATTGGATGGTACGGTCAGAACGATCCTCGTGGCTGGCTATACGCGCGCCGACCACCCTGCGGTTTTCAGCCCAATGATCAGGCCTCTCTCAAAGTCCGTACGTTGCGTAAATTGATGTCTATGGCATCTACCCGGTATTCTTGTCACTCTGTACTCTTGCTTGCGTCGTCCGATGTTTTTCGCTTTTATGGGGCATCGACTACACGCCGGTTTATAAGGCTGTCCGTTCGTGCTTGCAGCACACCAAACGTGAATAATTTGCATATCAGTACGCACTGTAGCTATTTGCAAAGTTTCGCGGTTGTAGCACGTTTTCTTTTAGGTGCGCAAATTTCATGGTCCATGAGTGTACACACACACAAAGAGTGTACACACACACACACACACACACACATCATCATCATCATCATCATCCTGTTTTTCTACGTATACTACCATTTGTGAAAATTGTAACGCCAATAAAGTATCGCGCCATTCAAATGGAAGTTATTTTACAGAATCCTCTTGTACGGGAGATAACTGGTTACAGTTGTAGGGCCGTACAAGATTTTTTCGCATCAAAACTCAGTATCGTGCAAAGCCACCTCGAGAACAATAGCAACCTCTATTCATTGTGCCACTGGATGGAAGAGGTTTTGATATCGTCCTGGGGAATAGCCTGCCAGGTTGCTACTCTAAGAAACCAAAGTTTAGTAACGGTGACAGGCGGAGGCGCTTGACAGGCTAGTCAGTTAGCTACCATGACCCAAACATGTTCAATTGGGGACATATCCGGCTAACATGCGGCCAAAGAAGAAGCGGCATCTGCCGTGCATGGATGAGGTTTTAAAGAAGAAGCGGCATCTGCCGTGCATGGATGAGGTTTTAGGCATTCCGGTCAACTTGTGGCCGAGCATTGTGCTGCTGGAATATAGTGCCAGGAGAACTCTGAAGAAAGGGTATCATCTCTGCCTCTAAAACATTCTTGATGTTTCTGGCTGTTGAGGGTTTCATCAATTCGTATCAGGAAATATCGCGAATTGAACCTAATGGCACCCCAAATAATGACGGTTGGCGCTAGGCCGATATGACAGTGCAAAATGCACGCTGCAAGGTACTGTTTTTCACAATTTCATCGAACACGTATCATCATGACCATCATGATGCATCAAGTTGAATCGTGACTCGTCAGAAGACACGACCTGTTGCCAATCAGGGTGCCAATGTCTGTGCTCGAGACTCCATTGCAGCCTGGGGCGTCTGTGGTTCAGCGTCAAAGGAATGCGCAGCATTGATCTGCCAGCGATCAGTTTTCTGTTAAACAGACAACGTCGAAGTGCGGTAGAAGGCGAAACCTTACGTGTGACAGTGTTCCACTGCTGCGCTGACACCGTGGAAGTCGCTGTTCCATCGGTCACTGCCATGCGGTAGAATGTCTGTCATCCCTTGCAGTTGTGCGATTTTGTGGTCCATTTCCGGGTTTTCCGTGCGTCTGAGCTTCATCGGTCTACTGACGTCACGTTCGCATTACTGTACTGGCGTTTCGTTCCGTTCGCACCACTGTACTGCCGTTTTGTTCTGTTCGCACCACTGTACTGCCGTTTCGTTCCGGTCACACCACTGTACTGCCGTTTCGTTCCGTTCGCACCACTGTACTGCCTTTTCGTCCCGTTCGCACCACTGTACTGGCGTTTCATTCCGTTCGCATCACTGTACTGCCGTTTCGTCCTGTTTGCACCACTGTACTGGCGTTTCGTCCCGTCGCCCCACTGTACTGGCATTTCGTTCCGTTCGCACCACTATACTGGCGTTTCGTCCCATACGAGAGGCAATTTCGCGGAAGGAAAATCCAGCTTCTGTCATCCTAACAATCCTTCCCCTCTCAAGGTTCGTCACGTATTCATAATGCGACATCCTTCATCGGCGAATGGCATAGTGACACACAAGAAACACCCTTTCGACTCAATGTCGGCTCTTCATTTCATTTCATTTCATTTTTATTTTTCAGTTGTGACCATATACATTAATCGTAGTATTATAACAATAACTAGTGACAACTGGGGAGCACGAGGTAAAAGGCCTGATTTAGCCAAACATAGCCCTCGGCACCCGTAATAAAGATCATACAAGTCAAGAACAGACGTAACTGATTTTCTCATATCATATAAGTAAATCAGTATTTCTTTGTAGTGTTTGAAATTCTGAGCACAAATGAACACGACCCATAGCTAATACACTGAGTGGCCACTTTATTATGACCACCCCCTCAGTACTTCGTTGGGGCACCTTTTGTCGTTAATACTGCGTCTATTCTTCGTAGCATGGACTCCACGAGATGTTGGTAGGTAGTTTGTGGGATCTGAGACCATGCTTGATGAATAGCACTTTCCAGGAGTGTGAGATTGCAGGGTTGTGGATCCAGCTGTCTGATGGCTCGTTCAACTTCATCCCACAAATTCTCAATGGGGTTGAGATCTGGAGATTGTGGTGGCCACCTAAGCAAAGTAAACTCAATGGCATGTTCCTGAAACCATTCCTGTACAATACGAGCACTATGGCAGGACGCATTATCTTGTTGAAAGTAGCCATCGCCATTGGGATAAACCATCCACATGACAGGATGCACTTGGTCCGCAACGATGTTTAGATATGATGCGCCAATCAGACGTTGATCAACACGAATTAAAGGGTCCAACGCATGCCAGAAAAACATTCCCCAAACCATAACGTTGCCTCCACCAGCTTGAAGGGTTGTAGCAATGCATTTGGGGTCCATGCTTTTGTGCTGTTTTCGCCAAATTATCCCTCGGCCATCGGCATGGTGCAACTGAAAACGTGATTCATCGGACCACATAATTTGTTTCCAATTATCGACTGTACAATCCTTGTGCTCCTGTGCGAACTGGAGACGTTTTCTCTTGTTAACTGCAGACAGCAAAGGTGTTCGAACAGGCCTTCGGTTGCCATATCCCATCCGATGCAGTGTACGGCGAACAGTGCGTGAAGAGATCATTTGAGGGGATCCTTGATTACGATTACGATGGTCTGCAATTTGTTGCACTGTCGCCCTTCTGTTGTCTGTTACCAGTCTGCACACTCTCCGTTCCGCCCGAGCAGTCACTAGTCGATGACGACCACACGTTGCGCGTAGAGACCCAGTGTTTTGGCTGACAGTCCAGTCTTTAAACACTTTAACAACAGCTGCTCTGAAACATTTCATGAATGCGGCGGTTTCGGTGATAATCGCTCCATGGCTCGGAGCTCCTACAATCATCCCACGTTGAAAGTCCTTCAAATCGCATTTTTTACCCATCTCGTCATCCAAAAATTACTTCTCCTACTGTCGCAAGCACTAAGCTTTCCCTTTTTATACTAGCCTCGCCCTCTGGCGGCAACAGCATGCATCCATAGCTCATTTGCTTAAAACTGTCAGGTGGTCATAATAAAGTGGCCACTCAGTGTATATGCCACAGTTATTATTCCGAAAAATTTGTTACAAATGTTTTTAGTTCAATTTATCTAACTCGAAGGTATTTCAATTTGGCGCTAGATGACGCGATAGGTTAGCTTAGCAGTAAATATCTCATTTCGGTTTCTTTTTTCTTTTTTGAATATGTTGGCCAAAATGAAACAATTGAATGGGGCCCAAAGTGAAATTGGAATCCTATCTTCCATAAATCATCTTAAATCCTACTGTACGTTAATATTTTGAAGAGAAAATGTGTACATTAGCAGAGAACCCCTGAATTTGAGCTACAGAAACTCCGCCTACTGACTGAGCTCCACCCCAAATAACGTCATTGGTTAAAGCGTAACAGCGCGTATTTTGTCTTTTCATTGTGGAGCCAACTAGAGACTGCTTCTATTCTGAATACGATACGATCTGCAGTGATTCGCTGACGCCAACTTCTGGGGCAGCCACTCAAGACGTTAAAGCCACGCCCAAGGAGTGATATTTTGCGCCATCTATCCCAGAAGATGAACCCTAACACTCATTCAAAGACAAAGAGCTTGAAAACTTTCTTAGTAAAAGAGAATATCTGAATAGTCTGTTGTCATAACAAGTGATATAAAAGATATCGTCTGTACCCTAAAATCTCAGCACAATACATTAGAAATTGCACTTACCCCGCTATAAAACTTGTTTAATTTGTGGTCACTTTTTATCCAGGATGGATATCCGACCTCAACTGCCATAGCTGCAAGCTGAAAGAAAATGGAAATATTTTGAGACAAAAAAAGGAAGATAAAATACGTTTCCACTTCAATCGAATTTTAGAACTCTTCAGCAAATGCTGCTCACACAGGCACATTAAGCTTACGTTTTAATCTTTTTATTGCTTTCTATGATGTTTAACTCTTTTACCTCCCAGATGAAATACACTGTCCGTAAAAAAAAAAAAAAAAAAAAACAGGAAAATGAGAGTAGTCCAAACTAATAACTAGCCGATTTATGTCAAACTTAATGTAATGCAAACACATGCTTCAAGGATACAATGCCTCCCGGAAAGGGGTTCCAATTCTGGATGAGACATGAATCGTGTGTTTGTCTGATGAAATTGGTTCTATCGTTTCCTTGCAAAAAGTGGCTCTAATTTAGAAACAGGAGACTAGCCCTTAGAGTTGCTCATGGTGATTGTTGTTCCCTAAACATCGAAAGAATGTGACCCATCGAAAAGTAATTAAGATTTGACACCGATGTGTCACACTGTCCGTAAAATGACCCAGCGAGTGGAAAAGCAGTAATTGCTATTTACGTAATCAGAGTCGTTGAAGTGTCGGAGAGATCTGGAGTGGGAAGGATGGAAGTAGTCCTTCCTATTACACCCCACAGATGTGTAGTGGGATTGCGGCCCGATGAAAATTCAGCCTACTCTATTAGATCTATACCTTCTTGAGGATATGTGGCGACGACGTTAGCTCTCACGAGCATCATATCCCATTGGGATGAAATCAACACCAACCACAAAAGTATATGTACTCCCATGGGATCAATATAAAAGAGATGTCGTGCTACTAAATCACAATATAAAACAACACACCGTCTAAGCACGATTTATTATAAAAAACGAAAACTATTTACAGATTAAAACCATTAACACTTTCGGAGTACCGTTCACTCCATCATCAGATGTTCCAGGCAGCTATCACGGATAGCTGTATATATACACAGGCCATGTGTGACATCACAAAGCCAGCTACTTGTTATTCATATACCACAAGACGACATAACATACACAGTAGTTGCCACAGATTAAGTTAGATTCTTGCGAATTATATTGAAGTTCAATGACTTCACAATCGGTGTCAAACTTTCATGGAGGTCCACTGGGTAATAATCATTCCAATAGTTTTGGTCCAACGCTTTAATAAATACACTCTCGGCTATCAGTAAAGTACTGACAGAAGAGGGTGTCAAGAATATACGAGCATTGCATCAATCCGGAAGATAAGTCCCATTATTAACATTTCTTGCAAGAGAAGTATTCTGAAGGTGTGCTTTAACACTATATTTATGTTCCATTAATCTCAAATTCAAATGTCTCCTTGTGGAACCTACGTAGTTGCAAACGTGCTGTTTAGTAACAGGGTCCAAGAGAGGAACATAATATACTCCCCAACGTCGTAATATGTCGGGTTTATCTCTGTCACACCTGAGTTGTGCAAATAAATCCTTGCACTTGACACCAAATTGTAATTCATATTTGGAACACACGCGTGACAGAAAATTTGTTATTCCGGGTAAAAACTCTAATGACCCAATAAACCTCGGATTACTCTCATTAATCCCTACTAATGTAGTGGATCACTGTGCCAAAACTCTTGCATGGATCTTACCAGTAATGTAATTGGGATACCCAAATTTTTTTAGTCATTTCAAAAATTCTATCGATCTCACTATGCAAAGCTGAGTGTGTAGAGGAGTGAGTATATGTTCGTCTGAAATAAAAGTCGATGGCTGACGTCTTTTGCACAAAAGGGTGGTTTGAACTGTATGGGATAATGGAACAAGCATAAGATGGTTTACGATACACTGAAAATGATAATTCATGAGTAGTTGGATAATGTAAGATACTAATCATGAAAGAAATACGGGATTACGCCATATAATACAAATTTTGAAGATGACAATCCGATTTTTGGCGTAAAATTCAAATTGATCGGAAACTTGAAAAATTCAAATTGATCGGAAACTTGAAACTTGGTCGTTCTGGGTGGTGTAGTGGTTAGCATACCTAGGCGTTTTCTGGGAGACGCGGGTTCGAGTCCCGCTCCAGGACGATGAAAATTTTCAAGTTTTCAAAAATTATCTGACTTACCATCCTTGTCACATTTACGCCAAAAATCGGATTGTCATCTTCAAAATTTGTAAGATACTAATATCTGAGAACGGTAAAATATGATTATATTCTAGTTCTACCGTGAGCTTGATAGTGGGGAAAAATAGAAGAAAGCGTGTCGATGAATTGAATCAGTAAGTCCTGTGCATGAGGCCAAATGACCAGGATATCGTCGACATACCTTAAATATAAGCTGGGGGTGTAAGGGAATTCCAGTAGAACCTTATTTTCAATAAATTACATAACAATTTCCGCAAGGATACAAGACAGTGGAGAGCCCATAGGTGAGCCCTCCAACTGTTGATAAATACACCCTTGAAATTTAAAATACACTGACGGAAAAAAATCCCAACACCAAGAAGGGGTTGTGTTAGATAAACGACAGTTGGTAGACGGTGAGAGTACATCTGTAAGATGATGTCTATGCACATTTCGCGCTCGGCACATACGTGTGGCGCTAGTAGCGCCCCTCGGAACATGCAAAGCAGGTTTGCTGTAAATACGCGCTGTAACGTTCGTGAGCGTTAGTTATGGTTGAGATTCGACGTAGTGTGTTAATGTTAGTCAAGAATGCCTTTACGAAGACGAAGAAGCCATTATCAACAGCTCACGGAGTTTGAACGAGGTCGTGTAATAGGGCTACGAGAAGGTGGATTTTCGTTCCGCAATATTGCAGAACGACTTGGCAGGAATGTAGCCACTGTGCATGATTGTTGGCAACGGTGGTTAAGGAAAGGTACTGCCTCAAGAAGACCGGGTTCCGGTCTGCCACGTGGCACTACTGAGAGGGAAGACCGCCGTGTACGGCGTATGGCCGTGGCGCATCGTACCGCGTCTGTGGCAGCAATTCGAGTTGCAGTTGCCACCACAGTGACACAACGAACTGTTTCAAATCGGTTACTTGAAGGACAGCTCCGAGCCAGACGCCCTGTAGCGTGCATTCCACTTACTCCAAACCACTGCCGTTTGCGACGTCAGTGGTGTCAAGCTAGAGCTCATTGGAGGACGGAGTGGAGATCTGTTGTGTTTTCTGATGAAAGCCGGTTCTGCCTGGGTGCCAGTGATGGCCGTGTGTTGGTTAGAAGGAGGCCAGGTGAGCGCCTGCAACCAGCCTGTCTGCGGCAGATACACACTGGACCTACACCTGGAGTTATGGTCTGGGGAGCAATTTCCTATGACAGCAGGAGCACTCTCGTGGTTATCCCACGCACCCTGACGGCACAGTTGTACGTCGGTCTGGTGATTCAACCTGTATAATGAATAAAATTCTCCGGCTGGACGTGTAGTGCAGGAAAGCTTACGTTAAGTGACGTTAGGGTTATTGAAAGGTTACTTGACGTAGCTAAAGTGTGCTTAAACTTCTAAATGCTAGAGTTTGTTCAGGTAAGACACGCACGTGCAATAAATTCCAAGAATATGGAATTTATTTTTTACTCAGCGTTCCTCATTATCTTGAATATCATTAATATAACTTCAGTTTTAGGACATTAGTACCTTTAAGGCTCCTTATTAGAGCGGTAAACACAATATACCCTGAACTTAACGTAAACACTCAATGAAATAGACTTAACGGCCAGACAGAGGTCTGACAATAAAATGAACTAAGTAAACGTACTCACTTTTAAAGTTTTATTGGGGAGCTCCTGGTATTACACAAATACACATTCCAAAATAACACAACTACTGATAGCCCGAACTTTCGTACTATCGTAATATCGTAGAAACGTAGGTAAATCGCATATCAATAATCAGGAAGAACCTATCACATATAAAACGAAGCTCCTCGGTATACTTGAGCGCGCCTATATATATATACTGCATACCACCACGTCATGACTTACACTCGTTGCCACATATAATTCAGCGGGAGAAACAACATCTCGTTAAGTGAGAAGATAATTTGCATAGGAAAATAAAATAACAAGAGATAGTAAAATCAAAAAGAAACTGAATCTAGAGTATACGTTACACCTGTTGCGCTACCATTCATGAACAGCATTCCAGGGGGTGTTTTCCAACAGGATAACGCTCGCCCGCATACCGCTGTTGTAACCCAACATGCTCTACAGAGTGTCGACATGTTGCCGTAGCCTGCTAGATCACCAGATCTTTCACCAATCGAGAACGTATGTGATATCATTGGACGACAACTCCAGCGTCACCCCCAGCCAGCATTAACCGTCCCTGTATTGACCAATCAAGTGCAACAGGCATGGAACTCCATCCCGCAAACTGATATCCAGCACCTGTACGACACAATGCATGAACGTTTGCGTGCTTGCATTCAACAATCTGGAGGTTACACCGGTTATTAATATACCAGCATTTCACATTCAAAATGGCTCTCTCGCGCTTACATTAAGCTGTGATCTTGAAACCTTAATCGATTAAATATGTTACCTATACAAATGTATTGCCGCCATTTCATTCCTCTACAACTATTTTTTCGTGGTGTTGGGATTATTTTTCCGTCAGTGTATGAACTCCCATGGGAATTCACGACCTGAATTAGGTAGTTTTCATCCCACTGGGAGCTTTTAAGGAAATGCACAGAGATCGATACGATCTCCCAGTAAGAAACCGGTCCACGCTGTCCAACTTTCACCATGAAAAGCACTCATTCGATTGTGTTACGAAAAGTATAACGGGTTCCAGCACTCTTTTTTTTTTTTTTTTTTTTTGTTTGGAGGTTTAACGACCACCGTGAGCAACTCAATGGGCTATAAGCAGTCGCCCGTCCCTAATTTAGGGTCACTGGTTCCAGGGAAGCGAGAGAGCCAGTGCCGTAAGACAAACACAACATCCATGCCTCACCGGGATCCGAACCCGGACCCCTCACGGACGAATGATCAGAGGCCAGCGCCTTAGACCACTGCGCCACTGGGGCGGCTCCAGCACTCTTACTCAACTAATATGCGTCTTTCGTTCGATTCTAGGGAGATATGAGTCTGATCCGAATACAACCCCGGCGCAACCAGGACGTTTCCCACAAAAGGTTTTGATGTCTGTGTGGTGGGATATGCAAGGCATAATCCATTACGAGCTGCTGCCACCCAACAAAACCATTACAGGGGAAGTCTACTGTCAGCAGCTGCAGCGTCTATGCAGTGCTTTGGAGGATGAACGTCCAGCATGCGTGAATCGTAAAGGTGTGCTGCTGCAGCAGGACAACACAAAACCACACACAGCGAAAATGACCAGTGCCACGTTGCAGGACTTCGGATGGAAAAAACTTTCGCATCCAACATATTCGCCTGACATCGCCCATCCGACTACCACCTCTTTTGTAGCTTGCAAAACCATCTTGCTGGGACTACACTTCGAAATGTGGAGGAGGTACAGCGAACCCTTTCTGCCTTTTTTTGCATCGAAGCCCATCGAATTCTACAAATCTGGGATTCAAAACTTTGTCGATCTACGGGAGAAAGTTGAAGGCACTATGGATTAAAACATCTGTCCCAGGTACGTTTTTTCTTTCGTTTCTTCACAGGTTGAAAAAACGACAATATTTTTGGGATTACCTGATACATGACCCACTACTGTGGCATTTGGAGTTACACAAAACATTATTCTTTATACATTTGCACAACTTTGTTGTACATTTCTCTTTACACTTGCACGTTGAAAACTCTTGGCTGGAACCTGTTACAGAAAAAGAAGCTGCGTGACGCAAAGACAATTACTTCTCTTTTTTCACTTCAGTGATATCAATAAATTTTAGTTTGCAAATACCACATTCTGATCTAGCATACAAATGATTTATGACACCTCCTTTAGTACCTAGTTGATACATGTTGTCGTCGGTTTTCATCAAAACAACAGCTATGACATTTCGTAATGAACATTTTAATTCATTGACGTCAGGAACAGGTACATGTTACAAAACTCACGACTTCACTCTCTGACACATGGCAACGTTCTAACTTTGCAGCTGCATTGCGGGATGGTCGTATATGATCGATGACACATTATGGCATTAACCAATAGAAACCAACTTTTTGTATATAACACAACAGTTCGGATTTTTACTGTTCAGCGTCTAGTGTGAACGGGTTTGACTAAAAATTAAGTAAATACCCTATGTAAAATAAAAACAAACACCACCGTCTATGTACGATATTTAATTATAAGATGAAATCTATTTACAAATTAAAAACCTCCACGAGCACTTTCGGGGTAACACTCTTCCCATCATCAAGTGGAATAGAGAGGTTAATGCAGTACTTGCGTACACATATATAGGAGCGCAGCAATGCACCATGGTATAGTTCTCAGGCGTCACAAGACTAAGGTGTTGCCATCGCAGCTGAGCAATAGACACAATTTCAGACTTTTGTTACACATAATACAGATTGTGTTGCACAGTTAAAATGTCTAATTTACATCTGGGCGAATATTAGACTTCTGAACACCCCTGCGTACGTACACTCACTAAACCTTGCGGAAAGTCTGTATATTGAAGCCTTAGGGGACAGGTGCTGCAATGATAATACGCCAGTGGTGCGCTCCTATATATGTGTACGCAAGTACTGCATTAACCTCTCTGTTCCACCTGATGATGGGGTAAGTGTTACCCCGAAAGTGCTAATGGAAGTTTTTAATTTGTAAATAGATTTCATCTTTTAATTAAATATCGTACATAGACGGTGGTGTTTGTTTTTATGACATATTGTACGAATTGTGCTTTTTCTACACCCTATGTAAACTTTCTATTCTGCATTTTACTGAGGTTGTTAATCATTTCGCGAATGTTTTTTTTATTGAAGGTTTAACGACCACCGTGAGCAACTCAATGGGCTAGAAGCAGTCGCCCGTCCCTAAATTAGGGTCACTGGTTCCAGAGAAGGGAGAGAGCCAGTGCCGTAACACAAACACAACATCCGTGCCTCACCAGGATTCGAATTTGGACCCTTCACAGACGAATGATCATAAGCCAGCGCTTAGACCACTGCGCCACCGGAAGGGCATTTCGCGAAATTTCTAGTATAAACCGGAAGTTGCCGATGCTCCTAGACACTTCGCGTTCCTACTAGAAATATCACGAAACAGATTTCCGGTTTTTAAGGTAACATGATAAACCGGTGAGCCCTTCCATTATGACCACCCCCATACTAGAAAAACTGGAGACCGAACTGTGGCGCAGGAGAAGTTCACAGAACAATATCTATACAACCCGAGGATCGACTTTTGATTAGTGGTGCTCTGGGTCAGAATGGGAAAAGCTGCCGATTTATCGGGGTTTGATGAAGGACAAATTGTGAGGGCATGGCGCCTCAGAACTACGATCTCGGAAACGGCGCCGTTTGATGGTTGTCCACGTGCCTCTGTAGTGAATACGTATCAAAAATGGTGCACAGATGGCCAAACGACAAACCGTCGTCCAGTCGTGTGCTGTCCACAGCTCATTGAGGCCAAAGGGGAGCGGAGACATTCACGCATTGTTCGTAGCAACAGTAGGACCACAGTGCGACAAATCACCCGCAACTACAACAGTGGTGATCACGGTAATGTGTCACAGCACATAGTTCATCGCAACCTTCTGCGCATGGGCCTGCGTAGCCGAAGATTCAGTCGGATCTCCACGCTCACTGCACGTCATCGACAACAACGCATGAAATGGGCGCAAGATCATCAAGATTTGACCACGGATGATTGGAAGAAAGTAGCCTGGTCTGACGAATCAAGATTCCTGGTGCATCACGTAGACTCCCGAGCGCCGATACGCCTATTATCAACAGAGGCTATGGCACCTGGATGCACTGTTGGACGGAAACAGACAAGAGGCGGCGGCGGCGGTGTCATGCTATGGACGACGTTTTCTTGGGACACTTTATGCCTCATTATCACAACAGTGCAATCCCTGACAGCTGTCAGGTATCTGAACATCGTTGCGGACCAAGTTCACCGGGCAACTGTGTTCCCTACTGATGATGGCCATTACGAACACGATAATGCGCCATGCCACACTGCCAGAATCGTTAAGGAATTATTCGAGGAACATACTGGTGACTTTCTGTTAACGCCCTGGCCTCCAAAGTCACCCGGCATGAACCCAATCGAGCATTTGTGGCTCGACTTGGAAAAGTGGGATCGCGTTAAATCACCACCCACCCCTAAATGTACGGAAACTGGAGGACCTGCTGTTGATATTATGATACGAGATACCCCAGGATACTTATCACCACATCATCGAATCGATGCCTTGTCGAGCGGCCGCTGTTTTACGAGCTAAAGGGGATCCTACAGCTTATTAAGTAGGCGGTCATAATGTGATGACTCATCGGTGAACACTTTTACAATAAATGTTTTACTAAATATATCTCCAGTTTTAGATTTTGACTTGTAAAAACGTTCGGTAAGCAGTAATTTTCAACATTATCTATATATTTTTCTGTTTTCTAGTCACATTCGGGAGCACTAAGGGGCGAATAAATGTGCATGCTGAATTTAATTAGATATATCCGTTTTATAAGGATGACACTGAAAAGAACGTTTTTTTCAGCATTCGATAGTGGCAATCATGACGAGTATTATTCGAGCAGAACCTTCCCGTAAGATGTGTAAATCTGTATTTGAGAAATAATATAATCTCTAGCATAACTTCCTGCCCTGAGAAAACTATTAATAACGCTACTCCAAGGTTCGAAATTTGGAACATTTAAAAAAAATCATGCACCTCACACCTAAAAATTCCGTCTTGCTGCAACGCAAAAAGGCCACGTTCACTTTAACTCTGGGGTTTAATAGACACTGTGAACTACTCGGTGGTCTATAGGCAGTCTCCTATCCCTAATTTTGGGCCAACGGTCCCGGCGAGGGGAGAGGAACAGACTACACACCATCCATGCCCCACCCGTGCATTCGAACTCAAGCCCATCCTAAACGAATAATTAGCAGCCAAAGCTTCATACTACTGGGCAACAGGAGCAGCTCACTTTAACTTAAAGAGTCTGACCTATAAGATGAGGAAGGCGCACATTTCTTATTATCTTGACTAATCGTAGAAAAACAACTTCTAAATAATTTTATAAGTTGAATATATACACGAATCGTCAATAAAATAGTAGCACCCAGAAGGACGTGTCGGATTGCAATGCTAATCGGAAAGGAAGGTAAAGGTTACCAGGAAAAATAAATGATTAAACATTGAGCCTGATGTGGGCAATACTTATTGAGCTACACGCCAATAAGTAATGTCTCTCAGTATGGCATCGGGCCGCCATGTTCGCTAACACAGCATGATAGACGTCTCGTCATGGAGTTGAACAAGTTCCTAATGGTGTCCTATGATGAGCCATTCCATGCAGCTTGAATCTTCTCACGCAGTTTCTCCAGATTGTGCGGTAGGAGTGGAGTGTAGATAGCGCGTCAATAGTATCCCACACATTTTCAATCGGCGATAGGTCTGGCGATGTGACTGGCCATTACAGAGTGTCAGTGCCTTGAAGGCAAGTTCTCGAGACAGCAGTATGCGGACGAGCGTTGTCCTGTTGGAAAATCGCACCGGAGTGAGCATTCAGAAAAGGTTGGGCGATTGGTTGCAGGACCTCATTAACGTAACGTTGGGCTGTCAAAGTGACTGTAATGAACACCAAAGGAGATCTCACATTGCAAGCACTTGCCCCCACACTATGACAATGTCATTCTTCGAGGCTACATGACAGTCTGGCACGACAACACTGCAGTCTTTGGGGAAGATGCACTGGCATTAAGGGCAGTCGTCGTAACGGTTTGCGTGCGTGTAGTCCTACGTTGTGTAGCCGTCTACCAATGGTGCTGGCACTAATCAGACGATGCATGGAGGGCACCTCTGCTCGCTGAATATCCGCAATCGTGGCTGTTGGGTCGTTCCGTGAATATAAGGAAATGTCCGCAATCGTGGCTGTTGGGTCGCTCTGTGAATATAAGGAAATATCCGCAATCGTGGATGTTGGGTCTCTCCGTGAATATAAGGAAATAACTTGTTAATCGTAGCTGTTGGGTCGCTCTGTGAATATACGATGCATGAAGGGTATCACTGCTCGTGTTGAATATCCGCAATCGTGGCTGTTTTGTTGCTCCGTGAATATCGGACAACTCGTCGGTCTCCTCTTCCCATGATTCGACTAGGTTTCCCAGACCCTTCCTGACGCTGCTGGGTGCCTTGTTCTATCCACTGCCACTAACAGCGTGCTATGGTGATATCCGTACGACCGGTATGGCGCGCAATACGGTGATAAGATCATTCAGCTTCCCGGAGACCAATGATGCGACCCTCTCGAACTCCTTCAACTGCTCGAATTGCTTCCGAACTTTTCTCTGAGCCATACTTCACTTAATAAAAGTAACCAACATAACATCACGTGTCAGAATGGCAAGTACACGTAACGGGACTACCTTATACAGCCGGTCAGGTACAGCGCAACAACCCCTCCTTGCTGGCGTCCCATCTGCGACCGAGCGTGAAATTTGAATCATTTGCATGTATCACAATGTTAAACCTGCCCACCAAGTTTCATTTCTGTCTGTTGCTTCCTTCTGGGTGCAACTATTTTTTTGACGATGAGTGTATATAACTCATCTCCATAACTGTAACTTTCATTTCTTTTCTGACATGTCTTCGCTGTGTCAGGCAAAATGGGCACAAAAATATTTTGAAATAAAAGGAAAGTAGAACACTTCCAGTACTAATTAGTTATACAATATTTATGATTATATAATGCGTGGGCAATTTATTCCGACCAGCAGACCATTTTAACCATATATTCTGATACGTCATCATCTCTCACAAAGGCTACATAATCAAACGAAGGGGAACACACCCAGTAGTAGTTAGAAATGAATTATTTAAGATTACAAACTGAGTACGCAATTTATTGGGAGCAGTAGATCATTTCATACAAAGAGACTGACGCGTCATCACTTGGCATCCTATCACTGGGGCTACATAATTAAGTTAACGGGAACACCCCTAGTATTACGCTGGCGTGCAAAAATTAAGGACGAGACGGTTTTTCGAATGTAACGTCGTGCAAAAGTGGTCCACATCGACTTAAATCATACCATAGGATCCCCAAGATATAAGAATATGGAACAAGTGAGCAAAACCGACCAAAAAAGGAATCCAAACGATACAAAGGCATTTTATTGAAAAGGTAGCTTCGAGCACAACTGGACAGAAGACAGAAACGTCCATGTGACAGGCGGCTGCCAAGAAAAATCCATTATTTAGTAGGGGATATGATCCCCCTGACTCGTTGCAGGATTTAAAACGTCTGTCCATGCTGAGGACGAGGCTGTGAAGGAGCTGTTGAAGCATCGCGGCCCATTCCTCTTGTAGCGCCAATCGCAGCTGCAGAATCGTTGTTGGCGGCTGGTGACGTGCTGCCAAGCGTCTCCCGTGAAGGTCCCGCACATGTTCGATGGGATTTAGGTCCGGGGACCTTGCAGGCCAATCCATGCGTTGAATATCTTCACTCTCCAACAGCTCTGCGACAGCCACTGTACGATGAAGTGTAGCGTTGTCGTCCGTGAAGAGAAACTCGGGACCCACAGCACTTCTAAACAGACGCACGTGAGGCAGGAGAACCTCGGTACAATAGCGGACACCAGTGACTGAACCTCCTTTGAAGATGTGGAGGTCAGTACGGCTACCAAGCATGATACCGCCCCAAATGAGAACTCCACCACCTCCAAACCGGTCCCTTTCGATGATGTTGGAGGTGTGTTTGCGTGTTCCCTGATCTCTCCCGATGTGTATACGTCCAGAATCGCTCGTCAGACTAAATCGGCTCTCATCCGTAAAGAGAACTCGACCCCATTGCTGATGTGTCCAGTTCTTGTGTTCCTGGCACCACCGAAACCGCCGTCTCCAAGCAGGCGTTAATGGCACACACCGTACTGGTCGTCGTGCAAATAGACCACCTTTGTGCAGCCTCCTGGCCACGGTAAAACGCGATAACGGACGTCCAGTTGTCTGTTGCATGTGCCTTGCGATTTCTCCCGCTATCTGACGTCTGTCTCTTCTCACCTGTAGGACAATATACCGGTCGTTCGCCGCCGTGGTTACTCGTGGACGACCACTGCTAAACTCTCGGACAGCTGTTCCTGTCGTTTGAAATGCTCTCCAAGCTCGTGAAACGATGCTGTGAGTGATCCCGAACTCCTCGGCCACACTAGTCCCACTTTGACCTTCTTCCAACTTCCCAATGACGCGACCACGGGTAAAGTCATCCAGATGTCGTCTACTGGATTGCCTGTTGGCCGTATCACACGGTGGCAGCAACTCGACGTCGTTCAAACCGATGTACACCGTGCAATAGCTTTCACCGAGTTGCTGAGCGTACACCGCTCGTGTGCTTTATACCCTTCCCCCTCCTACGTCATGCTGCATATATTCGCATGCCCTACCGTACCGGACCCTAGTCTATCTCCTGAGTGGTCTTTCGGTCCGTTCTACCTGCTCGTTCCGCTGTTATGCTAATTTCTCCTCTTCGTCCTTAATTTTTGCACACCAATGTATTTAGGAATACATGTTGAAGATCGAATCAGTCGTGTCCTCAGCTGTGTCCGAGTGGTTAAGGTGCTGCTTGCTGGAAAGTCATCCGGGCTGAGATCCTGTTTCGATCGAGTGTGAGTCTTGGGTGGTGTGTTTGTCTCCCTCTTACGACGCTAGCACTTTCACATCTCAGAAACCAGTAACCCTAATTTAGGTACGGGTTACTGCTGTTAGCCTATAATGGCCATGTCTATTTATGGTGGTTATTAAAGCCGGAAATAAAACAAATCGGTCGTGGTCAAATGAACTTGGATCATGGGTTAGTAGTCGGCGCTCGAAAAAGTGCTGCGAATGTTAGGAAGGTAAGAATATACGGAGAGTGGTTGACACAGCAGAAAGCCGGAAGTCAGTTCATGATCTCTGGTCGTAAAAGGATAGCTGATGTCCGATGTGAGCGGAAAATATTCAACATTGTATGGACCAATAGACACACAGCTGTGCGTCATATAACAGGGAATATGAATCCGGAAAAATGGCATCGTGGCGTGCTGTACACCAAACATTGCACCTTCTACATTGCAGCATCATAAGACTCGCACGTACACAATTACTGTCTAAAACGAGCAACACGAAAGGTCTCCCTGGATCTCAGGAGGTCTTTAAATGATAGAAAATTGGTTATGTGGTCTGACAAGCAGTGTTTTCAAATGTTCCATACCGAAAGGACGAGACAGTATAATGACAAAAACATGAAAGGAGGAAAAGATCCTACAGGATCATTTTTTCCTTGTGACAAAACATGTCACAAGGAAAAGATCCTACAGGGTGAATGAGGCAGTGTTACGGCTGATTCAAATTTTCCTTGGAGATTTTATTCCACATTGAATGGAATCGCCAATACGCCGGAATGCCAAGCTGTAATTAAACATCCATGTTGATGAAGTATTAGGTGTACAAATAAGTTTTAAAGTGTTTTAAGACAACGCAAGATGTAATTTGAAAGAAAACAACAATACCTTTAGGAATTAAAATATGCGCCGTCGTTATCTATCACATTCCGCCATCGGTCGGGCAACTGACGGATTTCAGCCATGAAGAATACTTCGTCGTGTGACGCGATGAAGTCCTCAACCCATTTTTGCACTTCGTCACATGTCCGAAACCGTACAGCAGACACACCATGTTACATCGATTGGAACAAATGATAGTCTGAAGGGGCTATGTCGGGACTATACGCCGGGTGCTCCAAAACTTCCCAACCAAGCGTCAACAACCTTTCCTTGAACGACTTCCCGGCATGCGGCCTAGCGTTGTCATGCAGTAATTTCACGGGATGCAATCCTTTGCCTGTGGACGTTTCCGACAGATTTCCTGGTTCAATCGCGGCAATTGATGCTTATAGCGATCAGAAGTAACTGTTTGACCCTGTTCCAATTAATCATAACACATCACATCCTTTATATCCCACCAAATGCACAGCAGAACTTTCTTGGAGTGCATATTGTGTTTCGGTGTCGAAATCGTTGCTTCACCGGGTCTACCCAGTGTTTTTTGCTTTTGAGATTGTCGTACCGTAACCACTTTTCATCACCCGTAACGATTTTCTACAGGAAAGACTCTCTGTGTTGTTCCTTCAACAGATTCAAACACGTCATGACGCGCTCATCTTTGTACCTCTGGCTCAGGTCATGTGGTGACCATTTTCCTTCCTTCTGAATCTTGCCTATTGCGCGTAAACGATTGGAAATGGTTTGTTGAGTTACCCCCAGTTGTTCAACTCGTTTTTGGTTTTTGTTTTGTTTTTTCATTTGGGAAGAATGTTCATCCAGCAATGCTTGCAATTTCTCATGTGCAATCTTCTGCGAGGCGCCGCTACGCTCTCGATCGCTAACATCAAAATCAACTGCTTTAAACCGTCTAAACCGAAACTCACACGTGCTTTTCTCTACAATATTCTCCCCCAGAACAGAACAGATCGATCCACATACTTTTGCAGCACTTTTTCTTTGATGAAATTCGTAACGAATGCAGTGTCGAATAAATGCAGTATCGCTTGCCATCTTTCACCTACCGATGTGCAAGAGTGTTTTACTGTTGGAAAACTTCTGTGTCACATTTTATAATCTGGACTAGTTACGGCCACATGAAAACATTGTGAAGGAATGTGGGATATGTAAATTAGCGGTATATGTCACACAAAAAGCGTTTTAAAACTATTTGTACACCTAATACATACTCTGCGTTGGTAGTTATGGATACGTCTAGCAGAATAATAATGCATCATAGCACAATATCTCAGTCCCGGCGGTATAGTGGTTCAAGTCGCGAATGTGGCATGGGTGGTGTGCTTGTTGGAATTGCGTTTGCTGTGTCCTTCTCGTGAAATTAGAAAAGGGCGATTGCTAATAGCCCTCAGATTTGTTCCTCGTGGTCATTAAACACCCGCTAAAAAAGTATCGCTATCCACATCGTTTGGTGATGGCTCCAAAACACATGATGGATACATTCCTTTTGGCAAATTGGTAACCTCCATGCCCGAATCTCAATCCAAGGAGGATCTGCTGAATGAAGTAGAAAGTTGCATCAAAAGTCAGAATATGTTTCTATCCAAAGCGCGTGAGCTGGAAGATGGTGTTCGATACGAGTGGGCTAATGTTTCACCGAAAGTTTAGCAAAACTTAGTCGAACTATTGCTATGGACAAACTTCTGTTGTTCTGAAGGCAGAAAATAACCCAAAGCATTACTAGGTGCTGGTCATAATAAATTGGCTTCTCAGTGAGTGAGATACTACTAAGGTGACTGACACGTGAGTCGAAACGGCAAGTTGCAGCGATCAGCCTTGCCGGCGTAGTTCAGTTGGAAGAATATCTCACTCTTGAATAGGAAGACGTGTGTTCGAATCTCACCACCGGCAGAGAAAATTTGTTCGCCATATTGGCGTCCGAAAGTACAATGAATCTCCTGTACGTGAAATTTGAAAACAATGTATAACGATTTTTTCACACAAATCATCAGAAATTAATAAAAATTATATTTTCCTACTGTGAGCTCCTTCATGCGTGATTTGTCGGCGAACTCGAAACCTGCGATATCGTGACCCCGCATTTATCAAGGGGGAATGGGGGATAATGTGACGTACTACTGAGATGGCGCATAAGTCAAAACTGCAAGTTACAGCGGTAAGCTTTGCTAGCGTACTTCAGCTGGAGATAATATCCCTCTCTGGAATAGGAAGACGTGGATCCGAAATTTTCATTCTCATTTACAAAAGCGACTAAACATGAAGAATTTCAGGTTTGCATTTATACAATTTAAAGAGTGAAGCATTTAATAAATAAACATTCATTTTTCTGTAAAAGGAAATTACTCGTCTTCTACTTCAGAAGAAACATCTGCTCTTCGATCGCTATGCCAAAAATCAAAATTCAAATTTTGGCTCTCCTGTAGTTGAACACACAAACAGAATTTGAAAAAATATATGAAAAAAAAATAGGAAATGCGAACAGAAAAAAAAATCAACAATTTGGGACAAACCGGTACCTTTTGCAGACTTTTATTTCTTGTATAATCATCCATCCATGAGTTCTCCATCAAGGTGAATCCATATGCTGTTCGAATGCCTTCCACCATCTGTTCGATCTGTCAGGACAAAAGAAATAAAGGCAAGTTAGTAAAATCATGCAATGCATTGATTATTATACGCTTTCCAACATACCAGAGATCCTTACTCAAGTTATGAGGATAATGGCTGTGGAATAAATCTCGCTCCTGTGTCCTGACCTTTGACCCCATTTCGATGATATTCAGCAGAACCGGTTTGGTACACTTCCGGAACAACATGATAAAGTTTTGTCTCAATCGAAGCATTTTTAGTGAAGTTATGACGCCTAAAGACAACGGAATGGATCTCGCTGCTATATCCTGACCTTTGACCCCATTTCGTAAATTTTCAATACAGTTCGTCCTCAGGTGGTCCCCTACCACATACTAAAATTTCATCGAAATCGACTAATTTTTACGTGAGTTATCGTGCGGAGAGACAGACGGACGGACAAAGCTGGAGCATATACGCTTCTTCAACCTACGGTTGGAAAGCGTAAATAAAACGATTTGGTGCGTGAAATTTTATGAATACATCTTGTTAGGAATCTACGAAAAAACTGATGTCTTTTTATGTATTTCGGCAGGCAGTTTCTTCAGTTTTGACGATTCATTGCTTAGATGTTTAAGGTGGATCTGGTGATTTTGCTTCCTATACTTCCAATGGGCAAACTTCTGTACACAATTTCTTCACAATTAATGCGTTCCCAAAGATGAAAATTTGAACATCTATTAAAATAACTTCATATTATAACTTGGAATACTTAATATTTTCTAAAACATAGCCATAATTATATTAAAAATCAATAACTTTTCCTTTGGTGGTGTTGAAAGCAGAAAAACGATGACGCCACCTGTACTTTGATGACGTCAGTAGACAAACAAATGTTTGATTGCATGATTTTGGTTATGTTTTAGAAAATATTAAGTATTCCAAGTTATAAAATGAAGCTATTTTAATCGATGTTCAAATTTTCATCCTTGGGAACGCATTTATTGTGAAGAAAATGTGTACAGAAGTTTTTCCACTGGAAGTATAGGAAGCAAAATTGTTTGACGTCCACCTTAATTGTGAAGAAAATGTGTACAAAAGTTTGCCGATTGGAAGTATAGGAAGCAAAATCACTAGACGTCCACCTTAAAGGGAGGTAGGAAAGATCGTGATTTACATAAGAATAAATTCACAGATTGACTCCTGGTATGCATACACGTTAAATAAGTAAATAAGGAAGAATAATGGAGTTTAATCCAGTCATATACACAAGCAAAGTTAGCTGCGTAAATCGATACCCAAACACGGAGGGAGAGAGAACTTGTCTCACTGGTAGGGGGAAGAAGGCAGAATTTTATAAATATATGGTCACGTGATTTTCGAAGAAAAGCTGTAGCTTCCCCACGAGAATCTAAGTTTCCTATTTTACCAAAAAGGAAACATACGCCGCTGATGAGCTTATTATATCACCTTATGTGTTCGCACGTCCGCCAGTCTGGCTACACTATCAATTCCATAAGGAAAATTCATGTTGCGATGGAAAATACAAAATATGTGAACAGAGATCTATTGCCATTGGCCGATTTCCATACATAATCTCTTCGACACGAGCCGTAAATTAAGATCTTCTAGACTCTGATATACAGTAAAGCATTTCTTGCGAGGTATGCGTTCCCGAAGACTTAAGATGACGTAAGATTAATTCTTCCACATGGGTGATGCATTTTCTTTGTGCGCATAGAGGTGCACTATTGTAGCTTATTGTCCGGGTGAAAGGTCGGGCTACCGGTTACTAGGTAGGTATCTCGTGTTTTTCCTCCATTCAGTGTATATCGATGGTCACGGTTTTTCTAAGTTTTTTTTTTTTTTGATTGGAGGTTTAACGACCACCGTGAGCAACTCAATGGGCTATAAGCAGTCGCCCGTCCCTAATTTAGGGTCACTGGTTCCAGGGAAGGGAGAGAGCCAGTGTCGTAAGACAAACACAACATCCATGCCAGACCGGGATTCGAACCCGGACCCCTTACGGTCGAACGATCAGAGGCCAGCGCCTTAGACCACTGCGCCACCGGGGCGGCATTTTTCTAAGTTTACTGACGTCAATAAGACTCAGTGTTTGCGTGAATCCTCCTGTTTCCTTTCACACAATGCAAATTAAGATACATGTGGTAAGATTTGTAAGAATTGGTGAACTTTTTCTCATTTATTACCGTGGTTTGTCTATATTTTTTTCAAGGAAATATTGATATGGGTTACATAAAAACAATGCATTCATTTCTTGGGATTCCGCCATCTGAGAACGTTTCACAAACATTGGAATGATATCTAGGCTTACTCCAAAGTAATGCTCAAATACATTGATAAATAACACCAGCCATATTATGAGGAGGAATTAGCTTTTGCGTCAACTATTTAGAAGTAATCAAAAATAAATGCAAGTGTTTTGTACTCATTTGATATGTGTAGCATTAGAAATAATAATACACAGGGTGAGTCGAACGTTTTGCAATATTTGCATAAACACATGTGCTGCAAAGGGTGGGTCACGTGTTTAAACTAGTACAAGTCGCGCACGCACTGCAGTCAATCGAAGCTCGAAAGGGATATAAAGTGATAGTCGTTGCTGTGAACAGAATTGCATGTCATCGTTCTGTCTGTAGTTGGAACGTCTAAAAGATGAACAGCCACATCCGGCTAATTAGGGAACTTTTGCTTTACGAGTTTGAACTCCGCCATAATGTTGCTCAAGCAACACGAAGCATTTGGCATACGAAAGGGGAAGTTACCGTGGTTAGGGGAAGGGGAAGGTTCCTCGCGATGTACGTTTCACCAAGATAATTGTTACGTGCGATGAAAAGTGGGTCCATTTCCGCAATACTAACACGCAATGGCAGTGGTTGAGCCCAGGCCAACTTCCTGAACCTGTTGCCAAATGTGGGTGCTTGGAACACAAGGTGATGCTCTTGGTCTGGTGGAATTTCCAGGGAATAATCCATTAGAAATTTGTTCCAGACGGTCGGACCATCAACGCCAATCTCTACTCTGAACAGCTGGAGCGGATGTATGTCGTTTTGGAGGAGAAGTACCCAGCATTGGTGAACAGAAAGAGCGCTCTCCTACAGCAGGACAACGCTCGGACTCATACCGTGCGAACGACCCGGGCAGAACTCCAGGAACTTGAGTAGATCGAACTCATGCCATATCCAGCATATAGTCCGGATCTTGCCCCTTCATATTATTACTTGTTACGGTCCATGGCCCACTTCCTTCGCGGGCGGCACTTTAACAACCAGGAGGAGATGGCAGCTGAGGGAGTTCTTCGCCTTGAAGGACAAGAACTAGTACCGCCGCGGAATCGAAGAACTGGCAGATAGATGGCTAAAGACGGTGTAACACGATGGCCTATACTTTGAATGCCAGTCAGCTTTCGTCGTAAAGGTACGTATGAAGATATAAAGTGATCCAAATATTGCAAAACTTTCGACTCACCCTCTGTAGAATCGAAGAACTGGCAGACAGATGGCTAAAGACGGTGCAACACGATGGCCTATACTTTGAATGCCAGTCAGCTTTCGTCGTAAAGTTACGTATGAAGACATAAAGTGATTCAAATATTGCAAAACTTTCGACTCACCCTGTGTTGAATCGAAGAACTGGCAGACAGATGGCTAAAGACGGTGCAACACGATGGCCTATACTTTGAATGCCAGTCAGCTTTCGTCGTAAAGGTACGTATGAAGACATAAAGTGATTCAAATATTGCAAAACTTTCGACTCACCCTCTGTATAATCGAAGAACTGGCAGACAGGTGGCTAAAGATGGTGCAACACGATGGCCTATACTTTGAATGCTAGTCAGCTTTCGTCGTAAAGGTACGTATGAAGATATAAAGTGATCTAAATATTGCAAAACTTTCGACTCACCCTCTGTTGAATCGAAGAACTGGCAGACAGATGGCTAAAGACGGTGCAACACGATGGCCTATACTTTGAATGCCAGTCAGCTTTCGTCGTAAAGGTACGTATGAAGATATAAAGTGATCTAAATATTGCAAAACTTTCGACTCACCCTGTGTATAATCGAAGAACTGGCAGACAGATGGCTAAAGATGGTGCAACACGATGGCCTATACTTTGAATGCTAGTCCGCTTTCGTCGTAAAGGTACGTATGAAGATATAAAGTGATCTAAATATTGCAAAACTTTCGACTCACCCTGTGTATAATCGAAGAACTGGCAGACAGATGGCTAAAGATGGTGCAACACGATGGCCTATACTTTGAATGCTAGTCAGCTTTCGTCGTAAAGGTACGTATGAAGATATCATCATCATCATCATCATTGTCAACCATTATCAATCCACTGCTGGACGAAGGTCTCCCCAAGTTTCCTCCACAACGGTCTGTCTTGTGCCAGTCTCCTCCATGTCACCCCTGCATACTTTCGAATTTCATCCACCCATCTCCCATGTGGTCTTCTTCTGGGTCTTTTCCTGTCCCTTGGAATCCAATCTAAAATTTCGGCTGTCCATCGATGATCTGTCCTTCTGACAGTATGTCCAGCCCATTGCCATTTCAGGGATTTGACTCTGATCATGATGTCTTCCACTCTTGTCATTTTTCGGATCCACGAGTTCCTCTTCTTATCTCTCCTGGTTACACCAAGTATGCACCTCTCCATGCTTCTTTGAGTTGTCTGCAGCCTTTGTATGTCTCTTTTAGTTAAGGTCCACGTCTCTGCACCATACGTAAGCACTGGAAGGATGCATTGATCAAACACTTTTCTTTTAAGACATAATGGCATATTGCTCTTGAAAATTATGCTGTTTCTTCCAAAAGCTCTCCAGGCAAGTTTTGTGCGCCGATTAATTTCTTCATCAATGTGACCCTCACTTGATATCTGCTGTCCAAGATAAATGTACGTGTCTGTTATCTCCAGCTTAAAGTGATCTAAATATTGCAAAACTTTCGACTCACCCTCTGTTGAATCGAAGAACTGGCAGACAGATGGCTAAAGATGGTGCAACACGATGGCCTATACTTTGAATGCCAGTCAGCTTTCGTCGTAAAGGTACGTATGAAGATATAAAGTGATCTAAATATTGCAAAACTTTCGACTCACCCTGTGTATAATCGAAGAACTGGCAGACAGATGGCTAAAGATGGTGCAACACGATGGCCTATACTTTGAATGCTAGTCAGCTTTCGTCGTAAAGGTACGTATGAAGATATAAAGTGATCTAAATATTGCAAAACTTTCGACTCACCCTGTGTATAATCGAAGAACTGGCAGACAGATGGCTAAAGATGGTGCAACACGATGGCCTATACTTTGAATGCTAGTCAGCTTTCGTCGTAAAGGTACGTATGAAGATATAAAGTGATCTAAATATTGCAAAACTTTCGACTCACCCTGTGTATAATCGAAGAACTGGCAGACAGATGGCTAAAGATGGTGCAACACGATGGCCTATACTTTGAATGCTAGTCAGCTTTCGTCGTAAAGGTACGTATGAAGAGAGAAAATGATTCAAATATTGCAAAACTTTCGACTCACCCTCTGTAACAATGAAACGATGGGTAGAAAGGTTTTCTCTTTGTTTTGGGTTTAATGGTTTTCATGATCATCTAAAGTTACCAGGATGAGTCAAAGGTTCAACCCATTTTAAGCTACCCATACTGTTGGGCCTCCCCACTCTTGTGCGAAACACACACCAGCGTCCATTGGGTACCGCTAGGACGTGAAACACACGAGACAGATCGCATGTATTTGGCCCGGAGCCACACTGCGTAATCAGGTGAGCAGAGAGTGGAGGTCGATAAACACGATGTTCGGGTGCTCCTACGCTGTTATTGGGAAAAAAATTAAACGCGACAGCAATGGCGACGAAATTTATGCAGCTGAAGGCGAGGAAGCAATGGAGAGCAGCACTACACGAAATGGTTCCGGCTTTTCACTGCTGGGGATACCAGAATCAAAGACAAGCCGAGGTCCGGACGTCCAATGACCACCAACACTGATAACTTCGACAGCGAACCCTGGTACCAATACGCGACAATTGGCAGCTGAAGTGGTGTATTCCCAATCCACCATCGTTCGTGATCTGAACCAGCTTTGTTTCTCCTTCAAGCGCCACCGAATGGTTCTCCAAGCATTGACACCCCAGCGGGTGAAATAACGTATCGCTTTCTGTAGCAGATTGCTGTCAAATCCACAAGGAGATAGGTTTTTGACGTTGTATCGTCACGGGGGATGAGAAATGGATATTCCTAAGTTATCCTAGCACTAGGAATCAGAGGTTGAGTCCAGACCAGGACCCACAGCCAGCGGTGCAAAAACGGCGGTTCGAAAGGAAATTATGAGGATCCTGTGCACACGGAACTCCTACCGGATGGTCAGTTTGTGGACGGGAACCTCTTTGCCGAACAACTGTAGGAATCTCAGCCAGTGCTGCAAAGAGGGCGGTTCTAGGGGGAAATTATGTTCTGCATTTGGTGGAATTGTGAGGGTCCTGTGCACTGGGAACTCGTGCCAGATGGTCAGGCTGTGGACGCGAACCTCTATGCCGAAAACTGCAGGAAGCTCAGCCAGTTCTGCAAAGAAGACGGTTCTAGAGGAAAGTTATACTATGCATTTAGTGGAATTGTGAGAGTCATATGCACTGGTAACTCATGGCAGATGATCAGGCTGTGGACGGGAATGTCTATGCCGAACAACTGCATGAAACTCGGCCAGTGCTGCAAAGAGGGCGGTTCTAGAGGAAAGTTATACTGTGCATTTAGTGGAATTGTGATAGTCCTGTGCAATGGGAACTCGTGCCAGATGGTCAAGCTGTGGATGGGAACCTCTATGCCGAACAACTGCAGGAAGCTCAACCAGTGTTGCAAAAGGGCGGTTCTAGAGGAAAGTCATACTGTGCATTTGCTGGACCTGTGAGGGTCCTGGGCACTGAGAACTTGTGCCAAATAGTCAGGATGTGTACAGGAACCTTATAATGAATAAAACGCTTCTTCTAAATTGCTAATTATATCATGAATAAAGTTTCCTGCTAGTAGTGTAGTAATAATAATGAACAAGCTTATAACTGGTAGTAATGTTGTAGTAGTAATTAAGATGAATAAAGTCTTATGCTGGTTGTTACTAATAACACTAAATGAAAGAAACCTAACAGCCAGACAGAGGTCTGACAGTACTATGAACTGAGAAAGACGTACTTACTTAAAACTCTTTTATTAGATCAACTCTTGAATCATCCAACGCACACACACTAATCGTATCACAATAATGAAGAAAAAAACCTAATCACATAGAACGAAGCTCTCCCTACGCACATCAACAAAAAGCTCTCTCTATACAACAACAAACGCTCTCTCTACGTATCGTTGAACGCGCCTATTTATACTGGCTACCACCACGTCATGACTTACACTCATTGCCAGATCTCATTCAGCGGGAGAAATAACATCTCGTTCAGTAAGAAGATAATTTACATAGTAAAATAAAATAACCAGAGATAGTAAAAATCAAAAGGAAAGTGAATCGAGAGTATACGTTACAACCTTTATAGAGAACAACTGCAACGGGTCCATGATGCTCTGGACCAACGCTACCTAGCGCACGTAAATAAGAAGCAGACGTTGCTACAAGTGGATAATCCCCTAACTAACACTTCCCGAATGATCCGCCGGAAGTTAAAGGAATTGGTAAGAGTTAAGGACCTACCTCATTCTCCATACATTTCGAGTCTTGCCCTAACCGATTACCTCATGTTTTGCTCCATGGTCCATTTCCTACAATAACGGCACTCTGCTTCAGTGGTGGATGTTGAATCTGGCATCAGAGATTTTCTGTGCTCGAAGCTTGCTGAGTGGTACCTTCGTTGGATCATGGCGCTGATAGGACGTTGGCAAAGTTCTGTAGAAAACAACGTCCTGTATTTTGCCAAAATAGGTGAGCGTGCAAGCATCATTCACCTTTTTAGCTCCAAACGGGACGAACTTTTGAATCCCCCTGGTATGAGAGCTCTCCCTTTCCTAATTTAGGGACACTGGTTCCACGTAGGAGGGAAAGCGAGAGCCGTACGGCAAGAACATCATCCATACCGTATGCAGGACTCGAGCACTGAGCTCAAATCAAGATGTGGCAAATACACCATACGGCTTGCTAGTCTCGAACCCATACTAAACTCAACCGATTTGACAGAAACCTGTGTCTCTGACCATGTATTACTAGAGCTCAGGATATAAAGTAAAGCAAGAGCAAAGAATACCAAGAAAAGAACGGCTGGATGGCGCCTCAGAAAATGGACTGACAAAGAGATAAATATGCATGAATTCAAAGAGACGATATACATATATGCAGGGGTTAGACAGAATAATGTGAACACTACGCTCAGAGACGTGACTTTTAATGCAGCTGCGTGCGTCGCAACACGCAAAGGTATACAAAACTTTTTGGCTGTAATAGCTTTGTTTAGAACCTCAGGGTCCTGTTTAAGTGTATTTAAAGTGTCTTGTTGCAAAATTTCTTTCGGGGTGTCGACGGAGGGTCTGGTACGATTCGTCCAACGACGATTGGTCCAATGCCGATTCGTCCAATGGACAATTGGTCCAAAGGTACGATTCGTCCAATGGGACGATTGGTCCAATGCCGATTCGTGGTCCAATTCCGTCTTATCTGTCCGAAGTGCTACTCGTGTTATAAAAATCTCAGCTGTTCCGATTGTATCTCCGATGTTATACGAAAGTACCGGTAGTACAAAGAATGTAAAATAATGTTACATTTCATGCGTAATATTGTGGCTATAGATGTTTTTTTTTTTTTTTTTCGGAATCGCGTTTCTTTGTTATACTGTCCTTGCTGCCGTATGAAGTTACTGATGTACGAGCCGTTCAATCAACTTCAATGTTTCTCTTTTGCATGAAATAATATAAAATACTAGTTTTTCGTTTCTGTTTGTAGCATGCAGTGAGGTTCCGCCACCCGAGTCCACTTATTCCGGAATAAGTGGACTCGGGTTCGAGCCCCGGCGTGAACAAAAATGACGGAGAAATTTACTTCATTATACAAGTTAATATTGCGTTTTTACAAGCACGAAATATTATTTCACAGGCCCTAGGCCTATGCCTTTTTGACAGTTTTTATCCTACCGTTGTTAGATTCATAACGTTTACCTACCAAGAAAACTTACTAATGTTATGCTAGTATTTTTTAACTTTACTTAATATGTAAACGTTAGAATATGACATCAGTAGAATAAAAAGTGTTAAAAGGCCTAGGCCTAGGTCTTATGAATTAATATTTAGTGCCTAAGTAAAAGAGTTATGCTATTAACTTGATTTGGTGTACAAACGTTATGAATATGACATTGGTAGAGTAAAAACATTTAAAAAGGCCTAGGCCTTAGGAATTAATATTTCGTTCTTAAGTAAAAGCGCAATATTATTAACTTGATTTGTTAGGTAAACGTTATGAATGTGATATCGGTAGAATAAAAACGGTAAAAAGGCCTAGGCCTAGGTCCTGTGAATTAATATTTAGTGCCTAAGTAAAAGCGCAATGCTATTAACTTGATTTGATACGTAAACGTTATGAATATGAAGTCAGCGTATTAAAAGCTGTTAAAAAGGCCAAGGTGTTGGGCCTATGAATTAATTAAGTTATAAAAAATATTACAAGCTGGACATGTTATGTAAATATTTAGCACCTAAGTAAAAATTCAGCGTTTTTAAAAAATCCCACCTAATCGTCTTTTTCTGAACACAGCATGAGTCGTGCTAGGTGCCTTGTAAAGACATGAAAAATGATGACAAGACACGGCCTAGGTGCATTGTAAAGACATAAGAAATGATACGATGAGTGCTTTTTATTAGGTTTTATAAAATGTTTACAAATACCAAATATCTAGGTTGTAACTTAAAATCTTCTAAAAAGGCCTGCCGCCTAGGTGCCTTGTAAAGACATGAGAAATGATACGATGAGTGCCTTTTGTAAGGTTTTACAAAAAGTTTACAAATACCAAATATCTAGGTTGTAACTTAAAATATTCTAAAAAGGCCCGCGCCTAGGTGCTTTGCAAACAGCTGAGAAATGCTCCATTGAGTGCCTTTTACCAGGTTTATGTAAAATGTTTACAATTACCAAATATACGGAAATGATCTTTCAAAAGGATATAATAAGCAGAATAATTTAAATAATTATTCCTTTCTGGAAAATAAAACAGTTTACCGTTGGTAAGATGATACCATTGGACGAATCGGCGTTGGACCGATCGTACCATTGGACGAATCGGCATTGGACCAATAGTACCATTGGACGAATCGGACATTGGACCAATCGGCATTGGACCAATTGTCCCTTTGGACGAATCGGCATTGGACCAATCGTCGTTGGACGAATCTTCCGGGACCGGTCGACGGAATGAGCGATCTAACGGACTTTGAAAGAGGGCTTATTGTTGCTGGCCGGTCTCGACGGAATGAGCGACCTAACGGACTTCGAAAGAGGGC
Organism: Macrothele yani; assembly: GCA_039090855.1. Classification (NCBI taxonomy): domain Eukaryota; kingdom Metazoa; phylum Arthropoda; class Arachnida; order Araneae; family Macrothelidae; genus Macrothele; species Macrothele yani. The sequence continues at coordinate 136,116,260 of CM077001.1, forward strand.
TTATTGTTGCTGGCCGGTCTCGGCAGAATGAATGACCTAAGAGACTTTGAAAGAGGGTTGACTGTTGCTTGTCGGTCTCGACGGAATGAACGACCTAAGGGACATTGAAAGAGGGCTTATTGTTGCTGGCCGGTCTCGGCAGAATGAATGACCTAAGAGACTTTGAAAGAGGGTTGACTGTTGCTTGTCGGTCTCGACGGAATGAACGACCTAAGGGACATTGAAAGAGGGCTTATTGTTGCTGGCCGGTCTCGGCAGAATGAATGACCTAAGAGACTTTGAAAGAGGGTTGACTGTTGCTTGTCGGTCTCGACGGAATGAACGACCTAAGGGACATTGAAAGAGGGCTTATTGTTGCTGGCCGGTCTCGGCAGAATGAATGACCTAAGAGACTTTGAAAGAGGGTTGACTGTTGCTTGTCGATCTCGACGGAATGAACGACCTAAGGGACATTGAAAGAGGGCTTATTGTTGCTGGCCGGTCTCGGCAGAATGAATGACCTAAGAGACTTTGAAAGAGGGTTGACTGTTGCTTGTCGGTCTCGACGGAATGAACGACCTAAGGGACATTGAAAGAGGGCTTATTGTTGATGGCCGGCTAGTTGATATCTCCGTGACAACAGTTGCCAAGGTAGTGGGAGTATCGAGAGAATAAGATCCCTTTGTCTTCCTCCTGCATTTCTCAAGGACCATGCATCATGACAGCATACCGTGTTCGTGGAGAAATCTTGTCTGCGAAACACAACAGCAGCCGGAAAACGACCCTGACTGATACAGCCAGGAGAGAATTAAAGAGGATTGTTACCCGTAATAAGAAGGCTACGGCGTCGGAAATCAGTGCGTAGCTCAATCTGCATTTCCAGATCTTAGTATTAACGAAACCAATGAGCAGGGAACTGCATAAACAGGATATTCATGGCAGATCTGCTATTGTAAAACCTCTGGTAACCCGGGTGAATGCACAGCGGCGACGACAGTGGTGCCAGGAGCAAACAACGTGGACAACTGATGCATAAAAGTGTATAATGTAGTCGGATGTATCCATATCCCCACTATTCCCCTCCGCACGACGTGTTTACATGTGGAGAACACCGTCAGAAGTGTACAACTCAGACTGCCTCCTCCTTACAGTGCAGCAATGTGGTGGCTCTGTCATGCTCTGGGCGGTCATATCATGGTTTTCAGCAGGTTCCCTGATCACCTTGAAAGGACGAATGATTGGCAAGGCGTATGAAACCATTTTGGCCGACCAAGTCCATCCAATGGCTCAGGCATTGTTTCCTGCAGGGGATGCCATCTATCAAGACGAAAACGCCCCATTTCACAGAACTCGGAATGTCCAATCATAGTTTGAGGAACATGAGGAGTAACTTTCACACTTTCCTTGGCCTTCCCAATCACCAGACTTAAACATGATCGAGCCATTGCGGTCTGCGTTGGAAAACAGAGTAAGATATTGTTATCCTCCTTCTGCATCTCTCAAGAACCTGAAGCAGTTGTTCATGAAAAATAGTATAACATCCTACTAACCACCATCCAGGATTTGTATGAGTCCATTCCATGGAGGATTCAGGCGGATTTGAAAGCCAAAGGTGGTCTCACACCCTATTAGGTACGTAAAACCTTCTTTTCCTACGTGTTCACATTATTCTATCCAACCCCTGTATATACTAAGCAAGAAACAAAAGCAATGCAAAAATTATTGTCCATAAGTTATCCAATTTAGAATTTACAAAAAAAAAAAACAAGATCCGTGTGAATGCCTATAAGCGTAAGAGATTAAAGTATTGCAGAAAATCTTGGCAGCTGTTTTTTGTGGCTTTATCGAGGGCCGAAACAATCACGATTCTCTCATTTCTACAAAGATCAAAGTTGAGACCGAAACTTGTTGGAAGCGGGAGCAATCTTGCTGCATGACAACGCCACGTGTCATGGTGTAGGATCGGTATGGGGATCTTTGTCGAAATATGGCTGGAAAACTTTATTCTACCCGCCATACAGCCCTGATCTCCGTCCACCCGACTTTGATCTTTTCCTAAAGTTAAAAAATTGGCTCTGAGGCAATCGATACGAATCGTTGGACGAACTTTCATTGGATGTGACCTAGGTAATACGACAGCTGAACAAAGATGGCGTACTACGGGGCATCTCTGACCTACCTCACCGCTGGCAAGTTATCATTAGCAGCGGAAGGCAATAAGGTAAGTTTTTTCGTTACTTCACACTTGTCTCAAAAATGGACAGTGTGCAGAGCTTTTGTTCTGATCCCCTTACAAACCCGATATCTCATGTTCGACAGACACCAGACTGAAGCACAAAACAGATTTTCAAGAGAAATACATAGCATTCACTGTTAACTAATACGAATTGCTTCAACACATTACCATTATATACTGTACACTAATATTGCATTCAATGAGAAGAAATGACAGAACGTTTTGCCTTGTTGAGGTTTAAAGAAGCAAACCCAAGCTACAAACCAGCTACGCCGCCCCGGTGGCGCAGTGGTCTAAGCGATGGCTTCTGATCATTTGCACGGAAGGGGTCCGGGTTCGAATCCCGGTGAGGCATGGATGTTGTGTTTGTCTTACGGCACTGGCTCTCTCCGTTCCCTGGAACCAGTGGCCCTAAATTAGGAACGGGCGACTGCTTATAGCCCATTGAGTTGCTCACGGTGGTCGTTAAACCTACAATCAAAAAAAACCAGCTACAAAAACAGCATGGCTCCAGTTGAACGAAGAATAGGTCTAAAACACCTAGTGGGGCAGAAAAATAAAAAAAGTGAAAATAGCCAGCACCTTGTTAAAAGATACGCCCAAAAACCACGAAGGAAAAAGAATGCTGTGCAAACACAAGATAAATTTACTAGAGAAAATAACAGCAAGAAATAACTTCCCAAATCCTGAGAGCCGCCCCCGGCCGCCCCGGTGGCGCAGTGGTCTCAGGCGTTGGCCTCTGATCATTCGTCCCTAAGGGGTCCGGGTTCGAATCCCGGTCAGGCATGGATGTTGTGTTTGTCTTACGGCACTGGCTCTCTCCCTTCCCTGGAACCAGTGACCCTAAATTAGGGACGGGCGACTGCTTATAGCCCATTTGAGTTGCTCACGGTGGTCGTTAAAATTCCAATCAAAAAAAAAAAAAAAAAGAGCCGCCCCGGTGGCGCAGTGGTCTAAGGCGCTGGCCTCTGATCATTCGTCCGTAAGGGGTCCGGGTTCGAATCCCGGTGAGGCATGGATGTTGTGTTTGTCTTACGGCAATGGCTCTCTCCCTTCCCTGGAACCAGTGACCCTAAATTAGGGACGGGCGACTGCTTATAGGCCATTGAGTTGCTCACGGTGGTCGTTAAACCTCCAATCAAAAAAAGAAAAAAAAATCCTGAGAGCCTCCAGGAAGTTTGACCCATCACAACTAAAGCCCCACAACCAAACAGCAGGGTAACAAGAGCAGCGCCCTCTAGCGGCCATAAAAACAACTAACCATACCCGCAATCTCAGCAGGAATCTGTAGCTACGCCCTTAGCTACCACAACAAACAAACTAAATTATGCCACATACCTATACAAGAAATGTCAGATTAAGACTGCGCAAACCCACAGTACGGAATTCTAATAGGGACCCCTGGAGTTCAGTATATCTGTGCTCACCTTCTGTAATAAGTTACCTAAAATTGCACTTTTCTTTCCCACCACTTTAATTATTAAAATTATACTCTTTATATGTAATGCTTTTAATTTTTTTTTTATTTTTATGTTTTTTCTGTAAATTATTTTTATCTTTATAAACTCTTTTATATCAAAGCAATGGGAATCACTAAAATAGTTTAGACTCTGTTTAAGATGTGAATTACTATCATCATGTTCTGAACTTCTATAAATAGCTTTGATTCAGAAAATTCATGTTAGCCACTAAAGTATTTAAAATAAGTCTGAAAACCTAAGACCATATTTTAGTACTATTTTTCTTTATGCTATAGCTTTAAGGCCTTTTTTTTTTTTTTTTTTTTTTTTTGATTGGAGGTTTAACGACCACCGTGAGCAACTCAATGGGCTATAAGCAGTCGCCCGTCCCTAATTTAAGGTCACTGGTTCCAGGGAAGGGAGAGAGCCAGTGCCGTAAGACAAACACAACATCCATGCCTGACCGGGATTCGAACCCGGACCCCTTACGGACGAATGATCAGAGGCCAGCGCCTTAGACCACTGCGCCACCGGGGCGGCGATTTAAGGCCTTAGGTGCTTGGTTATTAACAAACTGAACTATAAGTACTTTAACATGTTTTACGAAAAGGGATTCTTGGTTACATACCTCTGCTATCCTAAGAACTTGAGAAATAATGATGTTACTGTACCAGTAAATGTGTTTATTAATTTTGAATTGAAAATTACTTCTTTTATCATACAAACTAATGACGATTTATTCAGATTAAAAAATATATCTTAGAAATCCAGTTCATATATAAACGAAATATACACCGTCGTATCAGAATAACACGACCATCTACCTAATGATGGGAATAACCACTCTTGACGCAGATGACAGCGGCGAGACGGCGTGGTATGGACTGAATGAGGCCCTGGAAGGTTGCCCGAAGCCCAGTTGTCCATGCAGACTGCAGAAGAGCACGGAGCGCAGATGATGTGGTTGTGGGTCGGCACGTCGAGCCTGTCGATCCAAATAGTCCCACAAGCGCTCTATGGGATTGAGATCAAGCGATTTCGCTGGCCAAGGGAGAACGCAGACATTGCTGTCGTGTTCCTGGACACATTCACGCACCCCGTTAGCGACGTAGCACTGCGCATTGTTCTGTTGGTAGACACCATCACCACCAGGGTAAATGTCCAACATGAAGAAATGCGCGTGGTCAGCGAGGATGGACAGGTAGCCATTGGCGTTTTGGGACCCATCCAGCGGTACCAGCTATCTCAGGTCATACCAGGAAAACATCCTCCACCCATGCACACTACCACAGCCGGGCTGTACTTGACCGACAAGCGTGTCCGAGTGTTGGATTTCGTGTGTCTGACGCCGTATCCGTCACCGCCCGTCACTTCTGTGGAGTAGAGGCCTCGATTTGTTGAAGGCAACCTTTATCCACTCTTCTACTGTCCAATGACGGTGGTCCCATGCGAACTGCAGGCGTCATTGTCGATGGACCTGGGTTAACATAGGCGACTTGACGCAGTTTCTTCGACTCCAGAGACCCATGCACAACAGGGTTTGCTCTACTGTAATCGGTGACACGTAACTGGGTGGCTCGGCGTTCATTTGCGTTTTCAGTTGCACCACTGTTGCGCGTCGATTGCCCTTTACCAATCATGGAGAGTCGATGGCCTTTAGGACTCCATAGTTATGACGTCGGGAGGTACTCGGTGGTCCATTCTTGGTGCACTCTTACTACAGCACTTCGCAAACAGCACTCGAAGTCTGCTGTTTCTGAAATGCTTCCATCTTTGGCTGCGGTAGCCGATGATCATTCCTTTTTGAACGTCCGTCAAATCACTACCTCTACCCATTGTGCTGACGTCACGCATTATGACTCATCTGTCCTGGCAGACCGCTTATATCTCCGTGTAATCGACCTTGTCACGTGCATTCTGTGACGTGCACTGTGATTCCGGGGGTGGTCATGTTATTCTGATACGACCGTGTGGGTGACAAATCGTGTGGGTGACAAATCGTGTGATCGAAACTCTGTGCCGCAGAACGCAGAATCAAGTTGACGATAAAGAGAGAAAAAAACATACGAAACTTACATTATGCTTTTTATCTTCAGCGAAATATTTGTCTACGTAAAGACGGCCAACAGCGAACTCCAAAAGTTGAGCTACTTTTTCTATGCATGTGACCTCCAGTTTCTCTGGCTCCTCAACTCCGCTGTGAAGGCTAGAAAACTCGAATGCGTTCTCTCTAAATTTTTTTGTTGTATGGCTGCCCAATTTCTTAAGTAACTTCCATCCCAAGTAATTCGCCAGAACTCTAAAAAAAACACAATTAAAGTTCAAAATTCAATGATCTGATTTACTTTTTATCGATGTGTAAAGTAATAAAATGAACACACATAAGTACTTCGATTTTCATGAACATCAACGGCGCGTATTATTAGAACTGTGAAGTACTGTCATTTGCAAAAGTTTAAGACCACCTGTCAATTTATTGAAAATTAAGATTTTCAAAGAAACAACTATTTACTAGTCAGAGATATTTTAAACAAATGACACCACAGATGAATATTTACATTCATTAGAACACAAAACAACCGAAATCAGTACTTTGTACACTATCTACCAACAACTAATTGGACACCTGTGATAGCAAAGGAAAACGAAGTTTATTGACCTTCAATAGTTGGTGGAAACTCCACGAGCGGCGACCCTCCGGGGCATACTCTCAACCAGGCGTTGTACGACGGCTTGCGGTATTTTCTTCCACTCGGCTTAGAGAAGACAGGTAGTTCCTTCACCAATTTCGGACGGTGGGGCACGCCTTCCGTTGACGCTCCAACTCGTCCCAAAGGTGCTCGATATGGTTACCAAGCCATGGTGGACCTCGCAACATGACAGGTGGCATTGTCATCCTGAAAGTAACATGGGTTCACCCCGTAAAACTGCCACAACGTAGGAAGCGCATGGTCATCCAAAATGGTGCAGTAGGTCTCGGCGTTGAGTCTACCAGGAACTGCGACCAAGGGCCCCGTGCCATACCAGGAGAAACACCCCAATAGCATAATTCCACCGGCGCCGAACTTCACAGTTGGCACAATACATTTCGGCAGGAGGCGTTCTCCAGGCATACGGCAAACCCAGACCCTGCCATCCGAACGGTAGAGGATTAACCTTGATTCGTCGCTCCAGAGAACCTGTTTCCACTGTTCAACGGTCCACTGTCGACGTTCTTTGCACCACGTTAGCCGAGCAGCGCTATTGGACTTGGTGATCAAAGGCTTGTGGGCGGCAGCACGTCCATGATAACCGAGCAGATTGGCTTCCTTACGGATGGTATGCATCGAAAGAACACTCCCGGATGCCTGTTGAAACTCATCGCGGATGTGGCCTATCGATTTGGTGCGGTTCTTCCGAATTTCTCTGGCCAGCACCCGTCGGTTTCTAACTCCCAGTTCTGTGGATCTGCCGGGTCGGGGCACATTCCGACAGTCACCTCTCATCTTCCACTTGCCAATCACGTAGGCCACTGTCGATTTTGGGTACTTCAATTCGCTGGATATGTCACGTATGGATCGGCCATTTCTGTGATACCCGACGATTACACCTTTCTCAAAATCAGAGAGCTCCGAACTGCATGATATCTTGCATGCGACTGGTTGCGTTGTTGTTTCCCACACGATATTTAACAGCGGCGGCCGTGACGTGTATCAGGATCACAGATATCGTCGATTGCAGGAGTGTCCAATTACTTGTTGGTAGATAGTGTATAACCACCTTTGTTTTTCATAACGGATAGAATACGATGTGGCATACTCTCAATGAGGGATTTGCAGTAGTCACTTGAAATGTCTTTGCACCACACGTACTTTATCACGTTAATCAAAGCGTGTGAATTTGATAGCTGCTTTTCTGCGGCCTTGTCTTTTAAAATTGTCCACAAATATTCGATGGGGTTAAGATCGGGACTATTACCAGGCCAGTCAAGCACAGTTATGATTTTCCTCTGCAGGTAGTCCTTTACCGTCTTTGATCTGTGGCATGGGGCACCATCCTGCATAAAGATTGTGCATCTGTTCACTTGCATATGAGTTAACAGCTTCTCACGTAACATTGCCACATAAAAAGGACCAGTCATGGTAGTGCCTGTCGGCAAAAAGGATAATCAAGCAGTACAGGATGTCGACATAGCACCCCATATCATCTGACTAGGCGGATGTCTCACGGTGCTAACGGTGTATTTTCATCAATTCTTTCGCCCATCGGTCGCCGAACATGTGCTTCACGTGATTAAATTTGACGCACAGTTGATTCATCGGAAAAAAGAACTTGGCTCCAATTTTCAGCAGTCCACGGTTGATGACGCTTCGCAAATTGCAGTCACAGAGGTTAGCCTGGGTTTAAGTGCAAGTTATAAGACGTTAATCCAAAATATTTGCAAAGACGTCGGGAAACAGTGCTGATACTAATATCAGACCCTTTTGAATGTAGAAAGGCCTTAATTTTCTAGCACGAACTTCTAGGAGAACGCATAACTATTCGCCTTATGGTACTGTCATTACGTGGGGTTGTGTTTCTTGGACATTCACTTCTCTTTCGGTCGGTAAATGCACGTGTATCTCGATATTTCATGATCGCTTTATGAACTGCTCATAGTCACCTTTCTGCTTATGTCACGTTCGGAGTATCCTTCATGACAAAAAGTCACTATTTGTGTCCTCTGAGTAACACTTAATGACTCCCTTTTGTCCATCTTTCGCTATATTGAAAAGACGTACAAAACCTCTCAGCATGAAATGAAAACCAGAAGCAAACTAACGCTCGCACGCTTCCCCCAACTCTATCAACAGCTGGCGCTGTAGGATGATGCAACACCGACAGGAAGTTGAGTAATACAGACAGTAGCTGACGCAATCGGCAGAAATCTCCTAATACCAGCAGGTGGTCCTAAACTCTTGATAAAAATTACTGTAATGATCACAATTCTGCGACAGAATTGAAATAATCATATACAGGGTGTTTCTCTTTCAAAGAATCAGTATTATTTTGCGACAGACTCTACTTGACACGTGGTTTACAACGCACCTTAGTTCATGGGAATGCAACACCATTCATAATAAATGCAGGAAATGTCCTCCACCAACATCCAAACACACTCGAACGTGACGCTGCGTATTATTGAAGGTCCTCCGCAGCATGTCCTCATCAATAGTCCGGATTGCTGCTCTGATGTTGCTTTCAAAGTCTTCGAATGTACAAGGCTTATTGCTGAAAGCATAACACTTCAATTATCCCCATAAGAAAAAATCCGGAGAAGTCAAATCGGGTGAACGAGGTTGCCACAGCCATTTTGAAATCATTCGGTCACCGAAGAAAGAGGTAATTTTTCTCATGCTCACACGGGACGTGTGGCATGTCGCTCCATCCTGTTGAAAGTACCCACGTTGTCAAATCGATGTCTGTTTGGCGCACAATTTGTCTGAAAGTGTTCACATATGACGTCGAGCTTACTACGCTCCTAAAGAAAATGGGTCCAATTATTCGGGACACAGAACTGCCAACACCGATTTTTGCAGGATGTAATGAGGTATCGTGCAGTTATTGTGGATTATCTGTAGCCCAGATGCGGGAGTTTTTTGGGAATTGGCATACCCGTCGAAATAAAACCATGCTTCGTCAGTGCACCATATGAGATCCAAAATGTTCGGAATTGCGAGTAAAAATGTCAGTACCAGTGACACTAAGACACACGCTTTTCAAGATCTGGTTATTGCAACTCTTGCACCGCAGCCATATAGTACAGATGAAGCAACGCTTTCTTCGCGACTCTTTTGGCAGGTGGAAACAGAATACCCAGTTTCTTGTGACAAACGTCGTAGTGACTTTTTCGGCGATGCCAGCAGCCTGTGCTTCACCTCTTTGATGTTTTCTTCCGCTAAAGGAGGACGTCCGCCACTGTATTGGTTCAAAACACTGCCCGTGATTTCAAATTTCTTCGCAGACCTGGCGATGTACCGTTTGTCTGGTGCTTTTCTCCCCCAAACTTCTCCAGGAATTCACACTGTGTTACCTCTATAGACTATGTTATCCTATAACTTTTCACTATAAACATCCTCTCCGCAACGGTATACACAGCCATCCTGAACGACGTTCAACGACACAGTAAAACACGCAGATTAAGAATAATTTACACGCCAACATCATACAAATTATACCCCAGATACACAAACATGACTGACACACGCGCAAAATCTCATATTCCGCCTATTCATCCGAAAACGGAGACCATGAAGCAAAGTTTAAATTACATTGGCCCACACTACTGGAACTCATTACCTACGGAATTAACTTCTTTAAATAATTTTAACCTTTTTAAAAAAAACTAAAAAACTTTATAATCAATTGCAGCTCCTCAAATTAATGATTACAGTGGATGGGAACTGTGACTAATATTACGACTTATATATCGTGATGTAAATTGCTTTTTCAATGGTATTATCTGTAATGTTGTAATGTTTATTATCTGCTCATATATCATTACCTTTTTTTTTTTTTTTTTTTGTTACGATGATACTCTTGTTTGCAATTACAACTACTGACCTCAGTGTAAAACTAGCCTAGGGAAAATGAGACCCTGGCTGGCCTTTTTCCCCTGCTTTCTTGCTGTGTATTGTTTCAACTGATATATCTGTAACACTGGTTATTTTTTTCTTTGGCTCAGCAAAATAAATGAATTGAATTGAATTGAATTGCCACCGGACAGAATTATCGTGCCTGGCCATCTGGTGGAGTGACGCCACGAAGAGTCATCGCCTTATCAGGAATGTCGCTCAGACGCATGTCTCAAGGATCTGAGTAAACGTAGTGTATCAATTTAAACGTAATATTTCTATGTAGAGTGGGAAGAAAACAATAGTTTGTTCATAAACAAAGACATCGCTCTTTCCACGTTTATCAACACATAGCAACCGAAAAATTGTTATCCGGCTACAGCTGGGATCGTATCCCAGATATCTCGATATCTAGCCGAGTGCGTTTGCCTTACGTTACAATGGCCAACAATCAACGGCGCTATGTACGCTTATTGTCCATTGTAGCGTAAGGCGAACGCACTCGGCTAGATATCGAGATATCTGGGATACGATCCCAGCAGTGGCCGGATAACAATTTTTCGGTTGCTGTGTGTTGATGAACATCGAAAAAGCTACGTATTTAGAGGATTTTCAATAGTTTGTTCTTTGGGGGGGGGGGGGTACCTAGTGAAGAAACATCCTATATAATAACACTAATAGAGAAAGTACAATAAAAGATTCTACCAAAAAAGGATTTCTACCACGCCAATTTTTCACGGATGAACAGGAATTTATATCGTGAATATCCTGACGGCTGACCTGTCTCGAAAAGTAAGGCTTTCCAACTAAAAGCTTCCGTACGGAATTATAAATGGATTCCGTGTGCCACCTCCACCAAAGACAAAACGTGGACTATTTGCTGTGCCATTCCGCAGGATTGAAGCTGGAGGGAAATCTGCGTTATGCAAAATGTGACGTTCGCAACTTACTGAAGAATGCCCGGACAATTTTAAATTATGATTTCTTTCGTGCTTTGCAAGATTGTAATTATCACCTTTAATGCACTATGATGTTAACGCACAATGATGTCATAGCAATTCCTGTAACTCGATCTACTGTCTGTAGGGACGTGCTTACATATAAATAAAAATAAATAAATAAATAAATAAATAAAAGAGCATAGCAATTTCCACAACACATCTACTATCTCCACTCTTTGTGTGCTTTTCACCTCTCCCCCCCCCCCTCCCCCAACTCTTTACCTTGCTTTTTTTATTTTAATCTGACTCACCGTAAGCGCTGCCAAAACATACAAGCTGTTTGTAGAAGTAATGTGCCGTTTAGTAAGAAAATATCGAACCGAGAACTAACAGACTTTTACGTAGGAAACAGGAATTCTAGAAGAAGAAGTGAATTTAGAGATATAGCGATGAGCCATTCCATTATGACCACTCCCAGCCTAGAGAAATGAGCGCGCCTGAAGACTGAACGGTGGCGCAGGTGAGACCACAGTATTTGCCATTTTCTTGTAGGACTTCCGTCCACAGTGAGTAGAGCACCTACAGCGAGATCGCCTTTTGGGCAGGACACAGAAGCGGAAGGAATGAGAGCAAGTCTAGCGACTTTGACAGAACAGTTTGTAGTGAGATTAGAGTACAGTAGATGGCGCCACCGTACAAGTACGATGTTGCACACAGAAGGGTGAGATAATTTCAGGGGTAGGCATAGGAAATGATACCCATTTAACCAGTGGGTCCAGCCTGAGGGCCGTCACTTAACGTGCTCTTCCGATGCACGGCGGATATTCGGCGATTGTTAGTAAATCACACCATCTCTGAAAGATCAGCCCAGGTTCGAACCTGAGGACCCGGCATTGATAGTCTGACTCGCTAACCACTAAGCCATCCGCGGCTCGGTGACGCAGGTGAAATGCACAGTGCAGTATTTACACAACTCGAGCATATATTCTGACTCCAAACACTGTACTAACCGGCTTTCGGTTAGTACAGTGTTTGGAGTCAGAATATAGGAAAGGCTGCCGATTTATCGGAGTTTGATAAAGAAGAAATTATGGTGGCACTGCTCCTCGGAACTACGATCTCGAAAAGGGCGCGGCTTGTGGGTTGTTCACGTGCCGTTGTAGTGAGTACGTATCAAAAGTGGTGCATAGATGGCCAAACAACGAACCGTCGTCCAGCTGTTTGTCATCTACAGCTCATTGATGCCAAAGGGAAGCGGAGACTGTCGCGCATTGTTCACAGCGACCGCAGGGCCACAGTGCAACAAATCACCCGCAGCTACAACAGTGGTGATCACGGCAATGTGTCACAGCACACAGTTCGTCGCAGCCTTCTGCGCATGGGCTTGCGTAGCCGAAAACCCAGCCGGGTTCCCATGTTCACTGCACGTCATCGCCAACAACACATGAAATGGTCCCAAGATCATCGAGATTGGACCGTGGATGATTGGAAGAAAGTGGCCTGGTCTGACGAATCAAGATTCCTGGTGCATCACGTGGACGCCCGAGCGCCGATACGCCGATTGCTAACGGAGGCTATGGCACCTGGATGCACTGTTGGGCAGAAGCAGGCCAGCAGCTGCGGTGTTATGCTGTGAGCAATGTTTTCTTGGGATACTTTAGGTCCCATTATTCCAATAGCACAATCTCTGACAGCTGTCGGGTATCTGAACATCGTTGCGGATCAAGTTCACCCATTCATGGCAACTATGTTCCCTGCTTGTGATGGCCATTACCAACAGGATAATGCGTCATGCAACACTGCCAGAATCGTCAAGTACGAGGAACATGCTGGTGACTTTCTGTTAATGCTCTGGCCTCCACATTCACCTGATATGAACTCAATCGGACATTTGTGGTTCGACTTGGAAAAGCGGATTCGCGCTAAATGACCACCACCCTGAAATGTACGAGAACTGGAGGACCTGCTGTTGAATTTATGGTATCAGATTTCGCAGGATACCCATCGCCACCTCATCGAATCGATGCGTCGCCGAGTGGCCGATGTTTTGCGGGCTAAAATGGGTACTACAGCTTGTTAGGTAGGTCGTCATAATATAATGGCCCATCGGTGTATGCGTTATTTCCGAAAACAGCATGCTACTTCAGGCATACATTGAAAATCTCCATTGTAAGGGACAAGTAGTGTGTTGACGTGTTGCGAGCGGGGATATGAGTTCTAAATCTGTAAGATTGTGGTGTATCTTTAAAATTTTGGTATATGTGATGTGAAATTTTCCTATTTAATTGTTTTCTTTTATTCTTTCTTTTTCTGTTTTCTCTGTTCATATGGCCGGCTCCCCATATGACGTCGTGTTTTCCTGTTTAGTAAGTTTTGTATTGCTTTTTCTAGGAAATGAGAAACTTGCTAATTGCAATTTGATCTAGAAAGTTCTTAGTTGGTATGCGATACTTTCTACGTAATGTCTGCTCTTGGACGCCCATTAAGGGGGAGGCATTTGCCTATCCTGGAAATCGCTCCAAGCCTTTTCTGTTCTTGGAAGGTTCATCAGATATTTTCGCGATAACACTAATTCTCAGTGTTATTCTTTCTGTACAAATTCTGGATGCGTGTGAATGCTGTAAAAATAGCCGCGGATGGCCTTAGTGGTTAGCGAATCAGACTATCGATGCAAAGGTCCTCAGGTTCGAACCTGGGCTGATCTTTCAGAGATGGTGTGATTTACTAACAATCGCTGAATATCCGCCGTGCATCGGACGAGCTCGTTAAGTGAAGGCACCCAGGCTGGACCCACTGGTTAAATGGGTATCCTTTCCTATGCCCCCCCCCCCCTGAAATTCTCTCAGCCCTCTGTGTGCAACATCGTACTTGTACGGTGGCGCCATCTACTGTACTCTAATCTCACTACAAGCTGTTCTGTCAAAGCCGCTAGACTTGCTCTCATTCCTTCCGTTTCTGTGTCCTGCCCAAAAGGCGATCTCGCTGCAGGTGGCCGGGACCTAAACTCTACTCACTGTGAACGGAAGTCCTACAAGAAAATGACAAATACAAAATGCAGTAAAAATAGAAAAAACGATAATTTCCTGTAAAAAAAGCAGAAATTTACAATGAGAAGTAATAATGATGTTTTCCATTGCATGTTGAAGAACAGTGTACGTAAGAACAGTATGGAGATGTATGAAAGGCGAAAAAATGAAAAATATGCCATCTTCTGCATCTGCTATTCACTGCTAGCATGGACTTCCATGGGAAGGGGGAAAGAAGGGTGGGCGGCTTGCGCTTCCCTAGAAATCAGACTGTACTTTAAGTTCTTCGGAAGCACTACAAAGATTTTCGCCTCAACATTAATTCTGATTGCTAATTTTTATGTTGAACTTCTGGAGTTGTACGTGCGCTTAGTAAAAACACTGGGAATTTGCAGTAGAAAATAATGATATTACAATTTGGCACTGCGCATTGGAGCACAGCATACCTGAGTACAGTGTATGGCAGTGCTAAAAACAAAGAAATGTAAAACATATCGTCCTGTACAACGACCGTTTGCTGCTGGACAAAAGGTTCTGCGAGTTTTTCCCAGAATTTGGCCTTGGGTGGGGTTTTTTTTTTTTCTTATTCTGGGTGACCATTGGCGTTTTGTGGTGTATGGGACACAAGGGACCAAGAAGCTCAGAAGAGCAGCAAAGAAAAAAAATTGTCCCAACATGCAACATACTGTCGAACTCAGTGTTGTTGGGTATTTTTTTTTTTGTTGTTGTTTTTTTGTGCAGGTTTTGGGCTGTCTGGTTTTCAATTAAATTTATCTGGGCGTGTGTAGTAGAAATGGTTAGAGGATACAGACGGCACAATGGAAGTTTACATATAATAGAATTCGGCACCGTAGGGTAATATACTGATTTCATTGTCCCGTTCCGCCAATCTGTCTTGGCTCCACGGGGACTTGTTGAGCACCTTGGATGTTATTTTGAAATGTTGCGACAATTATCCTGCCTTGAGACGCGGTTCGGACCCTGGCCACCCCAATGGCCCAGAGACCAGCCCGTGGTGACGTGCTGGCAGGCGACCTAGAATACCTTGTCTGGGTTCCCGCTCTGTCTGGCGGGATAGGTCGTTTCTTACTTTTTCGCTGACTGGAAGATTCCTTGCCCTCGAACTTTTTTTTTTTTTTTTTTTTTTTTTTTTTGGGAATAATTTCCCTTTATTTTCTTTTTTCAAACACCTACACACATGTATACACTGTCCTCATGCTTAGGACTTACAACATCAAGAGATAGCATAATTTATTTACAGAATATTTACATTGGTGGTTTCTTCGTCTGCTTTCCCACAGACTTCTACCCTCATTCATCTTCCGATTCGCTTTCGGTGTGCACGTTCACCTCCTGCGTTTCGGTCCCCGTTTGATTGGGGAAGATGGTATGTTGCTGGAGGGTTAGCCTTTCAACCAAAGCTATTATCCCCCTCCTGTTAACGGAAGATTGGATGAGCAGATCCAATCTTCGCGTTCTTTGCACACCTGGGATCAGTGTGTTTCTCCATTCGGCGAAGCCACTGCATTCAAGTACGCAGTGTTCTATGCTTGCCGTTCTCTTTCCACAGGGACAAGTGCAGTTCCTGATGGCAAATCTGCCTAGGTATTCAGGGCTGATGCCATGGCCACTGAGTACTTGATTCAGGAACTTATTTGTCTGTGCTCGTTTGGTCGAGACTTTCGGAAACACTCTGTGTGTCTTCCGCCCTGTCTCTCCCGTGTCCCATCTGACCTGCCATTCGGTCATGGTCCGACGTGCTAGTGCTGCGCGAATGCACCTTCGCGGCGTTCTGCATTGCACGTCGACCGTCTCTTTCAGCGTGGCTGCCTTCGCCAGCTGATCTGCCCTTTCGTTTCCTAGGGTTCCGACATGGCTTCGTACCCAGTGGAAACTGACTGCCCCATCTCCCTCTGCCCTCAAGAGGGTTTTGATCCTCTGGACGATGGGGTTTCTTCCCTGAATCTACTCAGAGCCTGCAGTGCTGCCTCACTGTCCGAGTAGAGTTTTATTCTTTCTTCACTACGCCTGGGGAGTGCCCAGGTGAGTGCCATCTCTATCGCCAGAAGTTCTGCCTGGAAGACAGAAGCGTTCTGCGATAATTTCACGCTTCCTGCAGTGGCTTCGTTCCCGTCCGAGAACGCACAGAAGCCTGCCCCCACTTGTCCCTTCAACTTTGAGCCGTCCGTGAACAGCTCATGCCCAACTCCCGTGGGTTTCTCCTTGTCCCACGGTGGGCAAATTTCCTCGGCAGGGTGGATCTGCCAGTCCACACTTTCCATCTCCATGTCGGAGGCTCGATGCGGCGCACCGAGAAGGTAGGCGTCCTCGCCTGACCTTAGGCAGTGCATTGCTGCCTCCCTTTCCACTACTAGGTCTGCCGGCTCGCACCCCGCCAGCACTTGGAGTGCTAGGGTTGACGTTGTGCGAAAACAACCGGTTATCCCCAGTAGGGCCAACCTTGGATTTGGTTTATCCTTCTTCATTCTGACTGTGGGGTTCCACCATGCCCCACTTGCATACGTCAGAATTCTTTCAATTCCTCTCTGATAGATGGCCTTCTTGGTTTTGCCCGTTAACCTCATGCCATTCAATCTATTGAGAATCACCGTGCACCTTGTTCTAAGGTGCCTCAGGTGTGGCAGCCCTGATAGACTCTGATCCAGGACCACACCAAGTATTTCATTTCACGCACCGCCTTGATAGTGCACCCTTGGAATCTGCACTGGGGTGGTGTTTTCATTACTCCTCTCTTAGCTATTGCTAGCAGAGTGGTCTTCTCAGGAGCGAAGCACAGTTTGCTTTCTCTGCTCCAATTTTCTAGCACATCCAAGGCCCTATGTGCTTCTCTTTTCGATCACGTGTCTCCCTGAGGCGGAGACCACGAGAACGAAATCGTCCGCATAGGCTTGAATCTCCACTGCGGGCCCCAGGTCTAGGTTCAGTGCTGAATCAGCAACTATATTCCACCAGAGCGGCCCGGAGTTGGATCCTTGCGGACACCCTCTATGGTACGAACGCGAGGATTGCCCATTCCCCGCTTCGAACTCGACTCTTCTATCAGACAGGTAGCTGCTGATCAGTTTGAACAGGTTCCTTGGACAGCCAAGTTCTTTAAGTCTGGTTAAAACCATTGGCCACCAGACACTGTTGAATGCCCCCCTCACGTCTAGTGAGATGAAGCAGGTATGGAGCCCCTCCGCTTTGTTCCTCTCTGCCCTCTCTCGGAGGCTGCGAATTGCCTGCGTTGCGCAACGCCCCGGAAGGAAACCAAATTGGTTCCTGTTTAGCTTTCCCTGCTCCATGAGGAAGCCAAGCGCTCTGTTCGTTATGAGCTTGTCCAGCACCTTGCTCCACGCCGAGAGGAGGCAGATGGGCCTATAGGCTGCGGGGTCATTTTTGTTCTTTCCGGTCTTGTTGAAAAGAACTAGCACCGCTGTTTTCCACAAGTCTGGGAAGATTCCCCTCCCGAGGCATTCGTTTAGGAGCGCCACAAAATACCCGGGATTTGCATAGTAGATTTCTGACTATGCTGAGGTCGAACCCATCCTTGCCTGGTGCTTTGCCCGTATTTAGACTGGAGAGGGCATTCTCCACTTCGTCTCTCGTGAAGGGGGGGTCCTCACCAGTGTCCGGCGGGATCCGACTTTCTTCCCTTATTTTTTTTTTGTTGAGGGGGAGTCCCCTTCTCCCTCGTCTCCTTGGAAGTGGTAATCCAAGAGACTTTCTACGGTACTATCAAGAGTCTTTGATAGGCTACCGTCTGCCCTTTCTACCGCTGCTAGTTTTAGCGGTTCGGTTATGGATCCCCTCGAGATCTTATAGGGGATCCCGAAAGGGTCAGCCGGAGTTTGAAACTCACACAGTTTTCTCCAGTAGGAGATTTTCGAGAGATTCAGTTCTCTCCTGTATGCTGAACGAGCCTTTTTATGCACTTCTGTGCACTCTCTGTCTTGCGGAGTAGCTTTTGCTCTTTGCAGAGCTTTCCTACTCCGCCTAGCTCTCGCCCTTAGAGCTTTTAGTTTCTCCGACCACCAGGGGTGGGGGTCCTTGGCTCCCCTTTTATTTCCCCTACTACTCTCGCATAGCGTTGTTATTTGACTGGTAAGTTCTTCAAAGAGGGAGTTGAGGTCCGACACTTCTGCGGCCTCTTCTTCCCTCCTACCTCCCAACAAGGTAGTTAACTTGGCTTTAAAAGCCCACCAGTCTAGATTCTTCATTAAGAATCTTTTGCGCTTGGGTCGGATGGGCTTTTCCGATCCCAAAACGAAAGATAGCGCTAGGTGGTCACTGCAGCTCTCGTCGTCCAGTACTTGCCAATCCTGGACAAGGCTGCGCTTTGAGACTCTGACGAGAGTCACGTCAATCCAAGAGGAGCCCCTCGCCCCTTGGAAGGTCGGGGTGCTCTCTGGATCGTTCAAGAAACTCAGGTCTGCCGCGTTGGCAAAGTCCACTAGTAGCTGGCCGCGTTCGTCCTCGTTCTGATTGCCCCAGAGAGGACTCTTCGCGTTGAAGTCGCCTGCTATTGTTATCTCATGACTGGGGAATTCCCCTAATAGAGCCATTAGCTCATTCAGCGTTTCTCTCAAATTGCCTGCCGGAGAACTGTATACGTTCACCATTAAAAATTTCGCATCACCACATTCCACGCCGAGGGCAACCACGTTCTCGGAGCATTTTATCTCGAGAACCGCTAGGGACGGGTCTTTCACGACCGTGGCCACCCTGGGCTTTGCCACCCTAGGGTGGTGGATCCGGTAGGAGTTAGGGAAGCCCACCACTCTTCCCCCTGTTCGAATGGTTCCTGCAATAGCAGAATATGAGCTTTTTGCTCAGTGGCTGTCACCAGGGCCTGTGTTGTTGCTGCCCGTGCGTGGTGCAGATTGATTTGAAGCACCTTAACGCCTCTCTTTGGTTTATTATCCATAATGAGTGCGTTCTTTTAGCAGAGCCAGTTCTCTGACAAGGCTTGGGCATTCCTTGTCTAGGCTCGAGTGGCCTACATCCACTCGACGCCTGAATCTCTTGTTGTTTGCCAAGCAGTTAGTGCAGACCGGGCTATTGCTGCACTCTTGGCGCTTGTGCCCGGTTTCCCCACACCGGGCACATCTATCCTGCTCTTCGGTGCACCTTGACCTAAAGTGCCCGAACCCGTTACACCTGTAGCAACGGACCTCCCTCAGATATTCCCTTACTGAGTGGACGGTCCATCCCACTCCGAGCTTGCCTCGCTTCATTACTTTTTTGAAGGTCAGTGGGTCCGCCTCTGCTACCCAGTGGCGTTTCCCACCCTTCACCTTCAACGAGAACTTGAGCTGGAGGCTGCTCTCCTCCAACTCTGGGTTCTGTTCCGCGAGACATTGCTCGACCTCTTCCCTTGACAGGTTTCCGTCTATCCCGTAGACGATAAACCTTGGATTCCTCTTAGCTGGCAATCTGGACCGAAGGTTCTCCTTCGTCACTGCATTGCTCTTTAGCTCCGAATCCAATTTCTCTATTTCTTTGGCGGAGGAGCATTCCACCATTACTCCTCCCCCATTGACCTTTCTAACTCCCTTAACCCCAATCTGGAGTTTGGCGGGGCAAATCTGAGTTTGCAGAACCGCCTTTACGTCTTCCGACGAGGGAGAACCCTTGTCTGTTGCGGGGTAAACGAGAAGCACGTGCCTCTTCTCGACCCTCTTGGGTGCCACCTTCTTGGCTACCTCCTTCTTACCCGTTTTTTGCTTAGGGGCCGTATTCCCCTTGCCTGGCTTCACTCGAGCCGCTTCGGCATATGTCTTTGGAGCCGCGCTAGCGTGCTCACTTCTTTCCTGGAGTCTCCCTTGGATGAGACTCATCTCTATCACTTGCTTGGTGCAAGCTGCTTGTAGCGAGTTCGCTACTTTCTTATCTTGGTTCTGGTGTTAACCAGAACCTTGTTTGAAGGATTCTCTAGAATCCTCTCCAACTCTTGGAAGAAGGAGTTGACTGCGCTTGCGAATTCCGACGGAATTTCTAAGTCGCAGTCTGCCTCAACGGGCTCACTTGGACCGGGGTTGAAGCCCCGCGTCCTCTGCCATCTCTCTACTCGGGTTGCTAACCGAGTGTAAGCCCTGGGACCTGTGTCCCTGGTCGGTCAGACTTAGAACGTTCGACAGTCAGGTGCTCAGCGGCACCCTGGGGTCCTTCCGCTGTAACCTGCACCTGACCCCGTTGGAGTGCGGGATTTGGCCTGATCCGTAGATCAGGGGGATCGGCACGACGACGACGTACCCGCTCGTATGTCAGAGTTGCGCACTTTGCTATGACCGTGGCTTGGACTTTGCCCTCACAAGGGCAGTTTTACCTAAGTCCAAACCCACTGCCTCGAAACCCTATTGTATATTCAGGGATCGAATTAAAAAAAAGATTTTTGAGGGGAGCAATTCACTCCCCTCGCTCTGCTAGCAGAGTCTATTGGAACAGCAGTCGATTTGATTCGCAATCAATAGCACAGTACTCACTCAACCGGCCTCTGACAAACGGCCGATCCACCGTAGGGTAAGGCGAACGCACTCGGCTAGTTATCGAGAGATTTGGGGTACGATCCCAGCGGTGTCCGGATAAAAAGTTGCTATGAAGCTTGTCCCACCAAAAAGTAATGCTCGCACATCACCCGTCGCCCATCCTGATTTCGAAGTCTAGCGACATCCCTGGGAGACGTTAAAAAACAACATGCTGATATGTCTAACCTCCATGATCTTTCCGAACATGTTGTTGGGATGAAGAGCTAATTAATCATTTGTGCTCAGTCGCAGAAAGTTCTCTGAGCATTTAACCTTGAACGAAATTTTTCTAAGCCCTACCCCTAAAGCTTCTTCCTATCGTTACGTTCACTATCCGATACTCATTCGTTCTGCGCTGGTTCGTTTTCCTTTCTGCATTTTGTGGAGTGTTGTGTTGTGGGCGTTCACATAACGTTTGCGCTTTACTTGGCATTTACAATCTTTGGCTCTTGGGTATTTACTTAGTTTTTACATTTTGAATAAAATTATTAGGTGTGCAACTTAATTCTCAGCCACAGGCACGACACGTTGACAGCAAATTATAGCAAATCGAATACGTTCCTAATCAGGAAAATAATCCCCGTCGTGTTGGATACATTTAAGCCATCGGTCAGGGAGCTGCCGAATGCCACTGCGGAAAAAAGAGGGATGTTTCGAGTTGATTAAGTTATCAATACTTGTGTGGACCTCCTCGACAGAAGTGAAGTGCGTATCACTCAGGTGATGTTGCAGGGAGCGAAAGAGGTGATAATCCGACGGGACGAAGTCTGGAGAATACGCCAGGTGGGACAAATTGCCTTTTCGCCTCCATTGTGTCACTCACACGAATGAGTTGCTGACAATAACGCTCAGCATTGACTGTTTCACCAGGTTTGAGCAACTCATAGTGTACGACACCGCGCTGATCCCACCATATGCACAGCAACACCTTCCTGGCATGGATATTCGGTTTGGCGGTACTGGTGGTAGGCTAACCTGGATAAACCCAAGATTTGCGCGGCTTATGATTATCGTAGAGGATCCACTTTTCATCACAGGTCAAAATCTTGTGGAGGAAATCCTTCTTCTTGAATCCGGAGAGCAAGGACACGGCAACATCGTAGCGCCTAGACTTTTTCGCAGCTGTGAGTTGGTGGGGCACCCAACGGCCCTCCTTGTGAATCCGTCCAAGCTTGTGCAGGCGCTTTGCAACGGCTTGCAGTGTTACTCCAAGTTCCTGGCCGAGCTCTGACTGTGTGCGACAGGGATCCGCGTCCAACAGTTGTTCCAGTTCCTCATCTCAACTACCTGTGGCTGTCCCGGACGTTCTGCATCACGGAGATCGAACTTTTCCCTGCTTAAACCGCTGGAACCACTTCTTACATGCGCTGTAGGACACAGCAGTCTCACCCAAAGCAGCACAGATCATTTGCTAGGCTCTCCCGGCACTTTGTTTCAGCTGAAATGCGAACAGGAGGCAGTGACTCAAATGTTGTTCCTCGAACGACATTGCTTTCGCCGTCAACTTTCGTCCATTCTGTCACTACAGCTGTTGGTGGCGCTGCAATCAGCCATTATCGCACACAGCTATTTGCATTTGCCGACGTTCTATGATCGCTTGCAGTTAGGGGCCGAGAATTAAGTTGCACACCTAATATGACAAAAACCTGAAATGCGATTTCTGAACGTATCATGATCGTTCCTATTCCATAATACACTGGCGTGCAAAAATTGAGGACGAGACAGTTTTTCGAATGTAACGTCGTGCAAAAGTGCTCCACATCGACTCAAATCATACCATAAGATCCCCAAGATGTAATAATATGGGACAAGTGAGTAAAACTGTCCAAACAAGGAATCCAAAGGATACAAAGACACTTTATTGAAAAAGTAGCTTCGAGCACAACTGGACAGAAGACAAAAACGCCCATGTGACAGGCGGCTGCCAAGAAAAATCCAGTCTTTAGTAGGGGAGATGATCACCCGTAACTGCGTTGCTGGATTTACAACGTCTGTCCATGCTGAGGAGGAGATTGTCAAGGGCGGCCCATTCCTCTTATAGCGCCTATCGCAGCAGCGGAATCGTTGCTGGCGGCTGGTGACGTGCTGCCAAGCGTCTCCCGAGAAGGTCCCACACGTGTTCGATTGGACTTAGGTCCGGAGACCTTGCGGGCCAATCCATGCGTTGAATATCTTTACTCCCCAACAGCTCTGCGACAGCCACTGTACAATGAGGTGTAGCGTTGTCGTCCATGAAGAGGAACTCAGGACCCACAGCACCTCTAAACAGACGCACGTGAGGCAGGAAAACCTCGGTACAATAGCGGACACCAGTGACTGAACCTCCTTGGAAGATGTGGAGGTCAGTATGGCTACCAAGCATGGTACCGCCCAAAACGAGAACTCCGCCACCTCCAAACTGGTCCCTTTCGATGATGTCGGAGGTGTGATTGCGTGTTCCCTGCTCTCTCCAGATGTGTATACGTCCAGAATCTCTCGTCAGACTAAATCGGCTCTCATCCGTAAAGATAACTCGACCCCATTGCTGATGTGCCCAGTTCTTGTGTTCCTGGCACCACAGAAACCGCCGTCTCCGACGAGCAAGCGTTAATGGCACACACCGTACTGGTCGTCGTGCAAATATACCACCTTTGTGCAGCCTCCTGCCCACGGTAAAACGCGATAACAGACGTCCAGTTGTCTGTTGCATGTGCCTTGCCATTTCTCCCGCTGTCTGCCGTCTGTCTCTTCTCGCTTGTAGGACAGTATACCGGTCGTCCGCTGCCGTGGTTGCTCGTGGACGACCACTGCTAAACTCTCGGACAGCTGTTTCTGTCGTTTGAAATGCTCTCCAAGCTCGTGAAACGATACTGTGAGCGATCCCGAACTCCTCGGCCACACTAGTCACACTTCGACCTTCCCAATGACACGACCTCGGGTAAAGTCATCCAGATGTCGTCTACTGGATTGCCTGTCGACCATATCGCACGGTGGCAGCAACTTGACGTCGTTCAAAACGATGCACACCGTGCAATAGCTTTCACCGAATTGCTGAGCATTATCATTATCATTTGTAGAGGATTTTTAGGAAGGGAGTGTCTGACCACAGGTCTTAAACAACCCTTAGAAATAGGAAACTAGGAGATTTGGGCTAGAGCGCCCGATAGGAAAGTGACACGGAAGCGAAGTAGAAAGGGGGAGGAAGACGCCCTTATTTATTACCGGGGAGCCAGTACCCGGGGTCCGACGGCTTAACATGCCCATCCGACGCACGGCGGGTATTTAGTGGATCGAGCGATCGAACCTGAGGCCCTTCCCGTGGCAGTCACGAACGTTGCCCACTTGGCCAGCCGCGACCGTTGAATTGCTGAGCTTACACCGCCCGTGTGCTTTATACCCTTCCGACCTCCCCCCCCCCCCACACACACACCTACGTCATGCTGCATATTGCACATGCCCTACCGTATCGGACCCTAGTCTATCTCCTGAGTGGTTTTTCGATCCGTTCTGCCTGCTCGTTCCGCTGTGATGCTAATTTCTCCTCTTCGTCCTTAATTTTTGCACACCAGTGTACAATGGCGGTGAGTGAAAAAGTAAAAACCACGTATTATTTGAGTGGAACTCGAAGGAGCGTAATTTTGAACTCGAAGGGGCGTAATTTCAAGTCTCGCCCTCCCAGATAAGAAAAGCTTGTGCTATGGTCCTGCATTTTTTTTTTCTGCTTCGAGGTTTAACGACCACCGTGAGCAACTCAATGGGCTATAAGCAGTCGCCCGTCCCTAATTTAGGGTCACTGGTTCCAGGGAAGGGAGAGAGCCAGTGCGTAAGACAAACACAGCATCCATGCCTCACCGGGATTCGAACCCGGACCCCGTTCGGACGAATGATCAGAGGCCATCGATTAGACCATTGCGACACCGGGGCAGTGGTCCTGTTTGTAACTGCTATAAGTAGTTGCCATTCATAATTTGGAGCCAATGATTCCAGGGAAGCCAGGTAAACAGCGTCACGTCATTGAGACTCGAACCTGAACAACTATCAATAATAGACCTACATCTTTAGGTTACCGGGTCAATATTTCGTAAAAATAGTGCTGAAAAGTTATGGAACTCAGGGTGTACTGTACTTTCTGCTGACATTATACATTTTCCTTCCAGCAGCTCATCATAGAATGCAGAATAAAGTAACAATTTGTGTATAATTGTTAGGAGTGTGAAAAATTTTTAAAGCATAATAACGTTGTTTACCGTGGATTTGTTTCTTGGGCTAATTTTAGAGCTTTCACAATGTAGACTATTTCGGCAAATATGACTTCAGTTTCATCTGTCACTGCTGGGAAATTTTTAAACACATCGTTCAAAAAATCGATCCATTCGAAATTGGCACCCTAAAAAAGAAAGCGGCAGAACAGGAAAATTGAAATATTTGGTTATCAAAGTTATATGGTCATTAAAAAAATTGACACGTTATCGTAAGAAAAGCGAATAGATTTAAATAGGTGTTAAAAAGTGCGGGTGCGAAATTAGTTATTTAGCGATGAAAACAGATACTTCGCATTAACAAAAAGCTGCATGATTAAAGTATTTTCGCAAAGTTAAATATGACACTACTACAAGTCTTTTGTTTGTTTCTTTTTTGTTCTTAAATTTGATATAACAGTCCATCCATTCAATCAGTACACAAATGCAAAACGAATTGTTGTGGAAACTTCGCCAAAGGCCAATGTTATCTTTAATCAAGAAAGATAACACCGAATTTTCGGGTGCAATAAGAACATCTTTTGAATCCGTTCTGACGCAAATTAAATTTATCAAATCTATTCAAAGTCAATTGAACCAATATGGAAAACAGTAGTATCTGACGGAAGAAAGAAGTTTTTCAATCGGGTTTTTAATCCCTCAGATATTGCTGTAAACGGAATCGTGAACTTACGCCCTCTGGTTGCAGACTTGTGCGTTAAGAAAAATATGAATTTATGTGAGAAACATTTCGCACCGGAAAAGCTCTCCAACACAGAAAGAATTTTTCAGATCGGACTCTTAGAAACAGAGATATCGACAAAAATAAGATCTGACTTTACGTCCCATGGTGAGAAAACTATGCATTCTTTTAGGAGGAAAGTATTCTCAAAAGGTTTTTCAATATGAGCGGTATCGGTCTAAGGAAAAAAAATTTTAGACGAGTTTTCAGGAGCCCAGATTTTTCTACAAATACATCAGAACAGAAATTAACGCTTATGCCCCCTGGTGGCCAAACCATTCTTTACCAAACATTAGAAATTATATGAAAAATATTTTCCATCAGGTCTTGTATGCGCTACAGAAAGAATTTTTCAAATCGGAGATTTAGAAGCAGAAATAACACAGAAAACACAATTTACCTTTGTGCCCCCTAGCGGAAAGTCTATGATTTACTAGAAAATTTTGAATTTATATGAACAACATTTCGCATCGGAAACACTATCCAAAAAAGAAGGAATTTTTCAAATCGGACTCCTAGAAGTAGCGAGATTGACAAAAATCAGATATACACCTACGCCCCCTGTCGTACAAACCATGCATTATTTTAAGAAGAAAATGTTCCTAAAAGGTTTGTCGACATGAGTAGTATCGGTCTACAAACGACTTTTTTTTCAATCAAGATTTTAGAAGCTCATATTCTGCTGCAAATACATCAGCAGCGGAAATTAAGGCTTACATCACCTGGTGGCCAAACCATTTTTTTTTCAAAAAATTTAAAATTATGTGCAAACGATTTCCCATCAGGAGCTGTATCCGGCGCAGAAAGAAGTTTTCAAATCGGAGATTCAGAAGCAGAGATATAGGGAGAAACTGCAATTTACCTATACTCTCCCTAGCGGAAAGCCAATGAATTACTTGAAAACTTTGAAATTATATGAGAAACATGTTGTACTGGAAAATCTATCCAAACAAATAAGATATATTTCAAATCGGATCATTAGGAGCATATTGACAAAAATAAGATATATATCTACGGCCCCTGGCGGAGGTACTATGCATTATTTTAAGAAGAAAATATTCCGAAAAGGTTTGTCGACGTGAGTAGTATCGGTCCACGGAAGAATTTTTCCAATCAAGATTTTAGAAAATCAGATTTTGCTGCAAATATATCAGAAGCAGAAATCAACACTTACGCCGCCTGGTCGCCAAACCGTTTTATAGAAAATATTAGAATCTATATGGAAAATATTTCACATCTGGAGCTGTATCCGCTGCATAAAAAAAATTTCAAACCGGAGTTTTAGAACCGAGATATCGGGGGGAAACGCGATTTACTTTTACTTCCCCTAGCTAAGAATCTATGTGTAACTTGAAAATGTGACTATACCTAAAATAGTCTTCGACATGAGTGGAATCGAAAGGTAAAAGAATTTTTTGAACTGGATGTTAAGAAGCAAATATATGGAATAAAATGTAATTTGAATTCGATACCATCTGCATTTACGACCTTGAATTCGATACCATCTGCATTTACGACCTTGAATTCGATACCATCTGCAAACGAGAGCAAATGGTCGTCCAGGATATCCCGGTAACGTTGACCTGTGAAGGACGATGTCACACGTATCAGGGGTCCCATTTTAGTCCACATAAATATTCCCCAGACGAGAATGCTACCCCCACCAGCTTGAAGAGTACCATGTTGGCAAGAATGATCCATCGCTTCATGTGGTTTGCACCGTGCTCGTATCCTGCCATCCGCATGTACCAACATGAATCTCGACTCATCAGTCCAGGCAAACTTTTCCCAAATGTCTAGGGTCCAGTGGCGATGTTCCCGCGCCCATGCTAATCTTTGTACCCTGTGATGTCCGGTCAGCAGCGGTAACCTCGTGGGACGATGGCTTCAGTAACCCATAGCGAGAAGATGGTTCTAGATGGTGTGGCTGCTTACACCTTTTTGTGCACCAGCGTTAAATTGCCGAATGATTTCTTGCACTCTGGCCCGTCTATCCATTGCTACAATGCGAGCTAGCCGATGATGACCCCGCTCATCCACACGCTGTTGTCCACGACAGTTGGCCCTTGCATGGATGGTTTTACCGTATTCGATGTACTCACGGTGCACCCGTGACACAGTGGCTCGTGAAAATCATAGTGCCTACACGACTTCCGAGATGGAGTGACCCATTCGTCGGGCCCCGACAATTTGTCCACGATCAAATGCACTTAGATGCTTCGTCTTTCCCATACTGCGTCCGACTCTTACTGATTCCCGTCGCATCACTCCTTATATTGTCGGATCGCTGCATACGTCATGTCGTTTCCGTTTACAGGGCCGCCCACAGCACACATTTGCATAACGCCAGCTGTCTGTAATTCAATTGCTCTTCAGTGTAGTTTTCACTTTGAGCTGAGTTTGCTTCACTCTGTTTTATCTACTGAATGTACGTATACAGTAGTGCCCTTCAATTAGTAATCGCCTTTATATTGATCCTGTGCCCGGAAGCACCCCAAAAAGCGCGATATCTATATTTCCTTCGTTCATCATTAAAGTATGATTAATAGCACGCATGAATATAAATCATCATTTCACACGGCTAATGCAAGACCATTATTTAAATTTTTGCAAATCACAAATTTTATGTTACGGATTTCGTTCCGCAGCTATGTAAGCAAGTACACTTCATTGAATGAAATGCCATGCTGTGCACTTTTTGTGTGCGTGTTGGGTTGTGACTGCTAATTGCCTTACCTAAAAACAAGTTTCATAAATTTTGAAAAATATACTGACAGACACAGTGAAACTACTAAGAAAAACGTTTCTGAATACTCACAGTTAATTGCGTCATTGCCTTTACTTCCGAAACAGTCACTTTCGTATACGTTGATCTTTCATCTCTTTTCTCTTCGTCCGATCTTGTGAACTGAAAAAGTTGACAGAAAAATAAGATACTGAGCAAACGCTACTGCTTAAAAATCAATCATGTCAAAAGCATTTTAGCCTTACCAAAATTAAAATTTGAATCAGAATGCAGTCCATGTATAATAATAAAATTACCGGGTTTGTCTGTCTGTCAGTTGCCAACAGAAAAGTTACTGAACGTGTAGATTTGAAATTTTGCAGAAACCTGCGACTGTGCACGAATGTGTGCACCTCGCAACCCTCCTTTTTTTATTATTCTATTTTGCAAATTTTTAATTAATTTTTAAAGATTACAACCATTGTGGAAATTTGATTCTCCGGTTTGATGTGGCATAAAAGCTCACACAAGAAAATTTCATTTCGCTTTTGCGTAACATTAGCCCATCACACTTTTGCGCAATAATATTTCATTACACTTTCTTTCCTCCATGGGCTGAACTTACGAAGTGTTACGTATCTCTTCCGCCGCATTTGCCAGCGGGTTTATTTGCGTTTTAGACCGCGGCTCCCGCTGTGTTACTACACACTATAAATAGCTCCAAGCTATTTCCACGAGAAGATTTTGACTGGATTTCTGCGATCATTGTTGTGAATTTAACATAAAGTGCGTGATTTACAATTTGAAATTTGATCTTGTTATTTACTGTGCTAGAACTACAAAGTGTTTTGTGTATCCTTCCGCAGCAGTTGCTGGTGGGTTTGCTTACGTTTTAGACCGCGGCTCCCATTGTGTTACTACACACTGTAAATAGTTCCAAAATATTTCCGCGAGAAGATTTTGACTAGGTTTCGTCGATCATTATTTCGAATTTAACATAATAGGCACGATTTACAATTTGAAATTTGATCTTGCAGTTTACTGTGTTACGATTCCGAAGTGTTTCGTGTATCCTTCCGCCGCAGTTGCCGGTGGCTTTGTTCACGTACCAGAATAAAATGCCGGTAGAATAGAAGAAATAAAATGCAAAACAATAATATGAATTCTTGTGTATTTCATTTCTTTCAAAGTTTAAAATTGTTATTCCTTCTTTCGCATATTCTTCTACCTCATCTTGACTATTTATTTATTTTACCTTGATGTTTTCTAAATCCACCAACAACTGCAATCGAACACGACTGATCGTTAAGACACTCATCTGAAATGTCATAGAACTTATCATCACAACTGGCATACTGAGAAGACCATGCTTTTATTACACGCATTCCAATTGTCGCATTTGACCTTTCATTTCAGTTCAAACGCCTACAGTTTCCTGATCGTCTCCATTTCGCCATAAGTATCAACAAGCACGCGGTCAGTCGTTAAAAGTTGTTGGACTCAACATGCAAAACCCATGCTTTTCCTACTGCCAGATCATTGTTGATGGCTCCAGATTTGGCAAAAATTAAAACCTCTTCATCTTGGCTTCAAATGAAAGTACACTGACCATCGTTGACCCAAAGGACCTTCAAGGATAAACTTACTTGTGCTTCGAAAGTGCTGCACATTACACTTATCATAGCATATCAGAAAAATACGCATAGATGTTTCAAATATTTCAACTTTCCTACATTCACACCTTATAAAGAATTCTGGTTTCAGCCAATTGTGCTGGCAAAAGTACACAATTTTTTCTTCACTGTTTTAAATTTCCTGTTTTTATTACTGGAACATACGTAGGTCATTTCAAAAGTTTTGCACACTCCGCAGGCGCTGCCTGTAGGATGATGTAATCGCTCTAAACGTTGCGTCAGTTGTGAATTAGACTTCAGTATACAGAGTTGTGTCTACGTTTGTTGGCCAATTTATTCCTGTTTCGAAAGATTCTGCCTAGAAATTGAAGAAGAAAGTGAGTCAGGTCAGATCTTGCATAGCGACAAGCGAACACCAAGAAGGAAGCATCCGATTGTCCTGAAATTCGAAGCATGCGTCGCCCGCGAGAGGACATGCAAACGATTAGCATTGCAGGGCATATGCAAATCATGTGCGCCCGGCACGCCACCGAGAAGCACTATAAGAAGAGTGCACAGAAGGCGGGGTGTAAGTAGTGGAAGTGTGTTGTGCTGCCGGACCTGTGCGTGAGAAGCTTTCTGATGCCTCGTCGCAGAATACGGCAGTCATTCCAGCACGTTTTGGAGATCGACAGATGACGAATAGTGGCTTATCGCGACAGCGGTTTATCGTACCGAGACATCGGCGCCCGTGTGGGACGACATCCAGCCACAGTGAGGCGAGTAGGGATTCGGTGGGTGCAGGAGGGACGGATGGACAGACGTGAGCGATTGCCGCAGCTGCGGCACACTACCAAACGAGAGGGCCGGCATGTTGTTCGGCGGGCATTGACGGCTCGCACCGCCACATCACGAATGTTAGCGCAGGAATTAGGGTGTGTTGCGCAACAACCTGTGTCAGCACCGTACCGTTCGACGTCTCTTCAGGAGCCGGGAATTGTCGCACGGCGCCCATTGCTCCGATTATCATTGACGTTACACCACCGGCAAGTGCGGCGGCAGTGGGCCGTTGAACGCCGCACCTGGACTACGGAATGGCACGACATTGTCTTCTCCGACGAATCCCGCTTCTGCCTGCAACACCACGATGGTCGGATCCACGTGTGGCGGCACCGCGGTGAGAGACTGTATGACGCCTGCATTATGCATCGCCATACCGGTCCGTCGCCTGGCGTTGTGGTTTCGGGCGCAATTGGATATGGCACCCGCACCCCTGTAGTACTCATCGCCAGCGCACTCAACAGCCACCGCTACATCTACGACGTTTTGGAGCCAGTAGTCCTCCCTTACCTGCAGGACCTGCCAGCTGCCACGTTTCAACAGGACAATGCGCGCCCGCACGTGGCACACATCGTGCAACAATTTTTCACGGCCCACCAGGTGTCACTGCTGACGTGGTCCGCCTGTTCTCCCGATATGTCACCCATCGAACACTTCTGGTCGCTGATCGGTAACCGAGTGGCCCGGCAAGCACCGCCCGCAGCTACGCCTGATGAACTGTGGCAACGTATGGAAGCAGCCTGGACCGACATACCCCAAACCCACATCCAAAGCCTTTTTCGTTTGATGCCGTTATTGCCAGCCATGGGGGCCACACGAACTGTTGATGTCTGCGTGTTCCGCAAGTCGCACGGGCCTGTAATGTAAGCTCAATCGTTTCATCTTTGTATCTCTTGTTATGTGTCCAGTAAATCTGGCTTTGCTATCTCGTGTCCTTCTTGGTGTTGCATTTTGGGTGGCCAGCAGTGTATTAAATTCTTGAGCGATATGTATATACATGAAATTATTTGCTTATTATCTGATTTTAATGCAGGGATTATGTGATCACCCCCTTGTCATAAAGATAGGGGAAAAGTTTGAAATTTAATAGATTCGCAGAAAAAGCATCTACCCGAGATAAAGCTGATTCGAAATACATCATTTCTATTGCGTCTTTGTTTGCTAAGGCTTCGTCGACATTTGGATTTAAGAGCTTGGCAGTTGATACAATGAAATCCCTATAGGCCATTGCTTGGTAATCTTCATCAGATGTCAAATTCAAAATTTCATCTCTCCTAAGGTAGAATTCGGGCTGGCTTAACTGAAATGAGAGTCAAAGGAAAAGAACATTTGATAAGCAAAATACAACAACATGGAAATAAAGAAATTTTAGTGCCGGAATACAAGCATTTGACAAGATAGTAAAATCAGGCCATGCACTGATTGTGATACGCTTTCCAACATACCAGAAATCATAGGACAATGCCTTGGTTTTGAGAAGACAAAACTATGGTATAACGTTTGAGGTTCACATATATCAAAATTAAATCTCTTTGAGCCCGCGTTACCTATTTCTATTATCTTTGTGCCCGTGTTACCTATTTCTATAATATGTGGTAACACATAAGCCGTTTTACAATTAAAAATCCCATTTAATTCGAGCAATTTTCGTTATCGTGCGAAAATAATGGCTAACGAATCTCGCGCATGCGCACTTCCCGCAATTGCTGACAAAAAACATTTTTTGGCGGAACTGTTTCCAAAGTCGTTATGGAACAACGTATTGTATTTCGTCGCAATCGCAGCATTTTTACGCGGGTTATTACTCAAGATATGAGGATAATCTCTGTGGAATAAATCTCGCTCCTGACCTTTGACCCCATTTCGATGATATAAAACAGAATTGTTTCAGTATACCTTCGGGACAACCTACTAAAGTTTTGTCGCAATAGAAGCATTGTTAGTCAAGTTATGAGGATAATGGAAGTGAAATAAATCTCGCTCCTGTGCCCTGACCTTTGACCCCATTTCGGTTATATTAAACAGAATTGGTTCAGTACACCTCCGGAATAACATACTAAAGTTTTGTCGCGATAGAAGCATTTTTAGTCAAGTTATGAGGATAATGGCTGTGGAATAAATCTCGCTCCAGTGCACTGACCTTTGACCCCATTTCGATGATATTCAACAGAACCGGTTGAGTATACCTCCGGAACAACATGATAAAGTATTGTCGAAACCGAAACATTTTTACGTAAGTTATGGCGCATAAGGGCGATGGAATGGATCCCGCTCCTATGTCCTGACCTCTGACCCCATTTCGTCTATCTTCAATAAGGTTCGTCAACCAGATTGTCCCCTACCACATACTAAAATTTCATCGAAATCGAACCATTTTTACGCGAGTTATCGTACGGACAGGCAGACGGACAGACAAAGCCAGAGCATATCCGCTTCCTCAACCTACGGTTGGAAAGCGTAAAAAAACAAGTGCAGTTTGGTGCATAAACTTGTACCGTGTGATTTTTCTAACGAAACGTTTGCCAAAACTTTTTTACACAGGAGCAAGGACATAATATTTTTAAAAAGGCAGAAGACGATTTTTAGTTTTCCTAATTAAAGACTTTTCAGGTACATTCAGTTTGTTCTCAGTCGCTAGATGGCAACTGCAATGTGCTCGTATAATTAATAGGTTTTTAGCCAGAGACTTTGCTACGTTCTGTTTTTGGAGATTTGTCTAACCACCGATGTTAAGCAGAGTTACAAGAGGCAGCACTTGGAAAGGTGGAGTTCAGTTCTACGAGGCTGAACAGCGAGTACAAAAATTTTGAGTTGGGACGCAGCGCCATCTATTGGCGTGTGACTCAAAATCAAACACGTTGTGTCTCGGTATCATTATTTACATCGTTAGAGCAGATGGATTTCGTTTACATTCGGAACTCGTGCCATTTAAGCGGGAGAATTTTTCTATAAGAAATGATTTAATTTATATATAAATCTCAATTCCCCTTTAATAGATCATAAAACTATTACACAGTTTGCAGACGCGAACTGGCTACTTTTTTCTACAAAACGTGTTAGCAATGGTTAGTTAAGCCTAACATGGGTACTGAGGAAATGACACGTGATAAAATCTGTCATTAAAGTCATTCCTGACAATATTTACAAAATGAAGTAATAATTACGTATTATTCAATTATGTTATACTGGTTTTCCTATTCGTGATAGCACAGTTAGTCTGCAACATCATTTCTTCTCTTAAGAACTTATTTGCTTTACAACATGGAAACACACTATCTACCAACAAGTAGTTGGACACCTGTGATAGCAAAGGAAAACGAAGTTTATTCACCTTCAATAGTTGGTGGAGCCTCCACGAACAGCGATTACAGCTGCGACCCTCCGGGGCATACTCTCAACCAGGCGTTGTACGACGGCTAGCGGTATTTTCTTCCACTCGGCTTGGAGAAGACAGATCAAGTCCTTCACCGATTTTGGACGGTGGGGGCACCCCTTACGTCGACGCTGCAACTCGTCCCAGAGGTGCTCGATAGAGTAAAGGTCCGGGCTCTGCGCATGCCAGTCCATTCGATTAACCCCATTGTCACCATACCAAGCCATGGTGAACCTCGCAACATATAGGTGGCATTGTCATCCTAAAAGTAACATGGGTCCACCCCGTAAAACTGCCACAACGTAGGAAGCGCATGGTCATCCAAAATGGTGCAGTAGGTCTCGGCCTTGAGTCTACCAGGAATTGCGACCAAGAGTCCCGTGCCATACCAGGAGAAACACCCCCATAGCATAATTCCACCGCCGCCGAACTTCACAGTTGGCACAATACATTCCGGCAAGAGGCGTTCTCCAGGCAGACGCCAAACCCAGACCCTGCCATCCGAACGGTAGAGGGTGAACCTTGATTCGTCGCTCCAGAGAACCTGTTTCCACTGTTCAACGGTCCACTGTCGACGTTCTTTGCACCACGTTAGCCGAGCAGGACTTGGTGATCAAAGGCTTGTGGGCGGCTACACGTCCATGATAACCGAGCAGATAAGCTTTCTTACGGATGGTATTCATCGAAAGAACAACAAGCCTTTGGTCACTAAGCTATTGGACTTGGTGATTAAAGCCTTGTTTGTCAATTAATTTTTCCTTTAGGTTTCAGCTGCAAATTTAAATACTATTTAAATAGAGCCCATTGATACAGAAATATGGTACACAAACATTTGCCGCAAGTACAAAATCAGAGAATACAAAATAGTAAATCATGAAATAGATGTTCTTGTTTTGGGTGTGTGCAAAAGTTCTACCCGCTTTGTAATAGATGCAAATTGCGATCGCAGTAGTTACGTCACAGATGACGCTGGGATGCCGAATTTTCGGCCAATAAAGCGTGGAGCAGTAGAGCATATAGAGGCACTAGGTTTGTCCGAGTAAGTCATTCGTAACGCAAATCACGGACGGTGTAACATGGCATGCGATAAGGAGCACATTAGACACTGTTTACTGTACGAGTTCGATAAAGGCAGTACTGCAGCCGCGGCTTGCCGCAACATCTGTCAAGTGTATGGGGAGGATGCAGTTTATGATAGCACATGTCGCCGTTGGTTTGGGTAATTCCCGGAAGGAGACACAAGCTGTAAAGATCAACCACGTCCTGGACGTGCATCTGTGGTTTCTGACCAGGATGTAGACTAAGCCATAACAAATGACCCACATCCAACCGTTCAGGAATTAGCAGAAACGTTGTCGGTACACAGAACAACAGTCGAAAGACGGATGCATGCGCTTGGGTTCATCACCAAGTTCGATAACTGGGTTCCGCACAAGCTTTCTGCAAAGCAACCAGAAGAGAGAATCCGTACTTGTGTTTCTTTGCTTTCTCGTCACACAAATGAACCGTTTTGGGAACGAATGATGAGAAATGGGTACTGTACCGTAATATAAAGCGTCGACGGACTGTGTGCCAAGGTGTGGAGCCTGCTCCGTCGACATCAAAACGAGGACTGCATCCTAAAAGGTTTTGTTGAGTGTTTGGTGGGATGTCCAGGGAATAATCCACTGGGAGGTGTTGGCACCTAACCGAACGATAAATGCTGACCTCTACTGCCAACAGTTGGACAGATTGCGAGAACAACTGACATCGAAGCCGCCAGCACTCGTCAATCGCAAAGACGTGATCTTTCATCATGATGACGTCCAACCTCATGCTGTTTTAATCACTCGGCAAAAATTACTGGACTTTGATTGGGAAGTGTTACCCCACCAGGCGTATTCGCCTGACCTGGCATCTATACCGACTACCACCTTTTTCGATCATTACAGAACGCCTTCGCTCTCCAAACCTTCGATGATGTGGACGATGTGAAAACGGCATTACACGACTTTTTTGACTAAAACAGAGGAGTTTTTCTGGGGCGGGATTCATCTACTCATAGGCAGACAGCAAGAGGTGATACAGAATTATGGCAATTATGTGAAATCCTAGCTACGTTATTTGTTGTGTTTTCCTCCTTTCTTTGTAGCCTACAAAAACGGGAAGAATT
Source organism: Macrothele yani (assembly GCA_039090855.1). NCBI lineage: Eukaryota > Metazoa > Arthropoda > Arachnida > Araneae > Macrothelidae > Macrothele > Macrothele yani. The sequence goes on from CM077001.1 coordinate 136,152,684, forward strand.
TATGCACACACACAATATTTGCCTAGCATGCATATGTCATGGAATAATTATGCTCATTTGGGTTGTTAATAGGTACGTCTACATATACCGGCCACTGAATTAGGAACTTTTATTCAGTACCTGGTTATACCTCCTTTAACCGGAATTACAGCACGTATGAGATTTGGCATAGATTCCAGAAGGTTCTGGAGTGCATATGCGTCTACAACATACCAGGCGCTCACCAGACAGTCCCTTAACTGTCGCAGATTTGACGGAAGAGGACTTTGCTCTTGAATCTATTTTTCTAACATGCCCCATACATTCTCAATGGGGTTCAGATCTGGGCGCTTTGGTGGCCAGGAAAGATGGCGGAAGTCGCTTTCATGCTCGCAGAACTACTGCTGCACACATCTTGGGAGACGGAGAGTAGCATTGTCGTCCGTGAAACAGCTGACACCTGCTGGATAAAAGCCAACATTGCAGGATACACTTAATCGGCAACAATGTTTAGATAATTCTTGGTAGACACCCAATCCTCCAGTGATATCAGGGGGACCTTTTCCGTACCAACAGAACGTGCCTTACACCATGAGACCACCTCCATAACTTTAAGATGTGTTTACAAGGCAAAGGTAGATCCATCGCTCCATAGGGCATCCGCCAAACTTTCTGCGTACGGTCTGTACAGAACAAGGTGCACCGTGACTCTTCGGACCACATGGATTTTTTTCCAGTCTTCCAGTGTACATTCACAGTGTTGCTGATACCACTGTGTACGAATTTTCCGGTTCTTCGTAGAAATCAGTGGCTTCCGTACATGCATGCGACTGTCAATGCCGATCTTCTTCAATTCCCTGTGCATAGCTCTCTGTGACATGGGTCGGGAACAGCCTTCATAGAATGCATCGGTCAATTGTTGCACACAAGAAGTCCTATTTCTCCGTACAAGCCTTCTCAGACGACGGCAATCTCGTTCCTGATAGATTGTCGTTGAGCCACAGTTAAGCATCTCAGACAAACAGTGTGGGTTATTTTCCGCTGATTCAAGACCCGGGATCATCTTTTGAGAAACCAGCCAGTTTTCAAACTCGTTTGTCGGTCCAGACGGGCACCCACAGTAAGCCGTTTATCGAACTCCAAAAGATCCTTTGTTTTTCCCATTGTGATCAACTCTAATGGCGAGCACAAATCTTAAATAGCTGCCTAGATCACGTGGTGACGCACTGAGTACGTATTTTGCATATACGCTGCGTAAATGACGTTTACGTACGTCTGCATGAAGGTTTCTCATTCAGTTGCCGGTGTGTGTGTGTGTGCATGGAAAATATGACGGAGAACGCGCGTGTGGAATTTTTTTTTTTTTTTGGAGGTTTAACGACCACCGTGAGCAACTCAATGGGCTATAAGCAGTCGCCCGTCCCTAATTTAGGGTCACTGGTTCCAGGGAAGGGAGAGAGCCAGTGCCGTAAGACAAACACAACATCCATGCCTCACCGGGATTTGAACCCGGACCCCTTTCGGACGAATGATCAGAGGCCAACGCCTTAGACCACTGCGCCACCGGGGCGACCGTGTGGAAATCACTGCAACTTTTATCTCTTTTCGGAATGATGTCTTTATTTTCAATATTCACCGTATAACTTTAATCTCCTGTTGAAATTCCTCTTCAGAAGAATTGCCAGAATGTCACGATTGATGCGGAAGCTAAAGCTTAAGATCATTCAAGAGAGTAAAACTATGCTTACGCATATTATATGCTGAGAAGTAAGATTTGCATCAATATCAACGGTCACATCAATAATTGACGACAATCCAAGTAGGCGAGTGATCTTTGCTTCTTTCGTTTGCCACTGGTATCCAGAAGAAGACCATGCTGAATTCCCTATAGGCCAGCCACCAAGGGAATTCAACATATTTTTCAAAGGTTCTAAACCCTCTGCCTCTCTGGCGTCTGTAAAGAAATTATTATTTTTTAAGAAGACATACTTTTTGGTCATACAACTTAAATATCGGAATTACACTGCCAATTTTTCCGAAATTTTCAAAAGCGAAATTAAATGTTCTAACTAAACAGCGAATGTTTTATTTTTTCAGTTTTCTTTATAAGTTTACTATTTCAGTTCCGCTTCTTTTTATACTAGTTTTCATTGTTATTTTTGTATCACTAATACATAAATCTTTTCTTCTGGAGGTTGAAATTACTGATTTTACTTTAAAAACTATTTTTGCCGCCTCCGTGGCGCAGTGGTCTAAGCGATGGCTTCTGATCATTCGTCCGAAAGGGGTTCCGGTACGAATTCCGGTGAGGCATGGATTTTGTGCTTGTCTTACGGCACTGGCTCTCTCCCTTCCCTGGAGCCAGTGACCTTAAATTTGGAACGGGCGACTGCTTATAGCACATTGAGTTGCTCACGGTGGTCGTTAAACCTCCAATCAAACAAACAAACAAACAAACAAGTGCTTCGCCGTCCCGGGGCGCAGTGGTCTAAGCGATGGCTTCTGATTATTCGTCCGAAAGGGGTCCGGGTTCGAATATCGGTGAAGCATGGATGTTGTGTTTGTCTTACGGCACTATCTCTCTCCCTTCCCTGGAACCAGTGACCCTGAATTGGGGACGGGCGACGGCTTATAGCCCATTGAGTTGCTCACGGTGGTCGTTAAACCTCCAATCAAACAAACAAACAAGTGCTTCGCCGCCCCGGGGGTCGCAATGGTCTAAGCGATAGCTTCTCCGAAAGGGGTCCGGGTTCGAATCCAGGTGAGGCATGTATGTTGTGTTTGTACTACGGCACTGGCTCTCTCCCTTCCTTGGAACCAGTGACTCTAAATTAGGGACGGGTGACTGCTTATAGCCCATTGAGTTGCTCACGGTGGTCGTTAAACTTCCAATCAAACAAACAAACAAGTGCTTCGCCGCCCCGGGGTCGCAATGGTCTAAGCGATGGCTTCTGATTATTCGTCCGAAAGGGGTCCGGGTTCGATTCCCGGTGAGGCATGGATGTTGTGTTTGTACTACGGCACTGGCTCTCTCCCTTTCCTCGAACCAGTGACCCTCAATTAGGGACGGGCGACTGCTTATAGCCCATTGAGTTGCTCATGGTGGTCGTTAAACCTCCTATAAAAAAAAACTATTTTTGGTACACAAAACTTTTATTCGGGTAAAGAAAAAAGTAACATGAAAATAATTTCAAAATCCTCCTAGCACTTCATAAAGATGATTTGTACTTCTTAATATCGAAAGATTTCAAAAATTTTGTTATGCATAATATATTTGTAAAATATTTTTTTCCTTTTCTTAGTAAGCTTTCTTCTTCCGTTGTGCGATATCTTTGGTTTAACTTTATTTTCACGCAGGACTACGTCTAACTACGCGGATAGTATGGGGCGACTTACGGCCAACCGCCTGTGACAAAAATAGGTCCCAATTGAAATCATTACAGCGTTCAAAATATGTACCGAACACTAATCGTGTTAGCATATTCGTAAACAGTATGGGGTCTAATTCGTGTACTGCGCAATACATCGTGCGCGCGACGCTCCCTGTGCGCGGGGGAGATGATGCAATATTTTTGGGTGAACCGCCGCGTTTGACTCAATCTATCTCGGCAACCCTGAGCGCAACACGACTGTGCGTGGTATCGTTTTAAAGCTCTCAACGAGATCTATTCGAGCATGCGAAGAACATTTCGCAGTAGTTTGAACTGAACATTTTAAAAATTGTTTTCTTTTGAACCGGTGAACACTTTTTACAATATCGCGGTTATTTGGACAACCCTGGGTGCAAAACGACTGTGCGTGGTATCGTTTTAAAGCTCTAGACGAGATATATTCAAATATATAAAGATCATATCGCAGTGGTTTAAATTAAAATTTAAAAAAATTGTTTTCGTATGAACGGGTTAACATTTTCGACAATGAACGCAAGCAAAAGTGGAGAAAATCAAAACGAGAGGCAAGAGCAAGTGATGAGGAATGTAAGAAGCCCAAGAACGCTGCAGTCCAACAGGACAACAAGTCCGTCGTGAGAGCCTGCGGCTTGGCGATATACGAGAAGAACGGCGCAGCAACGTTGGCACATGCTGAAGAAAGTCGACGACAAGTACGATGAAATATTTAAATATGCCGATACCTATGGTGATATGTGCAAGTGATCATCAACAATGCAAAAACGTTACTCGTATCCGTTTACATAAATCCCGCCACCTCCTTCGTACTCAGTATCTTGTATTATACACACTAAAGGTTTCAGAAGCCTTCCCGCAACTAGCCAGAAAGAGATATGTCAACATACCGATCATTATGTTGGGCGATTTCAACTTGAACATTAAAGACAGACACTTATGAGAGATACAGAGTTTAAGTCCCGAGATATCGGCATGGATGTTGTAACCGATTAAGCGCAGAGCACCACGTTGGGTAATTCGTGTATCGATCTGCTTTTTGTTCATAATGTATCCAGTATTATTTGTAAAAAATATGTAAGCTACTTTTCATATCATAGATCTGTGTTGGTTATAACAAATTAAGTAAACGCTTTGAAACCATACTCGACTAGCTTATTTCTTTTTTTTTTTTTTTTTGATTGGAGGTTTAACGACCACCGTGAGCAACTCAATGGGCTATAAGCAGTCGCCCGTCCCTAATTTAGGGTCACTGGTTCCAGGGAAGGGAGAGAGCCAATGACGTAAGACAAACACAACATCCATGCCTCACCGGGATTCGAACCCGGACCCCTTCGGACGAATGATCATAGGCCAACGCCTTAGACCACTGCGCCACCGGGGCGGCCTAGCTTATTTCAACTCTCCGATCTGCAAGTCGTTGTCCTACGTTCCAAACTGACGGCTTAGTCAGAACTAAGCCTACCTGTTTTTTTTTTTTTTGTTTTTTTTTTTCATTTTGTTTTGGGGCTTCGCAACTTCCATTTTGTTTCAAGGCACCACGACTTTTTTTTTTTTTCATTTAGCTTCGACACTTCACGACTTTCTTTTTTCATTTTGCTTCGACACTTCACGACTTTCATTTTGCTTCGACACTTCACGACTTTCATTTTGTTTCAAGGCACCACGACTTTCTTTTTTCATTTTGCTTCGACACTTCACGACTTTCTTTTTTCGTTTTGCTGAGAGGCTTCATGACCTGTTTTCTTCTTACTTCGAGACTTCAAAACCTTTTTCGTTTTGCTTAGAGGCTTCATGACATACGTTATTCGTTTTGCTTCGAGGTTTCAGGACTTTCTTTTTTCGTTTTGCTTCAGTGCTTCATGAGCTTCTTTTTTCCTTTCGTTTTTTTTTTCTAACTCTCTCTCTCTCTTTTTTTTTTTTTTTTTTTTTTTTTTTTTTTTCATTTGCATCGAAGCACGACTTTTTTTTTCTTCGTTTTACTCAGGACTTCCACATGCAGCTAAGGCTATAAAAATGACTGACTTAGGGCCGCAGATCCCAAGTAAAAGACGAAACCCGCGCAGTATGACTAACATATCTCCAAATATAATTCGGAACACGAACTTTGGCTTCCTCCGATAATAAGCCGGAAAGCCTGTGACTCGGTGGCTCAATTTAGCTTTCGATTTCCTTCCGACACTTTGAAAGGCAATAATGTCACAATCTGTAATGAAATACGTAATCCAACTTATTCAAGAATCTGAATATGAGATTTATTAGTAGTCCTGCAGAAAGCCAGTTCCGCAAATGTTTCCTCATTTTTTGTCGCAAAGGGAATGCATAAGTTGAAACAATTCTCATCCCATTCACATGTCAAACTTCGCACAGCAGATCGATCAAAGAGACGTGGCATTTTCATCAAGATATCGCGATAACTCCAACTAACAATAAAAGTTGACACCAAATTTTCGGGTGTATTAAGCACGTCTTTTGAATCCGTTCTGACGCAATATTAAATTTATCAAAGCTATTCAAAGTCAATGGAACCGGTATGGAAAACAATATTATCTGACTGTTTTAATATCTCAGAATTGCTGTAAACGGAATCGTGAGCTTACGCCCTCTGGTTGCAGACTTGTATGTTAAGAAAACCATTAATTTATACGAGAAACATTTCGCACCGGAAACACTCTCCAACATCGAAAGAATTTTTCAAATCGGACTCTTAGAAACAGAGATATCGACAAAAATAAGATGTGACTTTACGTCCCCTGGTGGGGAAACCATGCATTATTTTAGGAAGAAAAATTCTCAAAAGGTTTTTCCAAATGAGCGGTATCGGTCCCAGAAAAAAAAATTTAGTCGAGTTTTCAGGAGCCCAGATTTTGCTACAAATACATCAGAAGCAGAAATTAACACTTATGCCTCCTGGTGGCAAAACCATTATTTACCATACATTAGAAATTATGTGAAAAATATTTTCCATCAGGTCTTGTATGCGATACAGGAAGAATTTTTCAAATCGGAGTTTTAGATCCAGAAATAACGCAGAAAACGCAATTTGCCTTTGTGCATCCTAGCGGAAAGTCTGTGATTTACTTGAAAATTTAGAATTTTTGGAAAAACATTTCGCATCGGGAACACTATTCAACAAAGAAGGAATGTTTTCAAACGGACTCCTAGAAGTAGATATATTGGCAAAAATAAGATATACATCAACGCCCTCTGGCGTAGAAACCATGCATTATTTCAAGAAGAAAATGTTCCGACAGGGTTTGTCGACATGAGTAGTATCGGTCAGCAAACGACCTTTTTTTTTTCAATCGAGATTTTAGAAGCTCATATTTTACTACAAATACACCAGAAACGGAAATTAAGACTTACACCACCTGGAGGTTTAACCATTTTTTACAAAAATTAGAAATTACGTGCAAATTATTTCCCATCAGGAGTTGTATCCGGTGCAAAAAGAATTTTTCAAGTCGGAGATTTAGAAGCCGGATATCGGGAATTTACCTTTACGCTCCCTAGCGGAAAGTCTACGAATTACTTGAAAATTTTGGAATTATATGAAAAACATGTCACACTGGAAACATTATCCAACAAAGAAGGAATTTTTCAAATCGGACTCCTAGAAGTAGAGATATTGACAAAAATAAGATATACATCTACGCCCCCTGGCAAAGAAACTGTGGGATATTTTAGGAAGAAAATATACCGAAAACGTTTTTCGATGTGAGTGGCATCAGTCCACGAAAGAATTTTTTCAATCGATACTTTAGAAGCTCAGATTTTATGGCAAATACATCAGAAGCAAAAATTAACACTTACGCCCCCTGGTGGCCAAAGTATTTTTTACCAAAAATTCGAAATTATATGCAAAAGATTTTCCATCAGGAGATGTATCCGCTGAATTTTTAGCACGTCTTTTGTAAAAAAAGATCGTGCTTATGTTATCGGTTTGTCCGTCCGTCCGTCCGTCTGTACCCACGGTATCTCTGCAACTATTAGTTCGATTTGAAAAATTCTTTTTGCATTCGAAAGCTTTAAATATCGAATGATGATCCTTCATTTCGTTTTTTTTTTTACGATGTACAATTTCGCCGCTAGAGGGCGTAAATACAGATGATGTCGAATTCAAAAATACGTTTTATTCCACATATTTGCTTCTAAACATCCGATTGAAAAAAATCTTTTATCTTTCGATTCCATTTATGTCGAAGAGCATTTTGGATATAGTTTCTTCTTTCAAATTACGCATAGATTTTCCGCTAGGAGGCGTAAAAGTAAATTGCATTTTTTCCGATAACTCTTCCTCTAAAACTCCGATCTGAATTTTTTTTTCAGCGGATGCAACTCGTGATGCACAATCTTTTGCATATAATTTCAAATTTTTGGTAAGGAATACTTTGGCCACCAGGAAGCGTAAGTGTTAATTTTCGCTTCTGATGTATTTCCCATAAAATCTGAGCTTCTAAAATATCGATTGAAAAAATTCTTTCGTGGCTGATGCCACTCACGTCGATAAACCTTTTCGGAATATTTTCTTCCTAAAATATTCCACAGTTTCTCCACCAGGGGGCGTAGATGTATATCTTATTTTTGTCAATATCTCGACTTCTAGGAGTCCGATTTGAAAAATTCCTTCTTTGTTGTATATTGTTTTCCGTGTGACATGTTTTTCAAATAATTTCAAAATTTTCAAGTAATTCATAGACTTTCCGCAAGGGGGCGTAAAGGTAAATTGCGTTTCTCCTTATATCTCTGCTTCTAAGTCTCCGATCTGAAAAATTCTTTCTGTACCGGATACAGCTCCTGATGGGAAATCGTTTGCACGTAATTTCAAACTTTTGTAAAAAATGGTTTGGCCACCAGGGAGCGTAAACCTTAATTTCCGTTTCTGATGTATTTGCAGCAAAATATGAGCTTCTAAATTCTCGATTGAAAATAACGTCGTTAGTAGACCGATAGTACTAATGCCGACAAACGTTTTAGAAACATTTTCTTCTTATAATAGTGCACGGTTTCTACGCCACGGGGTGTTGATGTACATTTTATTTTTGCCAATATCTCGACTTCTAAGAGTCCGATTTAAAAAATTCCTCCTTTGTTGGATAGTGTTTCTAGTGTGACATGGTTTTCCTATAAATTCAGAATTTTCAAGTAATTTATAGACTTTCCGCTAGGGGGCGTAAAGGTAAATTGCGTTATCCCCTATATCTCTGCTTCTAAATCTCCGATCTGAAAAATTATTTCTGCACCGGATACAGCTCCTGGTGGGAAATCGTTTGCACGTAATTTCAAACTTTTGTAAAAAATTGTTTGGCCCCCAGGTGGCGTAAGTCTTAATTTCCGCTTCTGATGTATTTGCAGCAAAATATGAGCTTCTAAAATCTCGATTGACAAAACGTCTTTTGTGAACAGATACTACTCATGTCGACAAACATTTTAGGAACATTTTCTTCTTGAAATAATGCATGGTTTCTACGCCAGGGGCGTAGATGTATATCTTTTTTTTTTTTTTCGTCAATATCTCTACTTCTAAAAGTCCGATTTGAAAAATTCTTTCTTTGTTGGACAGTGTTTCCGACGCGAAACGTTTATCCTATAAATTCAAAATTTTCAAGTATATCATAGACTTTCCGCTAGGGCGCACAATGGTAAATTGCGTTTTCTGCTCCTGAAACTCGGATTTGAAAATTTCTTCCTGTATCGCATACAAGACCTGATGGAAAATATTTTTCACGTAATTTCTAATGTTTGCTAAAGAATGGTTTGGCCACCAGGGGTCATAAGTATTAATTTCTACTTCTGATGTCATCATCATCATCATTGTCAACCATTATCAATCCACTGCTGGACGAAGGTCTCCCCAAGTTTCCTCCACAACGGTCTGTCTTGTGCCAGTCTCCTCCATGTCACCCCTGCATACTTTCGAATTTCATCCACCCATCTCCCATGTGGTCTTCTTCTGGGTCTTTTCCTGTCCCTTGGAATTCAATCTAAAATTTCGGCTGTCCATCGATGATCTGTCCTTCTGGCAGTATGTCTAGCCCATTGCCATTTCAGGGATTTAACTCTGATCATGATGTCTTCCACTCTTGTCATTTTTCGGATCCACGAGTTCCTCTTCTTATCTTTCCTGGTTACACCAAGCATGCACCTCTCCATGCATCTTTGAGTTGTCTGCAGCCTTTGTATGTCTCTTTTAGTTAAGGTCCACGTCTCTGCACCATACGTAAGCACTGGAAGGATGCATTGATCAAACACTTTTCTTTTAAGACATAATGGCATATTGCTCTTGAAAATCATGCTGTTTCTTCCAAAAGCTCTCCAGGCAAGTTTTGTACGCCGATTAATTTCTTCATCAATGTGACCCTCACTTGATATCTGCTGTCCAAGATAAACGTACGTGTCTATTATCTCCAGCTTTTCTCCATCAATCGATAAATCTTCATTTCTTGTAAAAGCATTGAACATCACTTTTGTCTTCTGAAAGTTCATTTTTAATCCCACTTCTTTACTCTTGTCAGCAAGTTCCTGGATCATACTCTGCAGCTCTGATGGGGTAGTTGCAAAAATGACTACGTCATCAGCAAAACGAAGGTGGGTTAGATAATCTCCATTAATCTTTATCCCCTTGTTTTCCCAGCTCAGCGACTGAAAAACACCCTCCAATGTGGCATTAAAGAGCTTCGGAGATATGGTGTCACCTTGTCTCACTCCCTTTCCAATTTTTACGTGTGTTGTATTTTCAAACAGCCTAATCTTTGCACTTGCATTTTCATAGATGTTATTAATAATATTAATGTATGCATCTTCAATACCGCAGGTTTTCAGAGCCATTGTAACTGCTGATGGTTTCACCGAATCAAAGGCTTTTTCATAATCGATAAAAGCCATGCACAATGGAAGTTCATATTCCCTCGCTCTTTCAATTAGTTCTCTCAGCACGTGGATATGATCTATTGTGCTGTAGCCACTCCTGAATCCAGCTTGTTCTCTCGGTTGAGCCATGTCCAGTGTTACATTCAAGCGGTGTGAAAGAACTTTAGTGAAGATTTTATAAACTACTGATAGGAGGCTGATAGGTCTGTAGTTTCCGAGATCCTCAATGTCACCTTTCTTATGTAGCAGGATCATTGTAGCGGTGTTCCAATCCTCAGGAATCTTTCCTTCATTAAGACATCGAGTGAAAATTTGGGCGAGTACTGTTTCGATTTCTCCACTTGCTTCTTGTATGATGTCTACAGTAATTCCATCTTCTCCTGGAGCTTTTCCTCGCTTCATGTTCTTGATTGCATGTGCAACTTCTGCTGGAAGGACTGGAGGAACTCTGGTACTGGTATCTTTCATAATGTCTGGAGTGCATATATCATCCCTTTCATATAATTTGGAGTAGAAATCTTTCACTCTTGTCAAAATTTCGCCTCTATTTCTTGTTACAGAACCATCTTCTTTTCTCAGTGCCATAATCTGTTTTCTTCCCTTACTGAGATGTCCCTTTGCTATCTTTAGGCTTTGGTTGTTTTCAATTGCTTTCCTCACTAGTTCACAGATGAATTTTCTTACGTCTTCAGTGATACTTTTTCTTACTGTCTTGCATAGCTCTATATATTCCACTTTGGAAGTCACATCTTCTTTAGTTGTCCTCATCTCTCTTCTTTTTTGCATCAACATTTTGGTTTTTCCTGATAATTTGTTCACATGCAACTTGTTCTTAGACCCAGCTAATCTTGTTGCTGTTTCCATAAGAGCTTTGGTTACTTTTCTGTTAACTTCAGAGATGTCCACTTCTTCCGATGTTAGGCCTTCTAAAGCAGAGAACCTGTTCTTCAGTTCTAACTTGAAGGTATTATGGTGTTTTTTAAGGTTGGTTATGTCAATAGATTTTGTTTGTCTTATGAGCTTGCCACGTTCAAGTTTAGTGTTGAGGTGCATCTTACATCTCACCAATCTATGGTCACTACCTGTGTTGAACTTGTTTAGCACACTGCAGTCTTCTATGACGAATTTTTTGTTACACATAATAAAATCAATTTCACTTGTCGTCCCATTTGGATGTCTCCATGTCCATTTCCTGTGTGGCTTTTTCTTGAAGAAGGAGTTCAAGATGAAAAACCCTTCTGCCTCTGCAAACTCAACGAGAGTATTTCCACGCTGGTTTCTGTTGCCATGGCCGAATTTACCTACTGAAGTTTCATTCTGTTGCCGTTGCCCTATTTTTGCATTGAAATCTCCCATAATTATTTTCAAGTGCTGCTTACCTTTATTATTTAGATGACAAATTTCCTCATAAAATTCTTCAATTTCTTCTTCAGGATGACTTGTGGTGGGTGCATAAGTTTGAATAATCTGAGCCTGGTATCTTTTCGAGAGTTGGATAACAAGTCGTGCAGCTCTGTCAGAGGAACTTTCAACTTCTACAACTTTATCCTTCAGTTTCTTGTTTATTATAAATCCAACACCACTAGTTCTGCCAGTATCTGTCCCACGATAGTAGAAGAGATGTCCACTTTTCAGTTCGATGAGATCTTCTCCTTTTCTCCTTACCTCACTTAGCCCCACGATGTCCCACTTGATCCTTTGTAGTTTCTCTTCCAATTCAAGAAGCCTTGAATCAGAAGATAGGGAGCGTCCATTGTAAGTAGCCAAGGTCAGCATCAGATGGCAGCCTAGTCCGGTCCTCCGGGGATTCTTAGCACCCTCTGCCTTCATGTCGCACTGGCCGCTGCTTTGGCCAGGTACATTCCAGCTGCCGGAGACTGAGGGCCAAGATTTAAGTTGTGGAATCATTTTGGAGGGGTTTGGCCATAACTCACCACGCTGGCCAAGCGGGTTGGTGAGTGTGGGATAGAATTTCCTCTAATCCCGATGGTATAGTTATACCGCTATGGGCGGTCGTCAGAGCCCCTTTAGTGGGAACAGGATGCACCACGAGAAGGCGGGGTTGACATTTGTCAAGGAGAGGCTGTGATGTTACGCATCACCTGACCTTACATCCCACTTCTGATGTATTTGTAGCAAAATCTGGACTCCTGAAAACTCGACTAAATTTTTTTTCTTGGACCGATACCGCTCATATGGATAAACCTTTTGTGAATACTTTCTTCCTAAAATAATGCATGGTTTTCCCACCAAGGGACGTAAAGTCACACCTTATTTTTGTCGATAACTCTGTTTCTAAGAGTTTGTAAGCTCATGATTCCCTTTACAGCAATATCTGAGGGATTAAAGACCAAATTGAAAAACTTCTTTCTTCCGTCAATACTATTGTTTTCCATACCGGTTCCATTGACTTTGAATAGCTTTGATAAATTTAATTTGCGTCAGAACGGATTCAAATGACGTGCTTATTACACCCGAAAATTCGGTGTCATCTTTCGTGGGTTTTTTTTTCAAATCGGAGGTTTAGGGGAGGAGTTATCGGGAAAAATGTAATTTACTTTTACGCCCCCTAGCGGGAAATCTATGCGTAATTTGAAAAAGAAACTATATCTAAAATACTCTTCGACATAAATGGAATCGAAAGATAAAGTAATTTTTTCAATTGGATGTTTAGAAGCAAATATGTGGAATAAAACGTATTTTTGAATTCGACATCATCTGCATTTACACCCTCTAGCGGCAAAATTTTACATCGTAAAAAAAACGAAATAAAGGGTCATCATCCGCATATTTCAAGCTTCCGAATGCAAAAAGAATTTTTCAAATCGGACTAATAGTTGCAGAGATATCGTGGGTACAGACGGACGGACGGACAAACCGATAACATAAGCACGACCTTTTTTTTACAAAAGACGTGCTAATTACGAACATCATAATGTTGTGGATAGAGAAAATTAACACCAAATATGGAATTATTATAGAATAAATTACATATTGGGAAAAAGGCTCGGAAATGTGGAGTATAGTTGGAAAACGGAAATTTTTCATATATTGCCTTACAAAGTTTCTCACTAGTAGTAAAATTTTATATTATTAGTATTGCCTCACTCTACTGGTGTTATCACTCGTTATCTGGACAGAGTTACGCGACTCCGTCGAAATTTTGTTCGGAAAACTCATGCTTTCCTTATTTTTGCTAATTTTCGTTACAAGAGGGACTGACTTTAAATATAAGAAAACAATTATTTCTTTATCCATTAGATATAAAGATGAATTTTAGTTAAGATACATACACTGATCGTCAAAAAAAATAGTTGCACCCAGAAGGAAGCAATCGATAGGAGTGAAACTTGGTAGGTACGTTTGACATCGTGAGACATGCAAATGATTCAAGTATCACGCTCAGCCGCGCATGTGACGAAAGCAAGGAGGGGTCGTAGCGCTATGCCTGACCGGCTATACACTGAGTGGCCACTTTATTATGACCACCTGACAGTTTCAAGCAAATGAGCTATAGCTGCACGCTGTTGCCGCCAGAGGGCGAGGGTAGTATGAAAAGGAAATGCTTAGTGCTTGCGACAGTAGTAGACGTGATTTTTGGATGACGAGATGGGTAAAAAATGCGATTTGACGGACTTTCAACGTGGGATGATTGTAGGAGCTCTGAGTCATGGAGCGAGTATCACCGAAACTGCCGCATTCGTGAAATGTTCCAGAGCATCTGTTTTTAAAGTGTTTAAAGACTGGACTGTCATCCAAAAACTGGGTTTCTACGTGCAACGTGTGGTCGTCATCGACTAGTTACTGCTCGGGCGGAACGGAGTGTCCAGACTGGTAACAGACAACAGAAGGGCAAAAGTGCAGCAAATCACATACCATCTTAATCAAGGATTCCCTCAAATGATCTCTGCACGAACTGTTCGCCGTACACTGCATTGGAAGGGATATGGCAGCCGAAGGCCTGTTCGAACACCTTTGCTGTCTGCAGTTAACAAAAGAAAACGTCTCCAGTTCGCACAGCTGCACAAGGATTGGACGGTCGATAATTGGAAACAAATTATGTGATCCGATGAATCACGTTTTCAGTTACACCATGCCGATGGCCGAGGGATAATTTGGCGGAAACAGCACGAAAAGTATGGACCCCAAATGCATTGCTACAACCCTTCAAGCTGGTGGAGGCAACGTTATGGTTTGGGGAATGTTTTCCTTGCATGCTTTGGGCCCTATAATTCGTGTTGATCAAAGTCTGACTGGCACATCATATCTAAACATCGTTGCGGACGAAGTGCATCTTGTCATGTGGATGGTTTATCCCAATGGCGATGGCTACTTCCAACAAGATAATGCGTCCTGCCATAGTGCTCGTATTGTACAGGATTGGTTTCAGGAACATGCCGGTGAGTTTACTTTGCTTAGGTGACCCCCACAATCTCCAGATCTCAACCCCATTGAGAATTTGTGGGATAAAGTTGAACGAGCCACCAGACAGCTGGATCCACAACCCTGCAATCTCACACTCCTGGAAAGTGCTATTCATCAAGCATGGTCTCAGATTCCACAAACCACCTATCAACATCTCGTGAAGTCCATGCCACGAAGAATCGACGCAGTATTACAGGCAAAAGGTGGCCCAACGAAGTACTGAGGGGGTGGTCATAATAAAGTTTCCACTCAGTGTGTAAGGTCGTCCCGTTAAGCGTGCTTGCGATTCTTACTTGTGCTCTTATGCTGGTTGCATCCTTTGCAAGTGAAGTGTGCCTCGGATAAAAGTTCCGAAGCAATTCAAGCAGTTAGAGGAGCTCGAGAGGGGCCGCATGTGGTCCGGGAAGTGAGATGGTCTTATTGCGCGCCATATCGGTCGTGCGGATATCACAATAGCACGCTGTTTACGGCAGTGGATAGAACAAGGCACGCAGCAGCGACAGAAAGGGTCTGGGAGATCGAGTCGAACCACGGGGAGAGAGGACGGACGGGTGACCCAAAAGCCACGACTGCGGATATTCAGCTAGCAGTGGTGCCCTCCATGCATCGTCTGATTAGTGCCAGCACCATTGGCATACGCATTGCATCGTCGCCAAAGACTGCAATGCCGTAGTGCCAGACTCTCATGGAGCCATGCAGAATGGCAGCGGGTGATCTTCAGTGACGAATCCCGCTTTTGTCTTGGAGCAGACGATCACCGAATCCGTGTATGGAGGCACCGTCGTCAGCGCCAAGATGAACGGTTTGTTGTCGAGCGTCACACGTCCAGAAGGTCTAGCGTCATGGTGTGGGGTACAATTCCCTACGATGCCAAATCACCTTTGGTGTTCATTACAGGCACTTTGACAGCCCAACGTTCCGTTAATGAGGTCCTGCAACCAGTGGCCCTACCTTTTCTGAACTCATGCTCCTGTGCGATTTCCAACAGGACAACGCTCGTCCGCATATTGCTGCTGTCTCGAGAGCTTGCCTTCAAGGCACTGACACTCTGCCATGTCCATCCGCATCGCCAGACCTATCGCCGATTGAAAATGTGTTGAATGCTATTGGACGCGCTATCCGCACTCCACTTCTACCACACAACCTGCAGGAACTGCGTGAGAAGATTCAAGCAGAATAGAATATCTTATCGCAGGGCACCATAGAAATCTGTACAACTCCATGCCGAGATGTCTGGCATGTTGTGTGAGAAAACGTGGCTGCACGACGCCATACTGAGAGACACTACTTATTGGCATGTAGCTCAATAAATATTGCCCATATCAGTCTGTGACGTACTACAGAGGTGAAAACATATGTCAAGAGGACAAATCTGCAGCGAGGCATTCTGTCTGCGTAGCTCAGTTGGGAGAGCGACTTACTCCGGAGTGAGGGGACAAGCCTTGATGCCCGTAGCGGACAAACTTGTGTTTTCACAGGTCTCAATGATTCATCATTTATTGTTCCTGGTAACCTTTACCTTACTCCCGAATAGCATTGCAATCCGACACTTCCTTCTGAATGCAACTATTCTTTTGACGATGAGTGTAGATCATAGAAAGCTGCTCCAATCGGAGAGTGGTAAGCTACGCTGGATTCTAACCATTCGTCCGAGATGCATCCGGGTTCGAATCTCGGGTGAGGCATTGATGGTGTGGCCCTATCTTTTTGGACTCTAAGTTAGGGACGGTCGACTGCTTATAGCCCATTGGAGCTGCTCACGGCTGTCGTTACCACTCCCAAACAAAGTGGAGTTTAACTTGTGTTTGTTTTTAATTTTAAAAATAAAACCTTCTGGTGTTCCTTTTTAAAATGGCTTCTCTGCTATTTTGCGGAAAGACAATCATAACTCTCTTTAGTCGTTTTTTTTTGTTTTTAAATAAAACAAATGTATTTTTAGTGACGGACCATTCGCAAAATAAAAAAATCCTTTAACTGAAATTATCTCATTTTGGAGTTCATACGTAACTTTACCTTCACTCATTTTGCAATATGTTGTTATCTCGATAGTCTCTTTATACTTTACCTTCATCTATGCATCCTAGGAAAAGATTGGCAGCGTCATAAATAGCCCTCGGGTGTACTTCGTTGATAGCATTTTTCAGCAATTCTGAAAAACCATAAAAACGAATTAAACACACATAGGAAAAATTATTCTGAGGTGTATTCAATAGTAAGGAAAACATTTATTATACACAGTGCGTCAAAGACTTGCACATTGCAGAGACATCATTTCAGCCGCTGAAAATCATCCAAACTTCTTAAAATCGGTTGTTACTGGTGATGAAACATGGTGTTTTCAATATGATCCTAAAACAAAGCGACAAAGTGCGGAATGGAAGTCAAAAAACTCGCCACAAGCCAAAAAAACAAGAAAAGTTCCATCGAAAATCAAAACAATGCTCATTACATTCTTCGATAGTAAGGGTATTATCCACAAAGAATTTGTTCCAAGTGGACAAACAATTACTGGTGAGTTTTATTTAAATGCTTTGAGGCGTTTGATGGACACAATTCGTCCAGAATGTTGAGATGAAAACAGTTGGTGTTTGTTGCACGATAATGCACCCAGTTACACCTCACTTCTTGTTCGTAGATTTTTGGCGAAAAATAACGTCTGTGTGTTGAATCATCCGCCGTATTTGCCTGATTTAGCACCCTGCGACTTTTCTTTGCTCTCAAAACTTAAAATGACGTTAAAAGGGTGTTATTTTGATGATATTTCGACCATACAAACAGCTTCGACGATTGCTTTGGAGGCAATTCCGCAAAGTGAACTGGAACAGGTATTCGAATCATTATTAAATCGCTGTAACAAGTGTATTGAAGCCGGAGGGACTTGTTTTGAATAACAAACCAAAACAAATTATAATTTCTTGTTTTTATTTCATTTTACAGACGCAGTCTTAAAAATTATTTGACGCACTGTGTATGATCTTCCTCAAGGAAAAATTTGTCTGAAATGCGCTCAATGTGAATCACTCAAAAAACGCTGGAAAAAAAACTGACATGGTAAAGAAGAAACAAAGTGTAACAGCAGAATTTCATGTAAGTAGTGTCGTAACAAACAGAACCCTTATATTGACACTACTCATGTAAATAAACAATACACATAAAAAATTTAATACCGTTACATTTATTTGCATTGTTAATTTGTTTATTTATTTATTTATTAGAACTCTTTTGCTGTACAATACCACAATACAACACCCAAAAGAACGAACAATATGTCACATAATGTAAGGTTAACAATAACAGGAATATATAATATACCAATGAAATCAATATAAGTAAGACAATTTTTCATTTTTAACAATATAATTCCCATGTTACGAAGATAAATACTTTACAATATAAAATACAGGAACAAATTCACGTGTTGTCAATATGACTAAAACACCTTCAATATCAATTTAAAATGTACAGCAAGAAGCCAGGGGAAAAGGCTAAATTTTTAGCCTGACAAGCCCCTGACCTACTCTGAAATTTTCAAAAAAAAAAAAAAAAAAAAATTAAGTCCAGTCGAGACAACGAATATGATATTAAAGTATGCACTAAAAAACATCCAAAAAGCCCAAGACAATAAAAATCTCTCATTTGGCATTCCACGAAATATTTACTAATTGATTTTTTGGATTAAAAATTTTATAAATATGATAGTGGAGAGGGTAAAACTAGCATAAAATTTCAGAGGGCAGAAAATGCATTAACAAAATGTTGCAGCAATAAGAATCAGAAAAATGTGAAACATTCGTTCATAAAGAATAAGTCAATTATAGTGATGCTGCAAAGATCGTCTTTTAAAATGTGGATGAATGCATATTTTGAACGCGCCACTAAAGGAAATATAGTCATCTCGTATCAAAAATGCGTATCATCTGAACGTTCAAAGATATACATGAAAAATTTCTTCAATTTTTACAGCGAAATTCGTCAATATACACTAAAATACAAAATTTTTAGTAACACCCAAGAGCAATAAAACACGTGCCATCCTCACTTGCGTAAGCATATATGACGTGGAGATTACTTCATAAACATCTTACTGCAAAGAAATCAAAAGTGTACGAAGCATAAAGAGCGGCAGTATGGGAAGACGCGGAATTTAAGCGATTTTGAAAGGGGCATGATAGTAGTACACTCATTGTCATAAAAGCCCGCGCATCAAGAAAAAATCGTACGATTGACGCGAAACTCGGCGAAGAGCTACTGGGAGGGCGCACTTGCAAATGATTAAAGTTTCGTGCGATCTCTCATGCTCGCGCGTCGAAGATAGGCGCTGCAATCGCAATCCTTGGGGCTTATAAGGCACCGCGCAGGGGACTCCACATTCGTGCCGAAGTGCACGGTAAGAGTCAGGTGAGATCCCTGAGCGATAGACATGCCGAGGAGTCGCCGTAGATGCTCTTACGGGCAACTGACGGAGTTTACACAAGGCCGTATCGTCGGGATGAGAGAGGCCGGGTGGCCGACGCGCCGAATCGGCCGCCATTTGGGCCGGTCGAACAGCACGGTGCGATCGTGTTGGGAGCAATGGACACAGGAAGGCACCCAGACACGGCGGATTGGCTCTGGACGACCCAGACACATCACCAGCAGAGAGGACCGTGGATTCGTGACAGCGGCACGCTCCTTGTCCAATATCCAGAGACATGTGGCAGCTGTACAAGGTACTCATGTGTCCGCCAAAACCATTTCCAGGCGACTGAAAGAGGCGAATCTGCACTCTCGACTGCCCTTACGTTTTCTGCCATTAACACCTGACCATCGTCGGCGTCGATTGCAGTGGTGTCAGCAACGAGCAACGTGAAATGCTACGGACTGGGGAGTATTGTGTTCAGAGACGTATCCCGCTTCTGTATGGGAACGGACGACCACCCTGTCAGAGTGTGGAGGACCGCAGGTGAGCGCTACAATCCCAGCATCACTGTACAGCGGCACACGTCCCAAACTGCAGGCGTGATGGTCTGGGGAATCATCGCATACTACAGCCGTACTTCCTTCGCAGTGATCCGAGGGACAGTGCTACGTACAAGAGATCGTGCGACCCCATGTGCTGCCTTTCCTGACGGGGCTGCCCGGAGCCATTTTTCAACAAGGTAACACCCGTCCGCACACGGGTCGGGTTTTCCAGATCTCCTGATCTCTCGCCCATCGAGCACGTGTGGTACCAGATGGGACGCCAGCTTTCTACATGTCCCAGTGTTCGTGATTTAGAGCGTCAGTTGCAAAAAGTGTGGGCCAATCTGTCCCAGGATAACATACGGCGTCTCTTTGACTCCATGCCGGGCCGCATCACAGCATGCATCCGAGCACGACGCGGTACTAACGCTGAGCGGAATGTGTACCGTATGTCCGCTGGAAATCGTCCTGCTGCTGTGATACTGTAATCACTTCTGTCCTTGGTATGTACGATCTCACTACAAAAATCTCATTTCAATTCAATGCCTCCTTGATGAGTGAATTTTTATGACAATGAGTGTATAACCGGGGTATCATTGATTTTAATAACAGTAAACTTTAATAACCATTTTGAACGTTCTGAGTTTAAGTCGCATCTCCCTTTTTCTTGGCGCTTACTTGGAAACGGTCCCTTTTCCCTAATTGCAGCTGCACGGAATTAGTCGCGAATTAGTTGTTTACACACACGAAATTAGTAGGCACAACAGTAAACGTGGCTGTTTATTGCGAGATATTGAGAAAGTTGGGTCGTGCAATTCAAAACCAAAGGCGCTGCGTGCTGAGCAAGAGAGTTGTTCTTCTTCATGACAACGCAAGGCCTCATGCCATGAATGTTCAACGTAACGCAAAATCTGGTCACCGAATTTTATTGGGAGCAGCAGGTCCGCCCTCCCTACAGCTCAGACTTGGCGTCCACAAAGAATATCATTTGTTTATCCACTTGAAACGATTTCTTGCCGGCCAGCGGTTCGATGGCGACAACAAGTTAGTAAAATTGTGCAATGCATTGATTATGAACGCTTTCCAACATACCATAAATCACTACTCAAGTTATGAAGATAATGGCTGTGGAATACATCACGCTCCTGTGCCTTGACCTTTGACCCCATTTCGATTATATTAAACAGAATTGGTTCCGTATGCCTCCGGTACAACATACTAACGTTTTGCCGCAATATAAGCATTTTTAGTCAAGTTATGAGGATAATGGCTGTGGAATAAATCTCTCTCCTGTGCCCTGACCTTTGACCCATTTCGATGATATTAAACAGAACCGGTTCAGTACACCTCCTGTACAACATACTAACGTTTTGCCGCAATATAAGCATTTTTAGTCGTTGTGAGCATAATGGCTGTGGAATAAATCTCGCTCCTTTGATCATTTCGATTATATTAAACAGAATTGGTTCAGTATACCTTTGGAACAATATACTAAAGTTTTGCCGCAATAGAAGCATTTTAGTCAAGCTATAAGCATAATGTCTGTGGAATAAATCTCGCTCCTGTGCCCTGACGTTTGACCCCATTTCGATGATATTCAACAGAACCGGTTCAGTATACCTCCGAAATAACATGATAAAGTTTTGTCGCAATCGAAGCATTTTTACGCAAGTTATGGCGCATAAGGGCGATGGAATGGATCCCTCTCCTATGTCCTGACCTTTAAACTCATTTCGTGCACTTTCAATAGGGTTCGTCCCAAGGTTGTCCCCTACCACATATTAAAATTTCATCGAAATCGAACCATTTTTACGCGAGTTATCGTGCGAACAGGCAGAAGGACGAAGCTGGAGCATATACGCTTCTTCAACCTACTGCTGGAAAGCCTAAATGACCTGAAGATTACGGTTGAGTGATAGCTCAAAACAAATGCGGCAGACTTCTATGAGGAGAGTATCCAGAAACTTATGCCACGATATGACAAACATCTTAACATCACGAGGAATACGTTTAAAAGTATATTTATGAAGGTATGTAGAACTCATCACATATTAAAATTTAGTTTTCAATACTTTTTTTACGCTTTCCAACCGTAGGCTGAAGAAGCGTATATGCTCCAGCTTTGTCTATTTGTCAGTCTCTACGTCTGTCCATCTTTCCGCACGATAACTCGCGTAAAATTGGTTTCATTTCGATGAAATTTTAGTGTGTGGTAGGGGACCACCTGGGGACTAACCCTACTGAAAAAGAGTGAAATTGGGTCAAAGGTCACGACATAGGAGCAGGATCCATTCCATTGCCCTTATGCATCATAACTTGCGTAAAAATGGTTCGATTTCGATGAAATTTTAGTATGTGGTAGGGACAACCTGGGGATGAACCCTATTGAAAATGGGTGAAGTGGGGTCAAAGGTTAGGACATAGGAGTGGGATCCATTCCATTGGCCTTATGCTTCATAACTTACGTAAAAATTCTTTGATTGCGACGAGCCTTTATCATGTTGTTCCAGAGGCACACTGAACCGGTTCTGTTGAATATCATCGAAATGGGGTCAAAGGTCAGGACACAGGAGCGATATTTATTCCACAGCCATTATCCTCATAAATTGAGTAATGATTCCTGGTATGTTGGAAAGCGTATCATAATCAATGCATTGCATGATTTTACTAACTTGTTTTTTTTTTTAATCTTCAAATAGCACTTACGTTCTGGATGGAAATATAAATCTGAAACAAAAAAAGCATGTACAGCTCCAAGTAGCCATATAACTTGAAAAGAAAGAGGCACATAAACACTATCACAAGAAAGAAGAATCCGCTTTACGCAATCACTTTTTCTCACCTGCTGTTCTGTGCGTTACTTCATCAGTCAAAATATTAGTTTCTGTAAAAAAACTTTTGTCCGCCGGAATCGGATGCTTTTCGATCCACCCACCACACGAATACTGGTAGAAATCTTCACAGGGGTCAACCGATGTGTTCATTGAATCCAAAAGGAAGCGAGCTGGAAAAAAATGATACGGTGGGCATTAACAAAATAAGAGCCTACTTCACGTACAAAGTTCCCTCGTCGTCACAGAAACCATAATAACGCAAAGAACTCTGGACATCATTGAAAATCGAGAACACATCCTGCGTTTATACGCCAAAAATCCGAAACAATATAACCATCTGCTTAATATGATGTTGGTCCTCCACGTGCCGCCAAAACAGCTTTTACCCGGATGTACACCAAAAACCCTAAACATTATAATCGCCTGCCTAACATGATATTGGTCCTTCACATGCCACCAAAACAGCTCTTACCCGGATATACACCGAAGAGCCAAAACATTATAATCGCCTGCTTAATCTGTTAGTCCTCCACGTGCTGCCAAAACAGCTCTTACCTGAATATACACCGAAGAGCCAAAGGATTATGATCGCCTGCCTAATATGTTAGTCCTCCACGTGCCGCCAACACAGCTCTACCCGGATATACACCGAAGAGCTGAAGATTATGATCGCTTGCCTAATATGTTAGTCCTCCACGTGCCACCAAAACAGCTCTTACTCGGATACACACCGAAGAGCCAAAACATTATGATCGCCTGCCTAATATGATATTGCTACTCCACATGCCACCAAAACAGCTCTTACCTGGATATACACCGAAGAGCCAAAGGATTATGATCGCCTGTCTAATATGTTAGTCCTCCACGTGCCGCCAACACAGCTCCACCCGGATATACACCGAAGAGCCAAAAGAATATGATCGCCTGCCTAATATGTTAGTCCTCCACGTGCCGCCAACACAGCTCTACCCGGATATACACCGAAGAGCTGAAGATTATGATCGCCTGCCTAATATGTTAGTCCTCCACGTGCCACCAAAACAGCTCTTACTCGGATACACACCGAAGAGCCAAAACATTATGATCGCCTGCCTAATATGATATTGCTACTCCACATGCCACCAAAACAGCTCTTACCTGGATATACACCGAAGAGCCAAAGGATTATGATCGCCTGTCTAATATGTTAGTCCTCCACGTGCCGCCAACACAGCTCCATCCGGATATACACCGAAGAGCCAAAAGAATATGATCGCCTACCTAATATGTTAGTCCTCCACGTGCCGCCAACACAGCTCTACCCGGATATACACCGAAGAGCCAAAAGAATATGATCGCCTGCCTAATATGTTAGTCCTCCACGTGCCGCCAAAACAGCTCTGACCCGGATATACACCGAAGAGCAATAAGATTATGATCGCCTGCC
Organism: Macrothele yani; assembly: GCA_039090855.1. Taxonomy (NCBI): domain Eukaryota; kingdom Metazoa; phylum Arthropoda; class Arachnida; order Araneae; family Macrothelidae; genus Macrothele; species Macrothele yani. The sequence goes on from CM077001.1 coordinate 136,176,563, forward strand.
TAATATGTTAGTCCTCCACGTGCCGCCAAAACAGCTCTTATCCGGATATACACCGAAGAGCCAAAAGAATATGATCGCCTGCCTAATATGATATTGGTCCTCCACATGCTACCAAAACAGCTCTTACCTGGATATACACCGAAGAGCCAAAGGATTTTGATCGCCTGCCTAATATGTTAGTCCTCCACGTGCCGCCAACACAGCTCTACCCGGATATACACCGAAGAGCCAAAAGAATATGATCGCCTGCCTAATATGTTAGTCCTCCACGTGCCGCCAAAACAGCTCTGACCCGGATATACACCGAAGAGCAATAAGATTATGATCGCCTGCCTAATATGTTAGTCCTCCACGTGCCGCCAAAACAGCTCTTATCCGGATATACACCGAAGAGCCAAAAGAATATGATCGCCTGCCTAATATGATATTGGTCCTCCACATGCTACCAAAACAGCTCTTACCTGGATATACACCGAAGAGCCAAAGGATTTTGATCGCCTGCCTAATATGTTAGTCCTCCACGTGCCGCCAACACAGCTCTACCCGGATATACACCGAAGAGCCAAAAGAATATGATCGCCTGCCTAATATGTTAGTCCTCCACGTGCCGCCAAAACAGCTCTGACCCGGATATACACCGAAGAGCAATAAGATTATGATCGCCTGCCTAATATGTTAGTCCTCCACTTGCCGCCAAAACAGCTCTTACCCGGATATACACTGAAGTCCCAAAAGATTATGATCGCCTGCCTAACATGTTAGTCCTCCACGTGCCGCCAAAACAGCTCTTATCCGGATATACACCGAAGAGCCAAAAGTATGATCGCCTGCCTAATATGTTAGTGCTCCACGTGCCGCCAAAGCAGCTCTTACCCGATGAGACGTGGGAGGTACACGATATTTGAAGGTATCTTATGGTAAATCAGTGAAAGAAGATATATTCTTCATAATACATATGAAATGAATAGAATTTTTAAAGCAAACAGAATATAAATTCTTCTTTATTCATTGAGTTATCTGTGGTACAAAAAAAAAAAATATATTCAAAACAAACATATCAAAAATATATATATATAAAAAAAGTGCCGTATATGCAAACACAATACATATTTTTCTTCCTTCATTGATTTATCTGTGGTATTGGTGAATTACGACCTACATCCGTTTCTGGATGGGACATGGCTCAAACCGCTATGAGGAAGCAGGGTTGCTTCGACTAGCGAAGGTCTAAGGATGTTCAGATTCCTAAGCTAAGTTTGCTTGCTTAGTCTCTGTTGCTTGGAACTTCAGTGTCCTGGGTGGTTTAACGGTTAGCATACTTGAACGGAAATCCAGAAACGCAGGTTAGATTCCCGCTCCAGCGTGATGAAATTTTAAAGTTTTCTGAGAGATATTGCATGGATGACCAGTGACACAAATAAATTCAGAATTTATATTCCGTTTGCTTTGAATATTGTATCTTGTGGTATCTGGTACCAACACGTTACCAGCAAATCCTTCAACTCTTGTAAGTGACGTGGTTGAGCCACCGCAGATCAGATTTGCTTTTCCAACACACACAAGAGATGATCGATTGGATTGATGTCTGGGGAAATTAGAGGCCAGGGTAGTACCGGAAAGTCTTCCTGACGTTTCGCGAACCGTTCTCGAACAATCCGGGTAGTATAGCACGGTGCATTATCCTTCTGAAAGAAGGCATTGCTAAAGGATAATACTCTTGCCATGAAAGGATGTAACTATTTTGCAATAATGTTCAGGTAGGTACTAGACTTCATAGTTTCCTGTGCGTGAATGCCTGGAACCAGGGTTGTCCAGAAAAACATTGACTAAAGCATTACACTTCCTCCACCAGCTTGTTTTCGACCCATGGTACATCCTGGTGCCAACACTTCCCCAGCTAAACATGAATCACTGGACACAGGGCACACAGAAGAACATTGCTCAAAGCATTACACTTCCTCCACCGGCTTGTTTTCTTCCTCCATCGGCTATATATCTTTCAATGATGCCTACATCTGAAAATGACCTTTAACGTAAGGTTGAAAAATCTAACGGTTTTAATTGTAAATATATTTTTAACCTATCATTTTTACGAAATAAACATCTCATTTAAGATCACTTAGTGCCTTAAACTTGTGTATAGATAGTACAAATATGAAAAATGTCGAATATAATAGTTTATTCATTCAAAAAGAACGAATCTACAGACAGAGTCATTGGCGGACGAATATTTCCTGAAAAGAATTGATTTTACAAAAGAGCCGATTCCCTGAATGAATCAGTCAGTACTTTTCACTAGACGTAAAAATTTCAACGCAGTGTCTCTGTGAGGTTTAAGTTCTAGTCAGGAAACCTTACCTTATTCAGAAGCGTACTAATGTAATAAATTACGTGAGCGTCTTGGAACCTTGAAACAAACGTATATAAAAACAGAAGAACAAATTTTCTAAAAAAGATTAAATACGAATTTAAATTTAGAAATCGTCTACCAAACAGGAAACGATCAAAAAACGAAAGGATCCAACTCAGAATCATTTCCCTACACACGAATCATTCCCTAAACCGAAAGAAGCACCGACCAAAACGAACGAAAGGATCCGACTCAGAATCGATTCCCTAGACACAAATCGTTCTCTGATCTGGAAGAATCACCGACCAAAACGAAAGAAAGGAACCGACTTAGAATCGATTCACTGAACACAAATCATTCTCTAAACCGAAAGAATCACCGACCCAAACGAAAGAAAGGAACCGACTCAGTATCAATTGCATAGACACAAATCGTTCCCTAAACCGTAAGTATCACCAAATGAAAGGAAAGAATGAATCAGTTCGAATAAATCTCTTTAGAAAGTCGTATCGAAAGAATCGATTCTTTTAAATGAAAATGTTTGCGCATCTCTTGTCCGAGGAGTGAGAAAACCACAAGCCGCTGGCAAGGTGTGGGCCGACCACGGCTCATCGATGCTAGAGGTGAGCGAAGGCTATCCCGTATGGAACGAGCCAACAGAAGGAATACTGTAGCAAGCTGTGGGAAGACCACGGCTCATCGATGCTAGAGGTGAGCGAAGGCTATCCCGTATGGAACGAGCCAACAGAAGGAATACTGTAGCAAGGTGTGGGAAGACCACGGCTCATCGATTCTAGAGGTGAGCGAAAGCTATCCCGTATGGAACGAGCCAAGAGAAGGAATACTGTAGCAAGGTGTGGGAAGACCACGGCTAATCGATTCTAGAGGAGAGCGAAGGCTATCCCGTATGGAACGAGCCAACAGAAGGAATACTTCAGCAAGGTGTGGGAAGACCACGGCTCATCGATGCTATAGGTGAGCGAAGGCTATCCCGTATGGAACGAGCCAACAGAAGGAATACTGTAGTAAGGTGTGGAAGACCACGGCTCATCGATGCTAGAGGTGAGCGAAGGCTATCCCGTATGGTACGAGCTAACAGAAGGGATACTGTGGCAAGGTCTTGGCCTACCACAGCTCATCGATGCTAGAGGTGAGTGAAGGCTATCCCGTATTTGTGCAAGCCAACAGAAGGGATACTGCGGCAAGATTTTGGCCTACCACGGCTCATCGATGCTAGAGGTGAACGAAGGCTATCCCGTATTGTGCAAGCCAACAGAAGGGATACTGTGGCAAGATCTTGGCCTACCACGGCTCATCGATGCTAGACGTGAGCAAAGGATATCCCTTATGGTACGAGCCAACAGGAGAAATACTGTGGCAAGGTGTAGACCGACCACGGCTCATCGATGCTAGACGTGAGCGAAGGCTATCCCTATGGTACGAGCCAACAGAAGAGATACTGTCGCAAGGTGTGGACCGACCACAGCTCATGGATGCTAGACGTGAGCAAAGCCTAACCCTATGGTACAAGCCAATAGAAGGGATACTGTGGCAAGGTGTGGACCGACCACGGGTCATCGATGCTAGGCGTGAGCAAAGGCTATCCCTATGGTACGAGCCAATAGGAGGGACACTGTGGCAAGGTGTGGGCCGACCACGGCTCATCGATGCTAGACGTGAGCAAAGGCTATCCCTATGGTACGAGCTAACAGAAGGGATACTGTGGCAAGGTGTGGGCCGACCACGGGTCATCGATGCTAGACGTGAGCACCGAAAACACAAAACATTATGATGTTGGTCCTCCCCGTGCCGCAAAAATTTTCTGTGTAAGGTTTCAAAATAACTTATCTTGTAGAGTCTGTACGATGAGACGTTACATTTTTCACTTGATAAATATCACTTTATGTTCGGGTTTTTTGTTTTGTTAGTTTTTTTCTATTAGTATTGCATATTTTGTTTTCTTTTTCTTTCTTTTTTTTTCAGAATTGCTTGAAGTTTTTCTTGTCACGCTATTTGTGGTAAACCCTTGCTACGGTAATGCGTGAAAAGCACTGCAGGACAGGCATTTGAGAAATGCTTGAACGGGTATTCTTATCTCCGACTATCATACTACGTTCAAAGTTGCTCAGATCACTCATTTTGGCCATTCCTACCCGCAGTCGAACTCTAACTGATGCTCGGCAAGCTGGTTTGCCTGATCCGTACGGCACCACCCTCACGTGACATCTTAGGCGTCGAAGTCAGACAGTTATGTGACGAGGTTAGGTGTACCTAATAAGCTGGTATGCTCCTGTATTACAACATGCATGGCAGAAAAGGAATATCTACTGGTGTTCTAGAGGAGGAAATCTAGCTGCTCGTCCTGTGAGCTGGGTTCGAGTCTACGGATAAGGGATGTCATATTACGTTCGTTATTTCGGCTCTGGTTTTGCCTTTCTTGCAAGCAGTGACACAAGATCAGGAACAGGTGGCACCTCCTAGCCTACGATGTCTATTGAGGTTGTTGAGCTACAAGAAAAGGAATGGAGCTGGAAAGGGACTTTACTAATGGGCATTTAACATTTAAAAATTTAATTGACAAGAGTTAGATATATATCAATCAAGGAAGAAATATTCTTCATAATATTAGGTTGGTGCGAATGAAATGTCCGGAGCGAACGAGAAGTTGGGACAGACCCCCACCACAGAGGAATAAGACCACCCACAGGTGCGTCATCTGCGACGGACATTTCATCACCTGCGATGAGAAGTGAGTCCTTTACGATAATCGGAAGCGATACGCCTAGTGGTTAAACAAGGCACAGCCTGCTGTACGGCATCCTAAGCCACCCCTACACACCAAGAAGATGATGCTCCTTGTCTGGTGGTCCACAGCCGGGATAATTAATCGGAGTTTCTTGGAAAGAGGCCAAACCATCACTGCAGAAAGTTATTGTGCTTATTTACACCTGATGCACTGGAAATCGCTGCAGAAACAACCGGCTTTGGTCAACAGACATGGGGTTCTTCTGCTCCAGCACAACGCCCCACCCTCATGTCGTACAACGAACGATGTGCGACATGAGGGTAGGGCGTTGTGCTGGAACAGAAGAACACAATGTCATTGACACTAAGTGCCTTGGGCTATGCAGCACTGCCTCATCCTGCCTACTACCCGGACTTGTCTCCGACAGTCTATCATCTGTTTCGTCGCCTGGATCACGTCCTGTCCGGGAAACAGTTCACAGCAGACAACGAGGTTCAACGTGCAGTTGATGACTTCTTCGTGTCCCAGCCACAAGACTTTTTCATTCCGGGATCCTGGCCTTGCCGGACAGATGGCAACTATGTGTCGATGCCGAGGGGGATTATTTTGTCTAGGAAGGTTGCCCTACTTTTCCGTTCTCGACGTCCATGTGTGCTGGTCCTTTGCCGGACATTTCAATCGCATCAACCCAATAGATGGGAAATCGATAGGACATTCAAAGTAAACAGAATATAAATTTTGAATTTGCTTATAACACTTACTGGTCATCCATGTCACACCTCACAGAAAACTTGAAAATTTCATCGCCCTGGAGCGGAAATCGAACCCGCATTTCTCGATTTCCGTTCGAGTACGGTTAGCATACTCGAACGGAAATCGGGAAATGCGGGTTCGATTTCAGCTCCAGGGCGATGAAATTTTCAAGTTTTCTGAGATGTTTTACATGGATGACTAGTAAATATTACGATTTAGCTATATATGACTCGATTTAATTTCTTTTTTGACGAACAAAAGGCAGTAGTTCTTCTAGAATCGTATATTAAGTTACTAAAGCAGGTAACATTTATGAAATGATTTCCTTACCTGTTTCTTGGCAGACGATGGTGTCGCATACTTCTGAAACGACGCTATCTTCACGTGATACTAAAAGAAAACACGATTAACAATCATCCTTGAAGTACATACTCAGTAAAAACTCTGTTCGACATAAATAGAAAATGACACACCATGAAGGAATGCACAAAATTAGGTAAAATTTTTGATGAAACACGTGCAGACAAGTCGGTGGGAAAGAAGTGATTTAATTTCTGAGGGATGCGGTGGGCGAGAAGATACAACATGGTTCCAGTCGTGCCTTCATGCATATCTTGTACGACACCACTGCAACCTTGCGCGACAAGGTGTGCGGTGAATGGTAGTCGTCGTAATGAATAGCCAGAGTGCAAACTCGCCTTAGCCAATCTGCGATTCGCAGCCCGTGTCGATACGGGGATGTCAATAGAGGTCGTAGAATGTCGTCCGCTATCAATTGTGCAGGTGATAAGCCTTGACGTCGAGACGTTCGAACGTCTGCTTGCGTGCACCAGTCGCACTATGGTGACGCGTGTTATCTTTCTCCAACCACTGTCGCCGCATTCGATCGGCAATTGTTGCATACCAATGAGTTTCTTCCGCGATCTGTACTTAGTCCTATGATGAAGCGTCTGGTAAAGATGGCCGTGTGATGTTAAGATTACGGATGACGTCACCCAAGAATTCTCACTCTTTGCTTTCACTACCGATATCACTCCGATGCAGTGTTCCATAAGCCCAGTTGAAGACGACTAAATTTAGCTACACTGGGCCGTTTTGCCCTTTTATCTCCCTCAATTATCACGTGATTATTTCGCAACTGGAATAATGTACATGAGCCAACTGTTGACACATACCCTCTAATTCCTATGGCTCTCCGACAAATGCTTCCTGGTTTGACATTTTCTATGTCGAGCACTGTAATCATGATCAAAGGACTTCCCCGACCAACTGTGTATGTGAAAAATGAAACCTCACAGCTTGCCCCAGTCGCAATAACAGACTGCAGAAGCGTGAAAAATTTGTATCGTTTTTTTTGGGGGGGTGGGGGTGGAGGGGGTGGAGGGTGGGGGGGTTCACGAAATGTTGTAGGAGACCTTTGGTAGAGCGAACTACGGTATGTTCAAGCGCAGCACTGGTACATAAACGCAGTTGACCATCCCTAGTCGAATGTATAAACGTAGTTACTTATGATCTAATATATACACTGAAGAGCAATTGAATTAGAGATACGAAATGTTGTAGGAGACCTTTGGTAGAGTGAACTACGGTATGTTCAAGCGCAGCACTGGTACATAAACGCAGTTGACCATCCCTAGTCGAATGTATAAACGTAGTTACTTATGATCTAATATATACACTGAAGAGCAATTGAATTAGAGATACCTGTCTAGTAACGTATAGCACCACCTTTCGCCCTGATGACGGCGGCGATTCGTCTCGGCATGGACTCGACAAGACACCGGAACCGTTGGGAAGCCATACGGATCCACGATCCCTGAACAAGCTGCCACAGTTCACGAAGATTTAATGGAGGGGGTCAGAGCCTCAAACATCTCTCTCGATGGCATCCCAGATGTGCTCGATGGTATTGAGGTCATGGGACCTAACTGGCCACGGAAGCGAGGTCACATCGGAGGAGTGTTCATCCAACCATTCGGATACAATTCGGGAGCGCTGGCACGGTGCATTGTCTTGTTGCAGGATGACGTCCCCAGTGGGATGTTGAAGACGCACAAACGGGAGAAAATGGTCGCCTAGGATATCCCGATAACTTTGACCTGTGAGGAACGATGTCACACGTACCAGGGGTCCCATCAGTCCACGTAAAACAGTCCCCAGACGAGAATGCCACCTCCACCAGCTTGAAGAGCTGGTGGGGGTGGCATTCTCAAAGAGCTGGTGGGGGTGGCATTTGCACCGTACTCGTATCCTGCCATCCTCATGTACCAACGTGAATCTCGACTCATCAGTCCAGACAACATTTTTCCACTTGTCTAGGGTCCAGTGGCGATGTTCCCGCGTCCATGCTAATCTTTGCACCCTGTGGTGTGCGGTCAGCAGCGGTACCCTCGTGGGACGATGGCTTCTGTACCCCATAGCGAGGAGATGGTCCTGGATGATGTGGCTGCTTACACGTTTTTGTGCACCAGCGTTAAATTGCCGAGTGATTTCTTGCACTGTGGTCCGTCTATCGGCTGTTATAATGCGAGCCAGCCGACGATGACCCCGCTCTTCCACACGCTGTTGTCCACGGCAGTTGGCCCTTACAGGGATGGTTTTACCGGATTCGATGTACTCACGGTGCACCCGGGACACACTGGCTCGTGAAAATCCCAGTTCGTGAACGACTTCCGACATGAAGTGACCCATTTGTCGGGCCCCGACAATTTGCCCACGATCAAATGCGCTTAGATCCTTCGTCTTACCCATACTGTGTCCGACTCTTACTGATTCCCATCGCATCACTCCTTATATTGTGGGATCGCTGCATACGTCATGTCGTTTCCGTTTGCAGGGCCGCCCACAGCGCCACATTTGCATAACGACAGCTGTCTCTAATTCAATTGCTCTTCAGTGTACATGTAACTTCTTCTAATCGAATTATGGAAACTTTGTGAAAAATCTTTTGGAGAGATCGAAATCTAAAAACTACATACCTTCTGTACACATCCCTCGTTAAACATCACAGTTTGGTTTCAGTTTTTTTGTAATGGAAAGTGTTCTATTGTCTTGAGATGGCTGATTGTTCTCCTCCCTTCTTTTTTGTAATGGGAAGTTTTCTATTGTCTTCAAATGGTTGCTTGTTTTCCTCCCTTCTTTTTTGTAATGAGAAGTTTTCTATTATCTTGAGATGGTTGATTATTCTCCTTTTTTTTTTTTTTTTTTTTTTTTTGTAATGGGAAGTTTTCTACTGTCTTCAGATGGTTGATTATTCTCTTCCCTTCTTTTTTGTAATAAGAAGTTTTCTATTGTCGTGAGATGGTTGATTGTTCTTATCCCTTCTTTTTTGGAATGGGAAGTTTTCTGTTGTCTTGATATGACTGATTGTTCGCCTCCATTCTTTTTTAAACCGTTCGAATGCAGCTAGATGCGTTTGTAGCAATAATTGCGAAGCAATATTTGCTAACAAACTGAGAAAAACAAGAAAACTTATACACAATCGACTAAGTTCATACTGATAACTCAATGGAGTTGGATGTGACGTTGGGAAAAACAAGATAACTCAATGATAACTAAATGGAACAGGATGTGACGTTTGGAAAAACAAGAGATATGATAACCCTACCGATTTAGTTCCTCTGATAACTAAATAGAACAGCGTGTGGCGTTGGGAAAACAAGAGAACTGATAACCCATTTGACTCAGTTCATACTGATAACTAAACAAAACAGGATATGACGTTGGGAAAAACACGAGAACTGAAAACCCATTCGATTCAGTTCATACTGGCAACTCAATGGAACATGATGTGATGTTGGGGGAAACAAGAGAACTGAAAACCCATTCGTCTGAGTTCACACTGATAACTAAATAAAACAGGGTGTGACGTTGGGAAAAACAAGAGGACTGATAATCCATTTGACAGAGTTCATACTGATAACTAAACGGAGCAGGATGTGACGTTGGGGAAAAACGAGAGAAATGATAACCCAACCGATTGAGTTCTTCTGGTAACTAAATTGAATAGGATGTGACATTTGGAAAAACAAGAGAAATGATAACCCAATCGACTGAGTTCATACTGATAGCAAAATGTGTCAGGATGCGACATTGGGAAAAACGAAAGTATGATAACCCCAAATGAGTTCATGTTAATAATTAAATCGAACAGGATGTGACATTGGAAAAAACAAGGGAACTGAAAATCTGCATACATGCAATCCCGATTTGGACCTTCAAAACAACAGAATTTAAAAAAAATGAATAAATAAAATCGTAAGTGGATTCCCCTCTCATACAAGAGACGAATTCCGCAAGCGCGTATCCCTTTTTTGTTTTTGGAATTTTCACGATTATCATGATGAAGAACTCTGAAGACTATGGGCAGTCATCTGTTTCTAATTTGAGGCTGCTGGTTCAGGGTGGTGGCAATACCGTGGGATGAGCTTACAGCCAATGCCACATCCAGAGCTCGAGCTCGAGCCCAGATCCGACTCGGATGGCTGATGAGCAACCTACGCTTCTGACCTCTCGGCCACCGGGGCGTCCACATGCGTCTTAAAAAAGGGGGACAGCAAAGGAGGTCAAGTTATATAACGTCAACCAAGCGAGGCAGTGATTAGCTAAAAGGGAAGACTGCTGCACAATTGTAAATGACATTAATTTTATTCTATGCACATCACACACTAACTTTTCACAGGATGGTTAGCTAATAAAAGAAAAGAAAAAACTGGAAATTGATAAATCACATTTTTCATTAATTATTCTAATTTTCAGACTTCCTTGTTTTAATACAGTTTGGGCTAGTTCCATTAAAAACACGTTGAATCATTCATATCTTTCTTTCTTTATTGTTGTTATTTCAGAGAAGAAGCAGGGTCAAAAACTGCTCATACAAGATACAAATATGTAAAATTAATTTTGAAAATACGTACACAAAAAAGGTCTAGCCATCGCCAACGTGAAGATGATCGCACCTGTCAAAGTCATCGTGAAAGCTCACACTATAAAGCAACTTCTTCCAGATTTAACTTGCTTAATTTCTCACTGAACACTTACCTGAAAAAATAACACATGAAGTTATTAATAAAAATAACTCTCATTTATTTTGAATTCTAAAATAACGTTTCTTATATATCATCAGATGACTTTTTTTAACGGAACAAAAAAAAATTACTGTTGAGAGTTTCTGCTGAAGTTTTTGATCTAAAGAAATCAGGACTCGCCAGATCTCATTAATAAGAAAAAGAAAGAAGCACAGGATTGCGACAAACATGGGATGAAATTATTTTTTGCCTACCATCAAGATATGAGCAAAAAAAAAAAAAAACTGCACACAAGATTGAGAAAAGAAGTATGTTGCAGAAAAATTCGGATTTACTTCCAGAGGAAGTCCATGAGACGCCGTATTTGCCTTGAAAAAACTCATAGAGAAATGCAGACAAGCTTAAGCGTCGTTGCACTTTATAGACCCGGAGAATGGCATGGAATAGAGTGCCTAGGCATGAAATATGTATTTTACAGACGGAGGAATATAGTGTCCCTGATTTGACAAAGAAATATCGAATATACAGATATTTCCATGCATGTGACTTAAGTAGTGCATAGATACAAGATACTTTAAAACGGAGGTCAAGGTAAACAAGAGACAGCGCTGAATTCGCTTTCGTTTAACAACTTTAGAGTTGAGCTTACAGTTGTCCTTAAATGTCGTTTAAAGATCATTCACTTCTCCGTAGTAACACTAGAAAAGCTGTGTCATCAGAAGCGGAGAGCAAAAAATTATTTAAAGTGCAAGTTAATTTTCATATTTCCGACACAAAAGTGGAAAAGGAAAAAATCAGCGAAAAACAAAAGATCATTTATACCCTTACGTAAAACGCGCGCGTTATTTAAAGTGCACAATACACGCGATGCTCTTTATAGTTAATGGAACCAGTTACAGAAAAAGTTTTCCAGCAAGATTTCTGAAATCGGTAAAGCATTTGCAAGTAAAAATGTGTGTTACCAAAAATCTCAAACTGTACGCAAAACATTCCTTATAGCGGAAGCTATCCGATGCAAAATTAAATTTGAACTCTAACAATAAGAGGTAAAGATATGGAGGAAAACGTAAGTTTTGGAATTCAATTATCAGAAACGAGATATGGAGGAACCGTTAATAATACACCCTGATTCATAAAGAAGTATACAGTTTCCAGATGCTGTAAAACAGTAACAGGTGAAGACACGGACTTCAACTAAGTAGATGTACTCATAAAGTTTGTGTCTCGCTACTGAATGAAGTGACGTAGGCGATAGCGCGCGTGTCACGTGACTATTTAGTCAAAATGGCAGCGTCTGCAGTGGAGAAGGCGTTTTGTGTTCTTCAATTGAGCAAAACGGAATCTGTAACTGTTGTGCAACGTCATTTTCTATCACAATTCGGAAAAGAACCTCCAACCAGAATATCTATCTACGATTTGCATAAAAAATTTGAAACTACGGGCTGTTTGTGCAAACTTAAAAGTCTTGGACGACCGCGTGTATCGGAAGAAGTCGTCGATAGTGTTTGCACCGCCATTCAACGAAGCCCGGGAAAATCAACGCGGAGGGTGAGGGGGTACGTAAAGGACAAGGTATTTGCATTTCCTGTGGTTGTACGTAAAGGACAAGGTATTCGCATTTCCTGTGGGGGTACGTAAAAGACAAGGTATTCGCATTTCCTGTGGGGGTACGTAAAGGACAAGGTATTCGCATTTTCTGTGGGGGTACGCAAAGGACAAGGTATTCGTCCCTCCCCTTCCTGTTGATCTGGCGGACTGAAACGGCGTATCACAGCCACTATCACTGCACTTGATTCAGATATCTTACCTCGCGTTTGGGCGGAAATGGATTACCGACTCGGTGTGTGTCGTGTGACTAAGGACGCACACATAGAATATCTGTGACTGTCTTTTAAAAAAACTTGAAACATACCCCTACAATTCTGTTACAGGTAACATAAAATATCTTACATTGTTCTTGTTTTACAGTGCGTTGAAACTGTATACTTTTTATGAATTACCCTGTATAGCATAATTCGATAATTATGGAGTTTTCGTACACAGCGTAACTTATTTTCCCTTATGAAAAAATGAAAACGTACGTAGTATTGAAACAAAAATTAAAAGCGAAATATTGGTCATTTTTCAAGTTCGGTACTTTAATATCATAAGTGGATTCGGGATTTTTAGCCCTTTAACCGGCTGGATAGAATTAACGCGGGGTTAGCAAAATTGGCTGAAATCAGCTAGAACAAATATATTCGCTGTCTAAGAAGAGCGCTGAACTTTTCTGGAGACAGTGAACTTGCGCATCAGAAAGCGTTTGTTTTCTCTTAGCTTTTTTGTTCAAAGTGCTCATTTGGGAGTAAGGGGAGATTGACACTAATCCTTTCTGACTGATTACCTGCTAAAAGGGCTTATAACAATGGCGGAAATCCTAAGCAAGGAGAGAGAAGAAGTTTGAGTATCCTGTTTCTACCTAGTAGCATGATGTTCATGCCAGGGGGACTAGTCATTCCCCATCATGCCTTGGGTAATTAAGAAGAGAATGAAGGACTAGAAGGGAGCGCTTATGATTAGTGATAGGTTTTTGTTAGTATTTGTGACGTACTACAGTGGTGACGCACAAGTCAAGATGGCGTAGGTTAATTGGGAAAGCATTAGGCTCCGGAGCAGAAGGATGTGAGTTCGAGTTTCTCCACCGGAAAATTTGGGTTACACATTAACGCCCGAACGTTTAAAATGAATCTACTGGCCGTTATTCCTGGTAGCACATTACATCGATTCGACGTCGAATTTTTGTTCGATTTTTGATCGATATGAAATGTCGAATATAGATATCCATGTCTACTTTTTTACGACTTTTCGACGTCGAATTTTAAACCTTTTAAGTCGATATCAAGTCAACAGTAGACGAAGATTCGACCTTTCGAGAGAAACATATATATCGTTGCTACGTGGTGTAGACGTCGGTTCTACGTTAATATTACGCAGTTTAGTCATCGATTGTAGTACTGTCGTAATGTTGAATCTACGTTGATATTACGCAGTTCAGTCTCCGATTCTAGTACTGTCGTAATGTCGAATCTACGTTGATATTACGCAGTTTAGTAATCGATTCTAGTACTGTCGTAATGTCGATTTTACGTTGATATTACGCAGTTCAGTCACCGATTCTATTACTGTCGTAATGTCGAATCTACGTTGATATTACGCAGTATAGTCACCGATTCTAATACTGTTGTAATGTCGATTCTACGTTGATATTACGCAGTTTACTCATCGATTCTAGTACTGTCGTAATGTCGAATCTACGTTTACTCTACAATTTAGATGTTGAAACATGAAATTCTAAACTTCTAATCGTGGCACAAAACGTAGAATGCATTCGTATTTGTAGTACGATCCTACGACGCTGTCTACGATTAAAAGATCACATAATTTCTTTTTTTATTGTTTCAACATCCAGGTCTTTTCGGACGCATTCGGAAAGGCACATAATTCTCAAAAAATTCCCAGAATTTTTGGTGATCTGTCAGCATCGCGCTAGGCCTATCCCTAATTGGGATATCTTAAAAAGTAATATATCTTAAAAAGTAATTCTACTTAATGGAACGAGACTCAAGTTCTTATAAGCATACTTAAGAAAAAAAGATTTTTAACTTACCGGCGAAAAAGGAGACAGGAAAGAATCTCGTCTTACAACAGAAATTATACAACCGACCAACACTCTAGCATCCAAAAAAGTTTGTTTGGCGTAATGGTTGCAAAGACGCATGCGCGCGATGCTTCGCATAAAAAACATCTGTTATTCGACCTAATGGAACTAAAGGAATAAACTGCATAAAACCGTCTACATGTATCCTGAAATGCAATGTAATGACTTTTCTTGACGTTCCGTCTCATCGATTTTACGTCGAAAACTATTCCTCGACATAGTATCGACCTGGTAACCAAAACTCGACGGCGATTCGACATTACTGTGCTACCGGGGAGGTTCTTCGAAAAGTGTGTGATGCTTCTTCCACACATGGTTTGAAATTAGTGAGAATTCCTTCTTCTACAGAGAGTTACTTCACATGGTTCGCGATGGTCCCGAAAACTGCGTGCGATCTCGCATTCCCTCCTTTCTCAGGGGGGGGGGATATACACTGGTTACAAAAAGTTAGGGATATTGCGGTGCCGAAAGGAAAACGAGGTGATATAAAAACTTAGCGACTACTAGAGATCAGTTATCAGCGTGGGAAGCTACGTCATGGGTAAATTAGTATCGTGGCAACAAAGCACGTGTCGCGTAGGCTCCGATAGGTAGGAGAAGTTGCAAACGGGTCGTTTCACAGTTTGGTCTAGAAGTTTGCTGAATGCATGGCCTTCAATGTGGGACTAACCTGTAATGATATCCAGACGACGTTTAAGCATTGACAACAGAAATAGAACTGTCGGCATGTTACAGGAAGCTGTACGTCATATCGGTGTGACTGCTGCTTTAGGAGTTTCGCAAAGTGAAGTAAGTCGGCAACCCACAAGATTTCTACGGCATGGAAATGCTGCAGATCGACCCAGGAGTTGCCGTCCGAGGATTACCACGAGGAGGTAAGATCGCCACCTGCGAGTTAGTTCTCAGAGAAGGCCTAGGATCACAAGTCGCTAACTTCGGGAATCATTTCGAGCTGCTTTTGGTGTCACGGTATGTACTCAAACGGTACAAAATCGCCTTCACGGGTACGGACTCAGAGGAAGCAGGCGACCGAGATGTATAGCATTGACATGAGCTCACCGTCGTCAAAGATGTACCTGGGTCCAGCAGCACGTGTGATGGAATACAGAGTGGCGCCATGTACTCTTCACAGACGAATCCTGTTTCGCTCTTTATCCTGATACTCGACGAAGGACACGTGTGGAGATGATTCGGCACACGTATGCAACCACACTATGTGCAGTCCATCCACCCTTACCAGTGGTAGTCAGTTCTAGTCTGGGAAAGAATGTGTTTTAATGGCCGTACTTCCTTGTATGTTTGTCAAGGCAACATGAATGCCTCAGTGTACCGAAACGATATCATTGTTCTCATTGTGGCACTGTTTCACGCTGCTATTTAACATGCATTCCGTTTTCTTGATGATAATGCAACCAGTCAGAGTGCCTAGAGCGTGCTTCCGGAGCTGGAAAATCATGGGATTGAATCGTTACAGCTGTCTCCGAGGTCTCCTGACCTTAATCCCATTGAGAGCATTTGAGACGCTGTATAGCGACGTCCAGATAACCACGTTCCACAGTGCACTAGCAGACCTCTGTAACGTTTTGCCTGTAATAGGGGACGAGATGCCCTAGACACTCATCAATAATATCATAGAAAGTATGCCTCGTAGGTGTCAAGACGTTCTTCGACACAGAGGTGATATTACCGGGTACTGAAATCCAGAGTTATAGACATTCTCCAAAAGTTACCATTTTGTCGATATTGCAACGGTACTTTGCTGTAATTACACAAAAAACTGTTTTTTGTATACGTACTCTTTATCGTTTGTGTTATGCAGCGTCACTAGTGTTATTTCAATGCCTGTTACAATATCCCTAACTTTTTGTGACCAGTACATTACAGAAGTCGTACAGTAGCCGTGATAAACCTTTGCATTCGTAGCCTAACTGCGAAAGCAGTTTTTTTTTCTTTTTTGGAATTATTTGTTTAATATTCTAGAAATTTACTTCAAGAATATTCTCAAGAGAAAGCCCCCAGGTTTCTGCGCTTGCGCAGTTTTTTTTAAGGAAAAGAGAGTAAATATTTGTATATAAAGGATAGCTTTAGGGCTATGACGCCGCACTAGGCACCGAGCTGAACTTTTTTTTTTTATTTTGAAATGATAGATAATATTAAAAAAATACCCTACGAGTAATGCAATATGTAATTCGAGGGTATGAGTAATTGGTGCAGTCGAGGCCTGGCTGGGCAAAGCCCCACCAGGCCTCGACTGTAACCCCGCTAGGCCTCATTTCAACTGTCAACTAAGCCCCGCTAGGCCTCATTTCAACTGTCAACTAAGCCCCGCTAGGCCTCATTTCAACTGTCAACTAAGCCCCACTAGGCCTCATCACTTCAACTAAGCCCCGCTAGGCCTCATCATCTGAACTGTCAACTAAGCCCCACTAGGCCTCATCATCTCAACTGTCGAGGCCTGGCTGGGCAAAGCCCCGCGAGGCCTCGACTGCACCCCTGGTTCTATGAACTCAAGCGTGTTCATAATGAACTTATAAAACTTTTCAACGAAACAACATTCTTCTACCGTACGTGACAGAAAAACTAGAATACTTGAAAATGGAAATCCAGCTTCTTGAACTTGATTTAGGTAAAAGCAAATTTTTATTGAATAATTAAATAGCAAAAGTTTTAATGAATAATAAGATGCTTGGTAGGAAATGGATGTAAATTTGAAACTTTATTCTCATGGTAACATTATATTTTCCCCTGAGCTGAAAAACTGCTGCTCATTTAAAATATACGCAGGTGTAGTGAAGCGCTGTATTCAATTTTTTCCCTAGTACAGCGATTTCGTTTTCCCGCTTCAAATAATTGTTTGGGCACAAAAAGAGATATCCTATGAAAATGACGGAGGGCGGCGATTGCAGAGGGGGCCGTTCCTCGTCTGTATCTGCGCCAGTTTCATATACACTGAAATGTCAAAAGTCATGGGATAGCAGCATGCAAATTTTTAACTGGCGCTGCAGTCGTATAAAGGCTTCGACGCACGACATGAGTTTTATCAAAGCCTTTATACGACGGCATGAGTTTTATCAGGGCCGCGGGTGGCCTAGTGGGCAACGTTCGTGACTGCCACGGAAAGGACCTCAGATTCGATCCCAGGCAGGTAAGAACGCTCGATCCACTAAATATCCGCCATACGTCGGATGGGCACGTTATGTCGTTGGACCCCGGGTACTGGCCCCCCGGTAATAAATAAGGACGTCTTCCTCCCCCTTTCTACTTCGCTTCCGTGACACTTTCCTATCGGGCAATCCAGCCGAAATCTCATAGCTTCCTATTTCTAAGGGTTGTTTAAGACCTGGGGTCAGACGCTCCCTTCCTAAAATCCTCAACATATGATCATTTGATCATGAGTTTTATCAGCTGCGAGGTGTCATCTTGGGAATCAGGCTGAACAACCGCCAGTAGGTAAAAAACGATAATATCCGTTTATTGGCATAAAACAGCAAACAACTGGTTGCAAGCACTTTACCTAGTTGTTTGGCGTACTACTACCCGTTTTTATCTAGTTTAATCGCCAGTAGGATTATGGTACGCCGACGTGAATTATCGGAGTTTGAACGCGGCATGGTAGTGGGAGCAGGCAGATGAGACATTCAATTTCCGAAGTTCTGCGAACGTTCAACGTTCCTCGATCCACACTATCACGTGTGTACCAAGTATACGTCATGGAAGGCATTACCACCCACTATGGACATGCGCAGTGGCCGATCACGGGTGTTGAGTGGCCGTGACCAGCAGCGTCTGACCAGGATTGTCCATGCTAAGGGACAAACGACACTGGCTCAAATAACATCCACATTTAATGCAGGAGATACCAGAGACATATCCATCAGGTCAGTGCAGCGTAATTTAGCGTCCATGAGGTATGGGAGCAGAAGACCCACCAGAGGGCCGTTGTTATCACCAAGATATCACACACAGCTCCTCACCTGGGCTCGTGAACACGGTAATTAGATCCTGGAAGATTGGAAACATGTGGCGTGGTCCGATGAGTCACGCTACCAGTTGTTACGAGCTGATGGCAGGGTTCGAGTGCGGCGCAGACCTCATGAAGGCAATCTGTCAAGAAGGCGTGCAAGCTGGTGGGGGTCCCATACATGTGTGGGGTGTCTTTACGTGGCACCGTTTGGGTCCTCTGGTCCTCGTAAACACGTCATTGCCGCCCCAGTGGCGCAGTGGTCTAAGCGATGGCCTCTGATCATTCGTCCGAACGGGGTCCGGGTTCGAATCCCGGTGAGGCATGGATGTTGTGTGTGTCTTACGGCACTGGTTCTCTCCCTTCCCTGGAACCAGTGACCCCAAATTAGGGACGGGCGACTGCTTATAGCCCATTGAGTTGCTCACGGTGGTCGTTAAACCTCCAATCAAAAAAAAAAAAAAACACGTCATTAACCGGTAATCGCTTTGTTGCTCTGCTGGGTGGCCATTTGCAGCCCTTCATGGATTTCATGTACCCCACCAACGATGGGATTTTTCAGGCTGGTAATACACCACGTCATCGGTCCCAAGTTGTCCAAAATGTGTTCTAGGAACATTCTGGACCTTTCCGAAGGATGTTGTGGCCCACGTTTGCCCGACACGAACCCAATGCAACACTTATGGGACGACGTGGTGTAAAGGTCCATTCGCACACAAGATCCTGAACCTACACATACTAGGGAACTGTGGATGGCTGTTCAGACGGCATGGATTAACATCTCTCCATAAGTCTTCCGACCTCTTGTGGAATTGATGCCATGTTGAGTTGCTGCACTTTGCCGGGCTAGAGGAGGTCCTACGTGATACTAGGTACGTATCCCATGACTTTTGGCACTTCAGTGTACATCTGTTTGCGAAACTATAAATATTTTTACTAATAGAGAATATTGGCATATTCATTAAATTTATTTTTGATGCCCTATTTTTCGCCCACTTATTTTAATAGTAGATCGAGTTTGAATGAAAATATTACCGAAAGTTGACCCAAAATTATGTGCTGTAAACCCTTGTAATAAGCAGGGTGCCCAGACTGTTTTCTGTGAAAACAGATTGCGACGTTTAACATAAATCTAAACAGCCTTTCTTTGGAGTTTCTGTTTCCTTATGTAAATTTGGTTACTTCTTGGTTAAACGTTTTCATACTGAATGACACATTATTTCGTTAAAGCTTTTACAAACTGGCATCACTAGCAGTGAGTTAGAACATCATAAACTTACTAGATTGAATGTACTTGAGTGGAGTTTTTGGGATCTATGCACGTGGTTTTGTAGTGATTACGAGTAGATTGTTAAACCTTGATATAAAGCTTGTTGAGATCAATGTGTTCGATTATTGCTGTCAATAGATTTCGATTTGGAGACCAAAGTATTAAACATTCCAAGACAAAATTTAGAAATCTTACGCTTTTAGCTGGTGTTGTTGTGGGAACAGTGGAAAATACAGTGCTTTTTCAAAAGACTCTGCGGGTAATTTATTAGTTTGAAGAATGTACTAAGTATTAATTTGCACAAACATGTAGCTGCAGTTTCGTGTTTTAATGGACTTGTGTTTTAATGTTTCGTGTTTTAATTATGATTTTCCGTCATAAGTTCTTTAAGGGGCCCACTCGAATGTTTTAGCCTTGGTAGCACACTCAGATGTCTTATCCTAGAGACCCACTAAAGCCTTAGTCCAGCCCTGTATTTAACCTTTCAGTGAATGAAGGAATATAGCCGCGTATTGGTTACGTTAGTCTCTTATCTCTTATGCTGATTTTTATTTCCTTTTATCTCCGGTCGTCAGTAGTTAATTAGTTATTCAAAGAGTTTCAATTTTTGTTCTACAAAGTTCTCTAAGAACCTTTAGCTAAGAGTTAAGCTACAATTATCATAATCTGAAAAGATAAAAAATAACTACACTAAACCCTTTAACGACCATAACGACCATAACGCCCAAAACGCCCGTACATTCAAAAGACCGTAGCCTCCCGAAATGCCTGCATACAGTGATTCAGATTTACAACCTATGAGGGATCAGCAGGAGTCACCCTCAGTCACTATTGTTGCTATTAAATAAAAAAGGGAACCAAAAGACAGTTTCAAGCATTATGATATTTAGAGTGATAAAAGATTTTTGGGTCATGGTCGTTAAAGTGTTAAACTCCATAAGATCTCTCTCTCTTGACGTTAAACGAACAGCAAGGCAAAATTACTATCCATTACCTTTTCTGGATTTGTTTGAGGTCTGGTTTAATGAGTGCTCGATTTTAAGATATATATGAGAACTTACCCTGATGTAATAAGCCCTTCGAAGTGTCGCCCTCATGAATTTGGGTTGTTGTCTTTCGTTAGGCAAGTGAGATTCAGATGACTAAAGAACGCACAATAAATATAATTTCACGCGCTGTACTTCGTGCCAAATATCGTGCTGTTAAAACACAAGGGGAGATATGTTGCTAATTGATCTAACCTTGTAATTGTGCTAATCAAACACCGCACGCCTTGAAATTCTTCATTCAGCAGGAAGAAAAACGCCTTATCTGATTATTTTTCAGATGTGAGGATCTGAGTAGTGGCGGAAGGAAGTCTGTAATGGGAAGGAAAACCTCGAACTGGCTGACTAGATTGTATAAGAAATTGCGCACCATAAAGGAAATGATTTATCCACTTTGTTAAAACACATAATAAGTGTTACGTAAAAACAATAACAAATAAATAAATCCGTGCAGTAACAGAATAGGCGTGTTGGTCGCCTGATGTTGAATGTCAAAGGTCAATCGACAGTGCTCGAAATGGAAATTTTGAAGTGCCGGTATGCTCATGTTTAGCAAAAATAATCTGGAAGAAATACCTTCGCCAGAAAATCTCCAAAACTGAGAAAGTAAAAGAAAAATACCTGGAAGAAATACTCCTTTGTTTGATAATGTAATTGAGAATTTCGTGCAATACAGTTGCACCATAAGTCAGAAACGATGGCGGTCGATTTCAGTTGGTTGGTTTGTGGATCCAGTGGACGCTACTTATGCTACCGAGGACTGGGGTTAGACTTGTTTGTAACAAGGAGTCTCTAGCAGAGAACAACGGATTAACAAGACATCCAAACCTCGGCTAACCATTAGTGATTCCGATGGACTTGAACCCAGAACTTTAAGGTCACGAGCCGAGAAGGTTGACCCCTTCCAATAAGGACTTTTATAAAGTAGAAAGTCGGTCAATTAAAATCTCCGCTCAGAATGAACATTCAGTCTTTGATTTGAGACTGGATATTCATTCTGATTGTGAAGATAGCAATCTCACCCGACCCCCCAAATCCGAAGCGGAAAAGTTTATACTCATTGCAGCAAATTTGTGTCTAATCTATTTTTCCCAATTCTTCATTCTGTGAAGGAGCTCTTCAAATTGAATATATTAAATTAATGATATAATAAAAATTACAAACATCTTTAGAGGGATGATCTGGGGCTTGGGCAAAATGTGATCATGTCCTATGGGTAGCTTCATTTCCATCCTTTGAAGGCCTAAATTTATACACTGATGTTCAAAATTAAGAGAATTTGCACATTTTGTCGAATTTCTGAAAAACTAATGGACACATTTTAATGAAATTTGGTATGGATACACAGAGAATAAATTATACCATACAACAGTCATGGTACGCACTTATGATCGTCAGTAAGGCTCATCAGCGCAGGAATGTCCAAAATCCACGTTGTAAGATCGAACGTAAAATTACTCTAATATGGGGTATGGTCCCCTCTCACAGTCATACAGCTGTCACAGCGCGACGTCATACTGGAAATGAGGCAGTTGACGAGTCCCTGTGGCAGTCGGTCCCACTCCTGCAGCAACGCAGTTTTCAGCTCCTGGATGGCACTCGGAGGGTGATGGCGAGCTGTAATTGCCCTCCCAAGAGCGTCCCTGCCATGTTCGATAGGGTATAGGTCTGGCGATTTGGCTGGCCAATCCATCCGGCGAATATCCTCACTTTCAAGATAATCGTCGACCAGGTAAGCCCTATGTGGACGAGCGTTATCGTCCATAAAAAGGAACCGAGTGCCAACTGCGCCGCTGAAAAGTAGAATATAGGGCTGTAAGATCTCATCCCTATAGCTCTCAGCAGTCATGGAGCCTCTGTCAAACACATGGAGAGGTGTGCGGCCGTCCAACATGATGCCTGCCCAGACCATGACACCTCCGCTGCCATAGCGGTCGCTTTCTCAGATGTTGGAGGAAAGGTATCGGGTCCTAGGTTCTCTCCAGATGAAGGTACGTCGAGAATCAGTGTCCAGGCTGAATCGCGACTCGTCTGTGAAGTAAACGTTACCCCATTGAAGTCTGGTCCCAGGCTGATGTTGTCTGCATCATGCTAAACGCGCTCTCTTGTGTGCTGAAGTGAGCGAGACGCAAACAGCGGATCTTCTGGCAAAAAGCCCTCTCTCATGAAATCTTCGGGAAACAGTAACCCTTGAAAGTCGGGTTCCAGAGGCGGCGTGCAGCTCACGAGATAGCTGTGCAGCTGTAGCAGTCCTGTGGCGCTTCGCTGAAAGTGCCAAATAACAATCTTCATTGGCCGTCGTGGCTTTTGGACGACCTTGCCCAGGCCTTCTCGATATGGATCCAGTGTCCTTAAACTGTTTCCACAAATTGCAGACGACACTGGGCGTTACATTGAGCTCTGTAGCAACCTGCACTTGCGATTGCCCTGCCTCCAATCTACCGACGATTCTCCACCTCATTCTGTCATCAATACGTTCGTGGCAACTCCTTTTACCTGATTGCTTATGAAATTGAACCAACTCCTGCAAGAAACACAACGAATGTCGCCGAGGAGTACGAGCAAACTAATCGCGGAAAAAGCCACGTGTGATTTTCATGCCCTCCGCTGTCACAGCTCCGCCCACACGCACGTGTACGCTTACGTATTCGACACTGCAAATTTGCATTCTTATTCGGCGGCATAATTTGTACCTTTGGTTTCGTACTTTTTGTGAAAATCGACAATATGTGCAAATTCTCTTAATTTTGAACACCAGTGTAGTTCAAGTGTACACCACCCACTCCCCAACCTTTTAGGGCTCCCACACATTTAGTTCTCAAGGGCACGAGGCACATAAGGTTTCTGTGTTTAAGAATGTGCGCTCGTAAGTCTGGGACAAAACAAAAATTCACAGCTGTTTCTCAAGGGCACGAGGCACATAAGGTTTCTGTGTTAAAGAATGTGCGCTCGCAAGTCAGGGACAAAAAGAAAATTCATATCTGCTGTTCCCACAACAAAAATTAGTGCCATTATATGTAAATTTCGGGTTAAAAACGTACCGGTATGAAATATTAGAGAAAAAGAAGTGCCAGTATACCATACCGGCATATACCGGCTCATTTCGAGTGCTGTCAATCGACGGAGTAAAAAATTTTCAGAAATTCTCGAGCCGCATTCCGTGATTCCTTTTGTGAATCAACGAATCATATTTCTGATACAACCGTTTCCGTGAAATGATAAAAACAATCCTAAACTTCGCGGATTTTTCGTACGCCTGTAAAATTCTGAATTTTCAGAAACCTGTCCGTAATTCCTTTCTTATATGGACGGTAAATTATCGTTTTGGGGATGTGTGAACGGAATATTCTGAATTTTCAGAAACCTTTCCCTAATTTCTTTCTTATGTTCACGGTAAATTATCGTTTTGGGTATGTGTAAACGGAAAATTCTAAATTTTCAGAAACCTTTCCGTAAATTCCTTTCTTATGTTGACGGTAAATTATCGTTTTGGGAATGTGTGAACGGAAAATTCTGAATTTTCAGAAACCATTACGAAATTCATTTCGTATATTAACGGCAAAACTCTGTTTTCACTTTTCCGTATCTATATGACGAAATGTTTTCGGTAATAGGAGCGATTCGCGGGAATAATTGCGGTTTAAATAACTGTTAAGTTTCAGTTTTCTGTCATAGGATCTAATTTGAAGTTCTTTTTTTTTTTTTTTTTTTTTTTTGATTGGAGGTTTAACGACCACCGTGAGCAACTCAATGGGCTATAAGCAGTCCAGTCGCCCGTCCCTAATTTAGGGTCACTGGTTCCAGGGAAGGGAGAGAGCCAGTGCCGTAAGACAAACACAACATCCATGCCTGACCGGGATTTGAACCCGGACCCCTTACGGACGAATGATCAGAGACCACTGCTTTCACTTTATTGAACAAATTAAGCAAGTACATAAGGCCTGGATTGCGCCACTGGGGCGGCAATTTGAAGTTCTGTAGCGATACTGTGGACAGCATATCGCATTAAAACAGGGGCAGATTGGCCCACCGGTGGACCACACGAGAAATGGCCCACTATTTCTCGAATCCACTTTGTCTGGATTTTTTTTTTTTTTTTTTGAAGGAATGAATAGTTATTTTGGTACATATGACTAAGAATCGTTAACTTCATTTGAGCTTTGTATTATCTGTATAAAACATTATTGCCTTTTAAAAAATTGGCGTTTTATTCAATTTACACCGATGAGCGATTACATTATGACCACCCACCAAATAAGCTGTAGGACCCCCTTTAGCCAGCAAAACGGCGGCCTCTCGGCGAGGCATCGATTCGATGAGGTGGCGATAGGTATCCTGGGGTATCTGGTACCATAATGTCAACAGCAGGTCCTCCAGTTCCCGTACGTTTCGGGGTGATGGTGATTTAGCGTGAACCCGCTTTTCCAAGTTGAACCACAAATGTTAGATTGGGTTCATATCAGGTGAATTTGAAGGCCAGGGCATTAACAGAAAGTCACCAGCGTGTTTCTCTAACCACTCCTTGAATATTCTGGCAGTGTGGCATGGCGCACTATCCTGTTGGTAATGGCCATCACCAGCGGGAAACACAGTTGCCGTGAATGGGTGAACTTGGTCCGTAACGATGTTCAGATACCTGACAACTGTCAGGGATTGTGCAATTGGGATAATGGGCCCTAAAGTGTCCCAAGAAAACATCGCCTACAACATAACACTGCCACCGCCGGCCTGTTTCCGCCCAACAGTGCATCCAGGTGCTACAGCCTCTGTTGGTAATCGGCGTATAAGCGCTCGGGCGTCTACGTGATGTCCCAGGAATCTTAATTCGTCAGACCAGGACACTTTCTTCCAATCATCCACGGTCCAATCTGGATGATATTGCGACCATTTCATGCGTTGTTGGCGATTATGTGCAGTGAGCATGGGGACCCGACTGAGTCTTCGGCTACGCAGGCTCATGAGCAGAAGGCTGCGGTGAACTATGCGCTGACACACATTAACCTGATCACCACTGTTGTAGCTGCGGGTGATTTATCGCACTGTGGCCCTGCGGTAGCTGTGAACAATGCGCGACAGTCTCCGCTTCCCTCTGCCATCAATGAGTTGCGGACGATTGTTCGTCGTTTGGTCATCTGTGCACGACTTTTGATACGTACTCACAACAGCTGCACGTGAATAACCCACAAGTCGAGCCGTTTCCGAGATCGTAGTTCCAAGGCATCGCAATTCGTCCTTTATCAAACTCCACTAAATCGGCAGGTTTTCCCATTCTGACTGCGAACGACCTACTAACCGAAAGTCTGTTCTCAAGTTCTATGTATACTGCTCTGTGAATTTCACCTGCGTCACTGTTAGATCTCCAGGCGCGCTCATTTTTTACGCTTTCCAACCGTAGGTTGAAGAAGCGTATATGCTCAAGCTTTGTCCGTTCGTCCGCACGATAACTGGCGTAAAAATAATTCGATTTCGATGAAATTTTAGTATATGGTAGGGGACCACCTGGAGACGAACCCTTTTGAAAATGGGACAAATGGGGTCAAAGGTCACGACGTAGGAGCGGGATCCATTCCATTGCACTTATGCGTCATAACTTGCGTAAATATGGTTCGATTTCAATGAAATTTTCCTGTGTGGTAGGGGACCGCCTGGGGACGAACCCTATTCAAAATGGGTGAATTGGGGTCAAAGGTCAGGAAATAAAAGCGGGATGCATTCCACTGCCCTTATGCGTCATAACGTGCGTAAATATGGTTCGATTTCAATGAAATTTTACTAAGTGGTAGGGGACCGCCTTGGGACGAACCCTGTTCAAAATGGGTGAATTGGGGTCAAAGGTCAGGACATAAGAGCGGGATGCATTCCATTGCCCTTATGCGTCATAACGTGCTTAAAAATGGTTCGATTTCGATGAAATTTTAATATGTGGTAGGGGAACACCTGGGAAGGAACCCTATTGAAAGCGAACGAAATGGGGTCAAAGGTCAGGACATAGGAGCGAGATCCATTCCACTGCTCTTATGCGTCATAACAAACGTAAAAAAGGTTCGATTTCGATTAAATTTTAGTCTGTGGTAGGGGACCACCTGGGGACAAACCCTATTGAAAATTGGCGAAATAAGGGTCAGAGATCAGGACATAGGAGCGGAATCACTTCCATCGCCATTATGCATCATAACTTACGTAAAAATGTTTCGATTTGATGGAAATGCTAGCATGTTGTAGAGACCTGCCTGGGGACGAATCCTATTGAAAATGGGCGAAATGGGGTCAAAGGTACACAGAAGCGGGATCTGTTCCATAGCCCTTATGCATCATAACTTATGTAAAATTGCTTCCATTGCGACTAAACTTTATCATGGTGTTTCGGAGGTATACTGAACCAGTTCTGTTGAATATTATCGAAATGGGATCAAAGGTCAGGGCACAGGAGTGAGATTTATTCCATAGCCATTTTCCTCATAACTTGAGTAATGATTTTTAGTATGTTGGAAAGCGTATCATAATCAATGCATTGCATGGTTTTACTAACTTGTTCTAGAATGAGGGTGGTCATAATTTAATGGCTCATCGATGTATGTTTATGCGTTGGGTGTTTGCTCTAAAATGGCAAAGCAAATTTTTTTTTTTTTTTTGATTGGGGGTTTAACGACCACCGTGAGCAACTCAATGGGCTGTAAGCAGTCGCCCGTCCCTAATTTAGGGTCACTGCTTCCAGGGAAGGGAGAGAGCCAGTGCCGTAAGACACACAACATCCATGCCTCACCGGGATTCGAACCCGGACCCCTTACGGACGAATGATCAGAGGCCAACGCCTTAGACCACTGCGCCACCGGGGCGGCAAAGCAAAATTCTCTCCACTTCAGGGAAAAATTGGCCGCCCGGAGCAAGCACGCTTTTATAACTAAATTAAGCCAACTACGTAGGTCTTTGGACTTCGAGTCAAAGTGTCATTGTTATGTCCTACCCTCCTTTTTTAGTCTTGGAGGAAGCACTAGTAACGATTTTGATGGTCCATCATCTCCACACTATAATCCACGTATGGACATAGAGCACAAAGCGATCCCTCGGTAGAATTGTTCCGAAATCCGTGTCGCAGTCACATTTGTCTTAAAAGAAACGACTTAGCGGCAATGGTTTAAACACCAAATTGGTAGTTCGTGTGTCAAAGTAATGTGTAGACAAAGAAAAATAATAAAAGGCGTCTATTCAAGTAGGTGGTGCGAATACCGTTGCGCAGTAGACGATCAGTGACAAAATATAATTATCTAGTACAACACCCCGTTTTGAGCATGGTTTGATATGTTACATTCAGTCACGAGTGGATTTTTAAAATTCTTTCAGCCTTAAATTGCTGTTAAATTTTTTTAACGACTGAATTCATTTTAGCCGTCCCGGTGGCGCAGTGGTCTAAGGCGTTGGCCTCTGATCATTCGTCCGAAGGGGTCCGGGTTCGAATCCCGGTTAGGCATGGATGTTGTGTTTGTCTTACGGCACTGGCTCTCTCCCTTCCCTGGAACCAGTGACCCTAAATTAGGGACGGGCGACTGCTTATAGCCCATTGAGTTGCTCACGGTGGTCGTTAAACCTCCAATCAAAAAAAAAAAAAAAAAATTCATTTTACAATGCATATTTCAACAGTTCTCTTTCACCCAGAAATTAAAAGAATATTTTTCATGTGGGAATTTATGTGATGTTCCCCTGTGGGTACGTGTGCTTCTGTGGTGGACCACATGACTAAAAATCCCGGCCTGGTTTCGTCAACCCAATCCGCTCCTGCGCATGAAATTTTGATTATATGGCGCCGAATATTCCTTTCAGTCTCTCTCATTTTGTGTACCAGCTGCGGTATATTGTGTTACCTTAGGAAACCAGGTATTTAAATTATTGTACAAGTAATTGTATGATATCTATTTATCAATCTATGGACCCCTTGAGACAGGGGTTTTCAACATTTTATGGCTACGACCCAAAATCAACAAGTCGATCAACTTCGCGACCCATGTGATTTTTGGAAGGGTCGGATCCCGTGGTCCTCATACCAAATTTTCGTAAAAAGTTTAATTTTCTACTTTTTAGCACGTCTTTTGTAAAAAAAAAGATTGTGCTTATGTTACCGGTTTGTCCGTCCGTCCATCTGTACCCACGATATCTCTGCAACTATTATTAGTCCGATTTGAAAAAAATATTTTTGCATTTGGGAAGCTTGAAATATGCATTTCGTTTTTTTTTTTTTTTTTTGTACGATGTACAATATCGCCGCTAGAGGGCGTAAATGCAGATGATGTCGAATTCAAAAATACGTTTTATTCCATATATTTGCTTCTAAACATCCGATTGAAAAAATTATTTTATCTTTCGATTCCATTTGTGTCGAAGAGTATTTTAGATATAGTTAGTTATTTTTTCAAATTACGCATACATTTTCCGCTAGGCGGCGTAAAAGTAAATTACATTTTTCCCGATAACTCTTCTTCTAAAACTCCTCGATTTGAGAAAAATTTTCTTCGACGGATACACCTCCTGATGAAAAATCTTTTGCATATAATTTCAAAATTTTTGTAAAGAATACTTTGGCCACCAGGGGGTGTAAGGGTTAATTTTTGCTTCTGATGTACTTGTCATAAAATCTGAGCTTCTAAAATCTCGATTGAAAAAATTCTTTCGTGGACTCGTGCCACTCACATCGATAAACCTTTTCAGAATTATTTCTCCGCCAGGGGGCGTAAATGTATATCTTATTCTTGTCAATATCTCTACTTCTAAGAGTCCGATTTGAAAAATTCCTTCTTTGTATGATAGTGTTTTTAATCTGACATGCTTTTCATATAATTTCAAAATTTTCAAGTAATTCATAAACTTTTTGCTAGGGGGCGGGCGTATAGGTAAATTGTGTTTCCCCCTATATCTCTGTTTCTAAATCTCAGATTTAAAAAATTCTTTCTGCACCGGATACAGCTCCTGGTGGGAAATCCTTTGAACATAATTTCTAATTTCTGTAAAAAAAAAAATGGTTTGGCCACCAAGGGGCGTCGTAGATCTTAATTTCCGCTTCTGATGTATTTGCAGCAAAATATGAGCTTCTAAATTCTCGATTGAAAAAAAAAACGTCGTTTGTAGACCGATTCTACTCATGTCAAGAACCTTTTTAGGGACATTTTCTTCTTGAAATAATGCATGGTTTGCCGCCCCGGTGGCGCAGTAGTCTAAGGCGCTGGCCTCTGACCATTCGTCCGTAAGGGGTCCGGGTTCGAATCCCGGTCAGGCATGGATGTTGTGTTTGTCTTACGGCAATGGCTCTCTCCCTTCCCTGGAACCAGTGACCCTAAATTAGGGACGGGCGACTGCTTATAGCCCATTGAGTTGCTCACGGTGGTCGTTAAACCTCCAATCAAAAAAAAAAAAAAAAAAATATGCATGGTTTCTAAGATGTATATCTTACTTTTGTCAATATCTCTACTTCTAGGAGTCCGATTTGAAAAATTCCTCTTATGTTGAGAGTGTTTCCGATGCGAAATGTTTTCCCTATAAATTCAAAATTTTCAAGTAAGTCATAGACTTTCCGCTAGGGGGCACAAAGGTAAAATGCGTTTTCTGCGTTATTTCTGCTCCTAAAACTCCGATTTTAAAATTTATTCCTGTATCGCATACAAGACCTGATGGAAAAATTTTTTCACATAATTTCTAATGTTTGGTAAAGAATGGTTTGGCCACCAGGGGCATAAGTATTAATTTCTGCTTCTGATGCATATGTAGCAAAATCTGGGCTCCTGAAAACTCGACTAAATTTTTTTTTCTTAGACCGATACACCGCTCATGTGGGAAAACCTTTTGAGAATAATTTCTTCCGAAAATAATGCATGGTTCTCCCACCAAGGGGACGTAAAGTCATCTTATTTTTGTCGATATCTCTGTTGCTAAGAGTCCGATTTGAAAAATTATTTCTGTGTTTGAGAGCGTTTCCGGTGCGAACTGTTTCTCATATAAATTCACGTTTTTCTTAACGCACAAATCTGCAACTAGAGGGTCTAAGCTCACGATTCCGTTTACAGCAATATCTGAGGGATTAAAAACCCGATTGAAAAACTTCTTTCTTCCATCAGATACTATTGTGTTCCATACCGGTTCCGTTGACTTTGAATAGCATTGATAAATTTAATTTGCATCACAACGAATTCGAAAGATGTGCTTACTACACCCGAAAATTCGGTGTCATCTTTCTTGTTTAATTTTGAATTCGAATTTATTTATTTATTTATTTATTTTTTGATTGGAGGTTTAACGACCACCGTGAGCAACTCAATGGGCTATAAGCAGTCGCCCGTCCCTAATTTAGGGTCACTGGTTCCAGGGAAGGGAGAGAGCCAGTGCCGTAAGACAAACACAACATCCATGCCTCACCGGGATTCGAACCCGGACCCCGTTCAGACGAATGATCAGAGGCCATCACTTAGACCACTGCGCCACCGGGGCGGCAATTCGAATTTAGCACTTTTTGTTCTGATAAGTGCAAGAATTTATTCATGTATGTAAAAAACAACAAAAAACAAACGGAGAAATTAAGAATACTGTGTGCCTAAAGACTCTACAAAGAATAAAATTCAAATTCAATGAAGAAATGAAAAACAGTCTTAGGTACGGTTCATGTCGCAAAAAAATTAATCTTTTTCATTTGATTTGTACAAAATTTAGATAGTGAATTACACTAGTCTGCATGAGATCAGATGATTGAAAACTGATATGTGTGCTTAGCTCAATGTTTCATGCTGATTCCAGAACTGGTTTTAGTTTTTTTCTATCACGTACAGTTTTTGCACAATCGACCCAAGTTGATTTCGAAGATTTATCACTGATAGCATTACATCTGCCAGTCGGGCGTTTTAGAGGGAGGCATTTCAGCTATCTCTTTTGCCAATTGTCGTCAAAGCAAGGTAAGGTTACTTTTGGAGTATTGCCAACTAGCCATATGTAGAAGAAAGACTGAAAAGAGAATTGGAAAGAATCCAAAAATAGCATTCCCGCCAGTCAGATGCTCACATTTCCAGTTCATTGCTCTTTCTGTTCGGATTTACACAGCTGTTCTAAGTTGCTGTCTATTGTGAGTGCGTAGTCTTACAATGTCAAAATGCAAGAGTGTAAATTGTCCTAATGTGTTCTCTTACATTTGAAGAAATTATGTAGTGCTTAAGCAAAGAAAGGATATCACAGACTTTGTGAAGAAAGCTTACTATGCTTATTTTGAAGTGCATCTTGGTGATCAGGATAATTCATGGGCACCACATAAAGTGTGTCGCTCTTGTGTTGAGAGGTTAAGGTTATGGACAAAAGGGAAGCAAATGTGCATGACGTTTGCAATACCTATGGTGTGGAGGGAGCCTAAAGACCACCTGAACGACTGTTACTTCTGCTTAGTTAATGTTAAGGGCTGCAATTCGAAAAATAAGAACAAAATTGTGTATCCAAGCATTCCTTCAGCCATTAGGCCAGTTTCACATGGAAAAGATCAGCCTGCCCCTCTTCCTCCAGCTGTGTTAGAGAACGTGGTGGAAGATGATGAAGGTGAACGTGATGCAATCTCCGAAGACGATAGTGTTGATGTCTACAAGCCGGAAAACGACTCTAATCCACAACTGTTCTCCCAGAATGAACTTAATGATCTAGTACGTGATCCAAACTTGCCTAAAGAATCTGCAGAACTACTTGGCTCCCGGTTGAAAAGTAAGAATCTTCTGGCTCCAGGAACACATTTTTCTTGGTACCGACACAGAGAAAAAGAAGTACTTCCTTTTTTTCTCGCAGAACGATTCCTTGGTTTACGGCAATAACATCAATGAGTTAATGCACTTCTATGGCATTGAACATGATCCTACTCAGTATAGACTTTTTATTGACTCGTCCAAGAGGAGCCTCAAAGGCGTGTTACTGCATAATGGAAATGTGTATGGGTCCATTCCTGTGGCCCACTCAGTTAAAACGAAAGAGACATTCGAGAACATGAAGGTACTATTAACAAATATACAGTATGAGGAACACAAATGGATCTGTGGTGACTTCAAAGTAATAGGAATGTTATTAGGACAACAAGCTGGGTACACGAAAATGCCTTGCTTTCTATGTGAATGGGGCAGTAGGGCAAAGCAAAGGCATTGGACAATGAGAGTCTGGCCAGAGCGGAGAAATTTTTTTCCTGGGACTAAAAACATCCTGCATGACCCACTTGTAGACCCCTAAAAAGTATTGCTTCCACCACTACACATCAAGTTGGGGGTTGATGAAGCAGTTTGTAAGGGTTCTACTACAAGATGGGCCATGCTTTTTTTTTTTTTTTTTTGATTGGAGGTTTAACGACCACCGTGAGCAACTCAATGGGCTATAAGCAGTCGTCCGTCCCTAATTCAGGGTCACTGGTTCCACGGAAGGAAGAGAGCCAGTGCCGTAAGACAAACACAACATCCATGCCTCACCGGGATTCGAACCCGGACCCCTTACGGACGAATGATCAGAGGCCAGCGCCTTAGACCACTGCGCCACCGAGGCGGCAGGGCCATGCTTCAAGTACCTTTCTATGAAATTTCCTTTCATCACACTAGAAAAATTGAAAGCTGGAATTTTTGTCGGTCCTCAAGTAAAAAAATTGATGAAGAACAAAGATTTTAAGAAAACGATGAATGAGAGAGAAAAAGATGCATGGACAGCATTCCGATCTGTAACCGAAAACTTTCTAGGGAATCACAAAGATCCTAATTACAGAAAAATTGTTGAAACAATGTTGGAAAACTTCAAGCAGTTGGGTTGTAACATGAGAGTAAGTTCACTTTCTACACTCCCATATCAACTACTTTCCAGAAAATCTGATTCAATATAGTGAAGAGCACGGTGAACGCTTTCACCAGGATATAAAGGAGATGGAGAAGAGGTACCAGGGGAGATGGAATGAAACTATGATGGCCGACTATTGTTGGATGTTGAAGAGGGACAGTAAAGATAAAGGAGGATCTGCAAGAAAGTAAAACAAAAGACAGTTTGAAAATTAATGGAACACTTTGCTTGTCGTTTTGTTAAAGACTAATCACAGGTCAGTTCTTTACAGTAATTTTAAAGTGTGTTTTTGAAAAAAAAATAGTCTTTGTGGGACATCGTGTTTGCATTTCTGTACTTACATTAATTAATATCTTGAAAACATAACTTCTTATTTTATTTAAAAACCTAACTTGATAGAGAAAAATGGAAGTCATTTCTAGAATCGGCGTCAAAAATTGATTCAGGTACAGCTATTTTTAAGAAATCATCTGACAAAAAATTTAAATTTGCAGACTGGTGTTATCATCAAATTCTCCCAAGCAATGCCGGGAAATTCAGCTAGTGTAATAATATAAATAAGTGTAGCAATTATTCATTATTACACAGAGTGTAACAAAATTTTTGGTTTCAAAATTACGGTCAAACCAGTGGCGCAACGAGGGGTGGGGGTGAGGGGTTAGGGTTATCTATAAAGTGGGATGGTATGAATAATAACATACAGACAAATAATATGAATAATTGCAAATTAAAACCTCTTATAAAACAGATTTCAATTTCTCCTATTTTTCAAACAACTGAATGTAATTTTTACAGTAACTAGGACACGTCAAAATAAACTCCCATTTGAAATTTCGTCAAAATCCGATGACAACTATAAAAGTTAGGCATTTTCTTTTTATTGTTATTAATGAATGTTCGCTGAAAGCCTCCGTAGTCCATACTCTCTCTTTCTCTCTCTCTCTCTCTCTCTCTCTCTGCCGTCTCCCTTTTGTGTCGCATTTGTTTACCGTTTGTCATAGGATTCTGGGGACAGGCCAGTGTTGCAAAGTCGGACGTTTTTCAGTTAAATTTAGGGGGGAAATTTAAGTTTAGGGAGAAATTTGGAAATGCTGTGACATCCTAAAACTTCCCACGATCCCAGTGATTGGAAGCAGCAAACACTAGTGATCCCTGTGATGCCATCTCCAAAAATTCTAGGGACTTTACACGTGTTAGACATAAAGAATGTACATAATTTAAAAAAAAAAAAAAATTCACACAATTTTTTTTTATTTTTCTGAGAAGCTACGGCTGCTCGTCTCGGAAGCCCCGGCGACCCATAGGTTAAGAACCCCTGCCTTAAGACAACAGCTGTTATAGCTATCAAGAGTAAATGTTATGTTTAAGAGTTTTGTCAAATAATTCTATAAAGCAGTACATTTCACTTTTTCTTAAAGATTGCTGTCAGTTTAAAAAGGTCCCAAGTTCCAAAGCATTCTGTAGCTTTGAAAAATCACCATGAAAAAAGTACTTAACTTGAGATAAGTCTTCCTACAGAAAAAATAACATAATTACGAACTTATTCAAAAAAATATCAAGCTTTAATAGAAATAAAATCACTAGTTCACTCACATTAACCCTTTGCACTCTCGTATCAGGTGAGGCTCGACATCGGAAAATTGGTGTTCCGCTCCGATGTCACGTGAGGTTCGACATCAGAAAATAGGTGTTCCATTCCTAGTGTAGAGTCCCGCTCGAAATAGCTTAGTATTTCTCTTTACAGAGCTCCTATGTCATGCATAGATCGACTCGGTGACGGAGCCGAGTAGTGCTGACATTTGACATGTAGTCTTCAACACATTAATGAGAACTGAAAACATAGCATGGGCTTAATTAAAGTGCATGCTACAACTACGCTACTTAACTGCCTATTAAAATGCACTGTAAGCCTAAGTCAATGTGGTACTGTGGTAGGAATAACAGCTAATTCTATTCCCCCAAAAATATGTGTTTGCTTGCTTGCCTGTTAAAATGTCACTTTTTCTTTTTATAGTTCCCTATAACAGAAATGTTTCAGACGGTCCTTGAATTTTTCAAGCTCAATATGTTATTTCACAACACAATCTCAGTCATTAAAAAGCAAAAATCAAATTAAAAATAAAACTAAGTTAATAGCAGAATGTTTATTTTACAATTTTATACAGTTGATACACTTGATTTGGTTCACGAGAAAAGGAATGTTTAAAAAAATAAATGAAGTCATTCTCAAGAAAAAATGCTGTTGTCCACAAAGTTTTCACAGGATGCCTTTGGACAGAAATTTGTCATTTTAAGTCAAGGGCTGTTTTCACAGACTTACTCAAAACACAGATTTCCAAATTTAAGCATACAAAGGGGAAGAACAATAATTTAAGAAATTAACAATTTTAGAAAGATATACCTTCTGAAAAAAATGAAATGCGTCAACTTTAATACAAGTAGTCCAGAAAACATTTAGTGAACAATCATATAATTTAAAACTTAGTGAAAATAATATAATTAGATTAATAATCCAAATTTATTGGTGTAGAATAAATATCAAAGTTTTCCAAGCTTCTGCACATCAACCAGATGGCTTTTTCAAGGGTAGTACACAGTAAATTGAAAAATAGGACGCTTCAACAATTTGAATGCAGTGACTTGACTAAATATATGAAAAGACGTGAATGCAATTATTAGTTCAGAGAAACGAGGCGTCATGTTGGTTGGGCAGACGGTACTGTGGGAGAAAACACAACATTATTTGATGAACTGGGTCCAAATTCGTGGCAATTCTAAAGAGACACTATCACTGCAAATGTCACTGTTGGAAATGATCTCTCTAAGGTTTTGCTAATGGTAGTAGATTTAGGCATGGAGCAGGAAGCATATTTCTTTATACCATCCCACATAGGATCAGCGGACTTGAACTTGACTTCTCTGGGTAGGGTAGTGGGTACTTTTCTGTCCCTTGTGTCTCTTTTATGTTCATTGACACTAATTCTAAATGAACGTTTAGTCATTCTGATGTAGTATCGCTTGGAAGCGCCCAGATATTTGGACAGGAATGGCATCAACACCTTCCTCATTGAAAAGAAGGGGCTTGTTAATACTTCTTTTAAGCATAGTATATAAAAATGCTGGAGACCTTATGCCGACACCGAAGTTCATCCTCCTGAGCGTGTTCTTGAGTTGATAGGAAACATTTGGTATGTAAGGAATAGAGCCCAGGTAGCATAGTTGCAGCATAGAAAGATTAACACAACTGGTTCTAGTTTTTTCGATAAAGTTATGCATCTGGTTCGAGGTGTACCCTATCTTGGTAGCCAATTCGATAATGCCCGATGTTTCTTGGAATCGCCTCATTTTTTGGAATGAATAATTACACTGGCATCTATTCATTTATTATCTAGTTGAGCCACAGCATTCAAATTGAAGTGTTCTATTATTCAGTTCTTCCTTGAAAAAGTCATCTGGTTGATGTGTGAAAGCTAGTAAAACTTTGATTTTTATTCTATGCCAATAAATTCCAATTACTAGTATATTTATACTATTTTAAATATAGCTGGTGTACAGTTCTTTGTTATTAATAGGAACTCTTAGTATATAAAATCAATATTTAACAGCAATATTCACTTCCACAGTGTTTGTAAGCATTTTGCAGGTGACATGAAATACATAATAAAACAGAATGGCTTGAGGCATTTCACAGCTAAATTAAAACCCTTGAAAATATTGAGACCATACAATAAATAAATGTTGTGATAAGTTATGAAGTCTAGGTGTCTACCATGCATATTTACACGACCTCGTGTTGCAAGACCACGTGTAACTCTTCCTGTGAGCAGAGGATGCAAAGCTGTGCTTGTGAGTGAAAATTCAGCTACTGATGAAACATCACGTCATTTAAAAGTTCCATAATTCAGTGTATATAAACTGCTTCTGTATCATATAAATTCACTTTTAACTTCATCTGTACCAATTCCATTTGTGCAGCTACCTATCTCTAGTTTCATGGCAGATCATTATGAAGTTGATGACAACATGTCACTACATTACGGCTGAAATACTGACTTTTTCAGTTACCTGAAATTCAGTTAAATTTGATATAATATATGCTAAATACCAAGCAATTTTAAGATTTTGTGGGAAGAGAAGAATTTGCCGAACATTCCCAAAAGAGAGGGGGTTGAAGAAGAAGAAGAAGAAAATAAGTCGTGCCAAAATTTCACTTCTATCTTTCAGTTTTAATTTGTGTGCCTTTGTTGAACTCTTACGCAACACGGTTATTCAAACATTGTCATTACTGGTGTGGCAATGACTTCAGTAAATATCTTCTAAGGAAATAAAAATATGTAGCAGGAATTAAGTCTGAGTCATCCAAATTTTGTTGAAATTATGCCAGTCATTACAGCATCCAGAATAATGAATTTCTGAGCAAGATTTAGGCTGACTGCCTTTCTTATAACCATCACTTTCCATCCCGATAATACAAACACCGGTCATTTATTACAAAATATTATACAGAGGCAGATCCCAACAGAAGAGGCATGGGCATGTAGTATCAGGAATATTGTGAAAACTTATATTTTGTGGCACCAACATTTTCCCACCTAAAAGCAAGAAGTACATACCCGTGAAAATATTGAAACAAAGAAGTTGCAGTGATATATGTAGACAGCAGTTCAAGAAAAGCAGTATGGTACAAATTACCCACCCATCATAGGGGAAGTACAGTGGAACCTTGGTTATACGTTTTTCTTGGGGATGGCCTTAAAAACATATGAAAGAAAATTTAAAAATGTTAAAATACTACTGTAAAATTTTGAATGCCTCCAAAAAAGAAAAACATAAGGGGGTGGGGGGGGGCACATAATTTTAGATTAAATTATTTTATAATGTAAGACATACATACATACATACATATGAATACTTTGTTACCTTATGCCTATATCTATTTTGAATTTTGTATTAATTTTTTCTTCTAATTTCCTTATAAAAATTTTAGTGTATGAAGAAAAAAAAACTTACCTTAAGTAGTAAATCTTAATAAAATTGTGTTATACATTCAATATCCCTATTATACCCAAGGTGCATCCTTTACGTTTATAAGCATTGCTCTTTTCAAAGCAGTTTGCCAACTTGTTGATTTAGCATTGGTGAATGAGTAAATATTCACTAGTCTTTGCTTGTGTTCAAATTTCTTGAATCCAGAAAAAAAGAATGTCGTTTACTAAATTTTTGGTTGCATTATCTATTTCGTAGCTGCAAAAAAAAAAAAAAAAAAAATAGTGCTATCCCAATTTTTTTAAAGTTGTAGCATACCAGGTTACATATAAACAGGGTGTCTACTGATTTCCAATGAAGCATGCTTTCCAAAAAATAAAACCTTGTTATGAAAAGCATGCTTTAGCCTGGTGATTACCTATGGCTGTCCCATCTGGGGTAACTGCAGAAAGCAGCAAAAAGATAATATTACCTCGTTTCAAAATAAAACTCTTCGTATGATGGTAGGACTCGGTGGTAAAACATCCAATAATGCTATCCGTAGTATACTAAATATCAACTCTATACATTATACTATGTATGATCTAGCGCAAAGGTATTACGAGAAAGCCAAGAAACATCCCAATCCTCTTGTGAGGGAGGCCCTAAATTATGTTGTCAATGATACTGACAAATTTAAAAGACCGAAGGCTATTTTAATTAAAATTCCTGAAAAGAATCCAGTTCACAGTTATACTTCCAAAAAAATTAGAAATAACTAGGACTAAATTTAAGGTATTCTTCACACATGGGAAAAAAGCAAGAATTGAATATCAAGAGGGGTTTTGGGAAGGGGGGGGGGACAAAAAACGGCCCTTTTAAGGGTCGAGCAAAATGTTGCATAAAAGATTTATCTTTTTTGTACTGAATATCTCTCCCCTAACTAACAAGGTGTTGTTTGTCTTGTCCTTTATATTAATTTTTTTTTTTTCTTATGCCTTAGTTCTGACTTAAAAAAAAAACATCCCATGTTGCACACAAATGTGCAACAAGCAGATAAGTAGCGAGGGGAAAAAAAATGATTGGCCCTTATACTACCGGCTCCTTAAATAAGGAATAAAAAATAATAATAATAATAACCCTGATTGTTGCCGTTTTTATATTTTTGTTTTTCTGTTGTTTACTCAAATTGAGTAACTTAAAACTCGATCGGTGTAATCTTGTGTTCACACCACCTCAGCTAAGGTTACTCTGACATGTCAGGCAAGAATCAGCAAAAGTAAACCTGAGAAAAAAATTTTAAACCAATGGGGAAAAATCTTTTCTCTCATTGGCTGATGAGTAACGAAGCGCAAATAGCGGACCCGAGAGGAACACTGAGCAAACGGCCAGTTTTGTTTTATCCGGTGTTGAACGTCGATTTTCCTCTGGGAAACTTATTCTGTGTGTGATTTTTTTTCAGGTTCCCCCTTTCCTGTGTCCTTCCCTTCTTTTCCCCCAGTACTCATCTGTGGCAGCGGTGTACCGGGCATTTTTCTGCGGAGAGAGATATCGCTCGGAATGGCTTGTTGTTGCAGGTAAGTATGTAGGGCAGCTTATAACTTCACTACTTAATGGGAAACTGTTTACTCCTTGTGCTCTAATATTTCCACACTTTTCTTTCGTGCTATTCTATCAGGGCAATCTGCTTCTAACTCTCTTAGATTCTCTTTCACCTGCCAAAAGGTGCATGGCGCTGTGGGTTCGGGTCTCTCAACCTAAGCTAGGAATCTTTGAATTGAAAATTTCCAATGAACCAAATTCATGACATCTTCAGTTAAATTCAAGACTTCTTGTCAATGCATAGCACAATGACAACCATTCTAGACTCATAATCTAGTACCCTTGGCTTAAGATCCCAGGTTATTTTTTATTTTTACAAACACTGAAATTAATTCCATGCAACAATAGTTTCAGCAAAACTGATGTTTATATAATATTGCTGCTAAAATGGTTATACGGGGGGGGAGCTTTTTAATGAACCCCTACCCAAAAGCTAGTTGAAATGAAAGCTGAATGTAATTTTTATGTCACTAAAATTGCTCAACATGAATAATGTAATTATGTATGGCTTGCACTCTATGCCATTCACCAAATTCCATGTGTTTAAAGAAAAACGTTCAACTCTCATCTAGGATGGGGTGTGGCTATTTTCAGAAATATTTATCATTACATCTATTAATACACAAATTCTTTTAATATGGTAATGCTGTAAAAACTTACAAGTTTTTATTAAGGCAATATAAAAACTATGAGCATACAAAATTTATAGAGACTGAAATTTCACAGTGAAAGACTCAGTGTTTAAGTATCTTAGGTAAACTTGTTATCTCAGAATCTAGAACTTCAGCTTCTTCTTTTGCCTTTTCTATAAGCTTTCTTTTCTTATCTTTGAGTTCTTGGACTACTCTCCTTTTACGATTGGCCACTTCATCTTCGTCAGATTTCTTCTTTAAGGCTTCTACTCTTTTTGATGAAGCATTTTTGACAGCTAATATAATTGATTTTGTGATGTCCACATTCAGTTCTTCCTCACTATTAGCTAAACCACCTAACGATTGTATTGCACTGTAAACACTTCTTTCTGCAACAACTGCAGCATTGCCATGAAACATGCATAGCAGCTTCTGTAAGAACTTGAT
This sequence comes from Macrothele yani, assembly GCA_039090855.1. Taxonomy (NCBI): domain Eukaryota; kingdom Metazoa; phylum Arthropoda; class Arachnida; order Araneae; family Macrothelidae; genus Macrothele; species Macrothele yani. The sequence goes on from CM077001.1 coordinate 136,217,875, forward strand.
AAAGTCATGGTTCGCACTTTGTAGTAAATTCATCAGGAAGTGATCAAGTTTGTCCTCCTTAGGATTGAACTGTTTCAGTTGTTTTTTAGAAGATTCACAAAATTGCAAATATTCCCTCTTCACAACATCAGCTTTTGATGGAGACATGTTTTTTATATATATATGTCATGGGGGCATCGACTACATACTGGTTTATAAGGGTGCAGGTTCGTGTTTTCTTCTAGGTGTGCAAACTTGTCTTCATTCAGATGCTGATACAAAAAAAAAAAAAAAAAATTCATGACCACCCACTCAATTTTATTACTTTTTCATTACTTCATGACCACCTGCTCAATTTCATGACTTTTTCATGAGTTTCATGACCAGTAGACACCCTGATAAAAGAATGTGTATTTTTGGTAATATGATATTCAAAATTTAACGTATAATTGCAAAAACGTATAAATGAATTACTTATAACCAAATTGAAAAAGCAATGGAAATTATAGTAAAATATCAGGACTAATATAGAATACCACATAATTGTGGGGGAGAATGTATAACAGTAGTTCCACTACTAACAAAAATTAATAACAGGATTCTTTTGACAATCCATACAAATAGACTTTATTAATATATAATTTTTATTAATGTATAATTTTTATTAATACACATAGATTTTATTAATATATAAATATTGGAAGGCAAGTCTGGTGCCAACAAGCAATGGTAATTCCAGTTTGAACAGCACACATATTGAAGTATTTGCAATTAAAAAGCTCATAGTTGGATCTTAGTTGAAGATGAATGTCATACTGATTCCTAATGACCTGGACAGTCAGCTAGTTTCCCAAGATGATGATCACCATTTGCCTTGGGTGACAGGAATGTTTACTTTGGGAAAATTAGTACACTCACTCAAAGTCACATTGGTTTTCTGGAATGCAATACATTAAAAGGAACACATGGAAGTACCTACATTGTGGCTCAAACATGAAATTCTCAGACCACCACACGATGAACTAATGCAGAACTATTTCTGTCAAGAACATTCTCATTATTCAGGAATGAAAATCCAAGGTTCAAGGGATATCAACACAAACACAGCTGTAACCATGAACGATGAAAACCAGCAATCAGCCCAAGTTCCTCAAAATGGCTCGGGAAGCAGCACCCAAAAAATCAAGTGTTTTAATTGTGGTTGCAAAGCTGGAACTTAAAGAAATACATGAAAGGTTATCACCAGGTGAGGAGTCAGCTGCTTAATCTGTGGCAACAACAGAAAACTTACTCAACCTGAACACTGGAAGGACTCATAAATGGACTCTGTTGATTCAGTAGGTGGTGGTGTACAGTAATCTTAGTTGAAGGAACAATTCCATTTCTATAATTACAAGGCTCAAAATGTCTTCTAATTACAGAAATGAAATTTCCTGAGTTGTTCTTCCTGGCTTTAGGGACAAACAAAATGTATGTTATTCCAAATTGCTTCAACATTGTGTTTTCACATGAGCATGTAAAGTTCTTTCAAAACACATCTGTCATAGAACTCCTGGTCCATATTTTGAATTCCTGCTCCATATATTATATTCATAACTTTTTCTTAACTTCCTTGGCATTTCTTTTTATACAGTTGAACAGTCAAACCAGTATATAACGAAGTTGAAGGGAGAGTAAAACATTAGATATAAAATATGTTATAAGAAGACAGATAAAGCAGTGCTATTTTTGGCATATTACATTGTAAGGGTTAAAACTAGTCAATCACAAATTATTTATCAATTAATCAAAGGCAAATAATACTTGTCAACTGGAAATTACAGCTAGCAAAATAATATCGGTGATATCTGCAACGAGCAAAACATTTAATGAATGCAAAAATTAAAATAACCAACTAAATTTTGAAATTTCATAACCATGCTGAACTTCAACATATACGGTTTCCCTAGAAATTGTTTTTCATAATGTGTGGTTAAAATAACAGGGAAGAATATTACAAAGTTCAAGGAATCTGTAAAAACTTTGGTTTATGCAGAACTTTGTATTATGCAAGTTTGTTATATGCAAGTTCAACTGTATTTTCTTTCTTGTTTTTGCATAGTGTTTCTGACACAGCACAGACACTCTGAATTTATCTGATAAAATCAATGACAAACAAGATTCTACCCTACTAAGCACACACATTCTCCTTTCTTCAGCATAGCATACTTACTTCTACAGAGGCAATTGGCCACAAGATTGCATTGGCAAATGTCTGAGGTCTTTAGAATTTGGGCAGAGGTGCGCTATACTGAAGAAGCCACCTATCTGTATGACTATATAACTCATTCAGTCTCCTTTGTAACAAGTATTAGGCAAGAATGTTTTCAGTAGTCACGAAGGAAAGACTTCCAAAGGCTATCAACAAAAACTTGGTTAAAACCGCAAATAATGCAAACAGTAACCCACTGAGTTCCTGAAATGGCTTGGTAGGCATTGCCCACAAAGTAAACTGTTTCTGTTCTGCGTGAGAAGCTGAAACTTAAAAGAATTTTTCAAAAATCATCACCAGATGTCAAACCTGTTGCTCAATCTGACACAACATGGGAAAACTTTTCAGCCCAAAAAATGGAAGGGTTGACATGTGAGCTCTTTTCTTGATTCAGTGGGTGGTTTAGTACATCTATTCTAAGTGGAAGGAGCAAAAGGCTTACTTTAATTATGGTAACAGAATTTCCTAACCTTCAGAAGTGTTTGAACACTGCAGTTTTACTCACATGTACAAGCTGTTCCAGAATATATAGGGTAAAGAAAAAAATTGTGATCCAAATTTTAAATTGATGACAGTTTCAGACCCAGGAACACTCTGGGTATGTCTGGTTGATTTCAATAACAAACAGGACTCTTAACACACTGAACAGACATTCTCCTCACTTCAACTGGGAGTACCACTAGCCACACATGGCAGTGCATTAACATATCTGTGATATTTTTAGATACTGGGCCATAGGTACATTTCACTGTGGAGGTATCACTTTGTGGTTTCCTGTCTATAGAACCAGGTAACCTGTTCACCTTTCTTAAAGATTAAAACTTGTAATAGTTCCCTTGAAATAATAAATTCTCTGGAAGCATAAAAGCTGGGAGTGACTGATTACACATCGGCCTTTTGTACATACCACCTGTTGCTACTGTAATTGAATGATTTAATGAGATCCTCTGTATTCATGAAGTCGTGATAAATCTGAGCAAAGAAATAAACAATAAAAATTAACTTTAGTTTTACAGGAATCAATACGATAAAAATTCTATCACATAAACAGCACTTTGTGAAAAGCAAGTTGGAAGGTGTATGAATTAAAAGAAGAGAAGCTACAATAAGTGAACAGAGGGGTCAAGTAATGTGAACTCAATTAAAAGAAGGGTTTTATTTAAAAGATACCATTGTTTATCAAAATATACCACATTCATACATTTACAACACACACTGCATCACAGAACATTGGCTACCCCTAATAACAAACATCTCAAACAGGATGAAAAAGCATATAAGAGGATGTGACAGTAACTTGGCAAGTAATTACACAGTGTTTAAAAGATGGAGATATGAAGATCACCTCATTGTCCAAGGGTAGAAATTTTTAAAGTGAGTTCCCAGAGATACCCATGAAGACTATTTACAAAACTTTTTCACATTTTATAAAATGTCATGGGATGCTTAATGTCTGCATTTCAGTTTTTAATGTCTGCATATAGCAGCATGACAAGATACACTATATGATCAAAAGTATCCAGACAACCTTTCTGAGTAGTTGATTTGCTCATATGCATCACAGTCATAGCCCATATAGGGATAAAATAAAGCATGTGGCCTGGCAAATATCATAGACCAGCATGAAGAGTAGAATGGGCTGTACACAGCAAACCTCGGTAATTTTTAACTTGACATGGTCATAGGAAGTCATCTCAGCAACAAGGCAGTTTGGGAAATTTCTTCTCCACTGTAGATTCCACAATCAACTGTAAGTAATGTTATTGTGAAATGAAACATCCATGAGCAACACTGTAATCATGACTTGGTAGGCCACATAAAATGACAAAGCAAGACAGTTGAGTGCTGAAGCAGGTGGGACAAAACACCCTGTTCTCAGTTGCAGTAATCACCACCAGGTTCCAAAATGTCTCTGGAAGTAATGCCAGCACCATAATGGTTCATCAAGAGCTGAATGGAATGGGTTTCCATGGCCAAGCAGCTTTACATGAGCCAAACACTAGCAAGATCAACACCAAGCACAGGTTAGAGTGGTGTACAGCAGACGAAATACATTCTTTGGAGTGACAAATCACACTTCACCACCTGGCAGCTTAAATGACGAGTCCGAGTGTGGAGGATACCAGCTGAACACTGCCTGCCTGACTGTGTTGTTCCAACTGTGCAGTTTGGTGGAGGAAGCATCATGCTCTGGGACTGTTTGTCATAGTTTGGGATTGGGCCATCTACTTCCAGTGCCCAGGAATCTTAACTATGTGGTGTATAATGGCATTCTTGGCAATTCTGTGCCCCTAACATTATAGCAACACTTCAGTGAAAGCCCTTTCCTTTAGCAACAGATCAATGCCTTTGTCCACAAAGCAAGGTCCATGCATAAATGTGTTTATGAGATGAGTGTGGAAGAACTTAACTGGCATGCACAGAGCCCCCATCTCAAATTTGTGGAACATCTTTGGGATGAATTGGAATGCTGACTGACACAGGCCAAACCACCTGACATCAGTGACTGACCTGACTAGTGCTCTTTTGGCAGAATGGAAGACAATTTCCACAGCAACATACCAAAATCTAGTTGAAAGACTTTCCAACAGCGTGGAGGCTGTGTTAGATGCAAAGGGTAGACCACCTAGATATTAATTCCTTTCCTACTACAAGGAGTTAGGACAGAAAAGTGCCTCGATACTTTTCGATCAGATAGTGTATATTGATATAATGCTGGACTTGCAGTGCTTAAAAGATGCTAAAGGGAATGTACTTGAAGACTGTACATTACTGAGGAGTGCAAGGTTTCAACACTTGTAGGTACACAAGCATTCTATGATCATACTTAAGGGGTTGAACATAGCCCCATAAAAATTTTCACTTGCATCACGCACAGTTTGATTTCCAAAATTCATTTTTAAACCTTCTTTCCTGGAACTCAAGCTGAAGCCCATCATAAAAGATGCCAGCAGTGATCAATTGTCAAAACAAGAAATAAAACTTTAAAAAATAAATGATAAAAAACTAAATGGTGTATGATTCAAGCACAATTTTTATAGATTTTTTAATGCAGTAGTAAGTGATTATAAAATTTAAAAGGGCTATAAAGGAACTGTTGAGGAATGGAATAAAGAGAAAGGGTAGAAATGGCACATTCATTCCTCAGAGTGATATATATATCATCATCATCATCATCATTGTCAACCATTATCAATCCACTGCTGGACGAAGGTCTCCCCAAGTTTCCTATATCTGGTAAGTGAAGAATATGTAGCATTGTCAATCTTCATAAAATAAAAGAGAAGAAAACTATGGAAAACTGGATGTAAGTTGATACTTTATCCAGTCAAACATATCTCTCTCTCTCTCTCTCTCTCTCTCTCTCTCTCTCTCTCTCTCTCTCTCTCCCTCCCTCCCTCTCTCACTCTTTTCATAAAACTACTGGTCATCACAATACTTTAAATGCATTTAACCTGCAGGAAGTTCTTGTGAATCATAATTTCTTGCACTGTCCCTTCACAATGGTCACATCACCAAATAACATTACTCACATACGCCAAACATTCATCTACATCAAGAAGTACAACAGAAAATGTAGTGTCAATTGTATATAACTTCCCTAAAAAACAATATTGCTAATAATCACAGAATTGATATCTAGTAGTGGTTAAAACAATCATGCACCAAGATAAGAATGAATTTGATAAGTCAAGAGAAACCCTTCAAAAAGAAAAAAATTGCAGTGAGACTAAACAGACACCTACAGGAAAACACGAGTCTGCACCTGGCAAATGTCATAATGAACATAAAATGTTTTTCGTGCAACAAGGAGTGCAGCAAAAAAAAATTAATTGTGTTTTATTATGCCATGCTGTCTGAATAACTGCATTCTTGCAGGGGTTACATAAGTTATATCTGTACAATGTATAATCATTGAAGATCTATGTTAATGATTATGCAAGCAATTTAAACATTGTATTTTTTAAGATATACAACCCATAGCATACTTCAGTTTTGCCTGGTAAACAAATGCAAATTAAGGCACACAACTACTATTGAGTGGAAAAAGAATGAAAATTTGCTAAGTTTAGGAAATGAAATTTTGAAAAAAAATGAAAATTTTTAAGAAATGAAAATTTGCTTGCTAAGTTTTTTCATTTAGATGGTGAAGCACAAATATACATCATAAAAAGCAAAGTAAAAAAAGAAAAAGGATATCACCTTACATTGGGTAACTATAGAAGATTTTGCCATCAAGAGGTGCGTGTCAAAGAAATTAGGCTTACAAGGCATAGGGAAGGTGACAGCACCAAGCAGTTAGCCAGCTGGAGCTTTGTTGCCATAGAAACAGCAGCTCTGGCAACTGCAAATCATTTAGTGCATAGCGTTTGAGGTGAAAACATGAGTTTTGATAAAGTGCTCATTTGTCATTGTTTTGCTCTTTGCACCCAATAAAAAAAAGTATGGCAGACAATGCATATAAATAACATGCGAGCTGTATGCAGGATTAACCCCTAAGTGAACGAAACATGCTGCGATTGATTCTCAAAGTTTCTCTTGGGTTATACGACATTTGAAGATAAGTCTCATTCTGAAGCTTTTCTGAAGTGTGTAATAAAAAAATATTGTCAATAATTGAGTGTGACTCTCATCAAACATATGTGAATATTGCCAATAAACTTTCAGTTCATCACACAAGCGCCACAAAAGAATTCAGCCAAATGGAATGCTCTGGGTACTGTATCAATTATGGGCTAAGAAACAAATGGACAGAGTGGCAAGTGTACCTCTGAAAGCTCGATACAAAACCAGTCCATTATTGGATCAAATGTTAACTGGAGACTAAAACTGGGTGTTAAAGAAGCTAAATATTAAACGCATCAAATCATTTGCAAAAAAGAGGGAATGCATCAGGAATGACTCGAAACACTAATCCCCACCCAAAGAAGGTCATGCTTTGCATTTGGTGAGATTTCAAGAGAATTATCCACTATGTGCTGTTGGCACCTAGCCAAATGATTACTGCAAGTCTTTGCTCTCAACAACTTAACAGGCTAAATGAGGCTTTAAAAACTAGAAGTCCCAGTTTGGTAAATTTAAAAGGTGTTGTCTTCATTATGATAAAACCAAATGATCATTGTCAGTCTTGACTCTCAGCAATTTGACAATTAAGCATCCCAGTTTGGTGAATCGGAAAGGTGTTGTCTTCCATCACCATAATGCTACCTTGTAGCTGTGGCAACACAGCACAAATTCCTGGATCTTGCCTGGGAGCTTTTGCCTGACCCACAGTATTCAGTGAACATAGAAACAATGGATTTTCACTTTGTTCCAGTCACTGCAGAATCACAAGGCTGGTAAAACCATGCAAGATCTGCACAGGTCAAAATGGCGATTCAAATGTTATTTGACCCAAAGGATACTACTTCCTTTGATTGGGGAATTAAACAGCTAACTGAAGAAAGGAAACAGGTCATCACTGATAGTGGAGCCAATGCAAGAGATTGAAATAACATGCTGTGAAAGTAAAAGAACAGCTTTGTTTTTTGTTTTTTTCATGTATGCAAATGTCAAGAATTTTTGCAACTACCAAGTTTGTTTTCAACACTATTTCTTCGACGTGGCACAACTCAATTTACTTGGGCTGTATGTGATTGAATTATTTAACTGTTCTGCTGTTAGACATTTATGATGGCCTTACCACAGAAACAGATTCAAATCTACAAAATTTGATTTTAAAAATGTGCAATGTTGTTATGATGTTCCAATACCATCTGATTACTTTTCATTTTTTCAACACATTCAGATCACAAAGTGTCTTTCTCAGATGTATATGGAGCCAATGATATTAGTTTTCATATCATTAGCCATGGATGCTCCTGACAGAGATAAAGGTGTGAAAAAAGCAGTGAGTAATATGCTATACAATGAATGATATCATGGTTATCCTCAAAAGCATTTGCAGCTAATGATGTTGGCTTTTATTAGTGACTTTCAGAGCCCCTTAAAGGAGACAGGGGTCCCAGGGCTGGACAGTATTTGGGGCCCCAGTATTAGTGGCACTTCTACGATTTCACTCTGAGTGGCCGAATAAAAATACCCAAGAAAAGACATTCCCAAAATGTGATGAGGGAACCATAAAAAAATCCCCACCATATTGAAGTGTGTATTCCATGTTTCATGAACGAATCAGTGTTAGCAAGAAAATGAAAAAATGCTTGGTTGAAAAATGGATACCAGTTCAGTTCTGCTTTAACCCCCATTCCCCAAGGTTCAGCTTGTTCAAATTATATCAAAATAGTGGATAAAATAATATGATCCAAATATCAAGATTCAAAGAAATTCTTAGTGTATGAAAATTTCTCCCCATTACAGATGTGTACAAAAAAAAGCAATTGTAATGTTTTCGAAAATTTTGAGGATGGACTGGGGGTGACTATACTTTTTGTGGACTCCTAAAAAGGAGAAAGAAATAGGAATTTTTTTTCATAAGGCAGTTTTTTAATACTTTTTGCTGTGCTATCTGGGGAAAAAAAAAACCTGTAGAACTCTGTCAATTCTTCAAGCATCTTGCATAATTCTGGGGCCCCTTGAAAATGTGGGGCCAGGGGCTGCCTCTCTCTTATATGGGCTCTGGTGGCTTTTTATATCAATGCCTCTTGATAAGAACCAAACAGTAAAAACCTGTGAATAAAAAGGTGTAATGGATGAATTCATGGTACTTCCAGATTAATGAAATCCTAATTTTCTTTCTTGCTTTCTTTTTTTCCAAAATTTCGTGAAATTTTTAACACATTTTCATCCTCAACCCCGCCCTTAACTCCACGGGTTTTTTTTTTTTTGGTTTTTTTTTTGTTGGAGGTTTAACAACTACTGTGAGAAACTCAATGGGCTATAAGCAGTCGCCTGTCACAAATTTAGGGCCACTAGTTCCAGAGAAGGGAGAGAGCCAGGGCCATAAGACAAACACAACACCCATGCCTCACCGGGATTCGAACCCGGACCCTTCATGGACGAATGGTCATAAGCCAGTGCTTAGACCACTGCACCACCGGGGCGGCCAACTCCACTTTACCAAGTTGACCAAAATGATTAATCATAACTGTTCCTGCAACAGTTATGATTAATCATTTTGGTCAACTTTTATAAATTCCAGTTCATTTTCCAACAAGTGATGCCAAGTGGCTGATCATAATGACAGAAAACATATAGGTAAAGTGGGGTTGAAACCATGGGGCATGCATGACTGACAGAAGTCAAAAACTAAATAAATACTTTCATTTTTTACATAATGTGACTACAAACTGAACAATTATTTAAAAAAACTTAACAAAATGGCAACTCTTTTACATTACTGTTTTCTAATAGTTTAAAGAAGATTTCAGTGCAGTTTCCATTTAAACACTGGGGGTAAATTTTCGGCCAATTATTTAGGTAACAAGTTTTGTACTTTTCTCTTCCTAGCACTTAGCACACACATAGCAACTAATGAAAAGTAAAGTTACAGTAGAACCTGCTTATAATGAGCTGGTATTTAATATGAACTTGAATTTAACAAGCAAAACAGGAACTTTTGTTTAGCATAATGTTAATTCAAAGCTAATTTGATCATTTTTAATGAAAAAAAAAAATTAACGAAACCTCGGATTTAACAAGCTAAACAGGAACTTTTGTTTGGTATTATGTTAATTAAAAGCTAATTTGATCATTTTTAACAAACAAAATTTAATGAGGGATAGATATGCTAAGTGATAACTTTTTTAACAAACAAAGCAGCAAAACTTAATGAAATTCCATATTTAATAAGGCATTTAATGCACTGTAATTCAAATAAAATTAAGGGAACATATATATGAAACAAACACCTTTTTTTTTAACATTTCCAAGTCCATTTTGGGATTCAATATACTACGTATTAAGTGCTTATTTTATTTTAATTCACACACTACTGCTGTTAATTAAATCTTTCAAGTATATCCATCTGTTATGAATATGTAATAAACTTATAGCATACTATCATGTATGCATACTTGTACATGGTGGGATAATTCATGAAACAGATTTAGTGAGAATTTTCCCCAACTCCCAGCTTCTTGTTATAAGCAGGTTTCACCATATACCGTTTCACTGAAATTAAGTAATGTAATGATGTACTCTTTCTAATAACAGCAAACCAATACTGTTTTATGGGTAGGCCACAACCAAAAAATTCATTCACATAAGAAAACATTTTCTCTCATTATTCACATACAGTATTCTATATATGTATCTCTAACAGAAATAACAGAAAAATTAAAATCTGCATGCAAAAGTTTTTGATACTGAAAAAAAAAAAAAAAAATAGGTGCATTTCAGAGTCAACACTCAGTAACCACAGGAAACTAGATTTGGATGAATACTCTTTGTTTCCCTTCTCTTGAATTTAAAAAGCTTACATTGGTGTTGATCTCAAATAACTCAATTCAACAAATTAATATACACATATTTACATATTTGTTATCCGTGTATAATATACTTTTCGTCATTAGAAGCAGCCTCAGCAGTATTGTCACTCTTACAAGGAAGATTTCACTATTTACATTCTATATACAAGAGACTCGTCATTGCAATAAATAAATTCGACACAGTAAGTAATTTATACCCACAAGCAACATTCAAACAGAATGAGGTGAATTTAAGCGACCTTCTCTTCCTCTAGTGATTTATACAAATGAAGCTAATAAATAGAATTGTGTTCCTGAAGTTCATAGCATGAGGAGTCATACTGGTAGTGTCTTGCTCGCTGTCCTTGAAACTACCGAGGTGAAAATTTTTGAGAAAAGCTTTAGCCCCGTCTGTCCTCCTGGTATATAACTGATTATGTACCTGGGGGGAAAAAAGGCATGTACACTGAACAAATATATTTGTGAGAAATTGTATATCAGCACAGATTTAACAAAATGAAATGAAAGAATACAACAGTAATTTTGATTCATCCAAAAATGTTATCAAAGCACCTTTTTTGCATTCATTTATCATTAAAGTCCATATGAAACAAATTACAGTAAAACCTCGAAAATCCAGCATCCAGAAAACCGGCAACTTCAGAAATCCGGCACTTTTCTGATTTCGTTTTCGTGAGAACATCCAATGTTTCACCAATAGCCATGGAAATATCCCGATGTACCATCTCAACAACACATCGTGAAATCATCCGATATCAGCCTACATGTAACATCGGGAGGTTTCTCAAATTCGTCATCTCCATGGGCCGCGCTGAAGTGACGTGGACCAATGAGGCGATGAATCGGCAAGTACGTTTCAAATGCGTGTCGAACGTGTGATGATGATCTGTGCTTGGTGGTGGCGGCAGTATGTGGATTCAAATCGTGTAAAGACATCTACCTCGACCTTCCTGATGCATCGTGGTAATCACCTTCGCGATGTATCATAGTTTCGCGAGTCAAAAAGCGAAACATCGATGTAAACTTCACATCGGGTTTTCGAGATGTATCGATACATCACCCAGCACTAGCGGTTGCTCTGGCTTTTTTCAAGTTTTTGCCTAACCATTCACTAAATTCAATTTTTTTCAACAGAGTTTTATAATAAATAGTACAAAAAGGTAATCGCCAATATTTTCGTCAAAACAATTCTTTTTCGTTCACAAATTGCGAAGAATGCGATTGGCAGCACGATCCCTGCCAATTTATAAGGCATAGATGTGCAAATTTTTGTTGAAGTGACCTGCTACGTTCTTTACATAATGCCCGTTATGCAATTTCTAGATAGCTTCAGAAATCCAGAATCATTAAATCCGGCACGCATCCAGTCCCATCAATGCCGGATTTTTTATGTTTTACTGTATATGCCTAAAGAATATATAAATAGCAATTATTAATTCTTAATTATAACAACAAATTAAGTTTATTTTAGTTTTGAGTTTTCAGTGTTAAACTATTAAAAATTAGTGTTTTCATCAAGAATTATAAGTTTAATAAAATAGTGTACATTAGGTTGCTGAAAACCCTCCCTCAAATAAATCACACCTTAAAATAATGTGTATGTCAACACTGCTAGTGAGGTATGTGGACTTTTTCTGTGATGATATCCTTATGAGCATGACATGATGATACTTTTAAGTAGTATGGTTATGTTTAATGATATGGATTTCTTGAGTAAACTAAATGTCAAAATTACAAGTTACCTAGCACTCTCCTGTTGGAAAAGCCATCTGTGAATTTCTTGTCATCCAACAATTCAATGAACTGACCAAATCTGTTGAAGGATTCTTGAAGTCACATCATTTCTTTAGAGAAAATGGGGCTGACAGTCCACTAACGCAGAGTGCACACTATAAGCAAATTTCCCTGAGATTAATAGATTCTCAGGGAAGACACATTCAGTGTTTCCTTAGGCTTACAATGCTTTGGTTATTATAGATGTATTCAATGGTGTGGTATCACATTCCCCCACGGTAAGCTTACACACATGCACTGGAGAAAAACTAAATGCAATATTTTATCTATTTTTCTTGTTCAATCATCAGTTACATGAGCATCATAATAAATCTTGCTATCTCTGAACAAAATCTGGAGTCAGTATTCTGACTTGGGCATTTTGGCAAAAGGGCCACAAGAGTAAACAAACCAGGGTGGCCTTTATAATTCATTTGAAATAAGCTATAAGGAGAATAATGAAGATAAAATTATGAGATTCAACATGTATTTATGGAATTATGTGCAATTTATCAGTTTTATGGATGCCACACTTACAAAAGCAACTTAAATATGCCATAACTTAAATGGCATTATCAATTCCATCTTTGATGCTTTATCATTGTAGGGAACTTAAGAGAGTTCATTCCAGGAATTTTTCCTTATGAGCATGACATGATTTCTCTTAATTCATTTCTGACATGGGCAGTACATATGACAACAAAAACAGAAACATTACAATTAACTAATGTATACATTAAACCATCTCTTGTATGAAACACTGCAATGTACTTCAACAAATATAAATATCAGAAAAGTTGCAATGTGTCACTATAAGATCATAGCAAGTTTGAGGATTCACAAAGAAATTGTTTCATTAAAAGTGTGGCTTACCACAGCAAGGCTAGCACTTGACATATTGCACATACTGATGTAAGTATTGTGTTTCTCATCTGGAATAACAATATAATACAATTTTTAAATAACATATCATATTCTGCATTGTGCACATTTTTTCAATAAAGAATAATCTTGTCAAAAGAAAAACATACACTGAAGTGCCAAAAGTCATGGTATAGCAGTATGAAATACTGGTGCTGTCGTCGTATAAACGCTTCACCACATGCCACAATTTTTATCAGTTGTGAGGTGTAATCTTGTGAGTCAGGTTGAACAACTGCCAGAAGGATTCTGGCAAGCCGACGTGAAATATCAGAGTTGGAACGAGGCATGGTGATGGGAACCAGAAGATGGGACATTCAATTTCCGAAGTTGTGCGAACATTCACCATTCCTCGATCCACGGTGTCTTGTGCATACCAAGAATACCTCATGGAAGGCATTACCACTCACTATGGTCAGCACAGTGGCTGACCATAGGTGCTGAATGACCATGACCAGTGGTTTATGACAAGGATTGCCCACACTAACAGACAACCGACATTGGCTCAAATAGCATCCACATTCAATACAGGAAGTACTAAAGACATATCCATCAGATTAGTGCAGCATAATTTAGTGTCCATGTGGTACAGGAGCAGAAGACCCATCAAAGTGCCTTTGTTAACATCAAGACATCTAACACAGCACCTCACCTGGGCTCGTGAACACGGTAATTAGGCCCTGGAAGACTGGCAACATGTGGCATGGTCCGATGAGTCACACTACCAGCAATGTTTTCTCTAAGCTGCGTTTAACGTCCTCTGCACAGCTGAAGTATCTTCCATTCAGTAAGCATTTTAGATTACAATTCCCAAATCCCTAATTAATTTTCATACATCAAAAATCTATTACTTGCAAAAATCATAATAAATAAATAAAATTGAAACTCTCAAAAGTCAAAACACTTTTCTTAAATGCTGTTTGCCTCCTGCTAAGTTCGTCTCATTGTTCTCTCCATTCTCAAAGGCTTCTTGCAAAGTAGCCTAGTGCAAGCAGATAGTGAACGCGAGATTGTGGATTGGTGATTTTCCCACGCCGAGACAGAGGCATATATCGAGTCTTTTTTGCACATTTCTCAATGAAATTTCCTTAATAATTTTTTTATTTAAAATCAATTGCGGAAAAAAGGGTGATAAAAATAAGGGGGATTAGAAAAAATAAGAGTTAAAATCCAAGTTCCAACTTGTACTGCGTTAGTAAGAGAAGCTGAGAAAATAAAATTTTTTGCCCAAGTGGTTTTGATGCCTGCCCAGCTCATTGGGTTAGGTGCACATTGCCCATGGCCACTTAGAGGGAATATTATAAAAAAATAAGGGTTCCAATCCAAGTTCCAACTTGTACTGCATTAGTAAGAGAAGCTGAGAAAATATTTTTTTTTGCCCAAGTGGTTTTGATGCCTGCCCAGCTCATTGGGTTAAGTGCACATTGCCCATGGCCGCTTAGAAGGAATATTATAAAAAATAAGGGTTCCAATCCAAGTTCTAACTTGTACTGCATTAGTAGGAGAAGCTCAGAAAATAACATTTTTTGCCTAAATGGTTTTAATGCCTGCCCAGCTTATTGGGTTAGGCGCGCATTGCCCAAGGCCGCTGAGAGAAAATATCATAAAAAATAAGGGTTCCAATCTAAGTTCCTATTTCTACTGCATTAGTAAGAGAAGCTGAGAAAATAAAAATTTTGCCCAAGTGGTTTTGATGCCTGCCCAGCTCATTGGGTTAGGCACACATTGCCCATGGCCGCTTAGAGGGAATATTATAAAAAAATAAGGGTTCCAATCCAAGTTCCAACTTGTACTGCATTAGTAAGAGAAGCTCAGAAAATAACATTTTTTGCCTAAATGGTTTTAATGCCTGCCCAGCTCATTGGGTTAGGCGCGCATTGCCCAAGGCCACTGAGAGAAAATATCATAAAAAATAAGGGTTCCAATCTAAGTTCCTATTTCTACTGCATTAGTAAGAGAAGCTGAAAAAATAAAAATTTTTGCCCAAGTGGTTTTGATGCCTGCCCTGCTCATTGGGTTAGGCGCACATTACCCATGGCCACTTAGAGGGAATATTATAAAAAATAAGGGTTCCAATCTAAGTTCCTATTTCTACTGCATTAGTAAGAGAAGCTCAGAAAATAAAATTTTTGCCCAAGTGGTTTTGATGCCTGCCCAGCTCATTGGGTTAAGCCCGCATTGCCCATGGCCGCTTAGAGGGAATATTGGCTACCAGTTGTTACGAGCTGATGCTAGGGTTCGGAAGTGGCGCAGCCCATGACATGTGCAAGCTGTGGTGGTTCCATACCCATACAGCACAAAACTTTTCAGATATGTATCAATAATGTTACAATCTCTCATTTTCGTTACATTTTCAGAGATATCTTACAATTACATTTCAGCAACACCTATTTTGGAACATAACTCTTTGTACATAATGGTTACATTAAAAATAGCATTCACCGATATTACTGTTTTATAGTTTCCATTGTACATAACTGCTACCTTGATGTTACATTCCGGAGATATTTAAGATTTATGGTTTGGCAACGGCATGGATGTGCATTTATGCCATTTCACTGAAGCACTCTCGTAGTCGTTCCATGTGCTACTGGGATATTCTTTGGCGATATTGTCGTACTTGAGTTAGTTAGTGTACACTTGTGTCCGTCCTTAAGTTTTGCACGCCAGTGTATAATATCTTAGTACGTTTGTTGGTTTTGAATCAGAAAAAAAAAGTCTCAATAAAAGTAGTTGTTAGTTTGTAAAGGTAGTAAAAAAAATATTGATATATTGAAAAGTTTAACAACTATGCAAGTTTAGAAAAAAAAATAGAGATATGCATTATAAGGTACATTTCGTTGATTAATCATGAAGAAATTTAAGTCATCCTACAGAAAAATAAAATGATCTATGGAAAGAAAATGTATTTCTATTAAATAACATATTCACAAAGTATTTAGAAAAAATAGATTAAGATATGCATTAAAAGGTACATTTCGTTGATTAACCATGAAGAAATTTAAGTCATCTTAAAGAAAAATAAAATGATCCGTGGAAAAAATAATGCATTTCTATTAAATAACGATTTCGCAAAGCATTGGCCTTCTCATTAGTTCCTACGAAACGCTGTAAGAGCGAGGTGACCCACGGTCGAGTGGGATAATGCATCTGCCCTGAAACTCGCTGGACAGGGGTTCAAGCCTAGCGTGATCTTCGAGGATTTGTATTTCCTTGGAAAGAGAATTTCCCCACCGTCGTGACGTCACACAGCAAAATTTTCTGATGGGGAAGAACAAAATGGTGTACAAAAGATATCGGTGAGACTATATGGGGAGGTAAAAATAAAAACAAGGCGAACAAAACATGTTTGGTAAGATCACAAGGCATACACAAAATGTTATGGTTGAGCATAAAGAGAAAATGGCGGACCAAAGATGGTTGGGAAGGTCACGTGGGGAAAAAATGGCTGCGACTGACATCATGATCGACCAAATGCGTCCTTGAGGCAGTACGTGGATGACTTCCTTTGACGATTATGGGCAAAACACGTAACAATATTAACAAATAAAGGTAACTTGATCACGCTAGTTACGTTAACTGAAACTTTTATAAAAAGTTCGTAAGTTGGAAGCTTTCGACCTTATCTTAGGTCTTCATCACGCCAATGGAGGACTAAGATTGTTGCCAGATTCTACATTTGAATTTTTCTTATTTTTGTTGCCAAAACTTAGAATTGATCTCCAGATCAACGGAATGTAGAGAGGAGATTCGGAGTTGCAAGTCATTGAGTTGAACATAATTTCTATGCTTTCACGGTAACGGAGGGCAAAACGATTGTCAAAAGACGCAATTCGTTTTGCTTCGTTCCAGTGGGGAACTGCAGATGTGTCTTCCATTGTCAAAATAGACAAGGCAGTATTGGGATTGGCTTTCGAAACATCTTTTCTATGTTCTAAAATTCTATGGCTAATGCTCCTGTATGTGCTTCCAATGTATAAGTTATCCCCAGTAGAAGAAGAGATAGGAATGCAGTAAACTCCTGGGAGGTTCAGGCTTTCAACTTTGTCCCTATCCCTTTGTAGAAGTTTCAAGATGTTTGGGGTACATTTAATGGCAAGATGGTAACCAAAACTTCTAAAAAGAATCTGTAACTTATAAGCATAGGAAGGATGGTAAGGAACAGAACCACAGAATTTCAGGTCTTCTTTCTTGTGAGGAAGGAGGCATTCGATTTTCGAATGGTTTTCAAATTTCTTTATGAGGGAGTTGACTATAACAGCAGGGAAACCATGAGGGAGTTGACTATAACAGCAGGGAAACCATGAGAGAGTTACAGAAACCCCTATTATCACGTAACAGTAATATGATGTCACAAATATCTTTCAAATACGTAACAGCAATGTAACGAAGTTACAAATATCTTTCAAATACATAACAGTAACATGAAGTTGGTATGTTGAAGTTACAAAGACCTTTCCCTGTATAATGTATCGGTTATGTTTCAAATTTATGTAACGTTTGAGGACATTTTGACATAACCATAAGGTTTCTGAAACATTACTGTTACATTGTGTAACGTACCTGAAAAGTGTCGATGTTTCAGGGCTACGTACTTGTAACATATATGAAATATTCTGTGCTGTGTGGGATGTCTTTATGTGGCAAGGTTTGGGTCCTCATAAACACGTCATTAACTGGTAATCGCTTTGTTGCTCTGCTGGATGACCATTTGCAGCCCTTCATGGACTTCGTGTACCCCAACAATGATGGAATTTTCTAGGCGGACAATGCACCGTGTCATCAGGTCCAAGTTGTCCAAAACTGGTTAGAGGAGCATTCTGGACAATTCCGACAGATGGTGTGGACACCACACTTGCCCAACATGAACCCAATAAAGCACTTATGGGACATGGTGGAAAGGTCCATTCGCACCCAAGATTTTTTTTTTTTTTTTTTTTTTTTTTTGATTGGAGGTTTAACGACCACCGTGAGCAACTCAATGGGCTATAAGCAGTCGCCCGTCCCTAATTTAGGGTCACTGGTTCCAGGGAAGGGAGAGAACCAGTGCCGTAAGACAAACACAACATCCATGCCTCACCGGGATTCGAACCCGGACCCTTACGGACCCTTACGATCAGAGGCCAGCGCCTTAGACCACTGCGCCACCAGGGCGGCCGCACCCAAGATCCCGCACCTACAGATACCAGGGAACTGTGGGCGGCTGTTCAGACAACATGGCTCAACATCTCTCCCGAAGTCTTCTGGTCACTTGTGGAATTGATGCCACGTTGAGTTTCTGCACTTTGCCGGGCTAGAGAAGGTCCTACATGATACTAGGTACGTATCGCATGACTTTTGGCACTTCAGTGTGTATGTGGGTCCCATGTTACAAGTCACTTTAGCATGTAATATTGAGACACACAGAAACATTTTTGGTGTATGTTGCAAAAGAAAAGGTCAAAACTGCTAACATTAGTGAAGAAGAGGTAAAAATTGCTAACATTAGTGAAGAAGAGGTAAAAATTGCTAACATTAGTGAAGAAGAAGTAAAAATTGCTAACATTAGTCAAACATACACGAGACTGATGAAGAAAAAGAAAGTTGAACTTTTTAACTGGATGAAAAATTGGAACATGCAGCAAAAAAAAAGTGAATATTATGCAGCATGAGCAAGACAGAATTGTTCACTGTAATTTATTTATGTAAATAAATTTATTAAACTGGTGCAACATTATGGTATCCACAATATAAAACTACTGAATTCAAAACAAAATAAAACAGTTTTCAAAGACGTTGCTTCAAACACAGTTTTTACTATTGTTTTTGTTTTGCTGT
Organism: Macrothele yani; assembly: GCA_039090855.1. Classification (NCBI taxonomy): domain Eukaryota; kingdom Metazoa; phylum Arthropoda; class Arachnida; order Araneae; family Macrothelidae; genus Macrothele; species Macrothele yani. Next base: position 136,237,042 of record CM077001.1, read on the forward strand.
TGTACTTGCCTGCACATCAGCTTAAGTTACCTCTTGCAAAGTTCCACAGCCATATTTGTCTTTCATTGGCTCTGCAGCTACATAGGATCTATTTGCTAAATTTTTCTTTCTGCTGATATCTTTCCATTTTCATTTCATCATTGTCACTTTTCTTTTTTCTTTTATTTTATTGCTGTTTTTATTTTGGTAAAATGGGAATCAATTGTTTCTCCCAATAGCCCACTTTACTGAAAAACTAAACTGCAAACTTACTCTGTGCTTTAAGTTTGCATAGCCAAATTGGTTTCAATGTTCATCCTTCCTAACTTTATAGTGACTATAATTTCATCCATCACACTGAAAGAATTTCTTCAGCCTGAAGACCTTGACTGCATGACAGAAAACTCTCACTATTTTAGATAAATGGTGCAAATTTGAGAGGATGAATACTTTGGACACTAGCATTAATTGTTACCAATTTTAAAGAATTTTGTCACTTCTATAAAGAATTTTCTTACCAAGCTGAAATGCAAACATTTGGGGGAGAGATATACGATACAGGACAGTGGAAACATTGAAAAAAATTACAACTATGGAAGAAGTCTTGGCTCACAGTCCATCTTCATTTTTCCTCCAGTTTCAAGCTAAAATGCAAATACTTATGGAATAAAATGAAATTTAGCAATACATGGCAGAAGAAAAACTGTGAGAAACAGAATTCAAGATAACAGGAAATTTTTGTTTTCAATCATTATTATTATTTTTTTTTTAATATTATTATTGGGGGTTTAACGGCCACCATGAGCAACCTGATGGGATATCAGCAGTCACCCATCCCTAATTTAGGACCACTGGTTACAATGATGGAAGAGAGCCAGTGCTGTAAGACAAACACAACTTCCATGCCTCACCGGGATTTGAATCCTGAACCATCTCAGACAAATAAATAGTCAGAAGCCAGCATTTAGACCACTGACACCAGGGTGGCATTGAGACGCATGTAAGTAATTCTTCATAAGAAATAATAAACCAAATATTCCATGAGTTCTAGGCTGTTAATTTACATATACTGATGTTTCAAGCCCCTGGATGACTAACGTACACACGTCTGCACGGAATTTTTAAAGAAATATCCAGCTGCTGCAAGACCCTCAGAAGTTGATAATTGCCGGATTAGTAAAGCGATTTCAGGAAACTGGATCTGTTGCAGATAAACCTTCCTCTTTCACCAACAATAAATTGGACAACATTTAAAGAGCATTTCAGCAGTCCTCCACACTCACACACACACACACACACACAAATGCAGGAAACTCACGGTTCAACCAAGAATATCACGCAGAGGTGCTCAGAAAGCTCTGAGACAGTTGCACTTTCATTCATGTTATGTGCAGGTCACATAGTCAAGGAACAGAAAAACTTACATAAAGGGAAATGCATAGTCTATTGTAGATGGCCTGGGCCTTGACAGCATTTTCATTTTATTTTTTTATTTTTACAGTGACAAAGCTTGGTTCCACCTAAGTGACTCTGAAAAATCAAAACAATAGAATGTGGTCCTCCAAAAATCCACATGTTTCATGAACAGCCCTTGTACTCACAAAAAATGGAAGAATGATGTGCAATATCATGTCACACAGTGGGACCCAGTTTCCTTGTGATGATGGTGAATAGAGCAGTAGACAGCAGTATCACTGCACAGTTCGTTGCACTCCCACAAGTCAATGAATGTTGTTGCTGGTTGCAGCAAGACTATGCCACATATTGAATGAAACCATGTAGGTTTTTTTGCAAGAGTTTTTCAATGACTACTACCAGAGACTTTAACTCTGATTGGAAATTTTCAGTTGTAAACACTAAAAAAAATTGTAGTTTTTAGCTTTTTTCAGTAGTGAAAACTACAAAACTTCATAGTTCTTAGCATTTTTTAGAGGTAATGAATAAAACTGTATTACACACTTGGTAAAAACCAGATTGCCAGAGCAGCAAAATAATAGTGTAAATTCATTTAAAAAAAGCAACTTTTTGCATAAAAAATTGCCCATAAATTGAAGACATTTTGTGAAAAACACTAAATGGCTCCAATATATATACACTGAAGTGCCAGAAAAACTGGTACACCAGTCTAATACTTGGTAAGTCCCCCAAGGGAGCACAGGACTGCAGAACTACAACAGGGCATGGGCTCCACTAGCTTCTGGAAATATGCTGTAGGCAATGCACACCATACTTCCTGCACAGCGTCCCACAATTCGGGTATATTCCGAAGCCTCAGATTCCTGTGTTCGATAGTGCGTTGCAGGGCATCCCAAAAGTGTTCTATCACGTTCAGATCTGGGGACTTAATTGGGAATGGTAACACCCCAAACTCAGATGAATGCTCCTCTAACCATAATGTGGCATCCTGACACTTGTGTGTGGAGGTGCATTGTCCTGTTGGAACAGGCCCAACCCATCAGCATGAATGCAGGACATGACAGGTGTACCTTGTCAGAAAGGATGCACACATAGCGTTGGCCGGTCACAGACGTTTGTAGACGTAACAGGGGTTCCACTGAAGTCCAGCTAAACACTGTGAACAATAGAATTAAAAACTGTCAACAATAGATTTAAAATCCTTAACATAATCATTAAAACCCAAATCTTAGAATTTAAAAGAATGTCTATAAAAAAAAATTCATTTTTTGTTTTAATTTTAAGATCCATATCGTCAATTGCAGTCATCAAATTTATAAAATTGCTCATCAAACTAAAAAAGGAAGACGAAGACAAAGACCATTATGTTAGCAAAGATTTCAGACAAAGAGCAGAAAATTCTTAACGAGCACCCACAACAGTGCTCATTGTTAAGAATTTTCTGCTCTTTGTCTGAAATCTTTGCTAACATAATGGTCTTTGTCTTCATCTTCCTTTTTTACTGTGAAATTAACTTTTTTATGGGTCTTATAGAGGTTATTATTCAAAAAAGTTGGTGATCAAATTTTCGAACTAAAGCCTAGTTCGTCATCAGGACTACATCACTGGAGTAGTTGCTGCCACTCAGTTGAAAGAGTTCAACCGCAATTATCGTTAATTGTGGTACTTCTTCTTCTTGCTATTTTGATTCCTTCTCCTAGTTTCCTCTTTACTAAAGTTTGACTGGTGGGCGATTATTCTTACTGAGTCCCAATTTATGGAGTGTCCACTAGCTTGTATATGTCTGACTAGCCCTGTTTTGTTACTAATGTTCCTAATAGCTGCTAGGTGTTCTTTCATTCGGACTTTAATACTTCTCCCTGTTTCTCCTATATAGCTGAGTCCGCAGTTACAGTCAATGCAATATATTACTCCTTCTTGCAGTTGGATGTCCACTTCTTTCTGTTTTAAAGCTGTCAGGAATTTCTTTAATTTGTTACTTAGATCTGGAGCAAGCCTGATATTATATTTTGCTCCGATCCTCTTCAGTTTTTCGAAAAGTCCCTAGTGGTACGTAATTTTGCTGGTGAATTTGAAGTTGTTTATTTCCTGCTTCTTCTTTGGCACTTGTCTAAATAATTTCTCAACATAAGAGGAGGGGTAATTTTTGTCTGTCAACATTTCTTTTAATTCTACTCTGTGGAGATCTTTTTGAGCATCTGAAGAACCAGGACTTCAATTTTTTCCAAAAATTGTGTCGCCGTATTCGATTTAATATAATCAGGGTGGAATGAGTAGAAGTCTAACATCTTCCCTGTGTTAGTGGGTTTTCTAAAAAGCTTGAGTGAATATTCTCCCCTCTCTTGAGGTCAAGTTTAAATCAAGGAAATTGATGCTATGGTCTTTTTCCAGTTCCAGGGTGTACTGCAAGGTGTTTTCTAGCGAGTTAAATTCAGCTAGAATCTGAGAGGGTAGTGATTGGTCCTCAGTTGACTACTGCATTTGACGATATGGATTTAAATTTATTTTTTTTAATTTATAGACATTCTTTTAAATTCTAAGATTTGGGTTTTAATGATTATGTTAAGGATTTTAAATCTATTGTTGACAGTTTTTAATTCTGACTCTTTTGAACTCCAAATGTCATATTCATTTGAACTGGACTTAAATACTGTATGTTCTTTTAAAATGCTAATTCGACGAACTACGCACAGCTCAACATACAACTATAAACTATAAAGCAACCAAATGGAATGTACTAAACATTGGGACCACAAATGTACTTCCAGAGTATGTCATAGTAGGTAAGTGCCTATTACAATATCTTGAACTTTAATTCATTGACTGTTAATCTACTGAATTTGATAATTTAATACAGCAGCAGAGATTACGTGACAAAGGAGCACTCGGCATGGAAACTGTCATAACGTGTGAAACCATTAAAATAATAGCTATGTAACTATTAAGGTGTGTAAAAATGCATAGTTGAAAAGTGGATATCAGTTCAGTTCTGCTTCACCCCCCCCCACCACCACCACCACCACACACGCACACACACAGGGTTGGGTTCAGCTTGTTGAAATTATATCAAAAAAGTGGACAAAATAATATGATTCAAATATCATGATTATTTTTTGCAGATTTTTTTTCACAACGCAGTTTCTTATAGTTTTTGCTGTGCTATCTGAAAAAAAAAAAAAAACTGTGTAACTGTCAATTCTTGAAGCATCCTGCCTAATTCTGGTCCTCCTTGAAACTGCTGGGCCCAGGGCTGCAGCCCCTAGCTCCCCCCCTTCTTAAATGGGCTCTGGGAGAGAGACATGCCATCTTAAGTGCTAAAACAAAAAATCCAATAAATTATTTTCTCCGGAAAAAGCCACAAATTCCACTCCACTTGAAAGGATTTTCTTCTGCACACACAAGTACATTAATATTTTATAGTTTTGTGGTATAAAGATGCATCATTTGTTTTAATTTTTCTCTAACTATATTATCCAACAACAGAAAAACTGAGTATTCCATTTTTACTGTAAATGAATACAAGCAAAAAAAAAAAAAAAAACTTGCTCACATGAATGAATAAAATTAAAAAATTAAAAAAAAAACTTGCTCACATGAATCAATAAAATTAAAAAATTAAAAAAAAAACTTACCCATAATGCACAGTAAAGAGTGGCAAACATTGTTCCAAAATATGTTGCTGTGAAGGGTAACCTTTCTCCTGAACATAAATGCTTAACATGATTCCAAGGACCCCATAGAAGAGAAAAACTGGAAATACATGAAAATTTAATCTTAGTATCTGGAAACACACAAATATTTAATGAACTAGTGAAGTGAATTTCCTGCTTCTTTGTACAAAACCAAAACTTTTTGCAAGTATTTTTACTTGTGTTCTTTGACTACTTCTTAAAAGAATTAAAAAGGTGTATGAAAACATGTTCTCTTATGCTCAAGAAAATATTTTATTCAGAATTAATGATTGAGTTTGATATGTGAAAATCGGTTTTTAAAATTACAAAACAAACAATTAATTACTGTTATTTTCATTACTTTCAGTTAGAATTTATGCAAGGTCTAATAACATTAAATTCTGTCATATATTTTTTTCTACAGTAAACATAAACAAAATCCCAAAAAATTAACATATAAAACCAATGTCACTTAGCTACAATTACGTACAGAAATGAACATTTTTGGCGTATATCACTAAAATACAATATATCACTCACATCCAGAGTTGTATAAAACTAAAATGTATCCACGTAAACAGCCACTGAAACAGAAAACTTGCTGCAGACTCTAAAAGCATGAACTACAATAACAACAGAATAAGATAATTTAAAGAAAAATTAGTAAAACAATAAATAATTATTACAACATTATAGATTCCAACGAGGACAAAATATGTAAATACATTACAATTGAATGTGCAGCAATGTGTGTGAAATGGACTTTAATGGCAAAATATTAAAATATTGGACTATGAGTCTCATAAAAGCAAGAGACTAAGAAAGTTTTTACATCCAGAAAAACAGTTCCATCAATGACCCTTCAAAAATTATAAATAGCATTTTCAACAACTTAATTCCAAAATAGTAGACTTACAAAGTACATAAGGAAAATATTTTAATTTAAAAACTGATGACTGCAAGAGGAACCTGGCAATAAAATTTAAATTCTTTCTGTGTAAACAAAACTTTTTATACAGTTCCTATACATTCAGAACAGGCCTTGATAAAATCTAGAGGCCAGAAACGTCTGTAAAAACAAAAGAGCTCAGAATGAGTGAAAGTTGAAGTTAAAATAGAATTAAGGGCATTAATCTGAGGAAAGCCTTGAGTGAGTGTTTTAATTACTGTAAATAGCATTTTTAGTTTTCTTTAATCTATAAGCAAAAAAAAACTATGCAAAATCTTGTAAGAATTTGGAAACTATCCGCATACAGCGTACGAGCATACCTCTACATTCTGCTACTCTGCTCATATCACTAAGCTGTTCTCTGAGATTCAGAAGTTAGTTCCACAAAGAAATACAAACCACCACATAAATTTTTAACTGATTATTTACTGATTGTTGCCGTATCAAACTTCTCCATTTACAGCGATCTTGGCACACAACTCAGGCTTCACTGACATCCATCACACGACGTGGAGAAGACCTTCTATAATCTTTTTTTCATGCAGACACTCCTGAATATGATCATCCCATTCCCATGACTTCCTTGGCCTTCCTTTGCCTTTCTTTCCTGCCACTTGGACTGAAAAATTTTCTTAGTAAGCATCTCATTACTCATTCTTTCAACATGGCCAAACCACCTAAGAATATTAGTCTACACCTTACTAACAACAGTTTGTCTCACATTACACAATTCTGCAGCAAATCTTCATTCCTCACATGATCAGGGAGTGTCTTGCTACAAACTAACTGCAAGTAACACATCTCTCCAGCATATAAACAAATCTAAAAACGTCTCTTCTGCAATACCCAGGTTTCACTACCATACACTAAAATTTAATGTAACACTAGTTTCAAAAATTATAAAAATATGATCCCATTTTCATACCATTCTGAAATTTTGAAGATAAACTTATGAAATGTCTCACTTGAACATTATTTTTAAAATTAAAAATAGTGCTTTAGAGATTTTGCAAACTGGTCAAACAATTGTTTTCTTTACAATTAGTATGTGTTGTATATCAAATTAAAGCCCTTTAAAAGAGCTTTAAAGTGAGCCCTAGATTAGATGCCTTTCTATGACCAAGGGTTACAGATTTATGAGCATTTTTGTATATCAAAGTGCACCTAAATTCTGCATTTTTTGCAATTTTCAAAAATGTGTATTGAAAAAACTACTGCTTCAAAAAGTCTAAAAACTTGGATTTTCAATGTGCATTGTAAGTGCCACTATTATACCAAAAATCAAGCAAATCTGAAATATCAAGGTTCAAAATAAATTTTTAAACTGCTTGATTTGACATGGAATGGTGCACCACCCACCAATCAATCTATTGGGGAAAGCAGGAATTTACGAAATTCCAGTCTACAGTGATATTCAGGAAAAGACCAAGAAATGCTACAATAGATAGGCACCAGAAACAGACTAAAACATGGTTTAAATCAACATGTTAATAAGTGGATTAAAAAAAGTGAAACAGCACTGATAAGAATATTGTAACAACCAAATGATACCCAATTTATAAGATATTCAAGCATTAAATCAACAACATACAGATATAAACCTTAGACTAGCTGAAGCCATACTTATTGGGAAGACCAAAGAAGCTAATTGTAATAAAGACAATGGATTAAAATTGCAGCTCCCCTAAAAAATGTTAATTAATAAAGAAATTATGCTAAAAAAAAACAAATAAGAAGCCTCAGCTTTCCCAACCAACACGTGGTGATATGGCAATGGAAATGTGAGATGATATCATGATGATAAAGGATGATGACATTCAAAGCAGAAACACCAGCCTTTAAGAACATTTATCCTTCAGTATCCACAGAATTACGGTAGGAGCGAGAATTTCCTGAAGGTGGTGTAAAAATTACACCAAAATGCATAGAAGTGTTAAAATTTGTAGATTCATTCTTCAAAAAGGCTTTTAGAAGAGTTTAAACAGCTTTTTGATTCTGCATCACCTACATTTAAAAATTAATTTGTGGTAATAAATACCATTTCATTAGTGAGAGTATTGTGAATTTCACTTCCAACAGTGCATGGAGGAAGCTCCTAGCAATCCATTGCTAAAATTTCAACAAAGAGACTTACTTTGGTTATCACAATGCCATTACCTACCACTCCCTACATTCCTATATTTCATACTACTGGACTTGCTTATTACATTTTGAATCAGCTTTCTAGGTCTGAGGAAACCTGGAACAGGTGTCTAAGAATAGTTGATGATCTACACAATTCTGCAAGTTCATATTTATTGGTGCCTTTGGATTGATATCCCTAGAATTGGGAAATTTAATCTTGAAAGTATTAACCCTGACAGCAAATGTTATAAAATTTTGTTTAACTCTAAAACATTTGAAACTGGCCTTACTGAGGATTCAATCTATTGCAAATACTTCTGAGAATCATCGCAGAAAACAAGATGTGCTGAGAGTTTGTAATGAAAACAAAAATTATACTACTGCATAAAGATTATTTTTAAAAGATATTAAAATGTGAGCACATTCAGCAGAACTGCATTTCAATTAGATAGTACTTACATTTACTATGTATGAGGTGTGATCAAAAAGTATCCAGAATGATTGCATAGGTTTGGAATCGCATCACATAGCAGGAAGTGGTTTGCCATCAGTTGACCTTGGAACCTACTATGCATGTGCCACGAGTCACATCTCCCCTGTTCAACCCATTTTTTTTTTTTTTTATTTACAATGGCGCTTTGTTCTTGCATGTGTGGACCTGTTCATCGCATTTGTCATGTCCGAAAAAATTGATCAATGAGTTTGCATCAGATTTTCTCAAAAACTTGGTCAGACTTATAAAGACACACTGAAAGGTACAGAAAGTCAATGGTGGTGACTGCACGAGTCATACACAAGTTTGTGAGTGGTATAAACATTTTAAAGATGGTCGTAGAGATGTTCAGAATGATGAACGGTCTGGGAGATCCGCAGCTAGCAAAAGTGAAAACAATGTCGAACTTGTGCGCACAGCTGTGCAGAAAAATCAATGAATCACTATTCATGAGTTATCTAGAGAATTCAACAATAGTTTAAGTTCAGTTTAGTCAACTCTTATGGACGATTTGGGTATGAGACGCGTTTCAGCCAATTTTGTACAAAACTTGCTCTCAGCTGAGCAAGAACAGGCCTGTGTTGCTAGTGACCTGCTCGGGTGCGTCGAAAACAAAGAAAACTTTCTTAAAGTTATCGTAACTGATGATGAATCATAAGTTCATGGGTATGACCCCAAAACTGAAGCCCAGTATTCACAGTGGGAGACCCCAAACTCTCTCCCAGAGCCAAAGCCATGTTAAAATGATACTGACCGTTCTTTTTTACACTTTCCAACCGTAGGTTAAAGAAGCGTATATGCTTCAGCTTTGTCTGGCTGTCTGTCCACATGATAACTCGCATAAAAATGGTTTCATTTCGATGAAATTTTAGTATGTGGTAGGGGACAACCTGGGGACAAACCCAATTGAAAAAGGGCAAAATGGGGTCAAAGGTCAGGACATAGGAGAGGGATCCATTCCATCGCTTTTATGCGTCATAACTTACGTAAAAATGCTTCTATTGCAACAAAACTTTATCGTGTCATTCCGGAGGTGTACTGAACCGGTTCTGTTGAGTATCAAAATGGGGTCAAAAGTCAGGGCACAGGTGCAAGATTTATTCCACAGCCATTATCCTCCTAACTTGACTAAAAATGCTTCTATTGTGACAAAACTTTAGTATGTTGTTCCGGAGGTATACTGAACCAATTCTGTTGAATATAATTGAAATGGGGTCAAAAGGTCAGGGCACAGGAGCGAGATTTATTCCACAGCCATTATCCTCATAACTTGAGTAATGATTTCTGGTATGTTGGAAAGCATATCGTAATCAATGCATTGCATGATTTTACTAACTTGTTCAATCATGAGAGAATGGTGCATCATGAAAACACTGCTTCAGGCCAGACAATCAACAACAAGGAGTACTACTGCTAAGTTTTGTGGTATTTGAAAAGGACACAGTTCATCACCAAAAGGCTGGCACTGCATGAAAGTGAGAAGTGGCAACTCTACCATGGTAACACATCTGCCCATACATCACAACTTGTACAGCAGTTTCTTGCTAAACTCCACATTGCACAGGTCTGATGGCCACCCTATTCACCAGATCTTGCTCCCTGTGATTCTTTTTCTCTTCCCAAAAATGAAATAGCACTTCAAAGGGAAAATATTTCAAGATATTGAGAAGATACATCAGAAAGTGACGAATCAGCTGTTCACTATTTCAGAAGACGAATTCAAAAAATGCTTTAAGCAGTGGAAACAGTGCTCGGCTGAATGTGTGGCTTCAGAAGGGGACTACTTCAAAAGCAATTAAGTTTGGAATCTGCTAGTCTTGCACTTTTTTTTTTTTTTAATAAATCCAGTTTGGATACTTTTTTTATCACACCTTGTAACAAATTTTAAATTGGATTCTATGTTGGGAACTAATGTGAAGTGGAGTGAATCACTAAGAACAGGCCTTGATAGTCACCGAAAGGCCAAAACTGTCTGCAAGAAAAAAATTCAGAAGAAGAAAAAAAAAATAAGTGTATTCTTCCAATTAAATGAAAAAGAAAAATATCTCTGAGCATAACCATGAAATAAAACTTAACAAAGGAAGAAAGAAAAGAATTTGGTACACGGACACAATTTCATAGAAAACTAAAAGTAATACTATTTCTTTTTAACTCACCATGGGTTAAAATTCTGCATATAGGTCGTCATTTTGCATATATTTGCATACATGTACTTCCACATCACACACAGCTGATGGGTTCCATTTCAACTCAGGCAGGGTCGTACCATCATGGTCTCAGATTTCTCTAAAAAAATTAAGGGGTGGTCTCCTTGACTAAAATAAGGAGACCCATATTTTTTCTTTCGGCAAGAAAAAATTTTCCCTTCGAGATAGAGGGTTTCAAATCTTGCACCGTCAAACAAGCTCTCTAGAAAATGGTTATTTTTCCTAACTTCAGTGAGTCATTGCAGCGGAGTTAAAAAAGATATTGTATTCTTGTATTTTTTTCTACATTGTGTGTATAACATATAATAATATATGGTGCTAATATTTGCTACACATCGTATGATTAAAATTTTAAAAAATCGTAAACTTTGTGATTTCAAAAGAAAATTTAATTTTTAAGGTTTTATTAAACAGGTTCAGATGGAGTTTTTTCTGTATTCGTTTTCTCCATTAAAGACATACAAATGTGAACTTTATTTGTAATTTTTTGTGTGTCTGTGAAACTGCTAGTTTCCGCCTTTCAGCAGCGTTAAAAACAGCCAATTTTGAAAAATCTCTTGCCAACGATTTTCTCAAAAAGGCTATTTTTTAAAATTCTGAAAATTAAATCAGTTTTATTATCAACAGGAGAATATCTGTGTGAATTTTCATGGACCTAAAAACGCCTGTTTCCGAGTTAGACGCGTTTAAACGAAAAAAACGAATATAGAAAAAGCGTCTTTAACGAAAAAAATGAATATAGAAAAAACTCCATCCGAACCTGTTTAAAAAAACCTTAAAAAATTCAATATTTTTTTTTAAATCACGAAGTTTATGATTTTTTTTTATTTTAATCATACGATGTGTAGCAAATATTAGCACCATATATTATTATATGTTATACACTCAATGTAAAAAATACAAGAATACGATATCTTTTTTAACTCCGCTGCAATGACTCACTGAAGTTAGGAAAAGTAAGTGTTTTCTAGAGCTTGTTTGACGGTGAAAGGTTTGAAACCCTCTTTCTCGAAGGGAAATTTTTTCTTGCCGAAAGGAAAAATATGGGTCTCCTTATTTTAGTCAAGGAACACCCCTTAATTTTTTTAGAGAAATCTGAGACCATGATGGTATGACCCTGCCTGAGTTGAAATGGAACCCATCAGCTGCTACGCAAAAGGAATGTATTTCTGGGCTTAAAGGTTCAAAGAGCTCAGAGTGCAAGTGTGTGAACAAACAGCAGCTTTTCCAAAAGGTTATCCAGATGCCATGGTGGCTGAGTGGTCTGAGGTGCAGGACTATGGCTAATCATCTCAGCTGGGCTTGGGTTACAGTCTTGGATCTGGCCTGGGATGATATACTGGTCCTACAGCACTAGTTCTGCACTTTCCTCATAAGCAGTTGCCCTAAATTAGGGATGGGTGATTCATTATATCTTTAAATGTTCATGGAGGTTGCTAATTAAAAAATTTGAAAGATATGATTCAGTTAATGGAAATGCTCCAGGAACTGTGGCCAAAAGAAAGGGGAGGGCAGAGAATCTACAGTAAAAGAATAATACGTTTTTCCAAAAGGTAATACAGTCAATGGAGATTCTCCAGAAAAATTTGACAAAATAAAAAAGAACACAGATATTTAAAAATACAAAAGCTTTTTCTTCCAAAAGCTAATCCAGTCAACAGATGTTCCCCAGAAAACTACAGAGGAAAACTAAAAGCCATAAAGGACAGTCAATTACCTTTTAATGAGATTTCCTCACTTCTGCTCATTTCTTTCTTAGTTTTACAACACAATATATACTTCTCACTCATTTATAATAATAAAAAAAAATGAATTGAATATTCAGATCTCAATTACTTTTGGCTTATAATTATCATTTCCTGGAATACGAATCTCCAAAATAAATGATGCAATGCTATTTTAAATTTTCATTTAGTTGGAAATGTGTCTAATACAAAGAAGATAAGCACTGCATATAAAAAGAAAAAAGGTAGTATGAATTCATGCAGTGTCGCATGATGATAAAAAACTCACCTTCCAATGAAAAAAAGACTTCCCATTGAATACAACAAGCAAAATTTTCTAGCTTTTAGTAGCAAAAATGGGGCATAAAGTCCAGCCTAAGAACAAAATTTTGAAGTCACATCTCATTACACAAATAAACACATGAAAGTTTCTAAGTTTCATGCAATCAAGTGAAGATGGTAATTTTTTAAAAATCACACACATTACAACCAAGAAAAATGATGTAACAATTTAATACAACCTGCAGTCATACAGCAATATACTTTTTAAATTATAATTATAACTTGCAGTTCCATCCTCACTTGTCACAATGAACTACAACTTCCATGGAACACACTTTTCTCTAAAACCAATTTAAAGTTATTGTTACATCATAAAGTGCTACAACCAAATCGGCTGAAGCTGTAGTTGCCCAGTTCAGTGCTCATCTGCTGTCTGTGGCTTTAAGCTGAAATTTCAATCTACATGTATTCCACATACACAATGAAGACCAGGGGCGCCAACTTCACCGAATAATTGGGGGAGGGGGCAGGTGCGAAGAGATCAAATGTGGGAGTAGCATATCTCTTCCATTACCAGGAGGAGAAAAAAGGGCAAAAAAGATAAACTTTTTGACATATATTTAAAAATGCAACTGTAATTGCTCATCAGCAAATGAACAAGGAAACAGAAACATTCTTTTGCTAAATATTAATATTTAAAAAAAATTCAGCTGTGATTTTATAAAAATGTCCAGATTTTATTTTCAAACATTTATAAAAAAATATGAGAAATTAACATGGTTACTCAAACAAAGAACGAGAAGTGCAGAAAATATAATAGATAAATAAAGGCACTAGATATTATATATTTCAATATTTTAATTTATTCATTTTACTTTTAATAATGGACTGACAGCTGACACTTCATCCATATAGGGCACAGATACTGGGACAAAGTGACAGACAATACATGCCTTCAATAGCAGGCTTATTTGAAACAGTGCCCCAGTGGTTGGCCATCAAACTACGATAGCATCTGTCACATGATACAGTACTAGTGGCAATATAAGTAGCACGAAAAAAGAGTTGTCAACTCTTGGGAAAAAAAGAAAAAAAGAGGTAGACTTTTACGGTGACAGTGTCGACGCTTTAGTTCCACTGACACCCTGTTCTACTGAGAATTCTGGGGCCAAATTCTTGCCATGAGCCTCTATGGAAGATTTACCTCTGGGTCTCCAACTCTGTGGTAATCACTTTCTGTCTCACACACAATGTAAACAATGAAAAAAGTAACTAACATTTGAATTTCAATTTTCAAATACCAAATTCAATAAAAATTTAAGATTGTGTTTGCTTGGATGACATTAAAAAAAGGTAATCACCAATATTTTCACCAAAACTTTTTATCAATCACCAAAATGATATTTTTTTTTTTTTTTTTTTTTGCAAATTGCAAATAATGCAATTGACTGCATGACTCCTGCATGTGTTTTAAAATATTACACTAAACAAATTCATAATGAGGAGTGGTACAACAACTATTCATAAAATAGTACAGGTATACTAGTCATCTGATTTGTTAGTGTAAAAATATAAATAAAGGTTTCCACACTTTCGCATATGAACCAGATTGCTTTTTCAGGGAAGGCAGACAGAAAACCAGTTAAGTAGACAGGGAAACATGGAAAGGAGACAGTTTTCTGTCTAACTTTCTTGAAAAAAACATTCAAGCATGGAAATATTTATCTATATTTTTATGAAAATAAATCGGATTACTACTATAATTTTACTTTACAGTATGTGCACTGAACATTTATCCCATTGCCCAAAATACCCACTAAGTATGGAATCCTGGTTTTGTACAACCATTACTGTAGGCGAGGGTTTAAGGTGAATGAAGCAGACTTTAAAAAATACATGAAGTCACAGGTGTTGTGATCACTCAAACAATACAAATCTGGTTCAAGAATTTTGCTGCTAGCGAGACACGAGTTCAGAAATGCCCTCCCTCTGTGATTGATTTGGCTGCTTATGTCTGTTGAAGCAAATTTAACAACCAGTACAAACAAATTGTTGGTATAACTGGCAGTTTCCAAATCCAGGCTGTACTTCTAATGTGCTACATGTCGGCAGGCTTGTTTACATTTCCCATCAGACCTCTGTGTGCCACTACACAATACAAATAGTTCCACAACAAAATGCAAAAGAACTTGTGTGTGCTTGCGAGCCCCATAGCAGAAAGTTCCTGATCAGACGCAACAGATATAATGCTGCAACAATAAATCTGCGGATGATCACTGGACAAGATAACTACTAAGTACAAAAAAAAAAATAAAAATTTGATCGGGTACAGATTTAAAAAGAACAAAGAAATTGATCACTTTATATCCTTCAAACTAAAGAAAAATCTAGCCTACATACTACAGCAATTGCGATAATAACTAGGATCAAGAACAGTCTGCCCTCCATATCTAGAACTTTTCATCCATTTGCAAGCTGAAACACAAAGCTTTATGGAATAAAATTATACTTAACAACAATACAGGACAAGAGGGAACAAACATTACTAGAAAAAAAATATTATAGGAAAATTTTTCATTCCATCCTACTTTCGCTTTCAAAATTTTTTTCTCCATTTTCAATCTTAACTACCAACATTTGTAATTTTATGATATTTAAACAAAATAGTGAGCAGAGAAAACACAGTGAAAAAAAGAAATGATTACAGGAGAAATCTTTGCAGCCTTTAGCTGACTTAACATTTTTGCCTCCATTTTACGATTGCGGCAGAAATCTTGACTCTTCGTCCAATTTCCGTTTTCGGAAAGTTTCTCTCCATTTCCAATCTTAAATCCAAACATTTATATAACATAACGACATTTAACCACCATTGTGGGGCAGAGAATTTAACATTACATGACTCCGTTTAACTTCCATTTTCGGAAATTTCTGCCCTCTAATTTCAAGCTGAAACACAAACATTTATGCAATAAAATAATATTTAACAACACTGAACAGAGGGAATATCGCGAGATAAAAAATATATATATATATGATTACGGAGGGAAATCTTCATGCCGTCTAACTTCCGTTTTCGAAAAGTTTTGAAAGACAGATTACTTGCATCCATGATCGGGAGTCTGCAAGAGTGGATTCAATAGGGATCTGGGGATACTGATTTTATTTGCAGAACCAAAATAAAATCTGGGAGGTACCTCGCCTGTCACCACGATTCTACCATGGGGCTTGCAAGCAGAACCACAATAGACGTTCATAATGTCAAACGGTATTCTTCATTTGTTTGAATAGTTTCCAATATGCTGTTAGTCTGACTTTCTAAACTTGCATGGGTTTAGAAGGAGACATGGCATTTTTTGTTTGATTGGGTGGCTTTTCGTTGGTCTGGATTGGAAGGTTTTACAATGCAAGTGTTTCATTGAATTGGATGGGTTTTACTGCTAAAGCATTTTTTGCTGGATTAGATAATTTTACTGTATAAGCATTTAAATTGTTGGCTCAACAGTTATATCCTCAGCTATGTCGTCACCCACCCCGGCAGGGGAGAGCGACACAGCCAAGGATATAACTCATCTCAAAATTAACAGTCCATGGCAGAAATTGTAAAAGCCACAATCTCAAACCTAAAGAAGCACATCAGCAAACATAGTGGAGCAATGAAGGTAACACTTTGGAGGTACTTCCCAAATCTACAATGACTGACTTCACCTGCACAAGCTCCAAAAGGTCTACAGATGATGGCATCAGGCGTCACATGAATTATTTCCATGACATGCTCTACTATGTGTCATCTGCAAGGAACTGCTCACAAATCAGAGTGACACTTGGTTCATCAAGTGGATAGTTCCTGGGGATGAGTCGTGGATCAACCTGAGTAATCCAAACATTTCCAACCAGTGAGTGGGCCCCATAAACCTGCTTTATCTGCCCTCAAATGCAGACATTTTGAGAAAAGGGTTTATGCTATACACCTGGCAAAATTAAGCGTGTGTGTGTGATCCACTTTGGGTTAGTTTCAGCTCGTTGGGACATCAATGCTGAACTGTATTCCAAGCAGCTGAATCAGATACACTACCAACAGTAGATGGGTTCCATTTCAACTCAGGTAGGGTCGTACCATCATGGTCTCAGATTTCTCTAAATAAAATTAAGGGGTGTTCCTTGACTAAGATAAGGAAACCCATATTTTTTTCTTCGGCAAAAAAAAATGTGTCCCTTTGAGATAGAGGGTTTCAAATCTTGCAATGTTAAACAAGTTCTCTAGAAAACGGTTATTTTTCCTAACTTAAGTGAGTCATTGCAGCAGAATTAAAAAAGATATCTTGTTCTGCTATTTTTTACATTGTGTGTATAATATATAATAATATATGGTACTAATATTTTTTAAACATCGTATGATTAAAATTTTTAACAATCGTATACTTCGTAATTTTTTTAAGAAATTTAATTTTTAAAGATTTTTTTAACAGGTGCGGATGGAGTTTTTTCTATACTCATTTTTTTTTGTTTTGTTTTTTGTTAAAGACATACAAATGTGCACTTTAATTGCAATTTTTTATGTATGTGTGAAACTGCTAGTTTTCACGTTTCGGAAGCGTTAAAAACAGACGATTTTGAAAAACCTCTAACTTTGCCAACGATTTTCTCAAAAAAGCCAATTTGTTTTAATTCTGAAAATTAAATCACTGTTTTATTATCAACAGGAGAATATCTGTGTAAATTTTCACGGACCTAAAAAACCCCGTTTTCGAGTTAGACGCGTTTGAATTTGGTTTGAAAGCCTACGATTTCCAGTGTTCTAAAGGCGCCATTTTGGAAAATCTCAGGCGCAAAGTATGTATTATCTTCCCCGAATGCGAGCGTCGGATTAGCTGTCCCTGGTTCCATACGCGTCCACCTCACCTTCCCCTAGAGATGACATGCCTAAAAATGATCAGGGGGGAGGACATAATAAATAAATAAAATTCTTGCTGCTCCACTAACAAAGTTGTGTTGCGAAAGACAGTTGTTCGTTTACGTATATACTTAAACATTGCATAAGAAACTATAAAAGAGTAGAAAACTATTGTTGTGAAATAATTTTAAAAAAAAAAAAATGTGGGCACACATACTGTAAATAATTTTCGAGGTCTAAACACACTGGAGTTTTTCTGGGAGCTGCTAACTGTAGGCTACTGTCAGAAGAGCAGTCGCCATTTTGTTATAGTTGCTAAAACTAACTTCTCAGTTTTTCGTAATATTAAAATATTCGCTCATGAGAGTTTTGTCCTATGCGAATGGGGGGAGAGGGTGCAATGCTCTTGACCTCGCAGGTGGGTTGATAGTGCTGGTCGCTACCCAAACTCTGCATACCTCCTCTCCAAAACATAAACCCTGCATTAGTCCATCTAAAGTAGGTGCTTCTTCAACAGGATAAAGTGCCAAGCCTCATACTGTCATTCAAACCCAAGAAACACTTCACAAACTTTAGAGAACTGAGCTTCTGCCACACCCAATATAGAGCCCTGAGCTTGTCCCTTCTGTTTATCACCTGTTTCAGGTAGGTGATGGCACATTTTCTCCATGGTAGGAACCTCACTGATTGGGATATCATCAAACCCAAGTGTCAAGGGTTCTTCACCTGCAGGGGAAAGGCATGGCACCATGCCAGGATCGAAGACCTTGCTGGCAGATGGGAACAAGGTTCTGAGTAAGCACATTCCTATATCAAATATTTTTTATGGACATCCCAGTGCATGGCCATGCAAGCATAATATAACACATAGCCACCATAACAAGGTGTGAGCATGGAGCAAATAAAAATAGTACGATTAAATGCAGAGAAAGGTGTGACAGAATTTTCAGTGGATGGAAATAATGTCATTAAAGTTACCATCATTTTCACCCTTGGCTAGTCACTCGACAACATAGATTATAAGTACACTGAACTTCATTCATAATACGCCTAAGCAGTGTCACACCCAGGATTTCTTTAAGGAGATGCCCAAAATGTTGAAGGTGCAAATAAAAAACCACCCAGGAAAAACATCTCCAAAAATACTGGGAAGCAATAAAAAAATCTTCACCATATTATGGTGCATTTCCAATTATCGTGAAAGATATATTTGAAAGCATGCACAAATATATTTAAAAAATAAGCATCCAATAACAAAGAGCGGACAGAAGTGATACCTCATAGGAGGGTCCCAGGCCCCTGGGACATTCCCACCAAGTGTGCCACTGAACCTAAGGTTAGGAAGGATGGAGAACTAAGAAGTTTGATCAGGTGAGCACAAAAATTAATCAAACTTAAAAGAGGTGCCCAATGAAGTGAAAAAAATTTGAGAAATACTGGGAACTACAAAACTTCTCAAAACAACTTTATAAATATTATTAATTAAACTAGAATTAACTTTGCTCAACACACCTGCAATATAACAGTGTCACTGACCACTTTATCAACAAAATAATTTGAAATGAAGATTATAAAGTTAATTCTTAAAAAATTTAACTGGAAAATCAGTTTTTGCCTTGCAACACATTTTCAAGAACTACACTTTATTGCTTATAATATTACACACAGAAAACTAAAGAAAAAAATCTAATCAGTAATAACTTACCATAGTGAAACAGAAGAATCCCATACAGATACAGCCAATGAAGCCAACAATTCGTTGTTTCTTGGTCTACAAACAAAATGATTTACTTACTTCAAATAACAGTAAAGAAACATTTATATAGCTTACACTTTTAACGATTTCAACACTACTTTTGTCTTTACAAAAACATAATAAGTGACCAATTTGTTTGAACTGGTTGATCATTTTCATGCAAATATGTTGTAACATCACTTTGGCAGCTTAATCAAGGGAGCAGAAATACTTCCAGGAGTATTTCTGAATATGTTACTGGAAGCCTAATGGGAAGGAGATGTCTAACACATTTTGAGTAGAGGATGATAGTGGATACTCAAACAAGTGGTGTAAGAATAAGCAAAACTGAACTTGTGGACTATGGGAGAGCAAGGCTACTAGGAATATAAAGAGGGTGATTAACATAAAAAAAATTGTGGTAGTAAGTGTATAACCAGTTGTCAAAACCACCTAGTTGATGACCAACATGAACAAAGAATAGTCACATTTGTGCATGCCAACACAGACTAACAACAGTCAAGTAATAGGGTGGGTGGGATGGAGGTAAATGACCACATCATACTAAAAGGAATTTTGTGTCCCTAATTTTGGGTCACAAGTTCCATGGAAAATGCCAAGGCCAATGCCACTGTGTAAACACGCCACTCATGCATCATCCAAGTATTCAAACCCAGCCCCAACTTGAATGATCAGCCAGAACCTCAATCCTCTGACACTTGGGCACCAGGTTGGCACAGACTATTTAGAATCAGAGGAACAATGCCAAACATACCGTCACATGGTGCACCCTATGTCTGTGACAACAGCAGCAGGCAGGGTTTGCCAAGGTGGGCCCAGTTGAAAAACCCCACCTGGGTTTTTTCAACTGGGCCCACCACAGTTGAAAAAACCGAGGTGTGTTTTTTACCTGTTCATGCATATTTAGCAATTACTTCAAGGACAGGACCTTCAGAAACCAAAAGGAGGCTGAAATTGCATTCTGGGACTTTCTTGCATCGTGGGAGCCAGATTTCTTCTGGACTTGCATTGAAGCACTTGTCACTCACTGGCAGAGATGTGTAGCTGCTGAAGGTGCCTATTTTGAATAACACAAGGTTGTGTGCTATGAGGTATGTCCAGAGTTGTACAAAAATAAAATGTATCTGCGTACACAACCACTGAAACAGAAAACTTGCTGCAAACCCGCAATCCATGATAACAATAGAATAAGATAATTTTAAAAAAATTAATAAAACAATAAATAATTATTAGAACATTACCAATTCTAATTAGGACAAAATAAGTACATTACAATGAAATGTGCTGCAATGATTGTGAAATGGACTTTTATGGCAAAATATTAAAATATTGGACCATGAACTTAAACAAGAGACTGATTAAAGCATTTTTTTATATCCAGAAAAACAGTTCCATTAATGAACCTTCAAAACTTATAAATAGCATTTTCAACAATTTAATTAAAGAATAATAGACTAGCAAAATACATAAGGAAATTATTTAAATTTAGTAACTGGCAACTGTAAGAGGAACCTGGCAATAAAATTAAAATTATTTTTGTGTAAATAAAACTTTTGATACAGTTGCTATACATTGAGAACAGGCCTTGATAAAATCTAGACTAGAAACGTCTGTAAAAACAAAAGAACTCAGATGTGAAAAACAATTAAACGTTTCAAGTTAAAATAGAATTAAGTACATTAAATAATCTGAGTAAGTGTTTTAATTGCTGTAAATAACATTTTTGCTTTTTTTTTTTATCTACAAGCAAAAACTATCCACAAAATCTATTAATAATTTGGAAACTATCTGCATACTGCGTATGCACGTACATCTGCATTCTGTTACTCTGGGTATGTCTCCCATTTTTACCCTCCAAATCGGCCATTATTTTCCAAACAACCTGGTATAAGTTTAATAAGTGGACATTTGTATGTGCATGTGGTAGAAACCATGCCAGGTAGGTGTAACTGGCTTGATCCTCTGTCATTGGTTGAAAAACTCCATGACATCAGTACTTGTGTGATGTCATATCTAGTGAGGTCACAGATCAATGAACATGACACTCATTGGGTTTCATGTCATGGTGCTATATATGTTGTTAGATCTTCCATTGCAGGTTGTATCTATCTATTGTAGAATTTACTTCAGACACTACTTATGTAAGCAAATAAATTCACTTCATTGTAAACAAAGTCACAAGAGCTGTTTTTACATGGATGTTTTCCTCACAAGTTTGTCAAGTAAGTAATTTAAAATTTCACTTTAGTATTTGTTTTTACACCACTGCATTCTTAAGCTCACCATTAAACATTTCCAACACCAAAAATATTATTTTCTGTGACTTTTATTCACGAATTTGTTGTAAATAAGTCAAGCAATGTTCTGCAGGAAAGCCTACATCCAATTTAATTACATAACTAACATACATGACAGTTATCACCTGTAGCTGGGCTTCCCCCAAATGAACAGAACACAGCCGTGATATAACTAGTGAAAGGTCACAAATCAATTAATCATGTATACTTCACATTTTGTCTGATTTGAACTTGTTCAATCACTCATTATTGCAATGTTTGCCAATTTAGGTTTAATTATATGAGGATGGGATGTAAGGTCAGGTGATGCGTAACATCACAGCCTCTCCTTGACAAATGTCAACCCCGCCTTCTCGTGGTGCATCCTGTTCCCACTAAAGGGGCTCTGACGACCGCAAATAGCGGTATAACTATACCATCGGGATCAGATGAAATGCTATCCCACACTCACCAAACCCGCTTGGCCAGCGTGGCCGAGTTATGGCCAAACACCTCCAAAATGACTCTACAACTTAAATCTTGGCCCTCAGTCTCCGGCAGCTGGAATGTACCTGGCCAAGGCAGCGGCCAGTGCGACATGAAGACAGAGGGTGCTAAGAATCCCCGGAGGACCGGACTAGGCTGCCATTTGATGCTGACCTTGGCTACCTACAACGGACGCTCCCTATCTCCTGATTCAAGGCTTCTTGAATTGGAAGAGGAACTACAAAGGATCAAGTGGGACATCGTCGGGCTAAGTGAGGTAAGGAGAAAAGGAGAAGATCTCATTGAACTGAAAAGTGGACATCTCTTCTATTATCGTGGGACAGATACTGGCAGAACTAGTGGTGTTGGATTTATAATAAACAAGAAACTGAAGGATAAAGTGGTAGAAGTTGAAAGTTCCTCTGACAGAGCTGCACGACTCGTTATCCAACTATCGAGAAGATACCAGGCTCAGATTATTCAAACTTATGCACCCACCACAAGTCATCCTGAAGAAGAAATTGAAGAATTTTATGAGGAAATTCGTCATCTAAATAATAAAGGTAAGCAGCACTTGAAGATAATTATGGGAGATTTCAATGCAAAAAATAGGGCACCGGCAACAGAATGAAACTTCAGTAGGTAAATTCGGTCACGGCAACAGAAACCAGCGTGGAAATACTCTCGTTGAGTTTGCAGAGGCAGAAGGATTTTTCATCTTGAATTCCTTTTTCAAGAAAAAGCCACACAGGAAATGGACATGGAGACATCCAATTGGGACGACAAGTGAAATTGATTTTATTATGTGTAACAAAAAATTCGGCATCGAAGACTGCAGTGTGCTGAACAAGTTCAACACAGGTAGTGACCATAGATTGGTGAGATGTAAGATGCACCTCAACACTAAACTGGAACGTGGCAAGCTCATAAGACAAACAAAATGTATTGATAACCAACCTTAAAAAACACCATAATACTTTCAAGTTGGAACTGAAGAACAGATTCTCTGCTTTAGAAGGCCTAACATCGGAAGAAGTGGATATTTCGGAAGTTAACAGAAAAGTAACCAAAGCTCTTATGGAAACAGCAACAAAATTAGCTGGGTCTAAGAACAAGTTGCATGTAAACAAATTATCAGGAAAAACCAAAATGTTGATGCAAAAAAGAAGAGAGATGAGGACAACTAAAGAAGATGTGACTTCCAAAGTGGAATATATAGAGCTATGCAAGACAGTACGAAAAAGTATCACTGAAGACGTAAGGAAATTCAACTGTGAGCTAGTGAGGAAAGCAATTGAAAACAACCAAAGCCTAAAGATAGCAAAGGGACATCTCAGTAAGGGAAGAAAACAGATTATGGCTCTGAGAAAAGAAGATGGTTCTATAACAAGAAATAGAGGCGAAATTTTGACAAGAGTGAAAGATTTCTACTCCAAATTATATGAAAGGGATGATACATGTACTCCAGACATCATGAAAGGTACCAGAGTTCTTCCAGTCCTCCCAGCAGAAGTTGCTCATGCAATCAAGAACATGAAGCGGGGGAAAGCTCCAGGAGAAGATGGAATTACTATAGACATCATACAAGAAGCAAGTGGAGAAATTGAAACAGTACTCGCCCAAATTTTCACTCGATGCCTTAATGAAGGGAAGATTCCTGAGGATTGGAACAATGCTACAATGATCCTGCTACATAAAAAAGGTGACATTGAGGATCTCAGGAACTACAGACCTATCAGCCTCCTATCAGTGGTTTATAAAATCTTCACTAAAGTTCTTTCACACCGCTTGAAGGTAACACTGGACATGGCTCAACCGAGAGAACAAGCTGGATTCAGGAGTGGCTACAGCACAATAGATCATATCCACGTACTGAGAGAACTAATTGAAAGAGCGAGGGAATATGAACTTCCATTGTGCATGGCTTTTATCGATTATGAAAAAGCCTTTGATTCGGTGAAACCATCAGCAGTTACCACGGCTCTGAAATCCTGCGGTATTGAAGATGCATACATTAATATTATTAATAACATCTATGAAAATGCAAGTGCAAAGATTCGGCTGTTTGAAAATACAACACACATGAAAATTGGAAAGGGAGTGAGACAAGGTGACACCATATCTCCGAAGCTCTTTAATGCCACATTGGAAAATGTCTTTCAATCACTGAACTGGGAAAACACGGGGATAAAGATTAATGGAGATTATCTAACCCACCTTCGTTTTGCTGATGATGTAGTCATTTTTGCAACTACCCCATCAGAGCTGCAGAGTATGATCCAGGAACTTGCTGACAAGAGTAAAGAAGTGGGATTAAAAATGAACTTTCAGAAGACAAAAGTGATGTTCAATGCTTTTACAAGAAATGAAGATTTATCGATTGATGGAGAAAAACTGGAGATAACAGATACGTATGTTTATCTTGGACAGCAGATATCAAGTGAGGGTCACATTGATGAAGAAATTAATCGGCGTACAAAACTTGCCTGGAGAGCTTTTGGAAGAAACAGCATAATTTTCAAGAGCAATATGCCATTATGTCTTAAAAGAAAAGTGTTTGATCAATGCATCCTTCCAGTGCTTACGTATGGTGCAGAGACGTGGACCTTAACTAAAAGAGACATACAAAGGCTGCAGACAACTCAGAGAAGCATGGAGAGGTGCATGCTTGGTATAACCAGGAGAGATAAGAAGAGGAACTCGTGGATCCGAAAAATGACGAGTGGAAGACATCATGATCAGAGTTAAATCCCTGAAATGGCAATGGGCTGGACATACTGCCAGAAGGACAGACCATAGATGGACAGCCGAAATTTTAGATTGGATTCCAAGGGACAGGAAAAGACCCAGAAAAAGACCACATGGGAGATGGGTGGATGAAATTCGTAAATATGCGGGAGTGACATGGAGGAGACTGGCACAAGACAGACCGTTGTGGAGGAAACTTGGGGAGACCTTCGTCCAGCAGTGGATTGATAATGGTTGACAATGATGATGATTTGAGGATAATCAGTTTTGTACAAATAGCAGATCCATGGGTTCTGGTAAGCAAACTACCATATATGATTGTTTTGTGACAAAATGTGAAGTATACATGGTTCATTGTTTTGTGACCTTTCATTAGTTATATCACGGCTGTGTCCAGTTGAATTACAGCTACAAATGGAGACAGAGCTATTGATAATAACTGTTGCCTATAATAATGGCAAGTGTTTTCAATCATCATATGAACACAATCTTTAAGAATTTGGGTGGCTTTCCTGTTGCACATGCTTGACATATTTTTAAACAACTTGTATGAATAAAAAAAATCATGTGAAATGTGTTTTTGTTTTGTTTTTTTACTATCAGAAAAGTTTAAGTAACAAACAAAGTAAAAGGCCAAAATGGGCACACTGGGTAAGGTTACTTGGAATTTGCAAAATTGAGTGCACCCATCTAAAAGATTATTCATATGTGTAATCATCCCAAAGTGCTCTAGGTATGAAATTTATTTCACAAAGCAATTTGTAATTAACACATTAGTAAGATTCTCCATCAAAACATTTCAGTTTCTCTGAATAGGCCTAAAATGTTCCATATAAATCTGGGACACGGAAAATTATATGTATCCCTTATTATTTCTAATCTAAATGTTAACTTGGGTAGAACTCCAAATTTTGACACTTTCAAGTAGTTTTGTGTATCACTCTATACCCAGGTAGACTTCCAAATCTCAACACTTCCAAGTAGTTTTGTGTATCACTCTATCTAGCTTACATATACTTACACCACTATGGGGCAAAGACTAAAAAAAAAAAAAAAAAAAAAAAAAAAGGTTGCAACGCTCCTAGCCACCACCCCTCTCCTCCAAATGAGGTTCTATTGCCCGGCTAATATCTCGGCGTTTACCCTGTCTTTTTGGGTTCGAATTAGGCTGGGACGTAAGATGCGGTTAGACAGGCTCTTCAAATAACCAACTCAAAATGTACTCATACACAGAAATCTAATTTGTAACTCTTTATGTAATCCAAAGTAAGTCAAAATACTTCAATAGTTAAATTAAGCAAATTTTACACATTACTGCAGAACAACTAAGCAAACTGTTGACATCTTTTACCATCTATTGAGTTATTATTAGCACTTTATACACAATTCCACAACAGCACAAATTATTCAACAAACTCAAATTCGGTAAACACTTAGTATTTGGAACATATTATCAAGTTCGCACTTTAAAGTTATGCAACAATAGAATTTAACAATAACGCAACAAGAAAATTACTTTTACGAATGCTCAGCTTTCTAATTACTATCCTATCCTAAATTTCTCTAATCATACTCAATATCCTCTGCCAGTAAACTATTAAGAATTATTGAAAAAAAAATCATAACTCATGCACTGCAATCCAGAAAATTTCTTCATAAAACTTCTTAATCCAATTTCATGTAACAGAATTAACCCGCGTACAAGGATGTGTGCACAATACATCAAGAATCAGTTCCAATCAGAAGAACATCTTTCCAGTAAGGTCAGCATAATGCAGCAGATATCCCATAGATGAACCTTCAAGGCTTATCAGCTAGGTAACCTCCAGGAAGCCATCCAGCAAAAACAACGGCACAGCCAAAGTTCACAGAACAGTCTCTCTCAACCAGAACGTACTCAGTCTCATTAAGGTACTCAGTCTCATTTAGGTATAGCACCTCAGGAATCATGTTCCCTCCAGGAAGACTTCAATAATAGAATATCCTTATGTAATTCCAACATGACGCAGCAGGCATCCAATCGATGAACCTTTAAGGCCTAACAGCAAGGCAACTCTTAAGACGTCATCCAGGAAAAACAACTTTACGGCCAAAGCTCCAAGACAGTAGGTTCTCGACCAGCACGTACTCGATCTCATACGGGCATATCACCTCAGGAAGACGTCAACAATAGAATATCCTTATGTAATTCCAGCATGACGCAGCAGGTATCCAATCGATGAACCTTTAAAGGCCTAATGGCTAGGTGACTTCCACGATGATATACAGCAAGAAAAACTTCAAACCCACATCAAGCCACTATCACTGCTCACATTGTTCCATCAGGACCTCGCCGAGAACGGTAATCCTCAGCACCCAAAGCCACCAGAAACCAAAGAATATCTAACGCTTAAAGAAGGTTAACTCTCATAGAGATAACGTAAAACAGGGGGCAACAGCACCACCACGTCTTAAGAGATAATATGCTCTGCGGGAAAGTTAACATTCCGGAGCAAAACACGTTATGGGGGACTACGGCAGTGAAACTTTTCTTTGATCCACAATGGTTTCCTTCGATCTGACGACTATTTGCTTAGAGCAATATTTTGTTGTTGTTGTTTTCTGATATCCCTTCCATCCCTTCTTTTGGTGAGAAAAATATGCAATAACATTAGTTATTGCATACCATCCAGTGATACATAAAAAAAACAGCATAGTAAACTTGATACGGCGAGCGTATACACACACACATCTAACAACAGGCTAAAAAATCAAGAGCTAGAGTTTATCTCGAAAATATCACAAGAGTATGGGTACCCGAGCAAGCTAATTAATAAATGGATACATGAGAGTAAAAAGCATATGACTCAGAGTAAAGAAGGCCAAGAAGTGCACAACCAAAGGAAGATGAGGAATAAAAAATTGAAATACATTGGAGCTTTCCCATACCTGGAAGGAGTGAGTAAAGAAATCAATAGGCACTGTGCTAAATATGACTTACAACTAGGAAGCTCAGTGCACACCGTGAAAAGTATGACTGTCAACAAAAAAACAGAGGAAAAAATGCTAGAAGAATCAGGAACCTACGAAATTCCAATAGCACACATACCCCCAATATCGTACATTGGAAGTACGAAAAACAGATTAAAAAAAAGACTTAAACAACACATATCTAACTGGCAAAAAAAAGAAGCCAAAACTGCTTTAGTGCAATTCTGCATGGAAAACCGGACATTCCCAAAGTTCGATGAAATTAAAATGCTAAAAAAGAATAAAAAATCGGAAAGGCAAATGAGGAGGGAAGAAGCAATATTAATCTACAAAAATAAAGCAAGGGTATGTAACCAGAACGACCCTAACACATTATCGGGCCTGTGGAAAGAACTAATAAGACAAGAAAAACAACAACAAAAGAAAAACCGGCAAAACAAGACAAGAAAACCAGGATAGGAGAAGAAAATTTAAAAAAAAAAAAAAAAAATACAAAAAAAAAGTGTTTTTAACGAAACATAGATGGCGCCAGCCAGGCTTGATAACGAAATATATCCAGGAAAGTATTTCCGACGAATGGCAACAAGGAGTATCGGACTCCATTAGCGCAAAGTTAACCACGAACATCAGTGGTAAAGTCGCCACGCTCCTGAAGATGCCCAGAGTATGGGCGAAAATTTCGAGTATAATGAACGGTAAAAATTGATGTTTGAATCCTAAGGCAAAGATCCAATGAGTATACCCAGCGAAAAGTGTGAGAAGTAAAGCCAGTCATCGCATACAACGGATTTTAGGACAATAACATCAACAAAGACCGGAAAACACGTGCTTGAAATGTTCCTGTCGCTAGAAAGGAATGCCAAGGTAAGCATTATCCACTAGATTTTTGTACAAGTTCCTTTGAAATATCGCACGTAAAAGAGAATAATAGAATAATTAGAGCTATATAATAGTCAGAATTAGAACTACTAAGTGGAATTGAACATTAGTATTACTATTTAAATTAAATTTCAGCAAATGTTACAGTTAGGCCTAAAGATCCATACAAAATGCAGATATTCCCTAGTATTTGGCATTACTGAATATATTTCTGAAAAACTGAAGAACAAACGAAAGCCTTAACTAACCCGGTTGGTGTAACAAAACTAACATATCCGATTTACGAAGTGATTATGCTACCGAGCAAGTAACAATCATGTGCTGTGAGTCTGAGTAACTCGGCTGACGGCTGACTGTTCTTTACCCAAAGAATTGAAGTCAACAGAAATATGCAAGCGCAGTCTGCTCCGGCATCAGCCGATCAGCCTGTATGTTGGCTTCTGTGCACTGCATGTTTTCCCTGAAGATATGGCTGCGCTAGTTACGTCTTGTTGAGCCTTAACTTCTTCTCGTTAGATATTCTTTGCGGAAACCTCACACCCCGAA
Organism: Macrothele yani; assembly: GCA_039090855.1. Classification (NCBI taxonomy): domain Eukaryota; kingdom Metazoa; phylum Arthropoda; class Arachnida; order Araneae; family Macrothelidae; genus Macrothele; species Macrothele yani. The sequence goes on from CM077001.1 coordinate 136,266,439, forward strand.
AGGCAGAAACGAAACAGAAAAAAAAAAAGCTAAACGAAAGAACCAAGCCAAAAGGCCAAGCAAACAGGCCAAGTGTCCAAGATATGTGGAAGATGGTATATATAGTAAAGCAAGCTTCGGACTCCGATGACTTACCATCTCGCCTTCTACAGACGTCATCGCATCACTCATTTACATAACTTCACCCCAGAACTCTTTTACAACACACAACATAAATAACATGTACATGGAAAAGGAAAACAATATATAACAATTTTAACATCCAACAAAAACACATTTGAAGAATATAAACTACACAATCGTACTTCCGGAACGCCAGCACGTGAATGTTACCATAAAGAAATATACTTAGAATTTAACTGTAATAAAATAAATTCCCAAATTTAAATTTAACTAATTTTTAATATTACTTTAAACTAATAAATAATCTATCCATTTTAAGGAAGTACTTAACTCCGGTCAGTGACCTCGGGACGAAACCCTACCAGAACTTCACAAGATTTGGAACTGAAGTATGATGAGAAATTATAAAATATCGCTCTTCTTCTGTTCTTCACGGGTTTTTTTTTAACAAGACCATTGAAAATCACGATTTCTCATCTACTTCGTTATAGAAGTCACATAGTGATGTTCTGGTTGTTAGAACTTAAAAAGTTGAACTGATGTTTGGTTTGGAGCTTTCTTTTTAATTATAGGTAAAATAAATTTAAAACATCAAATGGGGTGAACAACTCTATACATCAGGTAGAAATTTGACACTTAAAAGATGAACAGAAGAAATTCATTGAATGAATAGTGTTCCTAAATGGCTAACTATAATGTTTCATAGTAATTTCTTCCATTCTGTTAAACAGATTACGTTGATAAATTCCTCAAGGTGATCTGAATAATACATTCTATACATAAGTTGAAACAAATACCCCATAAGCCTGTCAGCCAAAAAGTGAGTGCGCACGTGCGTTTGTCTGCATGTTGCACCATCAGGATCTATCAATTTTTGTAAATGAGTAACTTAGTGAGTGAAAACTGCAATATTTGCTAAGCTGTCGAATGTTTATTGTTTTTAGGCCCAGTGGCCGGGTTTGAAATTGTGTCAAAATTTACTCTCACACTTGTTAAGTTTTACAATAAATATAGGCCAAGTGGCCTTTCAAAAACCTAAACCTTAGTGCAGTGAAGTTTTAGATATTTTCAGTTTAAATTTTCATCACATGGTTCAAGTGCATCCCCCTCAGCAATGACTGAGGTGGGAAAGTAATCTGAGGTTATAGTGGTAAAATCAATGTTTTTGTCCTAACTAGCTAATTTGATCATCGCCACTTCCAAAAGGTTATTTACACGTGTACATTGTATACCATTAAATTTTATTGTTTACAAATTTGGTACACATGCAAACAATAGTTACCTTTTCTTACACTTTCAGGTGTATCTACTCATCAAACGCAAACAATACAATAATAACTTTTGGGAGTTACCAAATTCAGTGGTGCATTTTATTTTATTTTTCTATTTTGTTTCATGGCCTTATTCAAAATTTCAGTTTTGTTTTGAAATGCATCCACCCATCTCCCAAATTTAAGTTTTCTATAATTTCCATATAAATTTCAATATCAGCATAAATATAGTCTCTTTTGATAAATAACATCAATCCATTTTTTTTCACCATAACACCAGACAGTCACTTTGTGCTCTACGATATTGTGTGAATAACGATGTGGGAGTGATGGGATATCACAATGGGCACAAGGAGAGTAGGGCCTGCCAATGACCCTGGGCTCAAAGTGCAACCTACATCTACCTGGAGTTTGTTTTGTTTTTTTAATTGGAGGTTTAACGACCACAGTGAGCAACTCAATGGGCTATAAGCAGTCGCCCGTCCCTAATTTAGGGTCACTAGCTCCAGGGAAGGGAGAGAGCCAGTGCCGTAAGACAAACACAACATCCATGCCTCACCGGGATTCGAACCCAGACCCCGTTCGGACGAATGATCAGAGGCCATCGTTTAGACCACTGCGCCACCGGGGCGGCTACCTGGAGTTAGGTTTATTAATTTATAATGGGATGCTTGTTCCACAGGGACTTCCTCAAAAGAAGTTCACAATTACTGCTCATAAGTACCAAAATATTTATGTGTTTGTTCTAAAAAATCTAGACAAAAAAAAAAAAAAAAAAGAGTATGAAAAGGTGGGCCATTTCTCATGTCGGTCAGAAGAATTGGTCAAAATATCTCAGGCAATCTGCCTGATTCCATAGTTAGAGCACATGCTGAATTCTGATCTCTGGTGTGTATATTCATGTTACTACAAAAATATGGCATACCACTGCATTTAAACTGGGCATTTATACATGCATTGATTATTATGCTTTGTTGTTTTATACATAAATAAGTTTACATGCACTCAATTAAGACCCACAGAAAGACACAACCCAGGGTCAGATTAAGGGGACATCCACAGGGACCAAGGGCCTAGGAGGTATGCCTTGGGACTCAGCATGACCAAGGGCCTAGGAGGCATGCATGGGCAAATAATATATATATATATATATATATATATATATATATAGGGATGTAAGGTCAGGTGATGCGTAACATCATAGCCTCTCCTTGACAAATGTCAACCCCGCCTTCTCGTGGTGCATCCTGTTCCCACTAAAGGGGCTCTGACGACCGCCCATAGCGGTATAACTATACCATCGGGATCAGAGGAAATTCTATCCCACACTCACCAACCCGCTTGGCCAGCGTGGTGAGTTATGGCCAAACCCCTCCAAAATGATTCCACAACTTAAATCTTGGCCCTCAGTCTCCGGCAGCTGGAATGTACCTGGCCAAGGCAGCGGCCAGTGCGACATGAAGGCAGAGGGTGCTAAGAATCCCCGGAGGACCGGACTAGGCTGCCATCTGATGCTGACCTTGGCTACTTACAATGGACGCTCCCTATCTTCTGATTCAAGGCTTCTTGAATTGGAAGAGGAACTACAAAGGATCAAGTGGGACATCGTGGGGCTAAGTGAGGTAAGGAGAAAAGGAGAAGATCTCATCGAACTGAAAAGTGGACATCTCTTCTACTATCGAGGGACAGATACTGGCAGAACTAGTGATGTTGGATTTATAATAAACAAGAAACTGAAGGATAAAGTTGTAGAAGTTGAAAGTTCCTCTGACAGAGCTGCACGACTTGTTATCCAACTCTCGAAAAGATACCAGGCTCAGATTATTCAAACTTATGCACCCACCACAAGTCATCCTGAAGAAGAAATTGAAGAATTTTATGAGGAAATTTGTCATCTAAATAATAAAGGTAAGCAGCACTTGAAAATAATTATGGGAGATTTCAATGCAAAAATAGGGCAACGGCAACAGAATGAAAACTTCAGTAGGTAAATTCGGTCATGGCAACAGAAACCAGCGTGGAAATACTCTCGTTGAGTTTGCAGAGGCAGAAGGGTTTTTCATCTTGAACTCCTTCTTCAAGAAAAAGCCACACAGGAAATGGACATGGAGACATCCAAATGGGACGACAAGTGAAATTGATTTTATTATGTGTAACAAAAAATTCGTCATAGAAGACTGCAGTGTGCTAAACAAGTTCAACACAGGTAGTGACCATAGATTGGTGAGATGTAAGATGCACCTCAACACCAAACTTGAACGTGGCAAGCTCATAAGACAAACAAAATCTATTGACATAACCAACCTTAAAAAACACCATAATACCTTCAAGTTAGAACTGAAGAACAGGTTCTCTGCTTTAGAAGGCCTAACATCGGAAGAAGTGGACATCTCTGAAGTTAACAGAAAAATAACCAAAGCTCTTATGGAAACAGCAACAAAATTAGCTGGGTCTAAGAACAAGTTGCATGTGAACAAATTATCAGGAAAAACCAAAATGTTGATGCAAAAAAGAAGAGAGATGAGGACAAATAAAGAAGATGTGACTTCCAAAGTGGAATATATAGAGCTATGCAAGACAGTAAGAAAAAGTATCACTGAAGACGTAAGGAAATTCAACTGTGAACTAGTGAGGAAAGCAATTGAAAACAACCAAAGCCTAAAGATAGCAAAGGGACATCTCAGTAAGGGAAGAAAACAGATTATGGCACTGAGAAAAGAAGATGGTTCTGTAACAAGAAATAGGGCGAAATCTTGACAAGAGTGAAAGATTTCTACTCCAAATTATATGAAAGGGATGATATATGCACTCCAGACATCATGAAAGATACCAGTACCAGAGTTCCTCCAGTCCTTCCAGCAGAAGTTGCACATGCAATCAAGAACGTGAAGCGAGGAAAAGCTCCAGGAGAAGATGGAATTACTGTAGACATCATACAAGAAGCAAGTGGAGAAATCGAAACAGTACTCGCCCAAATTTTCACTCGATGCCTTAATGAAGGAAAGATTCCTGAGGATTGGAACACCGCTACAATGATCCTGCTACATAAGAAAGGTGACATTGAGGATCTCGGAAACTACAGACCTATCAGCCTCCTATCAGTAGTTTATAAAATCTTCACTAAAGTTCTTTCACACCGCTTGAAGGTAGCACTAGACATGGCTCAACCGAGAGAACAAGCTGGATTCAGGAGTGGCTACAGCACAATAGATCATATCCACGTGCTGAGAGAACTAATTGAAAGAGCGAGGGAATATGAACTTCCATTGTGCATGGCTTTTATCGATTATGAAAAAGCCTTTGATTCGGTGAAACCATCAGCAGTTACAATGGCTCTGAAAACCTGCGGTATTGAAGATGCATACATTAATATTATTAATAACATCTATGAAAATGCAAGTGCAAAGATTAGGCTGTTTGAAAATACAACACACGTAAAAATTGGAAAGGGAGTGAGACAAGGTGACACCATATCTCAGAAGCTCTTTAATGCCACATTGGAGGGTGTTTTTCAGTCGCTGAGCTGGGAAAACACGGGGATAAAGATTAATGGAGATTATCTAACCCACCTTCGTTTTGCTGATGACGTAGTCATTTTTGCAACTACCCCATCAGAGCTGCAGAGTATGATCCAGGAACTTGCTGACAAGAGTAAAGAAGTGGGATTAAAAATGAACTTTCAGAAGACAAAAGTGATGTTCAATGCTTTTACAAGAAATGAAGATTTATCGATTGATGGAGAAAAGCTGGAGATAACAGACACATACGTTTATCTTGGACAACAGATATCAAGTGAGGGTCACATTGATGAAGAAATTAATCGGCGTACAAAACTTGCCTGGAGAGCTTTTGGAAGAAACAGCATAATTTTCAAGAGCAATATGCCATTATGTCTTAAAAGAAAAGTGTTTGATCAATGCATCCTTCCAGTGCTTACATATGGTGCAGAGACGTGGACCTTAACTAAAAGAGACATACAAAGGCTGCAGACAACTCAAAGATGCATGGAGAGGTGCATGCTTGGTGTAACCAGGAGAGATAAGAAGAGGAACTCGTGGATCCGAAAAATGACAAGAGTGGAAGACATCATGATCAGAGTTAAATCCCTGAAATGGCAATGGGCTGGACATACTGCCAGAAGGACAGATCATCGATGGACAGCAGAAATTTTAGATTGGATTCCAAGGGACAGGAAAAGACCCAGAAGAAGACCACATGGGAGATGGGTGGATGAAATTCGAAAGTATGCAGGGGTGACATGGAGGAGACTGGCACAAGACAGACCGTTGTGGAGGAAACTTGGGGAGACCTTCGTCCAGCAGTGGATTGATAATGGTTGACAATGATGATGATGATGATGATATATATATATATATTCTATAAAGAAGATACCTAAGCAAAAAAATGCAAATATAATTTTGACTTGCGCGTTTTGATTTTCAGGTTTTTTTGCAACCTTCGTTTTAAATTCTAAAGTTTTTCCTTAGTCTTCAGTTTTGCTCTTAAGTATATATATATATATATACAGAGGTTTATAAAATAGTTTTATTTTTGGCTCATATGATTTCCACTAGGTCAGAAACAGAAACTGGAAGACAAACAGATTTCAAGGCAGTGGCTCACTAAGGAAAAAGGTTTCATGTCGATGTGCACTGCGGGGTTAGCGAGACAGTTTCAGCTTTTTCACTACCATCTACAAACGCCTCCCTATTTGCACTTCGAACTGTTAAATGGTCAAGTCCCCAGAGGATTTGCATGGAATAACAAAAAAGATGACATAAGAGAAGTATACAATGCTAAATCATTAGAAAATTCAAGACAAAATCTAGGGATCTTAAGCTTTTAACTTGCGCTCTTATGAGAATGATGAAAAATACGGTAGTGTTCTCCCTAGAGCCTTTTTACTGGGCGGCCCATCCAGCTAATTTTCTCTGCTGCCCAGCTAAATTTCTTTAATGTATGTTTTCACAACACACACAATAGTAAGAGTGGAAAACTTACTCCCACATACACCGTAAATATGGGTGAAAACGACTGAAATCTAGGTTGAACATGATTTATCAGTAAGTATTTAATAAGTACAATTATGTTAAGCAAAACAACATCCTTTCTTTTCTTTTGATGGAGGAAGGGGTCATTTAAAGTACCATCCAGCTAAAATTTCTTGCCTCCCAGCTTTAAAAAGCTCTAGGGAGAACACTGTACGGTGTCTCATTTTGAAAGCTCTGCTGATACTTTATTAGTTTGAAGAATGCACTAGGTATTATCACAAGCATAATGTTACAGCTTCATGTTTTAATGGACATCATAATGATTCACTGTCATAAGTTCTCTAGGTGCCCTCTCAGATGTCTTAGCCTTGGGACCCACTGAAATGCCTTAGGGTCCCACTAAGGCTTTAATCAGGCCCTGGCACCAGCCACTGATTAGAATAGATTTGGCACAGCATACTGGATATTCCATTAAGTGGTACCAAGGCAAACTTTAGATGGACAATGAACACAGTTGCCCTATGATTCCATTAATACATCTTCTTTGTAATCTTCTTTGTACAGGGTCATGAAGGGGTTTGAAGTTGTAATAACTTGTTTGTAATTATATTTTTTGTTTCTTTACAGATTTGATGAAGAAGACCTTGGAGAGTAACCATGGAAAAATTCACGATCGAACAGCGAACACAAATTGTGAAATTTTACTATCAAAACCAAGGATCAATAATTTTGACCCAACGAGCATATCATCATCATTATGGCGTGACGGATTTTCCAAGAGATGCAATGATTAGATGTTTGATTGGTCATTTTGAGGAATAAGGTTCAGTAAGCCACCTTCCACGAATAGGCAGACCGTGCTCGGTTAGAAACAAAGCCACTGTTGAGTGTGTAAGGCAAAGCGTAGCAGAAGACCCGAGCACATCCACTCAAAAGTGGTCGGGACAGGTTGCAGTCTCTCGGACATCACTCCGGAGTATTCTGCACACCTTGGCTTTGTTTCCATATAAAATTCAGTTGGTGCAACAGCTGAAGCCACCAGATTATGCCCAGAGATTGCAATATGCAGTCAAATTTTAAGAATTAGCAAGGGCAGATCCCAAATTTATCCACAAGCTGATGTCAGATGAAGCACATTTTTGTTTGAATGGCTTCATTAACAAACAAAACTGTAGGATTTCAGGTTCAGAAAATCCTAGGGCAATGCACTAAAGGGAATTTCACCCCCTCAAGTGTATGGTCTGGTGTGGGGTCATTGACGCACCCATGTAGGGGGCTTTGGGGGCTTAAGTTCCCTCCGAGGAGATTATGAGCAACATACGTCACAAGTTAAACATTAAAAAATATTATTTTACATGTTCAAAACATTACACAGTGTCTTCCATTACATGATGTCTTCTTCCTAAAGCCCCAAAGAGATTAAGAGTGATGTACGTCACAAATTAAACATTCAAAAATGTTATTTTACATGTTCAAAACATTACATAGTGTCTTCTTCCCAAAACCCCAGAGAGATTAAAAGCAACGTACGTCACAAATTAAACATTCAAAAATGTTATTTACGAGGGGCAGTCAAAAAGTTAGTTGCACTCCTCCGTAAAACAGTTCAGTAAAAGGATATTTTGTTGACACTTTGTGGCAACACTACTGGCATTTATCTGCAGCATGTGCCGCAGTTGCTTCTACGCAGTGGTTTTAGTTTGCTCGCTAACGAGTCGTGAACATGCCTCGGCAGCTGCTGGTGGCGTCCAAATTGGAACTGCGTGCAGCGATTCGTTTTTGTGGGCAAAAGGGTGTAACTGCACTGAAATTTTTCGGCAGTTGAACGAAGTGTACGGTGAGAACGCAATATCACGTCAAGCTATCGCAAAGTGGTGCATCTTGTTTGAGAACGATTATGGCAAGGGAAGACCGTCAACTTCGACAGCGGCTGAGAACGTTGCGCGTGAATGAACTCATTCTTGCAAACAGACGAGTAACAGAAGACGAAATCGCAAAGGAACTGGATATTTCACATGGAAGTGTGCATACGATTATTGTGCAGCATCTTGAATTCCGTAAAGTTTGTACTCGGTGGGTGCCTCGTTTATTTATTTATTTTTTCCTTTTTTTTGAGGTTTAACAACCACCGTGAGCAACTCAATGGGCTATAAGCAGTCGCCCGTCCCTAATTAAGGGTCACTGGTTCCAGGGAAGGGAGAGAGCCAGTACCGTAAGACAAACACAACATCCATGCCTCACCGGGATTCGAACCTGGACCCCTTACGGGCGAATGATCAGAGGCCAGTGCCTTAGACCACTGCGCCACCGGGGCGGCCCTCGTTTATTGACTGAAGAACATAAAGGGAATCGTTTTGAAAGTGCCTTTGCATTCTTGAAGCATTATTAGCAGGAAGGAAACAAGTTTTTGTACAAAATTGTGACCGGAGACGAAACGTGGGTGCATCATTTCTCACCTGAAATAAAACGCAGCTCTCTCGAGTGGAAACATTAGACTTCCCCGACTTGAAAAAAGTGCCGAACAGTTCCATCTGCAGGGAAGGTGATGCTGACGCTCTTTTTCGACAGAGAAGGTGTGGTGCATACCGAATTCATGCCGATGGGTGCCACGATTACAGCATCGTCTTATTGTGAAACCCTTATGAGATTGCTCAATTCACTTAAAAATCGACGGCCAGATAAACTTTCAAGTCATTGTACTCCTGCATGACACTGCGAGACCGCATGCGTCGAACCTAACGAGGGACCTTCTGAAAAAGTTTAGGTGGGAGGTGTAGAACCACCCCCTTATAGCCCAGATCTTGCGCAATGTGATTTTGACGTCTTCGTTCCCATGAAATAAGAACTTGCAAAGCAACGATATCACTCGGATGACGAGGTGAAAGCTGCAACCCAGCAATGGTTATCAGATGTTGGACGGAATTTCTTTGCAGAAGGCATAGAAAAACTTGTGCCACGCCTTGACAAATGTTTCAATAAACTAGGCGATTACGTCGAGAAGTAACTTTTGTATGGAACTTTCAAGTACATATAACATTTTTCTGTAATTTCGATCCTGTGTTTTTTTTATCAAGCAGTGCAATATCTTTTTGACTCACCTACGTACATATTCAAAACATTACATAGCCTCTTCCATTACATGGTGTCTTCTTCCCAAAGAGATTAAGAGCAACGTACTTCACAAATTAAACATTCAAAAATATTTTACATGTTCAAAACATTACATAGTGTTTTTTATTACATGGTGTCTTCTTCCCAAAGAGATTAACAGTGACGTACGTCACAACCAGATATAAACTATAGGCGTGCACTGTGAACTATATATACTGTATATGTACACACATTGTGAACGTATACTGTGTGGATATATATATATAGCCCCCTCTAACAGGAATTCCTGGGTGCACCAATGTGTGGGGTGATGTTGGAAAAAGTGATCGGACCTTACTTTTTCGAAGACCACGTTGGGCACCCTTTAAGTTACAGGAGATTCATATCAATCTATGATCGAACATTTCTCAAGCCCAGCAGTTCAAGATAAACAGGACATGTGGTTCCAACAGTATGGAATGACAGCTCACACAGCAAGGACCACAATCCAACTGCTCCTACAAAGGTTTGAAGGACGCATAATTTCCCCCAGTCACGACATCAGCTGGCCATCACGTTCTCCAGATCTAGCAAGTCCTGATTTCTTCCTATGGGGCTATCTCAAGGAAAAAGTGTATGTTAACAAGCCTCAGATTCTCCAACAGCTGAAAACCGATGTTCGGGCCGAATTCAGAGCACTGGCACCTGAAACATTAAGAGGTGTCATGGAAAATGCCTTAGAAAGAGCACGTTTGGGCGAAGCAGCATGTGGATGCCATTTACAAGAGGTGATTTTTCACGCCTAGTGTAAATTTATTTCCTATATCTATCGTACATGATGCTATGGTATTGTATATTTAAAACAAAAAACAAAGGAGTTATTACAGATTGAAATACTTTCATTCCTTGTGGTCCACCCTGTACAAACGAAACGTCACCACGGGATGCCTTAAATATCCTAGGGTAAACAGAAAAAACAACTTATTTTTAAAGAACCAGATCCAGAAAAAATAAATTGCCTAAAGGTTAACAAAATTTTTTTCCTATATTGGAGTCTAAAATTTTAACCATTTACAAACACGGGACTAATTAAATAATAATATCCATGCATGGCCGAAATTCCCCTACTTTTGTATCTTAATTTTATGCCCCATAAGCTAACTATGAAAACGATACGTCAATCGTATAGAGTCTCACCAAAGTGGGAAGAATAGCATCTGTTTCTGCTTCAGCAAACCATGAACTGGCCCCTCCTTTGCCCTCGTCTGTTGGTGATGAGCCGTCTTCCGACTTCGAGAACCACGAATCCATGCTCAGAGAAGGAAGCAAGCTCTTCTTTTCTGCATTTTCTGAACGAGACAAATATTCTTTAAGACTTTTATTGAGGTCAACTGTCACACCATTATTATTCCCCGCCATTATCTCAACAATAAATAAAATACAATTAACAAGAAATTTCCACACGCTGTCACAACTGAAACCACTATGAACTTTAACACTTTTTGTTGTGATGCCACTTTGCTCTTGAAACTGTGAGCTCCGCAACAGGAAATCTGTGCTGCGAAGTGTCACTGACCAGTAGTCTGCCTCACAAAACCTGGTCAGGTGTAAAGATGGCTATGATTATGATATAGTATTAGCTTTGGAAACAAAGCTTCGACGCGCTGTGGCACAGTTCGACATGGGTCCAGGTTACAATCCCGGTGACGCATGGACGTTGTGTATGTCTTACGGCCCTGCCTCTTTCCCTTCCCTGGAACCAGGGGCCCAATTTTTTTTATTTTTTTTTGATTATAGGTTTAACGACCACCGTGAGCAACTCAATGGGCTATAAGCAGTCGCCTGTCCCTAATTTAGGGTCACTGGTTCCAGGGAAGGGAGAGAGCCAGTGCCGTAAGACAAACACAACATCCATGCCTGACCGGGATTCGAACCTGGACCCCTTACGGACGAATGATCAGAGGCCAACGCCTTAGACCACTGCGCCACCGGGGCGGCAGGGGCCCAAAATTAGGGATGGGCGACTGAGTGAATTGCTAACGGTGGTGCTTATACCCCCCCCCCCCCCAACGCCTCTAGTCCAAAAATAAAAATTAAAAAAAGCTTCTTTTTAGGCTAAATTGTAACAATGGACCTTATTCACCTCGCATTGCGTCATGGGAAAGCCTTTCCGTGGCCGAGGACCAACAACAGCTTGTTTACATGCGTTTTCCCTTTGCTTAACATGGCGTTATGTTGCAAGGGTTAAGGAAAACCGCGATTTTCGTAAATTTATTAATGACATGTCTAACTTTTGCTCATCGTACGGTTGTGCCAATAAGTCATACAACCTAAATTGTGTAGACGAAAGGAAAACATTATTTAATTTTCCTCTGAAAAAATCGAAATTATTAAAGGAATGGCTGTATAAAATGAAGCGAAGTGATTTCATTCAGATGTGCACTCTCCAATATGTTTTGTTCACTTTAACGACAAAGCTTTTGGATATTAGACACTACGAATCAAAGTCAGTTGAAACCTCGTAGTATTCCTTCGAATTTCAATTTCAAAAAAGAAAAAGAAAAAGAAAAAAAAGGTAGGAGAAAATTAATGGAATATTTGGATCGGTAAATTATGAATTAAGTTCTACTTTCCTCATACAATAAAACAAACATATCTATAATTTCTCATTTATTTAATGTTACGCATTCATTTAATTTTTGAGCAGATTACCTAATGTGAGAATCCTAGTTTGTTTCCTTATTACGTATTTGTCTGAGCTTCTAAATGTTTTTGGTTTGCAAAACAAAGTACCCAAGTTTATGTTTCAGATATTTCGCCAATGTCTTATAATAAGAACATGAAAATTTAATATATACCGTGTGCGAGAAATGCTACATTAAAAACTTCATGATGACTAACGGCGATGCTCTCCTGCGTCATGCGAAATAAACATCAAACACAAAATTGTCTTGGTATATTTTTGCATCCTTGATTTGTTCTTCTAAGAAATTAATTTCTTCTTCTTCTTCGCCCTGTAGCTCCATTGGTGGCGGAACCGCCCGGGCCACCAGGGCCCAGGCCCGGTCAATAATTTTAGCCTACAAATTTTTTTGGCATATGTGCGATTTTTTGTTGTGATATGCCTTAGAAAGTTGTTCTAGGCAAGTGGTCAGGTGGTCCTAATCCCTAACAAAGCTCCTTAAGCATTGTTTTTCTTCTGTTTGTTTCGGCAAGCTGGAAGGGACGGGGCTGCACCACGATTCGAAATTTCGGGGCCAGTCAACGAACTTCACTTTCCGCCGCCCCTGTTTAGCTCCATTAATTCTTCGGCCAAAATCCATGGCGTAAGGATTGTAAAAATTAGCCAACAGTAAAGGATAATCAAATAGCGAAAACATTGAATCAGCAGCCATGTGGGTCCGCAGAAATCCACTTCTGACGTCACATGAATAAGGTCATAGCTAAGGCGACCAGATATCGGGACACCAACTTGAGGACAAAGGGACGTGGCGTCCCCAAATCAGTAGTTCATTTGGGGACACATACGTACTCAAAATAAATATGCAAATCTTTTTGGCACAAAACTGCATTGCTTCAATAAGTGTAATATTACACATAAGCTGACCAGATGTCCCCAATTCTTAAGGACAGTCCTCGAATTTAGTTTATTGTCCCCCAAAACGTCTGAGCCGCCCCGGTGGCGCAGTGGTCTAAGGCACCGGCCTCTGATTATTCGTCCGTAAGGGGTCCTGGTTCGAATCCCGGTCAGGCATGGATGTTGTGTTTGTCTTACGGCACTGGCTCTCTCCCTTCCCTGGAACCAGTGACCCTAAATTAGGGACGGGCGACTGCTTATAGCCCATTGAGTTGCTCACGGTGGTCGTTAAACCTACAATCAAAAATCAATCAAAACGTCTGATGCCTTTGGGGACGCAAATTGTCCTCAAATTTTGATGTTTGTCCTCAAATGTCCTCTAATTTGCACTTCCTCATTAGCTCGTTAGATTTCTAATGAAAAATGTCCTTAAAAGTGGTTTTCCTTGTACTAATTTTCCGACATGTTTTTGTGAAAACAAATTTTGACTTTTTTTCTTTGAGAGAGCAAGTGCTGTAAGACAAACACACCATCCATGTCACAGTCGGGACTCGAACCCGTACCCACTTATACGAATAGTCAGTAGCGAGCACTAAGACACTGAACTACTGGCGCGGTCAAATTTCGACTGTACTTGATCTAAGTTTCTCCAAAAACTTTGGCAAAATGAAAAATTCGTCATGCAATTAGTTTGGTGTGCAGCTTGATTTTCATTCGGCATATATACAAGGTAAAGCATTTTACTTCTGCTAATATGTTCTCGCCATCATAATTCTATTTTGTCAATACAAATTACCAACATTCTGCAAAATATATCCTTTTAAGACACAAATTTTCATAAGTAACATCACACTTATTGAAGCAATGCAGTTTTGTGAGAAAAAGATTTGCATATTTATTTTTTGTACATATATGTCCCCAAATGAACTGCCGATTTGGGGGCGCCATGTCCTTTAGTCCTGAAATCAGTGTTCAAATATCTGGTCACCTTAATTAAACATTAAAACCTGTGTTTTAAAAGGATATATCTTGTAGAACGTTGGTAATTTGTATTGACAAAGCAGAACTATGATGGCGAGAACATATTAGCAAAAGTGAAACGCTTTACCATAGGTACATGCGCTGAATTAAAATTAGGGTGCACACCATTGTTATTGCACGGCAAACTTTTCATTTTGCCAAAGTTTTTGGAGAAACTCATAACAAGTACGGTCGAAATTTGACCGCGCCAGTGATGCATTGACCTAGTGCTAGCAACTGACCATTCGTACAAGTTGGTATGGATTCGAGTCCCGAATGAGGCACGGGTGGTGTGTTTGTCTTGCAGCACTTGGTATCACCCTTCCCCAGAACGAATGTGTCCAAATTAGAGACAGGTGACTGCTTATAGTCCTTAGTAGTGGTCGTTAAACCCAGAAAGAAGAAAAAAAGTCAAAATTTGTTTTCACAACAAGAATGTTGGAAAATTAGTTCAACGGAAACTACTTTCAGGAACATTTTTCATTGTAAATCTAAAGGGTTAATGAGGAAGTGTAAATTCGAGGGCATTTGACCACAAACATTAACATTTGACGACAATTTGCGTTCCCAAACGCTTCAGACGTTTTTGGGGACAGTAAACTAAATTCGAGGACTGTCCTCAAGAATTGGGGACATCTGGTCAGCTTATCCTTGCCTCAAGTCCTCTGGAATAGCTGCTTCTTCGTCATCCAACTTTTATGAACTAAAGCAACGAAAATGATTTCTTAGTGTTTTAATTATTTACTGAAAAAAAGCAAACATTGTTTTTTCTTTTCTTTTGAGTACTTCATCCAAAGCTGCCTAAATTCTTGGCTATTCCTTTGTTTGTTCTTTGATTGGAGGTTTAACGACCGCCGTGAGCAACTCAATGGGCTATAAGCAGTCGCCCGTCCCTAATTTAGGGTCACTGGTTCCAGGGAAGGGGGAGAGCCAGTGCCGTAAGACAAACACAACATCCATGCCTGACCGGGATTCGAACCCGGACCCCTTACGGACGAATGATCAGAGGCCAGCGCCTTAGACCACTGCGCCACCGGGGCGGCGGCTATTCCTTTAACCAGTTTGTATGAAGTTTCGGAAGAAATTTTTCTAAAATGTTTTGTGGGGGCCAATGGCGTAGGAACGCTTTTGATTTAGGGGTGTACAAGCTCATGAACCTTACATCTCAAGGATTAAGCCCCATATGGGTGACCCCTCCGAATTTTTTTTTTTGGGGGGGGTTGTATATTAGAGTTTTTATAAAATACGTATACTGATCAGGAATTCATCCGAATGAACATTATCATCATATAATTATTAATTATTACCATTATTATTTTTATTGCTGACAAAAAGTTCACATTATTAATTTCTTATCAGAAAATGAATGTAGAAGTTTTTTTTTTTTTGGTTTTTTTTTTTTTTTTTGTGTTCTCTCTTGTTAATTTTTGTACTTTTTTTTCCGTTAAAATATTGAGCAAGTCAACAGTAGATTGAATTTCTGTCAGCAGGGTTTGGAAAAGAGGGATTTCTCAGGAAATGTTATATAACTCTTTACAAGAACGAATTAAATTTATTATCATTTTTGTTTACGTTAATAAAGTAAAACCGCAGTAAGATAAAACTGCTCTACCCGCGAAGATAGTACCATTGAAGCATTATGAAGTCCATATTAAAAACTTTGAACGATACATAGGCTGACAATTGATGTAAAAAGCGCATTGGTCTGATGCAAAGCTAAATGATGGTGGAGATATCGAGCAATTGGAGTTCTATGAAGTGGTATGTGAAATCCGTAATGCACTTGTTGTATTGCTACAGATCTTAAGACAGAAAACAATTTTAGTGCCGGGGCTGCGGGTGCTGAAATGTCCTCTTGTGCATTAAATTTTTTTTTTAAAGTGCAGAAAGGACGACCTGATCAAGATGCATGAAATTTTAAGAGAAAAGAAACACTGATCACAAGCATGTTATCAAGCCCTAGCCCTACCATATGCTGTTTGAAGTTATTAACAAAAACCTCGCACTCGTCGTTTCCCTGCAGAACTAATTTGCTGGAGTTTCCCAGATGGTTGGCCAGTTTTTGGTGTTGGTGGATGAAAAGCCTCCCACTACAAGCTTCGGATATAAAAAAACAGATGACCCGTGATATTTCTTTGAAATAAAAGAGAATAAAAAAAATAGGTAGCATATAAATTTTACAGTTAACTCTTCATGAATGATTGGTTTGTGTTTGCTCATATCTGGGAGGGGGGGTACAGTAGATATTAATATACCCCTCTCCAAAATTTGGGGGTACATTGCCCCTGTACCCCCCCCCCCCCGTTCCTACGCCACTGGTGGGGGCTATCAGTACACCCCTGTGACAGTCTCTACAGCAGCGCCTAAAAGAACATTTTCCAGTCTTATACGTTTAAAACCATGTTTGCGCAATTCAACCAGCGAAACTGGTCTGAATGGATTGGCCTTGATGTCTGTTCATCGAAATATTGAGATAAATTCAGATGATGTCATCCAACGATTCGGAAAGTCTGCGAAAAATATTCGCATTATTTTGTAACGACATATATTCAACCATTTTGTGGTTCCTTTGTATTATTTATTCCTTTTTTGTTTTGTTTTTTTTTACTTTTATTGTTTCAGCTTTTTTTTAACAAACGCAATCCCATTTTGTTCCACAAGTTAATATTTTAAGGCACCATTTCCTTATCAGCTTTCGACAAGTACAGTAAATTCTATGTTATCATCGACGCGGAGAATGGTTATTGATACCAAGGAAAGACTTACCCCTGTAAAAGGTCGTGGCTCCGGAAAAGGTGGCTAATTTCATTCTCTCCCTCCCTCCATCCCTACACACGACGCAAGAAGCAAAAACTGACTTCCACCAAGTACGAGGAAATAAATGAGAACTTTCTCAACCTAAATATGTGCTTTATGCTTTCATTTCACACACCCCATTTCCTTCTCAAATGACAACACGCTAATTGAAGTTCGCAAATCTCACTCCTCACCCATGTCAATAGGCCACCACATATTGGGATGTCGGATGTAATTCTAATTCATCTTTTACTGACGCCATTTATTCCCCTTTCTCCTCCGGCCCTCTCCAGTTATTTAGACCGAAAGCGGAACCAGAGCAGCATTTACCTGAGCACTCGATTTCCGGCTCTCCTGGTGCCGCTTTGGACCCTGTGGTCTGTGGAGTTTCAAATTCGAGATGCAATCATTCACTGCGCTCTCACATTTCTAAACACAACCCATCCCAGTCTGGCATCTTGATGTTATAAACAAACAATAAACTACGATTCCAAGTGTCATTTTTTTCTCTCTTAACACGATAAGAAACTAGGACAAGCCGCCAACGGTGACCGATAACTCGGGTACAGATGACAAATTTTGATCAAAGATTTGCAAAATCTAAACTCATTAACCCTCTGGGCGCCAAGAGCGTGTTAACGCGTTTTCATTGTCCGTCCCGCAAGCGCCAAGGGTGTTTGAACTCGTCCTGAAATCGGTGTCCCAATAGCGGCTTGAGCGAGCTGAGGCCTGTAAAAGATTTTCCAACATCGCCAAGAGCGAGTTAAGACGTTTGTTCTTTTCCCCTGCGTGGTAACCTAAGACACGCCCCCATGTCAGCTGTTAATTAATGAATGGAGTTTAACCAAACAAAATCCTGTGATCCAAGGAGTGCGAACAAAGGCTCCTCCCGATTACTCCCTATCCCCTATAGCGGGCTCTTAGAGGAAAATATCGGGGCTATGTGAAATGGTAGAAGTAGAATTGCGTCGCACGGCAATTTTTTAATTTCTTCTCAGGTTTTTACTATACCTTTCGTTAACATATGTGCACATAACAAATATTTACCTTGTAACTTACAGCATACCAGAGAGGGCCGCCCCGGTGGCGCAGTGGTCTAAGGCGTTGGCCTATGATCATTCGTCCGGAGGGGTCCGGGTTCGAATCCCGGTGAGGCATGGATGTTGTGTTTGTCTTACGGCACTGGCTCTCTCCCTTCCCTGGAACCAGTGACCCTAAATTAGGGACGGGCGACTGCTTATAGCCCATTGAGTTGCTCACGGTGGTCGTTAAACCTTCAATCAAAAAAAAAAAAAAAAAAAAAAAAATACCAGAGAGGTGCCGCCCCGGTGGCGCAGTGGTCTAAGGCGTTGGCCTCTGATCATTCGTCGGAAGGGGTCCAGGTTCGAATCCCGGTGAGGCATGGATGTTGTGTTTGTCTTACGGCACTGGCTCCCTCCCTTCCCTGGAACCAGTGACTCTAAATTAGGGACGGGCGACTGCTTATAGCCCATTGAGTTGCTCATGGTGGTCGTTAAACCTCAAAAAAAAAAAAAAAAAAAAATACCAGAGAGGCATGAGGACTAAATAGTAAAATACTTTAAACGATAAACTGCTAAACTAACGTTCCAGTATTAAAAAAATATCGGGAACTTAATTATTAAGCTCCCTGTAACCAGTATTGATTGCGCACTGCGTATACAGCCTATTTTGGATAACAAAGCGTACGTCTATATAAAAAAGCTCTTTTAATTTCTGCACTTCAAAATTTTCCACTGTGTTGAACCTATTGTTTCAATGTATGAAAGAATGCTCACGGGAAAATGCCCACTTCTCGAAAATGTCAACTATCGACTATCTCTTAAGTCTGTTAAAATCATGGCTTTTTTTTTTCATTATTTCATCCAGAAAGGCTTCAATTTCAACTATCTGGTCAATATCGGGGGTTCGGGCAACTAGCCACAAACGTTTTACGGGCCGTATGGAAATTGCAGTTTCTTGACGCTATAATGAGAATTGAATTGGGAACCAGGGACGAGCCAAGCAGGGGTGGTAGGACGCGTCAATCAAATTTTACTGTTGATAAATTAATACGCGTATCAATGACATGGGAGAAGTTGAGAAAACGTTTTACTGGGAGAAACCGTAATGTTACGTGGCACGCTTATTATTTTTAGTAAAACTTTATATAATTTAATAGAAAAACGCACCAAAAGTAGTAAAACTTTATATAATTTAATAAAAATTACACAAATATCAAGACATAGGCGCGGGAATCCATATAAACGCCATTCTGAGTGATAACTTATGTAACTGTGTTTCGATTATGAAGAAAATGCGGTATGTTGTTCCTGATAAATAGCGGATTGACCGTGATGGAAATCTTAGGAACATGATCAAACGAACTCTGAACCATGGGAGGCAAAAATGGAACAGATTCGCATGACAACTGTTCCAGAAAAGGCAAGACAAATGCCATTTCAAATAACAAACAGAAATGTGGATATAACTGGAAAAACACAGCAGTATACTGTGAAATTAATGTGAAAGATTGTACACAGTGAACAAAGTACGCATTTAAAAAAGGAATAAATCCAAAAGAAAAAAAGGAAAAATCACTAAATGCTGTTTTCGAAATAAAAAATTCTCATCCTGCCTTCCCTCTCACATCGACCTAATTTCTTGATAAACGTATGTTTCAGGAAACTAAAGCAATGGAAAAAAATTACGATCAATGACGCCCTTACAAACCAATATTCATACATTGTCGCCTCAACCTCAGAAATTAAATTCTGAATTCGCCACTACAAATCAGTTGGATATGCGATAACTCATTTGAGTCAGCCAGAATAGCAAAGCGGCACTCTCGTAAATCTTTTTTTTTTAATTGAAGTTTAACGACCGCCTTGAGCAATTCAATGGGATATAAGCAGTCGCCCGATTTTAATTTAGGGTCACTACTTCCTTGGAAAGGGGAATGGTGGAGAGCCATTGTCGTAGGACAAACACAAAATCCATGCCTCATCAGAGTTTCGAAGCCGGACCAATCTCGGACGAATGGTCCGAAGTTAGGGCTTAGACGACGACTCCACCGGGGTAGCGTGGTATGTATGTGTGTGTGTGTAATCATCTGGAATAATTAAGATCGTCACGGTCTCGCCATGTCTTTTAACACAACCGTCAGTCTTCAGCCAGTCTCCTCCATACAGCCGGATTTCCAATTTGATCCACCCATCTCCCACGTGGACATTTTTGGAAAAGGGGAGAGGGAGGCTTTACCATAACTCACCACGATGGACGGAAGAGTCCCCCACAGGAGAAGTTCCCCATTTTCGAAAACGTCCTCCACATCGGAAAAGTTCTCCATAGGAAAAGCCCCAACAGGAAAACTCGCCCACCTTTCTCAGTCAGGGACCATGCACAAATTGCATTTGACACAAAATATCGAACGTGGGGGAGATTTCCGGGGTAATAATTTCCATTTCCAGCTGTTTAAAACAAGACGCAGACGAAAAACTTTCACAAATATGTGAGGGAAAATTCCGAGGTCGGCATTTCAAACATTTTTCGCTGTTTATAGTGAAAAACTGTCCTGCAAGTAGCTGGATGGGATGGGGGAAATTTTCGGGTGAGTATTTCGATTGTTGCCGTGCTATTTATTGAAAAAACGGCCTTGCAATCAGAAGGCTGACAGGGTGGAGGAAAATTCCGGGATCGGCATTTCAAACTTTTATTGATGTTTAGGGTAAAAATCGGTTTACTGATTGCACGATCGTTTTTAACAGGGTTGGATGGGGAGATTTCCGGATTTGTATTTCCATTTTTACAGCGGTTTTTAATGGAAAACGTGTCCAGTCAGCAGGCTGACAGGGTACAGGGTGGGGAAATTTTCGGCGTCATGATTTATATTTTCATCCACTTTAAAACAACATGCGGCCGTATAAGTAGCACAAATAAGTAGGGGAAATTTCCGGGGTCGGCATTTCAAACCTTTATCGCAGTTTACAGTACTGCAAGTAGCTGGATGAGGTGGGGGAAATTTCCGGGTGAGTATTTTGACTGTTACCGCGCCTTTTCGTGAAAAACGGTCTTACAATAAGCAGGCTGATAGGGTGGCGGAAAATTCCCGGGGGGGGGGGGGCTCAGCCTAGAGGTCTGCATGGGTCTTAATTTGAAAAGCCCGGCCAGGCCAGGCCAGGCCCGCCCGTAAAATTTCAACAATTACTAAAACACGAATTTGACACCTGGTGCACTCGGTCATTCGACTCCTGAAGAGTTTTCGTTTTCTTAACTGCTACACGTATTCTATTATAATAAACGTTAATTCCGAATATTTCTGTGACTCTGTATAAGTAAGTCACGTGACGTCTGGGGGGGACTTGTATACTAAAAAGTATTGCATGTAAAGGACAATTTCCATGCCTTTCAAATTTTCCATATTTTTTTCTTTTTTTTTTTTTATTGGAGGTTTAACGACCACCGTGAGCAACTCAATGGGTTATAAGCAGTCACCCATCCCTAATTTAGGGTCACTGGTTCCAAGGAAGGGAGAGAGCCAGTGCCGTAAGACAAACACAACATCCATGATTCACGGGATTCGAACCCCGAACCCTTTCGGACGAATGATCAGAGGCCTTCGCCTTAGACTATTGCGCCGCTGGGGCGGCTTCCATATTTTCAAATTATCATTGCCTACCGCCGGACCCGAAATTTCTCCCACCCTGTCAGCCTGCTGATTGCACGATCGTTTTTCACGAAAAAGCGTGGTAACAGTCAAAATACTAACCCGGAAATTTCCACCACTTCATCCAGCTCCTTGCAGTACTGTAAACTGCGATAAAGGTTTGAAATACAGACCCGGAAATTCCCCCCCCCCCCCCCCCCCATATTTGTGTTACTTGTACGGCTGAATGTTGTTTTAAAGTAAATGAAAATAGAAATGATGACACCGGAAATTTCCCCCACCCTATCCTAAAAGTCGAAATGCCGACCCCGGAATTTTCCTCCATCCTGTCACCCTGCTTATTGCAAGGCCGTTTTCCATTAAAAACTGCGGTAAGAGTTTCTTTTTCTTTTCTTTTTTTTCTTGATAAACCTAAAAATCTGCATTTTATGCCTGTTAAATAATCGTTATGTACCCTCATGATCCATAAGACCATGACAGCCTACCAAGTACCGTGTTGTGCCGCTTTTCGCTGCAATAACTGCATGTGGGGTATCGACTCCACTAGACCAGGAAATTTGTCCTCAAGTAACCTGCACCAGCGGGATAGAATGACGTCTCAGAGATCACCGATTAAGTAGAGGCACTGGCATAGGTCTAAAGAATTCTGCATTTCACTGCATCCCACGTCTGCTGGATGGCACTCAGATGTCAGCAATTTAGGTATATAAAATTCTAAGACATGAACGGGGAATTATTCCTACACTATACTAGTCTTGTGACACAGGATATTGGCTCTCTGAAAGATCCTAGCGCCATCCGGATGGATGTAGATCACCGTTATTGGTCCAAAACAATGCTTAGGTAGGACCTGCGGTATGGCGGTATCCAGCCGAGAAATAAAGGACCCAGTTACACCCATGAGAGCAATCCTTATACCATAGTATCGCCGCCATTGCCTCATTCCTTCCGACCATGCATTCTGGTTGTAGCTGTTCATCCTCACGGCGACGAATACGGTACCATGTCGAAAGACTGATTGGGCCTGACCAGGGACAAGGCGTCCATGGAAGCTGTGGAAGCAGCGCTTTCCCTAATTTACCCAGCGAAACTTCTCAGTATTGTATAAAAACAAGTATTGTATAAAAAACAAAAAGTATTGTATAAAAACAAAAAGTAAACCAGAGGAAATTGAATGAAAGTTGAGAATAACATTTGGATCACTTTATGTCATCATACGTACCTTTACGACGAAAGCTGACTAGCATTCAAAGTATAGGCTATCGTGTTGCACCGTCTTTAGCCATCTGTCTGCCAGTTCTTAGATTCTACAGAGGGTGAGTCGAACGTTTTGCAATATTTGGATCACTTTATGCTTTCATACGTACCTTTACGACGAAAGCTGACTAGCATTCAAAGGATAGGCCATCGTGTTGCACCGTCTTTAGCCATCTGTCTGCCAGTTCTTCGATTCTACAGAGGGTGAGTCGAAAGTTGTGCAATATTTGGATCACTTTATGTCTTCATACGTACCTTTACGACGAAAGCTGACTAGCATTCAAAGGATAGCCCATCGTGTTGCACCGTCTTTAACCATCTGTCTGCCAGTTCTTCGATTCTACAGAGGGTGAGTCGAAAGTTTTGCAATATTTGAATCACTTTATGTCTTCATACGTACCTTTACGACGAAAGCTGACTAGCATTCAAAGGATAGCCCATCGTGTTGCACCGTCTTTAGCCATCTGTCTGCGAGTTCTTTGATTCTACAGAGGGTGAGTCGAAAGTTTTGCAATATTTGGATCACTTTATGTCTTCATACGTACCTTCACGACGAAAGCTGACTAGCATTCAAAGTATAGGCCATCGTGTTGCACCGTCTTTAGCCATCTGTCTGCCAGTTCTTCGATTCTACAGAGGGTGAGTTGAAAGTTTTGCAATATTTGGATCACTTTATGTCTTCATACGTACCTTTACGACGAAAGCTGACAGGCATTCAAAGTATAGGCTATCGTGTTGCACCGTTTTTAGCCATCTGTCTGCCAGTTCTCCGATTCCGCGGCGGTATCAGTTCTTGTCCTTCGAGGCGAAGGACTCCTTCAGCACAGCTAGCTGCAACCTCCTCCTAGTTGTTGAAGTGCCGCCCGCGAAGGAATGGACCGGAACAAGTAATAATCCGACTGAGCAAGGTCCGGACTATATGCTGAGTAAGGCATCAGTTCGATGCCCTCAACTTCCTGAAGTTTTGCTTTGATCGTTCGCACGGTATGAGGCCGATCGTTGTCCTGCTGTGGGAGAGCGAGCTTTCTGTTCACCAGTGCCGGATACTTCAGCTCCAAAATGGCATACATCAGCTCTAGCTGTTCAGAGTAGAGGTTGGCGTTAATGGTCCGACCGTCCGGAAAAAATTCGTAATGGATTATCCCCTCGAAATGCCACCAGACGTAGAGCATCACCTTGTGTTCGAAGCGCCCCCGTTTGGTAACAGGTTCAGAAAGCTGACCCGGGCTCAACCACTGCCATTGTGCGTTAGAATTACGGAAATAGACCCAATTTTCATCGCAGGTAACAATTCTCTTGATGAAACCCACATCGCGCGAGTTTTCTAGGAATTTTGTGCACACTTCCACTCGGCAATTTGCTTCAGCTGGCGTCAGTTCACGAGGGAAAATGCGGCAGCTTCTGTAGACCTTGCCGAGGTCCTGAAGGTGACGAATCACGGTGGTCTGTGTTATTCCCAGCTCGCCTGATAATCTCCGAGAGAGGTGGTTGTCGGATTTTCTTCTACGGCCTGGCTCACGGCCTCCGAATCCACGGTTTGCGGCATACCTGACGTTAGCTGATCGCCGAGTTTTCCGTTACCTGAACTTGAATTTCTTGAAGCATTTGATTGTGGTGCTGTAGTCGACGGAACTTTCCCCTTTTGCATGACAAATGTTTCGTGTTGCTTGAGCAGCGTTATGGTCGAGTTCAAACTCCTAAAGCAAAAGTCCCTTAATTAGCTGGTTGTAGCTGCTCATCTTTTAGGCATCCCAAACACAGACAGAACGATGTCATGCAATGCTGTTCACGACAACACTACCCGTTTATATCATTTTCGACTGACTGAAGTGTGCGACTTGAAGTAGTTTAAACAAGTGACATACCCACAGCAGCACATGCGTTTATACAAATATTACAAAACTTTCGACTCATTCTCTGTAGTAAGGTTAATGAAACACAGCAGGTATAAAATAGCGATGCATTGCCATTCACAGTAGGCCGAAACTCGGTTGGAAGAGCTCGAGTATGAAGCAGTCTTGGCAACTTTCCTCTTCAGCCTTCACGAGAGGGGAGCAGGAAGATAGCACAGCGTTGGGAAATGCTCATACGTCGCTTCCAACTTCTTTGGAATAGATTCATACAGCCTTTGAATAGTCTCCAGTAGAATGTTGTATCATTCGTTGATCAGAACATCAGACAGTTGCTTCAGAGGTGTTAGAGAAGAGAATCTGCTTGTCACTCTGCTCTCTAAAACTGCCCATAGCGGTTTGATGATATTCCAGTCAGGTGATTGAGCTAGCCAAGGAAAGATATTGAAGCTTATCTTTGTGCTCCTCCTGCTAAGACTGAACTGTTCTGGTTCTGTGTATGGGGACATGATCATCTTGGGAAATGGCGCCATTGTTAGAAACAGCATTTAGGCCACAAGGTGCACCTGGTTATCTAGAATCTCCAAGAATTATCTAGCAGTAACTCTACCATGTAGGGTAATGATGGGACCAGCCGAATACCAAGATATGGCCATCCGAATCACCACAGATCCACAATCATGTTTGAAAGTCGAAACCAGATATTCGGAATTGTACTCTTCCTTGAGAGTTCTTCATACATAAACCCTACCTACTGTTGCGAATAATGTAAATGAGGACTCATCGAACCATATCACAAGTTTTCAGTCATCAGCTGTCCAGGTTTTATGCTCATGACACCATCTTTTTCGCATTGTACCGTTTGTTTCTGCGAATAACGGTTTACAATTGCAGTTGTTCGATGGATGCTAGCTTTGTGGAGATATCTGCCGACTGGCTTTGTGGAATCAAGGTTTTCAAGGTGGATACTGAGTTATGCTATAACTTTTTGTGCAGTAGTGGTGTGTTGTTTGAACACAATGCTTGTTAAATGTCCGACGTTCCCTCTCATTCAATCGTAGTTTTCGCTCAATGTTCTTCGCCGATTTAGTCTTGCCATGATTTTACGTACGCAGTGGAGACTGTTGCTCTTAAAATAACAAACAATTTGACTGTTATGGTTGTAAAGCTCCTGATGAACGGGCTTCCATGATTTATCCTCTTCGGAAGTCTGACAGGTCACCCGTGTCACTCCCTCAGCGACATGGCAGAGCGTGTTACCCTGTTGGCAGACACCATCGCCACCAGGATAAACGTCCAACATGAAGGGATGCATGTGGTCAGCGAGAATGGGCAGGTAGCCATTGGCGTTCAGGGACCTATCCAGTGGTAGCAGGAAACATCCGCCTGGTATACAAACTGCCATCTCCGGCCTGTACTTGGCAGGCAAACGTGTCCCGGTGTTCGTTCTCGTGTGTCTTATGCCGTATCAGCCGCTGTCCGTCACTTCGGTGGAGTAGAAACCTCGATTCTTCCTCAACCTTTTCCCACTATTCCACTGTCCAATGACGGTAGTCTCATGCGAACTGCAGGCGTCGTTGCCGATGGACCGGGGTTAACATGGGCGCTTTGACGCAATGTCGACTCCTGAGACCCATGCGTAACAGGGTTTGCTCTACTGTTAGCGAAGACACGTATCTGGGTGCCTCAACGTTCATTTGCGTGCTCAATTGCTGCACTGTTGTGCGTGAATTGTCCTTTACCATTCGACAGAGGCGACGTTCTCCTCTGGGTTTGATGGCCTTTGAGGCTCCATAGTTATGACGTCGGGAGGTACTCGGTGTTCCAGCAGTGTATTCTTAGTGCACGCTTAGTACAGCACCTCACGAACAGCCCACGAAATCAGCTGTTCCAGAGATGCTTCCAACCTTGGCGCGGTAGCTGATGATCATTCCTTTTTTGAACGTGCGTCAAATCACTACCTCTGCCCATTGTACCCACGTAATGCACTATGGCTTATCTGTCTTGGCTGGCCGCTTATACCCCCACGTGGTCGACCTTGTCATATGCACTCTGCGACGCGCCTGAGCGGATACGATCAACGCTTTCTCAAGAGCACTGGAATAGTTTTTCAATATTGTACATAGAAAGTAATGCGCTGAATCATGTCAATTATGATGAAGTCGCAGACACTTTTGCTGCAATTAAAGCCAAGAGGAATTTCTTATAAATATGATACTAGGTTTGTAAGTAAATGAAATAGTGTTTCTCTTTGTAGCAATACAGAATAACAATAGAATTATTTGATGATGATGAAATTGATTATAGTTAATTTAACAATTGTAGTAAATATACCCGGAACCCGGATGTGTCTCAAAACGAGGGGCCCCCAAAAGGTTCAGTAAGACTGGCACCCCTACAGCATAAATCCGCCCCTGTTTCTGATTATTAAAGAATGATTACAGTGTATCTGAAAGCGTATGTTGTAAACTATTCCCCTGCCATCTTATTTTCTTATTTCCGCCTCTTCAGATTACCTCATAGTAACGAAAAAAAAAATACCGAGACTTGATGACACGAACCGATGAACACTAATAAGAATTGTGCCCAAACAACACAGCATTACTGCAGCAAAAGCGACAGCACAACTCAATATCTACCTCGAAGGACTGTTCTTCGCCGATGAAGTCTTGCCATGCTTTGTAAACGCAGTCATGGCAGAGGAGATTGTTGTCCTTGAAACACCGAACACTTTGGCTGTTATGTTTGCAAATGGTTCTGCTAAACAGGTTCCCACAATTTGCCCTCTTTGGAAGTCTGACAGATCACCCATTTTACCGACTGGTCGTGCGAACCACTTCTGAGCACAATTTATTACTGTACATTTGCATACAATCTAGAGAATGAATATATACAAAGATACACAAAAGATATTAACAACAACGGTTTTTTTTTTCGATGTAGCCTGCACGAATAATATTAACCCCTATAATAAAGAAATTGCTTTACATCACTTCATGACTTCTCTTTTCGACAGACAGTTGCAATGCAAATGATGGTTGAAATAACGAATCAGAATAGTTGACATTTGTTTTTTTTTAATTGGAGGTTTAACGACCACCGTGAGCAACTCAATGGGCTATAAGCAGTCGCCCGTCCCTAATTTAGAGTCACTGGTTCCAGGGTAGGGAGAGAGCCAGTGTCGTGAGACAAACACAACATCCATGCCTCACCGGGATTCGAACCCGGACCCCTTTCGGACGAATGATCAGAGGCCTACGCTTAGGCCAGTGCGCCACCGGGACGGCTGACGTCTGGTTGTACTGGTGATATATGGAACAAACGGGGAAAAACAGAGGAACCCCAGCAGCTCTGTTTCTGACCTATATTCTTAAATTCAGCGAGACAAGAAAATTTAAATAGAGCATTAGGGATTGATATTAATTAATGCATTTAATATCATGGAAATCTCTGACACAAATCATGCTAACTTAGTGAGGAGCAGAATCTCCATCGCTACTATGGGAGATTGAATTACTCCACCGGTTCCCGCAGAGCATAATTAATTAACTAATTGTTTGGAAAGGGCCTAGAATTTAAGCTACACATTCGCACAGTTCTTCATTTCGGCTGTCTGTCAGAAAATGCGGCTCTGTGTTTAAAAACCCTACTGTAATAGCATGTGCCCTCGATCAAGTGCAAATATCATTTAGCATGCGTCCATGACGTGATAGCAGCGGGAAAGTGTGATCTCTGAGAGAGGCATCAATTACTCATGGAATAACCAGTGACCAGTATCTCATGAAGTACGCGAAGGTATGGTTTTCTTCATTTACGACCGTTCATTGTGAGAGCAAGCCGGGGAGCGAGTTGGTGTGCATTCGGACTGGGTTTTTTCTGCACCGCGCAGGTGTTGATTGACGGTTGCGAACGCGAGAGAGTGATTCATTCCTCTCTCGCGTTTAAATACATGCCCAATTTTGGCAGAAAGTGTTTTGGTGCAGTCACGGCTTAGAAATAAAAACGCCGTTCTTGGGGAGAAGTCCCGTGTCGTCCACACAGCGACTTTAGCTGTGAGATTTTGCAGATGCCTCGTCGTGGATTTCTCGATCCTTGGAGAGGCCAAAGCCTGCGCTCCCGGCGTTTCTAAGTAGATCGCTAGAGTGGGACAGCCCCAGGGTTCCCACTCAACACTTAGAAAAATGTTTGCTAGCTTCTCTCTCACACAGAGATACCTAATTCTGAAAAGGAAGGAGAGTCCCTAAGACAGTCAAAGAATTAGCTATCCAGGTAAAAAGATTGTCGGCGAATTCGGCAGCTAAGGGATTTGCAACCCACCAACACCCGGACCTTCTCAGCAAGACAGGAAGTCTCTTACCGGACCCTCAAAGACCCCTTCGAAAAATAACGGGACCCCGTGACTACCTGTGTTGAGTCTCCTGATGAGTTTGTTGAACTAATTAGTCGGTTTGTGGTGGAGGGGGAGTACATCCTTGATGACTCTTCCAAACTCGCGCACAGAACAGCAGCCGGCAGGTTAAAGGCAGTGCTGGCTAAAATTACTGATGCCTGTGTCAAACAGAGCATTAGGGCTGCAGCTCTCCAGGGTAGGCTGCAGCAGGAAGAGATAGACAGGGAAGAGCGGAATAGCTCTGTCCCAGAGGTGTCTTCCTATGCCGCAGCGGCTAGGTAAGGGGCAAGGAGAGCGCCAGGGCCGGTGCCTGCCCCAAAATAGAAGAAGAGTGATGGAGGACAAGGGGCACGTACTCTTGGTCTACGCCACTGATGAGAAAATGTCATCAGATGATATTAAGAAGAACCTTCAATCAGCAGTGAACCCGTATAAGCTACAGATTGGGGCCAAAAGTGTCAGAAAAGTTAGAAAGGGTGGGGTGGCGGTCGAGTGTTTTAAGTCAGAGGACCTCGTCCGTCTAGAGCGCAGTCCCCTGACACGAGAATGCACCCTCCCCAAAAACCCACAGAAGCGACTCCCGAGTCTTATCGTCTATGGCGTTGAGTGAGATATTTACCAAGAAGACTTCACCCACTTCAAAGAGTAGAACCCCGACCTCGACAGCGGCATTTCGGCGAAGTTCGCTGTAAAGGCCAAGTGGGCAAGCCCCACTGGGTTGTGGAGGCCGAACCCCAGGCCTTTAAAATGCTGGTAAAGCGAGGTAGACGTAACTTGGGATGATCTTTCAGGCGCTAAAAGGAATTTTTGCGGTAATTCCGCTGCAATGGCTTCGGCCATTTCAAAAACAGCTGCAAGAAAACAGAAGACAATTGCGGAAAGTGCGGTGAGGTGGGTCGCCGCCATGAAAATTGCTCTTCAGCACCCAAATGCAGCAACTGCTCGGCTGCTAATTCCAAATATAAGCTAAAATGGTCATGTCGCACTCTAGTTTTAGCAAGACGTGCCCAACTCTCGTGAGAGAATTGGAGCAGCAGAAAAGCCGAGTTAATTATGGTCAATCGGCTTCGTGCAGGTATAAGGGTACTTCAACTGAACGCCTATCATGCGAGATCCGCAACAGGGCAGATTCTTAAGATTGCCAGTTAAGTCACTCTGAATATCCTGCTCCCGTAGGAACCCTACCACTTCCATGGTAGGGCAGCGGGGTTTCCCAACTCCTCATGCAGGTATCACTCTAAATGCGAGAAACCAATGACGGCCAGAGTCATTCTTGACCTACACCTTGGAGTCCTGGAGCTTGAATGCACACCCAATGTGGTGGCATTGAGCATAGAGAGGGGTACGGGGAAAATCCTGTTAATTAACGCATATTTCTCGCCTTCAGGTGCTATCTCGGACGTGCTAGACCCCATCTCGCTGCTGCTGGAGTCCCACCCTCAGCATGAGACAATCATTGCGAGATATTTTAATGCAAAAAGTCCCCTCTGGGGTGACCAGACCGAAGCTGAGCGAGGTAGTGAACTTCTGGACTTTGTCATATGGTCAGATCTGACAACCCGGGCGATGGCGACCGTGTCCCCACGTTCCAAGGTGCTCCTGGGACGTTGTACATCAACCTTACCCTCACGAGAACATCGGTCCTCTCTTTCCTCCGGGACTGGCAGGTTCTGGACGATGTGAGCTGCAGCGACCATCTTGCTATATCCTTCAGGATAGGTTTTGAGAAAACTGGGAAGAAACCCAGACCGAGGTTCACCGCCCAGAACCTCAACTGTCGCATCTCAAAAGCCGACTAACAGATCTGCTTGGAGCCAGGAGTGCAGCAGATCTAGATGAGGTAGACGATTTGAATGAATGCTTCAATCGTCTAACAAATGAAATTGTAACTATTTGTGAAGGATTCAGGAAAGTGGGTGGCCGGGCAAGACCACTGCTTTCCCGGTGGTCGGAAAACTTGAGCCTTCTGCGAGGGAAGGCCAGGCGGAGCAGGAGGAGAATGCAACGAGAGAGGTTTGACCAGGACAGGAGGGAACGCCTGAAAAAGGAATTTAACCTCTCAGTCGCTACTTACAGAAGAGCAATGATTGCATCGAAGGGAAAGTACTGGAAGCAGCTATGCAAGACTTCCCCGTCGGTAATCCATTCGGGATGCCGTACACGGTAGCAAAGTACTTCATCACCGGCCCACTGTTGTTAGCCTCAGTCAGAACACAGGGTGGCACGAAAACCGCACTTTGCAGGACACAGTGGATGCGCTGTTGCGCTACCACTTCCCGGCCGATGAGGAGTCGGGTGACTCGCCCGATCAAAGATCGATTTAAGAAAGCTGCAGAAACCCATCAGACGTAGATGACGACCCGCCGTTCACGGAGGCAGGGATAGGTGCTGCGATTAACAGCCTTGACACGGGTAAGGCACCAGGAAAAGACGGGTTGGGCCTAGTTGTGATCCGCGAGGTTTTTCCTGCCGACCCGAGGTATTTCGTTGCCCTTTTGAACAAATGCCTAGAAAGTGGATGCTTCCCTTTAAAGTAAAAGATAGCGCTGCACGTCCTCTTCAGTAATGTAAATAAGAGCTATAACGAAGTAAATTTCTCCGTCATTTTTATCCGCGCCAGGATTCGAACCCGGGTCCCCTCATTCCGGAATAAGTTGCTCTACCAATTGAGCTACGCGGACGTTTGTTCTGATTGCTATGTGCCTTTATGTCGTGTGCGTCCTGCTGGCAGGTACGTAACATCTCCCCCCGCCCCCGAAAGAGGGCCGGGGTCATGGCCCACGGGTCAGCCGTGACCATGAATCGTTGCAGGCAGCCATCCACTGTAGAACGTGCACTTGAGAACTCCCAGTCAATCTGGTGTGTGGAATGCAACGTCACACACATTTATTTTTCGAAGCGCTGGAGAAGGGATTCTCTGATTTTTCCTATCTCGCGGTGTGGAAAGAACATCACACCATTGCGAGATTTTGAACGGTCGGTTCATCCGGATAGTTCGGGTGCCATTATAACGAAGTAAATTTCTCCGTCATTTTTATCCGCGCCTGGATTCGAACCCGGGTCCCCTCATTCCGGAATAAGTTGCTCTATCATTTGAGCTACGCGGACGTTTGTTCTGATTGCTATGTGCCTTTATGTCGTGTGCGTCCTGCTGGCAGGTACCTCACAGAGCCGAGCAGATCCCACGGCGTACAGGCCGATTTGCCTGCTCTCCGCATGAAGTAAGGTGCTGAAAATTGTCCTCGTGATCCGAGCAACCCATTACCTGGTCGGTCAAGGTATAAGCTCTCCAGCCGCCAATTCGGATTCACACCGGAGCTGTGTACTAGCCAAGTGCTAGTCAATCTTACTCAACAGGTAAAGATGATTCGAGCACAGGGACTGCGCACCTGTCTCGTGTCCTTGGATGTTCGGGGCGTTTTCAACAGAGTCTGGTGGCCACTGGTGTTGGACCGTCTGAAAAGGCTTGGCATTCCCAGGAATCTGTTCCTGCTTATCAGCGATTTTCTCTCAAACATGAGGGTAGAGTTCGAAGTAGGTCGCTCTTCCTCTGGAATACGGGGTGCAAATGCAGGCCTATGCCGATTATCTCGTGCTTATAGTGTCTGCATCGGGAAGATACATGATCGAGCTAAAGATACACACCGCTCTTTCACAGCTTGATAGTTGCAGCAAGAAGTGTAAGCTGTGCTTTGCTCCCGAAAAGATGACACTTCTTCTTATTGATAAAAAGGGGGAATTGGAAACACACACCTCCTAAGTGTCGCTTCAATGGGTGCACCATTAAGGCGGTGAGAGAGATGCGGCACCCAGGTGTCATCCTAGATGCTAAGCTGTCGGGACTTCCTCACCTCCGATACTTGAAAGACGAGTGCACCAGTATCCTTAAAAGGATTAATGGCATGCGGCTGACTGGGCCAGCCAAGAAGGTGCTCTGCATGCGAGGGGTAGAGCGTATCTTAACATACGCGTGTTATCACGGTGATCACTGGAGGGAATGGAACGCAAAAGCAGCGAACCGGGCAAGGACAGAAGAACGAGCAAGGTGCAGGAGATCTCAGGAACTACTGCTCCTCCTGGGCGGAGTGACACAATTATGACGCTTCCACCGGTTATCTGTACCGTACCATGAGACGTAGTTCTACGTAAAAAAAAATGTTGGGCTGTGTTATATGAGAAAATGGGGTACAATGCATGAAACGCGTTACCCATTTTTGCAATAGAGCATGGCGGGTTCCCCAGGAGGCCTGTCTCCGTATTAAAAAGTTTCACAACACATGCTTTTTAATTTTCCAACACAAACGTGGCCTCGTCTTACGGGTCTTGGGAATTCACTCCATTTCACAATCTGGATTACAGATCAGAGGGATTGTAGCTGATCTTATTTTTCGTGAATTTGGCACACAAAAAACAAGACATCTTGTTGACTAGAAAAATTTAAATTGATTTGGCACTTGAAAAACGCATAAACGAAGTTCCACTGAAAACTGCACAAGAATTTCGGTTAGTGGATTTTAATGGCACAAGGGCCATGTTTGGCTAAAGAGCGCCGAAGAATTCCGTAATAATTCTTACGGCCAACGATAACTCGTGGCTCTCGTGCTGTGATCCACTGTCGTACTCGCCGATCGATTTGAGTCGAAGGTTACGTCAGGGTTGCTGTGCCTGCGAGCGCTTGCCTACGCATGATGACATCAGGAGTAAATCCGAAAAGAGTCCGCAGGCCTTCTCTTTCAAATGTTACATTTCGGTGATTTGTGGCAACCTACCAATTTTTCTCCACCATTCACCATCGTGTAAACTGAACGTGTTTCTGGAGTCGTGATGATGCAATTGACAATTTCGAAGTGGCAAATTTTAAAAATTGGAAGCATTTATTTTATTAATTATCTTATTTTCAAAGTGACTGAAGTATATCGGTATTCCTATGTAGAATTTTATTAATTGTACTTTAACTAGATACATCACAAATTATTGTTAACACATCGACATTAATTTTCATTTCCGTTTCAGCGTGACAGACACTCGTTGGGGAATGTTACATAATCAGTAGAATCACCGAGGTCTCACCCTTTCCGATTCGTTATTTCGGCCATTACTTTTGTTATAACAATCGGAAAGGCGCGTTTTAAAAGATGACAATTAAATTTTGCCACGCATTCATTACCTTAGTAGCGACTTAGTAATTCTAGTAATAAGTCTCAGATATCATGGTTCGAGAAGATTGACTCAACCCTATGAACAGCTTAGGTCGCCCTAGTTACGAGCCTCTGTCCCTAAAACTGATTCAAGTTCCATACTCTGATGTTAGGGAATCAGCACGAGTCTTATTCCCTAAAATCAATCGAAACACAATCGAATTCTGCTATTGGTAACGAATTATGCTATTGGTAACGAATTCTGCTATTGGTAACGAATTCTGCTATGTTTGCTGCACGTACTTGAACTCTTTGCTCCGAGTTTCGATTTTTGTTTTATACAAGCTACGTAAGAATGTGCTTGGCCACAAACTACGCACTTGTGTAGTCACTGAATAGAGAGGGTAATGTTCCAGCTATTGTCCAACATGAATCCAAGAAAATTACCGGAAAACTAGCAACGCAAATTTCAGCCTTTCTCGTAAAAATTTTCTGAAGAAAAAATCACTGAATCACATAATGAATATGTTTGATGAAAAGCGGAAAATCAACAGATTTTCATACTTTTGCATCGGTCTTACATAATTTGTGTATAACGTTTAATCATTCATCAGATAAACCCTTACATCACAAAATGTTTCAAGTCACATTCTAAACACTTTCTGTAAGGAAGCATTGGAAATAATTGATAACATTTCAAAATTTTGCTAAATGAGGTAACTTGTGTGCTAAATCTCTGGTCTCGTTAGGTAGTTCTTAAAAATAGTAGTTGGTGTACTGTGGCATGATAAGTAATAAAAATTAGTATATACAGAACAGTAGAGAACTAAGAAAAGCGAGATTTAATTTTTCACTAGGCCTATCAGAAATCAGAACATGAAACTGGCTTGAATTTTTCGGGGAAAGATGTGATTTTAAGATTTAACGAAAAGTTGGGACGACTCTAACAGCTTCGACTCAAAATTTAGAATATTGATTAAAGAATTTTACTAAGTGTTAATATATAAATCATTCAGCTGATATTGCCATCAAAAATAGTATTATTTTACAGGAGAAAAAAAAAGCAAAGAACCATTGAATTAATTTTCCATTTTGAAGCAGTTGGTGCTCAGCATTAATTTGTAAAGTGAAATCTCTTGGTTTACTTCAGGTTGAAACAAAACATGCCCTTCCCTGAGTTGATAAACAATAACTAGTTTCCTTCTCTACTACTAATTCTGTTCACAACGTACTTTCCAAAATCTGTAATATTAGGTTATGTGATGGCAATCTATTGCTCGATGATCTGGAGCTTTAACCAAAAACATGAGCTTTCTGATCTTTGTCTTTCTACTTTAGAGAGGTACTACGTTCATTGACCACTAAATATGTCTTACGGCGAACGACAGAATTCACTTTACTCAGAATTCACTGACATTCAAATGACAAATTTTATCAAATAGCATGTTAACGAATTTCAACTGGTAAAATTTTGTATTTAAGTTTTTTAGTACCGCAGCAGCATGAAACCCAATTTAAATTCATTGTCACTAAAACCACCCTAACAGCAGTGTCTTCCTAGAAAGCATCTATCTACGACATGAACTAATTAGTATTATGCTATACGGGTTCACCCAACCACCAGACTACTGCAAAGATGCTTGCCGCTTCATCGATGTTACATTTTTATCTCTACATTCTGTTTAACAAAGTTCGATTTCGTTCTGTAAGGATTAAGGCTCCATTTTTTGCACTTTAAGCTAATATAGGACGAAACAACTGGTTCTACAATTCCTATTTGATGTAGACAGAAGAAAAATTGTAACTTCAAAGGCCTACGGCAGTGTTCAAAGTACGCCTTAGGAAAGATAATCAGGAAGACTTGAGTGATTATGAATTAACTCACCAACATATTGTCACCAGAGCATCCCTAACAGCACTGCCTTCTGTGAAGTCATTGCTCTTGAGGAAGTTTTGACATCTACCTAGGACAAGGACTGAGTGGTATTGTGTTGCTCGGGTTACGAGGTATGACGCATTTATTTGTTTCCTCTTCATTGTTGGCCATTTTCATTAACAGTTCTTTGTTAACAAACTGCATTGTTGCTGAACCCCTAATTCAGAAAAGCAATTGTTACATTTTTAAACTCGCCAACAAAGGTTTTACATTGTCGTGCTTCAACAAAAGCTATTATTCACTGTTCACTAGACTTGTTGCAGTGTTTTTCTGCTGAACTGCCCGACAAAACTCTGACACAACCCTAGTGAATTAGCACGAATTTAGATGTAGAATCCTCAAACAATAAACCACAGCAATTCTTGGATAAACGTCAAACTTTTGCTTCATTGTATCAGTGTGGTTGAATATTTTTTGACGTAGAACTACATCTTATGGTACGATACAGATTAGCGGCGGACGCGACATAATTGTGTGACCGATTTCAACTCGCAATAACTCCGGGGTTATCAGTGGCGTGTCAATGGCGCTAGTGTCGTTTAATAGCGCATAGATGACATTTAGTGACAATTATAAGTGGTGGGGTCGGCGGATCAATGGCAGTTCGTGACAGAGCGCCGAAGTGGATGGTCATTTTTGTGCTCTGCCCCTCGAGTATACTTTGTTTCCGTTTTCAATACTTCTGCCCTAAAAGTGATTGAACATTGATTTCTTGTCTGTAATTAACGTTAACATAGTGGTCTAGTCGTGTGAATTGAAAAAATTACAATTGCAACTGTTAACAATAAGAGTAGGCGAAAATGTTACTGTACTTTATTAATATTATTTTCGCAGATTTGCAGATTAGCCGGGGAAAAAATCAAAACACCACGAAAATGAGAAGGTGAGGGCATAACGGAGCTGCGGAAATTGTAAGGACTGGAATAACAAGAAATTTGTGGATCTGAGAAATGCCGAACGCTGCAAACTCTATCGCGATGCCAAACGAGCCCGTAAAAGTAAGCCCATCGCGAGCACCTCTAACGCACTGGTAGACACCGCGGAACCGGGGATAGAGATTCTAACTATGATTCTGACCTACACATGTAATACCACTGAAATAATAAATAAGCAACATTACCATCACCCACTGTGTGTTTTACGCACGATCTTATCATAGTCACAAGACAGGGCATACGTAGTTCTACGTTTAAACGTAGTTCTACGTCTAAACGTAGTTCTACGTTTAAACGTTTGCTACAGTTTTTTCAGAGGAAATTTATACTAAGGGCCTGGCTTTAGAAAAGTTTTATTTAAAACCAGAAACACGTATTTGTGGGTCTTTTAGCCGAGGCTAAAACCGCGAGTGCGTACCTAATTTCGTATGGTCGTACTCATGTGAGATTGCAGTGGGTGAGAGAGGATATCCTTGCCAGGTAAGTAAGAACAGCAACGATGAAAGAAGAAATTCATTGTATGCGAAATAAATATCTATTGCATTCAGGACTTGGGCTTGCAACCAATCAGAGAGC
Organism: Macrothele yani; assembly: GCA_039090855.1. Taxonomy (NCBI): domain Eukaryota; kingdom Metazoa; phylum Arthropoda; class Arachnida; order Araneae; family Macrothelidae; genus Macrothele; species Macrothele yani. The sequence continues at coordinate 136,304,052 of CM077001.1, forward strand.
CCGAGTCCGTTACCTTCGTCCCCCACCGTTTATTCTCATTCCGATTGCGGCCTTCGTTATATCCACTGAAAAACTTCTCAAAATGCGAAACAGAGTTGCATCAACCAATGGAAAGCTCGTTTTCTTTTGACAATGAGTACCTGCTATCTCGTCTAATTTTGCCGGTATCCTTTCTTCTTCCGTTGGAAAATTGTACGACTACATTTTCGTATATTTCTTTCCTTTCTGAAGCACTAACATGCTTCGAGGTAATTTAAGCAAACTGCAAAAGTGGAATAAAGAAATGGATGATACAAAATAATGTCTTTCCATTTCCTAAGTTTTACAGAAAAATCTGAATGTGTAAGCAACGATACACCAACCTTAACTTGAGTCGCTTAACATCGTCATTAAGTACGAAGGTTAAACGTACAAACTTATTACACATTTCGACGCTTCTATACATGGGTGGATTGAATCGACAAAATCAGGCCGCGAAATTTAGATTTGTAGTCCACTACAGCAAGGATTATAAGCCAACCCCTTTCCAATTCCTTCAGACCCCATAAAAAACCTAAACATTCCTCCAATTGAAGGGGTGTAACACACACAGGTATATACTGTATATATGTGCCTAAAAGAACTATATATATATATACATACTTTATTGCCATATTTTATTTGAGGTCAATGTACATAGCAGTCTTATGTATTTCAGAGTTTTTCTTGTATGAATTATTTTTATTTGTTTAAAGTCAGTCATTGCAAACATGAATGAACTATGGGTGCATCGCTTCATTTTAGTCTGTTACAGACTGTGCAGATATATCTCTGAATCATTTCGGCATGCACAAGTTTTGTGACGTTACTACTTGGTTGCTTTAGCGTTGGTTAGGGAAGCATTTAGACGAGAGAGATATAAATAACAAGTTTGCAAAATCATGCAATGCATTGATTATAATGCGCTTTCCAACATACCAGAAATCATTACTCAAGTTATCACTCAAGTTATGTGAATAATGGCTGTGGAATAAATTTCTGTCCTGTGCCCTGACCCTTAATCCCATATGGATAATATTCAACAGAACCGGTTCGGTATACCTCCGAAATAACATGATAAAGTTTTGTCGCAATCGAAGCATTTTTACGTAAGTTATGATGCATAAAGGCTATGTAATAAATCCCGCTCCTGTGTCCTAATCTTTGACCCCATTTCGCCCATTTTCAATAGAATTCGTCCTCATGCAGGCCCCTACAACATACGAACATTTCATCCAAATCGAAGCATTTTTGCGTAAGTTATGACGCATAATAGCGATGGAAGTTATTCCGCTCCTATGTCCTGACCTTTGACCCTATTTTGCCCATTTTCAATAGGGTTTGTGGCCAGGTGGTCCCCTAACACATACTACATACTAAAATTTCATCGAAATCGAACCTTTTTTACGTTAGTTATGACGCGTAAGAGCAGTGGAATGGATCCCGCTCCTATGTACTGACCTTTCACCCCATTTCGTTCACTTTAAATAAGGTTCCTTTCCAGGTGATACCCTACCAGATACTAAAATTTAATCGAAATCGAACGATTGTTACGCGAGTTATCGTGCGGACGGACATACGCACACAGCGCATGACGTAATGAAGCAGATGGGAATCGCCACCATCTGCTCGCAAAAGTATGACGTCATAACACTATAATAGGATCCACACACAACGTGTGACATAATGAGACAGATGGCGTGACCGCGAGCCAACATCTCAATCGCGAGATTGTGACGTCATAAGATTTCTAAGCATTGGAAACATTAATGGAACGACGCCATGACACCAAAAACGTTATAATTCGGGATGGTTATTTAACACACTAAACGAATTCTCCTAAAGTCGAGATCAAGCTAAATCAATTTCTAGTACCAAAAAACGGTAGGTTAACGACTTTCATCAAAATTCTTAGAGCCGTTTTCAAAATAAAATGTACATACATACATACAAGAATTGCTACTTTAAGGTGGACGTCAAGAAATTTTGCTTCCTATACTTCCAATGGAAAAACTTCTGTACCAATTTTCTTCACAATTAATGCGTTCCCAAGAATGAAAAATTGAACATCGATTAAAATAGCTTCATTTCATAACTTGGAATACTTAATATTTTCTAAACCATAACCGTAATAATATTCTCTAAACCATAACCGTAATTATGCAATCCAACATTTATTTGTCCACTGACGTCATCAAAGTACAGGTCGCGCCATCTTTTTTCTGGTTTCAACACCACCAAGGGAAACGTTATTGTTTTTTGATATAAGTATGCTTATGTTTTAGGAAATGTTAAGTATTCCAAGTTATAGTATGAAGTTATTTTAATCGATGTTCAAATTTCCACCCTTGGGAACACACTGATTGTAAAGGAAATGTGTACAAAAGGTTTTCCATTGAAAATATAGGAAGCAAAATTACTTGACGTCCACCTTAATAGTGTGGGATAAGGGCGATGGAATGGATCCCGATCCAATGTCCTGACCTTTGACTCCATTTGTCCCATTTTCAACAGAGTTCCTCTCCAGGTGGTCCCCTACCACATACTAAAATTTCTTCGAAATCGAACCATTTTTACGTACCTTATGACGCATAAGGGCAATGGAATGCATCCCGCTGCTATGTCCTGAACTTTGATTCCACTTCAACCATTTTCAATGGGATTCGTCTACAGGTGGTCCCCTACTACAAACTAAACTTTCATTGAAATCGAACCATATTTACGCAAGTTATGACGCATAAGGGCAATTCAATGGATCCCGCTCTTATGGCGTGACCTTTGACCCCACTTCACCCATTTTCAATAGGTTTCGTCCCCTGGTGGTCCCCTACCACATACTAAAATGTCATCGAAATCGAACCATTTTTACGTGAGTTATTGTGCCGACAGACGGACGGAAAAAGGTGGAGCATATACGCTTCTTCAACTTACGGTTGGAAAACGTAAAAAACAACTCCAAAACTAAATACCGCCTGTTGTTTTTGATAAAAAGATTCTTTGCTAGGCTATAACCATCTGATCTATTAAAAATTAAACAGTTATCCATTTCTGAGATTTTTAGAATTTTTTATCCTCGATTTAAATGCTTGTCCCAATAAAAAATTTCAGCCTTCGAAAAATTTCCATTTATCCAACACTCCCCCAAAGTTTTTCAACACCCCCGTCTCCCAGCCTTATATAATATTCCTAGATAAACCCCTACACTATAGGAATATACGTACGTATCTACCGATGAATGCCTCATAAATTCCCTCATGCAAATCATTTTGTTAGATCTTGGATAAAAGGAAAATGCGTTGAAATGTGCTAAGCATTGTAAAACAGATTCAGACCTAAACAAATTTTACTAAAATTTAGCGGTGAAAGAATTTTCTAAATTCGCCCGATATAATGTAGCATCAAGTCACGCTCAAAACTTTGTTTCGCACCTTACAATTGTCTTCAGAAAAATTTGCTTCTTATAAAAAAAAAGAAAGAAAGAAACTTCAGTCTCTTGAAAGTTACATTTTCAACAAATTTATTATAAAATTCATTCTGAAAGTTCAAACGTACACATGTACATGGCAATTTTTCTATGAAATTAATTTTAATATTTATTTGGCCACTGTTTGCCGACTGCGCAAAAGTATTGATATCTCCCTGAGCAAACGCCCTTTTTGACTCATATGAACCAGTTATGGTGAATCGTTATTTCTCTTAAGATCAATATGGGCATGTAATAATGTATGCAAAAGAGAAATCTTTGTCGTAATCATTCGAACTCCAACAACTCTTCACTTTCTTAAAACACTTCTCTCATTAAAAGAGGTGAAGCGCACTATCCCTCCGACTGAGTTTGTCTCACCACCCGTAAGTTTGAACTTATATTTATTTCAGTAATTACATATGGTAATCTGAGTTGATTAGATAAATCCCACAGTTTTATACTTTTATTCATTTGAGATTTTGTTCTACGAATTTAGCCCGGTTCTCGTTCGGATCAATTTCTGGATAAAATGTACTTCGTGCTTTTTGAATAATACATTTTTAGCAGTACGTCACTAATAAGTTTCATTCTTTTAATTTTTTTGTTGTTCCAAAAATTAGGTAAATGTGACTAATAATAATTGGCATATGTTTTTAACTTTTTACATTCCTTTTAGATTCAAAAATCTGAAATTTACATTGCAAAGGCAACGTAAATGTGAGGTGATCGCACAAGTTCTAAATATATATTTCTCTCAAAAGCCGTTAAGAGTAAGAAGTTAGTGATGAAACCTGACTTACACTAGTCCTTAACATATAAGAATTAACAGGTATGTATAAAAATAGGTGCAGTACTTACTTGATTTTTTCACATTTTCCTCTGTCATTCAACATGAGCCTTTTTTCTTTTTTTTTTTTCGCGCGATCTTGCAGTCCCCCACTTTTAAGGGTTTTTTTTTTTTTTTTAAGTTTTTCTCCGTTATTAATATATTCCAGGTTGATTATCACACTTCACCGAACACTTTCACTTCACGCTGGCTATTGCTTTTAAAATTCTAGTACCGTATCATGGGACATAAGGAACTGATTGCGCGGTATCCTCAGCATCGCCTTCTACATGCTCTTGTTCGAATACAGTGTTGGCTTTGCTCTTCTACCAAGGCAAAATGGGGAGCACTTCTTTGGATTCGGATGTCGGAATATCTCTAAGGGAGAATATCTTTGTGTTCTGTCAGTCTGTGGATAAGGGTAGGAGGGAGCATGATGGGCCATCGCAACAGGTAGTGGTGTTCCTTTTAAGATCACACAAGGGTAGGGCATACCAGACTCCAAGTCTAATGACCTATGTCTTCAGCTTGATTAACTTATAACAGCTCGCTTGGTTCGGGAGTGCTTTCCTCAAGCAAATACAGTCAGATAACCTTGCGTCCTTCCCGTCAGAGCAAACGCTCAACAAAGACAGAAGGAAATGCTTCTTTTCTTTTTCTTTTTTTTTTTTAAGGGAATAACTTTTCAGGCAGAAATAAAAGTAAAACCAAATAAACGATTATTTTCAATAATTTCCAAAATAATTATACACCCGTTCCCTAAAATTCAGGCAAACAAGAATTCAGAAGAGGGCCATTTCTTGAGTGGTCCACCGGAAAATGTCCCAGTATCCCGGTAGGCCAATCCGTCCATACTTCGATGTACTAAACAGATAAGATGTGTAGTATTTCAAACCTCCAAATCTGTTTTGTTGGCCATGTTTGTTATTTTGAAATGAAACTGTTAGCAACTGTTTGCCCTTTTCTAAAGAAAAAAAAAACGTCACCCCGGTGGCGCAGTGGTGTTAGCGATGGCTTCTGATCATTCATCCGAAATGGGTCCGGGTTCGACTGCCGGTGAGGCAGGGATATTGTGTTTGTCTTCTGGCACTGGCCCTCTACCTTCCCTGGAACCTGTGGCCCTAAATTTGGAACGGACGACTGCTTATGGCACACCGAGTTGCTTACGCTGGCCGTTAAACCTCCAAAAAAAAAAAGGAAAAACAAAAAAAAGAAATAGAAAAAAGTAGAGAAAATGCAAAACTTAAAAATTGAGAAAATTTCGTATTTAAACCAGTAAATACTAATAATCCGATTTTATTAGAGCAAAACAAAAATCAAAGGTTCCAAAATTTCCGACGTCAACCAAATCACTTTCACAAGGAAGATGGACATCCCGGAGGGTAAAGTCTTTCCGCCTGGTAGTTTCTAAATCATGGTCATCTCCCATAACTATTCTATTTGGAAAGCTTATGTGCTCTAAAAATTGTGATACAAAAAGCATAGAGTTTCCCGAAGAGAGCGTGAATTCACTCAAAGGAACATCCCACTTCTTTTGATTTCGTTAGGTTAAAATGTGAATTAAGTATTTTTTTTATTCTTCCCCCTGGATTAAGCAGTAAAATAATGTGCAAATTGTTCAAAGTTGCGGACGAACTGGGTTTGGATAAATGCGTGAGAGAACTAATACCTTGTGACATTAAACTCTGCGAATAAAAACCTATCCACGCAATATATGCAAAGACAATGCATATTATCTAAAATTCTTTTAATAACAATTCAAAAAGTCGTACTGAAGATTTTGATGTAGAAGCCTATATTTTCAGAATAAGTAACAGAAGAATAAAAAATAGTCACAGGATGAAATTCCGCTATATATATGACGTATATTTTTTGTTTGTTTTTTTAATTTTTACAAGCCGACACACAACTTTGCAACACGTCACTGAGCATTTGCAGAAACAAGAATGATGGACAGAAATCTCGAGTGTAATGAGCATGTTTTTTTTAATGTTTTCAAGCAGATATACAATTTTTCTAAGCGACATTTTAGGAACAGGAAAAATTCGTTTAAAAGAAAATGCATTTGAGCCCCTAGCGTGACTCTTATGACTTGAACAGAAATTGCCTGTTGTTGATAAATTAATTTTTTGTTTGCTTGAAGGTTTAACGAATACTATGAGCAGTTGACAGGGCTGTAAGCAGTTGCCCGTTCGGAATTTTTTTTATTGGAGGTCTAACGACCACCGAGAGCAACTCAATGGACTATAAGCAGTCGCCCGTCCCTAATTTAGGGCCACTGGTTCCATGGAAGGACGAGAGCCAGTGCCGTAAGACAAACACAACATCCATGCCTCACCGGGATTCGAACCCGGACCCCTTTCGGACGAATGATCAAAGGCCATCGCTTAGACCACTGCGCCACCGGGTCGGCCCGGTGGTCCTAGCTGCTTATTTTGAAGCAACTTACGTTTTGTCAAAACTAAGCTGGGCAGAGGCATTTGCAAAACGTTTTTTTTTTTTTTTTCGAATGCGAAGTTGTATACATGTTCATGGAGATTATTTTTGAAAATCGTAATTACTCGTGAATAAATATGTATTTTTATAAACAGCTAAAATCTTTCGGCATGCCCCTCGTACAATCAGTGGTCTCAATATACCAACGTCTGAGTGAACTTTTGGATGGAGACGCACCAATAAATTCTTCTGAACGAAATTTGTGTTTTCATTCTCATTATTTTCAGATGCACTTTTAACTAAAGTTCGGTCAGGTGAAAGTAAGAACTAGTTGATGACCATAACCTGCCCTTTCCAAAGCAGACTGCACAGGGATTGATTGAAATATCTATGTAGACTATGTGACGGCTTTGCGCGAGCAATCCTTCCAGGATCCGGCAGTCTTTGACCAGGACAGGATCGGTACAGAGACCCGCAGCTAGCTACTGCCCCCGTGAGGCCGACACCTCCCACCTCTCCGTCATTGCCCGTTTGTGCGAGCCATTAGGCAGGGGATAGAAAATTCCTCTGCTTCTGGTAGGGAGATCTGATCGCTAGCGCGAATTGATTGGTGCATAAGCCCTTTATTAAGAAGAAAAGATAGATACATGCACATACACTGCTAGCCACCCAAAATGCAACACCAAGAAGGAAGCATCCGATTGGCCTGAAATTCGCAGCATCCGTCGCCCGCGAGAGGACATGCAAACGATTAGCATTGCAGGGCATATGCAAATCATGTGCGCCTGGCACGCCACCGAGAAGCACTATAAGAAGGGTGCACGGAAGGCGGGGTGTAAGGAGTGGAAGTGTGTTGTGCTGCCGGACCTGGGCATGAGAAGCTTCCGTATGCCTCGTCGCAGAATACGGCAGTCATTCCAGCAGGTTTTGGAGTTCGACAGAGGACGAATAGTGGCTTATCGCGAAAGCGGTTTATCGTACCGAAACATCGGCGCCCGTGTGGGACGACATCCAGCCACAGTGAGGTGAGTATGGATTCGCTGGGTGCAGGATGGACGGACGGACTGACGTAAGCGATTGCCGCAGCCGTGGCACACCACCGGACGAGAGGACCGGCATGTTGTGCGGCGGGCATTGACGGCTCGCACCGCCACATCGCGAACAATAGCGCAGGAATTATCGTGTGTTGCGCAACAACCTGTGTCAGCACGTACCGTTCGACGTCGTCTGCAGGAGCGGGGACTTGTCGCACTGCGCCCATTGCTCCGATTACCATTGACGTTACACCACCGGCAAGTGCGATGGCAGTAGGCCGTTGAACGCCGCACCTGGACTACGGAATGGCACGACATTGTCTTCTCCGACGAATCACACTTCTTCCTGCAACACCACGATGGTCGGATCTGCGTGTGGCGAACTGTATGACGCCTGCATTATGCATCGCCATACAGGTCCGCCGCCTGGCGTTATGGTTTAGGGCGCAAATGGATATGACACCCGCACCCCTCTGGTACGCATCGCCGGTACACTCAACAGCCACCGCTACATCTCCGACGTTTTTCAGCCTGTAGTTCTCCCTTACCTGCAGGGCCTGCCAGCGGCCACGTTTCAACAGGATAACGCGCGCCCACACATGGCACGCATCGTGCAGCAATTCTTCACGGCCCGCCGCGTGTCACGGCTGCAGTGGCTCACCTGTTCTCCCGATATGTCGCCAATCGAACACGTCTGGTCGCTGATCGGCAACCGAGTGGCCCGGCAAGCACCACCCGCGGCTACGCCTGATGAACTGTGGCAACGTATGGAAGCAGCCTGGACCGACATACCCCAAACCCACATCCAAAGCCTCGTTCGTTCGATGCGGCGGAATGCAGCGGCCGTTATTCCCAGCCATGGGGGCCACACGAACTATTGATTTGTGCGTATTACGCAAGTCGCACGGGCCTGTAAGCTTAATCGTTTCATCTTTGCATCTATTGTTATGTGCCCAGCAAATCTGGCTTTGCTATCTCGTGACCTTCTTGGTGTTGCATTTTGGGTGGTCATCAGTGTATATACACTGAAGGTCTCATTTAGCGGGAAATGAATCCTTTATTCAATGAGCCCTCTCACAGAGAAATGAAACTATTTACAAGATATTTACACTGCCGCAGGACTAGGACCTGTGCTGCGGTGATAATGACTCTGTGCCGGATTCTATCGGATACTCTTCTATGCTGTCTTCTGTCTTCTGCGGTTACCCCTTGATTAGGCAAACGACTTTCGCTCCACGAGATGCTTGACCAGCTCGATAAGCCCCTGTCTCGCTCTTGGGTGTGCAAGAGGGATCAAGAAGTCTCTCGTTTCGCCAATTCTGACGCCAAAGTTTGTCTTTTTCCCCAAAGGGAAACACATTCAAGAATCATGTGTGTGACATCTGCGACCTGGGCACCGCAGCCGCACACTCGTTCCCGTACCGCAAAACGCTGGAAGTACTCCGGCGAGGCGCCATGGCCGGTGAGTACCTGGTTTAGTAACCCATCACTCTCAATGCGCCTAACCGAGATTAGGGGAAGAATACAGTTAGTTTTTCTGCCTGTATCCTCTTCATCCCATTGGAGTTGCCACTCCACCAGTGTGACTTTTTCAGCTGTGTCCATACACTTTGCAGCTGCGTTAGCAGCTGGAAATCTGTATCCTCTTTCCCAACTGCTTCCGTCGCTGGCTGGTCTGCACGTTCATTTTCAGCGGTTCCGACATGGCTTCGGATCCAATGGAAAGGAAACACAGTATTTTCTGCTGTCTTAAGCAAAGATTCTATCTCTCTGACAAGCGGAGTTTTACTCCCGAAAGGACCAAGCGCCTTTTAGGCCGCTTTGCTGTCGGAGAAGATACTTGCAGCCCCTTTTCTGCGACTGGAGAGACCCAATTGCAGCGCTTCTATGACCGCCAACAACTCTGCTTGAAACACAGAGGAGTTGGGCAATTTTTTCCTACGTTCCGCGTAGGTCTCGTTGCCATCCGAGAACTCGCAGAACCCTGCACCAAAGCGTCCATCTATCTTGGAGCCATCCATAAACAGCTCCCTCCCCTTCCCCGTGGGTTGAGCCTTGTCCTATGTGGGGTTCATTGGCCGGGTGGCACGCCCAGTCAATTCTAAACAGTTCTACCACCGACGACAGGAACTGGTGTCCGAGTAGAATCACATCATTCCCAAAGAGGGTCTGCATCGCTGCTTTCCTCGCTACCACTAAGTCCGCCGGTTCACACCCAGCTGGCACTTGCAGCGTTGCTGTTGAGGTAGTGTGGAAACACCTAGCAATTTCCAATAGCGCTCTGCGTTGAATTTGGTTCCGACCATTGGGCATTCCAATGGTGTCCGACCATCAGACGGAACACGCGTAGGTTAGGATACCCTCTACCCCTCGCTTATAGAGCATCTCTTGGGCTGGCCCAATCAGACGCATGCCATTAATCCTTTTAAAGATCCTGGTGCACTTGTCTTTCAAGTATCGGAGGTGAGGGAGTCCCGACAGCTTAGCATCTAGGATGACACCTAGGTACCGCATCAACCTCACCGCCTTAATGGTGTACCCATTGAAGCGACACTTAGGGGAGGGGGTTCAAATTCTCCCTTTTAGCAATAAGAAGAAGTATCGTCTTTTTGGAAGCGAAGCAGAGCTTACACTCCTTGTTCAATCTATCAAGCTGTGAAAGAGCGGTGTGTATCTTTCGCTGGACCATGTGTCTTCCCGATTCAGACACTATGTGCACGAGATCGTCCGCATAGGCCTGCATTTGCACCCCGTCTCATAGAGGAAGAGCGAGTGCCGTATCCACAAATACATTCCACCACAAAGGGCCCGAGAAAGAGCCCTGCTGGCACCCCTTTGTGGAGTCTCGCCTAAAAGTCTTATCACCAACCTCGAACTCTTCCCTCCTGTTTGAGAGAAAATTGCTGATAAGCAGGAACAGATTCCTGGCGATGCAAGCTTTTTCAGACGGTCCAACACCGGTGGCCAGCAGACTCTGTTGAACGCGCCCCGGACAACCAAGGACACGAGGCAGGTGTACAGTCCCTGTGCTTGATTCATCTTTACCTGCTGGATAAGATTGACTAGCACTGATCTAGTACACAGCTCCGGCGTGAATCCGAATTGGCGGCTGGAGAGCTTACCTTGGCCGACCAGGTAATGGCTTGCTCTGATCACGAGGACAATTTCCAGCACCTTACTCCATGCGAAGAGCAGGCAAATTGGCCTGTACGCCGTGGGATCTGCTCAGCTCTTATTTTCCTTACTGAAGAGGATGAGCAGCGCTGTCTTTTACATTAAAGGGAAGCATTCACTTTCTAGGCATTTGTTCCAAAGGGCAACGAAATACCCCAGGTTGGCAAGAAGAACCTCGCGGTTCACCGCTAAGTCCAACCCATTTTTGCCTGAAGCCTTACACGTGTTAAGGCTGTTAATCGCAGCCCTTACCTTTGCCTCCGTGAACGGCAGGTCGTCATCTACATCTGATGGGTTTCTGCAGCTTTCTTAAATCGATCTTTGATCGGGCGAGTCACTCGCCTTCTCATCGGCCGGGAAGTGGTGGGCAAGAGCGCATCCACTGTGTCCTGCAAGTTGCGATGTTCGTGCCACCCTGTGTTCTGACTGAGGCCAACAACAGTAGGCCGGTGAGGGAGTCCTTTGCTACCTTGTACAGTATCCTGAAGGGAATACCGACGGGGGTAGAGTCATTGCACTTCGATAAGTAGCGACTGAGAGGCTATATCCTTTTTCCAGGCGTACCCTCCTGTCCGGGTCAATCCTCTCTCGTTGCATTCTCCTCCTGCTGCGCTTGGCCTTCCCTCGCCGAAATCTCAAGTTTCCCAACCACCAGGGAAGCAGTTGTCCTGCCCGTCCCCACACTTTCTTGCATTTCTTAGACAATTGAAGCATTATTTCAAAGCGTCTATCTCATCTAGATCTGCTTTATTCCTGGCTCTAAGCAGATCTGTTAGTCGGCTTTTGAGATACGACCAATTGAGTTTCTGGGCGGTGAACCTCGGTCTTTGTTTCTTCCCAGTTTTTTCAAAACCTATCCTGAAGGATATCTCAAGATGGTCGTTGCAGCTCACATCGTCCAGAACCTGCAGCCCTGGAGGAAAGAGAGGGCCGAAGTCCTCGTGAGCGTGAGGTCGACCCACGACGTCACAGGAGCACCTTGGAACGTGGGGAAATTGTCGTGATCGTTTCGGATCGTCAGATATGACGATATGACAAAGCCCAGAAGTTCACTACCTCGCCCATCTGTAGTCTGGACACCCCAGGTCAACTTTTCGCATTACAATCGCCTGTAATGATTGTCTCATGCTGCGGGTGGGACTCCAGCAGCCGCGAGATGGGATCTAGCATGTCCGAGATAGCATCTGAGGGCGAGCAATATGCGTTAATTTGCAAGAAAGATTTCCCTACCCCTCTCTATGCCCAATGCCACCACATTGGTGTGCATTAAAGCTCCAGGACTTCAAGGTGTGGGTCAAGAATGACTGTGGCCGTCATTGGTTTCTCGCATCGAGAGTGATACCTGCGTGTGAAGTTGGGAAACCCCGCTATCCTACCACGGGAGTGGTAGGGTTCCTGCAGGTGCAGGATATTCGCAGAGACATCACTGGCAATCTAATGAATCTGCCCTGTTGTGGATCTCGCATGATGGGCGTTGAGTTGAAGTACTCTTATAATTGCCCGAAGCCGATTGACCATAATTAACTCGGCTTTTCTGCTGCTCCAATTCTCTCACGAGAGTTGGGCACGTCTTGCTAAAACTGGAGTGCGACGTGACCAGTTACAGCTTATACTTGGAATTTGCAGCCGAGAAGTTTCCGCATTTCTGTCTGAAGAGCACTCTTCATGGCTGTGACCCACCTCACCGCACTTTCCACAATTGTCCACTACTTCCTTGCAGCTGCTCTCGAAATGCCCGAAACCATTGCAGCGGAAGCAGCGCGATTTCCACAAAACTTCCTTTAAGCGCAGGACAGATCAGCCCAAGTTCAGTCTGCCTCGCTTTACCAGCATTTTAAAGGCCAGGAGCTCGGCCTCCACCATCCAGTAGGCCTTTCTTCCTTTGGCATTTATAGCGAACTTTGCCGAAATGTCGCCGTCGAGGTCGGGGTTCTGCTCTTTGAAGGGTGCGAAGTCCTCCTGGGATATCTCCCCGTCAACGCCATAGACGATAAGACTCGGAAGTATCTTCTGTGGGGTATTGGGGAGGGTGCATTCCGGGGTCAAGGGATTGCTACGTAAGTCGTCCTCCTGACGGACGAGGTCATCTGCCGCTTAGAACACTACACCGGCACCCCACCCTTTCTAACTTTTCTGAAACTTTTGACCCCAATCTGCAGCTTAGACGGGTTCACTGCTGATTGAAGGGTCTTCTTAATATCATCTTATGACATTTTCTCATCAGTGTGGTGGAGGACAAGAGTACGTGCCTCTTGACCTCCACCACTCTCTTCTATTTTGGGGCAGGCACCGGCCCTGGCGCTTTTCCTGCCCCCTACCTAGCCGCTGCGGCATAGGAAGACACCTCTGGGACAGAGCTATTCCGCTCTTCCCTGTCTAACTCTTTCTGCTGCAGCCGGCCCTGCAGAGCTGCAGCCCTAATGCTCTGCTTGACGCAGGCATCAGTAATTTTAGCCAGCACTGCTTTTACTCTGTCGGCTGTTGTTCTGTGCACGTGTTTGGAAGAGCAATCAAGGATGTACTCCATCTCCGCCATAAACCCACTAATTAGTTTAACAAACTCATCAGGAGACTCAACACTGGTAGTCACGGGGTCCCGGTTATCCTTCGAAGGTGTCTTTGAGGGTCCGGAAAGAGACTTCCTCTCTCCCTGAGAAGGCCCGGAGTGCGGGGGTGGCACCTCCCTTAGCTGCAGAATTCGGCGACCGCCTTTTTACCTGAATAGCTAATTTTTTGGCTGTCCTAGGAATCTTAGTCTCTCCTCCTTTTTTAGAATTATGTATCTCTGTGAGAGAGAGAAGCAAGCAAACATTTTGCTAAGTGCTGAGTGAGCACCCTGGGGCTCTCCCACTCTAGCGATCTACTTAGAAACGCCGGGAGCGCGGGCTTTGGCCTCTCCAAGGATCGAGAAGTCCTTAGGCTAGGAAAATCGGCGCCACGACGAGGCATCCGCAAAATCTGACAGCTAAAGTCGCTGTGTGGGTAACACGCGTCTTCTCCCCAAGAACGGCGTTTTTATTTCTAAGTCCCGTGACTATACCAAAACACTTTTTGCCAAAATTGGGCTTATGTTTAAACGCGAGAGTGAAATGAATCACTTTATCGCGTCCGCAACCGTCAATCAAGAGCTACGCAGTGCATAAAAATCGCAGTCCAAATACACACCAACTCGCTCGCCGGCCTGCTCTCACAATGACTTGTCGTAAATGAAAAAACCATATCTTCGCACACTTCATGATATATTGGTCACTGGTCATTCCATAAGATATTGCTAGCTCTCTCGGAAGTCGCACTTTCCCACAGCTATCACGTCATGGACGCATGCTAAATGATATTTGCATTTGTTCGAGGGCAGATGCTATTACAGTAGGTTTTTATTGAACACAGAGCCGCATTTTCTTACACACAGCCGAAATGAAGAACTGGGCGAATGTGTAGCTTAAATTCTAGGCCCCTTCCAAACAACTAGTTAATTGATTATGCTCTGCGGTAACCAGTGGAGTAATTCAATCTCCCATAGTAGCGATGGAGATTCTGCTCCTCACTAAGTTAGCATGATTTCCGTCAGAGATTTCAACGATATTAAATGCATTAATTAATATCAATCCCTAATGCCATATTTAAATTTTCTTGTCTCGCTGTATTTAAGAATAGAGAACAGAAACAGAGCTGCTGGTATTCCTCTGTTTCTCCCCGTTTGTTCCATATATCATCAGTACAACCAAATGTCAACTATTCTGATTCGTTATTTCAACCATCACTTTCATTTCAACTCTCTGTCGAAAAGGGAAGTCATGAAGTGATGTAAAGCAATTTCTTTTTTATAGGGGTTAATATTATTTGTGCAGGCTACATCGAAAAAAAAAACGTTGTTATTATCTTTTGTTTATCTTTGTATGTATTTATTCTCCAGATTGTATGCAACTGTGCAGTTATAAATTGTGTTCAGAAGTGGTTCGCACGACCAGTCGGTAAAATGGGTAATCTGTCAGACTTCCAAAGAGGGCAAATTGTGGGAACCTGTTTAGCAGAACCATTTGCAAACATAACAGCCAATGTGTTCGATGTTTCAAGGACAACAATCTCCACGGTTATGAGTGCGTTTGCAAAAGCATGGTAAGACTTCATCGGCGAAGAATAGTCGACGAATACCGAGACTGGATGACAGAAACCGTTGAACCCTAATAAAAATTGTGTCCGAACAACACAGAATTACTGCAGCAAAAGTGACAGCACAATCCAATATCTACTTCGAAGGCCGTTTCCACGAAAATATTTTACAGAGAACGTCACAAAGTCAACATCTATGGAACAGCTGGACATGCTAAACCTTCAGTCACAGAAACCAATGATACAATGTGAAAAATTTGGCGTTATGGGCATAAAAATTCGCTCTTTGACCCCTTATAAATTTTCATCCATCAGATTAAAAAATAAAATAAAGTCAAGATAAAAGTGTTTACCTTTTTTAAAATGACATTCTATCCTTCTATTACTAGAACGTTTTGTAAGAAACAGTACTAATGTAATCACTTGGTCTGTCCGTGCACATCAAACTTTTTCGTTTTTAGTGATATTTAAAAAAAGTATTTTTGCGGATAATAGGAAATCAAAGGATAGTAAGTTTTGTAACGTATACTCTATATTCACTTTCCTTTTGATTTTACTATCTCTTGTTATTTTATTTTACTATGTAAATTATCTTCCTACTGAACGAAATATTATTTCACCCGCTGAATGTGATCTGGCAATGAGTGTAAGTCATGACGTGGTGGTAGCTAGTATATAGGCGCGTTCATCGAGGGGCGTTGTGTGTTGTTACGAGGTGAGGTTGTGTGTTGTTATGAGGTGAGCTGGTGTGTTGTTATGAGGTGAGCTTGTGTGTTGTTATGAGGAGGAAAGATTATTCATTATAATGTACAAGAGTTATGAGTGCCTTAGTTGACCTAGAGGCGTTCTAATAAAGAGGTTTTCAGTAAGTTCAGTCTTTCTCAATTCATAGTTTTTGTCAGATCTCTGTCTGGCTGTTAGGTTTATAACTTTCATTGCTTACTATAAATAACCAGCGTTGATACTTTGTTTAAGTTCGTAATTAACTAGTAACAACACCCTTTTGAATTCATTATTTTGAAGCTTAGTACAAGTATATCATTAGCTAGCTGGTAAGAAGAGAATCATTCATAATAATTAGCTTAGCGGAAGGTAAATAAAGCTAATTCATTATAGTTTGGCTAGCACATACGTACACTAACACATATGTACCAAAATACTTCTCCTCAGCTGCAGTAAACAGGATATAGAACAACGCCATCATTACTGAATATAAGCAACTAACAACACCTGAACATTTTGAGGAGAAAATTCTAATTTTAATTGTGCCAAAAACTTGTGTAAAAGTTTCAGTTCCAATTGTAATCGCATTCCAAACAGTGATTTCTGCGCCCTTTTTTGAGCTGCGCCCAGGGCTGCCCCACCCTAGTTACAGCTCTGTGGATGTAGGTCCCCGTCAATGGTCCAAAGCAATGCTTAGGTAGGACCTGTGGTAAGGAGGTATCCAGCCGAGAAATAAAGGACCCAGTTACACTCATGAAAGCAATCCTTATACCACAGTATTGCCGCCATTGCCTCATTCCTTCCGACCATGCATTCTGGTTGCAGCTGTTCATCCTCACGGCGTCGAATACGGTACCATGACGAAAGACTGATTGGGCCTGGCCAGGGACGAGGCATCCATGAAAGCTGTGGAAGCAGTGCTTCCCCTAATTGTCCCAGCGAGACTTCCCAAGTTTTAGTATTGCCTAAAAACAAAAAGTAAACCAGAGGAAATTGAGTGGAAGTTGAGAATAGAAATCTTAGTCTTAACCAAGGAGAAATTAACAGAAACTGAAATACAGAGGGTGTGTCGAAAGTTCCGCAATATTTGGATCACTTTATGTCTTCATACGTACCTTTACGACGAAAGCTGACTAGCATTCAAAGGATAGGCCATCGTGTTGCACCGTCTTTAGCCATCTGTCTGCCAGTTCTTCGATTCTACAGAGGGTGAGTCGAGAGTTTTGCATATTTGGATCACTTTATGTCTTCATACGTACCTTTACGACAAAAGCTGACTAGCATTCAGAGTATAGGCCATCGTGTTGCACCGTCTTTAGCCATCTGTCTGCCAGTTCTTCGATTCTACAGAGGGTGAGTTGAAAGTTTTGCAATATATGGGTCACTTTATGTCTTCATACGTACCTTTACGACGAAAGCTGACTAGCATTCAAAGTATAGGCTATCGTGTTGCACCGTCTTTAGGCATCTGTCTGCCAGTTCTTTGATTCCGCGGCGGTATCAGTTCTTGTCCTTCGAGGCGAAGAACTCCTTCAGCCCAGCTGCAACCTCCTCCTAACTGTTGAAGTGCCGCCCGCGAAGGAATGGATCGGAACAAGTAATAATCCGACTGGGC
Source organism: Macrothele yani (assembly GCA_039090855.1). Classification (NCBI taxonomy): domain Eukaryota; kingdom Metazoa; phylum Arthropoda; class Arachnida; order Araneae; family Macrothelidae; genus Macrothele; species Macrothele yani. Next base: position 136,321,454 of record CM077001.1, read on the forward strand.
AAGGTCCGGACTATATGCTGAGTAAGGCATCAGTTCGATGCCCTCAACTTCCTGGAGTTTTGCTCTGATCGTTCGCACGGTATGAGGCCAATCGTTGTCCTGCTGTGGGAGAGCGAGCTTTCTGTTCACCAGTGCCGTATACTTCAGCTCCAAAATGGCATACATCAGCTCCAGCTGTTGAGAGTAGAGGTTATCGTTGATGGTCCAACCGTTGGGAATAAATTCGTAGTGGATTTCCCCCTCGAAATTCCACCAGACGTAGAGTATCACCTTGTGTTCGAAGCGCCCACGTTTAGCAACAGGTTCAGGAAGCTGACCCGGGCTCAACCACTGCCGTTGTGTGTTAAGATTACGGAAATAACCTAATTTTCATCGCACGTAACAATTCTCTTGATGAAACATACATCGCGCGGGTTTTCTAAGAGTTTCATGCACACTTCCACTCGGCGGGTTGCTTCAGCTGGCGTCAGTTCGTGAGGAACAGGCAGCTCCTGTAGACCTTGCCGCGATCCTGAAGGTGACAACACACGGTCGTCTGGGATATGCACAGCTCGCCTGATAATCTCCGAGTGCTGGTTGTCGGATTTGCCTCTATACTGCCTGGCGCACGGCTTCCGAATCCACGGTTTGCGGCCTACCTGACCTTGGCTGATCGCCGAGGTTTCCGTCACCTGACAGGAATTTCTTGACCCATCTGGTTGTCGTGCTGTGGCCCACGGAAACTTTCTCTTTCGCATGACAAATGTTTCGTGTTGCTTGAGCAGCGTTATGGCTAAGTTCAAACTCGTAAAGTAAAGGTTCCCTAATCAGCCGGTTGTAGCTGTTCATCTTTTAGGCGTCCCAACCAGAGACAGAATGATGACATGCAATGCTATTCATGACAACGAATACCGCTTTAAATCCCTTTTGACTGACTGAAGTGTGCGACTTAAAGTCATTCAAACATGTGACTGCAGCACATGCGTTTATGCAAATATTGAAAAACTTTCGACTCATCCTCTGTAGTAAGGTTAATGAAACACAGCCGATATAAAATGGTATTACATTGCCATTCACAGTAGGCCAGAACTCGGTTGGAAGTGCTCTAGTATGAAGCAGTCTCGGCAACTTTCCGCTTCAGCCTTCACGAGTGGTGAGCAGCCAGATAGCAGAGCGTTGGGAAATGCGCATGCGTCGCGTAAGCTTTCCTTAAAGAAGCAGTCAGAGGAAGTAGGTCCAGCTACATAAACCACGTTATACACTGGTGTGCAAAAGTTAAGGACGAAGAGGAGAAACTATCAAAACAGTGGAACGAGCAGTCAGAACGGACCGAAAGACCACTCAGGAGATATACTAGGATCCGGTACGGTAGGGCATGCGCATATATGCAGCATGACGTGGGGGTCGGAAGGGTATAAAGCACACAGGCGGTGTACGCTCAGCAATTCGGTGAAAGCTATTGCACTGAGTACATCGGTTTGAACGACGTCGGGTTGCTGCCACCTTGTGATATGGCCAACAGGCAATCCAGTAGACGACATCTGGATGATTTTACCCGAGGTCGCGTCATTGGGAAGTTGAAAGAAGGTCGAAGTGTGACTAGTGTGACCGAGGAGTTCGGGATCGCTCACAGCATCGTTTCACGAGCTTGGAGAGCGTCTCAAACGACAGGAACAGCTGTCCGAGAGTTTAGCAGTGGTCGTCCACGAGTAACCACGGCGGCGGACAACCGCTATATTGTCCTACAGGCGAGAAGAGACAGACGGCAGACAGCGGGAGAAATCGCAAGGCACATGCAACAGACAACTGGACGTCCGTTATCGCGTTTTACCGTGGCCAGGGGGCTGCACAAAGGGGGTCTATTTGCACGACGACCAGTACGGTGTGTGCCATTAACGCCTGCTCATCGAAAACGGTGGTTTCTGTGGTGCCAGGAACACAAGAACTGGACACATCAGCAATGGGGTCGAGTTCTCTTTGCGGATGAGAGCCGATTTAGTCTGACGAGTTATTCTGGACGTATACACATCTGGAGAGAGCAGGGAACACGCAATCACACCTCCAACATCATCGAAAGGGACGGGTTTGGAGGTGGCGGAGTTCTCGTTTGGGACGGTATCATGCTTGGTAGCCGTACTGACCTCCACATCTTCCAAGGAGGTTCAGTCATTGGTGTCAGCTTTTGTACCCAGGTTCTCCTGCCTCACGTGCGTCTGTTTAGAGGTGCTGTGGGTCCTGAGTACCTCTTCATGGACGAACAATACTACACCTCATCGTACAGTGTCTGTCGCAGAGCTGTTGGAGAGGGAAGATATTCAACGCATGGATTAGACCGTAAGGTCTCCGGACCTAAATCCAATCGAACCCTCGTGGAACCTTCTCGGGAGACGCTTGGCAGCACGTCACCAGCCGCCAGCAACGATTCCGCAGCTGCGATTGGCGCTACAAGAGGAATGGGCCGCGATGCCTCAACAGCTCCTTGACAACCTCGTCCTCAACATGGACAGACGTTGTAAATCCTGCAACGCAGTCAGGGGTGATCATATCCCCTACTAAAGACTGGATTTTTCTTGGCAGCCGCCTGTCACATGGACGTTTCTGTCTTCTGTCCAGTTGTCCTCGAAGCTACCTTTTCAATAAAGTGCCTTTGTATCCTTTGGATTCCTTGTTTGGACGGTTTTGCTCACTTGTCTCATATTCTTACATCTTGGGGATCTTATGGTATGATTTGAGCCGATGTGGAGCACTTCTGCACGACGTTACATTCGAAAAATCGTCTCGTCCTTAATTTTTGCACGCCAGTGTATATACCCCTTCCTCTCCTATACTACACCTGCGATTACACTTTGAACATCTAATATTTAATTTCTCAGATTCCTATCTGCGAGATGCCACGAGGCGTGGCATCTCGCGGATAGGAATCTGATATTGGATAACTGAAAAATAATCGCCAGGTCCAGAGGCGAGGCGCCGCTGGACCTGGCGATTATTTTTCAGTTATCCAATATCCAGTCACGATGCTGCCGTGTCTAGTACAAGTTAAACTGTCGATGATGTTCGGTTAGCATGGGCATACGAACGGCCGTCGACTCCTTAAACCCATCAGTAAGAGCGTCCGCTGGGTTATAAGCTCGAAAACGAGAAAACTTAGAAATTGTAACATGCGCACTATATATAAATGTTTCTGCCTCCAAGAAATTTTCTGCGTTGATGTTCTATACCTGAGCCTGAATTGAGCATATGAGAGGTGTTCAATGTGACCTATATTCCGATAGAAAAAATGACAGCACAATGCCATGGTTTGCTGCAGTATATACAGAGGTTGGGCTAAATAATGTGAACACCTGCGAAATATGCGATATGTTTTTATTAATAAGGTGTTGATCCACCATTTGCCTTGCATACAGCTTCCAACTTCTTTGGAATAGATTGCCATGATTTTGCGCAGGGGCGGGTTGGCCCACCGGGACATTTCCCGGTGGACAACGCGAGAATGGCTCGATATCTCGTAATTCTTTTATTTTATTTTGGGGTGGGGGCGAATGAATGATTATTTTGGTACTTATGAATAATAATCGTTAATGTCGTTTCAGTTTTTTTTTCTGCATGCAAAATGATCTCCTTAAAAAAAAATTTATAGCGTGCGTTGTCTCCGAATGTAGTCGCAAAATTCTCTGTACTTATGTGAAAAAACTGCTTTCGACCAAGCAAGTTGTATACGTAAATCAGAGAAGCTAAAGCTAACTACATTTAGATATAGATCATTGAACTTAGAATCCAGGGTCATTGGTAGACCCTACATTCCTTTTGTAAACTTAAAGGAGATATTGGTATTCCCACCCCCTCATCCACAGACGGACACAGAGCACAAGATTCCACAATACATTTCGAAATTCGTGTCCCGTGCGCATTTATGTTGAAAGAAACAGCAATGTTGTAGTACTGGTTCATTGGTCAAAATAATGGGTAGAATTAAAAAAAGTGTCTGTTCAATGATGAGATACCAATACCATTGCGTAGTAGTGGTCGTTCATGGTGATTTAGTTGGAAGGGTGGTCTTCAAGAGCCCCGTGTATTTTGTTGTTGCTGTTGTTTGTCGAAACAAAAATAAAAAGAATATTTGGCACAACAGCGCGTTTTGAGTGTGGTTTAAAATTATCTACATTCAATCATGCACGGATTTCAAAAATTCTTTCACTGTTAAATTGTAGTTAAAATTTGTTCCGATGGAAATCGTTTTATAAGGCGTATTTCAGCAGCTCTCTTTCATCCAGAGTCTAATAGAATTTTGCTCATGAGGCAGTTTATGAGGTTTTCCCCTGTAGATACGTATATTTTTGTAGTGACCCCGAAGACTGAAATTCCCGGCCTGGTTTAGTCGTCTCAATTAGCCCCTGATTTTGAGTGCGCATTAGACTGTTGCTCTTGAAATAACACACAATTTGACTGTTATGGTTGTAAAGCTCCTGCTGAACGGCTTCAACGATTTATCCTCTTCGGAAGTCTGACAGGTCACCCATTTCACCGACCACTCGTACGAACAGCTGCTGAACATAACTTGCACTACAGTGACATACAACTTAGGGAAAATATTCAAAGAAATGATACGCAAAAGGTAATCACAACGTTCTTTTTCAGTGAAGCTTACACGAAGAAAATTAACTTCTATAATCAAGGTGTTCATATTACACGGTCGTATCAGAATAATATGACCACCTACCTAATAATGGGAATAACCACACTTGGCCCGAACGACGACGGCGAGACGGTGTCTCATGGACGCAATGAGGACCTGGAAGGTTGCCCGAGGTACACGTGCTCATTCGTACTCCAGCAGAGCACGGTGGTCCAGGAGAGGACGTGGTTCTGGGTCGGCACGTCGAACCTATCTATCCAAATAGTCCCGCAAGTGCTCTACGGGATTGAGGTCTGGCGATTTTGCCTGCCAAGGGTGAAGGGAGACATCACTGTTCGTGTTACTGGAACCAGTCACTCACTCCCTTAGCGACATGGCAGAGCGTATTGCCCTGTTGGAAGGCACCATCACCTTCAGGATAAACGTCCAACATGAAGGGATGCATGTGATCACCGAGAATGGGCAGGTAGCCATTGGCGTTCAGGGACCTATCCAGTGGTAGCAGGAAACATCCGCCTGGTATACACACTGCCATCTCCGGCCTGTACTTGACAGGCAAACGTGTCCCGGTGTTCGTTCTCGTGTGTCTTATGCCGTATCCGCCGCTGTCCGTCACTTCTGTAGAGTAGAAACCTCAATTCTTCCTCAACTTTTTCCCACTCTTCCACTGTCCAATGATGGTAGTCTCGTGCGAACTGCAGGCGTCGTTGCCGATGGATCTGGGTTAAAATGGGCGACTTGACGCAGTGTCGACTCTGGAGACCCATGCGTAACAGGGTTCGCTCTACTGTTATCAGAGACACGTATCTGGGTGCCTCAACGTTCATTTGCATAATCAATTGCTGCAGTGTTTTGAGCCAATTGTCCTTTACCATTTGACAGAGGCGACGTTCTCCTCTGGGGCCGATGGCCTTCGGGGCTCCACAGTTATGACTCAGAGAGGTACTCGGTGTTCCAGCAGTCCATTCTTGATGCACGCTTACTACAACATTTCGCGGACAGCCCACGAAGTCTGCTGTTTCTGAGATGCTTCCACCCTTGGCGCGGTAGCTGATTATCATTCTTTTCTGAACGTCCGTCAAGTCCTGGCTGGCCGCTTATACCCCCGTGTGGTCAACCTTGTCATGTGCATTCTGTGACGCGCCTGAGCGGGTACACTGTGCTTCCGGGGTGGTCATATTATTCTGATACGACTGTGTATATAGTTCATTCCCTGTATTTCGAAACTTATTGGGGGTACAAAGTATGATAAGATTGTGATAGCTGATTTTCTTGTTGCAATTTGTAGAGCTAAATAAGGTGTAAGTATGGAAAAGCTGGAGTACAGTTCCTTTTCTTCCAAGACAAATCTCCGAAGATTATTTACGTGGAAGTGCGTGCGGTATATGAGGCTGAGTAACCATCCTATGATGTTGTAGCGTAGTGATACAGGTAATTCAAGTGCTGACGAGTGAGCATCCATAGCGCAGAAGAATCCGTCTGACCAACAACTGCTGTGATGGAAGAGGCGGTGACGAAAGTTTAGGCACTAACCATAGAACATTGGGGTATAGCAATTCGAGAATCGGTTAAGGAGGTCAAAATTAGTGTTACCTCTGTAGAAAATATCATTCATAACCACTTGCATACATATGAATAAATTTGCGGCTAGATGGATACCTTGTCTTCTCACATCTTTACAGAACAGGCACAAAGTGGAGTGTTCACATCAATTTTTGGCCATGCTTGACAATAACTGAGATAGCTTCTGTTCCTGCTCAGGGACAACGGGCAAAATTTGCATTCATCATTTCGACCCAGAAGCAAAGAAAAACTCCAAACAATTGAAACATACTGAGCCACCGGCTCCCATAAAGGCACGGGTCCAAACATCTACTGGAAAGGTTATACTCAGCGTTTATTGGGGTCTGCAAGTTCTGATCCCTACTGATTACCATCCAAAGGGCTACAGCATCAACGGAACATATTATGCTAAACTGTGAAGAAGCATAGACGAAGAATGCCAGCGAAAGGTGTCTTGCTGCTCCATGAAAACGCATCAGCTCATACGTGCCTTGCGGCTACAAAAAAGGCCTTGAAAACAATTTCGATATTTTGCCTCATCTGCCCTTCTCGCCTGATGGTATACCTTCTGATTTTTTATTTTTTATTCAATTCTTGAAGTCGGTTCTACAAAACAAAAGTTTTCCTAATGATGACACCGTCATTTCTGAGACAAATCGTACTTCAAAGCGCAATCGGAGACATTCTACCAAAAAAGACATTCGCAAATGTATCCATCGCTTGGAAAAGTATGTTTCTATGGGAGATAACTACGTAGAAAAATATAAATCAGCTTACCGAGTTTCAACTTTTTCATCATCGTTGCACGTGGATGACTACCGATCGGCAGGATTAGTTTTTTGATATGCGGGCTTTAAAATAACTTTATAAACTTCGTTCTTTGTTTCGGTGTTTAACGACCCCTCTGAGCATCTAAAGCTACGTGGAATCTTCCGTGCCTAATTCAGGGCCAAACTTCCTGTAGCCAAGAGGTCGAATCCTTCATAAGGCGTGGATGGTGCGTTTGTCGTTAAGCTATATCCGCTCCCTGAAACCAATGGCACTAAATTCGAGTCGGGTGACTTCATTAGATGCTCACTGTGGTCGTGAAACTCCGAAATCGATAATAGCTTTCCTAAATGAATTGTCGTGACTAAAATCTCAAAAACCTCTTTGACAGATGAAGTATTACTGCTAAAAGTATATTAGCTGTAGTAAATCAATTAATTGTTTTGAGTAAAAATATAACGATAGCTTTGACAAATGAAGTGTCACGTACCAGAAATAACAATGGTTTTGTTAAATGAATTGTTATAACTGAAAGAACAATAATGGCTCTAACAAGTGAAGTATTAACAATCAAAAGAACAACAATTGGAGTGAAGATATATAAATTGAGTCAATGTGGATCACGAGCCTCATTCGCCACTTAACTTTTATGTTGATCCATCTGGCTTTTGAGATTTTGATGGACACTAATAATTGTGAGAGTCAGCGTTAGTAAAAGGAAAAGGGAAGGGACTTCCATTTGCATTTAGCGTTCTATGTTCAGTCTTTTTCTGTACTTAGTGAAAAGGGAAAAACAGTGCACATGACTTAAATCCATTTCATGCCTCTATCACGTTCAGACAAATTTCGATAGTGCGTCAATGTTTCCTCATAAATTTATTCCTCACCCTGATTTCAATTTCTATTTTGTTCATTGCCAGTAAAATTAACATAGCAAAAAAAATAGATCTTGTATATGAAATAGTGGAGCGCAATCTTAGCCCTTTGAAATGCCATCAAATAGAGCACAATTGCCATCTAAAGTCTGGGGAAATGCATGCGCGTTAATCCGTGTTATTTTAGAATACTGTTTTTTAAAACTGCTTTCGCCGCCCGTGTGCCACAGTGGTCTAAGCAATGGCTTCTGATCATTCGTCCGAAAGAGGTGTGGGTTCGAATTCCGGTGAGTCGCGGATGTTGTGTTTGTCTTACGCCACTGACCCTCTCCCTTCCTTGGAACCAGTGACCCTAAATTAGGGATGGGCGCCTGCTTACAGCCCATTGAGTTGCTCTCGGTGGTCGTTAAACCTCCAATAAAAAAAACTGCTTTCTGCATTTTTATAACCTGTTCGTGAGTCGGAACGTTCTCTCTCTCTCTCCTCTCTTGCAAGCATACAAATAATTAACTTTATTGAGCAGAAATTTTACAGGCGTACAAGCAATTAGCTTTGCTGAGCAGAACTTTCCCAGGTGTACAACTGAGCAAAATTTCTTTTCTGTTTCGCTGTCCTTCCTAACGCACTGAAAATGATGGAATTTTTTGCCAGAAAAGTTTAGAATTCCCTTAATTTAGCCAAACTAATTAAAAACTTTCTTTTCGCTATCACTACAGAAATGAGATTACGATGATTCTAAATAAATGCAAATTGGAGATGGACAACAGTTAAAACAAAGACAGTTATAAACTACATTACCATTTTTCACCAAATTTTGTAAACTCTAGAATACTCCTGCACAAATGCGAAGTTATGATTTTACGCTAACTGAAATGTTCTCCCGGTTTGATCGATGGTACTAAATACAGTAATACATCTCGATTTACATTTTTCCAACACACAAATCACTAAATCACAGTAAATACAGTATCCCTAGTAGTTAAAGTTACAAAATCAGATTTTGTCCCTGGTAGCATTGCAACAAATGATTATCTTTCTGTAAGTCTTAAATGCTACCAAGCCAACATTTCTCCTTAAGGTCTAAGTATGATGAATCACTTTTCTCTTGTGATTGCGAACCTGACAAGCTTTTTTTCTCAATTGCACGAACGATACCCACGAGCTGCGGCTTTTTGACTATTGTACACAAAGAAGCTAATTTCACAGAGTTGGTCTAGAATAAATGAAACCTCCGATGACGAGGGAATTTCATCTGATGATTATGCGTATGAGAAAGTAAGTACACAGACATGAAAAATCTTTTTATTTCTGTGTCACAGATTTCATGATACAAATAATGCTTAATATTTGTATAAAATTTTAAGGAATAATGTGGAATAGCTCATCGATGCTCTATTAGTCTTCCGGTTTTGTTTCAAGATTGACAAAGGACGGAAGTTAAATAAACATTTTCCGTCACTAACCTACTGGCAGGCTGTCCTCCGAGAAAAAAACGTGGTTAGTGCCTTCGGAACAGGTCAAAGGGGATCGATTCAAACCAAATAATCGTGACGTCAATTTGGAAGCTATTTGGCGGAAGATAGAGGCAAGGCAAATTGCGAATTTAACTGTCCTTTGGTTGAGTCAATCGGCCGTATGATATCCATAAAACATTACTGGAACTAATAGGCAGATATGGGTATCCACCAGATCAGAAACAATGGTAATATAGTGGTATCGTAGTGACAACTTTAATTTTATTGAATTCAAAACTTTAATCCATGCATTTCGTAAAATAATTTTAAATTCACCTTTCCAAAATAATAATGAAGTAAAAGCGGAAATTGTTATTGGAAAGGGATTGATAAAGAGGCAATACGAACATGAACCTAATGGAATATATCTATACTAGGAAATGAACATTTCACTAATGGTGTGAACGCATTTTTCTTTTCTCAAGTACGGAAGACGCCTCTTTGTTCCTACTGACGATTAAATTTAAATAAGGAAAAGCCATTTGCTCTTATAAATGAAAAAGGAATTTCCAAAATCTGACTGTATATATTCTATAGTCAATTCTGCAGTTATTGGGCCTAGATCGGATGCCGAAACCAGTGACAAAAAGTTACTCTTTAAGTTGTTTAATTTAAATATTTAGCTAAACGTTCATGACTGCCGTTGTTCCTGCTGTTATGGCTCGCTTTGGCCTACTAAAAGACCCACAACAGGCCGGCGTCACTTCACCCAAATAACCAATCAAGCCCTGTTGCTGTTTAAGAAAGCAGAGATATTTTATTCTTATGTTCCAAAAATTGTAGATCGTGAATTAAAAGTATAACTTTTGGTAGAGAGGACTTCCTTCCAGCGTCGGATTAAGACCTTAGTGGGCCCCTAGGCTAAGCCATTTGAGTGGGCCCCAAGACTAAGACATCTGAGTAGGCCCTCAAAGAATTATGACGGAGAATCATTATGGACTCCGTTAAAACACGAAACTGAAGCAATATGCTTGTAATCAATACGTAGTGCATTCTTCAAACTAATAAATTATCTGCAGTTTTCATAATAAGTCACTGTATTTTCTATTGTTCTCATAAGAATATGAGTCAAAAGCTTAAGATTCCTAGATTTTATCTTGAATTTTTTAATGGTTTACCACTGTATGCTTTTCTTGGTGCATCATTTTTGTTATGCAATGTGAAGCCACAAGGGACTTCGACCATTAGCGGTTCCAAGTACAAATTATAAGGTGTGCGTGGATGATAGTAAAAAAAGGAGAAATTGTTTGGCCGACCCCGCCGTACACAGCGATATGAAAACTTTACCCTTTATGAATCATTACCTTGAAATCTGTTCGTCTACCAGCCCTTGTTACCACGAAGTGGAAACCATACGAGACAGAAGTAAAACTATTTTACAAACCTCTGTCTCTCTACCTATCTATCTATTATTTGCCCAGGCATGCCTCCTGGGCCCTTGGTCATGGTGGGCTCCAAGGCTACAGCCCCTATAGCCCCCCCCCCTAATCCAGCCCTGCTCTCTTCTACACTAATTTAAATATTTCTAAGATTTGCACAACCTGTGTAAAACATTAGCATCTAACACACCTAATTAATTATGACTAGCAGTTTCTAGAACAGCTAAGAACAACAATAAGTGAATAAAGGACAAAAGTTCACTTGTGATATGCGCCTGATAGTGATACTTCAAAACGAATGCTGTGTTATTGACTGCTTTCTTTTGCTTAAAAAGCATTGCCGTCGTCTTTTGGACCCAGTGCCAGAAGCACTTGATTCTGACTAGTCCGTACTGGGCATAGGTCTCAGTCCCATATTAGGTATTGAATTGGACCGTCGCTAGCTCTTTTACCTCCATGGAGCCAGTGGCCACACATTATGAACGGATGACTGCCTATAACCATATTAGTGGCTCAGCTAGTCTTTAAACCCTGAAACAAAGTAAACACAGGAAGAAGAAATGGCAGTTGAGAAATTCAACGCAAAGCAATCAGAAGCTAATCATAGTAAATTATAAACTTTAGGTAAACTATTCTCTTATACCAGTGCAACAAGGCCGAAGGGGTGGGTGAATATCGTAAAACGAGCATTGCCTGTTTCATGTTGATAGTTCGGTTTTCTTTTCATGATCTGTCAAACGGTGGGCTCTATTTGACTATTTAACTATAACTTCGGGGGTTTCAAGGCTAAGTCAGGTCACAATGTAGAAATTTTCCTTGATTCTCCATGCTGTTGTAGTATTCCCATATTGATAAGTAAATAATTGTATTAATTCAATTCTCATTAGCAGCTAAAAATGGTAAATAAATAAAATAAAAATTGTGTAGCATCGTTAATAATACCTCTTGAACAGTGTCCTAAGAATTTGTTCTCTCTACTGAAGTATTTGAAGCTGTAAAATTACTCAGTAAGCCTATTAGTGTGTCTTTCCTACTGACAAAATGGGCACTTCTAAAGAATTTCAACATTGCAATAACATCAGGGACACACGAACTGTGGGTTTTTAACTGCTATCACAGGAATTAATACACAAAGGAACTATCCTCTCCTAGTTGCGGTCTATAATTAAAACCTGTGATGTCGGAATTTCATCTGATGAATTTGATTATACGAATGAGGAAGCAAGTACACATACACTAAAAAAGTCTCTGGTCTTTCCATGTCTAAGTCACAGATACCATCATTACCTACCATGCTCGGTATTTGTCTAAAAAATTCAGGAAATAATACGAATAGCTCATCGATGCTTTATTGGTCTTCCGGTTTTGTTTCAAGATTGACAAAAGACAATGGTTAAATAAAAAATTTCTGTCACTAATCTACTGGCAGGCTGTCGAGAAAAAAGAAACGTGGTTAGTGTCTTCGGAACAGGTCAAAGGGGATCGATTCAAACTAAATAATTGTGACGTCAATTTGGAAATTACACGGTTGAGTTCCATTATTGTGACCACCCGTTAATATCCAGAGTTACAGCTGTGTGCAGCGCGGACAGCAGCTAGACAGGCTGGGACTGACTCGACAAGGTGCTGGAAGATGTTCAGAGGTATGTAAAGCCATGCTGACTGCATGACTTGCTGACTGCAGTCGCCCGTCCCTAACAGCTGCTGGACGCTTCGTGATGGAGGATCCGTAGAGCGAGCTATACGATCGAGGTGGTCCCACAGATGGTCAGTTGGGTTTAAGTCTGGGGAATCAGGGGGCAGGGAAGTACTGTGAAGTCTTCATCGTGCTCTTCCAACCACTCTCGGACATTTCTAGTTCTGTGACCCGTCGCATTGTTGTGCTGGAAGACCCCATCCTCCCCAGGGAAAACAGTCAGCATGAATGGGTGTACGTGGTCCGCAGGGATGAATTCATAACGAATTTGGTCCATAGTGCCTTCCACAGGTAAGAGTGGACCCAGAGAAAGCCACGAAAAAATTCTAGAGACATAACGTTGCCCGCACCAGCTTGTGTTCTTCCAGCAATGGTTGAAGAGTGTTTGTTCTCGGATGTTTCTCTCCTTATACGGCAACGCCCATTTGTTCGATGAAGCAGAAAATGTGACTCATTGGAGAAGGCAATCCTTTGCCAATCAACGGTGGTCCAATTCTGATACTGCCGTGCAAATGTTAGCCTTTTCTGCCGATGTACCTTCGTTAGCATAGGTGCAGTGACCATCCGTCTGCATCGGAGTCCCATACGCAAGAGGGTTTGCTGAACTGTCATTTTAGACACACTTCCGGTAGCCACCTGGTTCATTCGGCCGGTGAGTTGCTCCACTGTAGCGTGTCGATCGGCTCTCGTGCACCCTCGAAGCCGACTTTTTTTTTTTTTTTTTGATTGGAGGTTTAACGACCACCGTGAGCAACTCAATGGGCTATAAGCAGTCGCCCGTCCCTAATTTAGGGTCACTGGTTCCAGGGAAGGGAGAGAGCCAGTGCCGTACGACAAACACAACATCAATGCCACACCGGGATTCGAACCCGGGCCCCTTACGGACGAATGATCAGAGGTCATCGCTTAGACCACTGCGCCACCGGGGCGGCGCCGACTTTAACCTCTCACCAGTGCCCGCTTAAGGTTTTGTGGGGCCCTAGGCACAGTAAGCGGTGCTGGGCCCCTACAGCAAAATGACAAATGCAACCAAATTTAGCATCACTTATTTAATTGTAAGAAAATTGACTCATAAAGGTATGGAACTATTTTCTGAAACGGATGACTTTTTTTCCTTGAAAAAAGAAAAAAAAAAAAAAAAAAAAAAAGTCATCCGCTTCAGAAAATAAACATTAATGGGAGGCATGCCGAATCATCAAACAAAGTCATCTTCATAATTGTGTTGTAATTTCGTTTCTGTTTTAACTGGATTTAACTAAAATATTTATATGGGTTGTCGGAAAAGTCATGACGTGTTTTGGCACCCGATGTCGGTTGGGCGGTTTTGGAAGTACTAGAGGCATGCTGTTATCGCTATGGCATTCGACAGGTGCCAGTTCTAGCTGCAGTTTAAAAGGAATAGTGATTCGGTTGATTTGCGGAGATTTGACATCAAGTTGAAGATGGAAGACCAAACTGTGCATTTTTGCCATATTTTACTGTTTTACTTCCGTAAAGGAAAGAATGCGTGTCAAATTTTTGAAAAGTTGCGTAAAGTGTATGGTGATAATGCTCTACAAGAACGTCAGTTTCAGCGGTGGTTTGCAAAATTCTGTGCTGGTGATTTTGACCTAAACGATGCTCCTCAGTCCGGGAGGCCCACCGAGGTTGATGACGACCAAATTAAGGCATTGATCGAGTCAAAACCCACGTTACATGACACGAGAGATTGCAGACACATTGTACATCCATCATTCAAGCGTTGACGACCACCTGAAGAAGCTCGGATATGTAAGCAAGCTCGATGTGTGGATTCCTCGTGAACTCAAAGTAGCTCAATTGATGGCGCGTATAAACATCTGCAATATGCTCATTAAACGTGAGGAAAATGATCCGTTTTTGAAGCGACTGATAACTGGTGACGAAAAGTGGATTGTGTACAACAATGTGCTGCGCAAACGGTTTTGGTCCCGACGTGCTGCTTCGCCTCAAACGACATCCAAAGCAGACATTCTTCAGTGAAAGATTCTGGTCTCGGTGTGGTGGGATTTTAAAGGTGTCGTCGTGTTTTTCGAGCTCCTACCACGGAACCAAACAATCAATTCGAATGTGTACTGTCGGCAATTGGACAGTTTGAATGAATCCATCATCCAGAAACCTCCAGAGCTCGTTCATTGTAAAGGTGTTGTGTTCCATCATGACAACGCGAGACCACACACGTTTGATCACCTGCCAAAAATTATTGGAGCTTGGGTGGGATGTGTTGCCACACCCAGCATACTCGCCTGACCTTGCGCCGTCAGACGCCAGTACACTTGTTTCACTCTCTTCAACAGTCCTTGCGTGATATAACGTTCAATTCAGATGAGGCGGTGAATCAGCACCTTGTAGAGTTTTTTGCCACGAAAGACAGGTCCTTCTATGAACGAGGCATTCTGCAGCTCACTGACAGATGGCAAAAGGTCATAGAACAAAACGGACATTATATCATTGATTGGTCTTTGTTCTTTCTATCAATAAATGTACACCTTTGCAAAACATGTATACCCATTGCAAAACATGGCTAAAATACGTCATGACTTTTCCGACAACTCAATATAAATAGTACGGGGGATAAATCTCATCTTTTTCAGCATCCACTTTCTTGCAATTAAATAAATAATCGATGCCAAATTTGGTAGATTCCATTGAGGGTTCTACAGCTTTTGTTCACTACTTTTTTCGTTAAACTGTTTCTTCAAGTCAAGTTATTAGACTAGGAATACTGCTCCTCATGGAGATAACATACAGGTATTCCATGATTTTTGCCCGCTCAGTGTATAGTAATTTTGTGGCTTCAGATATTTTTTCTTGCACAGTATATAATACCACAATGAAATTTCAGTACAAAATCAAAGTATAGCTCCTTTTGCATGTGCTGCTCCCTATGAGTAAAAATTAAAATTTATCAGAAGTAATAGACTGCATCATACTATTTTATTGTTATTTTATACTTATTTCACATGAAAATCGTCCTTCAGATTCATCGTGTGTTTCCCCATGAAAAAAAGACGTTGTCCTCAATTGTGTCCCCATTTTGAAGCGAAAGTGTGCTCAAGTTTGCATCGAAATTGACGACAACATGCTATTTTGTTCTCAGTTTCGTTCTCAAAAATCTGGTCACCATATGCTTATAGCTTTGCCCATCCCATTGGTTGCTCACGGTGGTCGTTAAACCTCCAATAAAAAAAATCAATCAACTCCACTTATTTGCTTTCGAAATTGAAGTCCAGTTGGTGCTGATTGACAACGGTTGGCTGGTGTGAAGTTGGCTCTCCTGTTTCTAGTCGGTGAACCCCGTAGGATACCGTGCGTTTTGGGTGTGTCGTGGTTGGCGAAAGCGTTCTTGTTTCGTTGCATTTTTGAGACAGCGGCTTGCTGCTTCCTCTTTTATTTTCGTTTCTTTGCTTGCTAAGGTTTTGTGGGCGGTTGATTCTTCCCATATCCAAGGTAGGGTATTTTACTTTGCATGCTCTTGTTTGTTATGGTCAGTTGATTCGGGGTGGGCCCCAGCTACCGCCGGTGGGTCCGGCGGGAATGGGGGACTCTGACTCCTCTACTCCGGCTAAAAGGATGCTTTCTTCACCGGGTGATGAGCTTCCTCAGCTGGGTGGTTTGCTAGTACCAGCTAATGATTTTGTTTGCTCGATTCAATGGTCTCCTCAGGAATTGCTGCTTAGGACATTTATTTGCGAGCGGAGTGACTCGTGGGGAAATACTTCTTTCCGCGACTTCTGGGAAGCTACCCAGAGCCTGTCCCATGTTGTTGAAGATGTTCTTCGTGGACAATATTTCTATGCATGACTCGATTTCAGACGTTCAGTTTTTACGTTCGATTGACTTATTGGTGCGCTCCTCGAATCACATTTGCTTGCTGGAAATTTGTCAACTTTCTCATTTCCTTCAGGTGCCTGTCAAAACTCAGGTCCTCACTAAGCTTATGACAACGAAGTTTTTAGTTCGAGATGTGGACATTGAAGCCCCTGTAAATGAGATTTCTACGGAATTGTTGGACCCCGGTGTGAACTGTCTTCGTGTTGTTCGGTTCCTCCTTACTGCAATCAGGTCGGATATCTCTTCCAGATTGGTGGACATCTTCAGATCGGATTCGAACGAACAGCTTCTTGCTAAGGATATCTTCTCTGACGACACCACGATCAGGATTATTAATTTATACATTCCCTCTCCTCCCCTCTCGGCGCTTTTGCTTGGACGGATCGAACAACTGCTCACTGATTGTTGTATGGTGGTTGGGGATTTCAACATTCATCACATTAGCTAGGGTTCTGCTTCTCCGAGCCGGGGAGGTACTGAGTTCGTGGACTGGCTTTGCTCACATGATCTTTGTCTCCTAAACTCGTGGGCATCTACCCTTTGCAGGGGGTCAAGTTGCTCTGTCTTGGACCTCACCATGTACTCTCCTCTACTGGTTCCTTACTGCTCCTGGTCAGTGGATAGTGATCTCTACGGTGCACCCATCATCCTGTCGTTATAACATTGGCGGCAGGGATGTTTGGCTCCCCTCCCCCTCCTTCACTGGGTCTGCAGCCAGTTGCGTGGTCAGTGGCTTGGCCTTACATCCAGAAGATTATCCGAGGTGAACTTCCTTTCACTCCTGAGAGTGCCGCTCTGATCCTGGACCGGATTTCCCAGATTCTCCATGCTTCTCGTCGGCCCAGCGGTCAGCGTCGATGTTGGGGTCCCTGGTGGGACCTTGATTGTGCTCAGCGGCTTCGCAAGAAACGTCGCCTCCTTCGCTATGCCAAGTCGTCCGGCTGCCTCTTTGCTTGGACGTTATATTGGCAGGAAGAACGAAATCTTCGCCACCTCCTCACACTTAAGAGACGTGCCTACCCAGCAGTGCTGGGCCATTGCTGGCAGCCAGCACTGCCAGCAATGGCCCAGCACTATGTTGCCGCTGCCGAACCGTCAATGAAATGTCCGGGCGGCCAACAGAAGGGCCAGCAGTTCAGGCCAACAGTTGGCACCCCATCAGTTGTCATATGCTACAACAGGGCCATCAGTGGTCCATCACAGGCAGTAGCTGCCACAAGTGGCCCTTCAGTGGCCCTGCAAGCACGTGCCAGAAATGATGGCTAGCCTAATGTGGTCCGCTAGTGGGCCGTTAGTGGCAGCCAGCAACCACGTGACGTGACTGGTGGCTTGCCGAATCTTGCCCGCCAATTTCCCAGTAGTAGCCATAATAATAAAAAAAGCAAGAATAACGGCAGTTTCCTAAAGCTACAATATTTTTTTTTTTCTAACCCAAGCTGTAAATTAACGCACTGCGCTGGGGAAATTTTCTCGACAGTCCGGAAAAGCGCCCGTTTGCATCTGACTAGATTCGATCCTGGACCGTTCGCGTAGAAGCCGCGCTCGCTACCTACCGGACTAATCACTACGCTTGAAGGAAGCTATCTGTTTGGTATGTAATTTGTAATTGAATGCTTCTCTCTTTCATTTTACAATATTGCGAGGTATTTTTCATAAAAGTCAGTTTCATATAATTGATAAATTAATTTTTTCAACGTAACGATAGTTTTTTTGTTTTTTTACCTTAAGGGAACTTCACTCATTTTCAAGGCGTGTACATACTTAGAGTCGCTTTCCAAAGATTTGTACTGACCTTACCGTCTTGAAAAGAGATCGTTGAATAAATATATATTTACCCGGGTTCATATCACATTCTGTTGCATTTTTAACGTTGTGTCTTTCCTTTCCGTTGTCCGAAGCTACATTTGTTTTAAAGAGTAAAAGATATTTTATTTTACTTCTCGTTATTTTTAGAAGCGAATTCCTCCCAGTCTTGTGTATTCAACCCATGGATGACTACACCACATAGCGTTGCTTTTTTTTTCCCTTTCAAATAATTAATAAATTTTGTACGCGTATAATTCTTTTTTTCCCTCAACAAACGCTATTTTAATAGTTTTCCAGGATATGTGTTTCAAGCGGTTTAAAATTTTTTTGTTATTCATCCACTCCATTCCATGAATTGTTATTCATGGGAATGGAGTGGGTGTATTTCATGGCTGTAATCTAGTATTTCACTGCTTAATCTGATATCTTCGTTGACGTAAAATTTCATTAGGAAATTAATTCGCCTCTCCACATATGGATTTTTTCTTAACATCCACTAAAATAACACGATGGCGATAGCGTCGTCTTCAACTAACTGGTACCATGAGAGACACAGCAAGTGTTGCTTCTGCGCATGCGCAGTCCCGATGCTTCCACCTGCTGTTGGGGGTTGCATTGGTTGCCAGCAACGGGCCACTAGTGGCACTTGCTTGGAGGCCCACAATTCACGGCGATGCTGCAGGGCCATCAATGGCTTCCCAACTGATAGCGCTGCCATCAACGGACCACTACCGGGCCGTGGGCGGCAGATTTCAGCCAGCAGTGACACATCACTGCCAACTGGTGGCCAGCAGTTTCCCAGCACTTGTGTGTTTGCTGGGTACTGGAAGGCACAATGCAACGACACTTTTTTTATTGGAGGTTTAACGACCACCGTGAGCAACTCAATGGGCTATAAGCAGTCGCCCGTCCCTAATTTAGGGCCACTGGTTCCAGGGAAGGGAGAGAGCCAGTGCCGTAAGACAAACACAACATCCATGCCTGACCGGGATTCGAACCCGCACCCCTTACGGACGAATGATCAGAAGCCAACGCCTTAGACCACTGCGCCACCCAACGACACTTCGAGGCCAGGCTTCGTTTTCTCCTCTTGCGCCGTCTGAAATCTCATGTTGGATCAAACCCGGATCCCCTGCTTCTTCGGATGGACGATTCCCTGGTTGCTGATCCGGTGGAGCAGGCTTCGGCGTTTGGTTATCTCTTTTCCACAGCTTCAGGCTGTTCGGTGCACTCCTTTTCGATTGACCATGATGACTCTTCCCTAGTGATGGATGCGTTACTTACAGCCGGTGAAGTTGCCAGGGCTATTAATGGATCGCCCCACGGTGTGCACCCGGTCTTGATGGGTGTACTTACGAACCGGTGAGTCGTATATGGAGGTGGAATTCGTCATGGCTGGTTGACCCCCTTAACCTCTTTTGGTCTGCCGGCGTTCACCCTTCATGCTGGAAGGAGTTCTGGGTGATCCCAATAAAGAAGCCTGACAAATCTGCCCTCGACTTATCATCGTACCGAATGATCACCCTCACATCGGTTTTTTTGAAGATCTTGGAGAAAGTCCTGGTCTCTCGCCTACCAGACTTTATTCTCTCTCATCAACGGATCAGCAAGCTGCAGTTCGCATTTTTGCCAGGACGTTCCACATCGGCGTGACTTCTGTCGATCCAACGTCATCTTCTGGTGGCTCGAGGTAGACATAATTATGTTTTTCTGGTGTCTTTGGACCTTCAGGCGGCATATGATTCGGTCTGTCATCCTGCTCTCCTGGGTAAATTGGCGTCTCTGAGTGTTCGTGGAAGTCTTCTCCGTTGGTTGGCTGACTACCTTGCTCGGCGCAGATGTCGCGTTCGTTGGCGGAGAACGGTGTCATCCACCTTTCCGCAGTGTCGATGTGTTCCTCAGGGTAGCTCCATTTCGCCTATCCTTTTAAACTTATACATTGATGATGTGGTTGATTGCTGTCATCCGAATGCGCATATGTTTTTATTTGCAGACGACATTTTTCTTGTTTCCTATAGTCCCAACCGGGCGGCGGCATATATATGCAATCCACTTTGGATTCCATTGTTCAGTGGGCATCTTCCTGTGATATACGTCTTCCTCCTTCTAAAAGCTTCGCGGTTGACTTCTCTCGTAAGCGCCGGTCGCCGGCCCCTCCTTTTCGGCTGGGCTCCGACTCAGCGGCCTGGCAGTCCTCCATCAAGATTTTAGGGGTCTGGTTTAACTCCTCCCTGACTTGGTCTTCCCACCTCACGCACGTCAAGAAGTCAGTCTTCCGAGCCTTGTCTGCTGTTAAAGTTGTTTGTCATCGCCGGTGGGGTCTTGGCTTCCCCAACGCTCTTGCCTTTGTCGTTGCTGTGATTCGGCCAATTATGAAATATGCGGCTCCGGTCCTGTTCGCATCCCCCATCCATCTCTACGACGCTCTAGAAGTTCTGCTTAACCATGCACTCCGTGCAACCATTCACCTCCTCGTTCGACGCCTGCTGCGGTCTTGCGTGCTGAATGTGGAATCGCTAACGTTCGTTCTGAAATCACCCTCCCGACAGTCTGATTTTTGTACCGCCACCTGTCGATGGGTCAGCGTTCGCCTATCGCTAATCTTCTTCTGGAAGAGGACGCCTTGTCATTCTACGCTTGGAGATTCCATGGCTTTCTCCTTGGAATCGTGCTCAGTCGCTTCCGACGGGAGCCGCTTTTCGTCAACAGCGATCTTCTTCAGGCTCTGCCGGCCCCTCCTGTTCCGTCTGCACCCTGCTACTCGATTATCTGCTCGGGTCTCCCTTTTCAGCACCGATATCTGCACCCGATGCTTCTTAGACATCGCTTTGGGGTGTTCTTGGCCCAGTACTCAGCGTCGCACCACATCATTGCAACTGACGCTTCAAAGATTAACTCCTCGGTGGCGATCGGGCATTTTTTCCACGGAACAATTCCAGCCGTTTGTTCTCCTTCTCGGCTGAAGCGGAGACCCTAATAACAGCGCTTGAATTTTCTCCCGGCTCGTGCGGTGGCCTCTTGCTGCTTACTGATAGTCGATCTGTTCTACAGGCTTTGTTGGCATTAAATCGCAAATCTCAAGACATTATCGTTCTTCTGCATGATTCTCTTCAACGCCTCGGCTCTTTCTACGAGGACATTGTGCTCGTTTGGTGCCAGGCTCATGTAGGTCTACCAGCGAATGAGGCCGCTGACGCTGCCGCCCAACGGGGCTATGCTGAGGGCCTGGCCCTGTCCCCCCTGTTACAGCCTCCGACGCTGCTTGGCACAGTGATAACATGATCATCTCCGCTTCTGATTCATCCTGGCTTTCGTCCGGGTGGGCAGAGCGATATCCGTTCATCAGCTTCCGTCACAGATGGCCTAGCGAACACTGTTATCGAAGTTCCTCAGCGGTCATCATTCAGAAATTACGCACGGACATGGCACCTATAAACAGCTACCTCTTTCTGATTCGGAAACGTCCTACCCGATGTGCTTCTGTGGCTCCGTGCCTGAGACTGTTCCTCATTTCCTCCTCTCCTACCCTGCGTACAGCGCACATCGGAGGGTTTGTTTTGGTGTCACAACCCCTCCTTCCACAACTTCCGTCTCTGCTCAAACGTATTCCTTGTTGGACTTTCGGGACGCTTCCGTGGCAAAACGTAAAGTTCGGGCTTGGAGAAGTTTATAATTCTCTCCAGACGCTTCTCCTTTTGAACACTCCATTTCTAACCTTCTTTCTCATGAGCGTGTCCTATGATGGACTTTTGTGATGCTGCCGTGGCTTCACGTGCTGGTCGCAAGGAGGTTCACCTTCTTAGCTGGTTGTGCATCTTCGAGATTCATAGTGATCAAGAGAATTTTCGCTATTACCGAATGGCCGACTAGTTGCTGTGAAACACTAAGCTCAGTCTATAGGCCTTTGGGCCTCATCGTCTTCAAAAAAAAAAAAAAAAAAAAAAAAAAAAAACGTCCAGTCAATCGTCTTACATGTGTTTGTAAAGTTGTCCCTCTGCGTGTCAACATTGTAAGTGTGGTTCGTGTTCTTTTGCATGATGTCAGGACTTGGTAGGAGTTTAGTGAAAAGCCATAAGAGAAAACAACGATTTGTTGCTAAAGATGGGCATGTAAGTTTTTTGTTTCATGCTTCAAATAGTAAAGCAGCAAAATTAAATGTAAAACATAGCAGCGTAGCAACACCCTGTAGGTACGATGGTTCTTGAATTTCTTTCAGAAAACAATTTCTTTTTGCTCCAAGAATAAAAATTGTAGAGTTTTATTAGGTGTTCTCACTATGGTGGGAGTGACGATACTTTTTCTGTTTTTGTTTGCGACTGATATGTTGTTATTCTAACCAGTTATTTCTGTTGTGTGATACTTTAAATTGATTTTACCAGAATTAATTTGATTACTTAATTGAGTTAATCAGCTGCTGTTGTAAGTAATAACTACATTATTTAATGTTGGTGTGCATTTTTTTTATGTTTGTGAATATGTGCCGAATTGCATACTAGTAATTTTAGAGCAATATTAAACAGTCTTCATCCATAAAACAAGGGATAGATTGGAAAACCTTAGGCCTACCCCTGAAAAATATTAACAAATACCAGTTGCAGTACCACCTGATAGGAAATGGTTTTCCATTATAATATGATGTAATTTTGTCATGATTTCCAACTAAGAATATTGCCTTTCAGGCATTTATGTACATTATAATGCATCAAATTTATTTACATAATGGTTTCTCATCCCATGTTTAATTTATCATTCTGATAAAAATAGTAAGTACATTTAATGTTATTAAGAAGTTAAAGGAAAATTGTTGTTTCTTCTGGAAATTATGATATTTAGTAAAAACAGATTATAATGTAGTCTTTCTTATTTTCAGTTATATATCATGCACATACAAGAATGCAAGAATCAGGTTATATATAATAGCAGTTTTTCAGGTATCAGGAGTTTGATTAGGATATGTGGGTTTCTGCCACAAGGAAGTAGGCAATCCATATGGGCGTACAATATTTGGAAAATTACCAGAAATGTGTTAACGACAGAAAAACATAAAATGAAGATTTATCTGCAAGCAGTTGTAAAGAATTTTTTCCCACTTACAAGTATTTTGACAGAAAATACAATGCTACAAAGGTAATATTATTTGCTCTCGCGGATGATCACATGAGAAGCTTCATGGGTGCTGCAGGTTTAACTGTGCTAATGCTGAAAAAACTGATAATTTTTTATCTTTCATTCACTTGAAAGTAACAGAAAATCATTTAAAAAGTGGGTTATTTTTTAAATACAAAGATCATTCATCCCCTTCACCTATCTCTATGGTCTGCTTGGTCATCCTGTGTATTGTTACTTTTCTGTACAACAAACAACAAAATTACAGTTCAGGATCAGTGTCACTGGTACCGAAAATACCCCCCCAAATTTCATGGCCTGCGGTTATATATGAGCATTTTTTTCCCCAGAATTCCACTGTATACTCTATGGATTATACACACACAGCTGCAGATTATATGAAGAAAAATACAGTACTAGCAGTCTAAATGTGAGACTGTTTTGGTGTCAATTATTTACAAGGCCACACACAATTTATGTAGTCGTGTCTCACTGTAGGGATCGCAAAATGACAAAATAAGAATACTAAAGACATAGCAGGGGTTGATCCAGGTGGCATTTGACACCATTGCAGTATCTTCACAAAAATATTTTTAGTTCAAACATCGATTATTACTTGCAAAAACATCGATGCTAAAAAACACCAATATTTTTTGTTCATCCCTACCGATTAGTTTTTGCAGTACCAACTGGGATTCTGGGGAAATGCATTTATATATGAGGAAAAGCAGCGTGATGTGGGAGGTGCTGACTTTGCTTTATGGGGTATCGGGTTGTGACATATGAGCAAATTTTTTTTTTTTATGTTATTTCAGTTATTTCTTTTCTTCTAGCACTTTAAAATTTTGAACTTTGATGACTTTCCTGGTTTAATACAACCTGGAGTGTTATTATTACTATTATTATTTTCCGAGATCGCAGCTGGAGTACAATCACAGAGTTGTGTGTGTGTGTATATGTATCATCATCATTGTCAACCATTATCAATCCACTGCTGGACAAAGGTCTCCCCAAGTTTCTTCCACAATGGTCTGTCTTGTGCCAGTCTCCTCCATGTTACTCCCGCATACTTTCAAATTTCATCCACCCATCTCACATGTGGTCTTCTTCTGGGTCTTTTCATGTCCCTTGGAATCCAGTCTAAAATTTCGGCTGTCCATCGATGATCTGTCCTTCTGGCAGTATGTCCAGCTTATTGCCATTTCAAGGATTTAACTCTGATCATGATGTCTTCCACTCTTGTCATTTTTCGGATCCACGAGTTCCTCTTCTTATCTCTCCTTGTTACACCAAGCATGCACCTCTCCATGCTGCTTTGAGTTGTCTGCAGCCTTTGTATGTCTCTTTTAGTTAAGGTCCACGTCTCTGCACCATACGTAAGCACTGGAAGGATGCATTGATCAAACACTTTTCTTTTAAGACATAATGGCATATTGCTCTTGAAAATTATGCTGTTTCTTCAAAAAGCGCTCCAGGCAAGTTTTATATGACGATTAATTTCTTCATCAATGTGACCTTCACTTGATATCTGCTGTCCAAGATAAATGTAGGTTATTGGTTGTCTCCAGCTTTTCTCTATCAATCGATAAATCTTAATTTCTTTTAAAGGCATTGTACATCACTTTTGTCTTCTGAAAGTTCATTTTTAATCCCACTTCTTTACTCTTGTCAGCAAGTTCCTGGATCATACTCTGCAGCTCTGATGGGGTAGTTGCAAAAATGACTACGTCATCAGCAAAACCAAGGTGAGTTAGATAATCTCCATTAATCTTTATCCCTTTGTTTTCCCAGTTCAGTGATTGAAAGACATTTTCCAATGTGGCATTAAAGAGTTTGGGAGATATATTTATGTATATGTTTACACCGATGAGCCATTACATTATGACCACCTACCTAATAAGCTGCAGGACCCCCTTTAGCCCGCAAAACAGAGGCCACTAGGTGAGGCTTCAATTCGATAAGGTGGCCATAAGTATCCTGGGGTATCTGGTACCATAATATCAACAGCAGGTTTTCCAGTTCCTGTACATTTTGGAGTGGTGGGGATTTAGTGTGAACCCGCTTTTCCAAGTCGAACCACAAATGTTCGATTGGGTTCATGTCAGGTGAATTTAGAGGTCAGGGCATTAACAGAAAGTTACCAGCATATTCCTCGAATCACTCCTTGATGATTCTGGCAGTATGGCATGGTGCATTATCCTGTTGGTAATAGCCATCACCAGCAGGGAACACAATTGCCATGAATGGGTAAACTTTGTCTGAACGATGTTCAGATACCTGACAGATGTCAGGGATTGTGCTAATGGGGCCTAAAGTGTCCTAAGGAAACATCGCCCACAGCATAACGCCACCGCCGAAGACCTGTTTCCACCCAACAGTGCATCCAGGTGCCATAGCCTCTGTTGGTAATCGGCATATAAGCCCTCGCGCATCTACATGATACACCAGGAATCTTGATTCGTCAGACCAGGTCACTTTCTTCCAATCGTTGATGGTCCAATCTCAAAGATCCTGTGCCCATTTCAGGCATTGTTGGCAATGACTTGCAGTGAGCATGTAGACCTGACTGGGTCATCCGCCACGCAGGCCCATGTGCAGAAGGCTGCGATGAGCTGTGTGCTGTGACACATTGCCCTGATCAGCACTGTTGTAGCTGCGAGTGATTTGTTGCACTGAGGCCCTGCTGTCGCTGTGAACAATGCTCAACAGCCTGTGCTCCCCTCTGGCATCAATGAGCTGCGGACGATACACAGCTAAACGACGGTTCATCGTTTGGCCATCTGTGCACCACTTTTGATACATACTCACTACCATGGCACATGAACAACCCACAAGGGACACAATTTCCGAGATTGTAGTTCCCAGGCACCATGCCATCACAATTGGTCCTTTATTAAACTCCAATAAATCGACAACTTTTCCCATTCTTACTTCGAACACTACTAACTGAAAGTTGTTCCTCAGGTCGTATATATACTACTCTGTGAACTTCGTCTGTGCCGCCGTTCGGTCTCCAGGTGCACTCATTTCTCTAGGTTGGGGTGGTCACAATGGAATGACTCACTGGTGTATATACTGTATTTATAAACTGCGTACACAATCATCATAACAGAAAAATTTGCTGCAAATTTAGAAAGCATGAACCACGATTAGCAATAGAATAAGAATAGATTAAAATAAATTAAAATAAATAAATAATAAAACAATAATTACTGGCAAAGTAATAATTATAGGCAATTAAAATTACTATAAACACAAAAATAGGGTAAATTGCACAAAAATAGGCAGAATTTTCCAAAAATCGGTATGATCTTTCAAAACCTTTGTCGAACCCTGAACCGTGAGAGGTTCTCAGTAATGAAATATAATTGGTTTATATAGTTCTAGAATGTTTTTATTGGAGACAAAGAAGTGTTAAACTTTTCCTGTGCTCACCAACTTGCTCATCTATGTATGAAAACAAGGCTGTGAAGTTTGGTACGCACAGAAGCATGTGCACAGTCAGAACAGTTGCAGGGTCAGCGTCATACAGTTCCCTGGTAAAAAAATTTTTGAGTGGTATTTGAATTGGTATTTGAAAAATTTTCTCGCTGATTTTCTAAAAATTATTAACATGGGGTAAACTGGTGAAATTCTTGGTGGATCATGAATGTTTTTCTTAAATGGAAAATGTGCTGTAAGCAAGGCTCTGATGTAGTTGACCATTTTTCAGTTACATTCACAGCTATACTGAGAGGGGGAGGCACAACTATGGATAATAACACTCACCTACGATTTCCTATCAAAGTAAAATGCCAACATGAAACACACTGTATTAATTAATCACGGTTCATAAAAACATGGGTATCTCTCCTAATGAAACATGCTTGTTCTTATGTATCACGGACCTCACACCGTTGGCTCCATACAGAGATCAGCACGCTGCTGAGCATGAGCAAGGTAAGTTTTTAACTTTTTCAGAATAAAAACATTATGAAACTGAAAATATATATATATATATTTTTTTTTACTGCAAACCTTGTTCTGCCGGTTGGTATTCTTATTTTGTCGCTGTGGCCATACATGAGATTCTTCTGCGAATTCTGCTTTTTTCATCATCATTTGGGTCATTCTCGCGATCGATGCAGAACTAAAGGGAAATTTGGGGGGGGGGGTAGGTAGGAGGGGTCATTTTTCGTCTGGGGATGATAGCTCGTTTTGCAAAACTTGCAGAAACGGAAGTTAAGCACAGTGAAGATTTTTCCCGTAATCATAATTTTTTTTATTTATGGCGTTGCCTGTGTCCAGTATTATTGTTAAATGTCATTTTAGTGCATAAATGTTTGTATTCCATCATGAAATTGTGGGCAACGATTTCCAAAAACGGAAGTACAGGACTGCACAAAGATTTCTCTGTAGTCTTTTCAGGCACGAGTTTCTTCTGTGAATTCGAAGAATTCCACCATTTCCGCTATCATTTTGGGTAATCTTGAGATCAATGCACAACTGAACGGCTAATTTGGGGGAGGGGATAGTGGGGGATTGAGATTTGTTTTCCGTTTGAGGACGGAATTCTACCCTTTGTAACTTTGAAAACGGAAGTTAGACGAAGCGAAGATTTCTCCCATAATCGTTTCTTTTTTTTTTTTTTGTGATGTTCCTTTTGCCCAGTATTGTTCTTATATATGGTTTTATTCCGAAAATACTGCATTTAAGCTTAAAAATGGAGGGAAAAAGTTTCTGAAATCGGAAGCCGGTGGAAGTGAATATATCTCCCTGTAATGTTTTTTTTTCTTCTTCCCGCGATGTTCTTACTGTCCAGTGTTGTTTTAAAATGTTACTTTTCCCCATAAATGTTTGTACTTAAGCTTGATAAGGGAGGGGAAATTTTCCAAAAACGGAAGTGACGAAGTTTGAAAATTTGTTAGAATCGATGCATGGTGTCCAAAAGTATTCATATTCTGTAAATTACACCATTTATCTAAAGTAGTGAAAGCTTTGATATCATGCATTCATGGTCCTCAGGCTGAAAGTTCTTTCAGCATGATGGCTAAATTATTGTCATCTGAGAGAATAAAAGGAAAAAAATAATAAGAAAAGTGAAGTAGAAATGGGAAGGAAATGATATCAGCAGAAAGGAAAATTAAGCAAAGATTGCTGTGCAGCTGCAGAGTCAACAAAAGATAAATACGGCCATGTAACTTACTGAGAAGAAAGCAACACAAGAGGAAAATTGAGCTGATGTTCTAGCAAGTACAAAAAAGAGAAGAAAAAAACAACAGTTGTGTACTCTAAATATCTACATAAATAAATTAGAGTGAACAAAGCCATCTGCTCATGCTGTGTTATATACACACTTGCTCCGCGCATGTTCTGATTTTTCACCTGGTTAAAAAGTTCAGCTTTTTTGTTCCGCGGTCAGTCTCATACGTATGTCTGGCATTCCTACAGCAAGATACATAGCTGCAAAATTGTGTTCATGATCATACAAAATTACCCCTTTCATTAGTAAATCTATTTACAGGAGACTAAGGAACACCATTAATGATCATCTCAGTTGGACACTTTCTGAAGAATGAAGTTGTCTGTAGTCACAAGTGACCAGATCAAGGGATAGGACTTATACCTAAATTTTTGAAGTATTGGTTTAGGACACATATGTGATTAAACTGAAATTCCTGAGTTCATGTGTCATTCCATTACATTGTTAAAAATGGCAGTGTTTTTTGTTCTCTTCTGTAATTGTATAAGTATTCATTTTAATATAGAAACACAGCACTGACCTTCCTGATGGTAGAGACTGGGGGAGACTTAATCTTCACAGTGTCACAGAACAGACTTCGCTAGATGATTTCCTGGATAAAGTGCAGCTGGCTGACAAAGAGTACAATTCAGGTATCATTGTTGTATAACTATTAGATATTCATTCTTCTAGTGCATTAATTGGAATTTTTATTTTTTTGAAACTGTTCTAACACTTAAAACTTTTAAAATATTAGATATAAGTTGTTAAATCTGTTTAAAAAGAAGGCTGTTGCAATACACTTTTTCATTCCTACAACAAAGTGGGATCATAAGTTGTTGTATAAAATGTTAGATCTTTAACATGTATAGTGTTCTCCCTAGATTTTTTAATAGGTAGGTGGCATGAAATTTCAGCTGGATGTTACTTTTAAGGACCCCTTCCCCAATAAAAAAAAAAAAAAGAGGTTGTTTTCCTTAACATTATTATACTTATTAAACATCTTTAGCAGTGTGGTAGGCATTAATGTAACATAACGTGATAAACAACACTAGAAAATTGTACATCAGTGTTAAAAAAATGAGTACTTACTAATAAATCATATTCAAAACAGATTTTGGCCTGTTTTCATCAATATTTATGGTGAATGTGGGTATAAATTTTCCACTCTTACTATTATGCGCATTGTGAAAATCTTCATTAAAGGAAATTTAGCTGGACAGCAGAGAAAATTAGCTGGACGGGCCGCCCAGTAAAAAGGCTTTAGGGAGAACACTAATGCACAAAGAATGTGACACAGAAAGAATAGTAATAAATTGGGGTTCAAGTTCATTGAGAACTTTGAACTACCATTCAAGTTCATTGAGAACTCTGTCTTACTATGACGATGATGGGCAAAACACGTAACAATATTAACAAATAAAGGTAACTTGATCACGTTAGTTACGTTAAATGAAAACTTTTACAAAAAGTTCGTAAGTTGGAAGCTTTCGTCCTTATCTTATGTCTTCATCACCCCAATGGAGGACTAAGATTGTTGCCAGATTCTACATTTGAATTTTTCCTATTTTTATTGCCAAAACTTAGAATTGATCTCCAGATCATCGGAATGTAGAGTGCAGATTCTCTACATTCCGATGATGTGGAGATCAATTCTAAGTTTTGGCAACAAAAATAGGAAAAATTCAAATGTAGAATCTGGCAACAATCTTAGTCCTCCATTGGGGTGATGAAGACATAAGATAAGGTCGAAAGCTTCCAACTTACGAACTTTTTGTAAAAGTTTTCATTTAACGTAACTAGCGTGATCAAGTTACCTTTATTTGCTCTGTCTTACTAGTGCAGAGAGGGTGTTCAAGTTCATTGAGAACTCTGAACCCCCTCTCTGCACTAGTAAAGACAGTTTGTTCAGGGTCTTACATTCTAGATTGGGACAATGCTTCTATTTTGGACTCTGTGGGGTCTCTACCCGCTTTGCCCTTGATGGGAAGCTTATTCATCATCTCCCATCAATTATCCCTTCACCCTGGCGAACTTTAATTTCACATCACGTTCTAGCCGATGTTAGAGGCTCTTCAGATATTTATAACATTATCGGAACTTGCAATGATCAGTAACTTGTTTGCATAAATGTTTGAGAGTGTATGTTATATAAAACTGTAGTAACTGCTCTACTCTTGCCCACACCTGAGGATGTGGTCAGAGTGACCGCGAAATATCTTGCACATGTTTTTAACCTTTTTATTGTAAATAGTCTTTTAATTTATTTTAAGGACAGTTTTTCAGTGAGGTTGAATAACTGTTTTTTATCATGCGGAAACAGCCTTTGCTTACACCTTTAGGGTGTTCTTCACAACTGTGCACGAGAGATATACAGGGTCTTTATAATTAAAGTTCCACTTTGAAATGGCCATAAAAGGAAAACTACTGGACAAAATGTTACCAAACTTGGTAATAGTTAACAGGAGGTCATGGGATTTTATTTTCCGCAAAGCAAAAAAATTAGTTCCAAAACTCACCACCAGCGTGGAATGGCGCTGTATGCAATATTGGGAAACGAAAGAAGACATGACGACATCAGTTGCAAATGTGTGTAATCGTGTCGAACACGAAACAGTGTGCGGTGTTATGCAAATACGCAAAGCCTCGTCAACGGCTGACGGCAGGAGGAATGCAAATTAGAAGTATGCAAATGCGCTGTTCACGTCATTGGATTTTCCACCCTAAAAGGGAGCCTCCCTGTCGGAGCTGTCATTGTTACGAGTCGACGGTGTCAGTAACCATGCAAGATCGTGCTTTTCTCGTGAAGTGTTATTATGAATGCGATAGCAATGCGCGGCGTGCTTTGCAGAAGAATCGTACCGTCAGACGACTACGCCAAAGGCCAATGACACCGCAGGGTTTGAGGAAACTGATGGCAAAGTTTGAAGCCACAGGTTTGTTATCTGTTGCACCTGGGCGGGGACGAAAGACTGTTGCTGTGGAAACCGAGGAGACTGTTGCATTAGCAGTAGAGGAAGCAACTATGGAAAGAACACGCGGGACTTGCAGCGTAAGTGCTGTTGCACGTCGCATGGACTTACCATTGAGTACGGTGTACAAAATCGTTCGTAAAGTGCTGCTGTACTACCCATACAAAATTAAACGTGTTCAACAACTGGAACAGAACGATCCTCCAGTAAGAGAATCTTTGCCGCCCCGGTGGCGCAGTGGTCTAAGCGATGGCCTCTGATCATTCATCCGAACGGGGTCCGGGTTCGAATCCCGGTGAGGCATGGATGTTGTGTTTGTCTTACGGCACTGGCTCTCTCCCTTCCCTGGAACCAGTGACCCTAAATTAGGGACGGGCGACTGCTTATAACCCATTGAGTTGCTCACGGTGGTCGTTAAACCTCTAATAAAAAAAAAAAAAAAAAAAAAATCTTTCGCGTTGGAATTCCTTGCACGGATGGCGGTGGATGAACAGTGGCAATGGAACATTTTGTGGACGGATGAGGCCCATTTTTACCTCAATGGGGATGTGAACACCCATAATTGCAGGATTTGGGCCGAACAAATCCCTCATGCTATCCACCCAGTTCCATTGCATTCTCCGAAAGTCACCGTTTGATGTGGTATGACACCTCCTGTCATAATTGGACCGTTCTTCTTTGAAGAGCAATCGCCAGCTGGGCCCGTGACTACCACTGTGACTGCTGTTCGCTTAGAGTCGATTTTACGACGTTTCGTGATACCGGAACTTCAGGAACGTGGCATTTTAGACACCACGATTTTTATGCAGGACGGGGCTCCACCGCACATTGGTACTTGTGTGAAACAGTTACTTCAGCAACATTTCACGGATGACCGGATTATCAGCCGCCACTTCCCCATGGCTTGGCCACCCCGTTCACCAGATCTCAACCCCTGTGACTTCTGGCTATGGGGTTACTTCAAAGCCACTGTTTATGGTGATAACATCCAGAATTTGGCAGAATTGAAAACTGCCATACACCGACATGTCCGTAACATTCCTCCTGATATGCTACAAGCTACTGTTAAAAACACAGTAATGCGATTTCACTTGCTTTCTGAAAATGGTGGCCGCCACATTGAACATGAGTTGTAACACATGTTCGACACGATTACACACATTTGCAACTGATGTCGTCATGTCTTCTTTCGTTTCCCAATATTGCATACAGCGCCATTCCACGCTGGCGGTGAGTTTTGGAACTAATTTTTTGTTTTGCGGAAAATAAAATCCCATGACCTCCTGTTAACTATTATCAAGTTTGGTAACATTTCGTCCAGTAGTTTTCCTTTTATGGCCATTTCAAAGTGGAACTTTAATTATAAAGACCCTGTATTTAATTTTTAATCTCATAACATTCAGTAATGCTCCAGACGAGAGAGAGAGAGAGCGAGAGAGAGCGAGAGCTAAAGCTAAAAAAGCAAAATGAATCTGTAGAATATCCTCCCTTAGAACAAAAGAACCCAAGGTTACATATTCCAAAAAATATGCAAATGACCATGAAAGGACAGTGACCGAAGAACTCCAAGGCAGCATCTTTTTGAGGCCTTTAGATTCCCTCTTATGCTATTATCAGATTACCTGTAATGTGACAGTCTCACACAAGACTTTTTGTACTTCATACTTATCTTTTCATCATGCAGACATTCCTGAATCTGGTCCTCCCATTATTTCCTTGGCCTTTCTCTACCTTTCTTTCCTGCCACTTGGGTTGAAAAATTTCTTGTAGTAAGCAGCACACAAATTACTTCTGTCTTCTGTAGGACCCAGATTTCACTGCTGTACATCACAGTAGGAACAATCACACTTTCATGGACATTTTTTATCTTGCATTCAGTATTAACACTTTCTTGCTCAAAAACCTGTAACTATTAGTTTTCATTTACTTATACTCTGAATTTCATACAAACTTTGTACAACCAAGAGGAAATACTCTGCAACTCACTTGCTGACAAGACTGTGTAATCAGCATACAGCACTCTGCACACATCGATATTACCCAGATGTAAACCACTATTAAATACTTTGGCATCACACATGCATGTGTCCATAAAATTATTTTGCACTGTGCGAAATTAGCACTGACATGAAGCACTTCGACTGAGGATACAACAGAGAAGAAGCACTTCCACTGTGTCACTGGTGTCCTATAAAGTCATCATAGAGTAGAGTTGGAAAAGTATGTTCCAGATCTAGGAGTCAGCTCTAAAATTTTAGAGCCAAGGTGAAAAGAATTTAAATTTCAAAGAATAGCGAAAGAGAAAAAAATATAAATAAAGCGTGACCATGATGCTGAAATGCAAAATAATGCACTGTGTTTGCAGCCATTTATTTTTTAACCCCAAATTGCTTATTCTAAATAAATTCCAATTTGGCCAATAAATTTGTTTTCCCATTCTTCCAGTTGCTGCTCTCAAAAAATTGAAATTTTAAATTTTGAGTTCATTAAAATGTAATTTGCTGAGATTTAAATGTGCACATATAAACTCAAAGTACTTATCATATTTTCCTTCATAAATCACCGGACCACAAAATTAAGAAAAAAATTAAAAAAAATTGTTATGTAATTCAACAACTGTGTATAATCCGTAGATCATGAAATCTAGATTTTTTTTCTTCGTATGATCCATGGTAGCATGTACATGACCATGAAAAAAAGAAAATTTTTCAAGTTTTTGCACATCAACCAGATGGCTTTTTCATGGAAGGTAGACAGAAATCTACAATCTGAATAATAGAATGCTTCAACAGTTTGATTGCAATAACTTGAAAGCTTAGAAATGTATATTCAGTGATTGGAAAGCTACTTTTTAAAAGTAGCTAGCTACGGCTACAACTATATTCTTGAAAAAGTAGCTTACCACAATTACTTTTTCCAAAAATTAGTTAGCTACATTATTTTTTTTTCTAAAAAGTATCTACTTCTGCTACTTTATCTTAAGTTTAAAAGTTCAAATTCCGAAGATGATCTTTATATGTACATTCTTAGATGTGGCGTTCAGAGCTAAATACGAAGGTAAATTATGCATGTAATTTATCTCTGTATTTTCCACAGCTCTGAGTGCATTTTATCATATTCAGTGGGTTATACTGCAGGCTAGCTGATGTGCCTAGGGAATTCAAATGAAAATACTGTCAACAAGTATCTGCAAATTCATTTTCTGTACTAAGAGAACCAAATCTTGCTATCAAATGTTGTGAACAAAATCGCTAGCTCAGCCATCACGTATTCACTGTCTTCTCAGGCTGACTGACAAGATTTCTCTGTAAATAGCATAAAGGAAGTAATACTTTATGGTTAACAGTTTGGCTAATTTTAACAATACAAGTCAGGTACATCATTGTAGACACACCCATACTCTCTCTCTCTCTCTCTCTCTCTCTCTCTCAGCTTCCCTGCATCAGCCAATAATGTTTCTGTTCAGGAAATCTGGAAATATCACGTAATTGAAAGAGTTATGGTATTTTGTATTTTTTTTACATTTTTTAAAGTAGCAAAATGTGTAGCATAATTTTCAGCTATAAGCTACTTTATTTTGTAGCGTGGTACTGCTACAACTACAGTTTTCTCTTTGTAGCAATGCTACACTCCATGCTAATGTAAGTGTAGCATGGAGTGTTGCATTGCTACAAATAGCAGCGTTACATGTGGCGGGCTACTTCTGATCACTGAATACATATATATTTTTATGCCAAGAAATTGGATTACTGGTATAGTTTTAGGTATAGTTAGGGTGCAGTTCCTTGTTGTGAATCCCTAGTTGTGATTAGTGCAGCAAAATGATTATGCAAATGTACCGCCTTTGTTATGGCACATTTTCTGTCAAAATGCTCGTAAGTGAAAAAAGAATATATTTTCATCTATTGGTGGCTCTCTCCTGGAGTACTATATTCTATGTTTTCTGTTATTAACACATTTTCGATACTTTTCCAAAACTGCCCTGACATCACGTGGATTAAAAAAAAAAAAAAAAAATTCAGCCAAAACTTTTCTTTCAAGTGGTTTATTACCCACAGAACCTAAATTTGTAACTTTTTATTGATAATTCGCCGATTGTACATCTGAAACTAGTATTTACGGCAAATTACAAAATTCGAAGTAAAACAAATTGGGCACCAGCTAATTTCTAGGTGCCAGGTCACCCTGGCACCTGGGGTTTTTTCCAGCCTTGTTGTAAAGAAATGTCACTCGTTCCATCAGCCAATGGCATACATGCACTGCCAGAGGCTGTGATGTCACAGCTTCATGCAGTCGGGGGTATTGGTTGTTGACCTGGATGGTCATCCTCGCAACATGGCCGACGTGCTACTACTGTTAGCATTGTGCATCATACAAGCAATTCAGGTGGCTGAGGTATAATCTCTGGCTTTACAGGAAATTTAACATTTTTCTTTAAGTTTACATGTTATTTGTTAAAGCGGTGTTTTTTTAATGAATAAAATACAGGATTACACCATTGTACAATACAAATTTGGAAAATGTTAATGTGTTTTTATGTAAATATGACATCTGACTTAACATTGATGCCATATTTACACCAATAAATGGATTCACATCTTCCAAATCTGCAGTGTGTTTTCATCGGCCAAATTTCAGAAGAGAATTTTTTTTTTTTTTTTTTGTAAAGCCCTTATAATTATACACAGTTCTAAAATTAAGCATATTTAAAAAAAAGTCATTTTAGAACAAACAAAAGGGGGAAATGGTAATAAAGTAAAGTATAGAAAACATGAAAATATGCAAAGGTAGAAATCATGGCACAATACCACGTGATGAACGATAATTGGTATGAAAGCAAAGCAGCACATTTGTGGAGTCCAAAAAGAGCTGCAAAAAGTATAAGTGACATTTGTCTTCATCGCACTCTAATAGTAGTAGAATTTATTTTTTACGCTTTCCAACCTTAGGTTGAACAAGCGTATATGCTCCAGCTTTGTCCGTCTGTCTGTCTGCATGATAACTCGCATCGCATAAAAATGATTCGATTTTGATGAAATTTTAGTATGTGGTTAGGGGATCACCTGGGGATGAATCCTATTGAAAATGGGGTCAAAGGTCACGACATAGGAGCGGGATCAATTCCATTGCCCTTATGCATCGTAACTTACGTAAAAATGCTTTGATTGTGACAAAACTTCATGTAGTTCTGGAAGCATACTTAACCAGTTCTGTTGAATATTATCGAAATGGGGTCAAAGGTCAGGACATAGGAGCAATATTTATTCTACAGCCATTATCCTCATAACTTGAGTAATGATTTCTGGTATGTTGGAAAGCGTATCATAATCAATGCATTGCATGGTTTTACTAGTTTATTAAAACAGTATGTCAGTGAGAGAAAGAGAAAGACAGCAAGTGGATATGTTTACATGTGGTTTGATTATCAGAATGTTAGATACCAGCCAGGTGTAGAGTAATGTTGCCAAAGCCACTGGCATGTATCAATCCATTGTATCCAGACTTTGGGGAAGGTACCAGGACATTGGAGGTGTTAATTGTCAGCTTGTGGCCAGTCATCAATAGATTTCAACAGTTCAGGATAATAGGTACGTTGCACTAACGGCGAGACATAACAGGTTTTGATGTCAACGAGCGTGCTTGCTTTGGAGCTGTCTGCGACAGGTGGACCAACTGTTTCAAGGCAAACAGTGTACAGATGGCTCAACGAACAAGGACTATACGTGAGAAGAAGTGCGTTTTGCATCCCTCTCACTCCGTCAGAACGAAATGCCAGGGTACTGTGGTGCAGACAACATCGAGGCGGAGATGAAAATTAATGGGCCAATGTCTTCTCCAACGAATCCAGGTTCAGTCTTGAAAGTGACAGCAACTATCTCATCTGGAGAAAACCTGGAACTTGTTATTTCCAGGGTGTATAAAAATCATGACTTTTGAAAAAAACAATCAAAGAATCAGATTTTTTTATTTAAATCGGATTTAAAAAAATTTAAATCCGATTTTTAATTTAAATTGATTTTTAGACTTAATCCTATCAATTAGTATCAAAACATAAGCATTAAAACACAAGCAATTAATTGCAAAAATTTAATTAACTGGAAATTTAAAATTATTCATACATTTTTCCAGTTGCAGCAACATTTCTACTGCAAACATTAGACAGTTTAGGTATAGGTAATCAGTTAATTTTTAAGCACTTTTTCCGTTTAACCCTTTAACGACCATGACCCAAAAATCGTTTATCACTCCAAATACCATAGCGCCTGAAACTATCTGTAGATTCACTTCTTTGTTTAATAACAACAATAGTGACTGAGAGTGATTCCTGCTGATACCTCATAGGTCGAGAAAATTTGAAGAACAGGTAAGGGTAGGAAATCTGACTCACTCTAGACAGGCGTTTCCGCTGGCTATGTCCGTTTGTATGTACGGTTGTTTCGGGCGTTATGATCATTAAAGGGTTAAAGATCTAAATTAAAACACAAGTTTAGCAGCCTTTTCTACCTCCAGCTGATTCCTGGAGTCCAAAAGTAGAGAATATTCTTTTTACTCCAGCAGTTGTAGCTTTGCATGCGCAAAGTGCTTCAATAGTTCAAGTCCTTTTCCAGAAACACAGTCCTTTAGCAAAGCTAAAGACGTCCACGAGTCCAGTGTGTGCCTTACATCCTTTCTTTCCAAGCTCAATCTTTTCAGTAAAATATCATCCAATTGGATCTTTCTTTCTCCCAGCAGACATATTTGTAAAGTATATCTGAGAACATACGCGGCACTGGCTATTATTAAGTAGAAAATACAAATAGTGTAGTCTGTATAAAGCTGAGTACAGAGGAACAAAGGCAAACAATGAATAGCAACATACCCTTGTACTAGTCTAGAAGAACAACCTTGTGATCTGACAGGTCATTGAGCAGAAGATGAAAACCTTTTCTCAAACTAAAAGGACTGTTCTTTCTTCTTCTACCCCTACAACTTACATTGCAGAACTTTACCCCTTTTGCCCTGAAGCTGAAAAAGCCACTCCCTAATCCCTATTCAAAGAGCCACACATGGCTAATCCCTACTTATAGACTAGAATAAAATACATATGCCCTTTCTACCCTGTTAATATGTAGCATGTTTTGAGTTTTGTATACCAGCATGAAAGTTCTTCCACAAGAATTTAAAACTTATTTTTTCACTTCAGCCACTTTGACTGATCATGTTAAAACTAATGCTTAAATCCAGTCTTATTCAAAGTTTTAAATGGTGATATAAAAAGTAAAACAAAAAATATGTGATTTATCAGTGATTTTTTTAAAAAAAATCATTCAATTTAAATCGTGTACACCCTGGTTTTTTCCCACACAAACAACTGAGAAATGCACCATTACTGAGGTGGTAGTGCACTTGTCTGGAGTAGCATTATGTCCAATGGGCACACATAGCTCCATGTCTATTCTGGTGAAATTTTAACAGGTCAGAGATACAGAGATAAAATCCTTGATCCCTACATGAGACTTTTTCAAGGTGGTGTTGGCCCAGACTTTCTATTTGCGGATGGTAATGCATGACCTCATAGAGTTACTGTTGTTGATGATTATCTGGAAAGCGAAGATATTTCCACAATATTTCATGGCCAGCACATTTCCCAGACCTTAGCCCAATAGAGCATATGTGGGATGCAGTGGAGCAATGCATTGCAGGCCATCAACCTCCTGCCAGAACTCTCAAGGAACTCCGATTTGCTCTTGCTCAGGAGTGGGATTTGGTTCCCACAGAGTCTTCTTGTTAGCACGTTTTTTTGTAAAAAAAGATCGTGCTTATGTTACCGGTTTGTCCATCTGTCCGTCTGTACCCACTATCTCTGCAACTATTACTCCGATTTGAAAAATTCTTTTTGCATTGGAAAGCTTGAAATATCCGAATGATGATCCTTCACTTCGCTTTTTTTTTATGATGTACAATTTCGCCGCTAGAGGGCGTAAATGCAGATGTCAAATTCAAAAATAGGTTTTATTCCACATATTTGCTTCTAAACATTCGATTGAAAAAATACTTTTATCTTTCGATTCCATTTATGTCGAAGAGTATTTTAGATGTAGTTACTTTTTCAAATTACGCATAGATTTTCCGCTAGGGGGCGTAAAAGTAAATTACATTTTTCCCTATAATCGTTCTTCTAAAACTCCGATTTGAAAAAAATTATTCAGTCTTCAGCCGATACACCTCCTGATAGAAAATCTTTTGCATATAATTTCAAATTTTTGGTAAAGAATACTTTGGCCACCAGGGGCGTAAGTGTTAATTTTTGCTTCTGATGTATTTGCCATAAAATCTGAGCTTCTAAAATATCGATTGAAAAAATTATTTCGTGGACTGATGCCACTCACATAGATAAACCTTTTTGGAATATTTTCTTAAAATATTCCACAGTTTCTCCACCAGGGGCGTAGATGTATATCTTATTTTCGTCAGTATCTCTACTTCTAGGAGCCCAACTCGAAAAATTCCTTCTTTGTTGGATAGTGTCTCCAGTGTGACATGTTTTCATAAAATTTCAAAATTTTCAAGTAATTCATAGACTTTCCACTAGGGGGCGTAAAGGTAAATTGCTTCCCGCCTATATCTCTGCTTCTAAATCTCTGATTTGAAAAATTCTTCTGCACCGGATACAGCTCCTGATGGGAAATCCTTTGCACATAATTTCAAATTTTTGTAAAAGTGTTTTGACCACCAGGTGGCGTAAGTCTTAATTGCCGCTTCTGATGTATTTGCAGAAAAATACGAGCTAAAATCTCGATTGAAATAAAAGTCGTGTGTTGACCGATACTATTCATGTTGACAAACCTTTTAGGAACATTTTGTTCTTGAAATAATGCATGGTTTCTACGTCAGGGGGCTTAGATGTATATCTTATTTTTGTCAATATCTGTACTTCCAAAGAGTCCGATTTAAAAAATTCCTTCTTTGTTAGATAGTGTTTCTGACGCGAAATGTTTTTCCAATAAATTCAAAATTTTCAAGTAAATCATAGACTTTCCGCTAGGGGGCACAAAGGTAAATTGCGTTTTCTGCGTTATTTTTGTTTCTAAAACTCGGATTTGAAAAATTCTTCCTGTGTCGCATACAAAACGTGATGGAAAATATTTTTCACATAATGTCTAATGTTTGGTAAAGAATGGTTTGGCCACCAGGGGGCATAAGAGTTAATTTCTGCTTCTGATGTATTATTTGTAGCAAAATCTGGGCTCCTGAAAACTTGACAAAATTTTTTTTTTTTTTTTTCTTGGACCGATACTGCTCATATGAAAAAAAACTTTAGAGAATACTTTCTTCCTAAAATAATGCATGGTTTTCCCCATCAGGGGACGTAAAGTCACATCTTATTTTTGTCGATATCTCTGTTTCTAAGAGTCTGATTTGAAAAATTCTTTCTGTGTTGGAGAGCCTTTCCGGTGCGAAATGTTTCTCATATAAATTCATGTTTTTCTTAACGCACAAGTCTGCAACCAGAGGGCATAAGCTCACGATTCCGTTTACAGCAATATCTGAGGGATTAAAAACCCTATTGAAAAACTTCTTTCTTTAGTCAGATATTATTGTTTTCCATACCGGTTCCATTGACTTTGAATAGCTTTGATAAATTTAATTTGCGTCAGAACGGATTCAAAAGACGTGCTTATTACACCCGAAAATTCGGTGTCATCTTTCTTGTTTTTCTTGTCAACAGCATGAGACATTAGTGTGACACTTGTATCGCTGTAAAAGGGTAACCATACGCCTTACTACGTACACTGTTGCTGTTTTTGTTTTTTTCTGGTTCATCACTTTTTTGTTATTTGTACTGCACATTTAGTTCCTCACTAACATATCTATGTATAGTAAACAGCCTGTTTCATTGTGCCTTGTCATTTTTGTAATTTAATACTTTTTTTTTGTTAATTATGCTTAATTTTTAGACACCAGTGTAGCTTCCTAGTAATAGTTGCTGTTAAGCACATGGAATCATTCTTCCAGTAGTAATGGTTCTAGTTGCTGAGTGCTACTGGAAACATTTTTAAGTAGTCATTGATTATTAAGTCCTTTTAATTATCCTTAATTTATTATATCCCATTCATGATTAATAAATTTAAGTAATTCCAGTTCATTTTGTTAACAAAAACATGCTGTTTATCTAGTTTTATTTGGCATGGTTTTAATTGCTAATTAATGTTCAACTAAAGATATTCTAGGCAGTGTCTACATTCTACATTGTAAACAACTTATTTTAGTAAGATCACTTTCAGTTTGTTTTACATGTGGTAAAATCTTTGTTTTGTTATTCTGGTCTAAGCCTTTCTTTGAACTTTATTGATTTTTTTAAGAGGCTCGAAAAAGTCCATGTAGTAAATAATTTTTGTGGTCATTTTTATTTCTTTTTAATAGATTTGAGTAGTTTTTAGTATAATTGTAGCTGGATAATTATTTTCTGGAAAAATTTCTTAAATCTATTTTGTCATTCATCATTTGAGTTGAATTTATTTGATAAAAAAAAAAAATTAAAAGGACTTAAAATTGAGAAAGAGACCTTTGTAATTACTGAGCGATGATCACATGGATTGGTTGCCACCAAGAGATGGTTCTGTATAGTTAACTGTAGCAATTGCAGTGACTTTAAGTAATAGTGATAAGTTCCTGATGTAAAAAAATTTTCACAATAAGTGCCTGATATAAAAAGATATTCACGATAAGTGCCTGATGCAAAAGTATGGTACAAAACTGTATTTTTATGTGAACCACTAATTTAAAACTGTAATACAAAAACCACGTAAATTTGAAAGTTTATATAATGAAAATAGTGTAGATATCAAAAGAAAGATGGTAAATGTGCAGGATTCTCATTTATAAAAACTGTTATTAAAACAAAGTATGCAGAAACATGACATGAATATAAATGTAAATTATCTATTGGAGTACTTGGTACAAAGGCATTTGCTATTCAGCACATTTTGGATGCTGGAAATTATTTTTATTGTTTTAAAAATGTGTGTGCTTAGTTTATGGGTAACTTTCTTTTTTTTTTTTTACTTCAGAGTTCTTCAACATAAAAATTGTTTCTCAAGATACTGCCAATGGAATATTATCTGAAAGTGAGAAACTCTCGGTTTCTACTGCTCAGGAAAAGCACAAGAATCTGCTACGCATCCCTCGAAGGTAAGGTATTGTTTCTTTAAAGTAATTTCAACCTGTGTAGTATATTGACTTTGGATTTTATATATCACATTAACTGAAAGAAAATACATTTAAAATAGTATATTGTTATTTTGTAGACAGTATTTGTTTGCCTTGGTAATTCCAGCGTGTGTAGGTTGCTGT
The DNA here is from genome assembly GCA_039090855.1 of Macrothele yani. Lineage (NCBI taxonomy): Eukaryota > Metazoa > Arthropoda > Arachnida > Araneae > Macrothelidae > Macrothele > Macrothele yani. The sequence continues at coordinate 136,364,155 of CM077001.1, forward strand.
ATGCTGGTGACATAGTCCTGTTAATAGAGAGCAAAGTAAATTGCAGAGTATGTTGTCCCAGATGTACAAAGATTGTATGATATTCAAACTGAGCATAAATATGGGAAAAACCAAAGTTATGGTTTTTTGGCAAGGAACCATGAACTGTTAGTACTAAATGCTGATCAGTCTAAATAGTATACTGTAAATAATGATAGATCAGATGAATGAATTTGTATATTTAGGAAGCATGTTTGACAGAGAAAAAGATTGTATGGTGAAAATAGTAGGCAAGAATTCAGCTTGGAAAGCCTTAGCTGCCTTAGGAAGATTTCACAGGAATGATGCATTCTTCAAAAAGTCCTGAATGCATGTGTATGAATGTGCAATTGTTCCTACTCTGATGTCCGACAGTTAAACTTGAGTACTGAAGAAACATGAGTCATGTGTGGGCTGGAGAGATGCATTACTTGCAGGAGGAGTTTGTGGAAAGACACAATTAATCACAAGGCATTCTGAACTGGGGAAGAAGTATGTGAAAAGTTTGCTTTCACATACTCTTTGATGAATTTTGCCAAGATATTTTAATGAAGACAAGAAGTGTTTTAAAAAAAGAAATTGTTATTAATGAAAACTGGAATATGAGGTTAATAACTCAACATTTCAACAGTCCATTCTTGCTGTTAGGTTGGGAGGGGGATGGGGTGCTCATGTTGGTCAGTGTGATTCCAGAACCACATATGCATCCAACTGGTTGTGGCAAGAACCGTATCCAAATTAGTATTATTTGAAATTAAGTGCAATCTGTTATATTTTAGTTATAATTTGTATGTTTGCTTAATAGCTGCTTTGCCAAGATCTTGAAAGAAAGAATTGTATTAATTTTTAATTTATGCAAATTGTAGGCCACAGTGGAACCAAAATACCAGCAAAGAAGAACTGGATAGGAATGAAAATGAATCATTTTTGGAGTGGAGACGGAATCTGTCTTTGTGAGTATCATGAAAAATGTTAATCTCTCTCTCTCTCTCTCTCTCTCTCTCTCTCTCTCTCTCTCTCTCACACACACACACACACACACACACACACACACAGTTCATTTATGAAGTTCCAATTACTGAAAACTCCTACATTTGCAATTTTTAATGGAACCAAGTAACAAATTTAGTACTTTAAAGAGATTTGTAAGTGTTTACACTAATATTTCTGATACCTAACAGAAGAAACTGGGAAAAGAAAGTTTTTAGTAGCAAAAAACAACTTACATTCATAGAGGAGGTCTTTCCATAACAATATTTTACTAGGCTAAATCAAAAAGTGTTTGCCAAAACTTTTTCGTATGGTGTTGGTTATTTCTATTTTGGAATGTACTAATGAAAGATGAGTTCTCAATGTCTGTTAGTAATTATTTGGGGAAGTGGCAAGCATTTACATATATTGTTATAGCATTCTAAATATATCATCCTTCTATCTGTGTTCATGTAAGAGGAACAAAGAAATACAGTTAAATTTTTTGTACACCAAAGTATTCATGTGTAGATAATTGCTGTATAAAATTTCTCATGATTATCTTGTATCATGGTCATCACAGTCATGTGCCAGCAAATGTCACTTTTGTAATATTCTAATACCAAAAAAAAAAAAAAAAATAAAAAAAAATATGCATCTGTTGGTGTTTGTTAGAGATATTTCATATTTACAGTGCTGTAATATCAATGGAAATGTTTTGTCCTGTTGGAAAAGTGTATTAAAACTGCACAGAAGGTACATCTTTATTAGTGTGTTCTGAAATGTTGTTAACTAACAGAGCAAAATGTGCCAAACCAAAATGTTGTGGGAAAGACTTTACTTATACCCTTGTATTTTTCATGCTCTTACTGATGTCTTGTTGATGTAAGACACTTGGTGCAGAGCCTTTGCATGTGGATAGGAAATGTTTTAATAAAATCTGCTAGTTGTGCTAATGTTGTAGGCTGTCTGCAAAGACCAAGCATTCTGTGTAGTTTATTGATATCAGTAATCAGCAAGTTGAAGATGAACTTAAAACATTTTGGAACTTCAAATGAAAAAAATTATTTCCAGTAAATTTTCATTTTGCTATGAACTTTACAGCCTTCTTTGAAGGAAACTGCTATCATAGCTTACTGTTTATGATTTTTGTGTGGATTTGAGGTATAGAAATTCTACTGTTCAAATGGTCCTGTGATGCAACTAAAGTTTGTTGGTGACCACCAAATTCGTCATTGTTTTTAAAACTTCTGAAAGAGTGTAACAATGAAAATAGTAGTTTTTTCATACCAGTTAAACCTTTTTCCTTCATTAGCGTTGCCCATTACAGTCACCATCATCTATAGTTCGAAATCTAAAAACTATCCACATTGTAAATATACTCCCCCCCCTTGTACTTGTGAGAGATGAGATGATTACAAATAATGGAATTTACAAGTATAATAGCTCATGGTATGCTAAACATGTTCATGAGTCATGTGTCACAGAATGCGAAACTTATCTTTAAAGTTTAAAATCTTGTTTTCATGCATGCCAGATTGTAATTTAAATAACATTTAAATTTAAAATGTCTGTGCTTCTTGAAAAGTAGCTTGTTCATATATGTATGCATTCTTTTGTGCGTAAAAGATGACATTGATGATGAGACTTAGTTCCTGACATTGCAGTCTCAGTTTGTGTGATGTTTGACTAGGTTTCTATGGCTAGTAACATACTTTGTATTGAATCTGATGAATAAAATTTTTATGTCCATCATTTTGGTTTTATCAGTGGTCTTTCTGTTTTGTTCTGAAAAATCCCTTACTTTCTGTTTTATTCCATTTGTAAATTTAGTTAACAGTTTTGTGAGAAAGCAAGTGAAATTGCAAAAATGAGGTGGAGAAGCTTGCTGTTTTCACTAAACCCCCTGCAGTGTCAGAATCAGAAATCAATTTTCTACAGACCCAGCTGACCGCTCGAATTTTCAAATAACTGGTACGCCAAAATGCCCTCTCGTCCATGCAAAAAAAAAAAAAAAAAAAAAGATGTACACATTTACAGTGTATGTAAAAAATAACGTATCATTTCACTGTAGCTGTATATTGCAAATTTAAAACAGAATGTGCACATGCGCTCATGCAAATAGTACTTATAAATAAAACATGAAACACACTAAGCAGTGATAGAAATAAAAAAAACAACAACTAAAGAACTTCACTGGTCTGCAGGACCAGTGTGAAGTTCTTTAGTTTTTTTGTTTTGTTTTTTTATGTATACCAAAAGTTGGTTGTATACCAAAGTTGGTTGTATACCAAAGTTGGTTGTTCACTCATTGGTGTACACCAAAAGTTGGTTGTTCACTCATTTTTACTGGCACAGATATCAATATATGTTGTATGCACATGGTGCTAGCATCTAGGACGGTCCTCTGGTTTATAAGGACACTGATCTGAAGCACTATCCACTATGAGTGCACTGATTATGAAGCACTTTGCAACATACCAAAAGCCACCTTCATGGAATATCTTGTTTCAAGTGTGAAAGACAGGAAGTTTCCCCACATGGACAGAAAGAAAGATGGGCAAAGCCAGAGCATGTATGGTTCTTCAACCTCCAGTTGCAAACCATTATAAAAGACCAATACTCTGGGGTTCACTACTTCTGCAAAAAAACCCAAAAAAAGTGACACTATTTTGATCCCAATATTATGGCTAGGGCACCTTGGTTTACTGCGGCCCAAAATTTTAATCAAATTTAAATATGGTTTGCAATTTCAATTTTCAGTTTTTGAGTAGTAAATATCTGCATTCCCCAAAATCCACAGTAAAACCTGGATTATTTAATAAAAACTGCCATGGCAAAACCTGGATTATATCAATTAACTGCCATAACGAAACCTGAATATTTTGAAATCTGGTTCAATTCTTTATGAACTTACAAATTTAAAAAAAAAAAAAAAAAAAAAAAAAAAAAACTTACTGGCCGTCCGGGCCAGTGACAAAATTTTCAGTAGTCTGATGAAACTTTTACTAGACAATGGCCAGCGGACCACTGGGTACTTTGATTGCTGACATGAAATATAAAATTAAAGTGAAAAGGGACCGACCCTGGGTTCACATTAAAAAAAAAAGAAAAACTTTAATCTCTTCAACCAAGTTAAGGCACTTTGGCAGTGGAAAATAAATGCATTGTATTTTTCAGTTCTCAGAGTGCCACATTATGAGCCTTAGAATGAATGGGGATGTTAATAATGCATGAAAATTTCATGCGTGAAAACTTCAGAATTAATGAAAAATTTTACTTCTGAAATTCAGAATTGATGAAAATTTTGTTTCTGAACTTTGGAATTAAGTGAAAGTAGATATAATTGAGATGAAAGCTGTAATGAAAAAAAAAAAAAAAAAGAAGAAGAAAGAAAAGAAAAACATTTGTGCCCCAAAGTTTCTCAAATGCCATGCTATGGGTTTTGCATGTGGGAAAGAGGAAGGTAACATATGATAATTTTATTTGAACTTCCAAATTGAAAAAAACACAGTAAATGTTATTGAGACAAATGTTTCTCCTAACAAAAATAGGAAAAATGTATGCGAGCTTTCCAAGCACCATTTTCACAAGAAGTGGTGTTTGGGAAGTACCACTTCAGTGTGAGATAATTTTGTAAAGATGCACATTTTAAATTTAATGACTCTGAAGGTGCAAAAAAAAAAAAAAAAGAAAGGTCAAATTTTTTTTTAAGTAGACCTGTTCACATTTTGCCTTATAAATCAAAATGCCAGTCATTTTTGTATTATAAGGTAATGGCAAGTTAACAACCGCCTTGTCTCGTCTGGTTGCGACCGGTCCCTATACTCCAAGATGGAATGAGGTATCCATTATAAACTCTCCAGGTAAGCTCTCACTGTTATTATTTATGGAGAGCCTATATATTGCATCATTCGGATCTCGTTGCTGTAATGATTATGTCCCTAAGGTTATATCGGAACCATGGACTATTTTATTTAAACATTTTCATGATTTATTTTAAATGCACTGTGTAAATCATAGATGGTGTTGCGTTATTGCTGGTTTATGACGATGGTGTTGTGTATATATGTATATATATCTTGGTCTTACTCGTGAATGTAACATCTGAGGATGGGGACGTTGTGATCCCCGAAAGATTTCTAGTGGTGTGTGTTTTCATCAGCAAAGCTTAAGTACATGTAGTGTATCTGTGCTACATGTGTGTTTTATCGTGTTCAGTCGATATTTTAACTTTCAATCTGTATGCAATTTTGGTAATCCTGGCTAACCAAATCAGTATACATTTTTGTAATGTTCTTATTGCCTTTTTAAAAAATCGTATCATTATTTATTTACATGTGTTTGTTTTTCTGTTTAGGTTAAATGAAGAGGAACATATTAATTTGACTCCTTATGAAAAAAATCTTGAAGTTTGGAGGCAACTTTGGAGAGTAATTGAGAGGAGGTAAGAATGCATATAAAGCAAACACTTCATGTTTACTTCATGTCAGAGAAGAAATTTGTATTTTATATGTCATTGCATTCAGTATTTTTTATGCTGAAGATTTTCTTTGTTGAGAAATGGAGACTGATGTCGCAGTGTGTGTGTCATAAATGTTTACCACATGTTCATTGGAACTTTAATTATATGGAGAATGGGTTAGTTGGTGCCCAGTTAAAAAAATATATGCATTCAGAACTTTTGCTGCAACAAATGGTCCGGATCCAAATAAGTGTTTTTTTTTTGTTTTTTTGTTTTTGTTTTTTAAACATTTCTATTCAGTTTTTGCATTTGTGTGGTTCAAATCATTTTCATCCTATTCAGGGAAAAATATAAGTGGTATTGCATCACAGTTTGCTATGCAAAAATAGAAGTTTGTGATGCAAACTCATATTTGAATCGCAAAATCACGATTCAAAGTTTAAAAATGAAATTTCCATTAAAATGCTCAATTCGTAGAGCAACTCGTTGTTTACCGAAAATAAGATTTTGCTTACGCGTGAAAAAAACCAACAAAAAAAATTTACGTCTTCATAACTTTACGAATACTTTTAAGTTTGCTGTCAGCTGGAAAAGCTTCCTCGTGCAGCTCTAGCTGTGCAGAGATGAGGTGGTCATCATCCGACCGTGGAGCATCTGTGATTGGTTCCACGCTCCCGCCTGTCTGCACCGTGAGTTATTTAAGGACAGATGCTTTTATCGCTGTTTTTGTTTTGGTTTGGCCACCACTTAATTTTAGGGGGATGTGAGTTTTGTTGTTTTACTCTTTGTTATTTGAAATCATTGCTACCAAAGGGAAAATATTGACCATGAAAAGGTGCATGGAGGAATTAGATCCAAAAGGTAGTTGGTTATGCTATGATGTTGACGCCGATAAAATCTCCATCTGGTCTGCCTATTGCAAACTTTGTTGGAAGAATGTTGACAGCATAAACATTTTTGAAATTTCAATTCTTCTTTTATTGATAGAGTTTCTAGATTCATTATTAAAAAGGACAATGTGGTAAAGCACACCAGATCAAAATTCACTGTGCCAATGCCTCCAAGGCAGAACATAAAGGAAAATTGCTCTCTGATTTTTTATCAAAGAACATCTATTGGTAAGTCAATGGTTGTTGCTTCCAATGCATGTAAAGCTTGAATTGGAAAATTAATTGATATAGCATATATGATTGCCAATTCCGTTTTCAAAATTTCCTAAAATTATTGAGTTGGAGAAATGCCAGGGTGTTGATGTAGGGCAAACTTACCATTCGTTAGTGATGTGTGCTCAGTTCACGGAGTGCATTGCTAATGTGTTCGAAACTAATTTGCGCAATGACTTAAGAAAGACAGACTATTTTACCTTATTTATTGATAGTGGTAAAGATGTTTGTGTATCTGAAAATTTAATTTTTTGTATCATGTATGTCAATGAAGTAGGAGATACTAAATTCCCATTCCTGGCATTAAAAGAACTGAAAAATGCTGATGCTAATGGTATAAAAAATGCGATTGTAGAGTCCATTGCAGAATTTGGAATAGCCAATTTTGAGAATAAATTAATTGGATTTTTGGCTGACTGAGCAAATGTTAACATGGGACAGAAAAAAGGGTGTTGCAGCTCTTTTGAATAAAAACTGCCCTTGTTTAGTGTCAGTGCACTGTTTTAAGTCATCGCTTAGAGCTAGCTCTAAAATATTTTATGCTGTCAGCATATTTTCAAGAGGAACATAAGTTGATGGAAGACAATCATAATTTTTATGAAAAAAGTGCCAAACGAATTAGAGACTTTCGTGAGCTCTCAACAATACTTGATGAAGATGTATTAGATACACCAGCTTTGCAAGTCCATGGCACCCTATGGATTTCACATATGCACAGGGACACTGACACACTGATTAAAAATTATTTGTTTTTGTACAACAACTAAAAAATATAGTTGCAGATCCATCAAGCAAAGGGGCAAAAGCCAGGATTACAGACATTTTGAGAAAAATTAAGTCCATCAAATTTGTAACTTGGCTGCTGTTGCTTTGCAACATTTTATATTCTTTGTCAAAATTATCTCTGTCTCTCCAGTTGGATGATGTGGATGTATCCTGTATTTTGAACACATTAGAAAAATTCTGTGATTCTATCAAAATTATGAAGAAAAGAAAGTTTTCGGCCGACCTGTCCAAAATTTTAAAAGACTTATCAAACATATCAGCTTGTGATTCCTGTGACTGTAATTCAGTGAAAACTGTAGAATTTTGTGGCATTGAACTGAGCTGTAATTCGACAGTAGATGTATTCTATGAAAGTTATGAATATCTTTTAAATCACATTCATTAGTGTGTGCATACCCGGCTTGGTGACTTTCACGAAAATCAGGGTTTTAACGCTGCCAAGCTCTTAGAACCTAAGCTTTGGCCAACAGACAAATCTACTCTTGCAAAGTTTGGTGATGATCAAATTACTGAATTTTACTGCCAACAACATTGACAATGATAAAATTCAAGAGGACTGGGATTATTTCAAAACCTCTTGGTTAAGAAATCTGCAACACCTGTCAAAGTAACAGTTATGGAAATGTTTGAAAGAAAAGTATGCAAATGAATTCCCAAATCTAAACCACATGATAAATATCCTGAGATTATTGCCTGTATCCAATGCTAAGGTCAAAAGAGCCTTTTCTGTGATGACAAGAATGATGACAGATTTCCGTAATTGGATGAATTCTGATGCTTTGAACCATCTATTGCGGATAATGCTGGAAGGACCAGAATATGCGAGTTTCGCCCTGAACAAGCAGTGGAAGTATTTTTTGAAAAGAAGCACCGACGCACAAATGTGAAGTCTTGCAGAAAAAGAAAGAGAACAAATGCAGAACCTGAAGCTCCCACAAGTTCAGGAGTACTCTCACTGTCAAGTGACAGGAAGTAGCTGCTGCAATGTGTTGCCAGGTAACATTTAACCACATATCCATAGAAGGAAAATTGGTACTTTTTACATATCCACTATATTTTTAAATTTTACTTTCCATTACTGATTAGAGTATTTTCGATGGATATTGAAAGGTGCTGGTAATAGTTTTATTTGATAATAAATCATTAGTCACTTAAATCAAAAGAAAAATAAGTCACAAAAGTGCTCCACATAATTACTCAATTGCTCCGCAAGGCTAAATTTAATTTGAGGAGCAAAATTGCTCCCCAAAAAAATTTCAGCTGTTTTTCACCCTGATCCTATTTCCCATACAGTCTTTTTTTTCATGCAACCAGGCGCAAGGCTTGAAAAATACCACACCCGAGATGCCACGGGCATGCAAATTATTGGCCTGGGCAGGTAAATAAAAAATCTAATTGCCCAGACCGGGCAGCTAAATTCAAAAATAATAAAGTTTGGAATAGAATTTCCTACTGCAAGAAAAAAGATAGTCTTCACATGTCATGTTTCATTTCACTGCTCATCACTGGATGTTGTATTATTGTTAGGGAGTGCCAAGGATGGAAGAATATCACTTCTCTAATTACATTATGCTCTAGGTCCAAAAATTTGAACCATATGTAGTTTTGCTTTAAATGTTGCTTATAGTCAGCAATTAAATGCATGCCTCTAATGGAACTAGCCTCCAGTGTTTAGTGACAAAAGGCTAAAACTTCAACGAAAGGAACATGGCAGAATCACTAAATTTCTCAAATACCAATATTTTAAAACTTGAGATACATGCATTGAACATTTTGAGTACAGATCCTGAAAACAGAAATGCAAAATATGTAAAAAAACAAGTTAGTAAAATCATGCAATGCATTGATTATTGTACGCTTTTTAACATACCAGAAATCATTACTCAAGTTATTACTCAAGTTATGAGGATAACGGCTGTAGAATAAATCTTGCTTTTATGACCTGACCTTTGACCCCATTTCAATGATATTCAATAGAACCGGTAAAGTATACTTCCGGAACAACATGATAAAGTTTTGTCTCAATTGAAGCAATTTTACTTATAACGCCGCATAAGAGCCATGGAATGGATCCCGATCCTATGTCCTGACCTTTGACCCCATTTCACCCATTTTCAATAGGGTTCATCCCCAGTGGTCCCCTACGACAAACTAAAATTTCATCGAAATCAAACCATATTTACGCACGTTATGACGCATAAGGGCAATGGAATGAATCTTGCTCCTATGTCGTGACCTTTACCCCAGTTCACCCATTTTCAACAGGGTTCGTCCCCAGGTGGTCCCCTATCACTTACTAAAATTTCATCGAAATCGAACAATTTTTACGCGAGTTATCGTGCGGACAGACAGACAAAGCTGGAGCATATACGCTTCTTCAACCTACGGTTGGAAAGCGTAAAAAGGTCATATTTGTTTTAACTTGATTCTGATTTGTTATTATAAAAGATAAATTTTCCTGGGTATCCAGCTTTTATCACTGGGACAGGTAAAATAATTTCTGCACATGCCCATCTGGGCATGTAACTTTTCAGTTATTTTTCAAGCCCTGAGGTGTTGATCCTTGGTAAATGTGAATAAAAATAAAGAAATCCTAACACAACATACTCTACATGATAAAAAAAGTATCAAGATGAGTGCTTATTCGCCCACTCCCTTTAATAGGAAAGGAATTCATATTGAGTTGGTCCACCCTTTGCTGCTATCACATCCTCCATTCTTCTGTGAAAGCTTTGTACTAGATTTTGGTACATTGTTGCAGAATTGCCTTCTATTCTGCACAAGAGCATTATTCAGGTCAGTCACCAATGTCAGGTGGTTTGGCCTGGTTTCCTGTTGGAATTCCAATTCATTGCCAAGGTGTCCCATGGCGTTGAGATCGGGGCTACATGCAGGCCAGTCAGTTTCTTCTACACCCATCGCATTGTACCACTCCTGCATGGGCATTGCTTTGCGGACGGGGTATTGACCTGTTGGAAAAGGAAACAGGTTTTACTTAACTGGTCCCATGACGTTGGTAGCACAGAATTTTCAGGGATATCATAGGTTGTGGCATTACAGATTTCTGGACACTGGAACTAAGGGAGCCCAGCTCAAACCATGAAAAACAGCCTCGGGGCATGATGCCTCCCCCAATGTACTTCACAGTTGGGCAGGTAGCATCCGCCTGGAATCTCTCACACCCAGACTTGTCCATGCGACTGCCAGATGTTCACCATCTGGAGATTCATCACTGGGAGAAAGCGTGATTTATCACTCCAGAGAATGTGTTACCATTTCTCCAGTGGTGCCAAGCTTTTGCTACTCCAATTGATGCTTCATATTTTTTACGCTTTCCAACCATAGGTTGAAGAAGCGCATATGCTCTAGCTTTGTCCATCTGTCTGTTCGTCCGCATGATAACTCGTGTAAAAATGGTTCTATTTCGATGAAATTTTAGTATGTGATAGGGGACCACCTGGGTGTGAACCCTATTGAAAATGGGTGAAATGGGGTCAAAGGCCAGGACATAGGAAGGGATCCATTCCATTGCCCTTATGTGTCATAACTTGTGTGAAAGTGGCTCTATTTCGATAAAATTTGAGTATGTAGTAGGGAACTACCTGGAGACAAACCCTATTGAAAATGGATGAAATGGGGTCAAAGGTAAGGACATAGAAGCGGGATCCATTCCATTGCCCTTATGCATCATAACTTACCTAAAAATGCTTCGATTGCGACAAAACTGTATCATGTTGTTCCGGAGGCATACTGAACCAATTCTGTTTAATACAGGCATGTGATTCTTCCACTAATTAGCGGCATTCTGTTAATTCACTCTTTAGAAAAACAGAAATCCGCTAAATTTGTCATTTGTGATCCATGGGTTTTAACTAAAGTTGTTAAGAAAAAAATTGGGGCAAAAGAGAGAGAGAAGTATTCGTTGAGTAGGTGGCATATTTCAGTCGTAAGGCATAATCTTTCTGCTGCTGCGTGGCTGACCAGCAGCTCTGGGCTGACGTTCAGCCAACGAGATAGCTGTGGGTGACGTCACTTCAAACGTCTCGGTTTGCTCAAAACAGTTTTTTTTTTTTTTAGGGGAACACTTTGCTATTCAGTTCACCTCCATCCTTTCCATTGCTATTTGTTTTATTTATTTGCTGGGGGCAAAATCAGTTGAGAGATTTGGGCGGAGCCTTGAGCCATCATATGCAAAGAAAAGAAAGAAAAGTTCTATTCACATGTGATTGGACATTTATGTTACATACCTTCTCTCACTCACTCACTCACTGGCGGGTGAAAGCGTAATAGGCATTCTGAGATGCCAACCGTAGCGGACCCCCTGAATTACGGGTGACTAACAAAAAAATTACAGAAATTCAGATTTTTGCTGTTGTTAAGAATGTTTTACTGGTTTTGTAATTAATCAACGTAAAAGCCTTTGAATGAAGTTCGTGACACAGCTCCTTATTTCTTTTCTTCCGAGGAGGAGGAATTTGTTTTGCTTGTTTGAAAACTAATTGAAAAAAAAGCACGGCACCGGGCCGGAATTACGTCGGCCCAGCGTGTTTTTCGCCATGTCGTGATTACATCGCCCGAAGCCTCTGAACAAAGTTCATGACGCAGCACTTAGTTTCTTTCATTTTTTTTTTTTTTTTTTACTTTCCAAGGAGGATGAGGAATTTGTTGTACTTGTTTGAAAACTAAATGAAAAGAATGCACCAAGGATAACCTTGGAATGCACGGCACTGGGCTGAAATTACATCGGCTTGAAGCCTCTGAACACAGTTCATGATGCAGTTCGTCATTTCTTTTCTTTCTTTCTTTTTTTTTTTCCCCCGATGGAGGTGGAATTTGTTTTGCTTGTTTGAAAGCTAAGTGGAAAGAAAGCTAGGTGCCAGTCTGGGATTACGTCGGCCCGACGTGCTTCTTTCGCCATGGTCCAGGATTACATCGGCCCGAGGCCTCTGAAGAAAGTTCGTGACGCAGCTCTTTGTTTCTTTTCTTTCTCTTTTTTTCCCCCTGAGGAGGAAGAATTTGTTTTGCTTGTTTTAAAGCTAAGTGGAAAGAAACGACGTCGCCGGACCGGGATTATGTTCCCCGGAATCCTCTGAACAAAGTTCATGATGCGGCTCTTTGTTTCTTTCCTATTTTTTTCCCCCGAGGAGGAGGAGGAGGAATGTGTTTTGCTTGTTTGAAAGCTAAGTAGAAGAAAAATGCAAGGCGCCGGGCCGGGATCAGGGCCCGATTTTCACAGAATCGGGCCCTAGGCACAACCCAAGATCAGGCCCCTCTCCCATCAACATTTTTAAAAGAGTAAGTATGTTTGTCACTACTAAATATTATAAATTAATTTAAAAGTTTATTTAATAAATGGGATACTGTGTGGGGAAAAATAAGAAATGATATATACTTTTATTAAATCTTAATGTTAGCAAGGAAATTTGCACTTAAAAATGCAGACAGGTAAATAAAGCACTTTAATAATTCAGTATTGCTATTTTTGCATTTAATTTTACTTGCTTGAACACTAGGCAATTAATTTACTTTTGCACACTTTTAACACTTATGCATTTAATTTTACTTGCTTAAACAAACAAACACACACACACACACACACACACACACACACACACACACACACACACACACACACACACACACACAAACACACACACACACACTAAAACTAGCGATAATAATTTTTGATTTTTGTGTTTGTCACTTTCGTTTTATTTATGTGTATCTCGGAACAGCTTTTGGTGTTTTCAGTTAATTGGATGCTTAGACAATCACATGCCTGGTAATATCGTCAAAATGGGGTCAAAGGTCAGGGCACAGGAGCGAGATTTGTTCCACAGCCATTAACCTCATAACTTGACTAAAAATGCTTGTATTGTGACAAAACTTTATTATGTTTGCTCCGGAGGTATACTGAACCAATTCTGTTTAATATCATCGAAATGGGGTCAAAGTTCAGGGCACAGGAATGAGATTTATTCCACAGCCAATGTCCTCATAACTTGATTAAAAATGCTTCTATTGCGGCAAAACTTTAGTATGTTTGTTCGGGAGGTATACTGAAGCAATTCTGTTTAATATAATCAAAATGGGGTCAAAGGATAGGGCACAGGATCGAGATTTATTCCACAGCCATTATCCTCATAACTCGAGTAATGATTTCTGGTATGCTGGAAAGTGTATCATAATCAATGCATTGCATGGTTTTATTAACTTGTTCTTGCTAATGTTAGGCTTATGTTCAGCCATGGAAACCCATTCACTTCAGCTTATGATGAATTGTTATGGTGCTGGTATTGCTTTTAGTTATTTTGGGAATTGATGGTGGGGGATGCAAACGAGAACAGCCAATTTTGTTGCACCACCCACGTTAGATCTCAGTGGTCCCACTCTTACTTCATGTGACCTATCACATTGCAGTTGCACTGTCTTTGCTGCTAGGCATTTCCATTTCACAGTAACATCACTTACAATTGATCGGGGCAGCAGGGCTGAAATTTCCCAAACTGACTCGTTGCTAAGATGGCATCCTATGTTTGTGCCACATTGAAAGTCAGTGAGCTCTGCCGTACAGCTCATTCTGCTGTTCATGCTTGTGTATGATGTTTTCCAGGCCACGTACGTCTTTTTATACCTGTATAAGCCATGGCTGTGATGTATATGTGCACATCCACTACTGAAAAGGGTGTCCAAATACTTTTGATCACATACTATGTTTCTCTACCTGTGAAACTTCTGGCTATGCAGGAATTTGAGATTTAATACTGGGTAACACATTAATGTTCTTATTTTTGTATCGTTTCTCTTCTGTACCATACACAATTAGCCCTAATTTAGAGATGAGGGACTCATAACCTTACAAAGATAATTAAACAACAAAAGGTGTGAAACACCAGTATCACTTTCAAGATCTACTCTTCTGTACAGATATCAGCATTATGACTTGTTTATTGTAAACATATTTCACGTAAATTATGAAAATGCAGTTCAAAATAGAGATGCAAATATTTCTGAAAAAAAGAAGAGAAATCATTGGCAGAAATTTAAAAAAATGTCAGAGTTGCTTTCTTATGCATCATTATTTGAAAAAGATAAGCATGCAATTGTCAAGAAACTATTTTTTTGTCTTTGTTTTGTCATGTGCCATATTTTTAATTGCTTAGTTTTAACAGGCATTCAGGCAACTGTTAAGTTGTTGCATTAGCATAAACCAAATCAGTTGTATATCTTAAACAAGAAAGTCACCACCAAATTCTTGGATATAATGAACACATCTGTTGAATCCTTTCCAACACAGAAAAAAAAAAAAAGTTTCGAAGCATATTTTTGGCAAAAGGTGAAAATAAGCAAAAGAGATAGTGCATTTATGTCCCCCTAGTGAAAAAAAGCGCGTGTGTGTGTGTGTGTGTGTGTGTGTGTGTGTGTGTGTGTGTGAGAGAGAGAGAGAGAGAGAGAGAGAGAAATAGTGAGTGGAACTAGTTATAATAAATTTCTCAACTGAATTTCAAGAATCTGTAAAATGTCCACAACTAGAGAAAGCTATGTCCAGCAGTGGCAGAATTTTTTTAAATATTTTTCTGCTACCATAGGATATATATTTTAAATGATAGGTATGTACATGTAAAATAATTATATAGTGTATTTATATATATATATATATATATATATATCCAGAATTCCACACAAAATGTCCTTCGTAGTGAATATTATCCAAGACGCCAAAGAAATTTTTCAAATTGAACAATCAGAAGGAAAAATATAAAGGAAAATGTGGTATAGCTTTACATGCTAGCAAAAAATATGTGCATCATATGAAGAAAAAATTAGCACAAAGTATTTTTCAGAGTGAATGATATGCTACAAAGAGAGGATTTCTCCATGGGATTTTCAGAATTGGAGATACTTTTTCAAATAAAAATTTATGCTGATACCCAGCATAAATTTTTATGGCTGAACTATGAAGTAGAAGATGTGTGCAAAATATTCTTTATGTTGAAAGCTATGCAGTAGAAAAAGAATTTTTCAAATACTGCTTCTAGAAGTAGAGATAACATAAACGTTTTTCTTAAGTATGACCATGGTAGAAAAATTATTTAGATGGGAAAATGTTTGAATTGTTACCATAGTGAATGACAATACAGAAATGAGTTTTTCAATCAGATTTCTAGAAACTTACAGTTGCAGAGTTGTACACTAATGCCACCTAATGTCAGAACCATACATTATCAGAAATCCAAGAGTATATGTTAAATGTTCAACAAAATGAATCTTATTGAATGTTTAAAAAAAATCAAATTGGACTTTTAAAAACCAAGGTATTGAGTAAATAAAATGTGTTTGTGTAGCTTATCAGGTAAATTGTGTAATGTTTTGGGCAGAAAATATATACATTAAGTGTTCATTGTGAGTTAGGGTTTTAGAACATAGACATGGCTTTAGATATGTTGTAAACAGAAGTATGCACTTACATTGAAGAGCCAAAACATTATGACCAGTACATCTTTATGCAAGTAAAAGCAACTGTGTAGGTAAAGATTTCACGAGCGAAGGTCATGAAATGGTATATATAACATCAGATATTTTGCTCTGCTAGTGTTATTCTTGTTCTTCAGATGGGAAAGCTAGCAGATTTAAGTGAGTTTGACAGAGTGCAAATTATTGGGTTGATGCATAAGTTCATGCCATTTTTATCACTGCACTAACATCAGAAGGGAAAACGGAATCAATCAACTATGTATACCTCCCATTGTTTACGAATGTGTCTCAACATCTGGATAGGTCTGCAATGCCATTCTTGAAAAAATGTGCAGGTTTTGCTGCGAAGAAATCATCAAGGAAATTCTGGAGATCAACATCATTGTTGAATGTTCTGCCAGAGAGTGCATTTGACAGAGATCAGAACAGGTGATAGTCTGAAGGGGCAACATCTGGAGACTAGGCCGGATGTAGAAGGATCTCCCATTTCATGTCCTGAATGGCCATTTTGGTCATGTTTGTACTGTAAGGGCATGCATTATCATGTTGGAGGACACCATGGCTCCTATGTGGCAGTTTCTGCTGAATTCCACCCTCTACATGGTGGAGTTGCTCCCAATAGAGTGCAGTGTTGATGGTCCAATTCCTTGGCAGCATTTCCCAGTGAATAATGCGTTCCATGTTCCACCAGACACACAACATGATCTTCGTAGGATGAAGGTCATGTTTTGGACATGGTGTGGGTGTGTTGTTTAGGCTTAACCATTCCCTCCGATGCCTGAAATTCACATACAGGCACCACTTTTCATCTCCAGTAAGAATATGTGACAGAAAGGCCTTGGGCTATTGAGAACATTTCCGATTACGGGCCAGCAAGGAACCACATATGGCACCACGCTGTTCTCGTTGTCCTCGGTGAGATTGTCAGGCACCCAAGACCCCAATTTCTGGACCTATCCCATACGTTCCAGGTGTTGCACTACTGTGGCCCAATCACAGTCCATCCCAGTGGCCAATTCGCTTGTGGTTTGACGCAGATCCAAGTGGATGAGATGGTTCAAATGATCCTCATCAAAGTGAGATGGACGACCTGAGCGTGGAGAGTTGTTAAGGTCAAAATTGCCACCTTGGAACCGCTCAAACCATTTGCGGGCTGTCCTCGGAGCAATAGCATTTTCCTCATACACAGCACAAATTTTTCGAGTAGTCTCGGCGACTGTGGGTCCCTTGTTAAACTCTTAGAGAAGCAGATGTCGGAAATGTTCATTCCTCTACTTGACACTCCGTACTTCCTGACCTGAAAACCGAAAAACCATTTGCCACAATCACAAACACAATATGATTTAGATACACGATATTACTGACTACATTTTGATATACAACTGGCCATCTGCACTGTCACTACTGACCTGGGAACCACCTGTGAAATAAAACGGCATGAACTTGTGCATCAACCCAATATAATGGCCAGATGAATAGGTCAGAGCATTTCTGAGACAGCAAGACTTGCGGGGTGCTCACAGTCATCTGTGGTTATTACCTTTAAAAAGTGATCCAAGGAGGGGCAAACCATAAACCGATGGACTGCTGAGTACATGTGCGATTGGTAAGGTCCTTTATTTCTTTTGGTGGTGGGGGGGGATGCAGTGCTTAAAAAAGTCCCAAAAATGCTTATTTTTTGTCAGAGAAAGAGAGAGAGAACTCTGTTTTCAATGCTTTATGATGTCCAAATGAAAAGTGTAACATTGATATAATTTTATTGCTTTATTGTCCTAATTTTAGTGCATTATTTTCATTTAGTTCTGATGAACTTCAATTATTTTTATTTTAAAATCTTTTGTATTTAACTCAAGGATGGCTTGTTGTGAGCAAATGAGAAAAGAACAAAAATATTGGAAATATTTACTACAGATAAATCAGTGAAGGAAGAATATTCTTCATAATACATGGGAAATTGATAGAATATTCAAAGCAAACAGAATATAAATTCTGAATTTGCTTGTACCACTTACTGGTCATCCATGTAACATCTCTCAGAAAACTTGAAAATTTCATCGCCCTGGAGCAGGAATCGAACCCGCATTTCCCGATTTCCATTTGAGTATGCTAACCATTACACCACCCAGGATAGTGAAGTTCCAAGCAACTGAGACTAAGTAAACTTAGCTTAGGAATCTGACATCCAGATTCTATTGGGTTGTCGGAAAAGTCATGACGTATTTTGGCACCCGATCTCGGTTGGGCGGTTTTGGAAGTACTAGAGGCATGCGCACCTCTGTTATCGCTATGGCATTCGACAGGTGCCAGTTCTAGCTGCAGTATAAAAGGAATAGTGAGCAATTTGGTTGATTTGCGGAGATTTGACATCAAGTTGAAGATGGAAGACCAAACTGTGCATTTTCACCATATTTTACTGTTTTACTTCCGTAAAGGGAAGAATGCGTGTCAAACTTTTGAAAAGTTGCGTAAAGTGTATGGTGATAATGCTCTACAAGAACGTCGGTTCCAGCGGTGGTTTGCAAAATTTCGTGCTGGTGATTTTGACCTAAACGATGCTCCTCAGTCGGGGAGGCCCACCGAGGTTGATGACGACCAAATCAAAGCATTGATCGAGTCAAACCCACGTTACATGACACAAGAGATTGCAGACACATTGCACATCCATCATTCAAGTGTTCATGACCACCTGAAGAAGCTGGGATAGATAAGCAAGCTCGATGTGTGGGTTCCTTGTGAACTCAAAGTAGCTCAATTGATGGCGCGTATAAACATCTGCAATATGCTCATTAAACGTGAGGAAAACGATCCTTTTTTGAAGCGACTGATAACTGGTGATGAAAAGTGGATTGTGTACAACAATGTGCTGCGCAAACGGTCTTAGGTCCCGACATGCTGCTTCGCCTCAAACGACATCCAAAGCAGACATTCATCAGTGAAAGGTTCTGGTCTCAGTGTGGTGAGATTTTAAAGGTGTCTTGTTTTTCGAGCTCCTACCACGGAACCAAACAATCAATTCGAATGTGTACTGTCGGCAATTGGACAGTTTGAATGAATCCATCATCTAGAAACGTCCAGAGCTCGTTCATCGTAAAGGTGTTGTGTTCCATCACGACAACGCGAGACCACACACGTTTGATCACCCGCCAAAAATTATTGGAGCTTGGGTGGGATGTGTTGCCACACCCAGCATACTCGCCTGGCCTTGCGCCGTCAGACTTCCACTCGTTTCGCTCTCTTCAACAGTCTTTGCATGGTATAACGTTCAATTCAGATGAGGCTGTAAATCAGCACCTTGTTAGTTTTTTGCCACAAAAGACAGGTTCTTCTATGAATGAGGCATTCTGCAGCTCACTGAAAGATGGCATAAGGTTATTGAACAAAATGGGCATTATATCGTTGATTGATCTTTGTTCTTCCTATCAATAAATGACCTTTGCAAAACATGGCTAAAATACATCATGACTTTCCCGACAACCCAATACTTAGCTTGGGGTGTCAGATTCCTAAGCTAAGTTTGCTTAGTCTCAGTTGCTTCCTTTCTTTCCTGCTGTTTTGGCTGAATAAATTCTCTTAGTAAGCATCTCATCGCTCATTCTTTCGACATGGCGAAACCCCCTCAGAAGATTTGTCTCCACTTTACTAACATTTTGCTTCACATTACGCATCTGCAACACATCTTCATTCCTTACATCAGAATATGTCTTGCCGCATAGCCCTCATAAGTAATGCATCTGTCCAGCACACAAACAGTTCCTATATATCTTCTGCCATACATCAGTGTAGGAACAATTGATCAATTCCATGTCAGATCAATCACCTTCTTGACCTCACCATTTCTGATTTTGATGAAATTTGGTATGAAGCACACATATGACAAGGTAAGTAATTCTGCCAATTTTTATTTTGAAAATTGTCCAAGATACACACATAATAAAAATCGAAATTTTCGTAAAAAATGACAAACTCGCACACTTATAAATGGCTGTAAATTTTTTTCCTAATTGTAGTAGACTCACAATTCAAACACAGTTGCAAAGCTAAAGGATTAAGCTTTCTATAGATACCATACATGACCTTCTTACAACAGATTAAAGTTTCAAGGTCATCCACTGTGACCTTTGACCTTGAATATCTCAAAACATGCCATCTTAAAAAATTACGAAAAAAATATATTTTATTGCTACAACATTCTTCTACCCATGTGCCAGATATTAGGCTGGCACTGCTATGGCAAGGCAGTGTAGGATTAATAGGAGTGTCATGCTGCACCCTTCTGTATGTAAGGCACAGAGACATACCATGCAATAAATATTTCTTACGTTGAGGATTTGTTTTTATTATACATGAAATGTGTATATATTATAACAGATCAACAGATTTATCAGAAATATGCTATGTGACAGCAATTTTACTTGATAGACACAATTTTCAGCAGTAAATAATGTCAACAAATCTTTGAGATCAGAGATTGAAACTCCACCCATTTTAGCCAATGGCAGGGCTTCTTCTTAGCCAATGACAAAGCTTCTTATTAGAGCAAATGACAGGGTTTCTTATTAAAGCCAATGGCAAGGCTTCTTATTACAGCCAATGAGAAATCTTACTGGTACACCATTTTACATCTGCTGTTATTTCAATTCTGAGCTTGTGAGTGTGTGGTTATCAATTTATCTGTAACATTGTTAACTGTTTAATTGTTATTTTATTTTATCTTTATTGTTATCTTTATTTAATCAATTTATTTTTATCAAACTATATTTATTTATCATTTTTTTTTTTTTTGCAGGTGCAGTTTCTTTAACAAAAATGGACTTTAAAAGTCAAATTTTTTGTTGCAATCCTCTGGGTAAAAGTGGACACACAAGGTTTAGAAAGAATCTGAGAAAAGTACAGCCTTGGATGGTTCAGAAATATCCAAATATAACATTAGAACAGAAAATATGTAGTTCATGTAGAAAATCTATCTCTGAAATGCCAGGTCCTTCATGTATAATTGAAACAGATGCAAAGGCAGAACAACCTCGGTTAAGTGAAGATAATTCAGAAGGAGTGGTGAAGAGTGAGATATGGACTGACAGAGACACAACTTTGGATAGTCTGAATGATACGTTACTTTCTCTAGGCGAATCTCCTGTGAAAAAAAAAGATTAGGTGTTGGACAGTACAGTAAGAAGAAATATCAGAAAATTGGTGAAGTGATAAAAGACTACATAGGTGTTCCAGAATGTGATAATCCTGTGACAGTGTCTGATGAATCGGTCATGATTTCACAGTTGAAAGAAAAATTTCAAGAAACAGACTCTAGCAGTGTTAAAGTCCAAATACTAACAATATTACCTAGAACCTGGAGTATTCATAAAATTCAGGAAGAATTTGGTGTAACATATTACATGGCACGAAAGTCTAAAAATCTTGTGGAAGAGCAGGGTATTTTAGCAACTCCAAATCCTAGGCCTGGGAAAACTCTCAGTGACAGCACAGTTGAAAACGTTATTGCATACTATAATAGTGATGAAGTGAGCCGTTGTTTACCAGGAAAAAAGGATTTTGTTACAATGATGGAATCAGGATCAAAAGTACAAAAACAGAAACGTCTTATTCTAGGAAATTTGAAAGAGATATTTCAAGGATTTAAAGACAAGAATCCTAATGTCAAAGTAGGGTTTTCAAAGTTCTGTGGTTTACGCCCAAAGAATTGCGTGCTGGCTGGTGCCAGTGGAACACACTGTGTCTGTGTGTGTTGTGCTCATGAAAATGTAAAACTTATGCTAGCAGGGTGCAAATTGCAAGACTTAACTCGTAATGATGAATTACCAGTTAGGACATACAAAGATTGCCTTGCAAGAATAACTTGTAAACCTCCTCTTCCAGAATGCTTCTTCTTCAAGTGTGATTCTTGTCCTGGTATAGCACACTTACTAGAGCAAATAAGTAGCTTATTCACCATGAATGGGATTGATGAAATTGTATATAAATTGTGGACTACAACTGATCGCACAACACTTATGACAGTCTGTAACACTGTAGAAGAATTCCTTGAGACCTTTGAATCAAAAGTGAAATTGCTATTGCCACATTCTTTTATAGCTATTCAGCAGTCATACTTTCTGTCAAATCTGAAAGAAAACCTTGATGATAATCAGTGTGTTGTGCAATTTTGCTGAGAAATATTCCTTCATACTGCAGGATGCAGTCCAAGGATACCACTGGAACAATTCCCAAGCTACTATTCACCCTTTCGTCGTGTACTACAAAAGTTCACACACACTTCAGTTGGATCATGTTTCTTTTGTTGTCATCTCAGAATGTCTTAAGCATGACACTATCAGTGTTCACCTTTTCCAGAGCCAATTGTTGCAGTTTATATCATCACATTTTGACAAGAAAGTAGAACACATCTATTACTTCTCAGACGGTGCAGCCTCACAGTATAAGAACAGGAAGAATTTTGTCAATCTGTGCCATCATGATGTAGATTTTGGTATCACAGATATGAGTGGCATTTCTTTGCCACCTCACATGGAAAGTGGCCATGTGATGGCGTGGCAGGCACCATTAAGAGATTAGCTGCACGTGCCAGCCTTCAGTGTTCATACAATGACCAAGTTATGACACCGCGACAACTGTATGATTGGGCTTCAAGAAACATTCCTTCGTGCCATTTTAAATACAGCACGGACAAGGACTATGAGAACCACAAGGAGTTCCTCGAGATACGTCATGCTAGTGCTCGACCAATTCCTGGTACTCAAAAACTTCGCTGTGTAATACCAGTAAGCCGCACAGCTATTAAAACCAAGATGTATTCAAACTCAACTGAATACAAGGTTGAGTCAGTATTGCTAAATCCAATAGAACTGGATCTGGAGGATATTCGTGGCTATGTTATTGTTGAGTATGATAACCAGTGGTGGGTTGGTTGTGTTTTGGATGTGAACATTCATACAGAACAAGTTAAGATAAGTTTTCTGCACCCACATGAACCTTCAGTGTCTTTCACATACCCACAGAAGCCAGATATATTAGAAGTGGATAAAACAGCGGTCATTACGAAGGTTGACCTACGAACAGCAACAGGTCGGACATATTTTATGGAGAGAAGCGAAATAGAGATGGTCACTAGCAAGATGGCATCACATTCTTTTGGTTTGCAACCTTATTAACCAAGCGGTTCACTTGTATGTGTACACCACTAATATAACCTGTAACACATTGTGAAATTAATACATACATGCATCTGGAAAACAGTTATTGTACATTTGTCTGAACCTAACCTGGAGGACATATACTCCTATTAATCCTACACTGCCTTGCCATAGCGGTGCCAGGCCTAATATCTGGCACATGGGTAGAAAAATGTTGTAGCAATAAAATATATTTTTTTTGTAATTTTTTAAGATGGTATGTTTTGAGATATTCAAGGTCAAAGGTCACAGTGGATGACCTTGAAACTTTTATCTGTTGTAAGAAGGTCATGTATGGTATCTATAGAAAGCTCAATGCTTTAGCTTTGCAGCTGTGTTTCAATTGTCACTGTACTACAATTAGGAAAACAGTTGCAGCCATTTATAAGTGTGCAAGTTTGTCATTTTTTACGAAAATTTCGATTTTTATTATGTGTGTATCTTGGACAATTTTCAAAATAAAAATCTGAAAATTGGCAGAATTACTTACCTTGTCATATGTGTGCTTCATACCAAATTTCATCAAAATCAGAAATGGTGAGGTCAAAAACTTATTTTTTTTTTATTGATCTGACGTGGAATGTCCCAGTTGCATTTTCATACGCAGCCATTCAAGTCTTTTTTGAGAAATCACTCCTGTAAAGCCTCCCGAAGCAGCTATGACTTTCAAAGATGAATTTAAAAATTAAATAAAATGGAAAACAAAGTTTATATACGTAGTGCAATCAAAAATTCCGTGACTAGGTATATGGCAGTATGTGGGTGCGCGAGCAGTGGTCGAGGGCAGTGACCTTCATGAGTCATTGTGCCGAGTGGCATCATTCTGTGAACGTCGAGAGCTGTGCTGATCATGTTCTTCAACATTCGTGGGATTGTGCCCCATGAATTCATCCCCCAGGGCCAGACCATCACCGCCTTTTTTTCTGCGATGTTCTGCGGCGTCTTATGGAGGACGTTTGCCGCAAATGACCTGAAATGTGGTGCAGGGACGATTTCCTGCTCCATCATGACAATGCCGCAGCTCACAGAGTGTTAGCAACATGCCAGTTTTGCAGCCGCAGCAGCATGACTACCCTTCCTCACCCGCCTGACTTGCCGGATTTGGCCCCCTGTGACTTCTTAATGTTCCCGAAGATGAAGCTGAAGCTCGAGGGTCGTCATTTTGAAACCATGGACGAGATTCAGCGTGAATCGCAGACAGTGCTTGGCATGATTCGTGAACAGGACTTCCAGGGAGCATTCCAACAGTGGCAAAAACACTGGCAATGGTGTATAAAGGAGACTACTTTGAGGGAGATCATAGCCAGACTTAAATAACGTAAGTACTTTGTTGTATATCGGCCTAGTCTCGGAACTTTTTGATTGGACCTCGTATTTTTCAATACACGTTTTTTTTTTAAAAAGTGGATCTGTGCTATATTCAGATCTGAAAACAATAGCAGCCCAAAATTTCAGAAAAGATTATTTATAATCCTGTTCATGTTTATTTTGTATTGTACAAATTCAATCTTTTTTATTGTTTGCTGTCTTGTCTTTGTCCTTCATTTACATTGAATCATGTTTTTTTTTTCATGTGTGTGTTTGCAATAAAGTAACTTCCACTTTCCATTGTTCTTTTCAGTGATGTGGTTGTGCAGATTATTGACTCTCGTAATCCTTTACTGTTTCGTTGTGAAGACCTTGAAATCTATGTAAAAGAAACTGATGGCAAGAAACTGAATGTTTTGCTTCTAAATAAAGCCGATTTTTTGACATTAAACCAAAGGTAAGAATTGGAATAATATGAAACGCCATGAAATAATGCATGAATAGTTCAGTGCATTTTTTTAAGTTGTAGGAGACATATTATTTGTCGAGCAGAAGCGATTTATTTGTCTATGTGCAGTTGATAATATGATCGCAATAATTGGCAGAGGCTTAATAGTGCAGGGCGGCAGGTGACGTTCCTGCCCTGCACTAGTTACAAGTGGAAAAAGTAGAAAATATTGAAACTGTTATGCAATAATGAAATATAATTAATATGCTGGCTTTTCTATAAGTGACTTTTGAATTTTGGACAGCTGTGCTGGTTGCCAAGCAATCAGACAAGGTCTTTCAGCTAATTTTAGAAAGTATGGCCTCATATATGTGCAAGTGAACACACTTGCACAACCACATTAATCTGCACAAATGCTCTTGAATTTCATCCACCCATCTCCCTCATGGTCTGCTTCTGGATCCTTTTCTGTTCCTTCAAATCTAATCTGGTATTCCAGTTGTTCAATGGTGGTCAGTTTTTTTAGTAATATGTCCAGCTGATTTCCATTTCAGGGATTTACTTTAATCATGAAGTCACCAACTCTTGCCCTTTTTCTGATCCATGAGCTCTTCTTCCTATCTTTCCTATTTATACCAAGCAGCCATCTTTCCATGCTTTTTCAAGTTTCCTAAAGCCTCGGTGTGTCCTTTTTAGTTAAGCTCTTGTCTCTGACTTAACTGGAAGTAATGATTGACGAAACACCATCCTTTTAAGATATAATGGTAAAATGATTTTGAATATTACACTGTTTCTTCCAAATACTCTCCACTCAAGTTTTATACACCTATTAATTTTTTTCTTCGATGTGGCCCACGCTTGATATCTGTTGTCCAAGGTAAATGTACGCATCAGTTACTTATAGATTTGCTCCTTCAATCTCTAAATCTTCAGTTCTTATAAAAGCATTATACTTCAATTTTATTTTCTTAAATTCATTTTTAATACCACTTGTTTACTCTTGCCAGCAAGTTCCTGGACACTCCACAGCTCTGAGAAGGGTACTTGCAAAAATGACTCTTGTAAATATTCACTGTAGAGCCAAAACATTATGACCACCTGCCTGATATGACATTGGTCCTCCATGTGCTGCCAAAACAGCTCTTACCCGACAAGGTGCGGATGCTACAAGACTTCTAAAGGAATATTGTGGCATCTGGAACCAACATGTTACCAGCTGATCCTTTAACTCATGTAAGTTACCTGGTTGAGCCACTGTAGGCCGAATTTTCTGTTCCAACTCAAACCACAGATGCTCGTTTGAATTGGTGTCTGCAGAATTTGGAAGCCAAGGTAATACCTGGAAGTCTTGCTCCTGTTCCGCAAGCCATTCTCGAACAGTGTGGCATGGCACTTTTGCTGATGAAAGAAGACACTAATAGAGGGGAATACTGTTGCCACAAAAGGGTGTACCTGGTCTGTAATGATGCTTAGGTAGGGAGTAAATGTCATAGTTTCCTGCTCATGAATGACTGGGCCTAGGGGTTTCCCAGCAGACCATTGTTCCGAGCATTACGCATCCTGCGTCAGCTTGTTTTCTTCCCATCGTGCATCCTGGTGGCAAAACTTTCCCAGGTAAATGATACACACCTACATGGCCATTCACATGATGCAACAGGAAATGGGATTCATTGGACTGGACAAGCTTCATCCAATCATTCAAGTTCCAGTTTTGATGCTCGCATGCCCATTGTAGGCCCTTTTGACAATGAACTGAGGTTAGCATGGACAGTCGGAGCGGTCTGGGGCTATGCAGCCCCATTTTCATCGGGGGATGTACTGTGTGTTGTGACACATTACTCCTGTCACCAGCATTCAAATTACCAGCGAGTTGCACCATGGTATTCTTTCTGTTGGCTCGGACCATATGAAATAGCCTTTGCTCACCTCTAGCATTGATAAGATGTGTGTGGCCCACACCTTGCTGGCAGTTCGTGGTTTTCCCTTGTCAGACCACTTTTTGAAGATACTAACCATGGCTGACTGTGAGCATCCCACAAGCCTTGCTATCTTAGAAATGCTTTGTCCCAGTTGTCTGGCCATTACAATTTGGCCTTTGTCAAACTCACTTAAGTCTGCTGCCTTTCCTATCTGAAGAACAAGAATAACACTGATAATGGATCTCAGTATCAGGTGTTATTTATATAATTTCATGACCTTCATATGCTCTGTCATTTACCTGCAGTCGCTTTGATCTGCATAAAGACATATTGGTCAGGATGATTTGGCTTTACAATGTATGTAATGTAGATGGTGTGTGTGTGGTGGTGGGTGGGGGCTAATATTTTGTACTTTGTTCTGGGCTCAGAAATGCCTAGCTATGCCTCTGATTATTTGCATAACTCATGTTTTGTATGTAACTTATTAAAAATTTCAGTAGGTGTTATTCATGTACTACATTGGACTTCAGATTTTTCTCCCCATAGTCGGTATTTATCTGATACTTTTTTCTTCTTAAAATATATGTCAGCTCTTTCGCACTTTAATCAAACATAGACAGGAAATGTGTTTGCTAGGATTTGGTGCATTTCAGACTAGCAAAGGAGCCTTTGTTACTGAAGTTTAACTGCAAATACTTGGACAGCACTGTCTTATGAGAAGATGTTATTCAGGTTTTCTTAAAACTTCAATTTTAGTTAAACATTTAATTCAATATATACTCTATGATAGTATCTTGGGCCATTAACTTTACAAACTATCGCTAAATTTATGTGCATAAGTACTATAATAATGGATATTAGCTTACCTTTTTGTAGGTTAGCTTCCGTTAAACATTTTTCTTGCACGTTAGGATTCTGAGTTTTCTGTAGGTTCCCAGCTGTGTGTGGTCTTCTTATTTCAGCGTTGTTGTTCTTCACGTGTGCGAATCAGCAGATTAAGCAACTCACAGCAATTTTGTAATAGCCCGAAAATTCACCATGACATTAAAAATATTTTACACTCCCTTAAAAATCTTTTACTATCACAAACATCCAAACTAAGGCAACTCAGGAAACCTACTAAACATACATGCACTTCACAAAACTACAACCATATACCACCAAATTCACATACATATCCAAACCAGGTACTAAAAGACACAGGCAATTGTAACTAAACTCTAAAAATAATGTTTTTAGAGTTTAGTTACAATTGGCTGTGTCTTTTAGTACCTGGTTTGGATATGTGTGTGAATTTGGTGGTATATGGTTGTAGTTTTTTGAAGTGCATGTATGTTTAGTAGGTTTCCTGAGTTGCCTTAGTTTGGATGTTTGTGTTAGTAAAAGATTTTTAAGGGAGTGTAAAATATTTTTAAAGTCATGGAGAATTTTCGGGCTATTAAAAAATTACTTCGAGTCGCTTAATCTGCTTATTCGCACATGTGAAGATCAACAATGTTGAAAGGAGAAGACCACACCCAGCTGGGAACCTACAGAAAACGCAGAATCCTTACATGCAAGAAAAACGTTTAACGGAAGCTAACCTACAAAAGGGTAAGCTAGTATTCATTTTTTAATTGCAATTCTTCCGATAAGCAGAGAGAAAACAAAATTAACTGTATACCTTCTCTGGCACTTTTACCTAATCCCCTACCCCACCTCCAAGGTTTCATATGCAGATTCAAATACACTTGCAGTAAAATACATAATAAAGGGTAATTCAAAATGATTCATCTGATATCAGAAGAGCATTATTCCATACCTATCAACCATGTATGTCCTGGGCATGCACCAAATGAAAGAGGAAATCTCTCGAGTTTTAGTAGGTCACCATGAAAGGACTCTGATGTCACTGTGGGGCTGCGTCATTGGCATTGTGCTGTTCACCGTTTCCTCAACGAAGTATTCTCTTACCATTAGATTGGTTGCCATGGACCCCATGACTTGGTGCTCTACAGCTGGCCACTTAGGCCACCGGAACTTACACCGTGCAATTTCTTCTTTTGGAGGTACATTAAGGATTCTGCATACATGCCACTGTTGCCTTACAACCCTGGATGAGCTCAAAAAACGCATTGTTACTGCGGTGAAGTCAGTGACAAAAAACATGTTGGAGTGAGTATGAGAGGAAATAGACTATCGTCTCTACATTGCTAGTGTAGATAAGGGAAGTCACACAGAGCACTTTTAAGGTGAGAAACAAAACTCAGTTTTTCTTTTATTGATTTATCATTACTCGCTTTGTATTTGTAAACTTCGAAAATATATTAATTTGAAATCGGATGAATAATTTTGAATTACCCTGTATGTTGAATGGAAGGTAAACCTCCTAATAGGCCTGTAGTTTACTCCATGGGATCCTCATGTCACTATGTAGAACTGACTATAGTCAGTTCTTTATGCCACTATGCAAAAGTGTCTGTAGCCAAAAATCTCATTTCACACTGAAATTTTTTATCTAATAGTGCAAATAAAAATTTCCTCATGAAAATGAAAAACTTATAAAACACACCAGGAAATGCCAAGCTACCAAGCAAACATTCTAAACAGCATCAATTTTCTCTGATACATAACCTCAATTGGATGATCTCATTTCAAGTGTGACTGACACTTTTAACCACACCTCCTCTCAATGGGAATGTCTCTGTTTGGAAATTCAGTTCTATGCAACATATATTTTTTTCAAAGAAATCAACATATGTGTTTAATTATGTCTTAAAATAAGGAAATACTAGGGCCATCCAGAAAGTAAGTACTGTTTGAAGATAAAAAAAATCAAATAAAAAAAAATCGATAACTAATTTTTGATATGCAATGAATTCTATGTACTTTAATTTTCTTAATGTATTTCCCGTGGATGTTAAGGCATTTGTCATATTGTGGCACAAGTTTCTGGATACTCTCCCCATAGAAGTCTGCCGCCTGGGTTTTAAGACATTGCTAAACCATCATCTTGAGGTCATCAAACTGCTGGCTGGCAAGAAATCATTTCAAGTGGAGTAACAAATAAAATTGTAGATTGAACAGCTGTCAGAAGCACGATTCACAAACACTTTAGCCGAGTTAAACTGCAGAGATAAAAATATTTTATTTACAATTTAAAGTTTAAAGTCAACTAAAAACACAGGCAAGATCTTTCACAGCTGCAATGGCTGAATCATCAGGCCTAATCAGCAACGCTGGTGTGCAGGTATAGTATTATATAGTTATCTCCCCACAATTCCTACAATGCATAGCGAGACTAGTTCAGGTTGTCAGATAACAGTATGATTAACTAGAGGTTTTTACTAAGGTAATACATAATCATTAAAAGTTCTTAACTGTGTCAATAGTCCTTGCCAAATAGAGTTCACATTGATCAGCATTTCCTCTTTGCAGCACCCTTCAGAAAAAAATGTAATGTACAATGCCTCTGTAAATTGTAATGTCTGATTAATATTAGCAGATGTAAGAATCCTAACCCCATCCCAGTCTGGGTAAAATGTTCCGTTTGCGAGAGTCCTGGTTAATGATGTTGAAATAGTATTGGAATGAAGCGAGTATTCATGTTCCGCCATTCGCAATCCAAGATTCCGTAAAGTGGATCCTATGTAGCAAATGCCCTTGTTTTTGGGGAAGTAGAATGAAGTGAGATTAAATAAATCCCACAGCGTTTCTTTAATTGCACAGAGTCCCTGTCTTTCCATATCAAGTCAAAAACAGTAGTTGTTTTGATGCTGAATTCCACCGCTTCCTTCCTGCAGTATCTCTTCAGAATGTTCACAATTGGCTAGTAGAAGTTCATTGAACCCACATAGCGAACATAGGATCCACTTTAAGGAATCTTGGATTACGAATGGCAGAACATGAATCAATGTGGGGTAACAAATGATACACTGGGTGCCAAATTTGGGCTGTAGGGTGGGTGGACCAGCTGCTCCCATCAAAATTTGGTGACCAGGTTTTGCATCACATTCATGGCATGAGGCTTTTGCATTGTCATGAAAAACTCTCTTGCTCAGCATGCTGTGCCATTTGTTTTGAATTGCACGACACAACTTTCTCAGTGTCTTGTAATAAACAGCTGTCATGCCTTTAGGCAGGAATTCCTCCAACAAAAGACAGTTTACATGACCTTACTCATTGACATTGTCTGTTTGAATTTTTTAACCATAGGCAAACCTGTGTGTTTTCATTGCGGGTACTGCTGTTTTGATTCAGATGTGATATGAGAGACCCAAGTCTCACCTGCTGTTGCTATATGGCTTAAAAATCGCCTTCTTCCATGTTTCACCCCAAAACTTCCAAAGCAGATCCAATGTGCTTCATTTAATGCTGTTCCATCAACATCTTTGGCACCCGTTGTGCACACATTTTGCAGTACTGAAGCTTTCCTGTAATTATTTTGTGCAGTAATGATTTTGAAATTTCAGGGAAATGTTCTGAGAGATCAGAAATTGTGGAGCGTTGGTTCTCCCTAATGTTTTCATTCATTCTCACCACTAAGTCTTCCGTGACCAGAGAAGGTCTCCTAATGTGCAATTTGTCATGAACACTCTGTCATCCTTCATTAAACGTTCGAACCCACTTCTGCATGATTCCTGTACTCACTGCATTTTGTCTGTAGATTTCTCAAATTTATCGCCGAATCTCACTTGGTCTGACATTTCTCGCATTCAGAAACTTTATTACAGACTGGACTTCACAGTCAGCAAGCTGTTCTATTAACTTAAAAAACATAATTAACACACACCACAGACCTTTAGCATAAGCACCATCTTACAAAATGGCGTCAGGGCGTGGCTAATGTATGAGGCAACACAACTGCGCATGCATGACTCTGAAGTGAGTACTTGCGCAGGTGTGATGCACTAATGGTACTTTTTGGATGGCCATCATAATAATAGGAATTGACATTCTCCTATGCATTTGCCTTTGATCACCTTGAAATTATAAGAAAACATCTGGTTACAAGGTCTTTCTTTTTAGATAAAGAATATGCTGCCATTGGTGGTGTTTTTTTCATTGTTTCTGTGGAAATTTTCTAAAACTTAATTGAAATTGTTAAAACAGGGGAGGTTGAGTTTAAAGTATATGTGAAACTAAAGTGACATAGTTTTGCTACTGTTCCAGAGGTGCCAACTATTACGGATTGCCCGTAATTATTACGGTTTCGACTGTCAGATTACGGAATTACGGACAGGTTGGAAGAATTACAGATTTCAGTACGTTTTGGAGAATCTCAATTTTGTATCCTTTTTTGTTAACCCTTTCAGTGCGACGCAGCCGTTTCGTCGGCATTCGATTTTGATCCGTGTATTTTCCGAATCAGACGGCAGATATCAGTGTCGATTATCATATTTATTTATCAATCATATCGTTTTGAAATGGAATATCCATGAATCATATCGTCAAACAGTGATATTATGGAAAGAATCGTAATATGCCGTAAGAGTTGTATTGTGAAATAGTTTGCGCTTGCTATCAGGCTTCCCACGCACTTTCTCCGTGTGACGGGAGAAAGGCTACTTTAGCCCCAAATTTTCCTACTGCAGTTGAGGCAGGGCTGTTCACTTGGCCTTGTTGGTGAACTATAAAACGTCGTACTATCGGAAATCACTTTTTCAAGCCCCGTTCGAAGTGCAATAATGCTTCAACTCGTCACAACGCATGGTCCCAAGATGGCAGGTGTTTATTTATTTTTTATTTTATTTTTTTGCAGACTTTCGCCACTCGT
Source organism: Macrothele yani (assembly GCA_039090855.1). Lineage (NCBI taxonomy): Eukaryota > Metazoa > Arthropoda > Arachnida > Araneae > Macrothelidae > Macrothele > Macrothele yani. The sequence goes on from CM077001.1 coordinate 136,396,645, forward strand.
GAGAACGAAATGCAGTGTTTTATTACTAGAAGCTCTTCACATTATTCATTTCTTTTTTCCCAAACAAACAGACACAATCACAAAACTCTGTGAATTACGAATCCACCTCTTTTTCCAAACTAGTGTTAGCAGAGGATGACTTTATTGACAGCTTGTTCCTCAGACTATCAGACGTGCTTTTTCCTACTGTGTGAAATGTTTTTGTAAGGTTATTTGAAATGGCTTGTTGTAGTGAGAGTGAAAGTTTGCCAAGTGATAGTGATGATTTTAAAGCATCTGAGAGTGATATTGGCCAAGCAACATCAAGCCAGAAAACTAGCCACCCTGCCACGCACACAATATCTTTCGAAAGTGAAGATCTTGATAGGGAATCTTCAGGTCATGAAAGCAAATAGGAGGATGTAATAAGGAAGTGATGAACAACCTCAGCATCCTTTTGATTATCATGAAATGCAGAGGCCAAACATGCTTCTGCAACTGATGCGGCACCTATTGCCTATTTTTACTTGTTTTTTACTAATTTCATCCTTGGAATTTCGTTTCTGAAACAAATAAATATGCAAAGAGGTTTCTCCAGGAACATCCAAATCTTTCTCCCAAATCTCGAGCTAGGAAATAGAAAGATGTTTCAAATGCTGAAATAAAGGTTTGCTTGCGTGCCTTCTAATATGGGAGTAATCAGTAGCCCATGTAGGACAAGATGATTGCCGAAGGCCTATTCAGTCAAAAAAACACGAGGATTATGTAAAATAAAAGACTTCAATGTTTTTACAAAAAATAATAAAACTAGCGTGATAAATGCTGAATTGCTGTTTACTACATTCGTTGTGGAACATAACCTACCTATAGCAAGCTGTAATCATGCTTGCCCCTTGTTTCATGCTAAGTTCCCAGACTGTGATATTGATGAAGCTAGATATCCTAAAGCTGATGTGGCATGGAATGAAATATCTAAGATGAAGGATTCATCTGGCCTTCCCAAGTATTCTGCATTGCCTAAACTAATGTTGGCAATATTGACTATCCCTCACAGCAATTCCTCTACAGAGATAATATTTAGTATAGTAAGGAAAAACCTCACATACTTCTGCCCAACAATGAGCACCAAAACATTAAGTGCCCTTCTTGTACAGAAAAGTAAAGCATTTTCCTTAGGTGAGCCGTGCCATAAAAAGAAGTTTTCTGAAAAAGAATATACCACTGCAAAACAAGCAACAAGGGAGTCTTTATGTCAGCAATGGCATGAGGTAAGTACAATATTGATAATTTAATTTCATAATGTTTTATCAGGATAGTGTAAACATATAAGGTTATTACACATTTCACACATTAATTTCTCATGAAATACCCTTTCCACACGTTAACGATGAGGCTTCGTATAGTGATTACTGATAGGCTCCTCGGAAGGTCGTCACCTCATACAAGTATTACAGGTTACACTGTAATACTATAATATTGTCCTTAACTTTGAAAAAAAAAATGGTGTGTTACATTACTGGAAATACTACTGAAAGTTTGTGTTCCATTACTGAAACATTACTGAAAAATCCCCTATTGATTACTGATATGTTATGCTAGAGGTTGGCACCTCTGCAGTTCTGTTTCATCTTTGCTATTTAATAACTACAGTTCTACATTTTCTTATTTGCAGTTCTGATTTTTTTGTATCCTCATTGTTTGTGTCGCTTTAGTTTCACTTGCAGTTTTAACTCCTTTTCTCCCCTCTAGAAACTAAAGTGACAAAGTTTTCTCTTTATTTCTAAGTCATCTTAGCTATTTAATAACCACAATTTTTAAGTTCTCGAGAGAGAGAGAGAGAGAGAGGTTGGTTAATTAATACAAGCCTGCTATCTTTTATTTGCATGAGTCATTCAGTGTGTACAATCAGATATGAACCCTTAATCAACATCAGCTTGCAAAAATTAGTGCTTTGAAACTGAAGTGCAGTGCAGATTAATAGAAGATCATTACAGAAATAGTGATGGTGTGAAACTGAATCTGATTAAAGTGTGAACTAACTACATTTACAAGAAACTTGCAGAACAGCAAATATGTGTCCATAATTTGTGTTATTATACATGGTTGAGTCACATTATTGTGACTACCAGATAATATTCAGAGGGTTCACAGGTATGTGGAGCCATGCTGACTGCAGTGCATCTGACAGCTGCTGGAGAGTGCTTGGTGGAGGATCCGTACAGTGAACAACATTATCGAGGTGGTCCCACAGATGCTCAATTGGGTTTAAGTCTGAGGAATTAGGGGGCCCAGGGAAGTACTTTGAAGTCTTCATCGTGCTCCTCCAACCACTCTCCGACATTTCTAGCTGTGTGACACGTCCCATTGTCGTGCTGGAAGATCCCATCCGCCCCAGGGAAGACAATCAGCCTGTATGGGTGTACGTGGTCTGCAAGGATGGATTCATAACGAATTTGGTCCATAGTACCTTCCACAGGTATGAGTGGACCCAGATAATGCCACGAAAACATTCCTCAGACCATAACACTGCCCACACCAGCTTGTGTTCTTCCAGCAATGGTTGAAGAGTATTTGTTCTCCAATGTTTCTCGCCTTATACACCAACATCCATCCATTCGATGAAGCAGAAAACATGACTTATCGGAGAAGGCAATCCTTTGCCAATCAGGGGAGGTCCAATTCCAATACTGGCATTCAGATGTAAGCCTTTTCTGCCGATGCACCTTCATTAGCAAAGGTGCAGTGACCTTTCATCTGCATCTGAGCCCCATACCCAGCAGGGTTCTCTGAACTGTTGTTTTAGACACACTTCCGGTAGCCCATTGGTTAATTCTGCCAGTCAGTTGCTCCACTGTAGCGTGTCGATCGGCTCTCCTGCACCCTTGAAGCCGACGTTCACCTCTCATGTCAATGGCACGTGCTGCTCTGCAGTTTGTGCCGCCCCGGTGGCGCAGTGGTCTAAGGCGCTGGCCTCTGATCATTCGTCCGTAAGGGGTCCGGGTTCGAATCCCGGTCAGGCATGGATGTTGTGTTTGTCTTACGGCACTGGCTCTCTCCCTTCCCTGGAACCAGTGACCCTAAATTAGGGACGGGCGACTGCTTATAGCCCATTGAGTTGCTCACGGTGGTCGTTAAACCTCCAATCAAACAAACAAACAAAACAAAGCTCTGCAGTTTGCACATCTCTTATTCGCAATGGTGCCATTTCTCAAAACAGCAGCACGCGAACAGTTCACAAGCTGCGCTGTTTCAGAAATACTGCCACCCTTTGCCTGAAAGCTGATAATCATCCCTTTTTGCAAGTGTGATGAATCATTCCTTGCCTTCTTTCATTGGCTACGTGCTGTTGATGTCAAAAGTAGGAGGTGGTCACAATAATGTGACTCTACTGTGTATATAAAGGATTATCACAAATTATTTGAGCAAAACTAGATTTAATAACTTCTGAACAGAAAATGGTGAATATAAAAAGTGAGTTTCCAATTATACAACCATAACTAGAAATTTTAGTCATAAATGTTCTGTACAGCCTCCTTTCATAACTCAACACATGTCCCAGATTTTCTGTAGCATATTTGCATTGACTTTTACCACTGCACTCACGATAGGTGCGCATAACTCATAATATTAACTTGACATCATGCTCAAAAGAAATGGAACATTCAGCTTCGATTTTGATGTTTATTACAAACCAACCGCAGTACTGAACCTTGTCCCTCCTGATTCACACTGCCCAAAAGAGTACAAACTTTCTGCGGTTAGAGCAATGGTTCTGTAGAGTGTATAAAGTATGCAAACCTGACTACCTAAATAATAAGGAAATTGATGTTTATAGCAAAGGTCTAAAGGCTGACTATAAGAAAAATGACATAGGCAGAATACAAAGAACTGTGAGAAATCGTATATAAAGTCTGTGATAATAAAACCAACTAGTAATACAATGAGATATGTAGTAGGATCCATCACATGTGTCCTAGGCTTTACAATAGTAATGAAGTCACTGACCCCATTACCACATAAAATATCAAGCTGCAAGGAGAGACAGTGTGAGAAAGAAAAGACAGGTATGTATGCTAACAACACGGAAAAAATATATATCAAAATGACAAAGCTATCCTTAGATACTAAACGTAAAGAACACATGCAAAGTGTCAACCAAGACTTGCAAAATACAGCCCTCACCAAAGAAGTCGTGTATTGCTCGACCATTCCTATAAATATGGAACAGTATAAGAAGAATGGTCCCTTACATGAACTTTAAAGAGACCGTCATTGGAGAATCCTCTCCAGCAAACAAGTATGCAATGATATGGTCTATTGAACTACCAATGGTTTGGCATGCGTTATTAAAAGATGGAAACACATCACAGCCCATCGTATAATTGGTGATAAGAATCCACACAATACTGCTCATGATGTCACCCGTGTAATTAAAAAAAATCGTCTTTGTTTCTGTGTTCTGACTCCCTGTATTTTATGTCTACCATTGCCTTGAAAAAGCCTTATGGAGAGCAAAAGCTTGGTGAATCTTTATGCATATTACACCACTAAATAAATGGATTTAATATGCTATAAACATTTCTTGAGATTTAGCTGGTGGATTGTCTTTCTTTGAAGAGTTAACCTCTGAATCTCAGAGAACAGCTTAGCGATGTTTGTGTGTATGCATACATGCAGGGCTAAGTTAATTTTTTTCTTGCCAAAATGGTATAACAGTACAAAAAAGGTAATTGCCATTATTCTCACCAAGACTATTTTTCTCCATTGCCAAAATGATTTCTTCACAAATCACAAATTGTGAAGAATACAATTGGCGGCACAACTCCTGTGTGTGTGTGTGTGTGTGTGTGTGTGTGTGTGTGTGTGTGTGTGTGTGTGTGTGTGTGTGTGTGTTTGTTTGGTTTTCTGTTGTGCAGCCAATTTTTTCTAAAAAGTTTCATTTTTTTTACCATGTGATGAAAGACAAAAACATAACTCAGGAATAAATTTATTCCACAGAAATCAAATTATTACATTAAAACTTTTATATATATATGCACGTTAGAATTCAATTAATAGGTAATGTATTCAATACTGTTAAATCACTATGTTAAATTCATCTTATTTCTATTTTTATTTGTTCTTTTGCTTATAGGGAAATGTGGGCTCATTACTTTTCAAGTATTGGTGTGAAAGTGGCCTTTTTTTCTGCCCTACAGCAGATGCAAAAAGATGAAGAGGTATACCTTTTTATTTTTGCTTTTTACAGATTTATTTTTTGTTTATCTATGTGTTGTAATTATATTTTCCCTGGTCACTTAAAGGTGCATGCAATAAACCTTTTAAGTTACATGGAAGGCTGGTAAAATTTGGTAATCCTTTTGATTTAATTCGAAAGTTTTACCAACATAAGAAAAAAAAAAGTATTTGTAATCCATTAACTGCATAAATTAAGTAAGTTCCTGCAAGGCAGTATTCAGGGAGAAGGGGGGGGCTAACGGAGCTGTAGCCTAGGACCCCACCATTACCAGGAGGAATGCCTTTACACCACAAATAATACACAGCTTATATATTTATATATAGAGAGAACTAAACTAGTTTTAGCTTTGTTTCATGTGATTTCCACTCAATCATAAACAGTGGCTAGAAGACGAACAGATTAAATCAACAACTCACTAAGGATAAATGTTTCATGTCACTGTTAACAGCAGAGTCAGTGAGACAGTTTCAGCTTTTTCACTACCATCGACCCAGACCTTCCTGTTTGCATTTGGATCTGGGAATGGGTGAAATCCATTGTGATTTATGGCATAACAAAAAAGATGCACGAAAAAAAGTATACAATGCTAAATTATTGAACATTTCAAGGCAAAATCTTGGAATCTTAAGCTTTTAACTCATGTTCATGTGAAAACAGTGGAAAATACAGTGACTTTTTATGAAAGTTCTCTACAGGTAATTTATTAATTTGAAGAATGCACTGCATATTAATTATCACATGATTTGTATGCCTCTTGGATTTCCTGGAAAACTCCTGGAATTAAATTTCTATTTTCCAAGGCACTGGAAAACTGGAAAAAATGCAATTTTTAATGACTCCTGGAAAACTCCTGGAATTATTGTATTTCTTTTTATGCTGAACTAGTTTGATTAAGAGATTTGTAACCAGTGTTGCATCAGAAACATTAGCTCTTCTCCAGCTGTGAACTGGAGGGAGAGAGTGGTGACAGGAAGAAGGTCGCAGAAACTTGCCTAAATGGGTGCATGGGGCCTGCGGCTCGTTGACTGATATGCATCTCCTGCACACTACTGGGATAGAAAGTGTTATTTTCTATTTTTGCTAAATTTCAACAAAACTGGCCAAAAATTTAATGCGCTTAATAAATTGCTAAAAAGAACAAACCCATCAAATTTCATGTGAAGCTGAAAAAATTGTGAAAACTAGCCACTAAAATTTTTAATCATGTTTGCATTTGCCGGCAGTATGCCATAATAAAAATTCTTTATGCACAATTCAAAAAGTTTTCATTTGATTGTAGTGAAATTTGCAGGGTGACCTTATGACCCAGTTAAGACATCTCTGAAAAATTCAGATCTTTTAATTGAAAATTCGGAAAATTAATTTTTCCTCACTTTTCTTGCTCATCTTTTGTAAAAAAAAGTCATGCTTATGTTACCCATCCATCTGTCCATTCCTCTACCATATCTCTGCAACTAATAGTCCAATTTGAAAAATTCTTTTTGCATTGGGAAACTTGAAATGTGCGAATGACGATTCTTTATTTCATTTTTTTTTTTTTTTCCACGATGCACAATTTTGCCGTTAGAGGGCGTAAATGCAGATGATGTTGAATTAAAAATATATTTTATTCCATATATTGGCTTCTAAGCGTTCGATTAAAAAATTCCTGTACCTTTAGATTCCATTTATATTGAAGACTATTTTATGTATAGTAATTTTTTCAAGTTACGCATAAATTTTCTGCTAGGGGCATAAAAATAAACTGTTTTACCCGATATCTCTGCACCTAAAACTTCGATTTGAACAATTCTTTCTCTAGTGGATACAGCTCCTGATGGGAAATCTTTAATGCATATAATTTCTAATTTTTGGTAAAAAAAACAGTTTGGCCACGAGGGGGCATAAGTGTTACTTCTGCATCTGTTACATTTGCAGCAAAATCTGAGCTTCTACAACCACATTTGGAAAAAAATTGTACATGAACCGATATCACTCGTGTCGATAAACCGTTTCCTAACATTTTCTTAAAATAATGTATTGCTTCTCTGCCAGGGGGCGTCGAGGTATATCTTATTTTTGCCGTTGTTTCTGCTTCTAAGAGACCGATTTGAAAAAAACTTTCTCTGCTGAATAGAGTTTCCATTGCAAAATGTTTTCTATATAATTTCAAAATTTTCAAGTAATTCATAGACTTTCTGCTAGGGGGCATAAGGGTAAATTGTATTTCCCTGATATCTCTGCTTCTAAAACTCCGATTTGAAAAATTATTTCTGCACCAGATACAGTTTCTGATGGAAAATGCTTTGCATGTAATTTTTAATATTTGGCAAATAATGGTTTGGCCACCAGGGGACCTAAGTGTTTATTTCTGCTTCTGATGTATTTGCAGCAAAATCTGAGCTGCTGAAAACTCAATTGAAAAAATTTTTCCATGGACCGATACCATTCACATCAAAAAAACTTTTGAGAATACTTTCTTCTTAAAGTATTGCATGGCTTTTCCACCAGGGGCATAGATGCATATCTTATTTTTATCAATATCGGTGCTTCTAAGAGTTCAATTTAAAAAATTCTTTCTATGTTGGAGAACGTTTTCACTGCAAAATGTTTCTCATATGATTTCAAATTTTTCTTAATGCACAAGTCTGCCACCAGAAGGTGTAAATTCACACTTCTGTTTGCAGTGATATCTGCAAGACGAAAAACTGGATTGGAAAACGTCTTTCTTCGCTCAGATACTACTAACTATGCAAACACTGTGGGCATATTTTCTTCCAAAAATAATGCACAATTCTGCCGCTAGGGGGCGCAAATTCTTTATCTGTTTTTCACAATATCTCTGCTTCTACATGTGTGATTTAAAAAATTCTTTCAACACTGGATGGCATTTACCTTGTAAAACACTTTATGCTAGGATATGAGAAATTTTGTAGTTCACAGTTCTCTCGGTATGTGGTGTTCTTGTACTTCAGTTTGCAGTTGTATCGCTACTTCTAAAAGCACTATTGAGAATTTTTTCTTTATTGTATGCCATTTGCTATGCTAGAGATGTAGAGCATTATCCTCTTTAAGTAATGCACAGATTTACTGCTAGGTACGTAAAGGTCAAAACCTATTTCTTGTTATTTCTGCTTCCGGGAGATGTATTTGAAAAGTTTTTTTCCTTGGCATAGCTTTTTCCATGCAGAATATTTTTTGCTTATTTTCAACTTTTCCATTATGAAAAATTCCTCTGCTGAAAGTCATAGAATTATATAATGTTTCCTTCTCTCATATATTTCTTCTTTTAACTGTTCGATTTGAAAATCTATTTTTCTTTGATACCTTCCTTGCACTATGAGAAACTTTTGTGTGCCATTTGTTAATTTTCATGACATGCTTTTTAGCCATTGGTGGAACTAAGCAGATATTTCTATTTCAGGATGTTTTATTGATTGCATAGCTGCCAAGTTGTACGAATCATCCGTACAATGTACGAATTTTGACCGTATTGTACGATTGTACGGAATACTTGATAAATGTACGAATTTTCCTGAAAATGTTAAAAAGTAAAAATAACATGTAATTTCTGTGAGTGTGTGAAAGTTTTATGCATGAAAAATGTTACTCATCCAGAGGTGCCAACTGTTACGGATTGTTCGTAATTATTACGGTTTCGACTGTCAGATTACGGAATTACGGACAGGTTGGAAGAATTACGGATTTCAGTGCGTTTTGGAGAATCTCAATTTTGTATCCCTTTTTGTGCGACGCGGCCGATTCGTCAGCGTTCGATTTTGATCCGAGTATTTTCCGTATGAGATGGCAGATATCAGTGTCGATGATTATATGATTTATCAATCATATCGTTTTGAAATGGAATCTCCATTAATCATATCGCGAAACAGCGATATTATCGAAAGAATCGTAATATGCCGTAAGAGTCGTATCGTGAAATAGTTTGCGCTTGCTATCGGGCTTCTCACGCGCTTTTTCCGTGTGACGGGAGAAAGGCTACTTTAGCCAAAACTTTTCCTACTTTAGTTGAGGCAGGGCTGTTCACTTGGCCTTGTTGGTGAATTACGTGTAAAAACGTCGTACTATCGGAAATCACTTTTTCGAGCCCCGTTCGAAGGGCAATAACGCGCAACTCGTCGTAACGCATGGTGATGGCGGGTGTTTGTTTTTTTTTGGCGGACTTTCGCCGCGCGGGAGAACGAAATACGGTGTTTTATTACTAGAAGCTCTTCACATTATTCATTTCTTTTTTTCCCAAACAGACACAATCGCAAAACTCCGTGAATTACGAATCCTCTTTTTCCAAACTAGTGTTAGCGGAGGATGACTTTTTGACAGCTTGTTCCTCAGACTAGCAGACGTGCTTTTTCCTACTGCGTGAAATGTTTTTGTAAGGTTATTTGAAATGGCTTGTTGTAGTGAGAGTGAAAGTTTGCCAAGTGATAGTAATGATTTTGAATCATCTGAGAGTGATATTGGCCAAGCAACATCAAGTCAGAAAACTAGCCACCGTGCCACGCACACAATATCTTCCGAAAGTGAAGATCTTGATAGTGAATCTTCACAGGTCATGAAAGCGAATGGGAGGATGTAATAGAGCATACCTGCCAACTCTTCCGATTTTGGCAGAAGTTACTTATATATAAAATTGTGCCTTAGGTTCCAAAACACTATGCCCTAGATTCCCAGGGTATTTAAATTATTGGCCTGTGCGAAAAGGAAAAAAAGGTGCCTAGTCAGGCATCTAAATGAATTATTAAAAAAAGCATTGTGAATTTTTTTTTAATTTTTTTATTTTGTAAATATGTTCTTAAGCAGATGAAATGTGTAAAGAGAAATATGAAGTGTTTGAATAGTAATCAAAATAGTTAAAAAACTTCAATACCTTGGAATCTCCACATAAGACGTTTTCATCATATGTTCCAAATGAATAGTAGGAATATTCTGTGTGATGCAAATTCCATTTGAACAAGAGAAAAAAAAAAGCTAAAGAATATTCTCATTTATGCTTTTCTACTTCAACTACTGTATGTTTGTGATTATTTCATTTGCCTAGAAAACAGGAAATATTTTGATTTTATGAATGTGCTAATATCAATGGCATTTATTTCAAATACCATTTCAGCACCATTTATTAAAAAGCTTCTAGATAAGCTACTGTGCATAGAAATAAATTTTTGATGTAGGTACTTAAAATATTATAGCAGAAAATTCAGAATGCCCTTTTACAGCTTTTAGTTTTAAACATAATTTACCTATTCAGTAGGTAAATACTGTACTAATTTTAATGTTAAGAATTATACTAATTTGTACTAATTTTAATGAAGAATTGTACTAATTTCAACATTCGTAAGTTGGCAGGTATGTGATTGCTGAAACCTGTTGATTATTTTCCTAATCGGTTCCATTGACTTTGAATAATTTTGATAAATTTAATTTGCATCAGAACAGATTCAAAAGATGTGCTCATTGCAACCAAAAATTTGGTGTATTTTTTTTTTTTTTTTTTTTTTGGGGGGGGTTCCTCAAAGGGTTAGCACTCAAACTTTTTGGGGTTTTGTTTCTAGTTTCGTGAATTCCAGAATATGGAATATCCTGCCTTGTAGGGTTGTATCAAAGAGGATTAAAAAAAAAAAAATGAATCCTGTGAAGCTGGGTGATGCACAGTGTCATTATTGAGGTTTACATGATTCATGCTCTGTGAATGCTTTGGGGTGTCTTTCACTTTAGCCCAGTGCCTACACTCTGATATGTAGGCCCTGTAAAAAAATATTGTTTGCAGGGAAGGAAATTATCAGTATTGTGCATGTATTTTATTTTGTTTGTTTCAGAAATGCAAGGAAGCATGTTTAAGGTTTTAATGAATCAGAATGTCCCATCTCTACTAATGTGTATATATCTTTCTTGCTTTCAGTTGATGTATTCTAGATGTGTAGTGCTGCCCCATTGGCCAAATGGTCTGATGCAATTCCTCTGACCATTCACCCAAGATAGGTCTGGTTTCGAGTCCCATATGAGGTATCTGTGGTGTATTTGTCTGATGGCACTGGCTCTGTACCCCTCTCTGCAACAAGTGGCCCTAAATTAGAGACCCAGAGTTGCAAATGGTGGTCAATAAACCCTGAAACACGAAAAAAAAAAAAACAATAATAAGTAGTAAACTTCACCACAGTTTACAATAATAGACAAAGCACTGTGATTCTAGCAAAAGTTTGGGCTCCTGGAAAAGTCCTGGAATTAATTTTCTGTGAAAGTATACAAACCCTGTTATCACAAGCATATTGCTACAGTTTTATGTTTTAACAGATTTCAACAATTCTTCGTCATAAGTTATTTGGGGACCCACTCAGATGTCTTAGCCTTGGTAGCCCACTCAGAAGTATTAGCCTAGGAGTCCACTAAGGCCTTCATCTGGTCCTGAATTTCGGTTTTAGTGTTGTTGTCTGTTTAATTGAAGCAGAATTTTTCTGTCACAAGTTTCTTATATATGTGTGAGTATAGTAAAGCCCTATGCAAATGCTCTGATGCTGCACTGAATATGCAAATTAGTGACAACTTTAAAAGAAGAACTTTGGGCACCTGCATTTCATTTGTGATTTAGAGACATCACAATTGCTATTACATATAATATTTGTTCCAGATATTTTCTCAATGCCATTTGAATGACAGAAGTAGAGAGCCATCAAAAGGATGGAAGTTGTAGCAGTTTGCATAGGCCTTAATTTGGAAATACCTACCTGGCCGAGACTCTTATCACTCATACTCCACCACTTATTGCAAATAATGTAAGGTGGAGAAACAAAGCTGCTGTATTGTGCTGGACTCTCTCAGTAGCAAATGGAATATAAAACTGAGAGACATGCCATTTATCATAGAAATTCCTCCTGTAGATGAAGTTTAGATCTGCCTTCTTACTTCTGTTACAAATGCTGACACATTTCTTCTTCCACACTTAAGTGCAGTCTTAATTACCAAATATATAAACAAAACTTTTGAACTTCCTTGTACAAAGTTTGTATTCAAACTGAGTAATAAATAAGGGAAAAACCAAAGTTATGTTTTTTGAGCAAGGAACTGTTACTACTGAATGCATGGTAAGTCTAAATGGCACAGTGAGTGACCAGGTAAATGAGTTTGCGTATTTGGGAAGCATGTTTGACAGAGAGAACAGACTAGATGGCAAAATTAGTAGGTGAGTGAATTCTTCATGAAAGTCATAGCTGCTTTAGGAGGTTTTCAAAGGAATGATGGATTCTCAAAAGAGTCCCAGATGGCTGTGTATGAAAGCGTAATTGTTCTTACTCTGATGTATGGCAGTGAAACCTGGGTACTACAGAAGAGATATAGGAGTCACTTGTGTGCTGGAGAGATGCATTACTGATGGGGGATTTGCGGGAAGACACGTTCTAATCGTGTGAGGAATGATGTGTTGCTGTTCTATAATGTGAAGCAAAATGTTGTTAGCAAGGTGGAGACTAATATTCTTAGGTGGTTTGGCCACGTAGAAAGAATTAGTGATGAGATGCTTACTAAGAAAATATTTTTAGGTGGCAGGAAAGAGAGGCAGAGGAAGGCCAAGAAAGTCATGGAAGGATCAGATTTAGGAGTATCTGCATTAGAAAAAGATTGAGTATGAAGTATAGAAGGTCTTGTGTATGCCTTGTGATGGATGTCAGTGAAGCTCGTGTTGTATGTCAAGATTGCTGTAAATCAAGAGGTTTGATACGACAACAGTATGTTTGCATGCATGTTTGTTTAACTTCCTCATCTCCACTGCAGCAGTGTGAGCAGTGAAGGAAGCTTGGTCAACTGGTTTCCTGTTGCTGAAAAGTCTGTTTATGAAAGCATTTCTTGGAAAAGATAATAAAAGCCACACATTTTAGTTGCTAATGCCAATGAAGGGACATTGGAATTTGATTTTAACCTTTAAAGACAAATGGTCCCATTTTAGACTCTCTCATCTTGCTGCCTGGCCTGTCGATTTCAGCTGTAATTAATCAATCAATGCATCTGATGGCGGTATATATACGCTGAAGTGCCAGAACAACTGGTACACCAGTCTAATACTTGGTAGGTCCCCCACGGGAGCACAGGACTGCAGAAATATAACAGGGCATGGACTCCACTAGCTTCTGGAAATATGCTGTTGGCAATGCACACCATACTTCCTGCAGAGTGTTCCACCATTCGGGTGTATTCCGGGGTCTCAGATTCCTGTGTTCGATAGCACGTTGCATGGCATCCCAAATGTGTTCCATCACGTTCAGATCTGGGGACTTGGGTGGGAATGGCAACACCCCAAACTCAGATGAATGATCCTATAACCATAACGTGGCGTCCCTACACTTGCGTGGAGGTGCATTGTCCTGTTGGAACAGGCCCAACCCATCAGAATGAATGCAGGACATGAATGGGTGTACCTCATCAGAAAGGATGCGCACATAGCGTTGGCCGGTCACTGACGTTTGTAGATGTGCCAGGGGTCCCAGTGAAGTCCAGCTAAACATACCCCATACCATTACGGACCTCCCACCAGCCGGTACAGTTCCCTGTTGACAGGCAAGATCCATGGCTTCATGGGGTTTGCGCCACACACAAAACCTTCCATCTGCCCAATACAGTTGGAAATGCGACACGTCAGACCAGGCTACATGTTTCCAGTCATCAAGTGTCCAGTGGTGGTGTTGCCGTGCCCAAGCGAGGCGCGCATAGCTCTGTGTCGTGCACCCATCAAGGGGACTCTAGTTGGGCATTGGCTCCCAAAGCCCATATCGTGCAGGGTATGTTGCACAGTCCTGACGCTGATGATTGTTGAGGCTCCAGCATTGAATTCCGATGATACCTGCGAGTGTTGCACGCCTATCGCATGAAACGATTCTTGACAGCTGACGATGGTCATGTTCACCCAATGTCTTTTTACGGCCACGCTCGTATTGTAGGTTGGAGGTTTTACCGGAACTCTTGTAGTCGCGGTACACCCTTGCAATGGTCGTCCTTGAAAATCCGCACTTCGTTTCTACCTCCAAAATACTACGGCCCATCTCATGAGTGACCACTACACTGGTGTGTAAAAATTAAGGATGAAGAGGAGAAATTAGCATAACAGCGGAACGAGCAGGCAGAATAGACCGAAAGACCACTCAGGAGATAGACTTGGGTCCTGTACGGTAGGGCATGCACATATATGCAGCATGAGGGGGGGGGGGGTCAGAAGGGTATAAAGCACACGAGCGGTGTACGCTCAGCAATTCCGTGAAAGCTATTGCACGGTGTACATCGGTTTGAACAACGTTGAGTTGCTGCGACCGTGTGATATGGCCAACAGGCAATCCAGTAGACGACATCTGGATGACTTTACCTGAGGTCGTGTCATTGGAAAGTTGGAAGAAGGTCAAAGTGTGACTAGTGTGGCCGAGGAGTTCAGGATCGCTCACAACATCGTTTCACGATCATAATATTTGCACCTTTAAGGTATTAAACACCAGCAAAGTGCGCATATTTACGTGCAATTCATTAATGACATATTATTAAATAGCCAATCACTTACCTGAAAGTTCTTGGTCACTTTTTTTCTTTTACACTTCAAGCACACGTCAATTACCATCATGTAATGTAGTTGGCCTTCAAAGGTTGAAAGACTCCTTGCTTATGAGATTCGTCCTTCCGGGCATGAAACATCGGGTTTTTTTTTTTTCACTGGACAAAAAACGCAGGTTTCCCTCAGCCGTATGAGACGTAAACATAGCTCGTCATCTCCATAAAAACCACACAAATATACACACCATACAACACATTCATACATTCACTTAAAAACACTATGTACATAATTACACTATTACATTGCCAGGCATTTAAACCTTTGTCAACTGTGACTAAAAAAGTGCTCCATCCGTTTCAAACACCATACTAACCCTACCGCAAGTGTCAACCTCATTCAGCCCGTCATACACAATCCTCATGAGGTTGGCACTTGCGGTAGGGTTAGTATGGTGTTTGAAACGGATGGAGCACTTTTTTAGTCACAGTTGACAAAGGTTTAAATGCCTGGCAATCTAATAGTGTAATTATGTACATAGTGTTTTTAAGTGAATGTATGAATGTGTTGTATGGTGTGTATATTTGTGTGGTTTTTATGGAGATGACGAGCTATGTTTACGTCTCATACGGCTGAGGGAAACCTGCGTTTTTTGTCCAGTGAATAAAATAATAAAAAAAAAAAAAAAATGCGATGTTTCATGCCCGGAAGGACGAATCTCATAAGCAAGGAGTCTTTCAACCTTTGAAGGCCAACTACATTACATGATGATAATTGCCGTGCTTGAAGTGTAAAAGAAAAAAGTGACCAAGAACTTTTGGGTAAGTGATTGGCTATTTAATAATATGTATCGTTTCACAAGCTTGGAGAGCATTTCAAACGACAGGAACAGCTGTCCGAGAGTTTAGCAGTGGTCGTCCACAAGCAACCATGGCGGCGGACGACTGGTATATTATCCTACAGGCGAGAACAGACAGACAGAAGACAGCTGGAGAAATCGCAAGGCACATGCAACAGACAACTGGACGTCCGTTATTGCATTTTACCGGGGCCAGGAGGCTGCACAAAGGTGGTCTATTTGCACGACGATCGGTACGGTGGTGCCATTAACACCTGCTCATCGGAGACGGCGGTTTCTGTGGTGCCAGGAGCACAAGAACTGAACACATCAGCAATGGGGTTGAGTTCTTTTTACGGATGAGAGCCGATTTAGTCTGACGAGCGATTCTGGGCATATACACATCTGGAGAGAGCAGGGAACACGCAATCACACCTCCAACATAATCGAAAGGGACCGGTTTGGTGGTGGCAAAGTTCTCGTTTGGGGCGGTATCATGCTTGGTAGTTGTACTGACTTCCACATCTTCCAAGGAGGTTCAGTCACTGGTGTCCGCTATTGTACCGAAGTTCTCCTGCGTCAAGAGGTGCTGTGGGTCCTGAGTTCTTCTTCATGGATGACAACGCTACACCTCATCGTACAGTGGCTGTCGCAGAGCTGTTGGAGAGTGAAGGTATTCAATGCATGGATTGGCCCGTAAGGTCCCCGCACCTAAATCCAATCGAACACGTGTGGGACCTTCTCGGGAGACGCTTGGCAGCACATAACCAGCCGCCAGCAACGATTCCGCAGCTGCAGTTGGAGCTACAAGAGGAATGGGCCGCGATGCCTCAACAGCTCCTTGACAACCTCATTGTTAGCATGGACAGACATTGTAAATCCTGCAACGCAGTCAGGGGTGATCATATCCCCTACTAAAGACTGGATTTTTCTTGGCAGCCGCCTGTCACATGGACGTTTCTGTCGTCTGGCCAGTTGTGCTCGAAGCTACCTTTTCAATAAAGTGCCTTTGTATCCTTTGGATTCCTTGTTTGGATGGTTTTGCTCACTTGTCCCATATTCTTACATCTTTGGGATCTTATGGTATGATTTGAGTCGATGTGGAGCACTTCTGCACGACGTTACATTCTAAAAACCGTCTTGTCCTTAATTTTTGCATGCCAGTGTATTACACCACATTGAAAATCGCTTAAATTGTTATTACTTGTCATTTTCATGCCGAAAACAGCTCTGATAGCTGGCAAGGATGTCTATCGCTTTATATACGCACTGGCGGACGCAACCGAGTACACACATAGGTGACGTTGCTATGTATTTTTCATAAGCTTGTCTGTACCAGTTTTTTTGGCACTTCAGTGTATATATGTAATTCCATGTATTTTGTTTCACTCAGTGTTCTTTGCTATCTGATTATTCAACAAGTCAGTCTTTGTTTTGTGAGTCTAGACATTTTTCTTTAATCAAGAAGTAAAATGCCAAACCATCCCATACAGGCCCAACCCAAGTTTGTAATTTTTCACTTAACTGATGGACAAAACAAAACAAAAAAAGCTTCCTAAAGGTCTGCTTGGGCTTTGTTAGCCAAGCCAAGCCAGGTGTGTGCAGACCTCTAGGAAATAAATCACTGTCGTGCAGAGGTTGCCAGAGATTCACAAGTGTGTCCAAAAGTGTCACACCGAGGTTATGGCAGCAGTTCAAAGTCACAGGACCATTCCTATGTGAAAGCAGATTGTATACCAAAATACTGAGGTATCTCCCTTAGCCATATCACGAAGATGCTGGATTAGCATGGAGTAGGCAGCATCAATATTGGACACCCGAGCAGCGTGAACACATACTCTTTACAGATGAGTCAAGAATTTTGCTGACAAGTGATTTTCAATGCTAGTATGTCTGAAGAAAAGTAGGCACCTGAATCACCCTTCCAGTCTTAACAAAAAGGGACAGTTTTGGAAGTGGAAGGGTAATGATATAACAGGTATCATGATTGATAGTTGTACCTTTCCACATGTTTTCAATAGAGGAACTTTGACTGGCCACAAGTATTGAGAAGAGATCATAAAATCCTACATATGAATTTTTTGAGGTGCTGTTAGTCCAGAATTTGTTTTCATGGACAATAATGCTCATCCTTGTAGAGAAGGCTTGTGGTCAAATACATGGAATGTGAAAATTTACAAAGAATGGATTGGTCAGCTAAGTTCCCAGGCATTAACTCTATCAAGCATGCTTGGGATGCTTCAGGATGGCAAGTTGTAAGTCACCAACCCCCTTGAGAACAAACAACTAAAAACTGCTTTGATAGAGGAATTGGGAATGTCTTGCTACTCAGCTCCTGATGAACTACCTTGTTAGAAGCATGCATAATCATTATGAGGCCTGTATAGTGTTTAGACATGACTGTACACTTGACTGGCACCATGCAGACTCCAAAACACTTATGCCTAAAATTGGAGATTTATAAGCTTGCAACATTTATGATGATCAAAATGCACATTATTTTGTATTTTACAGAATTTTAATCTTTTATGTCGTTATTGGTCCATAAAAAGGTTTGTTAAATTTTAAATAAATTCACTGAAATACATATTTGAATTCATGTCTTATTTCCTTAATTTATGCACACTAATGTATATTGTAGAAACAGAAGTAAGTTTTTCATCTTAGTGGCAGAATTTATTGGCTTAAAAATCAGTTTGTAATTTTAGTAGTACTTGTTCGGAGTCACGCTTAGTATAAAATTTCATATTACTATTTCTGTTGAATTTCAGTATATTTGAAATGAACATCATTCGATTTTATTAAATACATAATATACCCACAGCATGTTTTATGCATGAGGACTTCCATGTTGAAGTTGCAAAGATAGGTAACTACATATCTGTTGTACCTCCTCTTTGTGTGACACACATGCGCATGCATTTTCCCATTCATCGAATTATGTAGCTGTAATAATGTGATGGCAACAGACAACATATCAGGCAGTTTGCATGAAATGATGTACAGGTCCTAGTGAATTGGCCACTTAGTATGTGCTTGTTCATGGCTGATGATCTCATTGGGTTCTAAGTCTGGAGAACATTATAGTTTTTTTTTAAATGAATGTTCTCTAATGAAGAATATGCTCAAAAGATAAAGTTTTGTTTGCTCCTGCTGGCCAAATAGCCTATTATGAAAATCTGCTGATGTTTGATGAATGTCAGCCATATGTTTCTGCTCAAAGAGAGATGTAACTGCACATAATCTTATTTTTTCTTAAGTGCCAGGAGATAAACAGATAATCAACTACGTTTTGAGATCAGTTTTGTCTTTCACTCATGTGCCAAAAAATATTCTGTAGAAAAGTGGCACAAACTTGAACAATCGAGTTAGGTAAAAATTTTACATGTCACAAAAATCAAAAGTATGATTGATCATCAGCCATCCTCAATCTGCTGCTGAATGTATGTAACACCAAATCTCTTCCACAACTCTCTATCTTAAGTAATTCTCTTCTATTTCACTACGACACTCTTTAATTTCATCCACCTATCTCCAGCATGATCTTCCTCTCCTGTCCCTTGGAATCCAGTCAAGGCTGTCTCAGTAGCACTTCAGTGCTGGCTTCTGACCATTTGTCCTAGATGGGTCCGGGTTTGAATCCTGGTAAGGCATGGCTGTTGTATTTGTCTTACGAGACTGGTTCTCTTCCCTTCCTGTAACCGATGGCCCTAATTTACGGACTGTTGAGTGCTTTATAGCCCATCAAGTTGCTCACAGTGGTCATTAAACCCTCAATAAAAAAAAAAAAAAATCCAGTCAAATATTTTAGTTGCCCAACAGTGGTCAGTTCTAATAATATGCCCAACTCATTGCCATTATAGGGATTTTACCTTGATCATGATATCATCAACTGATGCCTCTTCCTATCTTTCCTGGTTATACTAAACCTCAGGAAAGATAGGAAGAGTCATCAGTTGGTTTCCTGATCTACGAGTTCCTCTTCCTATCTTTCCTGGTTATACGTCATACTAAGCATGCATCTCCCCACGCTTCTTTTAGTTGTTTGCAGCCTCTGAATATCTTTCTTAGTTAAAATCCAAGTCTCTGATCCATAAGTAAGAATGGGAAAGGATGCATTGATTAAACACTGTTCTTTTAAGACATAATGATAAATAAATTGCCCTTAAGAATTGTATGGTTTCTTCCAAATGCTCTCTAACCAAGTTTTATACTCCTATTAATTTATTCTTCTAGGTGGCTGTTTCATATCTGTTGTCCAAAGGTAAATGTTGGCATCAGTTACTTCTAGAATTGCAAATCAATCACTAAATCTTCAGTTCTTGTAAAAGTATCGTACATCAATTTTGGTTTCTGCAAGTTCATTTTTAAGTCCACTTCTTTACTGTTGTCAGCAAGTTCCTGCAGCTTTTGAGGGATTATTTGTAGATATGAAAATCATCAGCAAAACAAAGGAATGTTCAATAATCTTCACTAGTCTTTATTCCCTCATCTTCCTAGTTCAGTAACTGAAAAACATCTGCAATGTGTCATTGAAGAGCTTGGAAGATACACCGATGAGTCATTCCATTATGACCACCTCCAGCCTAGAGAAATGAGCATGTCTGCAGACTGAACAGTGGTGCAGGTGAAGTTCACAGAGCAGTTTCTTGTAAACAACCCACGGACCGGCTTTCAGTTAGTAAAGTGTTTGGAGCCAGAATGGCAAAAGCTGCCAATTTATCGGAGTTTGATAAAGGGCTAATTGTGATGGCACATCACCTCGGAACTAAGATCTCAGAAACGGCGCACCTTGTGGGTTGCTCATGTGCCACTGTAGTGAGTATGTATCAAAATTGGTTCACAGATGGCCCAACAACGAACCGTCGTCCACAGCTCATTGACACCAGAGGGGAGAGGAGACCATCACAAATTGTTCACAGCGACCGCAGAGCCACAGCGCGACAAATCACCCGCAGCTACAACAGTGCTGTTCAGGGCAAAGTGTTGCAGCACACAGTTCATTGCAGCCTTCTGCGCATGGCCTGCCTGTGTAGCCGAAGACCCAGCTGGTTTCCCATGCTCACTGCACATCATCACCAACAATGCATGAAATGGACCCAATATCATCGAGCCCCGTGGATGATTGGAAAAAAGTGGCTTGGTCTGACAAATCAAGATTCCTGGTGCATCATGTGGACAGCCAAGCATGGATATGCTTATTACCAACAGAGGCTATGACACCTCAGTGCACTGTTAAGCGGAAAAAGGCCAACAGTGGCGGTGTTATGTTGTGGGCGATGTTTTCTCGGGACACTTTAGGCCCCATTATCCCAATAACACAATCCATGACAGCTGTCAGGTATTTGAACATCTTTGTGGACCAAGTTCACCCATTCATAGCAACTGTGTCCGCTGCTAGTGATGGCCATTACCAACAGGATAATGCGCATGCCATACTGCCAGAATTGTCAAGGAGTAGTTCAAGGAACATGCTGGTAACTTTCTATTAATGCCCTGACCTCCAAATTCTCCTGACATGAGCCCAATCGAACATACACTGAAGAGCAATTGAATTAGAGATACCTGTCTAGTAACGTGTAGCACCACCTTTCGCCCTGATGATGGCGGCGATTCGTCTCGGCATGGACTCAACAAGACACCGGAAGCGTTGGGAAGCCATACAGATCCACGACCCCTGAACAAGCTCCCACAGTTCACGAAGATTTGATGGAGGGAGTCAGAGCCTCGAATATCTCTCTCCGTGGCATCCCAGATGTGTTCAATGGGATTGAGGTCAGGTGACCTAGCTGGCCAAAGAAGCGAGGTCACGTCGGTGGAGTGTTCATCCAACCATTTGGATACAATTTGGGAGCGATGGCACTGTGCATTGTCTTTTTGCAGGATGAGGTCCCCAGTGGGATGTTGGAGACGCACAAACGGGAGCAAATGGTCGTTCAGGATATCCCGATAACGTTGACCTGTGAGGGACGATGTCACACGTACCAGGGGTCCCATTTCAGTCCACGTAAACAGTCCCCAGACGAGAATGCCACCCCCACCAGCTTGAAGAGTATCCTGTTGGCAAGAAGGATCCATTGCTTCATGTGGTTTGCGCCGTACTCGTATCCTGCCATCTGCATGTACCAATGTGAATATCGACTCATCAGTCCAGGCAAAATTTTTCCACATGTCTAGAGTCCAGTGGCGATGTTCCAGCACCCATGCTAATCTTTGCACCCTGTGATGTGCGGTCAGCAGCGGTACCCTCGTGGGACCATGGCTTCTGTACCCCATAGTGAGGAGAGGGTTCTGGATGGTGTGGCTGCTTACACGTTTTTGTGCACCAACATTAAATTGCTGAGTGATTTCTTGCACTGGGGCCCGTCTATCTGCTGTTACAATGCGAGCTAGCAGGCGATGACCCCACTCATCCACACGCTATTGTCGACAGCAGTTGGCCCTTGCAGGGATGGTTTTACCGGATTCGATGTACTCACGGTGCACCCGTGACACAGAGGCTCGTGAAAATCCCAGTGCCTGCACTACTTCCGAGATGGAGTGCCCCATTGGTCGGGCCCCGACAATTTGCCCACGAACAAATGCTCTTAGATCTTTCGTCTTACCCAAACTGCGTCCGACTCGTACTGATTCCCGTCACATCACTCCTTATATTGTCGGATTGCTGCATATGTCATGTCGTTTTCGTTTACAGGGCCGCCCACAGCGCCACATTTACACAATGCCAGCTGTCTATAATTCAATTGCTCTTCAGTGTATTTGTGGTTTGACTTGGAAAAGCGTTTTCGAGCTAACCCCCCCCTTCCCTTACCGAAATGTACTGGAACCGGAGGACCTGCTGTTGACATTATGGTACCAGATACCCCAGTATACCTATCGCCATGCCATCGAATCAATGCTGTTTTGCAGGCTAAAAGGGGTCTACAGCTTATTAGGCATGTGGTCATAATGTAATGGCTCATCGATGTATGGTGTTATCTTGTCTCACTCCTTTTCTATTCTTTTTACATGTGCTGATTATGTGAAACAAATGCAGTTACCTCTGTTGGAATGTAAATTAGCCACTCAGTGTAACATCTAATTGTATGTTTATTACTCTTATTCAGTTTAAATGAACTACTTTGTGTAATATCTATGAGTAATTGTTTTTAATGTGTCTTATTCAGCGTAAAGGCAAGTGAACTACTATGTGTTACATCTAATTGTATTTTTATTAGTCTTATTCAATGCAAATGAACTACTCTGTGTAACATCTAATTGTATTTTTATTAGTCTTATCCAATGTGAATGAACTGTTCTGTGTAATGTTTAACTGTATTTTTATTAGTTTTATGCATTACTAAGTATGCCTGTCATACATCAGTCATTCAGAATATTTAGTTATCTGGCAGCATGATGGTTATAGAAGTGCTGGACTTGAGAGCTCCGTTGAATTGCTATATTTTATTAGAAAATTGTAATCTGTAGTAATGAACGATGTGGGAAATATCCACAGTTATTATAGGTGCTGTGTTTTGATTGTATAAAATGCAATGAAAAGCATAAACTTTCTTAACTCATATAAATGCTCATGTATGATATAGTTTTCCAGTAACATATCCTTTCTGTTGATGTAATCATTGGCACAAATGTGCTGTATTTTTAGTTTCCATGTAGCAACTCCTTCAGAAAACTTGGAAAATTACATTGCCCTGGAGAGAGAATCGAACCCACATCTCCCGATTATCGCTTGAGCATGCTATCCGTTACACCACCCAGAACAAGGAAGTTCCAAGCAACTGGAGCTAAGCAGATGTAGCTTAGAATTTTCAAGTTTTCTGAAAGAGTTGCTACATGGAAGCAGTGAAAATATGGCACTTTTGTGCCAGTGATTACATTTTTATAGCCTTCCATGTATTTGCAAAGAATTATTTCTTCAGGGAAATTCATTTCCCACTTACGTATGATGCTCTCTGAAGCACTGGAACTTGTGACCTACATATGACCCTGGATGTGAGAAAAGGTTGTTGTGACGCTATGATGAAGAACAGAATAGCTTCAACTAGTGCAAATCTGAAGGGTTCTCAGATTTCTAAACTACATCTGCTTAGCTTCAACTTCCTTGTCCCTGGGTGGTGTGACGGATAGCATTCCCGACTGGGAAATCAGAAGAAGCGGGTTCAATTCCCGCTCCAGGTCAATGTAATTTTCAATTTTTTTTATAGCAGTTGCTACATGGAAACAATGAAAATATGACACATTTGTGCCAATGATTACATTTGTATTGCCTTCCATATATTTGTGAAGAATAATTTCTTCAGGGAAATTTGTTTCCCATTTATGTATGATGCTTTCTGCTGGACTTTTCTTATTTATGAGCTTCTCATGATTTTCTATGTGTTGGATTTTATTTCTTATTTATGAGCTTCTCATGATTTTCTATGTGTTGGATTTTATTTCTTATTTATGAGCTTCTCATATTTTTTATGTATTGATTTGATAAAATGGAAAGCAAGGGAAAAAAACTATTTGTACTTAACACTTCGTGAATGTTGTGTATTTTGTAGGCTTCTGAAGAAAGTGAGTCAGATGAGATAAGTGATTCAGAACTGGAAACAGTAACCAAGGCTCAAGATTTTGTAACAAAGGAATCCTTGATAGAAAAGGAAAAACTATCATGTAATGTTGAACAGTCTTCAAACCAGTCCAACACTAGTGTGCATAATGATCCCAAATTATTATCTAGAGAAGAATTGATCACATTTTTGAAAAATTTGGGTCAAGAGGTTCAAAAAAACTCGGTGGCAAGAGTTGGACTGGTAAGATTTCTTTATTTTGCTTATTGTTTTAGCACATTTAAAAGTAAGAAGAAAAAGAAAAGTACATGCATATGTTTTCTCTGTCTGTCCTTCTGTAGATACTTGTTTAAACTATTCCATTGGGAAGTGTCCCAATGGACCACTCAAGAAATCAAGAAATAGCTCACGTTCTCATATTTTTTGTCTGGATCTTTTGGAATGAATGGATAACTAATTTTCAATTTACTAAAAAACCCCATGCTGCATCCACATAATGGAAATAAGAATTGAAAGCCAAGCCCCACGTGCGGTAAGTGTTAATCGAACTTTACCAACAAAAAAGGGAAGTTCAAAAATGCAAAGGATAACTAATTGTTTTGTTACTTATGATAATAAATTGTTAACTTCATCTGAGCTTCATACCTGTGCAAAAAGTTGTTCCCTTATAAAAAAGCAAAGTATTTCCTTCTATTGGTATGTTGGGTGCTTGCTGTGAAATGACATAGCAAAATTCTCTGTGAATATGTGGGAAAAGTGCTGCTGGATCAAGCACGCTGTCTCAAATTAATGAAGCTAAAGATAACTGTAGTTAAATGCAAGTTGTTGACTTTGGAGCCTAAGGTCATTGGTGTAGGCCCATGATCCCTTTCAAATCTTGAAGAAGATACTAATACCCTTTATGATGACCCATCATCCCCACCCCCATATCCACAGACTACCCTCCCTTTCTAATCTCGAAGGAGACACTAAATTAATACCCCTTTATAATGGCTCATCACCCCCCCCCACTGCTTATCCACAGACTGATACAAAATACAAAGCGATTCTCATGCAGAGACATTGCGAAATCCATGTCTCACCCATTTTATTACCTTTGTATCTCACCCATTAGTTTGTGTAAAAAGTAAGTGCCAAATTTGCATAGCTTGTTGATTTAGCTTTGAGACTAAGTCAGGCCTCTGCGAGGCCTTTTCCTTGATATTCCGTGCTGTTATAGTTAGGCTTATATGCAACTGTGACAGCAAGCTCAATAAATGAATTGAATTGAATGATTGGTTGCCACATGCCACCGTCACTATATGAGGTGAGACGGCTACATAAAAGGATGTGTGAGAAGTCTATGTATCAATTTGTGCTGGAAGCTGCAGAAAGGAAGACAGACAAGTGGCTGTAAGTCGTAGAATGATGAATGATAGTCCCTTGCATTTATGACATCATACTTTACCTCTACCATAAGGGATGAAATGCAAGGCAAGCTGCATAAGAGATACGAGATGTGTACAGGAACGGTCCTCTAGCAGACAGAACAGTTCACAAGTGGTTTGCTAAATTTCAAGATGGAAACTTTAACCTGGAAGATGAAGAGCTTCCCCGCAGGCCTTGTGCCACTAATAAGGACCATCCCTATACACAGCTGGGGCCATCCCCTGTTAAGCAACATGGGATTTAGCAGAGGTACTTAACTTATCGAAATCCACCCTCCATGAACACCTCTGGACGCTTGGCTACGTCAGTCAGTATGATGTATTATATAGGTCCTACACATTTGTCTGAGAGAAACATGCTTGATCAAGTTTCCATATGTGACATGCTTCTGAAGTGCAACAAAAATGATTCATTTTTGAGGAGATTAGTGACTGGTGACAAAAAAATTGATTATTTACGACAATGTGATGAGAAAAAAAGTCATAGTTGGAGCATGATGATACACTCGTAGTGACCCCTAAAGTAGGACTAAACCCAAATATTTTGCTCAGTGTTTGGTGAGACTGTAAAGGTGTACTGCACTATGAGCTTCTACCAAATAACCAGATGATAAGTGTGATAAGCATTGCTCACAGCTGGATGTTCTGCGAGCAGCAATTAAGAAAAAGTTCCTTGTTTTAGAAAAATAGGACACTTGTTCCAGCAGAACAATGCAAAACCTCATGTCTCTTTAAGGACATAACAGAAGTTCCTGGAATTTGGGTTGGATGTCGTACCTCACCCGGCATATTCTCCAGATATTGCAACCTCAGACTACCACCTTTAGGTGGGATGCCGTACCTTAACCCAGCATATTCTCTGGACATTGCTCCCTCAGACTACCACCTTTAGGTGAGATGTTCTACCTCACCCTGCATATTCTCTGGACATTGCTCCCTCAGACTACCAACTTCAGGTGGGATGTCCTACCCACCCGACATATTCTCCGGACATTGCTCCCTCAGACTACCACCTTTAGGTGGGATATCCTACCTCATCCGGCATATTCTCTGGACATTGCTCCCTCAGACTACCACCTTTAGGTGGGATGTCCTACCTCACCCGGCATATTCTCTGGACATTGCTCCCTCAGACTACCACCTTTAGGTGGCATGTCCTACCTCACCCGGCATATTCTCTGGACATTGCTCCCTCAGACTTCCACCTATAGGTGAGATGTTCTACCTCACCCTGCATATTCTCTGGACATTGCTCCCTCAGACTACCACCTTTAGGTGGGATATCCTACCTCATCCGGCATATTCTCTGGACATTGCTCCCTCAGACTACCACCTTTAGGTGGGATGTCCTACCTCACCCGGCATATTCTCTGGACATTGCTCCCTCAGACTACCACCTTTCAGATCATTTCAGAATGGCATGAGGCTCGATTCTTTGGACCAGATCAGATCACCTGGACCAGTTTTTTTTTGTGCTGAAGCCTGTAAAATTCTGGGTGAACAGGACTGAACCTTCAGCCTGCATGACCGATGGGAAAAGGTTGTACAATAACATAGTACATATATCATTGATTAAAGATTTTTTTTTTTTTGCCTTACACAATATTCTTTTATATGCAGTTTTTCAGCAGACAGCCCAATATCTTAAAAGAAACAACAATATACCAGATACTGATTCATGGGTCAGAATAATGGGTAGACTTAAAAAAGGCCTCTACTCAAGGAGCAGTCACCAATGCCATTGTTGAGTAGATTATCAGTGACCAAATAAGTATAAAAATTAATTGCTTACGAAAATTGCTGTGTGGCATGTGCACATTTCAACTTTTATAATGATTTTCATGGTGGTTTAGTTGGAAATGGGGTCTTCAAGAGTCTTGTGATTTTGTCAAAACCAAATTTTTCAAAGGAAAGTAATTATCTGGCACAGCATCACATTTTGAGCACTGTTTGATACTACATTCAATTCATCAGCAGATTTTTAAATCTTTCCCAGTTAAATTGTTTAAACTTGGTCATGACTGAATTCTATTTACAATGCATATTTTAACTGTTCTTTTCAGTTCAGGATCTAACAGAATGATTTCATATGGGAATTTATGAGGTGTTCCCCCGTGGGTATGTGTGTTCTTGCAGTGGGCCTAGAATAAATTCCTGGCCTGGTTTGGTTAAGTCCCAATCCACCCCTGCTTTCAGTTTTTTTTTTTTTTTTTTGTAGCTTTCACAGTTTTTTTTGTAGCTTTCACAGTTCTTTTGTAGATTGACACATCAAAGCATGAATATAATTTCTGAATTTGCTTGTACTACTTACTGGTCATCCATGTGACACCTCTCAAAAAACTTTAAAATTTCATCGATCTGGAGTGGGAATTGAACCCGGATCTCCCAATTTCTGTTCGAGTATGACCAGTAAGTGGTACAAGCAAATTCAGAATTTATATTTTGTTTGCTTTGAATATTCTAAGGATTCCCCATGTGTTATGAGGAATATTTCTTCCGTCATTGATTTATCAAAGTGTGAGCTCTTGGCACCTTCGTAGTAATTAGATTATTCACAACAATTAGAATTGTATACTGAATTGTTTGTTCTGGTCACCATGAAACATCTCATCAGATAACTTGAAAATTACATTACCCTGGAGTGGGAATCGAATCTGCATCCTCCAGTTTCTGTTCAAGTGTAATGAATATCATACTCGAATGGAAACCGGAGGTGCAGATTCGATTCCCACTCCTGGGTAATGTAATTTTAAAGGTATCTGCTGAGATGTTACATGGTGACCAGAAAACTACAAACAATTCAGTATATGATTCTGTTTGTCATGAATAATCTAATGAATTTTGCATGCATTTATGAGGAGTATTTCTTCCTTAATTTCTTTTCTAGTAATTTCTCCATTCGATTGTTTTCGGAGTTATGAGGTTCAGACTGTCGTACTGTTGTGCTGTTTTGGTGCTTGATTCCGAAGGCTGCCCCTACTTCTTTTGATTGCGTGCCAGTATCAGTCACCATTTGTGAATTGTGTTCAAATCGGACTCCTAGAAGTAGAGATAGTGACAAAAATAAGATATACATCTATGCCCCCTGGCGTAGAAACCATGCACTATTTTAAGAAGAAAATGTTTCTAAAAGGTTTGTCGACATGAGTAGTATCGGTCAACAAACAACGTTTTTTTCAATCGAGAATTTAGAATCTCATATTTTGCTGCAAATACATCAGAAGCGGAAATTAAGATTTGCGCCCCCTGGTGGCCAAACTACTTTTTTACAAAAATTAGAAATTATGTGCAAACGATTTCCCATCAGGAGCTGTATCCGGTGCAAAAATAATTTTTCAAATCGGAGATTTAGAAGCAGAGATATAGGGGGAAACACAATTTACAGCTACGCCCCCTAGCGGGAAAGTCTGAAATACTTGAAAATTTTGAAATTATATGAAAAACATGTCACACGGAAAACACTATCCAACAAAGAAGGAATTTTTCAAATCGGACTCCTAGAAGTAGAGATATTGACAAATCATTGCGAAACAATTGTCTTAATGGTGCATGTACCAGCCCAGTTGGTTTAGTAACTCTGTCTCTTCATCTTCTGTGCATGATGTAGAGCTTTTTCTGTGCAACATGTGGGCAGGGCAGTGCATTAGATAGAGCTCCTCTTCAAGAAATCTCGAAAGTTCACGTACAAATCTGCTTTGAGTTTTAATGAGTATTAATAACCTTCCTGCAAGGCCAAAGTTTTTATGATTTTCCAAACATAACATCTCTTAATTTTGTATTGAATCACTGATTTTGAAAAGAGTATGGATTTAAAATGTATGATATTGTCCGGTATGTTGATTTGCATGCCCACTTTATTAAGTGATCAAATTACTTCCATAGTGCTTGCAATCAATCAACATATTTTAAATAATAGTTTCATCAGCAGGAATGAACTGAAGACAAATTTGTTGAGCTTTTGGGGACCTATCTAAAACACTGAAGTATGACATCGGTTATTCATGAAATTATGAGAACAGGTAACTGAAACTTTAGAAACCAATTTCTGCAGAACAAGAATTTTTCTCCTGACTGGATGTCAGACTTGAAAAAATAAATAAATGATATGCTATCTATCCATATTTGCACATGTATTGAATTCGCACAATTTTTCTGTAAGACAGAGAACTGACTCGGTATTGTTAAGTTTTCATGTAATTTTAAAAGTAAAGGAGACATTTTTCTAGCTGTGGCAGCATTGAAAAAAATCCTCAACTTGGAAACCATTGGCCAAACGTATGCCAGTGTGCTGTTTCTCTCCATTCTGTATAGGCTGTGGTTGCTCTGGCTTTTTTGAAGTTTTCACCAACTCATTTGCCAAATTCAATTATTTTTCACCAAAGGTAATCTGAAGTCACCATTTTTTTCACTCTCCATTGGAAATATAAAAACCATAAAAACAGTTGTAATAGTATGAAAACAGTTGGCCATATATTCTTTACAATCAAGCAGCAAAATATTATTAAAAAAGGTAATCACAAATATTTTCGCCAAAACTTTGTATCCATCACCGAAACTATGTTTTCGCAAATTGCGAAGAATGCAATCAGCAGCGCAACCCCTGTTCAGTGGTGTAGGTGTGTGTTATTGAAATTACTGGTTAAGCAGTGGTCAAAGTCAAAAGGCACAAAGGTTTATATAACCACTATAAGTGATGTTCACTCAACATGAGAAAAAAAGTTTTTATGAAAATTTGGGTCTCACAATGATTGAAATGCTCATCAGTGCCACAAAACACTATGGAAGCATGTGGCGATTGCCACATCATATCATTACTAGATGGGTGAATGCTTTTCAACATGGAAGAGAGACTGGGCAAACAACAGGTTGAAGCCATAAGGGGGAGTTTCTAGAGAATAAAAATTGTCGATTAACATAGCAAGAATTTAGTGCCAAATTGAACATTGCACTTCTGGTTGTTATGCCATTTCGACAAAGAAGCTAGGAATATATAAAATCTCAATAAAATGGGTGCTGCATGCCCTCACCTACATGCAGAAATAGTAACTGATGGAAACAGCGTAAATTAATTTAAAATGTCGCAAGCACGAGGGAGGACATTTTCTTCACTGTATTATTGCAATTGATGAAACATGGGCCAGATTCTGTATGGAGCAAAGCTCAAATGACAATCTAACAAATGGTGCCAACCATCATCACCTCACTCCGAGAAACTGGTATGAGTCTGGGAAACTGAAGGTGTTAATGATCATCATGAATAATATTGAAGGCATGCCTTTTCCCCTGCTGTACCACAGGAAGAAATGATAAATGCTTTCTCTTGCCGTCACTTCCTTAAACATTGTGTCTAGCAATTTATCAGAAGAGGCCCCAGTTACTTTCAGTCACACCCAATTGTCTTGCACAACAATGCTTGTTACAATGCTGCTTCAACTGTGAAGACATTGCTGGGCAAACAACAGTGGAAATTTTTGGTACATCTACCATATTTGCTGGACGATTTGTGTGATTTAAATTTGTTGCAGAAAATGGA
Organism: Macrothele yani; assembly: GCA_039090855.1. Classification (NCBI taxonomy): domain Eukaryota; kingdom Metazoa; phylum Arthropoda; class Arachnida; order Araneae; family Macrothelidae; genus Macrothele; species Macrothele yani. The sequence goes on from CM077001.1 coordinate 136,427,730, forward strand.
AAACCCCTTAGAGCTAAACGCTTCTGAACTATCAACATTGTTCTGTATTAGGATGTTCTCTGCAGGCATTGGCTCAAAACGGCCTTGCTGACCCCTTTCAACAGCTTCTAGACATTTGGAAACAGATCATCAATGAAGGTGGAGAATATGTCGAGGGACTGTTACTGGTATGTTCCCTTTCAGTAGATAGGTAAAAATTACAGCAGTGTTGCCACTACAAGAAAAATTACCCTTGTATGATAACTAAGTAATTATAAATTGGAATGTTTTATGTAGATGTTGGCAGATTTTACATTCCATATGTTCTATTTTTATTTGCAGTTGTTATTTCCACAGTGATAGCACCTGTGAAGTTTGTTTGGCATAACTTGTGAGTGGTCTTGATAAAGTAATGAAACAGTGTACTTGCATTTTGAAGGCGTGAAAACGATTGTTCATGTTTGCTTACACATGCACTATGCATTTTACTGCAACACTCACAACTTGCAATATTAAATCCTGAGTTGTATTTATTGTGTTCACTTTTCGTACTTACAAAAAAAAAAAAATCACAGAATAAAGTTTTGAAGTGAGGTGTCTTAATTATTACATAACCTGAGTCAGTATTATATCGCATTGTATGCTAAAAAATATTGTGTGGTTCAGAGAAATATGCTTGAACAGGTAACAGATTTTAACTCTTTTTAGGTGCATGATTTTATGAACCATGAGAAGTTGTTAAGGAATTTGACTATAGAATAGCCATTTACAGTGCAGTTTTCAGATCTACCCTCCCCGATGGTCGTGAGAGTTGGATGCGAAAAAGAGTTGCATCAAGTGATAAGAAGTGGCCAATGTGACATTGTTATGTAGAATAATGAGAAAAAGTAGAGTGTGATGCAATGGCACAGCAGATTAGTATTCCATATATTAGATCTGAATGGAGTGTTTCTGTGTGGAAGGTAAAATTAATAAAAGCATATCAGGGCTTGAAAAATATCTGAAAAGTTATGTGCCCAGCTGGGCATGCACAGAAATTATTTACCTGCTCAGGTAGTAAAAACTAGATGCTCAGGAAAATTTGTCTTTTAAGATAAAAAATGTGGGTTCTGAGTTGTTAAGTTAAAAAAATATAATAAACTTTTTAACATATTTTACATTTCCGTTTTAAGGGTCTGTATTCAAGAGGTTCAATGTACAGAAGCATGTATCTTAAGTTTTAGGATGCTGATGCTGAAATTGGTATAAAATGGTATGATGACGAAATTGGTATTTGAGAAATTTAATGATTCTGCCATGTTCTTTTCATTAAGTTTTTGCCCTTTGTCACTAAACTCCGGAAGAATGCAGCCTGTCACTGACTATAAACAACATTTAGAGCAAAACTACATATGGTTCCAATTTCTGGACCTACAGCACAATATAATAAAAGTATTGATATTCTTCTGTTCTTAGTACTCTGTAACAGTAATTCAGCTTCTGATCATTAGCAATGAAATGAAACGAAACAAGATGTGTAATGACTGTTTTTTTTTTTTTTTTTTTTTGTAGTAGGAAATTCTATTCCAATTTTAGTTGCCTAATCCGGGCAACTAGATTCTTTTTTATCTGCCCAGACTTATAATTTACATGCCCTCAGCATCTCGGGCATGGTGTTTTTCAAGCCCTGCATATGTGGAAGGTTTGGGCATTTGTGAGACATGAGAAATGAAAAATTTCCATTCTAAAGCAGTTGGTTGCAAACCAAGGGAAAGATCTAAAACAAGGTAGATTGATGGTGTAAAACTGGCCATTGGTGATATCTGTCAGAAGCAAAAAATTTTGCAGTGGGACAAAAGAGAAGGAAGTTTGTAGGCATTGGCATTACATTTATGTTTTGTTTTCATACTCTGTATGTATGTGTTGTGTGCTGGTTCATCAATGGGAACACCCAATTTTAAGTATGATAGTGAATGAATGCAGCAGGAATAATAAATGTGATGCTTCAAGAATTGCCTCTATGTGTTTCCTGAAGGGAACAACATAGATTCTGATTACATTTGATCCATGTACATACAGTGGAACCTCAGTTATATATTTTTCTAGGGGATGGCCATAAAAAATTTATAAAGGTAAAAAATGTATAAAAGTAATTTCAAAATATTAAATACTGTTATAAAATTTATGCTTTCAAGGAGAACCAAGATATTCTTTAATAATTTATTTAAAGTCAAATTGGTGGTGAAAGAAAAGAAAAGCGTTACAAATTATGATATATTTATCTCATTGAAAAAATCATAAATCAAACTTCTCTTTGCACGGCTCTATCTGGCTATAAAAATCCTGATTTTAGATTGAGTGAAATAGTCTCAACTAAGGATTTGTGACCAGGATGGGAAATTAGAAAAATTGGCATGTGCAAAATATTCCCTGTAGCTAAAATTCTAGGCACAAATTTTACTGTGCCATGCACAGAATCTGTTTTTAATGTGAAAAGCATATAACATATATTCATGTGCATTTAAGAGAAATTGTGAATTAAATAATTAAGTATGGGGCATTTGGGAATCCTCTTGTTTGAAATTTGACCTATGTGAATGGAAAATTTTATGCATGGGGTGGTGTGGGAGGATGATTTTTGTAGATTTTAAAACTGCATTTTATCAAAACTCACAGTAAACTGCAGTTTAAAACTCTTATTTTAACAATAAAATATTATTTATTTCCTACATCAGATGTATAAATACCATGAAATTTGTTGTATTTTCATAAATTGAAGATTGAGGTCCACCATATTTAGGTTCTTGTACTTAAAATGAACTACATGCATGAATTCACATATTTCTCAAATTCTACAGATTTGTGAGTTAAAAAGAAACGAAAAGGTAGTTTTGTGATGAGGGAGTGTAGATAAATAAAGACGATTAGAGAAGATATTTTGACGGAACCCCTACAACAGTTAAAATTGCTATTACTAAGAAATGTCACAACAGTCTAGCCAGGTGTCCCATTTTTCCCTGAAGCTACGCCTTTGACCTTCCACTCTTAAGGTGGTTCCACCTAAAATCTCTGCCTTATGTTTCCAATGGTAAACCTTCTTTACATATTTTCTTCGCAATTAATGTATTCCCAAGGGTGAAAATTTGCACATCAATAAAACAACTTTAAGTTATAGCATGGGGTATATTTGCTAAAACATAACCATAATTAAGCAATCCGACATTTGTTTGTCTACTGATGTCATCAGTGTACAGGTTGTGCCATCTGTTAACAGGTCTAAACATTACTCAAAGAAAAATGATTGATTTTTAATATAATTATGGTTATGTTTTTGCAAGTATTAAGTACCCCATGCTATAACTTAAAGTTAGTTTTATCGATGTGCAAATTTTCATCCTTGGAAATGCAATCATTGCGAAGAAAATATGTTAAAAAGTTTTGCCATTGGAAACACAAGGCAGAGATTTTAGGTGGAACCACCTTAAGGTACTGTGTCAGAGATCAGAAATGAAAGCATAAGCTCACAAGCTACTAAAAGATTCTTCACTCCCACCCTCTCATGCTTGTTTCACTCACTGCATTTGGGGAAAAAAAGTAAAATGGATTCTTTGTATTTGTTTGATTTAATTTGCAGCTGTAGAGATGGGAATGGTCATACGACCGGCAAGGTGTTCCAAAACTTCTACTTTCTCCCTTTTTCAGGAATTTATTCCTCAAAAGCTTGTAAAATGTTTAGGAAAAGGGGTATAGCAGTTTTCTCTTATCTCTTCTGATCCCCTTCCCCAAAGTCTTTTAATCACCTCTTTTGAGTTCCTGCACTGAAGGTAAGAGCTGTCTCACATTCACATCCCTCCTTTCGTATGAAGACAAGAGAGCGTGTGCTATCCCATCCTGTCTGGGCCGGCGGACAACGAACAAACCATCCTTTCTTTGTGCCCTTTTGATCTGTCCTTGCCTGCCTCCCTCTTCAACCAGGATCCACCTTTTGTGCTATTGTGGCTTTTGTATTTGACCACAGTAATGTTAGTTTTATAGATTTGCCAGGGAAAATGTAATATCAAAATAATTTCTTAAAAAAAAAAAAAAAATTGTGCAGACACTAATTTGTGCCCATGCTCAACAGACTTGTCGCAGAATGAAAAATTATGGTCACATTTTGCACCTTGCACCCACTAATTTCCCACCTTGTTTGTGACCAGTGCTTCAATACGCAACATATGAATTAACAGCTTTCCTTTTTGCAAATCCCGAGAGCATCCATTTGAAACTGGAATGTTGAATATTGATGAAACATATAGAATTCTATTCTATATGCCATGAAATGGTGGAGCCACAAAGTTACCTACAAGATATTTATCAATTTTTAAATAAGTGCATATGTATGTGGCCACCCTGGTGGCGCAGTGGTCTAAGCAATGGCTTATGATCATTCGTCATTGATGTGGTTCAGGTTCGAATCCCAGTCAGGCATGGATGTTGTGTTTGTCTTACAGCACTGGCTTTCTCCCTTTCCTGGAACCAGTGGCCCTACATTAGGGATGGGCGACTGCTTATAGCCCATTGAGTTGCTCACGGTAGTCATTAAACTCCCAAGCAGAAAAAAAAAAAGCATATGTGTGTGAGTCATGAAGCGCAAAACCAATTTTTTTTATCCAAGCTAAAAGTAAACAATGTACATCTGATGGGATCACGGTTGGACTTTGCCTGCACCTAGAAAGGAGCACAGCAATTCTGTCTCAATCTTTTAAAAGTTGTAACATACTTACAAAAGAATCAAAGAACTGTGTATTTTTGATAATCAGAAGTTTGAAATTTAGCAAATAATCACAAAAAATATATAAATGAATTACTTATAACCAAACTGAAAAGCAATAGAAACTACAGTAAAATATTGGGACTAACATGGAATTCCTTATAAAAGTGAAATACGCATAACTGTAAAACATATGGCCAAGGTTCCACTGTATTATGAAAATCTTTGAACTTATTAAATGAGATAGTAAAAGTCATTATAGTTTATTCTAAAAGGGCATTTAATGTTAATTTGCGCAGACTTAGAAAATTTGGTGATAGGGAAACCAACTGTAATTTTTAATTCCCTAAACAGTTTTGAGTGTTAGTATTCCAGATGCAACAAATATTGAAAAATATTGTTAAGAATTTATCCTCATGATTTCCTGTTTCACATTTTTCCATTGATGCTGCATGTATGTATTTATATATCTTTTAAGAATGTGCATCTCTTTCAGGTTGGCTATCCTAATGTTGGAAAAAGTAGCACCATCAATGCTGTTCTTTCCAGTAAAAAGGTTTCTGTCTCTGCTACACCTGGGAAGACAAAACATTTTCAAGTAAGTATTACATAATATTAGTTAATTTTTGAGTAATTTATGGGAAAATATTTTCTGAAAACTTCACATTAAAGTCCTTCATGAAAATTTCTGGTTCTGCTTTTAGGGCCATCCTTTCTAGTGCTTGGCACTCTTAAGACATGGTTTTTGTAGTCAAATATCTTTATTAAAAACCTATGTACAAAATTTACATTGTTATATGAAACATAAATCGATATGTGGGAAACCTGTTTAAAAACAATATCATACAGATGATGAACATAAAAATGGGAGGAGTAAGTTCTTTGTGATTGACAAAAAGACAAGTACATAGATTTGTGAATGAAGAAAACGTGAGGGGATGAGTTCGGCAATCAGTTGTGATGAAGAATGAGTGTCCGTAGGAATGTTCTGAAGATGACAGGAGGCACGAAAGCACTGGATGATAGCTGACAGAAGGAGTAGAAAAAAACTGAGATTGGCATGCGTATGAAGTATGATGAGTGAACGTCAGTGCGAAGCGATGTAATACGAGATGATGGAGAGAAGACAAACATCAATGAAGTTTAAGTTGGATTCGGTTCTGATGTACTGACACCCAGTCGATGGCCGTGCACCAGATCGAGTGAAAGCGGGAAAGCTGAGCAGAGTTCCAGGCAGCAGAAAATTCTAATTGCACAGGAGGGATGACTTGAGTACAGAAACGGCAAAGCAAACTGTGGCGAGCAGCATAGAGTGAAGGAATAGTGTCTAAAGTGGCATAATCAAGAAAGGAATAATATATCTCAGTTTTAGCAAGAATGAAAATGTACGTGAAAAGCGTACTGCGACGGGGGGAGACCGGATCATGAGTAAGCATATAGTCTCGTAGATTATGAGGAGCAGGACAGATAGTTGAGGTAATTTGGGACATTGAACGTAGAAGAGTGGAAAGAATGGAACACTGTGAATAAATATTTCTGCAGCATAGAACTGAGCACATGACAATAACGACATATGGTGGAAAGTAGAATTTGGAAACGATGGAGCCAATTGTGGGAGAGTATCCGATCATGTAAAAAGAGCCATTGGTGATCTCGTTCTCGGGGTGAGAAAAGTGAATAAGATACTTCCGACAAGGTGCAGGTGAGTGAAAAAAATGACAAATTGTGAATCGGTTAAGGCGGAACATCAGAAGTAAGTAAAAAGCAATACATCATTTTTGCCAATAAGGCTAGCTGCACAGGTTATTGATTGGTAAAGTTTCAGATAAAATGTCACAGGAAGAAAGCAGAAGTGAGAAATATGATTCCAGTAGAGGTGGTCAGATGAGGAAACTTTGTAGCAATGGCATTTTGAAGGAGATGAAGTTTGAGGTGGTTGACTGTTATATTGGGAAGGAACACAGAAAGATCGTCAATGGTTTCCCACGAGAGAGCAGGACAGATAAGATGAGTAACTTGAAGTATGCCAGCTTCAATCGAGGAAGGATAATAAAATTTAGAGTGTGATGTTGGATGGAAATAAGTATTATAGAAGATTGACTCCCGAAGCAAATCTGGCCTGCATGTTGGAATAAAGCTCTGAAACAGGAGTGAAAAAAAAATTCAACACTCTAACAATATAATGCTGGAAGATGGATGAGAAGCAGGGGATACATATTCATACAAATAAAAAGTCGGAAAGTGAGAGCAGGATGAAAAAGACTGAGAACAGAATCGATTACATCATTTGACTGTGGTGGAGGGCTCGAGAGCTGATGAATAAATTGTAGGATGCAAAACATTTTACGCAGTGGAAGAGATGGCAGATTAATGCCAATGTCAGATTTTGGCAAAGGAAGAGCAGCAGCACGTACATGGTGAGTTCGAATCCAAATAAAATTGGTAAAAGAAAGCTGTAGTGAAAAAACAAGGAGTAGAATTTGTGATCCATAAATGGTAGTGATAAGGCATGATAAATGTCTTAATGAGCACAGCTTTTTGATAATTTGAAATAAATTGAGAAAAATGGGACCGAGCATGGATGTTACACTGAAGTGTCAGGTTCCATGTGTGATCTGCAACAATAACAGGAACTTGAGACTGTCTGATGTATAGGCAAGGTTCGCACAGTTCTTAAAAGTCCTTAAGAACTCCTTATTTTTGATTTCCATTTCTAAGGCCCTTAAAAGTCTAAAAAGTCCTTATTTTTAAAAACAAATGCTTAACTCCCCCCCCTCCATCTTGTTTTGCGCTGCAGTTTTGCGTTACAACCCTGCCCCTGTTTTTGTTTGTGTGTCTGTAAATATGCTAACTCGTTCACCAGGGGAGCTTTCTTCTAGCTCATTGAAGGGAGATAATTTCCTGGAATGTTCTTAGAAAGGATCTTCATTCAACCCCCTCCCACTTTTCCCATTGTAGCCTGCATGACTTACCTTGCGTGACTTTACCAGTGAGATCAACATCTGTGTTGTGTGTCTTTTCTGGGGTCAGTGTGTCAAAGCAAAGGTATGTGTGTGTGTGTGTGTGGGGGGTCTGTTTGGCTTCTTCACAATTTATGGTGTCGGTTGTCTCGTGGTCTGATCTATCTAGTGTACTGCTCTACTCAATTCACCTTGCTTCATTGTCGCTGTGTCTGCTTGTCCTTTTTTTGGGAAGGGGGGGGTGCATTTAATTTTGTTCTTTGTAGGCAAAGTAGTTTATATTTGGGGCAAAATGCCTGGTAAATGGCTCTAGTGCTGTTTAATCCCCTACATATGTATATATATAAAATGGCTCTAGTGCTGTTTAATCCCCTACATATGTATACACACACACACACACACACACACACACACACACACACACACACACACACCTGGTGATTTTCCAATGATGCAAAATATCAATTGGAGTGTAGGTCTTTGGAAAGTCGTTTTTTTTTTTTTTCCACGGAAAAGCATATAAACTCTGATAGGGGGCACCTCCTGGTTGGGATGAGTGGCCTGCCCACATGCCCACTCAGAGGCCAGAACATTTAGCAATGTTCAAGGCTGTACCAGAGAGTGACAGGTATTCAGCAAAAGTATCCAGGGTGATGGGAAAATCAGTGTTGCGACATACAAGTAACATAACATCATCCACATAAGCGGTAAGAACGACAGAGAGATGACAGAGACTTGGAGGGAAAAGGAGAGGATTAGGAGAAAGGCACAAGCGGAGTTGGAACAAGAAAGGCTCAAATGCAAGAGTAAGGAATTGCCTGACGGGAGACAGCCCTGACTTACCCCGGTAGTAAAGGGAATAGCGGCAGTAATAAAGGTAAAATTTTAAACCCAAATTTGAGATCTTTGTTCTGTTATCATCCTTGTATGGTACAACGTAACTGGCAAAATGTAACTGTAAAATGAAATTTGAGATATTATGCAAGAAGGCATCCATAAAATCTATTATCTTTAGACAAACCAGGTAATTTTGCCATGTAATCTAAAGACTGTGCTCAGATATAATTCTAATGTTAAAAAGTTATAATTGACAGTCTTTGTAGCATGCAATATATAAAGTCTTAGAGAAAAAAAAATAAAGGGGGTCCTTGTAGAATGAAATCTAAGATCTTAGGCTGTACATCATCATTGCACAATAAAATCCAATGTTGTTATATACAAGAGCTGATCTATGCATTTTTTGCTTTTTCTAGTAGATACTGCCTTTATACCAGAGAATTTCATACATCATTATGAGCATTATTTTTTGTCATGGAAATGGTATTGACAACTGTGTTCTCCAAACAGGAAATTAGCTAGAACATTTCAAAATTGCTGTTTAGTGGAGCAAGAATTGAGCTGTGCAAGAATTAATTCATAAATTTTTAAGTTGCAGAAATTTTCCCTGAGTTTAAATAATACAACTACAAGTACGAGCTGAAGAAGACTAACAAATGGCATATTATCACGTTACTTATTCATCACTCTGTGGTCAGTGCCTCACCATAAGTTAGACTGCAAAAATTACTTCTGCATCAGGCATCCATAACCACGAGAGGTGATCTATGCATTTTTTTTCCTTTTTTCTGATACACCAGTTTTCTCCATAGATGGCATAAGTACATATCTATTTATGGAATCGTATCATCACTTCTAAAAGTTGGATCAGGGTAAAAAAAAAAAAATTCACGTTACTGTAACTATTACCAAGATTATGCATATATTTCATGATGTCTCTGACTCACAAATTTCCTTCTACATGGCATAAGTGTGTATATTTATTCTTTGAATGATGAAATTCCAAAAATGGAATTAAAAAGAAATCTAGGAAGCCAGTTTTCATGTACCTTTTGATTATACACCTCAGGATACTAAATTTTGGACTTTCTAACAGCAGACGTGCCACATATGCTAGCAAATTCACTGATATTTTGCTTGTTAATTTTGTTTCTAATCTCATTACAGTGCATAGTTTATTTTGATGAATTCTACTAGTATCCATCATGTTGAACTTTTTAAACATGATTGCAAATTAAAATGTATGAGAAATTAATTTTTAACACATTATAGTTGGGCTACATTAATTCATGTAGTTAAATGCAAAACATAGATAATGGGCCACATGAATTAACATAAAAATGGAACTTTTCTGGGGTGCCCAAATTCTACAGGTATTTTAAAAGTTTTTTTATTTGTGTGTGAGAGGGAGGGAGCGATCGATCGCACACAAAATTTACACGAGTGAAGTCATCTTAAAAATGATATCAGGGAGGAAGTCATGCCCTCAAAAATATTTTTAAAGTTTTTGTGGAAAGGTACAAGATATATCCATATTATACGAAGTTACTTTGAAAGGTATCACATTATCAGCAAATATTAGGCATTTTGGGGAGTATCCATGCCATGTTTTATGAAAATTTAAGTAAAAATAAATTTTCTTTATTAAAAATTGCAAAGCACTGCAATTCAAACAGCATTTTTATTTCCTTGCTGCTTTCCTTATGTGTGCTATGTTGATATGATGATCAACATAGCCCATCTATAATGTTTTAAGAGTTTTGGAATTGAACCGGAACAAATAGCCCTCCTGGGTCTCCACTTGCAATCCAGATCTAGTTGTCGAAGAATTATATTTACAAACTAGAAAGTATAATAAAAGTCTCGTATGCTAAACCATGCAAAATGCCATTTATAAAAAAGAAAAGAAGAAAACTCTCTCTGTTTCTTTTAAACCATGCAAAATGCCATTAAGAAAAAAAAAAGAAAAGAAAACTATCTCTGTCTCACACTGACAAACAGACAGACAGACAAAGCCTGAACCACAGTAAAAATTATGCAGGCTGAGTCTGGGCCCAAGCTATGCTTCTGGCTTTTGAGAGAAAGGTCACAGAATTAAAGTCATAAGTCATGGTTCTTCTGGGGATGAGAATGTTTCATGGTTTTCCTCAAATTTTGAAAATGACAATCTGTTTTTTTGGTCTAAATATAAGTCAGATAATATAGATAATATGATAATATGTAAGTCAGATAATATCCAAAAACTTAAAAAATTTCATCATCCTGGAGCAGGAACTGAACCCGCGTCTCCCAGATAGCTCCTGGATATGCTAACCATTACACCACTCAAAACAACCAAGTCTCAAGTTTCCTATTGATATGAATATAACCATCACATGTATGGTGTAATCCCATATTCCATTCATGGTTTTCCCCATTTTTAATTTTCTGATAAAGCATGCTGTGAGAGCGGGCGCATTATTTATGCCCAAGAAAATAATGAACCGAAAATTATGCCTATTATATTAGGAAAACATACATTACTAGACTAATGTGAAGAATATTATGTTTATTCAATTTCGTGCTAATGTGGGTTCAGACAGACTTGGGATAAAGTATCCATATACATATATGTAATTGTTTAATGAACTTAAAATGGTTCAAATGTGTAACAGAGCAATGGATTGTTCCAGAACATTTTTACAAAGTATTGGTGTATGACAAAGAGATTCTGAGATTCTCATGCTCTGGGAAGTGGATGCCGTTCCCAAGCAGATAGGCATCAGCAATTAAGCAGGCGACACATCCGCTGGTATTGTCAGAGAGCAGACGCCTGAATGTCTGGGAACCTAGACGTTATTCACTGTATCCATGTAGCAGGATGCATTATATTCGATGTTTGTTGTACTTTGCAGAAAATTAAGTCTGTCAAAGAAAATATCGCTAATGGAAACATCAGAAGTATTCGTCACCTACTGCAGAAAGCGAGATATTCGTAAACAGGAAGGGCGAGGCCAGTTAACGGAGGAAGAGGCACGCTGGCTGCTGTGACATCGACACCAGCAGAGAGAGAGCATGGAGGGAGTGGGACGCCTCAGGGCAGGAGTGCACACAGAAGATGCGCAGCGCCAACCAAAGTCGGGAGAGGTAGGCGCATGAGAAGAATGAGTACGTTAGTCTGTTTTCGGGAATTGCAAAAGCAAGTTCGTCAGTAGACAGGGCTCGAAGGTTTTCTGGTTTGACGGACATCTAGCGTTATGGGTCCAAGGGTTCAGTTGATGTACTGAACGGCGTCGAAGTATTTTTGCGAAGATAAGTTTCCCAGCCATGATATAGGTCCCTGACTTAGGGAATCTCACGTGCTTTATTTAGTTATCCTGAAGAGATAATTCTACCGAAACCGCGAGGACTGAGCGGAGTTAGATAGGATTCAGAGATAAGAATCTTTATCGGGGGATACAGGTCGCTTCTCGGACGAGAAGGAATTTCTCCCAAGTGTAGGAACGTATCATCGTGATAGAGATGTCAAGTTTACTTTGACTATTTACTAGGTCTGCATTAGTTGAGGGGGACGTCTGATCGACATCCAGAAAGTGGTATTCTTACGGACAGACTGACTTTCCAACTTCAGTTTTTATCCATAATAAACTTGTTTAAGTTTAAAATAAATCATCCTGTGTTATTTTATAGCATGAGTAATTTCTACTTACAGTTTCGGCAGTCTCAATCCACCTCCCTGATTTGCAGATAATCAATTGTACACTGGCGTGCAAAAATTAAGGACGAGACGGTTTTTCGAATGTAACATCGTGCAGAAGTGCTCCACATTGACTCAAACCATACCATAAGATCCCCAAGATGTAAGAATGTGCGACAAGTGAGCAAAACCGTCCAAACAAGGAATCCAAAGGATACAAAAGCACTTTATTGAAAAGGTAGCTTCGAGCGCAACTGGACAGAAGACAGAAACGTCCATGTGACAGGCGACTGCCAAGAAAAATCCAGTCTTTAGTAGGGGATATGATCACCCTGACTGCGTTGCAGGATTTACAATGTCTGTCCATGCTGAGGACGAGGTTGTCAAGCAGCTGTTGAAGCATTGCGGCCCATTCCTCTTGTAGCGCCAATCACAGCTGCGGAATCGTTGCTGGCGGCTGGTGACGTGCTGCCAAGTGTCTCCCGAGGAGGTCCCACACGTGTTCAATTGGATTTAGGTCCGGGGACCTTGCGGGCCAATCCATGCGTTGAATATCTTCACTCTCCAACAGCTCTGCGACAGCCACTGAAGATGAGGTGCAGCGTTGTCATCCATGAAGAGGAACTCAGGACCCACAGCATCTCTAAACAGACACACGTGAGGCAGGAGAACCTCGGTACAATAGCGAACACCAGTGACAGAACCTCCTTGGAAGATGTGGAGGTCAGTACGGCTACCAAGCATGATACCGCCCCAAACGAGAACTTTGCCACCTCCAAACCGGTCCCTTTCGATGATGTTGGAGGTGTGATTGCGTGTTTCCTGCTCTCTCCAGATGTGTATACGTTCAGAATCACTGATCAGATTAAATCGGCTCTCGTCCATTAAGAGAACTCGACCCCATTGTTGATGTGTCCAGTTCTTGTGTTCCTGGTACCACAGAAACCGCCGTCTTCGATCAGCAGGCGTTAATGGCACACACCGTACTGGTCGTCGTGCAAATAGACCACCTTTGTGCAGCCTCCTGGCCACAGTAGAACGCGATAACGGACGTCCAGTTGTCTGTTGCATGTACCTTGCGATTTCTCCCTCTGTCTGCCGTCTGTCTCTTCTCGCTTGTAGGACAATATACCGGTCGTCCGCCGCCGTGGTTGCTCGTGTATGACCACTGCTAAACTCTCGGACAGCTATTCCTGTCGTTTGAAATGCTCTCCAAGCTCGTGAAATGATGCTGTGAGCGATCCCGAACTCCTCTGCCACACTAGTCACACTTTGACCTTCTTCCAACTTCCCAATGATGTGACCTCGGGTAAAGTCGTCCAGATGTTGTCTACTGGATTGCCTGTTGGCCATATCACATGGTGGCAGCAACTCATAGTTGTTCAAAGTGATGTACACTGTGCAATAGCTTTCACCGAAATGCTGAGCTTACACCACCCGTGTGCTTTATACTTTATACCCTTCCAACCCCACCCCACCCACCCCCCCACCACCACCACCCCTTTACGTCATGCTGCATATATGCACATGCCCTACCGTACTGGACCCTAGTCTATCTCCTGAGTGGTCTTTCGGTTTGTTCTGCCTGCTCATTCTTCTGTTATGCTAATTTCTCCTCTTCGTCCTTAATTTTTGCACACCAGTGTAGAAAAGCGGGGGAGGTTTCGTCTGTTCACCCAATCAGAGTTTGGGTAAGTTCTGAGGAATGAACCTTTGAAATATTCCCATTTACTGTGAGATGAGCCTATAGCGTGGACGCCACAAAAGTATAATTGTTTTGGACGGGTTCACATAAGAGATGAGCACGTTCACTCTCACACATGTTTTTTTTTCTTTTCTTTTTTTTTCACTTTTGATTTTATTCTTCATTTCTCATATTTTTCTGGTCATTTCCTTGCCTTTTATTTTTTCATTAATAGTGTGAACTTTGTGTTCTTGAAGATTTTTCTGTATTGAAATGCACGTTTTCATCTTCCTAATGGTCTCTTCAAAAAGGTTCAACAGAGCAAGCCTTTTTGCACTTTAACCCTATTGTAAGCAAAATTAAATTTTAAAATCAGTGCACTTAATTCATCCATGATGAAATTGGCACCTTTTCTGTGCCCTGTAAAATTGTTTTCATGGCAGAAGGAGTAAAAGCAGTGCCAATTTTTTAATTTTTTTTATTTAGCTTTTAAAATGCATGTTTTTCCATTCCTTTGACCGTTTTTGTTATACAAAAGAACAGAGCAAGCATTTTCCCTTTTGTTCAGAGCAGTATTAAATTAGAAAAACAAACTGTATAGGCTGGAAAATTTGCAGAGGAAATGGCTGTATGGGTAACAAAAGGTGGTAATCGAGTTCCTATTTTGAACTTCAATTTCTTTTTGAACAAAAGAAAAAATGCTTACTCTGTTTGTTTCCTGATATAGCAAGAAATGACTGAGGTATGGGAAAGCGTGCATTTTAAGTGAAATTGAGTTTTTAAAATTTAACTGCTTCATTTGTGGTAGAAGGTAAAATATGAATCTAGACATTTCATTCCACACATTCAATCATAACATACTTATTTTTCACCACTGGAATCTCTAATGTTCTAATAATTATTTGTTGTATTATTTTTTTTCTTTAAATTATTGTACCCTATTTTTTATCCTGATTCATAGTTTGCGGCAAGTTTTCTGTTTTTACAAAAAATCAGTTTTTTACAAGTGCATGTAGAGACGTAAATGTAAAACATAAGTTGGACTTTAAAACCTAAAAAAATAAATAGCTAAAACATGCCCATCCCCTCCCCATAAATGAATAAATTTTAGTTAGGGAGCCAAGACTGGTATGCCCAGGAGTTAGAAAAATTAGAAGTGAACCTGGAATGTCTCAGATAAATTAAGTAGGAAAGCCTAAAAAAATGTGAAAAAGACCACCTAACCAATTTTGTACGGGGGCTTAATTAAAGCCGATTGAGAGAGCATGAATTTGGAATAGAAAAGCAGCCCCCCCCCCCTTCAGTAAGGTGCAGGAGGTGATGGACATGGCAAGAAGTTGGAATTTAAAAGAGGGCTTGCTTGCGAGCGCCCTTGGAAAAAGAAAAAAAGGGTTATTTTTCTTTTGTCATCTGCAATGTTCAGGCAAGTGAGATGTTTATGTGTGTATGATGATTAGGTACAAATATTCCCTGAACATACCGATTGAGCCACCAGTTGCAGGAGCCACTGATAATTTGACATTAATGCCAGCAACTGGGAGCCAATAGGAAAATTCCTTGATGCTGATTCTCTGTTGAGAGTCTGAAGTGATAGCTGACTCTGGCACGAAGACAAAGCAACGTGGGACCTAATGAAAGTAGGTACTGACCAATAGGAAATTTCCTTTTCCCAGATTGGTTGATCAGACTAGAGAGAGGTAGCTGCCTCAGGAACGAGGACTGAGCTTGAATGTAGAGACAGGGAAGTATATATATATCATCATCATCATTGTCAACCATTATCAATCCACTGCTGGACGAAGGTCTCCAAGTTTCCTCTACAATGGTCTGTCTTGTGCCAGTCTCTTCCATGTCACCCCTGCGTACTTTCAAATTTCATCCACCCATCTTCCATGTGGTCTTCTTCTGGGTTTTTTCCTGTCCCTTGGAATCCAATCTAAAATTTCGGCTGTCCATCGATGGTCTGTCCTTCAGGCAGTATGTCCAGCCCATTGCCATTTCAGGGATTTAACTCTGATCGTGATGTCTTCCACTCCTGTCATTTTTCGGATCCATGAGTTCCTCTTCTTATCTCTCCTGGTTATACCAAGCATGCACCTCTGCATGCTTCTTTGAGTTGTCTGCAGCCTTTGTATGTCTCTTTTAGTTAAGGTCCACACCTCTGCACCATACGTAAGCACCGGAAGGATGCATTGATCAAACACTGTTCTTTTAAGACATAATGGCATATTGCTCTTGAAAATTATGCTGTTTCTTCCAAAAGCTCTCCAGGCAAGTTTTGTACGCCGATTAATTTCTTCATCAATGTGACCCTCACTTGATATCTGCTGTCCAAGATAAACGTACGTGTCTGTTATCTCCAGCTTTTCTCCATCAATCGATAAATCTTCATTTCTTGTAAAAGCATTGAACATCACTTTTGTCTTCTGAAAGTTCATTTTTAATTCCACTTCTTTACTCTTGTCAGCAAGTTCCTGGATCATACTCTGCAGCTCTGATGGGGTAGTTACAAAAATGACTGTCATCGGCAAAACGAAGGTCGGTTAGATAATCTCAATTAATCTTTATCCCCTTGTTTTCCCAGCTCAGCGACTGAAAGACACCCTCCAATGTGGCATTAAAGAGCTTCGGAGATATGGTGTCACCTTGTCTCACTCCCTTTCCAATTTTTATGTGTGTTGTATTTTCAAACAGCCGAATCTTTGCACTTTGCATTTTCATAGATGTTATTAATAATATTAATGTATGCATCTTCAGTGCCGCAGGATTTCAGAGCCATTGTAAATGCTGATGGTTTCACCAAATCAAAGGCTTTTTCATAATCGATAAAAGCCATGCACAATGGAAGTTCATATTCCCTTGCTCTTTCAATTAGTTCTCTCAGTACGTGGATATGATCTATTGTGCTGTAGCCACTCCTGAATACAGCTTGTTCTCTCGGTTGAGCCATGTCCAGTGTTACCTTCAAGCGGTGTGAAAGAACTTTAGTGAAGATTTTATAAACCACTGATAGGAGGCTGATAGGTCTGTAGTTCCTGAGATCCTCAATGTCACCTTTTTTATGTAGCAGGATCATTGTAGCGGTGTTCCAATCCTCAGGAATCTTCCCTTCATTAAATCATAGAGTGAAAATTTGGGCGAGTACTGTTTCGATTTCTCCACTTGCTTCTTGTATGATGTCTACAGTAATTCCATCTTCTCCTGGAGCTTTCCCCCGCTTCATGTTCTTGATTGCATGTGCAACTTCTGCTGGAAGGACTGGAGGAACTCTGGTACTGGTACCTTTCATGATGTCTGGAGTGCATGTATCATCCCTTTCATATAATTTGGAGTAGAAATCTTTCACTCTTATAAAAATTTTGCCTCTATTTCTTGTTACAGAACCGTCTTCTTTTCTCAGTGTCATCATCTGTTATCTTCCTTTACTGAGATGTCCCTTTGCTATCTTTAGGCTTTGGTTGTTTTCAATTGCTTTCCTCACTAGTTCACAGTTGAATTTCCTTACGTCTTCAGTGATTCCTTTTTCGTACTGTCTTGCATAGCTCTATGTATTCCACTTTGGGAGTCACATCTTTAGTTGTCCTCATCTCTCTTCTTTTTTGCATCAACATTTTGGTTTTTCCTGATAATTTGTTCACATGTAACTTGTTCTTAGACCCAGCTAATTTTGTTGCTGTTTCCATAAGAGCTTTGGTTACTTTTCTGTTAACTTCAGAAATATCCACTTCTTCCGATGTTAGTCCTTCTAAAGCAGAGAACCTGTTCTTCAGTTCCAACTTGAAGGTATTATGGTGTTTTTTAAGGTTGGTTATGTCAATACATTTTGTTTGTCTTATGAGCTTGCCACGTTCAAGTTTAGTGTTGAGGTGCATCTTACATCTCACCAATCTATGGTCACTACCTGTGTTGAACTTGTTTAGCGCACTGCAGTCTTCTATGACGAATTTTTTGTTACACATAATAAAATCAATTTCACTTGTCCCATTTGGATGTCTCCATGTCCATTTCCTGTGTGGCTTTTTCTTGAAGAAGGAGTTCAAGATGAAAACCCCTTCTGCCTCTGCAAACTCAACGAGAGTATTTCCACGCTGGTTTCTGTTGCCGTGATCGAATTTACCTACTGAAGTTTCATTTTGTTGCCGTTGCCCTATTTTTGCATTGAAATCTCCCATAATTATTTTCAAGTGCTGCTTACCTTTATTATTTAAATGACAAATTTCCTCATAAAATTCTTCAATTTCTTCTTCAGGATGACTTGTGGTGGGTGCACAAGTTTAAATAATCTGAGCCTGGTATCTTTTCGAGAGTTGGATAACGAGTCGTGCAGCCCTGTCAGAGGAACTTTCAACTTCTACAACTTTATCCTTCAGTTTCTTGTTTATTATAAATCCAACACCACTAGTTCTGCCGGTATCTGTCCCACGATAGTAGAAGAGATGTCCACTTTTCAGTTCAATGAGATCTTCTCCTTTTTTCCTTACCTCACTTAGCCCAACGATGTCCCACGTGATCCTTTGTAGTTCCTCTTCCAATTCAAGAAGCCTTGAATCAGAAGATAGGGACCGTCCATTATACGTAGCCAAGGTCAGCATCAGATGGCAGCCTAGTCCGGTCCTCCGGTGATTCTTAGCACCCTCTGCTTTCATGTCGCACTGGCCGCTGCCTTGGCCAGGTACATTCCAGCTGCCGGAGACTGAGGGCCAAGATTTAAGTTGTGGAATCATTTTGGAAGGGTTTGGTCATAACTCACCACGCTGGCCAAGCAGGTTGGTGAGTGTGGGATAGCATTTCCTCCAATCCCGATGGTATAGTTATACCACTATTGGCGGTCATCAGAGCCCCTTTAGTGGGAACAGGATGCACCACGAGAAGGTGGGGTTGACATGTGTCAAGGAGAGGCTGTGATGTTACGCATCACCTGACCTTACATATATATATATATATCATCATCATCATCATCATCATATGTCAACCATTATCAATCCACTGCTGGACGAAGGTCTCCCCAAGTTTCCTCCACAACGGTCTGTCTTGTGCCAGTCTCCTCCATGTCACCCCTGCATACTTTCGAATTTCATCCACCCATCTCCTATGTGGTCTTCTTCTGGGTCTTTTCCTGTCCCTTGGAATCCAATCTAAAATTTCGGCTGTCCATCGATGATCTGTCCTTCTGGCAGTATGTCCAGCCCATTGCCATTTCAGGGATTTAACTTTGATCATGATATCTTCCACTCTTGTCATTTTTCGGATCCACGAGTTCCTCTTCTTATCTCTCCTGGTTACACCAAGCATGCACCTCTCCATGCTTCTTTGAGTTGTCTGCAGCCTTTGTATGTCTCTTTTAGTTAAGGTCCACGTCTCTGCACCATACGTAAGCACTGGAAGGATGCATTGATCAAACACTTTTCTTTTAAGACATAATGGCATATTGCTCTTGAAAATTATGCTGTTTCTTCCAAAAGCTCTCCAGGCAAGTTTTGTACGCCGATTAATTTCTTCATCAATGTGACCCTCACTTGATATCTGCTGTCCAAGATAAACGTACGTGTCTGTTATCTCCAGCTTTTCTCCATCAATCGATAAATCTTCATTTCTTGTAAAAGCATTGAACATCACTTTTGTCTTCTGAAAGTTCATTTTTAATCCCACTTCTTTACTCTTGTCAGCAAGTTCCTGGATCATACTCTGCAGCTCTGATGGGGTAGTTGCAAAAATGACTACGTCATCAGCAAAACGAAGGTGGGTTAGATAATCTCCATTAATCTTTATCCCCTTGTTTTCCCAGCTCAGCGACTGAAAAACACCCTCCAATGTGGCATTAAAGAGCTTCGGAGATATGGTGTCACCTTGTCTCACTCCCTTTCCAATTTTTACGTGTGTTGTATTTTCAAACAGCCTAATCTTTGCACTTGCATTTTCATAGATGTTATTAATAATATTAATGTATGCATCTTCAATACCGCAGGTTTTCAGAGCCATTGTAACTGCTGATGGTTTCACCGAATCGAAGGCTTTTTCATAATCGATAAAAGCCATGCACAATGGAAGTTCATATTCCCTCGCTCTTTCAATTAGTTCTCTCAGCACGTGGATATGATCTATTGTGCTGTAGCCACTCCTGAATCCAGCTTGTTCTCTCTGTTGAGCCATGTCTAGTGCTACCTTCAAGCGGTGTGAAAGAACTTTAGTGAAGATTTTATAAACTACTGATAGGAGGCTGATAGGTCTGTAGTTTCCGAGATCCTCAATGTCACCTTTCTTATGTAGCAGGATCATTGTAGCGGTGTTCCAATCCTCAGGAATCTTTCCTTCATTAAGGCATCGAGTGAAAATTTGGGCGAGTACTGTTTCGATTTCTCCACTTGCTTCTTGTATGATGTCTACAGTAATTCCATCTTCTCCTGGAGCTTTTCCTCGCTTCATGTTCTTGATTGCATGTGCAACTTCTGCTGGAAGGACTGGAGGAACTCTGGTACTGGTATCTTTCATGATGTCTGGAGTGCATATATCATCCCTTTCATATAATTTGGAGTAGAAATCTTTCACTCTTGTCAAAATTTCGCCTCTATTTCTTGTTACAGAACCATGTTCTTTTCTCAGTGCCATAATCTGTTTTCTTCCCTTACTGAGATGTCCCTTTGCTATCTTTAGGCTTTGGTTGTTTTCAATTGCTTTCCTCACTAGTTCACAGTTGAATTTCCTTACGTTTTCAGTGATACTTTTTCTTATATATATATATATATATATATATATATATATTATGTGTGTAAATCTTCACATCTTGACCAGTATATAGTAGATATATGTGTGTGGGTGTGTGTGAATCTTCACATCTTGGCCAGTGGTGATGATTTATATGTCAAGTAGCCTTCTAATTGAGTATAAGGCTGAATAAATGAAAAAAAAAAAATTGTCAATTGAGGTAATTTTTAGCTGTTGTAAGTTTATTAATTATTATGTTATTATGATGTGAAAATGTCCATGAAAATTTAGTTCATGTGGGATATGTATGCCTTGTTTGCAAATTTTTTAGTTATCTTATGACTTCCTTTTTTTTTTGTAGACAATTATGGTGGATTCAGAGCTTTGCTTTTGTGACTGCCCTGGCCTTGTGTTTCCTAATTTTGTGTCGACCAAAGCTGTAATGGTTATCAATGGGATTTTGCCTATAGACCAACTCACCAGTCATATTCCACCTGTGACTCTAATATCCTTTAATTCTAATTTTGGAATAGTATGATTTATACATAGTTTCTGAATCAAGTGCCATTACTTATTTATTTATTTATTTTCCATATTGCATTGGCCTGTTTTTAGTGTTTGATTTTGTAATCAGTTATCTTATATACACTGAATAGTCAACATGTATTTGATCCATTTTTCTGATGTCTTGCTCAGCTTCATTCCACAAATGTTCCATGGGATTGAGATCTACTGAGGTGGCAAATGAAGCAGGGTAAAAGTCTCTACCAGGAGTTGAAACCACTGCTGCAAAGTGTGGACATTGTGACATAGTACATTGTTCTACTGGAAGTATCTGTTGCCTTGGGATTAGAGATCATCATGGTTTGATGTACTTGATTAGCAATGATGTTTAAATATGATTGGGTGTTCAGACATGGGTCCACCTGAATCAAGGAGCTAAGGTCTCCAATAAATACATGGCCCACCCTGTTATACTGTTTCTGTCAGCCTGGAGGAATGTAGCCATGCAAGAGGAATCCATGCTGTTGTTTTCAGAACCCACCCTCCCATCGTTATAATGAAGTTGAAAACTTGATTTGCTGGTTCACACAAGATCATTTTCAAATCATTAGGGTTTAGGGTCCACCTTCGGTGTTCCCAAGCCCATTGGAGGAGTTTTGTTTTGTTTGATGTGGACTAGTCTTGTACTGTTGTAACAAAAACGGTGCACTGTGTGGTACATCAATATGCAGGGATGCCACTTGGCATTGTCCCTAATTCAAACACTGTTATTTGACTCACTGTCACACACCATTTGGCCTATGCAAATCTGGGTGCTCTTTAACCACAGGTTGCTTACTAAACAATTGTTTACTTCAACCACTCTCTCTCTCTCTCTATATATATATACCCTGACTGCTATTTCTCTTCCACACTACAGAAGTACAACAGTTTCACTGATATAAACACCGTCATGTGAGCACCCACTAGCATCCCATGCTAAAATTTTAGTAGATCATATTGCTTTCCCGTTTGATCTTCAGTATTATATTGGGTTGTCGGAAAAGTCATGATGTATTTTGGCACCCGATGGTGGTTGGATGGTTTTGGAAGTACTAGAGGCATGCGCAGCTCTGTTATCGCTATGGCATTCGACAGGTGCCAGTTTTAACTGCAGTCTAAAAGGAATAGTGAGCAATTTGGTTGATTTTCGGAGATTTGACATCAAGTTGAAGATGGAAGACCAAACTGTGCATTTTCGCCATATTTTACTGTTTTACTTCCGTAAAGGGAAGAATGTGCATCAAGCTTGTGAAAAGTTGCGTAAAGTGTACGGTAATAATGCTCTACAAGAACGTCAATGCCAGCGGTGGTTCGCAAAAATTCTGTGCTGGTGATTTTGACCTCAACGATGCTCCTCGGTCGGGGAGGCCCACCACCGAGGTTGATGATGACCAAATCAAGGCATTGATCGAGTCAAACCCATGTTACACGACATGAGAGATTGCAGACACTTTGCACATCCATCATTCGAGCGTTCACGACCACCTGAAGAAGCTGGGATACGTAAGCAAGCTCGATGTGTGGGTTCCTCATGAACTCAAAGAAGCTCAATTGACGGCACATATAAACATCTGCGATATGCTTATTAAACGTGAGGAAAACGATCCTTTTTTTGAAGCGACTGATAACTGATGACGAAAAGTGGATTGTGTACAACAATGTGCTGCGCAAATGGTCTTGGTCCCAACGTGCTGCTTCACCTCAAACGACATCCAAAGCAGACATTCATCAGCGGAAGGTTCTGGTCTCAGTGTGGTGGGATTTTAAAGGTTTCGTGTTTTTCAAGGTCTTACCACGGAACCAAACAATCAATTCAAATGTGTACTGTTGGCTATTGGACAGTTTGAAGGAATCCATCATCCAGAAACGTCCAGAGCTCGTTCGTCGTAAAGGTGTATTCCATCATGACAACGCGAGACCACACACAAGTTTGATCACCCGCCAAAAATTATTGGAGCTTGGGTGGGATGTGCTGCCACACCCAGCATACTCGCCTGACCTTGCGCCGTCAGACTTCCACTTGTTTTGCTCTCTTCAACAGTCCTTGCATGGTATAACGTTCAATTCAGATGAGACTACAAATCAGCACCTTCTACAGTTTTTCACCACGAAAGACAGGTCCTTCTATGAACGAAGCATTCTGCAGCTCACTGAAAGATGGCAAAAGGTTATCGAACAAAATGGGCAATATATCATTGATTGATCTTTGTTCTTTCTATCAATAAATGACCTTTGCAAAACATGGCTAAGATACGTCATGACTTTTCCGACAACCCAATATTTGAATTGCATAAAATTGTCTCCTATTTTCTGATGGATATGCAACTCAGTATATCTTAAGAAGTGTTTTAAAATATAAAAAATTAAATGTGTGACATGAAATCAAACAGAGCTTTGACTCGACACATGATAAACTTAATCAGGAATGAGCATTTGTGGTGTGTTACAAATTCATAAATTTTCATTGGGAAGCTTATACATTTTGTTGTAACATCACCAGAGAATTCCACAAAGTTCCAATTCATATATATATATATACAGGGTGATTCATAAAGAAGTATACAGTTTCCAGATGCTGTAAAACAGTAACAGTTGAAGACACAGACCACAACTGCGAATCGTTAGGTAGATATACTCATAATGTTTGTGTCCTGCTACTGAGGGAAGTGAAGTAGGCGATAACATGTGTGTCACGTGACTAGTCAGTCAAAATGGCAGCATCTGCATTGGAGAAGGCGTTTTGTGTTCTTGAATTGAGCAAAACAGAATCTGTAACTGTTGTGGAGTAGCATTTTTGATCACAATTCAGAAAAGAACCTCCAACCAGAAAATCTATCTACGATTGGCTTAAAAAATTTGGAACTACGGGCTGTTTGTGCGAACTTAAAAGTCCTGGACGACCGCATATATATCGGAAGAAGTCGTCAATAGTTTTTGCACCGCCATTCAACAAGGCCCGGAAAAATTAACGCGGAGGGTGAGTCATGAAGTGCAGATTTCACAGCCCACTGTCTGGAGAATTTTGAGAAAGAAGCTGAAAATGATTCCATACAAGATGATCACAGCCACTGTCACTGCACTTGATTCAGATATTTTACCTCGCGTTTGGGCGGAAATGGATCACAGGCTCAATGTGTGTCGTGTGACTAAGGGTGCACACATAGAACATCTGTGACTGTCTCTAAAAAAACTTGAAACATTGCCCTACAATTCTGTTACAGGTAACAAAATATCTTACATTGTTCTTGTTTTATAGTGTGTTGAAACTGTATACTTCTTTATGAATCACCCTGTATATATTATCAACCATCATCAATCCACTGCTGGATAAAGGTCTCCCTCAAGTTTCTTCCACAACTGTATGTCTTGAGCCAGTCTCCTTCATGTCACTTCCATGTGTTTTCAAATTTCATCCACCCATCTCGCACATGGTGTTTTGGGTCTTTCTTGTCCCTTGGAATCTTGTCTAAAATTTCGGTTGTCCATAGGTGGTCCGTTCTTCTGGCAACATGTCCAGCCCATTGCCATTTCAGGGATTTTACTCTAATCATGATGTCTTCCACTCTTGTCATTTTCCTTACAGACAAGTTCCTCTTCTTATGTTTTCCTGGTTACACCAAGCATTGCATCTCTCCATGCTTCTTTTAGTTGTCTGCAGCCTTTGGATGTCTTTTTTAGTTTAAGGTTCATATCTCTGCTCTGTACGTAAGCAGTGGGAAAATGCATTGATTAAACACTTTTCTTTTAAGACATAATGGCATATTGCTCTTAAAAAATTTACTGTTTCTTCCAAAAGCTCTCCAACCAAGTTTCATATGTCAGTTAATTTCTTTATCAATGTGTTCCTAGTTTGATATACAGTATGCTGCCCAAGGTAAATGTAGGAATCTGTTGTCTCCAGCTTTTTCCCATCAATT
Source organism: Macrothele yani (assembly GCA_039090855.1). Classification (NCBI taxonomy): domain Eukaryota; kingdom Metazoa; phylum Arthropoda; class Arachnida; order Araneae; family Macrothelidae; genus Macrothele; species Macrothele yani. The sequence goes on from CM077001.1 coordinate 136,452,763, forward strand.
GGTAATCTTCATTTCTTGTAAAAGCATTGTACATCAGTTTTGTCTTCTGAAAGTTAATTTTTAATCCTATTCGGAGTTCGCTGAATTTTTTTTTAAAGGAGTCTATTTACTCCTGTGAAAAAATTTAGGGAGTAATTTTTAAAAGTGAGGAGTATTTTAGAAAAATTAACAAATGAAATAAAAAACTTACAAAAATGAAATTGATTATGAAAAATCAATCCAGATTTTTTGCATATTAAAAAATGCTTAACTACCACTCAATGTATTTAGAATTTGGATCCGTTTTGCTTCTTATTTTAGTAATGAATATAATATTTGTATTTTAAAACAATAACATTAAATTTATCATGTTTTGTAATGACCACATGCAACAGCAATGTGTTCAAGAAGTGAATACATTGCACTTTTGATATTCCGATAGATATCTAAAACTATCTAATAAACTTCTCAGCAAGTTCCACAGCCACATTTGTCTTTTTGTCTACTCTGTGGCTGCACAACATCCAGTGCTTAAATTTTCACTTTGCTGATACCTTTGTTTCCCTTCCCAATTCTTCATTGTTGCTTATTTTTTTCTTCCTTTTTTTTTTTTTAATGCCCTTCGATGACAATTTCATCCATCGTGCTGAAAGAACTTTCAGTCTAAGGATCATGAAAGCATTAAAGCTTTCACTATTTTAGATAAAAGATAAATACTATAACTTTAAGAATATGAATAACTTTTGAACACCATGCATCAATTCATACAAACTTTTCAGCTTCGTTACTTTCGTTTTCGGACTCTCTCCCCCCTCCCTTTATAAAGCTGAAATGCAAACTAGGGGGAGGGATATTTAAGAACACGGGACACATGTTCGCAACATCGTTGGGGAAAAAAAAAATTACAGTTACGGGAGAAATCTTTGCTACGTCCGATTTCCATTTTGGACATTTTCCCTCCATTTTCAAGGTGAAATACAAATATTTATGAAATAAAATGATATTTGACAACAATACTAGGCAGAGGGAAAATCGCGTGAAAAATAAAATCACGATTACGGGAGAAATCTTCACTGCTTCTAACTTCCATTTTCGAAAGTTTTAGGCGGAAAGCATTCTTCACCACTATCAATTGCCCCAAAATTTCTGCTCAGTTATGAATTGATCCCTAGGAAAACCCAAATTATGATGGAAAAGGAAAAATTCCTCAAAGCCGTGACACTCTCATGTCGGAAGATTACAGTACAGGGGAATTTTTGCGCCGTCGAATTTCTGTTTTCAAACTGAAATACAAATATTTATGGAAGAAAATGATATATAACAACAATACTGAAAAGAGGCAACATCGCAGAAAAACAAAATTATGATTATGGAAAAACTCTTTATTTCGTTTACTTCCGTTTTTGAAAGACGAAATACCGTCCTGATGCATAATTTTATGCGTTGGTAAAATTCTTTGGTGCATAGTTTTACGCGTTTCTCGATGTGTATTTTACGCGTTTTTTCAATGCTTATTTTTTTAAAATCCTGATGCATATTTTTACGCGTTGGTAAAATTTTGATGCGTAAACACACTTTTCGATGCGTACTAGACACGTAATTACGCATTTTGGCGAACTCTGATCCCCCTTCTTTACTCTTATTAGCAAGTTCCCGGATCTGCAACTCTGAAGGGGTAGTTGCAAAAATGGCAACTTTATCAGCAAAATGAAGGTGAGTTAAATAATCTCTATTAATGTTTATCCCTTTGTTTTCCTGTGGACTCGTCAGTGAACACATATGATTACCTTTCCTTATCTAACCAATAGTTAGATAAGGAAATACATCTTCAAAGGTGAGTGGAGTGGAGTCCTGCTTCTGCAAGTAGTCAAGCACAATTATATGGAATGATTCATATACTATGCTACAACTCTGTGGATGGTAAAAGGTTATGGCTGCTATTTGAGCTTCCTGGGCTGGTCGAATCATCATACAATCCTCTTTTGCTATCATGTGCCTTGTCCAACTAGAGCCTTCTCAACATTCATGCCTGCCCTCACACAGAGCCGTAACTAGGTAGGCCCAAACAGGGCAGCTGCCGCTCAAGAGAGGGCACAGAAATCACTGTTTGAAGGCGATTACAACTGGAATTGAAACTTTTACACAAGTTTTTGGCAGAATTAAAATTCGAATTTCCTTCTTGAAATGTTCAGGAGTTGTTAGTTGCTCACATTCAGTAATGAAGGCATGGTTGTATAGTCCGTCCAACTGAAGAACCATGCCCCCCCTTCTACAATGATAGGGCCCCTAGTACTTTAGTTGGATGGACTATGTGTGAGTTGCAAGATAAGGATGTTATTCACATTTTTGAAGATTTTCTGGAGGCTATTCAGTCTTTATTGTGGCTGCATGCCATGACTGTCAGCTACATTCGGTCCGCTTGATGCGATGCTGAAGGTCCAAACTCTGAAGCAGTTGCGAAATGCTGTAAAAATAGTCACATTTCGATTGTGCCTTTTTTACGCCTAGTTTCGTTAGAAAGCCTTTGTAGTACTGTTATATTTTTAAAATTGTATCTGCTTTTTGCTGTCTTTAATTTACATTTTTTTTTCTTAAAAATTCTTCTCTGTAGCCTGTGCTTGCTTAGATTTTCAATGCTGTTTTTGTTCTTTTGGTGTGTGAGAGAGAGAGAGGGGGAGTGAAAGAGAGAGAGACTAAGGGATATATAAAGAGAGAGAGTAAAAGAGAGAGGGGGAGGGAGGGGGGAGATAGAGTGAAATAAAAAGAGAGAGAGTAAAAAATTGAGAGAGAGTTAATGAAAAAGACAGACAGACAGACAGACAGAGAGAGAGAGAGAGAGAGAGAGAGAGAGAGAGAGAGAGAGAGAGAGCCAGATTGGGGTGCAATATTTTGCAGTTTGCCCCAGGTGCAGAAATGCTTAGTTACGCCCCTGCCTCACATAACCATTACTGAAAGCATTCCTTCACTGTCACATCTGAACAGCCTAGGTGTTGGACAATTCATCATGTCTAGCTCGCTTCACAAAGTCCAATGGTAGCAGCTCTGAAATTTGCTGAATTACTCACAGGATGTTAAGTTCATTGTCTAAGAATTCTGGGCATCTGCTGAACTCATCTCAACAATGAAAATGAATGCAATGTTAACATAACACCACTCGCAGCTCTTAATGGTGCACAAAACAAAAAATTGTGATACCATCTTGTAGCAACCTGTGTGTCCCATAGTAGCAAAAACTTAATGTTTGCATATCTGGCTAAGAGATACTTACATACTGAATTTCACTGTTACCGATTTTTTTTTTTTTTATAAGAATTTAATTGGGTAAGGTTACGGACACTTACATTTCTGATTGCAGATGACCTTTGTATTAAAAAAACAACTGTATTAATTAGACAATTTAGGTGATATTCATGCTGTTCTTTAGTTTTTGTTTTTTGTTTCTTTTCTTGTGATAATTTCTCATTTTAAACTTAACAAAAGTTCATAAAAATTGCTAAAAAAACTGTCAGCATATGTTGAATGAAGGTCACTTTTAATTCAGTGAATACACCATTTTCTATTTTCTTTAATTTATTGTAAGTATCTAATGTAATACCTAGGGAAGTGTTGGAATCAACATATTCCATTAAGCTTCCTACACCCAGTGAAGGTCAGGACCCTACAAGACCACCTACAGCTGAGGAATTTCTTGGTGCCCATGGATGTAAGTAATACTTTTATTTATATTTCATTAGTGTACAAACAGATCCATTTACACACATGTATTTATGTTACTTTTATTTGTTTTTTACCACCTATTCTGGAGAAACAAAATTTGTTTTCAAATTTTGTAATAAATTCCACTCTGGATTTTATAACGAAAGCCAAGCAACTCACTGTTCTACCAGGCGACATTATCGGCAGCTTCGACGTGGTTTCCCTTTACCCTTCAATCCTCGTTCCGGAAGCCGTCAGAACATTAAAGGAGGCCATATCAAATTCAGCATTTTATATGCAGGAGTCATGCCTCAGCATCTTCAAATTAATAGACTTGGTCACTAATACTAGCTTCTACAATTTCCAAGGACAAGTATATAAACAGAATAATGGCGCTCCGATGGGATCCTCACTTTCACCCGTCCTTGCAGAAGCAATACTTCGCCAATTGAATGGAATATATTTTCCAGCATTACCCCACGGCCTACCACTTGGCTGCGTTATGCGGACGACGTGTTTTTTGTATGGCCTCACGGAAAAGAGACTCTTCCGATGTTCCTTGATAAAATCAATGATATGCATCCAACGATCAATTTCACGATGGAGCTTGAACACAACAACGCTTTACCTTATCTGGATGTTCTTTTGAGAAAATCGCCTGACAACCACTGCGGTACACAAGTCTACTACAAACCCACGTCCGCCCCCAACCTGATGCTCCGCAGCTCTTTCTGTCCCACAGAATACAAAACAGCTATCTTCCGTTCTCGAATTCGAAGAGCCTTCGCTGTTTCCTCCGATACCCATTCTAGACAACACGAAATTGAAAGCGTCTTCAAGTTAGCCACTGATGCAGGATATTCATTGAATCAGATACGTAAATTTATCCAAAAAGCCAGGGTCAAACATTCTAATTTTCCTGTGCCGCAGATACGTTATGTAGGCTCAATTCCCTACATATCAAATGTGTCTTACAAACTCAAAAACGCTCTGAAGAAGATGAACTATGGCGTTGGCATCAGGTCTCCTGCATCTTTATATACTATGCTAAAGGGAAGTAGTGAAAAACCACCTCTCTCCTGCGAAGCAGGTGTTTATGCGATCCCCCTACAGTATCCGGACGGCTCTAAACGTTACTACATTGGAATGACCAAGCTTGTTTGGAGTCAGAGTCAACGAATATAAAAGAGACACAAAATACGGTAAAGTAGCCACGGCTCTATCAAGAGAAGTGAAATTCAAGTTCGCTACTTCTATGTGGGATGATATAAAGAAATTAGCTACCTACTCTACCCCTAAAGGTACAGCCATTCGGGAAACCTTGGAAATCATTACCAACAGCGATGCTTGCAATGATTGCGCCTCATTCGAGTTGCCACGAATTTGGAACCAATTCTTCAAGTAAAGCCTCTGCCTACCAGGATACCGCGCGTGCAACCAACGTGATGCGTCATATCTTTAAATGAATATAACGTCGTATCTATTGTTGTCAAGTCAAGTTTCCGCGTTCAAATTGTTAATGCGTTCTATTTTTCAGTTGCAGTTTCTGTCTAACTTCCTTGAAAAAGCCATCTGGTTGATGTGCGAAAGCTTGGAAACGCTAATGTGTCTACTTTCTACGCCAATAAATCGGACCACTAGTACAGTGTTACTATTTACTGGATCATGTATACTTATTTTTAATTTCATAATATTGCAGTGCATGTATATGTCTAAAGCATCTTTCTTTTCATGATTGTACCTAATGCACTGGTCAAAGGATTACTGTTTCAGAAAATATTCTTTATAGTTGTTGAATGCATCCATTTTCGTTTCTTTTCTTTTCCCAACCTGAGAGCTAGGAAAAGAAAGGAACCATGAAGTCAGATGGCTACATTGCAAGTATTAACCAGTGCAATATCAAAGCTATCATGGATCTTTTTTAATGCTTTAAAAGATATATCATCTATCCCCGATTTTTTAAACTCTTAAACTTTTAATGGTATTAGGAATTACATTTAATTTCTTTTATTTTGTTTAATAATACTTAGTCATTAATAAATATTTAACTTAAAAAATAGAAAAGTCAGATGCTAGTGTTAGGTGTAAAATTTTTTTTAATCTCACACGACTGCTATGGAAACATGTTTTTATTTTTATTTTTTTATTTTAACACCCTTTCCAGATAAATAAGGCTTAGATGCAACACCAGGGTATGGGATCCCATTCATTCAATTTTGTGTAGCTTCTTGACAAACTGTGGTAAATCTGATATTCTTGGTATTGTATGTAATTTTGTTTAATTCTTGATGTCACAATCATGAATAGCATTTGAGCCTCCTTACATCTGCTGAGAAATGACTATGTAACATGATGTAAGGTATCATGTCATCCTTGACTGTAGAGTAGTACTAGTGTCTTCAAACTAAGTATGATAGAAAGTGGCACTGTAGAATTTAAACTTTTTACGTTTACTGAAAAGTGACTTCATATGGTCCTTGGTAATAGCGTAATACTAGTATATTTAAGTCAAGTATGATCAGATGTAGCATCATAGCATTTCAAACTTTTACAACTGCTGAAAAATGATTCAATGTAGCACCATGTAAGAGATCACACAGTCCTTTACTGAACTTACTTCTCCCACCATTCTGCTTGTTTTACTTTTGCGGTAGAGAAGTTATGTGCATGCCCAATGATATACACATTGTTCTCCTCTCTTAAGGTGATTGATGACATGTAACTTTACTTCTGAGCTGTAAACCAGTACTTCTTTTCACTGGATACATTGACAGATAAGATAAATCAATAAACAATTGCCACTCATTGTTAAAAGTAAATAAAATGACGCCTATTCCTTGATGAGAAGCTTTGGTTATCACGATACTGTAGTTTCACAGGTTGTAAAAGGTTTTATTTTGTGCTCTACTTCATGGTAAATTAATTAATTCTGTCAGTTTTACTTGAGATTTCATCTCAGACCTATAAAAAATGATATCTTACCTTATGTGAATCTTATTTATGTTGGACATGTTGTGAATCGTATTTATATTGGACATGTTGCTAGTTATTTGCATTGCTGAGTTTTAGCAGAACAGTTTGATAATGGATTGTAATACATTCAGTCAAAGGTGTGCATGGTCATATTATGTATAAAACAAAGTTATATTAAAAAAAAAGAGAAAGTAATACTCTTTTTTTTGTATGATGATGTGATGGAAAGAATAATTTAGAATCACTCAGTTAAAAGTGTATGTGTAATTACTGAGTTTTTTTTTAATCTTATCAGTAGTACAGTTTAATAATGGATTATTTGTAATACATATAATTTTGAAAGAGGAAAACATTTCAAGCTGAAATTAAATTTGAAGACGAAATGCCTTGCATTTTCACAATCACATCAGTATCAGAGAACATGTTGAAAATGTCTGCCATTTGCTTCCAAACAGAGATCAACTCATCACCGCATGTTGTCAAATGTATGCCTCAGCATGTTGGTATTTATTGCTTCAATTTCCTGTGTGATTTTGTTTTTCAACTGCCGAATAGTCCTAGGCTTATTGCCATATACAGTACCTTTCAGATGACCCCAGAAGAAGTCATCGGGGTGGAGTTAAATCGGGAGACCTGGGCGGCCACTAATCTTTGGAGATAACCCAATCACTGAAGAAGCTTTGAATCTCAGCCATGCTGGCATTGGAAGTGTGACAAGTTGCTTTATCCTGTTGAAAGAAGCCATTCTGCAGTTCAATATCATCCAGTTACACGAACTGCATGAAAATATTAAGGTACACTTCTTTGTTGACAGTCTGTTCAAAGAAAATGGGACCAATTATCCGGTTCCATGAAATAGCACACCATACACCAATCTTTATGCGATGCATTTTTTCCTTGTGAATGACGTGGGGATTCTCACTCGCCCATACCTGTGTATTCTGTGAGTTCACATAGCCTGAAAGGTGGAATCAGGCTTCATTCATGAATCATGTGATGTCTAATACACCTGGATTTTGACTGACGAATTTCTTACACCACCAGCAGCAATGCATTTGCTTCAGCATGTCAATTGGTAACAGCTCATGAACAACTGTAACACAATATGGCTTCAGTTTACCCATTTTTGCAGCCCTCTGGCAGATAGAATAGGGCAGTCCTGTTTCTTGCGACAGCCAGCATAATGATTTCTTTGGAGACTGTAACAACCTCTTTTTTACACACTGTACAGTGTTTTCTGACATTGTGAGTTGCCCTCCTGAATGCGTATCAACAAGGCTTCCTGTCGTCTCAAGTTTCTTCGCAAGATTTGAAATTGTTGGCTTTGTAGGTGGTTCCAGACTGGGAAATTTCTTCTTAAACTCTCTCTGATGCTTCTTGAAGGAGCCAGAATTACCAATAACTTCGAACGATAAACACGTGCACAGCAATCGTAAACACCATCACACTCAACGCTAGCTGATGGACAAATAGAATGGCGGAAAACCGTTCCCACCAGATGCTATGTATTGTGGCACCATCTGGGCATACGAGCCAAGCGGATGCAAATGTTAGAACATACGGCACTTTGTCTTCAAATTTCAGCTTGAAATGTTTTCCCTTTTCAAAATTATAGCACTTGGGGGGGGGGTGAAGTCCCGAGTGAATCACTCTATACACTCAGTCAAAGGTATACATATCCATATTATGTATAAAGCAAAGGTATATTGAAAAAAAGAAAAGAACATAGTACTTTTTATTTTATTTTTTGTTGTGTTGGAAAGAATGATTTAGAATCGCTCATTTCGAGTGTATGTGTGAAGTGATAAAAATTAAATGCTGATTGATGATTTAAGCTTTAGTGTACAACCCTAGCTGTTTCAAACCTAAAGTAAAAACAGTCATATATTCAGGATGCAAGTAGACATGCTTCAGAAAACTTGAAAATTACATCGTCCTGGAATGGGGGCGATTAGCGTTCCAGGATGATGCAATTTTCAAGTTTTTCTGAGGCATGTCTACTTGCATGATTGCTTTGGCATCCATCTGCCCATAACATCTATTTGACTATCAGTCATATATTCAATCTAATAATTTTTGTTTTAGGTGTATTAAAATTTGCCACGTAATAGAGTGCATTAAGATGCTAACCTGCTCTACCATGTCTGAAAAGCAGGATATTGATTTTGGAAGTTTCCCTGCATTTTTAAAATGTAACAAAGACAGTTATGATGTGCAAATTTTATTGTTGTTATCTTTCCAGATATGAGAGGCTTTATGACTCAGAGAGGCCTGCCAGACACTGCTCGATCAGCACGATACGTACTAAAGGACTTTGTGAATGGCAAGTTGCTTTACTGCCATGCTCCACCTGATGTGAAGCAAGAAGAATATCAAGAGTTTTCTCTTAAAAATCTTGCAAAAACAAATACATCTGTCCAGTCAGTGTTTCATGGAGCTGTAAGTTGTACATTTTTCTGCTTTTGATATATGTGTTCTGTTTCAGTTATGTTTAGTTCTTTTATTTCATTCTTTTCATTGTAACTAGATTCCAAAAGTAAGTACATAGCTACGTATACTTACTGATTTTAGTTTCAGATACTGTCATTCAGCATTGCAAGTTAGTTGCAATGTAAATATTTATCATTGGCCATTTAAGCTAGTGGCAATGTAAATATTTGTCAATTTTCCACCTTGTAGGCTTGGTTTTGGTTCCCAGGTGATACTGGTGGTGCTATGTTTATTGTGTGGTTCTGGTTTTCTTCCATCTCTGTAACCAGTAACCCTAAATTGGAGATGGGCTGTTGGCCTGACCTTTTTGTTTTGCAAGTTTTCACTAAGTTGTTAAATAAGGTGCATCTTTCACAACATCAGTAGTGTAAGAGTTATTTCTTAACCTCGGGTAGCTGTAACCTCTGGAGAATACTGTGATCGAGAAGCTTACTGTATGCATTTTTAGTGAGGCTGAGAAAATGCTATTGGAGATCGGACATGTGACTGCTGGAATGTTAATGACCAGTCAATGCTGTTAAATAGTAGGTCTAGTTGTGTCAGTAATTAAAACTCTTGTGTGCTCCTGAAAGTTGATATGCATGACAAATATGCTATGAAAGAAGCTGCATTGGAGGAAAGAACATCATTACAAGCTTAATCGTACAATATGGAGTCCTTTTTGTTGAATGCCATTGTTTTCCAGTATTTTATGATTATCAAAATCTTTCTGAGTGTAATTTGTAAATTCAAGTGAAATATGTTCTCTAATTTGTTTCATTTTTGCATGTTTTGATTGCTTTGTGTTTTACATTGGGATTTTTTTTATCATAATTGTTAATAGTTTTGACTTCATGAAATTTTTAATTTAGCTGTCTTTTCTTTTTTCACTAAACATTTGTAGTGACTGTTTTTATTTTTGTTTGATTTTTTGTTTGTTTGCCATTCCTTAGTTTCTTTAAATGTGTTCTATAATTAAGTATGACAGTGAATCTCATTTGAGCAACCATGAAAATTGATGTCTGGACACAGCTTTGAATTTCAGGTTCTAATGATACTTTTAGCCATCTGGCCAAGTTAGGCAGGAGGTATATAGTTAATATATCACCAGTGTATAAGTAACTTTCATGTATTTGTGAAGAATTCATTCTTCAGGGATTCGCTTCCCATTTGTGTCTGTGATCTGAAACACTAGAGATATATTAACCTTTATCTGCACATAGATAAGAAATAATCATTGATACTACAATAAAGTGGAGATTGCTTTAACTAACGCATGTTGGAAAAGTTGTTTTGATTTCTAAGTTATATCTGCTTAGCTTCAGTTTGATTCCTTAGCTTCACTTCTAAGTTATATCTGCTTAGCTTCAGTTTGATTCCTTAGCTTCACTTCTAAGTTATATCTGCTTAGCTTCAGTTTGATTCCTTAGCTTCACTTCTAAGTTATATCTGCTTAGCTTCATTGTCCTGGGTGGTGTAACAGTAGCATACTTGAATGGAAATTGAGAGATGCATATTCAATTTCCGTTCCAGAGAGATGTAATTTTCAAGTTTTCTGATATAGGGCTACATGGTAAACAGTAAGAAGTGCAGCATTCATATGTCATCAGTGATGTATTTGTCAAAAATTAATACTTCCAGGAATTAGATTCTCCTTGCTTTCTGTCAGCTATCTAGTGTGTGTGCCTTACAGGTCTGCTTAAGCCTTTTTGGTGAGTCTAGTATGGCTCAAGCCTGTGCATTTAAGGCCTGGCCTGTGAGATGCAGCTCTTATTTAGGCCTGGCCCGTGATGTGCCATTTTGTTATTTTGTCTTTCTGTTGCATTTAATTAAATTGTGAAAATTAAATAATGAAATGAGATAGTATTGAAAATATTTAGTTGAATGTAAGCCTGAAAATATTAACTAAACTTTGGCTATCATCAAAGAATATCACTAACTTAAAGAGAGAGATTCCCTCTTATGCAGTATATAAACAGAAATTTGAATGAGGAACTTGTAGCAGCAGTATTTATGTCTCATAAGATAAGATGTTCTAGATCTCAGCTTAAAAATTGTTACATTTAATGCACTGTACAAAGTTTTTTATCTGAAGGGTTTCTTCATTGCCAAGCAGTTTAAAATGCACCCAAACATAACTTTTCCTGCTGACATTATCTATTTGTGGAATAACTTTTTTACGGGTCTTATAGAGGTTATTTTTCATGAAAGTTGGTTGTCAAATTTTCGAACTAAAGCCTAGTTCGTCATCAGGACTATGTCACTGGAGTAGTTGCTGCCACTCAATTGGAAGAGTCCATCCGCAATTATCGTTAATTGTGGTACTTCTTCTTCTTGCTATTTCGATCCCTTCTTCTAGTTTCCTCTTTACTAAGTTTGGCTGGTGGGCGATTATTTTCACTGAGTCCCAATTTATGGAGTGTCCACTTGCTTGTATATGTCTGTCTAGCCCTGTTTTGTTCCCAATGTTCCTAATAGCTGCTTGGTGTTCTTTCATTCGGATCTTAATACTTCTCCCTGTTTCTCCTATATAGCTGAGTCCGCAGTTACAGTCGATGCAGTAAATTACTCCTTCCTGCAATTGGATGTCCAATTCTTTCTGCTTTAAAGCTGGCAGGAATTTCTTTATTTTGTTATTAAGATCTGGAGCTAGCCTGATATTATATTTTGCTCCGATCCTTTTCAGTTTCTCGAAAAGTCTCGCCGTATTCGATTTAATATAATCAGGGTGGAATGAGTAGAAGTCTAACATCTTCTCTGTGTTGGTGGATTTTCTAAAAAGCTGAGTGAATATTTTCCCCTCTCTTGAGGTCAAGGTTAAATCTAGGTAATTGATGCTATGGTCTTCTGCTCATTCCACCCTGATTATATTAAATTGAATACGGCGAGACAATTTTTGGAAAAAATTGAAATCCTGGTCTCTTCAGCTACTCAAAAAGATCTTCACAAAGAAGAATTAAAGGAAATATTGGCAGAAAACAATTACCCCTCCCCATATGTTGAGAAAATATTTAAACAAGTGCCAAAAAAGAAGCAGGAAAAAACCAACTTCAAATTCACCAGCAAAATTACGTACCACAAGGGGCTTTTCGAGAAACTGAAAAGGATCGGAGCAAAATATAATATCAGGCTAGCTCCAGATCTTAATAACAAAATAAAGAAATTCCTGCCAGCTTTAAAGCAGAAAGAATTGGACATCCAATTGCAGGAAGGAGTAATTTACTGCATCGACTGTAACTGTGGACTCAGCTATATAGGAGAAACAGGGAGAAGTATTAAGGTCCGAATGAAAGAACACCAAGCAGCTATTAGGAACATTGGGAACAAAACAGGGCTAGACAGACATATACAAGCAAGTGGACACTCCATAAATTGGGACTCAGTGAAAATAATCGCCCACCAGTCAAACTTAGTGAAGAGGAAACTAGAAGAAGGGATCGAAATAGCAAGAAGAAGAAGTACCACAATTAACGATAATTGCGGATGGACTCTTCCAACTGAGTGGCAGCAACTACTCCAGTGACATAGTCCTGATGACGAACTAGGCTTTAGTTCGAAAATTTGACAACCAGCTTTCATGAAAAATAACCTCTATAAGACCCGTAAAAAGTTATTCCACAATCACTATGAATAGAGGTGCCATAAATGCATTTACCACTTATCTATTTGGATGTATTCCCCTGATGCGATATTTTCTCGCAATTTTTTTGATTTCTTAAATTCCATGGTAAAAGAAGTTACATTTGCAACAATAAGTACATGAAGACATTGAGAGGGGTCTGCTGTGGATAAGTTTTTCGAGTGAAATGTCACAGGAGGGTAAAAGAATGTCCCTTTCTCCAAAGTAGCGAGTATGAACACTACAAAAGTCAATCCCTATAGAAATTAGGAATAGGACAAACAATCGGTGTAAACACACACACACACAACCACACACCACTGCTAACACCCCAACTCCACACAACACGCATGCTCGCTCGGGGTTAAATCTTTTTGTTGTTAAGAAGCCCCATATTGTTTTTACCATCGTAGTACCTACAGATGATAAAGAACTGTGAGTGCCTCTCCTCTCCGATTATACCCTGGGCTATCATGAAAGTAAGTAAAGCCAGCAAAACAGTTAAAAGACCAGGAAGTTGGGAAACAACGTTTTTTTCTTCCTTTACCATTGTGATAAAACAAAAATGAGGCCTCTGAACGTTTCTATAGGGATGCTGTACCATGCAAACATCAGAGCTTCTCACAGATCACCAAGAGTCATGGATGGTGGATCCATACATCAAACCTGTTGGTCAAGATAGTCTCACAGGTGTTCAGTGGGATTGATGTCCAGTGAGTATGTTGGCCAGGGTAGTAAGCTAAAGTAACCGGAATGCTCCTCAAACCATTCTCGCACATGCATGGCAACATGGTGAGAAGCATTATCTTGCTGGAAGCAGTCACTGTGGGCAGTCATCATCAATGGGAGAACCTGATTTACAACAATGGATAGGTAGCCTGAAGCATTCATCATGTGATTGAGGTGGATGATTGCTTCCAGTGATTTCCAGGAAAACATGCCCCCACATGACATGGTTTGTATGGGTGCTTAAAAATGCTTAAAGGTGCTGAATTTCATGAAAAAAAATTAAAGGCCCCTTAATTGTGTTTAATTTTTGTTTTGGATGCTTAGAAGTACTTATTTTTACATTTTCCACAGATATTGTCTACCCTGAATGAGAAAAACATCATGGAGTTGGAGCTCACTGCCACGAAACTCCCGTAATTCCCTCCCATCCTCCATTTTCTTGGTAATGGAGGCAAGTGTGTGTGTTTGTTCTATGGCCATAGGTGGAGCTTAGATAGAATAATTTGGCCATTTGACACAAAGTTGCCAACCGAATCCTTCAAATGCCGCGGGCTATGGACCTCGCTGTCACCTGTTGGTCATGTGAACATTTGGCCTGATAGCCGACTTTTATGGGGAGGGCATGCTAGACATTTTGTTTTTTGTGTGCTGCGTGTGCTTTTTCTACCATTTGATGATAAGTTAAATATTCGATTGTATTAAGTTGGTTGGGCTTTTGATATACAATGCCTGGGAAGAAATGTATTTTTAATCCACTGTGGATTCAAAAAGGAATTATAAGGACTGGGTATCCTTAGTTAATACAGATAAAAAGAAAGCAAGGTGCAAAATTTGCACCAAGGGTATAGAGATTGCAAGCATGGGGGAAACTGCTGTGAAGACTCATGATAGGTATGTACAATATTTCTACTATTTTCGTATTTTGCTATGCTGCTTTTAGTGTAATATTTCGTTTCAAATGTAGTACAGTGGCAAGGCATTTCCTTTTCGAAAGTAATTATACGAAATATTAAGTGTTGCAATGTAATGTCGCACAGGCTTTAGTGTAACTACAGCCGAACTAGATCGCGAGGAGTGGGCTCCTCAGGATCTAGTTCGGCCGTGGCGTAACTACAGGGAGGATTGTGGTGCTGATTTATCTGGAATTCTGGAAATTTTATAAAATGAAAAGGACGTTTCTTTTTGTATCTCATAAAATACCCGTAAAACTTTGAAATTAAAGTGAATGATTTTTATAAAGTACTACTAGTTTATTATGTAATGTAAAGTAAAAAAAAAAAAGTCCTGAGCAACATGGATCGGAAATAGCAGGGGTGATTGTGTTCTGGGTTATCCCTAGATTTCTGCGTTTTTCATGCTCATCAAATCCGTGATTCCCAGATGGGGTAGGGGGATATTCTACAAAACCTCACTCTTGTTTCATAAAATTTTTATGTAAATAGTTAAACCTTTTATGCGGTTGAAACCAGTTCGTAATTTTTGTTAGTGATGTTAATAAAAAGCTCCAGATCAAGAGAAATCCGGAATTTTTTTTTTTTTCTTTCCAAGCTGTACAATTGGGCGATTTCTTTTAAAAGCGGTAGATTTTAAAATATACCGCTTTTAAAATTCAAGCGGTAGATTTGGTTCTGTCACTCTGCACTTTCATATTTCTTCCTTCAGTGACAATGCTTGGTTCATCTTTGAAATATTTTCAGTTATGATTTTATTTTATATTTATATTATGTATTAAAGTGCTGTGTTTGAGATGTTGTATTTGGTAGAATTATGGCCTCTCAGTGCTAAAAAAAAAAAAAAATGCGGTTCATGAGATATTTGCAGTCGCTCCAGATGTATTGTTACATCACTGCATGGCTGTTGTTCACTACGTGTATCTTAGAACCACACATCCGTGATCTCTCTACCTTGAGCACAGTTGGAAAGAGAACGCTGTCTTTGTGCTGTGGTCAATACTTGGAAAGGTCGTGTGTCCACGATGATGCGGTGTGTGTTGTTCTATTAATAGAACTAACTCTCCTAAATAAAGGAAGCAGCTTTATTAAATGTAATGTTCTCGATCATTAGACCCAGTTACGCTACACTATTTCAAGGATGTTTATTTTTCCTATTATTGTGTGAGTGTTTTTCTCTAATAGCTGTGTGATTATGAGGTAAGACTAAAGTGGCCTTCTACCAACAAACGTGGCGTCAGTAAGAAATGTGTTGTGTTATCGTGAGCATCTCCATGTTGTGAACATATTACATCAAGTTACATATCTCTATGTCTTCATATCATCCTTTGTATTATAATTAAAAGTTCTTTCTGTTTGCATACCACTCAGGTCAGTATATGATTTTATTATTACTAGTATGAAGTGCTCTCTGTTCTATTATTGTTAAGTAGACATTCTTCCACCTTGAATGAAGGTCTAGTGAAAAATCTTTTTCTTTTCTACTGCATATCAAACCGATTAGGGTGTTGATATTATTTATTTAACTACACATCCAATTTAAGAATTAAATTCAACAACAGTATTTGCTGTATGAATATCTTAACTTAAACAGTTTTTATTTTTCTCTACAGGAATCAATTAATGCTGGCAAGGACTTTGACCAAACATTTTTCAAAATGGTGATTATTATTTCATTTTTTCCCTACATTTAAAAGCTGAATATCAAGTAACCTTATCTTCTGTGTGTGATTTCTTTTGTAATTAGAGGGATTAAATTGAAGGTATAATGAGGGGATTGAGAGTGGGGCCACTCATAATCTCATGGAATGAAACATACTGATACAATTATTATATTTGCACTTTTAAGGTATTAACCTCCTGCAGAGTGCGCATAGTTTACGTGCAATTCATAAATGAAAAACTATTAGACAGTACCAATCACTCACCCTAAAGATCATGGTAACCTCCATCGACAACACACTTCCAACACGTCAATCATCGTAATGTTTCTGGGCTTCCAAGGTTTACAGACATCTTGCTTACGATTCTTACTTCCGGGTGTGAAACATCGTTTTTTTTTTTTTTTTTTTTTAGCCTTATGAGATGTTACTATAAAGCTTGTCAATTCCATAAAAAATCACACATACTACTCATTCATACAATTCAATTAAAAACCATGTACATAATTTACATAACCTTACATTCTTAGGTGGTTAAAACCTTTGTCAACTGTAAGCACCAATCTGCTCCTTCTGTTTCACAACCCCTGCCACTCCCACTGCAAGTGTCGCACTCATTCAGCCCCTCCAACACAATCCTCTAGTACTTTCAACAGACCTCTGTCGTCATCAGGAGGCAGGTGTGTTTCACCCGCCCACCACAGCTCAAGTGAGCATAGCCATCGAGGCACGGGCCCCAGTAGCTATCTCTGAATCATTGTCTCTGGCGCCATCTATTGTCCCTGCTGCTCTTTTTTCCCTTTTTCTTTCTAAGCTGCTGTTCAATTTTTATTAGGGTTTTCCATTGTTCGTTTAAGTTACTAGGCTCATTAATGTTGCATAATCTTGATCTGTTTTTTTCAATTAACTCTGATTCTGCAATTCTTAACTGCCTTTCGTTTTTACAGCTCTTAATAATTTTAATATCTTCAAACCTTGGACATTGTTGATTTTCCATACAGTATTGGGTTAATGCTGTCTTAGCTTCTTTTTATTCCAATTATTTATATGCTGGTTCAATCTATACTTTAATTTATTCTTGGTGCTGCCTATATATGACACAGGTGGTTGCTGGTTTATTGGGATTTCATAAATTCCTGCTGTATCTAATTGGCTGATTTTTTCATTTTTAATCACTAAATTTTTTACAGTAAGTACCCGATTTCCTACCTGTATGTCATACTTGCCACAAACTTTATTAATTTCTGCTGAAACATTTTCTACATATGGTATTGCTCCTACATATTTTACAAGTTTTTTATCAGTCTTGACCTTATTATAACCTTGAGTTACTTCATAAATCCATTTTTTAATACCTGTTTAGATTAACCAAAATCATATGCAATTTTTTCAATATATTCAATTTCCTCCTAAAAGAAGTTTAGTATAAAGAGGAAATTGAATATATTGAAAAAATTGCATATGATTTTGGTTACCCTAAACAGGTATTAAAAAATGGATTTATGAAGTAACTCAAGGTTATAATAAGGTAAAGACTGATAAAAAAAACTTGTAAAATATGTAGGAGCAATACCATATGTAGAAAATGTTTCAGCAGAAATTAATAAAGTTTGTGGCAAGTATGACATACAGGTAGGAAATCAGGTACTTACTGTATGGAAAGCCCTAATAAAAATTGAACAGCAGCTTAGAAAGAAAAAGGGAAAAAAGAGCAGCAGGGACAATAGATGGCGCCAGAGACACAATGATTCAGAGATAGCGACTGGGGCCCGTGCCTCGACGGCTCTGCTCACTTGAGCTGTGGTGGGCGGGTAAGACACACCTGCCTCCTGATGACGACAGAGGTCTGTTGAAAGTACTAGAGGATTGTGTGTGAGGGGCTGAATGAGTGTGACACTTGCAGTGGGAGTGGCAGGGGTTGTGAAACAGAAGGAGCAGATTGGTGCTTACAGTTGACAAAGGTTTTAACCACCTAAGAATGTAAGGTTATGTAAATTATGTCATCATCATCATCATTGTCAACCATTATCAATCCACTGCTGGACGAAGGTCTCCCCAAGTTTCCTCCACAACGGTCTGTCTTGTGCCAGTCTCCTCCATGTCACTCCCGCATATTTATGAATGTACATATTTGTACATATTTGTAAATTATGTACATATTTGTAAATTATGTACAATATGTAAATTATGTACATATTTGTAAATAATTTGCATATTTACCATGTACATATTTGTAAATTATGTACATGGTTTTTAATTGAATTGTATGAATGAGTAGTATGTGTGATTTTTTATGGAATTGACAAGCTTTATAGTAACATCTCATAAGGCTAAAAAAAATAAAAATAAAAAAAAAATATACGATGTTTCACACCCGGAAGTAAGAATCGTAAGCAAGATGTCTGTAAACCTTGGAAGCCCAGAAACATTACGATGATTGACGTGTTGGAAGTGTGTTGTCAATGGAGGTTACCATGATCTTTAGGGTGAGTGATTGGTACTGTCTAATAGTTTTTCATTTATGAATTGCACGTAAACTATGCGTACTCTGCAGGAGGTTAATACCTTAAAAGTGCAAATATAATAATTGAGAATTACACGCAAAATTCTGAGCTGGGAGAGTTGAGGTGAGGGGTTTGCCGTCGCTATCATACTCTGGGATTATGCGCTATAGAAATCAATTTCACAACTTCGAGATGAGAGATATTACAGCGTTTAAGAAAGCTAAAATTAAATTAGTAAAGTCAGTAAATCAAGAAGAATTTTTGGTGACGTGCCATGACCTAGAAATAGCACCAAAGTATTTAAAAATACGGAATTGCCCAGTCACTGTTAAAGATAATAAAATAATCCAGGAGTTCCAAAAAAGAGATTAAGAGCTGAAATTGTCAATAAAAGGAAATTGATTTTTAACTTGAATATGAAATGTTTACATTTTAATCGATTTGATATGTTATAAAAAGTATAGAAATTTTGACGGTAATTGGAAAGATGAGATTTTGGATGTAACCTTCAGGGAAATTTTTGACATCGTGGAATACGAAAAGAAATGCTCAAGAGCAGTCATGGAAAAAAAGTTGCACGTGATGATTGACAGACAACATGTACAAGAACAACGGGAGAATATGTATGAGGTATATCAGAATAACTCCAACTTGACCTTGAGCTTCACGCAAAGAGCTGTGTTGCAGAGAGGTAAAAAATTTGCGTTTCCACAAAGCCTGCCGAAGACGGAAGAATTAATACCCAACTTAGAAGAAATGGCACGCAGTGTACCAGCAGAAGAACGTGAAAATTTTAGAAGTAAATTGTATAGAATTGTTTTGAAAGAATTTAATGAAAAAAGTAATAAAAAGAAATATCATTTAGATAAAATTCAGTATGAGAAAGAACAACTCATTAAATTAAGAGATGACCCAACAATCAAATTCTGTGAAGCTGATAAAACAGGGCAAATTGTAATATTAAACAAAACTGAATATGATCTAAAAATGAATAGAGCTATAGAGGAACTGAATTGCAGCATTCTGGCAAGAGACCCAACCGAATCTCAAGTAAGGTACTTAGCTAGAATAAGAAATCACAGCACCTTGCCTGATGAAATAAAGAAAGCATACCCACCAATGGGTACTGGAATACCAAAAATGTTTGCAAAAATAAAAACTCATAAGCCTGATGCACCTATGAGAGTGATTGTATCAAAAAGGAATTCCCCACTAATAAAACTGGAAAAAAATATCTACAAATTTTTGGCACCTTTGTTCATGAAGACAAGGTTCACTGTGAAGAATACATACGAATTTATTGAGAAAATTAAAGTAATTAAACAAGATTTAAGTGAATATCATATGGCTAGTATGGATGTGAGAGCTCTTTTTCCTAGCACACCAGTACCTCAGGCAATAGAAATAATTATTGAAAAATTATATGTGCTACAGACAATGAATGCAATACAAATAGAGGAGTTAAGAGAAATTTTATTGTACATATATGAAAATAACATTTTTAAGTTTAATAACAAGATGTACAAACAAAATCATGGTGGACCTATGGGGTCACCACTGTCAACTTTATTTGTTGAAATTATAATGAGTGACATTGAGGAAAAGATAATAAGTAAACTCGAAGATCCACCACTGATATACTGCAGATATGTTGATGACATTTTTCTGTTGTCCAGGCTAAAAAATGATGAACTTGAGGACTTGACAAAAAAGTATAGTGAAATTTATCCATCTATTGAACTGACAGTAGAACAAGAACATGACAATAATTTGGCATTTTTTGGATATTTTGATTGTTAAAACAAATGATAATATGCAATTCAGAGTGCATAGAAAATCTTCATATATCCCAGTACTTATACCACTTCAGTCATCGCATCCATTAACACATAAAAGAAATAGTGTTAAAACACTAATTAAAAGAAGTTTAACACACTCATCAATGGAACAGTATAAAAAAGAGGAAATTTAATATATTGAAAAAATTGCATATGATTTTGGTTACCCTAAACAGGTATTAAAAAATGGATTTATGAAGTAACTCAAGGTTATAATAAGGTCAAGACTGATAAAAAAGTAAAATATGTAGGAGCAATACCATATGTAGAAAATGTTTCAGCAGAAATTAATATAGTTTGTGGCAAGTATGACATACAGGTAGGAAATCGGGTACTTACTGTAAAAAATTTAGTGATTAAAAATGAAAAAAATCAGCCAATTAGATAGAGCAGGAATTTATGAAATCCCAATAAACCAGCAACCACCTGTGTCATATATAGGCAGCACCAAGAATAAATTAAAGTATAGATTGAACCAGCATATAAATAATTGGAATAAAAAAGAAGCTAAGACAGCATTAACCCAATACTGTATGGAAAATCAACAATGTCCAAGGTTTGAAGATATTAAAATTATTAAGAGCTGTAAAAACGAAAGGCAGTTAAGAATTGCAGAATCAGTGTTAATTGAAAAAAACAGATCAAGATTATGCAACATTAATGAGCCTAGTAACTTAAACGAACAATGGAAAGCCCTAATAAAAAATTGAACAGCAGCTTAGAAAGAAAAAGGGAAAAAAGAGCAGCAGGGACAATAGATGGCGCCAGAGACACAATGATTCAGAGATTGCGACTGGGGCCCGTGCCTCGATGGCTCTGCTCACTTGAGCTGTGGTGGGCGGGTGAGACACACCTGCCTCCTGATGACGACAGAGGTCTGTTGAAAGTACTAGAGGATTGTGTGTGAGGGGCTGAATGAGTGTGACACTTGCAGTGGGAGTGGCAGGGGTTGTGAAACAGAAGGAGCAGATTGGTGCTTACAGTTGACAAAGGTTTTAACCACCTAAGAATGTAAAGTTATGTAAATTATGTACATGGTTTTTAATTGAATTGTATGAATGAGTAGTATGTGTGATTTTTTATGGAATTGACAAGCTTTATAGTAACATCTCATAAGGCTAATAAAAAAAAATACGATGTTTCACACCCGGAAGTAAAAATCGTAAGCAAGATGTCTGTAAACCTTGGAAGCCCAGAAACATTACGATGATTGACGTGTTGGAAGTGTGTTGTCGATGGAGGTTACCATAATCTTTAGGGTGAGTGATTGGTACTGTCTAATAGTTTTTCATACTGATACAAGTTCAGAAAGAAAAAGGAGAAGAGAAAGAATTTCCAAATAAATAAATTAGATTTAATTTTACATGGATTATTTCAAGTATGATAATGATTAATGTATGATAATGTTTATCTCAGCTTCATTTTGCTGACCATATAGTTGCTTTTTATAAGTGTCCCATGAGAGCTGCGAAATATGATTTAGGAACTCGCTGATAAGAGGCAAGAAATGCGATTAAAGATGTACTTCCAGAGAACAAAATTCGTATGCCGTGCTTTCACAAAAACTGAAGATTTTGAGGTTGCTGTGGAAAATTGACAAGAGTAACTGATGCCTACAATCACCTTGAATAACAGATGACTGCTTCTTTGAAATACACTATAAAAAACTTGAATATAGTGTATTTCAAAGAAGCAGTTCAATTTTCAAGAGTAATTTGCATTATGTCTTAAAAGAAAAGTATTTAAACAATGCATCCTTCCAGTTTTTACTTATTGATCAGGAACATAGGCTTTAACTGTAAAAAGGATAAAGGCTGTGGACAACTCATAGAAGCATAGAGAGATGCATGTTTGGTGTAACCAAGAAAAATAGGCAGAGGAACTCGTGGATCAGGAAAATGAAAGGAGTGTATAACATTATTATCAAAGTAAAGACACTTGAGTGGCAATGGGCTGGACATTTTACTAGAAGAACTGACTACCATAAGATAACTGAAATACTAGATGGATAGCTTGGTCCGAAGAACTATTAACATTAAACAAACTGATATTAGACCACAGTTGACTATCAGTCAAGAACTGACTACCATGAGGCAACTGAAATACTTGACAGGTGGCATGGCCCAATGAAACAGGTTCCAACTACATCATGCTAATGCCCCAGGTATGGCGTGGACCACGCAAGGTCATTGACTTTAGATTTTCAGTCAGGGTTATTACAGGCTGGTGTAATGTTCTGAAGCATGTTTAGATATATCCACCCTGGTGTTTGTTTTTTTTTTTTTTTTTTTGTTGCCATCCTGTGTTACCTATCAAGATGACCTACACCCTTTCATTTCTGTACATTTCGTCCAGCAGGATCCCTTCTTTCAGTAAATCAATGGCCCATCTTATCACTCCTGTTTGGTGAAGGACTGGTTAGAGAAGTATTCCAGTAAGTGCTCAACCCTCAAATGGCTCTCTCACTTTCCAGATTTGAACCCAACTGACCATCTGCGGAATAAAGTGAACATTTGAGTGCAGAACCCACTACATACCATTTTCGGTACTATACAGAATTCTGTCCTGGCATCATGGACACCAATATCACCTGAACGTTTCCAGCACTTAGCAACATCTATGCCAAGGGAAACTGGCAATTTTATTAAAGGTTTCATCGAAAACAAATTCATGGAATGAGCACTTTTCCGAAAGGCGACTTTTCAAATATTTTAAAAGAAATTCTTCGATAAATTTATTTAATAACTTGATATGTAATATATTTCTTAATGCTATCTATAAAACATCACTTAGAATATGTGTATGATGAGTGTGATAATACCCATTGTCAATAATTCCACAAATTTTCACTAAATAAAGGATAATATTAAATTATTTAAAAGAAATTCAAGATTCCAAGTAATGCAGTAAAAATAAAAAATAAAAAAAAACATATAAAAACTGTTTAAAAAATGCAGTAAATTAGATTTTATTTACTCCCTGTTACAAAACATCATTATTTATGAATATGTATCCCTAAAAGTTTACACAAATAAAGTTAAATGATTCATTCAGCTTGCGTAGGTCATTGATCTTTATATATCTTTCTTTCGACAGTGCACTTATGCCCCCATGAGCCAATACATTATGACCACCCGCAGCCTAAATAAATGAGCGCGCCTGGAGACCGAACGGTGCTGCAGGTGAATTTCACAGAGCATTTCATATACACCCTGAGAACTGGCTTTCGGTTAGTAGAGTGTTTGGAGTCAGAATAGGAAAAGCTGAGGATTATCGGAGTTTGATAAAGGACAAATTGTGATGGCACGGCGCCTCGGAACTACGATCACGGAAACAGTGCGGATTGTGGATTGTTCACGTGCCACTGTAGTGAGTATGTATCAAAAGTGGTGCACAGATGGCCAAACAACGGACCGTCATCCAGCTGTGCATCATCCACAGCTCATTGATGCCAGAGGAGAGCGGGGACTGTCGCACGTTGTTCACAGTGACCGCAGGGCCACGGTGTGGCAAATCACCCACAGCTACAACAGTGGTGATCAGGGTAATGTGTCACAGCACACAGTTCATCGCAGCCTTCTGAGCATGAGCCTGCGTAGCCGAAGACCCAGCCAGGTCCTCATGCTCACTGCACGTTATCGGCAACAATGCATGAAATGGGCCCAAAATGATCGAGATTGGACTGTGGATGATTGGAAGAAAGTGGCCTGGTCTGACGAATCAAGATTCGGGGTGCATCATGCAGACAGCCAAGTGCCTACATTCCGATTACCAACAGAGGCTATGACACCTGGATGCACTGTTGGGTGGAAACAGGCCGGCAACGACGATGTTATGCTGGAGCAATGTATTTTTTGGGACACTTTAGACCCCATTATCCCAATAGCACAATCCCTGACAGCTGTCAGGTATCTGAACATCGTTGTTGACCAAGTTCACCCATTCATGACAACTGTGTTTCCTGCTGATAATGGCCGTTACCAACAGGATAATGCACCATGCCACAATGCCCGAATTGTCAAGAACTGGTTCAAGGAACATGCTGGTGACTTTCTGTTAATGTCCTGGCCTCCAAATTCACCTGGCATGAACCCAAACGAACATTTGTGGTTCGACTTGGAATATAGCGGGTTCGCTCTAAATCACCACCACCCCGAAATGTATGGGAGCTGGAGGACCAGCTGTTGACATTATGGTACCAGATACCCCACGATACCTATCGCCACCTTTTCGAACCGATGCTTCACTGAGTGGCCCCTGTTTTGCGAGTTAAAAGGGGTTCTACAGCTTATTAGATAGGTGGTCATAATGCAATGGCTCATCGGTGTAAATGGATGCATATTATGCTTAAAATAGAGAGAAGTTAACTATATTAAAAAAAAAAAGTTGAATTCATACACTTAACCAATATGGTCCTCTAAATTACTGTTACCGTTCCACAAAGAGTTTTCCATTTACTTATATTCATGATATTTGAAAAACATATGTTACAATGAATTAGCATTCAATTATTTCTCCTGGAGGCACAATTTTTGAAAAAGTTGCCCTATGATGAATTCTGTGATGTTTTTGCATTCAAAGATTTCATTTTCAGTATTTTTGTTTTTGAGAGATTCGCTTAGATTCCATGCCAAGATGTTTTGCTGCTTTTGTGAAGGCAAATAGGAGCTCACTCATTATTAAGTGTATGTGTGTAATAAATAGTCCTTTCAGTGTACACGAGAAGCCAATAAATAAGTTGCAAACAGTTGTTTAAAAAGTACTAGGTGAGATAAGAACTTGAAAAGCATTTATTATTACCTTTAGATTTCCCCTGATTTCTCAAAATAAATTCCACCAATATTGATGCACTTATTCCATTGCTTTATCAGTGTGTCAAAACCTGCAGAGTAGAAATCTTGGATCTGCTGTCTCGGCCACATTTGCTCTTCATGTTCAACCTCTTCATGCGTGAAACGTTTGCTGCTAAAGTGAGGTTTTAGCAGACCAAACAGGTGAAGATCGCTCGAGGCTATAAGGTGGGTGTTCAAGAAGTTCCCAAACAGTTGTTGTATTTTCTGCTGGGTTAATCAAGCTGTGTGAGGTCTGGTGTTGCCATGATGCTGCAGTGTACTCTAGTCAGTAGGCCAGGACTTTTTTTTTCAAATTTCATCCCAAAGCATCAATAGAATTTCACG
Source organism: Macrothele yani (assembly GCA_039090855.1). NCBI lineage: Eukaryota > Metazoa > Arthropoda > Arachnida > Araneae > Macrothelidae > Macrothele > Macrothele yani. The sequence continues at coordinate 136,478,358 of CM077001.1, forward strand.
GTACAATGCAAAATTCTGACCACACTTCTGAAAATGGGCTAACAGCACTTCTTGAAAATCTCAAAACATTGTAAGCATTATCTTCCCTGCTAATAGCAAAATTTGGAACCTCTTGGTTGAAGGTGAAGAGGGATGTTTCCATTGCACTGAAGCACACTTTGATTCGGGTTTGTAGTGATGTACCCATGATTCGTTCTTAGTAACAATCCTGTTAAGCATGTCTTCTCCTTCACATGCATACCAAGAGAGATGTTGTAAGGACAGGCCCATTCGGTTCATTTTATGTTCCTGAGTCAGTTCTCTTTGCACCATGTCACACTTTCTGGAAATTCAAACAATCATGTAAGCTAAACCGGTGTTTCCCAACAGCTGGTCTACGAGGGTTTTTCTGCCAGTTCACAAGAAACGGGTGTATTTATTTTTCTTTTGAATCAAAATAGTCAAAGTAAGAGGAAATCTAGATCTAAATTTTCTTGAACACCTGTTGCGGAAGGTTAACATAAGCTTGGATCGCTAATCTCTTCACAGGAGATCTGAACTGCAGGCTAACTCACCAGGAAAAGAAAAGCTTTGTTGAACTTCCTTCTGATGCCAGTCTAGTATCGATATTCAGATCCAAATCTCTGACTCACTGTATTATGGGGAAAGACCAAGTCTCATCAACAAAGCTCAAAAATTATTAGTAACTTTTTCGACCCCTTATTTATTGCAAGGAAACCTTTTGACCTGTTTTGGCAATCAAAACAAAGCACAGGAACATAGTGGACATTAATGCTGCACTGTGCTTTGCAGAAATGACGCTGCAACCATGGCTCGAGAAGATTATCGTGAAGCAGCAACAACAGACATCACATTGACCTCAGAAAAAATTATATGAATGGTAAAGAGAATATTGGGGTATATTGATTATGGATTACACTTAATTAATCATTGCAGAATGTTAACAGATTAAATTATATTAGCTGTAAGTAGGTGACGTGGAAAAATCTGGCATATAAATATGGATTGAATGCAGTGATCATTATAATATAGAATATTATTATATAGAATATTATAAGATTAAATACTCAAATAGCCTAAAGGTTTTGTTCCACCAGTCTGTGAATGAAAAAGGTTGGGAACTACTGTGCTAGATCATGATAACACCTTATTGCAGTTGCTACACATCTATCATTACTTGCCTGCCAGCTCAAATCATCTTCTCCACCCACCTCACTTGCTTCTGTCACAGTCTAAACAGGATGACCAGGTCAGTCTTCATCAGTGACTTTTGAACTTCCTTGAGAGAATTTGTCAACCCAGTTGTGCACCACTTTACACAACAAACATTTCTCACTGTAAACATTTCTTTATGAATACTCTTTGCAGGAAGTCATTTTTCCCAAAGAAACTGCACAACAGCATGCTGTTCTTTGGTCGTACACCCATTGAGCATGGTCGCCATTTGCAATCTGAGCTGGACATGTGCATGCGATACGTAGCATCTGCTACGTTGAATTACAAGTAAGCTGGATTGTGCTGCCACCTAATGACACCATTAGAAACCAATAACTACTGTTGTCAGCTATCCCTTAACTGTTAGCAGGGTGCGCACGCGTGCTTGAAAACCTGGAAAGTCCTGGAAAATCATGATTACGTTTTCAAGGCCTGGAATATCCTGGAAAAACGGTGTTTTTTTAATGCTGTCTTGAAAAGCCTTGAAATTTGAAATTAATGCTTAAAAAAAATGCCCTTTTAGGAAATCGTGTTACTGTTACCCCTTCATTTTTTAAAGTTCCTCTCCTCTGTTCTCAAAGAAACCGCCGGCAACAGTCCAGTGCAATAAAATTGGATGATTACTAGTAGGTCTGTTAGGAAGGGGAGCTTGATTTATATTCTTTGGCTTGATGTCCTTCGGACAACTCTGAGAACGGAAGGGGAAAGAAGAGGCATTTAGCATTTGCAGGGGGGGTCGCATATGTGTACCAAGTCAGCCGGCATCCACCAGTGAGGCAGTGAGGAGTATGCCTGAACAACACATTCATCTTGTTTTTATGTGCATGCTACCTCCCTCCCCTAAGAGACTTCGGCTACTTATGATAAAAAAATAAGAAAACTATCTTTGCGAATTTTTCACGAAAGTGGCTGAAATTTTTACATTCACTATAGTTGGATTACAGAAGCTCACTGCCAAAATTCCAATTGAATCAGTTTAAAACTTAAAAAGTTAGCATTGGTAATTTTTATTATGGACAAGTATGTGTGCCTCTGGATAGAGTGAGCCTCCAGCAGAAAGGGTGTTACCATAGCAACGGTTGATTGACAGCTGGGAGCGCTGATCTGAAGCCCTTGGTTGAGAAGAAAGCAAACTCCTGTTTATCACTTCCTCAAAAGGGCTTGGAGAAAATTTTCAGAAATCCATTTTTCCGAATTTTGAAAATAACATAGTAAAATTTTTACAGTGGTTAAGATACATCGCAATAAAGTTGTAGTGCAAATTTCGCCAAATTCCGTTAGGAACTTTAGCAGATGCAAAAAAAAAAAAAAAAATCTGTTGCATAATCGGATTGAAAAAAGAAACAGTAATTATAAATTACGGGAAAAGCAAGTGCATTATTTTTTTTTTTTTAGATGCCATGGTTTATTTAAACAGTGATCCTTAAATTTTTTTTCTGTGATGATATGGACTCTATTTGAATTACAAACATACGTTTTTATTCAGACGTCGGAGTTACTGTTTTAGTAAAAAAAATCATCTATAATTAAAAAGTTTTCAATGGATTTAAGCGATATTCAGCAGATAAACAGTATTTTAGTTAATTGCAACATCATGACGTGAATTTGGTAATTTTGTCGAAAATTGGGGAGCATTTTTTTTTTTTTTACATTTTCTATTATAGTTAGGGTGAAGGAGGAATGGTGTAACTTACAGTTCAGTGAGCTGCAGGTGGTGATTTATGGCGATGTGCCAAATGAAAAGAAGCCGTTCCATCAGGACATTCCAAAGGTTGTGTGTGTGCGCGTGGACGTGTCCTCCTGCTGTTTGATCTTAATCGGAATGTTTTGGTGCACACGGGGGGTGGGGGGGGGGGGGGATATCCGTTTCAGCTTTACAGCTTTCACGGTTAACGGCTCTTTTTTTTTTTTTTTTCTTGGTAATAAATAAAAATCATAGTTGCTGCATTCACCATTGATCCATATTTGCATTTCTTGAATATAAACAGCAGACAATCAGAAACATGGTGTTGGGCGGGTCTTTTGATGTTATTTTGCATATGCTGAATTCAGTTCTGTGGGAATAAGGAATGAATTATACTGTGATGAAGACAATCAGACATACGGACATCTGATTCCATAAAAAAAAAATCAACAGTTTTTTTATTATACACTACAGGTAAAAAAGCAAAAACATGTTTTTAAACATTATAAAGGAAAACGGATTTTTGAAACGCATGACTTGATGATCTTAATTTCTGAAAGTTTCTTTTTTCCGCATCCTTTTTTTCAATTACAATACATTGTAACAGGATACTGTGTGTTGTATCACTTAGTGATATGGCAGATTTTCTGTTGCCGATATCCGCGATCGTAAGCTGTAGGTGCATTGCGATTGTTGATGATGACAAGATAAATACTGGAGTGATATAAAATGTTGCATAAACTAAAAAAAATAAAAAAATAAAAATTGCCCCCCCCCCCTGAAATTTTATGCGGTCGTCATAGCTGATCAACCATTTCATTCCATGAACATCATCAGCACATTTGAACATTGGGGGTATCTGAAGGAATCCAGCCGTGCTTAAGTGCCTAGCGCAACGAAAACATGCTAATTTTGGACAGTTCTATTCCCTTCCCCTCTACCATCCCTAATAATTGAGAGTGCATACTGGAGTTTCAAATATTCTATTTATGAGCTAGTTTTTGCGCTGTTCGTTATGTTTTTATTTTCGAAATTACTAACCCTTTCGAACTATGGTTGCAGAAACGTTTATGCTTTGGGTTTGTCTGTACGATAATTCGCATGAAATCGGTTGGATTTCGGCGAAATTTTAGTTTGCTGTTGGGTACAACCTGGAAACCTACCCTGTTGAAAAAGTTCTAAATTAAATTTAAAGGCCAAGACATAAGAGCAGTATTCATTCTCCAAGCTTAATAATGTTAACTCACATAAAATCTGTTTGATTGCAACAAAGTTTTGGTATGTTATCAGGGAGGAGAAACCTACCCTTGTAGAAAATGGTCCAACTTGAATTCAAAGGTCAGGGCATAAGAACAGAATTCGTTCTTTACGATCTTGTGCATGATAAACTTGATCATTTGCATAAAGCACATTCATCCATTTTCATCTTTCATCATTTTTATTACTTAAAACTGAAATTACTTTTAAAAAATAATTTGAACATGGCACTGTAAAGCGTGATAATCATCCTGGAATTTTTAGTATATGTCCTGGAAAAGGCCTGGAAAGTCCTTGAATTTTTTTCCCCCAAAAGTGTACGAACCCTGTGTTAGTGACTTATACTGACTACCCCTCATATTTACATTACTTCACAGAAACATGAATTACTTTTTATGTATTTCAGTATCTGGAAAATGTTACGTAAAAATGCTTTTACAATACCTAGTGGCAAACGGCACATCACAGAAAAATTGAAAGTTCATCTGTCATCAAAATCTTGGTTATTGCTGCCTAATTAATGCTGAATGAGAATCTTTTGAATGCAACTTATAGGTACAGATATATCATGTCCACGGATGGGCAAACAGACAAGCAAAGTTTTGAGCTTTTTACTGTCGCAAGATGTGATAAAAGAAAATAGCCTTTTGTAGTTCCTCCAAATATGAAAAAGAAAATATCCACATACGAAGGGATGCTAAAAGTTCTCGGCCTAACCCACTTCCTGGAATTATAGCATTATTTTGTCGCTGCAGCTCAAAAGAATGTTCTTTTGTATTGTAAAATGCCAATTTTCAGACTAGTAGCTCTTTTTTTTTCTTTCTTTCTTTTTGCAGATGTTTGATGTCCTGAACTGAATCATGTCAATGCAAAGTGTTGAATTTTCAAACGTGGAACTGCGGGCTGTCATGAAATTTCTGTTCCTGCAGAAGAAAACTGCAAAGGAAATCTGACCAAAGATGCAACAAGATCTGGGGGGCCTTTAACAGTGACAACACCCAAAATTGCTGATCATAGTTCATGACTTGATTTTGTCAGATCGGCGAATCTTGGCTAAAACAATAGCTGAGACGCGGGAGATATCCAGGAAACATGTTGTGTTCATAATTACCGCGAAAGCATTGAAATCTTCCTTACTTCTAACACCTGCAATACAGATGCACCTTTTAATATGCCTATCATTTGAAAAGCTATTTTGAAATCTGGCAACACTGATGCAAATACCATGCGTTTCATTCCATGGCTGATGAAGGTAGAAGTCGCTACCGAAACGTCGTCTCGACATTTGTAATTTTACGTAACTGAAGCGTGATATGCCGTCATCAAAAATTCTAATGTTTTGTGTGTTATGTGTCTCAGTGCCAATTATTCTCACTAGAGTTCATAATTCATGAGCACTTGGATGTGCAGAAGATGTCAGCGAAGTGGGTGCCCAAATGTTTGAACGCCGATGAGAAACGAAATTGAGTGGACACTTCCAATCAGTTTTGCAGCATTTTGAGCAGTCTGGTGGCAATTTTTTTGCAGCGATTTGTCACCGTTGATGAAATGTTATTACATCACTGTGATCCAGAGAAGAAACAACAGTTCCTGCAGTGGCGGCACTCGGGTTCTCCACAGCCAAAGAAATTCAAGACTCAAAGGTCTAGAGGAAAGGTCATGACAACGTTTTTTGGGGATGTGGAAGGTGTTTTACTGACTGACTATCTCTCGAAGGGCCAAACAGTAAATGTTGAATACTATTCCAACTTGCTGTACCAATTAAAGGAGGCATTGAAGGAGAAAGAAAGGTGTTTTCTTTTTGCAGGACAATGCACCTGCTCCAGGGGCTGGCTAGACAATGTATGTTTTGAGGCATCTGGGGTTTAAATGCATAGACCATCTCCCTACTCACCAGATCTTGCTCCATCAGACTATTTCTTGTTCCCAAACCTTAAAGCAAGTTTGAAAGGGAAGCATTTTTCGTAGTGAGAAGGATTGGCAGTGAAACACGTAATATAAAAAAAATTAGAATTCTTAATATCATCATATCACGCATAAGTTCATTCCATGGCTGATGAAGGTAGAAGTCACTACCGAAATGTCCCACCACTCATAATTTTTTAACGTAACTTATGCGTGATATGTTGATATTAAGAATTCTTCTAAGCATTTTTCGAATGATTCGCAGGTGATATCAGCAGCAAAACAGTATTTGAGTGATCAGACTCCAGAATTTTTTTTTTGGAAGGGTTAAAGAAACTCCAGAAATGCTATGCCAAGTGTGTTGAACTTCGGGGTGAATATGTGGAATAGTCTAAGTTTCATGGCTCTAGCCCATTCCCTTTTTGGTGAGGCCGAGAACTTATCAGCATCCCCTCGTATCGATGGAAATGCTTTTGAATTTCTATTTGGCAAATTCTTTTTCTGGAGCAGCAGAAAAGAGGTGGAAACTAAGAAAAGTATTTTTGTTTCAGTCAGCTTCAGGTGGCATATATGTTTTGAAGGTATGTTTATGTTGTTTGTTTTTCTTGGAAGTATGTTTATTTTGCTGACAGAGAAGGATTTTGTAAAATGGGAGGGGGAGGGAGATGATGTGTCATACTCTCAACCACTTGCATTTTTTGCATGTGATCAGTGCTGCTGGTGTGTAATGTTATTTCTTTTGTATCACCATTACTTGGGATTTTGGAGCAGCAGAAAAAAGTTTGAAGAGCACTGATGACTTGATTCCATCTCGCAATGCCCAAAATAAAGTTTGTAGTCTGCAGCCAATGTTTGAGTAAGAGATAGAACTGTTTTCTATTTATGACAAGTATCTGGCTTCAAGAGGTAGTTACTGCATGAAGTGAACTTTTCAAGTCCAACAGCACAATGAGAGTTTTCTTGTAAATAGTACATTCTCTCTTGAGTGAGTTAAAGTGTTAATGAACTTGAGTGAGAAGACATTACTACATGTAACGGCAGTGTCTGTACAAACGTCATAGCAGACATTATTTTGTTATTCCTTTAACTGAATAATAGATGCCCAGAACTGTTCATTCAGACTGAATCATTTGTTTATGAGATTTTAGTTGTTCTAATACATATACATAGACATATTATGTTTTGTAGTGTTTGATTACACTTATTTATATTAGTTTCATTTGGGAGTTTTAATCAAGTGACTGTATGTGATATACAATGACAACAAATTTAAGAAGGCCTAAGTATAAGTAATATCAGCCAGTGACATAAAAAACACGAACAAAAAGCTGTCACTTTTCCATGACTAAAAAGTGAAATTTGAGAAGCCATATATTGTAGTGAGCTGTTTAAAAAATGTTTGAAATTAATTGATTAAACCTGAACACATTCAATATTGTCAGTAAGATCAGGTGTAGAAGATTTTAGGAAGGGAGTGTCTGACCCCCAGATCTTAAACAATGCTTATAAGTAGAAAGCTAGGGGGTTTGGGCTAGAGTGCCCGACAGGAAAGTGACACGGAAGCGAGGTAGAAAGAGGGAAAGAGGGAGGGAACACCTTTATTTATAACCGGGTGGGGACAGCACCCGTGGTTTGATGGCTTAACATGCCCATCTGATGCATGGCAGATATTTAGTGGTTCAAGCGTTCGTACCTGCCTGGGATCGGACCTGAGACCACTCCATAGTGGTGATGAACGTTGACCACTAGACCATCTGTGACCCTGTATTGTCAGTAAGAAATGAGTTACTGATTACAACTGTTTTATTTGGTATGATTGTAAATGTGGCTATACACTAATGAGCCATTGCATTATGACCATCCCCAGCTTAGAGGAATGAGCTCGCCTGGAGACTGAACGGTGGCACAGGTGAAATTCTCACAGCAGTATATATACAACTCGAGGATCGACTTTCGGTTAGTAGAGTATTCAGAGTCAGAATGGGAAAAGCTGCCGATTTATCGCAGTTTGATAAAGGACAAATTGTGATTGCACTGTGCCTCGGAACTACGATCTCGGAAACGGCGTGGCTTGTGGGTTGTTCACGTGCCGCTGTAGTGAGTACGTATCTTTTGATACGTAATACAGGGTCATGGCTAAACGACGAACCGTTGTCCAACCATGCGCATTGTTCACAGTGACCGCAGGGCCACGGTGTGGCAAATCACCCACAGCTACAACAGTGGTGATCAGGGCAATGTGTCACAGCACACATTTCATTGCAGCCTTCTGCACATGGGCCTGCGTAGCTAAAGACCCAGCCAGGTCCCCATGCTCACTGCACGTTGTCACCAACAATGCATGAAATGCTCCCAAGATCATCGAGATTGGACCGTGGATGATTGGAAGAAAGTCGCCTGGTCTGATGAATCAAGATTGCTGGTGCATCACGTAGATGGCTGATCGTGGATACGCCGATTACCAATGTTGGGCGGAAACAGGCCGGCAACAACTGTGTTATGCTGTGGGCGATGTTTACTTGGGACACTTTAGGCCCCATTATCCCAATCTGTGACAGCTGTCAGGTATCTGAACATCATTGCGGATCTAGTTCACCCATTAATGGCAACTGTGTTCCCTGCTGGTGATGGCCATTACCAACAGGATAATGTGCCATGCCACACTGCCAAAATCGTCAGGGAGTAGTTCAAGGAACATGCTGGTGACCTTCTGTTAATGCTCTGGCCTCCAAATTCACCTGACATGAACCCAATCGAACATTTATAGTTTGACTTGGAAAAGTGGGTTCGCGCTAAATCACCACCACCCCAAAATATACGGGAACTGGAGGACCTGCTGTTGGCATTATGGTACCAGATACCTCGGGATACCTATCGCCACCTCATCGAATCGTTACCTCGCCGAGTGGCCGCTGTTTTGCGGGCTAAAGGCGGTCCTACAGCTTTTTAGGTAGGTGGTCATAATGTAATGGCTCATCATTGTATATAATTTACTGTTCTGATTTTGACAGACTCTTTTCATCTACTTTTGTTGTCATTTTTAGTTACATGAAAGAAATAAAAAGTCAAAAGAAGCTGAGAGTCTATCTGGATTTCCAGGTGCACATGTAAGGAAAACTGGCTTTTATTTTTGAATGATTTTTACCTCATTCTGAGTGCTGCATTTATAATTTCGATTGTAGCTGTATTTATGTATGTGAAAAACAAAAGTGTTTGCCAATTTAGTTAATAGATGTGCTTTGAAAATGGTATTGCTTTTGCATTATTTGCCTGTGATAAATGAGCTACGTTGTTTTTGTAATGTGTAATAAAGCATGTATGTCAACATGTAAGAAAACTGGTTTTATTCATCTCCTGGGAAGCCTTTTTTCTCCTTATTTCCTGTCAGGCTCCTAGAAAAGTCTAAATTTAAGAATGACACCTGAAAATTATTATATGTTGGACTTCTTAATGTCTTCCATTGTTCATGTAGCAGTGGGAAATCAACTTTACTTTACTTTTTTTTTCCAAAATCTGTGATTTTTCTTTCAGAAGTTATTTTGCATTCACCTTTCCCAGCTGTCGTATACCGTGTTCTCTCCTGATGGGTGAGCAACAGGCATTTTTGGATAAACATAAACTTTGTCACGTACCTCAGAATTGCCTCCCCATAGTCATTATGGAAACTGCTGGCTCATCATGTAGTGTGACAAACCGAATATACTATGGAAATTGAAAATATCAGCGAAATAACATTATTCAACATCTGTGTAAAGTTTGTTTTCAATTATTAAATATTGATCATGGGAACTTTGAATGCTTAATGCGTGGTTATGAATGATGTACATGTTCGATGAATACCTAGTGTTCATACGCCAATATTTCTGTTTTGTCACATTATTATAGTTCTTAAACTAGGCCTTTGTAGGCGGTAACTCTGTGAATATACCAATATGAATGGTTACTGCAGGGTAAGAAAGGTACGAGGCATTTCTTGATACCTATTGAAGTGTAAATAGTGACAGTTCATGTTGATATATTCGCAGAGTTTTCACCTACCAAGGCCTAATTTAAGAATTACAATAATGTGACGAAACAAGTATTAGCGTATGAAAACTAGGTATTCATCAAATGAATATATATATATCATCATCAACCATTATCAATCCACTGCTGGACGAAGGTCTCCCCAAGTGTCCTCCACAACGGTCTGTCTTGTGCCAGTCTCCTCCATGTCACTCCCACATACTTTCAAATTTCATCCACCCATCTTCCATGTGGTCTTCTTCTGGGTCTTTTCCTGTCCCTTGGAATCCAATCTAAAATTTCAGCTGTCCATCGATGTCTGTCCTTCTGGCAGTATGTCCAGCCCATTGCCATTTCAGGGATTTAACTCTGATCATGATGTCTTCCACTCTTGTCATTTTTCGGATCCACGAGTTCCTCTTCTTATCTCTCCTGATTACACCAAGCATGCACCTCTCCATGCTACTTTGAGTTGTCTGCAGCCTTTGTATGTCTCTTTTAGTTAAGGTCCACGTCTCTGCACCATACGTAAGCACTGGAAGGATGCATTGATCAAACACTGTTCTTTTAAGACATAATGGCATATTGCTCTTGAAAATTATGCTGTTTCTTCCAAAAGCTCTCCAGTCAAGTTTTGTACGCCAATTAATTTCTTCATCAATGTGACCCTCACTTGATATCTGCTGTCCAAGATAAACGTACGTGTCTGTTATCTCCAGCTTTTCTCCATCAATCAACAAATCTTCATTTCTTGTAAAAGCATTCAACACCACTTTTGTCTTCATAAAGTTCATTTTTAATCCCACTTCTTTACTCTTGTCAGCAAGTTCCTGGATCATACTCTGCAGCTCTGATGAGGTAGTTGCAAAAATGACTACATCATCAGCAAAACGAAGGTGGGTTAGATAATCTCCATTAATCTTTATCCCTTTGTTTTCCCAGTTCAGTGATTGAAAGACATTTTCCAATGTGGCATTAAAGAGCTTCGGAGATATGGTGTCACCTTGTCTCACTCCTTTTCCAATTTTTATGTGTGTTGTATTTTCAAACAGCAGAATCTTTGCACTTGCATTTTCATAGATGTTATTAATAATAATGTACACATCTTCAATACCGCAGGATTTCAGAGCCATTGTAACTGCTGATGGTTTCACTGAATCAAAGGCTTTTTCATAATCGATAAAAGCCATGCACAATGGAAGTTCATATTCCCTCGCTCTTTCAATTAGTTATCTCAGTACGTGGATATGATGTATTGTGCTGTAGCCACTCCTGAATCCAGCTTGTTCTCTTGGTTGAGCCATATCCAGTGTCACCTTCAAGCGGTGTGAAAGAACTTTAGTGAAGATTTTATAAACCACTGATAGGAGGTTGATCGGTCTGTAGTTCCTGAGATCCTCAATGTCACCTTTTTTATGTAGCAGGATCATTGTAGCGTTGTTCCAATCCTCAGGAATCTTCCCTTCATTAAGGCATCGAGTGAAAATTTGGGCGAGTACTGTTTCGATTTCTCCACTTGCTTCTTGTATGATGTCTACAGCAATTCCATCTTCGCCTGGAGCTTTCCCCCGCTTCATGTTCTTGATTGCATGTGCAACTTCTGTTGGGAGGACTGGAAGAACTCTGGTACTGGTACCTTTCATGATGTCTGGAGTACATGTATCATCCCTTTCATATAATTTGGAGTAGAAATCTTTCACTCTTGTCAAAATTTCACCTCTATTTCTTGTTACAGAACCATCTTCTTTTCTCAGTGCCATAATCTGTTTTCTTCCCTTACTGAGATGTCCCTTTGCTATCTTTAGGCTTTGGTTGTTTTCAATTGCTTTCCTTACTAGTTCACAGTTGAATTTCCTTACGTCTTCAGTGATACTTTTTCGTACTGTCTTGCATAGCTCTTCTATATATTCCACTTTGGAAGTCACATCTTCTTTAGTTGTCCTCATCTCTCTTCTTTTTTGCATCAACATTTTGGTTTTTCCTGATAATTTGTTCACATGCAACTTGTTCTTAGACCCAGCTGATTTTGTTGCTGTTTCCATAAGAGCTTTGGTTACTTTTCTGTTAACTTCAGAAATATCCACTTCTTCCGACGTTAGGCTTTCTAAAGCAGAGAACCTGTTCTTCAGTTCCAACTTGAAGGTATTATGGTGTTTTTTAAGGTTGGTTATGTCAGTACATTTTGTTTGTCTTATGAGCTTGCCATGTTCGAGTTTAGTGTTGAGGTGCATCTTACATCTCACCAATCTATGGTCACTACCTGTGTTGAACTTGTGTAGCACACTGCAGTCTTCTATGACGAATTTTTTGTTACACATAATAAAATCAATTTCACTTGTCATCCCATTTGGATGTCTCCATGTCCATTTCCTGTGCGGCTTTTTATTGAAAAAGGAGTTTAAGATGAAAAAGCCTTCTGCTTCTGCAAACTCTATGAGAGTATTTCCATGCTGGTTTCTGTTGCCGTGACCGAATTTACCTACTGAAGTTTCATTCTGTTGCTGTTGCCCTATTTTTGCATTGAAATCTCCCATAATTATCTTTAAGTGCTGCTTACCTTTATTATTTAGATGACGAATTTCCTCATAAAGTTCTTCAATTTCTTCTTCAGGATGACTTGTGGTGGGTGCATAAGTTTGAATAATCTGAGCCTTGTATCTTCTCGAGAGTTGGATAACGAGTCGTGTAGCTCTGTCAGAGGAACTTTCAACTTCTACAACTTTATCCTTCAGTTTCTTGTTTATTATAAATCCAACACCACTAGTTCTGCCAGTATCTGTCCCACGATAGTAGAAGAGATGTCCACTTTTCAGTTCAATGAGATCTTCTCCTTTTCTCCTTACCTCACTTAGCCTGACGATGTCCCATTTGATCCTTTGTAGTTCCTCTTCCAATTCAAGAAGCCTTGAATCAGAAGATAGGGAGCGTCCATTATACGTAGCTAAGGTCAGCATCAGATGGCAGCCTAGTCCGGTCCTCCAGGGATTCTTAGCACCCTCTGCCTTCATATCGCACTGGCCGCTGCCTTGGCCAGCTACATTCCAGCTGCCGGAGACTGAGGGGCCAAGATTTAAGTTGTGGAGTCATTTTGGAGGGGTTTGGCCATAACTCACCACGCTGGCCAAGCAGGTTGGTGAGTGTGGGATAGCATTTCCTCTAATCCCGATGGTATAGTTATACCGCTATTGGCGGTCGTCAGAGCCCCTTTAGTGGGATGGGGATGTACCACGAGAAGGTGGGGTTGACATTTGTCAAGGAGAGGGTGTGATGTTACGCATCACCTGACCTTACATCCCAGATATATGTATATATATAATTTGTTTTTAAGTTTCTAAAATTTGCTGCACATTTTTGGGATTGTGTATTGAATGTTTTAATAAACATCATAATATTTATTCAATGTTTTTCAATGTCTTCCTGCTGTCTCCTGGCTGAAAATATTTGGATCTGTCAGAAATTATTGTTCTAGCAGAGATGAGAATGTTCTCCACGATTTTCGGATTTTCGAATTTTTCTGGCCATGAATGTGTGTATGTTTTTCAATTTTCTTTCTGTTTATATTCTTATGTTTTATATTTCTCCTATCAAGTACCTCATTTTTAATATTTTTGGTAATAGTGAAAAAGAGCAACTTTTTATTTTTTAAGAATTTTTTCTAATGAAATGCATATTTCCCTATTTCTAACATTTTGACAGCCTCTTCTTCAAAACGAATCAGTTGAGCCTTCCCCTTTAAAAAAAAATTAAATTTCAAAATTGGTACTTAATCTGTCCATGATTGAATCAAAGCCATTTCCGTTACCTGCAGAGTGAACAATGCAGTACTGATTTTTTATATTTAATTTGGCTTAAATTGAATGTTTTTTCATTTCTTAGTCACATTTTGCATTATCATGGGGAAGAGCAAGCATCTTTCCTTTTGTTTAAAGCAATATTAAAGTGCAAAAATGCTACTGCATGCTTACTGTGCATAGAAAATAACTTTACAGGGAACAAAAGACCAACAGAGTTGAAGTTCCGATTGTGAATTTTTTTTTATTTTAACTAAAGGGAAAATGCTTGTTCTTTTTTTTTTTCTTGTTGATATAGTAAAAAACAATGGTGGAAAGTTTGCACCAATTACGCTGAACTGGCGCTAATTTCATTGTCTTGCGCCAAACTGCTACAAATTACGAAAAAATTTTATATTTGCGCCCAACTGCACTGAAATGGCAATCCACAGCAAAAACTGGTGAGCGAAAAGAAATGCCGTAAAAAAAAAAAAGGCGAATCAAATGCCGCCTTTTAATGTCTACACGTAATTTTGTTAAACGTATAACGACGCTTAATCAACACGTACTGCCAATCCCAACATTTCGGAATGTTTTCACCTTCCTTCTAATTCGATGTTTTTTGGGCATAAGTGAGGAATATGTTTTGCGATGTAGGTCGGTCTTATGGAGGAGGAGTTTTGTTGTAATCATGTGGTATGTAGGAGAAACGATGCTGTACGTTATGAAATCCTGATGAAGATTGTTTACAGGTGGTCTTTCAAAGTGTTGTGCAATTGAGATGTTTAATGTCATTTCCTGCTCTTTGGGGTTGCGCAGTTATTTTGTTCCGAGTGAGGTGCGCAATTACGTAAATACGGCGTAAGGTCAGTTGGTAGCTATTTTGTTGACGCGGAGGACGACTGAAAACGGTTCTCCCGTGGCAGGATTCGATGGTTCAGTTTCTAAAGGATTCATAGGAATTCAGAGATGCCAACTTTTACGGATATTTACTCTATCTTATGGTTTTTACGGAAGTCACTCAAAAAATTACGGAAAAGCCATGCAAGTTCCCTGCATGCCATTTTCTATTTTTTACCATCTTTTGGTCGAAAAATGCACTTTACAGATGGTCCCTATACGCCTTTGATGCTCTAACTTCCTCCACCAACGGAAGCAGAGTTTTGTCACGTGATTCCCCGTACAGCCATTTGAGAGTGCTGTGTGCAAAAGCCAAGAAGGAGCTCAGCAGCGCCTTTTGCGAACTCTTTACATTGATTACATGTGGCTTTGTGCTCGTGAAAATTTCGGTGCAAACGCTTTAACCCTTTCCACTCAACATTACGAAATCGCCGAATAGCTCACCACCTGCCACGCCGATGATGCATCTATAGCTTGCATGTTGGCGCTCACGAGACATTTCTTTTTCGTCGAATAGGTCGGGTGTCACTCGCCCCTCTGATGACGTCCCTATAGCTCGCATGTCGGGGCTTGTGAGACATTTCTTTTTCACCGAAAAAGAAACGCCGTCGGTGTCACCTGCCATGCCGATGACACCTCTATGGTTCGTGAGGAATTTTGTTTTTGCCGAATAGCTCGCGTGTCAAGTGTTATCTGCCACGCCTATGATGCCTCTATAGCTCGCATGTCGGTGCTCGCCAGGAATTTCTTTTTTGCCAAATAGCTTGCGTGTCGGGTGTCGTCTGCCATGCCTATGACGCCTCTATAGCTCGTATGTCGGGGCTTGGGAGATATTTCTTTTTCGCCAAATATCTCTGGTGTCACCCTCCATGCCGATGACGCCTTTAGCTCACATGTCGGTGCTTGCAAGACATTTCTTTTTCGCCAAATAGGTCAGGTGCCAACCGCCACGCCAATGATGCCTCTATAGGTCGTGTGTCGGGGCTTGCGAGACATTTCTTTTTCGGCGAATATCACGCGTGTCGGGTGTCACCCTCCATGCCGATGACGCCTCTATAGCTCACATGTCGACGCTCGCGATACATTTCTTTTCTGCCGAATAGGTCGGGTGTCACCCGCCACGCTGATGATCGCTATATGTCGGGGTTGGCGAGCCAAAGCTGAGCTTTCACTACTAAGTTGTGGCATCTACTGCAGAAAAAACAACGAGTGGTGAGTGAGTATGGGTGAAAAGTTATTCGAGTGGAAACGGTTAATTTTGATTAAAACAAAATAAAACGTTGCAGTGAAGCAGCTATGACAACAAAAAGAACTAAGCAGATAAAACTTATCGTCAAGTGTATTGCGATATATATAGTAAAGAATGGCCTTTTTATGAAGCTTCTAAAATTTTGCCGAATCACGTTTTATAAGCCATATGGCTGCGATTTTAGCCTAACACATGGTGGCCGCCATGATTGTAGGCGTCGTGCAGAAAGTAAGAAGCACAAAGATCATGTCAAGAGACTAAATGGAGATGTGTGTAAAATTAATGGAACCAAAAAACTTCTGACAGCGTATAAAGAATCCTGGAAAAAATATCGAGAGCAGATTAGTGCTGGAAAAATGCAGCAAAATAAGCGAAAAAGAGAAGAAGAAATTGAATGTCCACAAGGTGATTTGAAACGGGAAGTAGCTGAACTTTTGCAGCAGTTGGATTCCTCTCATAAAATATTAAACAATGCTGAGATGAACATTGAATGTGGCATAAAAAAAAGAGACATGAGTGCAATAGAAAGTGGACAGGTACTACTAAAAGAAGCAAAATAAAACATTGCTAACTGTCTTAAAAAATTAGAAAAAAAATAAAAGTGAGCAATTAAATATCAAGAAAAGCAGCAAGAAATTAAAAAATTAAACATTTTTTTGTAAAATAAATGATTCATAATAGAATCTTGCTATGGTTACAAATTTTTCGATCTATTTGAAAACAAATCTTTGCATATGTGTGTGTGTATTTCAATGCAAGATGTTTTAAATTTAAGTAGGGCGCATCTAGTTCCAAAACATTTTTTGCTTAAGAGTTTGTTCTATCTACTAATATTTTACCTGCTCCGAAAAAATGTTTTTTTACACCAAAAATGTATTTTATCTGCTCCAAAAATGTATTTCACCTGCTCCAAAAATTATTTTGTAACTTTCCATCACTGAAGAAGTGACTTAGCTATGAAAAACCATGCATTTCAGGAGAAATTAAACTTTAAAAAGTTCTAATGTCATCGACTCCTGGAAAATAGGGTTCGAACTTCTAGAAAATTCCTTAAATGGATTTCTAAAAATCAGTACAAACTTTGTATTATATGCATAGCTCTAGTCTTCCATGCAGCTAAATGGCAGTTCATGAGCATTTCAGTTAACTCTCCTTTAAAAGTTTACTTAAATATAAATTTTTTGTAGTAAAACTGTTTAATATTAAATAGTTGTAAAACTTTTAAATGTGATCCTCTGTTCCTTTTATTGAAAGCACATTTTTCAGTGTATATTGCACTTAATTTGGTTCACTCGTCATTGTGTTACGGGGTAGCTGGACTAATTAAATCTTGGTACCATTACGACAATGGCCCTGTCAATGATCTGAGCAGGGAAACAAATGACTGGATTAGAACATCAACCCACAGCCAACTCCAAAACATACAGAAAGGATGCTGTGTGCATGCACGTTTATTTACAGAGTTAATAGGCTATTGACGTGCTTATTTACACATAGGATCTCAAAATTATAGGCCTTAGAGCTTTTCTGGCCAAGGAATGGAAAGAAAAGACAGTTTACCTTTAAGGTTCCTGGGAAAAACCATAATCCATAATGGTATGGAACACACTGTTTGACACTATCATTGCACTGAACAATGGTAAAAATAACCACCAAATTCTGTTTTCCGGAAGAACTCACCCTTGTCCACCTATCTTCAAAGGATGCGCGCGCGCACACGGACACACGCACACACGGAGCGTTTGTGGGCAGACAGAAGGTCTCCCAGCTGAAAGTTCATTCGGTGGTTGCCACACACTGCATTTTCTCTCACCCGTCTGAAGAAAAGGTCCGCACACTTTGATGGATGCAAGCATTCTCCTAGTGTACAGTTGTTCAGAGTTCAATGCACTTTGACTCATAAATTATTTTGCTGGTGCCATTCTTGCTCTCACTCTGAGGTGCAACAGACAGATTATTGTCATTTTTACGCATTCTCCCTTTATTTTGAAGTGGCAGCCTTTTTCTCTTGCATGAACATAACAGTAATGTTTTGCTCTCTTGCTGGGCCACCCAATGGAAAAGTATGTGTCTCCTCCATCTGACTGCCAGAGAAAGTATTTGGACTTAATTTTTGCAGCGAAAAATCTGGAACAGTTGTTTTCGCATTAATGTACATGCACTTATGGTAGGATATACCTATTATAAGTGTTAGTACAATAATGTGCAAACATTGTAGGTTTATCTAATAGCTGAAAAATGAATGATAAAAACTTTTGAGCAAGCATCCTCATAAGTGCACACAGCTTTGAGGGTAAGTTCTGTTATAAGTTATTAGATAAGATGATCACTGGAGAAGGACCAATAGTATTTTATGTTGGCACCAAGAAATCTACCTATTTTGAGCAAATATGTTTATCGACAGATTGAGTATAACTGATATTTGGCACTGCATTAAGATGTATTGTGTGTAATATGTGTTGTGTTTAAGATGTATTGTGTGTAATGAGTGAATAATTTGGTAGTGTATTGTATAACTTTTTTTAAAATAAAATTGCTTTTTTGCAAGTTTATGCATGTTAACAGATGGATAGGATGAATGGACAACCAACCAGACAGACAGAAAGAAAGAAAAATCTGTTAAAAGTTATTTATTAATATTTATTGTGTCCTTTTAATTTAACATTTAGATCTGTTTTTTTTTCTTTACAGGTCAAAAATCTAGATCATGCAAATAGAATGATGAATGGACAGAGGGTGTTAAATAATGCAAAAAATACCAAAAAAGAGTATAAAATGCATCACAACAAAAATCGAAAAGAAAAATTAAGAAAAGTCCATGCTTACTTAGATCAGTAGTTCTTTGTGAGCACATTTATAATATGATTGTATTTTGTAAATAAAATATTCATTTTTATGAGAGATTTTTTTATTTCATAATAGGAAAAAATTCATGTGTTCAAAGTATCAAGTCAGTCAGTTTCTTGAAGTTGTGCAAGTCATCTGGATCAAGCAAGGAGGATTAGGAAGAGTACAATAACAAAGGGTAGAGACTAGGGGTTTATCCGGGAATTTAGAATTGATTGGGGTGCTCAATTTTTGGGGGGAGGTGTATTATATGAAGGCAAGTTTTTTTGTTTTTTTTATGGTTGAAATATTCAGGCTTTTTACATTATTAAAAATGGAGAACTGTAGTATTTTTTATAGTTAATGTTTAAAAAACTGGGATTCCCCCCCCCGAAACTCTATTTGGTTATTTTGTGTCCATGTGCTATCATATTTTTTTTTATCTCCCATGTCTAAATGCTTTCCTAAAGAAGGCAAAACAAGTAAGTATTAATATGAGTTGCTGAAACAGTAGATGTTGATGTTTTCACAAAACATGCATGCTGAAGAAATTCAGAAGTATATCTGCAAACTCTGTAGAAGATTAAAGTGAAGGGATACATACATATGTTTTGTGATTGCAATGGCCGACTTTAAGCACATGATCTAAACAAAAAAACAATGGAAAAAAAAACTAAACATGAAACGTTATACAGTAAAACCTCAAATGTCTGGCATCGGTGGGACTGGACGAGTGCCGGATTTATGAATCTATCCAAAAATTGTGTAATAGGTGTTACGTAAAGCACGCTTAACAGGTCACTTTAACATAAATGTATGCGTCTACGCCTTATAAATATGCAGGCATTGCGCTGCCAATCGCATTCTTCGCAATTTGCGAGAAACAAAATCGTTTTGGTCAGGCAAAAACTTGAAAAAAAGCCAACCGACAGGGCTGGGTGATGTATCGATAGATCGTGATATGCCAATGTGAAATTTAAATCAATGTTACGTTTTTTTTTGACTGACGAAACTACGATACATCGCGATGCATCATGAAGGCCGATGAAGATGTCATTACACGATCGAATCCACATACTGCCACCACCAAGCACAGATTATCATTACACGTTCGACATGCATTTCAAAAGTACACGGCGATTCGTGGCTTCATTAATCTGCATCACTACAGTGCAACCCAATGAGATGACAAATTTGAGAAACCTCCCGATGTTACACGTAGGCGGCTGTCGGCAGTTCGCATGCTGAGATCGGATGATCTCGTGGTTTTGTAACCGGTACATCGGGAGATTTCCATGGTTATTGGTGAAACATTGGATATTCTCACGGAAACAGAATATGAAAAGTGCCGGATTTTCGAGGTTTTTACTGTATACAGTTCAAATTGAAAAACAAAAAATTCATAGTTATATACCACTATGGTAGAAAATACTTTCTTTGAGGTAGATCTGAGGAATTCAAATAAATGTTAACTGCTATTGACAATAAAATATATATTATATATGCCTGTGTTACAAACCTTTAAATGGAGGGGTGTTGAGTATTTTTTATGGGAATATTAAAGAAGTTTTTTTTTATTTGGTGGTGGCGAGGGGGTGGTGTTGAATACATATGTATAAATCCCTGGTGAGGCTCAGAGTTCAGACTATGCCCTGCCCACCCATGTCATCTATCAAATCTCGCTCCCATGGAGTTACAGTACTCACATTTGTATGAAGACAATTAACCTCACAATGATACATTTGGTATTAGAAAAATGTACTCAATTTTTCTGAATTTTAATTTAAATTCTTGAAATAACAAGCTTTTAAAATTGAAAAATTTAGGGAAACATAGTATGTTGGGTGACAAACTAAACCCAAAAGTTAAAAGTAATGGTCCCTACTTAAGAAAAAGTTGAGGGGGACACATTTTCCCCATCCCCATATGATTCTATGCTGGTGCCATCTACTCTTAAAGCTCTACAATTTTGGAGGGATTTTATAGATTTACAAACCTCATCCCTTGAGATCCCTGCTGTGCTTTCATCCCTCTGTGTGGTATCTTCTTCTTCTACCTTAAAAATATCTCTGATTTCATGTTCTAACAACTCACAGAAGTATTCAGCCCATCTTTCTCTTAACTCATTAGGGTCTCGTATCATTTCTGCAGTCCTATTCTTCACACAACTTGGAACTTTATTTACCCTGTTCTTTCTACATCTTATGTACTTTCAGAATGTTTTCCTATCTTTTCAGAAAGCCAATGCATGCCTTTCCACCTCACCTTTCTTATCTTTTGCCTTAGTCTGATAAACCAGCTTTGCTGCATCATGCTTTTTACAGCAATATCAGTGCTTAGGAACTACCTTGCAATCTCCCCAAATATTGTTTCTCTTTAGCACTTCTTTAACCCCACTGTTTCACCAAGCATCACATTTAATGCTCTACCCACTGTTGCAGTATCACAAAGCTCTTCAGCAACAACACAGTCCTTAAAGCATGTCCACTGTTTTTCCACATTTACCTCACATACCTTGAACTCTTTGTGAAACCTTTTCACCTTTGTTATTTTCATCATGGGCATCTTCCTATTACTGTTTCTCCAATTGACATCAGTTTCACTCATGACACTAACGGGTAATGATCAGAGCCAACATCTGCACCACTTACCACACGAGCATCAACATCTGTTTCAGAGACTGATCATAGACAACAAAATCTATTACATTTTTCTGTCCCAGAGTATGATTCTCCCACATATAAGTGTTGATATATCAATGACCGAAAAAAAAATGTATTAGATACACACACACAACTCTTTCTACTGCCCCAGTGGTGCAGTGGTCTAAGCAATGGCTTCTGATCATTTGTCTGAGATGGGTCTGGGTTCGAATCCCAGTGAGGCATGGATGTTGTGTTTGTCTTACGGTGCTGGCTCTCTCCCTTCCCAGGAGCCAGTGGCCCTAAATTAGGGATGGATGACTGCTTATAGCTCACTGAGTTGCTCACTGTGGTTGTTAAACCTCCAAAACAAAAAAACAACCTTTTCTCAATGCAGAGTTAAATTAATCTTTCACCATTATAATTCAACGTGGGATCATTAAACTTAACGAGAACATTGTCAGAAATCTCATTCTGAACACCTACTCTCTAGCACTGAAGCCTCCTCTAAAATAACTTTCTTTTTAGCACCAAACTGGCTCAAAACAGCTTTCAGCTGAATTTTGGAAATTATCCTTTCTATTAGGAGGTTCAGAACCATAAAGAACATACACTACAATTATTGCAATTCTCTGAAGTTTCACTTTCAAATGCTCCCACATAATTCGCTCGCTTATGCAATCAAGTTATTCATCTTCTTGCTTAAGAACACACCTGCATCACAGCTTGTCCACTTATTTTATCCAACACTCCAGACCACACATTCACCATTCCATTTGCATCTTCTATACCAATTGTTTCTTTTTTTGTTTCACTTACACACAGCACATCCAATGTATAGTCATTGATTTCTTCAATCACCTCACTGCTTTTCCCTTTTATTCCCCTTGTATTCTGTACATGAATCTTATACTCACTCTGCAGAGATCTCTTTCTCATATGCCATTTATTATTTCCAGGTCAGTTCCATGGTGGACCAGCCTCCTTATGTGTGGTAGATTCACCATATCCTGCACTTGAGTCCTTCGAATTTTTTCTTTAGGTCTTGAAAATCAAAAAGTATATCAGTGTGGAGGGTCATGCCACCTAAGGGTTCTGGAACAAAACTCAGTGAGTTGAGTCTTTTTACCAATGTTACACACAATTAGCTAGTACCTCAATAATACCTATAGCAAAGCTTAATTTTGTGCCAGCTTCTTAGAACCATCTCTGGAGATAACTTGATGTAGATATAAACATTAAAAACAAATGAACATTATGCAACACCATTATACAAAGGGTTAAACAGAAAGTATGTGTGGCCACTCCATAATTATGAACTATATCAAAATGCACACCCAAAAAAGGTGTAAAATAAAATATATGCACGTCGTGAAGAAAGAGAGAGCTAATATATTTTATGTATCATTATTGTGAAATATGTCTACATTTTTGAATTCCTTTGATAGTATTTTGCTATGAAAAACAAAAACAGATGTCTAAAAAAATCTGTTGTATTCTACTATGGTGATGTATTAATATTGAACGGACTGATAAAATTAAAACAAGTGGTCTAAGCAATGGCTTCTGATCATTTGTCTGAGATGGGTCTCAAATCATTTGACTTGTTGAACCAAATTGTGCAAAATATTTCTAAATTATTTTTAAACACCCATTTTGTAGGCAGCTTAATAAAACCACACTAATTGCTTTGATAACATGTTCATTCCTGCTACACCAAAACTTTGAAATTCCTCCACTTACCTACATTTTACTACAAAATAATAACCTTTAGCAATTTAAATCAAGGCAAATTAACTGTGTTTGCACCATTCCACACTTTGAAATAGATATACCATAGGTTTGTCCTTCATGTATTAATTTAAAAAAAAAAAAAAAAAAAAAAAAAAAGGTTCATAGTATTGTTTCTGTGAGAAGCAGTACTTTTGGAAATGACCAAAATATTACCGTTCTCATAAAATCTACAGTGATAACACATTTTCATGACAATATTACTGTTATCAGGAATAAAACTGCCATTTCATAAAGTGTTTGTTGTGAGGTTAAACTGTACCTTCTAATTTATGTGGTAATTTTTGCATCCTTCTTGCATTTTGTGCTGTGAACTGAACCTTTTTATTTTATTTTTAATCATCATTAACCCTTGAACAACTCTGTGCGACTACAAGAGAACACAGTCAGTAACAGAACTGTTAATATTCATGCACTTGAGCATCTTCAGCATTTCAGTTGCCCACAATTCAATATGAAGGGCATCACTAGACTTTGAAATCAGGATGGGTGACAGTTGTAAGAGTAATATTTTTGCTGGAGCAAGTTTGAAATAGCTACTTTTTATACAAAACACTAAAACTTTTTACTACAAGATTCAAAGTAAGTCATACTACACACTCCCTGGATATGTATTCATTCATTTTGGAATTTTCTTGAAGTTTTCACACTTTTTTTTTTAATACAAAAGAAACCAAAGTCTGGGGTCTTTTATTATTATTATTTTTTTTTGTTAATCAATCCATAATCCATTAATTTTTCATAAAATTAGTGAAATCTGAAAAGTTACATACCTGTATGACAAACATGACACACTACCACCAGCACCAGTAGCACGCAATGGTTAAAAGAAACCTTATGCATACCTGCCAACTACTACGGCATGTCTATAGTGTCTATGGATTTTGTTGTCTGACTATGGAACTCACTGATGAAACTAGGGATTCTATGAATTTTCATTTTGTTTAACTTTTTTATTTTGCTATTTTTTTATAATATACACGAGATTCTTAAGCGGATTTGCGAAATTCCGCTTTTTTTTTTGTCATTATTAAGATCAATGCAAAACTGAACAGAATTGGGGGGGGGGGTCGTTTCCCATCTGGGGGAAGATATTTCATCTTTAAAAACTTTGTTAAACCGAGTTAAAAAAAAAATATATTTCGTAATCGTAATTTTTTTCTCCCAATGTTGCCTTTGTGTCTAGTATTCTTGTTAAATATAATTTTATTTCATAAATGTTTGTATTTCAACTTAAAACTGCAGGCAACAATTTGCGAAAATGGAATTTAGAAGTGGTGAAAGTTTCCAGTTTCCCCTCGTAATCTTCAGGTATAAGATTCTTCTGCGCGAATTCCGCCGCTTTCGTTATTATTTTGGTCATTTACGAGATCGATGCACAACTGAACAGAAAGGGGGGGGATGTTCATTGGAGGATGGAATTCCATCTTTACGAAACTTTCTAAAATGAAAGGTAGACAGAGTTCAGATTTTTTCCATAACCGTAATTTATTTTTCTTGCGATGTTGCCTCTGTCCAGTATTATTGTTAAATAACATTTTGCTGTATATATAATTTTTATTTCAGCTTCAAAATAGGGGGAAAATTTCCCAAACTGGAAGTCTAAAGGAGCAAAGATTTCTCCCATAATCGCACTCCCCACGATGTTCCCACTCTCCTGCATTGTTAAATGTCCCCTGTCCCATAATTTTTTTTGCATTTAAGTTTGAGA
Source organism: Macrothele yani (assembly GCA_039090855.1). Taxonomy (NCBI): domain Eukaryota; kingdom Metazoa; phylum Arthropoda; class Arachnida; order Araneae; family Macrothelidae; genus Macrothele; species Macrothele yani. Next base: position 136,503,313 of record CM077001.1, read on the forward strand.
AGGGAGCAGGAAATTCCTGAAAACAGAGGTAACAAAGTTGGAAAATTTGTAAAAATTGATGCATTTTTAAATTTTGGATTTCCTGTTTTCAAGCATTGTGAAATTTTGAACGCACTGATTGATTTTTGCTGATGGAAGTTTCGAACTTAAATCTTGCAGTGTTACATTATCGTGCCCTTGCCAGGGGAATCAACTTTGTGTTTCGCACATGTTAAGTTTGTTTCATTAGTGTCCTTGTTTGTTGTAACATTTTGTTGTGCCACACATTTCTTTTTCACAAAGAGATGGATCGTTTTGTAAGAAAGCGTTTATGTGTGCCGCACAATAATACTAGTTACTACTGACAAGGTTCTTGCCAATGTTGGCAAGTATGCTTATGTCTAGGAGAAGGGTCTGAAAGAAAATGTTACCATGGATTAGGGTTGAGGGAAAAATGAGGATAGGTAGACACAATATCTTCCTCCTCCTCAACTTTCTTCCTTCAAGCCAGCAACCTTGTCATGAACTCATCTCCACAGCAGTTACTAGCCATGTCCTGCTTACTCAGTGCCCCGGCTTAAGAGTGCTCATATAGCTTTAGAACCCCACCTTCTGAGTTGGAATCCCCTACTTAGTAGCACAAACAGTGAAGCAATTAGTAATGGCCTCCCTCGATGAATTCTACCCACCCTTATCATTTGCCCCTGGCCAAACCAACACACACACAAAAAAAAAAGGCTGATACTGAGGATTTGGAATATTCGAGAACAATTGAATTTTTTTATGGCCCTTGGATGTTATTTTGAAAAACTTCCGATGGAGAAGTAAACAATGTACTTCCAGAAGGAAATTATGTAGGGCTACATGATGAAAGATACTAGATTCATTATTATTGGTAAAGCCCAGATGATATTTTAAAGATAAAAAAATTAAAAAATGGACCACCTTAAAAATTAAAAGTGGAGCACCTAGGCTTTTGCACCACTTTGGTGAGGTCCCTGTTTAATACCAATTTAAAATCAAATATTTCATTAATTTTACTGTAAATACTGCCTTAAAATAAACTGAAATATCTCTCTGAAGGGTGTTAGTTTCAAAAAGTGTATTAAGTTTGCAATTTTAAGATATTCCATCATTAATACTTATGACATTCTCATGTAGAGGTACTGATATCACTCAATATTCTGTGTAACATTTTCTGCTAACAAAGGTAGTTTTATGCCTTTTCCTTGGCTTCCAACTAAGATTTTATCAGCAGAGTACCAGGCAAGCAAAACCGTATATCAAACTCGTAGGGTGAAGAAAGCTTCGTAAACTGCAAACACGTCAAGCAGTTTATACCTTGGCAAGTACCTATAGTATTGTACAGCATGTTTCAGCAGAAAGTTCCACTTTTTAAAAAGGTAAATTGTTCTGCTTAATAACTACACAGTAGTGTAACTACATGTAAATGATAGGTTAATAATGGAAGAATGACTCGCCATCACATCAAGTTTTCTGCGGATGGCATCCATGAGGACTTTAGCGGCTGTTCCTACGTTCACTCGTCAGTTCTTGCCACAGGCAGTAAAATGTCATACACAGTACAGCAGTATGTGTTAATCATGAATTACTGGCTTACCAATTTTGTTATTGCCACACAAAGGGCTTACCGACATGACTGCAGTGTTCATGATGGTCCGGACTGTAAGACGATTCTAAGGTTCGTGGAGCAGCTGAAAGAAATAGGTTCATTATACTGAGTGAGAAAGGGAAGCACAACCCACCACAGTATGCAGAAGATGTACGTTAGTGATTGTTTCGCTTCCTCTTGAAATCATTACGCCTAATGTCACAGGAAAAATGGCTACTCTTTGATGATAATGTACCAAAGAGCAGCTAAGCACACAAAAATCAGGCCATACAGAGTAACAGCTGTACAGCAGCTAATGGTACCTGACAAAATCAAGCGTGAACATTATTGCAGTTGGTTCCTCAACTGGGTGGAAAGAAACCCTGAAATGTTGCTGATAGCATGGTTTACCTATGAAGATTGGTTTCATCTTTAGGGATATGTAAATTCTCAAAACATGAGAATTTGGGTGTCAAAAAACCCTCATGCAATCCACAAGACACCACTTCACTTTCAAAAGGTGTGTGGTGTGCTATTTCTGCTAAGAGAGTCATTGGACTAATTTTCTTTTTAGGGACTGTGAACACTACTGTGTACAAGGACATTTTCATGGTCTTTGTGGAGCAACTAGATAACATCAAGCTTATGCAGGGGTACTTCCACCAGGATTGTGCCCCATGCCAGACCTCCAGTGAGTCCATATGCTCTGACCCCCCTACTTCAAAAGCCAAAAATTTGTGAAAGCCTTGCATATAAGCTGACCTTAAATTTCAGGATTTTGGAAAATGTATTTGTTGAAGTGAATTATGCAAATTTTTGAGATTATCTTCTGTAAAAACTTTCAAAGTATGATTTGCTATCGGAGTTTCTTAATAACTCCAGTAACATCCATTGCATTACTTATGCAGCATTTTTTTTAGAGACTTGGTAACTGTTTCTGGTTAAATTGTGCCCCACAATTCTTTCGCCCAATAAGTAACAAGGCCATGTTGGCCTATTTCAAGTTACCACCTCTTGTTTGCTCTTCCATAAAACTGATGGCTTCCGTCAGAGCTGGCAGAAGACATGCACACCTAAGTCTGCTGTGAAAACTAGAGAGAGGAGATGCCTGATTGGCTGTAGCTCATCTTAACAGCTAAGTTGTGTCTGACTCACTGCATGTCCAGTTCAAAAGACGGCGTCCCATGGTTTCACACGGAAAATAATAAGGTATTCCATGTTTGGAAACAAGAAATATGATGGTCTCCATTTGAAACAGGATTAAGTTTTCACTAATCATATTACCGGCACCTGTTTCCATAAGAATCCTACTCTGGGTGGGAAAATATGTTGTTATTTTTGTTTGTTTTTTGGAAGTACTTCTGAAGAAAGGTTACGTGAATCTTCACGCAGCAGTTGTCAGCAGTTTGTTCACTTCGAGACAGCAGATTTTGCCATGTGCCACTACATGATATAAATAGTGAAAAGCGAAACAGATTTTTTTTTTTTTAAGAATACATGCATATATTACTACGTTCAAAAAGTTCCGGAACTTTTTATATTAAAAAAGAATGAGTACAGATAATACCTGTTTATGTGGTGTTTCCTTCGAAGTATTTCCCCTGTGCAACTATGCATTTTTTGCCAGTGCTCATACAAAGATTTAAATGCAGATTGCAAGCCTTCTTTTGCCACATCCTCCAGTGCCTCCATCGCAGCTCGTTGCACTTCTACAGAACTTGGGAAGTGTCACCCCTTAAGCAAATTCTGCATCTGAGGAAAAAGTCACATGGGGCGAGATCAGGGGAATAAGCTGGTTGTGGAAGAACAGAAATGTGATGTTTGGACAGGTAATTGAACACCAGGAGGGATATGTGAGCCAGCACATTACCGTGATGGAGCACCCACGAGTTGATCTTCCAAAGATTGGGTCGCTTGCGTCTCGCTGATTCTCGGAGACATTGATGTACTCTTCTTTAGTGACTGTACGACCATGTTGAAGGAATTCTTTGTGTACGACCCCTTTGCAATCGAAGAAAACCGTTAACAAGCCCTTTCCTTTGGAGCGGTCAGCCTCCAAAGGAAAGGAAAGGTCTAAGGTCGTCCTGACCTCTCACCATCCTCGATACTGTGTCGTCCATTTTCGAATCGTCGATGCCACTCGTAAACTTTAGTTCGACTCTTTGCACTCTCACCGTACACTGACTTAATCACTTGAAAAGTCTCAGCGAAAGATTTTCCAAGCAGAACACAAAATTTTACTCTTGAACGCTGTTCAAAATTCGACATTGTTGTCCTCGCGACGGAGAGCCTCGAATGCCTGTAATCATGAACTGCACATACACTGTACGTGTTGGATCTGGATCAAACCGGTTCTGGGTGGTCGGTCACATCATGATCTTCGCTTGCTCGGCGGGGAATGACGTAATTCACTTGACATTTGGCAAATGTTCAAAAAGTTTCGAAACTTTTTGAACGTACTGGTATGTTTCAATGAATACAAGTGAAATACATAGAATAGAATGTAAAAAGTCTTTGTATTCATAATTTTCTTCTAACTTCCGTGTGAAATCAATATCTCCTTTTACATTGCTTGTATGCCTTTGCCAGATGAAAGGAGTGCCATTTCTTCATGATGTCTTGAGAGCAGAATAACCACACCTACCAGTTATTATCCATAGCTGGGTCCCCTGGGGGACACAGCCGAGGATATAACTGACGGGTCAGAAAACTATCGCGCAGTGACACACAGGAAGCTGTGGCCTAAAACGTAAACAAACATGCCAGTAAATTCTGTGAGAGAATTCACATAACAATTTGAAAGTCCAGCTGTATTTTTTTAATGATCCACATATAAGCTGACCCCCCCCCCTCCTTTAAAAGCAGGATTCCAAAAACTTTTGGCAAGCATAGGCGAATATATGCGGTATTTCCCTTTTTGCATCGTCAGGTCTTTCGGATGTTTTGCACAGGAAATGGAAATCATTTCTAGATTCTGCTTGAAAAAAGGATGGCTAAAATCTAAGCTTTGTTCTGAAATAGGATGACTAAAACCATGTTTTGCTCACAAGATTTACAGGAAAGTGACCCAATGAAGTCATTTCATGCTTTTTCAGGGGAGTTATTTCATGCGACCATTCCTAGATTTTTTAGTAAGCTCACTAGATCATTTTCTTACATAATGCAATTGTATTTTTTTATACATTTTTATTTTTTGCTTTTTCTGAGAATGACTATCTAGATGCATACCCCCTAAAATTAGAAATTCCAGTGCATCTAAAAATTGTACAGACACTTGAATAATGTTGTTGTGTAAATTGTGGAAGAAACCTGAGATTTAAAGAATTTTGATGCTTGTCCTTAGACTCCAGAAGTTTTTGGGTGAAATTTTCCATCAGTAGTCCATATGATACAAAGAACAAAATTTCTATCACTGTTTGTTAAACCATTACATTAATAATTTATGTTGACAAGGAAAGTACTGTTCTTTTATCATTCAGAAGATTTTTTCTTGTTGACTAGCAAAATAGAATATTCTTCAGTAGGTGTGTCTTCCAATCTTTTATTACATACAAAGAAGAAGCAAGCAAATATTAAGCTTTGTAAAGTTTTAAATTAGTTTTAAGGGTTGTAGCTGTAAGGTTTAAGTTTGCTTAGACTCTTAATTACTTAGCTGCTTAACTGTAAACTTCCAATAGTTCATATTGAACTTAATAACGTAAATATAAAGCACTTTTCACCCAGAAATCAGTAATCAATAAACTCCCAAAGTAATGAATCAGTTGAATTCTGATCTACATACTTCTATTATCTTGTAGCTGGCACTTTAGAACAGGAAGCTCAACTCTAGATTTGATTTGCTCTAAAATGTGAGCTAACATGCAAACAAGAATTTACTGGTTGTTGAAAAACTCTTAAGGAGGTAATCAAACACTTAAAACTTTTTGCGTGCTCTGATCTTTTGGAATCAATATATCACAATGTTATCTTGGCTGGCCTTTTAAAAGAGTATATAAATGATTAAAGTAATAATTTCTTGAAGAAACACACATGCACACACACACTAAAAATGAAAATAAGAATTCAAATGTAAGTACTCAACCAAGTCTTATTTTCACATTGCCTGTTCGGTTTCTTCAAAAAATTCCAGCCCAGACGACAATGTGACACAATGATTCAAAACATCAGAACACGCAAAAAGTTTTAAATGTTCGATAATCTCCTTAAGAGATTTTAGACAACCTGTTACGATCAACATACGAACTTGCTGGCTTTAATTCATGTAACATTCAAAACACTCTGTAACCATAACATGCATTTCTAACAAGCCTCTCTCTACAAACTGCTATATCAAAATGCACTTCTAACAAGATGCGATATCAAATACATGTCTAACCAGTCATTCTCACGAAAAGACTTCTAACAAGTCGCTCTCACAAATATCTCTATAAAAATGCACTCTTGTTGCATTCAGTGTTGACGTTATATCAACCTCTGACAAAGTGAGAAAGCTCTTTGAGCAAAATAATGTGTCGTTCAGTCAGAAAATGTTTAACGAGAAGAAACTGATTTTACCTAAGAACATAGAAACTCAAAGGGAAGATTAAATTAGAGATATACATCACAACTTTTACTCCTATTTTGTGGCATGCTTTCTGCATACTTTGATTAAATCCAATGTAAAATTTCAAATAATACAACTGGTTTCTTAATACTGTGATTCTTTGATGATGGGAAGAACATTTCCCATTATTACACTGTGACAGAAAGGTTCTTCAGTAACCTTTCAACCAGTGCTTCAGATCCTTTGGTTTATTTTTGAATAAACAACATGGACAATTTAACATTTGCACAAATATGAAACAATGAAATATACAAAGAAAGGTGACAATGACAATGAAATATAATAAGGTAAGACGATTAAAGCTGTGTTACCTAAAAGTTTAATTTCAAATTAAAAAAATATTTCATATGTAAGATAATCAATAAAAATAATTTATTTCATATGAAATTTAATAATGATCAATCAAAACAAATTTCATATGTAAGATATACACATATGTGTTGCTTCTAGTACAACAACATTATGTTCATGATATGATACATTCATCTTTTTTGGATTGCTGGGAAGAACCATTTTGCCTCTCCTTTTCTGCATTAGCAGCAGCACCTCTTACAATCAAGGCAGTAGCACCAATAACTCCAGCTCCAATAGCTACACATGCTCCCAAGCTTAGATTATTCTCCATTTGCATAGACTTCTCAAAATGGTGCTTATGTTCTTCAGGAATTTTTCTTGTAAGCTGCGCAATTACAAGCTTTTCATATTCAGAGTCCCTTGAAAACATCCTAATAAATCAATTACAACATAAATTTCACAGACGAACAATCTTCATACGAACAAAAATGGCACATAGCACATTTAATGAAAAGTTTTATGTGAAATGGTGGAATATATTAGTTGAGTTAGAGAGCATCTAATAAGTAACATTTCATGGCAACAAATTGTTTTTCTTCTTTTTTTTTTTTTTTTTTTTTTTTTTCAGTGAGTCACCGCATCTAATTGGTACCATTTTCCTTCTGATTTTTCTTAAAATCCTCTAAGCATAAGATTTTTCACAGCAGCTAAACAAAAATCCTGCAAGCTCGATTTGCTAACACAATATAATGATAATTTTTAGTGTCTTTTGCAAAGAAAAGAATGGGCTTATGTTATCAATCTGTCCATCCATCCATCTGTGGACACTATGTTACTGCAAGTCGATTTGAGTTAGGTCCCTCTAAATAGGATTAAAAAAGGCAGGGAAATCATCATTACAACATTGGTTTCCAAAATGGGAAATGAATAGTCTCAGACAGCAATAATGATTGTCTATTAGTGGCTGACTCAAGAAGTTTAACACCATCCCAGTCTGGATAATATAGTCCAGTAGATAACACTTTAGAAGTGCTGTGGTAACTGTAGTAGACTGAGTTGAATATTCATGTTCAGAAACTCGGGCCCCAATGCTTCGAGACATAGAACCTATGTACACAAGGTTTCCATGGTTGGGTAAGATTGAGACAAGAGGGATGCAGTAAACACCACTTCTGGATCTAAATAGAATGGTACCTCTATCCTTCCATACCAGGCTAAAAATATTAGAGGTGCGAACACCAAATCCAAATGAATTAGTCCTGCCGATCCTCTTCAAGATGTTTAAAACATCGGGAATGTAATCAACAGATCTAATGAAACTCAGATTAAAAGTTTCACAGGTTAGAGTAGTCATACTTCGGCGCTTGTAGTTCTCAATAAGGTATAAGTATAGCTCCGAAAGTATAATAAGGGTACTAATCATGCTTCAACAGCATAATTGGTTAATGCACATAACCATTGTATTAGCATGAAAACTTTGTCACAATGTTAGTATGTGATGCCAACAGGGTGGCGACAGACCTGGAAAATATGGAAAATCGGGAAAAGTCAGGGAAATTTGTGGCAAATCGAACAAAGTCTGGAACTTTTACAGGGATCATAGCGTACTTCTGGAAAATTTTAGGTAGGAATTTTAGGAATTTTTAGAAAAATTTTAGGAAAATTTTAGGAGTGTATTTCAATAAAAACTAGATGTATATTTGTATACATCTAGTAAAACAACTTTGTATACATTGTAAAGAGTTTGCTTCACACCCTTCAACCATATATACTGATAGACTGCGCATGACATCAAAATTTCTGGCTCCAACATAAAATCACATGACAACAGTCAAAAAGATGGGCTACACCTGCTGTGCTTATGGTTGCTCTGAGCGATATAGTAAAGAAAGTTCTATGATTTTTCATGGGTAAGAAACGAATTAAATACCTAAGTCAATAAAGTTCAATTACTTAACCAGAAACTTGCAGCTATTGATATAAAAATATAGTAACTTAAGAAAAAAAAATGGAATGCATGTTCCAAATTCTTCGCAAATGTTCATCACATTATAAATCACAAAATGTAAACAACCCGATCATGCATGTATATAGCTCATAAGTAAACTTACCTGAAGAGTTTTCATTATATATGAGGTGCATTCACATAATACACCGAAAACACTGAAGTTCTGCAGCGTAAATTAGTAATCATAACAGCATTTTTACACGAAATTTGGAGTCTGATGATGACGTGCCCAATGTTTGAGCCATGGCGGCTTTGATGCAGCTATTGCCAATGTGCAGTCCATTAGTATATATGATATGGTCGAAGTTAACACCCAAATTTTTTGCATAACGTCTAATGTCTAAAGTTTAAGTATGATTTACTTCTAATGTTCAGTTCTTATCTTTTCACGTGTTATTATCATATTCAAGTATATTTACCACATTCAAGTTTCACTTTGAACATTAATATGCTGTTGAACCAGAAGCAATTCACAATTTTCACAGTAAAGTTTTCAGATTTCACATTAATGCATATCAGTAGCAAATTCGTCAAAATCTATATTTAAGCTTGTCAAAAAAATTTTAAATGCATTACTAACAACATGGAGGTTGCAAAAACCTAGTTCCAAAGATTTCTGGCCTGTTTCTTGTTTTACAACTTCATTGAATTTGCGTAAAAAGCACTTATTTACATTTGGGCTGTCCATGGATACACAAATAATTCTGTTCAACGAAATATTGAAGGATGATAACACATCAAGAATTTCTTTTAGCAAAATATCTGCTGTTGCATGACCCAGAAAAACGCTTGTTAGGTATCGGCAAGAAACTGAATTTATTTCTGAAGACCAGTACCTGAGATACACATCCAACTGCCGTTTCACTTGTGTATTTGTAGTTTCATCAAATGCTATAGTAACCTTTCCTGGGCTACTAGATGCAATGTCTTTTTTCAAATCCTCTTCAAAATATTTTGACAATCCATGTGAAATCACATAAGCAACTTTTTTTTTCTTTAAGTTGCATTTTGGCTGCAATAGCAGAATCAGGAAACATTTCGTTGAAAAGTTCAACTGTTTCAGTGCATGAAACAAAAGACATATTGTCCTTAGCAACTTTCATGGCCCATAATGCTTCGGCTTTAGCCAACTGTAAATCATGACTCAGTACTTCACTAATATTTGTTTTTGGCTGAAGATCCCGTCCTCCAAAGGCTTTCAGGAAATTTCTGCAAATGTTTTTTTCCTTTATGATGCGCTTTTACTTGTGAAAAGCCACTATTAGAAATGTTGAAAATTTCTGAACACAATATACACTTAGCAGAAAATATTGTTTCAGTTGCAGAACACCATTCTTTCAACTTCACTCCGTCCAATTCTTTGGCGAGCCACGCATCTTGAAATTTCGTTTTGGATTTAGGCATCTTAAACACTTGTATTACTAACCAGAAAATGAAAGGGAAGTACAAAAACACGTTCCAATATTGCAAAACCAGACAACTTCCCGAAATTCGGCTGCGAGGATGTCAGAAGATATGAAAAAAAAAAAAAAAAAGCAGGTCACCACTAGAGAACTGAACCTGCACACAGCACAGAGAACACCATAAAAGACGTAAAACCAGAAACTATCATACGCATCTCACGCAAGTTCAGTCAAAGCGAGTCGGAGCCGAGATATATTGCGCATCGAAGGTCGCTGTCGCCGACGCATGATCGAAGGTCAATGATCACGTGCTCTACTGCCTGCCAAGATAATACTCAGCTACCATCCCATCGTCATTATCGGAGGTTACGGAAGGAGACCACATGTTTCCTCTTTGCTTCCACCCACCTGCGGTTTACAATAACAAAACATCAGCAGAAAGAGGAGGTTCCACAAGGCATGTACAAAAATAAAGTACGATCTTCTGCGTGCCACGGAGTTCGTCTGCAAAGCGCAAACCAGGGGTGAAAATGACCCCTCTCCTTTTCCCTTAGATCTCTTGTTACTCTCGAAAACTGCTCAAAGGCAAAAAATGGAACGCCCGCCCCGAAGCAAGTGCATCTCGATGGCGTCATTTTTCCCTCCCTTCAGCAGCACAGCATATAGGCTGTGTTTCTACAATAACAGGTCTTTTTACCTTACCGTAATGGTAAATTTATTGGCGTTAATAACGGTTGTGTTTTTAATAAAAATAAGCTTACGAAAATTTTAGGATGAATAGCAAATTTTAGGTCTAATTTTAGGAATTTAAGGAGGGTCACAAAATATTAGGAATTTTAGGAATTTTAGGAGGAATGCGATCCCTGCTTTTATTTCCGTCGTCCTAGCTCATCTTGCCAGCGATAAAATAATAAAACATTGGATGTTGTTTTAGCCAAATATATTTGCGAGCTTTATGTCTGTATACTATTTCATTAAAACAATGTAGTTTTATGGTTTAAATGGCCATGTTTTCTTTGACTTGGGCTCCAACGCACCCTTGTTCAATCAATCCACAATTCGGCATCTGCCCCTAACACCAGCATGATGTTTCAGGGATGGCTTCATGTTGTTGTAAATATACATCATTCAGACTGAATTATGTGTGCGCACACGATAAAAAAATCGAAAAGAGATATAATAATGTGTTTAAAAAAAAGGAAGAAAATAATTTCAGAATCAGATTGTTTTTAATTCATGTTTATAGGTCGTATTTTCTCTTTTATTTACGAAGTGTAATAGTATAAATTATTTGCTTTGTGTGCTTTGAAGTACCTTTTGCATCGGACGGATGCCCGCTGTGTGCATTATTTCTTTTTCCTTCTGATTGTTTTGGGTACAAAAGTTTGATATCGGAGATAGCAATGTTACGTACACTACGCATTTTCTCGGGGGTTCGGCTTTAGGAGTGACCTTGAGGAGACATCCTTTGCGCAAGACCAGCCGGGTTTTCAGCAAATTTCGCAAGCTTTGTCTTTTTAGCACATCTTTTGTAAAGAAAGATTGTGCTTCTGTTATTGGTATGTCCAATGCTTGACAAATTCCTTACGCCAGGTCGCCCAGGCACCTAAAATTCGGGCCGTGGCACCTAATTTTCTTCTTAGTTGAGATTTCATAATGTATTGCAGTAAATGCCGTAATTTCTGTTGTGTAATCCATAGATTATCTATTAAAAGGTTATAAATTTAGGTGCTGCGGACACTGGGAAAAAAGCCCCCAAAAAACGGTGTGTCGTTTTAAAAAGGTTAATTGTCAGGAGAGGTGGTGTTATTGGGAAAGTACCAAAAATACGGTAAACAGAAAAAAATATAACGTAGCAGCGAGATAGAAGACTGCAAGCAAACGTCACGGGGGAGTTCGTGTTCGCAGTACGACACCTGCAGAAGATCGGTACATAGTGTTATCAACAAAAAGACACCGGCGCAGCACAGCTAGTGAGGTAGCAAATCAGTTTATGGCTGCTACTGGCAAGTGGATCTCCCAAAAAACTGTCGCCAGACGTTTGCATGAAGGAAGACTATACGCCCGCCGTCCTGTTGTGTGCATCCCATTGTCTAGACGTCACCGTACCGCCCGTTTGCAATGGTGCCATCAACATCGCAATTGGACTGATAACGACTGGTCTGCTGTCCTTTTCTCAGATGAGAGTAGATACAGTCCATCGTCTGATTGTCGACGACAACTGATCTGGGCGTGATAGTGGTACTGCATATTGTCCAGCAAACATACAGGAAAGGGACCGATATCCGACATGTGTCATAGTATGGGCTGGCATCATGATCAATGGCCGTACGTCCCTCTATGTGCTTCCAACTGGGACTATGACTGGCCAACGATACATTAATGATGTTCTGCTACCTCATGTTCGCATGTTCCATGGTGCTGTCAGTGATAGATTTATTTTCATGGACGACAACGCAACATGTCATCGAACAGTCGCTGTCCAAGAGTGTCTTGAGAGCGAGGATATTCAACGCCTCGTATGGCCAGCACGTTCTCCAGATCTGAATCCCATTGAAAATGTGTGGGATGCTTTGGGGAGGAGTCCTGCTGGTCGCCAATGCCCTCCAATAAACAAGGACACCCTCATCTGTGCACTGACAGAGGAATGGGATAAATTACCCCAACAGCTGCTTGATAATGTTGTGCAAAGCATGACACGACGTGTGGAATCTTGCATCGCCCTCCATGGTGGCCATATCCCGTATTGACATCTTATGCCGGAACGCCTGCGGATGGTAATTGCATTTTTTTCACGTTTACGTATTCTGCACAAAATGTCCTGTTTGTCCCTTAAACACGTTCCAAAGCCTTCTGGATTTCAGAGCACAATAAATTGTCTTTCTTGTAATGTCCTGGCATTCTGACATTATTTTATTTCACTTGGCATCCAACCACACTTACTTTTTTATGCGCTATATAGCCGTTTATGATCCGTCCTTAGCAATTGTCCAGCAGTGTATTTGTGCATGCGGAAGCCTACGTGGTGTGAGAATCCGTAGCTCTTGGGAATCGCGCAGAGCTATTCCATAGCGTGTAGCCATTCTGCGAAGCACATCGCCTAGTTTTGGTGAGCTGATTGTTTTAGTTAAGGTTTTTTTGGTATTCAGTTTAAACGTATTCAGAAATAAGACAATGCTATGGACTGAAATAACGCAAAAGTACTTTAAAATGACAGTTACTGTTTCAATAAGACAATTATTTTTTTCTTGCGTCTTTGGATTTCTGAGTTGGTCCTGTGAATCGCAGTTTTTCTGTCGGAAATTACAATTCACGATCAACACGATAGGTGTGGATCACGTGGTGCCGATTATATGACTGTTGTGCATGCCAATTACCACGGAATGTTCATATTTTCTACCGATTTAGTTGTCTAACTACGAACTCAACGAATTTTCATTTGTTTAAAAATATATATTTTGCTATTATTTTATGATATACATGAGATTCTTAAGTAGATTCGCGGAATTCTCCGTTTTTTGGGGTGGGGGTTTTTTAGTCATCATTTAGATCGCTATCATGACTGATGCAAAACTTAAGATAATTTGGGGGTTGGGTCATTTTCCATCTGGGGATAGTATTTGGTGTTTCAAAACTTTTGAAAACAGTAGTTAAATGGAGTAAAAAGAATTTGCCCTAATCATAGTTTTTTTCTCCGGATGTTGTGTTTGTGTCTAGTATTCTTGTTAAATAGTTAAATATCATTTTATGGCATACGTGTTCGTATTTCAGCTTGAAACTGCAGGCAAGGATTTGTGGAAATGGAGGTTAGACGCCGCAAAAATTGCCTCCTAATCTTCAGGCTTGAGGTTCTTCCCACGAATTCGAGGAATTCTGCCTTTTCGTTATGTTCGCCACACTCAGGAGATCGATGCACAAGCAAACAGAATCGTGTGTGTGTGTGGGGGGGGGGTAGATGATCGTCGGATCACGGAATTCCATCTTTACGAAACTTTTTAAAACGGAAAGTCGACGGAGTCCAGATTCTTTCCGTAATCATAATTTCTTTTTTCTCGCAATGTTACCTGGGTCCAGTATTTTTAAGTTATATTTTACTGCATAATTTTTTGCATTTCACCTTGTAAATAGGAAAAACATTTCCAAAACCAGAAGTCGGACGGAATCCCCCGCCCCCCATCCCGTGATATTCCCACTCTCCAGCCTTGTTAAATATCCCCGCCCCATAAGGTTTTTGCATTTAATCTTGATAAGGGAAGAAGGAAATTCCTGAAAACGGAAGTGACGAAGTTGGAAAATTTGTAAAAATTGATGCATGGTGTTCAAAAGTATTAATATTTCCAAAGTTACACCATTTATCTGAAATAGTTGAAGCTTTGATATCATGCGCTCATGGTCCTCAGGCTGATGGTTGTTATCAGACAGCATAAAAATCAAGAAAAGAAAGAAAAGCGACAATGAAGAAGTAGGGAGAGAATGATAGCAGCAGAAAGAAAAATTAAGCAATCAATGCTGTGCAGTTGCAGAGTCAACAAAAGACAGACTAACAGTAGTCTGCATTCTTGCTGTCTGTTTTGATTTTTCACTAGTTAAAATGTTCAGCTCCCCCCCCCTCTCTTCTTTGGTCTCATCTTGTCATAAACTGCAATTTTAGAGGCAGTGTGATCATATGGTAAGTGGAGGTTCGTGCACTGTGCGTTCGCTTTCTTGGATTTCCTGTCTTGTTGCGGAATTATGATTTTTATCTCTACGTGTCGAATTCACATTTTTATCTCTACACTGAATACATATTTCATTTCCATTAAGCATCCCTCAAATATTCTAATACTCTGCACATTTCTTTTTTTTTTTTTTCCTTTTTGATGAGGCTTCCTTTAAAAAAAAAAAAGGAATATAAATCACTTTTTTATTCTTTAGAATTGTAGACATTGTGCTTTCCAGTATTACAAAATGCTGTACAATTATTTTTTGGGGGGCTGCCTTCAACATCTTTAATAACTGATTTTATCACCCAAAGACAATGTGTTCAACTTGTGATTTGAAGCCACAAGTTTAGAAAAATAAGTTTTATGAAACAAAGCTTGAATTTGTTCAGAACAAGAATGAGCAACATAAAATTAACAAAAAGTGCTACTGAACACCATCTGTCTATTAGGTCGAATGGTAAGATGCCAGTCTGAAATTCTTTTTTAATGTTAATTAAAGATGACTTTTTGATTACTTATTGGTGGAAATTGAAGATGTGCTGCAAGGAATGTAGTTGCAGTCTATCCCTGGCTGAGTGGTGGCAGAATTATTTCAGAGGGAGGTCACTTTCCAAGGTTAAAGTGGTCAGCATGGAATGTTTGCTTTTGTTGTCTATTGTTATGAATGAGTTGTGCATCAAATCCTTATGTTGTTTGCATTTTATGGGCTATTTTTTATTTTTAAACAAGAATATTTTGAGTTATCACGCTGGCCACTAAAATGTTTTTGACTTATCAAGACCATAACTTCATTATGTGCCAAGGGCACTTGCAAGGAATTTTACTTTTTTTTGAGTTATCAGAAATTCAGTGTTATCAAGGTTAAGAGTTATCAAGAGTTGACTTCATTTTTGTAAAAATAGAAGTAAAAAGTTTTTTTTTTAATCATTTGCGTTGTATTTACTAACTTTTCTGGTTTGTATGCAGTGGTCAGGGAAAAAAGTGCATTTTCACCTGGAAAACCTGGAAAAGTCAGGGAATTTTTGTTCATGATTTTGTAGCCACCCTGTGCCAAGGAACCTCAGATGTGATCATCACAATAGCAATTCTTATTGATTTAATTTTTAGCTTTGTGTGCATTTGGAGCAAAAGATCTTTCTCAATTAAATAATTTCTGCAATAATTTTTACTGTCATAAATTTTAACCACAAATAACTGCTTTTAATGAATGTTGCAAACAACATGAAATTTGAAACAAAAGAAACCTCACCTTTTCATTTTAGAAAAAATCTCATGCAGGGCAAGTACATCTACAATAGCACACTTCATCATTCTATTATCCAGATCATCTGTATCTGTCCATGTGTTTGTGTAACCTGCAGACTTGATGCCTTTATTTTTAGGTATCGTTTTTTTGCAATATTTCAAGCAGAGCTCAGGCAATGAAAGTCCACTTGTTCGGTCTACAGGCCTCTCATATTTTCTTGATTCAATGATTTTGTGGATAATCTAAAGTAAGATGAACATATTTACAAATTATATGACAATGAGACAAATACTGTATTGCATCAATACTTGAAATGTAATCTTTGCAAAATTCAATTAGCAATGCAGATAACAGTAAGCACTATTAACGTTCTCAAATGTTTTCAATTGCTGCTGAAACACTGATTTTTATTCTTACTACACTGGCGGAAAATGAAAAAATAACACCAAGAAGGAGACTTCTGATACCAACGAAATTTATACAGCACAATAACGGAATACAGAGGATAACGTGATCAAAACATTATGGCAAAATACAGCGTATTTTCTGGTAAACTGAAAAATAACATTTCCATGTAACATGGTTAGTACGAGGTTGAACTGCCATGAACTGCGTCACACTGGGCACTTCTGACATGGAGTATGTCGTACAGATGTTGGATGTAAGTTTGGGGTATTGAGTTCCAGGCATCCTCAACCTGGACGCGTAAATCGGGGATGGTCGTGGCTGGCCGTGGAGACCGGATAAGTTGTTGTCCCATAAAATCCCACACGTGCTCAATGGGGGACAAATTCGGTGAATGTGCAGGCCATGGAAGTTGTCTCACACCCTGAAGTGCATGTTGCGTTGCACGTGCCGTGTGTGGGCATGCGTTATCTTGCTGGAAAACACCACTATTGGACCAACCTTACAAATGGCACAACAACGGGCTCAATGATGTTGTTGATGTAGGAGGTGCTGTTTAACGTACTCAGTACAAACACTAGTTGTGTACGGGAGTGATAGCTGATCGCTCTCCACACCAGGAGACCAGGTATAGGCCCTGTGTGTCGCTGGCGGATGCAAGAAGGGTAGAGACGCTCCCCTGTGCGTCTGCGAACATGCATACGGCCATCGGAGGCTCCCAAGCAGAATCTGCTTTCATCGCTGAACACGACAGATCACCATTGTGTTCTCCCGTGCAGATGTTGGCGACACCACTGCAGCCGTTCCTGATGGTGGGCTGGAGTCAGGGGTACACATGCCAGAGGCACACGTGCACGTAGTCCTGCATCCAGTAGACTGCTGCGGATTGTTCGCACAGTCACCTCAGGTGCAACGGCAGCTCGGATTTGCGTCGCAGTGAATGTTCTGCTTGACATCGCCGCTCTTATGCGTCGATCAGTCTGCTCATCAGTCCGTCTGTGACTCCCGGTTGCACGTCTTCTGGTGTGGGAATGTTCCTCAGACCATCTACGCCACCATCGAACCACCACCGATACTTCCCGTGCTATTCGCTCCGCAATACGACTAGACAACCTCGCTCAAAGTCCGATAACTGCTGAAATCGTACACGCCTTCCATGTCCAGGCATTGCAGCATCTTCAAGGTCTTTGCACGTGTTCGTACGCCGACGACTGATTATATTCACTTCTCCGTACTCCTTAAATACCACCGACGATAATTTGCATATTATGCCGTGCTGTGGCGTAAGCGCTCACCGGTTGGTCCCGAAATTAACATCACACCTATTTACGTTTTAAACTCGACCCCATTAACATATGTAAATTTCATGATCGTCCACCAATTCCTTCTTGGTGTTCTTTTTCACTTCCCGCCAGTGTATTTCAAATTTCTAGCTTTGAATACAAAGTCAACGTTGCTGTTTTTTACGCTTTCCAATCGTATGTTGAAGAAACATTTATGCTCCAGCTTTGTCTGTCCGTCCGGCTGCACGATAACTCATGTAAAATTGGTTCGATTTCGATTAAATTTTAGTATGTTGTAGGGGACAGCCTGGGGAGGAACCCTATTGAAAATGGGGTCAAAGGTCAGGACATAGGAGAGGGACCAATTCCATCACCCTTATGCATCATAACTTACGTAAAAATGCTTCAATTCAGTATGTTGTTCTGGAGGTATATTGAACTAATTCTGTTTAATAACATTGAAATTAGGTCAAAGGTCAGGGCACAGGAGTGAGATTTATTCCACAGCCGTTGTCCTCATAACTTGATTAAAAATGCTTCTATTCTGACAAAACTTTAGTATGTTGTTCCAGAGGTATACCTCCGATGATATTAAACAGAATTTTTTTTAATATCATCGAAATGGGGTCAAAGGCCAGGGAACAGGAGCGAGATTTATTCCACAGCTATTATCCCCATAACTTGACTAAAAAGGATTCTATTGCGACAAAACTTCATCATGTTGTTCCGGAGGTATACTGAACTAATTCTGTTTAATGTCATCGAAATGGGGTCAAAGGTCAGGGCACAGGAGTGAGATTTATTCCACAGCCATTATCATCATAACTTGAATAATAAGTTGAGTAATGATTCCGGGTATGTTGGAAAGCGTATCATAATCAATGCATTGCATGATTTTACTAACTTGTTTTACAATCACCTTTATCATCATAACCAACCATTCTTAAACCACTGCTGGATAAAGTTCTCTCCAAGCCACTTACACTCTCTGTCTTGAGCAATTTTCTAGCATGCTTTTCCCTTGTGGACTTTTTCTGGGTCTTTTCATGTCCCTTGGTATCCAATCTAGTATATTTCACTAACTTGGAAGGGGTTAGTTCTCCCAGCAATATTTCCCACCCACTGTCACTTGAGGGTCACTATGATCGTATGATGATGTCATCTTGACATTTTCTTGATCCACAAGTTTTTTCCTGCCTCTTTTTTTTATGATAACTACAAAAATAAGGGTCGATACTCTGAAAAATCAGGAAAATTGAACATTTTTTTTTTCAAAAACTGAAGTAACGTGAAAAATGAACATGCAAAACACAAATCTCAAACTTAAATATCAGTAGAATATTATGCTGCTGGACATTGAAATTGCCACACCCAGGAGTCGGCGTAATGGCATGCAAATTACCATGTTCAGGCAGGTGGATATACTACTCATTCAAATATGCAACCAATCATGTGAGATCTGCGAGAGACAAAAAGGGCAAACATGGGCCACCGAAGCCATGGAGCGTCCCATGTTCCAGGTCATTTAGAGTAAATAAATCAATGGAGTGTTGAGTTCTGCTAAAGTATAGACGGGCTGAAGATATTTCTTACACTTTGCTGCCAACCATATTACCACATGGACTCATTTCAGAGAGAGGCAGAAGCACATGCCTTTCATGAAACTGGTTGGTTGATTTGCATAATCATGGCCAGTATGCATCAGGATGCCAGAACAGTTTAACGATGTTGGCAGTCATTACTGCGAGAAGGCACTGCCCATTGCAGTAGCAGGACCAAGGCAGGTTAATCACTAGGCGGCTGCATAGGGCACCAATATTCAGGGGGTGCCAAGATTTATAATAGTTGATAAAAGGGTAAAAACAGAGAATTTTATTTTCTGTTATTCTTTCAGTATTTGATATAACTTCCGAATTCTTATTCCTTGAGTAAGTAAGGAATAGCGACCTGCCTTTATAGGCTGGGTAAGTCAGCTTACAGTAAATCTGACATTGACGTGAAAGTGTGCATCTGTTGGAAAACTTTCATAAATCAGGCCCATCTGTATACAGCAGGCAAGTCGGGTGACCCCTGAGACCACAAAAGTTTTAAAGAAAATGAATTCCATATTATCCAGCTTTCAGGGGAAATGTCAAGACTCTCTCCACTTCTATCATAACAGAATGCTCAACACCTGAATGCTATCATCAACTGTCATATGAAGATTATTTTCTAATGAGAACACGGGCAAGAGCTTTTTTTTCTTTTTGTCTATTGGGATGTCCAGGAAAGAATTTTGTTGGGTTATCTACATTATCGATTGAACAAGAAATTGCCCATGACGTACATTTGAAGGCACTTGGTAATTTTGAGAACAATAAAGCCCCCGAAAATGAAATTTTAATCTAATTTTAATTCACGTTGTCCCAGTAAGCAAATAGATGTAGCTTCCATTAGTTCCTTTCTATTTAGTTTACATTGTATTTTTGCATTGAAGCTATTGAATTAAATCATAGATGAGATTCTCCTGCAGATTCAGGGAATTCTGCTTTTTTTTTTTTTTTTTTTTTTTTTGTCATCATTTGGGTCATTTTTGAGATCAATGCAGAACTGAAGATTTTTTGCTTGGGGGTAGCGAGGCAATGTTTTCTGTCTGGAAATGGTATTTCGTCTTTCAAAACTTTCGAAAACGGAAGTTAAACGCAGTAAAGATTTCCCCGTAGTCTTCAGCCATGAGATTCTTCCATGGATTCCAAGAATTCTGCCATTTCCATTATCATTTTGAGTATTTTCGAGATCAATGCACAAAATAGAAATTTGGGGGGTAATGGTGGGATAGAGGGATTCCTTTTCTGTTTGAGGACAGAAATTCTGTCCTTCGAAACTTTCGAAAACGGAAGTTAAACGGAGCTAAGATTTCTCCCGTAATCGTATTTTTATTTTCTCGTGACGTTTCTTCTACCTAGTATTGTTCTTAAATATCTTTTTATTCCACAAATACTGCATTTCAGTTTAAAAATGGAGGAAAAAGTTTCTGAAAACGGAGGTCGGTCGAAGCTAAGATTTCTCCCGTAATCGTATTTTTTATTTCCCACAATGTTCTCACTATCTTGTGTTGTTGTTAAATGTTACTTCCCCCCCCCATAAATGTTTGCACTTAAGCTTGATAAGAGAGGGGACATTTTCCAGAAATGGCAGTGACTGATGATGCATGGTATTCAAAGGAACAGATCATGCGTGGTATTCAAAAGTATTCATATTCTGAAAGTTACACCATTTATCTAAAGTAGTGAAAGTTTTGATATCATGCATTCGTGGTCCTCGGGCATCGGGCTGAAAGTTCTTTCAGCATGATGGGTAAATTAGTGTCATCTGAGGAAATGATAGGAAAAATAAAAAATAAATAAAAGTGACGAAGAGAATGATATCAACAGAAAGAAAAATTAAGCAAAGATTGCTGTCAGTGGCGTATGTTCGAGGCTAGCTGCGAAATCCAGAGAATGCACAAATAAAAATCAATTATCAAAGGTATTAAGATATGGCAATGCTTTCGCTACGAAAAAATCTCGTGCGGATTCGCTTCTTTGACTCAGTCTGGTGAGCGAAGCTCAACAGCGTAACGCAACTAGCTTTTACAGTCTTTGTTTTTCTGATTCGAAGACTTTCCATATGATCACCTGCTAGCATTTCCATGACATCATGAATGAGCGGGTGCAAGAAAATGGGCCATTGCTTTGGGCAATGATTCGCTCAGAAAAGAGAAGACTTAGACTACCTCAGTCACTCATATGCTTCCGCCCATAACAGTATGTGTTTCGCAAGAGTTGTTTCAGTTTGTGGGAAGTGTCAATGAATTAAAATCAGTGATATATCTTAAATTAACGGCTTGGTTGGATTCGAACTGCTCTGATAAATTTTGTAAAAGCTTCCCTGAACATCTACTGTCAGAACTTAAGAACTCTGTGCTTCAAATTTTGATACAGCTCGAATAAAAAAACGAACTGAAGGTGTTTTATTCCCTTGATGAACACAAAAACAAATCAGTAAAAGACATTACTTGTTACATAAAGTTAAACAAATTGGGCAGAGTGTTTAGTGAAGTGTACAAATTAGCAGACCTAATATTAAAGATTCCGTCAACAACTGCAACTGACGAAAGAAGGTTTTCTGCATTAAAAGGAATCAAGATATATCTTAGAGCCACACAAGGACATGTGCATTCGAGCAACTGGGTTGTTTTGTTAATAGAGAAAACCATTCTTTTTAAATATGAAAAAGTACTCAGAAGAAACTTTTTATGAAAACATAACACTCAAGTTCACACAAAAAAAGGAAAGAATAGTTTTTTTGGTTTAAAACTCGGGCTTTACATGACAATAACACATAAACATATAACCGAGCGAAACACACAGAGTCACGTATGGTAAAAGGTTCGTTTAGCGGTAGCTTTCGGTCATCCTACGACCTTGATCACCCGCGATCAACTGGATGGGCTGGTTGCCAGAACTACAATTTGAAGTTGGGGTGTTGAAAATGTTGCCAGATTTTTGAAGAGAGATCCAAATAAATGGGATTTGGTGAGGGGTCTCTGAATTGCAGTTTTTGGTGAACAAAATTTCAATGCTCTCTTGAAAATGCAGAGAGGCCTTGTTGATGAATGGGGCAACTTTTTTGGTTTCTTTCCAAATGGGAACTGCAGAGGTGTCTTCAAGGGTTAGTGCAGATAAAGCTGTCTTTGGAAGACCATTGGAAACATCTTTTTTGTGTTCACCAAGTCTTGTTTTGATGCTTCGGTATGTGCTTCCAATATACACTGGCACATACCGAAGCATCAAAACAAGACTTGGTGAACACAAAAAAGATGTTTCCAATGGTCTTCCAAAGACAGCTTTATCTGCACTAACCCTTGAAGACACCTGTTGCCCCATTCATCAACAAGGCCTCTCTTCTGCATTTTCAAGAGAGCATTGAAATTTTGTTCACCAAAAACTGCAATTCAGAGACCCCTCACCAAATCCCATTCATTTGGATCTCTCTTCTAAAATCTGGCAACATTTCCAACACCCCAACTTCAAATTGTAGTTCTGGCAACCAGCCCATCCAGTTGATCGTGGGTGATCAAGGTCGTAATGACCGAAAGCTACCACTAAACGAACCTTTTACTATACGTGACTCTGTGTGTTTCGCTCGTTTATATGTTTAAGAAGAATGGAGTTTTTTTAATTGGAGATTTAATGACCACCACAAGCAACTCAGTGGGCTATATATAAGCAGTCACCAATCCCTAATTTAGGGCCACTGGCCCTAAATTAGGGATGGGTGGAAGGGAGACGAGCCAGCGCCGTAAGACAAACAGAACATCCATTCCCCTTGCCGAGATTCAAACGTGGATCCATCTCTGACGAATAATTGGAAGTTTAACGACCACCACGAGCAACTCAATGGGCTATAAGCAATCTCCCATCCCTAATTTAGAGCCACTGGCTCCAGGGAAGGGAGCGAGCAAGCGGCGTAAGACAAACACATTATCCATGCCTTACTGGAATTCAAACCCAGATCCATCTCGGATGAATGATCAGAAGCTATCGCTTAGACCATTGCGCCACCGGGGCGGCAGAATGGTGTTCATGTACTAATAAGTGTTCAAATCCTAATCCTCATAATTATTTGGTATGTTAGCAACAGCATGTACCTAAAATTAAAAACAAAATACTTCTATTACTTAACAATTAAAAATTAAACTTCACAATTAAAAAAAAATGGGGGTGGGGGAGCGAGATAGCCCAGGTCTCGGACCCAAAATACACCACTGATTGCTATACAGCTGCAGAGTCAACAAAAGACAAATATGACATGCTGAGAAGAAAGCAACACAAGAGAAAAATTAAGCTGAATATTTTAGTAAGTGCAAAAGAAAGAAAGAAAAAAAAAGCTGTGTTTGAAGCAATGTCTTTTACAATTTTATTTTGCTTTGAATTCAGTTATTTTATATTGTGAATACAGTGGTGTGATCCAAATATTTACATAAATAACTTACAGTGAACAATCCATCTTGCTCGGGTTGCAATATATTCACACTTTCTCGTCATGCATTCTAATTTTTCACCTGGTTAAAAAATTCAGCTTTTCTGTTCCTTGGTTGGTCTCATGTATGATAAGGCAATATGTTTAGCCACAAAAATGAATAACACATTTTTGGGATGTAAGGCTGATGACTTGCCTGAGGCACCAAGAACCTTAGCACAGCCCTGAGCAGGACCAATGCTGTTGGGTGGTCGTCATCACTCATTGATCGGAGTATTTGTTGCCAGGCAATTGCAAAGCCATAAGCTATTGCAGAGAGTATATGATGAACTGTAATGACGACTGTGGATATCAATGCAATAACTCTGATGGTGAACTGAAGATTGGTGGAGGCAGATCAACACTCAACAGCAGCCATTGTGTCGTTTGCCATTGAACATAGGGAAGTTCCAAGCTTGGCTGGAGTGGTGTACTAGTACAGCCATGTGGCAACAGAAATGGCTTCATGTCATGTTCAGCAATGAGTCCCAATTATGCCTTGGTCATCAGTGATCAACAGGTCCATGTTTATCTGCAGCATGGTCACAGGGCCGCCCCGGTGGCGCAGTGGTCTAAGGCACTGGTCTCTGATCATTCGTCCGTAAGGGGTCCGGGTTCGAATCCCGGTCTGGCATGGATGTTGTGTTTGTCTTACGGCACTGGCTGTCTCCCTTCCCTGGAACCAGTGACCCTAAATTAGGGACGGGCGACTGCTTATATATAGTCCATTGAGTTGCTCATGGTGGTCGTTAAACCTCCAATCAAAAAAAAAAAAAAAAAAAAACATGGTCACAGGGAAAATCCAGCTGTTGTCCACGAGCAGCAGACTGCTTGCCAACCAAACATCTTCATGCGGGGTGCCCAAAGCGAGTACGTGGTAAGCGCAGGAACTCCAATGGAAATAGTGGATTTCTGGAACCTCAGTGCCAGCTGGCAGTGAGGGGCAAACCAACATGGTCACATGACTGTCCTAAACCAGTAGAAACATATTACAGATCTTTGGCTAGAAGTGCATGTTTTGCATGCGACCTGGTGAATTAGTGTATCAGCATGGTGAAAAAACGTCATTTTAAGGATTGTTCAATTACAGATGAGGACAAATTGAACCTTTTTCAATTTCCAAAGCGAAAATATCATCAAGTGTTTCTGTGATATTTATTTCTTTCGTAATAGTTATTTGTTATTATTGACAAACTCACATGGAGCTTGTGTGAAGCTGATAGTATGTAATCCAAATTTAATCCTATGAGCATACTTCAAAAAGCGAAGGTCGCTGCAGAAATTTTATCCACAAAAGGAATAAACATTTTTGTAGTATCAAAAAGAATAATTAATAACGTATAATAATTGTAACACACATGTGACCCTACCTCCAAACATATGCTCTCATATCATAATGCATTGCACGCACGCACCCCCCCCCCCCCCCGGCTTCAATTGGCGCTGCAAGAGGATAATTCTTGGGTCTTGAGGCTCTCGTCTTAAAACGCTAAGTTCCCTTGCTTACTCTTGTACTCACTTTGCAGGTGCCTTAAGTTACAATAACCAGTTTCCTGTGATATCTATAATGGGCACAGTAACACCCTAGTAGTATACGGATGGTGTTTTATAATCCATCTTGTTACCATTTCCGAACAATATCCCAGAGGCCATTTTTCTGGCAAGATAATAATTAACTATGCACTGCTAATATCTCCCCAAGTGGGCCTAAAAGGGGTCCATATACTTCTATGCCCATGGAGATCTCTGGACCTTTCACCCATTCAGCATGTATCAGACCACATTGGACATTGTGTGGTTCTCTTGCCAATCAAGCACCTTCATGCAAGGTGCCTTAAGTTGCAATAACCAGTTGCTTGTGATGTCTGTAATGAGCACAGTAACCCCTCTAGTGGTATATGGATGGTGTCTTATAGCCCATCTTGTTACCATTTCCGAGTGATATCCCAGAGGCCATTTTCCAGCAAGATAATAATTAACCATACACTGCTAATATCTTCCCAAGTGGACCTAAAAGGGGTCCATAGACTTCTCTAGGCCCATCGAGATCTCCAGACCTTTTGCCCATTCAGCATGTATCAGACCACATTGGACATTGTGTGGTTCTAGATACCCCAGGACACCATCAAAGACCTGTACCACTCCCAGCAATTTTCTGATTGCATTGCACAACATAGTGATCACACAAGGCAGGGTTGCGCTGTCAGTTGCATTCTTCGCAATTTACAAAAAGTAAAATCATTTTGGCGAACGACTGCTTTTGTTCGGACGTCATGTCAAATTTTGTTTTGACAATGAGAAGGATATCTTGAAAATTAATATAGAATCTTTTCAATGCGATCATATTTGTGGATTTCTTATCTTTTGATGTGAACCATGAACCAATATTGCACGACTCATATGAAAATAGTTATTAGATGAAAGTTCTATAGGTAATAAAGTGCAATTTTTCAACATCTGTATTTTTTTTAAAGTGGCACTTTTAGAACCCAGCCACAGAATAAATGTAATACCCAATTTTTCAATTAATTTGAAATTTATCCTGTCAATAATTCTTTTTTTTTTTTTGGAAATTTTATAGGTAGTAAGAAATTGAAAATAAGTGTATTCCTTCCTGTTATGATTCGGGATCTGTGACATATTTTGCTGCTTAATTGTAAAAAATCTACAACCTATTGTTTTTGTACTATTATAACAGTTTATGATTTTATATTTTCAATGGAGAGTAAAAACAAAAGTGGCGACTTCATATTACATTTTAAGAAAAAATATTGAATTTGATGAATGGGTTGACAAAAACTTTGAAAAAAGCCAGAGCAACTGCTGCCCAAGGTATTGACTGCTGTTACATGATACTCTTGTAGACTGTCAAATTTGTGTACTGCCTTGATTATTAAGTCTTGCATTATCCATCTCATATTCTGTCTCTTGTGATATTTGGCTCACTCTTTCCGGGTGAGGAAGTTTCAATGTCTAGATGTGTAGTATAGAGAATCATGTGTGCAAAACCACACAGAAATTAAATGAATTTTATTACCTGTTTATTATATAAGCAGATCTACTTGAAGAACTCAGCTTATTATCTCTTGCTTCACAGAATAAATTTATGTGTTTTGTTCAATTTTTTTTTTTTTTTTTTTGCTAAATTGTAAAATCTATTAAAATACAGTTGCTGTATAGCAGTGCATTCTTCCTGCATCTGCACCCATTTCATTGCATTTTTAAAATTGCTTATTGTGTTTGATGCAACCTTCTCTGTATGACAACAACTCAAACACAGAATCCCACAATCTGACTCCCAGAGTGCATGAAAGTGACTCTCCTACACATTAGTTGTGTGGTGGCTGTTTATTCTTCATTGACAAAGGTATCATAAATCTGATTGGCTATGTTTATTGCTCCATACGACAGTCAATTACATCCTCATGTGGTCCACACTTGCCCAGCAGGCAAAGTGTTGACCACATGAGGATGATAAAAGGAAAATGCTAGCTTGGCTGCATTTTCCTCCCAAACTCGCATTTTTCCCAAGGGAAATGTGAGCTTGGCCCACAAAAGCAAGTTGCTGTTCAGATGTAAAATAATGTCTTTGTAAATTGAAGGGTGAAGATATCATCGAAAAAAACACTATAGCACTGAGTTCAGAATTTAAAAGGTAGATCAGATAAAAAAATCAATCTCCATTAAAGTTCTACTGTATTACACAGCTTGTTTTTGTGGGCTTGTGAAAAGACAATAGGATTTCTTCTTGGATTTTTGAATCTTCAGAGTTTACTATAAGTGGATTATCATTTACAGACATACATTATTTCCCACACAGCACTGGTTATCTCAGAAATATTTTTATATTTAAAAACATATTGCATAATGTAAAAGAGTACATATAAATGTAGGATAAACACATTTCCCTTCTCTTAACCCTCCAAGAATAAGTCATCAGACAATCAAATGTGAGTTCTATCATTTTGAAATAATCTGTTTGCCATAGTTGGGAACACCATTGGTCAAATTTGTGTTTCAAAATTAGTGGAGAGAGACAGAGAGAAATTCAGATCTCATTTTTCACGTACTTTTTCATTATTGAAAAAGTACGGGGTCTTACATCAGAGAAAATGTGGTAGGTTCAGAGTGGTTTTATGCCTGGTAAAGGCTGATTTTTGCATTATGAGTTTGCATTATGCACGATGATTGAAAAGTATCTGGCTGTTGGTAAGAAAGTTTTTGCTGCCTTCATAGATTTAGAGAAAGCTTATGACCGAGTAAAAAGGACACTTTTGTGGAAGGTATTGAATGAATATGTTGTTACTGGGAATCTACTTAATAGTGTAAAAGCCATGTATGCTTGTAGTAGAGCTTGTGTACGAGTGAATGGTGTTTTATCAAAATGGTTTTCTATTGGTGCAGGAGTTAGACGAGGTTGTGTAATATCACCATGGCTGTTTAATACACTGCTGTACAGTTGCTAAGGACGGATCATAAACGGCTATATAGCGCATAAAAAAGTAAGTGTGGTTGGATGCCAAGTGAAATAAAATAATGTCAGAATGCCAGGACATTACAAGAAAAACAATTTATTGTGCTCTGAAATCCAGAAGGCTTTGGAACGTGTTCAAGGGACAAACAGGCCATTTTGTGCAGAATACGTAAACGTGAAAAAAATGCAATTACCATCCGCAGGCGTTCCGGCATAAGATGTCAATACGGGATATGGCCACCATGGAGGGCGATGCAAGATTCCACACGTCGTGTCATGCTTTGCACAACATTATCAAGCAGCTGTTGGGGTAATTTATCCCATTCCTCTGTCAGTGCACGGATGAGGGTGTCCTTGTTTATTGGAGGGCATTGGCGACCAGCAAGACTCCTCCCCAAAGCATCCCACACATTTTCAATGGGATTCAGATCTGGAGAACGTGCTGGCCATACGAGGCGTTGAATATCCTCGCTCTCAAGACACTCCTGGACAGCAACTGTTCGATGACATGTTGCGTTGTCGTCCATGAAAATGAATCTATCACCGACAGCACCACGGAACATGCGAACATGAGGTAGCAGAACATCATTAATGTATCGTTGGCCTGTCATAGTCCTAGTTGGAAGCACATAGAGGGACGTATGGCCATTGATCATGATGCCAGCCCATACCATGACACTACATGTCGGATATCGGTCCCTTTCCTGTATGTTTGCTGGACAATATGCAGTACCACTATCACGCCAGATCAGTTGTCGACAATCTGACGATAGACTGTATCTACTCTCATCTGAGAAGAGGACAGCAGACCAGTCATTATCAGTCCAATTGCGATGTTGATGGCACCATTGTAAACGGGTGGTACGGTGACGTCTGGACAATGGGATGAACACAACAGGATGGTGGGCGTATAGTCCTCCTTCATGCAAACGTCTGGCGACAGTTTTTCGGGAGATCCGCTTGCCAGTAGCAGCCATAAACTGATTTGCTACCTCACTAGCTGTGCTGCGCCGGTGTCTTTTTGTTGATAGCACTATGTACCAATCTTCTGCAGGTGTTGTACTGCGAACATGACCTCCCCCGTGACGTTTGCTACACTCTCCATTTGTTTGAAATGATTTCCAAAGCCTTGAAACAACACGGTGGCTGACGTCGAACTCCCTGGCAACATCTGTTATTTTTCGCCCTTCTTCAATCTTGCCAATAATACGGCCACACGTAAAATCATCTGGGTGATGTCGGGAAGACATACTGAAAATTGCAAGTTCGTCAATTGATTCTTTCCCTTTCAACTTTGCGTTTGAACAACAACGGTCAATACGCGTCAAATCCTTTATATCTCTTATCAGTATGACGTCACGAACAAGTTCGGCAATCCAAAATTTGCATATGCACAACATGTCTAACTGTATCTTGCACTTATGCTAATTTCCACATTTTCCTGCCTTCCATTTTATGGTTGCCATCGTTGCTATTGTCATCCATCCTTAGCAATTGTCCGGCAGTGTATATTTAAGGACACGTGCATGCGTGATGCCAAAATAGATGATAGTGGTTTATGTCTTGGTGATATCCGTGTGTGCAGATTGCTGTTTGCTGATGACACTGTCCTGTTGGCAGAGAGCAAAAGTGATTTCCAGAGTATATTGTCTCGGACGCATTAAATTTGTATGAAATTCAAACTGAGTATAAATAAGGGAAAAACCAAAGTTATGGTGTTTGAGAGAAGAACGGGTAGCACTGAATGTAATGTAAGTATAAATGGCACTTTGATTGACCAGGTGAGTGAGTTTATGTATTTAGGAAGCATGTTTGACAGAGAGAACAAATTGGATGGTGAAATTAGTAGGCGAGTGAATTCTTCATTGAAAGTCATAGCTGCTCTGGGAGGTTTTCACAGGAATGATGGGTTCTCTAGAGAGTCCCGTATGGCTGTGTATGAAACTGCAATTGTTCCTACTCTGATGTATGGCAGTGAAACCTGGGTACTGCAGAAAAAACATAGGAGTCGTTTGTGTGCTGGAGAAATGCGTTACTTACGTGGGGTTTGTGGCAAGACATGGTATGATTGTGTGAGGAATGAAGATGTGTTGCAGTTGTGTGATGTGAAGCAAAATGTTGTTAGCAAGGTGGAGACCAATATGCTTCGGTGGTTTGGCCATGTTGAAAGAATGAGTGATGAGATGCTTACTAAGAAAATCTTTTTAGCACAAGTGGCAGGAAGGAAAGGCAGAGGAAGGCCAAGGAAGACATAGGTGGATCAGATTCAGGAGTGTCTGCATGAGAAAAAGATTATGATATGAAGTATAAAAGATCTTGTGTACGGCATGTAATGGATATCAGTGAAGCCCGAGTTGTATGTCAAGATCGCTGTAAATGGAGAAGTTTGATACGATAACAGTAAGTAAAAATATCTGGTAGTTTGTATTTCTTTTTGGAGCTAACCTCTGAATCTCAGAGAACAGCTTAGTGATATGTATATATTTTTCAGTGTTATCTTTTCTGATCCTCATCACATTCACAGTGTACATACACAGATGTTCTTACCTTTTCTTTAATCCTCAGTTGTTCTTTTGAAAGATCCTACACTAATGAACAAGCTAGAATATAGGCTCAGCAGCATTAATTGATCGATTCCAGCAGCCTATTTTTAATTGAACAATTGGTTGGTGGATTGTTGTAATTGTCTGAGGTCTGTTTTCATGGTGGGCATCAGGCTCTATAATACCTGTAAAGCAACTTTTGGATTCCACAGGGTATCTAAAAATCATTGTAATGCAGCTTTTGGATGCCACAAGGTATCTAAAAATCATTGTAAAGCATAAAATCATTATCAAGCAGCTTTTGGATGCCATAAGGTATCTAAGAATCTTTGTAAAGTAGAAAGTATCTAAAAATCATTGTAAAGCAGGTTTTGGATGCCACAAGGTATCTAAAAATCATTGTAAAGTAGAAAGTATCTAAAAATCATTGTAAAGCAGCTTTTGGATGCAACAAGGTATCTTGAAATCATGGTTTATGGTTTAAAACTCATGCTTCACATGACAATAGCACATAAACATATGAAACGAGCGAAACACACACACAGTCACGTTCAGTAGAAGGTTCGTTTAGTGGTAGCTTTCGGTCATCCTACGACCTTGATAACCCGTGATCGACTGGATGGGCTGGTTGCCAGAACTACAATTTGAAGTTGGGGTGTTGGAAATGTTGCCAGATTTTAGAAGAGAGATCCAAA
Source organism: Macrothele yani (assembly GCA_039090855.1). Taxonomy (NCBI): domain Eukaryota; kingdom Metazoa; phylum Arthropoda; class Arachnida; order Araneae; family Macrothelidae; genus Macrothele; species Macrothele yani. Next base: position 136,534,603 of record CM077001.1, read on the forward strand.
TAAATGGGATTTGGTGAAAGGTACATACAGAAGCATCAAAACAAGACTTGGTGAACACAAAAAAGATGTTCCAATGGTCTTCCAAAGACAGCTTTATCTGCACTAACCCTTGAAGACACCTCTGCAGTTCCCATTTGGAAAGAAACCAAAGAAGTTGCCCCCTTTCATCAACAAGGCATCTCTGCATTTCCAAGAGAGCATTGTAATTTTGTTCACCAAAAACTGCAATTCAGAGACCCCTCACCAAATCCCATTTATTTGGATCTCTCTTCTAAAATCTGGCAACATTTCCAACACCCTAACTTCAAATTGTAGTTCTGGCAACCAGCCCATCCAGTCGATTGTGGGTAATCAAGGTCGTAGGATGACTGAAAGCTACCGCTAAACGAACCTTCTACCGTACGGGACTCTGTTTGTTTCACTCATTTTATATGTTTATATCTTGAAATCATTGCAGACAAGGGGACACTTGTACGTGTGCAAGGTGTTTCCTGATGAAAAGTGCTACTTCCAGCAGGATGATGCACCATGCCACAAGGCTTGGACAGTCGTGCAGTGGTCCCAGGAAATAGTGACTTTAAAGTGCTAAAATAGCCTCTACATTCTCCAGATCTTAATCCAATCAAACACATGTAGAATGAGATTGAGTGAGCCAATCGTAACACAGATCCTTCTTCAGTGAACATTCACCAATTGACAGATATGATCACATCCACTTGGCTGAACATACCTGTAGAATGATATCAGCACCTAATTGAATCCATGCCCAGGGGCAGATTGGGTCGACAAAACCAGGCTGGGAATTTTAGTCTTGCTGTCCACTACAAAAGCACACATACCCACAGGGGAACACCTCATACATACCCTCATGAAAAAAATTCTGTTAACTCCTGGACGAAAGAGAACTGTTGGAATATGCATTGTAAAATGAATTCAGTGATCAACAAATTCTAACCACAATTTAAGGATGAAAATTTTTGAAAATCTACTCATGGTTTAATGTTTAAGCATATCAAACCATGCTCAAAACAGTGTGCTGTACCAGGTAATTATATCTATTTGGTCACTGATCGTGTACTATGTATTCGTACCACCTCCTTGAGTAGACGCTGTTTTTAAGTCTACCCATTATTTTGACTCATGAATTACCATTTGTATCCATGAACCAGTACTGGTAAATCATTGTTGCTTTTAAGGTAGATGAGGGTGAGACACAGATTTCGAAAGAACTCTGCCAGAGAATTGCTTTGTTTTCTATGTCTGTACATGGATAAAGGTGTGGGGATATTGGATTATCAAATTGTTACTAGTGCCTCCTTTAAGATTACAAAAGGAGGATACGGCCTACCAATGACCATTTGGCTCCAAGTCCAATGACCTACGCTTAACCATAGTTAGCTTAATTTATTTATAGCAGCGTGCTTGGTCCGATGGCAAATTTTTCACTGAAGTAAAGAGAATTTGGCTTTGTCATTTTAGGGCAAATGCCCAACATAAATTTGAATTTGAATTTAATGAAAACTTCTGCCACACAACAAGTACATCAAATTTAACAAAACACAAACATCAAAATTGTCATATGTACTAAACTAAAGTTAAATAGTAACACAATGTTAGCACAATGGAATGAAAACATGGAATCACAGTAATATCACAAAGTTCAATATAAATTGATAACATTTAGTACTAACTATTTATTCCAAGAGTAAACCAGAGCTCAAACCACCTCAGTTACATCTAGTATAATAACCATAAACATACAAGCACTAAAACTCTTTTACAATTGACCAAAAAATCAATACAAAGTAATTCATCAAAAAGAAGATAGTGCAATGTACTATGGAACTGTAGCATGGAGCCAGGGAAAAAGGCTTAAATTTAAGCCTGACAAGCCCTGATCTCCAAAGGTAGACGTGTCGGGTCAAAACGATAAAAATTGCAACATTAGAAATACGACCGGTGTTGAGCATACCATGAAAGAAAGAATACAAAAACTCTAATCAAACAACAAAAACTCTCGTAGCAGTTTTTTAAATACCCCAGAATCCACTATTTCCCTGATGTATAATGGCAGTCTGTTCCACTCGCAGGGTCCAGCTGCAATAATACTGTTATGCTGCAATCTGGTACGCACCCTAGTAACCACAAAACTTGCATGACCTCGAGTATCATGTGAATGGGAGAAACGCTGTAATTGCAATAGTTCAAGATACCTATTCGTATAGACTCTGTCATGCGTAAGTAATAATAGCCTGAAAATGAATATTTTATCAAAGGGAAGTATGTTATAAAAACAATAAATACTACCAGTATTTAAAGATGAATTTAGAAGTTGAATATATTTTCTCTGAAGAACAAGAATTCTGTTAACGTTACCATCCGTTGTCTGACCCCAGGCCAAAATACAATAAGACAACATGGGATAGATAAAGGAATTATATAGTATTAATCTGAGTCTGAATGTCAAAAAACCAGAAATCCTAGAAATAGCACCAATATGAGACTTGAGAATATTTGTTAAATAACTTATATGGACATCCCAACGCAAAGTCTCGTGTAGTATAACACCCAGAAATCTCACTGAAGACCCAAATGCAATAGGATCCCCATTCAAGAAAATGCCAGTAGGCACCGACAGCTGAAGACCACGGCCCGAAAAATAGCCACAGACACTGGTTGTTTTATTAGTATTAATTGTAAGAGCATTAGAAACAAACCAGCAAGATATCTCCTGAAGGCCACGATTTGCACGGGGCAATATCTCGGACAACGAATCCCCTGGAAAAAAAAAGCTGGTGTCGTCAGCATATAAGACTCGGTAAAAAGTAGAAACAACATTAAATATATCGTTAACATAAATTAAAAAAAGCATAGGGCCCAAGACGGAGCCCCGAGGAACTCCAAAAGGAACTCATTGAACTGAAGAGCGAATACCCTGTATTTGTACATATTGTGTCCTGCTAGACAAATAATTCTCGAAAAATGAAAGTGTGATTCCCCTAATCCCAATATGTTGTAATTTAGATATAAGAATATCATGGCGAACACAGTCGAGTGCTCTTGACAAGTCGCAAAATATACCCAAAACACACTTTGCACAATCTACATTTGACTGTAAAAAATTCGTGGCATCCAATAACGCTGTCTCCGTTGAGTGACCCTTCCGAAAACCGTGTTGATTCCAATGTAAAATTTTATTCAAATCCAAAAATCTTGACAAGCTATTCAAAACCAGCCTCTCCAGTATTTTAGCAAATATCGAGATATTTGCAACTGGGCGATAATTAGCGACATTAGTTCTATCACCCCTTTTATGGATAACCGAAATTCTACTTATTGTAAAGGAAGAAGGAATTTTCCCAGTTAAAAAGATACAATTGAAAATATGACTCAAGGGTATTACCAAATTTTGAGAAGTATACTTAATTACTCTCGGATGAACGTCATCTGGACCTGCTCCCTTTGATGAATCCAGATTAGTCAAAACCGACATAAGTTAATTTGAAACAGGATGAAAATAAAAAGAAGATAATCTCTGGTGTGACAGGAATTCAGAATAATGCCCATTTGAATGTGGGATATCATCCAATAACTTTGCAGATAATTCAATAAAATACGTATTAAACAAATTTACAATCCGATCCAAGTCAGTAACTCAAGTGCCCATGTGATCAACCTGTATGGGTTCCCCATGGACCCGACACCTGGATAACAACTCATTAATTGATTGCCAAACTTTACTGCTGTCGCCAATATTTGAAAACAGACTTAAAAAATAAATTTTCTTTGCACGTTTCAACTTAGAGTTAAACCAGTCTCTATATCTACGAAAATTTAACAAATCAGAAGCATTTCTTGAGCGCAAGAATATTTTAAATAATTTATTTTTCCTATGTAAACATTTCAATAAATTCCGAGTAAACCAAGGCTTTCTGCAACGAGGCGAGCGCCTTATGGTCCTGAGAGGAAATATTGAATCATAAAAGCTCCAGAAAATCCCCCAAAAACATCAAAAGCACAGATCAGATCTGTAAGTCGTAGTACAGGGAACCAATCAACGCCAAATAGAGCAAGATCAAAAGACCTCAAACTCTCCTGTCCATAGAAACGCAATCGAATAGCTGGACAATTCGAGGAATTTAATCTTCCATTACGTACAGACAAACAAAATATAGGCAATTGATCACTTATATGGTATGACAGTATACCAGAACAATAATCATAATCGTTTGTAATACATAACTCCAATTTAGAGAAGGTGGTACTTGTAACACTTGTAGGAATAGTTATTGCATTAACAAACCCAGACGAGGTAATAATATCGCAAAATGATTGTGAAGTATCATTTAAAACAGTCACATCAATACTGAAATCACTGAAACAATATATTGTCTTTCCCGCAAGATTCATCTCGTCCAAATAACCCGAGAAAAAGCCAACGAAAGCACCTTGGTTACCATTAGGAGGATGATATACCGTACTTAAATACAATGTTGCGTTTCAATAGTAATCATTTCAAAGTTGTTATTTACAGTGGTATATTTATCACATGATGAAACAATAATAGAACATTTAACAAAAATTGCTACCCCACCCCCGAGCCCCAGAACATGAAGCAGCAAAACTCCGAAAACCGGGCACATCACATAAACATGGAATACCTGCATCAAACCAAGTCTCAGATACACAAACAAAATCAATACAATAATCAAGGGCACATAGTAACTCAAGCAGTAAATCTAATTTACCAAATAGGCTACGAGCATTAATGTGCAGAAATCTCAAGTGACGATCACACGGTGCAAGTAAACCGCGGAAATCACCCACGGAAACCATATGCGGAAACAATTCATAAAGTCACAATATATAAAGTGTAGTTAAAAAAGTTTACAAAGTAGTTACAGAACAAATAAACACTATATACGACCAGGGTTCAAGTCGACCTTTTAATTAGATTCATTAGCAGAAATTCGCAGAAGTCCTGTAATTTTCTTCTGTTCTTCACGTTTTTTCAAGTTCGTTGAAAACCACGGTATCCGGATTCCTTAATCTCTTAAAACGTTCGGGTGGTATCGTACTGAGGGTGAATGGCTCATTTATTTAAAATACGAAATAAAACAACATATAACTTATTTCTTGATAAAAGACGAATGATAGGGTTAAAATAATATCATTGTTACCTTATTGGTGTGCTGTCTCCCTTTGACCAGTTGCATTCCGGCATACATTCAAGCAACAACAAACCACGCAGTCGAGGTTCCATAAAATGCACGCCCTCCGTAGGCAAACAATGAAATATTTAATGAAGTATTTATGATAGTTAAAACCTCTAAAAAAACCTCTAACGAACACATAAAGACCCTGTTCTTAATAGAACATGAAAGAAAATAATCCAAAGAATAAATAAAATCCAAGTAAAAAACCTTAATTCAAACCTCAAATTCGACTGATAATGATATGTAAAACAGTCATCACCGAAGGAATCCAGATCCCGAAATCTCCGACGCGCGTTTCGGCACACTCATTCGTGGCCATTTTCAAGGAGGTCATGTGTAGTACTGTTCCTTGCGTGTTAACTATAACCCAAGTTGACGGTGCTGCCATCTCCATCGTCTGCGTCATCGTCATGCTCATCATGTAAAACATCGCTGGCACCATCTGGTGTCAACCTGTTTTTAAATTTTGTTTCCTTTGTCGACCAGATCTTCTTATTTGGGTTATTCGTTGTTTTTCCTGTTTTATCACATTCAACCATGTTGGCGATAATTCGATCGGGATATTTAAATTGCAGTTAAATGCCTTGGTTTTCTCAATTATGATGGCATCTGCTGTCAGAATCTTTTTATGTGTGTTGTGAGAAGTAACTAGATTTATATTCACCCAGTCGGGTATGGCTTCATTATTATAACAATATTGTATAAATGAAGTTCGAATTTCACCTTTAACGGGAATAAAGGTGAAATTCGAACTTCACTTATACAATATTGTTATAATAATGAAGCCATACCCGACTGGGTGAATATAAATCTAGTTACTTCTCACAACACACATAAAAAGATTCTGACAGCAGAAGCCATCATAATTGAGAAAACCAAGGCATTTAACTGCAATTTAAATATCCTGATCGAATTATCGCCAACATGGTTGAATGTGATAAAACAGGAAAAACAATGAATAACTCAAATAAGAAGATCTAGTCGACAAAGGAAACAAAATTAAAACAGGTTGACACCAGATGGTGCCAGCGATGTTTTACGTGATGAGCATGATGATGACGCAGATGATGGAGATGGCAGCACCGTCAACTTGGGTTATAGTTAACACGCAAGGAACAGTACTACACATGACCTCCTTGAAAATGGCCACGAATGAGTGTGCTGAAACGCGCGTCGGAGATTTCGGGATCTGGATTCCTTCGGTGATGACTGTTTTACATATCATTATCAGTCGAATTTGAGGTTTGAATTAAGGTTTTTTACTTGGATTTTATTTATTCTTTGGATTATTTTCTCTCATGTTCTATTAAGAACAGGGTCTTTATGTGTTCGTTAGAGGTTTTAACTATCATAAATACTTCATTAAATAATTCATTGTTTGCCTACGGAGGGCGTGCATTTTATGGAACCTCGACTGCGTGGTTTGTTGTTGCTTGAATGTATGCCGGAATGCAACTGGTCAAAGGGAGACAGCACACCAATAAGGTAACAATGTTATTATATTAACCCTATCATTCGTCTTTTATCAAGAAATAAGTTATATGTTGTTTTATTTCGTATTTTAAATAAATGAGCCATTCACCCTCAGTACGATACCGCCCGCACGTTTTAAGAGATTAAGGAATCCGGATACCGTGGTTTTCAACGAACTTGAAAAAACGTGAAGAACAGAAGAAAATTACAGGACTTCTGCGAATTTCTGCTAATGAATCTAATGTAATATGCCACGTAATAACGTTCATTAATTAGCGTTGAATTTAACGTTTTTTGAACTGATATTAGTATTATTAAATCTGGAGATTCAAATAAGTAAAGAACTAAAATAATTTGAGTTGACGAATCAATGCTGCGAGATAAATAATGCTATCGCGTGGAACCCGTGATATACTGACCCATTTCAAGAAGTTAAAACTAAAGCTGGTACATGAAGTAGAACACCTAAATTTTCTCACTGCATGCAAAAATAATGATGTTATCCCAAATTATATACGTATATATAATCGAGCTATTAATTACCGAGACAATGAAATTATGCGCACGGCTGAAACAAAGAGATTGCGAGCCCGGATACGATCGAAAGCGATCATGGATTGATAAAATCAGTATTGATACATATCATGCGTATAACAATATTATTAACCTCAAAAATGACTACGATATAAAAGATGTAATTATCAAAATTTATGCTATTATAGATAGAGAGCAAATTAAATATCAACGAAGACATTGGATAAAAATCGATAATTTAATTGACAAAAAACTAAGGTCTCAAGAAACTAAATGCAATATTAAGATTAACAAATATTGCAGCTATATTAATCAATCTGATATTGAATTGAATTGTCTTCAAAGAATTGCATTGGAAAGTGGTTTGAAATATGCATATAAATATAAAATTCCAGCTACTGAAGTTATAATACCACAACTGGAAAATATAATACAACAACTACCAAATGAAAGACAAGAACCTACAAGGATAAAAATGGCAAATGCTATTAATAATATCAAGAAGATAGAGAAAGAATTAACCCAAAAAAGGATTAAATATGAACGAAAAGCATTAATTGATTTACGTAATAACCCTAAGATAGCAAGTATAATGGCTGATAAATCAAAACAAGTTATTTTGATTAATCAAGATAGTTTACGAGAAAAAATGACAACAGCAATTGAAACACTTGATACAATTATCATTCAACAAGATCCCACTGAAAATATTATTCGAAAAATTGCTAAATTAAAGAACCACAGCAATTTACCTGACTAAATTAAAAGTAAAGCATACCCACCTGTAGGTGCCACTATTCCAGGTATTTTTGGTAAACTAAAAGTACACAAAGACGGACATCCAATGCGACCTATTGTTTCTAAGAAAATTGCTCCAACCATTAATTTAGAATGAGCATTATTTCATTTTATTAGAAGATATTATGAAGATCACGCATACACAATTAAAAATTCAAATGATGTTGTTAGAGCTATTGAGGCCTATCGGGGACCTAAAGAAATAATGATGGTGAGCCTTGACATTGTCTCACTTTACCCAAATACCCCTACCGTTCAAGCTATTAAGTTAAGAGGAGAAAAGTTTATAGATAATAATATACCAACTACCCAAATAGCTAGCATTGTATCTGCATTAAACCTAATTAATGACAATTTTTACATACAACAATACAATTTATAAACAGATCTCAGGAGCACCTATGGGATCACCTTTGTCAGGATTTTTTGCTGAAGTTATACTCCAGGACATTGAGAAAAAGATACTTATTGGCAACAAATTTACTAATAAAAATCCAGATCTATTCGTCCGATATGTTGATGATATCTTAATATTTTGGAAGCATACAGAAGAGGATCTGGAAGAATTTGTTAATATATACAGCAACATATATACAACTATCAATCTTACCACTGAAAAGGAAAAAAATAAGCAAATACCTTTTTTAGACATTAATATCATCAATAATTATTCAAGAATTGACTACGAGGTATATAGAAAAACAACTTTTGTACCAAATATAATACCTTACAACTCAAATCATCCATGGAAATTTAAAACTGCAGCATTCCGATATTACTTTAAAAGAGCAATTATACTTTCATCTAATAATACTGCAAGACAAAAAGAATTGAAATGGATAAAAACTCTGGCTAGTGACTTCGGCTATAAGGAGAGATTGATCAACGATCTTTACAAACAAATTCAAAATAACCAAAATAAACAGAGGCTGAATACAACTGATGCATATAGATTTTGTGGAAAGCTACCATATTGTCCACCTATATCTGCTCCTATAAAAAAGGAATGTCATAAAGCAGAGTTACTTATTGCTGATACTGTACTTGACCATAGCAGATTATTACAAGCAAATAACGAAAAATATTCTATTTTACGTAAAGCTGGTGTATACAGCATACCAATTATTAATATAAATAGGAACCTAGAAAACAAAACTGTTTACATTGGTAGCACAAAACGAAATATCGATATCAGGTTACGTGAACATTTGAATAACTGGAATAAAGGTGAAATTCGAACTTCACTTATACAATATTGTTATAATAATGAAGCCTTCCTTACCCGACTGGGAGAATATAAATCTAGTTACTTCTCACAACACACATAAAAAGATTCTGACAGCAGAAGCCATCATAATTGAGAAAACCAAGGCATTTAACTGCAATTTAAATATCCCGATCGAATTATCGCCGCCAACATGGTTGAATGTGATAAAACAGGAAAAACAACGAATAACCCAAATAAGAAGATCTAGTCGACAAAGGAAACAAAATTTAAAAAAGTGGTTGACACCAGATGGTGCCAGCGATGTTTTACGTGATGAGCATGACGATGACGCAGACGATGGAGATGGCAGCACCGTCAACTTGGGTTATAGTTAAAACGCAAGGAACAGTACTACACATGACCTCCTTGAAAATGGCCATGAATGAGTGTGCCGAAACGTGTGTCGGAGATTTCGGGATCTGGATTCCTTCGGTGATGACTGTTTTACATATCATTATCAGTCGAATTTGAGGTTTGAATTAAGGTTTTTTACTTGGATTTTATTTATTCTTTGGATTATTTTCTTTCATGTTCTATTAAGAATAGGGTCTTTATGTGTTCGTTAGAGGTTTTTTTAGAGGTTTTAACTATCATAAATACTTCATTAAATATTTCATTGTTTGCCTACGGAGGGCGTGCATTTTATGGAACCTCAACTGTGTGGTTTGTTGTTGCTTGAATGTATACCGGAATGCAACTGGTCAAAGGGAGACAGCACACCAATAAGGTAACAATTATATTATTTTAACCCTATCATTCGTCTTTTATCAAGAAATAAGTTATATGTTGTTTTATTTCGTATTTTAAATAAATGAGCCATTCACCCTCAGTACGATACCGCCCGAACGTTTTAAGAGATTAAGGAATCCGGATACCGTGGTTTTCAACGAACTTGAAAAAACGTGAAGAACAGAAGAAAATTACAGGACTTCTGCGAATTTCTGCTAATGAATCTAATGTAATATGCCACGTAATAACGTTCATTAATTAGCGTTGAATTTAACGTTTTTTGAACTGATATTAGTACGACCTTTTAATAACTACCACATTCTTGCCCTCAGCTCTGTGACAAAATATTCGTCCGTTTCTATACCAACAGAACCTAATACCATGTTCCTTGCAAAAGCTGCGAGCATGCCAAAAGAGATTGTTAAAAGATGTGAGGTTTTCATTTATATAAATCCTAGTGTTGTCCAAACATTCAGGAATAGCATCAGATAATTTTAAGTTTTTCTGCTCTTTCCAAGAAGAGTGTTCCCGACTGTCCTAGTTTTAAATTGTACAAGCAATGGCATGGTTGGATGTGATCCTCCACCACACAATCTATGTACGACCTCAATGTCACTTTTTGAAAATTCACTAAAACCCAACTTACCTGCAATATTCTGTAACATATCTCTTAGACCATCTTCAGTTTTGTCATTATTCTCCGGTATACCATGAATCTCTAAGTTTTTCAGTCCCCGAGACAATCTTAAAATTTTGGATTCCTGAGCTGTTATTCTCTTCTTGAGCACCACAACCTTTTTACGAGATTCCTCTGGCATTGAATTTGATTTATGCAATCTATCGAGAATATCATCATATTTTAAGGAGAACTCCACCGACTTCTTTAAATCGGAAATTTCCGACCTTAAAACAGTAATCGCGTCCAACTTCATGTTAATGGACTCCGTAAACTTCTCAGTAACACAATCGCCTCCACTCGGAAAATCAAAATCGGCTCCAGTTCGCTGATCAGTAACAGAGGATCTCCCTGTCTGAATAGTGTTATCAGGAACTCGCTGAACTCCACGTCTACAGCGATCGCACTGCCACCGCATACGCTTCTCTCTTGACATTCGTCAATATGTACTTTCAGTAAGTGCGCAGCATGTGAAGTGAAAAAGACCACCACGCTTTCCATAGCACTGTACACCATCTTCCACCATAAATGTGATTGAACAACATCCACAAGGCCTTTGTGACATGATTGATATACAATTGAAATTGATGACCAACGTCAGTAATATTGCCACTAACTAATCAATGCAGAAACAACGAGAAGCAGACGACTACATGATGGAGACACAAGTGGGAGGAGTTAAGGTAATCATTACATTACGTCATAAACGACAAAGCTGAGCAACCACCAAGTGATGAAATTTTTAAACAGGTGGTATCTCAGAAATTATCGTAATGTAGGAACTCTTATCTGCAGCCCCAGTGGCACAGTGGTCTAAGCGATGGCCTCTGATCATTCGTCCAAACGGGGTCCGGGTTCGAATCCCGGTGAGGCATGGATGTTGTGTTTGTCTTAAGGCACTGGCTCTCTCCCATACCTGGAACCAGTGACCCTAAATTAGGGACGGGCGACTGCTTATAGCCCATTGAGTTGCTCACGGTGGTCTTTAAACCTCCAATCAAAAAAAAAAGAACTCTTACCTCACAAGTGGGCAGACGGAACACTTATAAACTCACGATAATAAAAAGAATAAACACTACACAGAACAATAGCACGTAGTCACCAATTATTTTCACCACAACGTCACCTCGTAAATGTTACTATCGTAACTTGACCTGACCTATTTTAATATAGATAAAGGAAAAGGATTTTCCTTTATCTGACATATCAGATAAAGGAAAAAGCCAACCTTTTTTTATATATATATACACATGTATACAGATAAAAGGAAAAGCCAACATTTTTTTTTTTTTTTTTTAAGAAAACATTTTGGACAGCTAATATAAAGTTAAATGAAGTTAATGATCCTTATTCATAACTACCAAATAATTATTCGTTCTTTCCAAACAATGAGGATATGAGAAAGTGGGTCGTTTCGCGGTTTCCTGGTGTCTCGATGGGACAATCCGCCCCTGTCCATGCCACGTTGAATCCAAGCTGTTTTGAATGCCAAGTGCTTCGCAACATATGTTATTTGGTAGGTTTTCTTAGTAATTTGTGACTTCAGTATATATATCAATCACAATAATAATTGAATACCTTTCCTTTCTTGTGAAACCTCTGATAAAACTGCACAGAAATCCCCACTAGCCTTAGTCAATCTCATTTGTCAGTTGCTTTATGATCCACCTTACATGAATTTCATATTCCAGATCATTGCGCATGATCAAGTACATGGATTCATATCTAATATTTAACATTTTAGCAAAACCACTGAAACTTGTATGGCTATTTTCCTATGTGTTTGCGTGAATATGAGCATTAACTCAATCAACGTACTTTCTTATTGCTACAGTTTTCACACAGCTTGAATTCATCAATTATCACCAACCAAAACTGGTTTGAGATGCAGTAAATATACCAATTCCTTATCCTGAAAGTGCAATTTATTTATACACACCACACATCTACAGACCTGCCCTACCCTCCCACCCAGCTAGTCAAAACCCCTGCAGGCTTTAGACAGGGCAGATATCTACCTGCTGCACAGCAGAAACTTCAAGTAAAGCAAGAACAAAAACTTTAGTCAAACATCTAACATGGGTTTTTTCTTCTAGGAAAATGATTAAATTAAAAAACATAAATTTTTGGGCAAAACTCTTCTTCAGGCAGTCTTTTGTTGTCACTCTTTTTTCACCACTATCGTGGTTACTTCCTTGGAAAAGTAGTGACAACAAAAGACTTGCTGAAAAAGGAGAAGAGTTTTCTCTGAAAATTTGAGTTTTTAAATTACATTTTTTTCTAAAAGAAAAAAAAAAAACGCATATTAGATGTTTGACTAAGTGTTTAATTTAAGTAACTAGAAAGTCAGTTTTCAGCAAAAGGATAAAAACTTTAGGTTAAATGTTTTTGCTTTTGCTTGCAACCACACCATTTTATTTCACTTTTACTATCTGTACTGTTTGCAAACCTCCTGGCACCTTTATGAAGGAAAATATACTGAAGATTTACTAGAAAACTGATGCTGGTGTGAGCACAAAGTTATATTTAGGCTCTTATGTTTACATACCTGAGTGTCATCTACATTCCGCAGTTTAATCCTCTTATGAAACAGAACAGCAGAGTCACCTGAGCAATCATTGAAAACCTGGAATTCCACATATTGTTAATGTAAGAATTACACAAATATAATTGTAAAGATGCACTAATATTTAAAAATAAGAAAAAATAAACCTTATTAAGTGCAATAATGACATAAAATATATCAGCTTTTTGTTCATCGCATATGTATTTATTTTATTTAAAGTTTTCTTTGAGTGCTTTTGACACAGTTTACAACTCTGAAGAGTCCATACATGTTTTCTAATCTAAAATATATCAGCTTTCTGTTCTTAGCATATATATTTATTTTATTTAAAGTTTTATTTGAGTGCTTTTGACACAGTTCACATACATGTTTTCTAATCTAAAATATATCAGCTTCCTGTTCTTAGCATATGTATTTATTTTATTTAAAGTTTTATTTGAGTGCTTTTGATACAGTTCATAACTACAAAGAATCCTACATGTTTTATAATCAACTTTTCTTGTATGACAATCTCACAAAAAGTGCATCATGGGAATGTCTAGAACGATATAGAACTTTCTTTTGAGATGGCTACTTTTCATTGTTTTTCTTACTTTGAAGGATGCATGGATGGACAATGAAAGTTATTCTGAGCATTATTGTTTACTTGTCTCTTCCCTCCTTCCTTCTGTGATGGATAACACAGTGCAGGTTACAGCAGCATTGCAGCAGAAACAATAAAGTGAACAATACTCAAAATGACATCTGTTGGTCCATCCATACAACCTTCAGAGGTAAAGAAAACAATGAAGAGCAGCCTTTTTGAAGAAAGTTCATTACAGAAGTAAACTTTCGCATTGGTAACTTCATGTGACAGTATCATGGGTAGTTGATTATAAAACATAAATGACCTCTTTGGAGTTATGAACTGTACCAGATATCACTCAAAGAAAACTTTAAATAAAATAAATATATAAGCACAGAAAAGAACGCTGATATACAGTGTTGACTATGTGCTACAATGCTGTAGCATGCTAAAAAGATTTGAATTGAGATTCATATTGTTTATTGCAGCTGAAAGTGCATGCATATGATTTGCTGCCACAAAATCTTATTTTTAGACTGGCCATAATCAGGGCTCCTGTTCACCATTTGGTCTGTGTGTTGGTTAGCTCAGGAATAACAGCAAGGTCCTGCTGCCCCTGCAAGATTTAGACAGGGGCAGCAGAATCTCCACTGTTTTGCTCCATTTATAGATATAAAAATATATAAACCTGCACATTCAGTCTTTCGTGCTGCACTGCTGTGTACCAAATAGCATGTCCCAACAGCGTGTCATTCCTGCTGCCTAAGCCACACCCCTCTTGGATCTTCTCAATCCGGCCACAAGGGTCTTCTAGCTTGCTGAAATTCTCTGAGCACAATATAAGATAGCCAGCACCAAATGACATTGAGACCTCCATTCCCTTTTTCTCCCATCACAACTAGGGGTAGTGCAAAGGGCAAGTATTTTACCGACAATTTGTACAGTGTGGTAGCTGATCACACCAGAGGGGAAACTTACCTGATTGTTTCTGTGCTCTCATGATGTTTGCTGGATCAGTCAGTTAAAATTTATCTATTCTTCTATTTTTTGTTCTTTATTCTGTGGTTTTAATAATCTTTTAATTTCTTGAATGGTGACTGTGATTAATACAGTACATTCTTTGTTGAAATGACCAGTTTCTTCAAGAACTTCAGAGGGGAAAGATGATGTAAAATCCATAGAGTCCTAAGGAAAAATAAATCCTAAGGAAAATCCTTAGGATATCATGATTCTTGGGAAGGGCCTAAAAATGGAACCTGATCCATGTGCAATTATTTATACTTTTTTGCATTTCACAAACTCTTTATAGTACTATATGTAAAGTAATTAAGTTAATTCATATATAATAATCAATTCATATTTAAGCTCTTCAAAAGTGCATTGAAAATCACAAATAATGAGATTCAAGGTTGATTGTACATTGAACAAAGACACTGCAAAAATATTTCCCATTAAAAATATGAAAATAAGTAAAAACATATTTTTCAAAAGCCTTGAGTAAATAAATAAACTTTTTAGATGATTCACAGCAGAATATGTTTTCTCAGCAACTCAGGTCATTGCAGATCAATAAATCCGTATACTCTGCAAAATATTAGGCTTAATATTTTATCGAATATATGGTTATAAATTTAACCACGGACACCAAAAAGGTGATAAATGTAATTACTGAGGGCAAAACAGTGAAGAAAATTATTAACAATTCACATAAATTTGTATATAATTACGGAAAACATCTGGAGTTGCCTTTATTTTTCTCTTACTAATTTTTTACTATAAGTGGTGAAGCTAAGCCTGTTGAAACCCAATTCCAAGGTCCTTGCTTTATGGTGGAAAGGAGTAAATCATAGCATGCACATTTTCAGTGGCATGAGCTGCCACTGCTGATATAAATATTACTACTGTGTTACATTTGTAGTGTAAGGGTGTAAGTTTAAAAGCTTAGAGCACGTAATAATAACTCTGTAACTATTCTAAAGCAACTATTATGGGAATTTTACTAGGAAATTTTTTCATTTAAATTGCAAATTTTCGGAGAAAACTCTTCTCCTTCTTCAAGCTGTCTTGTTGTTGTCACTTAAAATCTGCAAAGAGAAGGTAAGCATTTCAAAAATTCCAACTAATATGTTTTTTTCTTTGTCGTGAAAAACTATTAGGTCTGCCAAGTCTTCCGCTATAAAGTCTATAAGTTGACTATATTAATGTGAGTTAACATAGACACTATGTCTAAACTACCCATAATAGGAGAATCTAATTTAGGAAGAAGTTCTAGTTTTTCTCTTAGCTGCATTGAGTTTTTAATCAAGTTAGGTGGCTCTTTTAAAAGATTCTGAAGGTGTGACTTTAAAAAATAGTTTAGATTTGAAATAATAGAGTTTTTTGAGTCTATTATTGGTCTAATTGGTTGGTGTTCTTTATGCAGTTTGACTATTCCATATATTTGAGGTAATCTGAACTGTAATTTTGAGAATTGTTTATAGTTTTCTGGAAGCTGGTTTTTCTTTTTTTGAAGTGAAATAAGCTTAGAGACTTTTTAATCAAATCTGGTAGTGGGTTTTCTTTTACTTCTTCATACATAGGCTTTTTTAGTTCTTCTTCCATCTTTTCTAGATAATCTTTCTTATCCATAATAGTAATCAACTTACTTTTGTCTGTTTTCACAGCAACTACACTTTCATTTTTTCTGAAATCTTTAAGAGCTTTTAATTGACTATTATCAACATTTTTTTGAGGTTTCCTTACTTGCTTCTGGAATTTTGTAAGGCTATTGTAGTAATCTTTTCTGAGGAGGTCTGCTTTAATTTGGTCCTCTTTTTCTAAAGTGCTGCAGATGCTTTTCAATTCAATTACCAATTTTTCTGTATTTATTTTTTTCTTTGGATAGATTGAAATTACTTCCTTTATTTATCACTTGTAATAATTCTTGGCTAACTCCAATAGCAGTGTTGTCCTTTACATGACTAAGAACTGCAGTTTCTTTGTTTTTACTGGAATAGTTTTTCTTCAAAAATTTCTTTTCTTTAAGGTTCAGCTTTTTAACAAATTTCTTATTTTTGTTTCTTATTCCAATTTTTAGCCAGTCATCCAATTCTGCTTTTACTGTTCCCGTAAGATTCCAGAAAATTTCTTTTAATTTTCTACTTTTACTTTTTTATAATAAGCAACATTTTTATATTTTGCTTCAATACTTCTTTTTACGTTTTTTTTTCTCTATTTTTCTTACGAAGTTGGCTGAAAGTAAATCTTTAAATGGTTTTCTAAGTCTAAATGAATTTGGAATAAAGTTATTTACCTTGCAATTTTTCAGGAACTTGATTTGAGCTATGGATCTTTCCATCTTCAATGTAGCATGTTGAACTTTCTTAATTACTTGCCAAGTATCTGACCCATACTCTGTTCTAATTCTTTGAATAAAGCTCATGTTGAGAAATGGCTACCTAGTTTCTTAATTCAATTACTATTCTAAAGCAGCTATTATGGGAATTTTACTAGGAAATTTTTTCATTTAAATTGCAAATTTTCGGAGAAAACTCTTCTCCTTCTTCAGCCTGAAGAAGGAGACTCTCCTTCTTCAGCCTGAAGAAGGAGAAGAGTTTTCTCCGAAAATTTGCAATTTAAATGAAAAAATTTCCTAGTAAAATTCCCATAATAGCTGCTTTAGAATAGTAATTGAATTAAGAAACTAGGAAGCCATTTCTCAACATGAGCTTTATTCAAAGAACTCTGTTAGGTTTTTCCTTTACGAATTAAGCCTGCTGTTCAAGAGAATAAATGTCCTGCCATAAAATTATGTAAATTTATCAAATTATTTTCTTTGAAAACCCTTTGGCAACAATTTGACTCACTATCGGAGTCTTCAAATAGTTCCTGTAAGTCCATTTCCATTAAAGTTCTATCATCATCAAAGTTGTGGTTATTTCCAGCAGAATCACAAGCCAAATTACCTTATGTACAATCCATGGCATTACTTGTGCAGCATTATTTAAACAGATTATGACTTTGTACACCGTTCCAACTAACCTTTAGATTATGTCTCACTTTTGTGTCACTGCCTATCAGCATCCATTTTTCTGACCTCTCAGTTATATCTTTAGCTGTGTCCCACCCTAACAGCCTTACAGGACAGCGTAGCTATGGATAACTCAGTTATGATAAATAATTAGACAACACACACACATACACATTAGGTTACACTACATCAAATTGCCATTACTACCAACTGCTGCCATGAGCTCATAGTACAACTGCATACTATTGTTGCTTTTTTGCACAAGCCCACTTTTTCCAAAGTTTTTAAATGACTATGATTTTTTGTAAGATTATCATGATTAAGATATTCTCAATTTTATATCATATATTCTGTACATATACACAGCAATCAGAAAGCTACTTTTTAAAAGTAGCTGGCTACTTCTACAACTACATTCTTGAAAAATGTAGCTTGTTACAGCTTCAACTGCATTTTCTGAAAAGTAGCTAGGCCGCCCCGGTGGCATAGTGGTCTAAGCAATATCTTCTGACTATTCATCTGAGATGGGTCTGGGTTCAAATCCCGGTGAGACATGGATGTTGTATTTGTCTTACGGCACTGGCTCTCTTCCTTCCCTGGAACCAGTGGCCCTAAATTAGAGATTTAACTGCTTATAGCCCATTGAGTTGCTCATGGTGGTCATTAAACCCTCATTCAATCAAAAAAAAAAAAAAAAGTAGCTAGCTTCACTACTTTTTTCAGAAAGTAGTGACTTTCACTACTTCTTAGCTACTTTTTTTATCTTTAGGTATAAGTTAAAGGTATAAATTCTCAGGATGATTTTTATATCCACATTCTTACATATAGCACTGTGAGTTAAATACCAAGGCAAATTGCAAAAATCCTTTAACTTTATATTTACCTATTAACTCTGATCATCATATGTAACACATTTCAACATATTAATCCCAAAGCTGCAGGTTTCTTAGGGTTAAAATATGTAAAAATATCAATAAAAGGTGTATATTTTGAAGATTAGGTATTAAATTATCCACCGTCTCACCGGGAAGGCTTGTCTTGTCCATCATCTAATTTTTATAGTTTTCTGTACATGCCATTCTTGTCTACTAATCTGTCTTGGTTGCTGAGTGGTCTGAGGTGCAAGCCAGATCATTCATCCCAAATGGGACTGGGTTTGAGTCCTTGATGAGGCACTCGTCGGTGGTGTGTTTGTCTGATGGTGCTGGTCCTCTCATTTCCCTGTAACCTGTAGCCCTAAACAGGATTGTGCGACTGCTTATGGCCCTTAGAATTGCTTGTGAAAGTCGTTAAACCCCGAAATAAAAAGCAAAATGTTGTCTACAAATATAAACGCTGCATTTTCTCAGTGAGTTTTAAGAAGAATATTGCACTTCAATGTGTAATATACAATGGCTGTTCCATAAAAGGTGAAACTAAAATCACACAAAATGAAGGAATATAGGTACAGCAAAATATATGTTATTCTTCCTCAAAGTATCTCCCCTCAGATGATATGCAATGGTCCCATCGTTCAGTCCTTTTTCAAAGCATGTGGCGAAGGCATTTTGTGGAAGCTGCCTTAGTGACCCCTGTACAGCTTGAATAATGTCAGCATCTGTGTTGAATGTTGTGCCACGGAACTTTGCCTTCATCATTGGAAACAACCAGAAATCGCACAGGGCAAGGTCAGGACTGTAGGCAGGCTGCAGCATGATTTCAATACTGCATTTTGTAAGAAGCTGTTGAACACAAGCAACCACATGTGGGCAGGCGTTATCATGGTGTAGGGTCCACTTGTCCACCAGTTCCAGTCACTTATTTGATATTTGTCATCACAGACGCTTAAAAGACTGAAATGTAATACTCGGCATTGACAGTAATTTGTGGAGGAACAACATGCAGGTAGACTACACCTTTATGATCAAAGAAAATTAGCATCATCACCTTTCCAGCTCATTTGGTTTGGTGGATATTTTTTGGAGGAGGTGAGCCTGTGTGTTTCCAGACACTCGTTGCGCGCTTCGTGAGGGGGTCGAAATAGTGGATCCATGTTTCATCGGCAGTTATTACTGTGCTTAGAAAGTCTGGATCCTTTGCAATCATTTGTTTACACTCATTACCTACCTGAACTCTGGCTAATAATAGTTCCCTCATCAGGTGATGAGGTACCCATCTGGAATACACATGATGCAGCAATAATTTGTCATGTAGAATGCAGAATGCCAACGTTTTTGAAATATTAGTTGATGCAGCTGTCTTCACACGTCATTTGTCGATCATCTTGCAGGATTGTCCAACAGTGTTAACAATACACTCCATAACAGCACCTTCAGGTCGACCAGGTGTTCTGCAGACAAATGCCCTTTTTTGAAAACATGATGCCATAAAAAAATCGTCGACTCGCTCATTTATCTTTGTAAGCTTTTTTTTATTAAATCAACTGTTTCTGAAGCCATTTTACCCAAATGATAGCAAAATTTTATCGCACAACATATTTCACTTCTTAACTCTAAATCACTCACCTCCATAGCTGTAAGGCGAAATGCAGACACAACTTAAACAACTGCGCAATAACAAAACCAGAATCGTCTGACACAGCTAATAAATGTTGACATAGATACTTCCTTAATTCAATTAGTCGTCTGCATGGTTATTTTCCCCCCATCACACTGTTGCCAACTCAAAAAAAATTACTCTCAGTTTTTATGGAATGGCCTTTGTATATTAGCAACATTTTGCTGTACATAAAGTAAACAGGGAACTTAATAATTTCATTCTCTTCCTGAAGGTGGTATAATAAAGAATCACATACCCATGCTTTATTACACTGCTTGTAGATGTACAAAAATTTCTTCCACATTTAGTGAGAGGAAAAATTCCATCCACATTTCCATAAATGTGTTTGTGGGTAGAGTTTCACCATTTTTGCAATGTGATCTTTTTAAAAAGCAAATATGTTAGAAAACAAAGGGTAAAAGTAAAAAAAAAAAATGTTTGGGTGTTGAATGACCACCATGAGCAACTCGATGGGCTATAAGTAGTCCCTAATTTAGGGCTACTGGTTCCAAGGAATGGAGACAGCCAGCATTGTAAGACAAATACATCAATGCCTCAACTGTACCCATCTCAGACAAATGGTCAGAAGCCAGCGGTAAGGCCACTGCACCACTAGGGCGGCAAGTGAAGATATTGTTGATGGCTTGGCTGGCTTTCACAACATAAATCAAATAATGTGATTGGATGCTGGGCACACTCAGTGCCTGTTCAGCCAGGAAATCTGAAAATGTCCATGTGACACGAATAAATTTTTTTAACATTTTTGTTTTTAAAGTAGTGTGATTTGTAGCATAATTTTTCACTACAAGCTACTTTATTTTGTAGCATTCTACTGCTACATAACTACATTTACATTTTTCTATTTACAGCAATGCTACATACAACACTGCTGTAACAGCATCAGTGCAACTTGTATTGCTCTACTTCCAATCACTGCATATATACTATGTAAAAAAGCATTCTGATACCCCTACATATGCAAATAAATATGCATTTGCATTGCAGAACCAGATGGACAAGCACACAGTTTGTTGGATACTGTACGTATATAAAAGGGAGTGTTGACACATCTGTCAGACAGCATTGGAAGTGACTATGTCATGTGGAGCTGAACTGATGAGCTTTCGAAAGAGGCATGGTGGTTGGATATCCCCTTGAGTATGTAATCAGTGCATAGCAGTACTTCCTTCAGAGATCCCTTAAATTCACTGCTGCTGATTGCCTTTATTGGTGGAAAACAGATGGTACCACTACAGTGAAGACACACTCTGGGAGGCCACACAAACTGAGTGATTGTGCCAAACAAAGCTTACTGTAGAATGTGAAGAACGCATACCCATCCTCCACCACAGACCTGGCCAGTAACTTCACACAAGCTACAAAACAGCTATTTGCACCAGGACACTCCATTGGGAACTGCATGCCCATTGTTGCCATGCTAAATCAGCTGTACACAGGCCCTACATCAATCCAGATAATGCCAAACAAAGACTACAGTGGTGCCTTGCTCACCGTTCATGGACAACACAAGGGTGGAAAAGGGTTGTGTGGAGTGATGAATCATGCAACTGACCAATTCATTTGGATAGATGTATTTGGATGTACAATTGCCTTAGGAATACTATCAAATGGGCTGCATTGTCCCTAAAGTCAAGTTTGGAGGGAGATTTGTGATACTGTGGGCTGTTCCTGTTGGGGAGGACTCAGCCCTTTGGTTATGGTGCCCTTCAGCTTAACGGCTGGCAGGTATGAACACATCCTGGACAATTCACATGGTTCATAAACTTTTTCAATCGCAGAATTCCAGTACTTTTCCAGGACTTTTGGACTTTTTTCCAGGACATATGATCCCAATGCTCCTACATACAACATAGTGAAACCATAGGTATGTTCAACCTGTAGCATACAACAAACTCTCTACATGCTTGAGCAAACTTAATATAGAATGCAGAATGTTGAAAATGATGTCTACTGAGAATCACAGATAAATACTGAAATACCAAAACTATCCCTGAAAATGTAACCAGATTTAATTTTTACAAAACTTTTATATACATTATGCTGTACAGCGGCCAGTGCGACATGAAGGCAGAGGGAGCAAAGACTACCCGGAGGACCAGACTAGGCTGCCATCTGATGCTGACCTTGGCTATGTATAATGGACGCTCCCTTTCTTCTGATTCAAGGCTTCTTGAATTGGAAGAGGAACTACAAAGGATCAAGTGGGACATCGTCGGGCTAAGTGAGGTAAGGAGAGAAGGAGATCTCATTAAACTGAAAAGTGGATATCTCTTCTACTATCATGGGACAGATACTGGCAGAACTAGTGGTGTTGGATTTATAATAAACAAGAAACTGAAGGATAAAGTTGTAGAAGTTGAAAGTTCCTCTGACAGAGCTGCCCGACTCGTTATCCAACTCTCGAGAAGATACCAGGCTCAGATTATTCAAACTTATGCACCCACCACAAGCCATTCTGAAGAAGAAATTGAAGAATTTTATGAGGAAATTCATCATCTAAATAATAAAGGTAAGCAGCACTTGAAGATAATTATGGGAGATTTCAATGCAAAAATAGGGCAACGGCAACAGAAACCAGCGTGGAAATACTCTCGTAAGTTTGCAGAGGCAGAAGGGCTTTTCATCTTGAACTCCTTCTTCAAGAAAAAGCCACACAGGATATGGACACGGAGACATCCAAATGGGATGACAAGTGAAACTGATTTTATTATGTGTAACAAAAAATTCATCATAGAAGACTGCAGTGTGCTAAACAAGTTCAACATAGGTAGTGATCATAGATTGGTGAGATGTAAGATGCACCTCAACACTAAACTTGAACGTGGCAAGCTCATAAGACAAACAAAATGTATTGACATAACCAACCTTAAAAAACACCATAATACCTTCAAGTTGGAACTGAAGAACAGATTCTCTGCTTTAGAAGGCCTAACATCGGAAGAAGAGGATTTTTCTGAAGTTAACAGAAAAGTAACCAAAGCTCTTATGCAAACAGCAACAAAATTAGCTGGGTCTAAGAACAAGTTGCATGTGAACAAATTATCAGGAAAAACCAAAATGTTGATGCAAAAGAAGAGAGATGAGGACAACTAAAGAAGATGTGACTTCGAAAGTGGAATATATAGAGCTATGCAAGACAGTAAGAAAAAGTATCACTGAAGACGTAAGGAAATTCAACTGTGAACTAGTGAGGAAAGCAATTGAAAACAACCAAAGCCTAAAGATAGCAAGGGGACATCTCAGTAAGGGAAGAAAACAGATTGTGGCACTGAGAAAAGAAGATGGTTCTGTAACAAGAAATAGAGGCCAAATTTTGACAAGAGTGAAAGATTTCTACTCCAAATTTTATGAAAGGGATGATAAATGTACTCTAGACATCATGAAAGGTACCAGTACCAGAGTTCTTCCAGTCTTCCCATCAGAAGTTGCACATGCAATCAAGGACATGAAGCGGGGAAAGCTCCAGGAGAAGATGGAATTACTGTAGACATCATACAAGAAGCAAGTGGAGAAATCGAAAAAAGTACTAGCCCAAGTTTTCACTCAATGCCTTAATGAAGGAAAGATTCCTGAGGATTGGAACACCGCTACAATGATCCTGCTACGTAAAAAAGGTGACATTGAGGATCTCAGGAACTACAGACCTATCAGCCTCCAATCAGTGGTTTATAAAATCTTCACTAAAGTTCTTTCACACGGCTTGAAGGTAACACTGGACATGGCTCAACCAAGAGAACAAGCTGGATTCAGGAGTGGCTACAGCACAATAGATCATATCCACGTACTGAGAGAACTGATTGAGAGAGCGAGGGAATATGAACTTCCATTGTGCGTGGCTTTTGTCAATTATGAAAAGGCCTTTGATTTGGTGAAACCATCAGCAGTTACAATGGCTCTGAAATCCTGTGGTATTGAAGATGCATACATTAATATTATTAATAGCATCTATGAAAATGCAAGTGCAAAGATTCGGCTGTTTGAAAATACAACACACATAAAAATTGGAAAGGTAGTGAGACCAGGTGACACCATATCTCCGAAGCTCTTTAATGCCACATTGGAAAATGTCTTTCGATCACTGAACTGGGAAAACAAAGAACTGGGAAAACAAAGGGATAAAGATTAATGGAGATTATCTAACCCACATTCGTTTTGCTGATGATGTAGTCATTTTTGCAACTACCCCATCAGAGCTGCAGAGTATGATCCAGGAACTTGCTGACAAGAGTAAAGAAGTGGGATTAAAAAATGAACTTTCAGAAAACAAAAGTGATGTTCAATGCTTTTACAAGAAATGAAGATTTATCGATTGATGGAGAAAAGCTGGAGATAACATACATGTACGTTTATCTTGGACAGCAGATATCAAGTGAGGGTCACATTGATGAAGAAATTAATCGGCGTACAAAACTTGCCTGGAGAGCTTTTGGAAGAAACAGCATAATTTTCAAGAGCAATATGCCATTATGTCTTAAAAGAAAAGTGTTTGATCAATGCATCCTTCCAGTGCTTACGTATGGTGCAGAGACGTGGACCTTAACTAAAAGAGACATACAAAGGCTGCAGACAACTCAAAGCAGCATGGAGAGGTGCATGCTTGGTGTAACCAGGAGAGATAAGAGGAACTCGTGGATCCAAAAAATGACAAGAGTGGAAGACGTCATGATCAGAGTTAAATCCCTGAAATGGCAATGGGCTGGACATACTGCCAGAAGGACAGACATCGATGGACAGCCGAAATTTTAGATTGGATTCCAAGGGACAGGAAAAGACCCAGAAATAGACCACATGGGTGATGGGTGGATGAAATTCGAAAGTATGCGGGAGTGACATGGAGGAGACTGGCACAAAACAGACCGTTGTGGAAGAAACTTGGGGAGACCTTCTTCCAGTAGTGGATTGATAATGGTTGACAATGATGATGATGATGATGATGATACTGATTTTGAGAAGAAGTTATATTTCTACTTTGGCTTCAGTTCAATTATTGAATCAAATTACAGAATAAAATAAAAACATAAAACTCAAAAATATATATTGGTATAAAATCTATAGTTAGAACATAAATGTAGCAGAAATGCTTTCATACACCACACAATCAATATACAAAACACTATTTATATTTAATTACTTTGAAATAATGCTTACATTGGAAATTTAAGGATAAGGAAAAGTGAAATATTTGAAACTTTTTCAAAGGAACTATTATTTCTTAAACAAATACTCATCTGAGCGAGGATTTGTGTTGCATTTTCAACATACTGTAATATTGATGCTCGAGCTTCTAATACTGATGCTATAGCTACATGTGTGTTTTAAATTTGTACTCACAAGCAAACAAAGTATGCACAAAAATTTCCGAACTGAAATAAAAGAGAGTAATGGGAAAACCTTAAATCCAAGGGCTGTGTGTACAGCTGCATTCATCAATGATCAAGGCAATTTAACTGGGCATGATTAGAAAACTAATTATAGCAGATGGAAAGTGATTAGTTGGCTCAGAAAATAGTAAGAAACAACTAAATTTAAGTGCCTGACATTAGAAAGCAATATGATTTTATGACAAATTTTTGTTTCTTTTGGCCAAAATATTCTTTACCGAAAATGAGAGACTTGATTTACCTTTATGCCCCCTAGTGGAAAATCTATGCATTACTTGAGAATGAGACTGTAACTAAAATAATCTTTGATATAAATAGCATCGAAAGGGAAAAGGAATTTTTTCAATTGGGTATTTAGAAACAAATATATGAAATAAAATGTATTTTGAATTTCATAGGATCTGCATTTACGCCCTCTAGCGGAGAAGTTGTGCATCGAAGAAAACGGAATTAAAGGATCATCTTTCTCACATTTCAAGCTTCCCAATACAAAAAGAATTTTAAAAATCGAACTAACAGTTGCACAGATATGGTATCCTGGCCATACAGACAAAGTGATAACATACGCACAATCTTTTTACAAAAGACATCCTAATAACGCAGCTCTAATACTTCTAACATACAAGAAAATCATCAGCCCACCTGCATTTTACAAGGGGTGGGAAAGGCCAGACATAAGTTATATCAGTACAAAAATCCTCAACTACAAAACATTGCACAGGGACAAAAAGGCAGGAATGAATAAAATTACAGGGCATGTAACAGAATTCTAGGACATTTCCATGACTTTTCCAGTGTAACATGAAATTCCAGGACGCATATGAACCATGAATTCAGCCCTACCAATCCATTGGCAGTACTTCAGCAAAGATCACTATGTGTTTCAGTAAAATCGAGTGCTTTGCCACAATGCAAGATCTATTTGGGCCTGATTTGAGGAGCTGAATGTATTAGCAGTGGATTGGGGGCCCAAAGTCCTAATCCAAATTCAATAAAATATCTGTGAGACAAGCGGGAATGCTGAATCAAATCTCAGATGGTAAGTTTTTCCTCTATGGTAACTCTGGAAGAAGCTTTGCAGGAGGAATTAAGCAGGAAATTTCTGGTACAGACCTTGGGTCACCTCGTGGAAATCATGCCCAGAAGGGTTGCTGCAGTTATATGGGCCAAGGTTGGGCTATGTACTGATTTTGGGTGATAAATGCTCTTGTTTCTGTTCATTCTAGGTGTATAAATACTTTTGTCGACATAGTGTAAGTGCACACTGTACTATTATACTAAAGATCAAACATGATGCCACCATTATACAATGAAGATGAAAAACATTGGGAGAGAAATGGCACGATTATATTAAGTCAAAGATATAATGCCAAATTACGGTCGAAGATATAATGCAAATTTTTCTAGATCTCTGCACATATTTTAAATTCACGCAGACCTGCCAACCTCTCAGAACCAGAAAATCTAACACTCAAATAGAAAAATTGTAACATGGCGTGTGCTGATAATTTTTTAACCCTATTTCAGTTCTATAAATTCTCGATGGTGTAAGGTGTAGCTATATGAATTCTTGATGTTTGCAGGTGTAAGTGGAGGTAGGTTGCTTTGAATAAACAGACACTCGTCCACAGTCCAACACCGACCAGTCGCCAGCTTTAAGTATGATGAAGAGTCAAAAATACGAAACAAGTTGGGATTCGCCCATTGGTTGCCGATTGCACTTGACTTCACTTACTTTATTTCCATTGGGAAACTAGAGGCAGGTAGACTCTGTTAAGGGAAATTGGAAACTTCTCTGAGAAAAAAATCTTTTGAAGGGGAAAAACAGATTACATGTAAATTTTTCCCTACTTCTGTCTGAAATGGGGGAAAACATTACTTTAAAAAACAACAATGTATTTTTGGCAGCAAAATCATATTGTACTGCAGCGTGATTTATCGTACTAAATATGATAAAGTCGTAACAGTTGGCAGGTTTGTTCACGCTATGGGTTTTTTTTAATAAACACAAAAAACATTTCACTAAACATATTTTACATCAGGCATCAGATATGTAATGCGTACCATTTAGAAATTACAATAAATGTATTTAACAGGAAGTCTCCATTTCAATCCTTTACAATAGAATACTTTTACTGCAAGATTGTTATAATTTTTTTTTTTTTTTTTTTTTTTTTTTTTGTTCAGAACAAAATGACAGTTTTGTCCTGATGAATCTGAGTAAATGCTCAGAAAAAACATAGTAAACCCTAAAAGAAATTATAATTGTGAATAAACATTGCTCATTTGATCTATCTCGATATCACAATGCTTGTAGACAAATAATTTTTGCCGCCCCGGTGGCTTATGACAATTCGTTTGAGAAAGGGTCCTAGTTCGAATCTTAGTGAGACATAGATGTAGTGTTTGTCTTACGGCACAGGCTCTCTCCCTTCCCTGGAACCAATGGCCCTAAATTAAGAACAGGGCGACTGCTTATAGCCCATTGAGTTGCTCACGGTGGTCATCAATAAAAAGACCTTCAATAAAAAAGAAGAAAAATAATTTTTATCAGTCAGAATGGTTTTGTGTCCACAGTGCCAGAAGAGATGCACACATGCTTTTTTTTTTGTACTAAGGTTGCTTTCATTGCAAAAATAATGCATATATACAAAAAGTTTCTGAATTATGTGAAATGTTAAATAAAATTCATTGACTGTGATTACTACAACTTACCTTGCAGACTTTATCTGATTCAAATAATTTCTTGAGGAAGCTCAAACAATGTCCGCTTTTAGCAACATGAAATACAAAACAATACTGTGAATCTGTGGCAACTTGAATTGTTCCAAGCTGCTGCTGCTCATTCCCAAAATAGTGACCTTCACAATCCACATAAAGAATCTCTTTATCATTTAAAAAATCTTCTGCTGCCAGGGATGATTGTTCATCAATAATTTTAAAAGCCTACATAGAGAAAACATGTATTCAGTTAAATAAAATATTTGAGTGATGGAATGTTACATATTAAAAAAAATATGAAATTTGGTGCATATTTCATAAGAATATTGTAAAATTTTTCCAAACATCTGAGTGAAATGCCCCCAAGCAGTTTTGCATATCAGAATTATTAACACAGCAATCAGAGATCTCCGAATTGCATGTACTTACTATTCATCACATATCAGTCACATCAGAAATATTCTTCTCATAATACGTGGAAATATGTCAGAATTATTAACACCGCAATCAGACATTTCTGAATTGCCTGTATTTACTATTCATCACATAACATCAGTCGCAACAGAAAACTTAACAATTACATCTTCCTGGAGTGGAAATCGAATTCGCATCTGCTGATTTCCATTCCAGCCTACTATCCATTACACAACTCAGGATGATGAAGTCCCAAATATCTGAGTGTTAAGAATCGGAACATTCTTTGATTGAGATGGATATTTCTTCCTCAGGATTTAATCTTACATATGATTTTCAAACGGAGGTGTAGCTAGGTATTTCTTTGCCCGAGGCAAACCACAAAATATAGTGCACCCATGACTCTGCATTACACACACACACACACACACACACACACTCAACAAAACAAAATTCCTAAACCACAAATATAGTGCTCTGGTGGCGCAGTGCTCTAAATGTTCTTGACCATTCATCTGAGATGAGTCCAGGTTTGGCTTTCGGTGAGGCATGGATCATTTCTATGTGTCAAGTACAATCGGACCTTACAAACTGTGACTGTGCAGCTTTTCCAAACTGCTTCGGAGTTTGGGCATTCAGTATCATGTCAAACAGAGCGAATGCAGTCCTGGCTCGTAGTCCTAGTAATGACTGAGTAGCCCCCAGAGAGTCTTCAATTATGTTAATGACATCTTATCTTGCAAAGTACATATAACTGCCCTTTCATTTCTGAATGTGAGCAGCTACGCATAACATCTCCATAACATTTAGAGAAAGAAATGCAAATTTTAAGCTGCAAAAGTTACTGAAACTGGCTAAGCATATTATAAGCAAAGTCTGTCTGTGAAGAAATAGTGAAGTATGGCACAAATATAAAAGATACAGAAGAAAAATTTTGGTGTATTTAAATTTGTTGACTCAAAATATGCAAAAGTTACAATTTTAATCAGATTGCAAAAGTTTGCAACCACAATGACCCTAATAATTTGAGAAACAGCTGGAAAAATTTAATTAAAATTGAGCAAAAAAATGAAAAAGTTCGAAAAGTGAGATCACTGACCAACAAGAGATGGCGCCACAACGCCCAAGAAGAAGCGATAGCCGATGACAGAAGCAGCCCGCGAGAACCACCGAAATGCCCAGCTGACACGGTCCGTGCTAGTCGGAGCAAAACGTCCCCTCGAAGACGGTAAAGGAATTTTACTGAAAGTACTCGGGTATGAATAAATATTGAAGTAAATGAGGATGCAGCAAAGGAAAAACTCATTTGGTGATGAGACAAAATAAATTCCAATGAGAAAAAAAAAAGAAGCGGACCCGTGGCCAAATGAAAAACCCCCGTGCGGCATCCACATAACGGAAATAGGAATTGAAAGCCAAGCCCCACGTGCGGTAAGTGTTCATCGAACTTAACCAACTAAAAGTGAAGTTCAAAAATGCAAAAGATTGCAAGCAGTGATTTTTGCACCTTCTCTTGAGCTGCGCCCAGGGCAGCCGCCAAGGTTATATGACTTAGCTGTCTGGAGAGAAAGAAGAGGTAAAATAAATAATCCAACGGATCAACAGATTCCAATGTCTTGGTTTAAGGCAGTTAAAAAAACTGAAGTATTTCGTAAAGTGACAGTCTTTTTTTATTAAGATTATAATATTAAAATCAGTGGCAGTCTGGTAGGAAAATATTTTTATTCCAAGTCCAAATAAAGGATATAGGATGTGCAAACCCTACATTTAGTTTTCACATGTCAGTAGTATTTTCTGCAAATAATCCTGAACCGAATGTTAAATGAGGACGGGAAATGCCTTAAGAACAAAGGGGATTCATATATTAAGAATATGCCTCATTATTAAAAAATATAGTACAACTTGTTTTACATTCTAGAGATTTTGCCACAGATTTGGATTGAGTCCAGCATCAAAAAACTGTGGAAAGCTTTTGGTGATATGAACAGTGCAAACAAAACTTCAGGAAAGAAAATGGCCTTCAGATAAGATGATGATGCAACTTTAATTTGCTATTACAAAAGAGACTTAAAAGGTAAGATTTAGAGAATGTAACAAAAAATTAAATTTTCTTCACTTGTTTTGCATAAATAGGGAGTTGTTCTCATTGTATACATCATCTTTGTTACTTTTCTTCATCCCCTTCCCAAATTCAAGACTTATGAAGATGACCCAGGCTTAAGGATTATCTCAAGTGGATGGGATCAGTTAGTTTTGTGTTAAGCTACAGTATTTGCACTTCTTTTACAATTCAAGGCATTTATTTTTGTCTTTTTAGCTTCATTGTATAACAAGCATTTCAGTTTGACCAACCAAGAGGGTAAACTATTTCCTGAGCTGTTGTCTATTAAGTTAAATAGTGAGGGGGGGTATCTTTCTGGTTCGAAACTCAGGCTTATGCAACAATATCACAATAAACATAGAAATTGAGTGAAAGACACACAGTCACATACAAAAATGAAATTCATTAAGCAGTAGCTTTTAACCGTTCTAAATCTTGATCACCAGTGATCCATTGAATCTGAGGACTGGTTGCCAGAACTACGTATAATCGGAATTTGATGCAGGAACTCTTGCCAGAATTTAGTAAAGAAATCCAAATAATTGGGATTTGGTGAGGGGTTTCTGAATTGCATTATTTAGATTTCTCTACAAAATTTTGGTAACAGTTCTTGCACCTCAAATTCACATTATAGTTCTAGCAACTAGTCCTCAGATTCAGTTGATCACGGGCGATTAAGGTCATAGAATGGCCAAAAGCTACCACTTAACAAACTTCATTTCTATTTTTAGCACGTCTTTTGTAAAAAAAGATCGTGCTTATGTTATCGGTTTGTCCGTCCGTCCGTCTGTAGACACCATCTCTCTGTAACTATTAGTCCGATTTAAAAAATTCTTTTTGCATTGGGAAGCAAAAAATATGCGAATGATGATCCCTCATTTCGTTTTTTTTTTTTACGTTTTTACGTTGTATAATTTGCCACTAGAGGGCGTAAATGCAGATGATGTCGAATTCAAAGCACATTGTATTCCATATATTTGCTTCTAACAATCCGACTGAAAAAATTCTTTTATCTTTCGAATCCATTTATTTCGAAGAGTATTTTAGGTATAGTTACATTTTCAAATTACTTATAGATTTTCTGCTAGGGGACGTAAAAGTAAATTACATTTTTCCCGATAACTCTTCTTCTAAAAGTCCGATTTGAAAATTTTTTTCTTCAGCGGATACACCTCCTGAGTGGAAAATCATTTGCATATAATTTCTAATTTTTGGTAAAGAATACTTTGGCCACCAGGGGGCATAAGTGTTAATTTTTGCTTCTGATTCATTTGCCATAAAATCTTAGCATCTAAAATCTCGATTTAAAAATTCTTTCGTAGACAGATGACACTCATGTTGATAAAACTTTTCAGAATATTTTCTTCTTAAAATATTGCAGTCCTCTCCCAGAGAGCATAGATGTATATCTTATTTTTGTCAATATCTCTGCTTCTAATGGTCTGATTAAAAAAAAAAAAAGTTTTTCTTTATTGGATAGAGTTTCAGGTGTGACATGTTTTTCATATAATTTTAAAATTTTCAAGTAATTCATAAACTTTCCGCTAGGGGTCATAAAGGTAAATTGCGTTTCCCCTTATATCTCTGCTTCTAAAACTCCGATTTGAAAAATTCTTTCTGTACCGGATACAGCTCCTGATGGGAAATCCTTTGCATATAATTTCAGATTATGGTAAAAAATGGTTTGGCCACCAGGGGACGTGAACCTTAATTTCCGCTTCTGATATATTTGCAGGAAAATCTGTACTTCTAAAATCTCGAATTAAAATAATTCATTTGTAGACCGATACTACTCACATCAACAAACCTTTTAGGAATATTTTTTTCTTAAAATACTGCATGGTTTCTATGCCAGGGGCCGTAGATGTATATCTGATTTTTGTTAATATCTCTACTTCTAGGAGTCTGATTTGAAAAATTCCTTTTTTGTTGGATAGTGTTTGCAATGCGAAATGTTTTTCATATAAATTGAAAATTTTCAAGTAAATCATAGACTTTCTGCTAGGGGGCGCAAAGGAAAATTGCATTTTCTGCATTATTTCTGCTCCTAAAACTCTGATTTATAAAAAAAAATTTGTAGCAGATACACCACCTTATCGGAAGTTTTTTCCATATAATTTCTAATTTTTAGTTAAAGTTGTTTGGCCACCAGGGGGCATAAGTGTTAATTTCCACTTCTGTTGTATTTGCAGCTAAATATGAGCTCCTAAAATCTTGATTGAAAAAAAAGTCGTTTGTTGACCGATACTACTCATGTCGACAAACCTTTTAGTAACATTTTCGTCTTGAAACAATCCATGGTTTGTACACCAGGGGGCATAGATGTATATCTTATTTTTGTCAATATCTCTGCTTCTAGGAGTCCGATTTGAAAAATTCCTTCTTTGTGGGATAGTGTTTCCGATGCAAAATGTTTTTCCTACAAATTCAAAATTTTCAAGTAAATCATAGACTTTCCGCTAGGGGCACAAAGGTAAATTGTGTTTTCTGCTTCTAAAACTCTGATTTGAAAAATTCTTCCTGTTTCGCATACAAAACCTGATGGAAACTATTTTTCACATAAATTCTTATGTTTGGTAAAGAATGGTTTGGCCACCAGGGGGCATAAGCATTAATTTCTGCTTCTGATGTATTTGTAGCAAAATCTGAGCTTCTGAAAACTCGACTAATTTTTTTTTTTTTTCTTGGACCGATACCACTCACATCAAAAAACCTTTTTGAGAATACCTTCCTAAAATAATACATGGTTTTCCCACCAGGAGGCATAGATGCATACCCTATATTTGTCCATATGTCTGCTTCAAAGAGTCCGATTTGAAAAATTATTTCTTTGTTGGAGAGAGTTTCCACTGTGAAATGTTTCTCATATAAATTCAAATTTTTCTTAATGCACAAGTCTGCAACCAGAGGGTGTAAGCTCAAGATTCCATATATAGCAATATCTGTGGGATTAAAAACCCATTTGAAAAACTTCTTCCGTCAGATATTATTGTTTTCCATACCGGTTCCATTGACTTTGACTAGCTTTGATAAACTTAATTTGTGTCAGAACGAATTCAAAAGACGTGCTAATCATTACACCCGAAAATTTGGTGCCATCTTTTTTGTTTTGTTTTTTTCCTGATTGAGGGTTTAATGACCACTGTGAGCAACTCAATGGGCTATAAGCAGTTTCCCATCCCTAATTTAGGTTCACTGGTTTCAGAGAAGGCAGGGAGCCAGTACTGTAAGGCAAATACAACATCCATGCCTCACCAGGATTCAAAGCTGGACCCAGCTCAGATGAATGATCAGAAGCCATCGCTTAGACCACTGCACCACCACCTTCATTTCTATACGTGACTCATGCATCTATGCTAATCATGAAGCCTTAAACAAGATGGCCAGAAAAAAAACAACAACAAAACAATGCATTGGAAATCTGTTTCATCAACAGAAAACCGTTAGTGTATGTTGAAAATTGAAAGGTCAAAAAGTTTTCAGCACACTAACAGGAAATCTGTGTAATTGGAACATACTGCACCAGAAGAAAAATGCAAACAAGGTAAAAGGAGTGAAGGCAAACCAGCAATTATATTGATGGATCCAATGAAGTGATTCACGGATTAAAAGGGGAGGACAGAAAGGAAGGTAGATTGGTAACCATATGAGAAAATGAAATCAGTGATATCCAAAACTTAAAGGAAGAAAAAAACTAGACATAGACTGTCAACTACATGTACACAGATGGCCTGATTTAAACAACTGATCTAAGTCATTGAATTTGGGGGTGCCGCTCCGGTGGCGCAGTGGTCTAAGCGATGACTTCTGATCATTCATCTTAGATGGCTCCGGATTCAAATCCCAGTCCGGCATGGATGTTGTATTTGTCTTACGGCAATGGCTCTCTCCCTTCCCTAGAATCAGTGGCCCTAAATTAAAGACGGCGAGCTACTGTTTATAGCCCACTGAGTTGCTCACAGTGATCGTTAAACCCCCCAATAAAAAAAAAATAAAAAAATTAGGTGGTACCGAGCTAAAATTTTTTAAAGAATTTTTACACCCAAGAAAATTTTTACTTACAGAATTTTAAGAAATTGTAATACCTTTTAAATTTAAAATTAACATTTGCAATCATCACTCCATAAGCACTGATGGGGAGCATTAACTAAACAAAAGTGATTGTGGAATAACTTTTACGGGTCTTATAGAGGTTATTTTTCATGAAAGTTGGTTGTCAAATTTTCGAACTAAAGCCTAGTTCGTCATCAGGACTATGTCACTGGTGTAGTTGCTGCCACTCAATTGGAAGAGTCCATCCGCAATTATCGTTAATTGTGGTACTTCTTCTTCTTGCTATTTTGATCCCTTCTTCTAGTTTCCTCTTTACTAAGTTTGACTGTCAAACTTAGTAAAGAGGAAACTAGAAGAAGGGATCAAAATAGCAAGAAGAAGAAGTACCACAATTAACGATAATTGCGGATGGACTCTTCCAATTGAGTGGCAGCAACTACACCAGTGACATAGTCCTGATGACAAACTAGGCTTTAGTTCAAAAATTTGACAACCAACTTTCATGAAAAATAACCTCTATAAGACCCGTAAAAAGTTATTCCACAATCACTATGAATAGAGGTGCCATAAATACATTTACAACTATAAACAAAAGTGTTGACTGTAAGCTGTATTGGGGCTAGTGAAAATGCAACAATAATTGTTCTATTGGACATAGTTTGGCCTTGAAATTTTTTACTTGCTAGTTTGGAAGGAGAGAGAGCCCCTGAGGGGTTCCTATCTTGCCTTGACATCTAATAATGTACTAGTCAGTGATGACATATGGAAGCAATTAGAATTACTGTGTTTACTTAAGGGTCATTTCCCTTCTACAACTGATTCACAAAGCCTCATATTTTTTTTTTATTTCTAAGATTTACAAAGATGTCCTTCATAAATTTGCCCACACAAACAATGAATTCAATACAGAAATAATTTGTCAATGGGCATGTAAAGTAAATGCTAAAATAATATCTAGAAATTTACATTTATAATTTATTAATACAATAATAAAGTAAATCTTCATGAAAACAAGTGCAGTTAGAGAATAGAAAGGGAATAGCAAGGCATTTTAAAATAATGGTGGCAGACTGATGCCATGTGATGTAAAAATAAAATAGTACAACAAGCTGTGTACTGTTTTAGTTTAGCACTAGCCTTTATACTTTGATTGACATGTTGAATGATTGTCAGTTTTATTAGCTAATTTAATAAGTGAGTTACTATGGGTATTGAGAGAAAAAAAGCAAGGAGATTATTTTATTACCTCAAATTTTCAAATGAGATCCTCCTTTGTTCTCAGGAGAGATTCCAGAGAACTGGTAACCAAATGGGATGGATTTGCCAACCTGCATGGTCATTGATATTGCCAGTTTTAAAGTGCAGAATTTCAAGCAATTCTTCAAGCTTTCAAATAATTGGGCTGGTCTGATGTTTAATTATTTTAAGAGAGCTCCAGTCTATTTTGTGGCCTGTTTGATGAACATGTCGATCCAGTCTCATTTTATTGGAAACATTCCTACTAGCTGCTTTATGTGATTCTAACCTGATGTGTAATCTGCGTCCTGTTTCACCTATGTAAGGTATATCACAAGAGCATTTTATACTATAAATGACTCTTTTTTTTTAAATCATTTATAGTATAAAATGCTTTTTTGGAATGTTTTAAAGAGGGCAAGTAATTTAAAAAAAATGTTTGCTTAATTTTTTTTTCTATTCTGACATTGTCTTTTTTGTTAATGTTTTTCAGCTTTTCAAAAAGACTTTTTCTCTTTGGTTCATTCTTTTTCTATCCTATTTATTTTTTGTTGTTTATTCTTTGGAGTTACAATACATGCATTATACCACTGTTTCATTTGGTATTTTGCTAAGCTTGAGTGGTGGTTACTGTAGCGATATATGAAAAGAATAAAAAATCAAGAGGGAGGGAGTTTTCACTGCTAAAAACAATTACAAGAAGCCGACATTTTGAAAGAAGTTCCTAAAATTAGTTGGGTTTTTTTTCAATGCTCCAGTGCATGTGCTATCAAAAACTTTGCTACATCTTCCAATACAGAAGCAGAGTTATTTAACCAAAAGAAAGAAGAAAAGGGACTGATGAAAGTATGGTAGAAGGTATTTATGACAAAAAAGTGCTTTGATTGTTGGCTTAGAACATCTGGGAATTGATGACACTTTCATTTTACAAAATTTTGCAACATGGAACATAAAAATTGAGTTGCACATGAAAAATATTCTTGACAATCCCATAAAGCAAAATATTATATTATATTAATGCTGATTTTTAATCTGATGGAATACACAAAGGTGAATATGATGTCACCTCCAAACAGATGTGTTTGTCAAGCAACATATTTAAAGCTACACTTTCAAACAGCAAAACCTTTTATAGAGAGTGGATTTTATATTTCCCATCCACAGGCTGTGTGGACTGCACACCTTGTAAGTTATTTCAATCTTTACAAAACTGCAATTCTTTCACTATGGTTTTAATGATTGGAAGAACTCAAAATGAAATCAAGATTTTCACTACAAGTAGTGGTGGTTAAAACATGCTTTCTAACCCCCCCCCCCAAATCATTTATGGTTTTAAAAAGCTTCAAAATGACTGTTTCAATCAATTTCAAGCTTTATGTATGCTATTCCCCAGAGACTATGTGATCAAGTCAGAATGTGGTGTTACTAAAAATAATTCTAAAAAATATAAGACTAGAACAAGGGAAACAGATTTCGAAGATTCAGTACTTACTTTTACAAAAAGTCCGTGGGTGGCCCAGCCTCTCTAATAACTACATCAAGCAAAACATATGCTACTTTTGCTTAACATATGCTACTTTTGTTTGATGCAGTTAGTAGGGAGGCTGGGTCCCCATGGACGTTTTGTGTATAAGTACGAGCCAAATCTTCGAACTCTGTTTCTCTTTTTCTACTCTTGTATTTTTCAGAATTTTTGTAATACCTCATTTTGATCTGATCACATGGTTTCCGGGGAATAACAGGCATACAGTTTGGTATTAATTAAAATAGTTATTTAGAAGTGTTTCAAAACCATAAATGATTTTTTTCTAAAAAAATGATTAAACAATATGAACAATCTGAGAACCACGGGAAAAATGTAGAAACATACACCACAAGAGAGAAGTAATCAGGAGTTGATAACTTCTTAAAATCTCTTCACATGGTTTCAGATTCTTTAATCAGTAATTTAGCAAACAGAAAAAAATCGCACAGAAATTGTTCTTGAAAGGTTTTAACTTTTCAAGAACTATGAGAGGCCAGTGCTACGACCACCTCAGCCTAGATCACATAAACTTGTTCATAGGAACAAAGAAGACAACTGTAAACTTTCTCCAGCAATGAATATGGACATTTATATTCATATATGAGTGCCTAGCACATGAAAGCACCAAAGTAAATTTACAATAGCATTATTTATAACACTGGTAATATTTTGCATTTCCAAACCTAGAAAAAATGTTGAGAATATTTTTAACCTTACCAGTCACAAATTGTTCTTTTGAAAGATCCTTTTCACCAGTTTCAAGAATAAAAATTAAAAGAGGCACTTCATTGAGAAGAAAAAAGTTTTCCATCTTCCTCTCAATGAAGTCCTTCATTGTTCTTAAACAAAGGCCTGTAAAAGGCTGAAGATCATACCATAATTATTGTGCAGTAAGACATTTGCTGGAAAAGTTGAAAATTTGAAAGCATTAATCAAATTTTCATTTACATCGTAAGTGTCAATTAAGATTGTTTTAGTAATTGCATCTTTCCACACCTTATATGTATGTACTGTGTGTCTTCTGGTGTATTATATTGTTTATAATGATAAATTTTATCATGATATATTTATTTTTTACAAAATTCTGAAGGTCAATAATTTGAAATGTATACTACCTTATTTAATGTCGTTACACTACAAAATAGGCCTACTATGTTTTTTCATCAATGATAAATACCAAATTGCTTAAAATAATGCAATAAAACACACTGCAGACCGACAGACACACACACATCATGAGCTCACACCATTTTACAAATTTGTTGGGAGACCTTGTTTTATGTCCAGGTCATCTGAGGCACTTAGTAAATCACTGACATGCAGGGATGGTAAGAAATGAGTGTATCCCAATTTTATGGATTACACTTGTATAAAATTATATATAAAAGCATTTATACATATATTTCTGTGCTGAGCTTAGGCTTGTGAAACATATTATTTTATATATTATTACATTCTATGAATGGCAAAAAGAGGATATGCAACAGTAATGCCCTTTAACTCACCTTTATTCCATGTATGTCTATGTGATTAGTATTCCTTTGCAAATCTGTCTGCATTGAAATTAAGACCAAGGATACAGATGGAACAAAATGCCACACATGGAATGAAGGTGAGCTAAAAAACCCTCTTTTATGTCATTTGCAGAAAAAAAATACAATCACATATATTATAGCTCATACACTAAAGTGCCAAAAGTCATGGGATAGCAATATGCAAATTTTTAACGGACGCTGCTGTCGTATAAAGGCTTCGAAGCACGCCACGATGTTTATCAGTTGTGAGGTGTAATCTTGTCCCAGGTTGAACAACCGCCAGTAGTATTATGGCAAGCTGACGTGAATTATTAGAGTTTGAACGAGGCATGGTAGTGGGAACCAGATGGATGGGACATTCAATTTCCGAAGTTGGGCGAACATTCAGCATTCCTCGATCCATGGTGTCATGTGTGTACCAAGAATACCTCATGGAAGGCATTACCATTCACAGTGGACAGCGCAGTGGCCGACCACGGGTGTTGAATGACTGTGACCAGCGGCATCTGATCAGGATTGTCCATGCTCACAGACAAGTGACACTGGCTCAAATAACATCCACATTCAATGCAGGAGGTACCAGATACATATATCCATCAGCTCAGCGCAGCGCAATTTAGGGGTTCATGGAGTATGGGAGCAGAAGACCCACCAGAGTGCCTTTGTTAACACCACAACAGTGGACATAGCACCTCACCTGGGCTAGTGAACACGGTAATTGGACCGTGGAAGATTGGCAAATGTGGTGTGGTCTGATGAGTCACACTACCAGTTGTTACAAGCTGATGGTAGGGTTCGGATGTGGCACAGACCCCATGAGGCCAACGCCACATGTTGCCAATCATCCAGGTAACACGAGGTGTTGGAACAATGACTGAAGCTGTCAACAAGGCACTGTGCAAGCTGGTGGTGGTTCCATACATGTGTGGGATGTCTTTACATGGCATGGTTTGGGTCCTCTGGTCCTTGTAAACACATCATTGATCGGTAATCGCTTTGTTGCTCTGATGGGTGACCATTTGCAGCACTTCATGGTCATCATGTACCCTAACAACAGTGGGATTTTCCAGGCGGACAGTACACCATGTCATTGGGCTCAAGTTGTCCAAAACTGGTTCAAGGAGTATTCTGGGCAGTTCCGACAGATGGCGTGGTCACCACGTTCGCCTGATATGAACCCAATAGAGCACTTATGGGACATGTTGGAAAAGTCCATTCATACTCAAGGTCCTGCACCTGCGAATATCAGGAAAATGTGGGTGTCTGTTCAGATGGCATGGCCCAACATTTCTCCAGAAGTCTTCCGGATGTGGAATCGATGCCACGTTGAGTTGCTGCACTTCGCTGGGCTAGAGGAGGTCGTACATGATACTAGGTATAGATTCCATGACTTTTAGCACTGCAGTGTATATATCATCATCAATAACTATTATCAATCTACTGCTGGATGAAGTTTTCCTCTTGTCTCTCCTACAACTTTTTATCTTGAGTCAGTCTCTTCCAAATCACTCCAGCATGCTTTGCACTTTCATCCACTCATCTCCCACATGATCTTCTAGATTTTTTTTGTTTCCCTTGATGTCCAATCTAGTATTTCAGTT
Organism: Macrothele yani; assembly: GCA_039090855.1. Lineage (NCBI taxonomy): Eukaryota > Metazoa > Arthropoda > Arachnida > Araneae > Macrothelidae > Macrothele > Macrothele yani. The sequence continues at coordinate 136,575,562 of CM077001.1, forward strand.
GTCAAAAGGTGGTCAGTTACAGTAACACATCCAACCTATTGCCACTTGAGGGTCTTTACTTTGATCATGATGTCATCAACTCTTGTCATTTCCCTAATCCATGTATTACTCTTCCTGTCTTTCCTGGTTATACCAAGCAATCATCTCTCTCCATGCTTCTTTAAGTTGTTTGAAGCCTCTGCATATCCTCTTTTGTTTAAGGTCCATGTTTCTGCTCTGTAAACAAGAGCTGGAAAGATGCACTAATTTAACACCTTTCTTTTAAGGCTTTTGAACATCGTAGTTTCTTACAAAAGCTCTCCAACCAAGTTTTGTACACCTATTTATTTCTTCTTAAACATAGCCCTCACTCGATATGTTTCGTTCCGCATAAGACACAAATGGCCAAAAGGCACAAGTCAACAACAGCAGAAATTTCCTTATTGTCCCAATGAGTTGTAAAATTTCCTTTATCCATCACTTTTATGAAGCATTTGAGTCTTCTGGGTTTCCATTTATGTGTTGAGAATGTTTATGGTAAAGACATATAGCAAAACAAAAAAGCACAGTGGAAATTAGCATATCATTTCTGCATATGTTGTTTGCAATTCTAATTTTTGTTTGCCCTCTCCTGAAAACCATGCAATGGGTGCCCATGGGCATTAGTGCCTAACTTTAGTTTTTTGTGGGGGCGCATATGCTTTAAAAATTATATATATCATCATCATCATCATTGTCAACCATTATCAATCCACTGCTGGACGAAGGTCTCCCCAAGTTTCCTCCACAACGGTCTGTCTTGTGCCAGTCTCCTCCATGTCACTCCCGCATATTTACGAATTTCATCCACCCATCTCCCATGTGGTCTTTTTCTGGGTCTTTTCCTGTCCCTTGGAATCCAATCTAAAATTTCGGCTGTCCATCTATGATCTGTCCTTCTGGCAGTATGTCCAGCCCATTGCCATTTCAGGGATTTAACTCTGATCATGATGTCTTCCACTCTCGTCATTTTTCGGATCCACGAGTTCCTCTTCTTATCTCTCCTGGTTATACCAAGCATACACCTCTCCATACTTCTTTGAGTTGTCTGCAGCCTTTGTATGTCTCTTTTAGTTAAGGTCCACGTCTCGGCACCATACGTAAGCAATGGAAGGATGCATTGATCAAACACTTTTCTTTTAAGACATAATGGCATATTGCTCTTGAAAATTATGCTGTTTCTTCCAAAAGCTCTCCAGGCAAGTTTTGTACGCCGATTAATTTCTTCATCAATGTGACCCTCACTCGATATCTGCTGTCCAAGATAAACATACGTATCTGTTATCTCCAGTTTTTCTCCATCAATCGATAAATCTTCATTTCTTGTAAAAGCATTGAACATCACTTTTGTCTTCTGAAAGTTCATTTTTAATCCCACTTCTTTACTCTTGTCAGCAAGTTCCTGGATCATACTCTGCAGCTCTGATGGGGTAGTTGCAAAAATGACTACGTCATCAGCAAAACGAAGGTGGGTTAGATAATCTCCATTAATCTTTATCCCTTTGTTTTCCCAGTTCAGTGATTGAAAGACATTTTCCAATGTGGCATTAAAAAGCTTCGGAGATATGGTGTCACCTTGTCTCACTCCCTTTCCAATTTTTATGTGTGTTGTATTTTCAAACAGCCGAATCTCTGCACTTGCATTTTCATAGATGTTATTAATAATATTAATGTATGCATCTTCAATACCGCAGGATTTCAGAGCCGTGGTAACTGCTGATGGTTTCACCGAATCAAAGGCTTTTTCATAATCGATAAAAGCCATGCACAATGGAAGTTCATATTCCCTCGCTCTTTCAATTAGTTCTCTCAGTACGTGGATATGATCTATTGTGCTGTAGCCACTCCTGAATCCAGCTTGTTCTCTCGGTTGAGCCATGTCCAGTGTTACCCTTCAAGCGGTGTGAAAGAACTTTAGTGAAGATTTTATAAACCACTGATAGGAGGCTGATAGGTCTGTAGTTCCTGAGATCCTCAATGTCACCTTTTTTATGTAGCAGGATCATTGTAGCATTGTTCCAATCCTCAGGAATCTTCCCATCATTAAGGCATCGAGTGAAAATTTGGGCGAGTACTGTTTCAATTTCTCCACTTGCTTCTTGTATGATGTCTATAGTAATTCCATCTTCTCCTGGAGCTTTCCCCCGCTTCATGTTCTTGATTGCATGAGCAACTTCTGCTGGGAGGACTGGAAGAACTCTGGTACCTTTCATGATGTCTGGAGTACATGTATCATCCCTTTCATATAATTTGGAGTAGAAATCTTTCACTCTTGTCAAAATTTCGCCTCTATTTCTTGTTATAGAACCATCTTCTTTTCTCAGAGCCATAATCTGTTTTCTTCCCTTACTGAGATGTCCCTTTGCTATCTTTAGGCTTTGGTTGTTTTCAATTGCTTTCCTCACTAGCTCACAGTTGAATTTCCTTACGTCTTCAGTGATACTTTTTCGTGCTGTCTTGCATAGCTCTATATATTCCACTTTGGAAGTCACATCTTCTTTAGTTGTCCTCATCTCTCTTCTTTTTTGCATCAACATTTTGGTTTTTCCTGATAATTTGTTCACATGCAACTTGTTCTTAGACCCAGCTAATTTTGTTGCTGTTTCCATAAGAGCTTTGGTTACTTTTCTGTTAACTTCCGAAATATCCACTTCTTCCGATGTTAGGCCTTCTAAAGCAGAGAATCTGTTCTTCAGTTCCAACTTGAAAGTATTATGGTGTTTTTTAAGGTTGGTTATGTCAATACATTTTGTTTGTCTTATGAGCTTACCACGTTCCAGTTTAGTGTTGAGGTGCATCTTACATCTCACCAATCTATGGTCACTACCTGTGTTGAACTTGTTCAGCACACTGCAGTCTTCGATGACGAATTTTTTGTTACACATAATAAAATCAATTTCACTTGTCGTCCCAATTGGATGTCTCCATGTCCATTTCCTGTGTGGCTTTTTCTTGAAAAAGGAATTCAAGATGAAAAATCCTTCTGCCTCTGCAAACTCAACTAGAGTATTTCCACGCTGGTTTCTGTTGCCGTAACCGAGTTTACCTACTGAAGTTTCATTTTGTTGCCGGTGCCCTATTTTTGCATTGAAATCTCCCATAATTATCTTCAAGTGCTGCTTACCTTTATTATTTAGATGACGAATTTCCTCATAAAATTCTTCAATTTCTTCTTCAGGATGACTTGTGGTGGGTGCATAAGTTTGAATAATCTGAGCCTGGTATCTTCTCGATAGTTGGATAACGAGTCGTGCAGCTCTGTCAGAGGAACTTTCAACTTCTACCACTTTATCCTTCAGTTTCTTGTTTATTATAAATCCAACACCACTAGTTCTGCCAGTATCTGTCCCACGATAATAGAAGAGATGTCCACTTTTCAGTTCAATGAGATCTTCTCCTTTTCTCCTTACCTCACTTAGCCCGACGATGTCCCACTTGATCCTTTGTAGTTCCTCTTCCAATTCAAGAAGCCTTGAATCAGAAGATAGGGAGCGTCTATTGTAGGTAGCCAAGGTCAGCATCAAATGGCAGCCTAGTCCGGTCCTCCGGTGATTCTTAGCACCCTCTGCCTTCATGTCGCACTGGCCGCTGCCTTGGCCAGGTACATTCCAGCTGCCGGAGACTGAGGGCCAAGATTTAAGTTGTAGTCATTTTGGAGGTGTTTGGCCATAACTCACCACGCTGGCCAAGCGGGTTGGTGAGTGTGGGATAGCATTTCCTCTGATCCCGATGGTATAGTTATACCGCTATTGGCGGTCGTCAGAGCCCCTTTAGTGGGAACAGGATGCACCACGAGAAGGCGGGGTTGACATTTGTCAAGGAGAGGCTGTGATGTTACGCATCACCTGACCTTACATCCCTGACCTTACATCCATATATATGACCTTACATCCATATATATATATATATATATATATATATAGGGATGTAAGGTCAGGTGATGCGTAACACCACAGCCTCTCCTTGACAAATGTCAACCCCGCCTTCTCGTGGTGCATCCTCTTCCCACTAAAGGGGCTCTGACGACCGCCCATAGCGGTATAACTATACCATCGGGATTAGAGGAAATTCTATCCCACACTCACCAACCCGCTTGGCCAGCGTGGTGAGTTATGGCCAAACCCCTCCAAAATGATTCCACAACTTAAATCTTGGCCCTCAGTCTCCGGCAGCTGGAATGTACCTGGCCAAGGCAGCGGCCAGTGCGACATGAAAGCAGAGGGTGCTAAGAATCCCCGGAGGACCGGACTAGGCTGCCATCTGATGCTGACCTTGGCTACTTACAATGCACGCTCCCTATCTTCTGATTCAAGGCTTCTTGAATTGGAAGAGGAACTACAAAGGATCAAGTGGGACATCGTGGGGCTAAGTGAGGTAAGGAGAAAAGGAGAAGATCTCATCGAACTGAAAAGTGGACATCTCTTCTACTATCGTGGGACAGATACTGGCAGAACTAGTGGTGTTGGATTTATAATAAACAAGAAACTGAAGGATAAAGTTGTAGAACTTGAAAGTTCCTCTGACAGAGCTGCACGACTTGTTATCCAACTCTCGAAAAGATACCAGGCTCAGATTATTCAAACTTATGCACCCACCACAAGTCATCCTGAAGAAGAAATTGAAGAATTTTATGAGGAAATTTGTCATCTAAATAATAAAGGTAAGCAGCACTTGAAAATAATTATGGGAGATTTCAATGCAAAAATAGGGCAACGGCAACAGAATGAAACTTCAGTAGGTAAATTCGGTCAGGGCAACAGAAATCAGCGTGGAAATACTCTCGTTGAGTTTGCAGAGGCAGAAGGGTTTTTCATCTTGAACTCCTTCTTCAAGAAAAAGCCACACAGGAAATGGACATGGAGACATCCAAATGGGACGACAAGTGAAATTGATTTTATTATGTGTAACAAAAAATTCCTCATAGAAGACTGCAGTGTGCTAAACAAGTTCAACACAGGTAGTGACCATAGATTGGTGAGATGTAAGATGCACCTCAACACTAAACTTGAACGTGGCAAGCTCATAAGACAAACAAAATCTATTGACATAACCAACCTTAAAAAACACCATAATACCTTCAAGTTAGAACTGAAGAACAGGTTCTCTGCTTTAGAAGGCCTAACATCGGAAGAAGTGGACATCTCTGAAGTTAACAGAAAAGTAACCAAAGCTCTTATGGAAACAGCAACAAAATTAGCTGGGTCTAAGAACAAGTTGCATGTGAACAAATTATCAGGAAAACCAAAATGTTGATGCAAAAAAGAAGAGAGATGAGGACAACTAAAGAAGATGTGACTTCCAAAGTGGAATATATAGAGCTATGCAAGACAGTAAGAAAAAGTATCACTGAAGACGTAAGGAAATTCAACTGTGAACTAGTGAGGAAAGCAATTGAAAACAACCAAAGCCTAAAGATAGCAAAGGGACATCTCAGTAAGGGAAGAAAACAGATTATGGCACTGAGAAAAGAAGATGGTTCTGTAACAAGAAATAGAGGCGAAATTTTGACAAGAGTGAAAGATTTCTACTCCAAATTATATGAAAGGGATGATATATGCACTCAGACATCATGAAAGATGCCAGTACCAGAGTTCCTCCAGTCCTTCCAGCAGAAGTTGCACATGCAATCAAGAACATGAAGCGAGGAAAAGCTCCAGGAGAAGATGGAATTACTGTAGACATCATACAAGAAGCAAGTGGAGAAATCGAAACAGTACTCGCCCAAATTTTCACTCGATGCCTTAATGAAGGAAAGATTCCTGAGGATTGGAACACCGCTACAATGATCCTGCTACATAAGAAAGGTGACATTGAGGATCTCGGAAACTACAGACCTATCAGCCTCCTATCAGTAGTTTATAAAATCTTCACTAAAGTTCTTTCACACCGCTTGAAGGTAACACTGGACATGGCTCAACCGAGAGAACAAGCTGGATTCAGGAGTGGCTACAGCACAATAGATCATATCCACGTGCTGAGAGAACTAATTGAAAGAGCGAGGAATATGAACTTCCATTGTGCATGGCTTTTATCGATTATGAAAAAGCCTTTGATTCAATGAAACCATCAGCAGTTGCAATGGCTCTGAAAACCTGCGGTATTGAAGATGCATACATTAATATTATTAATAACATCTATGAAAATGCAAGTGCAAAGATTAGGCTGTTTGAAAATACAACACACGTAAAAATTGGAAAGGGAGTGAGACAAGGTGACACCATATCTCCGAAGCTATTTAATGCCGCATTGGAGGATGTTTTTCAGTCGCTGAGCTGGGAAAACAAGGGGATAAAGATTAATGGAGATTATCTAACCCACCTTCGTTTTGCTGATGACGTAGTCATTTTTGCAACTACCCCATCAGAGCTGCAGAGTATGATCCAGGAACTTGCTGACAAGAGTAAAGAAGTGGGATTAAAAATGAACTTTCAGAAGACAAAAGTGATGTTCAATGCTTTTACAAGAAATGAAGATTTATCGATTGATGGAGAAAAGCTGGAGATAACAGACACGTACGTTTATCTTGGACAGCAGATATCAAGTGAGGTTCACATTGATGAAGAAATTAATCGGCGTACAAAACTTGCCTGGAGAGCTTTTGGAAGAAACAGCATAATTTTCAAGAGCAATATGCCATTAAGTCTTAAAAGAAAAGTATTTGATCAATGCATCCTTCCAGTGCTTACGTATGGTGCAGAGACGTGGACCTTAACTAAAAGAGACATACAAAGGCTGCAGACAACTCAAAGCAGCATGGAGAGGTGCATGCTTGGTGTAACCAGGAGAGATAAGAAGAGGAACTCGTGGATCCGAAAAATGACAAGAGTGGAAGACATCATGATCAGAGTTAAATCCCTGAAATGGCAATGGGCTGGACATACTGCCAGAAGGACAGATCATCGATGGACAGCCGAAATTTTAGATTGGATTCCAAGGGACAGGAAAAGACCCAGAAGAAGACCACATGGGAGATGGGTGGATGAAATTCGAAAGTATGCAGGGGTGACATGGAGGAGACTGGCACAAGACAGACCGTTGTGGAGGAAACTTGGGGAGACCTTCGTCCAGCAGTGGATTGATAATGGTTGACAATGATGATGATATATATATATAATTTGAAGCACATGCCCTACACAAAATGTACTTATACACACATTTTTAATTCCAATTTCTCTTGATAGAAAATTATACTGTTTTATCAAGCATTCCAAGATACAGTGGTTACAACAAGCACTTACCAAATGGAGGTTACAAACAGAATGTTAGAACTTTCTGAAGACACTTTTGTAAGGAAAGGTTCATGACACAAAGATCCTGGCTACATCATATAGTTCCACTTCATACGTTCAGTCTTGGCAGGTGTACAGCAAATTTTCAGGTTTGTAGCCTGATGCAAAGAACATAAAATAAGCAAAGTGCTTTCTGTTTCTTTCAGTGGTTGAATGACTGTGCAAAATCTCTATCAGATGAGTGAGATCACCCTAACATGTTGTGCCCCCCCTCCTCTCACCTGAGAAATGCTTGTATTTTGGAGCCTTGTAATCCTCCCACAATCAGAAAGAAAGAAAAATGAAAAGAAAGACAGCACATGAGAGGCATTCTCTTTTCCATATGCGTGTTTTAGATAATTACCGATACCTTAGATTAATGGAATCTTTTCATGACTTTTCAGCATATTTTAGTCTTAATGTAGCAGTAACATGGGAGAATGTCCACACACTCTGTGAGGGAGAAACCTTTACCGTTCATTCCCTTAGGGCACTTGTAAGCTGTTCCCTGTTATTGTGTTATTTTCAAAAGTGCAGGGAGCAGATAATTAATTTATGGGCATATGGAGGTTACATTTATGGGCATTAATTTATGGACATATGGGAGACACATTTATGGGTATTAATTTATGGGCATACATTTGTCCCTGTGATGCATGGGGGACAGAGAGCATTTTTATTTTTAAGTTCTAGGCTCTCAGCTGTCTACCTAAAAAAAAAAAAAAGAAAAAAAAAGCTTTGTGACATCAGGAGAATTCCTAAGGCATGCTGATGTTCCATTTGGTGTTTTTTTTTTTTTTTATTGAAAGTCTAGCAACCACCGTGAGTAACTCAATGGGCTGTTAGCAGTCACCTGTCCCTAAATTAGGGACAGGTGACTGCTTACAGCCAATTGAGGGTCAGTATAATTACATATAAAATATAATTATACTGACCATCTCCCTCCCCTACCCCCCCCCCCAAACTAACAAATTCCTCATAAAATATTGTAAACAAATAAATTTAAAAATAGCGGGTTTCAGATGCTAGTGCGACCGCTCTATGCACCAGAAGAATGAACATTTTAGAGGGTGAGTTCAGAAGTCTCAAATAAGTAAAAGTTTTAAATGCCTTAAAAATCACAAACAAAAGTACTAGAAACCTACCTATCAATTTCCACTTAACCAATTTTGCAAGGGATTAAAAACAAAACAAATGCCAAATGATCATGGCTTCCCCCTCCCCCAAAGCACCGAGAAGCTGACCCCAAGAGGCAAGGAATAGAGGGTAATCTCTGAGTTAGTGCTAGTTGCTACAATAGCAGCAAAAGAGTAGCCTAGTTTGCTGTTGAAACAAAAGTTGTAGTACAAGAAAGGTAGTAACTAGACTGTTTATGTTTAATATGAGAAAGCAGTTTTTTTTATTCTTATTGTGAAATAATTAGGCTTAAAACCTGCAATTAAAAATAGGGAAAACTTCAAAATATGGACAGTGGCTGATTTTTTTAATAGTAAAGAACAGTTATAGTGTTATAGCGAAAAAACTTTTTTCAAAAACTACACACGGGTAAATTTGTTTTGGTGCTGTTTTTATTTTTTATCTCTTACATCTAAATGCTTTCCTAAACAAGGCTACAGCAAAGAAGTACTAAAATGGGTTGCTGAAATTGTAGATATTCATATTTTTACAAATCTTGTGCATACTGACATGATTTAGAAATATATCTGCAAAATCTGTAACAGACTAAAATGAAAAAATACATGTGTTTTATGGTTGCATGACTGACTTTAAACATATGAATTAGAAATATATTCTATATACATTTATTGCACTATGGTAGAAGATACTTCAAGTTAAAGCTGGGGAATTTATATAAATGCTAACTGCCAACTGTGCAACATGACAAAAAAAAAAAAAAAAAAAAAGAACTAATACAAAAATTAAAAATTATATATGCTTCTGTGTGTGTTACACACCTCCAAAAGGAGAGGTGTTGAGATTTTTAGGGAGGAGTGTGTATGAGGAAATCTGGGGTGGTGTTAGGGGTGTGTGGATAATTCCCTGCCTTATTTAATTGCGAGAGTCAAGTGCCAGCTCTGAAAAGAATTTTAATGCACAAATTCCAGAACAATTTTTGAAAAAATATGTGGCAATTTTGAAGTTTTCTCAGTCATTTCCCTTATATTTCTACGTACTACGCACACACACACATCCAAAACTAGATTTACATTTTCTACGAAAGGTATTTGAAGAATCTTAAATACCAGATTCCATTAGGTTTTTTTTTTTTTGGTTTTTTTAATAAAATTTCATTATCCACAGAACACATATGCGCTTCTTTCCCCACAAAATGCACTGGGTGTTCCGTTAGTATGTTGTAACAGATGAGAATTTTGTTTGTCTATTTCTATTAGAAATTACGAAGTTATGCCAAAGACTACATGGAGGCAAGTTTAATCTCAACATTTTTGGCCTTCTATCTTCTTTTTTATTTTTAATGTTTCTCTGGAATTTGTTCATGTTCTCCTTCTTTGGTAATAATTTTGGTTCCTTATTCTGTATCTTACTATGTCGCACATAACAGATACTAAGCAATAATGGACGGAATCAGTTATTTTTCCCTTAATGGATAGTCCGTGAATAAGCTCTTTCTCCACTATAATGAAATTGAAAATACTTTTTTCTTTCTTTCTTTTCGGTTGACTAATTCTGAATTCCTTTCATTGTCAAATTACATGTACTGACGATAAAGGACAAAATCATTTTTTTAACTTATATCTCTGAATGAACTGTTTTTCATGGCAGTTAAATTGCAAATGTCATATTAAAATGAAAAACAAGTGTGACTACTAAATGGAGATACATTTCTTATGTTCTACCTGGGTTGCATTTCTAAATGAAATTGCACCTTAGCAGTGAACAATCCAGATAAAATACCCGGAAATTGTCATTAGAAATTTGATTTGTTGCTTTTGGGGGTTTTCCATGCTTTGTTAAAATCAATTACCGAATAATTTCCTAATTTTTTGATAAAACTTCTTAAGCTGAGCACTTTTAAATAAAACAGGGTAGGCATGAAGCATAGGTAAGCACAGCGGCTGCCTAGGGCCCTTTTCTAGAGGCAGTGGATTTCAATCGTGTTTTTTTTTTTTTTCTGAATTATCTGTGTAAAGACGGAATAAGAAATAGACCTATAACTAAAAAAAAGTAAACAGTTCATATACTCAATAATTATTCATACATTCATTTTAAAAAATTAATCTAAGTTTCTTGTTATTGAAGGAAATGTATTACTCAAATATGATTTGAAATTTCCACTAATGGATCTAAATACTATTACGTACCTCTTAGTCCATAGTCGATAGGAAGCACATTATTGGTGTGTCAATTCACTTTTTTTGTGGATTCATTGATGATTCTCAACACATGTTGGGATTATTCTAACTATAATTCCATTGGGAGATGAAATACCTGGTTCTAATCTTTCTTCTATGTACATTATTGCACTTTGGTTCCTACACCTTATATGTTAAAATCACTATATACATGTTGATAAAATATCCCATTCCATCGATGTTCAATTGTACTTGTTGCACCAGCAGTTAAATTTGGAGTTTAAAATATTTCACCATTAAAATCCAATAAAAAGTTTAAAATCACAGCATGCTTCAGAACACCACTATTCCACCATCAAACTCCCACCAAACTCTTGTTAAAGCTTTTCAACTTTTATGAAGCCATCATCTGAACCTTCATCCGATACACGATGTTGCAGACCGACAATGTGCACTAGATGATTCCCTATGGGGTCTCCCTACGTGTGCAAAAGGGCTAAAGGATCTATTCCATGGAATAGTGGTGATCTAAAGCATGCCGTGATTTTAAACTTTTTATTGGACTTTAATGGTGAAATATTTTAAACTTCAAATTTAACTGCTGGTACAACAAGTACAATTGAACATCGATGGAATGGGATATTTTATCAACATGTATATAGTGATTTTAACATAAAGGTGTAGGAACCAAAGTGCAATAATGTACATAGAAGAAAGATTAGAACCAGGTATTTCATCTCCCAATGGAATTATAGTTGAAATAATCATGACATGTGTTGAGAATCGTCAATGAATCCACAGAAAAAGTGAATTGACACACCAATAATGTGTTTCGTATCAACTATGGACTAAGAGGTACATAATAGTATTTAGATCCATTAGTGGATATTTATTTGTTACTATGGAACTTTTGGTGTGAATAATAATCAATGCAGACCCAAAAACACAAAACATTTTTGGGTTCCAGTAAGATATTTACTGATTTGAAATTTATATTTTAGCAACTAAGAACAATGTACGTTTTCCTGTCAAAAACACTATTGAAGCCGCTTAGTCAGGCACTGCACTATGGATGGTGGACTTCAGCCCGTCCAACTTTTCTTTGTGTGTGTGTGTGTGTGTGAGCCTACCCTTTTCCCCCCTGACCCCAAATATTTAAGCACTTAGAATACATGGCAAGTGCAACCATAATAAAATTTTAGGAAATTTGAAGGATAAACGAATGGGAACTTTTTGGATTCACGGAATTTTTTTATAATAAAAATATTTTTTTGTTAAATTTATGCATTGTTTTGTTTAAATGCAGGGAATTCTCTGAGCAGATGTCTAAGACAGTAGCAGAAAAACATCATTCTTGTAATTATAGTTTGAGAAAATGAGACAGACAGAGAGAGAGAAAGATAAAGATAAAGATATTCGTTGTCGGGTTACAAACTGAAATTTGAAAACAGCTTTATGACTGCAGATATTACAAAAAAAAAAAATGATGTAACTAAACTAAACAGCGGTGTACCGGAAAAACTCTGGGCTCCCTGCAAAAAATATCTTCAAGGCCCTTTTGCAAAAATCTGTTAGCTTTCAGTTACTGAATTTTTTGAGTTCCATGTTATTAACTAGGGTTTGTGGGTGTTTTAATAATTCAAATTCTTTCGAAACTACAGCTATTGTTCGTAAAATGAAAATTATTGCACTTTATTGCGTATAACACAAATGTGCATGTTGTAATTAAAATGACTGCCCTAATTTCATACCAATACAAAGTACTACAAAACACTTAAGTCAAAGTTTATTGTATGCATAATTTTATTCTTTTAGGGAACTAAGGCCATCCTCTTTGACATGAATCACAATCACACACGTAAAACACGGATGCCATGTGATAGCGTCTAAGGACCTTTCCACTTTATATGGAAATACAGAACACAAGAAAACAAATGTCAAATTGACCAGTGGTCTGAATTTTGACATTCCAGATTTGCTTGATTTTTGGTATATTGGTAGTACCTACGAAGCATATAAAAAATCCAGGTTTTTAAATTTTTTGAAGCAGCATTTTTTTTTATAAAAAATACAAAATTTAGGTACACTTTGGTACACAAAAAATGCCCATAAATCTGTGACCTTAGTCATAAAGAGATTACCTAGGGCTCATTTTAAAGTTATTTTTAAAGGCTTTAATTTGATGTACACCACATCCTAATTGTAAAGAAAAAAAAGTTTAACTGATTTTCAGAATCATGATTTTAGAAAATTTCAAAAACACTATTTTTAATTTTTTTGAAAAACATATTTGTTCAGTTGAGATATTTCACAAGTTTATCATCAAAATTTCAGAATGGGATGCAAATAATATCATATTTTAAGATTTTTTTAAAAATAAGCGTTATATTAGAATTTTATGATGCACACTGAGAACGAGCAGCCCTGGTGGCACAGTGGTCTAAGTGATGGCTAATGACCATTCATCCTAGAAGGATACGGGTTCGAATCCCGGTGAGGCATGGATGTTGTGTTTGTCTTATAGCACTGGCTATCTCCCTTCCGTGGAACCAGTGACCCTTAATTAGGGATGGGCGACTGCTTTTTATAGCCCATTGAGTTGCTCACAGTGGTAATTAAATCTTCAATAATTATTATAATTATTACACTGAGAATGAAATGTTCAACATTTGATTTCCATACAGGATTGTAACTAAAAAATTGGTTTTAAACATAATTTTTTTATGATTTATCTTGTGTTTATTGGTGAAAAAGAACTACAGAATTGAATGTTAAACCTTACAAATTCCAACTCAAACTAATAAAAATGACAGGAATCAGTTGTTCCCTTTGTTATCTTAAAAAAACCCAATTTTCACTTACCAAACTCAATCACAAATTTTGAAGAATAAAAAGTTTCTTGAGGATAAGAAGACATGTTTTTACACATTTTTCTTTTGGCACTTTTACTTTGGCACTTTTTTCTTTTGGAACTTAATCCTGTACAGAAATCAAATGTTGAGTATTTCATTCTTCGTGTACATCACTAAATTTTAATATAATGCTTGTTTCAAATTTTTTAAAAAATATGATCCCATTTGCTTCCCATTCTGAAATTTTGCTGATAAACTCATGAAATATCTCAATTGAACATATATTTTTTTTCAAAAAAATTAAAAATGGTGTTTTTGAGATTCTGAAATTTTGCTGCTAAACTCATGAAATATCTCAATTGAACATATATTTTTTTCAAAAAATTAAACATGTTTTTGAGATTTTCAAAATCAGTTAAACATTTTTTTCTTCACAATTAGCATGTGCTAATATCAAATTAAAGCCCTTAAAATGAACTTTAAAGTGAGCTTCAGGTGATCTCTCTATGACTAAAAGTCACAGATTTATAGGTATTTTTGTGTATCAAAGTGCACCTAAATTTTGGATTTTTTGCAATTTTCAAAAATTTGAATAAAAAAACTACTGCTTCGAAAAATCCAAAAACTTGGATTTTTTTATATGCTCTACAAGTACTATCAATATACCAAAAATCAAGCAAATCTGGAACATCAAGGTAAATTTTTAACTGGCTGATTCATGGAACGACCCCCAAATAAGTACCTAAGTAACAATAAAAAATTGTGGCACAAAAAAAAAAAGGCAAAACTTTTTGAATTATTTACTCTTAATTATTTACTATATTATTATTAATTATTTTACTAAATTATTTACTATATTGCTCACGAAGGACACATTTTTAGTTCATTTTTTTCTGAAAGATGTGCGAACGCCTGTAATATATAACTCATTATCCTCATTAGTATAAAAATTTCATTGTTTGGTGTTTCTTCACATTATCTTGTTAATATATATGTATAGGAACTATTGCATGGCTATAAAAAGGGGTCTCAAGTCTCTTGAGAGCTGCTGCTCTCTCGTCATCCACTTTTTTTATAAATTAAAACCGCGAAAATAATTTCTACATATTTAACTTATTTGTTGAAAAAAAAAATTGCTTTTCTTTTTAATACTTTATTCAGACCTGCCGTCGAAAAATTCCAGGCTCTCTCCTTAACAAGCTTCATATGAAATTTCCGTTAAAATTTTTGTAGAACCGTTTTGGATGAGACCAGAGGCCCTCTTAGCCGTGGCTACACTTCCCTCCCGCAATGCGGGGGTTTGTGAGAGCTATGTGCGAAGAACGCCCAAGCTAAAACTGCGAAGAACGCCCCTGTAAGCAAGCTAAAACTGCGAAGAAATTACAACTTGTTCAAGAGCATGGAGGTTCGTATACATGGTTCCCAGTACTGCACATGCTGAATGAATACTACGACATATGACCTGAAAACTTTTTTTCTACTGGGAATAACACCATCAGCGTCGAGTAAAATCAACATGAACGGAATTTTTTTAGCAAAATTTCTGCCAAGTACTTGAAAAATTGAGAATCCCCCGCCCCACCCCAATATACTTAGTCTCCCTAACAGCTCCCCACGGTTCTGATTTGCGGGCGTCGCCACTGAGCTACGTCAATGTTTGCCTACGGCTGCTGAAGTATTAAGACTGGCTTTGAATAAAAGAACAAAATATTCACTGAGTGCGTATTAATAATTAACGGTCAGTCACGTCAATTCAGTGAGACAAATTCGCGGTTTTCCCGTAGTATTATGAAGTGCCTTTTATGTTGAACATAGAAAGATCTCAAGTGCAGTGGCGTAGCCAGAAATTTTTTCGGAGGGGTAGTTACGAAATTTATTTTTTATACAACTAAACGAGTTATAAGTGCATTTTTAAAATGTATGCAACAACCGCCCAAAAAATTCAAATAAATATTGCTGGAAATTAATATTCTTATTACCTATATTCTTATCGAGTACCTTTGCTATTTGTCTGTGCAGAAAACAAGTTGGGCTAAAAAAATAAGCCCGATTTGTGTGCGAGAAATCTGTTTTCCAAAGCACTAATAAACATGGCTAAAAAAGGTACATAAATTGGAAGCCTGTAATAATAGTCTTCTGGGTTTATGTTACAGCGTTGGTTTTGTTTTGATGTGATTCTTGGTATTTTAATCAAAATTCCTTGCTTTTCACCGTGCTTTAGAGTAATCTGAAATAAATCATGGAACTCAAATTTGGCATTGCCTTGTCGCCCAAGAAGATTTCAGTATACCCATGTATCGACTTTTCATTGCAATGCGACATTTTGGATCTTGGCTCCTTGCCGCTCCCTCGTTTTCGTGGAGAGAACACGTTCAATTGTTGACATGGGACATAAAAGCAATTTCAAATACTAACAAAACTTTGCCTTCTAAAATCGCGTTTTTGAAATATCGAAAAGTTTCAATATTTTTGGGGGAGGATAATATCCGATGCCTAATTAATAATAACATCCTATGCCTAATTTGAGGACTGCTTTTCTCTTCTCTCCAAAGGAGGTCCTGTACTCTTTACGCTAGAATCCTTATGATTCGATTATTCAGTCTGAATCCTGCAATCACCTGCGGATCCAAGGGAAGCACCCCCCCCCCCCCCGAGACTTTTTAAAATCTATTTAAACATTTTACAAAACCCTCAGAGTTCAAAACTGGTAACATCTTAATTTAATGCCAATGTGTCCCGTTCTTAATTACTCTGTAAGATAATAATCTGTCAAAGCAAAAAATTGACAGAAAAAACTGCAGGTTTGCTAACTTAATCTGCGTCCGGCTTCCGGTGAACGGAAAATGCTTAATACGCCATTAATACGTGGTCTGCCACATGCTTACAACGCGAATATTCGTTTAAGATACGAGTTTACTGCATATAAATGACAGAATTCCGTATTTTGGTGTACATGATTAGAACTCATTTCCCGTTTTTCTTATATATACACGAAAAAATGCCATAATGGCACTAAGCTTTCTCTACACCACTGTTTTTAACATATTTTAGTAACTTGTCGATGCATGAATTGAATTAGACACTTACTCGTACTTCACTTAAGTCGAAATCGCCAATTTTCGGATTTTCGAATGTATATTCATATTTTGCCAACTCGGAAACACTGTTACCCATCGTATCTGAATGCAATAAACACAACTTCTACAACACAACTTACGTATGCTGTCAACTAACATGAAAGACCACGTAAGACTTCGGCGATGCGACTGAGAAACGAAACCAGAGGTTCATGGTGATTGGTGGCTGTACTTCGGTACGAGCATAAACAAGCAAGGGAAATTCCCGTTGATGCTATGCAGGGAAGAACAGTTTACACCGTGACTCATACCGAGCTCGCGTATGCCAGACAGATCCGTTCCTCACTTATGTGCCTGTGCGCCGGTAACTTAGTTTCCCGGAGGAAGCCACCAAGCGCGAACGGAATGCCGTGTTCTGGATAAACTAAAATAAATAAATAAATATGCTTCGCTACGTTTATAGAAGAAAATTGAGTTATGCTGAAAAGTAAAAGTTTGTTTACCACTTTGTCAACAAAAAAAACAAAACAAAAAAAACCTGTCGTATCAAAAGTTCTGTTGAGCCAAACTCTGTTTTTCACACACACACACAGGGCCTGAATTACGTCTAGGCACGGCATTTTAAAGGGACCGAGATTCGCATTGAAAAAAAAAATAAAATTTCTATTAATTAATTACTACGAATGAAAAAAAAATTATTTTTGTTTATACTATACACCCAGAGCACATTTAAGGAGACGGGGCCCAGGTGCTGGACAGTATTTTGAGGCCCCAGTATTAATGGCACACAGTGGCGCATAAGCGAGGCCCAGATAATGCACACACAAAAAAAAACTAAACACAAATAAAAGTCAATTATCAACGGTATTAAAATATGTCGAAGCTTTCGCTGCGAAAAAAAAAAAAAAAAACGCGTGCGGATTCGCTTTTTTGAGCCAGCCTGGCGAGCGAAAACCAACGGCAAGCAGCTCTTCCAGAGTTTTCGCAGTTCTGATGCGAAAACCTTCCGTACCATCGCCTGCTAGCGTTTCCATGACAACAGGAATCAGCTGGTACAGGGGAATAGGCCTCTCTACCAGCTGACTCCCGACCATGAGAGTGTTTCGCGAGAGTTGTTTCAGTTTTTCTGAACTGTCGATGAATCAAAATCAGAGGTGGCGCAGTGGTCTAAGCGATGGCCTCTGATCATTCGTCCGAACGGGGTCCGGGTTCGAATCCCGGTGAGGCATGGATGTTGTGTTTGTCTTACGGCACTGGCTCTCTCCCTTCCCTGGAACCAGCGACCCTAAATTAGGGACGGGCGACTGATTATAGCCCATTGAGTTGCTCACGGTGGTCGCTAAACCTCCAATAAAAAAAAAATAAAAAAAATCAGAAGTATTATATCTTAAATTCATGGCTTTGTTGGATTCGAACTGTTTTGATAAATTTTGTGAAAGCTTCCTTGAACATCTACTGTCAGAACTTAAAGAACTCTATGCTTCAAATTTTGATACAGCTCGACTAAACAATGAACTGAAGGTGTTTTTTTCCCTTGGCGAATACATAAACAAATTAGTAAGAGACATTACGTGTTACATCATCATCATCATCATCATTGTCAACCATTATCAATCCACTGCTGGACGAAGGTCTCCCCAAGTTTCCTCCACAACGGTCTGTCTTGTGCCAGTCTCCTCCATGTCACTCCCGCATATTTACGAATTTCATCCACCCATCTCCCATGTGGTCTTTTTCAGGGTCTTTTCCTGTCCCTTGGAATCCAATCTAAAATCTCGGCTGTCCATCTATGGTCTGTCCTTCTGGCAGTATGTCCAGCCCATTGCCATTTCAGGGATTTAACTCTGATCATGATGTCTTCCACTCTCGTCATTTTTCGGATCCACGAGTTCCTCTTCTTATCTCTCCTGGTTATACCAAGCATGCACCTCTCCATGCTTCTTTGAGTTGTCTGCAGCCTTTGTATGTCTCTTTTAGTTAAGGTCCACGTCTCTGCACCATACGTAAGCACTGGAAGGATGCATTGATCAAACACTTTTCTTTTAAGACATAATGGCATATTGCTCTTGAAAATTATGCTGTTTCTTCCAAAAGCTCTCCAGGCAAGTTTTGTACGCCGATTAATTTCTTCATCAATGTGACCCTCACTTGATATCTGCTGTCCAAGATAAACATATGTATCTGTTATCTCCAGTTTTTCTCCATCAATCGATAAATCTTCATTTCTTGTAAAAGCATTGAACATCACTTTTGTCTTCTGAAAGTTCATTTTTAATCCCACTTCTTTACTCTTGTCAGCAAGTTCCTGGATCATACTCTGCAGCTCTGATGGGGTAGTTACAAAAATGACTACGTCATCAGCAAAACGAAGGTGGGTTAGATAATCTCCATTAATCTTTATCCCTTTGTTTTCCCAGTTCAGTGATTGAAAGACATTTTCCAATGTGGCATTAAAGAGCTTCGGAGATATGGTGTCACCTTGTCTCACTCCCTTTCCAATTTTTATGTGTGTTGTATTTTCAAACAGCCGAATCTTTGCACTTGCATTTTCATAGATGTTATTAATAATATTAATGTATGCATCTTCAATACCGCAGGATTTCAGAGCCATTGTAACTGCTGATGGTTTCACCGAATCAAAGGCTTTTTCATAATCGATAAAAGCCATGCACAATGGAAGTTCATATTCCCTCGCTCTTTCAATTAGTTCTCTCAGTACGTGGATAGGATCTATTGTGCTGTAGCCACTCCTGAATCCAGCTTGTTCTCTCGGTTGAGCCATGTCCAGTGTTACCTTCAAGCGGTGTGAAAGAACTTTAGTGAAGGTTTTATAAACCACCGATAGGAGGCTGATAGGTCTGTAGTTCCTGAGATCCTCAATGTCACCTTTTTTATGTAGCAGGATCATTGTAGCGTTGTTCCAATCCTCAGGAATCTTCCCTTCATTAAGGCATCGAGTGAAAATTTGGGCGAGTACTGTTTCAATTTCTCCATTTGCTTCTTGTATGATGTCTATAGTAATTCCATCTTCTCCTGGAGCTTTCCCCCGCTTCATGTTCTTGATTGCATGAGCAACTTCTGCTGGGAGGACTGGAAGAACTCTGGTACCTTTCATGATGTCTGGAGTACATGTATCATCCCTTTCATATAATTTGGAGTAGAAATCTTTCACTCTTGTCAAAATTTCGCCTCTATTTCTTGTTATAGAACCATCTTCTTTTCTCAGAGCCATAATCTGTTTTCTTCCCTTACTGAGATGTCCCTTTGCTATCTTAAGGCTTTGGTTGTTTTCAATTGCTTTCCTCACTAGCTCACAGTTGAATTTCCTTACGTCTTCAGTGATACTTTTTCGTGTTGTCTTGCATAGCTCTATATATTCCACTTTGGAAGTTACATCTTCTTTAGTTGTCCTCATCTCTCTTCTTTTTTGCATCAACATTTTGGTTTTTCCTGATAATTTGTTCACATGCAACTTGTTCTTAGACCCAGCTAATTTTGTTGCTGTTTCCATTAGAGCTTTGGTTACTTTTCTGTTAACTTCCGAAATATCCACTTCTTCCGATGTTAGGCCTTCTAAAGCAGAGAATCTGTTCTTCAGTTCCAACTTGAAAGTATTATGGTGTTTTTTAAGGTTGGTTATGTCAATACATTTTGTTTGTCTTATGAGCTTGCCACGTTCCAGTTTAGTGTTGAGGTGCATCTTACATCTCACCAATCTATGGTCACTACCTGTGTTGAACTTGTTCAGCACACTGCAGTCTTCGATGACGAATTTTTTGTTACACATAATAAAATCAATTTCACTTGTCGTCCCAATTGGATGTCTCCATGTCCATTTCCTGTGTGGCTTTTTCTTGAAAAAGGAGTTCAAGATGAAAAATCCTTCTGCCTCTGCAAACTCAACGAGAGTATTTCCACGCTGGTTTCTGTTGCCGTGACCGAATTTACCTACTGAAGTTTCATTCTGTTGCCGTTGCCCTATTTTTGCATTGAAATCTCCCATAATTATCTTCAAGTGCTGCTTACCTTTATTATTTAGATGACGAATTTCCTCATAAAATTCTTCAATTTCTTCTTCAGGATGACTTGTGGTGGTGTATAAGTTTGAATAATCTGAGCCTGGTATCTTCTCGATAGTTGGATAACGAGTCGTGCAGCTCTGTCAGAGGAACTTTCAACTTCTACCACTTTATCCTTCAGTTTCTTGTTTATTATAAATCCAACACCACTAGTTCTGCCAGTATCTGTCCCACGATAATAGAAGAGATGTCCACTTTTCAGTTCAATGAGATCTTCTCCTTTTCTCCTTACCTCACTTAGCCCGACGATGTCCCACTTGATCCTTTGTAGTTCCTCTTCCAATTCAAGAAGCCTTGAATCAGAAGATAGGGAGCGTCCGTTATAGGTAGCCAAGGTCAGCATCAAATGGCAGCCTAGTCCGGTCCTCCGGGGATTCTTAGCACCCTCTGCCTTCATGTCGCACTGGCCGCTGCCTTGGCCAGGTACATTCCAGCTGCCGGAGACTGAGGGCCAAGATTTAAGTTGTAGAGTCATTTTGGAGGTGTTTGGCCATAACTCACCACGCTGGCCAAGCGGGTTGGTGAGTGTGGGATAGCATTTCCTCTGATCCCGATGGTATAGTTATACCGCTATTGGCGGTCGTCAGAGCCCCTTTAGTGGGAACAGGATGCACCATACGTGTTACATAAAGTTGAATAAATTGGACATAGTGTTTAGTGAGGTATACAAATTAGCAGACCTCACATTAAGCTTTCCATCAACAACTGCAATTGCCGAAAGAAGTTTTTTTGCATTAAAAAGAACCAAGATATATCTTAGAGCCACACCAGGACATGCACATTCGAAAAACTTGGCTGTTTTGCCAGTAGAGAAAAACATTCTTTTTAAATATGGAAAAGTACTCGGAAGAAACATTTTACGAAAACGTAACACTCAAGTTCACACAAAAGGAGAAGAAGAATGGAGTTCATGTACAAATAAAGTATTCAGAAGAAGAATGGAGTTCATGTACAAATAGGTGTCCAAATCCTAACCCTCATATTTTTTGGTATCATGTTGGCAATGGAATGTACCTAAAATTTAGAAAAAAAGGTTACTTCTATTACTTAACAATTAAAAATTAAACTTCGCAATTAAAAAAAAAAAAAACAGTATTGGGGGAAGGGGGAATGGTCTCGGACCCAAGATACGCCACTGGTGGCACATCTAGGATTTCAATGTGGGTGAATAAAAATACCCAGGAGAAAACATTCCTAAAACATGATGAGGAAGACATAAAATTATCCCCTTTGTATGGATGTGTGTATCCCATGATTCATGGACGAATAAGGGGTAGAAAGCAAATTAAAAAACTCATAGCTGAAAAATGGATACCAGTTCAGTTCTGCTTTAATCCTCCCTAGGGTTGGGTTCAGCTTGTTGAAATTATATCGAAGTAGTGGACAAAATAATATGATCCAAATATCATGATTCAAACGAATTCTTAATGTATAAAAACTTCCTTCAATTTCAGATATATACAAAAAAAACTTCTGTAATGCTTTTGAAAGATTTGAGGATGGACTGGGAACGAGTATAATTTTTGCAGACTCCTCTTAAAAAAGTGGAAAGAAATTTTTTTTTCACAAGGCAGTTTCTTATAGTTTTTGCTGAGCTACCCACAGAAAAAAAAAAAAACTGTAGAGCTCTGTCAATTCTTCAAGCATCCTGCATAATTCTGGTGCCCCTTGAAAACGCGGGGCCCGGGACTGCAGCCCTCCTAGCCCCTGCCCCTCTTAAATGGGCTCTGTATACAGCTCTTGAGAGAGGTTTTGCATTACTACTGTAAGATACTTTGTAGAAGCAAATCTTCTACAAAGATACCGACGTTACATACTATATAGGTTCTACACTTCGGACTTTGGATAAGAGAGTGAGTGAACATAAATATGCTCTACGAACAGGGACTATAAGCGCAGCACTTACTACTGCTGTTGGGCAAGGAGGGTACTCCCCGACTGGAATAATGCTAAAATTCTCAGCTCAAATGTAACAAAAAGTACAATATTTGTGTCCGAAAGTTTACATATAATTTCATATGGTAACAAGTGTTGTAATTTTGACTTGCCAACCTATATACCAAACCCATGGAGACGGTTGGTAACCCTCGCAGCAATCGAGAATGAAACTTAGATATAACTTTGACTTGCATAATTATTTTTAAACATTATAGTTTGTGTCTTTTAAAGTTGGCAACACAGGAATGTAAAACAGACGTGTGACGGGGGCTTTCTTGTGATGTATATATATGGGATAGCTCCTCATGATTCGTGGCACATAGGCCTGATGATGGGGATATGAGATCCCTGAAAGTACTTGCCTTTTTATTGTAAATAAATGTATTTTTAATTTGCAGTTGGAGGCACAGTTTGAATTAATCGTACGTTTCGACAGCATGTGTATATAGTAATTCTACTTTGTAGAAGCTTTGAGTATTTCATATTGTAAAATATCACATTTTAAATTTACTTAGTTGCATACTTTACATGCATAAATGGATAACTCTCACATTATCTAGTTATGCATGTTTGCTCAAATATAAGTATCATTCCACTGTTAATAGAATTATTCTACTATACACTGAAGAGCAATTGAATTAGAGATACTTGTCTACTAACGTGTAGCACCACCTTTCGCCCTGATGACGGCGGTGATTCGTCTCGGCATGGACTCGACAAGACACCGGAAGCGTTGGGAAGCCATACGGATCCACGAACCCTGAACAAGTTCCCACAGTTCACGAAGATTTGATGGAGGGGGTCATCTCTCTCGATGGCATCCCAGATGTGTTCGATGGGATTGAGGTTAGGTGACCTTGCTGGCCAAGGAAGCGAGGTCACGTCGGTGGAGTGTTCATCCAGCTATTCGGATACAATTCGGGAGCGATGGCACGTTGCACTGTCATGTTGCAGGATGAGGTCCCCAGTGGGATATTGAAGACGCACAAACAGGAGCAAATGGTCGTCCAGGATATCCCGGTAACGTTGACCTGTGACGGACGATGTCACACGTACCAGGGGTCTCATTTCAGTCCACGTAAACAGTCCCCAGACGAGAATGCCACCCCCACCAGCTGGAAGAGTATCCTGCTGGCAAGAAGGATCCATCGCTTCATGTGGTTTGCGCCGTACTCATATCCTGACATCCGTATATATCAACGGGAATCTCGACTCGTCAGTCCAGGCAACATTTTCCCACATGTCTAGGGTCCAGTGGCGATGTTCCCGCGCCCATGCTAATCTTTGCACCCTGTGATGTGCGGTCAGCAGCGGTACCCTCGTGGGACGATAGCTTCTGTACCCCATAGAGAGGAGATGGTTCTGGATGGTGTGGCTGCTTACACGTTTTTGTGCACCAGCGTTAAATTGCCGAGTGATTTCTTGCACTATGGCACGTCTATCTGCTGTTACAATGCGAGCTAGCCGACGATGACCCAGCTCATCCACACGCTGTTGTCCACGGCAGTTGGCCCGTGCAGGGGTGGTTTTACCGGATTCGATGTACTCACGGTGCACCCGTAACATAGTGGCTCGTGAAAATCCCAATACCTGCACGACTTCCGAGATGGAGTGACCCATTCGTCGGGCCCCGACAATTTGCCCACGATCAAATGTGCTTAGATCCTTCGTGACTTCGTCTTACCCATACTGCGTCCGACTCTTACTAATTCAAATGATCATATGTAGAGGATTTTAGGAAGGGATTGTCTAACCCCAGGTCTTAAACAACCCTTAGAAATAGGAACCTAGGAGATTTGGGCTAGGTTGCCCGATAGGAAAGTGACACGGAAGAGAAGTAGAAAGGGGGAGGAAGACGCCCTTATTTATTACCGGGAGGGGGTAGTACCCGGGGTCCGACGGCTTAACGTGCCCATCCGACGCACGTCGGATATTTAGTGAATCGAGCGTTCGTACCTGCCTGGGTTCGAACCTGAGGTCCTTTCCGTGGCAGTCGCAAACGTTGCCCACTAGGCCACCCGCGGCCCCACTCTTACTGATTCCCGTCGCATCACTCCTTTTATTGTCGGATCGCTGCTTACTTCATGTCGTTTCCGTTTACACAGCGCCCCATTAAATTTGCATAACGCCAGCTGTCTCTAATTCAATTGCTCTTCAGTGTAATACTGAACACATCAAAGTGATTAATCAGCTATATGAAAGTTCACCTTACCCCCAAAAAATCAGTCCGTACCAAGTGTAAATAATGTTCATCTGTTAAAAATAAAATTAAAAAGGGATGAATAACTTAACATCTGTGGATATTTGACTTATTACATAATTAAATACGAAAATAGCAATACTAAACTATAAAATAGTGTTTTACTTACCCGCCTATATTTTTAAGTACAAATTTCCTTCCTAATATTAAGATTTAATAAAAGTAGATATTATTTCCTATTTTTTCCCGCAGCACAGTGTATCGTTTATTAAATCAACTTCTAAATTAATTGATAATATTTAGTGGCGACAAATGTACTTACTGTTTCAAGAATGTGGACGGGTGGGGAGCCTCACCTTGTGCTGTGCCTAGTGCCCGATTCTGTGTAAATCGGGGCCTGCACATACACACACCTCCCCCACCCGACTATCAAACTTAAACCGGGGTACCGCGACATTTCCAGGTGGATCACGCACATGGCGCCGACAAGGGGTCACAGGGGTCACTTGACCCCCAGTTAGTTATTTTTATTTTATTTATTACTTTTTTTTTTTTTTTTACACTATCAGAACTGGACGCCATTTCGACTTTTAGCACGGGGTGGGAGAAATTTCCGGTGTCATCATTTCTATTTTCATCCACTTTAAAACAACATTCAGCCGTACAAGTGGCACAAATATGTGGGGTTAATTTCCGGGGTCGGCATTTCAAAAGTTTATTTCAGTTTATAGTACTGCAAGTAGTTGGATGAGGTGGGAGAAATTTCCGGATAAGTCTTTCCACTCTTACCGCGATTTTTAATGGAAAACGGTCTTACAATAAGCAGGCTGACAGCGTCAGGAGAATTTCCGGGTTAGTATTTCGATTGTTATCGCGGTTTTCAGAGGAAGATTTTCCGACGCACTTCGGTAGATTCAATAGAACGCTGTGGACAGAAATTTTCCGACAGTATTTCATAAATACTAAAAATTCACATATACGTTTATCTGAGTTTTCTAAAATGTTAGAGGGCTGCTCTCGAAATGTGTTCTAACTGCGTAAAAATTTTCTTTGGGCAAGGGGTGATGGTGAAGGGGAAGGGGGAGAGAGGGGGCTCAAAGAAAAGTTGGGTGTGCTGAAGCCCACCGTTGAGCACCCGTAGCGTCGCGAATGTGCAACACTTTGACCAGGACATTCTTGCAAAACATCGAGGCTTCAAGCCTTTTCAGTAAAATGTTTAATACACTGCTGGCCACCCAAAATGCAACACCAAGAAGGAAGCATCCGATTGGCCTGAAATTCGCAGCATGCGACGCCCGCGAGAGAACATGCAAATGATTAGCATTGCAGGGCATATACAAATCATATGCGCCCGACACGCCACCGAGAAGCACTATAAGAAGGGTGCACAGAAGGCGGGGTGTAAGTAGTGGAAGTGTGTTGTGCTGCCGGACCTGTGCATGGGAAGCTTCCTGATGCCTCGTCGCAGAATACGGCAGTCATTCTAGCACGTTTCGGAGTTCGACAGAGGACGAATAGTGGCTTATCGCGACAGCGGTTTATCGTACCGAGACATCGGCGCCCGTGTATGACGATATCCAGCCACAGTGAGGCGAGTATGGATTCGGTGGGAGCAGAAGAGACAGACGGACCGACGTGGTCGATTGCCGCAGCCGCGGCACACCACCGAACGAGAGGACCGGCATGTTTTTCGGTGGCATTGACGGCTCGCACCGCTACATCACGAACGTTAGCGCATGAATTAGGGTGTGTTGCGCAACAACCTGTGTCAGCACGTACCGTTCGACGTCGTCTGCAGGAGCGGGGACTTGTCCCACGGCGTCCATTGCTCCGATTACCATTGACGTTACACCACCGGCGAGTCAGCCGTCAGTGGGCCATTGAACGCCGCACCTGGATTACGGAATGGCACGACATTGTCTTCTCTGACGAATCCCGCTTCTGCCTGCAACACCACGATGGTCGGATCCGCGTGTGGCGGCACCGCGGCGAGAGACTGTATGACATCTGCGTTATGCATCGCCATACCGGTCCGTCGCCTGGCGTTATGGTTTGGGGCGCAATTGGATATGACACCCGCACCTCTCTGGTACGCATCGCCGGTACACTCAACAGCCACCGCTACATCTCCGACGTTTTCGAGCCTGTAGTCCTCCCTTACCTTCAGGACCTGCCAGCGGCCAGGTTTCAACAGCACAATGCGCGACCGCGCGTGGCACGCATCGTGCAGCAATTCTTCACGGCCCACCAGGTGTCACTGCTGCCGTGGCCCACCTGTTCTCCCGATATGTTGTCCAACAAACTCGTCTGGTCGCTGATCAGCAACCGAGTGGCTCGGCAAGCACCACCCGCATCTACGCCTGATGAACTGTGGCAACGTGTGGAAGCAGCCTGGACCGACATATCCCATGCCCACATCCAAAGCCTCTTTTGTTCGATGCCGCGGCGTGTAGAGGCCGTTATTGGCAGCCATGGGGGCCACACGAACTATTGATGTCTGCGTGTTCCTCAAGTCGCACGGGCCTGTAAGCTCAATCGTTTCATCTTTGTATCTGTTGTTATGTGTCCAGTAAATCTGGCTTTGCTATCTCGTGTCCTTCTTGGTGTTGCATTTTGGGTGGCCAGCAGTGTAGTTATAATGTTTGATATGTAAACGTTATGAATATGAAGGCGATAGCTCAAAAACTGTTAAAAAGGCCACGTATTTGTGCTACTTGTAAGGATGCATCTTGTTTTGAAGTGCCTGAAAATGGAAATGGTGACACCGGAAATTTTCCCTACCCCATCCAACTACTTGCAGGACAGTGTTTTTCTATAAACTGCGATAAAAGTTCGAACTGCCGATCCCAGAAATTTCCCCTACATATTTGTTCTACTTGTACGGCTGCATCTTATTTTAACGTGGATGAAAATAGAAATTATGAAACCGGAAATGTCCCCCACCCCATCCTAAAAGTCGAAATGCCGACCCCGGAATTTTCCTTCATCCTGTCACCCTGCTTATTGTAAGGCCGTTTTCCATTAAAAACCGCGGTAAGAGTGGAAATACTAATCCGGAAATTTTTCCACCTCATCCAGCTATTTGCAAGACGGTTTTTTTACTATGAACAGCGGTAAAGTTTGAAAAGCCGATTCCGGAAGTTTCCCCCACATATCTGTGCACGTTGTTCGGCTGCATCTTGTTTTAAACAGCGTGGAAATGGTGATCCCGGAAATCTCTCCCTCGTTCGATATTTTGTGTCAAATGCAATTTGTGCCTGATCCCTGACTGCAAAAGGTGGGGGACTTCCTGCGGGGGACTTTTCCTATGGAGGACTTTTCCGATGTGGGGGACTTTTCCGAAAGTGGGGAGAATCTTACGTCCATCATGTTGTATATCATTACAACCTGAGCTTCCCAATGACCGTACTGTGACATATTGGCTCTGCAGTTCGGACGATAGGTGTCCGGGTTTCGGAACACAAGTATGATATCAAACCCTAGGCAGCGATTACAGCCATTGCACGTTTGGTAGCCGGAAGTAAAAATACCCCAAGTTGGGAAAACGTGAATCATCTGGCTTTTACTGAAAATAAACGAGATACATTTTTCACGGAATCATTATTCATTACATGGTTTGCCGATTTATGTTGCAAAGAAGACTTGCCCAGTAACTTACCATTACCTTTTTTTTTTTTTTTTTTTTTTTTTTTTTTTGGCTTGATAATGAGTCTTGTGAAGACTTGAAAGATCTTGCCTGTTTTAAAGTTGCTTTCATCTGTACATACATGTTTTAGATGTAAATAAATATCTTATACTTCTGGGGCTTGCGTGTACTAGATGGAAGTGTTCTAAATCCTGCTGAGATAGCTTTACGTAAGATTGATCCTGCGTGGAACAAGTTATCTGTTGCCTCAAAGTCTTGTAGTGAATTGAGGAAATGTAACTGTAAGAGCCAAAGTGGATGTTGAGGTAGGTGTGCCTGCAGAAAGGCGGGTTGGAATTGCGCAGAACTCTGCGGATCTAAATGTTTGAATACTGCATAAGCAATGGCATCATAATGGCTCCTTTCATATAAGAATGTAAAACATGTATGTCTTTTAGTGTGTATTTAGTATGTATGTATTTAGTACATGTATAATTTTGAAAACAAAAAATTGGTGAATATTTTCTAAATGGTACATAGGTACACAAGTAAAATGTCATATTGTTAATAAATAAATCGTCTGATGCATTTTGAAAATTGTCTATTTGTATTCCCTGACTTCAAAAATGTATATTTACTACACACCACGATTGTGATCCTAAGTGCTGTAGAAGCCGAGATATTGGTAATATATTTAAATTTCAAGGTGGCCGCTATAAAATGCAAGATGGCCGCCGGAGGAGGTGGTTCCTACCCAAAATGGAAAGCTATGACCCTAAGTAGCACGTGGTTAAAAATTTGGTGCTTTTGTCCGGTGTGTCCACATTTTCATGCTAAACTACCTCATATACGCGTCACAGGGGTGTAGGAGAACTGGCCACCGGAGAAGTGGCCACAAAAATTTTAAGGGGCCGTATAAAAATTACGTTCTTGACCTCTTCGTAGCCACGACCCCCAGAGGTTGGTTATCTGAGTCATATAAAGTTTCCGTAATTTCGTCTTTTTCTTAATTGCGATATTTAATGTATTTCTTTATAAAAAATGTTTGTGATCAACAACTCAACAAAAGATTTCAGGGTGTTACAAACCTGAAATCAAGTCTGCAAATTATCTGAGGGCATGTGCTGACTCAGGAAACCTGTCGGGGGTTTAATACTAAAAGTACAAATTATTAAGAATTTCTCCTCCGATCGGGAGATTTTCAGCATTTACAAGCTACATCTCGACAAATTTTCTGAGGGAATTTGCCTACTTCGGCAACCTGAAGGGGGAGGGGCGGTAATTTCAAAAGTGTAAAATATAAAGAATTTCTGGTCCGATCGGGAGATTTTCAGCCTTTACAACCTACAACTCAACAAATTATCTGAGGGCATATTACCCTTTCTCGACAGGCTTCCTGAGGCAGCACGTGCCCTCAGAGAATCTGTTGAGAGCTTGTAAACGCTGAAACTCTCCCGATCTGACCAGAAATTCTGTACATTATACACTTTTGGTATTACCCTTCCCCACGACAGGTTTCATGAGGCGGCACATGCCCTCAGATAATTTGTTGAGTTGTAACTTGTAAATGCTAAAAATCTCCCGATCGGACGAGAAAGTCTTTATATTTAACACTTTTGGTATTACGCCCCCCCCCCCTCCTCTCCTCTGACAGGTTTCCTGAGTAGGCACTGGCTCAGATAATTGTTGAGTTGTAGCTTGTAAAAACGCTGAAAATCCCCCGATAGGACCAGAAATTCTTTATATTTCATATTTTAGGTTTTAAGCACCCCCAACCCCCGGACAAGTTTCCTGGGTTTGCACATACCCACACAAAATTTGTTCAGCTGTAATTTATAAACCTTGAAAAATATCGTAAATAAGAAAATACGAAATTACGGAAATTTTATGTGTGTCAGATAACCAATCTCGGGAGACGTAGCCACGGAGTAGTCCAAAACGAAATTTTTATACGGCCCCTTAAAGTTTTTGTGGCCAGTTCTCCGCTTTGTCTTTGGCCCGAAAATCATGGAAATGTTTACATTTCTTAAAGAAAATGAAATATTAAAAAAATATATTTTATGAACAATAGTTATTCAAGTAATGGGGAATAGTGCCATAAATTGTTCTACATAAACTATTTTGTAGCCACACGAAATTAGTTTATGTAGAACAATTTTATGGCACTGAAATCCCAATGTGACCAGTTCTCCGTGTGTCCAGTTCTCCGGTGTCCAGTTCTCCGGTGGCCACTTCTCCGTACCCGCGTCACAGGGTTGCATCTACTAGCGTGTCGTTATTATAGACGTAACGTGACCAAAAATATCTTTTTGAGGGGAGGGCACGAATAAGTGTAAATAATGTTTCTTTGGGGAAGTAGGAAGCATGGATAGGGTTTAAAAGCTCTTGATTTTTCTCTTTGAACTTCGTAGCGATTCCCTTAAGCTTCCCACTCATAATTGCCGCCCTATCATAGGTTTGCCCTTGCATTTAAGTTTTCTAAAGTTGGGAAGGGCACAACTTATGTCGTTGCACCTTCCGGCGCTATGCTTATGGTCCTTATCTATGTCCATGCTCTCCATATACTAATAATTTATTCATCAGTTTCCTGCACTTTCAGCTGCAGCACAGTGACGACGTATCTCTCGCAGAGTGTGGAGACATGCTGATGTACTGATAGCACCCGAAAACCCCCAGTGCGGAGGGGGGGGGTACGGCTAAGAGGGCCTCTAGCCTCAGTTGGTGAATTTTACAAAACATTTTGCAGAAACTTCATATGAAACTTTTTAAAAAATAGGCAGGAATTTTTGACGACAGCCTTGAATAAAGTATTAAAAAGAAAAGCAATTTTTGGCATTTTTTTTTTCAGGATATAAGTAAAATCATCAAGAAATAATTTTTGCCTTAGTTTATAAAAACTGGGTGACTGGAAAGCAGCTATTCCAGAAGACCTGAGGCCCCTTTTGAACACCAACGCAGTAGCTCCTACACATGTATATTAACAAGATAATGTGATTGAATTTTATATCAGTGAGGATAAGGCGTTATGTGTGTATTACACCTGTTTGCACATAACTACGCATATTTCAGAATATAATGAACTAAAGGGTGTTATTCGCGGGA
Source organism: Macrothele yani (assembly GCA_039090855.1). Classification (NCBI taxonomy): domain Eukaryota; kingdom Metazoa; phylum Arthropoda; class Arachnida; order Araneae; family Macrothelidae; genus Macrothele; species Macrothele yani. The sequence continues at coordinate 136,607,035 of CM077001.1, forward strand.
ACGAAAAATCTTTTTTTATAACAGGGTCAAAAAAAAAATTCTTACTACGTGCAAAGCATTGCGACATTATGCTAAGTGTGTGTTTTTTTTTATATTCAAGAGTAAATAATTTTACTCTCTCTCTCTGTCCTATAATTATTTATCAATGCTTTCTTATTATAGCTTCCTTATGTTCTGTATTGTCTTATAAATCAGAAAAGGTCATTATTCACTGCCACACGGCAGTTACATGTTTTGTGCTTGTGAGGCATTTTTTCTCTTCAAGAAAAAAAATTAAATGATATGATCAACTTTGACGCAAGTGTTTTGTAGCACTTTGTATCGGTATAAAACTAGGGTAATATTTTAATTACACCGTGTACATTTCTGTTACATGCGATGAAGTGCAACAGTTTTGGTTTTACGAAAAATACTGATAGGTTCGAAAGAATTAGAATTATTAAAACAGCGCATAAAACCTATACTAAAATGTAATTTAAAAATTACGTTAATTGAAAGCAAATAAATTTTCGCAAAAGGACCTCGAAGATATTTTTTGCAGGGGGAAGGGCGGGGGCGAGATTTTCAGGTACGCCACTGGACATTCTTCTGGGCCACCCTGCAGACTAAAAAGTGCAGAAAAGTTATGAAACGAAATCTGAACATTTCTCGAAGAGCTCAGTAGGGGGAGCTGGTGGAGGCTCAGCTCCTGTGCAAGGCAAGCAAGTCGCCTGAAAGAAAAACGTTGCTGTAAAATATCTGAACTTTCATTTTCAGTGGTTTATGAAAACTGTTCTTGCTTTTCATTATAAGCATAAATACCTTATTCATTCGTATATCGATATTTTTTTAAAAAGTAAAATTGAAATGATATTGATGTGTCGCCATTTTCCGCCTTCTGAAAAGGAGACTGGCCACTTCATTTTCAGAAAGGAAAATAGGCTCCCGTCACGTATCTAAATTCCCTTCGGGAAAGATGAAAAAAAAGAAGAAAATGATGCATTGTTCTTTTATTTTATTATATCATCAACCTCTCCGAAAAAATTGTTTGGTAGGGAACTTGAATTAACTTTCAACATCACCAGAATTTTTTTTTCAGCTCCATTCCCTTGGGAAGTCAAGAAAAAGTTAAGTTCTCTCGCTTCCATTCTGACTTTGAATTTTTTTTTTTCTATCCCTTCCTCAACTTCTTTATGGAGGGTTAGAATATTTTGTTATGTGAGTGTACATGTTGAGTGAAGTGTGGAAATGTTGTGTACTTGTATGTATTTGGTTTGTGTTCTGGGAACAAACTTTTTTCGGTGTGCCGGGATTGAAAAATTTAGATGCGATTCCATGGATATATTGTTTTAAATGTCGTCTAGATTAGTGAAGTGTAGTGTTTATCCATTGGTTTTATTCAAGGAATTAATTGCTTACGATAAGTGTTTGAGAGGTGTTGTTCCGATTGACGAGAAAATCAAATTTGTAGTTATTTTCATTCATATGAATAATTTTGTTTTTCTTCTTTCAGTACCCCACTCAAAATGAGCTCAGCAGGTAATTCAATGAGAGGAGATATTTATTATTAAATATGACTGTAGTGACGTCACGCAGAAACCAAAGCTACCAACTGGTTTCTAAAATTGTCGTGTGTGACGTCAGACATGACACCGACGTATCAGTTCATATAACATGAGAATGACGTCACAAACGGAGGGACCTCATCTTTCTAATGTCATAGCCTTCTGTTTTCTAGACGGCCTGCTTGGATGTAGCAATAATTTCTAACGAAATCGATTTTTTTCTTTGTAATCTTTCCTCTTTCATGTATTGTTGCTAAATGTGATTTTATTCCATAAATGTGATATTTGGCATGATGGTAAGTCAAAAGATTTTACTTCACTTTTAGAGCTTTGAAAAGTGTGCCATGGTACGCACGTTCAGAGGGCAGAGTGTTCTGGATCCTAGTTATAATTGAAACTTCTGTTGTACTTAGTATTTTTTTTAAGACAGAAGAAATGTAAGGTAGTGAGTTTCTTTTCTCACGTTTCTTTCTTTTTTTTTTTTTGTTATTTCTGCTTCAAATTTTTTTTGTTTTTTTCACCCGGTATGTGTCTTATCCAGTGACCACCCTAACAGATTATTTTGCTGCACAACAATATCTGTCGCAGAGTGAATCAGAAACTTTCTGCTATATGAGGCAATTAAGTAGCTGAAACAGAGCTGTAGGCACTGCTGATTTCTAATCCTAATATATAAAAGGCTAAGTTGCCGACGACCTGGATCACTTTTTAAGTCGTCATAGCAACAACCGAGAAACAAATGTTTGTGACGTCACGATTAGCTTTTCATGTTTTTGTGCAGGCGACGTTATCAGCTACACGTGCACAGTTCACGCGTATGTCACTTTGTTTTGTTGTCATAGCAACAAAGAACACAGCTGCTGGAGTGACGTCATCTCATCGAAATCATATTCAAATCATTCTCACATGACGTCAGAGATGCGTTAAGTCACACGGTTAGGAAAACTACGTCAGGAATTTTGGTTCCACTTTACATACTCTTGATATGCTTTATTACGCTGTTTACCAGAAAAAGATGAACATTTATATTACGGTGCTCACACCGTGTTATCTGTAACCGTTCCTGTTTAACGTTTTGTTAACATCTTTTTTCCTTCGTTCGAAGTTAGAGTTTTTTTATTTCGAGTGCTGTTGAAGTGGAAGAATACAGTTCTAGGCTATAAGATGCTTATGATTTATATATTTAAACATACAAGATTATTATTTTTTCATGCATTTTCCTCCTAAAAATATTTCATAGCCGTTAATACATATTAATTTTAATACGTACTTGCGACGATGTGTGTGGATCACTTTTATTTTAGTAATGCAAGGACGAACGTTAGTGTCCTTCGCGAACTTGACTGTTGTTTTAAACCTCGCCTATGCCGCGCCAAAAAAGAAATTTACCTCTTTCATTAGATGAAGTGATTGAAGATAAACGCCGAAAGCCTATTTGCTGCGCCGGTGGCGCAGTGGTCTAAGCGATGGTTTCTTCTCATTCGTCCGAGCTGGGTCCGGGTTCAAATCCCGATGAGGCATGGATGTTATGTTTGTCTTACGGCTCCAGCTTTCTCCCTTCCCTGGAGCCAGTGGCCCTAAATTAGGTACGAGCGACTGCTTATAGCCCATTTAGTTGCTCATGGTGGTTGTTAAACCCCCAAGAAAAAAATCCTATTACGATCGTGCAAGGCGCGAAAAACGCACTGCAGTCGAAAGACAAGATGTTAACTTCCGGAATGCCGAACATGCCAGAAAAAAGACAAAAATACAGTGCAGTTTAAAGAAATTCTGAAATTCGACGTTTTCGTGATCGTCGAACTTATAATATGACGTCGGAACAAATTGAAGCTGAATCTCAGCGCATGACAAATGTACATATCGCAGAGGCACAAAATACGATCCCAGAACACAGGAATGAACGCTGCGCTCGCGGCTCGGGAATGACCCCAGGCACCTCGGCTGCCCTTTATATTGCATGTACCCGGACGTCGGAGAAAGCTCCGTCACCTTGTACAACGACGATGACATTTCACATCACGACGTGTGCTTCCTTCGCAGCACATTTCTGCTCATAACGTGAGTTCTATTTAAGCTATTCCCATTCTGTAACCTGATTTGGATTCTGCATAAAATTTGCTTTCCAATGATGTACATATTGTCCATATTCTCTGCATATTTACTTTTGTAGCAACACTCAAACCTCAAAAACTTCAAAAATGTCCAGAGTTGCTATTAATTTTTCCCCTACTGTATATGTATCTTTACTTCCCATGTTTTTACTTAGCGAAATGTGCAATGACGTCCTTGTTCGGACTACATGTCGAGAGCTCGAGTCCTAGGCACCCATTGGATTTTGGAAACATTGGCGACGCTGCTTGGGGCTAATTCAGAACCTACTTTGTAACTTACGCCAAAATCCAATTTTTTAAGCCTAAATATTTTTGTTCCTCCTATTGGCTTCTTCGACCATTTACGAACTGATTAGCAAGTTGTAGAACGAAATCTATTGAATTGAAATCGAACTTCTGTTTAAGAGATCTACAGAAGATTAAAATAAGACTGAAATGAACACCTCTTTTTTTTTTTTTTTTTTATCTCAAATGAGATTCTACATACATTCTTCCTCAACTAACGAAAACGAAATAAAAAAGGTGTTGAAGACTCATGCAGACAACTTTCACCTGAGTAGCAAAAGAGAAAACTTACCTGACATTGTCTTATAATCTCTACCCTTTGTCCTTCATTTCATGCATTTCAGGTTGTTAATAAATTCTATTAGAAAACGAAAACGCACCAAACGTAAAATTTCGTTTAGGTGCTATGTTTGTATTGCTCCTTTCAAGGGAGACCTCAAAATAAAATCTATCCTATGCATGCAATGTTAATTCGTTCTATACACATTTTCTCAATGACTATTGCATTCTGGTCTCCAAAATTTTGAGCACAAATAAATGAAGTCCTTGGCTAATATATGCTCCAGCATGATTTTGAATTTTTTTAATTCAATTTATCTCAATCGGGAAGTATTCTCATTTGGCACCGTATTATGATAAATTAAATTTAAAAAAATCCGACAAAATTTTCAAAATCACAGCTAGGGCATATATTAGCTAACAACCTTATTTATTTGCACTCAAAGTTTTGAAGACCCGAATGCAATAGTCTTTGATAAAATGTAATAGAACGAATTAATATTACAGGTATACCATAGATTTTCCCTTGATGTGCCTGCCCTCTTAAGAGCTGAGCTAATTCCTTTGCCTTTAATGATAGGAATGAGCAGGCTGTGTGTAAATAAGACGGAGTGGTACACGCAAAGGTGAAAACTTTTTGGAAACCTGGGGCTACGGAAGTTCATTTAAACAGCTGTTTCAGAGAGGCAAATTAAGATTGCGTCTCGCAGAAATCTGGATGCCCATACTGCAAGCGCGCACACTGTATGTGGGTCAGTCGCCTGAATGGCGGAAAAAAGTTTTGGCGTGGCTTCCATCCTAGAGGTAATTGGGCTCTCTGCTTCATCGACAGAAGTCGCAAATTGCTGCCCCGGTGGCGCAGTGGTCTAAGGAGCTGGCCTCTGATCATTCGTCCGTAAGGGATCCGGGTTCGAATCCCGGTCAGGCATGGATGTTGTGCTTGTCTTACGGCACTGGCTCTCTCCCTTCCCTGAAACCAGTGACCCTAAATTAGGGACGGGCGACTGCTTATAGCCCATTGAGTTGCCACACGGTGGTCGTTAAACCTCCAATCAAAAAAAAAAAAAAAAAAAGAAGTCGCAAATTGATGAGATCCCGCAACTGCATTCTGTTTTAGGGAAGCTTTAATTTAAAAGACCACGTAAACGTGGACATTTTTTAAGCACGTCTTTTGTAAAAAAAGATCGTGCTTATGTTATCGGTTTGTACTATTAGTCCGATTTGAAAAATTCTTTTTGCATTGGGAAGCTTGAAATATGCGAATGATGATCCTTTATTTCGTTCGTTTTTTTTACGATGTACAATTTAGCCGATAGAGGGCGTAAATGCAGATGATATCTAATTCGAAATACATTTTATTCCATATATTTGCTTCTAAACATCCGATTGAAAAAATTATTTTATCTTTCGATTCCATTTATGTCGAAGAGTATTTTATGTATGTTACTTTTTCAAGCTACGCATAGATTTTCCGTTAGGGGGCGTAAAAGTAAATTACATTTTTCCCGGTATCTCTTCTTCTAAAACTTCGATTTTACTCACGTCGATAAACCTTTTCGGATTATTTTCTTCTTAAAGTATTGCATGTTTTCTCCGTCAGGCAGCGTAGATGTATTTCTTATTTTTGTCAATATCGCTGCCCTTATTTTTATTTTTGTCAATAGTCCGATTTGAAAAATTATTTCTTTATTGTATAGAGTTTCCGGTGTGATACGTTTTTCATGTAATTTCAAAATTTTCAAGTAATTCATAGACTTTCCGCTAGAGCGCGTATGGGTAAATTGTGTTTCCCCCGATATCTCTGCTTCTAAACCTCCTATTTGAAAAATTCTTTCTGCACCGGATATAGAAGCTCCTGATGGGAAATCCTTTGCATATAATTTCTAATTTTGATAAAAAATGGTTTGTCCACCAGAGGGCGTAAGTCTTAATTTCCGCTTCTGATGTATTTGCAGCAAAATCTGAGCTTCTAAAATTTGGATTGAAAAAGGTTCGTTGTGGACCGATACTACTCACGTGGACAAACTTTTTAGGAATATTTTCTTCTTAAAATAATGAATGGTTTCTACGCCAAGGCGGCGTAGATGTATATCTTATTTTTGTCAATATTCGGTCAGATACTTCTAAGAGTCCGATTTGAAAAAAAATCCTTCTTTTTTGGATGGTGTTTCCGATGCGAAATGTTTTTTATATAATTTCGGAATTTTTAAGTAAATCATAGACTTAGCGCAAAGGTAAATTTGCGTTTTCTGTGTTATTTCTGCTTCTAAAATTCCGATTTGAAAAATTCTTCCTGTATCGCATACAATGCTCCTGATAGAAATTGGTTTTCATATAATTTCTAATATTTGGTAAAGAATGGTTTGGCCACCACTGGGCATAAGTGTTTAGTTCTGCTTCTGATGTATTTGCAGCAAAATCTGAGCTCCTGAAAACTCGACAGAATTTTTTTTTCTTGGACCGATACCTCTGACATCGAAAAACCTTTTAAGGATACTTTCTTCCTAAAATAATGCATGGTTTTCCCTCCAGGAGGCGTAGATACATATCTTATATATTTGTATATCTCTGCTTGGAAAAATCCGATTTGAAAAATTCTTTCTTTGTTGGAGAGCGTTTCCGCTGCGAAATGTTCATCATATAAATTCAAATTTTTCTTAACGCACAAGTCTGCTACCAGAGGACGTAAGTTCACGATTCTGTTTACAGCAATATCTATGGAATTAAAAACCCGACTAAAAATTTGTTTCTTCGGTCAAATACTATTGTTTTCCATACCGATTCCTTTGACTTTGAATAGCTTTGACAAATTTAATTTGCGTCAGAACGGATTCAAAAGACGTGCTCATTACACCCGAAAATTCGGTTTCATCTTTCTTGCTGAAAAAGTAATTAGTGTAAACTGATGTGCACAAAAATACTAAATGAGCAAAACAAATAATTCTAACAATCTTAAAATTCTGAGGGGAGCAGTGACTCCCCCTTTTTTTTTTATTGAGACTTTAAAACCACCGTGAGCAAATTTGTCTGTCTCTGATTTAGAGCCACTGGCTCCAGGGAAGGGAAAGAGCTAGTACCTTAAAACAAACACAACATTCATGCTTCACCAGTATTTAAACCCGGGCCCATTTCGGACAAATGTTCAGAAAACAGGATTGGCTCGGCCCGGTTAGACCACTGCCGTGACCTACGTAGGCAGTGGTCTAACCGTGCCGAGCCAATCACGCCAGAACGGTGGGGCCGACCCAGTCACGCCACTGGGTCAGCCCCTACTTTTGCCTCCTTCCAAAAGCTGCCACTATTCTGGATCAGAGCTGAAGTATTTGGGTACAGGTAACCTTCGTATTTCTGAGTGGTGTCTCTCACCTTCGCTTTGCGTTCACTTCTAAGTCTAAAAAACGAACCGCTGATGGATGTAGACCAAACGTCTGATCTGCGGAAAACGAAGAGAGAGTCAACGCATCCCTTCCACCCAAACTTTTTGCTCATTCCTTGGGGAATTAAAAACACGAAAGCTTCCCATGTGCTCTGCTAGAAGTAATGTGCAAAGTTAGTTAACATTGTTAAATACACTGAAGTACCAAAAGTCATGGGATACGTCCCTGGTATCGTGTAGGACCTCCTGTATCCCGGAGAAGTGAAGCAATTCTATGTGCCATCGATTCCACAAGTGGCTGTAGGACTTCTGGAGAGATGTTGAGCCACGCCGTCTGAATGGCTGGCCACAGTTCCCTTGGGCACGAATGAACCTTTCCACCACGTCCCATAAGTGCTCTATTGGGTTCATGCCGGGCGAACGTGGTGGCAACACCATCCTTCGGAACTGTCCTGAATGCTCCTCGAACCAATTTTAGACAAGCTGGGGCCGATGACATGGTGCATTGTCTGCCTGAAAAATCCCATCGTTGTTCGGGTGCATGAAGGGCTGCAAATGATCACCCAACAGAGCAACAAAGCGAGTACCGGTTAATGACGTGTTTAAGAACCTAAATTGTGCCACGTAAAGACACCTCTTACATGTATGGAACCACCACCAGCTTGCACAGTGCTTTGTTTACAGCTTGGGTCTATGGCCTCATGGCGTCTGCGCTACACCCGAACCCTGCCATCAGCTCGTAAAAACTGGCAACGTGACTCATCGGACCACGCCACATGTTGCCAGTCTTCCAGGGGGTCCAACTTCTGTGTTCATTAACCCAGGTGAGGCGTTGTGTAATGCTGTGGTGTTAACAAAGGCACTCTGGAGGGTCTTCTGCTCCCGTACCCCATGGATGCTAAATTACGCTGCACTGATCTGATGGATATGTCTCTGGTATCTCCTGCATTGAATGTGGATGTTATTTGAGCCAGTGTCGCTTGTCTGTTAGCATGGACAATCCTGGTCAGACGCAGCTGGTCACGGTCATTCAGCACCCGTGGTCCGCCATTGCGCAGTTCACGGTGGGCGGTAATGCCTTCCATGAGGTATTCTCGGTACACACATGACACCATGGATCGAGAAATGTTGAATGTTCGCACAACTTCAGAAACTGAATGTCCCATCCGTGTGACTTCCACTACCATGCCTCGTTCAAGCTCCGATAATCCACTTCAGCTTGCCATAATCCTACTGGCAGTTGTTCATCCTGGCTCACGAAATTAAACCTCGCAAATGATTAAAATCGCGGCGTGCGTCGAAGCCTTTATACGACGGCAGCGCCAGATGAAAGATTTTTTATACTGCTATCCCATGACTTTTGGCACTTCAGTGTAGTTTCCTGTTACACTGTGTAACGCTAAAGATTGCACCTGCAGTACTGCGTGTGTGTTGCATTCATTGCCTGACAGGTACCAAATGATTCAGTGATCGAATCCGCCGTGGAACTGCTCTGAAGTTAACTTGTCAGAGACTCCAGTTGCTTTACGATACCTGCAGTTTTTCAAAGAAATTGCTTCTGAGACATATAGCCTGCGCATGCACCTGGTATTCTGGGTACATTATACTACCGAGAAACAAGGTATATCCGTGCGCCTGATCCTTTCCTTACTCCACAGGAGATGGTATCTGTAGTGTTGAAATGTATGAGCTATAATCATCTACACATATCGCAAATTGAGTGTGGCATATTCATGATATGTTGCCGATATCATTTTTTCCCTGGAAGCTTGCTGATGCCAATCCATGCACAAACACTTTGCAAAGCGAGCACTGTTTTAAACCATTCCTTTTATTCTTGAATTAAGCAATGGTTGAATAAAATCCATTTCGTTAACATAGGAAAACTTTATATTACACAAGTGTTATGGAATTTAAAATAATGAGAAAGGAGTAGTGTCATTTATTAAAGCTATTTATAAAAAAAGAAGTAAAAATTCCTTGTATATAAAGATGTGTAACATATCTACGTATACAACACATACTGTGAGATTGACGAAGATTCTTCGCATTATAATACAACCAGAAACTTTCTTTTCAGAAACAGCTTCAGATCGAATACTTTTCTTACACTGTTCATGGCTATGTTCCCATATCTATTTCTGTATATCCCTTCTATTCCTTCGGTATTTTTTTACAAGTTGCTCCTCTACAAGCTGCCTGTACTCTGAGTTAGTTTTGAATTTGAACTTTCTGAAAATCAATCAAGACATTAACATAGGAAAATTTCTATTACAATTACATAAACTTTATGAAACAATTGAAATGATGATGAAGTGAATAATGTTGACCAGAGAGAGAGAGAGAGAAAGAGAGCGGGGGGGGGGGGCGGTGAAAGAAGTGCATTAATAAGCAATGGCGCACTCAGGATTTTGACAAGTGGGAGGGGTTCAGAAAATATCTTCTCGTAGAAAAAAATATGTATGTGTGTGCGCGTGTGTGTGTGTATCGACCTTGTATAGATAAATACTGACACTAGAAATATTATCATGGATTGGACACTTACCTAATAATTCGTTGAATCTCCTTTGTAGGAGCCTTGAAAATTACAGGATAACTCTTACACCTAACACCACGTAAACACTTTTTTGTCCGTGTGTCTGTACGTCCGCCAGTTTTTGATAAATACACTGCCGTGCAAAAATTAAGGACGAGACGTTTTTTCGAATGTAACGTCGTGCAGAAGTGCTCCACATCGACTCAAATCATACCGTAAGATCCCCAAGATGTAAGAATATGGGACAAGTGAGCAAAACCGTCCAAACAAAGGGAATCCAAAGGATACAATGGCACTTTATTGAAAAGGTAGCTTCGAGCACAACTGGACAGAAGACAGAAACGTCCATGTGACAGGCGGCTGCCAAGAAAAATCCAGTCTTTAGTAGGGGATATGATCACCCTGACTTCAATGCAGGATTTACATCGTCTGTACATGCTGAGGACGAGGTTGTTAAGGAGCTGTTGAGACATCGCGGTCCATTCCTCTTGTAGCGCCAATCGCAGCTGCGGAATCGTTGCTGGCGGCTGGTGACGTGCTGCCAAGCGTCTCCCGAGAAGGTCCCACACGTGTTCAATTGGATTTAGGTCCGGAGACATTGCGGGCCAATTCATGCGTTGAATATATTCACTCTCCAACAGCTTTGCGACAGCCACTGTACGATGAGGTGTAGCGTTGTCGTCCATGAAGAGGAACTCAGGACCCACAGCACCTCTAAACAGACGCACGTGAGGCAGGAGAACCTCGGTACAATAGCGGACACCTGTGACTGAACCTCCTTGGAAGATGTGGAAGTCAGTACGGCTACCAAGCATGATACCGCCCCAAACGTGAACTCCGCCACCTCCAAACCGGTCCCTTTTCGATGATGTTGGAGGTGTGATTGCGTGTTCCCTGCTCTCTCCAGATGTGTATACGTCCAGAATCGCTCGTCAGACTAAATCGGCTCTCATCCGTAAAGAGAACTCGACCCCATTGCTGATGTGTCCAGTTCTTGTGTTCCTGGCACCGCAGAAACCGCCGTCTCAGATGAGCAGGCGTTAATGGCACACACCGTACTGGTCGTCGTGCAAATGTGCAGTCTACTGGCCACGGTAAAACGCGACAACGGACGTCCAGTTGTCTGTTGCATGTGCCTTGCGACTTCTCCCGCTGTCTGCCGTCTGTCTCTTCTCGCCTGTAGGACAATATACCGGTCGTCCGCCGCCGTGGTTGCTCGTGGACGACCACTGCTAAACTCTCGGACGGCTGTTCCCGTCGTTTGAAATGCTCTCCAAGCTCCCGAAACGATGCTGTGAGCGATCCCGAAATCCTCGGCCACACTAGCCGCACTTCGACCTTCTTCCAACTTCCCAATGACGCGACCTCGGGTAAAGTCATCCAGATATCGTCTACTGGATTGCCTCTTGTCCATATCACACGGTAGCAGCAACTCCACGTCGTTCAAACCGATGTACACTGTGCAATAACTTTCACTGAATTGCTGAGCATACACCGCCCGTGTGCTTTATACCCTTCCGACACCTCCCCCTCCCCCTATGTCATGCTGCATATATGCGCATGCCCTACCGTACCGGACTCTAGTCTATCTCCTGAGTTCTCTTTCGGTCCGTTCTGTCTGCTCGTTCAGCTTTTATGCGAATTACTCCTCTTCGTCCTTATTTTTTGCACACCGGTGTATCTTGCTAGCCGTGGAGATAGATTTGAAATTTTGTGGATGGTTTTTACGGACTGCACATAACTTTCACACCATATTTGCACTTTGTGTATCTGTTCGTCCGTCCGTCTATCCTTTGTTTTCGATGAATATCTTGGAAGGAGTTTGAGATGAAACAAGAAAATATCTGGATAGCGATTAGGAACCTGAAGTAACTCTGTCCGAAGGGGGAAGGATTAGAGGCTACCGCAACCTTCAGCAAGGTCACAGGCTCTTTCACCGAGCAGATGTATCAACAGTGTTATACATCCCCTACCGCCTACCCCTTCCCCACCGATTAAAGCAACAGCATAACTAAGATACCGCGTAAGTCACTAGACAACTCCCACACCTCACCGTAGACGGAGAACAAACACTCAGACCCTAGCGGAAGCTCATGTTTTCTCAGGAGGAACTCCTCTCAACAAGGACTGAAAGAATACACATGCTTTAACTATTTTTTTCTTAATTTAAAGAACATATCTTGCATGTGCATTAGTAGGCATAAATTAACTATGCAATACCTTTGCACAATATCTTAGGGCTGTTGCTATAAATTTTTTGAGGGGGGGGGGATTCCGGACCCTTTGGACCGCCACCGTCGGTGCGCCACTGTTAATAAGGAGTACATTAACTATTCGCAAGGTAGCACAATTTCTCGTACCAAATTACGAAGTACAATAAAAAAGTACGAAATCTTAAATAGATAACTACAAGCAAATTAAACAGTAGAAAGTAATCCAATCAACCAAACAGCAGAAAAACGGCACGGTTTGTTTTGTAAGTATGTATGTATAAGGAAGTCCAGCAACCCAGCTTTCATTTTGTTTCTAAGATTTACCATATATACTCGTGTACACGCCGAAAATTTTTGGAAGAAATCCTGCTTTCCGAGTTGGGGGGTCGGCTTGTACGCGGCTCACTAAAAATTAGGGCTCGACACCCGTGAATTCTCCCGCGGAATTTATCGGCGGATTCGTTTACGTTTTAGACCGCGTCATTCCGCGCGATAGTTTTCTGACCTGAATAAAAACAATAAAGTTATGAACTATTTTTCCACCCAGAATAGAATTCCTACGGAAATAGGTGCCGCTAATATGATGATAATTGAAAACCTAATCCCGTTTCAAATTGAAATTCTGAAATTTCTTTCTTCTGATCATGGAATACCTCATTATTTCCAGTGTGCAATCGCGGGACGCCGTAGACACCGCGTAAATCACAGGTGGGGTGGGCCTCAGCCAGTCAGGTATCTCTATTCTGGTGGTGTCAAGGTACACCCTCGAAATTGTTGAACGTGTAATTCCAAATTTTGTGGTAATTTCGGAGATGGAGTGACCCATCTCCTGGGCGCCGACTATTATGCCACGATCGAAATCGCTTAAATCCGGATAATCTGCCATCTGAACTACGAAAGCTAATACTTGAGCTTGAGGAGATATCTGCTTCTATATATTCGTCGTTCGTGGACGATATCATGTAGCGCATGGGTGTGGTGGGATATAATGAAAATGGTAGCGCCCTTCCTAGCATTTTTGGCACCTCACGGTATAATTCCCAACATATTTTTTGAAGGGAGCCATTTTTGTGTTTAAAAAAATGATATTGCATATATTTTAAAGATAGAATCGCACAAAAACACGCCTGTCCGTTCAGCCAAGAAACCTGAATCTGGCGGTGCTCGGTTCACAGTTTTGAGATCAAAACTGGCATCACAAGGAAGCACCTTTGAAAGAATGAAACTCATGACAGTGATTTTGTAAAGTTTAAATTCTTGGAAGCTTTTTAGCACATCTTCTGTAAAAAAAAGATCGTGCTTATATTATCGGTTTTTCCGTCCGTCCGTCCGTCCGTCCGTCTGTACCCACGATATCTCTGCAACTAATAGTCCGATTTTAAAAATTCTTTTTTGCATTAGGAATCGTGAAATACGCGAATGATGATTCTTTATTTCGTTTCTTACTTTTTCGATGAAAATTTCGCCGCTAGATGGCGTAAATGCAGATGATATCGAATTCAAAACACATTCTATTCCATATATTTGCTTCTTAACATCCAATACAAAAAAATCTTTTACTTTTCGATTCCATTCATGTCGAAGATTATTTTAGGCATAGTCACTTTTCCAAGTTACGCATATGTTCTCCGCTAGAGCACATAAAATTAAATTGCTTTTCCCCAGATATTTCTACTTCTAAAACTCTGATTTGAAATTTTTTTCCTTCAGCGGATGCAGCTTGTAATGGGAAATATTTTGCATATAATTTCTAATTTTTGGTATAAAATGGTTTGGCCACCAGGGGACGTAAATGTTGACTTCTGCTTCTGATGTATTTGCAGCAAAATCTGAGCTTCTAAAATCTCGATTGAAAAAATTCCTCCATGGACCGATACTACTCACGTAGACAAACCTTTTCGGAATATTTTCTTCTTAAAATAATGCACAGTTTCTCCGCCAGAGAGAGTAGATTTATATCTTGTTTTTTTCAATATCTGTGCTTCTAATGATTCGATTTGAAAAAATATTCTTTGTTGGACACAGTGTCCGGTGCGACATGTTTCTAATATAATTTCAAAATTTTTAAGTAATTCGTTGACTTTCCGCTAGGGGGAGTAAAGGTAAATTGGCTTTCACCGATATCTTTGCTTCCAAAATTCCGATTGGAAAAATTCTTCCAGTACCGGATACAGTTCCTGGTGGGAATTTTTTTTTATTGAAATTTCTAATTTCTTATAAGATATGGTTTGGCCACCAGGGTACGTAAGCGTTGAATTTCTGCTTCGTAGATATTTGCAGCAACTTGACTTTCCGCTAGGGGGCGTGAAGGTAAATTGCGTTTTCCTCAATATCTCTGCTTCTAAAACTCCGATTTGAAAAATTCTTTCTGCACCGGATACAGCTCCCGATAGGAAATGCTCAGCATATAATTTCTAATATTTGGTAAATAATTGTTTGGCCACCAGGAGGCGAAAGAGTTAATTTCTGCGTCTGATGTATTTGCAGTAAAATCTGAGCTCCTGAAAACTCGATTGCAAAAATTCTTTCATGGACCGATACCGCTGACATAAAAATTTTTTTAAATACTTTCTTCTTAAAATAATGCATGGTTTCCCGCCAGGGGGCGTAGATGCATATCTTATATTTGTCGATATCTATGCTTCTAAGAGCACGATTTGAAAAATTATTTCTTTGTTGGAGAGCGTTTCCACTGCGAAATGTTTCGCACATAATTTCAAATTTTTCTTAACGCACAAGTCTGCCACCAGAGGGTGTAAGTTGACGCTTCGGTTTACAGCAATATCTGATCGATTAAAAACCCGTTTGAAAAACTTCTTTCTTCGGTCAGACACTACAGTTTTCCATACCGGTTCCATTGATTTTGAATAGCTTTTCTAAATTTAATTCGCATCAGAACGGATTCAAAAGACGTGCTCATTACACCCGAAAATTCGGTGTCATTTTTTTCCCCAATCAAATCGCACACTACACTGTTTAAAATACAGAGAATCAGACTTACCTTTCCTGTTTAGTAAAGATTTCGCGCAGAGCAAGTGCATGTACAACAGCATATTTTATCATTTCATCAGTAAGCTCGTCAAGGTCTGTCCATTTGTTTCTAACAGGATAATAATTGTTGTTGGATACATTTCTCGGTATTTGTTTTCCGCAGTAATGTTGGCAGAGATTGAACAAAGAGCGTCCACTTCCTCGTTGTATAGGCTCCCCAGATGATTTCGATTGAATAAATTTATCGATAATCTAAGACAAATAAATGTTGATATAGAAAAAGTTGATCTATATCTCATAAGTACTTTTTTTTAAATCTACCTAAAACACAGTTCAAAAAGAAGCTGCTGACGGAGACTTAAGGTAATTACACTGAAGAGCAATTGAATTACAGATACCTGTCTAGTTCCGTGTAGCACCACCTTTCGTCCTGATGACGGCGGCGATTCGTCTCGGCATGGACTCGACAAGACACCGGAAACGTTGGGAAGCCATATGAATCCACGACCCCTGAACAAGCTCCCACAGTTCACGAATATTTGATGGAGGGTAAAAGCCTCGATCATCTCTCTCGATGGCATCCCACATGTGCTCGAAGGGATTGAGGTCAGGCGACCTAGCTGGCCAAGGAAGCTAGGTCACGTCGGTGGAGTGTTCATCCAACCATTCGGATACAATTCGGGAGCGATGGCACGGTATACATTGTCTTGTTGCACGATGAGGTCCCCAGTGGGATGTTGAAGATGCACAAACGGGAGCAAATGGTCGTTCAGGATATCCCGGTAACGTTGACCTGTAAGGGACGATGTCACACGTACCAGGGGTCCCATTTCAGTCCGCGTAAACAGTTGCGCCGTACTCGTATCCTACCATCCGCATGTACCAACGTGAATCTCGACTCATCAGTCCAGTGGCGATGTTCTCGCGCCCATGATAATCTTTGCACCCTGTGATGTGCGGTCAGCAGCGGTACCCTCGTGGGACGATGGCTTCTGTACCCCATAACGAGGAGATGGTTCTGGATGGTGTGGCTGCTTACACGTTTTTGTGCACCAACGTTAAATTGCCGAGTGATTTCTTGCAGTGTGGTCCGTCTATCTGCTATTACAATGCGAGCTAGCCGACGACGATCCCGCTCATCCACACGCTGTTGTCCACGGCAGTTGGCCCTTGCAGAGATGGTTTTACCGGATTCGATGTACTCACGGTGCACCGTGACACAGTGGCTCGTGAAAACCCCAGTGCCTGCGTGACTTCAGAGGTGAAGTGACCCATTCGTCGGGCCCCGACAATTTTCCCACGATCAAATGCGCTTAGATCCTTCGTCTTACCCATACTGCGTTCGACTCTTACTGATTCCCGTCGCATCACTCCTTATATTGTCGGATCGCTGCATACGTCATGTCGTTTCCGTTTACAGGGCCGCCCACAGCGCCACATTTGCATAACGCCAGCTGTCTCCAATTTAATTGCTCTTCAGTGTATATGCAGTTTTTTTATAGTAATTTCATTTATGCATGGAATTTTCTATTCCAGTTGTGTTCCATCATTGTAATTTTAATCTCGATGGGTGCATTCAGATTTTTGTGTAGAGCATTTCACTTATTATTCATAACTGCGTCGGTATATACCAATAAAGTTAAAATAAAATATCTGGAGATACCTTTGTTAATGGAGCAGTACCATTTTGCGTGATACCTATAACCGCGAGTGGTTTTAAGCTGGTGGTTTTCAAGGCTGTTGCAATGAATTTTGTGTTGGCCGAATCGCATTCTTTCGTTGCAAGTGTTTCTAATTTTGCATTGTATCTTGCTGCCGATATGTGCCAAAATGCTGTGTTTATAAAATGTCTTAATTAATTTTAGGCTCCTTCCCAGCTGTATTTTAAAATGAAATACATGAATGTTAGTGCGAATTCAAAGCAAAACATAACGTTAAAATTGAAAACAAAACATAACGTTAAAATTGAAAACAAAACATAACGTTAAAATTGAAAACAAAACATAACGTTAAAATTGAAAACTTCACTCATGTATGAAGTATAGTTCATTCCAGTTTGATATTAATGCGATTTCTGCAAACAAAAATCACGCAATTCCAAAATACACACAGTTAAAACTACATGGGTATCATGTAAACAACCTCAAATTCCTATACTTCATGTCTTCACGGTTAAGAGACTCAGGGTATATCCAGAAGTATTATTCTAACCTCCTTGGTATATACGGTATTAGGCCGTTCGGGAAGCACGCGAACATTTTCACTGCCGAACATTTCGGAAACTTGAAATAGAAGCACAAGCTATGTCTGGCAGCTGCGTAGTACATAGCTCGGGCTCAGTTTGTGCAACGCCGTCTAGAGAACACAAGGCCATGACGTTAGAGAGATGAGTTCTTTATTTTGGTGACGTCACGCGGAAATCATGGCTTCTGATTGGTTTCCAACGCTGTCGTGTGTGACGTCAAACACGGCACCGACGTATCAGTCCGTGTAACATGAGAGTGACGTCATAAGCGGAGGGAAAGCATCTTTTTAATATCATGGCCTTGTGTTTTCTAGACGGCCTTGGTTTGTGAGTATCAGTCGACTAGTGAAAGTTGTAATGAAGATGGAGTAATTAGCTGGACGACCAATGACAATGGAAGAACAGCGTGTTCTTTTGAAGTTCTTTATCTTATTGCAGTATTCAGAGTGCGCCACGCTAAGTCTTCTGCGGGCGACAGTAGGTCAAATGCCCTCAAGAAAACGGCCGTGCAACAAATGGATGAAAAGATATAAGAAAGCAGGCATTACCCAAAGATGCTGTTGACTGAATTTCGACCTCCATAGAAGTAACCAAGCGATGAACCCAAGAGGCCTTACAGCCGTCGTGTAGGATGAGTTTTAATGATATTTCCACACAGTATCACTCACACAACGGTTTATAAGCTGACGGAAGTTTTACGCCTAATGAAGATATTAGTAACGTGAGTAATGCACATGCTAACCACGGCACATAAGGAATTTCGCTACGAGTAACCTTGCGTGTTATCATCGCAATACTTGGATGCTGACAAGGTTCCTCTGCTTCGATGAAAGTTAGGTGGAAGTTTACGTTCCGACACAATGATATCAGTCACCGTCTTGAGTTGAAACAAAGCCGTCTAGAAAATACAAAGCCATGCATTAGAAAGACGAGTTTCCTTCGTCTGTGACGTCACTCTCATGGTACACGGAAGAATTGTGTATGACGACGTTGACGTCATGCACTACAGCGTTCGAAACCAATTAGAAACCTTAGCTTCCGTTTGACGCCACTAAAAGAGGGCACTCATCTCTCTAAATTTTTTTTGTTTTGTTTCGAGGTTTAACGACTACCTTGAGCAACGCAAATGGGCTATAAGTAGTCGCCCGTTCCAAATCAGGGTCACTGGTTCCAGGGAAGGGAGAGAGCCAGTGCCTTAAGACAAACACAACATCCATGCCTCACCGGGAATCGAACCCGGACATCTTTCGGACGAATGATCAGAGGCCATCGCTTAGACCACTGCGCCACTGGGGTGGCCATCTCTCTAATGTCATGGCCTTGTGTTTTCTAAACAACCTTGGTTGAACCAAGGCTGTCTAGAAAATACAAGGCCATGAAATTAACAAGATCATTTCTTTTAGTGACGTCACACGGAAAACAAGGTTTCCGATTGGTTGCCAACGCTCTCGCGTATGACATCAGACATGACACCGACGTATCAGGCATTGTAACATGAGAGTGACGTCACAAACGAAGGAAACTCATTTCTTAGATGTCACGGCCATGCGCTTCTAGATAGCCTTGGTTGAACATGGTGCAGAGTTGCATGAGCGCAAAATCTTAGTGGTTCTCGGCATGAATGTTCGCTGTATTGCTTTATGGAAAAGGTATGATGAGTATATCACCATCACATCACAGCGGTATGAGTCATGATATCGTAGTGCCCTGTATGGACACTACGATATCTTGTTAAAGACCTGTCCTCTTACACAACAACGCACAGCTGCATGACTCATACAAACAAGCCTAGATGGTTCGGCTGTTCTTTGAACAGAACGGTTGAGTGGAGCTTCGCCATCCGCTGTATTCACCGGATATGAATCCTTGTGATTTCAAATGCTGTGGTCATTTGAAAAAGCAGATTTCCTGTATTTGCTACAGCAACAAACAAGATTTAGATCCCCGAATCACAGACATTTTTCACAGTCTTAGTGACTGTGGTAATTTTAATTGTGTTCGTGAACTGCCTATAATTTGGGAACGTATTATTTGTACGGAGGAAACTACTAATAATTACTTTCAAATATTTTGATCATTGCTTTACTATTACAGGAGTTTGTGACGCATTGCAGAAGTAACAAACGCGTAAAGACGACAAATCTACAGCGATGCATTCCATCCATGTAGCTTAGTTGGGAGAGCAACTTACACCAGAGTGAGAGGGCGCGACCAAATATGAGTTTTCACAAGGTGAAAGTATTCATTTATATTTTCCGAAAAACCTGTTACGCTGGTGTACATAAATTAGGGAAGACATAAATTAAAATATTTTAATGAGATATATAAAATTTAATGTATATATATATACATTACAGTGTGCAAAAATTAAGGACAAAGAGGAGAAATGAGCATAACAGCGGAACGAGCAGGCAGAACGGACCGAAAGAAGATCACTCAGGAGATAGACTAGGGTCCGGTACGGTAGGGCATGCGCATATATGCAGCATGGCGTAGGGTAGGAGGGGGGGGGGTTGTCGGAAGGGTATAAAGCACACGGGCGGCGTACGCTCAGCAATTCGGTGAAAGCTATTGCACGGTGTACATCGGTTTGAACGACGTCGAGTTGCTGCCACCGTGTGATATGGCCAACAGGCAATCCAGTAGACAACATCTGGATGACTTTACCCGAGGTCGCGTCATTGGGAAGTTGGAAGAAGGTCGAAGTGTGACTAGTGTGGCCGAGGAGTTCGGGATCGCTCACAGCATCGTTTCGCGAGCTTAGAGAGCATTTCAAACGACAGGAACAGCTGTCCGAGAGTTTAGCTGTGATCGTCCACGAGCAACCATTGCGGCGGACGACCGGTATATTGTCATACAGGCGAGAAGAGACAGACGGCAGACAGCGGGAGAAATCGCAAGGCACATGCAACAGACAACTGGACGTCCGTTGTCGCGTTTTACCGTGACCAGGAGCCTTCATAAAGGTGGTCTATTTGCACGACGACCAGTACGGTGTGTGCCATTAACGCCTGCTCATCGGAGATGGTGGTTTCTGTGGTGCCAGGAACACAAGAACTGGACACATCAGCAATGGGGTCGAGTTCTCTTTACGGATGAGAGCCGATTTAGTCTGACGAGCGATTCTGGATGTATACACATCTGGAGAGAGCAGGGAACACGCAATCACACCTCCAACGTCATGGAAAGAACCGGTTTGGAGGTGGCGGAGTTCTCGTTTGGGGCGGTATCATGTTTGGTAGCCGTACTGACTTCCACATCTTCCAAGGAGGTTCAGTCACTGATGTCCGCTATTGTACCGAAGTTCTTCTGCCTCACGTGCGTCTATTTAGAGGTGCTGTGAGTCCTGAGTTCCTCTTCATGGACGACAAGGCTACACCTCATCGTACAGTGGCTGTCGCAGAGCTGTTGGAGAGTGAAGATATCCAACGCATGGATTGGCCCGCAAGGTCTCCGGACCTAAATCCAATCGAACACGTGCAGGACCTTCTCGGAGACGCTTGGCAGCCGCCAGCTGCGATTGGCGCTACAAGAGGAATGGGCCGCGATGCCTAGCTCAACAGCTCCTTGACAACCTCGTCCTCAGCATGGACAGACGTTGTAAATCCTGCAACGCAGTCAGGGGTGATCATATCCCCTAGTACAGACTGGATTTTTCTTGGAAGCCGGCTAGCACATGGACGTTTCTGTCTTCTGTCCAGTTGTGCTCGAAGCTACCTTTTCAGTAAAGTGCCTTTGTATCCTTTGGATTTCTTGTTTGGACGGTTTCGCTCACTTGTCCCATATTCTTACATCTTGGGGATCTTATGGTATGATTTGAGTCGATGTGGAGCACTTTTGCACGACGTTACATTCGAAAACCCGTCTCGTCCTTAATTTCTGCACGCCAGTGTATGTATATACATTATACATTCTATTTTCATTCTGTTCATTATATATTTATTATACATTTCATTATACATTACACATGCTATGTATAGATATGTATATTAATTTGACACAACGCCTCAAAATTCTGTAAAACATAAAATTATGTGCATGGTAAACGATCCAATTTTAGATGTTAATATTTCGCAGAGCGCTTGGAGTTAATAAGGCGTATGCTCATCCCTGACTGTGCCGCCCCGGTGGCGCTGTGGTCTAAGCGATGGCCTCTGATCATTCGTCCGAACGGGATCCGGGTTCGAATCCCGGTGAGGCATGGAAGTTGTGTTTGTCTTACGGCACTGGCTCTCTCCCTTCCCTGGAACCAGTGACCCTAAATTAGGGACGAGCGACTACTTATAGCCCATTGAGTTGCTCACGGTGGTCGTTAAACCTCCAATAAAAAAAATCCCTGACTGTTATACAGACTGATGAGAATCCCTCATGCTTCTAACATGGTGATTGAGTAGCTCAATAAACGAGTATTACCATTTCTATTCAGAGCAGTTTGCATCTCACACGTTCTTCTTGGAGGAATCGAAGACTTGTAATTAGCTGTCCTATAGCATCCTAAGTATGTTCGATGGAGTTGAGATCTGGAGACCTGTACGGCCAACCCAGCTTTGGTTTTTTCCTATACTAGTTTCGCTCTATGATGACGAGCGTTACGGTCAATCAAACGAATTCTGGACGAAAAACACCTCGAAAAATTCATACATATGGTTCTAGGATCTCTTCTTGATATCTATGGCCAGTCAAAATTCCTCTGTAGAAGACATGTGAAAATGCGCGACCATCAATCGGGATATCATGTACCTACATCATTACTCCTCCATCTTCAAAACTGCTACTTTCCATTATATTGGAAAGATAATTTCAGGTATCAACTACTCTCCATATTAGGGATTTGTAAACACCCCCCGACACAACTCCAATATCTCCCTAAAGTTTTTCTGACACTCCGATAAAAATCTCCATATCCACCATTTGAAGGTGTGCAGCACACGCACACACACATACACTGAAGAACCAAAACATTATGATAACCTGCCTAATACGATGTTGGTCCGCGACGTGCTGCCAAAAGAGCTCTTACCCAGCAAGGCATCGACGCTACATGATGCCTAACGATGTCTTGTGGTACCTGGCACCAACACGTTTCCGGTAGATCCTTTAATTCTTGAAAGTTACGTGATTCAGCCGCGTGGATCGGATTTGATGTTCCGAAACAAACCACAGATGCTCGATTGGATTGATATCTGGGGAATTTGGAGGCGAGGGCAATACCTGGTAGTCCTCTTCATGTTCAGCGAACTATTCTCGAACAATCAATGACGCATTATTGACAGAAGGCACTACTAGAGGAGAATACCGTTGCCATGAAAGATGTGCCTAGTCTGCCATGTTATTTATGTAGGTGGTACACTGTTAAAATTGATACTAAGAAATAAGCAAAATGTACTCGTTTTTGAGTATATTCTGGACCTTCGAGTACTTGTGACTCATTTTTGGAAAAGACACGTACCCATTTTTGAGTACATACAGGGAATTAATTGTGAGCATATCTAGTATTTCTAATTTGAAATCATGTAGTGTATAATGAATAGGTTTCTCCTGCTGGACGTGTCGTGCAGGAAAGCTCACTTTAAGTCACGTTAGGGTTATTGAAAGGTTACTTGACGTAGCTAAAGTGTGCTTAATCACCAAAGTGCTATAGAGTTTGTTTAGATAAGACACTCAATGAAATAGACTTAACGGCCAGACAGAGGTCTGACAATAAAATGAACTAAGAAAACGTACTCACTTTTAACCTTTTATTGGTAAACTCCTGGTATTACTCAATACACATTCCTATATAACAGACCGAACTTTCGTAAAATCGCATCACAATAATTAGGAAGAACCTATCCTATACACAACGAACCCCTTGGTATACTTGAGCGCGCCTATATATACTGCATACCACCACGTCATGACTTACACTCGTTGCCACATATAATTCAGCGGGAGAAATAATATCTCGTTAAGTGAGAAGATAATTTGCATAGGAAAATAAAATAACAAGAGATAGTAAAATCAAAAAGAAACTGAATCTAGAGTATACGTTACAAGTGAAAAAATGAATCTAGCGATTCACAGGTTAGTTTGTAAGTGAGAGCAGCACACTAGAGGGCTCCACCGTACATGCGTGCGATTTTGCACATAGTAGGCAGAGAAAATTTAGGGAGGGTGCTTATGGGCTTTAAAGGGTGGATTCCTAGCCGGGGCCCGTCACATAAAGTGCTCGTCCGATGCACGTCGGTTATTCAGCGACTGTTAGCAACTCACACCACTACGCCAGTTTTTGAACCTGGGGTCCCTACATTGGCCGTCTCAGTCTCTAACCACTAAGCCATTCGCGGGTCGATTTCAAATTTGGAATACGTGTATTCCATACTTACTAATTTATTCATAGAATCAACTGGATGTATATTATTCGATGGCGTATCTGGGGTAATGGATATACTCGTTGACATAAGCTGGGCAATTTTATGACAAATATAGTGATAAAGCGACAATACATTATTTATGAGATTGACACAAATATACACTGACGTGCAAAAATTAAGGACGAGACGGTTTTTCGAATGTAACGTCGCCGAGAAGTGCTCCACATCGACTCAAATCATACCATAAGATCCCCAAGATGTAAGAATATGGGACAAGTCAGCAAAACCGTCCAAACAAGGAATCCAAAGGATACAAAGGCACTTTATTGAAAAGGTAGCTTCGAGCACAACTGGACAGAAGACAGAAACGTCCATGTGACAGGCGGCTGCCAAGAAAAATCCAGTCTTTAGTAGGGGATATGATCACCCCTGACTGCGTTGCAGGATTTACAACGTCTCTCCATGCTGAGGACGAGGTTGTCAAGGAGCTGTTGAGGCATCGCGGTCTATTCCTCTTGTAGCGCCAATCGCAGCTGCGGAATCGTTGCTGGCGGCTGGTGACTTAATGCCAAGCGTCTCCCGAGAAGGTCCCACATCTGTTCGATTGGATTTCACTCTCCAACAGCTCTGCGACAGCCACTGTACGATGAGGTGTAGCATTGTCGTCCATGAAGAGGAACTCCGGACCCACAGCACTTCTAAACAGACGCACGTGAGACAGGAGAGCCTCGGTATCATAGCGGACACCAGTGACTGAACCTCCTTGGAAGATGTGGAAGTCAGTACGGCTACCGCCCCAAACGAGAACTCCGCCACCTGCAAACCGGTCCCTTTCGATGATGTCGGAGGTGTGATTGCGTGGACCTAGCTCTCTCCAGATGTGTATACGTCCAGAATCGCTGGTCAGACTAAATCGGCTCTCATGCGTAAAGAGGACTCGACCCCATTGCTGATGGGTCCAGTTCTTGTGTTTCTGGCACCACAGAAACCGTCGTCTCCAATGAGCAGGCGTGTCTGGCACACACCGTACTGGTTGTCGTGCAAATAGACCACATTTGTGCAGCCTCCTGACCACGGTAAAACGCGATAACAGATGTAAATTTGTCTGTTGCATGTGCCTTGCGATTTCTTCCGCTGTCTGCCGTCTGTCTCTTCTCGCCTGTAAGACAATATACCGGTCGTCCGCCGCAGTGGTTGCTCGTGGATGATCCCTGCTAAACTCTCGGACAGTTGTTCCTGTCGTTTGAAATGCTCTCCAAGTTCGCGAAACGATGCTGTGAGCGATCCCGAACTCCTCGGCCACACTAGTCACACTTCGAACTTCTTCCAACTTCCCAATGACGCGACCTCGGGTAAAGTCATCCATATGTCGTCAACTGGTAGCCGGTTGGCCATATCACACGGTGGCAGCAACTCGACTTCGTTCAAACCAATGTACACCGTGCAATAGCTTTCACCGAATCGCTGAGCGTACACCGCCCGTGTGCTTTATACCCTTCCGACACTCACCACCAACTACGTAATGCTGCATATATGCGCATGCCTTACCGTAGCGGACTCTAGTCTATCTCCAGAGTGGTCTTTCGGTCCGTTCTGCTTGCTCGTTCCGCTGTTATGCTAATTTCTCCTCTTCGTCCTTAATATTTGCACACCAGTGTAGTTAATGTAAAAACGTACAAAAAGATACTTTATGCATAATTAAATTACTTGCGATAAGGGACTTTGTTGTACTAATTATGTATGAGTGTCATTTTACACATTTAATAAACAATTTCTCTTGAAATCTATAAGATCTAAAATGAAGAAATACGAGATTATATTAATGTTTATTGACGCAGTTACTTATAACTACGTACGGTTACCTACATTTGAGCATGTCATGTACTCGTTTACAATATGATTGTACTTAAAAAAAATGGTAGGTTCAGGTTCTCATTTTTAAGTAGATTTTTTAACAGTGTAGACATTTCCTGTACATGAATGACTTGACCTAGGGTTTTCCTGCAAAACATTGCTCAAAGCATTACACTTCCTCCACCGGTTTGTTTTCGTCCCACGGTGCATCCTGGTGCCAATACGTCCCCAGATAAACATGAATGACTGGACCCAGGGCACCCGACAAAACATTGCCCAAAACATTACACTTCCTCCACCGACTTGTTTTCGTCCCACGGTGCATCCTGGTGCCAATACTTCCCCAGATAAACATGAATGACTGGACCCAGGGCACCCTACAAAACATTGCCCAAAACATTACACTTCCTCCACCGACTTGTTTTCGTCCCACGGTGCATACTGGTGCCAACACTTCCCCAGATAAACATGAATGACTGGACCCAGGGCACTCAGCAGAACATTGCCCAAAACATTACGCTTCCTCCACCGGCTTGTTTTCGTCCCACGGTGCATCCTGGTGCCAAAACATTCCCAGATAAACATGAATGACTGGACCCAGGGCACCCGACAGATGATTGCCCAAAGCATTACACTTACTCCACCGGCTTGTTTTCGTCCCAGGGTGCATCCTGGTGCCAACACTTTCCCAGGTAAACATGAATGACTGGACCTAGGGCACCCGACAAAACATTGCCCAAAACATTACACTTCCTCCACCGACTTGTTTTCGTCTCACGGTGCATACTGGTGCCAACACCTCCCCAGATAAACATGAATGACTGGACCCAGGGCACCCGAAAAAACATTGCCCAAAACATTACACTTCCTCCCCGGACTTGTTTTCGTCCCACGGTGCATACTGGTGCCAACACTTCCCCAGATAAACATGAATGTCCGGACCCAGGGCACCCGACAAAACATTGCCCAAAACATTACACTTACTCCACCGGCTTGTTTTTGTCCCACGGTGCATCCTGGTGCCAACACTTCCCCAGATAAACATGAATGACTGGACCCAGGGCACCCGACAAAACATTGCCCAAAACATTACACTTACTCCACCGGCTTGTTTTTGTCCCACGGTGCATCCTGGTGCCAACACGTCCCCAGATAAACATGAATGAGTGGACCCAGGGCACCCGACAAAACATTACCCAAAACATTACACTTCCTCCACCGACTTGTTTTCGTCCCACGGTGCATACTGGTGCCAACACTTCCCCAGATAAACATGAATGACTGGACCCAGGGCACCCGACAAAACATTGCCCAAAACATTACACTTCCTCCACCGACTTGTTTTCGTCCCACGGTGCATACTGGTGCCAACACTTCCCCAGATAAACATGAATGACTGGACCCAGGGCACCCGACAAAACATTGCCCAAAACATTACACTTCCTCCACCGACTTGTTTTCGTCCCACGGTGCATACTGGTGCCAACACTTCCCCAGATAAACATGAATGACTGGACCCAGGGCACCCGACAAAACATTGCCCAAAACATTACACTTACTCCACCGGCTTGTTTTTGTCCCACGGTGCATCCTGGTGCCAACACGTCCCCAGATAAACATGAATGAGTGGACCCAGGGCACCCGACAAAACATTACACTTCCTCCACCGACTTGTTTTCGTCCCACGGTGCATCCTGGTGCCAACATTTCCCCAGATAAACATGAATGACTGGACCTAGGGCACCCGTCAAAACATTGCCCAAAACATTACACTTACTCCACCGGCTTGTTTTCGTCCCAGGGTGCATCCTGGTGCCAACACTTCCCCAGGTAAACATGAATGACTGGACCCAGGGCACCCAGCAGAACATTGCCCAAAGCATTACACTTCGTCCACCGACTTGTTTTCGTCCCACGGTGCATACTGGTGCCAACACTTCCCCAGATAAACATAAATGACTGGACCCAGGGCACTCAGCAGAACATTGCCCAAAACATTACGCTTCCTCCACCGGCTTGTTTTCGTCCCACGGTGCATCCTGGTGCCAACACATCCCCAGATAAACATGAATGACTGGACCCAGGGCATCCGACAAAACATTGCCCAAAACATTACGCTTCCTCCACCGACTTGTTTTCGTCCCACGGTGCATCCTGGTGCCAATACTTCCCCAGATAAACATGAATGACTGGACCCAGGGCACCCGACAAAACATTGCCCAAAACATTACACTTCCTCCACCGACTTGTTTTCGTCCCACGGTGCATACTGGTGCCAACACTTCCCCAGATAAACATAAATGACTGGACCCAGGGCACTCAGCAGAACATTGCCCAAAACATTACGCTTCCTCCACCGGCTTGTTTTCGTCCCACGGTGCATCCTGGTGCCAACACATCCCCAGATAAACATGAATGACTGGACCCAGGGCACCCGACAGATGATTGCCCAAAGCATTACACTTACTCCACCGGCTTGTTTTCGTCCCAGGGTGCATCCTGGTGCCAACACTTTCCCAGGTAAACATGAATGACTGGACCTAGGGCACCCGACAAAACATTGCACAAAACATTCCACTTCCTCCACCGACATGTTTTCGTCCCACGGTGCATACTGGTGCCAACACCTCCCCAGATAAACATGAATGACTGGACCCAGGGCACCCGAAAAAACATTGCCCAAAACATTACACTTCCTCCCCCGACTTGTTTTCGTCCCACGGTGCATACTGGTGCCAACACTTCCCCAGATAAACATGAATGACCGGACCCAGGGCACCCGACAAAACATTGCCCAAAACATTACACTTCCTCCACCGACTTGTTTTCGTCCCACGGTGCATCCTGGTGCCAATACTTCCCCAGAAAAACATGAATGACTGGACCCAGGGCACCCTACAAAACATTGCCCAAAACATTACACTTCCTCCACCGACTTGTTTTCGTCCCACGGTGCATACTGGTGCCAACACTTCCCCAGATAAACATGAATGACTGGACCCAGGGCACTCAGCAGAACATTGCCCAAAACATTACGCTTCCTCCACCGGCTTGTTTTCGTCCCACGGTGCATCCTGGTGCCAAAACATTCCCAGATAAACATGAATGACTGGACCCAGGGCACCCGACAGATGATTGCCCAAAGCATTACACTTACTAAACCGGCTTGTTTTTCGTCCCAGGGTGCATCCTGGTGCCAACACTTTCCCAGGTAAACATGAATGACTGGACCTAGGGCACCCGACAAAACATTGCCCAAAACATTACACATCCTCCACCGACTTGTTTTCGTCTCACGGTGCATACTGGTGCCAACACCTCCCCAGATAAACATGAATGACTGGACCCAGGGCACCCGAAAAACATTGCCCAAAACATTACACTTCCTCCCCGGACTTGTTTTCGTCCCACGGTGCATACTGGTGCCAACACTTCCCCAGATAAACATGAATGTCCGGACCCAGGGCACCCGACAAAACATTGCCCAAAACATTACACTTACTCCACCGGCTTGTTTTTGTCCCACGGTGCATCCTGGTGCCAACACTTCCCCAGATAAACATGAATGACTGGACCCAGGGCACCCGACAAAACATTGCCCAAAACATTACACTTACTCCACCGGCTTGTTTTTGTCCCACGGTGCATCCTGGTGCCAACACGTCCCCAGATAAACATGAATGAGTGGACCCAGGGCACCCGACAAAACATTACCCAAAACATTACACTTCCTCCACCGACTTGTTTTCGTCCCACGGTGCATACTGGTGCCAACACTTCCCCAGATAAACATGAATGACTGGACCCAGGGCACCCGACAAAACATTGCCCAAAACATTACACTTCCTCCACCGACTTGTTTTCGTCCCACGGTGCATACTGGTGCCAACACTTCCCCAGATAAACATGAATGACTGGACCCAGGGCACCCGACAAAACATTGCCCAAAACATTACACTTCCTCCACCGACTTGTTTTCGTCCCACGGTGCATACTGGTGCCAACACTTCCCCAGATAAACATGAATGACTGGACCCAGGGCACCCGACAAAACATTGCCCAAAACATTACACTTACTCCACCGGCTTGTTTTTGTCCCACGGTGCATCCTGGTGGCAACACGTCCCCAGATAAACATGAATGAGTGGACCCAGGGCACCCGACAAAACATTACACTTCCTCCACCGACTTGTTTTCGTCCCACGGTGCATCCTGGTGCCAACATTTCCCCAGATAAACATGAATGACTGGACCTAGGGCACCCGTCAAAACATTGCCCAAAACATTACACTTACTCCACCGGCTTGTTTTCGTCCCAGGGTGCATCCTGGTGCCAACACTTCCCCAGGTAAACATGAATGACTGGACCCAGGGCACCCAGCAGAACATTGCCCAAAGCATTACACTTCGTCCACCGACTTGTTTTCGTCCCACGGTGCATACTGGTGCCAACACTTCCCCAGATAAACATAAATGACTGGACCCAGGGCACTCAGCAGAACATTGCCCAAAACATTACGCTTCCTCCACCGGCTTGTTTTCGTCCCACGGTGCATCCTGGTGCCAACACATCCCCAGATAAACATGAATGACTGGACCCAGGGCATCCGACAAAACATTGCCCAAAACATTACGCTTCCTCCACCGACTTGTTTTCGTCCCACGGTGCATCCTGGTGCCAATACTTCCCCAGATAAACATGAATGACTGGACCCAGGGCACCCGACAAAACATTGCCCAAAACATTACACTTCCTCCACCGACTTGTTTTCGTCCCACGGTGCATACTGGTGCCAACACTTCCCCAGATAAACATAAATGACTGGACCCAGGGCACTCAGCAGAACATTGCCCAAAACATTACGCTTCCTCCACCGGCTTGTTTTCGTCCCACGGTGCATCCTGGTGCCAACACATCCCCAGATAAACATGAATGACTGGACCCAGGGCACCCGACAGATGATTGCCCAAAGCATTACACTTACTCCACCGGCTTGTTTTCGTCCCAGGGTGCATCCTGGTGCCAACACTTTCCCAGGTAAACATGAATGACTGGACCTAGGGCACCCGACAAAACATTGCACAAAACATTCCACTTCCTCCACCGACATGTTTTCGTCCCACGGTGCATACTGGTGCCAACACCTCCCCAGATAAACATGAATGACTGGACCCAGGGCACCCGAAAAAACATTGCCCAAAACATTACACTTCCTCCCCCGACTTGTTTTCGTCCCACGGTGCATACTGGTGCCAACACTTCCCCAGATAAACATGAATGACCGGACCCAGGGCACCCGACAAAACATTGCCCAAAACATTACACTTACTCCACCGGCTTGTTTTTGTCCCACGGTGCATCCTGGTGCCGACACTTCCCCAGATAAACATGAATGACTGGACCCAGGGCACTCAGCAGAACATTGCCCAAAACATTACGCTTCCTCCACCGACTTGTTTTCGTCCCACGGTGCATCCTGGTGCCAATACTTCCCCAGATAAACATGAATGACTGGACCCAGGGCACCCGACAAAACATTACCCAAAACATTACACTTCCTCCACCGACTTGTTTTCGTCCCACGGTGCATACTAGTGCCAACACTTCCCCAGATAAACATGAATGACTGGACCTAGGGCACCCGACAAAACATGCCCAAAACATTACACTTACTCCACCGGCTTGTTTTTGTCCCACGGTGCATCCTGGTGCCAACACGTCCCCAGATAAACATGAATGAGTGAACCCAGGGCACCCGTCAAAACATTGCCCAAAACATTACACTTACTCCACCGGCTTGTTTTCGTCCCAGGGTGCATCCTGGTGCCAACACGTCCCCAGGTAAACATGAATGACTGGACCCAGGGCACCCAGCAGAACATTGCCCAAAGCATTACACTTCGTCCACCGACTTCTTTTCGTCCCACGGTGCATCCTGGTGCCAACACATTCCCAGATAAACATGAATGACTGGACCCAGGGCACCCGACAGATGATTGCCCAAAGCATTACACTTACTCCACCGGCTTGTTTTCGTCCCAGGGTGCATCCTGGTGCCAACACTTTCCCAGGTAAACATGAATGACTGGACCTAGGGCACCCGACAAAACATTGCCCAAAACATTACACTTCCTCCACCGACTTGTTTTCGTCCCACGGTGCATCCTGGTGCCAATACTTCCCCAGATAAACATGAATGACTGGACCCAGGGCACCCTACAAAACATTGCCCAAAACATTACACTTCCTCCACCGACTTGTTTTCGTCCCACGGTGCATACTGGTGCCAACACTTCCCCAGATAAACATGAATGACTGGACCCAGGGCACTCAGCAGAACATTGCCCAAAACATTACGCTTCCTCCACCGGCTTGTTTTCGTCCCACGGTGCATCCTGGTGCCAACACATTCCCAGATAAACATGAATGACTGGACCCAGGGCACCCGACAGATGATTGCCCAAAGCATTACACTTACTCCACCGGCTTGTTTTCGTCCCAGGGTGCATCCTGGTGCCAACACTTTCCCAGGTAAACATGAATGACTGGACCTAGGGCACCCGACAAAACATTGCCCAAAACATTACACTTCCTCCACCGACTTGTTTTCGTCCCACGGTGCATACTGGTGCCAACACTTCCCCAGATAAACATGAATGACTGGACCCAGGGCACCCGACAAAACATTGCCCAAAACATTACACTTCCTCCACCGACTTGTTTTCGTCCCACGGTGCATCCTGGTGCCAACACTTCCCCAGATAAACATGAATGACTGGACCCAGGGCACCCGACAAAACATTGCCCAAAACATTACACTTACTCCACCGGCTTGTTTTTGTCCCACGGTGCATCCTGGTGCCAACACGTCCCCAGATAAACATGAATGAGTGGACCCAGGGCACCCGACAAAACATTACCCAAAACATTACACTTCCTCCACCGACTTGTTTTCGTCCCACGGTGCATACTGGTGCCAACACTTCCCCAGATAAACATGAATGACTGGACCCAGGGCACCCGACAAAACATTGCCCAAAACATTACACTTCCTCCACCGACTTGTTTTCGTCCCACGGTGCATACTGGTGCCAACACTTCCCCAGATAAACATGAATGACTGGACCCAGGGCACCCGACAAAACATTGCCCAAAACATTACACTTCCTCCACCGACTTGTTTTCGTCCCACGGTGCATACTGGTGCCAACACTTCCCCAGATAAACATGAATGACTGGACCCAGGGCACCCGACAAAACATTGCCCAAAACATTACACTTACTCCACCGGCTTGTTTTCGTCCCACGGTGCATCCTGGTGCCAACACGTCCCCAGATAAACATGAATGAGTGGACCCAGGGCACCCGACAAAACATTACACTTCCTCCACCGGCTTGTTTTCGTCCCACGGTGCATCCTGGTGCCAACATTTCCCCAGATAAACATGAATGACTGGACCTAGGGCACCCGTCAAAACATTGCCCAAAACATTACACTTACTCCACCGGCTTGTTTTCGTCCCAGGGTGCATCCTGGTGCCAACACTTTCCCAGGTAAACATGAATGACTGGACCTAGGGCACCCGACAAAACATTGCCCAAAACATTACACTTCCTCCACCGACTTGTTTTCGTCCCACGGTGCATACTGGTGCCAACACTTCCCCAGATAAACATGAATGACTGGACCCAGGGCACCCGACAAAACATTGCCCAAAACATTACACTTCCTCCACCGACTTGTTTTCGTCCCACGGTGCATACTGGTGCCAACACTTCCCCAGATAAACATGAATGACTGGACCCAGGGCACCCGACAAAACATTGCCCAAAACATTACACTTACTCCACCGGCTTGTTTTCGTCCCACGGTGCATCCTGGTGCCAACACTTCCCCAGATAAACATGAATGACTGGACCCAGGGCACTCAGCAGAACATTGCCCAAAACATTACACTTCCTCCACCGACTTGTTTTCGTCCCACGGTGCATCCTGGTGCCAACACTTCCCCAGATAAACATGAATGACTGGACCCAGGGCACCCGACAAAACATTGCCCA
The DNA here is from genome assembly GCA_039090855.1 of Macrothele yani. Taxonomy (NCBI): domain Eukaryota; kingdom Metazoa; phylum Arthropoda; class Arachnida; order Araneae; family Macrothelidae; genus Macrothele; species Macrothele yani. Next base: position 136,640,884 of record CM077001.1, read on the forward strand.
AAACATTACACTTCCTCCACCGACTTGTTTTCGTCCCACGGTGCATACTGGTGCCAACACTTCCCCAGATAAACATGAATGACTGGACCTAGGGCACCCGACAAAACATTGCCCAAAACATTACACTTACTCCACCGGCTTGTTTTCGTCCCACGGTGCATACTGGTGCCAACACTTCCCCAGATAAACATGAATGACTGGACCCAGGGCACCCGACAAAACATTGCCCAAAACATTACACTTACTCCACCGGCTTGTTTTCGTCCCACGGTGCATCCTGGTGCCAACACTTCCCCAGATAAACATGAATGACTGGACCCAGGGCACCCAGCAGAACATTGCCCAAAACATTACACTTCCTCCACCGACTTGTTTTCGTCCCACGGTGCATCCTGGTGCCAACACATTCCCAGATAAACATGAATGACTGGACCCAGGGCACCCGACAGATGATTGCCCAAAGCATTACACTTACTCCACCGGCTTGTTTTCGTCCCACGGGTGCATCCTGGTGCCAACACTTTCCCAGGTAAACATGAATGACTGGACCTAGGGCACCCGACAAAACATTGCCCAAAACATTACACTTCCTCCACCGACTTGTTTTCGTCCCACGGTGCATCCTGGTGCCAATACTTCCCCAGATAAACATGAATGACTGGACCCAGGGCACCCTACAAAACATTGCCCAAAACATTACACTTCCTCCACCGACTTGTTTTCGTCCCACGGTGCATACTGGTGCCAACACTTCCCAGATAAACATGAATGACTGGACCCAGGGCACTCAGCAGAACATTGCCCAAAACATTACACTTACTCCACCGGCTTGTTTTCGTCCCACGGTGCATCCTGGTGCCAACACATTCCCAGATAAACATGAATGACTGGACCCAGGGCACCCGACAGAACATTGCCCAAAGCATTACACTTACTCCACCGGCTTGTTTTCGTCCCAGGGTGCATCCTGGTGCCAACACTTTCCCCAGATAAACATGAATGACTGGACCTAGGGCACCCGACAAAACATTGCCCAAAACATTACACTTCCTCCACCGACTTGTTTTCGTCCCACGGTGCATACTGGTGCCAACACCTCCCCAGATAAACATGAATGACTGGACCCAGGGCACCCGACAAAACATTGCCCAAAACATTACACTTCCTCCACCGACTTGTTTTCGTCCCACGGTGCATCCTGGTGCCAATACTTCCCCAGATAAACATGAATGACTGGACCCAGGGCACCCTACAAAACATTGCCCAAAACATTACACTTCCTCCACCGACTTGTTTTCGTCCCACGGTGCATACTGGTGCCAACACTTCCCCAGATAAACATGAATGACTGGACCCAGGGCACTCAGCAGAACATTGCCCAAAACATTACGCTTCCTCCACCGGCTTGTTTTCGTCCCACGGTGCATCCTGGTGCCAACACATTCCCAGATAAACATGAATGACTGGACCCAGGGCACCCGACAGATGATTGCCCAAAGCATTACACTTACTCCACCGGCTTGTTTTCGTCCCAGGGTGCATCCTGGTGCCAACACTTTCCCAGGTAAACATGAATGACTGGACCTAGGGCACCCGACAAAACATTGCCCAAAACATTACACTTCCTCCACCGACTTGTTTTCGTCCCACGGTGCATACTGGTGCCAACACCTCCCCAGATAAACATGAATGACTGGACCCAGGGCACCCGACAAAACATTGCCCAAAACATTACACTTCCTCCACCGACTTGTTTTCGTCCCACGGTGCATTCTGGTGCCAATACTTCCCCAGATAAACATGAATGACTGGACCCAGGGCACCCTACAAAACATTGCCCAAAACATTACACTTCCTCCACCGACTTGTTTTCGTCCCACGGTGCATACTGGTGCCAACACTTCCCCAGATAAACATGAATGACTGGACCCAGGGCACTCAGCAGAACATTGCCCAAAACATTACGCTTCCTCCACCGGCTTGTTTTCGTCCCACGGTGCATCCTGGTGCCAAAACATTCCCAGATAAACATGAATGACTGGACCCAGGGCACCCGACAGATGATATCCCAAAGCATTACACTTACTCCACCGGCTTGTTTTCGTCCCAGGGTGCATCCTGGTGCCAACACTTTCCCAGGTAAACATGAATGACTGGACCTAGGGCACCCGACAAAACATTGCCCAAAACATTACACTTCCTCCACCGACTTGTTTTCGTCCCACGGTGCATACTGGTGCCAACACCTCCCCAGATAAACATGAATGACTGGACCCAGGGCACCCGACAAAACATTGCCCAAAACATTACACTTACTCCACCGGCTTGTTTTTGTCCCACGGTGCATCCTGGTGCCAACACTTCCCCAGATAAACATGAATGACTGGACCCAGGGCACCCGACAAAACATTGCCCAAAACATTACACTTACTCCACCGGCTTGTTTTTGTCCCACGGTGCATCCTGGTGCCAACACGTCCCCAGATAAACATGAATGAGTGGACCCAGGGCACCCGACAAAACATTACCCAAAACATTACACTTCCTCCACCGACTTGTTTTCGTCCCACGGTGCATACTGGTGCCAACACTTCCCCAGATAAACATGAATGACTGGACCCAGGGCACCCGACAAAACATTGCCCAAAACATTACACTTCCTCCACCGACTTGTTTTCGTCCCACGGTGCATACTGGTGCCAACACTTCCCCAGATAAACATGAATGACTGGACCCAGGGCACCCGACAAAACATTGCCCAAAACATTACACTTCCTCCACCGACTTGTTTTCGTCCCACGGTGCATACTGGTGCCAACACTTCCCCAGATAAACATGAATGACTGGACCCAGGGCACCCGACAAAACATTGCCCAAAAATTACACTTCCTCCACCGACTTGTTTTCGTCCCACGGTGCATACTGGTGCCAACACTTCCCCAGATAAACATGAATGACTGGACCTAGGGCACCCGTCAAAACATTGCCCAAAACATTACACTTACTCCACCGACTTGTTTTCGTCCCACGGTGCATACTAGTGCCAACACTTCCCCAGATAAACATGAATGACTGGACCTAGGGCACCCGACAAAACATTGCCCAAAACATTACACTTACTCCACCGGCTTGTTTTTGTCCCACGGTGCATCCTGGTGCCAACACGTCCCCAGATAAACATGAATGAGTGGACCCAGGGCACCCGACAAAACATTACACTTCCTCCACCGACTTGTTTTCGTCCCACGGTGCATCCTGGTGCCAACATTTCCCCAGATAAACATGAATGACTGGACCTAGGGCACCCGTCAAAACATTGCCCAAAACATTACACTTACTCCACCGGCTTGTTTTCGTCCCAGGATGCATCCTGGTGCCAACACTTCCCCAGGTAAACATGAATGACTGGACCCAGGGCACCCAGCAGAACATTGCCCAAAGCATTACACTTCGTCCACCGACTTGTTTTCGTCCCACGGTGCATACTGGTGCCAACACTTCCCCAGATAAACATAAATGACTGGACCCAGGGCACTCAGCAGAACATTGCCCAAAACATTACGCTTCCTCCACCGGCTTGTTTTCGTCCCACGGTGCATCCTGGTGCCAACACATCCCCAGATAAACATGAATGACTGGACCCAGGGCATCCGACAAAACATTGCCCAAAACATTACGCTTCCTCCACCGACTTGTTTTCGTCCCACGGTGCATCCTGTTGCCAATACTTCCCCAGATAAACATGAATGAGTGGACCCAGGGCACCCGACAAAACATTGCCCAAAAAATTACACTTCCTCCACCGACTTGTTTTCGTCCCACGGTGCATACTGGTGCCAACACTTCCCCAGATAAACATAAATGACTGGACCCAGGGCACTCAGCAGAACATTGCCCAAAACATTACGCTTCCTCCACCGGCTTGTTTTCGTCCCACGGTGCATCCTGGTGCCAACACATCCCCAGATAAACATGAATGACTGGACCCAGGGCACCCGACAGATGATTGCCCAAAGCATTACACTTACTCCACCGGCTTGTTTTCGTCCCAGGGTGCATCCTGGTGCCAACACTTTCCCAGGTAAACATGAATGACTGGACCTAGGGCACCCGACAAAACATTGCACAAAACATTACACTTCCTCCACCGACATGTTTTCGTCCCACGGTGCATACTGGTGCCAACACCTCCCCAGATAAACATGAATGACTGGACCCAGGGCACCCGAAAAACATTGCCCAAAACATTACACTTCCTCCCCCGACTTGTTTTCGTCCCACGGTGCATACTGGTGCCAACACTTCCCCAGATAAACATGAATGACCGGACCCAGGGCACCCGACAAAACATTGCCCAAAACATTACACTTACTCCACCGGCTTGTTTTTGTCCCACGGTGCATCCTGGTGCCGACACTTCCCCAGATAAACATGAATGACTGGACCCAGGGCACTCAGCAGAACATTGCCCAAAACATTACGCTTCCTCCACCGACTTGTTTTCGTCCCACGGTGCATCCTGGTGCCAATACTTCCCCAGATAAACATGAATGACTGGACCCAGGGCCCCCGACAAAACATTACCCAAAACATTACACTTCCTCCACCGACTTGTTTTCGTCCCACGGTGCATACTAGTGCCAACACTTCCCCAGATAAACATGAATGACTGGACCTAGGGCACCCGACAAAACATTGCCCAAAACATTACACTTACTCCACCGGCTTGTTTTTGTCCCACGGTGCATCCTGGTGCCAACACGTCCCCAGATAAACATGAATGAGTGAACCCAGGGCACCCGTCAAAACATTGCCCAAAACATTACACTTACTCCACCGGCTTGTTTTCGTCCCAGGGTGCATCCTGGTGCCAACACTTCCCCAGGTAAACATGAATGACTGGACCCAGGGCACCCAGCAGAACATTGCCCAAAGCATTACACTTCGTCCACCGACTTCTTTTCGTCCCACGGTGCATCCTGGTGCCAACACATTCCCAGATAAACATGAATGACTGGACCCAGGGCACCCGACAGATGATTGCCCAAAGCATTACACTTACTCCACCGGCTTGTTTTCGTCCCAGGGTGCATCCTGGTGCCAACACTTTCCCAGGTAAACATGAATGACTGGACCTAGGGCACCCGACAAAACATTGCCCAAAACATTACACTTCCTCCACCGACTTGTTTTCGTCCCACGGTGCATCCTGGTGCCAATACTTCCCCAGATAAACATGAATGACTGGACCCAGGGCACCCTACAAAACATTGCCCAAAACATTACACTTCCTCCACCGACTTGTTTTCGTCCCACGGTGCATACTGGTGCCAACACTTCCCCAGATAAACATGAATGACTGGACCCAGGGCACTCAGCAGAACATTGCCCAAAACATTACGCTTCCTCCACCGGCTTGTTTTCGTCCCACGGTGCATCCTGGTGCCAACACATTCCCAGATAAACATGAATGACTGGACCCAGGGCACCCGACAGATGATTGCCCAAAGCATTACACTTACTCCACCGGCTTGTTTTCGTCCCAGGGTGCATCCTGGTGCCAACACTTTCCCAGGTAAACATGAATGACTGGACCTAGGGCACCCGACAAAACATTGCCCAAAACATTACACTTCCTCCACCGACTTGTTTTCGTCCCACGGTGCATACTGGTGCCAACACTTCCCCAGATAAACATGAATGACTGGACCCAGGGCACCCGACAAAACATTGCCCAAAACATTACACTTCCTCCACCGACTTGTTTTCGTCCCACGGTGCATCCTGGTGCCAATACTTCCCCAGATAAACATGAATGACTGGACCCAGGGCACCCTACAAAACATTGCCCAAAACATTACACTTCCTCCACCGACTTGTTTTCGTCCCACGGTGCATACTGGTGCCAACACTTCCCCAGATAAACATGAATGACTGGACCCAGGGCACTCAGCAGAACATTGCCCAAAACATTACGCTTCCTCCACCGGCTTGTTTTCGTCCCACGGTGCATCCTGGTGCCAAAACATTCCCAGATAAACATGAATGACTGGACCCAGGGCACCCGACAGATGATTGCCCAAAGCATTACACTTACTCCACCGGCTTGTTTTCGTCCCAGGGTGCATCCTGGTGCCAACACTTTCCCAGGTAAACATGAATGACTGGACCTAGGGCACCCGACAAAACATTGCCCAAAACATTACACTTCCTCCACCGACTTGTTTTCGTCCCACGGTGCATACTGGTGCCAACACCTCCCCAGATAAACATGAATGACTGGACCCAGGGCACCCGACAAAACATTGCCCAAAACATTACACTTACTCCACCGGCTTGTTTTTGTCCCACGGTGCATCCTGGTGCCAACACTTCCCCAGATAAACATGAATGACTGGACCCAGGGCACCCGACAAAACATTGCCCAAAACATTACACTTACTCCACCGGCTTGTTTTTGTCCCACGGTGCATCCTGGTGCCAACACGTCCCCAGATAAACATGAATGAGTGGACCCAGGGCACCCGACAAAACATTACCCAAAACATTACACTTCCTCCACCGACTTGTTTTCGTCCCACGGTGCATACTGGTGCCAACACTTCCCCAGATAAACATGAATGACTGGACCCAGGGCACCCGACAAAACATTGCCCAAAACATTACACTTCCTCCACCGACTTGTTTTCGTCCCACGGTGCATACTGGTGCCAACACTTCCCCAGATAAACATGAATGACTGGACCCAGGGCACCCGACAAAACATTGCCCAAAACATTACACTTCCTCCACCGACTTGTTTTCGTCCCACGGTGCATCCTGTTGCCAATACTTCCCCAGATAAACATGAATGACTGGACCCAGGGCACCCGACAAAACATTGCCCAAAACATTACACTTCCTCCACCGACTTGTTTTCGTCCCACGGTGCATACTGGTGCCAACACTTCCCCAGATAAACATAAATGACTGGACCCAGGGCACTCAGCAGAACATTGCCCAAAACATTACGCTTCCTCCACCGGCTTGTTTTCGTCCCACGGTGCATCCTGGTGCCAACACATCCCCAGATAAACATGAATGACTGGACCCAGGGCACCCGACAGATGATTGCCCAAAGCATTACACTTACTCCACCGGCTTGTTTTCGTCCCAGGGTGCATCCTGGTGCCAACACTTTCCCAGGTAAACATGAATGACTGGACCTAGGGCACCCGACAAAACATTGCACAAAACATTACACTTCCTCCACCGACTTGTTTTCGTCCCACGGTGCATACTGGCGCCAACACTTCCCCAGATAAACATAAATGACTGGACCCAGGGCACTCAGCAGAACATTGCCCAAAACATTACGCTTCCTCCACCGGCTTGTTTTCGTCCCACGGTGCATCCTGGTGCCAACACATCCCCAGATAAACATGAATGACTGGACCCAGGGCACCCGACAGATGATTGCCCAAAGCATTACACTTACTCCACCGGCTTGTTTTGGTCCCAGGGTGCATCCTGGTGCCGACACTTCCCAGATAAACATGAATGACTGGACCCAGGGCACTCAGCAGAACATTGCCCAAAACATTACGCTTCCTCCACCGACTTGTTTTCGTCCCACGGTGCATCCTGGTGCCAATACTTCCCCAGATAAACATGAATTACTGGACCCAGGGCACCCGACAAAACATTACCCAAAACATTACACTTCCTCCACCGACTTGTTTTCGTCCCACGGTGCATACTAGTGCCAACACTTCCCCAGATAAACATGAATGACTGGACCCAGGGCACCCGACAAAACATTGCCCAAAACATTACACTTACTCCACCGGCTTGTTTTTGTCCCACGGTGCATCCTGGTGCCAACACGTCCCCAGATAAACATGAATGAGTGAACCCAGGGCACCCGACAAAACATTACACTTCCTCCACCGACTTGTTTTCGTCCCACGGTGCATCCTGGTGCCAACACTTCCCCAGATAAACATGAATGACTGGACCCAGGGCACCCGTCAAAACATTGCCCAAAACATTACACTTACTCCACCGGCTTGTTTTCGTCCCAGGGTGCATCCTGGTGCCAACACTTCCCCAGGTAAACATGAATGACTGGACCCAGGGCACCCAGCAGAACATTGCCCAAAGCATTACACTTCGTCCACCGACTTCTTTTCGTCCCACGGTGCATCCTGGTGCAAACACTTTCCCAGATAAACATGAATGACTGGACCCAGGGCACCCAGCAGAACATTGCCCAAAGCATTACAGTTCCTCCGCCTGCTTGTTTTCGTCCCACGGTGCATCCTGGTGCCAACACTTCCCCAGATAAACATGAATGACTGGCACCCGTCAAAACATTGCCCGAAACATTACACTTCCTCCACCGGCTTGTTTTCGTCCCACGGTGCATCCTGGTGCCAACACATCCCCAGATAAACATGAATGACTGGACCCAGGGCACCCGACAGATGATTGCCCAAAGCATTACACTTACTCCACCGGCTTGTTTTCGTCCCAGGGTGCATCCTGGTGCCAACACTTTCCCAGGTAAACATGAATGACTGGACCTAGGGCACCCGACAAAACATTGCCCAAAACATTACACTTCCTCCACCGACTTGTTTTCGTCCCACGGTGCATACTGGTGCTAACACCTCCCCAGATGAACATGAATGACTGGACCCAGGGCACCCGAAAAAACATTGCCCAAAACATTACAGTTCCTCCCCCGACTTGTTTTCGTCCCACGGTGCATACTGGTGCCAACACTTCCCCAGATAAACATGAATGACCGGACCCAGGGCACCCGACAAAACATTGCCCAAAACATTACACTTACTCCACCGGCTTGTTTTTGTCCCACGGTGCATCCTGGTGCCGACACTTCCCCAGATGAACATGAATGACTGGACCCAGGGCCCTCAGCAGAACATTGCCCAAAACATTACGCTTCCTCCACCGACTTGTTTTCGTCCCACGGTGCATCCTGGTGCCAATACTTCCCCAGATAAACATGAATGACTGGACCCAGGGCACCCGACAAAACATTACCCAAAACATTACACTTCCTTCCCCGACTTGTTTTCGTCCCACGGTGCATCCTGGTGCAAACACTTTCCCAGATAAACATGAATGACTGGACCCAGGGCACCCAGCAGAACATTGCCCAAAGCATTACAGTTCCTCCGCCTGCTTGTTTTCGTCCCACGGTGCATCCTGGTGCCAACACTTCCCCAGATAAACATGAATGACTGGCACCCGTCAAAACATTGCCCAGAACACTACACTTCCTCCACCGGCTTGTTTTCGTCCCACGGTGCATCCTGGTGCCAACACATCCCCAGATAAACATGAATGACTGGACCCAGGGCACCCGACAGATGATTGCCCAAAGCATTACACTTACTCCACCGGCTTGTTTTCGTCCCAGGGTGCATCCTGGTGCCAACACTTTCCCAGGTAAACATGAATGACTGGACCTAGGGCACCCAGCAGAACATTGCCCAAAGCATTACACTTCCTCCACCGACTTGTTTTCGTCCTACGGTGCATCCTGGTGCAAACACTTCCGCAGATAAACATGAATGACTGGACCCAGGGCACCCAGCAGAACTTTGCCCAAAACATTACACTACCTCCACCGACTCGTTTGCGTCCCACGGTGCATCCTGGTGCCAACACGTCTCCAGGTAAATATGAATGACTGGACCCAGGGCACCCAGCAGAACATTGTCCAAAGCATTACACTTACTCCACCGACTTGTTTTCGTCCCACGGTTCATTCTGGTGCCAACACTTCCCCAGGTAAACATGAATGACTGGATCCAGGGCACCCAGTAGAACGAACATTGCCCAAAGCATAACACTTCCTCCACTGGCCTGTTTTCGTCCCACGGTGCATTCTGGTGCTTATACGTCCCCAGGTAAATGACGCACACGTACCCAGCGGTACGGATGGTGAGTCAGATAACGAAATTCATTGGAACAGACGACTTTCTTCGAATCATTCAAGGTCCAGTTTTGTTTCTCGCGTGCCCATTGTAGGAGCTTCGTACGGTGAACTGAAGTTAGCATGGGCACTCGGAGCGACCATGCAGCCACATTTTCAGGAGGGTTCTATGTACCTATGTTGTGACACGCTATTTCCGTCGCCAGCATTCAAGTCACTAGTGAGTTACATCACAGTATCCCTTCCCTTAGTTCATACTATACGGGATTGCGTTCACTCACTTCTAGCATCGATGAGCCGGTGTTGAGTCACACTTTGCCAATGGTTCGTTGTTTTACCCCAGTCCATTTCAGTTATCCTGCAACGTTAGAAGAAGACTGGGACCGTTGAGAACAGTCCGCGATGAGGTAGGCCTCGTTCCACTACGTTGCGTCGGGATAGACGCATCATCCGTCGATATCGTTCTGATCCCACTTTGACTGCTGTGGACATCGCCACCGAATTCCGCGACAGCGACGACCTGAACGTCAGCCGAATGACCATCTCCCGTCGTCTTATTGCTGCTGGATTGAATGGAAGACGCCCCATCAAGAAACCACTCATCGCAGTCAGGAATCGGCGAGCAAAATCGCGTTCGCACGCCGTCATCGACACTGGACCGCGGCGGACTGGAGTAAGGTGCTTTTCACCGACGAGAACAAGTTCAACTTGTTCGGAAGTGATGGCATCCGATACGTACGACGTCCGTGTGGCCAGAGATTCAACCCCCAGTACATTCAGCCGACTCTCAAGCACGGAGGATGATCGCTCATGGTTTACGACGCCTTCTCTCGCAATGGAATGGGCCCATTCATCAAGATTGACGAAATAATGACCGGCCCGAGCTACAGGAACATGCTCATCAACGATGCCTTCCCATGGACAAACCAGAACATGCCACTCGGAAGGATCATGCAGCAAGACAACTACCCGAAGCACACCTCCACAGTAGCGAAGGCAGCCTTCCAGCAGCAACGGGTCACACTTCTAGACTGGCCAAGCCAATCTCCAGACCTCAACCCCATCGAGCACATATGGGAGGAGCTGGAGAGACGATGTGCGAAGAAAACCTGCAGAAATAGGGACCAGAAGTTCGACCAGCTGTCTTCAGAATGGGCGCGAATTCCGCAGGTCACCGTCGAGAAGCTAGTGGACTCGATGCCGGCCCGTTGTGCAGCTGTTATTAAGTCTCGTGGTTATCCCACTAAGTATTAGTTATTGTTTTGTCGTTTTCTCGTATTTTTTTTTCTGTTATCGTTGCATTAAATTAATGTGATACACACCTACTTTGTTGGTCAATTTGTATGATCTTTGCGATTAAGCTCGGTACCTGATCTGTGTTAGGGTTTCCGATTCATTTGCATATGGGTCATGTTTACAACTGAATAACACGTATCATATTCCAAAATGACCCGATTTGGTCCAGCAGAAAAAAAATTATGGTCGAAAAAGTGTTTCGCCAAATACTTTTGTTCGCTACTGTACATAATAAAACTTGGACCGAAATGCTGTAATGAGGAAGTGCCTGTATACGTTCCCACTGCCTGGAGAAACCTGGCTTTACAGTATTCACGGGAGGAAGAAGCTGAATAATTACAAAGACTTTTAATAATTTGTAGTAAATGGTAATGACATGTGTTTCATTTACATAGTGTGTATTACTTGTGCTCCTATCTGTCGCTATTTAACCTTGTGCCGTTCTAATCTGATTTCACTCATCAGTCTGATGATACGGCCATAGTGGCCGCGAAAGTGCTTACCAGAGCTTTTATTTACCATGTTTTTAAATTGTAAATAAAGACGTATTTTAAATCTTATGTTTTTTAAAAGATAATTTAGGGATGTGGTGCGTGTGCTTTGGGCTCCAGAAAATGTTACCATGCTTTGACAGCATTTTCAATCTTCTTACCTACAATTAGCACGAAATATCTTTAGCTCTTACGTAGGTAGCTTAGCAGTGTTTCTGTCTAGAAGAAACGAAATCTCCCATTGGTGCCAAAAGTGAGATTGAAATCTTGCCTTCCATAAATCATCTTAAATCCTACTATACGTTCATTTATTGAAGAGAAAATGTGTTCATTAGCAGAGAACTCCTGAATTTGAGATATAGAAAGCCCGCCTATTTACTGAGCTCCACCTCCAAATAACGTCATTGGTTAAAGCGTAACAGCGCGTATTTTGTCTTTTCATTGTGGAGCAAACGAGAGACCTCTTCCATTCTGAACGCTAACTTCTGGGACATTCACTCACGACGTAAAAGGCACTCCTATGGAGTAATTTTTTGCGCCATCTATCGCAGAAGACGAACCCTAACACTCATTCAAAGACAGCGTTAAATATTGGCATTAATGTTAAGCTACTTTCATTGAACAGTCAGAGATAAAATGCTACGAACAGCTTCACACTTAAAAGTCTTATTAATAAACGAACTTTTAGTAATTTACGTCAGTTACAGTGGCGTCTTAACGGGTGGGCAAACAGGGTACGGGCCCAGGGCCCCACCCAAAGGAGGGACCAAAACTGGTGGCAAATTTTGTTTATTTATTATATTTTTTGTGTTTTTTTTTTACTTAGAAGTTTAAAATTAAGCAGTAAATAGCAGAACAGTCAGGACGCGAAATTCTCGATTTTTCAGCAAAAATCTATAAATTTAGAATACAATGGTATGTTCATAATATGAACATACCATTGTATTATGGTATGTTCATATTCTTAATTTGTAGATTTTTATTGATACTTCGATGCGCAATCACTGAGCACTGACGCTTTAGCTTTAGCAACCAAATTTCTCTGTTGATTTTATTTCGATATAACGCTGTCATTATGCGCGAAAATGTTAATTATAGTTTCAATTGACAGCTGCCTTATTAAATTTAAATTTCGTTCCTTTTCTTTTCTGAGATTGCTATCATCAACAGATTATTGTTTGTTAAAGCAACATAGGAATTTTTCTTATTGCACAACTTTGAAAATTTAAAAGTTAGTGTGAAGAGGGCCCCTGATTGCGTTAAGACGTCCCTGTCCAGTTACTTTATCAGTTGTAGGGTCAGTGTCGAGTTTAAACACACAGAAAGTAGATAAGCATTAATATATGTACGTATCTTGGTGGTTTTTACTGCTTTTAATTAACATTAAGCATTTAAACGGCCATGGTGAGTTTCCTCCATGACAAGGCTCCCTATTCGTAGTTGGTTAATGACCCCCAACTTAGTTTATGCATGAGCTGATTCGTACAATTTGATGTAAACATACCTGAATATCATGAACTCTTTTCACTTTAATCCCGTTAGCATTCAGGACAGCTGAATCGCCTGAGCAATCATGGAAAATCTGAAATTTTAAAAATACCATACAAGACCATAATTTTTTTCTTACAATGGTAACCATATATACATTTTTTTTTCCAACCAAGATTCATTACTTTTAGAAAAGTCACTGTCTAAAAATACACTTTTTCTGCTTAAGGCTGCCTTTGAATGAGTATTAGGGCTCATCTTCTGCGATAGGTGGCGCAAGAAATCACTCTTTGGGCGTGATTTTACGTCTTGAGTGACTGTCCCAGATGTTGGCGTCTTCAAATCACTGTAGACCTCATCATATTCAAAACGGAAGCGGACTCTCCTTGGCTACAGAATGAAAAAACAAAATACGCGTTGTTACGTTTTAACCAATGACATTATTTGGGGTGGAGCTCAGTTAGTAGGTGGAGTTTCTGTAGCTCAGATTCAAGGGTTCTCTGCTAATGTACACATTTTCTCTTCAAACAATGAATATACAATAAGATTTAAAATCATTTATGGAAGAAAAGATTCCAATCTCACTTTCGCCCCCATTCATTTATTTCTATTTTGCTCAGATAATTAGAAAATTCAGACAGAAACTAGAGATTTCTTCCAGACAGAAACAATGCTAAGCTAACTTATCGCACCATCTAGAGCCAAACTGGAATACTCTCGAGTCAGATAAATTGAATTAAAAAAATCGAACAAATCTTTCGGAATAATAACTCTGGTATATGTTAGCTATGGGTGGTTTTTATTTGTGCTCAAAATTTCGGACGCTACAAAGTAATAGTCTTCGAGAAAATGTGTACAAAATAATTTACATTGAAGGTATAGGATAAGGGTGAACCCTAACACTCATTCAAAGATAGCCTTAACAGTTTTTTGTGAAACAGTGTTCTAAACTTTTTAATACAGCACATATCAATGTTTTTTTAATATTTTTTCACGAACAAATGATGTTTTAACCTTTCTTTGGTGGGAGTCGAACCTACATTTTACTACTCTAAAGCGGATGGCTTATCGCTGCTTCATTGTCAAGTTTGCTCGTGCGTCACCCCAGTAGTACGTCATCTCACGTGGTACGTTACGCCATTCATCGCCAGTGGCGGACTGGCGATCCACAAACGGCCCTGGAAGCTGATTTCTTGCGGCCCACTGTTGGAAAGAAATTATCAAGGCAAACCATTCCTAAAAAAAAACGGCATGTCAGCATCACCATTTACTGTTTAAACATCATTTCAATACAAGTCTACAAATCAGTGCAGTTTTTTTTTTTGTATTGAGGCAATAATCAACGACATTTTACGCACTTTCCTCGACAGCAGATTACCAGCAAAATTTAATATAAGAACAACAACATTACTTCCGTTGTGGAGCAGCAATAGACAAGGTACATTCCCTGGAAGACAGACTGTCGAAGACCATTCCATTCTTGTCAAAATTTATTGCAATAGCTGATTTCAGAAGTCGTAATAGTTTGTTGGCCTTTAGTGAAACCGTAAAACCAAATGTGTCAAAAATTAAATTGCTTTTTCAAAACTTACCTAACATTAATAAAATAAGTACGAAAAACTATCTTAAAAAAAATGAAAATGACCAGAATTGCAAAAATTTTTGTGCAAATTTATAGTAAGAGAAATTTAAGAATGCAAGAGTTACGATGGTTGTACCGAAAGTAATGCAAAAGGGGGCATAACTTTTTTATTAACTGATAGAGGTCGCTGAAATTGCACAGGTTAGTAGAGTAACTCTTCCTCTATAGTAACCCTTCTCCTTCATTGCAGGTAAGTAATGGATTCCAAGCAGAAGCAACGTGCCGCCATGGAGTTGTTCACGAAGGAAGGGCGCAGGCTGTCCAACATCCACAGAAGGCTACAGAATCTTTATGGAGATGACACCATTGGCAAGAGCAATGTGCACAGATGAATGAAGAAATTTAAAGAAGGGGGAAACCAGCACTGAAGACAAACCACGCAGTGGGAGACCGTCATCAGCGACCACTGACACGAATCATCAACGAGTGGATGAATTGACTCTCGCGGAGAGACGAGTCACAACCCGTGAGCTTGTTGCACAGCTGGACTATGGCCACAATGCCATACAGAAGATGGTGGAAGATTTAGGGTATAGGAAAGTGCGTGCCAAGTGGATATCTCGGCAGTTGACACCTGATTTGAAGGAGAGAAGGGTGGAAGTCTGCTTTGATCTGCTCGAATCGTTTGAAGGCAATGAAGACACGTTTTTCTCCGATCTGGGGGATGAAACGTGGGCGCATCTTTGCCATCCGGAAACGAAAAATCAATATATATGGAATGGCGTCACACCTCTTCACCAAGGCTTAATAAGTTCAATAGCCATCGATCAGCACAGAAAGTCATGATGACTATTTTTTGGGATGACAGGGGTGTCATTCTCCTTGATTTTCTGGAACGTGGCAGTACCGTGACCAGCGAGCGGTACATTGAAACACTCAGGAAGCTTTGAGAAGCTATAAGGAGGCAGAGACCGAAGAAGAATCTGTAAAAATTCACACTCACCATGACAATGCGAGATCACACACATCTTTGGCAACAAATCAGGCGATCAGCAAATTAGGCTGGTAGGTGGTCCCCCATCCACCGTACAGCCCAGATCTGGCGCCCTCTGACTTCTCCCTGTTCATCCAATGAAGGACAGTCTTCGGAGACAACGATTTGATGACACAGACGAGGTGCAAGTGACTGTGAAGAAGTTGGCACAACAGTCCACACCTGAATTTTTTCGAAGAGGATTCGAGAGTTGGGTTCAGCGATGGCGTAAATGCATTGTTTCTGATGGAGACTGTATTGAGTGGTACCTTTGTATAGAGAAAGACTTACTCTACCAACATGTGGAATTTTAACGACCTCTGTCAGTTAATAAAAACGTTATGCCCACTTTTACGTTACTTCTGGTATAACCCTCGTAATTTTTATTTCATTACTTTCAAGGGAAAAATGTATTTTTGCTGCAGCTAACACGAGCATTTTTGTTGTAGTAACACGAGTATTTTTGCTGTAGCTTACACGAGCTCTTGAACTGCAGTTTTGGAATGTCTCTTTCCAGACAGCGGTTCTGGAAACACTTGCCGCAACTTAGCAACCGCAGGCATTGTTGGCTGTTCGAGACCCGCCGTAGTGAAACCGCAGCAGAAGTTGTCCGAAGAGGGACACACATTTCCTCAACATGCCAGAAAGGGGTGACCACTAGTGGTTGGCAGTTGAGGTTGGCACGTGCTGTCCGGGACAAAAGACGACAGGCCATCCCTCAGTTAACGACATACACAGAGAAATGTTTCACAGCACACAATCAAGGGGACTCTTTTGCTGTTGGGTCTCAGAAACAGGGACGTTGCTAGACTTTGAAATTAGGGTGGGCACTGGAATGTGCCCACTCTGATTTCGAAGTCTAGATCGCCAAGTATTGAAACACTGAAAAGAATTTTAAAGCCTTTTACTATCGGTGGCTGCAAAGGAGTTCATGCAACCCCCTCCCCCACATACAGGGAGGGAAGGCTTAAGAAGCTCTGGTGTAGCTTTAGACTCCACTTTTCGAGTTAGTATCCCCTATACTCCAATTCACCCTAAAAGTGTACTGTTGGTAAAGGCGGGAGAGCCTTATCACGACTCGTTGTGGAACGCAAGAACGGTGTCCACCCGCGACAATGGGCTCTTCTACTGTTTCCTTTCGGATCCCTCCACCCACCTGCAGATCTCACAAGCAGTGACGATTGTGAGTGGTGGTCTGGTGGAGGCCAAACTGCTTCCCCTAACTGCCTGTTTAAGTAACCTACCCTTTGAGTTTCTGCGATTGTCAATTTATTGACTCTGTGTTGTCAATGTTGGGAGAGGACTTCCACCCCTTCCCCCAGTCCGAGTTGTATCCCAAGTGGACAGAAACAGCCGAAAGTGCGAAGCTCTTGATTCAGTAACTTCTCATGACAAATTTATTTCCAAAAGCGCGCTAACTTTTGGAACTTTTTTTAGATGTCAATTTTGCTTGATAAACTGCTGAGAAAACAAAAATGGATTCTGAGCAATAAATCTATTGGTTTTCGTTCAAAATTCAAGGGATTATTTTTCGTAGCGGAAGTAGCTGTTTCGCACCCTACATAGTGGTACACTCTTAGGTTGACTCGGAGTATACTTAGTAGCCAGGGGCGCCGACTTCTCCAAATTACTGCCGGGGGGGCAGGGATGAAGAGCTCAGACGCAAGGTGGCAGGGGTGAAGAGATCAGACGTGGGAGAGGCATGTTTCTTCCATTGTCAAGTGGAAAATAAGAAAAAGGGGGCTAAAAGACAAATACGAGATTCGACGTATATTTTCAAATGCAATTGTAATTGTTCGTCACCAAATGAACGAGGAAACAGAAATATTCTTTTGCTGAATATTAATATTTTTAAAAGAAAATTCAGCCTGTGATTTTATAAAAATATCCAGAGAGATTTTATTTCCAAAGTTTAGTAAAAAATATGAGAAATTAGCTGGGTTACTGAAACAAAGAACAAGAAGCGCAAAAAATAAACATATAAAAGAAGAGGCGCTAGAGATTATACTTATCTGCATTTTATTTATTTTATTTTTTGATAACTGTTTTAGGCATTTACCATATATCACGAGAACATGTCAAACACTATCAATACGGGGCTGGCAATCCAGTTTCTTATCAAATGAGTAATGCTGAGAATGGGAAAAATGTTTTTATTTAATTAGTTATTTATTAATTTTTCGGAAATAAATCACTTTAGCCTCATGAGGTGGAACTTGGTCCACCTCATGAGGCTAAAGCGATTATTTAATTAAACAGGACCAAAAATATTGGGTTGACACTGCCCCCCCCCCTCAGTAAACTTATTGGAGGGGTAAGATTCAGCTTTCCCTCCCATAGTCGGCGCCTATGTTAGTAGCCCTAACAAACAGCAAAACAATTAATAATGACAACCTTCAGTAAATTCCTATCCACCCTCTTCATTCGCCCCTAGCCATCCTAACATGAAAAAAGGCTTAACTAAATATTTGAAAGAGTGGAGAACAACTGAATCATGCGACTGAGGAAGCTATTTTGATAAATCTTTCTACGAAGAAATAAACAACGTAATCCTGGACGAAAATACGTAGGATTACACGACGGAAAATACGAGATTCATTTTTACTTGACATCATTAAGCGGGTAGGCGGCAGGGTAGATAAGAAAAATTTCAGGGTGAAATAATCCATTTGGCGACGACCCTGATGAGGAATCGCCCAGCTGTTAATGTTGTGTTTGTCAACTCTCCAATGTTAATGTTAATCCTCTCCCAGACCTACCAGCTGCCGTTATACACTGAAGAGCAATTGAATTAGAGACAGCTGGCGTTGCCGCCCCGGTGGCGCAGTGGTCTAAGCGATGGCCTCTGATCATTCGTCCGAACGGGGTCCGGGTTCGAATCCCGGTGAGGCATGGATGTTGTGTTTGTCTTACGGCACTGGCTCTCTCCCTTCCCTGGAACCAGTGACCCTAAACTAGGGACGGGCGACTGCTTATAGCCCATTGAGTTACTCACGGTGGTCGTTAAACCTCCAACAAAAAAAAACAGCTGGCGTTATGCAAATGTGGCGCTGTGGGCGGCCCTGTAAACGGAAACGACATGACGTATGCAGCGATCCGACAATATAAGGAGTGATGCGAAGGGAATCAGTAAGAGTCGGACGCAGTATGGGTAAGACGAAGGATCTAAGCGCATTTTATCGTGGGCTAACTGTCGGGGCCCGACGAATGGGTCACTCCATCTCGGAAGTCATGCAGGCACTGGGATTTTCACGAGCCACTGTGTCAAGGGTGAACCGTGAGTGCATCGAATCCGGTAAAACCATCCCTGCAAGGGCCAACTGCCGTGAACAACAGTGTGTGGATGAGCGGGGTCATCGTCGGCTAGCTCGCATTGTAACAGCAGATAGACGTGCCATAGTGCAAGAAATCACCCGGCAATTTAACGCTGGTGCACAAAAACGTGTAAGCAGCCACATCATCCAGAACCATCTCCTCGCTATGGGGTACAGAAGCCATCGTCCCACGTGGGTACCGCTGCTGACCGCACATCACAGGGTGCAAAGATTAGCATCGGTGCGAGAACACCGCCACTGGACCCTAGACATGTGGGAAAATGTTGCCTGAACTGATGAGTCGAGATTCACGTTGGTACATGCGGATGGCAGGAAACGAGTACGGCGCAAACCACATGAAGCGACGGATACTTCTTGCCAGCATGGTACTCTTCAAGCTGGTGGGGGTGGCATTCTCGTCTGGGGACTGTTTGCGTGAACTTAAATGGGATCCCTGGTACGTGTGACATCGTCCCTCACAGGTCAACGTTACCGGGATATCCTGGACGACTATTTGCTCCCGTTTGTGCGTCTTCAACATCACACTGGGGACGTCATCCTGCAACAAGACAATGCATTGTGCCATCGCTCCCGAATTGTATCCGAATGATTGGATGAACACTCCACCGACGTGACCTCGTTTCCTTGGTCAGCTAGGTCACCTGACCTTAATCCCATCTAGCACATCTGGGATGTCATCGAGAGAGATGATCGAGGCTCTGACCTCCCTCCATCAAATCTTCGTGAACTGTGGGAGCTTCTTCAGGGGTCGTTGATCCGTATGGCTTCCCAACGCTTCCTGTGTCTTGTCGAGTTCATGCCGACACGAATTGCCGCCGTCATCAGGACGAAAAGTGGTGCTACACGTTACTAGACAGGTATCTCTAATTCAATTGCTCTTCAGTGTAGATGTAAACATCCTGCTCAATCTGCTGATTGGTGAGGTAGAAGTGTGGAGGCACTTCTAGTGACGTTCATCATGTACAGCCGGAGTGGGAAGAAATTGATATTGCGCTGCGTGCACAAAATTTATGAAAGGTTTCGGAAGGATGGAGATAGAGTTGTATTGTTAAAACGTGCAGAATGCATGTACACTTTTTGCTAAGATAAAACGAAGCACCCGAGAAAGTCGTTCGATCATGATGAAACTCCGCATGCAAGTACCTCAGGGCCGAATATGCAAATGATTAAAAAATAACGACCATGACTAAATAGTGGCCGGACGCTATTAGTAACAAGTTAGTAAAATCATGCAATGCATTGATTATGATACGCTTTCCAACATACCAGAAATCATTACTCAAGTTATGAGGATAATTGCTGTAGAATAAATCTCGCTCCTATGACCCGACCTATGACCCCATTTCGATGATGATATTCAACAGAACCGGTAAAGTATACTTCCGGAACAACATGAAAAGTTTTGTCTCAATCGAAGCATTTTTACGTAAGTTATAACGCATAAGGGCAATGGAATGGATCTCGATCCTATGTCCTGACCTTTGACCCCATTTCACCCATTTTCAATTATGTTCGTCCCCAGACGGTCCCCTACTACATACTAAAATGTCATCGAAATCGAACCATTTTTACGCAAGTTATGACGCATAAGGGAAATGGAATGCA
Organism: Macrothele yani; assembly: GCA_039090855.1. Taxonomy (NCBI): domain Eukaryota; kingdom Metazoa; phylum Arthropoda; class Arachnida; order Araneae; family Macrothelidae; genus Macrothele; species Macrothele yani. Next base: position 136,661,660 of record CM077001.1, read on the forward strand.
TCCCGCTCCTATGTTCTTACCTTTAACCTCACTTCATCCTTTTTCAATTGGGTTTGTCCCGAAGTGGTCCTCTACCACATACTAAAAATTTCATCGAAATCGAACTATTTTTACCCGAGTTATCGTGCGGACAGACGGACAAAGCTGGAGCATTTACGTTTCTTCAACCTACGGTTGGAAGCGTAAAAAACGAACTAATCGTATTTTACCTCAGGGGATACGCTTGTCATCAAGTAAAAAAATGCTGTATTAAGTTTAAATTTTGAAGGGAAAAACATGCGAAATCAGCGTTCCGCTGCTTATACTGTACTACGCTTCAACTCCAAGCAACTGACACAACTCACTTTTTGTTCTAGAAGAAAATAGGAGTAATGCGTAATACGCACAGAACGCGTGACGTAATGAGGCAGATGGTCGCGACAGTGTGACGTCATAAGATTTCTAAGAATGGGAAACATTATTTAACTCACTAAACGATTTTTCCGAAGTCGAGATCAAGCTAAATCGATTTCTAGTACCAGAAAACGGTAAATTAACCACTTTTATCAAAATCCTTAGAGCCGTTTTCAAAATATATGTACAAGAGTTGCTCCTTTAATAAGATGTGATGTGATAGAATGCATTCCGATCCTATATGTCCTGACCTTTAACCCCACTTCACCCATTTTCAATAGGGTTCGTCCCCAGGTACACTGTTAAAAATTTTGTGGTAGGTTGCACCACTTTTTGAGAAAAGATACACTACTCTGTGGGGTAAACAAATCGCAACAGCCTGGTGCAACCTTGCACCACGTTATGGTACAAGGTTCTTCCACATTATGGTGGAAGGTTGGACCATGTTCTCGGGTTTCGCTTTCTCCACACAGTGATGTACCTTTTCTGTAAAAGTGGTGCAGCTGGAGTAGCACCACTTTTTTGTGCAACCTACCGCAAAATTTTTAACAGTGTAGTCCCCTACGACAACTAAAATTTCATCGAAATCCAACCATATTTACGCAAGTTATGACGCATAAGGGCAATGGAATGCATCCCGCTCCTATGTCCTGACTTTTGACCTTACTTCTCCTATTTTCAACAATGTTCGTCCCCAGGTGGTCCCTTACCACATACTAAAATTTCATTGAAATCGAACCATATTTCCGCAAGTTATGACGCATAAGGGCAATGGAATGAATCCCGCTCCTATGTCGTGACCTTTGACCCCATTAACCCCATTTTCAATAGGGTTCGTCCTCAGGTGGTCCCCTAACACATACTAAAATTTCATCGAAATCGAACCATTTTTACGTGAGTTATCCTGCGGACAGGCTGACAAAACTGGAGCATATACGCTTCTTCAACCTACGGTTGGAAAGCGTATAAAAGCTCGCATGCAGAGACAATTATGACAGAGAATTGTGGTTGCATTAACCTCCACGGACTGTGAGGATGCCACGACGTCGGATCTGTGCACAATACCAGCAGTTGCGCGAGTTTGAGAGAGGACATATATTTGGGCTGACGGAGGCCGGGTGATCAAGTCGCAGTATCGCCAGGCATTTGGGTCGGAGAGACGCGGCAAACGGACGATGTTGGCGCCAATAGTTCGAGGAGGACACAACCCAGCTGCAAGCGGGTAGTAGACGGCAGAGGGTAACGCGGAGATTGAGCAATTGTGAGAGCAACACGAACAGAACCGAACTGGTCGCTCTCAACCATCTGTGGCCATGTTGTGTCGTCTACAGGTACGGAAGTGAACATTCGGAACCTTGCCAGACGACTGGCGGAACGGGAACAACATTCTTGGAGGCCATTCCGTCGCCTACCGTTGACCAGTGAGCATCGTCAGCACGGGTTGCAGTGGTGTCTGGAGCGACCAACGTGGAATAGTGCCCAGCGGCGTTGTGTAGTCTTCAGTGATGAGTCACGGTTTGCACTTGGCGACGATGACCAGCGAATACGTGTCTGGAGATGATCCAACCTTTCCCGTGGAACGACACACCGAGAGTGAATGTCTGGGGAGCCATTTCCTACTATAAACGGACAATCTTGGTGGTCCTCCGCACCACCCTCACGGCTCAGCTGCACATCGACGATATTCTTAGTCGTGTTGTACTTCCATTCCTGTCGCAGCATCACTGAGCAATATTTCAACAGGATAATGCCCGGCCACACACGGCACGGCTCTACCAGGCCTCCCCCGTAATGTCGACACCCTTTCATGGCCAAACCGATCCTCTCACCGATCAAACTTTTTTCTGACATGATGGGACGCCACCTACGCCCATTGCGGGACAGTCGGCGAACTGTCCCGCAATTTGGACACCATGCCACGCCGGGTAGCTTGTATCCGAACCAGAGTTCGTGCTACATCGTACTGACTTTCATTTCATTTATCTCGTTATGGGGTTACATTTGACTATATTACATTTCAGAATTAATTTTATAACATATAGTATTAAGAAAAACAACACATATAATGTGAATACTTATGTACAGGGTAACCACAGAACAGAAAATTGAGTAAAAGGCGGTTTTAGTTTGCAAAAATTGGATGACGGGAAAGCATCAATGTTCTTCCAAGGAACTTCAGGCCCTTTTTCGCAGCCATATGCATGTACATTAGCAAGACAATGCGAAAGAAGTATCAGTTGAATGAATGAAATGTTTGTACCGATGAGGATAAGGTGTTATGTGTAAGAGTTGTTTGCACATAACAGCGCATCCTTCAGAATGTAATGTACTAAAACATGTTCTTAAAATTTTCAATAATTGAAATTTAATGCATTCTCAGAAAAGGGCCTCAAAAATATTTTTTGCGGGAGAGCCCCGGGTTTCTCAGGTACACCACTGGCCACGTCGTATTCTGTCCGTTATGGAAAACAGAGATTCGGCATGATGCGGCGGCAGACCATTTCAGCATTAATGTTCTCAATTACCTGGATGTCACATTTGGGGCGCGATATATTGGCCGTGGTGGACCAGTCCGTTGGCCACCCCGATCGCCCGATTTATCGAGTCTCGATTACTTTACGAGACTCCAGTTGACTCTGTTGAGGCCCTCGTTTACGAGACTCCAGTTGAATCTGTTGAGGACCTTGTTTACGAGACTCCAGTTGAATCTGTTGAGGACCTCGTTTACGAGACTCCAGTTGAGTCTGTTGAGGACCTCGTTTACGAGACTCCAGTTGACTCTGTTGAGGACCTCGTTTACGAGACTCCCGTTGACTCTGTTAAGGACCTCGTTTACGAGACTCCAGTTGACTCTGTTGAGGCCCTCGTTTACGAGACTCCAGTTGACTCTGTTGAGGCCCTCGTTTACGAGACTCCAGTTGACTCTGTTGAGGCCCTCGTTTACGAGACTCCAGTTGAATCTGTTGAGGACCTCGTTTACGAGACTCCAGTTGAATCTGTTGAGGACCTTGTTTACGAGACTCCAGTTGAATCTGTTGAGGACCTCGTTTACGAGACTCCAGTTGAGTCTGTTGAGGACCTCGTTTACGAGACTCCCGTTGACTCTGTTGAGGACCTCGTTTACGAGACTCCAGTTGACTCTGTTGAGGACCTCGTTTACGAGACTCCAGTTGACTCTGTTGAGGCCCTCGTTTACGAGACTCCAGTTGACTCTGTTGAGGCCCTCGTTTACGAGACTCCAGTTGACTCTGTTGAGGCCCTCGTTTACGAGACTCCAGTTGAATCTGTTGAGGACCTCGTTTACGAGACTCCAGTTGAGTCTGTTGAGGACCTCGTTTACGAGACTTCAGTTGAGTCTGTTGAGGACCTCGTTTACGAGACTCCCGTTGACTCTGTTAAGGACCTCGTTTACGAGACTCCAGTTGACTCTGTTGAGGCCCTCGTTTACGAGACTCCAGTTGACTCTGTTGAGGCCCTCGTTTACGAGACTCCAGTTGACTCTGTTGAGGCCCTCGTTTACGAGACTCCAGTTGAATCTGTTGAGGACCTTGTTTACGAGACTCCAGTTGAGTCTGTTGAGGACCTTGTTTACGAGACTCCAGTTGACTCTGTTAAGGCCCTCGTTTACGAGACTCCAGTTGACTCTGTTAAGGCCCTCGTTTACGAGACTCCAGTTGACTCTGTTGAGGCCCTCGTTTACGAGACTCCCGTTGACTCTGTTGAGGCCCTCGTTTACGAGACTCCAGTTGACTCTGTTGAGGCCCTCGTTTACGAGACTCCAGTTGACTCTGTTGAGGCCCTCGTTTACGAGACTCCAGTTGACTCTGTTAAGGCCCTCGTTTACGAGACTCCAGTTGACTCTGTTGAGGCCCTCGTTTACGAGACTCCAGTTGACTCTGTTGAGGCCCTCGTTTACGAGACTCCAGTTGACTCTGTTGAGGCCCTCGTTTATGAGACTCCAGTTGACTCTGTTGAGGCCCTCGTTTACGAGACTCCAGTTGACTCTGTTGAGGCCCTCGTTTACGAGACTCCAGTTGACTCTGTTGAGGCCCTCGTTTACGAGACTCCAGTTGACTCTGTTGAGGCCCTCGTTTACGAGACTCCCGTTGACTCTGTTAAGGACCTCGTTTACGAGACTCCAGTTGACTCTGTTGAGGCCCTCGTTTACGAGACTCCAGTTGACTCTGTTGAGGACCTCGTCGCTCGAACACCCGTTGCTGCTACACGTGTGTGAGAAATACCTGGCATCTTTGAAACTGCACGCCAATCACACCGTCGACGCTGCCACGCATGTATTACTGTTGGTGAACGCAATGTTGAGCAATTATTGTAAAAATTGCTGTAAAGAAGCACTTGTCAACGATGATGTAAGTAAACAATTTATGTTTCCTTTCATGTCTATTTCATGTGTTTGTGCCTCAACGCGTCGCTTGCGCCCATACATTCCTATACAAAAAATGTTTGTTGCAGTGTGCTCTACCACCCCTTAAAGTTTGTCCCATGAGTTCTGAATCACACTGTATAGATTCCGATTACGGGTAAATAAAAAAGATAATTCTGCGCATACTTTAATAATTTTACTATTTTCGTTATGGCCAATTATGGTTTTTTTGTAAGTCACACACTGGCGTGCAAAAATTAAGGACAAGAAGGTTTTTCGAATGTAACGTCGTGCAGAAGTGCTCCACATCGACTCAAATCATACCATAAGATCCCCAAGATGTAAAAATATGGGACAAGTGCGCAAAATCGTCCAAACAAGGAATCCAAAGGATACAAAGGCACTTTATTGAAAAGGTAGCTTCGAGCACAACTGGACAGAAGACAGAAACGTCCATGTGACAGGCGGCTGCCAAGAAAAATCCTGTCTTTAGTAAGGGATATGATCACCCGTGACTGCGTGGCAGGATTTACAACGTCTGTCCATGCTGTGGACGAGGTTGTCAAGGAGCTGTTGAAGCATCTCGGCCCATTCGTCTTGTAGCGCAAATCGCAGCTGCAGAATCGTTGCTGGCGGTGTGTTGTCAAGCGTCTCGCGAGAAGGTCCGTGTTCGATTGGATTTAGGTCCGGTGACCTTGCGGGGCAATCCATGCGTTCAATATCTTCACTCTCCAACAGCTCTGCGACAGCCACTGTACGTTGAGGTGTAGCGTTGTCGTCCATGAAGAGGAACTCAGGACCCACAGCACCTCTGAACAGACGCACGTGAAGCAGGAGAACCTCGGTACAATAGCGGAGACTCTGAACCTCCTTGGAAGCTGTGGAGGTCAGTACGGATACCAAGCATGATACCTCCCCAAACGAGAATTCGGCCAACTCCAAACTGGTCCCTTTCGATCATGTTGGAGGTGTGATTGCGTGTTCCTTGCTCTCTCCAGATCTGTATACGTCCAGAATCACTCGTCATACTAAATCGGCTCTCATCCGTAAAGAGAACTCAACCCCATTGCTGATGTGTCCAGTTCTTGTCTTCCTGGCACCACAGAAACCGCCGTCTCCGATGAGCAGGTGTTAATGGCACACACCGTACTGGTCGTTGTGCAAATAGACCACCTTTGTGCAGTTTCCTGGCCACGGTAAAACGGGATAACGGACGTCCAGTTGTCTGTTGCATGTGCCTTGAGATTTCTCTCACTGTCTGCCGTCTGTCTCTTCTCGCCTGTAGGACAATATACCGGTCGTTCGCCGTCGTGGTTGCTCCTGGATGACCACTATCAAACTCTCTGACAGCTGTTCCTGTCGTTTGAAATGCTCTCCAAGCTCGTGAAACGATGCTGTGAGCGATCCCGAACTCCTCGTCCACACTAGTCACACTTCGACCTTCTTTAAACTTCCAAATGACGCGACCTCGGGTAAAGTCATCCAGCTGTCGTCTACTGAATTGTCTGTTGGCCATATCACACGGTGGCAGCAACTCGACGGCGTTCAAACCGATGTACACCGTGCAATAGCTTTCACCGAATTTCTGAGCGTACACCGCCCGTGTGCTTTATACCCTTCCGACGCACTCCCCCCCCCTTACGCCATGCTACAGATATGCGCATGCCCTACCGTACCGGACCCTAGTCTATCTCCTGAGTGGTCTTTCGGTCCGTTTTGCCTGCTCGTTCTGCTGTTATGCTAATTTCTCTTCTTCGTCCTTAATTTTTGAACACCAGTGTAGTTCTAGTTTCTGAAATGATTACTGCTTTTCTGGGCATCTTACGATCTCATAATGGATATCAAGGTCATCTCACTAATGAAAAAAAAAGTAGGAAAGAAAAGAGGGAAAGTAAATTCTATCCATTCGTATGTGATGGGTCCGGATTCCAATCCCAAGTGAGACTTGGGTGGTGTGCTTTTCTTACGGCACTGGCTCTCTCCCTTTCTTGGTACCAGTGGCCTCAGATTAGAGACAGGCGACTGCTTATACGTGTAGCGCTTGGAGCCGCTGTTCGTAATACTTAAACCAGCGAAACAAGAAAAAAAAAAAAAAGATAGGCTCAGTTCTGACTGAGCCGTCAGTTTGGAACGTCGGACTACGACTTGCAGATCGGAGAGTTGAAATGAGCTAGTCGACTATGGTTTCAAAGCGTTTATTTAATTTGTTATAGCTAACACAGGTCTATGATATGAAAAGTAGCATACGTAATTTTTACAAATAATGCTGGATACATTGCGAACACAAAGCAAATCGATACACGAATTACCCAACGTGATGCTCGGCATTGGATCGGTTATGACATCCATGCCGAGATCTCGGGACATAAACTCTTTGAATCTCTCATAAGTGGTTCTGTCTTTGAAGTTCAAGTTGAAATCACTCAGCATAATGATCGGTATATTGTCGTATCCCTTTCTGGCCAGTTGCGAGAAAGGCTTATGAAATCTTTAGTGTGCATAATACAAGCTACTTTCTGGCGTTCTCGATAATCTCTAGTTCGTTGGATTTTTTTTTTTTTTTTTTTGATTGGAGGTTTAACGACCGCCGTGAGCAACTCAATGGGCTATAAGCAGTCGCCCGTCCCTAATTTAGGGTCACTGGTTCCAGGGAAGGGAGAGAGCCAGTGCCGTAAGACAAACACAACATCCATGCCTGACCGGGATTCGAACCCGGACCCCTTACGGACGAATGATCAGAGGCCAACGCCTTAGACCACTGCGCCACCGGGGCGGCAGTTCGTTGGATTGCAGCCTTCTTGGGCTTCTTACATTCCTCATCACTTGCTATTGCCTCTCGTTTTCATTTTTCCACTTTTGCTTGTGTTCATTCTGGAAATTCCGCGGAATTGTCGAAAATGTTAACCCGCTCACACGAATTTTTTTAAATTTTAGTTTAAACCACCGCGATATATTTTTTATATATTTGAATAGATCTCGTTGAGAGGTTTAAAACGATACCACGCACAATCGTTTCACTCACGGTTGTCCAGATAAACAGCGATATTATCAAGTGTTCATCGGTTCACAAGAAAACAATTTTTAAAATGTTCAGTTCAAACCACTGCGAAATGTTCTTCGTATATTTGAATAGATGTCGTCGAGAACTTTAAAACGATAGCACGCACAGTCGTGTTGCGCTCACGATTGCCAAGATAGACTGAGTCAAACGCGTCGTCACATCGAGAAATATTGCATCATCTCCCCCGCGCACAGGGAGCGAGAAGAACGTCGCGCGAACGATGTGTTACACAGCACGCGAATTGGACTCCATGCTGTTTACGAATATGCTAGCACGATTAGTGTCCGGTCCGGTACGTATTTTTAACGCTAAAATTAATTGAATTGGGACCTATTTTTGTCACAGGTGGTCGGACGAAAATCGGCCCATACTATCTGCGGAGTTAGACGTAGTTCTACGTCAAAATATACCAATATTCACACACACACTGAGGTGCCAAAAAATTGGAAAGGGTGCTACCATTTCCATTACATGCCACCACACCCATGCGGTAAATGGTACCGTCCGCAAACGACGTATGTGTAGAGACAGATATCTCCGCAAAGCTGAAGAAAGTAGCATTCGCAATTCAGATGGGAGTTCATTAGTTCAGATGGGGGTTTATCAGGGTTTAAGCGATATCGAACGTGGTATGATAATCAGCGCTCGGGAGATAGGCCACTTTATGTCGGAAATTACCACGAAATTTGGATTTACACGTTCAACAATTTCAAGGGTGTACCTGGACTGCACAAACTCAGAGAAAAAATCCACTGATGTGGCCGCAGAAAAGTTCTGGACGATCGTGTAGAGCAGCATTTGGCACGCATCGTAACATTCGCCCGACGCGAAGCATTGCCGCACATCATAGCGCAATAAGCTGCTGGGACCATCAGTAGCATCAGCGTTCGGACAGTGAAACGTTCCCTGTGTTCCGTGGGATTCCGCAGCCTAATGCCCACCTGAGTACCATTGCTGACCAGACGACGCAAGGTTGTACACCACGCGTGGGCTCGGAAACACCGTCATTGGACGCAAGGTGACTGGAAACGTGTAACCTGGTTCGACGAATCGCGGTACCAACTGTTTCGGGAAGATGACCTAAACCTAGTGTGCCGATAACCCCAAGAGGCAGTGGATCCAGTATGCTTAAAATGGACAGTACAGGCCGGCGATTGCTCTGTTATGGTATGGGGTATTTTCACCTGGCACGTATGTACACTGGTGTGCAAAAATTAAGGACGAAGAAGAGAAATTAACATAACAGCGGAACGAGCCGGCAGAACGGACCGAAAGACCACTCAGGAGATAGACTAGGGTCCGGTACGGTAGGGCATGGGCATATATGCAGCATGACGTAGGGGCGGGGGGTGTCGGAAGGGTATAATGCACACGGGCGGTGTACGCTCAGCAATTCGGTGTAAGCTATTGCACGGTGTACATCGGTTTGAACGACGTCGAGTTGCTGCCACCGTGTGATATGGCCAACAAGCAATCCAGTAGATGGCATCTGGATGACTTTACCCGAGGTCGCGTCATTGGGAAATTGGAAGAAGGTCGAAGTGTGACTAGTGTGGCCGAGGAGTTCGGGATCGCTCACAGCATCGTTTCACGAGCTTGGAGAGCATTTCAAACGGCAGGAACAGCTGTCAGAGAGTTTAGCAGTGGTCGTCCACGAGCAACCACGGCGGCGGACGACCGGTATATTGTCCTACAGGCGAGACGAGACAGACGACAGACAGCGGGAGAAATCGCAAGGCACATGCAACAGATAACTGGACGTCCGTTATCGCGTTTTACCGTGGCCAGGAGGCTGCACAAACAGTGTGTGCCATTAACGCCTGCTCATAGGAGACGGCGGTTTCTGTGGTGCCAGGAACACAAGAACTGGACACATCAGCAATGGGGTCGAGTTCTCTTTACGGATGAGAGCCGATTAAGTCTGACGAGCGATTCTGGACGTATACGCATCTGGAGAGCGCAGGGAACACGCAATCACACCTCCAACAACATCGAAAGGGACCGGTTTGGAAGTACCGGAGTCCTTGTTTGGGGCGGTATCATGCTTGGTAGCCGTACTTACCTTCACATCTTTCAAGGAGGTTCAGCCACTGGTGTCCGCTATTGTACCAAGGTTCTCCTGCCTCACGTGCGTCTGTTTATAGGTGCTGTGGGTAATGAGTTCCTCTTGTGGACGACAACGCTACACCTCATCGTACAGTGGTTGTCGCAGAGCTGTTGGAGAGTGAAGATATTCAACGCATGAATTGGTCCGCAAGGTACCCGGACCTAAATCCAATCGAACACGTGTGGGACCTTCTCGGGAGACGCTTGGCAGCACGTTAGCAGCCGCCAGCAACGTTTCCCGCAGCTGCGATTGGCGCTACAAGAGGAATGGGCCGAGATGCTTCAACAGCTCCTTGACAACCTCGTCCACAGCATGGACAGACGTTGTAAATCCTGCAACGCAGTCAGGGGGGATCACATTCCCTACTAAAGACTGGATTTTTCTTGGCAGCCGCCGGTCACATGGACGTTTCTGTCTTCTGTCCAGTTGTGCTCGAAGCTACCTTTTCAGTAAAGTCCCTTTGTATCCTTTGGATTCCTTGTTTGGACGGTTTTGCTCACTTGTCCCATATTCTTACAGCTTGGGGATCTTTGATTTGAGTTGATGTGGAGCACTTCTGCACGACATTACATTCGAAAAACCGTCTCGTCCTTAATTTTTGCACGCCAGTGTATTAGGATCGGTCATATGCCTGCACACTGCTCTGACCGGTGGAGGCTACGTATCCATCTTCGTGGATCATTTACATGCGTTCATGCCATGCAACTACTCTGGCGAGTGTGGCCTCTTTCAACACGACAATGCGCCGACGGACACCTCTGCAGTCGCCCGATTATGCCTGGAGGAACATTCCCCAGAGTTTGGCGTCCTGACTTGGCCTCTTCATTCGCCCGATTGAAACGCCGTCGAACACATTTCGAATGCTGTTCAACGTGCCGTTAATGCCGGGAATCCTCCACCGGCGAATGCTACAGAATTGTGGGACGTTCTTCATAATGCATGGTGTGTACTGTTTCCACAGTAGTACAGAGAGCTCGTTGAGTTGATGCCCCGTTGCGTTGCTGCCGTTATCCGATCTCGAGGACGACCAACGCGATATTAGAGAGGTACCAAAGTTTTTTCTTGTTTTTTTTTTTTTTTTGGAACTTCAGTGTGTATATTATACAGTGAGTGGGTAAATAATTAGGACCACCAGACCATTTTATGCAAAGTAGCTATCCTGCAGATGCTGCAGACGCAACATGACTGGATCAATTATGACGTACTACAGAGGTCACACACAGGTCAAGACGACAAAGTTGGAACGATAAATTCCGCCGGTGAAGCTTAATTGTTATAGCAGGCATGTGAAATATACTACCCGCGGGCCGCATACGCTCCCACCACCCTATTTTTGTCCGGGCCGCATACGCCCCCCACCCTATTTTTGTCCGGCCAGCAAGGTCACCTACGGACTGTTAAGTTATTTTGTCCGGCCCGCCAGTCACCTACGGACTATTAAGTTTTTCTGTATTCAAAGAGGGCGCGCTTTAGATGTCGCCTCGTAGAACAATCTCGCCAATAGATTGCAGCACGTCGATAGCAGCATCTCTTTTTGATTAGCGGGAAGAGAAGCATGTGGGCGCTGGATGGCTGAGCCTTTCGACAGGTGAAGCTCTGTTTGATTGACGGTAGGAGGAGAAAGTTGTAGGCGGGAGAACACTCTGCAGCAGACCGACTGAAGCGAAAGGGCGGGATATCACCACTGTGCCGTTACTGTTCGTAGTGCGTGGTGCACGCAAGCAGCACCGTCGCCCACAACTGTCGGTATTGAATTGAGCATCTTATGAAGTTTTCACATGCAAGTTTATTATATTTAACTACTGTATATTGATATCTTGTGGCATACTGCGATTTTTTATATTAGTTTTAGTTTGTTATAATTGTATTTGCGAGCAATTTTTTTCTGGAATGAAGTTCGTTAAATCTAAAACGAGGACGAGACTTACGGATTCACATCCAGAAAACACTTTGCGTAATGCAACTTCAGTTATTTTCCCGAACATTAACCGTCTTGTGAGAGACATGAAGTCCCAAACGTCCCATTGAATGCATTTGATCTTTCTTAAGCTTAACTTAATTTTGTTTGTAAAGCGAACTTAAAAAAAATTATATTCATCAAAATAAGCATTCAATGATAAATAGCTGAATAAAGATCTCATGAAAAGTATGTTTTATTGTTAATCCCCTCGTATATTTTTTATACTAATGACATAACTAAAATCAGATAAAAAATTAACAAAAACTAAAGATTTTTGTCAAAAAATAACGATGTCTTTAAATTTTGAAATAACATCATATGGCGTGGCTGGGGAAATATTTAAAATTCGCTACCCGGGCCACGCTCCTGATGAAGTTGCACTTGACTGGGCTTCAGCTATACCCTGAAATGAACTAGAAACGCCCTTGCCTATGTCTCTGTCACAGTTTGATTCAACTTTCTTATCTACAGAGCTCCCCTAAAACGAACTTGTAAATTTTCTGTGTTTCTACATTGTCAGGTTTTCTATCTTGGGTAGGGCTTCAGACTCGCCTTGAAATGGGCTAGAGACGTTCCTGCCTATGTCTCTGTATCACTTTGATTCAACTTTCCTATCTAATGAGCTCCCCCTAAAACAAACTTGTAAACTTTCTGTGCTCCTACATTATCGGGCTTTCTATCTGAGGTAGTCCCTCCCTAAAATGGGCTAGAGACGCCCCTGCCTATGTCTCTGTCTCAGTTTGATTCAACTTTCCTATCTACTACTGAGCTCCCCTTAAACAAAGTTGTAACTTTCTGTGATCCTACATTGTCAGGTTTTCTATCTGGAGTAGGGCTTCAAACTCGCCCTGAAATGGGCTGGAGACGTCCATGCCTATGTCTCTGTATCAGTTTGATTCAACTTTCCTATCAACGGAGCTCCCTGACCTATTGATGAACTTACGTTCGTGACTGCCACGGAGAAACCTCAGGTTCGATCCAAGTAGGTTCGAACCACTAAATATCCGCTGCGCATCGGATGGGCACGTTAAGCCGTCGGACCCCAGGTAATGATTCCCCGTTAATAAATAAGGACGTCTTCCTCCCCCTTTCTTCCTCGCTTCGGTGCCACTTTCTTATCGGGCACTCTAGCCCAAATCTACCTTCCTATTTCTAAGGGTTGTTTAAGACCTGGGGTCAAACACTTCCTTCTTAAAATTCTCTACGTATGATTTGATCTGATGTGTTCGTAATCAGTAAACATTTGCCAGTAATGGGGAAACGTGGCGACTTATGCCAGTTTGACCACGGCCAAATTGGCGTGGAGTGCAGGCGCCAGTATTTCAGAAACAGCCGTACTTGTTAGATGCTACCGTACTGCTGTATCAAGGGTGTACAAGAACTGGATTAACCATGCACAGACATCCAGCAGAAGGCCTCATATCATTCAACCACGCGCGGTGAATCCCGGAGGTGAGGGTCGGGTGTCACGATTGGTATCTATCTCAGCGACGACGTGCAACAGCCTCTCAGCTCGCCCACCAGTACAGCAGGGGTGGAGTTCGACCTATATCCACATCATGTGACATGAGCCATACCTTGCTTCGCCGGGGGTTCCACAGCCGGAGACGAAAGATGATACCCATGATGACGCCCAGTAATTGCAAACTACGCCTCGTATGGGCCAAAGAACTTCTACAGAAAGTCGTCTAAAGTGATGAGTTCCGTTTTCTAATGCACCATGCTGTTGGCGGGGTTCACATATGGCGTAAACAGCATGAAGACCATTCGCCTGGTTGCACGGTTAGTGTTTAACACGGTTAATGGTGTTCTGGTCCAGGAACGTTTCTTGGCAAGCTCTAGATCCATTGATTATCATCCCTCAAACTCTGAAAACACTGAATGGTGGACGTTACAGGGACCTGTTAGCCGGCCATCTCCATTTATGTTTTCAGGAGATTCACCCGGACCACAGTGCCATCTTTCAACAGGACAACGCATCGTCTCATCGAGCTCGTATAATTGCTGAGTGGTTGGAGGAACACAGCAACGAATTTCTCACATTGCCTTTGCCCTCCAAACTCCGCTGACTATAACTAAATTGAACATCCGTGGGGTGTGATAAAACGGGGTGTGAGAATCGCTGATTCTTTTCCACGGAATAACTGTGAACTGACGGAGCTGCTGCAGAGGACATGGGCCAAGTAACGCATGGAAAATGTTCGACGCCTTGTAAAATCTGTTGCTAGGCGTCTGCAAGCCGTGATTGCACAGCAAAGTGGACCAACGCGTTATTAGGCAGGTGTTCTTAATCAGAGCTAACTTAGTGTATATCCCATTGAGAAAAGTTGGGATAATCTTGTCCTTATGAAGCCGTCTAATGAGAGTCGGGGTTTGTATAACCCACTACTCTCTAAGTCTAGCTGTTCCAACCCCCTGGAAAATGTCACCCTAGTGTAGGATACGCAGAAGGAACTTATGGAATTTCTGTTACTAAAATTCTTTTGTCAAAGTTTCCAAGTCCATGGTTAGAATTCCCCCTTTTCTGGGGGTAATTGAGCATTCAACGAAAACATACAGAACAATAATATAAAACGTTTATCATTCAGACAGGAGATACCCCAGGCAAAGGAGACACACTTCTTAATTGGGTTGCCTTTATATTACAGTTATGTGTATGATGAAAGTGCTTGCAGTATTTCCATCTGATTATTCCTAATGAAACCGATTCTCTCATCTTTTTTATTATACATTTCTTCGTTAATTTCTGAACTTTAGTTTCCACGTTAATGATACTTATTTCAATGACATTAATTGCGTATCTAGTGATACTATAAGGGTGAGTCAAAAGTTTTGCAGTATTTGGATTACTTTATTTCTTCATAGGTAACTTTACGACGAAAGCTGTCTAGCATTCAAAGTATAGACCATCGTGTTGCACCGTCTTTAGCCATCAATCTGCCAGTTCTTCCATTCCATGGCAGTACCAGTTCTTGTCCTTCGAGGCGAAGAAGTCCGTCACCCCAGCTGCCACCTCCTCATGGTTGTTGAAGTGCCGACCGCGAAGGAAGTGGGTCATGGACCGGAACAAGTAATAATCCGACGGGGCAAGGTCCGGACTATATGCTGGGTGTGGCATAAGTTTGATGCCCTCAAGTTCCTGGAGTTTTTAACCCCGGGTCGTTCGTGCGGTATGAGGCCGAGCTTTGTCCTGCTACAAAAGAGTGCGCCTCCTGTAGACCTTGCCGAGGTCCTGAAGGTGACGAACCACGGTGGTTTGTGATGTTCCCAGCTCGCCTGATAATCTCAGAGTGCTGGTTGTCAGATTTGCCTCTACGGCCTGGCGCAGGGCCTCCGAATCCACGGTTCGCGGCCTACCTGCTTTGGCTGATCGTCGAGGTTTCTGTCACCTGAGCAAAATGTCTTGAACCATCTGGTCGAGGTACTTTGGTCCACGGAATCTTTCCCTTTCGCATGACATATGTTTCTTGTTGCTTGAGCAGCGTTATGGCCCAGTTCAAATTCGTCAAGCAAAAGTTCCCTAATTAGCCTGTTGTGGCTGTTCATCTTTTAGGCGTCCCAACCACAGACAGAACGACGACACGCAATGCTGTTCACAGCAATGACTACCACTTTATATTCCGTTCAACTGACTGCAGTGCGCGACTTGAACTAGTTTAAACACGGGACATATCTGCCGCAGTACATGCGTTTATGCATATATTGCAAAACTTTCGATTCATCATTATAATTGGTGTAAAACTATCTTTTCCTCAAAGATATCAACAATATATCGATCTTGCATGCACGCTATTGGGGGTATTACTCATATAGCATTATTGGGGTAATATTCTTATAGCTTTCATTGATACCATCCCTCACCCTGAAAAGCATTCTATTTGCACACCTGATGGTGTGTTCGGACGTCACCGAGAAACTTTCAGCAAGACAAAGTCTCATGTTACAAGGCCCGCGCTGTGGAGAAGTGTTTCGAGGATCATGCCTAAGCAATTTGCTTTCTCTTCTGGCCTCTAAATTCTTCCGATTTGAATCCCATCGAACCTTTTCGGGATGCAGTGAACCGCAGTATTCGCCAGTCCACGCCAGTGCCTCAGTCCGTTGTCGAACTTTGGAACGTCATTCTGTCCAGATCGTACAGAAAGAATACCTGAAGACGCCTTCTGCGGTCTAGAGTAGTCGGTGCCAAACTGGAAGCAGACGGTTATTATAGCGGTGGACGGAGGCCCGACAGGCTATTAAGTAGGTGGTTGCAATAACATTCCTCATTAAGGTATATTTGAAAGCATTCAACTTTATAAAAGAGCTGATAATATCAAATTGCATACCTTTCGTACTCTATCAGATTCAAATAATCTTTTCAGGAATTTTAAGCTCTTTCTGTTTTTAGTGATATGAAACACAAAACAATGGTCAGATTTTGTTGCAACTTGAATTGTTCCAAGTCTCTGTTGACGACTTCCAAATCTGTCTCCTTCGCAATCCACATACAGAATTTTTTCATCTCTTAACATTTCTTTGGATTTCTTAGCTGATGTATTGTCGCCAATTAAATAAACCTACAAGGATGAAACCAAAGTTCAACTAAATATATATTTTTAAAAATGACATCTGATGGGCAACGCAAAGTCATATCTGGTTAAATTGTAATAAAATTTCAAGCAATGTGCCATGTATCCCATCAAGAGCACAAGTAAGGTAGATCACACCCTTCAAGTATTTCTGAGTTCATCTCATCATCTTTGCAATTTTATCGCTGTTGCATTCACTTAAAATATTCATTGAACTTTTATTAGTTATTTTGCTCCAAAAAATTACATTCACTGAAATTATTCATTGAGCTTTTATTATTTGTTTTGCCTCTAAAATACCATTGGCTTAAATTATTCATTTAACTTTTATTAGTTATTTTGCCTTCAAAAATGTTTTGATATGTTCTGTGTTACTTCAAATGAAATTCATTTAAATGGAAATATCCTTCCGATGATCCTAATTTTTCATCAATAAGTTATTCATTATCGAATAGATTTGTTACTCACGAATATACCGTTCGTACAAATAGGCGTAGGCGTAGAGTTTTGTAAATCTCAGATCATGCTCGACAAAAGAGAGAGAGAGAGAGAATGGCATTCATGCTCTAACTTTCTTTAAAATAAATAACCGGATAAATAAAAACATATTATTAATCTTTATAAAGTGTAATGTTTTTGAGTTTAAAAAGGGTGCCAATATGTGTATAAAATCAACTAAACCTCAGTAACACTACGTTAAGTTGTCTTACTTCACTATAAACTACATGGGGCAGCTTATGATATAAACAAAGTTACTCAAAGATCCTTAAAGAGAAGTAGTTACTTACAGTTCATCTTTTATTTAGCCAAAACTCAATAGGCTCTTTACTAAAGAAGAACTTCTAGATAATCACTCAAATAACTCTTAACGGCAAACTTAACTTAATCTGATTAACGTAAGTTAGTAAACACAATAGTAGGTTACTGAAACACTAACATGAAATACAATATATTGACAAAGGTCACCGGACACCCCTTCAAAAGCAAATGAACGGATCCTCTGCGTTGTTCAGATTTGCGGTACAGCTACAAACGGTATAAAACCAAGCCTGCAAGTGACCGAGATCATATCGCATTGTGAGGTTCAGTGAAAATATCGCGGAGGGAGAGAACTGACTTTGAGAAAGGAAAAATTGTTGGGCGTTATATTAGTGGGTTGTCCATAAGAGAAACCGAGAGGTGTTTAAACATACCCAAGTCAACTGTTTTGGATGTACTGAATAAGTGGAAAACACATGGCGTTCCTGAAGCAGCAAAACGTACCGGCAGACCAAAGAAAATCAGTGACAGAGGACGCCTCAGGAGAGTCGTAACAGCTAATCGACGGTGTACACAAGACCTCTATGTACAGGTGAGTAACAATGCTGGAACTTCGTTATCTACACGTACCATTTGCAGAGAACTTCATTCCATGGGTTACCGTGGTCATGCGGCTCGGAATGCTACTCGTCGTTTAGCATGGCGTAAAGAACATTTATCGTAAACCGTAGATCAATGGAAACGGGTCCTATGGACTGACAAATCCAGATACACGATCCATCAGTCTGATGGTCATGTGTGGGTATGGCGGCAGCCGGGGGAACACTATTTACCATAGTATACTGTTCCTACGGACTTTGGAGCTGGCATTGTACTTGCGTGTGGGGTGTTTTTTGTGGTATGGCACCGGCCCATTGGTTATCGTGGACAAACCTGTTAACCACATGTCTACCTCGATATTCTGGACAATTATGCCCTACCAACTCTGTGGCAATGCTATGGAACCGTTGTTGGTACCAGCAGGATAATGCACCGAGTCATAAAGCAAGGACTGTTATTACGTGGTTTGAAGATAATTCCGTATTGTGTGTCAACTGGCTAGCACAGAGCCCTGATCTTAATCCCATAGAGCGCCTATGGGATGAATTAGAGCGCCGCATTAGCAGTTTGGAACCAAGGCCTACTACTGAGCAACAGTTAGCGGCAGCGTTGTGCTCTGAATGGAAGCGCATCCCTACCGCTGTTTTACAAAATCTTGTCGAAAGCATGTTTCGAAGGGTCAGTGCATGCATTGAGGCGAAAGGTGGACCGACACCGTACTAATGTATGTCAATAAATGCTTTGTTGTGTTTCTTTTCTAGGTGTCCAGTGACTTTCGTCAATATAGTGTGTATAGTAACACCACTCAAACGCTAACTGCATGAAAAAGATTGCTTTTAGCTTCAGACAGCTTCTACGACTACCACACCTTTTTTGCTGCTAGCTCCATACATTATATCTCGTTCTCAGCTTTTCAAACATGTACACGTGATTCACTCTCGACCTCAGACTGTTGCCACATAAACATTCATTGAGTGAGAAAATATAACGTTAAGGTTGAAACGCTAAAAGAGAACGAACTCAAAATTAACATAGGGTTAAGGTTGAAACGCTAAAAGAGAACAAATAAAGAATGAATTTTAAGTGAGAATTCAAGCAGTACCAGCAATAAACGTTCAAACGTTTATAAAATAGTTCCGACTTTTTTATTCACTCCTCATGCTTGTGAGTAAATTTTAATATATTTTGGTAAAAGATTTTTGGGGGATGAGGGTTACAACCGACTTGAACAACTCATTGGGATATACTCAAGAAACGCTTAGCAAATCCGTTTATTTTCGTGGTGCAATTGGCATAAATATTCGCCAAGCTTCTACTCTCCACTAGAAGACCTTTTCAAGACAATGTTAGACATTTACTGTATGTCTACCATTGAGGCATTTTATGTCTGCCATTGCCTTGAAATAAAATGTCTACCATTACCATTGAGACATTTTATGTCTACCATGGGCTTGAAATGGTACATACTTATGTCTACCATTGAGGCATTTTATGTCTATTATTGCCTTGAAAAAACCTCCCAGTGAAGAATGAAAGCTTGGCGAATCTTTATGCATATTACGCCACGAAAATAAACGGGTTTACTGCACTTAAAGCGTTTCTTAAGTATTCACGATCTGGTATATTAAATAACTTCAATGAGATATACTCACATTATTGTGACCACATCCTACTTTTGACGTCCACAGCACGTAGCCAATGAAAGGAGGAACGTGTCGTGAGCAGTCTAAAAGGGTATATAAGGTGTGCTGTAGGCACGCTGAAAACATATCACTCGTTGCTACCACGGAAAAAAAAAGGGGCGATTTATCAGGTTTGCAGAAAGGGATGATTATCGGCTTTCGGGCAAAAGGTGGCAGTATTTCTGAAACAGCGGAGTTTGTGAACTGTTCGCGTGCTGCTGTAATTAAAGTGTATCGTGATAGGATAAATGACACCACTGCGAATAAGCGACGTAGAAACTGCGGAGCGCCACGTGCCATTGATGTGAGAGGTGAACGTCGGCTGCGAAGGTCCGTGAGTGCCGATCGACACGCTACAGTGGAGCAACTCACTGGCCAAATGAACCAGGGGGCTACCAGAAGTGTGTCTAAAACGACAGTTCAGCGAACTCTGCTTCGTATGGGGCTCCGATGCAGATGGATGGTCACTGCGCCTATGCCAACGAAGGTGCATCGCCTTCTCCGATGAGTAACGTTTTTTGCTTCATTGAACGTATGAACATTGGCGTATAAGGCGAAAAAAATCGGAGAAAAATCACTCTTCAACAATTGCTGGAAGAACACAAGCTGGTGGGGGCAGTGTTATGGTCTGGGGAATGTTTGCGTGGCACCGAATTCGTTATGAATCCATCCTTGCAGATCACGATACGTGATGATTGTCTCCTCTGGGGCGGAGGGGATCTTCCAGCACGACAATGCAACTTGTCACACAACTAGAAATGTCCGAGAATGGTTAGAAGAGCTCGATGAAGACTTCAAAGTACTTCCCCTTCCCACTAATTCTCCAGACTTAAACCCAATTGAGCATCTGTGGGACCACCTCGATCGTGTTGTTCGCTCTGTGGATCTTCCACCGCGCACCCTCCAGCAACAGTCAGATGTACTGCAGTCAGCATGGCTGCACATTCCTGTGAACACCTTCCAGTACTTTAGTGAGTCACCCCCAGCCCGTCTAGTTGCTGTCCGCGCTGCACACGGCGGTTACTCTGGATATTAGCTGGTGGTCACAATAATGAGACTCGGCCGTGTATAAGCAGTCGCCCGTCTCTAATATGAGGTCACTGGCTCTAGAGAAGGGACAGAGCCCGGGCCGTAAGACAGGCGTACCATCCATGTCTCATCCAGGACTCCGGCCCAGACCTGTCTTGGGCGAACAAATGGTAGACAGGGCCACGTACCACTCGCCCACCCGGGTGACTTGTTGTTTTTCTTCCTACTTTCTCAAGAAGTGTTTCATTTCTCAATAGATATGAAAAATGTTTGTTGTATTGAATTCAATATTAAATTACAGTATAACTGATATATTACAGAATTTATTTGTACTAAAATAATATATTCAACATACGCTATTTCAAAAGCGTGTGTTAAATATATCAATCCTGATTCTTATCGATTTGTGGCTGATGTTAACTGAAAGAAACATCTTATTCGATAAGTTCTAATTAGAATACAGAAATTGTTACCAAAAGATAATTTTGGTTTCCCCTGAAGAAATCAATCAGGTCACATGCTGAATATACCTTGATTTTAGCGGAAGCATGCCTAAGGAACTGCACGTGCCCGTAGTCGACGTCAGTGTATGTACAGACCTAAAAAAAACAAAAAAACAAAAAAACGAGTCTCCCCTTAACTTTAGAACCGTTTGTCGCATTCAAACAAGTAAGGTACCGTTGGAAAGCACTTGAAGGGAACTATCATGTGATGTGAAGAAACCTGCTAATTAAGCTAATTAACACGCCAATTAGCTATCTATATCCGAATTTTTCCATATAAAAGGTATGTTATTTTACGCGCATTCTATTCAGCATATAATAAAACCCTTAAATTCCTAATTCCATACGAATCAAACAATAAGTACGTGTATAGTGAGCTACGGAAAAAAGATGCAGCTAATTTTAAACTGTGAAAATCGTTTTTCATTTGTATCATTTAATCGAGAACAGATACAGTGATTCGGTGCTGTAACAGTAAAACACAAAGAGGCCCAGATAATATGAGCCGCTATATATGAACAGAACTGGTATATTAATGGAATTATAAATTATGAAATATGATCATGAAAAAAAAGAATTATGACATAATCAGATAAGTAGTCCATGGAATGTGAAATATTTTCAAACCCCTAAATCCAAATTTACACCGTGATAGCATAAAATCTTGCTGAGACATAAGTGAAAACTTAAGCATATATCCATAAAGGGGTCGTGCATAAAAAAAACATATTTTCCTCTACTTGCTGTAAAACGGTTTACCTCGCATTACTTATAAGCACTTAGGAGAAAGCGTTTCTACGGGACATTGTTTGATACTGAAGCTGTATTAATACGAGAAGGAAACCTTTGGATTGAGAAAATCCAATGCGTAACTGAAACTTTTAATGATGAACATTATAAGTTAATAATTTTGCACGAAAATAACTTAACTAACGACGTAGTTCCTGAGGTCACGTAGTTATTTTTTCTATTGGTTACATAGCTGACTCCTGTACATTGTTTAATTCAAAAACGCAAATAAACAGTACGTTCCATAAAACGAAAGCTTCGTATTAATGTGTTTTCTGTATATTTCTTACATAAATCCTTTACAGCTTCGTGAAATTATGAAACTGTGGTCATGCAAATGAAAACTGCAAATTGCTTCCTGCGCGAGTGAATCCGTGTGCCTGATTTTTTTCCATATTGCAGATTTGTTCTAGTATACAATCCGTCTCGAATTATGGTGTAGTCAGCATGTGTTTGCTTATTGTTCCGATTGACTGATATTTTCCATTGTAAATATACTGCTTAAACTGTCTGCAATATACAAAACGGAACTGCCTTTCGCTGCAATACAGAAGCCGAATCTACGTGTGTAGCTTTGATCTGTACGCAAATCGCCTCTTCGGCATTAGACGCTTTCGCCTACCGGTTAAGAAAATAACCGTAACCAGTAGCGTTTGGAGCATTAAGCTTACTTTGTGTAGTTTAATACGGATCTAATTGCATTTTTCTTTCCTTTTTGTTTTCTTCTTCGTTTCTTCTACAAATATAAATAAAATAATAACTGATTATACTCTGCGAAAAAATATAGTTATATTCTGAAAATTTCGTAATATAAAGAAAAAGGAAAACGAAAGTTTCCAAATCATGTTTCTTCAGCATGCTAATGAAATAATAAAAACACACTGTTACCTACTTTATTGGAACTCTCAATTTTTAGACTTAAATGAGAAAATAAACTGGTTTGACAATCTAAAATAAACATTTTAGATTCGCATTGGAAATCTTCAAATTAAATTTCATACGACAGAATTCTTGTCGGGAGTTTGAATCTCGGATCTTCCGGCCATCTAGTCTGCCGTTTATCCGGGGTTTTCCACAGCCTCCCTGGGCTTAGGGACGCCAATGCGTAGATGGTTCCCTGTCAAGTCGGTACCGGATGCACTTTGTTTCTCCTCATGCTGGCAGTAGCAGAAAAAAAAAACAATTCCCAAGGCGTCTGGTCAACGTGGGGAATTAGACAATTATCCTCCCGAAATAATAAAACAAATGCTTCGTGCCACAAAGGCTACTCAGGGTAAGAAACTTGCTGTTTATGCACTATGTTCAAACTTGCTGAATGGTTTCAAACTTTAATAACTAAAAACACACACAAGTTAACATGAGTACTTTCGTGCTCGCTACGAGCACATCATCAGATGAAAGACGAAGTTGGAGTGGGGGTCAGCGTCATTTTCTTGTAGGACTTCCGTCCACAGGTAGTAGAGTTTAGGTCCCAGCCACCTACAGCGAGATCGCCTTTTGGGCAGGACACAGAAACGGAAGGAATGAGAGCAAGTCTAGCGACTTTGACAGAACAGTTTGTAGTGAGATTAGAGCACAGTAGATGGCGCCACCGCACAAGAACGATACTGCACATAGATGGGTGAGAGAATTTCAGGGAGGGCATAGGAAAGGATACCCATTTAACCAGTGGGTCCAGCCTGGGGGCCGTCACTTTACGTGCTCGTCCGATGCACGGACGGCGGATGTTCAGCGATTGTTAGTAAATCACGCCATCTCTGAAAGATCAGCCCAGGCTTGAACCTGGGGACCCAGCATCGATAGCCTGAAACACTAACCACTAAGCCATCCGCGGCTCGACGAAGTTGGAGTTCCAGAAACACATTTATATATGAGTGCCGTTGCCAAACGTTCTCAATGAGAAAAGAAATTCAAGAACGTTCACTTGCTTTAACGTAATACGAGAAAATAGAGGCCTATAGAGTTCCATTAATGATGGACAGAGTCTGTGTTGCTGGAAGTAGGAACCGGAATCGAGGACAGTAAAGTTTTCTAGGCCTGTAAAATATAGCTGGGTACTTCATCATTGCAACAAGTGTCCATTCGATGCAAAATGTGGAGACTCTCTGTAAAGACCACTGTTTCCCTCGTTGTAGAGGTAGATATAATGGAGACGTCTGTCCAAGATGGGTAATGTGTACCAGCTGAAGAAAGCCTGGCTAAAGCAGTGGATGACGAGCCATTTTTTACACTATATTGGTGTTCCTTAATTCTTGTTTGCAGTCTCCATAGGGTTAAGCCGATATATATAAGGTCCTTCTCTTGAGGATCGACAGATTTTATAGTAATGGAATAGATGCCGCATTTGTCCAACAATCCAACACGGTTCCGATCAGTTCTAATCAGGGAATAAATGTTCGATGTTTTAAACCCAAAACCGACACCGTGACTATGACAGATGTTCGATAAATTACCATTCACATGAGGGACGTAAATCATCGATCCAACATATTTGACATCCCTTCGTTCACGTGTCAGGGTAAAAAATGTTGAATTCTGGAGTTTACGGTAGATTCTATGGACATCTGAATATGAAAATACGTGCTCATAAGCAATGGTATATATCTTTTGAAGTTCCTCCTCACGGAAGGCTACAGAAAAGGAGTGGGTAAATGCTCGATGAATGAGAAAGCTGAAAGAGGAAGGCTTTTCGTAAACCGAATAACTCAGGTGCTGGGAGGTGGGGTTCCTACGAAGTTGGAAGTCTAATAACGGAAGTAAATTGTCACATTCAACCTCCACGGTGAAGGATATAGAAGGATAAACAGACGACATCATAGTTGCAAAAGAGAACAAATTTTCAACTGACGAAGGCCAAAAGACTAAGACATCGTCAACATACCAAAGGTATAATAAAGGTGTAACCTGACAAAAGTCCAAAATGCGGTTTTCTATGTCTTGAAGAAGAAGTTCAGCCAACAGAGGGGAGATGGGGGACCCCATGGGGGCTCCCTCAAGTTGGCGATATAAAATGCCATTACACCTGAAAAAAGAACGTTTCTGAATGAGGCGTAATGCCTGCAGAAAGGCTTGAGTTTCCTCAGGGGTACAGACCCCAATTGGGAAAGTTTTCTTTCAATGATATTGTGTACAATAGAAATACGGACGTTGGAAAACAAAGACACTACGTCTAAATAAGCCATAACGAAAGAGGAACCAGGATGGTTGAAAGCCTTGATACGTTGCAAGGCTTTTGCGGAGCTAGAAATAGAAAATTGTGAGGAAGGGATTAGAGGGGTAAGATATTTGACAAGTGCTTTCTCCAAAGGTCTGGTGGGATTAGCATACCCAGAAACCAAAGGCCTAATGGGGTGATTTTCCTTATGGGTTTTCAGTTTCCCAAACAATTATGGGACCCTAGGTCCAAAGGGGGGGGGGTGCATGAAGTTGGAAATGCAAGGGGGATAAGGGCCTTGGTTACGGAGTCTGCTTAAAGCAGAAATAGTGGCAGAGGTAGGATCACCTTGAATAATAGAATGGGGGGTATTATCAATCGCATTTTCCATTTTCATTACATAGTCCTGCTTATCGAGAATTAAAATCTGGTTGGATTTGTCTGCAGTGATAACTGCCAAATTAGGAGTTTGAGCGAAGAGCCTACAGTTGAGTTTTTTTTTCTTTAAGTAGGGTTTTAGATGCAGGTGAGATATTTGAACTTCTACTGAATTTGATGGCTTTCGCTAGTGGGTTCTCGTTCAGGAGTGGGGAGAGATTGAATAATCTTTTCGGCCTGAGAAATAAGCTGAAAGGGATTAGGGTTAAACTCCGGATAAGCAAATTTGGGACCTCTATTTAAGGCAGACTTTTGTAAAGGATTGAGAGGATAAGAACTGAAATTAATGTATGCTGGTTGAGCGGTAGAATTTTGCCTTTGCAGCTGCGAAGAACAACGCTTTGCAGAACAAGAGTCAGCAACTTAGTTGCGTAGTTTCTTAATCTGTCTGTTTTGAAATAGTTGTACTTCTGAATTGCAGGAAGCCCAAAATGTAATAAGAAGCCTATCAAGTAATGCACGGTGAAAGTATAATGGTAAATGCAAAAAAGCGTAATATGATTTCCTGTGCAAATAGTCTATGAAATTACGCTTCGTTCGGATCTCTGAAGTGAGTCTTTTGTATTCTGCAGAAGCAAGAACTGAGGCATCTCCGCGAGAGACTGGAAAACGGCGCAACTTCAGGTAGTTGGGAACAACCTGCAAGTCCCTACAGTTCACTAAAACGATAAATGAGTCTCCTCAATACAAAGTTTTCTCCGAAAGCGACGAAACATGGCGAACTCCATACTTGAAGAATAAAATGTAAGATGATAGATTAAAATCACATACCAATACAGCTACAGTTGATAACAAAACAAGATTTTCGTGCCACAAAGACTACTCAGAGTAAGAAACTTGCTGTTTGTGCAAGATGTTAAAACTTGCTGAATGGTTCCAGTTATAGGCAAACTTTAATAACTAAAAACACACACAAGTTAAAATATATTTACATGGTTAAAATAACATGAGTAATTTCGTGCTCTCTACGAGCACATCATCAGATGAAAGACGACATTGGAGTTCCAGAAGCACATTTACATGTATATATGGGTGCCGTTGCCACATATATAAATGCGTTTCTGGAACTCCAACTTCGTTTTTCATCTGATGATAAAGCAAGTGAACGATCTTGAATTTCTTTCCTCATTGAGAACGTTTGGCAACGGCACCCATATATAAATGTGTTTCTGGAACTCCAACTTCGTTTTTCATCTGATGATGTGCTCGTAGCGAGCACGAAAGTACTCATGTTATTTTAACCATGCAAATATATTTTAACTTGTGTGTGTTTTTAGTTATTAAAGTTTGCCTATAACTGGAACCATTCAGCAAGTTTGAACATCGTGCATAAACAGCAAGTTTTTTTACCTTGAGTACCCTCCCGAATAAAGAATTGGGAGATACCTATAGCCAGAAGTGGCTATAAAAAGGGTTAACAGGCAGACAGACCATAGGATTCTAAATGAAAAATCATATATATATGTCGTTTATGAACGACCAAGTAGAACTAGCATTCCTGACGTAACGCTTTCCTATTTCAAAGAAGTCGATCGTGTAACGCAATACATCTTTGACGTTATGTCAGAATGATTTAGATGAGATGGCGTCACACCAGCAGCTATTGAAAATCGGCCTTTTTGCTATAACAACAAAGTAAAGTGGTATACGCGTCCTCTGTGGGCGACAAAATGGGACAAACGTTCATACTTTCGAACAAAGAAAATTATGTTGTTTTAGATTGACACGTGGAATTAATATATGAGAAGTGCAAATTTAAATTACAAGACATAGCTGTTCTCATTAATTCGTATGTTAAGCACGATAACGATGAAAGAAAAAGTCAGTTTTTGAGGTGGAAAATGACAAATCATTCGGAATAGATCCCACACTTTCGTAGCATTTTGCGAAAGCCATTTTCCAAACATTGGGTGATCATTGCGTTCTGAAGATGATCATTGCGTTCTATGTTGCCAAAGTGTTCCGAATGTGTATCAATATGTTCCGCATGTGTTATCAAAGCTCTTTCCACCATAAAAAACGTTTTATGATAGAAGACACTAGTATTTTTACATAACACATTCGGGACATTTCGTGGCAGAAGCATGGAACACTCGTAGCACACTGCGAATACATTTTCCGGAATTACTTTCTCAATGTGTTCCGAATGAGTTGTCAACCTTTTCCCAATGTGTACCACTGTGAACACATTGATGTGCTATATATTCCGAAATTCCACGGACGGCTAGAAAAGAAATAAATAGGGCATGGCTCAAGCATCTGCATCCTTTTAACTGTGCTAATGCCCTAATTTACATAAATACTGGATTTTGGTTAAGTGAAACTTGACTTCAAACATACCATGCATTTTTTGGTGCACATAGAGATTAATCTGTAACCACTCAGTTGGTTAACAGCAGCGCCAGTTCTTATATATTATTCCATGGTATGTATAAGAGGTGACGACTTTAATCATTGTGACAAAGAACCTTTTCACGGTTCGGTATATCAGAGTAGAGCATAAACTATATTTGCGGGTTTATTTCATTAAGTCGAACCAGTCCCTGCCCTAATTTAGACTATTTGTACTCCGTGTTCATGTATGGCTGTGCCCTACTCTAAAGTGGACTTTTCAGCTGGCTCTCGTAATACGTGACCAATGACAAGCAGCATAGAGTTTTATACGTATTTCCGGTTATATTTGATATTTACATCCTCGTTTTCTACATTTTTGCCATCTTTTGAACCGTTTCTGACGCGAATTAAATTTTAAAAAGTTATTCAAAGTCAATGCAACCAGTTAGAAAAATATCAACTGGATTTTTACAATTAATAAAACATCCAGAAATAGAAACAGTTACATTTTTTCTAACACCGTCTAAAACGTACGTTACAAAACTTAACAAATAGCGCACAAAAATGTTCTCATAGCAGAAAGATATAGGAGACAAACAAATTTTTAAATCGAACAGTTAAAAGAACAAATATAGAAAGAAACATGATATAACTCTACGCCTTCTAGCTCGAGAATTTTGCATAATAGGAAAGTTGAAAGTGGGCTTAAAATATTCTTCATGGAAAAGGCTATGCTAAGGAAAAGCAACTTTCCAAATACGTCTCCCACAAGCAGAGGTAGGGAAAAAAAAGCATTGACCCTTACACCATCTAGCGGGAAATATGTGCATTATTTAAAGAGGGTAATGTTCCACATCTCTATTGTCGTGAATGGCATACAGTAAAAAAAGCAATTTCTCAATAGGGTTTTTAGAAACGAAGATACAGCTGCAAACAGAAGTACAAAAGCACCACCTAGCGACAGAAATGTGAACTATAAAACTCCTCAAATACTACCCTAAAGTGTTTCACAAGGTAAATGACATCCGTTGTTGAAATTGTTTTTAAATCACACATTTAAAAGCAGAGATATTAAGAAAAGCATTGGCGTCGCCTTACGGCGAAATTTTGCATTATTTTGGTAAGAAAATACGCTCACAGAGTTTGCACATTTAGTAGTATCTGACCAAAGAAATAATTTTTCCAATCGGGGTTTCAGTCCCTCAGATATTGCTGTAAACGGATATGTGAATTTACACCCTCTCGTGACAGACTTCTGCGTTAAGAAAATTTGAAATTACATGAGAAACATTTCGCAACGGATATGCTCTCGAGCAAAGAAAGAATTTTTGCAGAGGTAGGGAATCGGACTCTTAGGAGCAGAGCTATTTACAAAAATATTTTTTAAAATCGGACTCTTAGGAGCAGAGCTATTTACAAAAATAAGATATGTATCTACGACCCCAAGTGGAAAAACTATACATTATTGTAAGAAGAGAGTATTCTGAAAATGTTTCTCAAAGAGAGCGAAATGGGTCCACGAAAGAATTTTTACAATTGAGCTTTCAGGAGCTTAAATTTAGATACAAATACATCAGAAGCAGAAATAAACACTTACGCCCCTGGTGGTCAAACTATTATTTACCAAATATAAGAAATTATATGCAAAACATTTCCCATCAGTAGCTGTTTGTGACACAGGAAGAATTTTTCAAATCGGAGTTTTAGAAGCAGAGATATCTGGGAAAACGCAATTTACCTTTTCGCCCCCGAGTGGAAAGTCTATCAATTGATTGAAAATTTCGGAATCATATGAAAAACATTTCTCATCAGAAACTATATGCAACAAAAAAGAAACTTTTAAATTCAAACTCCAAGAAACAGAGATATTAACAAAAATATTATATACATATACGCTCCCCGGCGGAGAAACCATGCATTATTTTGAGAAGAAAAATTCCGAAAAAATTATCGACGTGAGTGGTATCGGTCCACGAACGAACGTTTTCAATCCAGATTTTAAAAAGCTCAAATTTTCCTGCAAATACATCAGAAGTAGAAATTATATGCAAAAGATTTCCCATCAGGAGCTGTATCCACTGAAGAAATAATTTCTCAAATCGGAGTTTTAGAAGTACAGATATCGGGAAGAAAGCAATTTAGTTTTATGCCTCCTAGCGTAAAATCTCTGCGTAATTTGAAAAAGTGACTATACCTGAAATGCTTTTCGACCTTAATGGAATCAAAAAGTAAAATACTTTTTTCAATCGGATGTTTAGAAGCAAATGTATGTAATAAAATGTGTTTTGAATTCGATATCATCTGCGTTTACGCCCTCTAGCAACAAAATTGCACATCGTAAAAACAAAAAAAAAATGAAATAAAGCATCATCATTGGCACATTTCAAGCTTCCCAATGCAAAAAGAATTTTTCAAATCGGGCTAATAGTTGGCAAAGATATGGTGTGCACAGACGGACGTACTGACAGACCGATAACACAAATACGATTTTTTTTACAAAAGACCTTCTAAAAAATCGGATTTCGTGATTCTGCTTCAATTTTCTATTACGAAACCACCTTTCAGTGATACGCGAATACTCAGTATCTTGAGAAAGTGTAATGATCGGAAACAAGAATATTCAAAACAAATTTCAGCGTGCACAGATTCGGGGTTTCCATTATTAGAAAAATACACACTGTTTATTCTAACACTAATTCAAGTCATTAGCACGAATAAATGGAATTGTTATAAAGAAAACGGCAAGAGTAAATGAACTCCGTCCCTGGATGGCCCAGGTTATCGTACAAATCACTGTAGGGGAAACTTTGCTCGTCTGTATTCTGCATTCAATTTGTCGGAGGTTCGGGCAAGAAGCAGACTTTGCAGCATTATCAATCCTCTTGCAGGGAAGGAAACATTCCAGGTGTGTTTCCCAGATGTATATATATGGATGGCCCCTCTAACTTTATTTGCAAATGTCTTCGCTATTAATCATCCGAATTGGACGATATTTAAGATTTAGATATGTAAAATTTGGGGTTTTTTACGATATTTAAGATTTAGGGGTTTTTGCCATGTGCTAAATAGAATTCGCATAAAATAACATGCCCCTTTTATGGAAAAATTCGGAAATAGTGAGATAATTGGCATGTTAATTAGCGTAATTAGCATTTTTCTTCGCATCATGTGAAAGTTCCCTTCCAGTGCTTTCCAATGGTATATCTTACTTGTTTATCTGCGGTAAATATAATAGTTCCAAATTTAAGGGGGTGGTTCGTTTTTTTTTTTGTTTTTTTTTTTTTTGAGGTCTGTACATCCTTTTATGTCAACATATTCTCCTCTAGTAGTACCTTCTTTCAGTAGGTAATGTGTCATGCCCCACTTTCCATATTGTTCGAGAATAGTTCGCAGAATATGAGGAAGACTTCAACGTATTGCCCTCACCTCCAAATTTCCCATCAATCCAATCGAGCATTTGTGGTTTGTGTTGAAACAGCAAACCCGACCTGCTGCGGCTGAACCACGTAACTCACGAGAGCTAAATGATCTGCTGCTAACGTGTTGGTACCAGATACCACAAAATACATTTAGTAGTCTTGTAGCGTCCGCATGCGATGCCGGATAAGAGCTGCATTAGCGGTGGACCAAACCATATTAAGCTGGTGGTCATAATGTTTTTGTCTCTTCGGTGTATATGCCAACGATAATCGTTAAAACACAAGGGTTGCAGAAGTCTCCTACAACGAAAAACTCCTAAACTTTCTTCTACCACAAAGAAAACTGCAAAATCGGTAAACTCCGACGCCTCATCATATGAGGAAATGTACACTCATTGTCATAAAAATCCGCGCACCAAGAAGGAGGCGTTGGATTGAAATGAGATTTTAGTAGTGAGATGGTACATATCAAGGACACAAGTGATTACAATATCACAGTAGCAGGACGATCTCCCGAGGACATACGGTACACATTCCGGTCAGCGTTAGAAGCGCGTCGGACCGCCTCGTGCTCGGATACATGCGGTGATACGATCCGGCATGGAGTCAAAGAGAAGCCGTATGTTATACAGTGTCAGATTAGTTCACATTTCTTGCAACTGACGCTCTAAATCACGAACACTGGGACATGGAGAAAGCTGGCGTCCCATGTGGTCCCACACGTGCTCGATGGACGAGAGACCAGGCGATCTGACAGGCTACGGAAGCATCGAAGCATGATGTAGACAGTCCTGGGAAACCCGAGCCGTGTGCGGACGGGCGTTATCTGGTTGGAAAATGGCTCTGGGCCGCACCGCCAGGAAAGGCAGCACATGGGGCATCAGGATCTCCTGTACGTAGCGCCGGGCTATCAACGTACCTCGGATCACTGAGAGAGAAGTCCGGCTGTCATACGCGATGGCTCCCCAAACCATTACGCCTGCAGTTCGGGACGTGTGCCGCTGTACAGTGAGGTTGGGATTGTAGCGCTCACCTACGGTCCTCCACACTCTCACACGGTGGTCGTCCGTTCCCATACAGAAGCGGGATTTGTCGCTGCATACTATAAATCGCCAGTCCGTAGCATTTCACGTTGCTCGCTGCTGACACCACTGCAATCGACACCGACGATGGTCAGGTGTTAATGGCAGAAAACGTAAGGGCCGTCGAGAGTGCAGGTTCGCCTCTGTCAGGCGTCTGGAAATGGTTCTGGCGGACACAGCAGTTCCTTGTACAGCCGCCACATGTCTCTGGGCATTTGACAAGGACGTCGTTGCATCTGTGCGTGCCGCTGTCACGATCCCACGGTTCTCTCTGCTGGTGGTGTGTCTGGGTCGTCCGGAACGGGTCCTCCGTGTCCGGGTGCCTTCCCGTGTCCATTTCTCCCAACACGATCGCTACGTACTGTCCGACCGGCCCATTCGGTGCGCCGGCCACCCACCCAGCCTCTCTCATCCCGACGATACGGCCTCGTTCAAACTCCGTCAGTTGCCCGTACGCACATCTACAGTGTCTCCGGCATGTCTATCGCTGAGGGATCTCACCTGACTCTTACCATGCACTTCGGCACGCATGTGGAGTGCTCTGTGCGGCGCCTTATAAGCCCCAAGGATTGCGATTGCAGCACCTGCTATGGACGCGTGGGCATGAAGAATCGCTCGAAGCTTTAATCATTTGCATGTCTGTCTCCCCCCCCCTGTAGCTATTGGTAGAGTTCCGCGTTAACCGCGCAGTTTTTTCTTGGTTCGCGGATTTTCATGACAATGAGTGTACATAAATTGCATTTCTGTCGGAGATTTTGTTAAAGTGTGAGAGTTTTCCTAGTGGAATAAAACGATGTGTTGGAGATTTCCTCGTGATATAAAAAATCATATGTAAGGTCTTACTAACATAAGGGGATTTGTAGAAGTTTTCCAACTCACTAAATCTTGCGTAGTAACTGTGATATTATATTTGGCATGTGTATGCATGTAATGAAAGCTAACAAATGATACTCAACAGATCAGTCTTGAGGCACCTATAATCTGGAGGCGTTTTTGGAAGAGTTTAAGTTGCAACACATAAATATTTGGGGACGTAAGCACATACGGTGGAATCATCTAAGGACTCAACACATTATTCCTCAGGCAATTTTAAGGCACTCCTGGCGCTTAGACCTCAACAGATCACCGTTCAGGTGTTGAAAAGATACCTAGACCGCGGGACTTTTTCGTAGTTCTTTTATACGTCGTGTTGATATTTATAAGGTTGAGATAGAAGGTCAAGCAAATAATGTTGTGCTTTGGCTCAGGCGCCGACCACTAATTAATAGGCTCTTTAGTCTGGGAATTTTTAGCTATTTTAATGCAGCATTCTCATATTAATAACTTTTACATAATAAGTTCAGTTTTAAATGCTGGCTTTTACTCATTGCTAAAAGGCCTAAACCCCTTGTAAACACTTGAAGAATTATTTATTGAGTCCTGGCAAACAGCTGAAGACTGATCTGTTGAGTTCCTTTTGTTAGCTTGTATTTTACACTTACCAGATATTTAGGTTGTAACTTAAAAAAAAAAAAAAAATGCCTACGGCCTGTATAGATGACTTGTAAACACCTGAATAATGATTCGTTGAGCCGCTTTTATTAGCTGTAATAGTTAGTTTTCACATATCAAATATTAAAGTCGTAAATCAAGCTTATGTGAGTCGGAAAACTACGTATCCCCAAATGTCGGTTGGATCTTATGTATCGTTTTATGTCCCTAGGAAAATTCCTGCACTTTGACTAGATCTCCAAACGAAATCAATTTGTATGCATTCTCTTATATGAGAAGGTGTACGAGTTTTGCCGGAGAAGCAATTTCCCTAGTGATAGAAGAAAGAAAGTATAGGAGTTTATCTAGATCCAAATATTAGCTAAATTTATCATTTTTCTGAGGTTTCACAAACTATTGTTTGAACGTGAAGAACATACGATCATTAAAGAAAATATGATTTCGTCTTCTTTTAAACATATAACATTAAACAGTTCTTTTTCTTCACTTTGATTATCGACGGCTTTTATTCTAACCGTATATTTTCTGTAAAGTATGATAGTAGCAATTGCCCAGTCTCACGTTTGTTATTTGCTATTATAACGAAGTAAATTTCTCCGTCATTTCTGTCCACGCCAGGATTCGAACCCGGATCTCCTCATTCCGGAATAAGTCACTCTACCAGTTGAGCTACGCGGACATTTTATTCTGGTTCCTATCTGCCTTTATGTCGTGTGCGTCCTTCTGGCAGGTACGTCACATCTCCTGGTACGTTACATCATCTCCCCCTTATTATTTTTTATTTTTTTTAGTGCTGCTCTTATTTTTCCTATCTCGCGGTGTGGAAATAACATCACACCATTGCGAGATTGTGAACGGTCGGGTCATCCGGATAGTTCGGGCGCCATTATAACGAAGTAAATTTCTCCGTCATTTCTGTCCACGCCAGGATTCGAACCCGGATCCCCTCATTCCGGAATAAGTCACTCTACCAGTTGAGCTACGCGGACATTTTTATTCTGGTTCCTATCTGCCTTTATGTCGTGCGCGTCCTTCTGGCAGGTACGTCACATCTCCTGGTACGTTACACTATGAATATGTTGCAATTACTATGTTGAGGTAAACATGCTTTATTACTAACACCGTGCGAAATGCTATCGGCATCTTCAATCATGCCAACGGTTATAGGGTGCTGCTGGCCGGCTCCTCTGCTGCTCGAGGCTAGCAAGGAGTTTTGCTACTTGCGTTGGCAACCAAAAATCATGCAACAACAAATTAATTATTTGATAATAACTTCCCGCAAAACCCGTACCGAGAATGGGCGTGGATGCCTGGATTTAACTCCAGCACGTCCCAATCTACCGAAAAGTCACAGCAACGCACACACGCACTCAAAAAATACCCAACGCTCAGTTGAACGCACGAGTGACATTTAATATGTAACAGTTTATATATATGTATATACTGTATATACTGCCACTCTTATCCGTGGAGTGGCACAAAAATCTACTGAGATGGCTATATGGCGGGCTGTTCTATGGGCACCATAATTATGCACACTGGTTTAGACACTAGCACTGACTTCAACACTAACACTGATTTCAGCGCTAACACTTCTTTAAAAAATAACACTGATTTAAACACTAACACTGATTTAAATACTGCGTTCAATAATGACATTCTAGCATACTGTATATTGCACATGCACAATCTAAAAGAATATAGAACACAAAGAAAAAAAACATATATGAGAGAATACCGAAACATTTATATACACAAAACGAGAATATAGTACGAGCGTGGGTATCAGTGATATTTACTCGTACAGGGGGTAACTGGGCATTTCTGCGCCCGGGGCAAACCACAAATTATTGCGCCACCTATGTGTCCTTCACACACACACACACATTGTATATATAAATATACAGTAAATGTTATATATGAATACCGCATATGTTTAAGTTAAATTGAAGCATACGTACACTGCTGGCCACCTAAAATGCAACACCAAGAAGGACACATGATCGCAAAGCCAGATTTACTGGACACATATCAACAGACACAAAGATAGAACGAAAGAGGCTTAGGATGTGGGCTTGGGGTATGTCGGTCCAGGCTGCTTCCACACGTTGTGACAGTTCATCAGGCGTAGCCGCGAGTGCTGCTTGCCGTGCCAATCGGTTGCCGATCAGCGACCAGACGTGTTCGATGGGCGACATATGGGGAGAACAGACGGGCCACGGCAGCAGTGACGCCTGGTGGACCGTGAAGAATTGTTGCACGATGCGTGCCACGTGTGGGCGCGCATTGTCTTGTTGAAACGTGGCCGCTGGCAAGTCCTGCAGGTAGACTACAGGCTCCAAAACGTCGGAGATGTAGCGGTGGCTGTTCAGTGTACCGGCGATGCGTACCAGAGGGGTGCGGGTTTCATTTCCAATTGCGCCCCAAACCATAACGCCAGGCGACGGACCGGTATGGCGATGCATAATGCAGGTGTCATACAGTCTCTCGTCGCGGTGCCGCTACACGCAGATCCGACCATCGTGGTGTTGCAGGCAGAAGCGTGATTCGTCGGAGAAGACAATGTCGTGCCATTCCGTAGTCCAGGTGCGGCGTTCAATGGCCCACTGCCGCCGCACTCGCCTGTGGTGTAACGTCAATGGTAATCGGAGCAATGGGCACCGTGCGACAAGTCCCCGCTCCTGCAGACGATGTCGAACGATACGTGCTGACACAGGCTGTTGCGCAACACACCCTAATTCCTGCGCTAACGTTCGTGATGTGGCGGTGCGAGCCGTCAATGCCCGCCGCACAACATGCCGGTCCTCTCGTTCGGTGGTGTGCCGCGGCTGCGGCAATCGCTCACGTCGGTCCGTCCGTCCCTCCTGCAACTACCGAATCCATACTCGCCTCACTGTGGCTGGATGTCTTCTCACACGGGAGCCGATATCTCGGTACGATACACCGCTGTCGCGATAAGCCACTATTCGTCCTCTGTCGAACTCCGAAACGTGCTGGAATGACTGCCGTATTCTGCGACGAGGCAGCAGGAAGCTTCCCGCGCACAGGTCTGGCAGCACAACACACTTCCACTACTTACACCACGCCTTATGTGCACCCTTCTTATAGTGCTTCTCGGTGGCGCGACGGGCGCACATGATTAGTATATGCCCTGCAATGCTAATCGTTTGCATGTCCTCTCGCGGGCGACGCATGCTGCGAATTTCAGGCCAATCGTATGCTTCCTTCTCGGTGTTGCATTTTGGGTGGCCAGCAATGTACTTGATTTATGCTTAATTTAAATAAAGTTTTGCGGTCACTAAAGTCCAGTTATGCTTTTTAATACCGAGTTAACCCTCTTCATCGTAAAGAAATGAAAAAATAACAACAAAATATTTATTTGCCGTTGAGACTTGAGAACTTTTAATAGCTTCCACATACTTAGAATTCCTGTTCACAGGTGACAAGGGATGCAGTAACATCTGGCGGGTATAAATGTTTTGGATCTGGTTCCGTTTCCATTTTTCACACCACATAAGATATGAATTTCCTGTTGTACGAATCACATATTTTCAAAATACGTAAGACTCTAAAGGGGCGCAGTAAATTTACTTTCTGAGGCGATACTTTACAGTCACTACTGCACAGAGAAACGTTTTGTTCTCGTCTCTCTCTCTCTCTCTCTCTCTCTCTCTCTCTCTCCGTGCGAGAAATCAACACACAAAAGGTGTGACGATCAGAGAAAAAATATTGAAGGTGTAGCATAATGTACGTGTTTTCAAATAAAGTTGTAATAACGTCAGCTAACGTAATTAACTATGCATACGTAAGAATAAAAACAATGCACAGACTGCATATAATTATGTAGTAAAAATACTATTTTGAAATGACTGTATAAAAACAATAAAAACGAGTTAGTAAAATCATGCAATGCATTGATTATAATACGCTTTCCAACATATCAGAAATCATTACTCAAGTTATGAGGATAATGGCTGTGGAATAAATCTCGCTCCTGTGCCCTGACCTTTGATCCCATTTCGATGATGTTCAACACAACCGAAATAACATGATAAAGTTTTGTCGCAATAGAAGCATTTTTACGTAAGTTATGATGCATAAGGGCTATAGAATAGATCCCGCTCCTGTGTCCTAACCTTTGAACCCATTTCGACCAATTTCTGTAGGATTCGTCCCCAGGCAGGTCCCTACAACATACTAACATTTCATCCAAATCGAAGCATTTTTACGTAAGTTATGACGCCTAATAGCGATGGGAGTGATTCCGTTCTTATGGCCTGACCTTTGACCCCATTTCGCCCATTTTCAAAAATGTTTGTCCCCAGGTGGTCCCCTACCATATACTAAAATTTAATCGAAATCGAACCATTTTTACGTTAGTTATGACATAAGAGAAGTGGAATGGATCCTGCTGCTTCTATGTCCTAACTTTTGACCCCATTTCGTTCACTTTCAATAGGGTTCCTTCCCAGGTGGTCCCCTACCACATACTAAAATTTCATCGAAATCGAACGATTGTTACGCGAGTTATAGTGCGGACGGTCATACGCACAAAGCGCGTGACGTAGTGAGACAGATGGCGCGACCGCGCGCCAACATCTCAATAGCGAGATTGTGACGTCATAAGATTTCTAAACATGGGTAACATTAATGGAACGACGCCATGACACTGAAAACGTGGTAATTCGGGGTGGTTATTTAACCCACTAACGAATTTTCCTAAAGTCGAGATCAAGCTAAATCGATTTCTAGTACCAGAAAACGGTTGATTAATGACTTTCATCAAAATCCTTAGAGCCGTTTTCAAAATAAAATTTTCATAGATACAAGAATTGTTCTTTTAAGGTGGACTTCGAGTAATTTTGCTTCCTATACTTCCAATGGCAAAACTTCTGAACACATTTTTTTTGCAATTAATGCGTTCCCAAAAATGAAAATTTGAACATCGATTAAAATAGCTTCATTTTATAACTTGGAATTCTTAATATTTTCTAAAACATAACCATAATTGTGCAATCCAATATTTATTTGTTTACTGACGTCATCAAAGTACAGGTCGCGCCATGTTTTTTCTGGTTTCAACATCACCAAAGGAAACGTTATTGTTTTTTAATATAATTATGGTTATGTTTTAGAAAATGTTAAGTATTCCAAGTTATAATATGAAGTTATTTTAATCGGTGTTCAAATTTCCATCCTTGGAAACACACTAATTGTGAAGGAAATGTGTAGAAATGTTTTTCTATTGGAAATATAGGAAGCAAAATTATTTGACGTCCACCTTAATAGTATGGGATAAGGGCGATGGAATGGATCCCGATCCGATGTCCTGACCTTTGACCCCATTTATCCCATTTTCAATAGAATTCCTCTCCAGGTGGTTTTCTACCATATACTAAAATTTCATCGAAATCAAACCATTTTTACGCACGTTATGACGCATAAGGGCAATGGAATGCATCCCGCTCCTATGTCCTGACCCTTCACCCCACTTGACCTATTTTCAATAGGGTTCGTCCCCAGGTGGTCCCCTACCACATACCGAAATTTCATCGAAATCGAACCATTTTTACGTGAGGTATCGTGCCGACAGACGGACGGACGTAAAAAGGTGGAGCATATACGCTTCTTCAACCTATGGTTGGAAAGCGTAAAAAAAAAAAAGCAAGGGAAACATTTCATTAGGTCCGGATCCCGTTGAGAGGGTCCTATGGATCGTTCTTGAACATATAAAAAAATTCTGCAAATACGCTGATGATGAAATATGGCGAGGGTAAAACTGTACCAGAAACCGGTGCTGAAGTTTCAATTCCAATTTTAGTTATATTGTGCATAGTGATTGTTTTGCCCCCTTCCTTGATCTGCGCCCGGATCTTCTTGCCGCGTCCTAGTTGCGCCTCTGACACGTAGTAGGAAAACTCTTCGCTAGCCTGGAGCAGTAGAGGAGCGGGGCAAAATTTTTACAAAATTTTCTTTAACTTCTTTTTGGGGATGTCGGATGCCTTATTGCACGCGATACCTCACCCGGTGCCGCGGCCATCAGCCTGTAAAAGGTAAGGTCCAATACAACCCTTTACGCCTCTCCCCCCCCCTTTTGTTTTTACTTACGGGGCTTAACAACAACCATGAGCAACTCTTGAGCCCATGAACAGTCGCCCGTCCTTATTTGGGGCCACCGGACAGTACTGGGTGACAGGTGAAAATACCTATGCTTCATCCGGGACGTTCTCAGACCACTAGTCAGAAACCAGAACCTCTGACCACTCGGCCACCGGGTTAGCCCTTTAAATTAAAAAATACTTTAGAGAGTTCGCAATATCGGGATGATCCCTGGAACGAAACTATTAGCAAGTAGGTTTACTGTATTTTCGAACCTCAAAGGTAAATAGTTCAGAAACCATGACTAGGCATCGATTTTAAATTCTAAAAATAAGATCATACGATGATTTCCAAAAATCTCATGTGAAACATTAAAGTATGTCTCAATAATATATATTCAATTTTTAGACGATCAGTACTTGTTCATTCTGGACAATACTGTAAAGTAATAAACCGTAAATAAAGAAATGTGCAGTTAAATGGTGAAAGGATTTAAATCTACGTCATTTTAAGAACACGCAAACTGAGGGTTTGCGACTTACTTTTACGTTGCTTAAATTGAAATCGCCTGCTTTTGGATCTGCAAAGTATTTCTGTGCCAGCGGATGAACTTCTGCTTTTATTGAATTGATACGACCTGCTTCTAGGTCACTGACCTCGTCCTTTGTCTTCTCAGAAGAACCAAAAACTGCAGAAAACCAATTACTTACAGAAAATAAGTTACCCATTGTGTTACATACTCTTAAGACTTGGAATGCCGTATGAGTTTCACCGAGTAAAATATCGACGCAGCTACTTACGAACCAAAACCTAAAATCGCCCTCTTATCAAGAAGTATCACGTTGCGATCCATATCGGCATCTTCACGGGTTATCCGGCTGCTGATAATTAGCACTCTACGATAATCTTTTTGACCTCGAATGGAAGATAACTGGTGGTCACATTTTACCCTACTAGTTTTACTTTTGAGCAATTTCGTGTGATCACTATTTAACTAACTAAAAAAAAAAAAAAAAAAAAAAAATCAGAAACCGTAGGCGTGCTCACATGGGATGCAGAGGGTGCGGCTGCATCCCCCTTAACCCTTGCATTTGTCACGACAAATCTGCAAAACTTGGAAGAAATTCATATTTTTGACAGTTATTTGTAAATTAAAAATATTAATATTATGACTTATCAGCAGAAGAATATTGCGTTGTACCCAGCCTTCGCTTTACAGCTTCCCGTATCTTTATCCCTTCGCCAACAGCTTTCCGTATCTTTATCCCTTTTATCAGAATACCGAGCAATCAGAAAGTTAAATAGCTGATATTGTTTTTAGCACGTCTTTTGTAAAAAAAATTTCGTGCTTATGTTACCGGTTTGTCCGTCCGTCCGTCTGTACACACGATATCTCTACAACTATTAGCCCGATTCAAAAATTCTTTTTGCTTTGGGAAGCTAGAAATATACGAATGATGATCCTTTATTTCGTTTTTTTTTCGATGCACAATTTCGCCGCTAGAGGGCGTAAATGCAGATGATGTCGAATTCAAAAATACGTTTTATTCCACATATTTGCTTCTAAACATCAAACTGAAAAACATTATTTTATCTTTCGGTTCCATTTATGTCAAAGCGTATTTTAGATATAGTTACTGTTACACGGCACTAGCAGTGTTCCTGCCGAGTCGGCCGGTAACGGTGCTTGAGACCTGAAGTACAATTTAGTTGGCCACGGCACCAGGTGAGAATCTCAGGTGCACTGCTGCACTCAAAGATTCACACCAGAACATAAAAAATGAAAAGTTGAAGAATGACCCGAAGCATAAGGCTTGGGTGAATCCACCTTGTGAACAAAATAACAACAACAAATAAAAAATAAAATAATCTAAAAAAAATGATACTTTGGGATCAGAGTTGTGATGAGGTTCACCCGCAATCACCAATTCGTGACTGAGTGTAGTGGTCCGGATCTTACTCCGGTACATTCAATCCCCAACCAGCCAGTACAACACTCACTTTCTCAAATAACACATGATTCTCAAATACACAACACAACATTTAATAACGTTCTGCGAGATTTAAACAGATCCGGCGCTCTCTAGGCGCATAGACAATTGCCCCTCTTATGTGGGCAGCATACGGTATCACACTTTACTGTCGGAAGACGCAGCCGACGGAGTCTCCACCGGACTATCTGAACAAGAGATACTACTCGTTAACACACTAAATAGAGCTGCAGGTGATATTCATATACAATTGCTTAGAGAATGAAAAAAAAAAAAATTATATGCAAACGATCACATTAAAAATAATCGCGACACAAAATACACAAGCACGTTAATTTGCGGTATAAGATTATAGGTGCGAAATACTGCCAAAGTTAATTAACTAAATCTAATAAGCATGCACATGCAGATCCCTTCCCCGCTAGCTTTGGCCCTGAACCAAAGTTAAAAGAAACTGTCCCGCCCAGCGGAATTTGTGGCCACACCCTCTCCCTTATTCATGTAAAAAAATAATCAGGGAATGGGCCCTGTAAGAAATTGAAATCTGTATGTGCAGGTATTTCCTCTGAGGTTCAGTCACTCAGCATTACTGCATCTATGTCCATGCAGCTTTGGGTGTCGGGATGGCACAAGTTCGCAGATGTGCGAAGAAAGAAAAAGGAAATATTCATCTACTTACAGTTTCGTGACTTTGCTGTGCAAATCCGTTGTGCATCACATAATATCACACGACAAAAAAAAAAAAAAAACACGCACACAGACACTTGCACCATGTGGCAGCACCGATGATTTAACACTTCACTTTGACGCTTGATGTAAATGAAGCACACAATTAAAATGGTAATATCACGCCGCACTTTGTTGCAATGATTAGAGTGCACACTGATCTATTCTCGTGACGATTTGAAGGTGGCCGTTAAGCAAAATAGGCCCTCTCACATCTGCAGTTGCGGTTTCCAAGATTGATTTTCTGTGTTCCTGGGAAATGATTTTTGTTGTCGTGAAGAAATAATTGTGAACGTCGACTGCTGGGAGAGTGGGACACATTCAATTCCGCTGCTGCTATAGTCGATTCCGCCCGTCGCTACCTTCCGTCCTTTTTGACCGTTCATTCCCAATTCAGTCAGTTCCTTTCCGTCAACAAACCATCTACCCTGCCTGAGTACGCAGTTCAAATATGCCACTCGCAGGTTTTGTTTCCATTTTTTTATCGAGTTGCGACCGCCAGCCCTGAGATTAATTTTCTCGGCCGAGCGAAATCAGACGTGCTTTTACCTTAAGCGTATATCGGCAACTCAACATTTCACCTGTATATTTGTTAGGTATCGAAGCCACCGCTCTTACGCTCATATTTTTCATTCGCGATGTTTTTATCCCGTCGCCCTTACACGTAGTGGCTCCGCTGCTTACGTGACCACACACACGCACACATGGGGCCTCGCTTCGCCCCGTAGGACAAGCGCATCTCTTCACTTCCTCCACAGTAGGGGATGAATGGGGGTAACGATTCCACACTGCAGTGGTTGGCATCCGAACCCGACTTTGCTTGGCTTCGCTTCTCATTGGAATGACCACTGTCCACTCGCAGACTTCTTAATTCCCCTGTAACTTGGCTTTCATTAGGCCAAACAGTCGCTGATTTCCATTACGCTCCAGCCTAGAAATTTCTGCTTTATCCCGCGGATTTAGGCATTCTGCTGTCTTTATGGCAAACTGGCATCTCCAGCTGCCTCGAGTTGTCTCCATTTCTTACCAAATGCGGGGAGGTTTGCTGCTTCATTTTTCCCAATTCATTTTTGCAGATCCAAGGCACCCAGCCTTTCACATCGGAGAGCGCACAGACAACTGAACTTTCTTCCTTATGTTCATGCCAAGTGCGAACTCTTATTTTTCTGCACGGACCACACAGAGAGCAATTGTTCTCGAAAATGCCCCAAACAATCGACGAATTTACGATTATTCGCTAAACCTTTCGTCCCCTATCTTCATTCATTCCTACTCAAGTGGCTCATTCGATACGTATTCCTCTTTCCCTTTCCGTGTTGCAAAGGCTGCCCGTCAGCTGCGCCCTGATATTTATGACCTAACAGAGCTATTCTGAGACCACCCAGCCAGAGACAGAATTCTTCGCCTCTTTTCTTTCCAAACCCCCCAGATAAAACTTTCTCTGATGTTTACACTTTTAAACTCCAATCAAGCCTCGAACATAATTAATACTTAATTAATTTCATACATCAACCACTCCCATTAATTACTAAATTAATGGCGGGGGTGGGTCGTAACATCGGCCCCTCCTCAAGAAATCCAGAAGTCCTCTTCTGGGCCTATCGCTTTGTTCTTATCAATTT
The DNA here is from genome assembly GCA_039090855.1 of Macrothele yani. Lineage (NCBI taxonomy): Eukaryota > Metazoa > Arthropoda > Arachnida > Araneae > Macrothelidae > Macrothele > Macrothele yani. The sequence continues at coordinate 136,705,848 of CM077001.1, forward strand.
CCAGAGCAACCATTGAGTGCTACCTTTTCCCGCAGGTAGAAACAATTCAAAACGGCAAAAATATTGCGTTTCTTGCCTTCAAGAGCATTGGAGCGACTTCCTAATTATCCCGCAATTTTGTTAATTAATTTTAGAGAACATCCGAAAGAAAAAACAACGTAAATGAGAAATAAATAAAAAAAAACTGAACTGTAAAAGAACATGTGAGCCTGCCGAACTGTGATTCCTAGCTGCCTCATACAATACGCGACATGGCGGACAAATTTTAAAGTTTTCTTCAGGTTTTAGGAGGGGGGGTGTCCACTGTAACATTACGTTTTCAAATTACGCATAGATTTTCCGTTAGGGGACGTAAAAGTAAATTACATTTTCCCCGATAACTCTTCTTCTAAAACTCCGATTTGAAAACTTTTTCTTCAGCGGATACACCTCCAGATGGAAAATCTTTTGTATATAATTTCAAATTTTTGGTAAATAATATTTTGGCCACCAGGTGGGCATAAGTGTTAATTTTTGTTTCTGATGTATTTGCCATAAAATCTGAGCTTCTAAAATATCGATTGAAAAAATTTCTTCGTGCACTGATGCCACTGACATCGAAAAACCTTTTCGGAATATTTTCTTCTTAAAATATTCCACAGTTTCTCCGCCAGGTGGCGTAGATGTATATCTTATTTTTGTTAATATCTCTACTTCTAGCAGTCCGATTTGAAAAATTCCTTCTTTGTTGGATAGTGTTTTCCGTGTGACATGTTTTTCATATAATATCAAAATTTTCAAGCACTTCATAGACTTTCTGCTAGGGGGCGTAGCGGTAAATTGTGTTTTCCCCTATATCTCTGTTTCTAAATCTCCGATTTGAAAAATTCTTTCTGCACCGGATACAGCTCCTGATGCGAAATCCTTCGCACGTAATTTATAATTTTTGTAAAAAATGGTTTGGCCACCAGGTGGCATAAGTCTTAATTTCCACTTCTGATGTATTTGCAGCAAAATATGAGCTTCTAAAATCTCGATTGCAAAAAATAGTCCTTTGTTGACCGATACTACTCATGTCTACAAACCATTTAGGAACATTTTCTTGTGGAAATAATGAATGGTTTCTACGCCAGGGGCGTAGATGTATATTTTATTTTTGTCAATATCTCTACTTCTAGTAGTCCGACTTGAAAATTTTTTTCCTTGTTGGATAGTGTTTCCGATGCGAAATGTTTTTCCTATAAATTCAAAATTTTCAAGTAAATCATAGACTTTCCGCTAGGGGCACAAAGGTAAATTGCGTTTTCTGCGTTATATCTGCTTCTAAAACTCCGATTTGAAAAGTTCTTTCTGTATCGCATACAAGACCTGACGGAAAATAATTTTAACATAATTTCTAATGTTTGGTAAAGAATGGTTTCGCCACGAGGAGGCATAAGTGTCAATTTCTGCTTCTGATGTATTTGCAGCAAAATCTGGGCACCTGAAAACTCAACTAATATTTTTTTTTTTTTTTTTTTTTTTTTTTTTTTTTTTTGGACCGATACTGCTCATATGGAAAAACCTTTTGAGAATACTTTCTTCCTAAATTAATGCGTGGTTTTCCCACCAGCGGACGTAGAGTCACATCTTATTTTTTGTCGATATCACTGTTTCTAAGTGTCCGATTTGAAAAATTCTTTCGGTGTTGGAGAGCGTTTCTTTCAGTGTTGGAGAGCTAGGTCCAGTCATTCATGTTTACCTGGGGAAGTGTTGGCACCAGTATGCACCGTGGGACGAAAACAAGCAGGCGGAGGAACTGTAATGCTTTGGGCAATGTTCTGCTGGGTGCCCTGGGTCCAGTCATTCATGTTTATCTGGGGAAGTGTTGGCACCAGGATGCACCGTGGGACGAAAACAAGTCGGTGGAGGAAGTGAAATGCTTTGGGCAATGTTCTGCTGGGTGCCCTGGGTCCAGTCATTCATGTTTACTTGGGGAAGTGTTGGCACCAGGACGCACCGTGGGACGAAAACAAGCAGACGGAGGAACTGTAATGCTTTGGGCAATGTTCTGCTGGGTGCCCTGGGTCCAGTCATTCATGTTTATCTGGGGAAGTGTTGGCACCAGGATGCACCGTGGGACGAAAACAAGTCGGTGGAGGAAGTGTAATGCTTTGGGCAATGTTCTGCTGGGTGCCCTGGGTGCAGTCATTCATGTTTACTTGGGGAAGTGTTGGCACCAGGATGCACCGTGGGACGAAAACAAGTCGGTGGAGGAAGTGTAATGCTTTGGGCAATGTTCTGCTGGGTGCCCTGGGTCCAGTCATTCATGTTTATCTGGGGACACCAGGATGCACCGTGGGACGAAAACAAGTCGGTGGAGGAAGTGTAATGTTTTGGGCAATGTTCTGCTGGGTGCCCTGGGTCCAGTCATTCATGTTTACTTGGGGAAGTGTTGGCACCAGGACGCACCGTGGGACGAAAACAAGCAGGCGGAGGAACTGTAATGCTTTGGGCAATGTTCTGCTGGGTGCCCTGGGTCCAGTCATTCATGTTTATCTGGGGAAGTGTTGGCACCAGGATGCACCGTGGGACGAAAACAAGTCGGTGGAGGAAGTGAAATGCTTTGGGCAATGTTCTGCTGGGTGCCCTTGGTACAGTCATTCATGTTTACCTGGGAAAGTGTTGGCACCAGGATGCACCGTGGGATGAAACCAAGCAGGTGGAAAAACTGTAATGCTTTGGGCAACGTTCTGCTGGGTATCCTAGGCCCAGTCATTCATGTTTATCTGGGGAAGTCTTGGCACCAGGATGCACCGTGGGACGAAAACAAGCAGGTGGAGGAACTGTAATGCTTTGGGCAATATTCTGCTGGGTGCCCTAGGTCCAGTCATTCATGTTTACCTGGAAAAATCTTCGCACCATGATGCACCGTGGGACGAAAACAAGCAGGTGGAGGAACTGTAATGCTTTGGGTAATGTTCTGTTGGGTGCCCTTGGTCCAGTCATTCATGTTTACCTGGGGAAGTGTTGGCACCAGGATGCACCGTGGGACGAAAACGAACCAGTGGAGGAAGTGTAATGCGTTGAGTAATATTTTGCTGGAAAACCTTGGGTTCAGTCATTCATGCGCAGGGAAACGTCTACCACCTACCTAAACGTGACTGCAGTGCCTTTCATTGTTTTGCCTTCTTTCACAGGATAATGCGCCATTCCAGACTGACCGGGTTGTTCGGGAATGCTTAACGGAACATGAGGAAAACTTCCAGGTATGCCGACCCGATGGCGTCTTGGTCTAAGCACTGGCTTATGATCATTCATCCGAGAAGGGTCCGGGTTCGTATCCAGATGAGGCATTCATGTCGTACTTGTCTTATAGCACTGGCTCTCTTCCTTTCCTGGAACCAGTGGCTCTAAATTAAGGACAGACGACTGCTTATAGCCCATTCAGTTGGTCACGGTGGTCATTAAACTTTCAATAAAACAAAAACAAAAACAAAAAAAAAAAAACATCCAGGTACTGCCCTGGCCTGCGAATTCCCCAGACATAAATGCAATTGAGCATCTTTGGTCTGTGTGCTTCTTTGTTTTGTTTGGGGGTTTAACCGCCGCCGTGGGCAACTGGATGGGATACAAACAAAAGCCCGTCTTGAATTTAGAGCCCCTGGTTCCAGGGAATGGAGAGAATCAGTGCTGTTAGATAAACGCAGCACCCTCGCCTCAACGGGAATCGAACTCGCACCCATCTTGGACGAATGGTCAGAAGCCAGCGGTTATACCAAAAAGAAGAACTTCGATGTCGGCATAAGGTTACCGACGTCTTTATACATCACACTTAAAAGAAATATTAACAAGCCCTCCTCTTTCAAATGAAGAAGGTGTTTATGCCATCCCTGTACAATATCCGGACGGTTCCAAGCGATACTACATCGGAATAACCAAACGTTCGTTTAAAATTAGGATCAACGAGCATAAAACAGACACAAAAAACGGTAGGGTTACCAAGGTCCTGTCCGGAGAAGTCAAGTTCAAGCACGCTGCTTCTTTGTGGGATGATTGATATATATTAGCTTCCTACTCCACCTCTAAATCTACTGTTATTCAAGAAAGTTCCGATATCATTACCAACAGTGAGGCTTGTAATTATAGCGTTCTTTAGAGAGTTGCCGCAAATTTCGAACCAGTTCTTCAAATAATGCTTTTTTTACGTCATATATTTCTTCTGTTGGATGGATTGGGAAACAAATTTCCGTGAAGAAATATTTTAAATAACATGGTTGGGATATAAATATTTTAATATTTTTAACTGTACACCATGCTCCATTTATTCAGAAAATGTTCCCTTCTTTCAAAAAAAAAAAAAAAATTCAAGTGTTCTGAATGAAGGGAACATGGTGTACAGTGAGAAATATTAAAAGATTTATATCCCGACCATGTTATTTAAAATATTTCTTCAGTGAAATTCGTTTCCCAATCCATCCAACAGAAGAAATACATGACGTATTTCCAACATTGTAATTTCTGACCTACATCCGATACTGGATGTGAGAAAAGGTCTTGAGGCGCTACGATAGAGCAGAATAGCTTTGACTAGCGCAAATCTGAAGATTCTCAGATATTTATGTTCAATTTCTTGGAATTTCGTTGTCCTGGGTAGTATAATGACTAGAATGCTTGACCGGAAATCGGGAGGTGCAGGTTCGATCCTCGCTCCAGGTGGATAAAAAAAATTCTAGTTTTCTGAATGAAAGGAACATGGTGTATAGTGAAAAATAATAAGAAATTTGATGTTTTCTTTTTCCTTCCAAGATACTGCGTGCCTAACCAACATGACGCCTCGTGTCTTTGAATGAATAATTTCATTCGCATCTAATCTTTTATTGTCTAGCCAAGTCACTACGTTCAAATTGTTAAAGAGTTCTATTGTTCGGTTTTTAGTTTGCTATCTATCTTCCTTGAAAAGATATCGGGTTGACCTGCGAAAGTTTTGAAACATTGATTTCAATTTTATGCCAATAAATTCGGATTACAAGCATAGTTTTACCATTTTAAGTATAGTTGGTGTACAGTTCCTCGTTATGAATTGGTTACGGTTAAGACCAATGAAAACCAGTCACTTTTAAGGTGGGTAGATATCCTAAAATTTTTTTGCTCATTTGTTGAAATATCATGTCAGAATAGTGAGTTTTTTTACGAAAGTTAGGAAGTGTGTACTTAATTATTTTTTATTAGTTAATAATTGATCCGTTAATGGTATTGGGTAGTCGGAAAAGGCATCACGTATTTTAGCCGTTTTTTGCAAAGGTCATTTCTTGATAGAATGAACAAAGATCAATCAATGATATAATGCCCGTTTTATTCAATAACCTTTTGCCATCTTTCAGTGAGCTGCAGAATGCCTCGTTCATAGAAGGACATGTCTTTCGTGGCGAAAAACTGTACAAGGTGCTGATTTACAGCCTGATCTGAATTGAACGTTATAATACGCAAGGACTGTTGAAGAGAGCGAAACAAGTGGAAGTCTGACGGCGCAAGGTCAGGCGAGTATGCTGGGTGTGGCAACACATCCCACCCAAGCTCCAATAATTTTTGGCGGGTGATCAAACTTGTGTGTGGTCTCGCGTTGTCGTGATGGAATACAACACCTTTACGATAAACGAGCTCTGGATGTTTCTGGATTCTTTCAAACTGTCCAATTGCCGACAGTACACATTCGAATGGATTGTTTGGTTTCGTGGTAGGAGCTCGAAAAACACGACACCTCGAAAATTCCACCACACTGAGACCAGAATCTTCCGCTGATGAATGTCTGCTTTGGATGTCGCTTGAGGCGAAGCAGCACGTCGGGACCAAGACCGTTAGTGCAGCACATTGTTGTACACAATCTACTTTTCGTCACCAGTTATCAGTCGCTTCAAAAAAGAATCGTTTTCCTCACGTTTAATAAGCATATCGCAGATGTTTATACGCACTGTCAATTGAGCTTCTTTGAGTTCATGAGAAACCCACACATCGTGCTTGCTTACGTATCCCAGCTTCTTCAGGTGGTCGTGTACGCTTGAATGATAGATGTGCAATGTGTCTGCAATTTCTCGTGTCGTGTAACGTGGGTTTGACTCGATCAATGCCTTGATTTGGTTGTCATCAACCACGGTTGGCCTCCCGGACCGAGGAGCACAGTTGAGGTCAAAATCACCAGCACGAAATTTTGCGAACCACCGCTGGCACTGACGTTCTTTTAGAGGATTACCACCGTACACTTTACGCAACTTTTCCCAAGCTTGACGCGCGTTCTTCCCTTTACGGAAGTAAAACAGTAAAGAATGGCGAAAATGCACAGTTCGGTCTTCCATCTTAAACTTGATGTGAAATATCCGCAAATCAACCAAATCGCTCACTATTCCTTTTAGACTGCAGCTAGAACTGGCACCTGTCGAATGCCATAGCGATAACAGAGCTGCGCATGCCTCTAGTACTTCCAAATCCGCCCAACCGCCATCTGGTGCCGAAATACGTCATGACTTTTCCGATAACCCAATATTTTGTAACACTAATAGCTTGAATAATTTTAATGCTGGAAAATAATTCTTTTTTAAAACAATAAATCAATATACGTATTTACTATGCAATGAAACCTTGATTTCAATTTTATGCCAATAAATTCGGATTACAAGCATAGTTTTACCATTTTAAGTATAGTTGGTGTACAGTTCCTCGTTACGAATTGGATACTACAGCTATATTTCATGCGTAATTCTTCTAATCGATATAAATTTATGAAAACTTAACGAAACTCTTGAAAGAAATGTTTAAGTACCAAATTCGATGTCATTTATCTTAAAATTCCTCTTGGAAGTAATTTGAGATAAATGACATATTTCCTCTTTTTTTGCAAGTAATGGAGCATTTAACGAAACATAATACAAGAACAATAAAAATAATTATTTGACTTACCATCCTTGTCATATTTACACCAAAAAACAGATTGTCATCTTCAAAATTTGTACTGTATGGCGTAATCCTGTATTCCATTCATGATTCCATTCATAAAATAATGCCATTGGTTATCAGACAGGAGATACCCGAGACACATTTCTCCAGTGTATTGCCTACATATTATAATTACGTTTATATTATCTTACGTTCAGAATGCCGGGTAGACGGCAGAGACGTCGATTTACGCAACTTCCAGACTTTGAGAGAGGCCTGATCATCGGGCTGAAAAACGCGGGTTGGTCGGCGCGCCGTATAGCCCACCACGTGGATCGTTCCGACCATACTATCCGACTGTGTTGAGAGCAGTGGACACGTGACGGCACTGCCACACGGCGGAGCGGCTCCGGACGGACCTGGAGGACCACCGGTAGAGAGGATCGTCGGATAGTGCGCCTGGCACGAACGGATCCCAGCGGGATCCGATCCTTTATGCAGGCAAATATAGCGGCTCCTGTGTGCCCACGAACTATTTCCCGACGCCTCGCGGAAGCGAATCTGCGATCGATCCCAGCGCCCCTGCTTCCATTAACACTGGAATATCACCGGTTCCGTGTGCAGTGGTGCCAGGCCAGAGCGACGTGTGGTGTTTAGCAATGAGTGCCACTTCGTTTTGGGAACAGATGATCATCGTGTCCGGGTGTGGAGATTACCGGTTCAACAATACAATCCCCACCTCGCTATCGAGCGCCACACCTCACCCACTGCAGGCATTATGGTCTGGGGAGCCATAGCCTACGATAGCCGATTAGCTCTAGTACTGGTACGTGGATCATTGACGGGCCAGCGGTATGTGGATGAGATCCTACGGCCCCATGTGCTCCCATTCCTGGCCGGGAATCCAGGTGCGCTAAACCAGCAGGATAATGCCCGCCTCTACACGGCTCGGTTTGCCCAGGTCTACCTACGTCATGTTCAGGCTCTTTCATGGCCTACCAGCTCTCTGGACCTGTCCTCTTCAAGCATGTGTGAGACCAGCTGAAACTCCAGCTGCCGCCGTGCCGCACTATCCGGGATTTGGAGCATTCCGTCCAACACGTGCGGGCCAGTCTGCCGCAGGACAACATCAGGCTTCTGTTCGCCTCCATGCTGGATAGTATTGCAGCATGTGTCGCCGCACAAGGCGGTGCGACGCGCTATTGAATATGACCGGACTCCGTGCCACAGATCGCTCTGCAGTTGCCCTGAAGTTTTGTTTTTGCCATCATGTGTATCATTCATCTGAATCATTTGATCCATAGAATTTCAGTTCAATCCGATGCTTCGTTCTTAGTGCGCAAATTTTATTGTCAGTGAGCGTACGTTCAGTCAAACAGAAGATAGCGTGTTTCGTGAAGTACTTGCCATGGAGTGGAGTGATTATGAGAATCGTGCTGCTGTAATAGCGCTGCACAAAGTTGGAAAAACAGTTTCCGAGATTTTCAACATACTGAAGAAGCTGAAAATCAGCCGAATATTTGTCTACCGGACCATAAAAAGGTTCCTTGAGACTGAGACAGTTGCTGAACGCCCCAGAAAGGGTCGGCTGCGTACAGTGAGAACTTCTCGCCTGGTGAAAGCAGTGGCAGCTTGCATTCGACGAAATTCTGTCAGAAAACAATCAATGATGGCCCATGAGCTCAACATTTCAAGAATGTTCATGTCACGCGTGCTGCGGAGCAGCCTAAGGGTCAGAGCTTACCGGCGGCGTACAAGACACTTCTTAACTCCACAACTGAAGCAGCAGAGGGTGCTAAAAGCAAACGTTTGCTACAGCATTACGTGGGAGATAATTGCAACAGACAGATCCTTGTCTCTCATGAAGAGGCTTTCAAATGCCAAAATGACAGGGTGTATGCATCAACTTCATGAGAAGCTTAAGAGAAAGCTCCAAGGATCATGAGGGGCCATCATCCTGCTTCTGCCATGGTTTGGCGGAAAGTCTCCTACGAGGGTACCACTGTGCTCCATTTCTGTGAGAAAGGAGTGAAAACATACGCCAAAGTCTACCAGTACAGCGTTTTGGAGCCAGTGGTCAAAAATGTGAGTCACACCCTCTTCCAAAACCGACAGTGGAGCTTTCAGCAGGATTTCGCACCTGCCCACAAGGCCAAGTCAACCCAGTAGTGGCTTCAGGCGAATTTGCTAGACTTCATTTCTCCAGCTGATTGGCTTTCAGGCAGCCCAGACTACAAGTTATGGGCCACACTGGAGGACATGGCCTGCAGAAAAAGACATCTCGGAACTGACAGCCTCAAACGCTCTTTGGTGCTGCCAGTAACAGATTTTCCTGTGGAAACCCTTCGTAAAGCTATTGATGAGTGGCCACAGAGACTGAAGGGAATGTGTGAAGGCAAAGGATGCCATTTCGAAAAGTCATTGGTGCCATGTATTCACAAGTGTACTACTTACGTCATATCACAGGTATATTAAAATATCTTTAAATTTGTTTTACTATTTCATTCAATACTTTGTGACAGTATTTGTGGTAAGACTAGGTACATCTGGTTAGTTTTTGTTGCTTAGAACTTCGTTATCCTGGATTAGGTAACAGTAGCAGACTGCAGAATGTAGTTTAAGTTTTTATTTCAGGGCGATGTAATTTTCTAGTTTTTTTGACGGATGGCTACATGCAAAACAGTAGAAAATACGGTACCTACATACCAATATAATATTTGTTGTCTGAACTCAAGAAGAACAGTTTCATTACTTTTCAACATCCTTCTCCCCAATCCACATAGCCGCCCCGGTGGCGCAGTGGTCTAAGGCGTTGGCCTCTGATCATTCGTCCGAAGGGGTCCGGGTTCGAATCCCGGTGAGGCATGGATGTTGTGTTTGTCTTACGGCACTGGCTCTCTCCCTTCCCTGGAACCAGTGACCCTAAATTAGGGACATTGGCTCTCTCCCTTCCCTGGAACCAGTGACCCTAAATTAGGGACATTGGCTCTCTCCCTTCCCTGGAACCAGTGACCCTAAATTAGGGACGGGCGACTGCTTATAGCCCATTGAGTTGCTCACAGTGGTCGTTAAACCTCCAATCAAAACAAAAAAACCAATCCACATAATCTTGAATGAGTTCAAATTTGGGCAGTAATTGAGAGCATAATCAGCTCAAATAATTTGAATCAGTAGATATGACTCCCAAATTAAAAGCACTGCAACTTTCAAAGTAAGTATATTCCATCGTAAGCTTTCTTAATATGTATGTATGCAAGGGTTGGACAGAATATTGTGAACACCACGCTCATAGACATGACTTTCAATGGAACTGCGTACGTCGTAATACGCAAAAGTATCTACCACGTTTTGACTCTAATAGCTTTGTTTAGAACCTCAAGGTCCTGTTTAAGTACATTTAAAACTGTATTGTCGTTAAATTCTTACAGGGTAACGACGAAATGAGTGACCTAACGGACTTCCAAAGAGGGCTAATTGTTGGTGGCCGGCTAATTGGTACCTCCGTGACAACAGTCGCCTGGGTAGTGGGGGGGGGGGGATATGGAGAGCTACTGTGTCTATTCATGACAGCATACCGTGTTCGTGGGAAAACATCGTCTGCGAAACACAAGAGCGGCCAGAAAAGGACTCTGACTGATAGAGACACGAGAGCATTAAACAGAATTGTTACCCGTAATAAGAAGACCACGGCGCCGAAAATTAGTGCGGAGCTAAATCTGCATCTCAAGACACCAGTATCAACGAAAACAGCGCGCAGGGGGAATTGCATAAACAAGATATTCATAGCAGAGCTGCTATTGCAAAACCTTTGGCGACGCGGGTAAATGCACAACGGCGGTGGCAGTGGTGCCAGGAGCACACACGTATTTACGCGTGGAGAACACCGTCAGAAGCGTACAACCCAGACTGTCTGCTCCCAACAGTGCAGCGTGGTGGTGGTACTGTCATGCTCTGGGTGGTTTTCATCAGGTCTCCTGATCACCTTGAAAGGATGGATGACTGGCAGGGCATATGAAACCATTTTGACTGACCAGGTCCATCTAATGGCTCAGGCATTGTTTCCTGTAGGGGATGCCATCTATCAAGATGATAACGCCCCAATTCACAAAGCTCGGAATTTCCAATCATGGTTTGAGAAACATGAGGACGAACTTTCACACCCTCTTTGGCCTCCCCAGTCATCAGACTTATACATCATAGAGCCACTGTGGTCTATGTTGGAAAACAGAGTAAGATCCCGTTATCCTCCTCCTGCATCACTCAAGGACCTGGAGAAGTTTCTGCATGAAGAATGGTGTAACGTCTCGCTAACCACAGTCCAGGATTTGTATGCGTCCATTCCAAGGAGGATTCAGGCGGTTTTGAATGTCAAAGGTGGGGCCACATCCTTATAGGTACGTAAAACCTTCTTTTCCTAGGTGTTCACATTACTCTATCTCCAACCCCTGTATATATATCATCATTATCAACCATCATCGATCCACTGATTGAGCCAATCTACTCCATGCCATCCCACATTCTTTTCAATTTCTTCAAACCATCTCCCACGTGGTCTTCTTTTGAAACTTTTCCTGCGCCTTGGAATCCAGTCTAATACGGTCGAGTAACATTATTGTGACCACCACTTAATATCCAGAGTAACCACCGTGTGCAGTGCAGACAGCAGCTAGACGGGCTGGGAGTGACCCAATAAAGTGCTGGAAGGTGTTCACAGGTATGTGGAGCCATGCTGACTGCAGTGCATCTGACAGCTAGTGGAGGGTACATGGTGGAGGATCCGTAGAACGAACATCACGATAGAGGTGGTCCTACAGATGCTCAATTGGGTTTAAGTCTGAGGAATTACGGTGCCAGGGAAGTACTTTAAAGTCTTCATCGTGCTCTTCCAACCACTCTCGGACATTTTGAGCTGTCTGACACGTCGCACTGTCCTGCTAAAAGATCCCATCCGCCCCAGGGAAGACAATCAGCATGTATGGGTGAGCGTAGTCTGCAAGGATGGATTCATAACGACCTCAGTTATAGTGCCTTCCACAGGTATGAGTGGACCCAGGGAATGCCGCTTCCACCACCAGCTTGTGTCCTTCCAGCAATGGCCAAAGAGCATTTGTTCTCCGATGTTTCTCGCCTTATACGCTAACGTCCATCCGTTCGATGAAACAGAAAACGAGACTCATCGGAGAAGACAATCTTTTGCCAATCAGCGGAGGTCCAATTCCGATACTGTCGTGCAAATTTAAGCCTTTTCTGCCGATGCACCTTCGTTCGTATAGGTGCAGTGACCATCCGTTTGCATCGGAGCCCCATACGCAGCAGAGTTCGCTGAACTGCCGTTTTAGACACACTTCCCGTAACCCCTGGTTCATTCGGCCAGTGAGTTTCTCCACTGTTGCGTGTCAATCAGCCCTCACGCACCTTCGAAGCCGACGTTCACCTCTCACATCAATGGCACGTGGTGCTCCGCAGTTTCTACGTCGCTTATTCACAATGGTGCCATTTCTCCAATGAAGAAACACTTTAACCACAGCCGCACGCGAACAGTTCACAAACTGCGCTGTTTCAGAAATACTGCCACCCTTGGCCCGAAAATCGATAATCATCCCTTTTTGCAAATTTGATAAATCGCCCCTTTTATCCTTGACAACAACGAGTGATATGTTTTGAAAATGCCTACAGCACACCTTATACAGGGTGATCAGAATCGACTGCACAATAAACTTACCGGACGATTCCTCGTGGAGAAAGAAGCCGAAAACTGGTGTCCGATCGGACGTCGCATTCCCGAGATATACGCGTCGAAAGTTTCGTGACGTCACATGCTGTAACGCACATGCTCGTTGAAGAGTGACGTGGATAGTTATACAGACGCACGTATCACAAAGCAATCAAGCCGCCCCGGTGGCGCAGTGGTCTAAGGCGATGTCTTCTGATCATTTGTCTGAAAGGGGTCCGGGTTCGAATCCCGGTGAAGCATGGATGTTGCGTTGTTCTACGGCACTGACTCTCTCCCTTCCCTTGGAATCAGTTTTCCTGAATTCAGGGCCGGCAACTACTTATTTTTTTTTTTGATTCGAGGTTTAACGACCACCGTGAGCAACTCAATGGGCTATAAGCAGTCGCCCGTCCCTAAGTTAGGGTCACTGGTTCCAGGGAAGGGAGAGAGCCAGTGCCGTAAGACAAACAATACATCCATGCCTCCCGGGATTCGAACCCGGACCCCTTACGGACGAATGATCAGAGACCAGCGCCGTAGACCACTGCGCCACCGGGGCGGCCAACTACTTATCCTTGACAACAACGCGTGATATGTTATAGCCAACTGAGATGCTCTCAGTGGTCGTTAAACCTTAAATTAAAAAAAAGGCAATCATCATTTAAAAATGTGGCACGGAGTGGGTATGCAAATTCGAAGGACGCCGTGGCGTGAAACCATCAGCTGTACGCCTGCGTGATACGGCAGGTAGGGATTAAAAGTGTTGGCGACGGTACCAGGTAAGCTCATACTGCATTGGTACATTTGACAGTAGTGTGGGTAGCGATATGTCGTACACTTTGACAGAGTACTGTGACATGTATCTCCTATTGGGGGAATGCCATGGATCAGCATTGCGTGCAGCAAGGGCCTAGAGCGAGTGATACCCAGCACGACGGCACACAGACACCCATGTCATACGACGGCTTGACGCTCGAATGCGCGACGCAAGCAATGTCGCACCACGTCCAAATGTAGACAGTGGCCCTGGACCCTCTGTGAGAACACCATCCCTCGAGGACGCCATACTAGAGTTCATAGTGGAGGAGCCAACGACCAGCAGCCGTGCGATCACTCGACAGTTCGGTGTGCACCAAAGTACCGTACTTGCCGTTCTACACGACGAAGACCTGCATCCATATCACATCACACGGGTGAAAGGCCCATTACCACAGGATTATCCTCGAAGACAGGCATACTGTGAGTAGCTGCTACAGCAACATGCTGCCGACAATAGTTTCACCCGCCGGATCTTGTGGACTGATAAAGCAAGGTTTACACGGCAGGGTATCTGCAAAACCCATAATAGTCATGTTTGGACATTGGACAATCCGCACGCAGCACGTGAACACGCTCGCCCAGGTCCGGTGGGATGTTAATATCTGGTGTGGTATTCTGGGCGATATTATGGTGGGGCCATATCTTCTTCCCGAACGTGTCACAGTTGCCAACTGCATGGTGTTCTTATGTGATGTTCTGCCGGACTTACTGGAAAACGTACCACTGGCAGTTCTCAGCAATCTATGGTTCCAGCACGATGGAGCACCGGCGCATTACGCTGCGAATGTTCGCCAGTGGCTGGATACGGGATATCCCGGTCGATGGCTTGGCCATGGTGGTCTTGTCCCATGGCCCACTAGATCACCGGATCTCATCCCATTGGACTTCTTCCTCTGGGGGTCATCTAAAGGAACTGGTATATCGACGGCCTCTCAACAGCCTGCAGGACCTACTGGTTACCTTACACGCGGCCCTCACAACTGTAACCCCTGCTATGCTGCAACGCGTGCAAATGTCTATTCCTTGGCGGGCTGCCGCCTGTTCCGCACTACAAGGTGGTCATTTTGAACACATGTTGTAATCTGAAACGAATCCACTTTTTTTATCATTTGTGTTGTAGTGGTACACATCAATAAATTACATGTTTTCTGTCAGTGATTGGGTAAGTTATTTCTAATGTCTGCATTCTTAGCGGATGTGACATCACGAAATTTCGGCGTGTATATCTCCGGAATGCGATGTCCGAACTTACAACGGTTTTCAGCTTCTTTCTCCACGAGGAATCGTCCGGTAGGCTTATTGTGCGGTCGATTCTGATCACCCTGTATACCCTTGAAGCCAGCTCACGACACGTGCCTTCTTTCATTGGCTACGCTCTGTTGACGTCAAAAGTAGGAGGTGGTCACAATACTCGACCGTGTATATATATATATTTTTTTAAATAATAAAATACTTTTGCCTGTCTCGCTTTAGTACATAAAAAACAGTTTTACTGTTAAACTTAATTTAAACGAAAAAAAAAAATGATTCAGTCGCTATTTCAACACTTTTATTAGTGCCAATTGTTTTCAACATCGCAAAAACTGTCAACAGAGATATGGGGAAGAAATTTTACAAGCCATACTGTAATTCCAGTGCTTGATAGAATCAGGGATTAATTACATGTGCAACGAATACATATTCAGCAGCATGATAATGTATTTCATGATATGGTACATTCATCTTGTTTTTGTTTATTTTTCTCACTTGAATTTTTTGATTGTTGCAAAAGATTTCTTCTTCTCTCTTCTTCCTGACGTCGCTCAGCAGCAGATGCAGCGATAGCTCCTACAGTAATCGCAGCAGCTGCTCCAACGGCAAGCCAACCCCAGTTCACTGATGAAGTCTGTGTATTTCTAGGTGATCGTGCAACAGGATTCATAGCTGCCATATCAGTACATATCTCTGTGTCACTATCTGATTCATCAGAGGTGTGTGAGGCTGCTTCATATTCGAATGTTTGATGAAGACCAGAATTGCGTACTTTCCTTCTAAGTTGCTTTTCCACAAGGCATTTGTACTCTAGGTTCCTGAAAAAACTCCTAAGAAAGTGACCAAGACATAGAGTAAATATAACAAAGCTAATATTACAACACATATTTCATTAAATGTATTGAAAACAATGGAACACAGTGCATTCAAATAAAATGGTATGAAATGGAAAATCAGATGTAACATCAAGACAGTAATGCTGTTGTGTGATATTAGCAGGTGGTTTGGCTGTCTGACGGCCGCCGTCAGCAACTCGTTGGGATATAAACAATCACCCATCCCTAATTTAGACTCATTGGTACCGCGCAAGATAGAGAGCCAGTGCCATAAGACAAACACAACATCCATGCCTCACCCGGATTTGAACTAGAAACATCTCGGACGAATGGTCAGAAGCCAGCACTTAGACCACTGCACCACCGTGGCAGAGCATATTACAGAGAGTGACTCAAAAGTTTTGCAATATTTGGATCACTTTATATCTTCATACGTACCTTTACGACGAAATCTGACTAGAATTCAAAGTATAGACCATCGTGTTTCACCGCCTTTAGCCATCTGTCTGCCAGTTCTTCGATTCCGCGGCGATACCAGTTCTTGACATTCGAGGGGAAGAATTCCTTCACCCACAATTTTCACCTCCTGCTGGTTGTTAAAGTGCTGCCCGCGAAGGCAGTGTGCCATGGACTGGAACAAGTAATAATCCGACGGGGCAAGATCTGGAATATATGATGGGTGTGGCATCAGTTCTATGCCCTCAAGCTCCTGAGGTTTTGCCCCGGTCGTTCGCGCGGTGTGAGGCCGAGCGTTGTCCTGCTGTAGGAGTGGCCGTTTTCTGTTTACCCGTGCCGGGTGCTTCTCCTCCAAAACGGCATACATCCGTTCCAGCTGTTCGGAGTAGAGCTTGGCGTTGATGGTCCGACCGTCTGAAAGAAATTCGCAAGGGATTATACCTTCGAAATTCCACCAGACCGAGAACATCACCTTGTGCTCGAAGCCCCCACGTTTGGCAACAGCTTCAAGAAGCTGGGCCGGGATCAATCACTGCCGTTATGTGTTAGGATTACAGAAATAGACCCACTTTTCATCACACGTAACAATTCTCTTGATGAAACGTACATCGCGCGGGTTTTCTAGGAGTTTCGTGCACACTTCCACTCGGCGGTTTGCTTCATCTGGCGTCAGTTTGTGAGGGACAATGCGGCAGATCCTGTAAACCATACCGCGATCCTGAAGGTGACGAACCACGGTGGTCTCTGATATGCCCAGCTCGCCTGATAATCTCTGAGTGCTGGTTGTCGGGTTTGCCTCTACGGCCTGGCGCATAGCCTCCGAATTCATGGTTCGCGGCCTACCTGACCTTGGCTGTGTTGTGAAAATGACAGTGGAAGGCGTGTGAGCACGAAACCTGAACGCACATAGGTAAAAAGAAAATATCTCTATATTGACAGGCGTGAAACTGAGGAACGGAGTCGTCCATACTTTGAGAAAATGCAGCGAACTACTTTATTAAACTCACCTTTTTAGAATGGTATCTATCCTGAGATGATCTGTAGCACAATACAAAAAAAAGGTCCTTATTTGCTTATTATGTAGGGAAGACACAAATGTAGAAGAAACCAAAAAACACTCATAATTTAAAATACAATCTGCAGGAAACTTCTTTCGACAGAGACCATGAATCACGCACACATCTAGGATATCGTTCGCTTCTCCTCTGTGAAGTCAGTTTGACCGACGCTTAGTTAAGGTCACAGGTACGCATGCGTAAAAACAAAAGGTTCTCCGTGCTCGTTGCAGCGTGAGATCTCGTGCTGAGGGGTGGAAGAAGGGGGAAAACTTGGTTTTCGGCGGACTACCGTAACTTTCTGCCAACAGGCTGATCGTCCAGTTTTCTGCCACCTGAGTGGAATTTCTTGGACCATATGGTTGCGGTGCTGTGGTCCACGGAACCTTCTTCTTTCGCAGGACAAATGTTTCGTGTTGCTTGAGCAGCGTTATGACAGAGTTCAAACTCATAAAGCAAAAGTTCCCTAATTAGCCGGTTGTGGCAGTTCATCTTTTAGGTGTCCGAACCACAGGCAGAACGACGACATGCAAAGCTGTTCACAGCAACGACTACCACTTTATATCCCTTTCGACTGACAGTCGTGCGCGACTTGAACTACACACACGGACAATGAAATTTGCGCACAAAGAAGGAAGCATCGGACTGAACTGAAATTTTATGGACGTAATGATTCAGATGAATGATGTACATGATGGCAACAACAGAGCTGCATGACAATTACAGAGGAATCTGTGGCACGCAGTCCGGTCATCTTCAATAGCGCGTCGCACCGCCTCGTGCGGCGATACATGTTAAAATGCAGTCCGGCATGGCATGGAGGGAACAGACGCGTGACGTTGTCCTGAAGCAGAATGGCCCACACGTGTTGGACAGTGTACTCCAAATCCCGGATAGTGCGACACGGCGGCAGCTGGCGCTTAAACTGGTCCCACAGACATGCTCGATAAGGTCTGGGGGAGCGAGCAGGCCATGGAATTGTCAGGACATGACGTAAGCAGTCCTGAGCAACCCGAGCCGTGTGCGAGCGGACATTATCCTGCTGGTATAGCGCACATGGAATCCCGGCGAGTAATGGTAGCACATGGATCCGTAGGATCTCATCCACACACCGCTGGCACGTCAATGATCAACGTACCACAACTAGAGCTGATCGGCTATCGTAGGCAATTTCTCCCCATATCATAATGCCTGTTGTGGGGAGTTGTGGCGCTCGATAGCAAGGTTAGGATTGTGCCTTTGACCCGGGGACCTTCATGCTCGGACACGATGATCATCTGTCCCCAAAACGAAGCGGCACTCGTCACTAAACACCACACGTCGCCAGTCTGTGGCGTTCCACGTCGTTCCGGCCTGGCACCGCTGCACACGTGAGCCGGTGTTAATGGCAGCTCACGTAAGAGGCGCTGGGATAGCAGATTCACTTCCGTGAGGTCTTGGGAAATGGATCTTTGGTACACAGGAGCAGCTACATCTGCCTGTGTAGTGGACCGGGTCTCTGTCGGATTTCTTGGTACCTGGCGCACGATCCGTCGATCCTCTGTACCGGTGATCATCCTGGTCCGTCCGGAGCAGCTCCGCCGCGTGGCAGTGCCGTCACGTGACCACTGCTGCTCCCAACATAGTCGGACGGTATACTCAGAACGATTCACGTGGCGAGCCATAAGGCGTGCCAACCACCCTGCGGTTTTCAGCCCGATGATCAGGCCTCTCTTAAAGTCCGTAAGTTGCGTAAATCGACATCTCTGGCGTCTAACCGGCATTCTTGCCACTCTGTACTCTTGTTTGCGTCGGTCGGTGCTTTTCACTTTCATGTGGCATCGACTACACACCGGTATATAAGGCTGCCGGCTCGTGCTTGCAGCACCACCACAGGGTGTGCAGTCATGCGCACTCGCACCAAACGTGGATCTTTTGCATACCAGCACGCACTCTAGCTATTTACAAAGTTTCGCAGTTGTAGCACGTTTTCTTCTAGGTGCGCAAATTTTATTGTCCGTGCGTGTAGTTTAAACAAGTCACATACCTGCCCGTAGCACATGCGTTTATGCAAATACTGGAAAACTTTCGACTCATTCTCTGTAATTCATACGTTGAGTAATGGAAAATACAAAAATAGTGTTAATGGCAAATCAAAATACACTGCCGGAAAGTGAAAAAAGAACACCAAGAAGGAGACGTCTGATACCAACGAAATTTATACAGCATAATAACGGAATACAGAGGATAACGTGATCAAAACATTATGGCAAAATACAGCTGTATTTGCTGGTAAACTGAAAAATAACATTTCCATGTAACATGGTTAGTACGAGGTTGAACCGCCATGAACTGCGTCACACTGTGCAATTCTGGCATGGAGTCTGTCGTACAGATGTTGGATGTAAGTTTGGGATATTGAGTTCCGAGCATCCTCAAAATGGACGCGTAAATCGCGGATGTCCGTGGCTGGCCGTGGAGACCGGATAAGTCGTTGTCCCATAAAATCCTACACGTGCTCAATGGGGGACAAATCCGGTGAACGTGCAGGCCATGGAAGTTGTCTCACACCCTGAAGTGCCTGTTGCGTTCCACGTGTCGTGTGTGGGCGTGCGTTATCTTCCTGGAAAACACCACGATGGACCGACCTTACAAATGGCACAACAACGGGCTGAATGATGTTGTTGATGTAGGAGGTGCTTTTTAACGTACCCGGTACAAACACTAGTTGTGTACGGGAGTGATAGCTGATCGCTCCCAACGCCAGGAGACCAGGTGTAGGCCCCGTGTGTCGCTGGCGGATGCAAGAAAGGTGGAGACGCTCCCCTGTGCGTCTGCGAACACGCATACGGCCATCGGAGGCTCCCAAGCAGAATTTGCTTTCATCGCTGAACACGACAGATCGCCATTGCGTTCTCCAGTGCAGACGTTGGCGACACCACTGCAGCCGTTCCTGACGGTGGGCTGGAGTCAGAGGTACACATGCCAGAGACACACGTGCACGTAGTCCTGCATCCAGTAGACGGTTGCGGATTGTTCGCACAGTCACCTCAGGTGCAACGGCAGCTCGGATTTGCGTCGCAGTGGATGTTCTGCTTGACAACGCCGCTCTTCTTATGCGTCGATCGGTCCGCTCATCAGTCCGTCTGTGACTTCCGGTTCCACGTCTTCTCGTATGGTAATGTTCCTCGGACAACCTACGCCACTATCGTACCACCACCGATACTTCCCGTCCAGTTCGCTCCACAATACGACGATACGACCACCCGGCCTCGCGGAGTCCGACTAGACGACCTCGCTCAAAGTCCGATAACAACTAAAATCGTACATGTCTTCCATTTCCAGGCATTGCAGCTTCTTCAGGGTCTTCGTACGTGTCCGTACGCCGACGATTGATTACATTCACTTCGCCGTACTCCTTAAATACCACCGACGATAATTTACATATTATGCCGTGCTGTGGCGTAAGCGCTCACTGGTTGGTCCCGATATTAATATGACACCTACGTAAACTCGACCCCATTAACATATGTAAATTTCATGATCGTCTGTCAATTCCTTCTTGGTGTTCTTTATTCACTTTCCGCCAGTGTATATAATTTCTATTTACATGTAGGTCCCAGTCTGAGATAAACACAGAATTCGCACAGCCATGGAACAACTTCTCTAGCTTAACATGCCACTCACCATGAAATCCCGAAAAAGTATGTGCTGTTCATCAAAAGATGGGGATGAGGGTTGTGAAAGGGGCGAAAGGACCTAAGGATTTTCAACAGGTATAAAATAAAAAAAAGGTGATTAATACATATGTGTATGTCATCTATGGAAAATTTTGCACCACGACTTTCTTGAGTACTAAAAATCAAGTTTCCATTTCTTCAGTTTAATTTTGGCCACACAACAACAGGTACTTGAATGTCAGCTAAGTTGCTCCAGTGGCCGGATGGTCAGAGGCATAGGTCTGGGTTCCAGTCAACTCAGAAACCTATGCCTCTCTCCCTTCTGTGTAACCATTGGTTCTAAATTAGAGACAGGTGACTATTTATAGCCCTTAGTATTGCTTATGGTGGTTGTTTAATCCCCAAGCAAACAAATAACAACAAAATATCAGTTAAAATTATGATGAAAAAACGCTCCTTGGCTTATGTTGTAGTGTGAATTTGAAGCTCTTCCTTCAGCCAAACACAACTAGCTGGTCATGTTGTGCTTTTCCTTTTTGGCCCTGTTCTGATTGAAAGGTCTTCGAATCAGAACAGCGAAGAGTGTGTGACGTACCTGCCGAGCAGGGCGCACACGACATAAAGGCAGATAGCAGCGATAACGAACGTCCGCGTAGCTCAATTGGTTGAGCGACTTATTCCGGAATGATAGGACCCGGGTTCGAGCCCCGGCGTGGACAAAAATGACGGAGAAATTTACTTCGTTATAAGTGGTAGAGTTGATTGCGCTACGATGACACTATCCCTCCCCTATGGTCTTCGCTTGCCAGACTTATTCTTTTAGTCAAAAGAAGCGAATCCGCAGGCGTTTTTTTCGCAGCGAAAGCATCCGCATATCTTAATACCGTTGATAATTGACTTTTATTTGTATATATTTAATTGACTTTTATTTGTATATATTTAATTGACTTTTATTTGAGCATTCTCTGGGTTTCGCAGCTAGTCTCGAATATACGCTACTGCTCAGCATATTTAGCCCCTACCTCAGAATAAAAATAAAAATGCATAAATCTGTATCTCAAAAAATGCAATGTGTATTGTAGACATGCTGTAACAGTTGCAGGCATAAATTTCTTGAATATTTGTGGAGAGACTGAGACCAGAAGCAGCATTATTGTGGAGTAAGAAAGTATGTCCACCATGCCATGACTCCTCAAGTTGGGAGATGCGTTCCAAAAATGCCACTAGAGGGTGGTGGTGTAATGTTCGTTTAAGTGTAGCTGTCCGAACACCACAAATCAGTTCATAATAACCTCATTTTTAAACGAATCAGGAGTCACTCAAATAACTTCACAAAAAGTTACTTACTATTTGGCTTTATTCAGCAAAAACTTCTTCAGCACGACTCAGCTTCAACAACATCAGTGAAAAAATCCAATTACTTGTTAGAGAACGTTTAACGAGAAACAAAAACACCAACTCTAAATATTAAATACGCAGACGTCAAGAAATCACAACTTCAAGTATTCAACTTCCGCAACTACTATTATATCATCACACTAATATCATCTCCACATACTGCTGCTGCTCAAACATTATACACATGTGTATATACAGTATCATTCTGTTCTGATCTGACACATACACACGTCATACGTTCTGAACTCAAGGTGCTGCCAGCCATTCTCTAGCGAGAGCGAAATATAACGTAACCCTTTTTACGTTATGTAAGATTTCCGGCTGAATAGATGTTAAACGAAGGGTAAAAATGACGCAAATAATTGTACCGGATAGCTGAAATTAAGGTTTTACGGCCGGACGAAACATATACAGAAGTCCAACTTACGTCAACTTTTTATTGGTCCAGCAACATTAGAGGAACTCCAAAACTCACCGCTTCACATATCTTAGTCAATAAGTCCAACTTACGTCAACTTTTTATTGGTCCAGCAACATTAGACGAACTCCAAAACTCACCACTTCACATATCTTAGTCAATAAGTCCAACTTACGTCAACTTTTTATTGGTCCAGCAACATTAGACGAATTCCAAAACTCACCACTTTACATATCTTGGTCAATAAGTCCAACTTACGTCAACTTTTTATTGGTCCAGCAACATTAGACGAACTCCAAAACTCACCACTTCACATATCTTAGTCAATAAGTCCAACTTACATCAACTTTTTATTGGTCCAGCAACATTAGACAAAATCCAAAACTCACCAATTCACATATCTTAGTCAATAAGTTTAACTTACGTCAACTTTTTATTGGTCCAGCAACATTAGACGAATTCCAAAACTCACCACTTCACATATCTTTGTCAATAAGTCCAACTTACGTCAACTTTTTATTGGTCCAGCAACATTAGACGAACTCCAAAACTCACCACTTCACATATCTTAGTCAATAAGTCCAACTTACGTCAAATTTTTATTGGTCCAGCAACATTAGACGAAATCCAAAACTCACCACTTCACATATCTTAGTCAAGAGGTTTACAAGCAAAACTTAGTAACGATCTAAGATCTCCACACACATCAAAGCGACTGCCTCATCGTCTTTTTATCTAACGTTCTTATCACATATATTCATACGTCACTTGTTCCGACCTCAGTGTGTTGCTAACGTCATTCTCGTTTAAGGGAAAATACATAACGTAAAGGTTCAAAAATGTCTAACAGAACGAACTCAAATTTACAATGCAAAAGAAACTTAAAAGGAAAGTTAAAATAGAATATACGTTACAGAAGATATCACGTTAAGTTTGAGAAACGTGAAGGAGAATGAACTCAAATGTACATAGAGAAGGAAACTAAAAAGGAAAATTAAATTAGAGTATACGTCACAGGTGTTAAACAAAGAAACGGGAGGTGCAGACCGTCACAAGCTAATTATTGAAATTCTGGATGTGTGATGTACTTATGAATCCTATATAACACTCACGTTTTTTTTCAAAATAATAGAGACTTGTCCTTTCAATCGAGCAAACCAAACTCTACTTTACCCCAGATTCTTCCATAGCTTTTCCTTCTTATTAAAATAATGATTCTTAAATCGTGCTAAATCTAATCCATTAGACAAAAAGCCGTCTTATGCACGATAAAATCTTTACTAGTTAAAACACATAGGTTAAAACATACTATGAACATGAGATCTTTCGAATTGGCTACCAATTCGTCTTCAGAGGTAATCACATGTGACTCAAGGGCAAGAAACCCACGAGTATAAATACAAAACAAAACACAGCGTGACATAAGTAGCGTGTGGAATAGACGGACCAATGAATTCACAAAGATACACAAAGGGTGACACAAAATTGAAATAAGTATACCCTAATCATGATCAATGCTCAGATTGCCACACCCCTTTCTTCCCCTAAACACTTCCAGGGGAGGGGGATTGTCATTACAGCATATGGGTTTGAATTTATGTATCATAAGGCTCTCCGCAAACAGCAAACACGATTTAAGTCTAGGTGCACAAAGGATCTTGGCTTCGTTCCAGAGCCGCAAATGAGTGCCGCTTAGGCATAATCTTGACAAAGCTGTAGTAGCAGAACACGACTTCACATTGTACTTATGTTCAGTAATCCTGCAACCAAGATTGCGGGATGTAGAGCCCAGAAAAGTCAAATCGCTTTCGCCTAGTTCAAGGGCTTTTAAAGGAACGGAATAAACTGCATAACAGGATTCCAGAGGTGTAGTATCCTTGTCGGTTTTGACGTCTGAAGAGGAACTGGTAGCCAATTCGAAAGATTTCATGTTTATAGTATGTTTTAACCTATGTGTTTTTAACTAGTAAGGATTTTATCGTGCATAAGACGGCTTTTTGTCTAATGGATTTCCTTATGTTTTTTTTATCCACAGTAATCTTGAGCCAAGCACAGCTCGCCAATACCGGAAATTGAACCCACCCGGGGATAGAGACAGCGTCGCCTCTCTCCGGAGTGAGTTGTTCTAACCGATTAAACTACACCAACGGCATGTATCGCTGCAGATTTGTGGTCTTGACACGTGCTTCACCTCTTTAGTACGCCACATCTTACAATACATTCGTAGTAGTAAATACAATATACCCAAAAATATAGCTTCAATCAGTTTTGCTTAGATACTTGATGACGTGGTGTATATTCTCTTTTGAAGCAAGTAGTAGTATAGTAGAGAATTATGCTTTTCGTACATATATGTAGACACAGAAAATCTGAAGTAATGAAAACTGAAAAAAATGCTTTTTAAGTTATGGTTTTAGGAATTTACAGAAAAACTGAAATAAATTAAAATACATATATGCCAACTTTTATACATCTTTTTGATTAAAAAAATATATTAAATAAGCTATATATATATCATCATCATCAACAACCATTATCAATTCACTGCTGGGTGAAGCTCTCCCCAAGTTTTTGGTTCTCCTTGTTGTTTGTTGGTAGTAGAAAGGCCACTCCCGCTGGTTGATGCTCTCCTGATGACGGCTACCTGTTTTTTTTTTTTTTTCTTTTTTTTTCGGTTTTCAATTCTGAACTTCCATTTTGAATTTTATTTTTTATTTTTTATTTTTATTTTTAACAATTCGCTTTATACATGCTACTACATGAGGTACAGCTTGCCTTCGGCGCTTCTCATGGCACTAGCTTTATTTCTTGCGTTATGTTTTTTCATTCTTACTTTTGCAAATTAATTTATAATCCATATGCTTCTCCGGACTGCTGCTTTGCGCATTCGGGGTTGCGTATCCACGTCCTTGTTTTGTTATGCTGTTACGATCCAACAATTTAACCATACCACATCGGTCTTCGCGTGGTTTAACAAGGACCGCGCTTGACCCTGAGGCAGGAGGGGGAAGAGTGTCACGGCGAAAAGTGTACTACAGCCTCCGGTACCTGGACCTAAGGCAGAGGGGCCCAGTGTTACTTCTACAATACGGTCTCCATTTCAAAGTGTTTTTGTTGAAGGTTTTAATTTTTTAGTTCCTCAATTTATTCCTCAGTTGAGAATTTCAAAATGTAATGACGGTAGATGCAAGACTTGTTGTTTTGCCTACTCTTTCAATCTTGGAGAAGATTATTCACCTATCTTTTGTAAGGCTGTCAACCGTGCTTATTTGATTACTTGTGAAACCTGTCAATGTGGTTATTTTGGCCAAAGCAGTAGTCCATTACACATCCGTATAAATGGTCCGATATAAGAACCTTCAGAAGGAAATCGGATCGTGAGATTCAACATTTTCAATCTCACGATTTCAGCAATATTTCCATTAGAATTTTGTTCGTTGAGTCCGTGTTGGAGAACAGGTTAATACTGGAGAACCTGTGCATGTTACAATTTGAAACCCTCTTTCCATATGGGCTCAACGAACTATTCAACGGTAAACAGTTAAACTAGGAGACTTGTGTCTATCTCAAATTCAAACC
This sequence comes from Macrothele yani, assembly GCA_039090855.1. Lineage (NCBI taxonomy): Eukaryota > Metazoa > Arthropoda > Arachnida > Araneae > Macrothelidae > Macrothele > Macrothele yani. The sequence goes on from CM077001.1 coordinate 136,731,920, forward strand.
ATTTATTGTTTCCCATGAAAAAAGAAGGGGCAGGAGGGCAGTGGAAGAAACTCATGTGCCCAGGTGAGCTTTAATGAACTGCTTCAAGGCTTGACTGTTCCGGAGGTTATTTCGCTAAGCGTTGCCGATCTAGAATCTTCGCCCTGAACAACAGAAAAATCAAGGTTCTTAATCAGCTGTTTCGGAGCTATGCGTTTAACTCTGAACACATAAGAATTCTGATTGGCGACCTTCTTGAGTACCGTCTTTCTACTTTGCGTTCTAAGTCCCCAGAAGCTCACCTTGTCAAAAAGTACTGCGTAATAAATTTTTGTCATGAGGCCATTGACTACATTGGTTTAAAGTCAATTCTTCGTAAACGTTTGGATTTATTTCCCTTGGAAATGAGGTCAAATTGGGGACCTGTTATCGATATAAGAAACCGCTTGGTCGCCGAATTTTCAATTACAGACAAACCGTAGCTAATCTCAAAACTTTAAACGATAAAGAGGATGACAGTTGTCACTGTCATTCCGACACATTTAATAAATTTGTCGATCCTCACTTTGGACATATTATTACTGGTGACCTCGATATAGTGCCTTTTCACGAGTTACGTTCTCTTATGTCTTTGGGCACCAAATACAGGTTAGCACCTCGTTTCAATATAAAGAAATGAGTCTCTATTTTACGTAGTGATTTTTTTGCAATGTGCACTCAAACTTTCCTATGAGTTCGGTCTGCCTCTCTAATCCTTCAACTAGTGGTTGGATTGTGTGCTTTGTGACATTCGTCACGAGCTTGGTAAACTGAAACGCTCTAAGGTTTGCACCCAACAACCACATAACCTTTCCTTAATTACTTTACAAATTCGTGCACTCCAAGAGTTATTCACTGTTTCCCCAGTGGAAAAAACTACTAATAACTTTGCCATTATCTGTAAACAGTTTTACCAGAGTCTTCTATTGCAGGAGGTGAACACTACGGATACATACACCCCGACGTCTCAAAACCGTAAAGATATTGTTAAAACAATCATTGCTCTGCATAAAAGGATTAAGCTCACAGTATCTAACATAAATTTTCCTTTTGTTTATGCTATTCCAAAGTTCCATAAGAAACCTGTTTCTTTTCGGTTTATAACCAGTGGACGCAACTGTTCCAATAGCAAAGTGGGTGGGTTGCTTCAGAGGTACTTGTCTGCAGTGCTTCGCCAAGGCTGAACTGGATCACCTACTAGGCTGTAACATTAAGCGAAAACAGCAAGGACAAAATTTAGGAGTTAGGACACAGCGCCATCTATTGACGTTTAACTTAGAAACAAGCTCGTTGTTTCTGTATCATTCTTTGCATCATTCGAGCAGACGGATTTTACTAACATTCTGAACTCCTATCATTGGGCAAGAGGAAAATCTGTCCTCGTTTAATAGGTCATAAAACTATTACATAGTTCGCAGAATGGAATACGTGAAATGGCTACTTTTTCTATAAAATGCATCATGGCTAGCTAGGCCTAACATGGCTACTGATTAAGAATACATGATAAAATCTGTCATTAAAGTGATACCTGGAAGTATTTACAAAATGAACTCATAACTATGTATTATGCAAGTGTGTTACACGCCCCTTTTTTTCATTTTTGTACTAGTACAGTAATCTGCGGCATCACTCCTTCTCTTAAGAACACGTCTGCTACCTTTTGTAAGAGCCACTTTCTATATGATGTGTACAACCTGGAAATCTATGGATGGTACATCTCCCTTCAGTTGCTTGTACCACACGCTTGGTACGTAATTATTAGGATGAAAATGCTTACCACAAAAAAACACTCGATGATGATTGTCATTCGGCAAAAAATCCTGCCGAGATATTATTTCCAATCACAGACGCTTCAGGCCTGGCCTGAAGGGAACTTTTGTAATGGCATTCCCACATTTTTCTGTTTTGAAAACATGCACATCGGCAAATAGCGGTAAACCGTATTGAAAACGGATTATATTTTGCGGTAAAAACAAGGCATTGTTTTAAAACTGCAGTGGAAATTCCTTAAAAAACAGAATCAAGCCACTGAAATAACACAAAAACGGCATTGTTTATACCTTGGGACGCAGTGCCATCTAACGGCAGAAATTAATCACTGGCCAATCACTTAATGTCTATTGTCTTTAAGGTTAATGTTATAGCCTGCTCTTCATCCAGTTCAGCCTTGGCTTCGTAAACTGAATTCGACCTGGATTATCATGAACAATGACAGAGTTTTAGAGGCGTTGGACTCAACAACTGTCTCATCTGTTGATACCTACGATTTTAAAAACCTATTCATTTCGATTTCATTGAAGTTTTTATGGTAGCTGGCCTTAAATTTACACACGAAGCTTGAGTCCGGGGTTACCGAACAGTTTTGGCACTTTTTAGTAGACTTCTGTATTAATAATTTTTCGTTACCGTGGGCGACGGGGTTGTACCTCCAAACTCGTGGTATTCAGATGGGCAGTCGCTTCTCAAGTAGTTTAGCCAATCTTTATCTGCACTTTTTTGAAGATAGATTTACTGCTACTTTCCCTTTGCCTGGTATCGTTCTGAGGTACGTTGAGGACATTATTGTCATTAACATGCGGGACTTTTTGCGATGCGCTGCTGACTTGTATCCTGAGGACCTCACCTTAGAAAAAACTAACAGCTCGTCTACTTACGTTTGTTACCTCGATTTGGAGGTACGGGTGGACGAGAGGGGAAGGGGTGTAGTGAATCTTTATGATAAAAGAAATGCTTTTGATTTCGATATCATTTACTACACTCATTGGTCCTCAAACATTTCTAAAGAAGTACATCGTAATTTACTTCTTTCTCAATTCCACAGAATATCAAGAATATGTTCAACACAGTTTTTGCTGATAAAAAAATCTTAAAGCACTTCTAACTAAAGTGCAATCTAACATCTTTCCCATACATTTTTTAAAACATTATTTAAAACATTTAATTTTGAATTTTAATTTCGTTTCAAAGAGTTTCAAATTACGCATTGACATGCTTTTATTAATCCAGGACCTAACAATATTAAGTAAATCAGGCAACATAAAGTGCCAATTGGTGGGTCCCTAGTGGCTGAAGATTTTCATTTACATACACAGTTTTGCATCTCGTCATTTAAAAAATTTTTTTGGCTTGCTAGGATGTTATCTAACCGCGACCACTTTAGCGTTTTAGTATATATTTGTGTTCTTGTGGTTCGTTGGTCCAGTTTTGTTTTGTCTTCATTCGTGGCGTTGACCTGTCTGGTCTGCCGATAAGCCTTTTTCATAATTTTTTCAGTGTTTACATTCTTGTTCTTTGAATTCTTGAGTCTGTTTTGGGGTTTGGTCTGATGTCCTAGGGAGCATGACCAACCGACATTTTTGGTTCTCCTTGTCGTTTGTTGGTACTAGAAAGGCCACTCCCGCAGGTTGACGCTCTCCTGATGACGGCAACCTCTTTTTTGTTTTATATTTTTCGGTTTTCAATTCTGAACTTCCATTTTGAAATTAAATTTTTTTTAACGATTCACTCTATACATGCTACTACATGAGGTACAGCTGCCTTCGGCGCTTATCATGGTACTAGCTTTATTTCTTGCGTGGTCTATTTGCACGACGACCAGTACAGTGTGTGCCATTAACGCTTGCTCATCGGAGACGGCGGTTTCTGTGGTGCCAGAAACAAAAGAACTGGACACATCAGCAATGGGGTCGAGTTCTCTTTACGGATGAGATCCGATTTAGTCTGACGAGAGATTCTGGACGTATACACATCTGGAGACAGCAGAGAACACGCAATCACACCTCCAACATAATCGAAAGGGACCGGTTTGGAGGTGGCAGAGTTCTCGTTTGAGGCGGTATCATGCTTGGTAGCAGTACTGACCTCCACATCTTCCAAGGAGGTTCAGTCACTGGTGTCCGCTATTGTACCGAGGTTCTCCTGCCTCACGTGCGTCTGTTTAGAGGTGCTGTGGGTCCTGAGTTCTTCTTCATTGACGACAACGCTACACCTCATCGTACAGTGGCTGTCGCAGAGCTGTTGGAGAGTGAAGATATTCAACGCATGGATTGGTCAGCAAGATCCCCGGACCTAATTCCAATCGAACACGTGTGGGACCTTCTCGGGAGACGCTTGGCAGCACGTCGCCAGCCGCCAGCAACGATTCCACAGCTGCGATTGGCGCTACAAAAGGAATGGGCCGCGATGCCTCAACAGCTCCTTGACAACCTCGTCCTCAACATGGACAGACGTTGTAAATCCTGCAACGCAGTCAGGGGTGATCATATCCCCTACTAAAGACTGGATTTTCTTGGCAGCCGTCTGTCACATGGACGTTTCTGTCTTCTGTCCAGTTGTTCTCGAAGCTACCTTTTTCAATAAAGTGCCTTTGTATCCTTTGGATTCCTTGTTTGGACGGTTTTGCTCACTTGTCCCATATTCTTACATCTTGGGGATCTTATGGTATGATTTGAGTCGATGTGGAGCACTTCTGCACGACGTTACATTAGGAAAACCGTCTCGTCCTTAATTTTTGCACGCCAGTGTAGTAAGTTTATTTTAGAGTCTTAAAAGCAAGTTGTAGCAGAAATCAAAAATGCAGAAACAGAAGGAAAACTGAACCAAGAAACAATTTTACTCACGGGTGATTTTCCTGAGCATTAAAAATCATGCGCAGAGCTAGTACATCCACAGCAGCCTTTTTTATCATATCTTCATCTGGCTCATATCGTCTAATCCATCTGATCTCACCGTAGGTTTTTTGGACTTTTTTTGGCTTGAGCTACGTTTAGGTATTTCACCATAACAATAGTCTTGATAGAGTTCATGTAGAGCAGGTCCGGTTGCTTTGTTTATGGGCTCGCAATGCTTATTTGACTGAATGACTTTATGTACAATCTGAAATAAAATACCATTTCACAGCTTGTCAGTAACAATTAGCATTACAAAAATACTCAAAATGCACTCTTGTTTTTATGAGGAAAAAGTTTAACTCTTTTTTTTGGAAGGGGGCAATGATTTAATGATGAATCGTTGATGCAGATTCATTGTTTGTCATCACCATATCAGTTTTTAGTGATTTAAACCTGAAATGTTTGTTGCAAAACTTAATTGTTTGTGAAAGTAAAACAATTGGTGGGATAGCAACCCTCCAAATTTTGCCTATGCAGATGTTTCTTTATTTTACTTGTTTCACTCTTTAATCATCACCATGAGCAACTCTTATGGCTATAAGTGGTCACCTGTCCATAATTTGAGATCACTAGTTCCAGGAAGGGGAAGGGGGAGGAGCATTGTGCAAGTGTGCAACCCTTGCCTTGTCCACAGTTTAACCTTAAGCCTGGCTCATAAAACTGTTCATAAAACCTCACTTTTGATCACTTGGACACCAGGGCAGCCCTACAGAGATGCTTACTAGTAGAGACATCGATCCATTTCAATGCAACTACACACTTCTTCCGAAGCTGTCGACTAAGCTGACTGTTGAATTTGCAGGGTTTCCATTACATGTCATACACTGCAGAAATGCAGAGTGGTATACAAACCAGAAGAAACCACTTCTGATCACTTGGACACCAGGACAGCCCTACAGATATGCGTACTAGTAGAGACAGTGCATGCATCGATCCATTTCAATGCAGCTACACACTTCTTCCGAAGCTGTCGACCAAGTTGACTGCTGAATTTGCAGGGTTTCAGTTACATGTCATACACTGCAGAAATGCATAGTGGTATACAAACCAGAAGAAAACACTTCTGATCACTTGGACACCAGGGCAGCCCTACAGAGATGTTTACTAGTAGAGACATTGCATGCATCGATCCATTTCAATGCAGCTACAAACTTCTTCCGATGCTGTCGACCAGGCTGACTGTTGAATTTGGAGGGTTTCAGTAACATGACATACACTGCAGAAGTGCAGAGTGGTATACAAACCAGAAGAAAACACTTCTGATCACTTGGACACCAGGGCTGCCCTACAGATATGCGTACTAGTAGAGACATTGCATGCATCGATCCATTTCAATGCAGCTACACACTTCTTCCACAGCTGTCGACCAAGCTGACTGTTGAATTTGCAGGGTCTCAGTTACATGTCATACACTGCAGAAATGCAGATTGGTACTCAAACCAGAAGAAAGCATATATGATGAACTTAGGAAAGGTGTAACTAACTGACGGGTCCTGTCATTCAGTATCCCACCTCACTTCTTTGTAGTGCAGAGTGGAAGCTATCTGCTGTGCCCAGCGAGACTAATGGGAAAGGTTAGAAGATTGGTAGGGTGACTGGTCTGAGATATACTTACGTCAAGCTGCTCATATTACACAAGTACAAGCAAAGGAGTATAGTACAAAAAACTAAATATTAGGTGTACAGATAAGTATTAAGGCCTTTCTTGTGTGACATATACCGCTAATTTACATATCCAACATTCCCTCGCGTTGTTGTCTTGTGACCGTAATTGGTCCAGAGTATAAAATGTGACACAGAAGTTTACCCAACAGTCAAACGCACTTGCACATCGGTAGGTGAAAGATGGCAAGCGATACTACATTTATTCGACATTGCATTCGTTACGAATTTCATTAAAGAAAAAGTGCTGCAAAAGCATGTGCATCGGTCTGTTCGGTTTGGGGGAGAATATTGTATCGAAAAGCATGTGTAAGTTTTGGTTTAGACGGTTTAAAGCAGGTGATTTTTTATGTTAGCAATCGAGAACGTAGCGGCGCCCTGAAGAAGGTTGCACATGAGGAACTGCAAGCATTGCTGGATGAAGATTCGTCTCAAAAGCAAAAAGAACTACCTGAACAACTGGGGTAACTCAACAAACCGTTTCCAATTGTTTACGTGCAATGGGAAATTTTCAGAAGGAAGGAAAATGGGTGCCACATGACATGAGCCAGAGGAACAAGGATGAGCGTGTATTGAAATATTTGAATCTGTTGAATAAACAATATAGAAAGTCTTTCATGTAGAAAATCGTTACGGATGATGAAAAGGGGATATGGTAAGACAATTCTAAACGCAAAAAATAGTGGGTAGACCCCGATGAAGCAACGACTTCGACACCAAAACGCAATATTCACTCCAAAAACGTTCTGCTGTGCATCTGGTGGGATATGAACGGTGTGCTTTATGAACTATTGGAACAAGGTCAAGCTGTTACTGCTGATCGCTATAAGCAACAACTGCTGCGATTGAACCAGGAAATCTGTCGGAAACTTCCATTCACAGGCAAAGGATTGCGTCCTTGAAATTACTAAATTACAACGCTAGGCCGCATGACGCGAAATCGGTCAAGGAAACGTTATTTACGCTTGCCTGTGAAGTTTTGGAGTATAAGCATGTCTTTTGAATCGTGTTCAATACCAAAATAGCTTTTTAAAAGAAAGAAATCAGCCAATAAGAAATTTGTTTATTCCTTAGTGGAAAAAATGTGCGTTATTTGAAGTATACAATGTTGGCAAAGTATTCAGCAATCGGACCAGTTACATAATGATTTTTTACAATTGGAATTGAAAAAACCTGTATAAGTAGAAATAGCTACATTTAAACACCATAGCTGCAGAATTGAGCATTAAACTGTTAAACATTTTGTGTTAGGTTGCACCAAAAAGTGGTGCTACACCAGCTGCACCACTTTCTGATAGACGATATACCATTGTGTGGTGCAAACAAAACCTAATAACATGGTGCAACTGAACAGAGTTGCACACATTATGGTGCAAAACTGCAGCACGTTGTTACGTTTTTGTTTGCACCACACAAAGGTGTATCTTTTCTCAGAAAGTGGTGCAGCTGGTGTAGCACCAGTTTTTGGTGCAAACTGCCACAAAACATTTTAACAGTGTATGAAAAATTCCAAATTGCGGGAAAATTTCTCATGGTGGAGGATATCTGAAGCAAAAACATAGCTTTTCAAATTGAACAATCAGAAGCAGAGGTATGGATGAAAATGCAATACAACTATAATCCCCTAAAAGGGGAAACTGTATGTTAAATAAAGAGGTAAATGTTCATAGTCACTGGTGTCTGCCATAAACAGCATTCTTTTAATTGGAAAAAAACTTACAAATAAAAATATACAATTGCAAGCCTGGTGGAAAAAAATTTGGCATTATAGAAAAGAAAATCTGAGCAACATATTCCGTGATGAGAATGGCACCAAAAGTAAAAAGGTTTTTTGAAGTTGGACTTTTAGAAAAGGGAATATCGAGGAAAATAAAGATACAGTAGAACCAGCTTATAACAAGGAGCTCAGGATATCCTAGCAAAATCCCGGAAATTCTGGCTAAATCCGTTATGGGGTGAAAAATACCATCATATATAAATATGCCTACGCAATAATATGCCTGAACATTTATATTATATATCTTGAAAGATTTAATTAACTACAGGAATATAAAACGGCCATTCCATAAAAACTGAGAGTAAAATCACACAAAATGAAGAAATACAGGTACAGCAAAATATGTGTTATTCTTTCTCAAAGTATCTTTCCGCGGATGATATGCAACCGTCCCATCGTTCAGTCCACTTTTCAAAGCATGTGGCGAGGGCATTTTGTGGAAGCTGCTTTAGCGACCCCTATACAGCTTGAATAACGTCAGCATCTGTGTTGAATGTTGCGCCACGGAACTTCTCCTTCATTGTTGGAAACAATCAGATATCGCACGGACCGAGGTCAGGATTGTAGGCAGGCTGTGGCATGATTTTAATACTGCGTTTCGTAAGAAACTGTTGAACACAAGCAGCCACATGTGGGCGGGAGTTATCATGGTGTAGGGTCCACTTGCCCACCAGTTCCGGTCACTTAATCGATATGTGTCTTCGCAAACGCTTCAAGACTATAATGTAATACTCAGCATTGACAGTAATTTGTGGAGGAACTGCAGGCTGGTAGACTACACTTTTATGGTAAAAAAATTATCATCACACCTTTCCAGCTAATTTGGTTTGGCGGACTTTTTTCGGAGAAGGTGAGCCTGTGTCTTTCCAGACACTCGTTGCGTCCTTCGTGAGGGAGTCGTAATAGTGGACCCATGTTTCATCGGCAGTTATTACTGTGTTTACAAAGTTTGGATCCTTTGTAATCATTCGTTTCCACTTATGATGCACCTGAACTCTGGCGGCTAACAATCGTTCTTCGGTCAGGTGATGAGGTACCTATCTGGAACACACATGATGCAGCAGTAATTTGTCGCGTAGAATGCAGAATGCCGACGTTTTTCATTTCATTTCATTTATTTATTCATTCAGTTGCCACTACAGCAACTAGGAAAAGGAGGGAAAAGGCCGTAAGGCCTTTTCCCTCCTGAAATATCAGTTGACGCAGCTGTGTCTTCACACGTCATTCGTCGACCATCTTCACACGTCATTCGTCGATCATCTTGCAGGACTACCCAAACGGTGTTAACAATGCGCTCCGTAGCAACACTTTCAGGTCGATCGAGCCTAGGAGCGAGTTCTGCCGACAAACGCCATTTTTTGAAATCATGGTGCCATCTAAAAATCGTTGACTCACCCAAACATTTTTCTTTGTAAGCTTTTTTTTATTAAATCAACTGTTTCTGGAGCAGTTTTACCCAAACGATAGCAAATTTTATCGCACAACGCATTTCACTTCTTAACTCTGAGTCACTCACCTCCACAGCTGTATGGCGAAATGCAGACGTACCTTAAACAACTACGCAATAACAAAACCAGAATCGTCTGACACGGCTATAACTGTTGCCATAGATACTTCCTTAATTCGGTTAGTCGTCTGCGTGGTTATTTTTCTCTTTCGCATTGTTGTTAACTAAAAAAAAAAATACTTTCAGTTTCTATTGAACGGCCTCTGAACAAATTATAATAAAATATACCCTTACATGAATACGTAGTGGCGAGGGAATTCTGAAGTAAATATCACGTTGGTAAAATGTTAAAAACAAGAATCTACTGTGTGTGTGTTTTGTTTTATATTTATGTTCCTTTAAGTTTTGTCAAATGGCACTTGGTGTATTAAATAACTTATTATCGCCGTAGTCTATTTATTGCTTTAAAAAAAGTTTAAATTTTTCCACATCATCAAAAGCTGTTGCATACGACTGCAGCAGAGTGCTCTTCTCTTCACTTACCTTAGTATTTTTTGACGACTTGACTGCATCTACAATATCAACCGAAGAAAGCATAGCAGATCTGGCAAGAGCGTTATCTATATTAATAAAGTCATCAGTTGCATGAACATCATCAAAATGTGCTATGTTCTAATGTTGCAATTAGTCAGAGAGTGGAGGATCACACATTTCATCATCGAAGTTGGATGAACTAACCAACTCAGCTTTACAAAAGCAGTTTCAGATCCACAGTTGATATGCAACCGTAAGCATCAGCTATGAAAGCAAGAGTCTCTTTCACATCTCGCTCTTTGAGAATTTGATGTACTCGTTTTCCGTTGCTTTTCTATCAACATTTTTCCACTAGCACGCAGTTGCAATTTTATCCTGTATGTCACCATTTCTTTCTATCCATTCCAGAGTGATGCGCAGCAAAGTTAGTAGACGACAAGATTAGGCGCGTCCTGCACTGCCGGTAATTGCGTTGTGACATCATTGTGCAAATCGCCATCGTAAGACTACCTAGCCGCCACGTTTCTTTATATCTGCACCCTAGCAGTGTGTCGAAATTATTATTCGTAAACCATCTGGAATAATCTTCATAAATTCTACCAGATTTTTTAATGCATAATGTTTTCAATTTTTAACTAAAAAAATTTGGGGAATGTTGCAGAAATGCTTTTCTTATTCCTCATAAAGAAATTATTTATTTTACGACAACAATACTGTGCATTTATCGTTCTAAATTTATATAAAATCAGCAAAAATTCCTCTTGTAACTAAGTAACATTTACCGTTTTCCGAAAAATTAACGGTTAAACTTAGTTTTCTTTGTAACTAAGTATAACCGTTTTACCGCCCTTCACGTAACAAAAATGTGCGGGAGGTATTTTTGAAATCTCCGCTACTAAAATATTCGCATGACTGTGAATTTCTTCTGTACTTAATGTAAATGTGCTTTTGCATAAGCTTTTGTTCTGTGTTTGAGTTATAAAAATTGTTGACAAGACATCTTTCTCCATAGCTACAGTTCGAATCTACGATTCACATGCTAGGACAGTGATGTGACGTCACGATTATTCGTCTGCGAGAAAGGCGGGATAAACAAACCTTACTGTCTATTAACCTTGAGTGCGCATCATATTTCCTCTGCCTCATTAAATATGGAATTTCATTCAGTTTTGTTACTTTGTTAAAACTGATAATTTTGCCTTTCCTCTCCCTCATTAAGCTCAGGGATTTCAGTAAATTTGCTTGTTACAAACGAGTAAATTTGCCTTGAATTTACATTATACCAAATAAAAGCTCCTGTTTAGCTCATTAATTCCCGAATCTCACTAAATACGGGCTTGTTGTATGCGGGTACTACTGTACTTGTTTGCCAACTAGATGGCAAACTATGTTATTTTGTACCGGTAATATGCATAAAATATTTTACATAGTGAGCACTATTTGACTGAATAAAAAGTATTACCAGCAAAACAGGAAAATTAGAAACTACTGTTTATGAAAATTGCAACACCGTGAAGGAATGATGGTAATCACGTGAAACTTAGAGGATAAGCATGGCAGGGTAAGACATGCAAATGATTGGAAATGCAGAGTCATTGCGCATATCTGGGCCCGGCAGCGCCCTCTGGACAGTCGAGTGAGGGGTATAAAGAGAGGGCTGTTTCAGATACACACCAGTAATGCATCGCGGACAGCGAGTTGTAAAAGGGTATCCGTGATTCAATAGTGCCTCGGCAACGATGATGGGCGCAATAGCACCATACGACAGAGTTGGAACAGGGACGAATGATTGGTTTGCGTGAAGATGAAATTTCGTACAGCGACATTGCGGCTCGGACGAGACATAACGCTACGACAGTGATGCGCGTGTGGCGGCAGTGGACCGAGGGGAACCAGGTACATCGACAATCCGGCAGTGGTCCGAGAAATGTGGCGACACCAAGGGATGACCTACACCCCGTCCGCACGGCAGTGACGAACCGTTCTGCATCTTCGCTTGTGTTGGCACAACAGTGGAGCACTGCAACAGGTGTGACATTGCCTACCTCCATAGTTCGATGCCGTCTGCTGCACAGAGGACTGGTTGCATGCATTCCTTTGCGGCAGATTCCTTTGACCCTGAACCATGGACGCCTCAGGCTGGAATGGGGTTTTCAATACAGTCAATAGCGTGCTGATTGGCAACATGTCGGGTTTTGGGACAAGTCCCTATTCAGCTTGGACTACCATGCTGGCAGCATACGCATTATACAGTATTGTGGTGAGCGTATTTTTCCAGCATGCATTGTCGAACGTCATACGGGCCGAACGCCAAGTGTGATGGTGTGGGGTGCCATTGGGTACCATTCACGATCTCGGCTGCTACAACTTGAGGGCAATCTCAACAGCGACCCCTACATTATAGAAGTTTTACAGGCAGAAGTCATACCTTCATTCAGAGCACTCGCCATGTTTTATATTCCAGCCAACATCAACAGAATGTGATCCGAAGAGGGTTGGAACATTTCCGACCTCATGTTGCCAAGAATGTTCCAACCCTCTTTGCATCACAGCAGATTCTGGTTCTTCCCTGGCCTGCACGTTTGCCAGACATGTCGCCTGTTGAACATATCTGAGATATGGTCACTCGGCAACTGGCCCATCAAAGTCCTCCAGCGGTCAGTACCAATGATCTGTGGACTCGCATACATGCCGTCTGGCAAGCAATTACCCAGGACACCATCCAACGTGTAACGTACCAAGAGATGTGACGTACCTGCCCGAAGGACGCACACAACATAAAGGCAGATAGGAATCAGAATAAAACGTCCACGTAGCTCAATTGGTAGAGCACCTTGTTCCGGAATGAGGTGATCCGGGTTCGAATCCTGGCGCGGACAGAAATGACGGAGAAATTTACTTCGTTATAATGGCGCCCGAACTATCCGGATGACCCGACCGTTCAAAATCTCGCATTGGTGTGATGTTATTTCCACACCGCGAGATAGGAAAAATAAGAGAATCCCTTCTCCAGCACTTCGAAAAAAAAATAATAATAAAAATAAGGGGGAGATGATGGAACGTACCAAAAGATGTGACGTACCTGCCCGAAGGACGCACACGACATAAAGGCAGATAGGAATCAGAATAAAACGTCCGCGTAGCTCAATTGGTAGAGCAACTTATTCCGGAATGAGGGGACCCGGGTTCGAATCCTGGCGCGGATAAAAATGACGGAGAAATTTACTTCGTTATAAACGCTGTTTCGATTCAGTGCCACGCCGTCTAGAAGCTCTTATTGCAGCTCTCGGAGGATTCACAAGATACTGATTTTTGCATATAAAAATTGTAGTACTGTTCTGAAAATTAAATCAATTATGTACAGTCATATCAGTAATGTGTGGTATAAATTTCATTGGAATCTCATGGTTCCTTCTTGGTGCTACTATTTTCACAGACAGTAGTATATTAAAACATTACCAGAAAAATAGGACTTGACGAACACATTCAAAACATTGAACATGCAGTTAACTGGGACTCCGTGAAAAGCACTAGCAACGCTTTCTGAAAGAAAAAGTTGGAAGAAGGCTTGGAAACGAAAAGATGATACACAATTAATGAACAGAAAAGCGGACTGTCACCACATGAGTGGAAACACCTGTTCTCACTTCCAATGGCGGGTTGGAGTACAAACAAGAATTGAACATGAATAAGAAGTTTTTCCATCAGGTTTTTAAATGTATATATATATATATATATATATATACTTAAGAGCAAAACTGAAGACTAAGGAAAAACTTTAGAATTTAAAACGAAGGTTGCAAAATTTAAAACGAAGGTTGTTTTAAATATGTTAAGACCTTAGGGTCAATAGTTAAAAACTACAAACTTAGCTCTTCGAGCTACATTCCTGTAATTACTACATGTTCTTGTGATGAACATAAAGAAACAGTTCACTATGATAAGAATTACAACCATATTATCACCGGAAACTTGAGTTTTGTTGAAAATGAAAAGCTTAGGAATTTATTAGAGTATGGCTCTAAATTCAGACCTTCCTTCACAATTTCCAAAGAAAGGATTCTTGAGAGCTTTACTCAAGATGTTAATAGGTACATCGTAAAAACCAGTTTAAGGTACAATCAGCCTATTGAGGCCTTCGCAGAATGGAAATATAATATAATCAATAGCTTCACCGGTGAGTTGGCAGGTCTGGACTTTTGTTTCGACAGAAATCTCTTTTTCTCTGGAGAAGCTAAAAGGTCACTCTCCAAACTACAAGACCAATTTATTTTTACCACTACGGATAAAGCTAGCAATAATTTTGCAATTATCTGTAAGAAGTTCTATTTTGAATTGTTAACTATGGAACTCAATAATAGAGTAACATACGAGCCCGTAAGTTATTCTACCAAGCAGTTAGAAAATCGGTTTAAGGCATTCTTCAAGAAACTTAAAATTCCACAAACTAGAAGATATGAGCCTGAATTTCCATTTCTTTTTGCAACGGTTAAGTTTCATAAGGATCCTGTGAAGTTCAGGTTCATAGCTAGTGGAGTAAGGAGTCATAAAAAGAAAATAGATCTTGCTTTTGAAGATGTCTTAAAGAAGGTTTTGAAACACATTAGAAACTGTTCTAACTTGATGTACAGAGATTTTTGGATAATTAATAATAATGCAGAAGTAATTTCTACTATACTCAAAGTTTGTCCCCTAGATATTAATAGTTATGATTTTGAAAACCTATATACTAATCTGCCTCTATCAGATATAATCACTACCTTTAAAGAGCTGTATGCAGAATTTAAACTTAACCAATTTGTTGATGTAGGAACTTGGAACTCTTATCTCAATTGCTGCATAAAAAATAACCATATCTTATATAATAATACTCTCTATAAGCAAGTGAACGGTATTCCAATGGGAACATCAACGTCCACGAATATCGCTAATCTATTCCTGTTCTTTAAGGAATATAAATTCATTAAAAATCACCCCACCTGCTCAGTTAACTACCTTTACACTTTTAGATATATTGATGATCTGCTGTGTATCAATAATTCAGAAGTTATAGAGAGTGATTTTGATAATATCTATCCTAGCTCTCTTAACTTATGTAAAACCAACCACAGTAATCAGGAACTTGAGTTCCTAGACTTAAGCATTAAGCTCAACAGAGGTAACCCATCTATTAGCCTCTTTGATAAAAGAGTTAATTTTCCTTTCAAAGTAATTAAATATCTACACTGGAATAATAACATTTCAACCAAAGTAATTGAGAATGTACTAATTTCTCAGGTCCTAAGAATTTCAAGAATTTGCAGCAACAATTTGGACTTCAATTACCACATTAATATACTATTAGAAAGTTTTCTAGAGAACGAAATTCCTTCTTCTTTCATCAAAAGAACTTTAAGAAAAATTATTCTGAATAATAGAGTAAGGTTGGCAGATCTGCTTTAATTTTCTACACAGTTAATAATATGATTCTGACCAATCAAAGCCGTAAGGAAGTTGGCTAGAGGATGCCTATTAACTACCTAAAGGAACCTTAGTGCTATGGATATGACGGTCCTATTAAAACAAAAAATTAAATAATATAAACAAAATCACACAAAAAAAGCTTAAAAATCTGTTTATAAAAGAAAATAAAAACAAATAAAAAAGAAAACTAGTTATTCATCACTAGGATAGCTATACTAAAAATAGTAAAACCAACATTAAAATTAATAAGATTCTGATTAATCTATAGAAGCTCACTAAGGTGATTTAATACATGCAAAGATTATTAAATACACTGCTCGTGTATTTTATAATATTCCTCATGTATTCTGGAGAGTTAATTCTGCTCTTTCTGATCATACAGATCCACAGTCTTAAGTTTATATATTTTTTTCTCTGGTTAAAATCTCCGCGCGTTGGTTTCTTGCTGTATGAGGAGGCCATCAGCCCCACCCTCACTGCCCCCCAGCGTCTAGGGAGTGGCGGAAGAGGTCAGCCATGTTCTTCTCTTGTGAGGAGAAAAGTTTTTGTCACACAAGAGGTAAGCTCTCTTCCTTGTTTTTGGGTTCTAGGTTTTATAAGTTCTATGTTTGTACTTCATGTACTTTTTCTCTGTCGTTTTTTAGCTTTTCAGCTTTTAGGCATTGGTTTGTCTGTTAACATTTTTGCGGGTTTTAACTCTTTCTTTTCTTTGTAACTTTGAGCGTCTTTTGGGGTACCTAGGAACAGAAGATGGCTAAGCTTGTTCCTTTTCTATGCGCTGTCTATGCGCTGTTTTTTCAAAGTAGTTAAGTTCTTAATAACTAATTAATTATGCACTTAAAGCACTGCTGAAATACTTTGTACATATTGCAACTAACTGTTTAAGGTATATAACTTTCACAAAGTTTTCTTTAGTTAATTATTATCTTTAACTTATTCTCGTTTTCGTGCTGTCATAAGTTGTAGAGTAGGGGGTTTTAGACTCAAGTTTTCTTTCAAAATTCTGTTTGTTAAAAATTAATATTTCCTTTTTTAATTGCAATGTAAAAATTTGGATTTCTTTTGCATTGATTTTCAGGTTTAAATTCTCTCTCAAACGAACTTGGAATTTCGTTATGGCTGAAAATCATTTCTAATTATTATGTCACTCTCACAGCTTGAGTTCTCTTTAATCTTCTTCTCTCTGTTTAATAGTAACAGATGAAGAGCATGGGTCGGGCCAGGAAGGTTAATGGATGCAAGCGAAATTGTTAATCAGTGCTAGGTCATGCAACTCTACGGAGGACATGACATATATATATTTTTTAAACTATTTTAGGTGGGAATGTTACTTGCATCTATGGCCTTGCAGAAACCCATTTCCAACTAGGTCTTTGTGGAAGTGAGAAAATGCAGAGTTTTTGCTGGTCCTTGATAAAGCCAAGGCTCAGTATTCTCGACACCTTCTACATTCAGTTGTTTTATTTTATTTTTTTATCTTTTCTCCTTTTACTCACACAGGTAGATACATAACCTTTTCTATGTTGTACTAGGTGTGAGTCAAAATTATATTTGTATTTTTTTGCTTAGGTATCTTCTTTATAGAATATATATATATATATATATATATATATATATATATATATATATATATATATATATATTGATGCAAATACGTATTTGTACACAGAAATGTGGGCTTATGCCCCCTAGTGACAAAATTATGCATTGCAAAACTTCAGATAATATACACAAAATATTCTTTCCCGTAAATACTACTTGATGCAAAAATAATGTTTTCAATCAAACGTTTAGAAGCAAACATCCAGAAAACGCACTCTACCTGTAAAACTGCACATTATTTTTAGCACGAAAAATGCATGAAGAATTTTTCATAATCAGTGGTATTTAGTCAAAATAAATTTTTTCAACTGAGTTTCAGCAAGTGCAGTACAACTGAAACATGAGTAGCAAATTTTGGAATTAAGCGTAAAATATGCTTCACTCCTAAAGCTATCTTATGCAGTATATAGGAATCGTTTAAATCAGACTTTTACGAGCAGAGATTTGGGGAAAAGTACAATCTAAATGTACACTCCCCTAGTGACAAAAATTGAATTACTTGAAGCAGAAATTACATGCAAAATGGTCTTCCTGGAAAAATGTATCAAAAGGAAATAAAAGGAAAATTTTTCCATGACATTTTGAAGCAGTGATGTGGAGTAAAATATTTTTTCAATTTGATAGTATCTGCATGTACAGTATTAGGTGTGCAAATAAGTTTTAAAGCGTTTTTCTTTTGTGACATATACCGCTAATTTACATATCCGACATTTCTACGCGTTGTTGTCATGTGACTAACTGATCCAGAGTATAAAATGTGACACAGAAGTTTACACAACAGTCAAACGCACTTGCACATCGGTGGGTGAAAGATGGCAAGCAATACTGAATTTATTCGACACTGCATTCGTTACGAATTTCATCAAAGAAAAAGTGCTGCAAAAGCATGTGCATCGATCTGTTCTGTTCTGGAGGAGAATATTGTATCGAAAAGCACGTGTGAGTTTTAGTTTAGACGGTTTAAAGCAGGTGATTTTGATGTTAGCGATCGAGAACGTAGCGACGCCACGCAGAAGGTTGAACTTAAGGAACTGCACGCATTGCTGGATGAAGATTCGGCTCAAACGCAAAAAGAAGTAGCTGAACAACTGGGGTAACTCAACAAACCGTTTCCAATCGTTTACGAACAGTGGGGAAAATTTAGAAGAAAGGGAAATGGGTGCCACATGACTCGAGTCAGAGGAACAAGGATGAGCGTGTCATGAAGTGTTTGAATCTGTTGAATAAACAACACAGAAAGTCTTTCCTGAGGAAAATCGCTACGGGTGATAAATAGTGGATATAGTACGACAATCCCAAACGAAAAAAACACTGGGTAGATCCCGGTGAAGCAACGTCTTCGACACCGAAACGCAATGCTTACTCCAAGAAAGTTCTGCTGTGCATCTGGTGCGGGATATGAAGGGTGTGCTCTATTATGAATTATTGTAACAGGGTCAAACTCTCACTGCTGATCGCTAGAAGCAACAATTGCTGCGATTGAACCAGGAAATCTTTCGGAAACGTCCATTCACAGGCAAAGTACTGCGTCTCGTGAAATTACTGCATGACAATGCTAGACCGCATGTCGCGAATTATTGACGCTTGTCTGGGAAGTTTTGGAGCACCCGGCGTATAGTCCTGACATAGCCCCTTCAGACTATCATTTGTTCTGATCGATTGAACATGGTTTGTCTTCTGTACCGTTTCGGGCATGTGACGAAGTGCAAAAATGTGTTGACGACTTCATCGCGTCACACGATAAAGTATTCTTCATGGCTGGAATCCGTCAGGGTGATAGATAATGATGGTGCATTTTTTATTCGTAAAGGTATTGTTGTTTTCTCTCAAATTAGATGTTGCGTTGTTTTAAAACGCTTTAAAACTTATTTGTACACAAAATACATTCCCTAGTAGCATTGTGTACAACCAAATAAAAGGTATGGATCTCCGTTTTCACAGTTCAAAATTCACACTGCATAGATAATTCTTCAAATCAGACTAAGGGCAGAGATATGGTGTCCGATGTATGTAGGAACACTATTATTATCACATCTTTTTTTTTTTTACATGTACTGTAAATGTGTACTGTTTTTTTTTTTTTTTTTTGTGGCGGACCAGTGATTTGGAAATTCGAGTAGTCCGCTGGGCCTGTAGCAGATTTATTTCTAATTTTAACACTACAAATAGGTCATTGCTTGCCATTTTTTGAGGGGATGGGGAGTTTGCCAGATGGCAGTCAGAAATTACGGAATACAGGTATTTGAGAAATTGTTTAAACAAATTATGTAATAAGTTTAGGCTACAAAATAAATATTGCAATCAAAAGATTTTAAAAAATAAACAAAAAACCTAAACAGCGGCCATACCTTTTCTAATAACAAATAAGGCTTAGGGTTTGTGATCTACCGTTCTGTATAAATGCTTGAAATAAACTTAAAACATCACATTTTAAAACATGCACGGGTCACTTAAAAAATAACAAATAGTTTAAAAAGAAAACTTACCCTTACACACTGCTAAAAATTTCGCCGTTAGATTACGAGTAGCGCCCGGCAGCTAGGGGTCCAACCATTGTCTGTAAAATTACAGCTTGGCCCGTTTCTGTGAAAGCCCGTAAAATTAAGATATCAACCGTAAATACTAAGCCCGTAATTTGAAGGGCAATGCTCGTAAAACTAAAATCTGACCGTTTTCAGTTAGACCATAATTGGAAGGGCAATGCCCGTAAAAATAAAGTTTGACCGTATTCAGTTAAGCGCAATTGGAAGAGCAATCCTATAAAAATATAGTTTGACCGTTTTCAGTTAAGAGTGAATTTCACAGGCTTAATTAACTGAATACAGTTTTCAATTAAGCCGTAATCTGAAATAAAAAGTTTGACCTGGCTCATTTGAATTTCAGAGCAATCCCTGTATTTATGAAGTTTGAATATATTCAGTTAAGCCTCATGGCGAGTAGTCACTGGACTTTTACAGTAAATGCACATTTCTTGTGGAAGAGTGTGCAGGTAAATGCATGTTTTTTGAGGAAGAGTGTGAAAGTGTTCAATGCTTGGTTTATTACCAATAAATTCAGTTTTAAATGTGAGTAATGGCATTTTCATATCTTAAAATTAGGTTTATTACAATATGGTAAATAATGACATCAGTTATACACAGATTTATTTGACATTGGGCTTTACGAACTCTACACATAGTTGGTTGAACAATAAATTGTTTCTTTTAGACATTTTAATTTGCACATGTACTAATACAGTATTTGTATAAATGAATACAAAGGGCAGTTATGTAGTAAAAACACATACAGGCATATTCTTATATTTACACGTTATATTAATGCCAAACAGAACTACGAATTGGTATCCGAGTACATTGCGTCTATATGGTATTCAATCCACAGTGGTGTCCAAGTTGGGGTTTCATTAAGGTTTTGGCTAGTACTACATTTCGCATAGGGTTGAGACATGCTTTTCTTGTTTTTACATTCACTACCCTGTGTGTTTCCACAACTTTTATGGTCTTGTTTCTTATTTCTAATTTTTGGATATTTATCTACTTTTCACATTTTTAGTTAAATTATGTCAAAAGCTGTAAGTGCTGCTTTTGAAAGATCATATTGCTTCCCCATAATTAAGGTATCAGAAAGAAAAAAAAAGAAATACTTGAATGGAAGTGGGAGCTTGAACTTGATGGGGCATCATTTCAAATCTCAGACCCCCACCACCCACAGAAGAAACGCTTGCTAAGACCCTGATTCTGACTGAGTCATTCTAGAACATTAACAAATATCATCAATATTTCTAAAATATTAAATTTTCCTCTTTGGGATGTTTTATAAATGACTTCAGTGAATAAGGTGGTCATTCCCTTGGTGTGTTGCCACGAGGAAACCATTTCGGAACACAAAAACGCTTTGGAATGCTATTAAATAGTTGTATTTATAATATCTCGGGGAAATCCGGAAGATAGTGAAACAATTTTTCATTGATGTACAAATCAGGTGCTTAGTGACAATGGGCAGAAAAAACTTCAATGAAAGGAACACGGTAGAATCCCTAAATTTCTCAAAAAACAATTTCAGCATATCATTTTGTATCAATTTCAGCACTATCATCTTAAAACAGTAATACAAAACATGTAAAAAAATTCATATTTTTTAACTTAAAAATAATTGGCTTATGATTTATCTTAAAATATAAATTTTCCTGGGCATTCACGTTTTACTATCTGGGTGCAAAAATAATTTGTGCACATACCCAGCTGGGGATGTGACATTTCAGATATTTTTCAAGTCCTGCTTAAAGTGTCACAGGTAAAGATATCACTTACAGAAATTTAGAACACATTCGTTTTTTTTCATTTAACATTAATTACATTTACATTTTACAAAGAAAAGAAACTGTACATGATATATTTTCCTGTCATTTTCATGGCCAGCATTTACCAGATTCAGTAAAAAGAAAAAAAAAGAGTAACAGTTAAAGCTCGTTATAACGAAATTCAAGGGGGACAGGAAAATTCTGTAGCAATGTATTTTCCTTAAAGCATTACAAAATTTTCATTAAAAAGTTAGTATGTACAACAGAAGTTTTCGTTACGCATAAGATTGCAACGCTGTTAATTGCGAAATAGTGCCCATAGAGACAAGCAAAGGTAATTTGTTTTTGTAATGGGAAGTTTTTGCTAAAGTAGTAATAATTAAATATATAAGCTTTAATTAACCTATACGTATGAAATTTTGTACTGTATATATTTTTACTTATATGTATCAGGGTACCATGCCCGAAATGCCCAGGGCATGTGAATCATTAGCCTAAGCTGGTAAATAAAAAAACTTAGTTGCCCAGTATGGGCAACTAAATTTAGAAATGAAGTTCAGAATAGAATTTTCTACTACAAGAAAAAAAGACAGTCATTACATGTCATGCTGCTTTTCACTCCCAATCACTGGAAGTTGTATTATTGTTACGAAGTGTCAAGGACAGAAGAATATCACTTCTTTAATTATATTACGCTCTAGGTGCAGAAATTGGAAGCATATATAATTTTGCTTCAAAAGTTGTTTAAAGCCAGTGACTGAATGCATGCCTCTGATGGAACTATCCGTCTGTGTTTATTGACAAAGGGTGAAAACTTCAACAAACGGAACTTGGCAGAATAACTACATTTCTCAAATACTAATCTCAGCATCATCATCACGCATTTATGCACTGAACATTTTGAGTATAGACCCTTAAAATGAAAATGCAAAATATGTAAAAAAAGTGAGGGTTCTGATTTTTTCCCTTTAAAGATAAATTTTTCTGGGAACACACATACAATCAGCTTTACTTAATATCTTACATGCCCCGGGCATCTCAGGCACTGTATTATTTCAAGACCTGGTTATTAATAATTCCTAAATGATTTCTGCAGTGCTTAGCCTTAGTCCCATACATATAAATAGCTACGACTTTGATAATCTATATACTAATCTTGCCCTTTAGGTTATATAGTTATTTTAAAAAGAGTGATATATAGTTATTTTAAAGCTAACAGTGTGTGTTTATATATTGAGGCCAGTGGCGTATCTTGGGTCCGAGACCTGAGCTATATCACCCCTCCCCCAGTACTGTTGTTTTTTTAATTGCGAAGTTTAATTTTTAATTGTTAAGTAATAGAAGTAACTTTTTTTCCTAAATTTTAGGTACATGCCATTGCTAACACGATACCAAATAATTATGAAGATTAGGATTTGAACACTTATTTGTACATGAACTCCATTCTTCTTGTGAATACTTTATTTGTGCATGAACCCCATTCTTCTTCTGAATACTATATTTGTACATGAACTCCATTCTTCTTCTGAATATTTTATTTGTACATGAACTCCATTCTTCTTCTGAATACTTTATTTGTACACGAACTCCATTCTTCTTTCCAACCAGCTTGGCCACCGTGGTGAGTTATGGCCAAACCCCTCAAAAATGACTCCACAACTTAAATCTTGGCCCTCAGTCTCCGGCAGATGGAATGGACCTGGCCAAGGCAGCGGCCAGTATGACACGAAGGCAGAGGATACCCGGAGGACCGGACTAGGCTGCCATCTGATGCTGACCTTGGCTACGTATAATGGACGCTCCCTATCTTCTGATTCAAGGCTTCTTGAATTGGAAGACGAACTACAAAGGATCAAGTGGGACATCATCGGACTAAGTGAGGTAAGGAGAAAAGGAGAAGATCTAATTGAACTGAAAAGTGGACATCTGTTCTACTATCATGGGACAGATACTGGCAGAACTAGTGGTGTTGGATTTATAATAAACAAGAAACTGAAGGACAAAGTTGTAGAAGTTGAAAGTTCCTCTGACAGAGATGCACGACTTGTTATCCAACTCTCGAGAAGATACAAGGCTCAGATTGTTCAAACTTATTCACCCACCACAAGTCATCCTGAAGAAGAAATTGAAGAATTTTATGAGGAATATCATCTTATCATCTAAATAATAAAGGTAAGCAGCACTTGAAGATAATTATGGGAGATCTCAATGCAAAAATATGGCAACGGCAACAGAATGAAACTTCAGTAGGTAATTCGGTCACGGCAACAGAAACCAGCGTGGAAATACTCTCGTTGAGTTTGCAGAGGCAGAAGGGTTTTTCATCTTGAACTCCTTTTTCAAGAAAAAACCACACAGGAAATGGATATGGAGACATCCAAATGGGACGACAAGTGAAATTGATTTTATTATGTGTAACAAAAAGTTCGTCATAGAAGACTGCAGGTAGTGACCATAGGTAGTGACCATATGGTCACTACCTGCAGTGACCATAGATTGGTGAGATGTAAGATGCACCTCAACACTAAACTTGAACGTGGCAAGCTCATAAGACAAACAAAATGTATTGACACAACCAACCTTAAAAAACACCATAATACCTTCAAGTTGGAACTGAAGAACACATTCTCTGCTTTAGAAGGCCTAACATCGGAAGAAGTGGATGTTTCTGAAGTTAACAGAAAAGTAACCAAAGCTCTTATGTAAACAGCGATAAAATTAGCTGGGTCTAAAAACAAGTTGCATGTGAGCAAATTATCAGGAAAAACCAAAATGTTGATGCAAAAAAGAAGAGAGATGAGGACAACTAAAGAAGATGTGACTTCCAAAGTGGAATATATAGAGCTATGCAAGACAGTGCGAAAAAGTATCACTGAAGACGTAAGCAAAT
This sequence comes from Macrothele yani, assembly GCA_039090855.1. Classification (NCBI taxonomy): domain Eukaryota; kingdom Metazoa; phylum Arthropoda; class Arachnida; order Araneae; family Macrothelidae; genus Macrothele; species Macrothele yani. Next base: position 136,756,283 of record CM077001.1, read on the forward strand.
TCAACTGTGAACTAGTGAGGAAAGCAATTGAAAACAACCAAAGCCTAAAGATAGCAAAGGGGCATCTCAGTAAGGGAAGAAAACAGATTATGGCACTGAGAAAAGAAGATGGTTCTGTAACAAGAAATAGAGGCGAAATTTTGACAAGAGTGAAAGATTTCTACTCCAAATTATATGAAAGGGATGATACATGTACTCCAGACATCAGGAAAGGTGACAGTACCAGAGTTCTTTCAGTCCTCCCAGCAGAAGTTGCACATGCAATCAAGAACATGAAGCGGGGAAAAGCTCCAGGAGAAGATGGAATTACTGTAGATATCATACAAGAAGCAAGTGGAGAAATTGAAACAGTACTTGCCCAAATTTTCACTCGATGCCTTAATGAAGGGAAGATTCCTGAGGATTGGAACAACGCTACAATGATCCTGCTACATAACAAAAGGTGACATTGAGGATCTCGGGAACTACAGACCTATTAGCCTCCTATCAGTAGTTTATAAAATCTTCACTAAAGCTCTTTCACACCGCTTGAAAGTAACACTGGACATGGCTCAACCGAGAGAACAAGCTGGATTCAGGAGTGGCTACAGCACAATAGATCATATCCACGTACTGAGAGAACTAATTGAAAGAGCGAGGGAATATGAACTTCCATTCTGCATGGCTTTCATCGATTATGAAAAAGCCTTTGATTCGGTGAAACCATCAGCAGTTACAATGGCTCTGAAATCCTGCGGTATTGAAGATGCATACATTAATATTATTAATAACATCTATGAAAATGCAAGTGCAAAGATTCGGCTGTTTGAAAATACAACACACATAAAAATTGGAAAGGGAGTGAGACAAGGTGACACCATATCTCCGAAGCTCTTTAATGCCACATTGGAAAATGTCTTTCAATCACTGAACTGGGAAAACAAAGGGATAAAGATTAATGGAGATTATCTAACCCACCTTCGTTTTGCTGATGACGTAGTCATTTGTGCAACTACCCCATCAGAGCTGCAGAGTATGATCCAGGAACTTGCTGACAAGAGTAAAGAAGTGGGATTAAAAATGAACTTTCAGAAGACAAAAGTGATGTTCAATGCTTTTACAAGAAATGAAGATTTATGGATTGATGGAGAAAAGCTGGAGATAACAGACACGTACATTTATCTTGGACAGCAGATATCAAGTGAGGGTCACATTGATGAAGGAATTAATCGGCGTACAAAACTTGCCTGGAGAGCTTTTGGAAGAAACAGCATAATTTTCAAGAGCAATATGCCATTATGTCTTAAAAGAAAAGTGTTTGATCAATGCATCCTTCCAGTGCTTACGTATGGTGCAGAGACGTGGACGTTAACTAAAAGAGACGTACAAAGGCTGCAGACAACTCAAAGAAGCATGCAGAGGTGCATGCTTGGTGTAACCAGGAGAGATAAGAAGAGGAACTCGTGGATCCGAAAAATGATAAGAGTGGAAGACATCATGATCAGAGTTAAATCCCTGAAATGGCAATGGGCTGGACATACTGCCAGAAGGACAGATCATCGATGGACAGCCGAAATTTTAGATTGGATTCCAAGGGACAGGAAAAGACCCAGAAGAAGACCACATGGGAGATGGGTGGATGAAATTCGAAAGTATGCGGGGGTGACATGGACACAAGACAGACTGTTGTGGAGGAAACTTGGGGCGACCTTCGTCCAGCAGTGGATTGATAATGGTTGACAATGATGATGATGATGATGATGATCCCCGATTTTAATTCATTTAAACTTCACAAAAACTGAAACAACTCTCGCGAAACACCCTTATGGGCGGGAGTATGCGAGTGACTGAGATAGTCTGTCTTCGTTTTTCGCAGCGAACCTTTTCCCAAAGCAATGAGCCAATCCCCTCTACCGGCTGATTCATGTTGTCATGGAAATGCTAGCAGGCGATTGTACAGAAGGTTTTAGCATCAGAACTGCGAAGACTCTGAAAGAGCTGCTTGCGTTATGCTGTTGGTTTTCGCTCGCCAGACTGAGTCAAAGAAGCGAATCCGCACCCGTTTTTTTGCAGCGAAAGCATCGACATATCTTTATACCGTTCATAATTGACTTTTATTTGTGTATATTTAACTCAGTTTTTTTGTGCATTCTCTGGGCTTCGCAGCTAGCACAACTAGTCTCGAATATACGCCACTGATTGATGCAACACGATGCTGTCCCCCTCTAACTAGTAAACAAACCACCGCTTGGTAGGCACATAGGTAGGGCATCAGTGCACTTATATTGATGGTAATATGATATCACTATTGATAAACATCAGAAAAAGAGGGTTTATAGTGGGGTGCCCAATACATGGGTCATCATCACCGAGATGGTACAATAATTGCAATATTACCATTTGATAGTATCAAAAGTATTAGGAATATCTCATTTCCAGAATAACATCACATCATAGACAGCGTGATACGTGGACAAAGGCAGTGGATAAATGTGGCTATTGACACTTTTCTCATACAATTGCAATCACCCAGAGAACGGTAATGGCACAAATCACCACCAACTTCAATGAGGGAAATGCCAGAAGTCTTTACCAAGACCACTAGGTGATCATTAGCGGCAATAGGTTATGGGAGCAGCTGACCACTAAAGTCCCATTGCTAAAACCACATCTTTGGACTGCACGCCTCAACAAGCAGAAAAAACATCAGCACTTGACCTTTGATGACTGGAAGTCTCCTGGTTCACAAAGCATAAGCTGATTTCTAAAGTACCAAAGGCTCGTAACATATGCATATGCATTTTAGCTTCAGTATCAAATGACAACAGTAATTAATATTTTACAACAATAATTGACACTGAGTTACGCACCAGAAGCTGCTGAATGTATTCATCTCATGAAGTGTAAGCTACCAAATGTCAATAAACAGATCAAAAGGTACTTTCCCATTATACTGACGTACTGACTATCTATTCGACCATTGTGCATTTACGTATTGTAGCGATGTATTACTAAGGACTATGTCACTTACCAACATACGTTTCCTACCGACTGAACCTGTTTCCAAGGGTTTGTTGACAACTTTCGAACACAGATTGATATTATGGATAAACATCAGGAAAAATATGATATCACTATGGATAAACATCAGGAAAAAGAGGGTTTATAGTGGGGTGCCCAATGCATGGGTCATCATCTCCGAGATGGTACAAGAATTGCAATATTACCATTTGATAGTATCAAAAGTATTAGGAATATCTCATTTCCAGAATGACATCACATCATGGACAGCTTGATACGTGGACAAAGGCAGTGGATAAATGTGGCTATTGACACTTGTCTCATACACTTGCAATCACCCAGAGAACGGTAATGGTGATTGCAATTGTATGGGACAAATGGGTTTTCAAAATAGCGATTTCTAAGGTCAAGACGTTGTGGGATCTTCCAACTAGTGAAAAACAAGCTGTGAGTTTTATGCAAGAAGTGGGAATTTTACCTTTTAAAAGAATGTGAAAAAAGCCATTTTATGAAAATGTATTTTGAAGCAAAAGAAGTATTTTGGAAATGTTTGTCATGAGTGAAAAAAGTGGGAATTTGAAAAGGGTCATGGATGGAAGGAAGTCGTTTGCCATTCGTAACGTGCATAAGATTTATTTACAACTAGTGGAGGTACCTGGCTGGCGTTGCCCGGGATAAACTTAAAGTTTGTTTTCAAGTAACAATGTAAATCGCACTATAAAAAAATCCTACCATGATGAACAACGCTCAAGTCGGGCCGCACGCTGTTCCAAGGTCTCTGCCGCCCTAGATACACTGTCTCTTTCCCGCTGTTTCATAAGTCTTCGATCACGTTGTTCGGTTGTCTCACTCTCTCGAAGTAATTTTACGTTCTTTGCTTTTAACTGAACTTGTCCGATGGGTTTGCGTTTTTTTGGAGGCATTTCACCACACTTGATGAAAATTTTATTATAAAAATCACTATTTATAATGGCCATTATGAGCCCTAAAAACTCGAAATAGCAAACATGCACAATAATGCCCTTCCTGCACTCCGCATTCAGCTTTGTAGAGTGTAGATATACAACCTGATCACACCCAACGTGAAAGAAAGTAGTTCACGGTAATATACGGAATTTGTTTTACTAATCTCGAAAACTAAACCGATTCGGATAATTCTTTCACCGTTGGAAAGCTTTCCGGAGGACATCGGCTATTTCGTTTCTTTATTATTTTTTTTTTGGCTGTACTACCGAATAACATGGCTTTCAAGTAGTTTCCAATTTCCCATGTATCGGTTCGTTTTGTTTACATACAACCTGATCATACCCAGCGTGAAAGAAAGTATTTCACGATAATATACGGATTTTATTTACTAATCTCGAAAACTAAACTTATTCGGATAATTCTTTCACCGTTGGGAAGCTTACTTCTTTCCGGTGGACATAGGTTATTTCTTTTATCTATACTAATACCAATAAAAATATTGTATTTAAAATTTATGTATGAAGAAGACCATCTGTTTTAACTTCAACTTAACCTTGATGCTATTTGAGAGGACCACGCCTATTGGTGGGAATCGGTAGGTCCACCCATATTTGAGACTCCTGCGCCAATTGTTGGGAGTCTAATGAAACCTAATCCTTACAAAGAAAATGCCACGGTAACATAAACAAAAACATACTTATGACAATATGTTCCGCCGGTGTGTAGTGTCTTCAAAAATCGGACTCTTCCCCGTATGCCTGAACCGCGGAAGCTTGCGAGGAGTGAGGCGTCACCTGACGACCGTTGCTCTGACACGCCGAGTAATACCGCAGCAGCCGACTTGCACCCAGTATATAGAGGGCCCCGTAAGAACACATTTGACCCCCCCTAGGGATGGAATTTCTAAAAATCGTCCGGCCTATATTTTAATCTGGGTGATGAAGAGAGTATGTATGCCAATTTTGGTGTAAATCTATAAAACCGTTTAGGAACGTATGCGGAACAAACATACAAACTTTCACTTTTATACAATATAGAGATTGGTGTGAGGGTTTGAGCTCTAAAACGTTTAGTGAAAAACATCTGTCAATGTCAAAAAATATTTACAACTTTTGACTGGAGCAATTATATGCGAGAGGTTATAGTCGGGACTTTCGACATGCAAAGGAAAAAAATCGGAGAGGTGAAAATAAAATTGTAGAAGTTGATGAAACTTTGTTTACTAAACGTAAGAATCAAGCTGGGCGTATTTTGCCCGAGCAATGGGTGGTTGGAGGAATATTCCATGAAATAAAAGAATGCTTTGTAAAAAATTAGTAAATCGAAGTACACATTGCTTAGTATCAGTAATACAAGAGAATATATTTCCTGGCTCAATTATACAAACACTGGCGGAAAGTGAAAAAAAGAATACCAAGAAGGAGACGTCTTATACCAACGAAATTTATACAGCATAATAACAGAATACAGAGGATAACGTGATCAAAACATTATGGCAAAATACAGCTGTATTTGCTGGTAAACTGAAAAATATATTTTTTTTTATTGGAGGTTTAACGACCACTGCGAGCAACTCAACGGGTTATAAGTAGTCGCCCGTCCCTAATTTAGGGTCACTGGTTCCAGGGAAGGGAGAGAGCCAGTGCCGGAAGACAAACACAACATCCATGCCTCACCGAGATTCGAACCCGGACCCCGTTCGGACGAATGATCAGAGGCCATCGCTTAGACCACTGCGCCACCGGGGGGGGCAAAAAATAACATTTCCATGTAACATGGTTAGTGCGAGGTTGAACCGTCATGAACTGCGTCACACTGTGCAATTCTGGCATGGAGTCTGTCGTACAGATGTTGGATGTAAGTTTGGGATATTGAGTTCCAAGCATCCTCAACCTGGACGCGTAAATCGGGGATGGTCGTGGCTGGCCGTGGAGACCGGATAAGTCGTTGTCCCATAAAATCCTACACGTACTGCTCAATGGGGGACAAATCCGGTGAACGTGCAGGCCATGGAAGTTGTCTCACACCCTGAAGTGCATGTTGCGTTGCACGTGCCGTGTGCGGGCGTGCGTTATCTTGCTGGAAAACATCACTATGGACCGACCTTACAAATGGCACAACAACGGGCTGAATGATGTTGTTGATGTAGGAGGTGCTTTTTAACGTACCCGGTACAAACACTAGTTGTGTACGGGAGTGATAGCTGATCGCTCCCCACACCAAGAGAGCAGGTCTAGGCCCTGTGTGTCGCTGGCGGATGCAAGAAGGGTAGAGACGCTCCCCTGTGCGTCTGCGAACACGCACATGGCCATCCGAGGCTCCCAAGCAGAATCTGCTTTCATCGCTGAACACGACAGATCGCCAATGCGTTCTCCAGTGCAGACGTTGGCGACACCACTGCAGCCGCTCCTGACGGTGGGCTGGAGTCAGAGGTACACATGCCAGAGGCACACGTGCACGTAGTCCTGTATCCAGTAGACGGTTGCGGATTGTTCGCACAGTCACCTCAGGTGCAACGGCAGCTCGGATTAGCGTCGCAGTGGATGTTCTGCTTGACAACGCCGCTCTTCTTATGGGTCGATCGGTCCGCTCATCAGTCCGTCTGTGACTCCCGGTTCCACGTCTTCTCGTGTGGGAATGTTCCTCGGACCATCTACGCCACCATCGTACCACCACCGATACTCCCGTCCAATTCGCTCCGCAATACGACGATACGACCACATGGCCTCGCGGAGTCCGACTAGACGACCTCGCTCAAAGTCCGATAACTGCTGAAATCGTACATGTCTTCCATGTCCAGGCATTGCAGCTTCTTCAGGGCCTTCGCACGTGTCCGTACACCGACGATAATTTCCATATTATGCCGTGCTGTGGCGTAAGCGCTCACCGGTTGGTCCCAAAATTAACATCACACCTACGTAAACTCGACCCCATTAACATATGTAAATTTCATGAACGTCTGTCAATTCCTTCTTGGTGTTCTTTTTCCACTTATATACCAACTGCTAGAAAGGATATAAAACACACGATTTGTATGATGCTGGTTATACTCATCTGACCGTTAATCATAAATTACATTTCGTTGATCCGGAAACTGGAGTTCATACTCAGAATATTGGAAGACTTTGGAGTTCATGCAAATGTTGAAATAAAAAACAAAGAGTAACAAATCCATATCTCGCTGAATTCATGTGGAGATTTCGGTGTTGGTTTTTTTTATTTTTGCAGCCTTTTCTACATGGTATTTATCACCCAAATCACAATTTCTTAGGCTTCTGGATCATTTCTATTTTAACTAAAGCGATTACATTATTTATCGTTTTTACATAGTTTTTCACTTAGTATTTGCTCTTTAGCGTCTAGTTATATTTCAGTGTTTTTTTTTAAATTTTTGCAGCCTTTTTTATATGGTATTTATCACCCAAATCTCCGTTTCTTGTATTTCAGGATCATTTCTATTTTTAAGTAGAGCCATCGTGTTATTTACCGCTTGCATTATTTATTTTAGGCTTTTCCCTGCTCCGTGCTACCACCAGGGGTTTGGGGGGGGGAGGGTGTTGAGGATTTTCTTGCACAAAAAATGTAGTGTATGATAACCTTCATTCGTTGAGTGATCTAGCACCTTGGATCACTTGATCACATTTTCAAGGTTTTTCACCTCCAAGGGCCCCCTCAAGGAGTTTATTGGGAGGGGGAGGGTGAGACCTTTTTTGGACTAGAGTCATGTATAATCTCTTTCACCATTTGGTAGTATTTAGGTCTCCTTAGTCCTTTTTGTTTTTTTAGGAGTGAGAGCATAATAGTATCTCGAATCATTTGATCTCAATCTCAAGGTTTTGTCCCCTCTGTGGGCCCCCTCCAGAAGTTTATTGGAGGAGGGGGGGGTTGGACCTAAAGAGCAGTGCATGATCTCCTTCACATATTTGTTTAACCAAGCAAAATAGCGTTCCAAGTTTGTCTCCACAACAAATCCGCAAAATAGCTTGCCACTGTAACTGCAACACACTAATGTGGAAACAGATTTTGTCAATCTGAAAATAAAACAGAAGTTCTAGCATCCCAAGAATTGATCCAGACTTTATTCATCCATTTGGGTGTTTGACTGTGCTGATTGCATATGAAGCTGACAAACTGCCCCCCTCCCTACGAATCCCACGATTTGGTGGAATTTCTAAATTTAACGGCTTTACAACTGAGCCTGCCTCTAAACTTGCTGAACTAGCAATGCTTTTGCTGCCAAGTCCTGCCAGCTCAGCTTCAGTTGAAAGTTTTTTCTAAATATGGATTTATACACTCTAAGCTCAGGAATCATTTAGGTGTCAAGAAATGTGCTATTGGATGCTACAAGGGGAAAATGAACCAGACTACTAGTTCTGCAATTCATTGGCAGTTGCATAATCTTAGATCAATGAAATCAATCCTGTACAGGTCAAAAATCTTTGCGATGGAAAGTTTTTTGCTAAAGTAGTAATCAGATATGTAAGCTTTAATTAATATATATGTATGAAATTATGAACTGTGTTTAATTTTACTTATATGAATCAGGGCTTGAAAAATGCAATGCCCGAGATTCTCGGGGCATGTGAATCAGTGGCCTGGGCTGGTAAATAAAAAATCTAGTTGCCCGGACTGGTCAACAAGATTTACAAATAAAGTTCGGAATATAATTTTCTACTACAAGAAAAAAAGACAGTCATCGCACGTCATGTTGCTTTTCATTGCTACTCACTGGAAGTTGTTATTGTTATAGAATGCCAAGGATAGAAGAATATAACTTATTTAATTACATGCTCTAAGTCCAGAAATCGGAAGCCTATGCAGTTCTGCTCCAAATGTTGTTTAAAGTCAGTTAATGAATGCATGCCTCTGATGGAAATAGCCTCCTGCGTTTATTGACAAAAGGTGAAGACTTCAACAAAAAGGAACATGGCAGAATCACTAAATTTCTCAAATGCTAGTTTCAGCATCATCATCTTAAAACTTGAGATACACGCATTTGTGCACTGAACATTTTGAGCACAGACCCTTAAAACGAAAATGCATATCTTTAAAGATAAATTTTCCTGGGCACACACACAACTAGCTTTAATTAATAATTTACATGTCTGAAGGCATGGTATTTTTTAAGCCCTGATTATTAAGAATTCCTAAGTGATTTCTGCAGTGCTTAGGCTTTAGGCCTACAGATATAAATAGCTACGAATTTTAGAATCTACATAATAATCTTCCCCTTTCAGATATAATCTCTACTCTTAAAGAGATGTTTCAAGAATTTAAAATGCAGGCTATTTAAGAATTTCATGGCTACATAAGTATTCTGAGGCCAGTATTACACCTACATGAGAAAAAAAGGCCGTTATTACATGGCAAAATGGAATTGATTTCCAGCTACAAATGGCCGTTAGTACTAAAGGAAATTTGCTATCCTACGTAATTCCCTAATCAGCATGTACAGATGGAATTTATTCAGCACCATAGTCAACATTAGGTATAAACCTGGCCATAAAAAAGACTTGCACAGAAATGTAAAGCGCTGTATCACATTTGATAGTAAAACATATGCACATGTGAGAAATATGCACGTCTAGTCCGTCCTCCCCCCAATGAAGTCTTGGCTACAATACAACCCACTACAGATTTTCCTATGTGACAAAACTATTTCGTCCAACTATAACGAAGTGAATTTCTCCGTCATTTTTGGTCTACGCCGGGATTCGAACCCGAGGCCGCTTATTCCGGAACAAGTCGCTCTACCAACTGAGCTACGCAGACATTTTATTCTGATTCCTATCTGCCTTTATGTCGTGTGCGTCCTTCTGGCAGGTACGTCACATCTCCTGGTACGTTACATCATCTCCCCCTTATTTATTTATTTATTTATTAATTTTTTTTTTCGAAGTGCTGCTCTTATTTTTCCTATCTCGCGGTGTGGAAATAACATCACACCATTGCGAGATTGTGAACGGTCGGGTCATCCGGATAGTTCGGGCGCCATTTTAACGAAGTAAATTTCTCCGTCATTTTTGGTCTACGCCGGGATTCGAACCCGAGGCCGCTTATTCCGGAACAAGTCGCTCTACCAACTGAGCTACGCAGACATTTTATTCTGATTCCTATCTGCCTTTATGTCGTGTGCGTCCTTCTGGCAGGTACGTCACATCTCCTGGTACGTTACACAACGTCAAGATATAACCCTCACAAAACAGCGAACTATCGCTGTTCACAAACATAACGATTAAAACTAGGCTTTATATCAAATCCACATGCTTCAGCCATGTTTATTTCTAAGAGTGAAACTTTGCAAAACATACATGTACACAGTTTCCTTAGCCTAACATATAACGTGTGTAACCGATGTCGTTATTTTTATCAAATTGTAATTAAACTTAATTTTAAAAAGTATCTACTCACGTTTTCTGTCAATGATGCTGAATTAATTCACGAAACCGTGGGTGTGTGTTCAACACTTGTCTTTATTTGGAAGAGAGGCACTACCGTTGACGACCGAGCCGCTATTCTTAACTCCGCCATTACATATAATTTCCAGCCCTGTTATTGGTTGAGAGCATTAACTCGATGGTTGAGAGGTTGGACCAAATTTTGGTGCTTGAATCGCTAACAAATACGGTTTCACCAAATATTAGTTAAAGTGTTTGCTTCTTTAATGTTGAAATAATCAATTTTTGGTTGAACTCATTCAATCGAAGCATACTATGATAAAACGTTGAACTGAAATTTTTAACAGTGTAGCTAGGTGCAAAGACTACCACCTCCCACTGGAAATAGGAAAAAAAATATTTTATTACATTACAGTGGAAAAGTCGCCAAGAAATGTGATTAAGGATACTACGATACGACAGTTTTCGGATATTTTGAAATAAATACTGATTAGAAATTATAATTTTTAGAACCACTTCTATTTAAAGCCAATCGTCCAGTAGTTAAGATATCAGGTAATTTATTAAAATGCATTGAGTTTGATAGATTAAATAATGTTATAAATGTGAAGATTAATTTCTAGAAGTGTTCAATGAATAGTATCCCGCTTCACAAAATGAGAACATTGGGGTTGAATGGAACAGGTATAAAAGATATGTTACTGAGAAAGTAAAGAAATCATATGGTGTTGTAGCATGTAAGGTTGGGAAATGTGGCACCACTTGATCGACAACAGAACTGAACTGAAGTAAAGTATTCAAAGAAAGAAGAAAAAGTTTTCAGTAGGTATTTATGCTGTTTGTCATAGACTAACAGGGAATATTATAAAAAAGGTTAAGCAACAAGTTAAGTACTCAAAAAGGAAGACATTTGTAGATTGGAGGAACCACTCAGAAGAGATTTCCGAACCGGTTCTAAAAGTATATTGGAGTCTTAATAAAATCATGAGGAAGAATGGTAACTCTATAACCCAGAGAGAGAGAGAGAGATATTACTTGACAAAGATGGGCAACTCTTTATATCAGAGGAGGATATATTAAATTGATGTGGTCTGTTGAATGAAAATACACATACAAGGTGGCAGGTACCTATAAATGATTATGGTGATAAAGATAAAAGTCTAAACAGTCCTATTTAACAATATTTATGATTTTGATGATGATTACTGGTGCACTATGGGTCGTCATGAAGAGGAGCTATTTTATCCTTAATATGTGGCAAAACTGTGGGCTGTGATAAAATTAATAACGAATTGAGTGAGCACAGTAGGTGGACAAGTGCTTTTTGGTTACAAAGAATCACTTAAGCAGCACGGGAAACTGGTTTGGCTCCTTGGGGTTAGCAGAAGTCAGTCATTATGACAATATATTAGGATTCATCAATACAAAACAAGCCAATGTGTATAGCTTGCGAAAAAAACTTGCATCACGTGTCTGCAGTACTCAAATGATAGAGGCATATTAAAGCTGACTGGACTGTAGGAGGCGAAAATCAATGTTAAGCATGATCATGGTAAGGACAATGGGCACACCCTTCCAACTAACTGAAGAATGCATGGCGAAACTGTGTGCTGTGATTTGGTTCCTAACTGCAGAGGCGAATGGGCCCACAAAAATTCATCGCTGCTTGCAACAGGTTTAAACCCATACAGTCTGTCTTCAGTCAAGTCAAAGCCAGGGGGAAATGTCCAGGACGAGCAAAGATTCAGTTGTGGGCAAAATGCTATCACAGTGGACAGTGTGAAAACGGTGGAAGACCTAATTCTCACCGATAGATAACCAACCGCCAAATTAAGCGTGGGATAGGCTTGAGTTGTGGAACTGTGTACAAGATCTTGCATAAATACTTGAATGTCAGGAAAACGTGTGCAAAATGTGTCGCCTAAACTCTTGGAGCAACAAAACTCCATCCCGATGGACTTATTGTTATAGCAGCTAATTCATTAGAACGACGAGAGGAGTGATTTTCTGTATCATATACGGTGGGAGATTTTTTTATTGGAGGTTAACGACTACCGTGAGCAACTCAATGGGCTATAAGCAGTCGCCCGTCCCTAATTTAGGGTCACTGGTTACAGGGAAAGGAGAGAACCAGCGCCGTAAGACAAACACAACATCCATGCCTCACCAGGATTCGAACCCGGACCCCTTTTGGAGGACTGATCAGAGGCCATCGCTTAGACCACTGCACCACCGGGCGGCCCGGGTGGGAGATGAGTAATGGCGTTACAACTAATGATCCAGAAACAAAACATTGCTGCCTGGGCCAAGAGGAAGACTGAGGCCCAAACATTGTCAGGGAAGATTATGTTGTTCCCTTCGTTGATCGTAAAGAGCCTACCTATCCTTGTTCATTTCATGGAACACGGCAGCACCATAAATTCGAGCAATTATTGTGAGACCATGAGGGCCTTCGAAAACGTATCTGGTGCAAGTGTCCAGAAAAACGGAAAACTGGTGGAAACACACATCCCCACGCAGCCAACAGGACAAAAGAACAGTTACAGCAATTTAGATGGAAAATATTAGAGCACCTCACATACAATCTTAATCTGTTATCTTGCGACTATCATATGTTTGGTGAGATTGAAAAAAAATTTCAACGTTGAAGATTTCAGTTGGATGATGGGGTGAAGGGGGCCATAAGACAATGGCTCTAAGACTGTCCTATTTTTGAAAACACAATAACCAGGCTTGTATCACAGTAGGATAAGTGCTTGAACAACTATGGCAATCACTGTTAAAATAAAATGCATTTTTAATAAAATTTTAATGTTGGCTCTATTTTTTATTCATCAACGTAATATTAGAAAAGGAACAGGAGCGATTGTTATAACCTACAGCTCCTCAATTAGTTTTTCATGCAAGTTTTACTCATACATTTTGAGTAACAAACTTGGAAATGTCATGATAATTAACTAACTGAAGAACTGTATGACTTGAGGAGGGAGCTTCGTAAAAATTTTCATGAGGTGATTTATTGAGTATGGTGTTTGTTCATTATTTTGAAAAAAATTTCTGTCAGGCATCCCAGAAAAAAATCAGTGTGAGAGGAAACTATGAAATGAAAGGCAGGCTATTGGCTATTAAAATAAATCACAAGACTGTACACCAAGAGCCTTGCAACAATGAGGATGGAAGGAAAAACTGGTGAGTTGTTTGATAATAACTCAAAAGTAGGAAAGGAACATAGATTGTTACCATTTGTGTTTGTAAACTAATGGATAAACTGCTTTAAAAAGTAACTTAGTTTCAGATTTGAAATGAATGGTTCTAACATTGGTTTGCTACATGCTAAAGATAGTGCAGATTTCTAAGAGAGTAAAGAAAGTACTGAATAATTTCGATCATCTGAGCATGATGTGTGAAAAAATTGGAATGGAAATCAATTAATCGTAATCTTTGGATCTCAGTCTAATTCCAGAAATGATTGATTTGTGAAACAGCGGGAAAATGGAACAGGTTGTAAATTTTCAATATTGGGGTGTGATTACTAAAGAAAATGAGATCTGGATAAACAGTAGAAGCAGTAGAGTGGGAAGATCCCTCGTCATCTGTATAAGATTATTTTCATGAAGAAACTAAACTTGTTGTGTTTGTAATGCAATATTCAAACTTCACTTCTTTTACAAACAGTGAGAGTTTAATACACTGGCGTGGAAAAATTAAAGACGAGACGGTTTGTCGAATGTAACGTCGTGCAGAAGTGCTCCACATCGACTCAAATCATGCCATAAGATCCCCAAAAAATAAAAAATGTGGGACAAGTGAGCAAAACCGTCCAAAGAAAAAAATCTAAAGGATACAAAGGTACTTTATTGAAAAGGTAGCTTCGAGCACAACTAAACAGAAGACAGAAAACGTCCATGAGACAGGTGGCTGTCAAGAAAATCCAGTCATTAGTAGGGGATAGGATAACACCTGACTGCGTTGCAGGTTTTACAACGTCTGTCCATGCTGAGGACGAGGTTGTCAAGGAGCTGTTTAGGCATCGCAGCCCATCCTCTTGTAGCGCCAATCGCAGCTGCGGAATCGTTGCTGGCGGCTGGTGACGTGCTGCCAAGCGTCTCCCGAGAAGGTCCCACACGTGTTCGATTGGATTTAGGTCCGGGGACGTTGACGACCAATCCATGCGTTGAATATCTTCACTCTCCAACAGCTCTGGGACAGCCACTGTACGATGAGGTGTAGCGTTGTCGTCCATGAAGAGGAACTCAGGACCCACAGCACCTCTAAACAGACGCACGTGAGGCAGGAGAACCTCGATACAATAGCAGACACCAGTGACTGAACCTCCTTGGAAGATGTGGAGGTCAGTACAGCTACCAAGCATAATACCGCCTCAAACGAGAACTCCGCCACCACCAAACTGGTCCCTTCTGATTATGTTGGAGGTATGATTGCGGGTTTTCTGCTCTCCCCAGATGTGTATACGTTCAGAATCGCTCGTCAGACTAAATCGGCTCTGATCCGTAAAGAGAACTTGACCCCATTGCTGATGCGTCCAGTTCTTGTGTTCCTGGCACCACAGAAACCGTCGTCTCCAATGAGCAGGCGTTAGAGGCACACACCGTACTGAATAGACCACCTTTGTGCAGGCTCCTGGCCACGGTAAAACGCGATAATGGACGTCCAGTTGTTTGTTGCATGTGCCTTGCGATTTCTCCCGCTGTATGCCGTCTGTCTCTTCTCGCCTGTAGGACAATACCCCGGTCGTCCGCCGCCGTGGTTGCTCGTGGACGACCACTGCTAAACACTCGGACAGCTGTTCCTGTCATTTGAAATGCTCTCCAAGCTCGTGAAACGATGCTGTGAGCAATCCTGAACTCCTCGGCTACACTAGTCACACTTCAACCTTCTTCCAACTTCCCAATGACGCGACTTCGGGTAAAGTCATCCAGATGTCGTCTACTGGATTGCCTGTTGGCCATATCACACGGTGGCAGCAACTCGACGTCGTTCAAACCGCTGTACACCGTGCAATAGCTTTCACCGAATCGCTGAGCGCATGCTCTCAGCGTCATTTTCTTGTAGGACTTCCGTCCACAGATAGTAGAGTTTAGGTCCCAGCCACCTACAGCGAGATCGCCTTTTGGGCAGGACACAGAAACGGAAGGAATGAGAGCAAGTCTAGCGACTTTGACAGGACAGTTTGTAGTGAGATTAGAGTACAGTAGATGGCGCCACCGTACAAGTACGATATTGCACATAGAGGGGTGAGAGAATTTCAGGTGGGGTATAGGAAAGGATACCCATTTAACCAGTGGATCCAGCCTGGGGGCCGTCACTTAACGTGCTCCTCCGATGCACGGCGGATATTCAGCGATTGTTAGTAAATCACACAATCTCTGAAAGATCAGCCCAGGCTTGAACGTGGGGACCCAGCATCGATAGTCTGAAACACTTACCACTAAGCCATCCGCGGCTCTAATCGCTGAGCGTACACCGCCCGTGTGCTTTATACCCTTCCGACACTCCCCCCTACGTCATGCTGCATATATGCGCATGCCCTACCGTACCGGACCCTAGTCTATCTCCTGAGTGGTCTTTCGGTCCGTTCTGCCTGCTCGTTCCGCTGTTATGCTAATTTGTCCTCTTCGTCCTTAATTTTCGCACACCAGTGTACATTACATACCTTTCATTGGGGGATGAACGACGCATAGGCAGAGGGAAAAGTAATCTTTTTTACTACTTCGATTCACCTGTACGATTCACATCTAATAAAATCAGAAATGAAAGCCCTATAGATACGCAGGAAGTGATGTACAAAATAGGAATGGTCATCACTGTTTTCTTGCTGTAAATGTAAAAATCTTCCTCTTTATGGGTAAAAGAGTGTTTATAAATTATACTGCACAGGGGTAGCAAATTGGGGGTCAAAAAGAGAATGTCTTGTGTATCATATGGTTGACACCTACTGTAACGTATACTCTATATTCACTTTCCTTTTGATTTTTACTATCTCTGGTTATTTTATTTTACTATGTAAATTATCTTCTTACTGAACGAAATATTATTTCACCCGATGAATGAGATTTGGCAATGAGTGTAAGTCATGACGTGGTGGTAGCCAGTATATATAGGCGCGTTCATCGATAGCAAAGGGGAGATTTTGTTGTTATAAGGAGAGATTTTGTTGTTATAAGGAGAGATTTTGTTGTTATAAGGAGAGCTTTTGTTGTTATAGGGAGATCGTTTGTTGTTATACTAGAGGAGAGAGTTTCGTTCTATGCCATTAGTTTGATTCTTCATTATTGTGAAACAAGTTGTGTGTGTGTGCTTTGGATGACCAAGAGTTGCATAATAAAAAAGCTTGTAGTAAGTACGTCTTTCTCAATTCATAGTTTTTGTCAGACCTCTGTCTGGCTGTTAGGTTTATATCATTAGTTTATTACCATTAACAACCAGCGTTAAGACTTTATACATTCTAATTACTGCTACAACATTACTACCAGTTATAAGTTTGTTCAATACTATTACTACACTACTAGCAGGAGACTTTATTCATGCTCTTAATTAACTAGTAACAACAACCATTTGAATTCACTATTTGAAGCTTAGTACAAGCATATCATTCAGTAGCAGAAGCATTATACTTAGCTCAGTAGAAAGAGCTTATTCATTATAATTAGCTTAGCGGAAAGCAAAATAAAGCTAATTCATTATACTACAGACTGGTTTGTTTGTAAAGAGGGAAACATCTCTCTAATTTCATAATTAAAGAAAACCGTCTTTTCTGTTGCATACTCATCGACTGTATGCACTATGAACATGGTGGGGTCTCCCCCCCCACCCCCCAAAAAAACAAAAAAACACGTTTTTCTCTCCCTGGAGCAGGAGGCAAATGGGATCCTTACCCAGCAAACCCGAGTTATAACCGGGATAGTAGTGTTGTTTTGCTCATTCTTTTTATTCTGATTTCTGGAGACTAGGGAAGTACAAAATGAGCCAAACAAGAGAGCCTTGCTATGAACAAGAGAATTCTAGATAATAATTTACATAGCATTTGGGATGCACATACACAAGACTTATTTTCAGTGGTTCTTGGACTTACATCTGGTAAATATGCTGCCATCCAGTTCTACGAGAACCTACCACGCAGGCTTCCAATTAATTTTCTTCTGTGGTATGCTGGTCTGTTATGGTATTAGTCAAGGCATGCATAGATACCCTTTAGTCAATTAATTTTCTTCTGTGGTATGCTGGTCTGTTATGGTATTAGTCAAGGCATGCATAGATACCCTTTAGTCAATTAATTTTCTTCTGTGGTATGCTGGTCTGTTATGGTATTAGTCAAGGCATGCATAGATACCCTTTAGTAAATTGAAACTGTTTTACAACAGGACTGACAATACTGAAGTGAATATTTATTGTATTCTGTGTCTCCATGGCTTATACTTATTAATACAAGTCCTTATCTTCAAAGCTGCTTACTCACTGACACCACGTGATCTAGAGTATAGTCAGAGGTTGTTATCTGCATGTTATTCTGCTAGTACATCACAGTGTTTCAGCAATTTCAGAACCACATACATTCTTAATGTATTACTAATATTATTACCATCATCAACTGCAACAATTTTATTATTATTATTACCATCATCACTGCAACATTATTATTATTACCATCATCAACTGCAACAACTGTATCTGGCTAACTCAGAGTAGACAAATTTCGTTTTAGGACAAAATACTCAGTTATCCAAAATACGTCTGATGTCTTAGATTTTTCTTTTTTTAAAATGAAGTTTCCATTTATTTTATTCACTACAAATTTCAATGTTATGAAAACCTACATTTCACATGTATACTTATATGCACATACCTGAGTGTCATCTACATTGTTCAGCCAAATGCCCTTAGCATAAAGAACAGAAGAATCCCCAGAGCAATCATGGAAAACCTGGAATTAACAAATGTAATTAAAAGAGTACAACTATTCAGAAGATTTTATTTAGAAGATAAGAGTACATTAACGGAAAAATGAAAATTTACAGTACAAAAATAAAATTTTATTGATCCAAATACATTCAAATTCGTACAGTACATATAGCAGCTTAATGGGGATTTAAACACATTCAATATATGCGTATTTTGTTATAACCCAACAGATCAGAAACTGGCAATTTCTAGGATATTGCATTGTGTCAGTTTAGAACTAGTCAGCCATAAATGTTTACTAATTAACCAAAGATAAATAATACTTGTTAATTAAAAGCTATAGCTAGCAAAAAAAAAAAAAATAGAAAGATTTGCAGTAAGCAAAACATTTAATTAGTATAAAAATTGAAGTAACTGCAAAAATTTCAAATTTTACCTGTTACATTTGCATCGCTGTTTATAAATTATGTCGGGAATGTTGGTCAATTATTACTTGTTTTGTACTTGTTACGACAGCAGCTATTGTTTTTCAACTTCCTCTAATGCAGTAGGTGAGATGTTTCTACATTCAAACTAAACTCTAAGATTTTCTAAACTTTCAATACAAAGTCTGTTTAAAATTGCTTTTTCCTTGTATAGAAACATCTCACACCATTTGACTGATCATCATTCTTGCCCTGAATGTACACCATCACCAAGTCCACATCTGTTTGGATTTCCTCTCGAAAACTTTTCATTTCAACACTCTACGAGCTATCAGTAAATTTTAGTTAAAATTTTTTCTAAATTTGTAAAAAGAGGATTTAGTTAAAAACTAGCAGGGGTGTCCAGTATTTCCCAGGTAAATATTACTATTCATGAAATCACCAAGTTCAGCGGGTGGAAGTTAATGAAAGAAAAAGATATTCCTGTAATTTTCCAATAAATTTATTTTAATTCGTTTAGGTTTTTGCTTTTTGGTAAACAATATTTTCCAAGTAAGAGGAATGAAAATACTTACCTTCTAGGTGATATCTATAGAACTGCCATACATCTGGCGTGCACTTCTGAAAATCCCACGACACTGAAATGCAATGTACCTATGTCATGTCACGTGCATGCTACTCGACATTGGTATTAATCATTCTTTTGTTTACCGTTTTGAATTTTGAATATCTGGAACTATCTCTTTACATTACATTGCATTTCTGTCTGATGAAGCCGCCTGTTTGATGGTGAAAGCTAAAATTCATTCATTTGTGTTTTTAATACACCATTAAAAGCATATATTTTCACTTTATTATTATCTATGGTCTCTAACTTAGACCATAGATCTGGTATTAGAGTGCTGAATTGTGTTGCAGTTCTTAAAAGTAAAAAAATAGAACTTTTTACTAAAATTTTGTATGGGGGCCCCTTGATCCGGGCTACGCCTTGTCCGAAAACCGTCTACAGTCAAAGTTAGAGTACCATGATATAGTATACCAAATTTGGTGGTTCTAAATCAAAAACTACAGATTTTATGGGAATTTTGTGTGGAAGCCCCTTGACCCCGGGCTTCGACCCCATCCGAAAACCATCTACGGTTTAAGTTACTGTAGAGTACCATGAGATAATATACCAAATCTAGTAGTTCTGAATTGAAAGATGTAGATTTGTATAGCGGACATACAAAGAAACAAACATTCAATTTTATATATATAGCTAAAACTTTTTTTGCAACTTTCAAATGTTTTATTTCTCCTTTATCCACTAAGCTGATTGCTCTGATTTTTTCACTGAGCGATTTTAATTCAAACTACTGAGCAGTCAAAGTCCAGCTAAATATAAAAAAATGTTACCATCATTCTTTACTACCTATGTGAGTCCACTTGAACATTAGCTATTGAACAACGGGGTGACATGTGAAGAGATAAAGAATTCCAGTCGGGAATCCCATCCCAGGCATGATGCCATTAACCCAGTGTGCAGCCCAATATAAAAGAGGATATCAGCAGCTCTGAACAGAGGTTAAATGGCTGAAAAGTGATAAGAGAACAGGACAAAAGACAGTATTAAACGTTTGCCATGGAGATGTGCATGTGGCATATGGGCTCGGGGAAAAAGTTTAAAAAATAACTGAAATATTGCTGCCACAATGTAAACTGAGCAGTCCTTCAGGGTAATCATGAGGTGTTGTAAACAGCTGGTAATCCCTAGTTTCCCGGTAGAAGAGGAAGGAGTAAAAACTGTGTGAATACCGCTTACTTTCATTTGCTGATAATCGTGCTGAACTTTGATGTATGCTGTTTCTATAAAAACCGTTGTTCATAATGTGCGGTTAAAAGAACAAGGGAGAATGTTACGAAGTTCAAGGGATGTATAAAATCTTTGGATTATGTGTGCCTTCGTAATATCCAGCTTATTATATGTGGATTCAACTGTAATCTCTGAGTTTTTATTTCTACTACATGCTGAGTATAGACATTCCATAACATACAGAGCCAAGTTGACAAATTTTGCAAGTGGCATTATTTTGTGATTTAATATCTTTGGCTTACTGAATGAATAGTTCAGCTGCATACAGCCTGCAAAAGCCAAAATTTTCCATCGGTGATATTATACAGAAACTGAAGCATGGAGATATCACTAATCGTGCTTCCATGTTTTTGGAAATGACAAGCATAAAAAATATTCAAAATTTTTCATGTGCTCCTGTATTCAGAAGTCTGAGTTGTGTTTGTGCAACATCCATAAAAGGACAGTGTTTTACTATTATCTTCTGTTATTTTATATATATTTCTGCATTATTTAGCATTTCTGTTATTTTTTTCTCTTATGTGTTTTACCAATATACTTTTGACGTTTCCAACATTTTTGCTACATTTAAATTTGCTTATTTACATACACTAGTGTGCAAAAATTAAGGACGAAAGAGGAGAAATTAGCATAACAGCGGAACGAGCAGGCAGAACGGACCGAAAGACCACTCAGGAGATAGACTAGGGTCCGGTACGGTACGGCATGCGCATATATACAGCATGACGGGGGGGGTGTCGTAAGGGTATAAAGCACACAGGCGGTGTACGCTCAACAATTCGGTGAAAGCTATTGCACGGTGTACATCGGTTTGAACGACGTCGAGTTGCTGCCACCGTGTGATATGGCCAACATGCAATCCAGTAGACGACATCTGGATGACTTTACCAGAGGTCGCGTCATTGGGAAGTTGGAAGAAAGTCGAAGTGTGACTATTGTGGCCGAGGAGTTCGGGATCGCTCACAGCATTGTTTCACGAGCTCAGACAGCATTTCAAACGACAGGAACAGCTGTCTGAGAGTTTAGCAGTGGTCGTCCACGAGCAACCACGGCGGCGGACGACCGGTATATTGTCCTACAGGCGAGAAGAGAAAGACGGCATACAGCGGGAGAAATCGCAAGGCACATGCAACAGACATCTAGACGTCCGCTGTCGCATTTTACCGTGGCCAGGAGGCTGCACAAAGGTGGTCTATTCAGTACGGTGTGTGCCTTTAACGCCTGTTAATCGGAGACGGCGGTTTCTGTGGTGCCAGGAACACAAGAACTGGACACATCAGCAATGGGGTCGAGTTCTCTTTACCGATGAGAGCCGATTTAGTCTGACGAGGGATTATGGACGTATACACATCTTGAGAGAGCAGGGAACACGCAATCACACCTCCAATATCATCGAATGGGACCGGTTTGGAGATGGCGGAGTTCTCGTTTGGGGCGGTGTCATGCTTGGTAGCCGTATTGACCTCCACATCTTCCAAGGAGGTTCAGTCACTGGTGTCTGCTATTGTACCGAGGTTCTCCTGCCTCACGTGCGTCTGTTTAGAGGTGCTGTGGGCCCCGAGTTCCTCTTCATGGACGACAACGCTACACCTCATCGTACAGTGGCTGTCGCAGAGCTGTTGGAGAGTGAAGATATTCAACGCATGGATTCGCCCGCAAGATCCCCGGACCTAAATCCAATCGAACACGTGTGGGACCTTCTCGGGAGACGCTTGGCAGCACGTCACTAGCCGCCAGCAACGATTCCGCAGCTGCGATTTGCGCTTCAAGAGGGATGGGACGCGATGCCTAAACAGCTCCTTGACAACCTCGTCCTCAGCATGGACAGACGTTGTAAATCCTGCAACGCAGTCAGGTGTTATCCTATCCCCTACTAATGACTGGATTTTTCTTGGCAGCCACCTGTCTGATGGACGTTTTCTGTCTTCTGTTCAGTTGTGCTCGAAGCTACCTTTTCAATAAAGTGCCTTTGTATCCTTTAGATTTCTTCTTTGGACGGTTTTGCTCACTTGTCCCACATGGTATGATTTGAGTCGATGTGGAGCACTTCTGCACGACGTTACATTCAAAAAACCGTCTCGTCCATAATTTTTGCGCGCCAGTGTACAATTTTTCGGTTGCTATTAAGGTGTACAAATAAGTTTTAAAGCGTTTTTTTGTGTGACGCAAACCGCTAATTTGCATATCCGACATTCCCCCGCGTTGTTGTCATGCGACCGTAACTTGTCTCGAGTACAAAATGTGACACAGAAGTTTGCTCAACAGTCAAACGCATTTGCACATCGGTAGGTGAAAGATGGCAAGCGATACTACATTTTTTCGACACTGCATTCATTACGAATTTCATAAAAGTAAAAGTGCTGCAAAAGTATGTGCATCGATCTGTTCTGTTCTGGGGAAAAATATTGTATCGAAAAGCACGTGGGAGTTTTGGTTTAGATGGTTTAAAGCAGGTGATTTTGATGTTAGCCATCGAGAACGTAGCGGCGCCTCGCACAAAGTTGCACACAAGGAACTGGAAGCATTTCCAGATGAAGATTAGCCTCAAACGCAAGAAGAACTAGCTGAACAAGTGGGGGTAAATCGACAAACTATTTCCAATCGTTTACGTGCAATAGGAAAGATGCAGAAGGATGGAAAATGGGTGTCACATGACCTGAGCCAGAGGAACAGGGATGAGCGTGTCATGAAGTGTTTGAATCTGTTGAATTAATAATACATAAAGAGTTTCCTGTAAAAAAATCGTTACGGGTGATAAAACGTGGGTATGGTACGATAATTCCAAACGCAAAAAACACTGGGTAGACCCCGGTGAAGCAACAACGTTGATACCGAAACGCAATGTTCACTCCAAGAAAGTTCTGCTGTGCATCAGGTGAGATATGAAGGGTGTGCACTATTATGAACTATTGGAACAGGGTCGAACTGTGACTGCTGATCGGTACAAAGAATAATTGCTGCGATTGAACCAGGGAATCTGTCAGAAACGTTCATTCACAGGCAAAGGGTTGCATCCTGTGAATTGACTGCATGAGAACGCTAGGCCGCATGTCTCGAAATCGGTCAAGGAAACGTTATTGACGCTGAAGTTTTGGAGCACCCGGCATATAGTCCCGACATAGCCCCTTCAGACTATGATTTGTTCCGATTGATGCAACATTGCTTGTCTGCAGTACGGTTTCGGACATATGACGAAGTGGAAAAATTGGTTGACGACATCATCGCGTCACACGACGAAGTATTTTTCATGGCTGGAATCCGTCAGCTGCCCTACCGATGGCCGAAGGTGATAGATAATAACAGCGCATATTTGATTCGTAAAGGTATTGTTTTCTCTCAAATTACATGTTGAGTTGTCTTAAAACGCTTCAAAACTTATTTGTACACCTAATAATTAAGGAAAAACGTGGAAATGAGGGATGACTTTGTCTATTTACATCGTCTCCACATATTTGGAAGATTTTCACCATTTCTCTCGTCCTTTGGATTTATTAGGTATAATTTAATAACTTGTGCCGTTAAGCCCCACCAGATGGGGACGTCTCAGTTGCTGAACTCATCCCTACGGGTTTGTGAAGTCAGATGCTGAGAGATAAACACATATAGTGCCGTGGTTTGTTGGCCCCGTAGCGTAAGGCGAACGCACTCTACTAGTTATCGAGAGATCTGGGGTTCAATCCCAGCGGTGTCGAAATACAATTTTTTGGTTGCTGTGTGTTAATTTAAGAAAAACGTGGAAATGAGTTTGTTAAAGATGTCTTGTGGTATTTGGTACCAACACGTTACAAGCAAATCCTTTAACTCTTTTGAGTTACATGCTTCAGCCTTCGTAGACCTGGTTTACTGTTCTAACACAAACCACCGATGCTCGATTGGATTGTTGTTTGGGGAATTGGGAGGCCAGGGCAATACCTGGAAATCTTTCTCATATTCCGTAGATCGAATTTGCTGTTCCAACACAAACCACTGATGCTCGATAGGATTGATGTCTGGGGAATTTGGAGGCCAGGGCAATACCTGGAAGTCTTCCTCGTGTGCCGTAGATCGAATTTGCTGTTCCAACACAAACCACAGATGCTCGATTGGATTTATGTCTGGGAAATTGGGAGGCCAGGGCAATACCTCGAAATCTTTCTCATATTCCATGAAACATTTTCGAACAATCCGGACAATGTGGCATGGCGCATTATGTGCTGAAATGAGGCACTACTAAGGGGGAGTACCGTGGCCATCAAAGCATGTGCCTGGTCTGTATTGATGTTTAGGTACGTGCTAGACGTCATAGTTTCCTACATATAAATGACTGGACCTAGGGTTTCCCAGAAGAAAATATTTTCTAAAGCATTACACGTCCTTCATCAGCTTGATTTCGTCCCACAGTGTATCACAATGCTAACACTTCCCCAGGTAAACGACCTGCGTCTACTCGGACGTCCGCATGGTGCAGCTGGAAACGAAATTCATCGGACCACACAAACTTTTTTCTTATCACTCAAGTTCAGTATCGAAGCTCGGGTGTCCATTGTAGGCTCTTTCGACGGCTAACCGACTTTAGAATGAGAGCTGCCTGTGGCTACGCGGCATCCACGCACACGTCCCAATTTGCACTTGGAACCGTTAATAGTCGAAGTCCACTGTGGCTTCACATTGCATAACATAAAAGATGCACTAAGGAAAGTATAAAATGCTAAATCATTAGAAAATCCAAGACAAAACCTAGGAATCTTAAGCTTTTAACTCATGTTCTTATGAGAACAATGAAAAACATAGTGACTTATTGTGAAAACTCTGCAGATAATTTATTAGTTTGAAGAATGCGCTAAGTATTAATTATCACAAGCATATTGCTACAGTTTAGTGTTTGAACGGTCTTCATAATGATTCCCAGTTATAATTCTTTAAGGGCCCACTCAGGTAGATGCCTTAGCCTTGGGGCCCACTCAAATATCTTAACCTAGAGGCCAACTAAGGCCTTAATATTGCCCTCGATCCGCCTCTGTTTCTCACATGCCGTTTGTTAGTTCCAGGTCGATTTTATGGAGGACCGTCCTTCTAAGTGTGGTCCACTGTGTCCGACACTTGAGTCCTTTAAAGCCTTTCTTTGAACGTGCTCCTTGCAATATCCTTTTACCATTTCCGTACATCCACTTCCATGACATAAAACCTTTACCATACACTTCTATCAACTGGCAATGGATTTCCAGTAGAGCAACACCCTTTGTATGAAGAACACGAATTTCGTTTCGCACATCCTCGTGTGACGATGTTAACAGTAATGCAGCCATCTTTCAACAGCCGTTTCTAGTAAACAAATAGGTGCAGTGCCCTTTGGTGGAGTGATGTTCTTGGCTTTTTGTGCATCTGCGTGCTGAAAATTTTGGCATGTTGCAGATTTTGATGCCGGAAGTCTTGTTGGCTTGTTTATCGAACAACCTTTGTATATTTATTTTCCGTACACTTCGTACCCTATTTTGTCTACCAGCAGGCCTAAAAATGTTAGCTGATTATCCCTTCTATCGCAAGAATCACTTTAATTTTATATTAAATTACACATCGATTACGTGGGTGCTTGCAGCCCCAGGCACTTACTGATACTCACAAATGGGTGCACAGCACCCATTATGGCATTGGTGACAATAAAAGTTTCAGAAAGACAAACTTATATTGACTTTTTTTTAAATAGAAAACACTATAATTTCGTTCTTTTCAGTACTTCTACATATGAAACGATTTATTACAAAGCAACTACGTGTTGTGAAAAAAGCTTTAATTTAATCCTCTTGATATCTATATGTGGTTCATTCAGTTATGGCAACATACACTGCTCATGAAATACTTCCAAAATCTAGTTTCAGAATCATACACTGAGTGATGGCATGTTTATTATACAGAGGGTGAGTCGAAAGTTTTGCAATATTTGCATAAACGCATGTGCTGCGGCGGGTATGTCACGTGTCTAAGCTAATTCAAGTCGCACACTGCAGTCAGTCGAAAGGGATATAAAGTGGTAGTCGTTGCTGTGAACAGCATTGCATGTCGTCGTTCTGTCTGTGGTTGGGACGCATAAAAGATGAACAGCCACAACCGGCTAATTAGAGAACTTTTGCTTTACGAGTTTGAACTCGACCATAACGGTGCTCAAGCAACACGAAACATTTGTCATGCGAAAGAGGAAGGTTCTGTATATCACATTACCGAAACCAGATGGTTCAAGAAATTTCGCTCAGGTGACAAACCTTGACAATCAGCCAAGATCAGGTAAACCGCGAACCGTGGATTCGGAGGCCGTGCGCCAGGCCGTAGATGCAACTCTGACAACCAGCACTCAGAGATTATCAGGCGAGCTGGGCATATCATAGACCACCGTGGTTCGTCACCTTCAGGATCGCGGCAAGATCTACAGGAGCTGCCGCATTGTCCCTCACGAACTGACGCCAGTTGAAGCAAACAGCCGAGTGAAAGTGTGCGCGAAACTCATAGAAAACCAGCGCGATGTAAGGTTCATCAAGGGAATTGTTACGTGAGATGAAAAGTGGGTCTATTTCTGTAATCCTAACACACAACGGCAATGGTTGAGTCCAGGCTAGCTTCTTGAACCTGTTGCCAAACGTAGAAGCTTCGAGCACAAGGTGATGTTCTGCGTCTGGTGAAATTTCGAGTGTATAACCCATTACGAATTTTTTCTACACGGTAGGACCATTAATGTCAACCTCTACTTTGAACAGTTGGAGCGGATGTATGCCGTTCTGGAGGAGAAGAACCCGGCACTAGTGAACAGAAAGCGCGCTGTCCTACAGCAGGACAACGTTCAGTCTCATATTGCGCGAACGACCCGGGCAAAACTCCAAGAACTTGAGGGCATCGAACTGATACTATACCTAACATATAGTCCGAAGCTTGCCTCGTCGGATTATTACTTGTTCCGGTCCATGGCTCACTTCCTTCGCGGGCGGCACTTCAACAACTAAGAGGAGGTGGAATCTGGGGTGAAGGAGTTCTTCGTCTCGAATGACAAAAATGGTATCGCCGCGAAATCGAAGAACTGGCAGTCGAATGGCAAAAGACAGTGCAACAGGATAGCCTATACTTTGAATGCTAGTCATCTTTCGTCGTAAAGGTACGTATGAAGACATAAAGTGATCCAAATATTGCAAAACTTTCGACTCATCCTCTGTATATCTTTCAAAGGATCAAACTTAAGACTTGAATAACTGCAAAACCTGCATAAGGAACGTTAAGAGCCTGCTGAATTATATTCGGTTGGTGCGAATGAAATGTCCGGCAAAGGACCAGCACACGTGGACAGCGAGAACGGAAAAGTAGGACAACTTATCTAGGCAAAATAACCTCCTCGGCATCGACACATAGTTGTAATCTGCCCGGCAAGGCGTTGATCCCGGAACGATAAAAGTCTTGAGGCTGGGACCCGAAGAAGTCATCAACTGCACGTTGAACCTCTTTGTCTGCCGTGAACTGTCCGGACAGGAAGTGATCCAGGCAACGAAACAGATGATAGTCTGTCGGAGACAAGTCCGGGGAATAAGCAGGACGAGACCGAAGGAACTTAGTGTCAGCATCGTTCGTTGTGCTACATGAGGGCGAGAGTTGTTCTGGAGCAGAAGAACATAATGTCTGTTGACCAAGGCCCGTTGTTTCTGCAGAAATTTCCGGTGCATCTGGTGTAATTCAGCACAATAACGTTCCGCGGTGTTGGTTTGACCCGTTGCCAAGAAACTCTAAGGAATTATCTCAGCTGTGAACCACCAGACAAGGAGCATCATTTTCTTGGTGTGTAAGTGTGTCTTAGTATGCCATCCATCAGGCTGTGCCTTCCTTAACCATTGTGAAGATCGTTTCCGATTATTATAAAGGATCCACTTCTCGTCGCAGGTAACGACTTGATGCAGCAGAGGTTCCTGTATATTCCTGGCAAAACTGCGACGTGCAGACTTCCACACGCCTTGTCTTGTTGGCAGTTGTCAACTCATACGGCAGCCACATGTTCAGCTTTTTGACCTTACCCAGCGCAGCCATACACCGAACTACTGTCGTGTGGTGGACACCTACCTCTGCAGCTATCTCACGACACGTTTGTTGGGGTTCCGCTTCAACCACACGTAACAGAACATCGTCAGAAACAGCAACAGGTTGGTGACCACGTGACAGGTCGGTGACCACGTGACAGGTCGGTAACCACGTGGTTCGTTTTGCAGGTCCGTATCTCCGCTTCGAAACTTCACAAACCATCGCCGAATGGTTCGTTCGTTGGCTGTATTCTCCCCAAACGCTTTGTTAACGTTTCGAGCTCCGATTCCTGAAGAATGGCCCAGTTTAAATTCATACAGGAAGATGACTCTCAAATCCGGCGTCTCCATGTTTCCTTTGCAAGCAACGCTTCGTCCAAACAAACCACACCTGAACCTTGTTCTTCATACATGTGCAAGCTATTTATAGTAACTCTGCGACGCAATACCCGCAACACTTGTGGTGGTTTCATTCCGCTATGGTGGGGGACTGTCTCCACTGCACGTTCCAACCCAATATATCCATCCGAATTTTAAATTCCCATCACCAACTAAACCGTACTGCAAATTTATGCCTAGTAATGTTTTATGTAAAAGCTTCAAAATCAAAAGCTTTCAAAACTGCATCATAATTATTCCTCTGTTATAATTCTAAATCAAAAGTATTATGCAATTCTGCTGCATCCACATCTATTACATTTAAAAGAATGGCTACTTTGGTTTCAAAACTTTTCTTATCGAGACCAGTTCCTTTTGAATGTATTTCAGAACTTAGCTTGAATTTTCTAAAGTTCACTGACATTTCCTTACAGATAAGGTACACTCCAGAGGTTTTAACATGCATTCCATGTTTGTCGCCAAGGACTTCCGACGGCAAAACAGAGATGTTCGATTCATACATACCTTTTTTCTTTAAATTGAAAGTTCAAGACCACCGTGAGCAACTCTATGAGCTGATAAGCAGTCACCCGTCCCTAATTTAGGGCTACTGTTTCCAGGAAACGGAGAAAGCCAGAGCCGTAAGACAGACACAACATCCATGCGTCACCGGGATCCGAACCCGGACCCTTCACGGACGAATTATCATAAACCAGCGCTTCGGCTCTTATACCACCAGGACGGCCATACATACCTTGAATCTACTTCCATGTTGTTTTCAAAGATTGATTACTTTCACTTGTGCGACTGCGCACAATGTCATATTGTTACTTATTAATCAGATTAAACCTAGACAACTTATTTACCTATTAATAACAAGCCATATTAACATTTGATTTGAATCATAACAGAGCACTATTTAAGAATAATCTACACTCACCAACTTTCTTTATAAAATGTGTTTACGTTACCTATACTCTGACTCTAAATGATAACATTGAGGAACAAAGTTTATGTTGCATTAATACCAGCACTTGTTTTTACCTAATTTGAGTGTGCTGAATTCAAATCTGAAGTTAGTTTTTCTCTGTAAACTCTAAATGTTTTGCAATTCAACATTTTCATTTTTGGAGAAATGTTGACACCTCTCGCTTGATGACATGGTCTATCTGAGGAATTTATAGTCACGCAGTCTTAAAATTAGGCTTAAACAACTGTCGTGCAAAAAATATTCTTTATGCATTCACAAAAACCTGTAGGTGCATCATAATATGTATTAAAGTTTGAATAAAAGCAAAAAATAGCTTGTGTGGAGTAAAATTGTATCTCCACTTGTCAAATCTGGAACATTTATCCATTATAGTCAAATATGAGTATGCACTAATGCTTTTACTTTAAATTAAGGCTGTCTTGGAATAAGTGTAACGGAAATTTTGTCCTATATCTGTAATGCAAATTCTTTTGTACACATTTTCTCCAAAAATATTTCTTTGTAGAGTTTGAAATTTTGCGCACAAATAAAAACGACCCATAGCTAATAAGTGTGGCAGTTATTATTCCGAAAAATTTGTTAGAATTTTTTTAAAAATTCAATTTATCTGACTCGAAAGTATTCCAAATTGGCACTAGGTGGCGCCAGAAGTTAACTTGACAGTGTTTCTGTGTGGAAGAAACAAAATCTCTCATTTCTGTCTGATTATTTTAATTATCTAGGCCAAATAGAAATCAAAGAATGGGCACTGAAGTGAGATTGGAATCTTGTCTTCTATAGATCATCTTAAATTCTACTGTACGTTCATTTTTTGAAGAGAAAATGTGTACATTACCAGAAAACACATGAATTTGAGACAGAAACTACGCTTACCTACTAAGCTCCACACCCAAAAAATGTCATTGGTTAAAACGTAACAGCGCGTATTTTGTCTTTTCATTGTGAAGCCAATGAGAGGCCACTTCCATTCTGAATATGGTTAGGTCTTCAGTCATTCGCTAACGCCAACTTCTGGAACAATCCCTCAAGACGTAAAAGCCACGCCCAAGGAGTGATATTTTGCGCCATCTATCGCAGAAGATGAACCCTAACACTCATTCAAAGACAGCCTTAACAAGTATTTCGACATAAAGATGATAGGTGATTCAGAAAAACTGATAAGGGTGGGATGCAAAGTTCAAATATGTCCTATTCAGGGAAAAATTGCACTTGTAGCTGTGGCGTTTGTGAACTTTCTCAGGGCAATCTCGTTTGATGCTCCAGCAATAGTCTGCCATCATACTTTGGACCCATCGCCTTGATTGCGCTATTCCATCGTCATGATGTCTTGATGGAAGTGCTTTTCTTATTCATCACTAACAGCTCCAAGGTTCTCGATCAAGGTGACTATTCAGGAAATGGAGCTTGACACTCATGTTGCACCCAAGATCGCGAAAAGCCATCAGCATTCTACTTGTAGTAACGAGAACCTCATAGTTATCTGCCTTTTTGTTACCAAGAAAGTTTTGTATAACTGCTACGAAAGACAGCCATGCTGCCTTCTCCTTTTCATTCATCTTCCTGACAAGTTCCTCATCACGTACAAGGGCACGAATTTGAGGTCCATCGAACACGCCTGCTTTGATCTTCTCGAAATAGAAAGCAGGAAAAGCAGAAACTACAGTTTATGTTGAAAACATTCACAATCAGTACTTAATGCCTTCACGAATTGTTTCATCAAGCCGAGCTTGATATGGAGGGGGGGGTAATATTCTCTCGGCTGACGATTGGGTCATTCACAATGTTTGGTATGCCTGCTTCCAGAGTTTCACGGATGGGCCACTCCTTCTGGGTCCAGTGTTTCTTTCGAGCTCGGCTGTCCCACATGCAGAGATAGTGTTACACGGCGCTAGCAGTGTTCCTGCCAAGTCGGCCGGTAACGGTGCTTGGAACCTGTCGTACAATTTAGTTGGCCGCGGCACCAGGTGTGAATCTCAGGTGCACCGCTGCACTCAAAGATTCACGCCAGAACATAAAAAATGAAAATTGGACGAATGACCCGAAGCATGAGGCTTGGGTGAATCCACCGTGTGAACAAAATAACAAAAACAATAAAAAAATAAAATAAAAATAAAAAAGCGAAACATGGGGATCAGAGAGTTGTGATGAGGTTCACCCGCAATCACCAATTCGTGACTGAGTGTAGTGGTCCGGATCTTACTCAAGTACATTCAATCCCCAACCAGCCAGTACAACACTCACTTTCGCAAATAACACATGATTCTCAAATACACAACACAACATTTAATTACTTTGTGATTAAAACAGTTACGGCACTCTCTAGGCGCATAGACAAATTGCCCCTCTTATGTGGGCAGCACACAGCATCACACTTTACTGTCGGACGGCGCAAGCCGACTGAGTCTCCACCGGACTATCTGATCAAGAGATACTACTCGTTAACACTCTAAATAGAGCAGCAGGTGATATTCATATACAATTGCTTAGAGAATGGAAAAAAATTATATGCAAACGATCACAATAAAAAAAAACACTCGCGACACAAAATACACAAGCACGTTAATTTACGGTATACGATTATAGGTGCGAAATACTACCAAAGTTAATTAACTATATCTAATAAGCATGCACATGCAGATCCCTTCCCCGCTTACGTTTGCCCTGAACCAAAGTTAAAAGAAACTGCCCGTCAAAGCGGAATTTGTGGCCACACCCTCTCCCTTATTCTTGTAAAAAAAAATCAGGAAATGGGCCCTGAAAGAAATCGAAGGGTGTATGTGTATGTACGTTCTCTGCGGTTCAGTCACTCAGCATTGCTGCACCTTTGTCCATGCAGCTTTGGGTGTTGGGATGGCACAATATCGCAGATGTGCGAAGAAAAATAGAAATATTAATCTACTTGCAGTTTCTTGACTTTGCTGTGCAAATCCAGTGTGCATCACATAATAAAACACGGCATATAAAACACACACACACACACACACACACACACACACACACACACACACACACACACACACACACACACACACACACACACACACACACACACACACACACACACACACACACAAACACTTGCACCATGTGGCAGCACCGATGAATTAACACTTCACTCTGACGCTCGATGAAAGTGAAGCACACAACGTGATTTAAAGCGCACAATGAAAATGGTGATATCACGCAGCACTTTGTTGCGCTGATGAGAGTGTACACTGATCAACTCTTGTGAAGATTTGAAGCTGGTCGTTAAACAAAATAGCCCCTCTCACATCTGCTGTTGCGAGTTCCGAGACCGATTTTCTGCATACCCGGAAAATGATTTCTGTTGTCGTGACGAAATGATTCTGACCGTCAGCTGCCTGTAGAGTGGGACCCCCTCACTTTCGCTGCTGCTATAGTAAGAATCCATCCGTCGCTCCCTACTGTCCTTTGACCGTTCATTCACAATTCAGTCAATTCCTTTCCGTTAGCATAGCATCTACCCTGCCTGAGTATGCAGTTCAAATATGCACCCTCGCAGGTTTTGTTTCCATTTTTTTCAGAGTTGTGACCGCCAGCCCTGAGATTAGTTTTCTCGGCCGAGCGAAATTAGATGTGCTTTTCCTTCAGCGTACATCAGCAACTGCCTCCCAAAAACGACGCTCGAATTCACCCCCTTTCTTCGACTATTTTCTACTCTTAATTGCCCATTGTCCCTCGCAGACGTCGGAGTATCGTTCTTGCTGACAGAGTGCTGCGGGTCTCTTGGCCCACCCACTGAAATAAACATACGGACCACAGCGTTAAGCTACAAGCGGAAAGAAGAAAAAAGAAATGTGAAAAACCACTTCGAACTTGCTGCCTCCATCCGCATTCGAAACGCATCCCCCCTCGCTCTCCCCTCGAAGACCCCCGAGATAGGAATTTCCATGTTTCACTTCAGGGCTATGTGTGAGGTCTAGCGATTCAAAACGGCAAATTATTACATTTCTTGCCTTCAAGAGCATTGGAGCGACTTTCTAATTCTTCCGCAATTCTGTTAGTCAATTTAGAGAACAACCGAAAGAAAAAACAACGCAAATGAGGAACTAATAAAAAAACCCCTGCGAACTGCAAAAGAACATGCGAGCCTACCGAACTGTGACTCCCAGCTGCCTCACACAATACGCGACATGGCGGACAAATTTTAGAGTTTTCTTCAGGTTTTAGGTTGGGGGAAGGAAGGGGGGTGTCCACTGTAACAATAGCATGGAGACTTCGTGAAGCCTTTCTGTTGACCAATAAGGAAGTTGACTATTTTCAGGTCCACACAAATGATCCATTTGTGCTCGTGATGTTTGAGTAAGTCAATGACCATTTTTATGCCATTATGTTCTTCTCGCAAATGTACTGAGTGACCAACTGGAACTACTCCATAAAGATTACCATTGTGCAAAAATAACACACTTGGGGCTGCGCTTTGAGCTGTCCAGAAATAATCGCCATTCTGTTGTACCACACGAGGTAACACCTAATTGCCTGAGAAGACCTGAAATATCGTGGCAGTAAACAAACTGCTTGTCTTCTGAAAAAGTCCGCAAAAATCTGGTCCCGCTTTTGGAAATAAGAAACAGCAGAGCGGTCAAGTAGGTTTTTTCTTGCAGCCTGGAAGCTAATACCTCAGCTGCTTTCCAGGAAAGCTCCAAATAGCACACTTAGTCATCCAATTCCGGTTGGCTAAACTGCTGAGGGGCTGATGACTGTTTGGTATCAGATGAGGAGTCTTCGGATTCTGAAAACATTTCTTGAAGCTCGTTATCAAAACCATCGTGCTCTTCCCGATCATGTCCACTGTCTTCATCTTCAGATGAGGCAAAACCATTAAAAACTTGAACTGAGAGCTCTTCAGAGTACGGAGTAGGTCGAATTTCTGAGGGAATACTGGGATAGGAGATCTTATGCCGGTTTTTCTTGTCGACACCCTTCGTGCTGACCAGACAAAAATAGCAGTCAGTTATGTGGTGCTTGGGTTCTCGCCAAACCATGGGAACTCCAAAAGGCAGACCGTTTCGTTTTCCTTTTGTCCAGTCACGAAGCATTTCCTCACAATTTTGACACAAAATATGAGGAGCTTATTCTTGTCTTGGTCCCCAAGGGAAACTTTCTTTTTTATCGACCACCGTGAGCAACTCAATGGGCTATAAGCAGTCGCCCGTCCCTAATTTGGGGTCACTGGTTCCAGGGAAGAGAGAGAGAGATCCAGCGCCGGAAGACAAACAGGATATCCATGCCTCACTGGGATTCGAAACCGGACCCATCTCGGACGAATGATCAGGAGTCATCGGGGCAGCAGGAGAACTTCAAAATAGGCTTTATAAGCACGCCTCACGAACGAAGTTATATTGCGCCTTTGATGAAGAAGTGTGTAGCAGCCACATACATAACAGAATGCATCAGGGTTATTTACATATTTATGTCTACTTCAAGAAGCCATGATCAGATCTGAAACAAAGAAAAACAGATGTTATTTTCGGATAAATCAGAAAAATCTCTAAAATCCAAAATTAACAATAAAGATAAAGAATATTGATGGTTGTAAAAAAATTAGCCTAATTAGTCTAAGGTTAGGGTAGATGTAAACCTAGTTCTCAAGTTATCCCTAGTGTAATTAGCAATGGGTGTCTTTTTTTTGCGAAAATCACAAGTATCAAATTGCATGAAAACTAGAGCATGTAAAGGAAAACCGATTTCAGATTTGAAATCAGCGTTTAAAAAATACTTAAATCAGATGAAAAATCCCATGCAACAAAAAAATAAGAAAAAAATTGTTCCCCAGGGTAATTTACACTTAACGGTGCATTGCAATATACACAGTCGGGTCACATTATTGTGACCACCTCCTACTTTTGACGTCAACAGCGCATAGCCAATGAATGAAGGCACGTGTTGTGAGCTGCCTTGGAGGGAATGTAAGGTGTGCTGTAGGCATTCGGAAAACATATCACTCGTTGCTGTCATGGATAAAAGGAACGATTCCTCAAATTTGCAAAAAGGGATGATTATCAGCTTTCGGGCCAAGGGTGGCAGTATTTCTGAAACAGCGCAGTTTGTGAACTGTTCCGTGCTGCTGTGGTTAAAGTGTGTCGTGATTGGAGAAATGGCACCATTGCGAATACGCGACGTGGAAAATGTAGAGGCACCTCGTGCCATTGATGTGAGAGGTGTACGTCGGCTTCGAAGGTACGTGAACGCCGATCAACACGCTACAGTGGAGCAACTCACTGGCCGAATGAACCAGGGGCTACAGAAAGTGTGTCTAAAACGACAGTTCGCGAACCCTGCTGCGTATGGGGCTCCGATGCAGACGGATGGTCACTGCACCTATGCTAACCAAGATGCATCGACAGAAAAGATTTAAATTTGCACGGCAGTATCAGAATTGGACCTCCGCTGATTGTCAAAGGATTGCATTCTCTGACGAGTCACGTTTTCTGCTTCATCGAACGGATGGACGTTGGCATATAAGGCGAGAAACATCGGAGAATAAACACTCTTCAACCATTGCTGGAACAACACAAGATGGTGGGGGCAGCGTTATGGTCTGATGAATGTTTCCGTGGTATTCCCTCGGTTCACTCATACCTGTGAAAGGCACTATGGACCGAAGTCGTTATGAATCCATCCCAGAAGATAACGTACACCCATACATGCTGATTGTCTTTCCTAGGGCGGATGGGATCTTTCAGCACCGGCAATGCGACGTGTCACACAACTAGAAATGTCCGAGAGTGGTTGGAAGAGCACGATGAAGATTTCAAAGTACTTCCATGACCCCCTAATTCCCCATACGTAAACCCAATTGAGCATCTGTGGGACCTCCACGATCGTGTTGTTCGCTCTATGGATCCTCCACCACGCACCCTCCAGCAGCTGTAAGATGCACTGCAGTCAGCTTGCCTCCACATACCTGTGAACACCTTCCAGCACCTTACTGAGTCACTCCCAGCCCGTCTAGCTTCTGTCCGCGCTGCACACGGCGGTTATTCTGGATATTAGCTGGTGGTCACAATAATGTGACTCAGCCGTGTATTACATAATGATATATACAATACGTCACAACTACAGAAACCCATAACTGATTTTCAGTATATTAATAGACAAACATTCAAAGGCAACCAAGATTCGTGAAGTGTTAAATTTGATGTTACTAGCTCAAATACCTTTTGGACTTCATCTGATTCAAGCAAAATCTTCAGAGATCCCAAACACCCATCGTATCGAGTAACATAAAAAACAAAGCATTCGCCTGATGGTATAGCAATCTGTATCGCTCCAAGTTCCTGATCATTATTGCCAAAATGATAACCTTCACAGTCGACAAAAAGAGTTTCTTGCTCCTTTAAAATTCTCTCTGCTTTTCGAGATTGTTCTTCATCCATGATTAAATAAACCTACAATTAGAAAGCAAAAATTAGACTAGGTGTGTACAAGAAAAATGGGCATTTAAACAGTGAAAATGTTAAAAGTGCTTGGATGAATACATAGTTGAAACACCCTCAATTAATAATGCGCATTACCGTAGAATAAAAGCTTTTGCAAACGTAATATCTCCACACAAAAGTACTTTCATTTTAACTGTTTTCCATTAAGCAGCTCCTCAGAAAATTTTAAAATTGCATTCCCCTGGAGCAGAAATCCTACCAAGAGCTCATGATTCCTGTTCAAGCGTGATACGATAACTTCCCAAGACAACAAATATCCACATATAGAGATGACTAAGCTAATGCAGCTTAGCTTAGGAATCTGAATTAACTTTCAGATTTTTGCACTGCGGAGGTAGTTTCACCTTTATAGTGAAAAAGTTTGCAGGATCATACAGTTATGAAACACCATAGCGCCAGTTTCTGTTGTGTTATTTGTGCTTACCATGTTCCTGTACTATCCTTCTGCAGCGCAACTTACTCTGTAGAAGTAAGTTTGTAGTGAGTTTGTTCGTTAGAAGTAAGTTTGTTTTTTAAGTTAGAAGTAAGTTTGTTTTTTAAGTTAGAAGTAAGTTTGTTTTTTAAGTTAGAAGTAAGTTTGTTTTTTAAGTTAGAAGTAAGTTTGTTTTTTAAGTTAGAAGTAAGTTTGTTTTTTAAGTTAGAAGTAAGTTTGTTTTTTAAGTTAGAAGTAAGTTTGTTTTTTAAGTTAGAAGTAAGTTTGTTTTTTAAATTAGAAGTAAGTTTGTTTTTTAAGTTAGAAGTAAGTTTGTTTTTTAAGTTAGAAGTAAGTTTGTTTTTTTAAGTTAGAAGTAAGTTTGTTTTTTAAGTTAGAAGTAAGTTTGGTTTTTAAGTTAGAAGTAAGTTTGCTTTTTAAGTTAGAAGTAAGTTTGTTCCTGTACTATCGTTCTCCAGCGCAACTTACTCTTTTTCAGACAAGCAAGATCCATTCTGTCCCACTCGTCTTTGCAAGTTTTCGAAAGGCCGTCAATTGTTTTGGGTCGTCTGCTTTTGAGGGCTCGTTTAAGTAACACAAAGCCGCAGAAATACATGGGAGAAGCATCTGGGGATTTGATAGGAACTGGGGAGAATGGTATAGCATGAACCACGGTCTCATCTTCCATCTTCGACTTAGCCGTATGGCTGGAAACCTTATTTTGGTGGATTCACATATTTGAAGTCATAGCACCGTATAAGGATAGAATTTCTTTGCGGTAAATTGGGCCAAGAATGATAATAAGCTTCACTAATTTTTGCGTTATTCGCAACCTTTCGCAGCTTTAACTTGCCATTATAGCAATAACGTGCCACAAACATAAATCCACGTAAAAAACTTTGCATTGACGTACCCATTCCGGGTATGCCTTGGTACCGTTTTCTTGATAGTATATTGCTCGGATTTAGTTTGTGTCACTAAGGTATATCCGTGCTTCATCCAAAATGACCACAAACTTCCACCTCTCCTTTGCTAGGCGTCCTTCATACAGTTTCGTGTAGTTCATCATCCGCTCCGAAATGTGGCGCGGAAGGACCTTGTGGACGTATGGCTTAAACCGCTTTTCTAAGTGTAGCTCAGATTTGATAATGCGATTTAAAGTTGCCTGTAAGACACCTACATGCTGTGCAACGTTTTTTTTTTTTTTTATTTTGCTTTGCTGGATTCTCTTTCTTTACAAGAGACCTGACTTTTCGCACCACCTCAGCTGTCCTCTTTGGTCGAAAAAGTCAAGTCAAGTCACGAAGAAGTGTTACATGGTTTTTCAGTATGTTCTTCAGTGCTATTAAAGAAACACAACTAATAAGGATTGTTGTCATGAAAGAAATACGGGATTACACCATATAATACAAATTTTGAAGATAGCAATCCGATTTTTGGTGTAAATGTGGCAAAGATGGTAAATCAGATAATATCCGAAAACTTGAAAATTTAATCGTTCTGGAGCAGGAATCGAACCCGTGTCTCCCAGATAGCGCCGGGTATGCTAACCACTCCACCACCCAGAACGACCAAGTCTCAAGTTTCCGATTAATTTGAATATAACCATCACATATTAATCGGGGAGGTTATAATACAACTATAACCTCCTCAAGTCACATGTGAAGTATGAGGTATCGTGATTTATGTTATTTCAGTTTCTAGTACACAAGCTATTAATGCTGATTTGTCTCCGATAAGATAATTTCCGCTCACCATAATTAATTACGGTTGAAGAGCACATTTGAATAACAATAGACTAAACACGTAAGGAACTAGTCCGAATTCTATGAGACTAAAATAAATTTGACCAAATCTTCCTATGTCTGTAAAACATATGCTGTTACCTGTTATCAACTAAGAGCTACTTGATTACTGAGTCAATATATTGTATATTCAAGTACTATGCACATAAATTTTGATTTCACACAATTCCTGGAGCTGGTTCTGCTGTCGGTGCTGCGGCGTAGCATAGTAATGGAGTTTTGCTACTAGTTCATACAGCAATAGACTAATAAACATAGGTTTTTCAAATATAAATCTATTAACTTTTGACTGGCTATTACCCTAATGATGAAATGCAGTTTGTGTAATCAAGGTCGACTGGAGGCAACTATTTCTCCATTGTGTAGGACATGTAAAAAAATATTTTCATTATACATGTATTGGAATTACTGAAAAAAAAATTCAAAGCACTGACTGCTTACCTGAAAAATAAGATACAATGTCAAGGGTGGATTTTACACTCGGATGAATCTCTTACTATACAACAAAAAGGACCAACTCTACTAAATGACAGTAATATGCAGACAAATGCTACAGTTACCCTGGAATATAGCCAACAGGATATAAACTTTATTAAACAATTAATAATGAGAATAGAGGAAAAATTGAATTGTATCCCTGACCTGCAAAAGGAAGTTCAAGACATTAAACTGTCTCTTAATTTTATTAGTGATAAACATGATGCCTTGACGGGAAAGTATAACAAATTAGAACATCAAAATGCCACAATGGTAAACAAACTTGCACAATTTGAAAAAAGAGAGATAGCATATTTTACTAAGATGAAGGCACTACAGCTCTATTCAATATCAATGAAATAAAAATCTAGAAATTCATGGCCTTCATATTAATGATGCTAACAATATTGCTAATCTAAGGGAGATGATTGATTTGTTGGCATGTAAACTGCAAATTGATAATTACAGACCTGAGGATATAGATAGAATCCACCCACTGCCTCTTGGTCGAGACAGTACCCAAATGTTACCTATCTTAATACAATTTATAACAAGAACAGCTAGAGACAGATCATTAGCTAAGAAAAGAATTCAGATTTACAACCCAGATTTAAACCAACTTTTCTTAAGACTAGAATATTCATAAATTAAAATCTGTCACCACATTACAAGAATTTATACTGGCATGCCAGATAGTTGAAGCATCAGAAGATGATTAAATAGGCATGGATAATTAACGTAAAGCTATATATAAGACAAAAGGAGGGAGACAACAAGAAAAAAAAAATGTTTGCAGGAAAGACCAACATTTAGGACTGAATGTGTAATTTCATAGTGTAATTTGTTTACTATATTTAATTTTTTGTGTAATTATTCACCACGATCAGTACTACACCACACAAGATTTAAATAAATTACTAATAAC
Source organism: Macrothele yani (assembly GCA_039090855.1). Taxonomy (NCBI): domain Eukaryota; kingdom Metazoa; phylum Arthropoda; class Arachnida; order Araneae; family Macrothelidae; genus Macrothele; species Macrothele yani. The sequence continues at coordinate 136,797,319 of CM077001.1, forward strand.
TGACACTAATACGCTGGCGTGCAAAAATTAAGGACGAGACGATTTTTCGAATGTAACGTCGTGCAGAAGTGCTCCACATCGACTCAAATCATACCATAAGATCCCCAAGATGTAAGAATATGAGACAAGTGAGCAAAACCGTCCAAACAAGGAATCCAAAGGATACAAATGCACTTCATTGAAAAAGTAGCTACGAGCACAACTGGACAGAAGACAGAAACGTCCATGTGACAGACGGCTGCCAAGAAAAATCCAGTTTTTAGTAGGGGATATGATCTCCCCTGACTGCGTTGCAGGATTTACAACGTCTGTCCATACTGACGACGAGGTTGTCAAGGAGCTGTTGAGGCATCGCGGCCGATTCCTATTGTAGCGCCAATCGCAACTGCGGAATCGTAGCTGGTGGCTGGTGACGTGCTGCCAATCGTCTCCCGAGAAGGTCCCACACCTGCTCGATTGGATTTAGGTCCGAGGACCCTGCGCTGAATATCTTCACTCTCCAACAGCTCTGGGACAGCCACTGTACGATGAGGTGTAGCGCTGTCGTCCATGAAGAGGAACTCAGGACCCACAGCACCTCTAAACAGACGCACGTGAGTCAGGAGAACCTCGGTACAGTAGCGGACACCAGTGACTGAACCTCTTTGGAAGATGTGGAGGTCAGTACGGCTACCAAACCAGAACTCCGCCACCTCCAAACCGGCCCCTTTCGATGACGTTGGAGGTGTGATTGCATGTTCCCTGCTCTCTCCAGATGTGTATACGTCCAGAATCGCTCGTCAGACTGAATCGGCTCTTATCCGCAAAGAGAACTCGACCCCATTGCTGATGTGTCCAGTTCTTTTGTTCCTGGCACCGCAGAAACCGCCGTCTCCGATGAGCAGGCGTTAATGGCACACATTATACTGGTCATCGTGCAAATAACCACCTTTGTGCAGCCTCCTGGCCACGGTAAATCGCGCTAACGGACGTCCAGTTGTCTGTTGCATGTGCCTTGCGATTTCTCCCCTGTTTGCCGTCTGTCTCTTCTCGCCTGTAGGACAATATACCGGTCGTCCGCCGCCATGGTTGCTCGTGGACGACCACTGCTAAACTCTCGGACAGCTGTTCCTGTCGTTTGAAATGCTCTAAAAGCTCGTGAAACGATGTTGTGAGCGCTCCCGAACTCCTCGGCCACACTAGTCACACTTCGACCTTCTTCCAACTTCCCAATGACGCGACCTCGGGTAAAGTCATCCAGATGTCGTCTACTGGATTGTCTGTTGGCCATATCACACGGTGGAGCAACTCGAAGTCGTTCAAACCGATGTACACCGTTCAATAGCTTTCACCGAATTGCTGAGCGTACACCGCCCGTGTGCTTCATACCCTTCCGACACTCCCCCCTACGTCATGCTGCATATATGCGCATGCCCCACCGCACCGGACCTTAGTCTATCTCCTGAGTGGTCTTTCGGTCTGTTCTGCCTGCTCGTTCCGCTGTTATGCTAATTTCTCCTCTTCGTCCTTAAATTCTCCACACCAGTGTATTATTTTCAAAGTCATACACATAAATGTGAGATCTTTATGTAATAAAATTACACTCCCTGAGACCTTGATTCAGACAATAACACCAACTACAGATATCATTTGCATAACTGAAACATGGTTTCCTTTCAAATATTATTCTATATCTTTAGACAATTTTCAAGTTTTTAACCTCAACAGAGTTTACAGTAAGGGAGGGGGAGTGGCTATTTATATTAGAGATAAATACCTCTACTTTTCCATAATTAATGAATTTATAACAGAAAATGAAAACATTGAAATACTTACAATAGAAAATCAACACTACATAATATCTGCTTGTTATAAATCACCAAATTCAGATTAGAGTCTCTCATTTTTGGTTCTAAATGAACTGTTTAACAAGATTAATTATCCAAAAAAAGGCATTTTATTGGGTGATTTTAATATTGATATATCACAGAATAACTTAAAAACTCAGCAATTTAGGCATATACTATCCTCATCCGGATTATGGAACACGATTGAAGCACCTACTAGAATTACTCCAAATGCAAGTACTACTATAGATTTGTCAAAAACAAATGCTAAACCGAATAATATAACATCTGGAATTATAATTTATGATATCAGTAATCCCATGCTACATTTACTTTTTTGGATAACGGAACTGTTTTAAAGAAGAATACTAAAAAGTAGTATTTCCTAAAATAAATAAGGAAAATTTAAATAAATTTAAATACTTGTTATCAGAAATCAACTGGGAGGCATTATACATGCCACAATCGCCTACACTTACTTATCAAAACTTGTTTGAAATTATAAAAGATAAATACGATATAGCTTTTAAACTAATCTCAAACTCCAGAATACAAAATAAAAAAAATGAAACCCTGAATTACCTCAAAATTATAAATAAAATCAATAAGAAAAATAAATTATTCTCAAAATTCCTAAAACGTAGGCAACAACTGATTATAAGAAATTTAAATCATACAGAAACACTTTAAATTCCTTAATACGTAGTACTAAAAGAGCATATTATGTAAAAATTTTGTTATAACAACACAAAACTAATATGGAAGCATTTAAACTATTAATTGGGACATCAAACTAAAAAATCTAATGCAAGAGGAACTTATAACAGAGGAAGGATTAAAAATGAATGATGAGAATCAATTGGTGACTTATCAAATGAGTTTTTCGATTCCTTATACCAGAAATTGAGGATAGTTCATCTACCTATAAATACTAATTCTTCAAAACATTTTAAAAATTTATACCTCACAAATTCATTTCACTTATCTATGATAACTAAAATTTACTCAATGAATTACATTTCATAAACACTAACTGTGGTTCAGGAAATGATGATATTCATCCCTTAACTATCAAATATGTAGCCGAGATTATTTTGGAATCATTTTTATATATCTATAAACTCATTCTATCCTCCGGCATCTATCCACAGGAATTAAAAATTACTAAGATCACTCCTAAATTTAAATTCGGATCAAGAGCTGATACCAATAACTATAGACCTATAGCTGAAATGTCTTTTTTTTCAAAAATTCTAGAAAAACGAATATATACAAGATTAATGTCATACATACAAAAATATAAAGGATATTATATTTAAACGGAGCTCTAATTCATCCCATAGGTGCTTTATGTGGTTAAGATCAGGGTTCTGTTCTGGCCAGTCCACACACGATACGGAATTATCGTCAAACTACGCCGTAACAGTCTTCGCTTTATGGCTCTGTGCATTATCTTGCTGGTACCAACAAGGCTCGGTTTCATAGTATTGCCACAGAGTTGGTAGGGCATAATTGTCCAGAATATCGAGGTAGATGTGCTGGTTAATAGGTTTGTCCACGATAACTAATGGGCCGGGACCATAATACGAAAGACATCCCCACACGAGTACATTGCCAACTCAAAACTTGACCGTAGAAACAGTACAGCGTGGTAAATAACGTTCCTCCGGCTGCCGCCATACCCACACACTGCCATCAGAATGATGGATCATGTATCTGGATTCATCAGTCCATAGGACCCGTTTCCATTGATCTACGGTCCACGATAAATGTTCTTTACACCATGCTAAACGACGAGTAGCATTCCGAGTGGAGATGAAAGTCTTACGAGCAGCCGCACGACCACGGTAACCCATGGAATGAAGTTCTCTGCGAATGGTACGTGTACATACCGAGGTTCCAGCATTTTACTCACCTGTACACTGAGGTCTTGTGCAGTACTCCGTCGATTAGCTGTAACGACTCTTCTGAGGCTTCGACGTCCTCTATCACTGATTTTCTTTGGTCTGCCGGTTCGTTTTGCTGCTTCAGGCACGCCACGTGTCTTCCACTTATTCAGTACATCCAAAACAGGTGACCTGGGTATGTTTAAGCGCCTCTGTTTCTCATATGGAGTACCCACTAATATAACCCCCAACAATCTTTCCTTTCTCAAAGTTAGTTCTCTCCCACCGCGACATTTTCACTCAACCTCACAGTGCGATATGATCGCGGTCAGCTGCAGGCTTGTTTTTATATCGTTGGCAGCTGTTCCGCGCATCTTAACAACGCAGCGGTTCCGATCATTTGCTTTTGAAGGGGTGTCCGGTGATTTCTGTCAATATAGTATATATATATATATAACGGTTGAGTCACATTATTGTGACCACCTCCTACTTTAACGTCAACAGCGCGTAGCCAATGAAAGAAGGCACGTGTCGTGAGCTGGCTTGGAGGGTATATAAGATGTGCTGTGGGCAATCTGAAAACACACCATTCGTTGCTGTCAGAGATAAAAGGAGCGATATATCAGATTTGCAAAAAGAGATCATTATCGGCTTTCGGGCCAAGGGTGGCAATATTTCTGAAACAGGGCAGTCTGTGAACTGTTCGCATACTGCTATGATTATAGAAATGGCACCATTGCGAATACGCGACATAGAAACTGGGTAGCACCACGTGCCAATGATGTGAGAGGTGAACGTCGGTTTCGAAGGTGCGTGAGGGACCATCGACACGCTAATGTGGAACAACTCACTGGCCGAATGAACATATTGGATCGGCAGGTTCGACGATTTGGATGGACAGGCTGCCGGAAGTGTGTCTAAAACGACAATTCAGCTAACCTTGCTGCGTATGGGGCTTCGATGAAAACGGAAGGTTGGTGCACCTATGCTAACGCAGGTGCATCGGCAGAAAAGGCTTACATTTGCACAGCAGTATCTGAATTGGACCTCCGCTAATTGGCAAATGATTGCCTTCTCCGATGAATCACGTTTTCTGCTTCATCGAAACGGTGGACGTTGGCGTATAAGGCAATAAACATCGTAGAACAAACATTCTTCAACCATTGCTGGAAAACCACAAGCTGGTGGGGGGCAGAGTTATGGTCTGGGGAATGTTTTCGTGGCATTCTCTGGGCCCACTCAAACCTGTGAAAGGCACTATGGACCGAATTCATTATGAATCCATCCTTGCAGACCACGTACACACATGCATGCTGATTGTCTTCCCTGGGGCGGATGAGATTTTCCAGAACGACAATGCGACGTGTCACACAGCTAGAGATGTCCGACAGTGGTTGGAAGAGCACGAAGAAGACCTGAAAATACTTATCTGGCTCCCTAATTCATCAGACTTAAACCCAACTGAGCATCTGTGGGACCACCTCGATCGTTTCTATCACTCTACGGATCCTCCACCACGCACCTTTTTTTTTTTTGATTGGAGGTTTAACGACCACCGTGAGCAACTCAATGGGCTATAAGCAGTCGCCCGTCCCTAAGTTAGGGTCACTGGCTCCAGGGAAGGGAGAGAGCCAGTGCCGTAAGACAAACACAACATCCATGCCTGACCGGGATTCGAACCCGGACCCCTTTCGAACGAATGATCAGAGGCCATCGCTTAGACCACTGCGCCACCCGGCCACGCCCCTTTCAGCAGCTGTCAGATGCACTGCAGTCAGCATGGCTCTACATACCTGCGAACACCTTCCAGCACCTTATGGAGTCACTCCCAGCCCGTCTAGCTGCTAGGCTGTGCTGCACACGGCGGTTACTCTTAATATTAGCTGGTGGTCACAATAATATGAATCGACCGTGTAAATATATATATATATATATCGAGAAAATTAAAGCAGACATAACACCACGTAGAGAGATAACTACATGCGATTTTGATCAACAAATATGAATAAAATGTTTTCCATAGTGAGTGGCATCTGATGATAAAAGAATGTCTCTTTCAATTATGATTTTAGAACCATAGATAAGGTTGCAAGTATGTTTCATACATAAATTTGCACTTTGCCTCCAAGTGGCAAAAGTGCCTTGCGAAAATCTTGTATTCATCATAAACACTATCTGAAACAAAATAATTTTTCAAATCGGATATATAGATGCAGAGATATTGGAAAAGCTGAGAAACAGAAACTGTACGCAAAAATAACCTTTGTGGTAAAGGTAACGAAAGGAAAAAGAATAGTTTCAATCGGATTTTTAAATGGGGGAATTCAACAACATCTGTGCTTGCGCACCCTAATTGCGAAGTTATCAAAAAAAAATCAAAAAGCACGGATCATTATTCTCACAGTTCAGGCTTTCCAATACAACAAGAATTTTTCTAATCAGACTAACATGTGCATGATATAGTGCCCACGGATAGATGGAAATGGACACTATAAGAACGTACTTTTTCTCAAAAGACATGCTAAAATTTACAAAATCGCGTGTCTAGTTTTAAAAGTTCAAAAATACTATACAATCCCATAGCCAGACAAAGAAATCGAAAGGCAGGGCATCATGGGCGCCCATATAGGGGGACAAGAGTGGGCATTTGCCTTCAACTGGAAATAAGACAATGCCTTTTCTCTTCTTGGGAGGCACTATAGAGATTTTTGCGGTAACCTAACTGCTAATTTATGTTTAGAATTTCTGAATGCTTATGTACCAGGGCCCAATTAGCAATCAGAATTAGTGTTTTTGCGATAATTCTACATTTGACTGCTAATTTATATTTAGAATTTCTGGATGCCTGTGTACCAGAGCCCAATTAGCAGTTAGAATTAGTGTTTTTGCGGTAACACTAATTTTGACTGCTTATTTGTGTTTAGAATTTCTGAATGCCTATGTACCAGAGCCCAATTAGCAGTCAGAATTAGTGTTTCTGCGATAACACTAATTCCGACTGCTAAATTATGTTTAGGGTTTCTGGATGCCTGTGTACTAGAGCCCAATTAGCAGTCAGAATTGACGTTTTTGCGATAACACTAATTCTAACTGCTAATTTATGTTTAGAATTTCTGAATGCCTATGTACGAGAGCTCATTTAAGGAGACAAAAATACTGCCCGGGGCTGGTCAGTATTTTGTGGCCCCAGTACTAAAGGCTCATCCAGGATTTCATTATAGGTGGCGAAACAAAAATACCCAGGAGAAAACATTCCCAACATATGATGAGGAAGCCATAAAAAATATCTCGGCCATATTAAAGTGCATATCCATTCATGGACGAATCTGGGTTATCAAGTAAATGTAAAAATGCGTGGTTGAAAAATGGACACACGTTCAGTTCTGCTGTAAGCCCCCACCCCCCAAGAGTTAAGTTTGTTAAAATTATATCAAAGTAGGGACAAATAATATGATCCTAATATCATGATTCAAGCGGATTTTTAATATATGAAAATTTCTGCCCAATTACAGATGTGTACAAAACATCCGTAATGCTTTGGAATGATTTGAGGATGGACTGGGGGCGACTATAATTTTTGCAGACTCCTTCTAAGAAAAAGGAAAGGAATGAAAAATGTTTTTCACAAGGCAGTTTCTTACAGTTTTTTTTTCGCTGTACTATCTTAAAAAAACCCAGTAGAATTATCAATTCTTCAAGCATGTTGCATAATTCCGGGAGCCCCTTGAAAATGCGAAGCCCAGGCCTACATCCCACCTAGCCCCTCCCCCCCTTAAATAGACTCTGCTGTGTACGCATAAAAGTAGGAAAAATTTAGGAATTCGCAGTAGAAAATGAGGAAATTTGCAGTAGAAAGTAATAATGAAATTCCCCATTGAATGTTGGAGAACAGTTTACAAACATATAGTATGGAAAAGCATGAAAGCCAAAATAAAAAAAGAAAAAAAAAGAAAATTATGTCATCATCTGCAGCAGCTATTCACTGCTGAATAAGATCTCTTGAAATTTTCACCCAAAAAATTGTCTTGAAGGCATTTTTTCATTCTAATGACCAATTGAATGAACTCTGGGGTTTCGCGGCGCATGTAACAGAAGTGACGAAAATGATAAAGAAAACGGCAAACAAAATTTTTTATAGTCCTAATATGCTGTCCAGTTTAAATTATATTTATATTTTCCTTGGGTCTTCGGATTTGCATTAAATTTATGCATTGCGTTTGTGGAAAAATGGTGTAAAATGCATATGGAGTTTATATACGTAATTCGTACTTACAATTTCTGTTTGTCCCCTTTCGCGAACTAAGCTATGGGTGCCCGTGCGCGACAGACATTTAATTATTACATACATGTACATATAATCGCATCACTATAGGATAGGCTAAAAAAGAAACTCAGGTTGAACTTTTATGGCTACGACGTGATGTAATACTTTAGTGATACTTATCGCCAACTCATATGGAAAGAATTATGTCAGTTTCTTCCATGAACTTAGTAGCGAATCTAGCAGCACATTTTAGGGGGCTGCGGGGGAGGTGGGAGGTTTGCTCTGGTCTAAGAAAACAGAGACTTTGTGGAGGGCACACGCATTATAAATTTGCATTCCCGCCCCTTCCTGGCTTCGCGAGGCTTGTTAAAATTTTCCATTATAAAATTTTTCTAAATTTTAAGTCACAAACTGGAACAAGGATTGCAAAATCAGTATTATTTTAATGGCATTCAATTGCCCGCTGTTCGAGGAATCAAACTTGATGCTTTTTAGAATTCACGTGTAGATAAAAGCTTTTAAAATACACGGTCAAGTCACATACCAGCGGTAACCTCCGTGTGCAGCGCGGACAGCAGCTAGACGGGCTGGGAGTGACTCAATAAGGTGCTGCAAAGTGTGGGGGTCACAGGTATGTGGAGCCATGCTGACTGCAGTGCATCTGACAGCTGTTGGAGGATGCGTGGTGGAGGATCCATAGAGTAAACAACACGATCGAGGTGGCCCCACAGAAGCTCGATTCGGTTTAAGTCTAAGGAATTAGGGGGCCAGGGAAGTACTTTGAAGTCTTCATCGTGCTCTTCCAACCACTGTCGGACATTTCTAGCTATGTGACACGTCGCACTGTCGTGCTGGAAGATCCCATCCGCCCCAGGGAAGCAGCATGTATGGGTGTACGTGGTCTGCAAGGCGGAACTCATAACGATTTCGGTCCATAGTGCCTTCCACAGATATGAATGGACCCGGAGAACGCCATGAAACCATTCCAAATACCCTAATCCTGTCCCCACCAGCTTGTGTTCTGCCAAAAATGGTTTAACAGTGTTTGTTCTCCGATGTTTCTCGCCTTATACGCCAACGTCCATCCGTTCGATGAAGCAGAAAACGTGACTCATCGGAGAAGTCCATCCTTTTCGAATCAGCGGAGGTCCAATACCGTTACTGCCGTGCAAATGTAAGCCTTTTCTGTCGATGCACCTTCGTTACCCTAGGTGCTGTGACAATCTGTGTGCATCGGAGCCCCATACGCAGCAGGATTCGCTAAACTGTCGTTTTAGACATACTTCCGGTAGCTCCATGGTTCATTCGGCCAGCGAGTTGCTCCACGGTAGCGTGTCGATTGGCCCTCACACACCTACGAAGCCGACGTTCACCTCTCACATCAATGGCACGTGATGCTCAGCAGTTTCCACATCGCTTATTCGCAATGGTGCCATTTCTCCAATCACGATACATTTTAACCACAGCAGAACGCGAACAGTTGACAAACTGCGCTGTTTCAGAAATAATGTCCAGAAATAATCACTTTTTGCAAATCTGATAAATCGTTCCTTTTATCCATGACAGTAACGAGTGATGTGTTTTCAGATTGCCTGAAGCACACCTTATATACCCTCCAATCCAGCTCACGATACGTGCTTTCTTTCATTGGCTACGTGTTGTTGACGTCAAAAGTAGTAAGTGGTCACAATAATCTCACTCGACTGTGTATAAAGTTTAATCCCTTCTATTGAGATGGGTAAATTTAATGGAAAAATTTCTAGCTTGGAAATTGATTACTAGATTTTGTTTGTGGTCCAGTCGAGGTACTGTAACGTATACTCTATATTCACTTTCCTTTTGATTTTTCTATCTCTGGTTATTTTATTTTACTATGTAAATTATCTTCCTACTGAACGAAATATTATTTCACCCGCTGAATGTGATCTGGCAATGAGTGTAAGTCATGACGTGGTGGTAGCTAGTATATAGGCGCGTTCATCGAGACTTTGGTGTTGTGTTGTTGCGTTGCGTTGTGTTGTTGCGTTGCGTGGTGTGTTGCGTGGTGTGTTGTTATGAGGTGAGGTTGTGTATTGTTATGAGGCAGAGCTTGTTAAGAGAGAGCATGTACAATAAGAGGAAAGTTTATTCATTATTGTGTACAAGATTTATGAGTGCCTTAGTTGACCAAGAGTCGTTCTAATAAAGAAGTTTTCAGTAAGTTCAGTCTTTCTCAATTCATAGTTTTTGTCAGACCTCTGTCTGGCTGTTAGGTTTATAACTTTTATTACTTACTATAAATAACCAGCGTTGAGACTTTGTTTAAGTTCGTAATTAACTAGTAACAACACCCTTTTGGGAATTCATTATTTTGAAGCTTAGTGCAAGTATATCATTAACTAGCTGGTAAGAAGAGAATCATTCATAATAATTAGCTTAGCGGAAAGCAAATAAAGCTAATTCATTATAGTACGTGCTTTGCTTGGTCACCCGCACTATCTCACATACACTTCAAAGTCTACCTCACACTGTGACTTTCTCTGCTAACTATTACTACTCATGCCGAACAATGAAAAAAAAACATCAGAACAGAGCTCACCCATTGCTCTTCATGATCAGTCAAATTCGCTTTTCACTTCCCCTCTAATCTTTCCCCGCTTCTGAATCTCTAGTCGTTTTGTTTTTGTTGTTGTAGTTGTTTTCTGCTCAAGCTAAAAATAGAAAATTTTATATCCGAATTTACAGCAAACTTCAGTTGTTATGTAAACCTTTACGAAAGCCTGTATAGATGTGTTACTATAATTTTACAAAAATAAATGCATTAAGTATTTAGATATCGTCCATTTAAAACGGAAAAACTTGCTTGGAGGGGCGATACCCCAGTCGTTTCCCGCTGGATCCGCTATTGCTTGAACTGAGGAAATATAATGTTAAGTTTATAGATACAAACAAATTAGCAAAATCATGCAATGCATTGATTATGATAAGCTTTCCAACATACCAGAAATCATTACTCAAGTTATGAGGATAATGGCTGTGGAATAAATCTCACTCCTGTGCCCTGAGCTTTGAACCCATTTCAATATTAAATAGAATTGGTTCAGTATACCTCCGGAACAACATACTAAAGTTTTGTCGCAATAGAAGCGTTTTTAGTCAAGTTATGAGGATAATGACTGTGCGATAAATCTCGCTCCTGTGCCCTGAACTTTGACCCCATTTCGATTATATTCAACAGAACTGGTTCAGCATACCTCCGGAACAACATGGTAAAGTTTTGTCGCAATCGAAATATTTTTACGTAGGCTAAGTTATGACGCATAGGGGCAATGGAATGGATCCCGGATCTATGTCCTGACCTTTGATCCCATTTCGCCCATTTTCAATAGCGTTCGTCCCCAGTTTGTCCCCTACCTACCACATACTAAAATTTCATCGAAATCGATTAATGTTTACGCTAGTTATCGTGTGGATGGACAGACAGACAGACCTACAAATCTAGGCCATATACGCTTCTGTCAACCTACGGTTGGAAAGCGTAAAAAACAATAGTGTGGTGTTATTCCCTACGCTGACAAGTCCTGGAGCGGAAAATCCATATTACCTTTTTTTTGTAATCGTGGCATTTTTGTGCATTCTTAAAATTAGGAAGGTATTAAATTGGTTAATAACAGCTCTAGGTCAAATAGAATTACTACGTTTGCGCTTTAGAAGTGTAGATGTGAACATATGTGAATGCTTACTAATAACATTTATTTCTTTACATTTACAGAAAAAAAAAAAGTACATTTGATATACAACACTTGAAATATTCGTAATAAAATTTGCAAACGTTCAGTTATTTTAATTATATTTAAATTCATTCGAGGTAAAAGGAATTTGAAAGAAAAGCAAACAAATAAAATTCATATGGCGGAGGCAGAATGATTGGTTAATCCGCCAGTGATAATATTGCAGCGAGAAGGCGTAAAAGTAGGAAGGGCAGAGGACATGGGTGCAAACAATTATTTATTTGCACACATTTAAATCTTACAGTTATATGAAATTGCAATACACCAGGAGGAATCTGAACACATTGGTTGTAAGGCGATTCCCCCTATCAGATGTAAGAAAAAGAATAAAACATATGGCATATATGAAAGCAAGTAAGATGGTTATAACAGAAGCACCATTGTTAGCAGCATGCTTGGAACTTCAATTTAGTGATAGGGTTGAAATTCGTTGTGGAGATCAGGGTGATTTACAATGTAATTTCGCAGAGACAAGGAAAACCTTTTGATATTTTCCAGGGATCTGATGCTCTCTGGGAGATTATTCCATAGGATAACGGCTTTATACAGTATGTTATTTAGACCATAATTAAGTCTAACACACGGCTGACATAATTTGTTGTTAGCAACAGATCTGGTGAAGATAGAATAATCGAGATATTTGATGTCAGATTGAAAAATAGGCAGTTTAAGATGCATTTTTTAAAAAACATGATACCTAGTTTCAAGGTAAAAATTTCATGAATTTTTAGAATATTTAATTTTAGAAATAATGGTTTTGAATGAGACATGTAATCTGTGTTCAGCATATAGCGAACAGATTTCTTCTGTAATTTGAGCAGGCATAACTTATTGTTTGCACTTATATTTGAATACCAGGATTCCAGACAATAGGAGAGATGGGAATAAATAAAAGCATAGTAAAATGATTTTAGGACATTGATAGGGAAGAGTTGCTTAATTTTACCAAGCAGGCCAACCTGTAAGGAAACTTTTTTAAAACAAACTGAACATGCGTATTCCAGTTAAAGAATTCATCAAACCAAACACCAAGATACTGAACTTTGTCCACAGTTTTTAGGGGAAGATCATTAATCCTGACTGGAAATTTATTTATGTCCTCTCTTTTATGAACGTTTCGGAAATATACGGCGTTGGTTTTTAGAATATTAAGTGATAATTTGTTAGAGCATAACCAATGAGATAAATTTAATAGATCATTATTGATCATTATCTGTAACTTATGCAAATCATGACATTTTTGAAAAATGACAGTGTCATCAGCGTATAGCAAAGCATGAGTTGATTGCAGGCACAGAGGAAGGTCATTAATATATAACAGGAACAGTAACGGTCCCAATACCGAACCTTGAGGCACTCCGCATGAAATATTAAGTAGATCGGAGTTTATTTTATTTACAGTGACATACTGTTTGCGATGAGAGAGGTAGCTCGTTAAGAGGGAAAGAATTTTGCCACGAAAACCGTATTTGGGTAATTTATTTAACAGAATGTCGTGATTTACCGTGTCGAAAGCTTTTTGGAAATCAATAAAAACACAAATAGTATAATAACTATCATCTAGTGCTTCGGAAATGAAGTTTGACAACTTAGCAACAGCCATTTCAGTAGATCTGTTTCTTTGGAAACCGAACTGTTCCAAAGAGAGCATACCATGGGTGTGTAAAAAATCAACCATTCTGCTGTGAATAGACCTTTCAAAAATCTTACTCAAAACGGGTAACAAAGATATCGGTCTGTAATTACAGGTAGATTCCCTATCTCCTTTTTTAAAAATAGGAATAACCTTAGCGATCTTCAGACTGTCAGGAAACTGACCTGAATAAAAAATCAGATTAATAATATGTGTTATAAGTGGTACTAAAATAGAGATCGAGTCTTTTATGACTCTGCTATTAATATTGTCTGAACCAGCACTTCTTTTTAGGGACAATGAAGTGATAATATTATAGGTTTCCGTATCATCCAAAGGGCGTAGAAACATTGAAAAAGGAACTTCCTTAATTTTGGATAAAGAATCATAACCTTTAGTATTTGTGGGCAAGTTTTGCTGATATGCTAAATCATGACCTATGTTAATGAAGTAATTGTTGAATTCATCAGCGACTGATTTTGAATCAACAATAAAATTACCAGAATTTCCTTTTAACGTCAGCGGAGTTTCAGTAGCACAGGATCGTTTGTTAATTGCTGATTTGATTATTTTCCATTTTTGATATGAGTTATTTCCTGCATCTGAAATGGCGAGGTTGTAATGAGCAACTTTCGCATGCTGAATAACATTTCTTAGGGCATAATTATACTTTTTATACTTATCACGTAAGTGACTGTTATAAGGATTCTTTCTACTTTTTTTACGAAGCTTATCCTTTTTTTTTGATTGATCTAATGATTCCATTGGTCATCCAAGGTTGGATCTTAATGTCATATTTAGTGTTAACTACCTTGTGAACTGTTGTGATCTCAAGGAAATCATTCAAAATGCCTTGCAAAATTTCGGTAGCTATAGTTGGACAAGTTGTATTGAAGATACCAGACTTGTCCCAGTCAAAATTTGAGACTAGGTCAGCTAACGTGGTGTAGTCACAATAGGAGATTGTTTTGTGGTTAATTGAGGAATGGTAATTTGTAAAAACTGGAACATGAATGAAGACAGGGTTGTGATCACTAATACTAAAATCAATCACTCCGGACTTTAAAGCAGTATTAAGTAAGTTAGTACCAATATGGTCTAGAATATTGGCACCACGAGTTGGTAATGAAATGCACATCTGAAAAAAATTGCCTGATAGCATATTAAGATAGATTTCACTTAGAGATAGGTTGTTAATATTAATATTAATATCTCCCAGAAAAATGCAATTTTTATTTTCGTTATTTATTTTGTTTAAGATATTGTCAAAGCATTCACAAAAGGTTTTTCGATCATTACTTGGCGATCTGTAGATAACGCCAATAATTAGGTTTTTGGACTTGGGACTTTTGATTTCAATCCAAAGCATTTCACAGGAATCAAGTACAAGGGACATATTATTCAAGTCATCACGAATAAAGTAGGTGATGTGAGACTTCAGGTATAGGCCTACTCCACCAGAACCCCTTATATTCAGTAATGGATTATTCAGATTTCTAACTTTGCATTCAAAATTATAGTTACTGAGATTAAAAAATTCCTTTTGTTTCTCATCAATTAAATGAGTTTCGCTAAGTGCAATTACAGAAAAATCATGATTCAATTGTGATAGAAAAATTTGAAGCTTATCAAATTTAGAGTTAATGCTTTGAATATTGATATGTAAGAGTGACATACCAACTTTGTCGATTTCATCAGAGAGATCATATGAACATACCTTTTCACAAGTACAGTACGGATGGCAATAATCCAGATAAGGGTCATATATTTGTTCCGGGCCAGCCATTAATCAGAGCAGATATAGGGTGAATGTCATTGTAATGCCTAGTTAATTTTTTCCGTGTCACTAACAGACTGAATGTGCAGTGCAGGCGAGTCCTTATCTTTGCGGGCAAAGATCCTACCGTTTCGATCCGTCCACACGAAATTCCACCCACATTCTCTTTTCCTTGTTTGCACTAGTACAAGAAGACGTTTACTGGCAGGGCAAAGATGAACATTTACATAGATTGGACTGTCGTTATTAAAACCAATGGCACGGGCTGTAAAGTTTCCATGTTTTTTTCCTGAAAATTTTTGCAGCCATGAAGAAAGCATCACGCTTTCTTCGATTGACAAATCTCACAATGATATTTTTTCGTGATGGGTTTCCAGGAGTGGGCACCCAGTGGACTGCATGCGTCTCCTGAATGATGTCTAAATCAACACCCACCTTACTAGCCACTTCACAAATAATGTCATCAGCGCTAGATCCTTGTTCATATGGCACACCTTTGATTTCAAGGTTTTCACTCCGGAGATATTGATTAGTTTCTTCCAATCTATTCTGCAGAATCATCACTTCTTTTCGTAATTCTTGATTATTTGATCTTAGATCATTATTGACTTTATGGATGTCATTTAGCTTAATGAGAATATCATCATACTTGTCACTCATAAACTTTACACTTTCGTGGAGAGCGAGAATGGCTGCAATCAATTCGGAATTTTCCGAATTTGCACTGATTCCACCCAACAGGTGGTCAGATGCGTTTAATCTAGAAGATTCACTAGTAGTCTGCGATACATTAGGGCACGATGATTCAGAGAGCAGTTTACAATTGGCACAAATCCACTTCTTTTTTGCTGTTTTGCTTAACTTTCCAAATTGCACTTGCGAGAATCCAGCACAGCCTGAGTGGAAATAACCATTGCATTTATTACTGCACTGAAGGCCAGTAGTTATATTAACATTTTCACAACATACCTTGCATTGTTCACCCATTACGAAGCCAGAAGGATTGACTTATCTTGGAAATTAATCAACACACAGGTATGACTTTATCTTGGAAATTAAATGAAATATAAAACAAATCTGCACTCTATTTTCTAAATCTCAACCACAGAGTAAATTTTGATAATCCAAAAATTCCTTTAAAACAAGTTTTAAATCATGATGTGGCAATTGGGGGGGGGAGGATGCCCTTTAAAATATTTGGGTTACATGTCGTTTATATACTTATATACGCCTTCATTCACGAAGTTGGAATTAGATATTACAACGATTCATGAAATATATTTAAAATACCTAGGACGCCCTTTAAAGTATTTGGGTTACATGTCGTTCATATACGCCTTCATTCACGAAGTTGGAATGAGATATTACAACGATTCATGAAAAAAGAAATACTTACTTTTTCATCGTTCAAATTGAAATCGCCTCGTTTCGGATTAGTAAAAATATATCGGCGCAAAGCACTCATCCTAGTAGACGTATTATTTCAGGACCACTGTCTCAAAATCCAAATGTCGAAGCGGATGTTGTTCCTAAAGAAACTCGCTTTGTACTAAGGGACAAAAGTTTTACATCTGGAACTGACGTCACGGTAACACGAAAAGAAACTACCACGCGGATTGGAGAACTCATTTAGATAGGGTTATCCAAGCGCAGGAGGCTGGCAACCGAACGTGGAAGGGAAATTCCCGTTGATGCTATGCAGGAAAGAACACCTTACGCCGCGGTTCTTAAAGTGCTCATGTATTGACGTCAGCCAGCTCAGACGTTCAACAAAACCTCTCGTCACATCTGATGCATAGGAGCCCGTAACTTTGTCTTCTAACCCTGATATAATGAAGTTGAAGGGGAGAGTTAATAAACATTCGACATATGCGAACTCCGTTATAGTTAGACATATCAAAAAAGGGATATTCTTGGAATCCTACATTATGTCAGGTTAAAACTAGTCAATCAGAAACCGTTTATCGCAGATAAATAAAACTTAATTAATTAAAAATTACAGCTAGCAAAATATATGAGCGAGATCTGTGCAATAAGCAAAACATTTAACTATAAATTCAGAGTATCTATCAAAAATACGAAATTTCGCGGGTTAAATTTGATTTGCGGTATTCACGTTACTTCGACAAAATAAGTACATTGTTCCTATTTTTGTGTTTGTCGTGCCAGTTGTTTCAAAACTTTTAATCTTCCTCTAACGCAATGTTGCCAGAAACGTTTACCTAAACTCAGCTAAAAAAAAATGAAATCAGTAGATCAGATTTTCTGCATGAAACATGCACCACCTCACAAATACACTGGCGTGCAAAAATTAAGGACGAGACGGTTTTCCGAATGTAACGTTGTGCAGAAGTGCTCCACATTGACTCTAATCATACCATAAGATCCCCAAGATGTAAGAATATGGGACAAGTGAGCAAAACCGTCCAAACAAGGAATCCGAAGGATACAAATGCACTTTATTGAAAGAGTAGCTTCGAGCACAACTGGACCAAAGACAGAAACGTCCATGTGACAGGTGGCTGCCAAGAAAAATCCAGATTTTAGTAGGGGATATGATAACCCCTGAATGCCTTGCAGGATTTACAACGTCTGTCCATGCTGAGGACGAGGTTGTCAAGGACCTGTTGAGGCATCGCTGCCCATTTCTCTTGTAGCGCCCATCGCAGCTGCGGTATCGTTGCTGGCGGCTGGTGACGTGCTGCCAAGCGTCTCCCGAGAAGGTCCCACACCTGTTAGATTGGATTTAGGTCCGGGTATCTTGCGGTCCAATCCATGCGTTGAATATCTTTACTCTCCAACAGCTCTGGGACAGCCACTGTACGATGAGGTGTAGCGTTGTCGTCCATTAAGAGGAACTCAGGACCCACAGCACCTCTAAACAGACACACGTGAGGCAGGAGAACCTCGGTACAATAGCGGACACCAGTGACTGGACCTCCTTGGAAGATGTGGAGGTCAGTACGGCTACCAACCATGATATCGTCACAAACGAGAACTCCGCCACCTCCAAACCGGTCCCTTTCGATTATGTTAGAGGTGTGATTGCGTGTTCCCTGCTCTCTCCAGATGTGTATACGTCCAGAATCGCTCGTCACACTAAATCGGCTCTCATCCGTAAAGAAAACTCGACCCCACCATTGCTGATGTGTCCAGTTCTTGTGTTTCTGGCACCACAGAAACCGCCGTCTCCTATGAGCAGGCGTTAATGGCACACACTATACTGATCGTCGTGCAAATGCAACCTCCTGGCCACGGCAAAACGCGATAACGGACGTCCAGTTGTCTGTTGCATGTGCCTTGCGATTTCTCCCGCTGTATGCCGTCTGTCTCTTCTCGCCTGTAGGACAATATACCGATCGTCCGCCGCCGTGGTTGCTCGTGGACGACCACTGCTAAACTCTCGAGCAGCTGTTCCTGTCGTTTGAAATGCTCTCCAAGCTCGTGAAACGATGCTGTGAGCGATCCCGAACTATTCGGTTACACTAGTCACACTTCGACATTCTTCCAACTTCCCAATGACGCGACTTCGGGTAAAGTCATCCAGATGTCGTCTACTGGATTGCCTGTTGGCCATATCACACGGTGGCAGCAACTCGACGTCGTTCAAACCGATGTACACCGTGTAATAGCTTTCACCGAATTGCTGAGCGTACACCGCCCGTGTGCTATATACCCTTCCGACCCCCCCTGCATGATGCTGCATATTATCGCATGCCCTACCGTACCGGACCCTAGTCTATCTCCTGAGTTGACTTTCGGTCCGTTCTGCCTGCTCGTTCCGCTGTCATGTAATTTTTTCCTCTTTGTCCTTATTTTTTGCACACCAGTGTATAATGTATTATTGATGTAATCTCAATGTGAAGGAACACTTAAATCTACATGTATATGAAATATTACCACTACTCCGCGAACTACTTACTATTAAGCAGAGGAATGAAAATTCAAACCAATACAATCCTCCGTTACTTTCTTTAATAAGATATTACTGATGGTCAGCTTTATAAAATAATGCTGCTCATTAAAACTAACGTTGGTGTCAATAATAATGGCATTTGCTTTTTAATTCAGGCACAGCTGGATCTGTCCTACTTGTCTTCCTAAAAACAGAGTTATATACTTACACTACCCACTCAACGATACCCAGATGTTCCCAAAGTACGTGAAATAAGTGCTATACTAAAAAAAGTATCATTAATGCAGATGTCGCACATTAGACGTTTTCCTGATATTCTGCGTTGTAACCAAATTAGTAAAAATCTTTGTATAACAGACTAATTAATTATTTAGAATAAAAAAAGTATTTCATAAAATAGCCAGCATGAATTTTAAAATACACAGTCAAGTCACATTATTGTGACCACCTCCTACTTTTGAGGTCAACAGCGCGTAGCAAATGAAAGAAGGCACGTGTCGTGAGCTGGCTTGGAGGGTGTACAAGATGTGCTGCCGGCAGTCTGAAAACATATCATTCGTTGCTGTCATGGATAAAAGGAGCGATTTACCAGATTTGCAAAAAAGGATGATTATCGGCTTTCGGGCCAAGGGTGGCAATATTTCTGAAACAGCGCAGTTCGTGAACAGTTCGCGTGCTGCTGTGGTTAAAGTGTATGGTGATAGGAGAAATGGCACCATTGCGAATAAGCGACGTGCAAACTTCGGAGCACCACGTGCCATTGATGTGTGAGGTGAATGTTAGCTTCGAAGGTGCGTGAGGGCCAATTGACACGCTACAGTGGAGCAACTCACTGGGCGAATGAACTAGGGGGCTAACGGAAGTGTGTCTAAAACGACAATTCAGCAAACCCTGCTGCGTATGGGGCTCCGATGCACACAGATTGTCACAGCACCTAGGCTAACGAAGGTGCATGGGCAGAAAAGGCTTAGATTTGCACGGCAGTAACGGTATTGGACCTCCGCTGATTGGCAAAGGATGGACTTCTCAGATGAGTCACGTTTTCTGCTTCATCGAACGGATGGACGTTGGCGTATAAGGCGAGAAACGTCGGAGAAGAAACACTCTTCAACCATTGCTGGCCGAACACAAGCTGGTGGGGACAGGATTAGGGTATTTGGAATGGTTTCGTGGCGTTCTCCGGGTCCATTCATATCTGTGGAAGGCACTATGGACCGAAATCGTTATGAATCCCGCCTTGCAGACCACGTACACCCATACATGCTGCTTCCCTGGGGTGGATGGGATCTTCCAGCACGACAGTGCCACGTGTCACATAGCTAGAAATGTCCGAGAGTGGTTGGAAGAGTACGATGAAGACTTCAAATTACTTTCCTGGCCCCCTAATTCCTTAGACGTAAACCCAGTTGTTCATCTGTGGGACCACCTCGATCGTGTTGTTCACTCTATGGATCCTCCACCACGCACCCTACAACAGCTGTCAGATGCACTGCAGTCAACATGACTCCACATACCTGTGAACGCTTTGCAGCACCTTATTGAGTCACTCCCAGCCAGTCCAGCTGCTGTTTGCGCTGCACACGGCGGTTACTCTGGATATTAGGTGGTGGTCACAATAGTGTGACTCAACCGTGTATAATAGGTAGCAGGAGTTGAAAAATTTTAGTCTTGGCCAGATTTATCTCTTCAGACCAAATTTGAGGTGAGTCTTTTCCCTTGGATCAGTAGATGGTGAGTACTGAAAGAATGCAGACATTTGTAGACAGAGTGTCCTTGAGAGTGTAGATGGTCGTACAACAGAGAAAAATCAGTAGATTGAGAAATTCTATCATTAAGCACGAGTCAAAATCAGTAGACCTACTGATTTATGAGCTACTGATCTATCAGTAGACTGGCATCACTGAAGTGTTTCTAGATGCAAAATAGACTCTAAGATTTTCTAAACTGAGATCAAGGGATTGAAAGTTGGCAGGGGGAGGATAAAAGACAGCATTTTCCCGGAAATGTATGTGTGGCAATAAGGGGGAAGAGAGGGGTTGATAGAGGTAGTAAAAAAACAAGTTAGCAAAATCATGCAATTAATTGATTACGATACGCTTTCCAACATACCAGAAATCGTTACTCAAGTTATGAGGATAATGTCTGTGGAATAAATCTTGCTCCTGTGCCCTAACCTTTGACCCCATTTCGATGATATTCAACAGAACAAGTTCAGTACACCTCCGGAACAACATGATAGATTTGTTAGAAATTATAAGTAGGTTCGGGCGTTGATCTCATATGACGGATTCAACAAACGAAAGATAATTCTTGAATTCACTGAACGAATCGTTGAAAGCATAAAGAGTACTTACCACCTTTAAATAGATAATCTTTTATTCACAACACATCACTGAAACACAAACATCTAAGAAAAGACACGCTATCTAAATTTATATTGGTTTGGAACAACATCACATACGCAGTACGTTCACACATAACTCCATCGTTTTTGTTTTCGCTTTCTCACGGGAACAGCTTCTCTCTTCTCAGGTCGAAGGTCAGGCCAGCACTTCACTTCACTTCTTTTTTTTTTTTTTTTGGCGTTCGAGTGAGGATGAGAGTTTTTCCTGTATTATTTACAAATAAGTTCGCTTAACGCAGGAACGCTATGTATTGGTTGTTCTTTTGTGTGGAACTTTGAACCGACACATAGCAAGCACTCTTTCCAACAAAAAAAAATATATATTAACTCTTTCCAACAACATTTTTGTTGCAATCGAAGCATTTTTACGTAGGTTGTGACACATAACGGCGATGGAATGGATCCTGCTCCTATGTCCCGACCTTTGGCCCTATTTTGTCCATTTTTCAATAGGGTTCGTTCCCAGGTTGTACCCTACCACATACTAAAATTCCATCGTAATCGAACCATTTTTACGCAAGGTATCGTGTGGACAGGCAGACTGACAGAGGGACAAAGCTGGAGCATATACGCTTTTTCAACCTACGGTTGGAAAGTGTAAAAAAAATTGTAAAGATTCAAGTCGCCATGCAAACTCACTTGTTTGTAAAAAGAACCACAGGGTGTTAGTACGATTAACAGTACGTAATTCCTAGTCTTCCAATGAAAGGGGAATGGGGTCAAACCTAGGTGAATGCCACTTATTTTGTTTGCTGATAGCTGTGCTGAAATCCGATATATGCGATATGCGTTTCTTCAAAAAATGTTGTTCGTAATATGCGGCTTAAACATTGGGTAGGTGCGAATGAAATGTCCGGCGCGAACGAACAGTGGAGACAATCCCCCAACACAGCGGAATGGAACCAGCCACAGGTGTTACGGGTAGAACTTCACAGAGTTACTATGAATACATAGCTAGCACATATGTGAAGAACAAGGTTCAAGCGTGGTTTGTTTCGACGTAATGTGGCTTCCAAAGGAAACATGCAAACGCCGGATTTGAGAGTCATCTTCTGGTATGAATTTAAACTGGGCCATTCTGCAGGAATTGCAGTTCGAAACGTTAACAAAACGTTTCGGGAGAATACAGCCAATGAACGAACTATTCGGCGATGGTTTGTGAAGTTTCGAAGCGGAGATACGGACCTGCAAAACGAACCACGTGGTCACCGCCCTGTCACGTGGTCACCGACTTGTTGTTTCTGACGATGTTCTGTTACGCGTGGTTGAAGCGGACCCCATAAAACGTATCGTGAGATAGTGGCAGAGATAGGTGTCTACCACACGACAGTTGTTGGGAGTATGGCTGCGCTGGATAAAGTAAAAAAGTTGGGCATGTGGCTACCGCATGAGGTTGAGAGCTGCCAACAAGACTAGGCGTTTGCAAGTCTGCACCTCGCTGCTTGACAAGAATAAACAGGAACCTCTACTTCATCGAATCGTCACCTGCGACGAGAAGTGAGTCTTTATGATAATTGGAAACCATCTGCACAATGGTTAAGCAAGGCGCAACCTGCTGGACGGCATCCTAAGCCAGCCCTACACACCAAGAGGATGATCCCTGTCTGGTGGTTCACAACCGGGATAATTCATCGGAGTCTCTTGGCAAGAGACAAAACCATCATTGCAGAACGTTATTGTGCTGCATTACACCAGATGCACCAGAAATTGCTGAAGAAACAAACGGCTTTGGTCAACAGACATTATGTTCTTCTGCTCCAGGACAACACTCGCTCTCGTGTCGCACAACGAACGATGCTGACACTAAGTGCCTTGGGCTATGAAGCACTGCCTCATTCTGCCTATAACCCAGACTTGTCTCCGACAGACTATCATCTGTTTAGTCGCCTGGATTACTTCCTGTCCAGAAAACAGTTCATGATAGACAACGAGGTTCAACTTACAGTTGATGACTTCTTCGGGTCCCAGCCACAAGATTTTTTCGTTGCAGAATCATGGCCTTGCCGGGCAGATGACAACTATGTGTCGATGTCGATAGGGATTATTTTGCCTAGGTAAGTTGTCCTACTTTTCCGTTCTCGCCGTCCAGTTGTGCTGGTCCTTTGCCGGACACTTCATTCGCACCCAATAACAAGAGAGAATACTGCGAAGTTCAAGGGATCTATAAAAACTTCAGTTTATGCTGAACTATATATACATATATACACTATATTGACGAAAGTCACCGGACACCCCTGCAAAAGCAAAAGAACGGATCGGCTGCGTTGTTAAGATGTGCGATGCAGCTGCAAACAATATAAAAACAAGTCTGTAGCTGACCACGATCATATCGAACTGTGAGGTTGAGTGAAAATATCGTGGCGGGAGAGAACTGACTTTGCGAAAGGAAAGATTGTTGGGTGTTATATTAGTGGGTTGTCCATAAGAGAAAACGAGAGGTGTTTAAACTTACCAGAGTCAACTGTTTTGGATGTACTGAATACGTGGAAGACACATGGTGCGCATGAAACAGCAAAACGTACCAGCAGACCAAAGAAAATCAGTGATAGAGGATGTCGAAGCTTCAGGAGAGTCGTTACAGCTAATCGACGAAGTACTGCACAAGACCTTAGTGTACAGGTGAGTGAAAATGCTGGAACCTTGGTATGTACACGCACCATCCGCAGAGAACTTCATTCCATGGGTTACCGTGGTCGTGCGGCTGCTCATAAGCCTTTCATCTCCACTCGGAATGTTACTCGTTGTTTAGCATGGTGTAAAAAAGATTTATCGTGGACCGTAGAACAATGGAAACGGGCCATACAGACTGATGAATCCAGATACACGATCCATCAGTCTGATGGTCATGTGTAGGCATGGCGGTAGCCGGGGAACACTATTTACTAAAGCGTACTGTTCCTGTTGTCAGGTTTTGAGCTGTCAGTGTATTCGTGTGGGCGTGTTTTTCGTGGTATGGTCGCGCCCCATTGGTTATCGTGGACACATCTGTTAACCAACACGTCTACCTCGATATTCTGGGCAATTAGCTCTACTATGTGGCAATACTATGGAACCGAGCCTTGTTGGTACCAGCAGGATAATGCACCGAGCCATAAAGGAAGGACTGTTACGGCGTAGTTTGACGATAATTCCGTATCACGTGTGGACTGGCCAGCACAGAACCCTGATCTTAATCCCATAGAACACCTATAGGATGAATTAGATAGCTGCGTAAGAAGTTTGGAACCAAGGGCTAATACTAAGCAACAGTTAGCGGCAGCATAATGTACTGAATGGAAGCGCATACCTATCGCTGTGTTCCCAAACCTTGTCGAAAGCATGTCTCGAAGGATCAGTGCATGCATTAAGGCTATAGGTGGACCGACACCGTACTAATGTATGTCAATAAATGCAATGTTGTGTTTCTCATCTAGGTGTCCGGTGACCTCTCTCTCTCTCTCTCTCTCTCTCTCTCTCTCTCTCTCTATCTATCTATATATATATATATATACAGGGTGATCCATTTAAACCAGTACCCTGAAAAAACCTTACATTTTGCAAGAGATCGCGCCAGGAACTTCTTTTTTTCAATAGAAGAAGCAACTCCTGGAGAATGAAAACTGCCACCGTGAAGAAGATTGTTAAATGTAACTGTAACTCAGCTCGTGATTTGTTTATTGTTGCGTGGTCATTCACTTGCGTGCATTTGGAAACATGCAGTACTCTGTTCCAGAGCGTGTTTTTTTAGTGAAATCGTATTGGGTAACCAATTCTGTCATCAAAACGCAACGAGCATTTCGAAGAGGGTTTGGAGTTTGAAAGGTTCCAAGCAAGTCAAAAATTCTGTCGATGGCAAAAAAACTGGAGCAAACCGGTTCTCTTCTCAGCGGTAGCGGTAGACATCACCCTCCGATGCCGCAAACGCGTGTGGACGATGCTCGACAACGTTTACTTCAATCTCCAACAAATCGTTGCTCAGATTAAGCTAACAGACAGGATATTCATACGGAACTTGTCAAAGGGCAGCAAAAAAAGCGAATATTCGACCATTTAAAGTGCACGCAATTCATCAGCTGCAGAAACCGGACAAGGGAAAGAGAGTAAATTACTGCAAATGGTTTCAAAGTTTTGTTAATTTGCGATTTGATATTCTCTCCATCACATGGTTTACGGATGAAGCCTAGTTTCATCTGTCAGGCTACGTCAATTCGCAAAACAGCAGATACTGGGCTACCGGAAACCCACACGTTATGTGTGAAACACCGATGCATTCACAAAAGGTTGGTGTATGGTGTGCGGTTTCGTCTACGAAAATTATTGGCCCCATTTTTTTCTCTTAGACTGTCAACACTAACGTTTATTGCCGCATATTCAATGAATTTGTGGTACAACTTGATGACATTGAATTGACAGAGGGCTACTTTCAGCAGGATGGCGCTACGTGTCACACATCGAAAGTCTCAATGGAACTCATAACCAGCTTCTTTGATAAGAGATTAATTTAAAAAAACATATGGCCTCCCCGATCTCCGGACTTCCCCTGACTTTTTTTAACTACTTGAAGGACAGAAAGGATAGAGTTTACAAAACCCATCCAAAAACATTGGATGCAGTGCGTGAAACAATCACGACTGAAATTGGCAATGTTACTGCTCGTACTCTACATGAGACATCACTGAATATGGTGAGGCGTGTTCAACTGTGTTTAAAAGAAAATGGAGCACCTCTCCATCCTTCTTTGAGTTGTCTGCGGCCTTTGTATGTCTCTTTTAGTTACGGTCCACGTCTCTGCACCACACGTAAGCACTGGAAGAATGCATTGATCAAACACTTTTCTTTCAAGACATAATGGCATATTGCTCTTGAAAATTATGCTGTTTCTTCCAAAAGCTTTCCAGGTAAGTTTTATACGCCGATTGATTTCTTCATCAATGTGACCCTCACATTGATGATATCTGCTGACCAAGATAAACGTGCGTATCTGTTATCTCCAGCTTTTCTCCATCAATCGATAAATCTTCATTTCGTGTAAAAGCATTGTACATCACTTTTGTCTTCTGAAAGTTCATTTCCTGGATCATACTCTGCAGCTCTAATGGGGTAGTTGCAAAAATGACTACGTCATCAGCAAAACGAAGGTGAGTTAGATAATCTCCATTAATCTTTACCCCTTTGTTTTCTCAGTTCAGTGATTGTAAGACATTTTCCAATGTGCATTAAAGAGCTTGGGAGATATGGTGTCACCTTGTCTCACTCCCTTTCCAATTTTTATGCCTGTTGTATTTTCAAACAGCCGAATCTTTGCACTTACATTTTCAGTGATGTTATTAATAATATTAATGTATGCATCTTAAATATCGCAGGATTTCAAAGCCATTGTAACTGCTGATGGTTTCACCGAATCAAAGGCCTTTTCATAATCGATAAAAGCCATGCACAATGGAAGTTCATATTCCCTCGCTCTTTCAATTAGTTCTCTCAGTATGTGGATATGATCTATAGTGCTGTAGCCACTCCTGAATCCAGCTTGTTCTCTCGGTTGAGCCATGTCCAGTGTTACCTTCAAACGGTGTATAAGAACTTTAGTGAAGATTTTACAAACCACTGATAGGAGGATGATAGGTCTGTAGTTCCTGAGATCCTCAATGTCACCTTTTTTATGTAGCAGGATCATTGTAGCGTTGTTCCAATTCTTAGGAATCTTCCCTTCATTAAGGCATCGAGCGAAAATTTCGGCGAGTACTGTTTCGATTTCTCCATTTGCTTCTTGTATGATGTCTACAGTAATTCCATCTTCTCCTGGAGCTTTTCCCCGTTTCATGTTCTTGATTGTATGTGCAACTTCTGCTGAGAGGACTGGAAGAACTCTAGTACCTTTTGTAACGTTTGGAGTACACGTATCATCCCTTTCATATAATTTGGAGTAGAAATCTTTCACTCTTGTCAAAATATCGCCTTTATTTCTTGTTACAGAACCATCTTCTTTTCTCAGTGCCATAATCTGTTTTCTTCCCTTACTGAGATGTCCCTTTGCTATCTTTAGGCTTTGGTTGTTTTCAATTGCTTTCCTCACTACTTCACAGTTGGATTTTCTTACGTCTTCAGTGATACTTTTTCTTACTGTCTTGCATAGCTCTATATATTCCACTTTGGAAGTCACATCTTCTTTAGTTGTCCTCATCTCTCTTCTTTTTTGCATCAACATTTTCGTTTTTCCTGATAATTTGTTCACATGCAACTTGTTCTTAGACCCAGCTAATTTTGTTGCTGTTTCCATAAGAGCTTTGGTTACTTTTCTGTTAACTTTAGAAATATTCACTTCTTCCGATGTTAGGCCTTCTAAAGCAGAGAATCTGTTCTTCAGTTCCAACTTGAAGGTTTTATGGTGTTTTTAAGGTTGGTTATGTCAATACATTTTCTTTGTCTTATGAGATTGCCACGTTCGAGTTTAGTGTTGAGGTGCATCTTACATCTTACCAATCTATGGTCACTACCTGTGTTGAACTTGTTTAGCACACTGCAGTCTTCTATGACGAATTTTTTGTTACAAATAATAAAATCAATTTCACTTGTCGTCTCATTTGGATGTCTTCATGTCCATTTCCTGTGTGGCTTTTTCTTAAAAAAGGAGTTCATGATGAAAAACCCTTCTGCCTCTGCAAACTCTACGAGAGTATTTCCACGCTGGTTTCTGTTGCCGTGACCGAATTTACCTACTGAAGTTTCATTCTGTTGTTGTTGCCCTATTTTTGCATTGAAGTCTCCCATAATTATCTTCAAGTGCTTCTTGCCTTTATTATTTAGATGACGAATTTCCTCATAAAATTCTTCAATTTCTTCTTCAGGATGACTTGTGGTGGGTGCATAAGTTTGAATAATCTGAGCCTGGTATCTTCTCGAGAGTTGGATAACGAGTCGTGCATTTCTGTCAGAGGAAATTTCAATTTCTACAACTTTATCCTTCAGTTTCTTGTTTATTATAAATCCAACACCACTAGTTCTGCCAGTATGTGTCCCACGATAGTAGAAGAGATGTCCACTTTGCAGTTCAATGAGATCTTCTCCTTTTCTCCTTACCTCACTTAGCCCGACGATGTCCCACTTGATCCTTTGTAGTTCCTCTTCCAATTCAAGGAGTCTTGAATCAGAAGATAGGGAGCGTCCATTGTAAGTAGCCAAGGTCAGCATCAAATGGCAGCCTAGTCCAGTCTTCCGGTGATTCTCAGGAAGTATATATAATATTATTTCTTTGCCTACTTGTTATCGCGCTCATTTTTACATAATAATTTCATGACTCACATTCTCATTCTGTACTCCGAGTGTTTAATAAATGCATATTTAAACATTAGCACATTCTGCCTTCATGTCGCACTGGCCGCTGCCTTGGCCAGGTAAATTTCAGCTGCCGGAGACTGAGGGCCAAGATTTAAGTTGTGGAGTCATTTTGGAGGGGTTTGGCCATAACTCACCACGCTGGCCAAGCGGGTTGGTGAGTGTGGGATAGCATTTCCTCTAACCCTGATTGTATAGTTATTGCGCTATTGGCGGTCGTCAGAGTCCCTTTAGTGGGAACAGGATGCACCACGAGAAGGCGGGGTTGACATTTGTCAAGGAGAGGCTGTGATGTTGCGCATCACCTGAACTTACATCCCATATATATATATATCATCATCATCATCATCATTGTCAACCATTATCAATCCACTGCTGGACGAAGGTCTCCCCAAGTTTCCTCCACAACGGTCTGTCTTGTGCCAGTCTCCTCCATGTCACCCCTGCATACTTTCGAATTTCATCCACCCATCTCCCATGTGGTCTTCTTCTGGGTCTTTTCCTGTCCCTTGGAATCCAATCTAAAATTTCGGCTGTCCATCGATGATCTGTCCTTCTGGCAGTATGTCCAGCTCATATATACATATATATATTTTTTAAATTAATTTTCAGAAGACATCCCTTTTGTCTTCTGAAAGTTCATTATAACCCCACTTCTTTACTCTTGTCAGCAAGTTCTTGTATCATACTCTGCAGCTCCGAAGGGGTAATTGCAACAACGTAGTCATTTTGTAACTACCCCTTCGGAGCTGCAGAGTATGATCCAAGAACTTGCTGACAAGAGTAAAGAAGTGGAATTGAAAATGAACTTTCAGACGACAAAAGTGATATTCGATGCTTTTACAAGAAAAGAAGATTTATTGATTGATGTAAAAGCTTGAAACAACAGATATGTACATTTATCTTGGGCAGCAGATGTCAAGTGAGGGTCACATTGATGAAGAATAGCAACCTCGGA
Organism: Macrothele yani; assembly: GCA_039090855.1. Lineage (NCBI taxonomy): Eukaryota > Metazoa > Arthropoda > Arachnida > Araneae > Macrothelidae > Macrothele > Macrothele yani. The sequence continues at coordinate 136,827,064 of CM077001.1, forward strand.
ACCTCGCTATCGAGCGCCGCACTTTATAGCCATGGAGAGCTTTTGGAAGAAACAGTACAATTTTTAAGAGCAGTGTGCCATTATATCTTAAAAGAAAAGTGTTTAATCAATACATCCTGCCAGTGCTTACGTATGGAGCAGAGACATGTACCTTAACTAAACAAGTTAGTAAAATCATGCAATGCATTGATTATAATAAGCTTTCCAACATACCAGAAATCATTAGTCAAGTTATCACACAAGTTATGAGAATAATGGCTGTGGAATAGATCCCGCTCCTGTGTCCTAACCTTTGACCCCATTTCGCCCATTTTCAATAGAATTCGTCCCCAGGCAAGACCCTACAGCATACTAACATTTCATCCAAATCGAAGCATTTTTACGTAAGTTATGACGCATAATGACGATGGAAGTCTTCTATGTCCTGACCTTTGACCCCATTTCGCCCATTTTCAATAATGTTTGTCGACAGATGTTTTTCTACCACATACTAAAATTTCATCGAAATCAAACCTTTTTTACGTTAGTTATGACGCATAACAACAATGGAATGGATCCCGCTTCTATGTACTGTCCTTTGACCCCATTTCGTTCACTTTAAATAGGGTACCTTCCCAGGTGATTCCCTACCAGATACTAAAATTTCATCGGAATCAAACGATTGTTACGCTAGTTATTGTACGGACGGACACAATCACACAACGCGTGACGTAATGAGGCAGATGGGAATCGCGACCATCGCTCGCCGCAAAAGTGTGGCGTCATAAAACTTTAATAGGATCCACACACAACGCGTGACGTAATGAGATAGATGGCGTGACCGCGCGCCAACATTCGCAAACGCGGCGAGATTGTGACGTCATAAGATTTCTAAGCATTGGTAACATTAATAGAACAATGGAACAACGCCATCACTAAAAACATTATAATTCGGAGTGGTTATTTAACCCACTGAACGAATTCTCCTAAAGTCGAGATCAAACTAAATCGATTTCTAGTACCAGAAAACGGTAGGTTAACGACTTTCATCAAAATTCTTAGAACTGTTTTCAAAATAAAATGTACATACATACATACAAGAATTGCTACTTTAAGGTGGACGTCAAGTAATTTTGCTTCCTATACTTCCAATGGAAAAACTTCTGTACACATTTTCTTCACAATTAATGCGTTCCCAAGGATGAAAATTTGAACAACGATAAAAATATCTTCATTTTATAACTTGCAATACTTAATATTTTCTAAAACATAACCATAATTATGCAATTCAACATTTGTTTGTCTACTGACGTCATGAAAACACAGGTCGCGCCATCTTTTTTTCTGGACAATTAATGCGTTCACAAGGATAAAAATTTAAACATTGATTAAAATAGCTTCATTTCATAACTTGGAATACTTAATATTTTCTAAACCATAACCGTAATTATGCAATCCAACATTTTTTTGCCCACTGACGTCATCAAAGTACAGGTCGCGCCATCTTTTCTCTGGTTTCAACACAACCAAAGGAAAAGTTATTGATTTTTAATATGATTATGGTTATGTTTTAGAACATATTAAGTTTTCCAAGTTATAATATGAAGTTATTTTAATCGATGTTCAAATTTTCATCCTTGGGAACACATTAACTGTGAAGGAAATGTGTACAAAACTTTTTCCATTGGAAGTGTAAGAAGCAAAATTACTTGACGTCCACCTTAATAATACGGGATAAGGGCAATAGAAAGGATCGCAATCCTATGTCCTGACCTTTGACCACATTTCGTCCATTTTCAATAGGGTTCGTCCCCAGGTGATCCCTTACTACATGTTGAAATTTCATCGAGATCGAACCATTTTTACGCAAGTTATGACGCATAAGGGCAATGGAATGCATCCGGATCTTATGTCCTGACCTTTGACCCCACTTCACCCATTTTGAAAAGGGTTTGTCCCCAGGCGCTCTCCTACCACATAGTAAACTTTCATTGAAATCGAACCATATTTACGCAAGTTATGACGCATAAGGGCAATGGAATGATCCCGCTCCTACGTCGTGACCTTTGACCCCATTTGTCCCATTTCCCATAGGGTTCGTCCCTAGGTGGTCCCCTACCCCATAGTAAAGTTTCATTGAAATCGAACCATATTTACGCAAGTTATGGCGCATAAGGGCAATGGAATGATTCCGCTCCTACGTCGTGACCTTTGACCCCATTTGTCCCATTTTCAACAGGGTTCGTCCCTAGGTAGTCCCCTACCACATACTAAACTTTCATCGAAATCGAACCATTTTTGCGCCCGTTATTGCGCGGACGGACGGACAAAGCTGGAGCATATACGCTTCTTCAACCTACGGTTGGAAAGCGTAAAAACGGCATACAAAGACTACAGACAACTCAAAGTAGCATGGAGAGATGCATGCTTGGTGTAACCAGGAAAGATAAGAAGAGGAACTTTTGGAAAAGGAAAATAGCAAAAGTAAAACGACTTCATGACCAAAATGAAATCACTTAAATGGTAATGGGCTGGACATGTTGCCAGAAGAACAGACCACCGATGGACAACTGACATTTTACCCTAAATTCCAAAGGACAGAAAAAGACCCACAAGAAGACCCTATGGGATATGGATGGATGAAATTCGAAAGCCTGCCGGAGGGACATGGAGGAAACAGGCTCAAGACAGACAATCGGGGAAGAAACTTGGGGAGACCTTCGTCCAGCAGTGGATTGAAAATGGTTGACAATGATGATAAAGATGATATATATATATATATATATATATATATATATATCGTTATCATTGTCAACCATAATCGATCCACTGCTGGACGAAGGTCTCCCCAAATTTCTTCCACAACGGTCTGTCTTGTGCCAGTCTCCTCCATGCTACTACCGCATGCTTTCGAATTTCATTCACCCATCTTCCATGTGGTCTTCTTCAGGGTCTTTTCCTGTCCCTTGGAATCCAATCTAAAATTTCGGCTGTCCATCGATGGTCTGTCCTTCTGGCAGTATGTCCAGCCCATTGCCATGTCAGGGATTTAACTCTGATCATGATGTCTTCCACTCTTGTCATTTTTTGGATCCATGAGTTCCTCTTCTGATCTCTCCTGATTACACTAAGCATGCACCTATCCATGCTACTTTGAGTTGTCTGCAGCCTTTGTACGTCTCTTTTAGTTAAGGTCCACGTCTCTGCACCACACTGAAACAATGGAAGGATGCATTGATCAGACACTTTTCTTTTAAGACATAATGGCATATTGCTCTTGAAAATTATGCTGTTTCTTCCAAAAGCTATCCAGGCAAGTTTTGTACGCCGATTAATTTCTTCATCATATATATATATATATCATCTTATATACACTGCTGGCCACCCAAAATGCAACACCAAAAAGGAAGCATCCGATTGGCCTGAAATTCGCAGCATGCGTCGCCCGCGATAGGACATGCAAACGATTAGCATTGCAGGATATATGCAAATCATGTGCACCCGGTGCGCCACCGAGAAGCACTATAAGAAGAGTGTACAGAAGGCGGGGTGTAAGTAGTGGAAGTGTGTTGTGCTGACGGACCTGTGCGTGGGAAGCCTCCTGATGCCTCGTCGCAGAATACGGCAGTCATTCCAGCACGTTTCGGAGTTCGACAAAGGACGAATAGTGGCTTGTCACAACAGCGCTTTATCGTACCGAGACATCGGCGCCTGTGTGGAACGACATCCAGCCACAGTGAGGCGAGTATGTATTCGGTGGGTGCAAGAGGGACGGACGGACCGACGTGAGCGATTGCCGCAGCCGCGGCACACCACCGAACGAGAGGACCGGCATGTTGTGCGGCGGGCATTGACGGTTTCCACCGCCACATCACGAACGGTAGCGCAGGAATTAGGGTGTCTTGCGCAACAACATGTGTCAGCACGTATCGTTCGACGTCGTTTGCAGGAGCGGGGACTTGTCACACGGCGCCCATTGCTCCGATTACCATTAACGTTACACCACCGGCGAGTGCGGCGGCAGTGGGCCGTTGAACTCCGCACCTGTACTACGGAATGGCACGATATTGTCTTCTCTGACGAATCCCGCTTCTGCGTGCAACACCACGATGTTGGATCCGCGTGTGGCGGCACCGCGGCGAGAGACTGTATGACGCCTGCATTATGCATCGCCATACCGGTCCGTCGCCTGGCGTTAGGGTTTGGGGCGCAATTGAATATGACACCTGCACCCCTCTGGTACGCATCGCCAGTACACTCAACAGCCACCGCTACATCTCCGACGTTTTGGAGCCTGTAGTCCTCCCTTACCTGCAGGACCTGCCAGTGGCCACGTTTCAACAGGACAATGCGCGCCCGCACGTGGCACGCATCGTGCAACAATTCTTCACTGCCCACCAGGTGTCACTGCTGCCGTGGCCAGCCTGTTCTCCCGATATTTCGCCCATCGAACACGTCTGGTCGCTGATCGGCAACCGAGTGGCCCGGCAAGCACTACCCATGGCTACGCCTGTTGAACTGTGGCAACGTGTGGAAGCAGCCTGGACCGGCATACCCCAAGCCCACATCCAAAGCCACTTTCGTTCCATGCCGCGGCGTGTAGCGGCCGTTATTTCCAGCCATGGGGACAACACGAACTATTGATGTCTGCGTGTTCCGCAAGTCTCATGGGCCTGTAAGCTGAATCGTTTCATCTTTGTATCTGTTGTTACGTGTCCAGTAAATCTGGCTTTGCTCTCCCGTGTCCTTCGTGGTGTTGCATTTTGTGTGGCCAGCAGTGTATATATATATATATATATACAGGGTCTTTTCCTGTTCCTTATACCGTTTTACCGCCAATAGTGGTATAACGGTATAATGGACCTAGTTATACCGCCAATAGCGGTATAACTATACCATCGGGATTAGAGGAAATGCTATTCCACACTCACCAACCCGCTTGGCCAGCGTGGTGAGTTATGGCCAAACCCCTCCAAAATTACTCCACAACTTAAATCTTGGCCCTCAGTCTCCGGCAGCTGGAATGTACCTGGCCAAGGCAGCGGCCAGTGCGACATGAAGGCAGAGGGTGCTAAAAATTCCCGGAGGACCGGACTAGGCTGCCATCTGATGCTGACCTTGGGTACGTATAATGGACGCTCCCTATCTTCTGATTCAAGGCTTCTTGAATTGGAAGAGGAACTACAAAGGAACAAATGGGACATCGTCAGGCTAAGTGAGGTAAGGAGAAAAGGAGAAGATCTCATTGAACTGAAAAGTGGACATCTCTTCTACTATCGTGGGACTGATACTGGCAGAAATAGTGGTGTTGGATTTATAATAAACAAGAAACTGAAGGATAAAGTTGTAGAAGTTGAAAGTTCCTCTGACAAAAATGCACGACTCGTTATCCAACTCTCGAGAAGATACCAGGCTCAGATTATTCAAACTTATGCACCCACCACAAGTCATCCTGAAGAAGAAATTGAAGAATTTTATGAGGAAATTCGTCATCTAAATAATAAAGGTAAGCAGCACTTAAAGATAATTATGGGAGATTTCAATGCAAAACTAGGGCAACGGCAACAGAATGAAACTTCAGTAGGTAAATTCGGTCACAGCAACAGAAACCAGCGTGGAAATACTCTCGTAGAGTTTGCAGAGGCAGAAGGGTTTTTCATCTTGAACTCCTTTTTCAAGAAAAAGCCACACAGAAAATGGACATGGAGATATCCAAATGGGACGACAAGTGAAATTGATTTTATTATGTGTAACAAAAAATCCGTCATAGAAGACTGCAGTGTGCTAAACAAGTTCAACACTGGTAGTGACCATAGATTGGTGAGATGTAAGATGCACCTCAACACTAAACTCGAACGTAGCAAGCTCATAAGTCAAACAAAATGTATTGACATAACCAACCTTAAAAAACACCATATTACCTTCAAGTTGGAACTGAAGAACAGATTCTCTGCTTTAGAAAGCCTAACATCGGAAGAAGTGGATATTTCTGAAGTTAACTGAAAAGTAACCAAAGCTCTTATGGAAACAGCAACAAAATTAGCTGGGGCTAACAACAAGTTGCATGTGAACAAATTATCAGGAAAAACCAAAATGTTGATGCAAAAAAGAAGAGAGATGAGGACAACTAAAGAAGATATGACTTCCAAAATGGAATATATAGAGCTATGCAAGACAGTACAAAAAAGTATCACTGAAGACGTAAGGAAATTCAACTGTGAACTAGTGAGGAAAGTAATTGAAAACAATCAAAGCCTAAAGATAGCAAAGGGACATCTCAGTAAGGGAAGAAAACAGATTATGGCACTGAGAAAAGAAGATGGTTCTGTAACACGAAATAGAGGCGAAATTTTGACAAGAGTGAAAGATTTCTACTCCAAATTATATGAAAGGGATTATACATGTACTCCAGACATCATGAAAGGTACCAGTACCAGAGTTCTTCCAGTCCTCCCAGCAGAAGTTACACATGCAATCAAGAACATGAAGCGGGGAAAAGTTCCAGGAGAAGATGGAGTTACTGTAGACATCATAAAAGAAGCAAGCGGAGAAATCGAAACAGTACTCGCCCAAATTTTCACTCGATGTCTTAATGAAGGGAAGATTCCTGAGGATTGGAACAATGCTACAATGGTCCTGCTACATAAAAAAGGTGACATTGAGGATCTCAGGAACTACAGACCTATCAGCCTCCTATCAGTGGTTTACAAAATCTTCACTAAAGTTCTTTCGCACCGCTTGAAGGTGACACTGGACATGGCTCAACCGAGAGAACAAGTTGGATTCATGAGTGGCTACAGCACAATAGATCATATCCACGTACTGAGAGAACTAATTGAAAGAGCGTAGGAATATGAACTTCCATTGTGCATGACTTTTATCGATTATGAAAAAGCCTTTGATTCGGTGAAACCAGCAGCAGCTACAATGGCTCTGAAATCCTGCGGTATTGAAGATGCGTACATTAATATTATTAATAACATCTATGAAAATGCAATTGCAAAGATTCAGCTGTTTGAAAATACAATACACATAAAAATTGGAAAAGGAGTGAGACAAGGTGACACCATATCTCCGAAGCTTTTTAATGCCACATTGGAAAATGTCTTTTTTTTTTTTTTGATTGGAGATTTAACGACCACCGTGAGCAACTCAATGGGCTATAAGCAGTCGCCCGTCCCTAATTTAGGGTCACTGGTTCCAGGGAAGGGAGAGAGCCAGTGCCGTAAGACAAACACAACATCCATGCCTAACCGGGATTCGAAGCCGGACCCCTTACGGACGAATGATCAGAGGCCAACGCCTTAGACCACTGCGCCACCGGGGCGGCGAAAATGTCTTTCAATCACTGAACTGGGAAAACAAAGGGATAAAGATTAATGGAGATTATCTAACCCACCTACGTTTTGCTGATGACATAGTCATTTTTGCAACTACCCCATCAGAGCTGCAGAGTATGATCCTGGAACTTGCTGACAAGAGTAAAAATGTGGGATTAAAAATGAACTTTCAGAAAACAAAAGTGATGTTCAATGCTTTTACAAGAATGGAAGATTTATCGATTGATGGAGAAAAGCTGGAGATAACAGACACGTGCGTTTATCTTGGACAGCAGATATCAAGTGAGGGTCACATTGGTGAAGAAATTAATCGGCGTACAAAACTTGCCTGGAGAGCTTTTGGAAAAAACAGCATAATTTTCAAGAGCAATATGCCATTATGTCTTAAAAGAAAAGTGTTTGATCAATGCATCCTTCCAGTGCTTACGTATGGTGCAGAGACGTGGACCTTAGCTAAAAGAGACATACAAAGGCTGCAGACAACTCAAAGCAGCATGGAGAGGTGCATGCTTGGTGTAACCAGGAGAGATAAGAAGAGGAACACGTGGATCCGAAAAATGACAAGAGTGGAAGACATCATGATCAGAGTTAAGTCCCTGAAATGGCAATGGGCTGGACATACTGCCAGAAGAACAGACCATCGATGGACAGCCGAAATTTTAGATTGGATTCCAAGGGACAGGAAAAGACCTAGAAGAAGACCACATTTATGATGGGTGGATGAAATTCGAAAGTATGCGGGAGTGACGTGGAGGAGACTGGCACAAGACAGACCGTTGTGGAGGAAACTTGGGGAGACCTTCGTCCAGCAGTGGATTGATAATGGTTGACAATGATGATGATGATGATATATATATATATACGTATATGTGTGACCGATCGTCTGTGGCAAATTGTGATTCAACCAATTCAAGCGACCATTATGACCATCATTTGTATATTTGCTTCAATAGCCTTTAATCAATTTACTGAAACGCAAAATAAAAATGGAAAGAATAAAAAAAAAGCTATTCACAATACAATTTTATTACAGAATTTATTTTAGAATATTTTTTAATTACAATTTGAAACGTTGGGGCTCCGATGCAAACGGATGGTCACTTGTCCTATGCTAACGAAGATGCATCGGCAGAAAAGGCTTACATTTCCAAAGCAGTATCGGAATTGTACCTCTGCTGATTGGAAAAGCATTGCCTTCTTCGATGAGTCACGTTTTCTGCTTCATCGAAAGGATGGACGTTGGCGTATCAGGCGATAAACATCGGAGAACAAACACTTTTCAACCATTGCTGGGAGAGAACACAAGCTGGTGGAGGCAGAGTTATATGGTCTGGGGAATGTTTTCGTGGCCTTCTCTGGGTCCACCCATGCCTGTAGGAAGGAGATGCATGTACTTGGAGTGGCACTTTTCCAAAATAAGAAATCAACGCTGCCAAAGTTTTGTACTAGTTTTGTACAGTTTTGTACACCCAAAAGAAAATTTTGTACATCACTGGAAGTGGTACTTTTCGGCTCTCTAAAAGTGGCACTCCAAGTACATGCTGGAGTGCCACTTTTTCAAAATCGAAAATAAATACTGCCAAAGTTTTGTACTAGTTTTGTACAGTTTTGTACACCCAAAAGAAAATTTTGTACACCACCGGAAGTGGTACTTTTTGGCTCTCTAAAAGTGGCACTTCTAGTACATGCTGGAGTGCCACTTTTTTAAAATCGAAAATAAATACTGCCAAAGTTTTGTACCAGTTTTGTACACCCAAAAGAAAATTTTGTACACCACCGGAAGTGGTACTTTTTGGCTCTCTAAAAGTGGCACTTCTAGTACATGCTGGAGTGCCACTTTTTCAAAATCGAAAATAAATACTGCCAAAGTTTTGTACCAGTTTTGTACACCCAAAAGAAAATTTTGTCCACCACCGGAAGTGGTACTTTTCGACTCTCTAAAAGTGGCACTCCAAGTACATGCTGGAGTGCCACTTTTTCAAAATCGAAAATAAATACTGCCAAAGTTTTGTACTAGTTTTGTACAGTTTTGTACTAGTTTTGTACACCTAAAAGAAAATTTTGTACACCACCGGAAGTGGTATTTTTCGGCTCTTTAAAAGCGGCACTCCAAGTACATGCTGGAGTGCCACTCTTTCGAAATCGAAAATAAATACTACCAAAGTTTTGTACTGGTTTTGTACAGTTTTGTACACCCAAAAGAAAATTTTGTACACCACCGGAAGTAGTACTTTTCGGCTCTCTAAAAGTGGCACTCCAAGTACATGCTGAGTGCCATTTTCTCAAAATCGAAAATAACTACTGCCAAAGTTTTGTACTAGTTTTGTACAGTTTTGTACACCAAAAGAAAATTTTGTACACCACCGGAAGTGGTACTTTTTGGCTCTCCTTTGTGGCTCTCGACCATGTACTTGGAGTGCCACTTTTCCAAAATTGAAAAAAAAAACCCCTGCCATAATGTTGTCCTGGTTTTGTACAGTTTTGTACACCCAAAAGAACATTTTGTACACCACCGGAAGTGGTGCTTTTTGACTCTCCTTTTTGGCTCTACTTTTCCAAAATTGAAAAAAAAAAAACCACTGCCAGAGTGTTGTCCTAGTTTTGTACACCCAAAAGAAAATGTTGTACACCACCGGAAGTGGTACTTTTTGACTCTCCTTTTGTGGCACTCGAGCATGTACTTGGAGTGCCATATTTCTAAAATCGAAAATAAACACTGCCAGAATGGCGTACTAGTTTTGTACAGACAAAAGAGAGTTATGTACCCCTCCGGCGATGGTTCTCTTTGGTTGTCTAGCATGCTCTTAGAGTGTCATCTTTCGAAATCCAGAAGTAAACACTACTATCTCTTTCCAGTTTATTACATACTTTTACTCCTGTTCATTATACACAACCAGCTGTTTTTGTGTTCATTATAATACGCAACTTTTATTTGTTCAAGGTCGCAAATTTTCGTGCGGTTGTCTTGTATAAACTAAGACATTGTCGGAGCCTTCATTTTTATAGCAAAGGAAGAAAAGAAACCGTTTTTTGTTGCTTTGTTAAGCAATGCTTTCGGCAAAAGCATTTCGGAAACGCGAGGAAAAGGAATTCAAATCAGCGCATATCATCGCTTCCAGTCTAGCAGCCATGCCGAGCAAGGTTGGGGGAGAGGGAAGTTGCAAAACACCTCGGTGCATTCGCAGTGGAGTAACTAGCACCACTTGTGCAACCCCGGAAAGTTCATTTCAGCACCCCTAAGCATAATAATTTTTCCAGGATTTCGGACACTAGGGAGGATGTGTTTTTCACGGTGTTTGTTTTGGGAAAATGGTGATGTCAGGAAGTTAGGGAGACTGTCTGGTAGAGTAAAGGAACTACCTATAGAGCCCTGTAGTTTTAACTTTTAAAATAAATTTTGGAACAGAAGTACATAATGCAAGGTTATCAATCAGCCAGTCAGATTTAACACGGTGAGCTGTCAGATGCATAATCATGAATATACGTTTTATCGCATTGAAACGAATTCGGTAAAATATATTTAAATGTTTAAGGTTAACAACTATGAGACTTTAGTGATCGTTATTGGATATGGTTGTATACAAACAGGGAATTCAGTATTCTACACTGCAAGAATGCAATATGGATTTCGTAGCTGCAGATATTAATTTGCATGTACAACAAAACTTCAATGCAGGCCAGGAAAAAAAGTGCCTGTGGAAATGCAATGCGCAGGTATGTGATGTTTACAAATATACGAGTACTATACCCAGTGTTCGAAATGGGCCGGTATGGCATACCGGTAGTTAACAAAAATGGAAGTGAGCATACCGGCAGTTAAAAAAAACGTTATTTACCATCCCGGTATGTAATAAATTATAAACCCTTCACAAACTACGTAAAGATATTAGGATGAAAGAACAAATTTTAACGCAAAAAACGGCAAATGGCATTTTTAACTGATAAAATTGATAATTAGCAGCTGAGACTGAAAGAGACCGACCACAAACCCTTCAATGAAGTTTTTTTAATTTTTACATTAATTTTATAAAATTATATACATTATTTTTTCAATACAAAAAAAAAAATTATACGGAATGGAATGTATTTCTTTCGAAACCTCCTATTTATACTATGTGGATCTATGGTCTGCACCATACCGGCAGTAGCTCTGTGCCACTTCGACCACTGAGTGCACCACATAACTACATAATATACATATAATATAAATTATAATTATATGATTGAAATACAAGTGGAAAATTAATTATGCGATAAGTGGAAATTTTCATGTTTTTAGGCCTAAGTCTTTCTTTCTAGCCTTCATTTTTTGGCGAAATTGCCAAAAAATGAAGGCTAGAAACTGCCTTTCTATGCAGTAACAATTCCTGCAGCCTATCTTGTGACATGATGCTTCTCAAATAGTTTTTAAAAATTTTAATTTGGAAAACGATCTCTTTACAGATGCTACTGTGACGGGTAGCCGTGAGTGTTAAGAAAAACATCAAGGCTATAATTACATAGTTTAGTACAACTACCGACAATTGTAGGATCCACATCCTCCACGAGGAATCTCCATGTGGCCTCGCACTTTCCTTCAGCAGTGCACCAATAAGGCGATTGCAGAGCGATCGTATTACAACCCACAGCCAAAGGGTCAAATAGCTTCAATGTGTAGTACATCCAGCAACCGAAAAATTGTTATGCTGTGTGTTGGTAAAACGTGGAAAGTGCGATGTATTTGTTTATTCAACTGACGCCACGTATTTGGGGGATTTTCACTTAGGATATCAGTGCTTCCAAAGTGTACCATCCATTTTTTAGTGTTCACAAATTTGGTACACATGTAAACAATAATTACTTATTTTACACTTGCAGGTGTCACAGCTCATCGTAAATTCAAATAACGCAAAACTTTCAATAATAACTTTTGGAGTGTCGTAATAACTTTTGGAATGTCCTAATTCCATTGCATTTTATTTTCATTTATCATGGCCTTAATTGATTGAATTTACTTTTTGTTTCGAAATGCATCCACCCGTCTCCCAAATTTTAATTTTCACCTAAAATCAATATTTACCTTAATTTTAACATTTGCTAAATTTAACTATTAATTACACACATGAGCAAAACCTATCCATAACAGTTTGAAATGTGGTCAGGAAAGAAGAAACAAGACGATGGATGTGAAGACGAACTTTAGGCGTGCTGAAACACAGTGTTCTGTTTCCTTCTGTTCGACAGGCTATTCTTATTGTTCAAACATTACCAGTAACAACCTGTCCAGTGGAGAGGTCCTTCAGCACTATGAGAGCGGTTAAAAACCTGGTTAAGGTCAAAAATGGCAGATGGACTTTTATTTGGACTGTGCATGATGAGTATTCATCGAGAAAAGGTTTTTGAGAATAAACATGAACTCATTCAAAATGTAATTGATAGATTTGGACAAAACCCAAGACGTTTGCAGTTTTTATTTCATAGTATCTCTTCTAAAGTGCAAGAAACAGAAAATTGAAGGGGGTATAAAAATTAACAGATAAATGTCTATAAAAAAGGGGGTTTATACTCATACTCAATAAAGGACGATGGAGCAGTGCAATTGTTTTATGTAACCCCAAGTGAATGTTTCCATACAAAAAGACTTTATTAAGTTGATTATTAAATTTAGCAAGAAGCCTACAGTAAAGTTAAACTTTTGACTCAGATATGAATAATCAGTGGCCAGTAATTGGTAAATGACATAATTATTATTATTGTCCGTTATTTCAATACTAAATATTGACTATAGAAAGAAGAAAGATGTGTCCAAGTTCCCAAACTTTGGGGGCGGGGGGGGGGGGCTAACAGTGCTCCGAACCCACTCCTTAGCTTTAGGGGCTCGATGCACTCGCCTGACCCAACCCCCACTATGCCATATAAAGACGCAGGGGTACTGTACATTTAAGCAATAATTATGATAGTGGGAGTATACCCGTTTGCCCCTTCCCCTGGAAAAGTTGCAGCGGACGCCCATGCTCATGGGGGACAACGCTGTGGGAAAAAGTTTCCGGCCCTTTATATGATTTTTTTTATCACCAAAATGGCGGTTAAACAAGTTCCCAAAGTTTGGCCAAATATTTTAAAACTACATGACAAAATGATTATGTACAATTTCGCATTTTCAATACATGAAAAAAAAAATCTTTACTTTTTAAAAACTTTGTTGTAAATCCGAATGTTATTTTGTTTTATATTCATACCCCTATTACTCCTTCTTTATTAGCATCGCTCTTTTCAAAGCAAATTGTTTACAAGTTGATTTCTCAATAGTATTTGAGTGAAATATTCTCTAATCTTTGCTTGTTTAAAATTTGTCAAATTCAGAGAAAAAACATAACTATGAACGTTATTAAGTTTTGCACCATCTATTTCATGACTGAACTACAACAACAAAAAAAAACGTCCGCACCATGCCAAGAGTTGTAGCTTGCCTAAGTGCACGTTTTATTCAGAGCAAAGATTGCGAAATAAATTTTTCATCCAAACCGAAACTAAACAACATATCCCTCTCTGATGAGATCAAGGTTCAACTTTGCACGAAGAAGGAACACAAGAACGCTAACCGAAAGTAAACAGCATACCCTTCTCTGATGGGATGAAGGTTCAACTTTGGCTGCACCAAGAACTCAGTAACGCTGTCTCGATTCTCTCAAACTTGTGATATACCAGTTACGTATACGTAAACGAATCAAAGAACTGTGAGTTTGTGATAATCAGAAATTACAAAATTTATGTACATCGAAAAAAGCGTATAAATGAATTAATTAGCTATTATCGAATTGGAAAAGCTTAGAAAATACAGTAAAATATCGGGACTAATGCAGAATTACGTATAAATGTCAAAAAATATAACTGGAGTACGCATAGCCGAAGTTTCACTGAATATCTTTTTATTTCTACAAAGCAATGCTTAAATATAAACATTTTGTTTAAACTGAAAACCACTAGATTGAAAAGACATTGGGCAGAAATTCAAATTGCTTGAATTTCAGTCTGTGACTTATACCAGTAACTTAACCCTCCTTCCGAGTTGCTTCTAAACTAAACATTTTCCCACTGAAGAGTCCGTTACTTCTCTAAACAGCTTGTACATTTTAGCGACACTGACAGTGAGTCACAGCAAAATTTATAGAGACAACATTGATTGTAAATAATGGGGGGGGGGGGGGTTGAGAGAGAAAGATTGCAAGTAATTGTGGGGAACTGATATAAAGAGACATTTAAACGAATACGTATTGTTGCTATATGTTGATCTAAGAGCTATTTTGTGTCAAATGATGAATCACAATGTGACGATTTTTTATAAAGATGACCTTCGAACTTCCATTGAGTCGAAAATTAAGGGAAAGGAGATTTTAAACATAAATTCTTTTGGTGATTCTTCCAACTTGGCCGTTCGGCTTCTGGGTTATTACAAAAGTGTGTTTTATATGCAACAAACTAGGAATATTAATCAAATTAGTTAACCATTTAAGCTACTGCTTCGAAAATCAAGAGTAAAAAAGTACCACTTCCAGTGGTGTACAAAATCTTCTTTTGGGTGTACAAAACTATGACATCACTCTGGCAGTGTTTTTTTAATTTTGGAAAAGTGGCACTCCAAGTTCATGCTCGAAGGCCACAAAGGACAGTCAAAAAGTACCACTTCCGGTGGTGTACAAAATTTTCTTTTGGGTGTACAAAACTAGGACAACACCCTGATAGTGTTTTTTTTTTTTTTCAATTTTGGAAAATTGGCTCTCCAAGTACATGCTCGAGGGCCACAAAGAAAAATCAAAAAGTACTACTTCCGGTGGTGTACAAAATTTTTTTTGAGTGTACAAAACTGTACAAAACTAGGACTACACTCTGACAGTGTTTATTTTCGTTTTCGGAAAAGTGACACTCCAAGTGCATGCTCGAGGGCCACAAATGAGAGTCAAAAAGAACTATTTCCGGTGGTGTAAAAAAATTTCTTTTGGGTGTACAAAACTATGACAGTGCTTATTTTCGTTTTTGAACAAGTGGCACTCCAAGTACATGCTCGAGGGCTACAAAGGAGAGTCAAAAAGTACCACTTCCGGTGGTGTACAAAATTTTCTTTTGGATGTACAAAACTGTACAAAACTAGGACAACACTCTGGCAGTGTTTATTTTCATTTTTGGAAAAGTGGCACTTCAAGTACATGCTCGAGGGCTGCAAAGGAGAGTCAAAAAGTACCACTTCCGGTTGTGTACAAAATTTTCTTTTGGGTGTACAAAACTGTACAAAACTAGTACAAAACTTTGGCAGTAGTTATTTTCGATTTTGAAAAAGTGGCACTCCAGCATGTACTTGGAGTGCCACTTTTAAAGAGCCGAAAAATATCACTTCCGGTGGTGTACAAAATGTTCTTTTGGGTGTACAAAACTGTACAAAACTAGTACAAAAGTTTGGCAGTAGTTATTTTCGATTTTGAGAAAGTGGCACTCAGCATGTACTTGGAGTGCCACTTTTAGAGAGCGCAAAGTACTACTTCCGGTGGTGTACAAAATTTTCTTTTGGGTGTACAAAACTGTACAAAACTAGTCAAAGCTTTGGCAGTATTTATTTTCGATTTCGAAAAAGTGGCACTGCAGCATGTACTTGGAGTGCCACTTTTAAAGAGCCGAAAAGTACCACTTCCGGCGGTGTACAAAATGTTCTTTTGGGTGTACAAAACTGTACAAAACTAGTACAAAAGTTTGGCAGTAGTTATTTTCGATTTTGAAAAAGTGGCACTCCAGCATGTACTTAGAGTGCCACTTTTGAAGAGCCGAAAAATATCCCTTCCGGTGGTGTACAAAATGTTCTTTTGGGTGTACAAAACTGTACAAAACTAGTACAAAAGTTTGGCAGTAGTTATTTTCGATTTTGAGAAAGTGGCACTCAGCATGTACTTGGAGTGCCACTTTTAGAGAGCGGAAAAGTACTACTTTCGGTGGTGTACAAAATTTTATTTTGGGTGTACAAAACTGTACAAAACTAGGACAACCCTCTGTCAGTGTTTATTTTCGTTTTTGGAAAAGTGGAACTCCAAGTACATGCTCGAGGGCCACAAAGAGAGTCAAAAAGTACCACTTCCGGTGGTGTACAAAATTTTCTTTTGGATGTACAAAACTGTACAAAACTAGGACAACACTCTGGCAGTGTTTATTTTCATTTTTGGAAAAGTGGCAGTCCTAGTACATTCTCGAGGGCTACAAAGGAGAGTCAAAAAGTACCACTTCCGGTTGTGTACAAAATTTTCTTTTGGGTGTACAAAACTGTACAAAACTAGTACAAAACTTTGGCAGTAGTTATTTTTGATTTTGAGAAAGTGGCACTCAGCATGTACTTGGAGTGCCACTTTTAAAGAGCCGAAAAGTACCACTTCCGGTGGTGTATAAAATTTTCTTTTGGGTGTACAAAACTAGTACAAAACGTTGGCAGCGTTGATTTCTTATTTTGGAAAAGTGGCACTCCAAGTACATGTATCTTGTGGAAGGCACTATGGACCGAAATCGTTATGAATCCATCTTTGCAGACCACTTACACCCATGTATGCTGGTTGTCTTCCCTGGGGCGGATGGGATCTTCCAGAACGACAATGCTACGTGTCACACAGCTAGAAATGTCCGAGAGTGGTTGGAAGAGCAGGATGAAGATTTCAAAGTACTTTCTTGGGCCCCTAATTCCCCAGACTTAAACCCAGTTGAGCATCTGTAGGACCACCTCGATTGTGTTGTTAGATGTACGGATCATCCACCACGCATCCCACAGCAGCTGTCAGATTCACTGCAGTTAGCATGGCTCTACATAGCTGTGAACACCTTCCAGCGCCTTATTAAGCCACTCCCAGCCTGTCCAGCTGCTGTTCGCGCTGCACACGGCGGTTACTCTGGATATTCGACGGTGGTCACAATAATGTGACTCGACCGTGTACCAATTATAATTTTATGCTGAATTCAGGTCTGTTGAGAAATGATGCAGTTCTCAAGAGAAATGTGTTGGAAAACGAGAAGTTAGCCCAGTAACTGAGTGGCACGAAGCGCTGGCTACCATTTGTTCGCCTTAGATGTGTTCGGGTCCGAATCCAGGGTGAAGCACGGATATTGCGTTTGTGTTACAACACTGGCTCTCTCTCTCTCTCTCTCTCTCTTTCTCTCTCTCTCTCTCTCTCCTAGAAATAGTGTCTTCAAATTATGGGAACGCGACTGCTTATATTGTTCATGATGGTCGTTAAACCCTGTAACAGTTGTTCATGATTGTCGTTAAACCCTGTAACAAAGTCCTCTTTTGCCCGTGACAAACAACCCAGACGACATTTAAGCATTGACAACAGCATGTTTTGTTTGTTTGGGGGTTAGTGGTTCCAGAGAAGGGAGAGAGCCAGTGTCGTGAGACACACACAACGTCCATGCCTTACGAGGATTCAAACCTGGACCCATTGCGCATGAATGATCAGAAGCCACCGCTTAGGACACTGCGCCACCGGGGTGGCCACAGCAGAAATCGGGTTGTTGGCATTTTACAGGCAGATGTACGGTAGATTGATGTGGGTGTTGCTTTAGGAATTTCGCAAAGTGTCGTATGTCGGCTGCACGCAAAATTCTGCGACATTGTAACGTTGCAAATTGAGACCCAGGAGTGGTAGCCCGAGAATAACCACCAGGAAGCAACATCGCTACCTGAGAGTAAGAGCTCGGAGAAAGCCTACTATCACCTGCAGCCCATTATGGGAATAACCTCGCCCTTCTTCTGGTGTCACAGTATGTAGTCAAATTTTACGAAACCGTCTTCATGAATACGGACTCAGAGCAAAGAGGCCGCTGAGATGTATAGCATTGACGTCAGCTCACCGTCGTCCAAGATGTACCTTTGACGACGGATGGAGGTCATGGCATGCGGATGGTGGTCATACAGATACATGAGATGATCATACATGAAGTCATACAGATGGTGGTCATGCAAGATGGGGGCCATGGCATACAGAGTGGCACCATACACTTTTCACAGACGAATCCCGTTTAGTTCTTTGTCCTGATACTCGACGAAGACACTCGTGGCGGAGATCTGGAACACGAATGCAACCGTACCACACTGTGTTCAGTCCGTCCTAATCTGGGCAGAAGTGTGTTTTAATGGCCTTAGTTCCTTGTGTGTTTGTCAAGGCAATATGAATGCCTCGGTGTACCGAAACGAGATCATTGTGTCCGTTGTGACACTGTTTCACGCTGTTATTGGATATGCATTCCGTTTTCTCGATGATGATGTAATGTCACCCTGTCTGAGCGTTCTTCAGGAGCTGGATAAATCATGGGATTGAATTGCTACAGTTACCTCCGAGGTTTCCTGACCGTACTCGTATTGATACCATTTGGGACGCTGTACAGTGACGTCTGGATAACTACGTCCTATACCCCAACCTATTGGCAGACCTCCGTAACGTTTTGCCTGCAATACGGGACCGGCTACCCCAGACATTCATCGAAAAATTCCATTGCAAGTATGCCTCGTAGGTGTCACGACGTTCTTGGACACAGAGGTGGCGCTACCGGGTACTGAAATCCAGAGGTATGGACATTCTCCGAATTTGCTATTTTGTCTATATTGCTTTAGGAATTATTAAGCTTTAAATTAATATTAATATATAGGGGATGTTTCCCGTCCTACGAGGGTGCGAAATTTTTTAATTGCAGTGCTACTTTGTTCTGTGCAGAAATTGCACCATAAATTGTTTTTGTAAATGCACTCTTTAGCGTCTTTGTTACGTAGCCTCACTTAGCGAAGGAAGCTGCTGGAAAAGAGGGCATAGATTTTCAGATGCGAACGCCGTTGCAAAGCGTTCGGACACAACTAAAAAAAGCCACATTAGTTTAGTAGCAATAGAGATGGCATGAAGGGGATACGGGCAGAAAAACACGCCGTATCTTCCCCCGAATCTCGATAAGGCGCATTGAGAGTAATGGTTTCCTTAATCAGGTACTAACCGGCTACGGTGTTTCGCCGGAATACTTCCGCAGATTTGCGATTAGGGAACTAGTGTGCAGCTGTGGTGCCCAGACTGCTGCAGATGTCACACACATGATTCTGGAATGTGCTTCTCTGTCAGGCAAGAGAACAACTTTGGTGCCAGAATTGGCCAAGACCAGGAACCTCTCGATCCTGCTCGCGTACCTAAGAGTGCGACAGGTGATCATCGAGTCGGTCCAGTACCTCATAGAGCAGCAGACGGTCTACCTAATTGATGGGTGACCGCAGAAGACAGAAGAAAGAAGATAGAAGAGGGATGAAGACGGAGAAGAGAAACCGATGACTCGAGCCCAGAGTCATCACCACAGAACTGGCCCTAGTCCTGTGGCAGAGTAAGTATGAGTGTAAATAGTTTCAATGAAAATAGTGTCTGTGTGTTTCAGTGTGAGAGGGCTCATTGAGCAAAGGATTTTTTTCCCTCTTAAAGATGAGTTCCTCAGTGTATAAATGTGCATGTACCCCGCCTTCTCGTGGTACATCCTGTTCCCACTAAAGGGGCTCTGACGACCGCCAATAGCGGTATAACTATACCATCGGGATTAGAGAAAATGCTATCATACACTCACCAACCCGCTTGGCCAGCGTGGTGAGTTATGGCCAAACCCCTCCAAAATGACTCCACAACTTAAATCTTGGCCCCTCAGTCTCCGGCAGCTGGAATGTACCTGGCCAAGGCAGCGGCCAGTGCGACATGAAGGCAGAGGGTGCTAAGAATCCCCGGTGGACCGGACTAGGCTGCCATCTGATGCTGACCTTGGCCACGTATAACGGACGCTCCCTATCTTCTGATTCAAGGCTTCTTGAATTGGAAGAGGAACTACAAAGGATCAAGTGGGACATCGTCGGGCTAAGTGAGGTAAGGAGAAAAGGAGAAGATCTCATTGAACTGAAAATTGGTCATCTCTTCTACTATCGTGGGACAGATACTGGCAGAACTAGTGGTGTTGGATTTATAATAAACAAGAAACTGAAGGATAAAATTGTAGAAGTTGAAAGTTCCTCTGACAGAGCTGCACGACTCGTTATCCAACTCTCGAGAAGATACCAGGCTCAGATTATTCAAACTTATGCCCCCACCACAAGTCATGCTGAAGAAGAAATTGAAGAATTTTATGAGGAAATTCGTGATCTAAATAATAAAGGTAAGCAGCACTTGAAGATAATTATGGGAGATTTCAATGCAAAAATAGGGCAACGGCAACAGAATGAAACTTCAGTAGGTAAATTTGGTCACGGCAACAGAAACCAGCGTGGAAATACTCTCGTAGAGTTTGCAGAGGCAGAAGGGTTTTTCATCTTGAACTCCTTTTCCAAGAAAAAGCCACACAGGAAATGGACATGGAGACATCCAAATGGGACGACAAGTGAAATTGATTTTATTATGTGTAACAAAAAATTCGTCATAGAAGACTGCAGTGTGCTAAACAAGTTCAACACAGGCAGTGACCATAGATTGGTGAGATGTAAGATGCACCTCAACACTAAACTCGAACGTAGCAAGCTCATAAGACAAACAAAATGTATTGACATAACCAACCTTAAAAAACACCATAATGCCTTCAAATTGGAACTGAAGAACAGATTCTCTGCTTTAGAAGGCCTAACATCGGAAGAAGTGGAAATGTACCTGGCCAAGGCAGCGGCCAGTGCTACAATGATCTTGCTACATAAAAAAGGTGACATTGAGGATCTCAGGAACTACAGACCTATCAGCCTCCTATCAGTGGTTTATAAAATATATTTCTGAAGTTAACAGAAAAGTAACCAAAGCTCTTATGGAAACAGCAACAAAATGACTTCCAAAGTGGAATATATAGAGCTATGCAAGACAGTACGAAAAAGTATCACTGAAGACGTAAGGAAATTCAACTGTGAACTAGTAAGGAAAGCAATTGAAAACAACCAAAGCCTAAAGATAGCAAAGGGACATCTCAGTAAGGGGAAAAAACAGATTATGGCACTGAGAAAAGAAGATGGTTCTGTAACAAGAAATAGAGGCGAAATTTTGACAAGAGTGAAAGATTTCTACTCCAAATTATATGAAAGGGATGATACATGTACTCCAGACATCATGAAAGGTACCAGAGTTCTTCCAGTCCTCCCAGCAGAAGTTGCTCACGCAATCAAGAACATGAAGCGGGGGAAAGCTCCAGGAGAAGATGGAATTACTATAGACATCATACAAGAAGCAAGTGGAGAAATTGAAACAGTACTCGCCCAAATTTTCACTCGATGCCTTAATGAAGGGAAGATTCCTGAGGATTGGAACAATGCTACAATGATCCTGCTACATAAAAAAGGTGACATTGAGGATCTCAGGAACTACAGACCTATCAGCCTCCTATCAGTGGTTTATAAAATCTTCACTAAAGTTCTTTCACACCGCTTGAAGGTAACACTGGACATGGCTCAACCGAGAGAACAAGCTGGATTCAGGAGTGGCTACAGCACAATAGATCATATCCACGTACTGAGAGAACTAATTGAAAGAGCGAGGGAATATGAACTTCCATTGTGCATGGCTTTTATCGATTATGAAAAAGCCTTTGATTCGGTGAAACCATCAGCAGTTACCACGGCTCTGAAATCCTGCGGTATTGAAGATGCATACATTAATATTATTAATAACATCTATGAAAATGCAAGTGCAAAGATTCGGCTGTTTGAAAATACAACACACATAAAAATTGGAAAGGGAGTGAGACAAGGTGACACCATATCTCCAAAGCTCTTTAATGCCACATTGGAAAATGTCTTTCAATCACTGAACTGGGAAAACAAAGGGATAAAGATTAATGGAGATTATCTAACCCACCTTCGTTTTGCTGATGACATAGTCATTTTTGCAACTACCCCATCAGAGCTGCAGTGTATGATCCAGGAACTTGCTGACAAGAGTAAAGAAGTGGGATTAAAAATGAACAAAAGTGATGTACAATGCTTTTACAAGAAATGAAGATTTATCGATTGATGGAGAAAAGCTGGAGATAACAGACACGTACGTTTATCTTGGACAGCAGATATCAAGTGAGGGTCACATTGGTGAAGAAATTAATCGGCGTACAAAACTTGCCTGGAGAGCTTTTAGAAGAAACAGCATAATTTTCAAGAGCAATATGCCATTATGTCTTAAAAGAAAAGTGTTTGATCAATGCATCCTTCCAGTGCTTACGTATGGTGCAGAGACGTGGACCTTAGCTAAAAGAGACATACAAAGGCTGCAGACAACTCAAAGCAGCATGGAGAGGTGCATGCTTGGTGTAACCAGGAGAGATAAGAAGAGGAACACGTGGATCCGAAAAATGACAAGAGTGGAAGACATCATGATCAGAGTTAAATCCCTGAAATGGCAATGGGCTGGACATACTGCCAGAAGAACAGACCATCGATGGACAGCCGAAATTTTAGATTGGATTCCAAGGGACAGGAAAAGACCCAGAAGAAGACCACATGGAAGATGGGTGGATGAAATTCGAAAGTATGCGGGAGTGACATGGAGGAGACTGGCACAAGACAGACCGTTGTGGAGGAAACTTGGGGAGACCTTCGTCCAGCAGTGGATTGATAATGGTTGACAATGATGATCATGATGATGACCTATTTGTTTGCATAAAAGGCAGTCGGCCCAAACAGTTCGCGCTAACAATCGATTCTCCCAGACAGGGGTGGAGATATTTTCTAGCCCCTGCCCAAATGACACGCACACCCCGGTTCATGACGGAGAGGTGAGAAACGCCGGCCTACGGGGGCAGCAGCAAGCTGCGGGGCAACGGACCGATCCTGTCCCAGTGGAGGACTGTCGGATCCTGGCAGGATTACTCGAAACGCCGTCACTTTTAATTTCGGGAGAGTTTGTTTAACCCTGTGGAGTCCGCAATTGGACGGTACAGGTTAATGGTCATCAGCTAGTCTTTATGCTATTTCAATGCGTGTTACTTGAGTCAGATACATAATCCTTCATTGCATGCAAAATCGCTAACTTTTTGTGATCAGTATACATACTTATTTTGTGCTCAGTGTTCCCTTTATTTAATATTATAATAACAAAAGCTTGTTATTTTATAAAGAAAGTCAAACAATTAATCAGCATACAATTTTTTTAATCCGTTTTTTGGGGTAAATGTGACAAGGATGGTAAGTCAGATTATATCCGAAAACTTTTCATTGTCCGGGGATCGAACCCGTGTCTCCCATATAGCGCCCGGGTATGCTGACCACTCCACCACCCAGAACGACCAAGTCGACTAGCGAATCCTGTGATGGCTACATTGAAATTAATTGGAAACTTGAGACTTGGTCGTTCTGGATGTGGAGTGGTTAGCATACTCGGGCGCTCTCAGGGAGACGCAGATTCGATTCCCACTCCAGAACAACGAAATTTTCAAGTTTTCGGATGTTATGTGACTTACCATCTCTGTCATATTTGCACCAAAAAACGGATTGTCATCTTCACAAAATTTATATTGTATGGTGTAATCCTCTATTCCATTCATGAATTCATCAGCATATCATGAAAGAAATGCGGGATTACACCATATAACACAAATTTTGAAGATGACATTCAGATATTTTGGGTAAATGTGACAAGGATGGTAAAGTCAGATAATATACGAAAACTTGAAAATTTCGTCATCCTGAAACGGGACTCGAACCCGCGTCTCCCAGACAGCGCAAGGGTATGCTAAATAATCCACCACCCAAAACGACCAAGTCTCAAGTTTCCGATTAATTTGAATATAACCATCACAGGATTCGCTAGTCGAAGCAACCGGCAAACATATTTAGCGATCCTGAAGATTAAGAATCCTATCCCGTGATTGCCCAAAGGAGCAGATAAATCATGAATGAAATACAGAATTGCACCATACAATACAAATTTTGAAGATGGCAATCTGATTTTTGGTGTAAATGTGACTGTCATCTTCAAAATTTGTAATCAGCATATTTTTGCAAAAAATGTTTTTGGTATGTTGATTTTTAAAGAACGGAGCGGCGATCCCTCCAATCGCCCCATGCTCGATCCGCCACTGGGTAGAAAGCGGGGGCGGCCCCTCGGAGGAAGTTGAAGAGAGGGAGTTTACAGTCTGATTAAAATCGGATTTGAAACTTTTGCAACAGTTTCAGGTACAGAATTTTCAGGCCATACTTTGTTGTATATCAACTGGCAGAATTTGCAGGTAATATATTTCGCCCGTTTAGGAGCCTTGAGAGCTCAAAATTCGCATTTTTTGCTCAAAATGTTCAAGGGGTGTTAGTTGTTCATTCAGAAATGAAGGCGCGATTGTACGTACGTTGCAAGATAAGGATGTCGTTCAAATCGATAAAGACTCTCAGAGCTATTTGAACATGAATGCGGCTGCAATCTACGTCTGCCAGCTGCGTTCGGTTCCTTTGGTGACGCAACAGAGAGATATCCGAACTTCGAAGCAGTTGGGAAAAGCTGTACAAATAGTCACAGTTTGATTGCATCGCCCTCATAACGATAATATTTGTGTATGACGTTAATTTTGCTTTCTCTTGTACGATGCGTATTTGTAATATCATCATCATCATCATCATTGTCAACCATTATCAATCCACTGCTGGACAAAGGTCTCCCCAAGTTTCCCCACAACAGCCTGTCTTGTGCCAGACTCCTCCATGTCACTCCCGCCTACTTTCGAATTACATCCACCCATCTTCCATGTGGTCTTCTTCTGGGTCTTTTCCTGTCCCTTGGAATCCAATCTAAGATTTCGGCTGTCCATCGATGGTCTGTTCTTCTGGCAGTATGTCCAGCCCATTGCCATTTCAGGGATTTAACTCTGATCATGATGTCTTCCACTCTTGTCATTTTTCGGATCCACGTGTTCCTCTTCTTATCTCTCCTGGTTACACCAAGCATGCACCTCTCCATGCTGCTTTGAGTTGTCTGCAGCCTTTGTATGTCTCTTTTAGCTAAGGTCCACGTCTCTGCACCATACGTAAGCACTGGAAGGATGCATTGATCAAACACTTTTCTTTTAAGACATAATGGCATATTGCTCTTGAAAATTATGCTGTTTCTTCCAAAAGCTCTCCAGGCAAGTTTTGTACGCCGATTAATTTCTTCACCAATGTGACCCTCACTTGATATCTGCTGTCCAAGATAAACGTATGTGTCTGTTATCTCCAGCTTTTCTCCATCAATCGATAAATCTTCATTTCTTGTAAAAGCATTGAACATCACTTTTGTCTTCTGAAAGTTCATTTTTAATCCCACTTTTTTACTCTTGTCAGCAAGTTCCTGGATCATACTCTGTAGCTCTGATGGGGTAGTTGCAAAAATGACTATGTCATCAGCAAAACGAAGGTGGGTTAGATAATCTCCATTAATCTTTTTCCCTTTGTTTTCCCAGTTCAGTGATTGAAAGACATTTTCCAATGTGGCATTAAAGAGCTTCGGAGATATGGTGTCACCTTGTCTCACTCCTTTTCCAATTTTTATGTGTGTTGTATTTTCAAACAGCCGAATCTTTGCACTTGCATTTTCATAGATGTTACTAATAATATTAATGTATGCATCTTCAATACCGCAGGATTTCAGCGCCATTGCAACTGCTGATGGTTTCACCGAATCAAAGGCTTTTTCATAATCGATAAAAGCCATGCACAATGGAAGTTCATATTCCCTCGCTCTTTCAATTAGTTCTCTCAGTACGTGGATATGATCTATTGTGCTGTAGCTACTCCTCAATCCAGCTTGTTCTCTCGGTTGAGCCATGTCCAGTGTTACCTTCAAGCGGTGTGAAAGAACTTTAGTGAAGATTTTATAAACCACTGATAGGAGGCTGATAGGTCTGTAGTTCCTGAGATCCTCAATGTCACCTTTTTTATGTACTAAGATCATTGTGGCGTTGTTCCAATCCTCAGGAATTTTCCCTTCATTAAGGCATCGAGTGAAAATTTGGGCGAGTACTGTTTCGATTTCTCCACTTGCTTCTTGTATGGTGTCTACAGTAATTCCATCTTCTCCTGGAGCTTTTCCCCGCTTCATGTTCTTGATTGCATGTGCAACTTCTGCTGGAAGGACTGGAAGAACTCTGGTACTGGTACCTTTCATGATGTCTGGAGTACATGTATCATCCCTTTCATATAATTTGGAGTAGAAATCTTTCACTCTTGTCAAAATTTCGCCTTCTATTTCTTGTTACAGAACCATCTTCTTTTCTCAGTGCCATAATCTGTTTTTTTCCCTTACTGAGATGTCCCTTTGCTATCTTTAGGCTTTGGTTGTTTTCAGTTGCCTTCCTTACTAGTTTACAGTTGAATTTCCTTACGTCTTCAGTGATACTTTTTCGTACTGTCTTGCATAGCTCTATATATTCCACTTTGGAAGTCACATCTTCTTTAGTTGTCCTCATCTCTCTTCTTTTTTGCATCAACATTTTGGTTTTTCCTGATAATTTGTTCACATACAATTTGTTCTTAGACCCAGCTAATTTTGTAGCTGATTTCATAAGAGCTTTGGTTACTTTTCTGTTAACTTCAGAAATATCCACTTCTTCCGATGTTAGGCCTTCTAAAGCAGAGAATCTGTTCTTCAGTTCCAATTTGAAGGTATTATGGTGTTTTTTAAGGTTGGTTATGTCAATACATTTTGTTTGTCTTATGAGCTTGCTACGTTCGAGTCTAGTGTTGAGGTGCATCTTACATCTCACCAATCTATGGTCACTGCCTGTGTTGAACTTGCTTAGCACACTGCAGTCTTCTATGACGAATTTTTTGTTTCACATAATAAAATCAATTTCACTTGTCGTCCCATTTGGATGTCTCCAAGTCCATTTCCTATGTGGCTTTTTCTTGAAAAAGGAGTTCAAGATGAAAAACCCTTCTGCCTTTGCAAACTCTACGAGAGTATTTCCACGCTGGTTTCTGTTGCCGTGACCGAATTTACCTACTGAAGTTTCATTCTGTTGCCGTTGCCCTATTTTTGCATTGAAATCTCCCATAATTATCTTCAAGTGCTGCTTACCTTTATTATTTAGATCACGAATTTCCTCATAAAATTCTTCAACTTGTTCTTCAGGATGACTATAAGCACACATTTAACAAGAACATGTTTAGTCGGTTTCATGGCCTTAATAGCTTAAAATTCCTGTTCAAAATGTTATATACACTGCTGGCCACCCAAAATGCAACACCAAGAAGCAGCATGCGTCGCCCGCGAGAGGACATGCAACCAATTAGCATTGCAGGGCATATGAAAATCATGTGCGCCCGGCACGCCACCGAGAAGCACTATGAGAAGGGTGCACAAAAGGCTGGGTGTAAGTAGTGGAAGTGTGTTGTGCTGCCGGACCTGTACGTGGGAAGCTTCCTGATGCCTCGTCGCAGAATACGACCGTCATTCCAGCACGCTTCGAAATTCGACAGAGGACGAATAGTGGCTTATCGCGACAGCGGTTTATCGTACCGAGACATCGGCGCCCGTGTGGGACGACATCCAGCCACGTGAGGTGAGTATGGTTTCGGTGGGTGCAGGAGGGACGGAAGGACCGACGTGAGCGATTGCCACAGCCGCGGCACACCACTGAACTAGGTGACCGGCATGTTGTGCGGCGGGCATTGACGGCTCGCACCGCCACATCACGTACGTTAGCGCAGGAATTAGGGTGTGTTACGCAACAACCTGTGTCAGCACGTACCGTTCGACGTCGTCTGCAGGAACGGGGACTTGTCGCACGGCGCCCATTGCTCCGATTACCATTGACGCTACACCACCGGCGAGTGCGGCGGCCGTACGCCGTTGAACGCCGCACCTGGACTACGGAATGGTACGGCATTGTCTCCTCCGACGAATCCTGCTGCTGCCTGCAATACCACGATGGTCTGATCCGCTTGTGGCGGCACCGCGGCGAGAGACTGTATGACGCCTCCATTATGCATCGCCATACCGGTCCGTCGCCTGGCGTTATGGTTTGGGGCGCTATTGGATGACACCCGCACCCCTCTGGTACGCATCGACGGTACACTCAACAGCCACCACTACATCTCCGACGTTTTGGAGCCTGTAGTCTTCCTTTACCTGCAGGACCTGCCAGTGGCCACGTTTCAACAGGACAATGCACGCCCGCACGTGGCACGCATCGTGCAACAATTCTTCACGGCCCACCAAGTGTCACTGCTGCCGTGGCTCGCTTTCCCTCCCGATATGTCGCCCATCGAACACGTCTGGTCGCTGATCGGCAACCGAGTGGCCCGGCAAGCACCACCCGCGGTTACGCCTGATGAACTGTGGCAACGTGTGGAAGCAGCCTGGACAGACATACCCCAAGCACACATTCAAAGCCTCTTTCGTTTGATGCCGCGGCATGTAGCGGCCGTTATTGCCGGCCATGGGGACCACACGAACTATTGATGTCTGCGTGTTCCGCAAGTCGCGCGGGCCTGTAAGCTCAATCGTTTCATGTTTGTATCTGTTGCTATGTGTCCAGTAAATCTGGCTTTGCTATCTCGTGTCCTTCATGGTGTTGCATTTTGGTTGGCCAGCAGTGTATACACACACACACAATGTGTGCTTATTATACACTACCTTATAGCCAGTTCGAGGAGGGTTGTGATTATTAATATTAATACACTATATTGACAAAAGTCACCGGACACCTAGAAGAGAAACACAACATATCCTTTATTGACATACATATTAGTACGGTGTCGGTTTACCTTTGGCCTTAATGCAAGCACTGACCCTCCGAGACATGATTTCGACAAGGTTTTGGAACACAGCGATAGGTATGCGCTTCCATTCAGTACATAATGGTGCCGCTAACTGTTGCTTAGTTGTAAGCTTTGGTTCCAAACTTCTCATGCGGCGCTCTAATTAATCCCATAGGTGCTCTGTGGGATTAAGATCAGGGATCTGTGCTGGCCAGTCCACACACGATACGGAATTATCGTCAAACCACGCCGTAAGAGTCCTTGCTTTATGGCTCGGTGCATTATCTTGCTATTACCAACAAGGCTCGGTTCCATAGTATTGCCAAAGGGTTGGTAGGGCATATTTATCCAGAATATTGAGGTAGACGTGCTGGTTAACAGGTTTATCTACGATAACCAATGGGCCGGGACTATACCACGAAAAACACCCCTACACGAGTAGGCTGCCAGCTCCAAACTTGACCGTAGGAACAGTACACTACTGCAAATAGTGCCCCCAGGCTGACCCCATACCCACACACGGCCATCAGACTGTTAGATCGTGTATCTGGATTCATCAGTCCATTGGACCCGTTTCAATTGATTTACGGTACGCGATAAATGTTCTAAACACCATGCTAAACGACGAGTAGCATTCCGAGTGGAGATGAAAGGCTTATGTGCAGCCGCGCGACCACGGTAACCCATGGAATGAAGTTCTCTGCGAATGGTACATGTACATACCGAGGTTCCAGCATTTTTACTCACCTGTACACTGAGGTCTTGTGCAGTAATCCGTCGATTAGCTGTAACGACTCTCCTGAGGATTCGAC
The DNA here is from genome assembly GCA_039090855.1 of Macrothele yani. Lineage (NCBI taxonomy): Eukaryota > Metazoa > Arthropoda > Arachnida > Araneae > Macrothelidae > Macrothele > Macrothele yani. Next base: position 136,856,904 of record CM077001.1, read on the forward strand.
GTCCTCTATCAATGATTATCTTTGATCTGCCGGTACGATTTGCTGCTTCAGACACGCCATGTGTCTTCCATTTATTCAGTACATCCAAAACAGTTGACTTGGGTATGTTAAAGCGCCTCTCGGTTTCTCTTATGAACAACCCACTAATATAACACCCTACAATTTTTCCTTTCTCAAAGTCAGTTCAGCGACATTTTCACTCAACCTCATAGTGCGGTATGATCGCGGTCAGCTGCAGGCTTGCTTTTATACCGTTTGCAGCTGTACCGTAGTCCATTGTATGCAACGTGCGTCGTACCGTTGACGAGCTGTCGGTCTGTACGAGCCTGGAGAGGATAGTCTCCGTCGACTGCAGACGTCAGTGGTGGGTGATCGGCTCAGGGGTAGATTGGCCCACCGGGACATTTCCCGGTGGACCACTCAAGAAATGGCCCACTGTCTCATGTAACTTTATCTGGATTATTCTTTGTTTGTTTATTTATTTGGGGGTTTAACGACCACCGTGGCTACAAGCAGTTGCCCGTCCCTTATTTAGGGTCACTGGTTCCAGGGAAGGGAGAGAGCTAGTGTCGCAAGACAAACACAACATCCATGCCTCACCGGGATTCGAACCCGGATCCCTGGAGTTTTGGGAACGAACAAATTATTTTTTTATACTTATGAAAAGGATTTAATCGTTTACCTCATTTGAGCCTTATTTCTGCGAGAGAAGTTACCTCCTTAAAAAAATCCAAAAGTTTCCTTCTATCTGTAAGTTGAGATGTTGCTCTTGAAGGACATGTCAAAATTCTTTGTATTTATGTGAGAAAAGTGCCACCGGAACAAGCACTTTATTTAAAATTAATTACGCCAAAGCTAACTGTAATTAAACGTAGGTCGTTGTACTTGGAAACCAGTGTTACTGGTATGCCACACCCTCCATTTGTAATCTTGGAGACATTAGTACCAACTGTGATGGCCCATCAGCCCGATCGGCTTATCTACAGACTGAAGCAGAACTGAGAGTGATTCTCTCGCAGAGATGTTTTGAAATTCGTGTCTGACCCACCTTTATCTTAAAAGAAACAAAGATTTACCAACACTGGTTGATGCATCGAAAAATGGTGTTTTGTGGGTTAAAATTTAAGGAAAGACTTAATAAAGGCGTCTACTCAAGGTGTAGATATCAATACCATTTCGCAGTAGGTGATGAATGACCAAAGAAATATTAAAATTATTTACGTAGGAAAATGACTAGGAAGCGTGTGCACATTTCAACTTTCTGAATAACCTTCATGGTGATTTAGTGTCAAATGGGTCTGCAAAATACTCCTGTTTTTGTTTTGTTTTGATTTTGTATTTGTTTTAGTCAAAACCAACTTTCTAAAAGAAAACAATAATCTGGTTTGATACTGCATTTAATCATGAACGGGGTTTTAAAGTTATTTCACTATTAAATTGGTAAAATTTATTCAAAACTGAATTAGTTTTATATTACATATTTCAACAGTTTTCTTTCATCCAGTATCTAATGGATTTTTTTTTCATGAGAGAATTTATGAAGTGTTCCGCTATAGGTAACTGTCTTGTTTTTGTTTTGTTTTTTATTGTGGACCGCAAGAAAAATTTCCTGGCCTGTTTTGGTGGAACCAATCCGTCCCTGGTCGGCCCCCGCTAGCTCCCTGGATGCCGGCACTTACGTCGATGGTATACATTCATGGACAATGAAATTTGCGCAACTAATAGAAAACATCCTACAACCGCGAAACTTTGCAAAAAGCTAAAGTGTGTGCTGGTATGCAAATGATCCACGTTCGGTAAGATTGCGCATTACCCTGCACCCGGTGGTGGCGTTGCAAGCATAAACCGGCAGCCTTATAAACCGGCGTGTAGTCGATGCCCCATAAAAGCGAAAAGAACCGACCGACTCAAGCAAGAGTACATAGTCATAAGAATGCCGGGTAGACTCCAGAGATGTCGATTTACGCAACTTACGGACTTTGAGAGAGGCCTGATCATCGGGCTGAAAACCGTAGGGTGGTCGCCGTGCTGTATAGCCAGCCACATGGATCCTTCTGACCATACCCTCCGACGGTGTTGGGAGCAGTGGACACGTGACGGCACTGCCACACGACAGAGCGGCTCCGGGCGGGCCTGGAGGACCACGGGTAGAAAGGATCGACGGATAGTGGGCCAGGCACGAACGGATTCCACGGGGACCCGGTCCACTATACATGCAGATGTAACGGCTGCTGTGTGCCCACGAACCGTTTCCCGACATCTCGCGGAAGCGAATCTGCTATCCCAGCGCCCCTTACGTGTGCTGCCATTAATACCGGAACATTACCGGCTCTGTTTGCAGTGGTACCAGAACAGAGCGACGTAGTACGCCACAGGCTGGCGACATGTGGTGTTTAGCGATGAATCCCGCTTCGTTTTGGGGACAGATGATCATCGTGTACGGGTGTGGAGGCCCTTGGGTCAACGGCCCAATCCCAACCTCGGTATCGAGTGCCATACCTTCACCACTGCAGGCATTATGGTCTGGGGAGCCATTGCCTACGATAGTAGAGCAGCTCTAGTAGTGGTACGTGGATCAATGACGGGTCAGTGGTATGTGGATGAGATCCTCGACCCCATGTGCTCTCATTGCTGGCCGGGTTTCCATGTGCGCTATACCAGCAGGATAATCTCCGCCCGCACACGGCTCGGGTTGCCCAGGACTGCCTACTTCATGTCCAGACACTTCCACGGCTTACGCTCTCCCCGGCTATGTCCCCCATCGATAGACCAGTTGAAACGCCATCTGCCGCCGTGCCGCACTATCCGGGATTTGGAGCACACCGTCCAACACGTGTTGTCCAGTCTGCCACAGGATAACGTCACGCGTCTGTTCGCCTCCATGCCGGACCGTATTGCAGCATGTATCGCCGCACGAGGCGGTGCGACGCGCTATTGAAGATGACCGGACGGCGTGCCACGTATTCCTCTGTAATTGTACTGCAGCTCTGTTTTTACCATCATATATATCATTCACCTGTATCATTACGTCCATAAAATTTCAGGTCAATCCGATGCTTCCTTCTTGGTGCGCAAATTTCATTGTCCGTGAGTGTATTTGCGGAACAGGTTTCATACGGTTGCCCTCGGGAATCCTAGGTTCTTATTACTTGAGGGATAAAATGACCCATCTGTCTTGCGCCGACAATGCGTCCATGATCAAAGTCCCCCAGATCATCACGTTTACCCATTCGATTTGCGATATACTGTTGGGTAGCTCTTCTGTCTGCCCATTTATCGCCTGAGTTCGGTTTTGGGTCTGTTGCACTCTGCTCGTGATATGAGCATGTCAACCGCTTATCCTCCCTATTCCTAATGCTTTGTCTTTTGAGGAAACGTCTTGCATTATTCTGCTTATATATGTACTTAGTCCATGTTTCCAAAATTTGTAAGGTCGCATGTGATATATAATTTTTATTTTTAGAGCATTCACTTTTATAAAAATTTTCTGGGGAAGAATTCATTTTCCTCTTCTTCATTAGAGCACTAAATTACGATTTTAGTTTATAGATGGCAGCACAAGAAAGATGGTGAATACATATGAAATAATCAGTCGACAAGGAAACACTATGTTTTGCGTAGAAATACCGCAATAAATTATGTATTACTATCTTTACAACCTAGTAGAATTACTTAATCACTCTTGCATAATCCAGTTTAAAATTTCGAAGAAGTTATATTAGTCCGTGAAGGTAGTTTAGTAGATATTACTTTTAAAGTTAAATTATTGGGAACTTATTACTGCTTTCAGTAAGTTATTTCTGCTGCAATAAAATACAGCAAAATTTCGAAATCAATCAGAATCTAGAAATCAAAAATTCAGTTAAGTAAAACAAATGGCGTAGCGTAAAAAGAGGAGGGGGTGGAGGAGCTCTCCCCAGGGAAGAATTAATTTTTGCACTTTCGATTATTTTGAATAGGTCGTGACAACTATTTTTTTTATTACACATAGGCAATGCAAGTAAGTATATTGTGTAAAAAACTACTGTATATGGTACTACATTAATCATATCATTGTTTATTTTATATATTTTAGAAAATTTAAAAGAATGGGAAGTTTGGAAGTGCATAGATCGATTGTAAAGGGGATCTTTGCTGCCCCGGTGGAGCAGTGGTCTAAGGCGCTGGCCTCTGATCATTCGTCCGTAAGGGGTCCGGGTTCGAATCCCGGTCAGGCATGGATGTTGTGTTTGTCTTACGGCACTGGCTCTCTCCCTTCCCTGGAACCAGTGACCCTAAATTAGGGACGGGCGACTGCTTATAGCCCATTGAGTTGCTCTCGGTGGTCGTTAAACCTCCAATCAAAAAAAAAAAAAAAAAAAAAAAATCATATCATTGTTTATTTTATATATTTTAGAAAATTTAAAAGAATGGGAAGTTTGGAAGTGCATAGATCGATTGTAAAGGGGATTTTTGCCACCCCGGTGGCGCAGTGGTCTAAGGCGCTGGACTCTGATCATTCGTCCGTAAGGGGTCCGGGTTCGAATCCCGGTCAGGCATGGATGTTGTGGTTGTCTTACGGAACTGGCTCTCTCCCTTCCCTGGAACCAGTGACCTTAGACAGACAGTCAGGCCGCAGCGGTCTAAGGCGCTGGCCTCTGATCATTCGTCCGTAAGGGGTCCGGGGCCGCCCCGGTTCAAGCGCAGTGGTCTAAGCGATGGCCTCTGATCATTCGTCCGAACGGGGTCCGGGTTCGAATCCCAGTGAGGCATGGATGTTGTGTTTGTCTTACGGCACTGGCTCTCTCCCTTCCCTGGAACCAGTGACCCTAAATTAGGGACGGGCGACTGCTTATAGCCCATTGAGTTGCTCACGGTGGTCGTTAAACCTCCAATAAAAAAAAAAAAAAAAAAAAGGGGGGGTCCGGGTTCGAATCCCGGTCAGGCATGGATGTTGTGATTGTCTTACGGCACTGGCTCTCTCCCTTCCCTGGAACCAGTGACCCTAAATTAGGGACGGGCGACTGCTTATAGCCCATTGAGTTGCTCACGGTAGTCGTTAAACCTCCAATTAAAAAAAAAAAAAAAAAAGGGGGGGGGTCCGGGTTCGAATCCCGGTCAGGCATGGATGTTGTGTTTGCCTTACGGAACTTGCTCTCTCCCTTCCCTGGAACCAGTGACCTTAAATTAGGGACGGGCGACTGCTTATAGCCCATTGAGGCATGGATGTTGTGTTTGTCTTACGGAACTGGCTCTCTCCTTTCCCTGGAACCAGTGACCTTAAATTAGGGACGGGCGACTGCTTATAGCCCATTGAGTTGCTCACGGTGGTCGTTAAACCTCCAATCAAAAAAAAAAAAAAAAAAAAAAATGGGATTTTTTTCCTCTCCCCTACGGAAACGGACAGAAATGCGTTAGTCCGATACAACTCATAAATAATGGGCTCTCGATTGACATCTCAGTACTCATGGCCTGACTGTCTGTCAAGAGGGAAGCATAGCTTAAGAGTACGTGTAGTGATAATATCCTCCTCGTTGAGATTTAAGAAGAAACAAGAAAATCCCGTCCAGTTTATCCTACGCAAATGAAATATTAAAAATCCGTGAAGGGTCCGGATTCAAATCCCGGTAAGGCACGGACGTTGTATTTATCTTACAGCACTGGCGGTCTGGCGCTCTTCCTTCCCTGAAATCAGTGGCCCAAAATTAGGGAAGGGCGACTGCTTATAGAACGCTCAGTTGCTCACCTCCAATCAAAAGAAAAAAAAAATGAAAGAAGGCACGAGTCTTTTTTTTTTTTTTTTTTTTATTGGAGGTTTAACGACCACCGTGAGTAACTCAATGGGCTATAAGCAGTCGCCCGTCCCTAATTTAGGGTCACTGGTTCCAGGGAAGGGAGAGAGCCAGCGCCGTAAGACAAACACAACATCCATGCCTCACCGGGATTCGAACCCGGACCCCGTTCAGACGAATGATCAGAGGCCATCTCTTAGACCACTGCGCCACCGGGGCGGCGAAGGCACGAGTCATGAGCTGGCTTGGAGGGTATATAAAGTGTGCTGTAGGCATTCTGAAAACATATTACTCATTGCTGTCATGGATAAAAGGAGTGATTTATCATATTTGCAAAAAGGGATGATTATCGGCTTTCGGGCCAAGGGTGGCAGTATTTCTGAAACACCGCAGTTTGTGAACTGTTTCCGTGCGGCTGTGTAGTTAAAGTGTATCGTGATTGGAGAAATGGCATCATTGCGAATAAGCTATGTGGAAACTGCGGAGCACCACGTGCCGTTGGTCTGAGAGGTGAAAGTCGGCTGCGAAGGTGCTTGAACGCCGATCGATACGCTACAGTGGAGCAACCCACTGGCCGAATGAACCACTGGGCTACCGAAAGTGTGTCTAAAACGACAGTTCAGCGAACCTTGCTGCGTACGGGGCTCCGATGCAGACGGATGGCCACTGAACCTATGCTAACGAAGGTGCATCGGCAGAAAAGGCTTACATTTGCACGGCAGTATTCGAATTGGACCTCCGCTGATTGCCAAATGATTGCCTTCTCTGACGAGTCACGTTTTCTGCTTCAACAAACGGATGGACGTTGGCGTGCAAGGCGAGAAATATCGGAGAACAAACACTCTTCAACCACTGCTGGCAGAACACAAGATGGTGGGGGCAGCGTTATGATCTGGGGAATGTTTTCGTGGCATTCCCTGGGTCCACTCCTACCTGTGGAAGGCACTATGGATCGAATTCGTTATGAATGCATCCTAGCAGATCACGTACACTCATACATGCTGATTGTCTTCCCTGGGGCAGATGGGATCTTTTAGAACGACAATGCGAAGTGTCACACAGCTAGAAATGTCCGAGAGTTGTTGGAAGAGTACGATGAAGACTTCAAAGTACTTTCCTGGGCCCTCTAATTCTCCAGACTTAAACCCAATTGAGCATCTATGGGGACCACCTCGATCGTGTTGTTCGCTCTATGAATCCTCCACCGTGAACACCTTCTTGCACCTTATTGAGTCATTCCCAGCCCGTCTAGCTGCTGTCCGCGTTGCACACGGCGGTTACTCTGGATATTAGCTGGTGGTCACAATAATGTTACTCGACGGTGTATTTCCAAACATGACGAGTCAGACTCAACTCATCATCGACTCTAACAACATAGGTATCTGACCTTTCTTGGACTGTTAGAGTCAATAGTTAATTCAAGTCGTACGCCGAAAGGCCTTTCAACCATAGTGTTTCACCCCCACAATTCAAGCCAAGAGTTAAAATCTTTGCTTTTACTCTGACTCCTCGGACAAAGTGATAACGTTGCCTCCAATGAATAATCTACAATTTTTGCTACATGAGCGTAGCGACCTGGCTATCTTTCAAATAGGAGTGAAAATGCTCTTAGAACTATCTTAAACACATAATCCCATTTCCTATTGACATTTTGTGAAATTAACAAGTCAAGTGAAAGGCCTAAGTAAACAGGCTATTATGGTCCTACGCTTTTGGTTAATGGTTTCTTAAAACAATCTTAGTATGTTTCACAAACGTTCATAATCTCAAGGCGAAATCTAGCAGCTTCGCTAAGCAGTACCTAAAGGGGACTCCGAATAAACCGGTTAAAGAATTTGTCAACAACTCACTGATATGGGGATTGATCCATTCGTCTGATCTCCGTATGCATTCTGAACAAAATTTGAGATTTCACCATGATTCCATATTCGATTCGTGCTATGCGCCTTTAGCAACAATCAGAGATAGAAACTTGTCACGGGTCATCGGGTCGACAATTTTTTGAGGGACAAACGGGTCGGGTCAAGGTGTTCCAGATCTGATTTCGACCCGGTTTTGTTTCCGTTTTATTTTTGAAAAGAAAAAAAAATTCAAAGAACCCTTCAGATATCGTTGAAATAAAACTTCAGAGCTGCAGAGTATGACCCAGGAACTTGCTAAGAAGAGTAAAGAAATAGTATTAAAAATTAGAGCTTTCAAAAGACAAAACTGAAGTACAATGCGCCGCTCCAGTGGCGCAGTGGCCTGAGCTATGGCCTCTGATCATTCGTCCGAGATGGGTCTGGGTTCGAATCCCGTGAGGCATTGATGTTGTGTTTGTTTTACGGTGATGGCTGTCTCCCTTCCCTGGAGCCAGTGACCTTAAATTAGGGACGGGCGACTGCTTATAGTACATTGAGTTGCTCACGGTGGTCGTTAAACCTCCAATAAAAAGAAAGTACAATTCTTTTACAAGAAATAAAGACTTATCGATTGATGGGGAAAAGCTGTAGATAACCATTACCTTGACAGGAGATATCAAGCAAAGGTCACATTGATGAAGAAATTAATCGACGAATAAAACTTTGTTGAAGAGCTTTTGAAAGAAACAGTACAATGTTTAAGAGCAATATGCCATTGTGTCTTAAAAGAAAAGTGTTTATTCAATGTATCCTTCCAATGTTTGCGTACGGACTAATAGTTGCAGATGATATATTCGAATTTATATTTTAAAGCAGATTTGTTGGGGTCTGGTCCGGGTCGTGTCCGGCTCCAAAATGTTTGACCTGCTTCCAACTCTGGCAACAATTTCTGCTTTGAAGAACTTCAGTCACCGAGCTCTGATTTCTTATCGCTTCAAAAAATCTCACTATAATTCCTTGACCCCAAAGCACATTTGGAGGCTTTGGTGACCTTTAAGCATTTACACTTTTTACCTTTACAGCAACCCCTGATCTTAAAAAACCAACGCTTGTTTTCCCCTTTAAGTTACATACTGTTTTGTCAACACTTCTTGTACATATATGATATTTTGTGTATCTTGTTCTGCTACGTTCTTTGTATGTACTTTCACCTTAGCACCAATAATGGTTTACTGAACTAGACAGGATGACGTCCCACAGTTTGGCGATGGAGTGAGGAACTTGCGTTCACTGGTGAATGCTGCTTTGAAATGTATCCCACATATTTTCGATGGATTTGAAATACAGAGAGTTTGGCAATCATGGGACTACACTAAATGCTTATATAGTATATGATCCTCCAATGATTCATGTACAATGTGGACTTGTGACAATGAGAGTTTTCTTTTTGAAAGAGAAGAGCCATCCGGATACACGGCCACCTTGTAGGATAACCTCGGTTCGAAACAGTGTGTTAGTAGGCTCTGGCTTGTTCAGCAGGAATGGAGCGATCCAGTGTAACACGTGACGACAGCCCTCTTACAGTGATACTGCCAACCTATTTGCCTACAACCGTGCAGTCTCGTTGCAAATGTTCACCTTTATGGAAAAGATTGCGGTCCCGTACATGGGTATAATGGAGCTTGAATGTGGACTCACATTCTTTAGTAAATTTTTTTTCAGTCGCCCAACGCCCAGTTATGGCGCCCTAGTGGCCATTACAGGCGGAGCTACCAACGACCCTCGATCAACATGGTACATGAAAGGGTTGCTTACTCCTTGAGACCGTCCACAAGAACGTTCTTAGACTGTGCGATCGAAAACTTTTCTCTCTGCGTCTTGGTTGTAGTCTGTTGTTAAGTAGGAATTCTTGAGGAGCTTGGAGTGTCGGTCAGTGGTGGTCTAATCTTTCTGGCATGCTGGATGTATGTGTGTCTCTCTTCAGATCATTCGCACCATACATTCACTACGGCGGTTCCCCGAACAGCCAACAATGCCTGCGGTTGCTGAGATACCGGCCCCTGCCTTTCTCGTGCCGATAATCATTCGCCATTCAAACTCCGACAGTTGTTTTCCCTTTCTCCATTGGACGGGCTTCGTACTAGCTAATTACAAGCCATTTGTCTGTTTACATGTTCCCTAAGAGCTTTAGCCGACTGTAAGATTCCTCATTCCGAGGCGTGGCAGCTGAGAAAATTACCGTGACGATTCCTCATTCGTGATAAATGGCTTCAGTATGAAAAACATTTCGACATATATATTATCTTGTTTTTCATGATACTAAGTTCTATGAGCGCATTGTTACTTGCAAAGGCATTCTGCTTCTAAAACATTAAATTCATTAGCAGGAAAAACCTGCTAGTGAATCTAAAAAAAAAATCGGTATAAGTTCAGAGCAATTCCAGAGAAGGCTTGCTGATTTTAACAGCATGGATTAACAAGTGGCTCTGTCCAATAAGATCGGTATCGTAAGGTTGTCCCTGGATTCCGACCGTACGGTACGGTAGAGGCTGTGCTCAGCTAAAGCATCAAGGCCCACATTTACGGCCACATTTCGCCATTCGGCTGCCGGTTTAACACTTCCGGCGGTCGCAGGCGTAAAACCTAGACACTCTGCACTCGTAAAGATTGAGCACCTTACCTTTCTCGTACCAAAGTCCTCTGCGATCTAACTATCTCAGGTCGTTTTCTTTTTCCGTCACCACAGTCGTAGGCACACTACACAGCAGGTAGGTATACGACTTATGCACGGCGGATGGGAAGGGAGGGGGTGCAGGTGGCCGCATAATTTTGACAAGGTTGGGCGTGTCTGTGGAAAACAATTGTGCTTGCAGTGTATATATACATATTTTTTTGATTGAAGGTTTAACGACCACGGTGAGTAAGTCAATGGGCTATAAGCAGTCGCCTGTCCCTAATTTAGGGCCACTGGTTACAGGGAAGGGAAAGGTTCCGTAAGACAAACACAACACCCATACCTCACCGGGATTCGAACCCGGACCCAACTCTGACGGATGGTCATAAGCCATCGCACCACCGGGACGGGACGGCCTTGCAGTGTATATGTTGGTTTGTTTATGAAAGAACGGATTCATTACTTCCTCAGCGCATACCATTTTTTTTTTTTTTTTTTTTTTTTTTTTTTTTTTGATTGGAGGTTAAACGACCATCGTGAGCAACTCAATGGGCTATAAGCAGTCGTCCGTCCCTAAATTAGGACCACTGGATACAGGGCCGGGAGAAAGAGGTAGCGTCGTAAGACCAACACGACATCCATGCCTGCGGGATTCGAACTCGGACCGATCTCGGACGAATTATCAGAAACCATCGCTTACACCACTGCGCCACCGGGGCCGCTACTGTTTTCCAGAAGATACCGCTGGATTTGTTAGTTGGCTTTTGACATCATCATGATCCCCATTAATGTCAACCATTAGCATTCCTTTGCTGGATGAAGATCTCCCCAAGTTTCTTCCATAACAATTAATACACACAATTGATGTGGATTAGGAACATCAAACAGAAGTCATCGCTTTTTCCGCGTTTATAAGTTAGTAACGGAAAAATTCTCATCGGCCGCCACTGGGAATCGAACCCAGGGTCTTCCAGTTACGCGACGGACATGCTACCACTGCTCCACAGCGGCTTCGAATTCTTCAGACTCACATACGACTAACTGACAAACCACAAGGCAGGCTGCTTCTTGGAAAAACGCACAATGCTGGGGATTCACCAAATATGGTAAGTAGCAAATGAACAAATTAGCTCCGCAGTCTGGAGAATTCGGGGCCACTGTGGTGTAGTGGTATCATGTCCGGCGCGTAACTGGAAAACCCTGAGTTCGATTCCCAGTAGCGGCCGATGAGAATTTATCCGTGACTCGCTTATAAAAGTGGAAAGAGCGATGACTTCTGTTTGATGTTCTTCCATAACGGTCTGTCTTGAGCCTGTCTCCTCCATGCCGCTCCGGCATACTTTCGGATTTCATCCACCCATCTCCCATGTGGTCTTCTTCTGGATCTGTCATGTCCCTTGGAATCCAATCTAAAATTTCGGTTGCCCATCGGTGTTTCGTCCTTATCACAATACGCCCAACCCATTGCCATTTCAGGGATTTTACTCTGATCCAGGGCGGAAGTCAGAAAGTATTTCCGGGGAGGGTTTTCAATTTGAAAATTAATTTTCACCGTGCGTTACACCTGTGCTGAGTTTTTTTCTCTGTCACATTTCATTTGCACACAAAATTCTTCTATGTAATTCTCCCCATTTTTCAAATACTGAAATATATATACGTATATTACTTACAAAAATTTGTAAAATTTATAAAACAACTATTTTACTTTTGCGACATTTTAAAACATTTCGAAGAGAGTTTAAACCATCAAATCCCTTCCTTGGCTACGGCCCTGCTCTGATCATGTCTTCCAATCTAGTCATTTTCGGTATGCACGAGTTCCTCTTCGTATCTTTCCTGGTATGCATCTCTCCATGTTTCTTTCAGTTGTCTGCAGTCTTTGTATGCCTTTGTTTTAGATAAGGTCCATGTCTCCGCTCCATATGTAAGCACGGGAAGGATGTGTAATTAAAATAAATAAAAAGTTTCTCCAAAACACCTGCGTGTACTGTTCAGTCTTTACTCGCAATATCTCTGCATTTACTGATAAGATTATCTCATTTTTCTTCTTTGGATTTCCTCGATAATTAAAAGGTTTGCATGATATTTTCCCTCCTTATATGGAAACATTGGTTTTTTGCATTGCACACATAAATATATATATATATAAATTCGGTTGGGGGTTTAACGACCACCGTGAGCAAATCAATGGGCAGTTACCCGTCCCTAATTTAGCGCGACTGGTTCCAGGGGAAGGGAGAGAGCTAGTCCTCCGTAAGACAAACACAACATCCATGCTTCTTTTTTCTTTTTGTTTTTTTTTTTTTATTGGAGGTTTAACGACCACCATGAGCAACTCAATGGGCTATAAGCAGTCGCCCGTCCTTAATTTAGGGTCACTGGTTCCAGGGAAGGAGAGAGCCAGTGCCGTAAGAGAAACACAACATCCATGCCTCACAGGGATTCGAACCCGGACCCCGTTCGGACGAATGATCAGAGGCCATCGCTTAGACCACTGCGCTACCGGAGCAGCGCATTGGATTTTTGCAAATGTTTGCATCCATTTCTTTTCCATTACATCCACATCTGTATTTTTGCGAACTAACGTGTGGAATTTGCATTTCGGACGGTAGCTCTGCTTATAAACACCCGACTTTTTTAGTTGGAAGTTCAACAACCACCGTGAGCAACTCAGTGGTCTATAAGCAGTCTCGCCTGTCCCTAGTTTAGGGTTCCAGGGAAGGCAAAGAAAGAGCCAGTGCCCCGTAAGCCAAACACTACATCCAAGAATCTTACCGTCCCGGTGGCGCAGTCGTCTGAGCACTGGCTTTTTTTTTTTTTTTTTTTTTTTTTTTTTTGATTGGAGGTTTAACGACCACCGTGAGCAACTCAATGGGCTATATGCAGTCGCCCGTCCCTAATTTAGGGTCACTGGTTCCAGGGAAGGGAGAGAGCCAGTGCCGTAAGCCATAAGACAAACACAACATCCATGCCTCACCGGGATTCGAACCCGGATCCCTTCGAACGAATGATCAGAGGCCAACGCCTTAGACCACTGCGCCACCGGGGCGGCGAGCACTGGCTTCTGACCATTCGTTCGAGATGTGTCTAGGTTCGAACGCCGATGAGGCATGGATGTTGTGTTTGTCTTCCGGTACTGGCTCTCTCCTTTCCCTGGAACCAGAATCCCTAAATTAGGGACGGGCGTCTGCTTTTAGCCCATAGAGTTGCTCACGGTGGTCGTTGAACTCCAAAGAAAAAAAAGAAACCATGCCTCAACGGGATTCGAACTCGGACCCCATCTGTGGTCAGAAGCCATCGCTTAGACCACTGCGCCAGCTTTGCGGCACGCTCCACTTAGAGTCCTTTTCGCATTTTTATTATTCCTATTTTCCATGCACGTTCTAACTTTTTCTAAACTAAGAATTTACCGCTGGATGACTCACCACCGTGAGAAACTCGATGGTTTATAAGCAGTCGTCCGTCCCTAATTTAGGGCCACTGGTTGCAGGGGAGGAAAAGAGCCAGTGCCGTAAGGCAAACACAATTTCCATTCCTCACGGGGATTCGAACCCGCTCCCTTCACGGACGAATGGTCATAAGCCAGCACTTAGAACACTGCGCCACGGGACTACGATATCTGCATTCTTTAACTTTCCGGCCGGAATTCTTTTAAACAACAGTTGTTTAAAACTATAATACAAATTATTGGTATGTTTTCAGCTTTTTCACATGCACTGCTATTTTTCTATGTCACGTAACTATTCATCTCTTTTTGACAACTCGTATCGGCATCCAAAAGCCCGTTTCAAAATCTTCGTTCTGAATTTTTTTTTTTTTATTGAAGGTTTAACGACCACTGTGAGCAACTCAATGGGCTATACGCAGTCGCCAGTCCCTAATTTAGGGTCACTGGTTCCAGGAAAGGGAGAGAGCCAGTGGCGTAAGACAAACAAAACATCGAAGCCCGACCGGGGTTCTAACCCGGACCCTTCTCGGACAAATGGTCATAAGCCAGCGCTTAGACCACTGCGTTACGGGATTGCGTTATCTGCGTTCGTTAACTTTCCAGTTGGAATTCTTTTAAACAACAATTGTTTAAAACTATTATACAAATTATTGGCATGTTTTCAGCTTTTTCTGTTATTCTTCTATGTCACGTAACTATTTTTCTCTTTTTGACAACTCATCTCAGCATTCAAAAGCCCGATTCAAAATCTCTGTTCTGAATTTTCTGATGCACTCTTTTACCAGAGGACGTATGCACTTCTTTTCTCAAGAGCGATCACAGCAGATGGTTAAACTCCTTTTATTGCACCCAAGAGCAGTGTGAAGTAATGTGACATACAAGATTCGTTTTGTTTGCTTGTTTTTAAAGTTCCGTAGATGGCGCTGCGGGCAGAAGCTAATAGAGAAACTGTGTGCGTATTAAGTGAATTGATAAAAAATGGCTAAATGAGTGTGTTATTGAAAATAATTTAGAATATTTTGTGTTTTTGGTGTGTGTTTAAATAACGTTGAGCTAAACGTTTTTCTGCAACTACGTCCTTCATTATATAATGGATTAGAATCAAGGTATTAGTGTTTTTTACAGTAAAGGGTGAGTGTATTTCATTTGCTACAGGAAAAATGTGTTATAAGAAAGTTTTCAGGTACATGCTGTACATAGTATTTATTCAGTGCATGTAATACTGGAAACCATGGGTACAAATCATTTTAACACTTAACAAGTTACTTTTTCGCAGTTTTGGCTTACCTACGATCAGTAGCTCACCCAGAGTTCCCCGGGGGGGGGGGGCGCACAGAATTTTCCCAAGGTGGGGTGACCCCCCTAAATTTACCGGTAAAAGTAGTCAGGTGCCATAACAATGAAGGAAGTTCACTTTTATTACATTATTCATATCGAGCTACTACTAATGCTACATACAGTACAAGAAAGTTAAATGATTAGAAGCAGTAGATTAAATTCTTTTGATGGTTAGATTTTTCTAAATTTGTTCAACAGAACTACTCCCTTACAATTATTGTATGTTATAATTATATATGGTACATGATTATGAAGTATATGTAGATCGCGTATCGGGATTTTTTTTGTTTCAGACTTCGACGTAATAATTTTACGCTCTGTCAGCTGGGGGGGGGGAGGGGGCACGGTCCTCCCCGTTTTTTTTTTCGCTTTATCTTTTTTAATATTTGTTAACATAAAGCTGTTTATGAAAATCAGTTTGTAACCAGACAAGGACTCATTCTGTCTCATATTTTTAATCTATAACTACCTCGTACAAAAAAAAAATGGTGCAATGGTGTCTTGCTACTACTTTCCTAGACCAGCGGTTCCCAAAATTTCTGATCAGCGGAGCAATTTTCAGAAGAGAAATTCTTTACGGAGCACTATCGTCGCTCGTATGCGCACTCATGTGCATTTTTGGCTGTTTTTACCTAACTGCATTTTTCAAGTTGTTAGCCGATATTTTGTTAGCCAATATTTTAATCGTTTAGCAAAAGCAAGAGTTATTTTTCGAATTCCAAATAGCTTAAATTTTGATATAAACTTAATTTTTCTCTTTTAAAGTCATTAAAAATTGAAACTTTAAATATTGTTTTTTTTAAAACATCAGTTTTGCACATACATGTCTTTAGCATGAGGGAGACTATATTTTCACCTAACACCTACTTCAAAAAACTACTGCTGTCATTCGGTTTAGTACATGTAAGTAGTACTAAACCGAATGACAGCAGTATTGACGATGGAAGGTATTTTTAAGCATTTGGGCATGTTAAACATCAAATTTTATTTCAGTCGAAATGTTATTTTCTCCACTAATTTCAGAGAAATAAGGAACTTGACTACAGAAACGAAAAACAACAAAAAATATAAAGTAAGGCAACATATTTGAGAATGGGTCCATAATATCTTACTCACATAGATGTGGTATTTAAAACCATTTTTACAGTTGCAAAACCAAAAATGTCACTTGACATAAAAAAACCGATAAAACATAGCCCGGGAACTTAGATTCTAATGAAAGGAATGGAACTGTTTTCATTTGCAAAATGTGGCTATACTGGGTTGAAGTTGGGACAGCTGCAACCGAACATCTGGCTCTATATAGAGACGGGATCTATATTTTGTTTTTATAACCACATAGGAATAGAATCCTGATTCACACAAGTAAGTTGTTGCAAAGGGCAGAAGGATAGTTTTGGATTTATCTGACAAACCCTTAAATTCGTCTTTTATTTGGCACCAAAATTCTGATAGTGACTGCTTAGTTGCGAAATTCTCTTTTATCACAGAATCTGCTGTCATATCAATCAAGCACTCATACAGACTGGCTGGCTTTTCCGTCACAGCAGGGTATGGGTTTATAACCCAAAAGTTTCTATAATATTTTTCGTGTTCTTCTGGAAAATAATAGTTTAAACTATCAAACAAACGTGAAACTGATTTAAGATATGTCCAGGTATGTCGGAATCTACTCTAAATTCTGTTACCATTGGGAAGCTGACTAGATTTCAATTTTTCATTGATTCCACCCAAAATTTGGTTTCATTTTTAAACGCTTGTACTTTATCGCTGGGGTCAAAAACAGTTACTGCTTTCATTAACTTTAAAAATATCTGCTAAACACTCCAATTTCATGAGCAACGCTCATCACATAACCGGTCTCCCAAAGCGAAGTCGTTGTCAATCAGGAAGGTTTTAACTTCGGCCCTCATTTCGAAGAGCCCGGGTCCAAGTCGCCGCGCGTCCGTGATGGGTATGGGTTCGAATCCCGGTGAGGCATGGATGTTTTTTGTCTTACGGCGCTGTCTCTCTCCCTTTCCTGGAACCAGTGGCCCTAAATTAGGGATGGGCGACTGCTTATGGACCACTGAGTTGCATACGGTGGTCGTTAAACCTTCAAAAAGAAAACAAGTTGCAGCGGAAAGCCACCTTACTTCTGTGTGAAGAAATAAAGACGTATGTGGACTCCTCATGCTATCACACAACATTTTCGATAGCCTTGTATGCTTAGGTCACGATTTGATAAAATTATTTTCACGCTTTCGTCCAAGACTTCTTTTTAGGGAAAACGGCTATATTTTCACAGCAAGGGCATGGCGGTCGCGGACGCAGTGGCTACTACTGCACTCCTTGCCTTTTTGTTTTATTCTTGAGGTAACACCGGACGCAACGTTTGTGCACACATGAACGCAAGTACCTCATGGGATGCCACTCACTGTGAAAACTTCGTCTATTAATTTGAAAACTTCAGCGCCACTTATGTTAGTCGGTAACGACTTGCAAAAATGCAGATCCTCTTGAAAAGACTCCAAGTAGTGGCGCACAATTAAAATTGCCAACTCTGCCACATTCGTTGATGCATCCATTTGGAGCAAAATTTTAATCTTAGAGCATTTTATTCGTAAAAGTAAAGCAGCTTTCACATCCCCTGACCCCAATTCGTCGCGAGATTGCGTTATTTGGCAAAGGAGGAATTGGGCATACTAGTTTCGTTGCTTTTCCATCCAGCCTACATTCAACTATGTCCTTTACGCAAGGCTTGATATGTTTTACAGAGATTATATGGACTTTACCAGCTTGAGCAAACTCGGTAACTAAGTAGGACGCCATCAAATCATTTTCGTTAACCGTTTTTGAGTGATAGGTTATAACTTTCTAGGCTTGTGTAAGTTCACCGAACTTTACTTCCTTCTGAAGAAATCAGTTGGTTTTCCCATGCATTCCGGATGAACCCCTTCAAAATGATGATGCATTTTTGCAGGTAACATCACACTGTTTAACAACACTTTGCCGCAAATTATGTACTGTGGTGTGTTGCCACTGGTCTCAACTAACCCAATATCCAAGCAGAAATCGTGGTACTTCCTTTTTTACGCTTTCCAACCATAAGTTGAAGAAGCGTATATGCTCCAGCTTTGTCCGCTCGTCCGTCCGTCCGCACGATAACTCACGTGAAAATGGTTCGATTTCGACGAAAGCTTAGTATGTGGTAGGGGACCACCTGGGGACGATCCCTATTGAAAATGAGTGAAATTGGGTCAAAGGTCAGGACATAGGAGCTGGATTCATTCCATTGCTTTTATGCGTCATAACTTGCGTAAATATGGTTCGATTTCGATGAAATCTTAGTATGTGGTAGGGAACCACCTGGGCACGAACCCTATTGAAAATAGGCGAAATGGGGTCAAAGGTCAGGCAGGGCATAAGAGCGGATCCATTCCATTGTCTTTATGCGTCATAACATGCGTAAATAGGGTTCGATTTCGATGAAATTTTAGTATTTGGTAGGGAACCACCTGAGCACGAACCTCATTGAAAATGGGCGAAATGGGGTCAAAGGTCAGGCGGGATTTATAAGAGCGGGATTTATTCCATTGCCCTTATGCGTCATAACTTGCGTAAAAATCGTTCGATTTCGATGAAATTTTAGTATGTGGTAAGGAACCACATGGGGACGAACTCTACTGAAAATGGCCGAAATGGGGTCAAAGGTTAGGACATAAAAGTGGGATCCATTCCATTGACTTTATGCGTCATAACATGCGTAACTATGGTTCGATTTCGATGAAATTTTAGTATGTGGGAGGGGGAACCACCTGGGCACGAACCCTATTGAAAATAGGCGAAATGGGGTCAAAGGTCAGGCAGGGCATGATCTTTGACAACATTGATATATTCCATTGCCCTTATGCGTCATAACTTGCGTAAAAAAGGATTCGATTTCGATTAAATTTTAGTATGTGGTAGGGAGCCACTGGGGACGAACCCTATTGAAAATGAACGAGGCCGCCACGGTGGCGCAGTGGTCTAAGGCGCTGGCCTCTGATCATTCATCCGTCTGTGGTCCGGGTTCGAATCCCGGTGAGGCATGGATGTTGTGTTTGTCTTACGGTACTGGCTCTCTCCCTTCCCTGGAACCAGTGACCCTAAATTAGGGACGGGCGACTGCTCATAGCCCATTGAGTTGCTCACGGTGGTCGTTAAACCTCCAATCAAAAAAAAAAAAAAAAAAAAAAAAAGAACGAAATGGGGTCAAAGGTCAGGACACTGGAGTGGAATCCATTCCATTGCCCTTGTGCATCATAACTTACCTAAAATGCTTGGATTGCGACAAAACTTTATAATGTTGTTTCGGAGGTATAGTGACCCGGTTCTGTTGAATATCACCGAAATGGGGTCAAAGGTCAGGACACAGGAGCGAGATTTATTCCACAGCCATTATCCACATAACTTGAGTAATAATTTCTGGTATGTTGGAAAGCGTATCATAATCAATGCATTGCATGATTTTACTAACTTGTTACTATTCTTTTCTCTGTGACACTGGTCTCCGAAGAACTAGGCAGTTGGTTCAACACTTCAGGAGGTTCTAGCGCACCTGCTGTCGCTGATTTGTCCAAAACACCCTTCATTCTGTCCAGCAATTCCAGCTCTAGCAACTACTCCATCTTCTTAAACACTACAATTGAAAAATAATATTCGTATCAGCCGGGTAAATGATAATAATAAAGGTCGGGTAAATAATAAAAAAAACAAAAACAAATTTGGACTGCCTGTTAGCTGTTGGTGCTTCCACAGCTAATGGATGTACTGTCAAATAGAAGTCATCGCTCTTTCCACGTTTATAAGTGAGCCACGGAAAAGTTTATCATCGGCCGCCACCAGGAATCGAACCCAGGGTCTTCGCTCTTTCCCAGTTTATAAGTGAGCCACGGAAAAAATTCTCAGCGGGAATCGAACCCAGGGTCTTCCAGAACCCTGGGTTCGATTCCCGGTGGCGGCCGATGAGAAATGTTTCCGTGACTCACTTATAAACGTGGAAAGAGCGATGACTTCTATTTGATGTTCCTGGACCGCGTCAACTGTGTATTTATCATTCATTCGCCTTCTAGTTATTTGTTCAGTTGCTGCTGTTCATCTGTGGTGAATCTCCTGCATTGTGCGGGGCTTCAAAGAAGCAACCCTGCCATTTGGTTTGGCAGTTTGTCGTTTGTGAGTCTGGAGAATTTCTAGGCCGCTGTGGTGCAGTGGAAGCATATCCGGCGCGTAACTGGAAGACCCTGGGTTCGATTCCCGGTGGCGGCCGATGAGAAATTTTTCCGTGACTCACTTATAAACGTGGAAAGAGCGATGACTTCTATTTGATGTTCCTGGTCCACGTCAACTGTGTATTTATCATGTACTGTGACGGAGGTTTTGACAGTTTTTTTTTTCAAGAATCCATGCTTCAGCCAGCAATCCACTGAGAGAAAATCGATATTTTCTGTACCACTACGTAGGTGCTCCAAAGAAAAACCTGCAACGGGCAGGTGTTTCATCTGCACTGCGACTTGATTCGATTCGACTCTCGACTGAATGCTGACTGAACTGCCACTGACTGAAGGTGGAAAGAAACACGAAGTTTTTATATGCAATTGAAACTTTCCAGGTAATTTTGGAAAGGTGTCGAAGCTAACAATCTGATCTGAAAGCACGCCGAAGTTCTCACAGCGGAGACGGGGTTAGCGTGGCGCCGTCCTGTCTCTATCTGGTTTCGCCGCGTGCAGTCTGTGTGTTTTGCCAACGTTATCGATGTTTTGCCTGGTTCCGAGAATCATATGTGGGCGAGAAAAGCTGACTGAGATGACGAATGACAGGCACCACCAATCTATAATACTTGTTATCTACACTGCTTCACAGCACGCTACAGGAGTTAAACATTTCTACCCAATACTTAGCAATACACAGTTAATGGCCGCACAAATTCCCAATTTTAAGATCTTGTCACATTTATTTATTTTTCTTAATCTCTTCGCGCAGCGCAGTTTGGGGACCATTGTTTCAGACATTCGCTGAGAAAACTTCCTCTGTTTCCCAGAACTAAGAACGCTAGACTTAACAAAATAAATTTTGTATAACAAAATTTAAATAAATTGAAAAATTCGCGTACGTTTAACCAAGTGCCCTAAAATCTTAGGTGGTTGCACTCGCCATGTGTTTTAACTGCTTAAATTTTCCGGGCGGGGGGCTCAAAGAAAAGTTGGCCGCCCCGGTGGCGCAGTGGTCTAAGCGATGGCCTCTGATCATTCGTCCGAACGGGATCCGGGTTCGAATCCCGGTGTGGCATGGATGTTGTGTTTGTCTTACGGCACTGGCTCTCTCCCTTCCCTGGAACCAGTGACCCTAAATTAGGGACGGGCGACTGCTTATAGCCCACTGAGTTGCTCACGGTGGTCGTTAAATCTCCAATCAAAAAAAAAAAAAATAAATAAATAAATAAAAAGTTGGGTAGCCTGAAGTTCATCCTAGCCCACCCGTAGCGTCGCGCATGGTGCCATACTTTAAGACGATGGAAACGTTTCACGACTTTCCGGCGCTTTTTAGTCTTAATGTAACAGAGTGACATAGAATATTTCCACACACAGTGAGGGGGAAACTTTTACCGTTCCATTAAGGTGCGGTAAGTTGTTCTGTCATTGTGTTGTAGTCGAAGGGATGGAAACGGATAATTTATGGGCATACGGAGGGCATGGGTATAGATAAGGACATACGATGCCACCCTATGGCGAGTGGGAGATAGAGCTCCTTGACTTTCAGTTCTAGGCTCACAGCTGAATATGTGTACGTTGGGGGAGAGAGGTTTGTACCTCGTAGCATTAGAATTCTTAAAGCATGTTGATGTTCCAGAAATCAACACTTGTTTAGAAATGTTCCAGAAATAAAAACATACTCGGACAAACATGGCATTTGCTAAGATCCTGTGGGTCACGGAATGCGTGGGCGCATGTATCCCCCACTGTCTTTACGGGTTAGGCATCGCCGATTACACAATTCACCCAAGAATTCGGCATACAGGCTTCGTGTTTTCCAAAATCGCATGTATTGTACATTTTCACAAATTAACTTTTCTTTTTCATCCTTTCGAAACGCGCATTCCTCCCCTCCCCCAAGACTGAATTGTGTTTTCTTTAATCCCAGTTTTTCCTTGGTTTATTATATCTTATAATGCGTCTGCAGATACATTTTTTGCTGTTTTACGATCACAGAATCTTACTTTTTCTGGAGCACAGCGTTCTCCGGTAACAACTCGTTCGTCTTTCAGCTCTAATAATAAGCATTAATGTGTACTTTATCTGTAACTGACGATGCACTAGAACAAGCTACTGTCATTTAATCGCCAAGAACTCAGCAAAACAAATATTTAATGTTTCTGGTGCGTGTTTGCCGCTAAAGCAGTGATGGTAAATTTTCTGTCACTGATGACAAGCAGTAAAAACACTATCTTTTTACCCCCTCCCCCTTCCCCAAGGACGCGCACGAGTTTGGTACATTATTGGATAAAATGTAATATTCTGAAACTCGTTAAATTTGGGTATGTAGCTAGTAAACACAAATGGCGAGCAAAGCTACACTAAACTTCAGGTATGACAGTTATGTCTTTTTAATAGGTGCGACAGTTATGTCTTCTTAATGGGTGCGACAGTAATGTCTTTCTTTAATAACAAGGCTTGTTATTAGAGCTGAATAGGAGGTTACCCGGGTCGAACCATGTTGCAATCAAACTCCCGCAGTAGTTTTGATGTCATCATAAGCCGCTAGTCCTGGGAAAATGACTCCTTGTTGCAGAAAAAGGAACTCCCTACCCTTGGCAATATAGCCTATTGTGTAACAGAACAGTGTCCTGGGCAATTCAGCCATTTGTGCAAAAGAACACTGCCCAGAGGGTGGGCCAGGAGTTCCGACACTAGCTGTCGTCTTTAGAGCACAATAAATTTTGTATCCAAACAGTTGTTTTTAGTAGTAAACTAACGTCGCTGTAAATAACAAAAATAATAAATAACAAGTTGATGAGGTCATGCAATGCATTGATTATGATACGCTTTCCAACATACCAAAAATTATTACTCAAGTTATGTGGATAATGGCTGTGGAATAAATGTCGCTCCTGTGTCCTGACCTTTGACCCCATTTCGATGATATTCAACAGAACCGGTTCACTATACCTCTGGAACTACATGATAAAGTTTTGTCGCAATCCAAGCAATTTAGGTAAGTTATGACGCACAAGGGCAATGGAATGGATCACACTCCAGTGTCCTTACCTTTGACCCCATTTCTCCCATTTTCAATAGGGTTCGTCCCCAGTGGCTCCCTACCACGTACTAAAATTTCATCGAAATCGAACCATTTTTACGCAAGTTGTAATGCATAAGGGCAATGGAATACATCCCGCTCTTATGCCCTGCCTGACCTTTGACCCCATTTCGCCTATTTTCAATAGGGTTCGTGCCCAGGTGGTTTCCTACCACATACTAAAATTTCATTGATATCGAACCATATTTACGCATGTTATAACGCATAAAGGCAATGGAATGGATCCCGCTTTCATGTCCTAACCTTTGACCCATTTCACCCATTTTCAATAGGGTTCGTCGCCATGTGGTTCCTTACCACATACTAAAATTTCTTTGAAATCGAACCATTTTTACGCAAGTTATGACGCATAAGAACAATGGAATATCCCGCTCTTATGTCCTGCCCGACCTTTGACCCCATTTCGCCCATTTTCAATAGGGTTCGTGCCCAGGTGGTTCCCTACCACATACTAAAATTTCATCGAACTCGAACCATATTTACGTATGTTATGACGCATAAAAGCAATGGAATGGATCCCGCTTTTATGTCCTGACCTTTAACCCCATTCCGCCCATTTTCGTCCCCAGGTGGTTCCTTAATACATAGTAAAATTTGATCGAAATCGAACCATTTTTACGCAAGTTATGACGCATAAAGGCAATGGAATATATCCCGCTCTTATGCCTTGTTTGAATTTTGACCCCATTTCGCCCATTTTCAATAGAGCTCGTGCCAGGTAGTTCCCTACCACATACTAAAATTTCATTGAAATCGAGCCATTTTTACGCAAGTTATGACGTATAAAGGCAATGGAATGGATCCAGCTTCTATGTCCTGACCTTTGACCCTATTTCACCCATTTTCAACAGGAATCGTCCGCAGGTGGTTCCCTACAACATACTAAAATTTCATCGAAATCGAACAATTTTTACGCAAGTTATGACGCATAAGAACAATGGAATGGATCCCACTCCTATGTCCTGACCTTTGACCCTGCTTCGCCCATTTTCAATAGGGTTCGTCCCCAGGTGGTCCCCTACCACATACTAAACTTTCGCCGAAATCGAACCATTTTCACGTGAGTTATCGTGCGGACGGACGGACAAAGCTGGAGCATATACGCTTCTTTGGAAAGCGTAAAAAATAGCATTTTTGAGAGAGACTTAAGGATATGTCTAAAACCACTATAAATACATTGTGACTACTTGTTGAACGGGATTCACACCTAAATAAAACAATAAACCAATCTATAAAAACTCCGTTTATTGGTGTGAAAGCATAATTAAAGAAGGAATACAAGGGGAAATTGTATCTTCCTAGCTTTCGCTCCTCAACCGGGAGGCTTTCTCAAGGGTTGCAGAAGTCACTAACAAGTCTGGCGAGTATAATCAAAATATTTCAAAACATTGGTGGTCGGGAACGTCGTATTCTGAAACTTGATGCTCGAGGCACGAGGTGTTACACGGGTTTCTTTCATGCGAAGAATCATCTCAGCATGTCCCTCCACGCGGACGGAATATCAACAGATTGGGCATCGTTGCATGCGTAGTGATGTGTGAAACAAGGAACAAAGAGATATCAGATATCATTAATAAAGGCATTGCAGCTGGTTTCTCCGAACATGATTTAAGAAAAGTCCTACAAAAAGTGCAGTCAAGGTATCGTACAACCCCCAAGGCGAAAGGAGATAATTTACGTTACGTCGGATCTGTGCCGTATATCCCAAAATTCTCTTACTCATTCAAAAGTCTAATGAGACGCCAAGGTTTTCACATCGGCATCAGATCACCGAATAGCATACACAGAGCAGTGGCGAACACGTGCAGAAACCCAGACAGGAAATCGGAAGCAGCAGTGTACATGATACCTCTGATGTACCAGAACGGTTCGTCAAAAGTTAACATCGGAATGACGAAAAGGTCGATTGATGTAAGGTCTAAGGCGCACATGAGAGACATCAGATTGGGAAAGACCTTAACAACCTTGTCTAAAGAAGTAGCACAGAAAACCGCAGTTCCGTTATGGGATAAAGTGAAGATAATTGCGCCGTATACTGGCTACAAAGGTACACTGATCAAAGAAAGTATTGTGATCTCCACACATCCCTACGTATGCAACGATACCCAATCTGTTGATATTCCGTCCGCGTGGAGGAACATGCTGAGATGATTCTCCGCATGAAAGAAACCCGTGTAATACCTCGTGCCTCGAGCATCAAGTTTCAAAATACGACGTTCCCGACCACCAGTGTTTCGAAATGTTTTGATTATACTCGCCAGACTTGTAGTAACGTATGCAACCCTTGAGAAAGCCACCCGGTTGGAGAGCGAAAGCTAGGGAGATACAATTTCCTCTTGTATTCCTTCTTTAATTATACTTTCACACCAATAAAACGGAGTTTGTATAGATTGGTTTATTGTTTTACATTGTGACTAGTTCTCGGTGACGGTTTATGCGGAACATCCCAATTGATGCCAGCAGGGAAAAAATTTTAAACTGAAACTTGGGTTATGACTATCACACAATGTTGACTGTTGAGTTGCCTTTGACGTCTTTTATAATCGAACAATGCTTTTCATGGAAGCGTTATATCGCATGGAACGTAGTCATTGCAGCTTGGGTGTTCGTTAGCGCAAATTAACAAACTTTCGGTGTAGAGTAATGATGACAGATTCCCCGGTGTTGAAATAACACGTGATTCATTCCAATTGGGATCATGGGTACCATTGTGAGTGGTCCTTGCCATAGCGGTAGTCATTGACCCCGTTTTGTTATTATAAACATGTTCACGCAATCGGGTCTTTAATCCTCGTCGGGTAGAACCTATACGATTTTTAGGTAATTCGTTATTGTCAACAGCTGCCATAGGAATGATATACACACAAAGTCTGTTTTCTCCTTTTATAGGGTCCCGGTCGTTTTACAATATGGACAGAATGTTCAGACTTTATGCCAGTCTTTGTTATATTTTTTACACTTTTTTTAAAATAAAATTTATGGTAGGATGACAGTCCATAGATCCAATAAAGTCCCAGGTTGTTGGTTCGCAACGATGGGTAGTAGAGTTGGCATTCTTCATTTTATGTAGTAGTCCTGACACAAAATGTTCTGGATATCCATGCTGCGTGGTAATTTCACGAATCTTCTCAATCTCTATTCGACGAAATTTCTAAGAGGATGAATGGGGAAAAGCTCTATTGAGAAGAGATCAGAAGGCAGATAATTTATGCGACATTGGATGCGCTGATTGGTAAGGAATCATTGGAGTATTCGAGGAGGGTTTCCTATATACTGAGTATTTTATTACATAAGTGTCCGAATCTTTCATAAGTAAAATGTCCAAAAAACAGAATAGAATTGTTAACTTCTAATTCATAAGTAAAATTTATTGACGGATAGGTTTGTGACGTAATGTCAACAAACTTTTCAAGTTCTTCAATCGGGTGGGTCCAAAAAATCAATATCATCGACATATCTGAGGTAGAGAACCGGTCTTAGAGGAACCTGTGAAAGAATTTTGTTTTCCATCTGCTGCAGAACGATTTCCGCCAGAACAGGCGGTAATGGCAAACCCATAGGTAATGCGGTTAAATTTGAAGTAAGATCTGTCTTGAATAAGTTTTAAGGCACTAAGTACACTTTGAACTTCCTTTGTGTCGACTTTATTGTAAAGTAGTTTTTTTTCACTAAGGAGTGCGCGATACTAAGGGAATACTAGGATGAAGAGAAACGATAAGATATTAAACCCTGATAACTAAAAAGACTATTAATAAAGTCTCATAAATCCGGAATTGGTGTAATACACAAGATTATTTTAATTCGCCAAGCCTTCGCCTGCCAACGGGAGGCTTTGTCAGGGCAAGAATAACGAGTTATTGTTCGTCTAATGTAACTTGCCTTGACAAAGCCTCCAGTTGGCAGGCAAAGGCTTGGCGAATTAAAATAATCTTTAGTATTACACCAATTCCGGATTTATGAGATTTTATTGTACATATTTTCATATAGCATTTCTGATTCAGAATTTTCACTAACCATTACATATTACCAATTAGGATTTTTAAGCGTTTATTCATTTAAAACATAAAAACACCTTTCATAAAAACATGCCCATTTTTTTCCCGCGACTTTAGTCAATCTTTCAGGCAATTTTAGAATGTTATTCCTACTACATAGTACAGAACGTGGTTGGCTTGGAGGTAGAAAAGCCATCCACGTGTTTCTTGACAGCGTTGAAACCATCGAATTGATTTTCCATTTAAAGAATTTTGCATAGACGAAACAAATGGAAGTAGGAGAGTGCAATGTCCGCGAAATAAGGTGGGTGAGGTAAGACATCCCAGCCCATAGCGGGCAACTTTCTGCGGGTGAACAAAGAAACGCGAGCGTTGTCTTGCTGGAACAAAACACCCTTTCTGTTCACAAGTTCTGGCATCTTCTGTTGCAGGTTTTGGTTCAGTTGTTCCAACTGGCTGCAGTACACATCCGAATTGATCGTCTGATTGTGTTGCAGGAGCTCATAGTAAATAATGCCTTTGCAATCCCAACAAAGAGAGAGCATAGCCTTGCATCCATGAATATTCGGCTTCGGTGTTTATTGATGTGGTTCGGTAGAGTGACCCCAGAATCTTTTCCGCACTACATTGTCGTAGACTATCCATTTTTCATCTCCTGTCACTATTCGTTTCAAAAATGGTTCCCTGTTGCTACGTTTTAGGAGCATATCGCATATGAAATACCAGTTCATGCAGTTTTTCTTTGACAGCTTATGTGGGACCCAACAATCAAAACTAGAAGTGTATCGCAGCTACACTAAATGTTCATGAACAGTACTTTTCAACATTTTCATAAACTCTATCTCCTGAGTCGTTAATTTTGGGTTGCCCAATTTCTGACTTCACGAGATCGTCATCCAGTTGCTGAGGGTCTTCCACATCGATCCCCGTAGTCTAAACAGAAATCGCTGGCTTTGAACTTTGCAGACCCCCTCCGAACCGTTGATTCATCAATAGCACCGTCTCCATACACTTCACGAATGTTTTTACGTCTGCGCAGTGTCCCGTACACCTTTTATAGAGGAATAGCATCACATGCCGAAAATGCAACTTTTGATCATCCACGTTTAACACGTACTAAACAAACGCAAACATCAACCACACGTGACTGAACGCCCCATGCAAATGCCACCTTTCCTTGTTGCCAACATTTCGTGTGTTTTCAAAATATACGACTGCATACATCACGCTCAACCATACACCTGTCAGAAACGCTCAGGACTTTCCAGACAACTCAATAGTTAACCAAACCTTTCAAGCATATTCAACTTGATGCCACGTGACACTGACCGCAGTTTAACTACACAACACTAATGAAGAAAACACAGCACTGATCCTCTCAGTGTAGCGCTCACTTGGAAAGTGAAAGGAGAAATGGGCACAATTCTAGGAATTTTTATCTCCTGTTTGCCCTGGGCAGACATCCCATTCCTTTACTCTATTGCTCTCTGCAGTTGTCACCCAGAAATTCACTTTAACCCTTTAACCGGCTGGAACAAATTAAATCGGTGTCAGAAAAATGGGCTGAAATCAGCTCGAACGCATATATTCGCTATCTAAGACACACGGGCCGAACAAGTGAGTTTCCTCGTCAGAAGGCGTTGCATTACCCTTAGATTTATTTTTTCAAAGTTTTCGTTCAGGGGGATGATTAACACTAATCCTTACTGACTGATTACTTTCAACATGGGCTGCAACAATAGTGATGGATCTAAGAAAGGAGAGAAGATATATGAGTCACTTGTTTCTACCCAGTGGCATGATGTCCCTTCTCCTTTGTAGCCTGGGTAATGGTGCAGAGAATGAAGAACTAGAAGGGAGGGCTTATCACTTGAGGCAGGTTTATTAGCGGTACTGATGAGCCGCAGGTGGCCTAGTGGATAACGTTCGTGACTGCCGCGGAAAGGACCTCAGGTTCGATCCCAGGCAGGTACGAACGCTCGATCCACTAAATATCCGCCGTGCGTCGGATGGGGACGTTAAGCCGTTGGACTCCGGGTACTGGCCCCCCGGTAGAAAATAAGGGCGTCTTCTACCTCGCTTCCGTGTCACTTTCCTATCGGGCACTCTAGCCCACATCTCCTAGCTTCCTATTTCTAAGGGTTGTTTAAGACCTGGGGTCAGACACTCCCTTCCTAAAATCCTCTACATATGATCATTTAGCGGTACTGATGAGATGAGAAGGGATTATAAATTGTTTAGTTGTAGATTTTGGCAAAACAAAGCATTTGACGTGCCGTTCAGAAAGAAAAATCCTGCTGCTATATGAACATTTCCGTTTAGGGAGCGTAGAAAATGTTGAGTACCATTTAGTCAAGATGCATCGGCCGCTTAAAGGGTTTGCGCATGGGCCCCACCTATCTTCTTTTTCCCTAGGAGTTGGCGGCAGGGAGTCTCTCTTGCACAACTCGCTTGTTGAGCATTTGAAATACTTACTCCTTCCCCATTGCTTTTCTATTAACATTCTTCCACCAGCACACCCGGATTCTCCATGCGCTGTTGCAATTTCGTCTCGTATGCCACCATTTGTATTCCTCCATTTCAGGACAGTGCCTAGCATATTTTCTCTGCCTCTTTAAATATGGAATTTCATTAATTTTTTTAACTTTGCTTAAAAGTGATCATCTTAGCTTTTCTCTCTCTCTCTCTCTCGTTAAACACGAGGACTTAATTCAATTTTATTCGTTAAAACTGATCAAATTAGCTTTGAATTAACATTATACCAAACAAAAGCTCCTGTTTTGCACGACACGATAAATCCGAGATCTCGCTAAATATGTGCTCGTTATAAATGGGTTCTTGTTCAGGGTTTTTTTTTTTGATTGGAGGTTTAACGACCACCGTGAGCAACTCAATGGGCTATAAGCAGTCGCCCGCCCTAATTTAGGGTCACTGGTTCCAGGGAAGGGAGAGAGCCAGTGCCGTAAAACAAACACAACATCCATGCCTCACCGGGATTCGAACCCGGACCCCTTACGGACGAATGATCAGAGGCCAACGCCTTAGACCACTTCGCCACCGGGGCGGCAGGGTTTATTTTCAACAACAGCCATTCTTAAGAGCGGGGTGCTTACCTTGTCAGGGGTGTAAACATAATGTACCCTGAAAGTATATACGGCCCTTAAAATCCGAGATCTCGCTAAATATGGGCTCGTTATAAATGGGTTCTTGTTCAGGGTTTATTTTCAACAACTGCCATTCTTAAGAGCGGGGTGCTTACCTTGTCAGGGGTCTAAACATAATGTACCCTGAAAGTATATACGGCCCTTAAAATCCGAGATCTCTCTAAATATGGGCTCGTTATAAATGGGTTCTTGTTCAGGGTTTATTTTCAACAACAGCCATTCTTAAGAGCGGGGTGCTTACCTTGTCAGGGGTCTAAACATAATGTACCCTGAAAGTATATACGGCCCTTAAAATCCGAGGTCTCGCTAAATATGGGCTCGTTAAAAATGGGTTCTTGTTCAGGGTTTATTTTCAACAACAGCCATTCTTAAGAGCGGGGTGCTTACCTTGTCAGGGGTCTAAACATAATGTACCCTGAAAGTATATACGGCCCTTAAAATCCGAGATCTCTCTAAATATGGGCTCGTTATAAATGGGTTCTTGTTCAGGGTTTATTTTCAACAACAGCCATTCTTAAGAGCGGGGTGCTTACCTTGTCAGGGGTCTAAACATAATGTACCCTGAAAGTATATACGGCCCTTAAAATCCGAGGTCTCGCTAAATATGGGCTCGTTAAAAATGGGTTCTTGTTCAGGGTTTATTTTCAACAACAGCCATTCTTAAGAGCGGGGTGCTTACCTTGTCAGGGGTCTAAACATAATGTACCCTGAAAGTATATACGGCTCTTAAAATCCGAGATCTCGGTAAATATGGGCTCGTTATAAATGGGTTCTTGTTCAGGGTTTATTTTCAACAACAGCCATTCTTAGGAGCGGGTCGCTTACCTTGTCAGAGGTCTAAACATAATCTACCCTGAAAGTATATACTGCCCTTAAAATCCGAGATCTCGCTAAATATGGGCTCGTTATAAATGGGTTCTTGTTCAGGGTTTATTTTCAACAACAGCCATTCTTAAGAGCGGGGTGCTTACCTTGTCAGGGGTCTAAACATAATGTACCCTGAAATATATACGGCCCTTAAAATCCGAGATCTCGCTAAATATGGGCTCGTTATAAATGGGTTCTTGTTCAGGGTTTATTTTCAACAACAGCCATTCTTAAGAGCGGGGTGCTTACCTTGTCAGGGGTCTAAACATAATGTACCCTGAAAGTATATACGGCCCTTAAAATCCGAGATCTCGCTAAATATGGGCTCGTTATAAATGGGTTCTTGTTCAGGGTTTATTTTCAACAACAGCCATTCTTAAGAGCGGGGTGCTTACCTTGTCAGGGGTCTAAACATAATGTACCCTGAAATATATACGGCCCTTAAAATCCGAGATCTCGCTAAATATGGGCTCGTTATAAATGGGTTCTTGTTCAGGGTTTATTTTCAACAACAGCCATTCTTAAGAGCGGGGTGCTTGCCTTGTCAGGGGTCTAAACATAATGTACCCTGAAAGTATATACGGCCCTTAAAATCCGAGATCTCGCTAAATATGGGCTCGTTATAAATGGGTTCTTGTTCAGGGTTTATTTTCAACAACAGCCATTCTTAAGAGCGGGGTGCTTACCTTGTCAGGGGTCTAAACATAATGTACCCTGAAAGTATATACGGCCCTTAAAATCCGAGATCTCGCTAAATATGGGCTCGTTATAAATGGGTTCTTGTTCAGGGTTTACTTTCAACAACAGCCATTCTTAAGAGCGGGGTGCTTACCTTGTCAGGGGTCTAAACATAATGTACCCTGAAAGTATATACGGCCCTTAAAATCCGAGATCTCGGTAAATATGGGCTCGTTATAAATGGGTTCTTGTTCAGGGTTTATTTTCAACAACAGCCATTCTTAGGCGGGTCGCTTGCCTTGTCAGAGGTCTAAACATAATGTACCCTGAAAGTATATACGGCCCTTAAAATCCTAGATCTCGCTAAATATGGGCTCGTTATAAATGGGTTCTTGTTCAGGGTTTATTTTCAACAACAGCCATTCTTAAGAGCGGGGTGCTTACCTTGTCAGGGGTCTAAACATAATGTACCCTGAAAGTATATATGGCCCTTAAAATCCGAGATCTCGCTAAATATGGGCTCGTTATAAATGGGTTCTTGTTCAGGGTTTATTTTCAACAACAGCCATTCTTAAGAGCGGGTCGCTTACCTTGTCAGAGGTCTATACATAATGTACCCTGAAAGTATATACGGCCCTTAAAATCCGAGATCTCGCTAAATATGGGCTCGTTATAAATGGGTTCTTGTTCAGGGTTTATTTTCAACAACAGCCATTCTTAAGAGCGGGGTGCTTACCTTGTCAGGGGTCTAAACATAATGTACCCTGAAAGTATATACGGCCCTAAAAATCCGAGATCTCGCTAAATATGGGCTCGTTATAAATGGGTTCTTGTTAAGGGTTTATTTTCAACAACAGCCATTCTTAAGAGCGGGGTGCTTACCTTGTCAGGGGTCTAAACATAATGTACCCTGAAAGTATATACGGCCCTTAAAATCCGAGATCTCGCTAAATATGGGCTCGTTATAAATGGGTTCTTGTTCAGGGTTTATTTTCAACAACAGCCATTCTTAGGAGCGGGTCGCTTACCTTGTCAGAGGTCTAAACATAATGTACCCTGAAAGTATATACGGCCCTTAAAATCCGAGATCTCGCTAAATATGGGCTCGTTATAAATGGGTTCTTGTTCAGGGTTTATTTTCAACAACAGCCATTCTTAAGAGCTGGGTGCTTACCTTGTCAGGGGTCTAAACATAATGTACCCTGAAAGTATATACGGCCCTTAAAATCCGAGATCTCGCTAAATATGGGCTCGTTATAAATGGGTTCTTGTTCAGGGTTTATTTTCAACAACAGCCATTCTTAAGAGCGGGGTGCTTACCTTGTCAGGGGTCTAAACATAATGTACCCTGAAAGTATATACGGCCCTTAAAATCCGAGATCTCGCTAAATATGGGCTCGTTATAAATGGGATCTTGTTCAGGGTTTATTTTCAACAACAGCCATTCTTAAGAGCGGGGTGCTTACCTTGTAAGGGGTCTAAACATAATGTACCCTGAAAGTATATACGGCCCTTAAAATCCGAGATCTCGCTAAATATGGGCTCGTTATAAATGGGTTCTTGTTCAGGGTTTATTTTCAACAACAGCAATTCTTAAGAGCGGGGTGCTTACCTTGTCAGGGGTCTAAACATAATGTACCCTGAAAGTATATACGGCCCTTAAAATCCGAGATCTCGCTAAATATGGGCTCGTTATAAATGGGTTCTTGTTCAGGGTTTATTTTCAACAACAGCCATTCTTAGGAGCGGGTCGCTTACCTTGTCAGAGGTCTAAACATAATGTACCCTGAAAGTATATACGGCCCTTAAAATCCGAGATCTCGCTAAATATGGGCTCGTTATAAATGGGTTCTTGTTCAGGGTTTATTTTCAACAACAGCCATTCTTAAGAGCTGGGTGCTTACCTTGTCAGGGGTCTAAACATAATGTACCCTGAAAGTATATACGGCCCTTAAAATCCGAGATCTCTCTAAATATGGGCTCGTTATAAATGGGTTCTTGTTCAGGGTTTATTTTCAACAACAGCCATTCTTAAGAGCGGGGTGCTTACCTTGTCAGGGGTCTAAACATAATGTACCCTGAAAGTATATACGGCCCTTAAAATCCGAGATCTCGCTAAATATGGGCTCGTTATAAATGGGGGGGGGGGGCTTGTTCAGGTTTGTTTCTTAACAACAGCCATTCTTCAGGAACGGGTAGCTTTACCTTGTAAGAGTTCTAAACATAATGTACCTCCCTCTGGATATGGCCCTGTTTAATGTCCCGTGGGAAACATGGGTGTAGTGTGCGTTTCCGATTTTTAGTTCTGAAGCTACTATCCTGAATTAGGGATGGGGAGCTATTTGAAGAAACAGTAAAAGGAATGCGACCAAAATACAATTGTTTCTCGAACTGTTTACAAAAGAAGATAATCTGGAGCAATAAAGGTGTTTCTTCATATAGGAAATTTGGAATTAGGAGAGAACGAAAAACTCAGCATTTTATTCTTAAAAAATTGAAAAAGTCGTTCCTTCTTCACCCGGCTCTCCACTAAATTTTCCGAATGAACTGACATTTGCCTTTTGGCTGTCCCACAGGGTTTTTAAGTGTGTGATCAATATCTGCTTGGAAAGAGTTCTGAAACCTTATTTTATTTAAATTACGAGTACAACACACTGATTCTGCCTAACGAAAAATTGTGCTACAGGACGATCTTGCAGTGTATGGTAATAGAGACCGCACGGTCATTTTCACTGACATTTTACTCATTTGCATCTCCCAACTTGTACATATCCTGCAAGGTCAAGCCAATACCATCAGTGCTTCATGGTGTTGCAGTTTTTATAAACAGTAGTGTACAAGGGCAAGGAAAAAATTTAGCTGCACCAAAATTTTGTGTTTAGTCTCCCCACATAGCAACGTAATTTTCTTGCTTAAAGTAAGCCTGTTTGTTTGGAAATATACAAAGGAAAAATCATGATTCAAAAAATCTCTCTCTTCCCCCTTCCCCATCCGTGCCTGTTTCTATAACAGTAGTCAGGGGCGTAGTGCGGGGAGGGAGGGGGCAGAGAGGAACAGTTGTCTCCGAGTCGTTAGTTGCCGAAACTAATAATGTTGCTGCTAAAGTTGAAAATGCACCATGGAAAGTAATTTTATAGTACGGAAACGTGCACTTTTCTCATGTAGAAAATTTCTTTGTACCTGAATGTTCACCTATTGTTTTTTTAACGACCACCACAGTAACTCAAAAACTCCTAAAAGTTGTCCATCTATAATTTGGAGTCCCCGGTTCCAGGAAAAAAAACAACTAGCGCCATCAGACAAATACAACACCTATTCCTCGCTGGGGACTCGAAACCACTCGAACAAATGGTCAGAAGTCGGCGCCTTAGCCTGCGGGGTGAAGATAATTTTTCTATTGTTTATAATTTGTCATTTTGTTAAGTGCTGTGAGTTCTTGGGGCTCCTTAATTCAGCTCAACACTGATTCGCAACATACACTGTATTGATAAGTCACCGGACACCTAGAAGGGAAACACAACACAGCATTTATAGACATACATCAGTACCGTGTCGGTCCACCTTTGGCCTTAATGCATGCACTGACCCTTCGAAGCTCAGTGGTTGGGTTTTTAAGCTCCGTGATTTTCGTTGCTATAAGGTGTTTATTGAGTGCTTTAGTTTCTGTAGTTGCGTGTATCTTCAAGTTGAAAGTCCACGCTTTACGTTCGTGTATCTCCCAGGTTGGTGAGTGCCATATTTTTTCATTATTCACTGTTTTATTTTTTCAACCGAGCTGGTCTTTTTCGTTAAAGTCTCGCCATTGCTTCGATGGCGGAGGCAGACAAGGGTGACGCCCACATCCTTATCTTGGCAGATCAGACAGCACCCTCTTCTTCTTCTACGGCGGCAGCTCCTGCTCAGTTAAATGAGGTGGCTCCCGAGCGTCATTGCGACGTCATGGATACCTCTTCTTCTCCAGCAATAACTTCCTCCCCTTCCCACCAAGTGCGGTGGTGCCAAGTCTCCTATCTACATCTCAGCAGATGATGACGTCTCCGTGATCAGTGATACTGACCTCATAGCTTCTACTTTTCATCAACTTTCTGATCCGCCCTCACTGCTAGGAACCGCTTCATCGAGTTCTCGACCCATGCCTGCCCAAGCATCCTATGCTTCTGCAACTTCTGGGGTCCTCACACCCCCAGTTTCATCTGCTATGCCTTTTCCTGAATCCTATGTCACTGTCGTCGGTTCTACTGCTACAATTGACATACCAGAGGATTCCCGAGCTGGTCACTTTTTTCCTCCACTATGGAACGGGGCGTCTATTTTGATGCGCTTCCCGACACTAAGCTGTGGCAATATAGCCGAGCCCTCAAAACAATCTTACCAAAGGATGCAATAGACTTTGTAGCTCGAAAACCCAGATCTGTCTTGGTCTATTTTAAGGATAAAGCGCATGCTGACCAGGTCCTTACGGAAGGTCTAACCATCAATGACGTGCATCTGTTAGCACAACCGGTTGCGCACCGCCCGGTGCAGGTGACCTTCTACCCCGTACCACCAGAAGTATCCGACGCTGCACTTTGCACCTTGCTCAGCAGGTACGGCAGAGTTGTTGGCTCCATCACAACTCTCTCTGCGGCTCCCAGAGATCCTGAAGACAAATCGATTCGAGGTTTTCGCCGCACTGCTCGAGTCCTCTTTTCATCTGATGCTCAGCTGAAAGCGGTTCCGAATGTTTTGCACATCCGCTGTGGACAGCAACGCCGAAGAGTTGAGATAATCACTTCACAGTATTGCACTATATGTCAGAGCGAAAGTCACATAAGGGCTCAGTGCCCACGTGCCTCCCTGCAAACAGCTCCACACACTACATCTTCTTCTACTTTGTCCACCAACGCTTCACAGACTTCTTCCTATTCGAGGAAAGTCGCGGAATCAAGATCTTCCAAAAGTCAGCTTACTGCCATTGGTCAACAAACGACTTTGATGCCTCCACCTCCTGCTGATCCTAAGAATTTTCCCAGGCTTCCAAAATCGACTCCCCCTTGTACTTTTACAACCACTGCTGATGTACATGTTGACCACTCCTCAGCTTTTACCGTTGGCTCCATGACACGAGTCACAGGTAACGCTTCGGGTTCAGACTCTCCAGACGATCATGAAGCTTTAGTGGTTGCTGGAAAACGCAGTGGTGCTACTCGCTCCAAGACGAAGAAGGCAAAGACTCTGGCATCCCGAAGATCATCTCGCTCTTCTACCCGCTCATCCTCTCGCTCCGTCAGCTCTCGACGACCGTTCTCCAGGTCGCCTCTACACACTTCCTCTGAGATAGCATGTGAGGGTGCCTTTCCCTCACTAGAAGAATTCACAACTTTTCTTGCTGAAAATGCTTTCCCTGCTGAGCCTCTGCCTTACGAGGACGTGCTGGATTGCCTTTTAGGGTCCTCTAGCCCTTCCTCAGCACGCACTTCCATTCAGCAGTATGAAGCAGCTCTTCCACAAGTGCTGGTTCAATTACACTCACTTGAAAACACTCTTCGGCGCACTGCGGACGAGGTCCCGTGGAGTGCTTGTTTTCTCCGTCGACTCCACTCCATCACTACAGCCAGTCAATTCCTACTGCATCCCACAACTAACCTAGACATTCAAGGTGGTGTCACTTAATTGTCGCGGTTTTGCGACACCTCTTGCGAATGCGCTGGTACGAGAGGATCTTGCTCCGCTGAATGCTGATATATTACTTCTGCAGGAAACAAACTGTACTTCCACCACTCAATTTCATCAATGGCGTCGGTGGGATCATACTTTCCATCACGCCTACAGCCAACTGTCGCGTGGTGGCATGGCAGTTGGTGTTCACTCACGTTTTCGTTCAACTCTTTCCTCCTTCTCAGTGAAAAACTTATGTCGAGACTTATTACAACGAGTCTCTTTCACCGTCGCAGCTGAAAAATTTCATGTATTCAACATTTATGTTCCTTGCACTCCTACTCACGTGCCAGAGTTGTTTGCAAAACTTCGACGGGCTCTGTCACGTATTCCCATCACCGACCGGGTACTTATCGGAGGTGACTACAATTGCACTCTACATCCCCTAACTGATCGCTCTTCTTCTTCCAGAGAACACCGCACGGAAGTAGTACATCTCTTACAGTCTATCACTTCAGACTTCTCACTAGTAGATGTTCAACGCCATTTGTCACCAACCCAGACTACACATACATGGCGTGCACCAAGAGCCATTGATCCTCCTACAGCAAGATTGGATCGCTTTTATGCAACTTCTCTTCTTCTACCAGCAATATCAGATTCATGCTGTACACCCACTGCTTCCTCGGATCATTGCGCCATTGCCATAACAGTTTTTGCTACTTCAACACAGCCACGTACAATCCGGCCTTGGACTTTTGACGACACTCTTTTAGATGACTCAGCCTTCTGCTCATCGGTGCGAGATTTTCTTGCGGATTGGCGTACAAGGCTTCATTCTGCACCGTGCCCCCTCAACGTTTGGTTGGAAGTAAAACGCCACCTCATATTACTGGTACGAAACCTGTCATACTCGATCATGACACAACGGAGGATGCGACTTGATCATACTAGGCAAATGCTTTCTTTGCTCAATCTTGCTGATCCCCTATTTCAAGTCTACCAGGCAGAATTACATTCCCTTTTGGTGCCACTGGCAAAACAAGCCCTTCAACGCCTTAAACTACAACACCTGAAACCTGATGCTTGTTCGTACGAATTCCTTACGTCACTTGAGTCAACTCGCCGATCCTCTTCTGTTCTGCAGCACCTTCGTCTTCCAACTGGAGTAGTTTCATCCGAACCAGTTCCAATTTGTTCTATGGTACGTAATTACTACATTTCAAAATTTTGTGAAACTCCTCCTCCCTCCCCTACGGCTTCTCCTCTTCTGTTCTCTTCTTTGCCTCAGGTCCCTTCTCATCTTTCAGCCAGTCTCCTCCATCCTCCCACTTTAACTGAGCTCTCTGACACTTTCTCGTCCCTCAACCCCCGGGCTTCACCTGGCCCGGACGGTCTCCCTGTTTCTTTCTATAAGGCTTTTCTTCCTGCCCTCCTTCCATTTCTCCTCTGTGCCTTTTCTACTGCCATGCATCTTACATCTCTTCCAAGGAGTTTCACGCTCGCACATGTTGTACTTTTCCCCAAGAAGGGTGATCCGCTTGACTTGGGGAATTGGCGTCCCATCTCACTCTTAAATACTGACTATAAACTCTATACTAAATTTCTGTCCCGCCGGCTTAACCCCATACTCCCTCATATTCTCTCCACTAATCAAACCTATACTGTACCCGGGCGCTCCATCTCCCATAATATTCAGCTTCTTAATGAATTAATTCACCTCGCCCGCTCTCGCTCAGAACCCCTTGCTCTTCTTTCCCTCGATCAACGCTCAGCGTTCGATAATATTTCTCATGATTACCTTCTTGCTACATTACTAAATTTCGGATTTCCTCCTTCCTTTGCTTCTCTTCTCATCTCCCTCTACCGGGACGCAGTTTTCCACGTCAAGCTGCTCAACCTTCTCACAGCTCCCATACCCTTTCGTCGCGGCGTGCGTCAGGGTTGCCCCTTATCCGGGCAGCTCTTCGCCCTCGCAATAGAACCTTTTTTAAGCGCAGTCCATCGATCCTTCTTTGCTTCACTACCACCGGTGGTAGCCAGCACACGTCATCATGTTGCTACCTATGTTGCCTACGCCGACGATATTACATTCTGCATTCGGCAAGACTCACAATTTCACGATCTCCACAATCTCTACAATACTTACGCCTCATGTTCCGGAGCAGCTCTAAACACAACGAAAAGCACAGGCCTATGGACCGGTTCGTGGACTAACCGCACTGACTCTCCTTGGGGAGCAGAGTGGTCCAACACCTCTCAACGATTCCTAGGAGTCCACCTTGGAAAACCAGCAACTGCTTCACTCGTCACCTGGACGACTCTCCGGCCACGCCTACATCGCTCGGTCGCAATCTGGCGGCGCGCACAATTCTGCACCTCCGTCTTTCAAAGAGCACGTCTAACGCACACTTACCTGCTTTCAATGTGCACGTATTCCTGGTTGGCTTCGAAGCAACCAGCACTACGTTTTCTTGAACTCACCCGCTGTCAAACTCAGGTTATCTGGCCCGGCCATCACTGGGTCAGAGCACCTCAACTCAGTCTGTCTCCTTCCAACGGAGGCATTGGTCTACCCGACGTCAGATCCTATTACAAGGCTTATCGTGTGTCTACGTTTTTACGATCACTTGCGGCACCTGCTCCCTCTGCAGTTGCTGCTCGTGATGTCATAGTTTCTCCGCATAACCCACGCTTTACTCTCCTTTCGTTCTTACTCATGGACCACTGTCCCCTTCTCACACTTTTCCCTCCTGTCTACAAAGAGGCTATCTCCTTTCTTCGTTCCCTCCCTCTTTCTCGCTCTCTCCCTGCCTCCACAAATGACCTACTTTCCGAACCTCTTTTTTCTTCTCTGCTACACCCTCCCCATCTCCCATGTTTTGCTTTTCCTTCATGGCTCAGAGCTGGAGTCGTTACTGTCAGCGATCTTGTTAACACCGATCTTTCCTGGCTCCCCTTCTCTTCTCTACCCTCTGCTCTCCGTTTCAATGCCAACGCTCACTTTGTTCACAACTCTCTTATTTCTACTATAATCTCCCTGTTCCCTGAGCTTGCTACTCCCTCAGGCCTCATTTCTGTTCACTCTGCCTCTCTCCTTCTCCCATTTTTTCTGTCGTCCATTGGTCCACCTCTTCCTCTTGTCTCTTTCTCAACAGCTGATCTCTACCGTTTTCTCTCTCGCTCTTCCGCACCTCTTCCCATTTCTGGTATTCCACTTTCTTCTACCTCCGCAGTGTGGTCCGCTGCGCTTTCCCCACTTTCAGCACCCCTTGAAGTCAATTCACATTGGCTTTTCTTACACAACCGCCTCCCTGTGCCGTCGATTTTACATCGCATGACCATTTTATCTTCACCCTCCTGTCCGTATTGTGGCGAGGAGGCTGACGTTCAGCATGTCTTCATGAATTGCACAGTATTATTGCCAATACTCCATCTCGCTTTCACGCTAGTGCAACGATCCTGTGAGACCGTCCTCACCTTCAGCGCCTACCGAACACTACTTCTGAACTCTTCTCGCCCTATTCACCTTCCGGCAGTCTGCTCCTACATCTTCGTGCTTGTAAAACATATAATTCACGTGTATCATCTTCAGCGTCCCCCCGAAGCTTCTACTGACATAAATAAAGTCAGTACTGCGTTACTTTGTCATTTTCGTAATCGCCTACTCTCCCGCCTTCGACTAGAACTTACCACTGCAGTTGCACGCTGCAGTGAACCACAGTTCCTATCAACTTGGTCACCAGCAACCACTTGGTTTGCAGGGTCGCCCACAACGCTTCACCTTACAATCGGAACTTTTGTTTCACCTACCTCCTGATAGATACAATTTTTGCCATGCTGATTTGTCTTCAATCTCTGCTTCATCAGAGACTATTTTTTGTCTTTTCCGACAAATTATCATACATAAACTGTATTCTCTCACCACTATATTGAGCTTTGTGAATAGGTCGTTGCGTCAGCTACAAGCACCTGTAAATCTTCTTTTCATATGTCATTTTGAGACGATTTTTCTATACACATTTCCTGTTTTTTTTTTTTTTTTTTTGCTTCGCAACTGAGTGCAATCTTGTTCCTCAACATTCACTGCACTATATTATTTGTACTCTCTATTTTATCAGAATTTTTTTGTTTGTCTCACTATTGTACATAACTTTTAGTAGATCAATTATTGTATAGAATCCTATGAATTGTTCGAAGCATGAGCTACTTATAATTGTCAATTTCTTTTCACGCTTTTTTTAAGACTCTGTTCTCATCCTCTTCACATGTATCATTTCGTGTATAACTCATGTGTAAATTTTTTTGTTTTTCATTACTCATCTTGCTGAATTATGTATTCTCTCTGCGATGTCAGAGACTATTTCTTTTTACCACCTCTGACAAATCAATATATATAAATTGTAACTTCTCATTGTACAGAATCATGTATATAGGTCGTTTCACGAACCACAGACATCTGTAAACTTTGTGGTTTTTACAGTATATTCTTATCTTCAATTCCTGATTCAACAGTGTAATTTTACTTTTCAGCTGTGTAAATTTGTGTTCTCCAATACTCACTGTGATGAGTTGTGTCTTCTCTCTGTATTTTCAGATTATTTTTTTCTTTTGTATTCTCAGGAAAATTATTGTATATAACTATTTTTCATATCACCGTTGTATGTAACATGTAGTACCGCGAGCCACATTCATCTGTAAATTTTTCATCATCTGTCTTTCGAACTTTCGATTTCATGTTTGTCCCTTGATCACCTGCAACCTCCTGGTTTTCCAGGTCACCCACAATGTATCACCTTTCGGTCAGAACTTTTTTTTTTTTTTTTTCATCAATATTGTGTAAAATTTATACTCTATAGTGCTCATCATTCTGGATTGATTTTACTCTCTGTATTACCAGAGATTCATATTGCCTCGCCAGATTTCTACTGCACTTAACTGTTGTCATGCAAACGTTGCACCGAATCCTGTAATTAACGTAGCGCAAGCTGCACATTCTGTTAATTTCTCATCACCTGTCTTTTGAATCTATGTCTGCAAGCTCGAATTCTGTATTATTCCTTGCATCAATACTGTGCAAAATTAATATTGTATAACGCTCTTCTAGCTGAATTGTTCCTATTCTTTGCTTTGTCAGAGACTTTTGTTGCCTCACCTGACACTCGAGTGTAATTAACTGTTTTTTTACTATCATCAATGTACAGAACCGTGTAAATAAGCAGTAGCGTAAGCTACACGCACCTGTAAATATTTTCTTTTGTCATACATCATTTGAGATGATTTATTCAAGCACATCTCCTGTATCTTTCTTCTAATAAATACTGTGTGAAAAACTGACCCTTCGAGACATGCTTTCGACAAGGTTTTGGAACACAGCGATAGGTACACGTTTATGCACTACTAAGAAACAGTTATGCTGACGCTAACTGTTTCTTAGTAGTAGGCTTTGGTTCCAAACTTCTTATCCGGCGTTCTAATTCATACCATAGGTGTTCTGTGGGATTAAGATCAGGGCTCTGTTTTGCTGGCCAGTCCACACACGATACGGAATAATGGTCAAACCACGCCGTAACAGCCCTTGCTTTATAACTCGGTGCATTATCCTGCTGG
The DNA here is from genome assembly GCA_039090855.1 of Macrothele yani. Classification (NCBI taxonomy): domain Eukaryota; kingdom Metazoa; phylum Arthropoda; class Arachnida; order Araneae; family Macrothelidae; genus Macrothele; species Macrothele yani. Next base: position 136,900,261 of record CM077001.1, read on the forward strand.
TGCAAACAAGGCTTGGCTCCATAGTATTGCCACAGAGTCTGTAGGACATAATTGTTCAGAATATCGAAGTAGACGTGCTGGTAACAGGTTTGTCTACGATCCCCAATGGGCCGATCGTAGACAAACCTAAAACCACCCCTACACGACTGGGCTCAAGAAGCTGACCACGATCATATCGCCCTGTAAAAACCACCCATACACGACTGGGCTCAAGAACTGATTTTGTTATTAGGAATCCATATCGCTAGTTGACCGTCGGAACAGTAAACTGTGGTAAATAGCGTTCCCCCGGCTACCGCCATAACCACACACGGCCAGCAGACTGATGGAACGTGCATCTGGATTCATCAGTCCATAGGACCCGTTTCCATTGATCTACAGTACACGATAAATGTTCTTTACACCATGCTAAACGACGAGTAGCATTCCGAGTGGAAATAAAAGGCTTATGAGCAGCCGCACGACCACGGTAACCCATGGAATGAAGTTCTCTGCAAATGGTACGTGTGCATACCGAGGTTCCAGCATTTTTACTTACCTGTACACTGAGGTCTTGCGCAGTACTCCGTCGATTAGGTGTAACGACTCTCCTGAGGCTTCGACGTCCACTATCACTGATTTTATTTGGTCTGCCGGTACGTTTTGCTGCTTCAGGCACGCCATGTGTCGTCCACTTATTCAGTACATCCAAAACAGTTGACTTGGGTATGTTTAAACGTCTCTCGGTTTCTCTTATGGACAACCCACTAATATAACACCGAAAAATCTTTCCTTTCTCAAAGTCAGTTCTCTCCCGCCACGACATTTCCACTCAACCTTACAGGGCTATATGATCGTGGTCAGCTGCAGGCTTGTTTTTACACCTTTTGCAGCTATAACGCGCATCTTAACAACGCAGAAGATCCGTACATTTGTTTTCGAAGGGGTGTCTGATGACTTTTGTCAATACAGTGTATATTCCTTTTTGGCTATGTGATCTACAAGTTAAGAGTAAATATTATTAAGTGTAGCAGGGTTGTACCGAAAATAATGCAAAAGTGGGCATAACTATTTTATTAACTGACAGAGGTAGTTCAAATAGCACATGTTGGTAGAGTAACTCTTTCTCTATACAAAGGTACTACTCAACATAGTCTCCATCACAATCGATGCATTTGCGCCGTCGTTGAACTCAACTCTCGAATCATCTTTGAAAAAATTCAGGTGGACTGTTGTGTACCCACTTCTTCACAGCCACTTGCACCTCATCTGTGTCATCAAATAATTATCCCCGGAGACTGTCCTTGATTGGACCGAACAGGTGGAAGTTGGAGGGCGCCAATTATGGGCTGCACGGCGGATGGGAGACCACCGAGCAGCCTAATTTGCTGATCGCCTGATTTTTGCCAAAGATGTGTGTGGTCTCGCATCGTCATGGTGAATGTGGGTCCTTTTCAGATTCTTGTTCTGTCTCTCCCTCCTTATGGCTTCTTGAGTGTCTCAATGTACCTCTCGCTGGTCACTGTACGGCCACGTTCCAGAAAATCTAGGGGAATAACACCCCTGTCATCCCAAAAAACAGTCACCATGATTTTCTGTGCTGATCGCTTGCTCTTTAACTTCTTAGGCCTTGGTGAAGAAGTGTGACACCATTCCATGGGTTGATTCTTCGTTTCCGGATCGTAAAGATACGCAAACAAGGAAAAAAGTGTCTTCATTGGCTTCAAAAGCTTCCAGCAGATCAGAGCTGACTTCCACCCTTCTTTCCTTCAAATCGGTGTCAACTGCCAAGGTACCCACTTTGCACACACTTTCGGATACCCTAAGTCTTCCACTATCTTCTGTATGGCATTGTGACCACAGTCCAGTTGTGCAACAAGCTCACGGATTGTCACTCGTCTCTCCACGCGAACCGTTCATCCACTTGCTGGCGATTCTTGTCAGTGGTCGCAGATGATGGTCTCCCACTGCGTGGTTTGTCTTCAATGCTGGTTTCCCCATCTTTAAACTCCTTCATCCATCTGTGCACATTGCTGTTGTCAATGGTATCATCTCCGTAAACATTGTGTAGCCTTCTGTGGATGTCGGACAGCCTGCGCACTTCCTTCGTCATGAACTCAATGGTGGCACATTACTTCTGCTTGGAATCCATTATTTACCTGCAATAAGAAAAAGGATTACTATAAAAGAAGGGTTATTCTACCGACATGTGCAATTTGAACGACCTCTGTTAGTTAATAAAAAGGTTATGTCCACGTTGGCATTACTTTCGGTACAAACCCTCGTATTAATTATCAGGGATGTCGCTAGACTTCAAAATCAGGGTGGGCGATTTGTGGGCGGGTACTATTTCTGCTGGGACAAGTTTAATAGCAACTTTATTAACGAAGCACTGAAAGAATATTTAATGGTTTTTGTACAGGCCAAAAAGGAATTTTGACTCCTGCAACGGAGTAAAAAAAGAGAACCTAGCGGAATTTTCGATTGCATTTACACCTTCGGTAATTGATAACTATTGCAACCGAATTGGCGGTAGCACTAGCCGTACCTGTGACGGACATTTGAATAGTGATTAGTAATGTTGCCAAATCAGGTGTAAATGCAATATTTTAACTATTCGATATGAATCTATTTTAACTATTCGATATGTGCTCAAACGTCTTGACAAGTGTTACCATAGCTATGAAGTTCCAAAAGAAGTATTAAAGAAGATTGGAACAATGGCTACGTACTCTGCTTCTGGCACTGCAAGTATAACATCAATGAAGGAGATGAAATCTTCAATGATGACCTTATTTTATGTTTTTTTGTTTTTTGTTTTTGTAGTTCTTATGATTCCAAATAAATGGCTTATTTAGGTTCCTTTGATTTCTTTCATACTTTTAAATCATCACTGTACAACAAAACAATAGCCAGCACAACAAGCATGCAAATGAAAATTTTAGTACAAGCGCTGAAGTAAATTAAAAGTACCGTTGAATTGTGTCTGAATGCAGAATGGGCTTCTGATCATTCGTTTGAAAGGGGTCCGGGTTTGAATCCCGGTGAGGTGAGGCATGAATGTTCTGATTGTCTTACGGAACGAGAGACTACTTATCTCTAATAAAAAAAATGTAGAATGAATGAACAAATGGAAAAGTTGTTATAAATTAGAGAATATGTTGCATAACCCTTTATTTATATTTAACTCTCAGATTTATAACGGTTATTCGCATTTGCATGTTGAACTTAGTTGCAGTGTTATGCATATTGATGCTCATGGTTCAATTTTGTTCATCTAAAAGCTTAAGTTTTGGGGGTTGCAAGGAAGTCAAAGCAAGCTTTCAAACTTCATTTATAATATTCTAATTACAATGTATTACAAGGTAATTATTATATATTTACTAGCCTCAAGTGAAATCTGGCGGAATTTTGAGCTATCTAGCGGATTTTTTGCCTAAATCTAGCCGGAAGATTCGCAAAACCATTTGGCAACCCTGCCCCCCTACACACACACACACGCAGGAGCACAGCAGTTGCTGAGGTGCGATCTAACGGGCACGACATAGGCGCCTCTGTTGACGAATTGTGGAACTTAGCGAACAGAACTGTGAAACTATGATAGATGGGGAAGAAATGTAAATTACAAAGTTGATGACTTTGCTTATTAGGAATCAATATTGTTTTTTTATTAAGTACACATTATACACGTGTTTGCAATCTACGAAAAATTACAATATGATATTATTAAATTTAGTTGGTTCACATCATAAAGTGTGCATTATATGATTATATTAGCTTTACTACCCGGCTTTGCCCGGGATTTAGGCTTATTAATTTCATATTTCCTTATGTCACTGAAATAATCGGGGGAAAATTGATGCTTGCAAGAAAGAAAAAAGCTAATTTCACAAATTCGGTCATTACAAATTATTTATTCATTGTGTGATTATTTCAGCACTTGGCCGTACATTGCTGTCACAAATATTTGTCGAGAATTAAAGCAACGAAATGTACAGAATGTATGGAATCTGTAGAATCAAACGGACCAAAAGCGTTACGAATTATTTAACACGCGTCCAGGAGACACAGCATTAGAACACTGATTGAACAAAATTCGTTAACAATTTGTTATCGACGATAAAATGCATCACGTACTTTACGTTTTAGACGTCTTTGAGGGGCGAATCTCTGCGATAAAAAAATTAAAAACGTATCTTTGCGAATATTTTTTGAAACTGGCTGAAATTTTAATGAACACCATAAATCGTTAAAAGGAACATGACCTCCAAATTTCGCCTGAATCGGTAAATAACTTTAACTAGCCGTCAAAATTTTGCTAACCGTTTCTGCGTATATATTTCTGTTTACCGATGAATTAAAAATTCCATGCCTATTTTTAAAAGTTTTGACCGGATTCCTGGGAAATTTTGAGGTACTCTTCTTATTACCAATTCATGGTGTTGATAAAAATTTCCACCCGTTTCGTTAAGATTTCACAAAGTTAGATTTTGCATTTTTTTATGCACAGTTCTCAAAGAATAGAAACACCTGTGGATGAATAGTCACATGCTTTCAGATTTGGAACAGATAACGATGACGTAGCAAACGACGACTGTAAACGTATCTTTGCGAATATTTTATGAAACTGGCTGGAATTTTAATGAACACCATAAATCATTAATAGGAACATGACCTCCAAATTTCGCCTGAATCGGTAAATAACTTTAACTAGCCGTCAAAATTTTGCTAACCGTTTCTGCGTATATATTTCTGTTTACCGATGAATTAAAAATTCCATGCCTATTTTTAAAAGTTTTGACCGGATTCCTGGGAAATTTTGAGGTACTCTTCTTATTACCAATTCATGGTGTTGATAAAAATTTCCACCCGTTTCGTTAAGATTTCGCAAAGTTAGATTTTGCATTTTTTTATGCACAGTTCTCAAAGAATAGAAACACCTGTGGATGAATAGTCACATGCTTTCAGATTTGGAACAGATAACGATGACGTAGCAAACGACGACTGTAAACATATCTTTGCGAATATTTTATGAAACTGGCTGGAATTTTAATGAACACCATAAATCATTAATAGGAACATGACCTCCAAATTTCGCCTGAATCGGTAAATAACTTTAACTAGCCGTCAAAATTTTACTAACCGTTTTTGCGTATATATTTCTGTTTACCGATGAATTAAAGATTCCATGCCTATTTTAAAAAGTTTTGGCCGGATTCCGGTGAAATTTGAGGAACTCCTCTTATTACCAATTCATGGTGTTGATAAAAATTTCTGCCCGTTTCATTAAGATTTCACAAAGTTCGTTTTTGCATTTTTTTATGCAGTTCTCAAAAATAGAAACACCTGTGGATGTGCCGCGACGATGAATACATTCACGTGCTTTCAGATTTAGACCAGGATAACGATGACATAGCAAACGACGCTGACTTTATTGATTAGCTTATTAATTAATTCATAACTCGCGACTCGCGAACGGAACAACTTAGAGATTTTAATATAGTTGTGTTGACCTAAAAATTCCAGTATTAATAAGCTATGCAAATTTCACGATGCCACAGTTCGGCGTTCGAGAGTTTTTGCTGCTTCAGACAAACAGACGTTTTGTGTTTTATGTTAAAATTCCCGAAAAAAATTGGAGGGGTCCTTTAAATTGGGGATCCCGGACTCTAAAAATCTGGCGGGTCCTGACCCCCGACCCCCAGTGGTTACGTCTAGGGGGGGGGGGGGGGGTTAATTTTTAAACCATGCATTTTTTGCATTTCCTTGCTAACACTGATTTGTGCATGAATCATGGGATACACACTTCAATACGGCGGGAATATTTTTATGGCTTCCTCATGATATATGGGAATGTTTTCTCCTGGGTATTTCTATACATCCACCCATATTGAAATCCTAGATGTGCCACTAATATTGGTGCCCCCAAATACTGTCCAGCTCCCGGGTCCCCTGTCTCTATGCTCTGCCTTCCTCAGTGAATACATGTCCACTCTTCTTATTCGCCCCTGACCATACTAAAATGAAAACAAAAAAGATGACACCGAATTTTCGGGTGTAATAAGCACGTCTTTTGAATCCGTTCTGACGCAAATTAAATTTATCAAATCTATTCAAAGTCAATGGAACCGGTATGGAAAACAATAATAGATCTGACGAAAGAAAGAAGATTTTCAATCGGGTGTTTAATCCCTCAGATATTGCTGTAAACGGAATGGTGAGCTTACGAACTCTTAGAAACAGAGATATCGACAAAAATAAGATGTGACTTTACGTTCCCTGGTGGGAAAACCATGCATTATTTTTGGAAGAAAGTATTCTCAAAAGGTTTATCCATATAAGCGGTATCGGTCGAAGAAAAAAAAAATGAGTCGAGTTTTCAGGAGCCCAGATTTTGCAACAAATACTTCAGAAGTGAAATTAACACTTATGACCCCTGAGTGGCTAAACCATTCTTCACCAAACATTAGAAATTATGTGAAAAATATTTTCCATCAGGTCTTGTATGCGATACAGGAAATTGTTTTCAAATCAGAGCTTCAGGAGCAGAAATAACGCAAAAAACGCAATTTACCTTTATGCCCCCTAGAGGAAAGTCTATGATTTACTTGAAAATTTTGAATTTATAGGAAAACATTTCGCATCGGGAACACTATCCAACAAAGAAGGAATTTTTCAAATCGTACTCTTAGAAGTAGAGATATTGACAAAAATTAGATATACATCTACGCCCCCTGGCGTAGAAACCATGCATTTTTTCAAGAAGAAAATTTTCCTAAAAGGTTTGTCGACATGAGCAGTATCGGTCAACAAACGACTTTTTTTCAATCGAAATTTTAGCTCATATTTTGCTGCAAATACAACAGAAGCGGAAATTAAGATTTACGCCCCCTGGTGGTCAAACCATTTCTTACAAAAATTAGAAATATGTGCAAAGGATTTCCCATCAGGAGCTGTATGCGGTGCAGAAAGAATTTTTCAAATCGGAGATTTAGAAGCAGAGACATAGGGGGAAACGCAAATTTACATTTACGCCCCCTTGCAGAAGGTCTATGAATTACTTGAAAATTTTGAAATTATATAAACCACATGTCACACTAGAAACACTATCCAACAAAGAAGGAATTTTTCAAATCGGACTCCTAGAAGTAGATATATTGACAAATATAAGATATACATCTACGCCCCCTGGCGTAGAAACCATGCACTATTTTAAGAAGAAAATGTTTCTAAAAGGTTTGTCGACATGACTAGTATCGGTCAACAAACGACGTTTTTTTCAATCGAGAATTTAGAAGCTCATATTTTGCTGCAAATACAACATAAGCGGAAATTAAGATTTACGCCCCCTGGTGGCCAAACTATTTTTTTACAAAAATTAGAAATTATGTGCAAACGATTTCCCATTAGGAGCTGTATCCGGTGCAGAAAGAATTTTTCAAATCGGAGATTTAGAAGCAGAGATATAGGGGGAAACGCAATTTACCTTTGCGCCCCCTAGCGGAAAGTCTATGAATTACTTGAAAATTTTGAAATTTTATGAAAAACATGTCACACGGAAAACGCTATCCAACAAAGAAGGAATTTTTCAAATCGGACTCCTAGAAGTAGAGATATTGACAAAAATAATATGTACATCTACGTCCCCTGGCAGAGAAACTGTGCAATATTTTAAAAGAAAATATTCCGAAAAGGTTTATCGATGTGAGTGGCATCAGTCCACGAAAGAATTTTTCAATCGATATTTTAGAAGCTCAGATTTTATGGCAAATACATCAATCAGAAGCAAAAATTAACACTTACGCCCCCTGGTGGCCAAAGTATTCTTTACCAAAAATTTGAAATTCTATGCAAAAGATTTTCCATCAGGAGATGTATCCGCTGAAGAAAATTTTTTTCAAATCGGAGTTTTAGAAGGAGAGTTTTCGGGGAAAATGTAATTTACTTTTACGCCCCCTAGCGGAAAATCTGTGCGTAATTTGAAAAAGTAACTATTTCTAAAGTACTCTTCGATATAAATGGAATCGAAAGATAAAAAAAAAATTTCAATCGGATGTTCAGAAGCAAATATGTGGAATAAAACGTATTTTTGAATTCGACATCATCTGCATTTACGCCCTCTACCGGCGAAATTGTACATCGTAAAAAACAACAACAAAATGAAGGATCATCATTTGCATATTTCAAGCTTCCTAATGCAAAAAGAATTTTTCAAATCGGACTAATAGTTGCAGAGATAGCGTGGGTACTGACGAACGGACAACTCGATAACAGAAGCACGATCTTTTTTTACAAAAGACGTGCTAAAAACGATTAAATTAAGGATTTGGAAGAGTGGAGATCAATTGAATTTTCATGTCCCTGCAGATGCTTTATTGTTAAGCTTTCTACGTAGAAGTAAACAACGCACTTCCCGTTGGAATACGTACGAAAAACACGAGACTCATTATTACCTTGTAAAGTCCAGATTGCCGTCCCGGTGGCGCAGTGGTCTAAGCGATGGCCTCTGATCATTCGTCCGAACGGGGTCCGGGTTCGAATCCCGGTGAGGCATGGATGTTGTGTTTGTCTTACGGCACTGGCTCTCTCCCTTCCCTGGAACCAGTGACTCTAAATTAGGGACGGGCGACTGCTTATAGCCCATTGAGTTGCTCACGGTGGTCGTTAAACCTCAAAAAAAAAAAAAAAAAAAAAAAGTCCAGATTATATTTAAAAGTTAAAAAAAGAAAAAAATGCGCATCTTGAACTGGGTGGGCAGCAGGGTGAGCTCTAACCCATCCTAGCGCATCACTTTGCGACGGCCTGTGTGTATTATATGAAGTTAAATTTGCTTTGAATAAACTTTAAAAAAATATTCAATATAAAAGGAGAAATGATATTCTCGGGTAGGTGCTTACCGATACTAAAGTTATTTCCCGAAACCACTTTCTGAATCGCCTGCGTTGTTTTACGAGGAGCGCAAATTATATATCTTGCCCCCGGGCGCCAGTCACCTGCGCTACGCCACTAATCTTAGGTCAGCGATTGCGATCATGAAAGGTTGATCAACAATGTTTTACCTTGAGGCGTATGATTTAACGGCGAAATTGAATTGTAGTTATAAAATTAAATCTGTGGGAGGAAGCTAATCCATATATCAGAGCAAACGGAGAATGAGTCATGTTGTGTAATGTATTTCAGCAAAAAAAAAAAAAAGATAAGATTCATTCGCTTTTTTGGGAGTGAGAATGAAGGAAAGAAAGTTTATGATGGTCTGTACGTGATTCTATAAACGCGCTAATACCACAGTTTTTAATCGTACTCACGGGCACAAAAGTTTCCGGTCGAAAAGGAGGCCCCCGGCAGCCGAAGCGGCGACGACTCGGGTTCCGCATTCTGAGTGCCGCAGAGAACAACCGAATGTGTACGTGTGTGTGTGTGCGTGTTAAGACTGAGTCGCCGCGACAGCAGCAGCTGCGCTGGAAGGTGGTGGCAGCAGCAAGCGTCGTTGTGTGTTGGTAACCTTAGCAACGAAAAGTGCACGTGCGTTTCGGTGCTGAGGCCATCATCAGTCTGCCTGGGATTCGATCGGACCCGTTCTTCAACGTACACACGACGCTTACGAACGAGAAAGAGAGAGCGATAGCGTGGTCAGGCGAATGCCCCTCGGACGGAAAGTCACCTACCAATGCGAAGGTACCAAGAACATATTATCACTGCAGCCCTACTAATAGGTAAGTGCAATTTTTTTCCTTTGGTTCATGTCATGATAAAATTCAAAAATTGCACTGGATCATAAAAATTAAAACTTGCGCTACTGGAATTTTCAGTTGCAACATTCAGTGCACATATTTCTTAATAGACCCCCAGCGGTTTGGATATTAGTTTCTAGTTCCGGGACAAGCTTTGCTAGTTTTTCGATTTTTGCGTTTCTTCCTTTCCGAGAGCAAGCAACCCTAAACTAGGGATGATTTCAACTTCCTGGAAGTTCATGGAAGACATGAAGCGCCGCTAAAAATGCTTCTTCGGCGAGCAGCTTTCCGTAGTGCATTATAAATCACAACTTATACCCAAGAGTTGCATTGATTAAAAACTCAAATGCACACATTTATTTTAAAAAAGATAAAAAGTCCATTAATTTTTCAAGATTGTGCTGGGAAGTGTAACACAATCTCCTACGCTTAAACACAATACATACTCAGCTACTTTGAATAAGTACATATTTTTAGATCTCTGGAAGTAATCGTTTCTTTTTTGCCCAATATTTTCGAAACTTACAATACTTCTACTTCTTATCTTCCTACAGAAAACTTATATAGAGGCATGAACTTATACAACAAAATGAAGCATTATCTTGGAATTGAGTTTTCTTTAATCAAATCTCTGGAATGAAAGAAAGCAAAGCATATCATGACAAGACGCTATTATAAAAGAATTACGATGCGATTATCGGTCGTAAGGAACTTAGCTAGCTTCCAGAAGATTATTCTAAGCCACTTTTCTAGAAATCGAAATATACTTGCCTGCTCGGTGAGACACAAGCAAAAAAAAAAAAAAAAAACCCCGAAAATTTGAACTTCTAAGAATTTAGGCCATGTTGTAAAGAAAAATTGGACGACGTACGCATATGAAGATTAATTTTATAAGTTCATTTTGGGAATGCGGAAATGCCTTACTTTACATCGATCTCCTTGCTTCGCTTTTGCAACGATAAGCCTACACTGAAGTCGAACGCACACGGATAGTATAGGGGTATTTTTTATATAGAAAGTTCTTAGTTGAAAACTTTTTCACTTTTATTTGTTGAACGCGTAAGTTTCAATTTTGCAGTTTTTAGCACACTCTCATAATTCAAATAATTCGATGTAAGGAAATTTTAGTACATTTCCAGGACTGGTTTGACCCCACATTTCAAGTTTTAACTTTCAAATCCACTCTCTCCTTGAAAATTTTACCTTCATTCTTTTCTTAAAAAAAAAAAAAAAAAATGCGCTGAATAATAGCTGCATGTGCTACCAATACACAGAGTGTTTGAAAAGGACTGATATCGAACGCTCGTTTAGGTGATATCGCGCAATGTTTTGCCGTACAAAAAGTTTTTTACTGTGTCGGTAGCCTGAAAATTTTTGTCCGTTCAGGATCGAACGAGAAACGACGCCGGCGGGCGGGAGGGCTAACGTTTTCTAGGCCCAGTTATTATTTTATCTCATTTTATTGAGTTGTGTTTGACCTATATAAGTATTCGGTACCAAATGGGATAGTCCATTCCTGATCTAGATATGTTTTACGGTAAAGAAATAGCCAGAGCTGGTAACAAATACAAAACACACAGCTGGGTAACAAATACAAAACACACAGCTGGGTAACAAATACAAAACACACAGCTCACTGACGCGGAACTACAGCTCATATCGATAGTAAGTAAGTACATGACAACGTGGATCAACGAAGTTCCGACCATGATTTTACCCATACTGTTTCGTAAATGGAATTCGTGCTTTCTGCAAATGCATATAGATTGTTTCTTTCATTACTAAAATTCGTGCTATTCTGGAAATTCAAAGGGTTGCATTTACAAAACTAATGTGCGTCCCAGTAACATAACAGAGTGAGTGAAACTTTATTATGTACGCTCTTGCGGAACTGAGAGTAGATGTAATTACTAAAAATGAAAGTCGCATGCAAGAAATGCGCTGGAGGACACCCCCCTCCCCCAATCGCATGCAGGAATTGCGTAAGAAGTAATTTGTTATATAAGAACTGCGCTAAAAGAACCATGCAGTCAGTTATTCTGTCAAAAAAAATATATATATGAAATTCACGAGCCATTTTCCGCGATTCTTATTGTGATAAACGAAACGTGTTTCTGATATAAACGTTTTCGTAAAATGACTGGAAAAGACCTCGTACGCCAGGAAAATTCTGTTTTCAGAAACGTTCCCTCAATTCCTTTCGTATATTAACGGTAAATTGCCGTTTTTAAGAAGTCTTAATGGAAAATTCGAATTTTCAGAAACCTTTACGAAATAACTTTCGGCCTCCCCGGTGGCGCAGTGGTCTAAGCGATGGTTTCTGATCATTCGTCCGAAAGGGGTCCGGGTTCGAATCCCGGTGAGGCGTGGATGTTGTGTTTTTCCTACGGCACTGGCTCTCTCCCTTCTCTGGAACCTATGATCCTAAATTAGGAACGGACGACTGCTTATAGCCCTCTGAGTTGCTCACGGTGGTCTTTACACCTCCAATCAAATAAAAAAAAAACTTTCTTATATTAACCCTTTAAGGACCATAACGCCTAAAATTTTCGTACATACAAACTGCCATAACCGCCCGAAACGCCTGTCTAGAGTAAGATTTCCTCCCCTCACCTGTTCTTCAAATTTTGTCGACCTATGAGAGATCAGCAGGGGTCACCCTCAGTCACTATTGTTCTATTTAAACAAAAAAGTGAACCAGCAGACAGTTTCGGGCGTTATGGTATTTTGAGGATAAATAATTTTTGGGTCATGGTCGTTAAAGGTTTAACGGAAGAATTATGTTCTCACTTTTTTCGTATCCTTATGACATAAAATCCCCGTTAATAGGAGAGATTCGCGGAAGTACTTTAGGTCTGATTAAGTATCAAATTTCAATCGTTTTTCAGAGAATCTGATTTTGAAGTTCTGTAGCGAAATCGGATATTGTGGATAGCGTATCTCATGAAAGTTTGGTTTTTGCGGCAACGGACGTTCCTTGCCTTCTCCCCCATTTTGTGCACCAGCTATTGTGTAGTTTATCGAAAGAAACCGGATACTTAAATTATTGTACAGCTGATTGATTGCATAACGTTTGTGTATCAATGTCTGTGGACTCCTTAAAACAAAAGCTATTATAGCTATACAGAGTAAATTTTATATTTAAGAGTTTTGCTAAATAATACAATAAAACAGTACATTACATTTTTTCTAAAAGATAATTGAAAGTCATTGTCAGTATAAAAAAACTCAAGTTACAAAGCATCAATCGTTGCTTTCGAAAAATCACGATGACAAAAACACGTAATTGTAATAAGTCCTCCTACAGAAAAATAAAATTATTACGAACCTATTCACAAAAATGAGTTCCAACAGAAAATAAAATTACTAAATCACCAGCATTAATGGTAAAAAAAAAATCATAATTGCGCAGTTAGATATGTGACGACGATTTACGTGGTTTTCTGATCTAAGCTTAAATTATTGTACAGCTGATTGATTGCATAACTTCGTCTTCAGTTGAAGACTAAGCCGAACGAGACTGAGACTGGTTCCCCAGCAGATGCAAACGGAAACCATCTGAAAATGCCAGTTAAAAATTTTGCGAAATTTCTGTATAAATACGAAAAAACCCGAAACGAACTTTTCTGAAGAAAAAAAATTAAAAAAATTAACGGAATTACTGGCTACAGAAAATCTATGAAAATATGGAAGTTAGAAGAAAACGAAACTTTTCAAAACGGAAATTTTGTTAAAAGTTGAACACCTATCGGCAACTTTGCTGCATGTTATTTTCAGGAATTTTCAGTGAATTCATACAAGTTATTTTTTACAGTGTACAGTCGAATTTCGTTAAACCGCCATAACCTGTTCAACATGTGGAACTGGAGAAAAGTGAGTGTTATGGTTTAAAGAGGTACGTATAAGGCAAAATTAATTGAATAATATTATATGAGCTTACGTACTGAGGGGCTCTAATTCTAGAAACTGTAGGCATTACAATTCCTAGAATTAGAGCCCCAGTACGTAGTAATAAACGCACGTACTTACGTATTGGGGCTCTAATTCTGGGAATTGTAGGCATTAGAAACACAGTGATCACGCCAAGTTCATAACGATTTGTACAAATGATCAATTTTCCTCCTGAGGTTTTTAACATCACTAATTCTATCTGGTTCTTTGTCAAGTCCTGCAACAACTTTCATTTCACCGCTTTATTAGATGCCACCTTCTTCAAATTCAAAATATCTGTGGCAGCTTTGACAGGATTGCTTTAACTTCCGTGAGTAATGCTCAATTGTCTTAGATGGACTCATCATCATGATCAGGGGTGTACAGAAAAAAAAATTCGGGAGGGGGGGGAACGAAATATAGAAGTTTTCGAAATCCACCAGAAGAAAATAAAAGTTAATGAAAATAAAGATACGTAGATAAATCATTTTTTTCTATGGTGTACAAATAAGTTTTAAAGCGTTTTTTGTGTGACGTATACCGCTAATTTACATATCCGACATTCCCCCACGTTGTCATGTGACCGTAACTGGTCCAGAGTATAAAATGAGACACAGAAGTTTGCCCAACAGTGAAACGCACTTGCATATCGGTAGGTGAAAGATAGCAAGCGATACTGCATTTATTCCACACTGCATTCGTTACGAATTTCATCAAGGAAAAAGTGCTGCAAAAGCATGTGCATCGATCTGTTCTGGGGGAGAATATTGTATCGGAAAGCATGTGTGAGTTTTTGGATTAGAAGGTTTAAAACAGGTGATTTTGATTTTAGCTATCGAGAACGTATCGGCGCCCCGCAGAAGGTTGCACATGAGGAACTGCAAGCATTGCTGGATGAAGATTCGTCTCAAACGCAAAAGAACTAACTGAACAACTGGAGATAACTCAACAAACCATTTCCAATCGTTTACGTGCAATGGGAAAGATTCAGAAGGAAAGAAAATGGGTGCCACATGACCTGAGCCAGAGGAACAAAGATTAGCGTGTCATGAAATGTTTGAATATGTAGAATAAACACCACAGAAAATCTTTCCTGTGGAAAATCATTGCGGGTTGTGAAAAGTGGATATGGTACGACAAACGCAAAAGACACCAAGATGGTAGACCCCGGTGAAGCAACGACTTCGACACCGAAACACAATATTCACTCCAAGAAAGTTCTGCTGTGCATCTGATGGGATATGAAGGGTGTGCACTATTATGAACTATTGGAACAATGTCAAACTGTTACTGCTGATAGCTACAAGCAACAATTGCTGCGATTGAACCAGGAAATCTGTCGGAAACTTCCATTCACAGGCAAAGGATCGCGTCCCGTGAAATTACTGCATGACAAGCTAGGCCTCATGTCGCGAAATCGGTCGAGGAAACGTTATTGACGCTTGGCTGGGGAAGTTTTGGAGCACCCGGCGTATAGTCCCGACGTAGCCCCTTCAGACTATCATTTGTTCCGATCGATGCAAAATGGTTTGTCAGCTGTACGGTTCCAAACATGTTACGAAGGGCAAAACTGGATTGACGACTTTATCGTGTCACACGACGAAATACTCTTTATTGCTGGAATACGTCAGCTGCCCGACCGATGGTGGAATGTGATAGATAATGAGTGCGCATATTTTGATTCGTAAATGTATTGTTCTTTTCTCTCAAATTACGTTGTCTTAAAACACTTTAAAACTTGTTTGTCCACCTAATAAGTTGATGCATTTTTATTAAATTACAGCATTTTTTTTATAATCTAAGTCGCATTTTAATGAAAAAAACGAAACACACTTTCGAGAGGGGGGGGCAAGGCTTTCAGCCCCCTATAAATACGCCCATGTCGTCAACACTAGATTCACTGGAAGGAGGATCAGTGACAGCAGTGTGAAAAACTTTAAAGTCAATGTCTTCCATTTCTTCAAATACCAGCTCATTATTTTTGATCTCGCAAAATTCAGTTGACGACATACCATAAGGGAAGAAAATGTTAAGGTCAACTGAAATCATTTTAGCTTGAACTGCTGCATCCAAAGGGGTGATTAATAACTTTTTCTTTATCGATCCAGTAAGTTTCAGTCAATCTGCAATTGTTTTCTGAATTACTGAATCCCGTGCTGCCTTGATGAAATAAATTGAATCCCTTAACGAGATTTTATTGCTTCTTGCTCAGCAGTGTTTATCGTGAGTTTTTGTAACCTGAAATCTTTTATAAATCCTAAACGCATTAATTATTCGGGTAATAAGGGGCCGCAATGTTCCCGTAACATTAGGAAGAAAAAATGCTAACTTAATATTACTGAACTCGGCTGTTTTTTTGCACGGAGCATTATCTAAAATTAAAAAAAATAATAATAAAAAAACAAAAAAAGCTTTCTTCTTTGGCATTTCAAATTAAAGTTTAATTTTCCAGCCAGTTCTGAAATTCCTTGTTTTTCATCGCGTGCTTTTTTTATTGAATCTATAGTTCAAATGAAGTTCAAGGAGAAAATTCTTAAAACAACATGGTTGGTGGGTTTGGAGTTGTACGTTGGAAGTGAATATTTGGAAATTATCTTATAGTTTTGTGCTGTCGTTTAAGAGAAACACCAAAATTCTGCTAAAATGTCCAGGCCGCGGGAGGCCTTTGTAGGGCAACGTTCGTGACTGCCACGGAAGAGACCTTAGGTTCGATCCCAGGCAGGTACGAACGCTCAATCCACTAAATATCTGCCGGGCGTCGGATGAGCACGTTAAGCCGTCGGACCCCGGGTACTGGCCCCCCGGTAATAAATAAGGGCGTCTTCCTCCCCCTTTCTACTTCGCTTCCGTGTCACTTTCGTCTCGGGCACTCTAGCCCAAATCTCCTAGCTTCCTATTTCTAAGGGTTGTTTAAGACTTGGGGTCAGACACTTCCTTCCTAAAATCCTCTACATGTGATCATTTAATCATTTGGTAGAATGACCTGGTGGGTGGCGGTCAGTGAGGTGGCGGTTTGAAGACTCAAATTTCCGTTTAGCAGAATAAGATAAGATTTGTATCCTGTGAAATGTAGGCGGAAACGGGAGTGGTAGTTTAAAGGGAGACGGCTTAAAGGGATTTAACTATTTTGAAAAAAAATATGAGACTTTAAAATGCATTACATCAGTCTGCTGTTTCACGAATTTTGTTTCCAAATTTCTTTAAAATAGGAGCGATAAACTAAATCTCTGTATGCATGAATTCAACGCACGTAAAAGATTTGTATCCTGTGAAATGTAGGCGGAAACGGGAGTGGTAGTTTAAAGGGAGACGGCTTAAAGGGATTTAACTATTTTGAAAAAAAATATGAGACTTTAAAATGCATTACATCAGTCTGCTGTTTCACGAATTTTGTTTCCAAATTTCTTTAAAATAGGAGCGATAAACTAAATCTCTGTATGCATGAATTCAACGCACGTAAAAGGGACGGTAGCAAAGGAAAAACTGAGCCGATGGTTTAGTGGTCTGAAGCGTGGGCTTCGGATTTGTTGTCACAGAAGGACCCAGGCACGAGTCCCGGATTGGCGCTGGCTGTGTCCCACCCCTGGAACCAGTGGCTCTGTATTAGGAATGGGGGACCTTGTACAGATCTCAGTGTTGTTCATATAGCGGGCGTTAAACCTCCCCCCCCAACAAAAAGAACAAGTCACAGTTCAAGACATGGGTATTGTGTTTGTTCTACAGTCACTGGTTCTTACTTTTTCCAGAAATTAGTGGTTCTAAATTAGAGCTGGGTGATGTGTTGTAGCTTTAAATGGTCATGAGGGGTTCGAAAACTCCCTCACGAATTTAGTAAATACCTGATGCTGTTGCAGGGTTGTTTGTTAACTAGGTTACTTTCAGTTTGCCCTGTCAGTAGCGGATCCAGCGGAGGGCGACTGGAGAGGATCACCCCCTCCCCTTAAAGCAGGTCTTTTCTTTTTTAAATGGCCAATATCGCAAATAATTAATGTATTTATTATGGTAAAATTATAAAATGCTCAGATTCTCG
Organism: Macrothele yani; assembly: GCA_039090855.1. Lineage (NCBI taxonomy): Eukaryota > Metazoa > Arthropoda > Arachnida > Araneae > Macrothelidae > Macrothele > Macrothele yani. Next base: position 136,917,931 of record CM077001.1, read on the forward strand.
TAAAAGTTCTCATAGCAACTAAAATTTACTGCAGATGTGGAGATAAAAAGAAAAAGTTATGTTTTAACTTCAGCGGGAAAAAAACAAAACAAGCAAAGCAGAAGTTGGACGTTCAGAAACAGAGAAAGCTGAGAGCAGAAATGGAAAAAGATTTTCACTGATTACGAAAAGTAATTGGTGTGCTTTTTTTTTTTTTGGTATTGTCCGGCATTAATAGTATTTAATTGGAAGAAGGGAAAGTGAGAGATAGTGAGAAGTACGCACCTCGGTTGGGCCATAAGAAAAACCCGTAACAAATTTCCAAACTGGAAATTTTGCTATTAAATTAATCCACCTGAATACGAGGGATCAATTTATTTTGAAAGGTGTCATCCAGACGTGAGATTTAAAAAGCATTAAGCTGGTTTCCTTAGAAAGTGGGCGTTCGAACTCCATGAAATTAGTGAAAATAATTATAATTATTTTAAACGAAAGTAGCAACCCCCCCCCCCCCCCAGGTGTAAGTTTCCAGATCCTTCCCTGTCTCTTGGGTTCGTGAGGCCTAAGCTTGTAATTTAATTAAACAGTTTCAGGCTTTTAGCGATAAAATGAAAACTCTCTCTTACGCAGTGGTCCTCTTTATTCAATGCTGTATATAAGGAAGGTCATCTATGAGCTTCGTCCTGATTCCTTTATTGTTCTTATTATTTACACATTGACCTGTTCCTGCTATTTTTATTATCTTGGTTATCTCACTGCTAAGCTTTTCTTTCCAAATTAATTTCTGCTTAGATCTCCCGTCTTGGTATCTAACATTCTAAGAATTCTTCTTTTCCCTTGTCTTCCATTATTTCTACTGGGAGCAGAAAAAAAAATACTCTCTGTTGCCCGGAGCGTTGTCGAAAACTCTCTCCTCAAGCTCTAGATCAAGAATTTGCTCTATTTTTCTCACTCCTCTCACCAAAGTGTGGGCTACATTTTCCTAGTTCACTTAATGTTTCTACCTCCTCGGACCATCTAGCCCGATGCTGAATTTCCTTTATCGCCACTCTAACCTATTGTGGGAGAAACACCTCATAAAAACCTAAAGTTTTGAGAAAAAGTCATGTGCTCGAAACTTTCCCTACGAGAACTTTGACGCTGTAAAACGGCAAAATCATTATACGACTCACTCAGAGCAACAAATTAATACAAACTGATCCTCATTAACAGCAGACTACATAGGACAGCCAATAGTGGTGTTATCGAGAGCTTTGGTGTTCTCTCTGAACATCAGGAGCGTAGACGGAGTGGCTTTCCCCTTCCGACATTAACACGGCTGGCAGAAAACTAGTGAAAGGGGTGAAACGTGGGATCCCTTTTTCGTCACTTATTGGGAAGCTATTGATAGCTTCCCAATAAGTGACGAAAAAGGAAGTGATTTCAACTCATAAATGAAATGATATCAAAGATGATTATTTCTGTTAAATCTCGCAGGAATTAATCAGGCAAGAGACACATTTCGCTGCTTTAGATAGGTTATATGAAGACTACGTGGCCTTACGTTAGTTTATTCATTCTGTGAAATGTATATAAATAATATAACCCAGAGCATGAATGTTCCGTATGCAGAGTTGGAAATGGGTTAAAATTTTTGGGCTTGACCTGACTCGAAAAAATCTGCTTTGAACTCTAAAGTCGAAACTCAATTTATAACTATACATAATCATATACACTGAGTGGCTACTTTATTATGACCATCTGACAGTTTTAAGCAAATGAGCTATGGCTGCACGCTGTTGCCGCCAGAGGGCGAGGCTAGTATAAAAAGGGAAAGCTTAGTGCTTGCGACAATAGTAAAAGTGATTTTTGGGTGACGAGATGGGTAAAAAAATGCGATTTGATGGACTTTCAACGTGGGATGATTGTAGGAGCTCGGAGCCATGGAGCGAGTATCACCGAAACCGCCGCATTCGTGAAATGTCCAGAGCAGCTGTTGTTAAAGTGTTTAAAGACTGGACTGTCAGCCAAAAAACTGAGTCTCTACGTGCAACGTGTGGTCGTCATCGACTAGCGACTGATCCGGAGGAACGGAGAGTGTCCAGACTGGTAACAGACAACAGAAGGGCAACAGTGCAACAAATTACAGACCATCTTAATCAAGGATCCCCTCAAATGATCTCTGCACGCACTGTTCGCCGTACACTGCATCGGATGGGATATGGCAGCCGAAGGCCTGTTCGAGCACCTTTTCTGTCTGCATTTAACAAAAGAGAAAATGTCTCCAGTTCACACAAGAGCACAAGGATTGGATAGTCGATAATTGGAAACAAATTATGTGGTCCGATGAATCACGTTTTCAGTTGCACCATGCCGATGGCCGAGTGAGAATTTGGCGTGAACGGCACGAAAGCATGGACCCCAAATGCATTGCTATAACCCATCAAGCTGGTGAAGGCAACGTTATGGTTTGGGGAATGTTTTCCTGGCATGCTTTAGGCCCTTTAATTCGTGCTGATCAATGTCTGACTGGCACATCATATCTAAACATCGTTGCGGACCAAGTGCATCCTGTCATGTGGATGATTTATCCCAATGGCGATGGCTACTTTCAACAAGATAATGCGTCCTGCCATAGTGCTCGTATTGCACAGGATTAGTTTCAGGAACATGCCAGTGAGTTTACTTTGCTTAGGTGGCACCCACATACTCCAGATCTCAACCCCATTGAGAATTTGTGGGATGAAATTGAACGAGCCATCAGACAGCTGGATCCACAACCCTGCAATCTCACACTCCTGGAAAGTGCTATTCATCAAGCATGGTCTCAGATTCCACAAACCACCTATCAACATTTCGTGGAGTCCATGCTACGATGAATCGACGCAGTATTAAAGGCACAAGGTGGCCCAACGAAGTATTGAGTGGGTGTTCATAATAAAGTGGCCTCTCAGTGTATATACGCAGGGCGTTCAAAAATCTATCCGCGGTGTATATCGTAGGTTATTTAGACTGGATTCCAAGGGACAGGAAAAGACTCGGAAGAAGACCACATGTAAGATGGGTGGATAAAATTCGAAAGTATGCGGGTGTAACATGGAGGAGACTGGCACAAGACAGACCGATGTGGAAGAAACTTGGGGATACCTTAGTCCAGCAGTGGATTGATAATAGTTGACAATGATGATTAATGATGATAGATTTCATAAATGTATTCTGCTTCTTAGCCTGTTGACACCCATTGCAGGGTATATCCTGCAGTGGATACAGTATACCCAGTGTGTACACTCCCTCAGTCTTCCGACTTCCTCGTAATGTATACGGGAACGTATAATTACTTACAGGAAGTGTTAAAACTGTTGTGCTTCACATAACTCATAGCCTAACTGTTTTACACATGTTTTCAAACACATCTACGAAAGTCAGAAAGTCCCTCGCAGTAATGATAAGGCTGTTCCACTTAATTGTTTTGGTGCTACAGTCAAAAATTTTGAATTAACTAACTTGTATGTTTAATTTTAGTTTTTGATGTTGAGTACATTGTGAATCTAGCAAGTTTCAGAATATGCTTTACAGCAACACTAATTTTTCGCCAGCTTCTGAGGAGTTGAAAGTTTCTAAAATGTGGATGCTGTTTTTATCAGTGCTCCTGAGAAGCAGGAGACACTAAAAAAATCAACATTCACATTTTGAAAACTTTCAACTCATCAAAAGCTTGTGAAAACTGGTGTGGGTGTGAAAAACATTCTAGTTTCTTAATGACAACTTTCAGCATTCACTGTACCCCTTTTTAATTTCAACAAGTACGTATTTGTTAGCAATGACGCCTTTTTCAATCTCCTTGATATTAAATTCATCCATAATTAATATATATATAACTCAAAACGTCTGTTTGTTTGTCTGAAGCAGCAAAAACTCACGAACGCCGAACTGTGACATCGTGAAATTTGCATAGCTTATTAATACTGGAATTTCTAGATCAACGCAACTATTTTAAAATTTCTAAGTTATTCCGTTCGCAAGTTATGAATTATTTAATAAGCTAATCAATAAAGTCAGGGTCGTTTGCTACGTCATCGTTGTATATTCCAAATTTGAAAGCACGTGACTGCATTCATGGCCGCGGCACATCCACTGGTGTTCGTGTTCTTTGAGAACTGCATAAAAAAAATGCAAAAACGAACTTTGCGAAATCTTAACGAAAGGGCTGAAATTTTTATCAACATGAATTGGTAATAAAGGAGGAGTCTCAAAATTTCATCGAAATCCGGTCAAAACTTTTAAAAATAGGCATTGGATTTTTAATTCATCGGTAAGCAGAAATACATAAGCAAAAACGGTTAATAAAATTTTGCCGGCTAATTTAAAATGTTATTTACCGATTCAATCGAAATTTGGAGGTCATGTTCCTATTAATGATTTATGGTGTTCATTAAAATTCCAGCCAGTTTCATAAAATATTCGCAAAGATATGTTTACAGTCGTCGTTTGCTACGTCATCGTTATCTGTTCCAAATCTGAAAGCATGTGACTATTCATCCACAGGTGTTTCTTATTCTTTGAGAACTGTGCATAAAAAAATGCAAAATCTAACTTTGCGAAATCTTAACGAAACGGGTTGAAATTTTTATCAACACCATGAATTGGTAATAAGAAGAGTACCTCAAAATTTCACAGGAATCCGGTCAAAACTTTTAAAAATAGGCATGGAATTTTTAATTCATCGGTAAACAGAAATATATACGCAGAAACGGTTAATAAAATTTTGACGTCTAATTTAAAAAGTTATTTACCGATTCAGGCGAAATTTGGAGGTCATATTCCTATTAACGATTTATGGTGTTCATTAAAATTTCAGCCAGTTTCATAAAATATTCGCAAAGACACGTTTTTAATGTTTTTATCCCAGAGAAAACTTTTAACTTTTATCCCGGAAGTGCTTGTGTTTGACCGAAAAGCTCTTGTACCACAGCTGCTTTAAGGTCGTCGGATGTGCGCACGCGAAACAGTACACCCGAGATTCTAGCGCAAATGCGATACCCTTACTGAACGAACCTTCTCTTAATGAAAACATTATGTGGGGAAATTAATTTTAACCACCACTCGAAGCCTTAGGACGAACTCGGGCGAGTTTTATTAGAAATAAATCCGTAATTGCAACTCTGTGTGGGTGTGCGCCGCACACCTCGCACACCCCGAATATTCGCCCTGATATATACACAGTCGAGTCACATTATTGTGACCACCTCCTACTTTTGACGTCAACAGCGCGTAGCCAATAAAAGAAGGCACGTGTCGTGAGCTGGCTTGGAGGGTATATAAGGTGTGCTGTAGGCAATCTGAAAACATAGGGCCGCAGGTGGCCGAGTGGGCAACGTTCGTGACTGCCACGGGAAGAGCCTCAGGTTCGATCCCAGGCAGATACGAACACTCGATCCACTAAATACCCGCCGTGCGTCGGATGGGCACGTTAAGTCGTCGGACCTCGGGTACTGGCCCCCCGGTAATTAATAAGGGCGTCTTCCTCCCCCTTTCTACTTCGCTTCCGTGTCACTTTCCTATCGGGCGCTCTAGCCCAAATCTCCTAGTTTCCTATTTCTTGTTTAAGACCTGGGGTCAGACACTCCCTTCCTAAAATCCTCTACATCATGATCATGATCTGAAAACATATCCCTCGTTGCTCTCATGGATAGAAGGAGCGATTTATCAGATTTGCAAAAAAGGGACGATTACCGGCTTTCGGGACAAAGGTGGCAGTATTTCTGAAACAGCGCAGTTTGTGAACTGTTTGCGTGCTGCTGTGGTATCGTGATTGGAGAAATTACACCCTTGCGAATAAACGACGTGAAAAACACTGTGCATCACGTGCCATTGATGTGAGAGGAGAACGTCGGTTTCGAAGGTGCGTGAGGGCCGATCGACACGCTACAGTGGAGCAACTCACTGGTCGAATGAACCAGATGGCTGCCGGAAGTGTGTCTGCTGCCCCAGTGGCATAGTGGTCTAAACGTTGGCGTGAAGGAACCGGGTTCGAATCCCGGTGAGGCATGGATGTTGTTCGTCTTACGGAACTGGCTCTCTCCCTTCCCTGGAACCAGATGGCTGCCGGAAGTGTGTCTGCTGCCCCAGTGGCATAGTGGTCTAAACGTTGGCGTGAAGGAACCGGGTTCGAATCCCGGTGAGGCATGGATGTTGTTCGTCTTACGGAACTGGCTCTCTCCCTTCCCTGGAACCAGTGGACCTAAATTAGGGGTGGGTGACTGCTTATAGCCCACTGAGTTGCTCACTGTGGTTGTGTTAAACCTTCACTAAAAATAAAAAGTCTAAAATGACAGTTCAGCGAACCCTGCTGCGTATGGGGCTCCGACGCAGATTGGTGGTCACTGCACCTATGCTAACGAAGGTGCATCGGCAGGAAAGGCTTATATTTGCACGACAATATCGGAAATGGGCCTCCGTTGATTGGCAAAGGATTGCCGTCTCCGATAAGTCACATCTTCTGCTTCATCGAACGGATGGACGTTGGCGTAAAAGACTAGAAACATCGGAATCGGAAAACAAACACTCTTCAACCATTGCTCACAGAACACAAATTGGGGGGGGGGGGGGGGGCAGCGTTATGATCTGGGGAATGTTTTCGTGGAATTCTCTGGGTACACTCATACCTGTGGAAGGCATTATGGACCGAATTCGTTATGAATCCATCCTTGCAGACCACGTACATCCATACATGCTGACTGTCTTCCCTGGGGCGGATGGGATCTTCCAGCACGAGAATGCAACGTGTCACGCAGCTAGAAATATCCGAGTGTGGTTGGAAGCTCAAGATGATGACTTCAAGGTACTTCCCTGGTCCCCTAATTCTCTAGGCTTAAACCAAATTGAGCATTTGTGAGACCAGGTCGATCGTGTTCTTCGCTCTATGGATCATCCACCACGTACCCTCCAGCAGGTGTCAGATGCACTGCAGTCAGCATGACTCCACATACCTGTGAACACCTTCCAGCACCTTATTGTGTCACTCCCAGCCCGTCTAGCTGCTGTCCGCGCTGCACACGGCGGTTACTCGGGATATTAGCTGGTGGTTACAGTAATGTGACTCGACCGTGTATATATACATGCAGTGGACAAAAAGTATTTGCACACATACATTACTTTTGCATAAATAAACGTGGAAACCAATTGCGACGAAATATTTTTAACCATTGGATTACTTTTACAATAAACATATACACATGTTTCTGGTTTTACTAATCAGAAGAAATATACGAGGGTTGCACCGGAAGTAATGCAAAAGTGGGCATTACTTTTTTATTAACTGACAGAGGTCGTTCAAATGCCCCCACTCCACCCCTCTTCAGTTTTCCTGTGTTTGCACATGCTCGCAGAGAATTTGATGAGCTGTATTTTGTAAACCTTAAAATCTTGTTGTTGAGTTGTAGATTGTAAACATTTTCTATGAGGAATTACATTAAATATCCTAATTAAGAAAATACGAAATTACGGAAACTTTATATGAGTCATATAACCAATCTCTGGAGACGTAGCCACGTAGCAGTCAAGAATGTAATTTTTATGGCCAGTTCTCCTCTTAAATATTTTATGGCCAGTTCTCCTCTTTGTCTTTGGCTGGCCAGTAAATCATGGAAATGTCTAAACTTATTGAAAATGAAATATTAAAAAAAATGTTTTTTGAACAATAGCTGCTCAAGTATTGGGAAATATAGCCACACGGTATTTGCTTATTCAAAACAATTTTATGGCACTGAAATTCCAATGTGGCCAGTTCTCCGTATGAGAATGTTTTTTGTATCCATAAAAATGATAACATAAAAACCTGGAAGCTGATTTATCGCGGTGTTTTTTTTATGATCTTTTTCATCAATAAGTTCTGTAAATTTCCAATGAGCGTATTTTCCGCTAATTGTTTATCTATTCTAGAAAATAAATTGTTTGTAAATACGAAATGGCAATAGAAATTGCTGCATGCGATTAATTTAACTTTGCTTCATATGTAATGCATTTCCTATTTATTCAATTATAACTGGAACTCGAATGTTAAAATATTCTGCTTAACAAAGAAATAAATAAAAATTTTCTCATAAAGCACAATGCACATGTTAAAAGAATTATGAATGATCTCTAGTTTTCTCCTGTGAAAGAGCAAACGTCTGTCCGCGAACTGGAGCCTTCGTTATAAATTGGCGCATCACGTAATCTAAACCGCAGAATTCCACATTTCATCAGCGGCTTCGGAGTCTGCGCGAAACAAAGGTAGAGAATTCAACCTCTGTTGCGATATAGTTGAGCGCAAATATGTTTTCAATTTCCTCAAAACTGAAAATGAGCGTTCGGCAGTGCACGATGAGATGGGAATAATCAACATTAGTTGCACTAATTTCTAAAATTCCGGCACCATGGTTTTTAGAGAACTATTACTCTTCAAAAAAGCCACAACGTTTTTCAGTTTGGTTAAAGCAGCGATTTTAATTTTTGCTCTCTCGAGAAACATATCTCTGTGTAAAAGTAGCTTTTTGCCATCTCCTTGAAAATCGTCTCCGTATTTACATCCTGTATACTCGCACTTTCTTTTCCGACAATGAAATTTTCAGTCTTACTGAGAACACTCATGGTGGTAGAGTCGAATCTTATTCTTAAGGAAGTAAGCACCTCGTCTAACACTAAATAATATTAAAATCAATAATATTCACATGCGTCTTTGAATTGATGGGCTTTTGAGGATGAATCTCGCTTCTGGGGAATTTTTCTCTTGCGTGGAAGCGTTAGCTTGTATAAATTTAACTTGTGAGCTTCTTCCACCGCAGAATTCCACATTTTTTCAAATCCTCAGTTTCGCAAAGAAGCTAAGCCATCTTATCTACTGTTAAATCAACCTTTTCGTAGGCCTCGTTTCTACACAGATTCGATTTCTGCAGTTCGGCATTCAAAATTTCCACTCTTTCAAAAATATTGATTGTTACTTTAAGAAAATAAAAAAAATTAAAAACTCTGAAGTTATTTTAAGAAGCCTGATGCTAAGAGTTTGAAGTGATTTGACATGCATACACCATCTTGTCGGGCAAAAAGGCGATAAAGCAGAAGAATCATCAGTTTGAAGAATGCAACCCGCTTTGGCGAGTCTCTTACAAAAGATATGTCTTTTAACACACTAATAAAGTAACGGAGGCACCAAGTTGTTCATAGCATCTTGAACGCCTAGGTTAAGACGATGAGCCACACAATGAACAAATAAGGCTCGAGGTTCAGCTTCTCTTACACGAGACTGCAGTCCCATAAGTTGGCCACGTACGTTGCTTTCCCCGTCCTAACACTGCCACTCAGTTTGCTTATATCCAGGGCGAAACGGAGGAGAACATATTTCCCAATATTATACAAAGTTTTTAATTTCGTTTTGCTGGTTTCGTAAAAACTTCAGTATCTTTGGAAACGAAACGATATAGAGACTTGCTCGTGAATAGCTACATCGCGCGTTTCGTCGAGTATGATGGCGAAGAACTCAGCAGCTCTTATTTCATCAAGGTACTTTGGCACCACTGCTCCTGCCATTAAATTAATTATCTCATTTACATCGTCATGATGAAGCCATTTGTAATTTGTTCTTTTTAACCAACTATCAAGCTCCGGGCTATCTTCAGCTCTCATCAGCAGCAATTGTTTTAAATTAGAATTACCATAACTTCCATGTCCTCTCGAAACTATGCCCTGCCGACTGATAAATTTAATAGTGCTGAAAATATTTCAGAGCAACGCGTGCTTCTTGCATTTCTTTCTGCTTTGCGCTAGAAATCATACATACAACGCTGTCCTCATTTGTTAAAGAAGTTAAAGTAGACATTGCACTTCTGTGATAGTCACCGTTTTCGTGTTTCCGAAAAGCATCCTTGGCGCGCGCCCACGCTTGAAAGCCGTGCTACACCAAAGCTTCGCGAGACCTTTGTGAGTTGCAGACCTTAGGCGAAGGTAAACTTTTTCATGTGCTTCGGTGGAGACGTGGCAAATAGCTCTTCCATCGGCCTTTAGTCTTAGCCAAAGGAATTGAATTTTCCACTGCACTCGAAATTTACGTCCTGAAGCTTTGGGAACTGTATCCGTTCTGAACCCAGCTTTATCTTGCGGGCATGGGTCAGTTTTATTTTAAGTTGATGGACAAGAGTAAATTTCACGCACTTCACTTTTTTCAACTGCTTTGATTTCGCACTCATTGCAATTTTCATCATTTTCGTTGTTTCCTCTCCATTTTTTCACAAAAGAAAATAATGTTGATTGCCGCCTTTTAGAGCTCGCCGCAAAATAAGTATTTCGTTTAACAGTTTAGTAATAGTAGAACTCAAAACATATTATTACTTGTCGATATTTGAATACTCCGCTTTTAAATCAATGTCGATCTCACTGACTATTGAGTGTGAGTGATTGAAACAGTTCTTTTTTCATTTTTGGACACGCATTCACATTTCCCCTTGGGTATTCTTTACTTCCGAGATCTAGCTCATCAGACAAGGCCACGAATCTGTTGTTTTCAATAGCACATTTTCCATGTCCTGATGCCTGAAGTCGAGGGGAAGGAGAGTAATAAGGGCATTTGCCGTAACACATGAAGCGTAAGACTCAGGAAAACTTCAAAGGACCTTTACCGCGATTGGCAGTCCTTGCGGGTACGCTACGCAGGTGTGCGTGGGGGGGGGAATCAAATTGGATTTTTTTTAAAAGTAGTGTTTAGTATATTTTCCCATGTTGACCAGCAGAGGACGATCCCAAACAGAAGTCCTCCTTCTCAGCCCCAAGAAATTCACTCCCGGGCGAGGTCTAGGTGTGAAGTAAGATAAGAAACCATCGAACCACACATTGCAAACATGGCTGTAAAAATCAGAGGAACACAAATTAGATGGAGTGCGATTAGGACATTGATTTACAGAAAGCGGGTTACTTTGGCGTTGAAAGATCCCAGAGGGCGACATTTGGTTTTAATGTGAATTTCATTTGAGTTCAGCAATTTCTTGCATTTTCATTGCGACAGAAAGAAGTCCCCCCCTCCCCTCCCTGTCCGGCCAGCATACCGAAAGAAGTCGCTAAAACTTTTGGAGGCCATCTTCATATAATACTTCCTGCCTACATGCTGTTGTAGTCTGTTAAGTCACCCTCACCTCACTTGAAAGTTGCCTTCTGGGATCAGGGGGTATTTGAGTTAGCGAACGGCGCATCACTTGGAAATTGAAAGACCCTAGTTAACCCTCCAAAACAGAAGGCCTACTAGGCTTAACATATTTTATTTTTCATTTTCTGAAAGGAAAGATTGGACAAAACACACACACATCTCTATCTTTTCTCATTATAATAATATTTATAACACGATAAATTAATTTGGAGTGGTGCATTGCACCACACACATTTTCTGGAGTGGTGTTAACGCATCACTCGCAATATAATAGTCGCCACCCCTGATTATGCATCCAAAAGAGACCAGAGCAGAAATGTGGTGTCCACAGTGATGGACTGACGGACATATTGATAGTATATCAGCAAGTGCGTTTTTGATGCTATGAATCTTTCCCAACAGCAGCAAAGTAAATCTCATGCAAAAAAATTTAGATGTAACGGCAATGGGCAACGGAAGTAGTCAATACCATTGCTGAAATCTGATTTCTGAGTGCTGTCCCATGAAGTAACGCAACAATAATTTCATTGTTACTCAACAGTATTTTACTAAACTACCGCCGAACATTATTTCATCACGTTTTACATAAATGTAACAATATCAATTGCAATCAATGTAATATCTCATTGCAATCAATGTAATATCTCATTGCAATCTACGTAAATTACGAGAACCTGCTGCTAAATGTGATAAAAGCCATTACAAAAATGCATTTTTGATGCTACGAAAATGGTGCATCGTAGCGAAATTTGGCTCCCTCTTGAAATGGGGAAGAGGGTTTTCTCCTATTGACGAGAGCTTTAAAATGATGAATAACACGATGAGGTATATATGTAGATATCCTAGATTAGAAGTTACCAATCCCCCCTCACTAGCATACTTCCGACTCAGTTTTCCTTTCTATCTGGAGGGTAGATTGTATCTTACACGCATACATTGATGAACTTTCGTAGTTACATCATATTTCACTGGTGTGAGTGTCGTTTCTTACATTCGTCTAAATCTGAATAGTATATAGTAAAAATAAATATTGCTTTCAAAAAAATAAACTGTCGAAATACTTACTATTTTCGCCGCCATGGTTAAATAAATATTTACTTTTATGACTCCCAATATTGTATCTCCTTTCGTTGGTTTTACGAAAATAACATTTATCTATCTAACTAAGTACCGCTCAATATCAGGAATTGGTAAACCTTATTGTTTGTTACCTTTTAATTTTATGTAGAACGTGCTGGACTGTGGCTCGGAGTGGTCGTGAATGAAGCGAAGACATGCAGTATGTTCCAAGTAAATAAATGTATACTCTCCAATCACTCGTTTTAGTTTACAAAAAAAAAAGATCTTGGCATGGGAAAAATGCATCCTAAATTATCTACAATAAGTACCATTGTACTCTCCCGAGTTTTTAAAAATCAAAACACGTACTTAAAGAGGACAATTTTGCTACCCACAAAGCAAATCTCCCTAGAAAAGCAACCTATACACCGATAGCCATTACATTATGACCCCCTACCTAATAAACTGTAGGACCCCCTTCAGCACGCAAAACAGCGACCACTCAGCGAGGCATCGATTCAATGAGTTGGCGATAGGTATCCTGGGATATCTGGTACCATAACAGCAGGTCCTGCAGTTCATTCCAGTTCCCGTACATTTTGGGGTGGTGGTGATTTAGCGCGAACCCGCTTTTCCATGTCGAACCACAAATGTTCGATTGGGTTCATGTGAGGTGAATTTGGAGGCCAGGGCATTAACAGAAAGTCACCAGCATGTTCCTCGAACCACTCCATGACGCTTCTGGCAGTGTAGCATAGCGCATTATCCTGTTGGTAATGGCCATCACCAGCAGGGAACACAGTTGCCATGAATGGGCGAACTTGATCCGCAACGATGTTCAGATACCTGACAGCTGTCAGGGATTGTGCTATGTGTCCCAAGAAAACATCGCCCACAGCATAACACCGCCGCCGCCCAACAGTGCATCCAGGTGCCATAGCCTCCGTTGGTATTCGGCGTATCCGCGCTCGGCCGTCTACGCGATGCACCAGGAATCTTGATTCGTCAGACCAGGCCACTTTCTTCCTATCATCCACGTTCCAATCTCGATGTTGGGCCCATTTCATGTGTTTTTTGTTGTTTTTTTCGATAGCATGCAGTAAGCATGGGAACCCGGCTGGATCTTTTGTTACGCAGAACCATGCGCAGCAGGCTGCCATGAACTGTGTGTTGTGACACATTACCCTGGTCACCACTGTTTTAGCTGCGGGTGATTTGTCGCACTGCGGTCGCTGTGAACAATGCGCGACAGTCTCCGCTCTCTTCTGGCATCAATGAGCTGCGGACGACACACGGCTAGACGATTGTTCATCGTTTGGCCATCTGTGCACCACTTTTGATACGTACTCACTACAGTGGCACCTGAACAACCCACAAGCCGCGCCGTTTTCGAGTTCGTACTTTCCAGGCTCCGTGCCATCACAATTTGCCTTTTATCAAACTCCGAAATATCGGCAGCTTTTTTCATTCTGACTCCGAACACTCTACTAACCGAAGGCCTGTCCTCGGGTTGTATGTATACTGTTCTGTGAACTTCGCCAGCGTTCGGTCTCCATGCGTGCTCATTTCTCTAGGCTGCGTGTGGTCATAATGTAAGGGCTCATCGTTGCATATCTAACTAAAAATGATTGCTTTAAGTTTTCTTGATTTTCTGCTGAAGCAAGTTTCACACCGATAACTTTGATTTTTCGCGCATGAAATTCGCAAAATACCTCATATACTTGCATGTAAAATGATTCCTGAGCTTTAACAAGTAGAAATATTTGAAAAATTTTGTAACTGTGTAAAAACCTCAAATGTTTAAGAAGTAATGGTATGCATAGAAGAGCGGCTTTATATTTTCTCACTTTTTAATTTTCCCAGCGAAATGCATGTTTTCTCATTTTTATAATCTGTACTTGTTACATGAATCAGAAACAAATAAGACTACTTAATATTTATCAGCGATTTAAAAAATGCACGTGTTGTTATTCTTATAATCTTTGCTCGGAATAGAAGTTGTATGTCTCTGCTCTCTTCGATATTTTTTAGCGAAATTAAGGTTCGAAATCGCTACTGCATTTGCTTCTTCCTCCGGGAAAATAACTTTACGGGTCATGAAAGACTCCTGAGGATAAATGTTGTACCGATTTTAAACTACAAATTGCTTTGAAACAAAAAGAAAAATTGCTTGCTTTGTTGATTGGTAAATAGTGATTAATAGAATTAGAAAGAATACATTTTGACGCTGTGGTTTAAGCGCTGGCTTCCTACCATTCGTCAAAGATGGGTCTCGAATCCTGAGTTAGATATGGATAGTATGTTTGCCTTATGACACTGGTGGTCTACCATCACTGGAGCCAGTGACGCCAGGTTATGGACAGACGACTGTTTATAGCACATTGAGCTGCTCACGGTGGTCTTTAAACAACCCAATTAGAAAAAAGAAAGCTTGTATTTTGTAAAGAAAATGTATTCAAAATAAAAGCCTGTTTTCTCCGTTTTGTTGCAGATTTAATGAAACTGTTAAGTATACAAACACGCCCCAATTTTTTTTTTTTTTTTTTATTGCAGGTTTAACGACCACCGTGAGCAACTCAATGTGCTATAAGCAGTCGCTCGTCCCTAATTTAGGGTCACTGGTTCCAGGGAAGGAGAGAGCCAGTGCCGTAAGACAAACACAACATCCATGCCTCACCAGGATTCGAACCCGGACCCCTTTTGGACGAATGATCAAAGGCCATCTCCTTGACGAAACACGCCACCGGGGCGGCCCAATGGTTTTAAGATAACTTATTCGTAATCATTTTGGCTTATACTGGAGAATACACGATTAAACTTCTCAGGCGCGTATACGTTTTTGTATTTTCAAAGTCTGTAAATCTGAAAAGTAATGTTTACACGAAAAGGATTAGTTTTTATACGGTCACCCCGGTGGCCCAGTGGTCTAAGCGCTGGTTTCTGACCGTTTGTCCGAGTTAGGTACGTGTTCGAATACCGGTGAGGCATGGATGTTGTGTTGGTCTTACGGCACTGGCTCCCTCTCTCTCTTTCTTGGAACCAGTAACCCTAAATTAGGGACGGGATACCGCTTATAGCCCATTGAGTTGCCTACGGCGGCCTTTAAACTCCCAACCAAAAAAAAAAAAGTTTTTATAGGACCAATTCCATGTTTTAATGTTCTTAAACATAATTAGATAAAATAATAAATATAAAACTAATTATAAAATAGCATTTTTATTTTAATTTTCATCAGTATAACCAAAGTCAGCAGAAGAGTTCGCTACCACCTAACCGATGTAAACATTTTTTTTTTTTTATAGATGAATGTGCCCTTTTGGGGACATCAGTTGGAGTTCACATGATTTTATACTTTTCTAAATGATGATTTTCTCTATAACTGATATTACCATATTTCATTACTGTGTTAATGTTTGTATCCGTTATACTGGCGCTTTTTGTTTGTCATCGTCTCACTGGCCATGTACACCATTTGTTACCGTTTTATACATTTTTAGCTATGTTTAGATACGTTGTCTTCGATTATAAAGAAAATATATCTGCCTTTTTTATGAAGTGTCTGCTACTTTGCATTCAAAGATGGCTCTGAATTTAGATGTGGCGTGAAATTTTCTGTTGAATTATGCAATCGGCTTACAGCTACACCTTATTTGCGAAAGATGAAGGAAGCCCTTTAAAAGTGCTTCAAATCATCATCTTGGTGCATTTGAATGCAAAATTTACGCTGGATAGGTAATGGAAATTGCCTGTGATTTCGGCAATGAACGTCTTTGGTGATGTAGAGAGACTGCATTAGATTTCAGGGAACGAAGTCGTAAACATTCCCTTTCGTTTGCATAAAATTAATGACGCATAACTACTGTAACGTAACAAAGGTGATATGTCAGCTGGGGGTGAATCCTGATAATGAGCAGTGAGGCGTTCTTAAACACACGCGATATCAAGATTGTATCAGAATAGGCAACTTTAACAGAAGTGTTTCATGGACAGATTGAATTAAAGCCATGAAAGGAAAAGCCCGTAAACAAATTTATTGTACATTGAATCTTAAAAGGTCATGAACATAAATGAACGGTCCGAAAGTATCGAAATCGCCTTGGGACGAAGCTTATGATCAACGTCGATGAGCACTGGAAATGTCATCTACTTAGAGATGGAGTTGTGATGCATTCAAATTTGCTTTATTGCTTTTAAACACAACGGCCGTTCCATAAAAACTGAGGGTAAAATCACACAAAATGAAGAAATATAGGTACAGCATATGTTATTCATTCTCAATATCTTTCCTCGGATGATATGCAACGGTCCCATCGTTCAGTCCACTTTTCAAAGCATGTGGCGAAGGCATTTTGTGGTGTACAGCTTGAATAACGTCAGCATCTGTGTTGAATGTTGCGCCACGGAACTTCTCCTTCATTGTTGGAAATAACCAGAAATCGCACGGAGCGAGAACAGGACTGTAGGCAGGCTGAGGCAGGATTTCAATACTGCATTTCGTAAGAAACTGTTGAACACAAGCAGCCTCATATGGGCGGGCGTTATCATGGTGTAGGGTCCACTTACTTTCCCACCAGTACGGGACGCTTAATCGATATGTGTCGTCGCAGACGCTTCAAGACTGAAATGTAATGCTCAGCATTGACAGTAATTTATGGAGGAGCGCATGCTGGTATACTACACCTTTTATAATCGAAGAAAATTATCACTTTCCCAGCTTATTTGTTTTGGTGAACTTATTTCGCAAGAAGCGAACCTATGTGATTCCTAACACTCGTTGCGCGCTTCATGAGGGAGGTCGAAATAGTGGATCCATGTTTTATTACCGTGTTTTTAGAAAGTTTGGATCCTTTGAAAACATTTGTTTCCTTTCATGACGCACCTGAACTCTGGCTAACAATTGTTCTCCCCTCAGGGGATGAGGTAAGCTTCTGGAATAGCTACGCACGATGCAGCAGTAATTTGTCGTGTAAGATGCGGAATGTCGACCATTTTGAAATATTATTTGACGCCACTATGTCTTCAATTCATTCGTCGATCTTCTCGCAATATTGCCCAAACAGTGTTAATAATACGCTCCGTAACAACACTTTCAGGTCGACCAGGTCTAGGAGCGAGTTCTGCTGACAAAATTACGCCCTGTTTTGAAATCATGGTGCCATCTAAAAATCGTTAACTCGCCCAAACATTTATCTCTATAAGATTTTTTTATTAGATCAACTGTTTCTGGAGCCATTTTACCCGAACGATAGCAAAATTTTATCGCACCACACATTTCACTTCTTAACTCTGAATCACTCCCCTCCATAGCTGTATGGTGAAATGCAGACGTAAATTGAACAATTGCGCAATAACAAACCCAGAATAGTCTGCCACGGCTAATAACTGTTGCCATAGATACTTCCTTAATTCAGTTGGTCGTCTGCGTGGTTATTTTTCTCTTTGCACTGTTGCCAACTCAAAAAAATACTGTTTTTATGGAACGACCTTTGTACATTACGCTTTAAGATGCCTCTACTTCATTTCTATAATAGAGCGCACTGCCTCCACTTCATGGGCAATAAAATATTTTTCATCTGCCTAAAACCAGTCTGAAGCAACGTTCTTGATCTCTTTGCCACCCGAAGAATGGCTCCCCTGCATGTATTTGTTAAGATGTCAGAAGAGAAAGGAATCGCTAGGAGCAAGATCTGAGCGACAGGAAGAGTGGTTTAATTCTTGGAGACGACAGTTCGGAATGGCAGACTGTACTTTGTGATACTTGTGCAGTTGAGTATTGTGCAAAAAGAGTAGTTCGTTGTTCAGCCTTCTTCTGCGTTTTTCTGTAACGGTACCCCACAAACGTTTCAAGCAGGTTGCATAGGCATCCCAGACCTGTTTCAAGAAGGTTGCATAGGCATCACAGGGCTCTGTTTTCAAGCAGGTTGCATAGGCATCACAGGACCCCGTTTTCAAGCAGGTTGCATAGGCATCACAGGACCCCGTTTTCAAGCAGGTTGCATAGGCATCACAGGACCCCGTTTTCAAGCAGGTTGCATGGGCATTACAGAACCCTGTTTACAAGCAGGTTGCATGGGCATCACAGAACCCCGTTTTCAAGCAGGTTGCATGGTCATCACAGAACCCCGTTTTCAAGCAGGTTGCATGGGCATCACAGAACCCTGTTTTCAAGCAGCTTGCATGGGCATCACAGAACCCTGTTTTCAAGCAGGTTGCATAGGCATCACAGAACCCTGTTTTCAAGCAGGTTGCATAGGCATCACAGAACCCCGTTTTCAAGCAGGTTGCATAGGCATCACAGAACCCCGTTTTCAAGCAGGTTGCATAGGCATCACAGAACCCCGTTTTCAAGCAGGTTGCATAGGCATCACAGAACCCCGTTTTCAAGCAGATTGCATAGGCATACCCAGTGATTGTTGTTTTAAGGCATGTAATCCACCAGCAGAATTTAAGATCTCAAAATACTGTCGCCATGATATTTCCTGCAGATCCACTATTTCTTGGAAGAAACGAAACCATGCTATTTCCATTGCATCGACTCCTGCTTAGTGTCAGGGTCTCAGTGGTGGATCCAAGTTTCGTTTCGGATTAGGGTTTTTTTTAAATAAATTTCCGCGAATCTTCTCCGTACAGCTCTAAATTCTCTTACGAACCTTACATCCGACATTGTTTTTGACGAGAAATCGGCGTTCTGAAAACCCAGCGCGAAATGTAGGGAGAAATGTCCCCGGAATCATGAAAGGTAATTGAAACCGATACTTCTGATATGTTGCATTCTCATGAGCTGCGACCACCTTAACCCGTCGTTGGTCGTGCTGTGGGTATCTCTCTCACGCTTCGCATATAAAGAGCGCTATTTATTTGGAAGTGACTCTGGAGGCCCCATCCCTACTCTCGCTGACTTATGGAATCTTCTCAATAATCTGCTATCAGTTCTGATAAGGATTGGCGCGTCTTTGATCTTCAAACAGGAAACTCTTTGCTGCCGTGTGCTTAGTGTGAACATTTCTCTCGTCAAGTGACCGCTGGCATTTGCGTCATGTGAGAGCTTTTTTCGCTTTTCTCGTAAAGCGACCACTGGCGTTTGTGTGCTTTATTTTTATAGATAACGCTATGATATGAATGCGTTTTTCGGCCAGTTTGATTTGTAACTATGTACAGTATATACGCCAACTATATTTCTTGCAAAGAAAGAATTCTGGAGTGCTATTATTGAGTAGATCACTGAAATCAACGGGAAAAGGTAATGTGAAAAAAACTATCACACGTGACCACTGGCTAATTACAAGCAATACCGTCTGAGCAAGTTTTATTAAAAGATGAAAAATATGTACATATTAAAACCATAAGTACTTTCAAGGTGACATTCACCTCATCTTCAGATGTATCAGACACGCCAACATAACATCTTATATACACTGTCCATGTGCACCATGGGTACGTTACTCCAGAAACACGTGACAAAAACAGGAGTTTTGTAAACAACTTATGCAAATCGTGATGAAGAAGGTAAGCTGTGAGAACAAGTTATTCCAAATTAAACACATTATGCCACTTGAAACAAGAGTTTGTTACGAAACGTATTAATGAGGTGCTCCCAAGTTCCAGACAGTTCATAAGGGCTGTAATCATTGCAACACTGGTCACCAAAAGCTGTGATATAAATACTTTCCATGCACAGTAGTGAGTGGGCAGAGGCGGGGGTTGCTAATAATTTAGTGTTCTGCCAGTCTGGGTACATAACTCCAGAGTTGACATTCCTTGCTAAGGCTGTGCTATATAGGTTAGCTTTTAAGCTATATTTGTGCTCCTGCAAGCGCAAACCTATCTTCCGTCTAGTAGATCCAATGTAGTTGCTGATAATCTCGCCTGAACATGGTCCAGCATACAGATATTGTAAACACCTCATTTTTGCAACATGTCAGCTTTATTACGGTCTTTTCTAACATATGTTGACAAATTTCTAGGGCTAATGCCAATACGTAATTTATGCCTGGAGCACAGGCGAGATAGTACATTACTACTGTACGGCAATAGCTGACATGTTGCAAAAAATGGGGTGTTTACAATATTCCTATGCTGGACCCATGCTCAGGTGATATTATCAGCAGCTACATAGATTCTACTAGACGGTAGATAGGTTTGCGCTTGCAGGAGCACAAATATAGCTTAAAAGCTAACCTAAATAGCACAGCCTTAGCAAGAAATGTCAACTCTGGAGTAATGTACCCAGACTGGCAGAACCCTAAATTATTAGCAACCCCGGTTTCTGCCCACTCACTACTGTGCATGGAAAGTATTTATATCACAGCTTTTGGTGACCAGTGTTGCAATGATTACAGCCCTTATGAACTGTCTGGAACTTGGGAGCACCTCATTAATATGTTTCGTAACAAACTCTTGTTTCAAGTGGCATATAATGTGTTTAATTTGGAATAACTTGTTCTCACAGCTTACCTTCTTCATCATGATTTGCATAAGTTGTTTACAAAAATACTATTTTTGTCACGTGTTTCTGGAGTAACGTACCCATAGTGCACATGGACAGTGTATGTAAGATGTTATTTTGGCGTGTCTGATACATCTGAAGATGAGGTGAACGTCACCTTGAAAGTACTTATGGTTTTAGTCTGTACATAGTTTTCATCTTTTAATAAATCTTGCTCAAACGGTATTGTTTGTAATTAGTTTGATGCTTTGCACGAAGTTTTTCGGACACTGGCGTTGTTCAACGTGTAACGACCAACGACGGGTTGATCCGCCGGTCTTGCATTGCAGTGTCCTTAATTTTTTTTTTTTTCACCTTTCCCGTATTCATCGGTTCTGCTGACTTTCTCGAACGTAGGTCATCTTCAGTTGATTATATTTTCCACTTGAACTTCTTCGGCCAAAATTTAAATTTGGTACGGAAGGCGCATTTTCACCCCACACTGATGTAATTCACTCGTGAATCATTTTCGATCTATTTCCTTTTTTTTTTTTACTAAATTACCTATTTTTCTGAATTTCTAAAGAACTAAATTCAGAAAACAAAAGCCAAGGACTGTAGAGCAGAAGGAGCATACTTTGAAGAGTACTGAACTTCTCAGTCCTGGTGAAAATGACATCTCGTTATTTTACAGGTTCAGTGTCTGTATATACGTTTTGATCTCTCCTATCTTTCACGTTCTGTGTTCGAAATGGGGTCTAAGAATTCAGTGTTGCAAAATTTCAACCAGAACGAAATTTAAGAAAACTAAATTTAAAAAAATTGTAAAATAGGATTTTGATTCTTCCGCACACGCATTCCTGGCAGAAGTAAAAAAAAAAATTTGGAAGATAATTATTAGTTACTCTTTGAGTTCCCAGTTGCGCACTTTTAGAGAATTTTCCATTTTACACAAGTACTGGAGAACATAAAAAAAAAATGGCATGCGAAAAAAAGCGCAAAAATATTTTCACCTTTTTTTTTCTCATTTTGCAGTGTTTTGATACAGAATGAATATGTTCATTTGAGCTTTGCTCTCTTTTTTGCTTCACTCTACAGAATTTGATATCTACGGCTACTGTAATTTTAAAGCGAACTGTTGTCCTTTTAGTCTACCCGTAGTACTGCGTCTCCTGAAATATTTAGAGAAAATAACTTCGAGCTTCCGGCTTGTCGGCATTTTATGGACAATTTCTAGAGAAAAAGTATAAATTTATTATGCAGTACCACGGCGAAAAGAAACTTGCTCTTGCATAACTTACTTATATGGGGATGATCATACTAAACAAAATAAAAGTCGAATTACTCTGGTACTGCGTTTTTCTGAAATAAGATTCCACTAAAACACAACATTTACGTTGGAGAAAGTTTTACTAATACAAAATGGACTGTCAGTGCAGCCCCGGTGGCGCTGGGGTTTAAGCCTTGGCTTCTGATGATTCGTCCGGGTTCGAATCCCGGTGAGGCATGGATGTTGTGTTTCTCTTATGGCACTGGCTCTCTCCCTTCCCTGGAGTCACTGTTCCTAAATTACGGACGACCATAGCCTATCCAGTTGCCAACGGTGGTCGTTAAATCCTCAATTAAAAAAAAATGTTCATTTTTATTGAACGAAACTCTACTAAGGTGAAACGAATCTGTTGGCAACTTTTCGATATAACTTACTCTACAAATATGAACAGAATCTCTAAAGTAATTCCTTTGGACAAAATTTGACTGATATGACACGAATTCGTTCGATAATTTTCGGGTTGATGAAAGTTTTAAACGAATCCATAAAATACACACTTTGCTATTTTGAAATAAACTCTTTTAATGTGATAGGTGTCCGGGTTTCGATAGGTGTCCGGGTTTCGGAACACAAGAACGATATCAAAACAGGAGCAACGACTACAGCCATTGCACGTTTGGTAGCCGAAGGCAAATATACCCCACGTTGGGGAAACGTGAATCATCTGGCTTTTGCCAAAAATAAACGAGATACACATTTTTCACGGAATCATTATTTTATCACATAGTTTGATGATCTATGTTGCAATGAAGACCTACCCAGTAATTTACCATTACCATGTCGTCAATATGTTAGAACATTAAAACCAGCGGATACTTAGATTAAATGTCGGGAAAGTTCATTTCTATGATTACAGCACATGCACACCTAGATATTGCTATAGTTACAGATGCATGACGGTCGTTTACTTGTACATACACTGACGGAAAAAAATCCCAACACCACGAAAAAATAGTTCTAGAGGAATGAAATGGCGGCAATACATTTGTATAGGTAGCATATTTAATCGATTAAGGTTTCAAGATCACAGCTTAACGTAAGCGCGAGAAGAGCCATTTTAAATGTGAAATGCTGGTACATTAATAACCGGTGTAACCGCCAGAATGTTGAATGCAAGCACGCAAACGTTCATGCATTGTGTCGTACAGGTGCTGGATGTCAGTTTGTGGGATGGAGTTCCATGCCTGTTGCACTTGATCGGTCAATACAGGGATGGTTAATGCTGGTTGGGGGTGACGCTGGAATTGTCGTCCAATGATGTCCCATACGTGCTCGATTGGAGAAAGATCTGGTGATCTAGCAGGCCACGGCAACATGTCGACACTCTGTAGAGCATGTTGGGTTGCAACAGCGGTATGCGGGCGAGCGTTATCCTGTTGGAAAACACTCCCTCGAATGCTGTTCATGAATGGCAGCACAGCAGGTTGAATCACCAGACCGACGTACAACTGTGTCGTCAGGGTGCGTGGGATAACCACGAGAGTGCTCCTGCTGTCATAGGAAATTGCTCCCCAGACCATAACTCCAGGTGTAGGCCCAGTGTGTCTCGGCCGCAGACAGGTTGGTTGCAGGCGTTCACCTGGCCTCCTTCTAACCAACACACGGCCATCACTGGCACCCAGGCAGAACCGGCTTTCATCAGAAAACACAACAGATCTCCACTCCATCCTCCAATGAGCTCTAGCTTGACACCACTGACGTCGCAAACGGCAGTGGTTTTGAGTAAGTGGAATGCACGCTACAGTGCGTCTAGCTCGGAGCTGTCCTTCAAGTAACCGATTTGTAACAGTTCGTTGTGTCACTGTAGTGGCAACTGCAGCTCGAATTGCTGCCGCAGACGCAGTACAATGCGCCACGGCCATACGCCGTACACGGCGGTCTTCCCTCTCAGTAGTGCCACGTGGCCGGCCGGAACCCGGTCTTCTTGAGGCAGTACCTTCCCTTGACCACCGCTGCCAACAATCATGCACAGTGGCTACATTCCTGCCAAGTCGTTCTGCAATATTGCGGAAAGAAAATCCACCTTCTCGTAGCCCTATTACACGACCTCGTTCAAACTCCGTGAGCTGTTGATAATGGCTTCTTCGTCTTCTTAAAGGCATTCTTGACTAACATCAACACTCTACGTCGAATATCAACGATAACTAACGCTCACGAACGTTACAGCGCGTATTTACAGCAAACCTGCTTTGCATGTTTCGAGGGGCGCTACTAGCGCCACACGTATGCGCCGAGCGCGAAATTTGCATAGACGTCATCTTACAGATGTACTCTTACCGCCTACCAACTGTCGTTTATCTAACACAACCCCTTCTTGGTGTTGGGATTTTTTTCCGTCAGTGTATATAGTCTTGTTCACTGCACATTGGGCTGCACTTTGGCTTGATAATGAGTCTTTTGAAGACTCGAAAGAGCTTGCCTGCTTTTTAAAGTTGCTTTTATCTGTACATACTGGTTTTAGATGTAAATAAATATTTTATACATTTGAGGCGTGCGTGTATTAGATGAAAGTGTTATACATCGTGCCGAGACAGCTGTATGTAAGATTAACTCTATTGTTGCACGAGATATATTGTCTCTCCTTTTAATGTGAAATGAATCCGTTGGCTACTTCTTGCGCAGACGAAACGTTTCTAACGTGAAACGAAATCTCCCTTACTTTTAGTATGGATGAAATTATACTAATTCAAAACGAATCCGTCAGGGATACTTTGAGCGGGCAAAACCCCAAGGAAAAAATGAATCCATCAGCAATCTTTTGAGAGGACAAAATTCCAAGCTGAAGCGAATCCTTCAGCAATCAAAGCTAAGGTGAAAACAATAATTAATATTTCAGCAATCTTTTGAGTTGAAGAAACTCTATAATCTGAAACCAATCCTCTAGCAATCTTTAGAGTGAACGCAACTCTAAAATGATACAAGTACTTCATTGATCTTTTGAGTTGACAAAACTCTGTGCTGAATCGAATCCTTCAGTTATCTTTAAAGTAGACGAAACTCTATAATCTGAAACGAATTCTTCAGCAATCTTTTGAGAGGACGAAATTCCATGCTAAAGAGAATCCTTCAGCAACCATTGAGTGTATAATATCCTGAGGTGAAAAGAATCATTAATCCTTCAGCTATCTTTTGAGTTGACGAAACTCTATGCTGGAACGAATCCTTCAGCTACTCTTAAAGTAGACGAAGTTCTATAAAACGAATTCTTCAGCAATCTTTTGAGTGGACGCAAGTCTAAAACGAAACGAATCCTTTAGCGATCTTTTGAGTTGACGAAACTCTATGCTGGAACGAATCCTTCAACTATCTTTAAAGTAGACGAAACTCCATAAAAACGAAGTCTTCAGCAATTTTTTGAGTGGACGAAACTAGAAGACGAAACGAATTCGTCAGATGCATTTAGTTTTACGAAGTCCGTTGCTAACATGTGTGTCCACGGCAATTTGCTATTGCGGAAGTGTTCCCTGATGGAACTGTGGCAATGACTCGCAGATTTTTCATTGTTTTAGTAGAAAAACTTCGCTAACGTCAAACAAATCCTTCAGCTACATATATGGAAAGGACCTCTACTGTTGTGCAAAGAAAGAGCGTGTTGTTTTTAGTTCGCCTTTAAACGGATGTCGTAATAGCAAGTGCATCGCTTTCTGGAAGATTGTAACCCTTCACTTCATGTTACGATGTTTTAAACATGACGGGTGCGTGACGTGCCCACTAAAATACAGCAAAGAAGGGGTGTTTTACAATGTACCTTCGGTATATATCCGTTTCTTGTGGTGAAAACCAAAGAAATGGAAATCTGTCAAAAACCACATTTTTAGAGTCACCTGGGCCAATGAACAGGACAGATGAACCGTCATGCCTGGTCTGACGCAACAGCAAGTAAAGCATTGCTTGCTACCTTCTTAAAAAGTTGCTAGAACACATGAAATGTCATATTCCGAAGTGTTTTCAAATTGACAAGCAAAACATATCAATGAAGCCGGACTCTATTTTTTATATTTTGTAACATGACTTTCTTATAGTATCAATTTGTTTGTCCATCTGTGGACAGCATATTTATGTGCTTATTATTAGTCACATTTGCAAAATTATTTTCTGAACTGGAAAGCTTCTACTGTGGGAATGAAGATTTGTACACTTTTGTTTCGTTACGCTGCATAACATTTCCGCTTGTGGGCGTCAAACCAAATGAAATAAATTGATTTCCGAATGCTTCTTATATTCCATACCATTGCTTCTCAAAATCCGACTGAAAATAAATTTTTCCTCCTTCGACATCTCTTTTCAGGGAAATCCTTTTGCTTACAATTTTTTTTTCTTCAAATAATGCATAGTTTATCCGCTAGGGTGCATACATGATTTTCTTGCGATCTCTGATTTTAAAAATCGTACTTAAAAAAAAATCCGTCGTATAGATCCCACTATGCGGAATATTTTGCGCGTATGACATACGTTTCCGTAATGCAGTTTTATCGCTAGGGTATGACAGTAGATATTCCTAATTGCACAAGCATCTGCGCTTCTATAAATACGATTAAGAAAATTTGTTCCCGGAAGAATAACTATAGAAAACATTAAATTATTAAAAACCTTTTACGTCCATTTCCTCTTTCGAACAACGAGCAGATTTCCCGCTGGGAGGATTTTCCTTCGTATCTCTGCTTCTAAATGTTAGGTTTTGAAAATTACTTTTTGCTTCGGATACCTTTCGCTATGAAGAACATTTTGCGTACAAATTTCTATTCTTCGTACAGAAAATTTCTGAAGAGTACCTATTCCT
The DNA here is from genome assembly GCA_039090855.1 of Macrothele yani. NCBI lineage: Eukaryota > Metazoa > Arthropoda > Arachnida > Araneae > Macrothelidae > Macrothele > Macrothele yani. The sequence continues at coordinate 136,944,656 of CM077001.1, forward strand.
ACATGCAGATAATAGGGCGTTAGTACCTATTCCTACGTGCAGATAATAGGGCGTTAGTACCTATTCCTACGTGCAGATAATAGGCCGTTAGTACCTATTCCTACGTGCAGATAATAGGGCGTTAGTAACTATTCCTACGTGCGGAAAATAGGGCGTTAGTACCTATCCAACGTGCAGATAATAGGACATTAGCACCTATTCCTACGTGCAGATAATAGGGCGTTAGTACCTATTCCTACGTGCAAATAATAGGGCGTTAGTACCTATTCCTACGTGCAGATAATAGGGCGTTAGTACTTATTCCTACGTGCAGATAATAGGGCGTTAGTACCTATTCCTACGTGCAGAGGATTTACGAATTCAAAAAATCTGGTTGACGAAATTCTAATAATTGAATTGTACTCGGTTTTTTTTTTTTTTTGCTTGAGAACGTTATAATGAATTCTGTCTGTTTCGCTGCTTTCCTAAAAATAGTTTTTGGAAAACTATCTTTTGTGTGTCGGAAAGGATTCAGAGAGACACGGTCATTACACCAAATAATTCGTTGTCTCCTTTCCTGTTTATTTTCTTCTATTGATTGGTTAACGCATTGTGAAATCATACATCATAGCCATTTTTTAACCGCTCCGGCGTCCGCTCTAGTGGTTTGAGCGCTGAATTCTCACCATTCGTCTGAATGAGTCCAGGTTCAATTCCCGGATCGGGTATGGGTGGTGGATTTGTCTTACGGCATTGGTTCTCTCCCTTTCCTGAAACCAGTGGCCCAAATTAGGGACGAATGACTGCTTATATCCCGTTATCTCACTGGTTTGTCTTATACGGCATTGGTTCTCTCCCTTTCCTGAAACCAGTGGCCCTAAATTAGGGACGGATGACTGCTTATATCCCGTTATCTCACTGAGTTACTTACGCCGGTCGTTAGACCACAAACAAACAAAACAGGTCATTTTCAGAAATGAAATCTGGCGAAGTTTATTAGGGACTTTCCAGTATGAATCAGAAGTCTGTGGAAAAGTATCGCCCAGTACTGTTCCGCAGACTTCTGATGTCTATCTGCCCCGCCCCCTCCCATTCCCCAAGTTTTAAATCACCCGCTTAAAAAAGGTGCGATCTTCCTTCTTTCTTTGTGAGGCATAACTATTTATCGATAGAAAATTCGTGAATAAACATCGATTTAAGTAATATGGCTAATACATCTATCCACAGATTGCAGAACCTGGCAACTCTGAAAAGAGTTCAGTGTTCCTGAGTTGGGATCAAATGTGAAATTTGAAACCTCGATTGTAATTGCACGTACACGTATCTGCTTTCCTCCGAAGCGAAAGATTTGCTTCTGGCATGAGTTGTGGATGTTAAAACCGGCGAGGCATTTAAATAGCAGTTTACATCGATCTCTGAATTTACCCCATTTCTTATTCATGGAGAAAGGAAATGGTAGGCTCGCCACGAAATCGAAGCTCCCGCTATAGGCCCTTCAGCAGATGTTTACGAACAGCGTTGCCGTTGTTATTCTTTTGAAGTTTTTTTCTATGCGTCCCTTGCGAAGACACAAAAATTTGATTTATTTCTCGTGTCTTAGGGACAAGTCTCGGAGGTTATGCGATCGATGCCAGCAGATATTTCTAGGTTCGGTTTTCGCTCTCAGCGTTCGAGAAAAGTAATTTCCCGGATAAGAATAAATTGGTTTACATAAATATTAGGATCGCGCTTTACGACCAGAATCAAAGTGCACATACCATCACAGTAATAATGACAACGCGTTCCGAATAACACGAGGTACTCTCCAACGATGTTCAACGTGCGACGTTGCTTGAAATACAAAGAGTAAAATGCGGGAAAGAAATCCATAAGGATTTAATACGTGTAGCAGTAAATACGTGCGAAATTTATATACTATGAAATTTTCTGGTTCAGTCGAAATCAGGTTTATTGATTTTATCTAATACTTTCTCTTTGTTCTAAGCTTGTCTTTTAAGGAAAAATTAATTCTGTTCTGTAATAGCTTCTTCTCTTTCTGTTTGTCTGTGCGAGTAAAATGAATAATTTTGACCGTTCTCGTGTTACTTCGTACATATTTGTTTTTTATTTAGATACCTTAGCTTTTGTTATTTGAAAGTTGTTTTTAGTAGTTAAATTAACTAGTTACCGTCCCGGACGTGTTATTCATGTGCAGCAAACACTCGATTATCCACGCTAATCACCGGATAACTGAGAAACACGGATAATACGATTTTTGCTTTTTACTGAAAAAATTACCTTCGCATGCACCATACAATATACGAGGTCCGATCAAAAAGTTACGAGACTAGGCCGATAAACAACAAAGTACTTACGTTACTTAAGTCTGGCTATGATCTCCCTCAAAATAGTCCCCTTGGGCAGAGATACACCACTGCCGCGTTTTGGCCACTGTTGCAACGCTCCCTGGAAGTCCTGTTCGCGAATCGTGTCAAGCACCGTCTGCGATTCGCGCTGGATCTCGTCCACGGTTTCAAAACTGCGACCCTTGATCTTCAGTTGCATCTTCGGGAACAGAAAGAAGTCGCAGGGTGTGAGGAAGGGTTGTCATACTGTTGCTGCTGCAAAACTGGCATTTTGATAACGCTCTGTGAGATGCTGCATTGTCGTGATGGAGCAAGAAATCTCCCCTGCACCACATTTCAGTTCGTTTGCGGCGAATGTTTTCCCTAAGACGCCGCAGAACATCGCTGTGAAAAAAGGCCGTTAAGGGTCTGGCCCTGGGGGACGAATGCACGGTGCTTAACCCCACGTCGAAGAACACGATGAGCATGCTTTTGGTTGCGCTCTGGACCTGTCGGACCTTCTTCGGTAGTGGAGATGCCGGGCTCTTCCACTGCGAGGAATGTTGTTTGGTCTCCGGGTCGTAACCGTAGACCCAAGTCTCGTCCCCAGTGATGATGCGCGACAGGAACGTTGGTTCATTCACCACCTGCTGACGAAGATCTTGACAGAGTTCGACACCGAGCGCCTTCTGTTCTTGGTTCAGAATCTTTGGCACAAACTTTGCAGCAATACGTCAGAATTTCTTGCACTGCTCCGTATGACCCATTGACGATGGTAGTAATGTCTTGAATGGTTCTCCAACTATCTTCATGCACCAGTTCCCTTTTGTCCACATTTGCGGGGGTTTTGCTCGTGGACGGTCGCCCTGACCTCTCGTCGTCTTCCAGTGCCGTTCTGCCGCTCTTGAAGCACGAGTGCCATTCAAAACACCTCGCACGACTCGTTGCTTCATTGCCACAAGCCTGCCACAACATTTCATGCGTCTCCGTTCCCGATTTCCGAGTTTGACGCAGAATTTGATGTTCTCTCGCTGCTCTAGTTTGCAGTCCATACTGAAATCGCAGCTGTGTTCTGCACGTGGTCACCAAATATCGTGTAGCACAACTCCCGATGTTGACAGAACGACGCCACTTGGCACAATGACTCATGAAGGTCACTGCTCTCGACGGCTGCTCGCGCATCCGCGTGCTGCCATCTGTTGGCACGCGCTACGTACCTAGTCTGGGAACCTTTTGATCGCACTACGTATAAAAATACATTTGACACATTGTACAGTAACAATAGAGTATATAAAATTATAAAATATTGGTACTGTACTTATAATTTCTGTTCTTGAGTAAATTCTACAAGTTTCTCTTTGTTTTTTTTAATCACTAATTCCATAATCACTCGCTAATTTCTTTGCTGATTCTCCGTTTTTGAACCTTTCAAGTAATTCTAGATTTTTTTAAGGCAAGAAGCACTTTCTTCCGCTTTTCTGCCACGACTTACTGTTGTCGCCACAAGCCGCGTTATGAAAGGGATCTTTCTATGACACAGGTCAAATTTAGGTAGCACATTCTGATACTACAGACTACTCGAGTTGGGTCGGAAATCACGTCACTGATATGAGTATGTCATCGGTTGTGACTTCTTTGCTGAAATATCAGTGACAGAATAACAGTCGGTGACAGCAGCGCCTCCAGACCGTGTAACGCGTGCCCATCAGTGACCCCCAGTGTAACAGTGACGGGAACCATCGAGCTTATTTACACGCAGCACTGGCCACCATAAGTCGTCATAAATGTCGCTATAACCGGCCGAAACTTCCAATTCCTCAGTTCCTGCTCTTTGGAGACGGATTTGGTGCCACTGAGCTGTGACAGTTATCTCCGCAAAAAAAGCAAATTTTTTTTATTATATACAGTTGATAAAAGAGTAAGCTTGTATAATTGATGATTATTAAATCCCTCATTTTATCTGTCTTATACGCCTCGTAGGGCTGTAGTGCCATTGGTTTCCGTAGTTTCAAAGCAGCTTCTTGCCTGGATGTGACGTCACCTGCTGCGAGGGCAGCGACTTATGGCGGCCCCAGTGCTGCGCTTATACAGGGTGCATAGGAAAGTCCTTTTAGCCTTGAATAACTTGCAAACGGAGAGAGGTATAGTTATGCAAGTGAGATAACTGTATAGTAAAGCAACTACGCCCGATTGAATGCAACCGATAGCAGCGACCCTAGTGCCGAAATGCGGAAGTTAGTCATTGCAAATCGAAAACGAAAAGAGAAACAGCAAAATTTCCGATTACAAAGTTGTAGAGCATCAATTAATTAGCACAAAACATTTGTTGCACACGGATAAGATAAATTGTCGCCTGAATACCCAAAAATGTCCGAAATCGATATGCGACGTTTCGAATCTGCATATTCAAATTTCGCAAATGTAGCTGTATGCAAATGCAGATTGTGACGTTGTACCATACCTGCGATATAAAAACCAGTAGCAAGATGTACCCTGATCAGAGGTTTAGGTCTACGTACGCTGTGTGAGAATGGCGAGCTCAGATTTCTGGGGTTACGTAAAAAATCAGGTGTATGCAACAGCGTCTACAAGTCTGCTGGGTCTACATCTCGTGTTACAGATGCTTGCAATAGTGTGACACCTTCCGTGCTGAGAATGTGAATGCAGAATTACTTTCACGAATACAAATGTGTATCGTGGGCAATGGCGAACTCTTCGAACATACTCGACATTAACTTTTCATCACTGTGCGCCAATTTGCCTTTTTTGTTTTGTCTGACGTCATAGAACTGTATTGACATAATTACGTATTTATGCAATAAATTGTGTGTATTTGCTCATACCTATGTCTGTTCCCTTCAAACGTTCACACAAAAGGTCGCGCATCGATTTCGGACATTTTAAGGCATTCAGGCGACCATTTATCTTACCCGTGTGAAACAAATGTCGTTTTGTACTAATTAATTGATGCTCTACAACTTTGTAATTGGAACTTTTGCTCTATCTCTTTTCGTTTTCGATTTGCAATGGCTAACTTTCGCATTTCGCCACTAGGGCCACTGCTATTGGTTGCATTCAATCGGGCGTAGTCGTTTTACTATACCGTTATCTCACTTTTATAACTGTATCTCTCTCCGCTCGAAAGTTATTCCTGGCTAAAGGGACTTTCCTTCGCACCCTGAATAAGCTCGATGGTTCCTGTCACTGACGAGCAAGCGTTACACGGTTTGGTGGCGCTGTCACCGACTGTGATTTTGTCACTGATACTTTTCACTGATACTTCTTTGGAACCATCACCATTGTCACGGATACTTAAAAGTCACCGTCAAACCGTTCTCTACAGACAACAGTATAATAAAGCTGCACTCAGTGTAACAGTGACAGGAACCATCGAGCTTATATCCAAACATAAGTTGGTCACGGGTTGTTGATGATGCAGCGTAACGCCTGCAGTCAAACTCAACGCTCGGTTCACATGTATTAAAAACTACTGCAGCGCAAAAGAAAAAAAAAAAAAAAAACAGCTGGGCACTGAGAATCCGCAAACCGGATAATCGAGAATTTGCTGTAGTTTTTCGCATTCTAGATGTAACTAAGTGAATAACGCAGTCAGAGTGAAAGAATTAGGGCTTACCTTTAACATCTAGCGTTCATTCTCCACACCCTGGAAGTTCTGGTAAACAATACACTGTGATCATCACGTTGTAATTTATCGTTGACACTTAAGGTGGACGTCAAGTAATTTTGCTTCCTATACTTCCAATGGAAAAACTTCTGTACACATTTTCTTCCCAATTAATGCGTTCCCAAGGACGACAATTTGAACATCGATTAAAACAGCTTCATTTTATAACTTGCCGCCCCGGTGGCGCAGTGGTCTAAGCGATGGCCTCTGTTCATTCGTCCGAACGGGGTCCGGGTTCGAATCCCGGTGAGGCATGGATGTTGTGTTTGTCTTACGGCACTGGCTCTCTCCCTTCCCTGGAACCAGTGACCCTAAATTAGGGACGGGCGACTGCTTATAGCCCATTGAGTCGCTCACGGTGGTCGTTAAACCTCCAATTAAAAAAAAAAATTATAACTTTTAATACTTAATATTTTCTAAAACATAACCATAATTAGGATTCCAACATTTGTTTGTCTAATGACGTCATCAAAGTGCAGGTGGCGCCATCTTTTTTTCTGGTTTCAACACCATCAGAGGAAACGTTATTGATTTTTAATATAATTATAGCTATGTTTTAGAAAATATTAAGTATTTCAAGTTATAATATGAAGTTATTTTAATCGATGTTCAAATTTTCATCCTTGGGAACACACTAATTGTGGAGGAAATGTGTACAAAAGTTTTTCCATTGGAAGTATAGGAAGCAAAATTACTTGACGTCCACCTTAATAACCAATTCTTGAATTAACATATAAATCTAAATGATATACACCGAAGCGCCAAAACATTATGACCAGCGCGTCTTTACGCAAATCGAAGCAACTGCAGGTAAACGACGGCGTGTGTGAAAGTCATGGAACGGTATAAAAAAACAACTGATACTGGGCTCTATTAATCAGTGTTATTCTTGCTTTTCAGATGAGAAAGACAGCAAGTTTGACTAAAGTCAAATTGACTGGGTCATACACAAAGGCGAAAGGACGACTGGGTGAGAGCATTCCCAAGACGGTAAGCCTTGTGAGGTGCTCACTGTCAGCAGCGGTTTTTACTTTCCAAAAAGTGGTCCGAGGAGGGAAAACCACGAACCCGTTGGTAAGATGTGGGCCGACCGCTGCTCATGGATGTTAGAGGTCAGCGAAGGCTGTGCCGTATGATACGAGCCAACAGAAGGGAGACTTTGGCGCAACTCGCCGGTAATTTGAATGCCGGTGACGGGAATAATGTGTCAAAACACAAAATGCATCCAACATTGCTCGAAATGGGGCTGCGTAACCGCAGTCCCCTCCAAGTGCCCATGCTAACCTCGGTACACCATCGAAAGCGCATACAATGGGCATTCGACCATCAAATTGGACCTTGAACGATTGGAAGAAAGCCGTCTAATCTGATGAATTTCGTTTTCTGTTACACCATGTGGACGGCCGGGTACGTGTATGTCGGTTACCTGGGGAAGTGTTGGCACCAGGATGCACCGTGGGACGAAAACAAGCCGGTGGAGGAAGTGTAATGCTTTGGGCAATGTTCTGCTGGGTGCCCTGGGTCCAGTCATTCATGTTTACCTGGGGAAGTGTTGGCACCAGGATGCACCGTGGGACGAAAACACGTATATACACTGCTGGCCACCCAAAATGCAACACCAAGAAGGACACGACATAGCAAAGCCATATTTACTGGACACATAACAAAAATACAAAGATGAAACGATTGAGCTTACAGGCCCGTGAGACTTGCGGAACATGCAGACATCAATAGTTCGTGTGGCCCCCATGGCTGGCAATAACGGCCGCTACACGCCGCGGCATCGAACGAAAGAGGCTTTGGATGTAGGCTTGGGGTATGTTGGTCCAGGCTGCTTCCACACGTTGCCACAGTTCATCAGGTGTAGCCGCGGGTGGTGCTTGCAGTGCCACTCGGTTGCCGATCAGCGACCAGACGTGTTCGATGGGCGGCATATCGGGAGAACAGGCGGGCCACGGCAGCAGTGACACCTGGTGGGCCGTGAAGAATTGTTTGCACGACGCGTGCGGGCGCGCATTGTCCTGTTGAAACGTGGCGGCTGGCAGGTCCTGCAAGTAAGGGAAGACTACAGGCTCCAAAACGTCGGAGATGTGGACGTTTTGGAGCCTGTAGTCTTCGTCGGTTGTTGAGTGGACCGGCGATGCGTACCAGAGGTGTGCAGGTGTCATATCCAATTGCGCCCCAAACCATAACGCCCGGCGACGGACCGGTATGGCGATGTATAATGCAGGCGTCATACAGTCGCTCGCCGCGGTGCCGCCACACGCGAATTCAACCATCGTGGTGTTGCAGGCAGAAGCGGGATTCGTCGGAGAAGACAATGTCGTGCTATTCCGTAGTCCAGATGCGGCGTTCAACGGCCCACTGCCGCCGCACTCGACGGTGGTGTAACGTCAATGGTAATCGGAACAATGGGCGCCATGCGACAAGTCCCCTCTCCTGCAGACGACGTCGAACGGTACGTGCTGACACAGGTTGTTGCGCAACATGCCCTAATTCCTGCGCTAACGTTCGTAATGTGGAGGTGCGAGCCGTCAATGCCCGCCGCATAACATGCCGGTCCTGTCGTTCGGTGGTGTGCCGCTGCTGCGGCAATCGCTGACATTGGTCCGTCCGTCCCTCCTGCATCCACCGAACCCTAACTCTCCTCACTGTGGCTGGATGTCGTCCCACTCGGGCGCCGATGTCTCGGTACGATAAACCGCTGTCGCGATAAGCCACTATTCGTCCTCTGTCGAACTCCGAAACGTGCTGGAATGACTGCCGTATTCTGCGACGAGTCATCAGGAAGCTTCCCACGCACAGATCCGGCAGCACAACACACTTCCACTACGTGCACCCTTCTTATGGTGCTTCTTGGTGGCGTGCCGGGCGCACATGATTTGCATATGCCCTGCAATGGTAATCGTTTGCATGTCGTCTCGCGTGCGACGCATGCTGCGAATTTCAGGCCAATCGGATGCTTTCTTCTTGGTGTTGCATTTTGGATGGCCAGCAGTGTAGAATCGTGCAACAAAATCGTCTGTCCTTGGTTGCAATAATCACGTACGGGAGTGCTCAGTGACATTTCAACATGGCACGGTCATAGAATGGTGCTACAAAATCGCCTGTCCTTGGTTGCAGCAATCACGTACGGCAGAGCTCAGTGACTTTCAACCTGACACTGTCGTCATAAGTCAGGGCGGGAACTTTCTGCCCTGCTGCAGCTGCCCCGATCAGTAAGATTTAGGCTGTTCCACTCCACAATCACGACAGCGCAATCGCAAATCAGTAGGTCACGTAAAATAACAGGGCGGGACCGCCTGGTTCTGAAGAGCAGGATGCAACAAAATCGCCTGTCCTAAGTTACAACAATCACCACTTGGTTCCAAACATGCTGCTGGAAGTAACACCAGCACCATAAAGATTCGTCAGGAGCTCAAGGAAATGGGTTTCCATGGCCGGTAGCTGCACACAAGGCAGACATCAGCAAAATAAACGACAAACGTGTATTAGAAATGTCACCTTTCCACTGCTTGTGTCACTGGGACTTTGTAGCAGTGGAAAAGTGTACTCGGAAGTGATGAATCACGCTGCACCATCTGACAATCCGACGGACGAGTCTTTGTGTAGAAAATGCCAGATGAACACTACCTGCCCGACTGTGTTGTGCCAACTGTGAAGTTTAGTGGAAGAGGCATTATTCTCTGAGATTTTTTCACGGTTTGGGTTTGGTCCCATAGTTCCAGTGCCCGGGAATCTTAAAGCTAGAGCTTGTAATGACATCCTCGTTTATTCTGCGCTTCCAACTTTATGGAAACAGTTAGATGAAGGCCCTTTGCTTTACCAACAGGACAAAGCCCGCTTCCACAAAGCCAGATCAATGCAGGAATGGTTTATTGAGATGGGTGCGGAAGAGCTTGACAGTCCCGCACAGAACCCAGATCTCAACCCAACGTAACATCTTTTGGAGGAATTGGAACGCCGACGGCTGGCCATTCTACACCGCCCGACGCCGGAGAGGGACCTAACTGATGCTCTTGCAGGATGAAATGCAATTTCCCTAGCAACGTACCAAAATCTAATGAAAAGCCTTTTCACACAGTGGGGCTGTGATAGCAGCAAAGGGTTCACCAACTCGATATTAACTCTTTTCCTACTACAAGGATTTTTTGAATAAGCAAGTGTCCCAATACTTTTGATCAGATAGTGTGTATTCTGAGGTGGTTTGACCATGTTGAGAGAATGAGTGGAGAGAGCTTACTTAGAAAATCAGTCCAGTGGGCAGGAAAGTAAGGCAGAAGTCCAAAAAAGTAATTCGAGAAGCAGATTCAAGAATTTCTGCATGAAAAAAAAGATAATGAATATCAAGTACAGACGTCCTTGTGTGAAACGTGTGATGAATGTCAGTGAAGCTCGAGTTGTGTTCCAAGATCGCTGTAAAGGGAGACGTTTTTGATATTATACATCAACAGTAAGTAAAATCTAGCACGGTCAGTTTTAAACTTTAATCTGGCAAATGAGTTTTCTTTGAGGAGCAAACCTCAAAATGCTGCCCCGGTAGCGCATTGGTCTAAGCGATGGCTTCTGATCATTCGTACAATATGGATCCGGGTTCGAATCCCGCTGAGGCATGGATGTTGCGGTTTGTTTTACGACACTGGTTGTCTCTTCCTTTCCTGGAATCAGTGGCCCTAAATTAGAGACAGGCGACTGCTTATTGCTCACTAAGTTGCTTACGGTGGTCGTTTAACCTCCAATAAAAAAAAATTCAGAAAGCAGCTTAGGGCTATGTAAGCATGTGGGACCTTAAAAATAATTAGCAAAGAAGCAAGAGGGGGAGACCCTTTGAGAGTTTTACTGAGTTAAATTTTTAATATAGTGTACCATTACGTTCATACTCGTTAGCAGTGGCGTAGGTAGGGGTTCGAGGTTTGACCCTCCTTGAGGGGAAACATCACTAATTTAAAGCGATATATGTGTATACGAGGCTTTCACCAATGAACCGAACCAATGGAATCCCCCTCCCTTAAGAAATTTCTGGCTACGCTACTGCTCGTAAGTGATTTTAACTTGGATTAGTTATATTGCAGGCTATGAACAGACATAATATCTATAAATCTGTAAATGTAATTTTATTCAAATGATGTGCATTTGTTATATATCATAATTCCCTATCATAATTCCATTTTTGTAAAATTAAGTTGCATTTTTATTACCTCCCTCTTAATAGTATTTTAGATTCGCCCATGTAATAAAAACGGCTTTTCAAAAAAAAAAAAACTGCTCCGTAAAATTCCTACTATACAAAGGCATCTAAAAAAAGGTTTTTACAGAAGGAGAGAAACAAGGGAGAAAGTGCATCGAGAAAAATTGAACCCCACTCAGTGATGCTATACGAAGGGAAACAGCGACACACAATAAAAAGTAGAAGTCAAGCAAATACATTAGCAGGATCCCGCGCAAGATCATCAGCCTCACAATAAAAAAAATGGAATAAAGCATTCTCGCTGGCCCACGCGCAAGGAATACGTCCAAAAAAAGTATAAGCCAGCCCCCACAATAAAAATAGAAATGAATAAAGCACATTAACAGGCCTCCACGCATTTAATACATGGGAAAACTAAGTCTCCCAAGGAGAAAAAATTGAATTAAGTAGATTTGCAGGCACCCAAGACGGATGGCATACGAACAACCTCATGATGCGGTGCATCACGAAAACAAAAATAACAAATCATGTTTGCAGACTACCGCTTAAAGATGACATAGAAAAAGAACAGGCCCATAATAAAATTAGAAATAAATAAATACATTAGCATGGATGGCAGTAAACGTGGAACAAAGAAATAATATAAACTTTTACATATACTATGGATAACACGCTAACGTCAATTTCTAAGCTGAATTTTAAATCCATGTGTGTGTAGTATTGTTATTCCAAAAAGTTTGGTGGTAAACATCGGTTTAAAATAAAAATAATGTTCACACAATCATAAAAATAATGTTCACAGTTTATTATACATTGACTGTATAGTCCATTCTTCCTGATGATGCCGAGCCAAACGCTCTGCAAAACTATAGTCGATGTACATGTATAATAAACCTTTGACTGTGGCTATTTTTATTTTATCTCAACACCACAAGTTTTGTAGTCGTAAATTATATATAAAAATCGGGTTTCTTCCTTCCAAGAAACGTATGCTCTGAATCTCTCTGCACTTCAGATGCAAACTATACCGACCCTACCTCGCCAATAGTTATTTCCTGCAATACATCCACTATTATTTGCCAATATTTCTTCCTGTATACATCCACTATTACTCGCCAATATTTCTTCCTGCATACATCCGCTATTACTCGCCAATATTTCTTCCTGCGAATCATCGACTTACAAATAAATAGAAAGGGGGACCTGAATATGCGCTCAATATAGCGTTTTCACATGAGCAGAGGAAAACTGAAAGGGTTGTGGCCGCAATTACGCTACACCTGCAGAAGGACACACTGAACTGAGGGGTGGGGGAGATCTGAAGTTAACCCAATTTTTTTTCATATGTTTTCTGATCTTCCGTGAGTAGCGTTTAGTTATTTCTGAGCATAACATAACTACGCTTTGTAATCCAACAATATTACACCGTTACGTTTCGATGTATCCTTGCTATTGCGTCTTCAGGAAGTAATAAAATAATTTCGTTATATTACAGTACCACGCATAATAATAAAAAAAACCTAGGATGTGTGAGTGATTTTACCAGGTCGTTCGGAAAATAATGGCCGATTTGGAGGGTAAAAATGAAAGAAACATACCTCGTCAGACATACCTCCATGTTTTATTGGAAATAGGTGCCTCCAGCAGCTACAGATATCTGCCAGCGAGTGACAAGTGTTTCGCCGCCCCGAGGGCGCAATGGTCTAAGCGATGGCTCATCATTCGTCCGAAAGGGGGTCCGTGTTCGAATCCCGGTGAGGCATGGATGTGTTTGTCTTACGGCGCTGGCTCTCTCCTTTCCCTGGAACCAGTGACCCTAAATTAGGGACGGGCGACTGCTTATAGCCCATTCAGTTGCTCACGGTGGTCATTAAAACTCCAATAAAAAAAAAAAAAAAAAAAAACCTTCAATCAGAAAGAAAGGAACACGTTATTCCAACTATCATGAACATTAGCATTATCATTGCAACTGCGTGATAATTACAACAAATATTTATGCATTTTAAACTACTCATCAGAATAAAAAGCTACTCATCACTATCGGAAAAACGAAGTTATGCCGAAATTTTCCAAGATGAGGAGCTAGAGAATGAATATAAGGAAAGTCGTACTCTATCACCTTCACGCAGTTAAATTTCATACCCCCCCCGCAGCCCGCTACCAATATAAATTGAGTATTGAATCTTGAATCATTACGAAAAAAAAAATTATGTAACACGAGAATTTCCTATTTCCTTGACTCGTTCTTGACTTTCCTTTTTATTCCTCAACGATCGGTGTTTGCTTGCTTGAGATTGTTACGGGTACCATAATAATTTTTCTCACTTTTGAAAAGACTAACTTTGATGGTTCGAGAAGTGGAAAACTGTGCAGTGGTCTCACATTCGAGAAACGAGAACATATATTAATGAAATGTTTTCCGCTATGAATGCGGGTGGATTAACCATTTTATTTTACGCAGGAACTTTTCTGAGTAGGTTTAGAATATTTTTTCCCCTTAGTAGGACTAGCGTAAATGACGTTTTATTTTCATCGTGATTTTTCTAAGCAACATAATGTTTTGGAACAAGATTTTTTTAAACCGACAATGACTTTCTATTATGTTTAAGCAAAGCTGAAATACTACTTCATACTATTATTTCATAAAACTCCTAAATATAAAATTTGCTCTTGATAGCAACGTAGGTCATTTCAAACGTTTTGCACAATCGTTGCGCCAGTTGGGAGTGAGACTTCAGTATACAAAGTTGTGGCTCCATCTGCTGGCTACTTTGTTCCTGTTCCAAAAAATTCTGCCTAAAAATGGAAGAAGAAAGTGAGTCAGGTCAGATCTCGCGTAGTGACCAGCAATCCTACATTAAAATCGAATCTTTACGTGGAAGATCTACCAAAATTCTCAAAGCTTTGTGTTAAGTTTGTTGGATTAGTGTAGTGGATTCTAGCGCAGTGTCACAGTGGGCTCGTTTCCGCCAAAGTCTGGAAAGCATTGAAGACGACCTAAGAAGCCGCCGGCCATCAGATGCAACGGACGACACTTCTGTGGTTATCGTCAACAGCATTTTGGAAGAAGATCGACGGAAAATATGTGAAGAGATTGCATATGAAGCAAGCATGTCTATCGCTTCGGTTTTCAGAATCCTATCCGAAAAATTACAGAAGACAAAAGTTGCTGCCAAATGGGTTACGCATAATATGAGTGAAGAGCAGCAAAGGGTTCGCAAAAGAATTGCTTCAGCGGTACGAGACACAAGGCGAGAAGTTTTGGGACGGAATTGTTGCTATAGACGAAACCTGGATAAGAGATTTTGAACCAGAACTGAAATCTCAGTCCGATCAGTGGAAACGACCAGAATCACCTCGCCAGAAAAAAATTCCGCCGTCAACAATCGAGGCTAAGCTGATGATGATTATGGCCTATATGACAAGGTTGTAGTGATAGCAACAGAAAAAGTGCCCGAGGGGACCACTGTAACAGCGGAATACTACAGATTTCTGCAAAAGGTTTTGCGCCCAAAGATTCGCCAAAGAAGACCCGACATGCTTGAAGCTGGCGTCATCATTTTGCATGACAACGCGAGGCCCCATTTTGTCCGTATAGTAAGAGACGTTCTACAAAAGCATGGATGGAAATAACTTCCACACGAGCCATACAGTCCTGACATGAGCCCGCCAGGCTATGTCTTGTTCCCAAAACTGAAGAAGCCACTCCGCGAGAAACTATTCGATACGATTCAGGATTTTTCTAATGAGGTGACCCGAGTAATCCGACGCCTCAAAAATTGAGGTGTCCTAACTCGAATACAAGACTTGCCCAAACGTTAGGCCGCTGTCATAAAGAAAGATGGAGAATACTTCGAATTCTTGTAAAAGTATGTTGTGAAATAAATTCGTTTTTTTAAGAGATAACACACAGTGTGCAATACTTTTGAAATGACTCTCGTATAACAGCTTTTGTGTTAAGGAGTCCTCAGATTGATACGTATAGACATTATATGTACCACCACCCGTACGACACTTGAAGTACCGGTTTCTTACGGTAACACAATAGCTTATTTATAAGTGCACTGTCTCGGGGGAGCGGAAATATTCGTTGCTATAATAACCTTAATATCATGCGATATGCTATCTACAATATTCGGTGTCGCTAAAGAACCTCCAATTCAAGACCGCCAACCGGTGATTGAAATTTAATAGTTAATCAAACCTCAAGTATTACCGCGAACCGATCTTTTTCCCAGAAATTTTCTTTCATACGGATACGGAAAACTGAAAACATAATTTTTCCGTTCACATGTGAAAAAATTGCGGAAAGGTATCTGAAACTTTAGAATTTCCTGTTATTAACAGATGAAAGATGAGCAGGAGTATATCTGTCAATTCAAATATTGAAAATCCATACGTAAAATTCTTTTTCCCGTCATTTCACGGAGAAGGTTGAATCAGGAATATGTTTCGTTAATTCACGAAAGGCATCACTAAAAGTGCCTCGTGAATTTCAGGAATTGTTTTACAGTGAGCTAGGGTTATAAATCTTCATAGCATCTTAACCATTTCTCGTGAATACTGAGAGACGCAATTATATTTTTCTTTAAAAAAGTGATCACACTCAGGTGCTTCATATTTGCATTCCCCTTATGAACTTCCAGCCTCATTTCTGTATGGTAGTATTCGTTGCGCGTTCAAATCCCGTGATATAGACCAAGTTTTCCGTGGCGGGATCTGTATAAAATCGGCACTGGACGTATATCAAGCCAATTCGTTAACCATCATGATACGCACACACGGGTCATGACGGAGATGTGAGAAGTGTCGGCCCACGGGGGTAGCAGCAAGCTGCGGGTCTACGGACCGATTCTGTCCGGATGGGAGAATGTCTGATCCTGGCAGGATTACTCGCAACGCCGTCACTTTTAAAATATCGAGAGAGTTTGTTTAACCCTGTGGAGTCCGCAATTGGACGGTACAGGTTAATGGTCATCAGCTAGTCTTTACCCCTTGACGAGGAAAGCAATGGGATGATAGTGTAATATTCCCCAAGAAGCTTGTCACCGTGGCTCTAGGCAGGGACGGATTGACCCCCTGGAACATTTCCCAGTGGACCATTCGAGAAATGACCCACTTTCTCCTATTCGCTTTGTCTGGAATGATTTGAAAGAACGAATATTTACACTAAAGTGCCAAAAGTCATGTGATAGCAGTATGCAATTTTTTAACTGGCGCTGCGGTCATATAAAGGCATCGACGCACGCCACTATTTTTATCAGTTGCAAGGCGTAATCACGTGAATCAGGTTGAACAACCGCCAGCAGGATTATGGCAAGCAGACGTGAATTATCGAGTTTGAACGAGGCATGTTTGTAGAAGCCAGACGGATGAGAAATTCAATTTCCGAAGTTGCGCTAACATTCAACGTTCTCCGATCTACGGTGTGACGTGTATACCGAGAATACCTCATGGAAGGCATTACCACCCACCGTGGACAGCGCAGTGATCGACCCCGGGTGAATGACAGTGACCAGCGTTGTCTATGCTAACAAAGAAGCGACACTAGCTCAAATGACATGCACATTCAATGCAGGAGATACCAGAGACATATCCATCAGGTCAGTGCAGCGTAATTTAGCGTCCATGAGGTATGGGAGCAGAAGACCCACCAGAGGGCCGTTGTTATCACCAAGATATCGGACACAGCGCCTCACCTGAGCTCATGAACACGTAATTGGACCCTGAATGACTGACAGCATGCGGCGTGATTCGGTGAGTCACGCCACAAGTTGTTACGAGCTCATGGTAGGGTTCGGGTGTGGAGCAGACCCCATTAGGCCGTGGATCTGAGCTGTCAAGAAGGTACTGCGCAAGCTGCTGGTGGTTTCATACATGTGTGGTGTGTCTTTACGTGGCACAGTTTGGGTCCTCTAGTCCTCATAAACATGTCATTGACCGGTAATCAGTTTGTTGCTCTTCTGGGTAGCCATTTGCAGCCCTTCATGGACTTCAGGTACCACACCAACCATGGGATCTTCCAAGCTGGCACTGCACCATGTCATTGGGCCTAAGTTGCCCAAAATTGGTTCGAGGAGCATTCTGGACAGTTCCGACGGACGGTGTGGACACCACGTTCGCCCGACATGAATTCAGTAGAGCACTTATGGGACGTGGTGTAAACGTCCATTCTACGAAAGATCCTGCACCTACAAACAGCAAGGAACTCTGGGCGGCTATTCAGACGGCATGGCTCAACATCTCTTCAGAAGTTGTTGAGCCATGACTATTGATATAAGAGTATCTTACATAAATAGTCATCATCAATCAATTTTAACTTAAGTGAAAAAACCTTTTTTTTTTTTTTTTTGCCGGTGAGAGGAATCGGTCTCGCATCTTTCTGCTCCGGATCCATTCCAAGTTAAGTTACACCGACGGAATATATCGCATCAAATTTGCCGTCTTGACATGTAATTCACCACTGTATTACGTCACATATATACGTCGCCCCCACTGAGAAAAACGTTTTGTTAATTCAACAAAAATTTTGTTGAATCAACAATTTTTCGATATACAGTCAACAAAAATTTTGTTGAATTTGAAAAATTATTTTGTTGAAAATTATTGTTGATAACGTTTTGTTTATTTAACAAAATGATTAGGTCGATTTTTGACAATTTGTTTGATCCAACAAAACATTTTGTCATAACATGTTTTGTTGCATCAAAGAAATTCCAAAAAAATCGATCTAATCATTTTGTTAAATGAACAAAACGTTTTGTCGTGATAATAATAAATTTTGTTAAATCAACAATTTTCGACAAAATAATTTTGCAAATTTAACAAAACATTTTTCTCAGCCCCCCCCTTGAAAAAGGCGGGGGCACGAAATCGCAGAATTCGGGTAAGCTGCAAACCATGCTTGAAGTCATTCTTTGCAGAAAAATGAATTCTCACTAATTCCAGACGACGCGTGAAAAAAGCATTACACATTTTTCGCAGCGAAGAAGGAATTCTAATTCCAGGTGATGTGTGAAACGAACATCACAATTTTTTCGCAGAACTTAACGGCCGCTATATCCACTTCCATAGTCGGGTGCCCATGTAAAAGCACAAATTTGCCGAAACCTCATCCTTCTGCTCCGGAGCCGAATGCTTTACCAGTTAAGCTACACTGACTAAATTTGTCGCTGCAACTTTGCCCTCTTGACATGTACTTTACCTCTGTAGCACGTTGCACTTAATAAACTATGCTAAATTAATTATTTAAACCCTTCGCTTTATGATTTAACATTTTGAAGAAAGTCAGTTATTCGTACTTCCAGTAATATCGGTAGGTCAATTGTAAATATTAAGAAATTGTAGTCACAAATCTTCGAATTTGGCAGTGTATTCAAAATATAAACTCTGAATGACTTATTGACATATTAAACCACATGCGGTGTAATTGCCTATTTAATTACATTTGTAAGTTATTTTGTTTTGTGTGTAGATGCGCGTGTGTGTGTTTGTCTGTGTGTGGGGAAGGGTAAGCAAAGCATATGCAAAAAAAAATAACTTTTTTTTTACCAATTTTAAAGGGCAATCATAAATCTATTAAGGGACTACAGTTTCAGTTGTAACGCACTACTTTCATGGAAAAGTATTTTCATTTGTAGCGTATTACTTTTACGAAAAGGTGGTTTCATTTGCAGCGCGCCACTTTTAGAAAAAGTAGCTTTATTCGTAGAGCTCTACTATTACGGGAAAGCCATTTTCTGTGTAATGCGCTAGATTTTGAATTCTAGGAATGCAGTCTTTAACTAACAACTTTTGAAAGTAATTTACCCCTCACTGAACATGAGAGCTATGAATTATGTACGTCACTGGCAAAGTGTGAAAACCCATCGTGGCGTGAAACATCAAAGCATCCTGCGGAGTTCGTGGATCGTTTTAGCAAAGTGTAGAATAAATTCGATCTATTCTTTCATATAATATCTCGGCATTCTATAAAAGAACCAGAAATAAATTTTGACATACTAATGTAAACAACTGGGAGATGTTTCTATGAAATGCTGCTTATTGATTAGTCAGATCAATTCGACATCGAAGTTCGGAATAGAGGAATGGTTTGACAACAGTTCCATTTTTTTTTTTTTTTTTTTTTTTTTTTGCTTTTGCCAAGGTCTCCGAAGCTCAGTTAAATGGTTTGCTGGCAGATACGGACATGGCACTTATGCACATCAAAATTTTAGCGTCACTTCTGTACAAAAGTAATGTTAAATACTCATCGTATTTGAGATCTCCAAACAGCCCTACCGTTTTTGTGTCAGTTGCGTACAAAAAGGAATTTAACTCTCTTGTACCCAGAAGATGCCTGTGGGGCTTCTTTGACCTTGCTCCCTTTACGTGAATTTAAAATATAGGCTCTATTTCAATACAAAAATGCTTATTTTTCTACGAAATAATCCGAACTATTTAAAATATCATTAACTCCTACGGGACGTAATGAATTTTGGCTCATAGTATATTTATCAGCATCAATAAATAACACTATAATTTTTATATCATTTCAATTTCCCGTATTCAACAATTTTCCAATATGTTTTAGTAGCATGAGTTCATAATCTATTATAAATTTTCCTTCACACTTTTTCCAGGCTGAGGACTGGCAGTTTAAAACCTGGTGTGTTTAAAAATGGTGAGCATAACATGCTCTTGTCTTGTACGAGTCAAAAAATCATTGAAGGAAGCACAAGGCTTGCCTTTTGAAGATTCAGACAACACTATAATATCCATTTTGTTTAAACAAAATCTCCTGATTCAACAAGAGCATTGTGCGACAGAATTTTAAAAGAACAAACTAACAAAGTAATGACTTTCACCCTTTGTACGGAAGTAACACAAGATCAGTTTGTCTTCCTCTCCCCTTTCGAAAGAATTTGGGCGACGCACAGTGGGGTATTTGACCCAAAAATGTGGTCAAAATTATTTTATTGCGTTTTTGGCTTTAGAATATGTATATGAGTCTTGTTTAGGTACATTTCAACTACAAGAATGAAAAAAACACATACGAGGTCTGACAATTAAGTAATGAGACTGAGTCAAAAAAACACATTTACTTACACTTTTAATCAACTAGAATGTGATCACCTTCGAAGTAGTTCCCTTGAACTTGCACACAATTATTTCAACGGTGCTGCCATTGCAAGTAGCAGCTGTGGAACTCATTAGCTAAGACACTGTTCAAGGCCTGCGTCACAGCTATTTGGACGCCTGCTGCTGTGTCAAAATGGCGTCCTTTCACAACTGATTTCAGTTTTGGGAATTAAAAAAAGTCGCAGGGAGCCAAGTCTGGTGAATAAGGAGGGTACGGTAGTGTTGCAACTTCATTTGGAGGACAAAAATTGGCGTACCGACAGTGCAGTATGGGACGGCGCATTATCGTGATGTCAGGATCCAGTTGTCAGTCAGCATTCGGCGAACACTTTCGCGATTCATGTTTAGTTCTTCCGTTATCATTCTCACTGTTAATCGCTTATCACGTCGCAAAACTTTAAGCACACGGGCCGTGTTGTCCTCTGTCCGTGCTGTTGTTCGTCGCCCACTGCGGTGTTCGTCTTTCACATTGGTTCTGCCCTCACAAAACATTTTGTGCCAGCGGAAGGCTTGTGCTCTTGACATCACCTCATTGCCGAAAGCCTGCTGCAGTTTTCCGTACGTTACCGCCGCATTTTCACCGAGCTTCACACAAGAAAAAAGATGGCATACCGCTGCGCAATATTCCCCGAGTCCATTTTCCTGACGAGGAGCACGCACACAACTTCACGAGTCAAGCAACTACTACACACTGAGGTAGGGATGGGCAAAAAACCTCGATGTTTTTGAACATCGATGTTTTGCCACCGATGATCGATGTTTTAACCTCGATGTTGCAGAAGCCGATGCATCGAAAAAACCTCTAGTTTCGTGACCGATGTTTGGAACTGGAAGAGAATATCTTCTACGAAAAGTAAATGCATTTCTTTTTGTCACATTCATAACTATATAGAGGAAAGAAATATCACCTTCCTATTGGTTGTTTTACTTTATTCGTTGGCGAAAACCGAGATCTTTTCCTCGAAGGCATGTGAGCCGATGCATCGAAAAAACATAGAGGTTTCCACCGATACATCGAAAAAACATCGAGGCTTTTAAGAAATATTATTAGTTACTTGGGGTTGAATTGGTGAGCAATCGGCAGTATATTGAACAGAGATTTTACCCACCGGATATGCCCATTCGGTACTGCAGATCAAGAAGTGTGAAATCTTTGGCTGTGTTAGCAAGACATCGTGGTTCACACCGATACATCGAAAAAACATCGAGGTTTCCACTGATACATCGGGCGTTTTAACAAATATTACGTTACCAGATGTTGCATTGTTAAGTATCACTGTTACATTGAACAGAAATTTTACGAATGGGTCGCCCATTCATTGCTGCTGATGGGAGAGTGCGAATTCTTCAGTTTATTAGCAAAACATCGAGGTTCCCACCGATGAAACGAAGAAACATCGAGCGTTTTAACAAATACTATGTTAATGGATGTTGAACTGGTGAGTATCAGTGTTATTTTAAAGAGAGATTTTACAAATCGTTAGCCCATTTACTATCGCAGGTGGAAAAGTGCGAGTTTTTCAGTTTATTAGCAAAACATCGAGGTTCCCACCGATGCATCGAAGAAACATCGAGGTTTTCTTGATGGATCGAGCGTTTTAACAAATATTATGTTAATGGTTGTTGAACTGGTGAGTATCTCTGTTATATTAAAGAGATATTTTACAAATCGTGTGCCCATTTACTGGTGCAGGTGGAAAAGTGCGAGTTTTTCAGTTTATTAGCAAACCATCGAGGTTTACGTCGATGCATCAAACAAAAATAGAGGTTTCTACTAATGCATCGGGCATTTTAATATATATTATTAGTTACCGGATGTTATTGGTGAGTAATCACTGTTATATTGAACAGAGATTTTGCCCATCTATTGCGTATTTACTGCTGCAGATTGAAAACAACGAATTTTTCGGCTTATTAGCAAAAACATTGGCATTTTCACAGATACATCGAAAATTTCCACCGATACTATCGATGTTTTGGGAATGAGTAACCACCGATGCCGATCATCGATGTTACCCACCGATGTGCCCATCCCTACACTGAGGCCTTCCAGGTTCCAGGGTGTTGCCACTTGAACCACGGGTGGGGGAAGAACCAATGTCACACATATGTGACGTACGAGGCTGCAGCGTTGCCACAGCGCGAGCGACAAAATCAGTCTCATTACTTAATTGTCAGTCCTCGTATGTAAATAACAAACAAAACTGCAAACAAATGTATGAATCAGTACAAATACGACAGTCTAGTAAATATTATGAACTGTCCTGTGAACCTTTGTCGGATTGTAGTTCCTCTTCTTCACCACTTTCTTCTTCATCGTCATCCAACCCCGTGTCGTTGTTTGACCTGGTCGAAGCACATCTATTGTCTCCTTTGAAAACGTTTTCGACTTCTTTTTATTCAGTGGTCTTGAAGAAGACATAAGTGGGTCGGAAGTTAGCAAGAATCGATTATGTATGTCCATATTCCAATGTTCTCTTGAAAATTTCCGGGCGTAATTAGTTCGGTACAGGCGAACATGTTTCTTCCTGGCTTCTGCTGCTTCCTCTGACAATTGTCCGATAGGAAAAAGTGCTTTGGAAATCACTGTCCCTCCATGAACCAACATTTTGTGTATGGTTGGCGTCGTCGCATGCCAGGAATACAGCATCACATAATTGTGCAGTCTCGACGCAATAATTGTTCAATTTCGCCATGTCTATCTCATATCCACTTGAGAGGGTTTCCAAAATAATTTTAAATCTATGTATTAATCCTTCGTCAATGCCTGGGATGCTACACGCCACTGCTGGTTCCTGGAAAAACCTGGAAAAACAGCCATATTTCAAAAAATCGCAAAAAAATTAGTCTGTGGAATTCCGCGGCTGAAACTGCTTGATGTGTTCTTTAGGACACATTCAATGATTTGGTGTAGCAAAAACAACTTGGAAAGGCTTAAAAGCATAATTAAACCCTTCGGGTTACAACAAATAATGTGAAGGTTTTAATCATTTCGATACTACCTTTACAGAAGTCATACTAACTGAATATTGCAAAGAGATGACTAAAATACGTAATATTCGATCGTACATACCTTCGGGATCAGAATCCACGATGACAAACTTATATATAACTGCGTTCACTCACTGCAATCATAACTTAAATAACGTTGCCGAACAAGCGACGTGAAGAGAGGAGTGCACAAGCGATAACGGCTAACTTCCGACTGCCGCTTTGAGCGCTATTGGGTGCGCCAATTCACCAAACCGAAGAGGGGATGACGTCATATATATTCAACTAACAAAGGTTGTAGTCGTTATCCGCTTTACCGTGTTTCGGAAATGTGAATTTTGGCCATTTTTTTTTTTTTTTTGTATTAAATTACCCCTCTGTGCGACGTAGATGAGGAATGCTTGCTTGTACGGATCTGTCACAAAATTTTCATTGTAAGACGTGTCACGACACCCAGTAACTGTTCATGATCTTAGCGGGTTATATTCTTAAATCTTTAATCGTTCAATCTTCTCGATCATGCTAGCTTTTATGTGTGTTAGGAAGCAAATCAAGAAAATTTGAACAACAGTGTTTCCTTCGTTTACTGTGCACCAGATTTGTTTCGTCAGATGGTAGATATGTGGAAACCGTAATTCATTTTCTTTTTCCGAAATCTGATTTCAGACTTTGAGCGCGTCTTTCTCTCTATTCTAAAAAAGTAACTGCCACCGCTGTTTTAGAAATTTCGCGACACTCTTGCTTTCCTAGCTCGCAGAGCAAAACGTATTGAATATAAAAATACGAACTTTACATCGTTTGTAGAGAATTGTTTGGAAAACACGCTGAAATAAACCGTTTTTCGATTCTGGCGATACTTCAAGAGCTATTGTATTTCAAAGTTAAGG
Organism: Macrothele yani; assembly: GCA_039090855.1. Lineage (NCBI taxonomy): Eukaryota > Metazoa > Arthropoda > Arachnida > Araneae > Macrothelidae > Macrothele > Macrothele yani. The sequence continues at coordinate 136,968,830 of CM077001.1, forward strand.
TAAACAAAAAAGTGCTATCAGGTCGCGTTCCGGACACACTAACAGCAACAGTACCACGAAACTTTGTAGGCATGTAGTGCCATGACCGAATTTTTACACCTCGTCGCCCTTTTCTTGAATCTCGATATAGTTTATTAGAAATTAAATTTCTAAATTTCACAAAATTCTCTATTTCGCGATGGGATCCATTTAAAAAAACGGATTAATGGCAAACTATAAATCATAACGCTTTGCAATTTTTACAGCATGCACTTACAACTATCATCCCTGTTTTACACATTTTATTTTAAGAAAAAGTCATTTTCTGATTTTTAAGCATTTTTTAAAGACGCAAAGGAAATAAACGAACGGCTCCTCTGTCTTCACGATAACCACAGAGGAACGTTCTGGTCCCGTGATCTGCTGCCATGGTGACGCAGAGAATTTGTTATGCATATGCTTTGTTGGTAATTAATAAATTTTAGAGAATTTACTCCGAGCGTTTCGTTGAAATCCGCACGAAGCAGCCAGATGCGAAGACTTTGCAACTAGCAAAGAGAGCAACGCTGGTCACATAACCTAAATATAAGTCGCGCTACGTGGATTAAGGAAAAGCTAAACAGTGAATGTTCTGCAGAGTGTGTTTGTGTAAACAACCCAAAAGCGCGCTCTCTATCTCTCTCTTTCTGTTTAATTACCTTTAACCTCAAGCAAATTTGTTCCACGTGAATTCATCATTACATTTTATCGTTTAATGTTATGTATTCAATTAAAATATTTGAAGTACGGAATATCCTTCCGTTGTTACAGGGTTCATTTATTCTCTCACCACTTCCGTATTAGACAGGTTAATAGTATGCAATTTTCTATATTTAATTTCTGGCCAAAAAAAAAAAAAAAAAAAAAACTTCCGTTTTGGGCAGTCTTACGTTTTATGCAGGGTCTGTCTCACACAGGCTTTACTGTATATTTCACTCTATACAATTGTTTCAATTAAAAAAAAAAAAAAACTTCTACCTTCTGATACCTTGATACCTTTTAGCACGAAAGTCGTTCTGCGTCAAGTTTCTATTTGACATTATCCACGGTGTAATCTTTGCTTCTAAAAATGGGATTTTAAATTTTTTGTTTTGCGTTAGATAGAATTCACGACGGTGAATATCTTGCATGCATTTTACACTATTCCGCGACAAAATGCTTTTCCACTAGGGGCATGAGTGCATATTTCTGTTTTTTAACATGTTTAAATTGTTATCTTTGCTTCTAAAAATCTAACTGAAAAAAATTATCAGTATGACGCTGCTCACAGCGTAAAACATTTATGTGCACTTTTGTTTTGCGAAATGTTTAGTTTTCCCGTTAGGGGGCGTTAATGCAAATCTCCGTGTAATGACATCTCTGCTACTAAAAGTCAATTAAAAAAATGTTTTTACCAACAGAAAGGATTTATGGACAGGAAGCGTTTTCATATTGGTTTTGCCAGTTTTTATACCACACAGTTTTGCCACTAGGGATGCAAGTGTTTATTTCTATTTATACCATCCATGAAGCCGTATTTTTTGTTTCTGAGAATACGATTTGATAAATGCCCTTTGAGTTACAAATCTTTCATTATGAGAAATGCTTTGTACGCAATTTATGATCTTTCGAAGCACACAGTTCAGCTGCTAATAACCGAAAGTAACTGTTTTTGTTTGGGAGTGTTTTACCGATTGTGTAGAAATCCTGATGATATTTTTGTTTGTTTGTAACCCGTTCAATACATAATGAAGAAAGCTTCTTCAATTAGCATTTTTAAATTATGTGTGAATTTTCTGTAGGTGGCGTAAACGCATTCTCGGTTTTCCTGATTTTTTTTTTTTTTTTAAATCTGCTTTGAAACATTCTTTTTATGGTCTCAAATGATTCAAGAGACGTGCTCATTGCATCCTGTAATTCGGTGTCATCTTTCTTGAATATTTTTGGTTACCAAAACTTGCACGAAGATTGTTTACTTTTCCAGGAACAGCTGAAACAAAACACACTCGACATTTCGGTGATGTAGCCCCGGTGGCGCAGTGGTCCTGGCTTCTGACCATTCGTCCGAGGTGGGTCCGGGTTCGAATCAATCCAATGAGTATGAATGTCGTGTTTGTCTTACGGCACTGGTTGTCTCCCTTCCCTGAAAGTATATCATCATCAGCCATTATGAATCCACTGCTGTATGAAGGTCTCCCACGTTTCTTCCACAACGGTCTGTCTTGCGCCAGTCTCCTCCATGTCACTCCCGCATTATTTCGAAGTTTATCCACCCATTTCCTATGTTGTCTTCTTCTGGGTCTTTTCCTATCCCTTGGAATCCAATCTAAAATTTCGGGTGCTCCATCGGTGGTCCGTCCTTCTGGCAATATGTCCAGCCCATTGCCATTTCGGGGATTTTACTCTGATCATGGTTTCCGCTCTTGTCCTTTTTCTTATCGACGAGTTCCTCTTATCTCTCTTGGTTACACCAAGCATGGCACCTCTCCGTGCTTCCTCCAGTTGTCTGCATCCTTGTATGTCTTTTTAGTTAAGGTCCACGTTCCTGCTCCGTACGTAAGCATTAGAAGGATGCATTGATTAAACAATTTTCTTTTAAGACATAATTGCATATTGCTCTTAAAATTTGTATACACTCTTTGACAGAAAAATAAACATAAAACGAAGCACCCAGAAGGAATTCTCCAATGGAGATTAAAATTGGTACATGCAATGTTCATGTATAGGAAAGCAAATGATTGCAATTCCAGAGTAGCTGTGTCATTTGATCGGATAAAATAGCTACACGATTGGAACAAGTCACGCTGATCGGTCCCGACACCACTGCAGCATGCAGGTGCCGGGCATTCTCACTGGTCGGCGTCGGAGTGCCCTCCTTGAATGTAGTCCCCGGGCCGCCAGATTGTTGAACAAATATGATTTTGCAAATTTAGATGTCAGGCACTGACCGACGACCCGGCGGTAAACATGAGAATTTAGAAATAATTACAGTGGAACCGGATATAATGCAGTCACTCATACCACGGAATCGGATATAACACGGGTTCGATCGTGTCCCCCAAACAAAATACATACATACATACAGTCGTATCAGAACAATTTGACCACCTACTTAATAATGGGAATAACCACCCTTGGCCTGGATGAGAGCGGCGAGACGGCGTGGCATGTAGAGCTGAGTTCGGGCTCAATTTTAAGAGCCCGAGCGAGCCCGAAAACTATGACTAATTTGTTTAAGCTTTAAAAAAAAACTCTTCTTTCAGACCCCCCCCCCCCCGGTGCAATTAACCGTTCTTTCTCAACTGCAAAGTGAGGAAGGGATGAATATCTATTTCTATAAGGTTTGTTTTAACATTCATTTCTTCCTCTTTCGGGGGCGTGGCATCAGGAAAAATCGGGAGGCACAACAAACTACGTCGTACTTTGCTCAATAAAATCAGCAAAGAGCTGCCGCGCTGAGGTAGGGAGCAAAAGTTCGTCAACTTGCTATCTACTATCTATAGTTCTTAAAGAAACTTTTCCACCGCAGAAATCCAGTAATTCATGGCTTATGGTTTTTGTTACTCAAGCCCGGAATGAAGAGCCCTGCCGAGTTCCTACCCCCATCTAGACACAGTTGCCGAAGAACTCTCTTTAACAACTAGAAAGTCTAAAAAAGTCTCGTGTGCTAAATCATACAAAATCGTATAAAAAGAAAAAGGAAGAAAATTATCTTTCTCTCAGAGCCCGAGACCGCCCGAGCCAGAACCCTAGTAAGTATTGTGCAGCCCGAGCCCGGTTCGGGCTCGGGCTCGACTTCGGGCTTTCGGGCTCGGGTTCAGCCCGTCTCAGCTCTGGTGGCATGGGCGCAATGAGGCCCTGGAAGGTTGCACGAAGCACACGTGCCCATTCAGACTGCAGCAGAGCACGGAGATCTCGGAGATGACGTGACTGCACATGGAACCTGTCGATCCAAATAGTCCCACAAGTGCTGTATGGGATTAAGATTGGGCGATTTCGCCGGTCAAGGGAGAACGGAGACATCGCTGTCTTGTTCCTGGTACCAGTCACGCACCACTTTAGCGACGTGGCACGGCGCATTATCATATTGGTAGACAACATCACCACCAGGGTAAACGTCTAACATGAAGGGATGCATGTAGTCAGCGAGGATGGACAGTTTTCCTGGTATGACCTGGGACCACTGGTACCAGGTCATACCATCCCTAGTCATACCCACTGCCGGCCCGGTGTCGCAGTGATCTAAGCGCTGGCTTATGACCATTCGTCCGAGAAAGGTCCGGGTTCGAATCCCGGTGAGTCATGGATGTTGTGTTTGTCTTACGGCACTGGCTCTCTTCCCTGGAACCAGTGACCCTAAATTAGGGACGGGCGACTGCTTATAGCCCATTGAGTTGCTCACGGTGGTCGTTAAACATCCAATCAAAAAAAAAAAATCTCGCTTCCCTGGAGCCAGTGGCTCTAAATTAGGGAAGGACAACTGCTTATAGCCCATTGAGTTGCTCACTATGGTCATTACCCCCCTAAAAAAACTGTACTGAGGTACTTATTTGCGCGAGTTTTCTGCTCTGTGTGTGTACGAAACTATCTGCGTGAGGTAGTAGCAATTTTTTATTGCTGCATCGCTTTTAAGAATCCATGTTATGGTTGCTGGATGTTTTATGATAGACAGCTAAAAGTACTTTTCTTTTACTTGTCATTTTTTTGTGTTCTTCGCAACTTTCGCTTGTTTTTCTTTTATCCTCTTTTCAGAAATATAGCTTTTTATTTTAGCAACTGCGAATTTGTGCGCCAAATGTTTAACAGGGCATAAAGTTTAGCAACTGTAAGAGATAGTGATAAACGATTTTTCATTTTCATTTTGTAACTTCTTTTAATGATAAAATTAGTTTGTTCTCTGAATGGGAGTGTGACTTGCTGCATTCTTTGAGATCAAAGTCAAGTTGTAAAAAATATTTATATATAAAATAAAATGGAACTAAGAAGAAAACGTTAGTGTAATGTTTACTTTTCTGCTCACGGTGGATTTTTTTCTTTTTCGAAATTGAAAAACAAGACTTTCCGTAGTAACATTGTGTGAGTTTGTTATGATTAAATTGATGATTTATTTCATCGAATTTTTTTCTGTGGAATAGGTCGCTTAAATCGTTATTCTTAACTTGATTTCTTTGCGCCTGGGGATCTTTTTAAAAATAAGCTACACGTTTTTCTTTGTGATAATTGAGAGGTACGCTTAATTATTTTGCTTTTAATTAAATTCTGCGAGATTATTTTTTCTGAATGCAATTTGTTTTCATATACATGGAGATAAAATGCTGGTGTTTTTTTATTATTCATTTCCTGTCACTTGCACTGTGTGTAGTTTTACGATATGTATTTCCTTCCTAAGTTTGTCATTAAGAAGACAAACTTAAACTTTTGAGTTCCCGGTGATTAAAATCTCAAATTCAGTACCTTTTTTTTGAAGTAATTAAATGCAAGTTTTACATTTCGTATGCTTTGTGTTATGACCGTTCATTTTTGAGTGAGATAATTTTTATTAATTTTCGTGTACTTATTCTTGGCTAGAATTGGAATTTCAAACGAAAGCTACGTTACATGCAGAGCTATTAGTGACGTCTATAGTGCATGACCAAAAGTGAAGCATATGCACATATTGTCAAATATTATTAACCATTATGATATAGCTGTAGCAGAAAACAGACACCAATTTATGCAAATATAAGAATCACGTTTGCTGGTAACGTTCCACTTAGTCCTTTTCTTTTGTAGTGTTGTTCTTAGGTTTTAAGGGTGTAACTACCAGGTCGTTCGGAAAATAATAATCAGTTTGCAGGGTAAAAATGAAAGACATTCCTCATAGCATACAATCGTGGCCAAAAGTCCTGCACCAGTAGATTGAAATTCAAATTTTTGATGTTTGAAGTCAACTTATGCTGCGTAATGGTAAAGTCAGGAATACATGTTATACATCATTTTGAAGGAAATTTTATGCTGAAATTCAAATATTTTTAAAGAATGTTATTACCAGTAATATAAGTGAAGTAAACAAGCAAAAGTACAGCGTCTAGTCATAAAAAGCAACAAATAGTGGAATTTGTGAAATTAGTGTACAACTAGCTTTACTACCCGGCTTTGCCCGGGATTTAGGCTTATTAATTTCATATTCCCTCATATGTCACTGAAAAAATCGGGGAAAAAATTGATGCTTGCAAGAAAGAAAAAAGCTGATTTCACAAATTCGGTCATTACAAATGATTTATTCATAGTGTGATTATTTCAGCACTTGGCCGTACATAACAGTTTTGGGTTTCTACTTCATCGGCGACAATATATAATTTTGTTGGGTCCTTTGCTCTTGACATTCCAACATACAGCTGTAGAATCAAATGGACCAAAAGCGTTACGAATTATTTTACACGCGTCCGGGAGACACAGCATTGGAACACTCGCTAACAGTTTGTTAACGACGATCAAATTCATCACGTGCTTTAAGTTTCAGACGTCTTTGAGTGGCGAATCTCTGGGATAAAAAGTTAAGAACGTATCTTTGCGAATATTTTATGAAACTGGCTGAAATTTTAATGAACACCATACATCGTTAATAGGAACATGACCTCCACATTTCGCCCAAATCGGTAAATAACTTTTTAAATTAGCCGTCAAAATTTTATTAACCGTTTCAGCGTATATTTTTCTGTTTACCGATGAATTAAAAATCCCATGCCTATTTTAAAAAGTTTTTACCGGATTCCGGTGAAAATTTGAGGAACTCCTCTTACTACTAATTTCAGCCCGTTTCGTAAAGATTTCGCAAAGCTCGTTTTTGCATTTTTTTATGCACAGTTCTCAAAGAATAGAAACACCTGTGGATGTGCCGCGGTGATGAATGCCGTCACGTGCTTTCAGATTTGGAACAGGTAACGATGACGTAGCAAACGACTGACTTTATTGATTAGCTTATTAATTCCTAACTCGCGAACGAAACAACTTAGATATCTTAAAATAGTTGCGTTGACCTAGAAATTCCAGTATTAATAAGCTATGCAAATTTCACGATGGCACAGTTCGGCGTTCGAGAGTTGGTTGCTTCCGACTAACAGACGTTTTGTGTTTTATATATAAGATGCATTTAACGTAAGATTATTATACAGTACATTACTGACACTTGCAGGACACTTGAAATAACTTACCAACAGGCAAAATGCGCTTTAATATTTAATTAAATAACCGCGATTTCTTAGTAAGAAAGTGCACCTTCTTGGCATTGGAACTAATGAGCTTCTCTAGTTGTCCATTGGTGACAACACGGTGCCATACGGCACTTACAGACTCAGTCCTTAACCAAAGTCTTCAATTGAGTCTGTAGGGGCCGTATGGCACCGTGACAATCAATTGAAGACTAGTTAAATTCTTCAACTGAGTCTGTAAGGGCCGTATGGCACCGTGTTGTCACCAATTGACAAATAGAGAAGCCCATTAGTTCCATGCCAAGAAAGTGCACTTTATTAATAAGAAACTGTGGTTATCAAATTAAATATTAAAGCGTATTTTGCTTCTTGGTAAGTTATTTCAAGTGTCCTGCAAGTGTCAGTAATGTACTGTACAGTAATTTTACGTTAAATGCATTGCACACTAATTTCACAAATTCCACTATTTGTTGCTCTTTATGACTAGACGCTGTACTTTCGCTTGTAACTTCACTTCTGTTACTGGTAATAACATTCTGTAAACATATTTGAATTCAGCATAAAATTTCCTTTAAAATGATACATAATATGAAATCCTGACTTTACCATTACGCTGTACACTGAAGAGCAATTGAATTAGAAACACCTGTTTAGTAACGTGTAGCACCACCTTTCGCCCCGATGACGGCGGCGATTCGTCTCGGCATGAACTCGACAAGACACCGGAAACGTTGGGAAGCCATACGGATCCACGACCCCTGAACAAACTCCCACAGTTCACGAAGATTTGATGGAAGGGGTCAGAGCCTCGAACATCTCTCTCGATGGCATCCCGAATGTGCTCGATGGTATTGAGGTCAGGTGCTGACCTAGCTGGCCCAGTAAGCGAGATCACGTCGGGGGAGTGTTCATCCAACCATTCGGATACAATTCGGGAGCTGCATTGTCTTTTTGCAGGATGCGGTCCCCAGTGGGATGTTGAAGACGCGCAAACGGGAGCAAATGGTCGTCCAGGATATCCCGGTAAAGGTTACTTGTGAGGGACGATGTCACGCGTACCAGGGGTCCCATTTCAGTCCACGTAAAGAGACCCTAGACGAGAATGCCACCCCCACCAGCTTGAAGAGTACCCTGCTGGCAAGAAGGATCCGTCGCTTCATGTGGTTTGCGATGTACTCGTATCCTGCCATCCGCATGTACCAACGTGAATCTCGACTCATCAGTCCAGGCAACATTTTCAACATGTCTAGGGTCCAGTGGCGATGTTCCCGCGCCCATGCTAAGCTTTGCACTCTGTGATGTGCGGTCAGCAGCGGTACCCTCGTGGGATGATGGCTTCTCTACCCCATAGCGAGGAGATGGTTTAGGATGGTGTGGCTGCTTACACGGTTTTGTGCACCAGCGTTAAATTTCCAAGTGATTTCTTGCACTGTGGCCCGTCTATCCGCTGTTAGAATGCGAACTAGCCGACGATGACTCCGCTCATCCACATGCTGTTGTCCACGGCAGTTGGCCCTTGCAGGAATGGTTTTACCGGATTCGATGTACTCACGGTGCACCCGTGACACAGTGGCTCGTGAAAATCCCAGTGCCTGCATGACTTACGAGATGGAGTGACCCATTCGTCGGGCCCCGACAATTTGCCCACGATCAAATGCGCTTAGATCCTTCGTCTTACCCATACTGCGTCCGACTCTTACTGATTCCCGTCGCATCACTCCTTTTATTGTTGGATCGCTGCATACGGCATGTCGTTTCCGTTTACAGGGCCGCCCACAACGCCACATTTGCATAACGCCAGCTGTCTCTAATTCAATTGCTCTTTACTGTATAAACTGACTTCAAACAACAAAGATTTGACTTTCGGTCTACTGGTGCAGAACTTTTGGCCACGTTTGTACAACCTGGTTTTGTTCGAAATAGGCGCCTTCAGCAGCTACAGACCTCTGGCAGCGAGTGACAAGTTCTTGAATGCAAGTCCGGAAGAAACATGGCTTCCTGGATGCACGAAAGTCCCAGAATGCAATTTCGTCCTCTCCTCGATTTCTGAAGGTCTTGTCCTTGAGGTGATTGCTAAAATGCAAGAACAGGTGGCAATTGGTAGGAGACAAGTCAGGCGAGTAAGCTGGATGTAGGAAGATTTCGAACCTCAGTTCGTGTAGTTTCGTCATTTTTGACACGTGTAGTCTCGCGTTATCGTGGAGGAGGATAGGACCCTTCCTGTTCACCAAAGATGGATGTTTGGAACCCAAATTCTAGTGCATTCTGTCAATTTCTTCATAGTATGCGACTGAGGTATTGCTTTCACCACCAGCATTCAAGAACCTGTAGTGTATGACACAGTGAACAGTCCAACACACTGCCAACAAAACCTTCTTTGGCGTCAACTTTAATTTAGGATGTTTCAGTGGTTCACCATGGATCAGCCATTATCCATATCAGTTACGGTTGTCTTACAGCGCCCACGTTTTATCATAGGTTCCAGTGCGATCAAGTAGGGGCACCTTTTCGTTGCAAAGCAGAAGGTTACTGCACATTTCAAACCGTTGTTTTTTCTGATGCTCAGTCAGTTCGTGTGGGACCCAAGTATCGAGCTTCTTGATTTTACCAATTTGGTGGAGATGTTCGGAAATGGTTGACACCAACGCATGGTATGTTTGGCGAGTGTCCTGACTGTGAAGCGAGGATTCGCCTCCACATTTGCCTTAAGAGCGTCGTTATCAATGACCGGATGTCGGCCTCGTCCCTCCTTGTCTTGTAGGCTCGTGTCACGGGAACGAAACGTTTTAAACCACCGACGAACAGTACGTTCAGATCTTGGCTCCCATGCCTCGACCATCTTACGGTAATTTTGCGTCGCAACACGACCCAATTTGGACTCGTGAAGCAGAATCACCAGCAACTAGCACCTTCGTAACATATTATACATACCACTCTCACACGAGTAGCAACGACTGCAGCTCAAACGATTCTGGAGTGTACATAGTGTCCGAGTCTCCCTTCAACTCGTACGAATGGCGTAGCGAGGGGGTTGGTCTGAGGGCATTGTGGGCGATTTGAATGTGACAACTCAGGAAATCTACCATTATTTTCCGAAAGACCTGATCTATACTATATTGACAAAAGTCATCGGACACTCTTTCAAAAGCAAATGAACGGATCCGCTAAGATGCGCGGTACACCTGCAAGCGGTACAAAAACAAGCGTGCAGCTGACCGCGATCATATCGAACTGTGAGGTTGAGTGAAAATGTCGCGGCGGGAGAGAACTGACTTTGAGAAAATAAAGATTGTTGGGTGTTATATTAGTGGGTTGTCCGTAAGAGAAACCGAGAGGCGTTTAAGCATACCCAAAGCAACTGTTTCGGATGTACTGAATCCGTGAAAGACACATGGCGTGTCTGAAGCAGCAAAACGTACTGGCAGACCAAAGAAAATCAGTGATAGAGGACGTCAAAACCTTAAGAGAGTCGTTACAGCTAATCGACGGAGTACTGCACAAGACCTCAGTGTACACGTGAGTAAAAATGCTGAAACCTTGGTATGTACACGTACCCTTCGCAGAGAACTTCATTCTATGGGTTACAGTGGTCGTGAGGCTGCTGATAAGCCTTTCATCTCCACTCGGAATGCTACTCGTCGTTTAGCATTATGTGAAGAATATTTGTCGTGGACGGTAGATCAATGGAAACGGGTCCTGTGGACTGATGAATCCAGATACACGATCCATCCGTGTGTGGGTATGGCGGCAGCCTACGGAACGATATTTACCACATTGTACTGTTCCTACGGTAAAATTTGGAGCTGGCAGTGTACTTGTGTGGGGGTGTTTTTCGTTGTATGGTCCCGGCCCATTGGTTATCGTGGACAAACTTGTTAACCAGCAGGTCTATCTTGATATTCTGGACAATTATGCCCTACCAACTCTGTTGCAATACTATTGAACCGAGCCTTCTTGGTACCAGCAGGACAATGAACTGAGCCATAAAGCAAGGACTGTTACGGCGTGGTTTGACGATAATTCCGTATCGTGTGTGGACTGGCCAGCACAGAGCCCTGATCTTAATCCCATAGGGAACCTATGAGATGAATTAGAGCGCCGCATAAGAAGTTTGGAACCAAGGCCTACTACTGAGCAACAGTTAGCGTCAGCATTATGTACTGAATGGAAGCGCATATACCTATCGCTGTGTTCCCAAACCTTGTCGGAAGCATGTCTCGAAGGGTCAGTGCATGCATTAAGGCCAAAGGTGGACCGACGCCGTACTGATGTATTACAATAAATGCTATGTTGTGTTTCACTTCTAGGTGTCCGATGACTGTTGTCAATATAGTGTAAAGTCAGTTTACCTAGAACACCAACATTAAATGGAGCTTGATAAAGTATTGTAAACGTCGGATAACTAAATGTCCTAATTAAGAATTGATTGACTAAATGAGTAGATAAGTAACAAGTCGGCACTTACTGCGCTTTCAACGTTTTATTTAGTAATTTAATTACTGGTTATTACATTTTATCAATCTCTTATATAAATCAAACTTGGTAATGCTGTAACAGTCAACTTTTATAAACTCGAACTTCACGGTGAGAGATTCAAAACATCGAACTATTTGTCTTAAAGACATATAGGCCACCCCGAGGGCGCAGTGGTCTAAGCGATGGCTTCTGATCATTCTTCTGGAAGGGGTCCGGGTTCGAATCCCGGTGAGGCATGGATGTTGTGTTTGTCTTACGGCACTGGCTCTCTCCCTTCCCTGGAACCAGTGCCCTTAAATTAGGGACTGGCGACTGCTTATAGCCCATTGAGTTGCTCATGGTGGTAGTTAAACCTTCAATAAAAAAAAAAAACTTATAGCGTAGAACAATAGATAGTTAACCAATGTCTGCCAGCCTAATGAAGTTCCTTCCCAGCTTCTAAGCGAGTCAGCCAGGTAACGTACTTTGAAAACAATCTTCTTGTCTCATCTTTTTACGTACATACGCACACCTGCCAACTACTACGGAATGTCCGTAGTTTTTACGGATTTTGTTGTCTGACTACGGAACTCACTGTCAAACCTACGGAATGTACGAATTTTCATTTAGTTTAAACTTTTTTTCATTTCGCTATTATTTTATGACATACATGAGTTTCGTAAGCGGATTCGCGGAATTCCGTTTTTTTTTTTTTTTTTTTTTTTTTTTTTTGTCATCACTTAGATCATGCTCAAGATCCATGCAAAACTGGAGAGACTTTTGGGCGGGTGGGGTCGTTTTCCGTCTGGGGATGGTTTTCGCCTTTCAAAAAATTTTGCCGTAATCGTAATTCTTTTCTCCCGATGTTGCCTTTGGGTGCAGTATTGTTAAACATAATTTTATTTTTTGGTATTTCACCTTGAAACTTCAGGCAACATTTTGCGAAAACGGAGGTTACACGCCGCGAAAATTTCTCCGTAATCTTCAGGCACAAGATTCTTTCGTGAATTTGAGGAATTGCACCATTTTCGTTGTTATTTTGGTCAAACACGTGATCGATACATAAGTGGACAGAAATAGGAGGGGGAGGGGGAGAGCGAGGTAGAGATGTTCGTCGGAGGACGGAATTCCATCTTTACGAAACTTTCTTTTATCGCGATGTTGCCTCTGTCCAGTATTATTGTTAAATAACATTTTACTGCATAAATAATTCTATTTCAGCTTGAAAATAGGGGAGAAGTTTGCAATACCGGAAGTCGGACGAAGCAAAGATTTTCCCGTAATCGCAACCCCACCTCCCCTACCCCAGCGATGTTGCCTCTGTCCAGTATTATTGTTAAATAACATTTTACTGCATAAATAATTCTATTTCAGCTTGAAAATAGGGGAGAAGTTTGCAATACCGGAAGTCGGACGAAGCAAAGATTTTCCCGTAATCGCAACCCCACCTCCCCTACCCCAGTGATGTTCCCATTCTCCTGCATTGTTAAATATCCCCAGTCCCATAAGTTTTTGCGTTTAATCTTAATAAGGGAGGAGGAAATTCCATAAACGGGATACAAATTTCGGATTTCCCGTCTGTCAAGCGTGAAATTCTGAATACATAACCTAATTTTTACTGGTGGAAGTTTTGAACCTAAATCTTGCAATGTTACCTATCGTGCACTTACAAAGGGAACTAACTTTGTGTTTCGCACGTGTTAAGTTTCTTTCATTATTGTCTTTGTTGCGGCGCGCGTTTCTTTTTCACAGAGAGATGGATCGGTTCATATAAAAAGCGTCTGTGCCGCGCAATTATACTAGTTACTACTAACAAGGCTCTTGCCAATGTTGGTGGCGCAGTGGTCTAAGCGCTAGCCTCTGATAATTCGTCTAAACGGGGTCCGGGTTCGAATCCCGGTGAGGCATGGATGTTGTGTTTGTCTTACGGCACTGGCTCTCTCCCTTCCCTGGGACCAGTGACCCTAAATTAGGGATGGGTGTCTGCTTATAGCCCATTGAGTTGCTCACGGTGGTCTTTAAACCTCCAATCAAAAGGTAGCGCTTTCTTCAAACTAATAAATTGTCTGCAGAGTTTCCATAAGTCACTGTATTTTTATTTTATTTTTTTGTTCTCACTAGAATATGAGTTAAAAGCCTCAAGATGCCTAGATTTTGTCTTTAATTTTTTTAATGGTTTACCACTGTATGCTTTTCTTGGTGCATGTTTTTTGCTATGCAATGTGAAGCCACGCGGAACTTCAACCATTAATGGTTCCAAGTGCAAATTAAAAGAATCAGATGTAGAGGGTTTTAGGAAGGGACTGTCTGATCCCAGGTCTTAAACAACTCTTAGAAATAGGAAGTTAGGATATTTGGGCTAGAGTGCTCGATAGAAAAGTAACACGGAAGCGAGGTAGAAAGGGGGAGGAAGACGCCTTTATTTATTACCGGGTGGTGAGGCAGTAGTACCTGGGGTCCGACGGCTTAACATGCCCATCCGACGCACGGCAGATATTTAGTGGTACGAGCTTTCGTATCTTTTCTGGGATCGAACCTGAGGTTTCTCCGTGGCAGTCACGAACGTTGTCCAGTATGCCATCCGCGGCCCAAATTAGAAGGTGCAGGTGGATGATAGTGAAAAATCTGAAACTGTTTCGCCCACTCCGCTGCACGCAGCGCCATAAAACCTTTACTCTTTGTACTAAGTCATTGCTTTAAAATCTGTTCGTCTACCAGGCCCTGTCTCTGACCAAAAGGAAATCATACGAGACAAAAAATAAAACTATTTTACAACCCCCCCCTTCTGTTTTCTGTCTGTCTCTCTCTCTCTCTCTCTCTCTCTCTCTCTCTCTCTCTCTATTAATTGCTCAGGCTCAGGCATGTTTGCTGGGCCCTTGGTCATGGTGGGCCCCAAGGCTATAGCCCCGATAGACCCCTTCCTCCCTTAATCCGGCTCTGCTCAGACCACATCGTTATTGCCAAAAGACATTAGGACGAGGGAGAAAATGTAAACTTTAAGTGTTGAATGTGCTTAAAGGAGAATGAACCAAATTTACGCAGCGACAGAAACTAAACATGAATTATATTAGAGTATACCACACTCACGGACAATGAAATTTGCGCACCCAGATAAAAACACGTCGCAACAGCGAAACTTTGCCGATAGCTATAATGCGTGCTGGTATGTAAATGATCCACGTTCGGTGCGATTGAATTGCGCATGACCGCACACCCTGTGGTGTGGGCGCTGCAAGCACGAACTGGCAGCCTTATAAACCGGCGTGTAGTCGATTTCCATGAAAGCGAAAAGCACCGGCCGAAGTAAGCAAGAGTAATGAGTGACAAGAATGCCGGTTAGACGTCAGAGACGTGGATTTCCGCAGCTTAAGGACTTTGAAAGAGGCCTGATCATCGGGCTGAAAACCATAGGGTGGTCGGCGCGCCGTATAGCTCGCCACGTGGATCGTTCTGACCATACCGTCCCACTGTGTTCAGAAAAGTGGACACGTGACGGCACTGCCACATGACGGACCAGGAGGACCACCGGTAGAGTGGATCGACGGATCGTGCGTCAGGCACGAATGGATCCCACGGGAACCAGGTCCACTATACAGACAGATGTAACTGCTCCTGTGTGCCCACGAACCATTTCCCAACGCCTCGTGGAACCGAATCTGCGATCCCAGCGCTTTTTACCTGTGCTGCTGTTAACCCCGTTGCCAGCTCCGTATGCAGTGTGCCAGGCCAGAGCGACATGAAACGCCATAGACTGACGACGTGTGGTGTTTAGCGATGAATGCCGCTTCGTTTCGGGGACGGATGATCATCGTGTCCGGGTGTGGCGGTCATCGGGTCAACGGCACAATCCCAACCTCGCTATCGAGCGCCACACCTCCCCCGCTGCAGGCATTATGGTCTGGGCAGCCATTGCTTACGATAGCTGATCAGCTCTAGTAGTGGTACCTGGGTCATTGACGGGCCAGCGGTATGTGGATGAGATCTTACGGTCGCATGTGCTCTAATTCCTGGCCGGGATTCCAGGTGCGCTATACCAGCAAGATAATGCCCTGCCGCACTCTGATCGGGTTGCCCGACTACCTACGCCATGTCCAGACACTTCCATGGCCTGCCCGCTCCCCGGACATGTCCCCTATCGAGCATGTGTGGGAGCAGTTGAAACGCTGCCGCCGTGCCGCACTATCCGGGATTTGGAGATGCCTTCATCCAACTTGAAATAGTTGTGATCAGTAACTAGATTTAAAGCGCCCATAATTTTCTTAGTTTGGGTCGGTGTGAATTCACGGGAAGTGACGATTATTTTTTCAAGGTTTCCAACAGCCTCTGGTATTGGTATAGACGGATATAAAGACTTTAAGTCGAAACTTCTTATTATATTCCTGTCAAATATATTCAATCTTCTTGCGCGCTCCACCAATTCTTTTGTTGATCTGATTACGTAGTGCGTATTATTCACAATAAATATTTGGAATCGTGTAAAAGGACAGAGGTATTTATATAAAAATTTAGTATTCTTAGCTTATTACTCCAACGAAACATTCTTTCTATTATTTAAAGTTGCTTAAATTATGCAATTTTAACATAAGTGGATAAAAGTAATTAGTAATGCAAATATAATAAAAATCTCTAAATAATTAAAAAACAAATCAAATTTCACAGGGTTTTTTTTTAAATTTCGAAGGTATTCTTCCCATGTGGAGGTTTTCTATTCCGTTCAGCGCTAAGGCATTTTTTTAAATTTAAAACTACATCACTGGCATTGTGAAACATTGCGCTTGTAGTTCGGCAGGGGAATCTCGTTGATTTAACCTTTTGAAATTATTTCTTGTGTTATTTCTTATTTTAGAAAAAGTACGCTGGTAAATGACTAAAAGAAACGGGTTTCCAGCAGGTACCAGAATTCTGACGAAGATTTGCTGATCTGCTTAAAAATTTAACTGTTGCTTTTTTTTCTTTCCCAGTCCAAAAAAAAAAAAAAAAAAAAAACAAGTTAGTAAAATTACGCAATGCATTGATTATGATACGCTGTCCAACATACCAGAAATCATTACTCAAGTTATGAGGATAATGTATGTGGAATAAATCTCGCTCCTGTGCCCTAACCTTTTAACCCATTTCGATGATATTAAACAGAACCGGTTCAGTATACCTTCTGAGCAACATACTAAAGTTTTGTCGCAATAGCAGCATTTTTACTTAAGTTATGACGCATAAGGGGGAAGGAATGGGTCCCCTCTTATGTCCTGACCTTTGACTCCATTTCCAACAGGGTTCGTCCCCTACCATATACTAAACTTTCATCGAAATCGAACCATTTTTACGCGAGTTATCGGACGGACGGACGGACAGATAGACAGACAAAGCTGGAGCATTTACGCTTCTTTAACCTACGGTTGGAAAGCGTAAAAAACAAATAACACAAGGTTTTGTACAGGAAAAAGCATATTACTGCCTTCTGGTGGGTCACACTGTGGTTATCGCATTCATTCGCTAGTTGCTGCTTTTGATACTGCTAAATCGCCAAACTAAATCACTTTTAATAAGGATACAGTCTCGCAATGTGCACTAGAATAAAGCCAGGAGGACATCAGATTACCGCGTATTTCGTAGGGAGACCTGCGAATGATCTAAAAACAAGGTGCTGACGTTTGTACTTTTGATTTCCATTCAAGAATGACGCTGTGCTGAAAAATTGTGACGCATTCTCGACACTGTTCGCTGAAATAAACTGCGTACTTCTGTACCCTTTGAGTATCAGTGATTCATAATTCTTCTAGTGGCACGTTCATGAGCGTTAACATGTTTTCTTCCGAAGTGTTACAACAGAGACGATGTCGCATGACTTTCTGCTTGCTGTTTTTGATATTTGCTTTAAATTGGAAATGTAAGTATACTGACAGTCCCAAATCAGAGTTTTCGATTTTTTCATATAATTGAAAATAAACAACTGTTAACGTGAAATAACAGGAGTTTTATCAAAAAACAATGGACTGATTACATATTGGTTTGGAAATAGATAAAGAGAAGAAGACGTTATATTCCTTAGAATGTTGTCTTGAATTTTCCATTTGCTTAGCTGTGCAGTGGTTCACACATCGCAGCAGAGGTGTAGTGGGACCCAATTCGAAATAATGTCAGAACAGTGAAATTCATTAAAATTTTAATTTATAGCTATAGAAAGTACTTTTGGTTGCTAAAATACGTAATGCGTTTTTCACTTTGCTAATGTACGAAACAAGTCTAGTGGAGGCAACTAAAGAGATTATTTTTCGCTGCAATGTGTGTGGAATTTAATTAAACTTCCTCAAATAAAAGAAATTAGGCGTGAAACATAACTGTTTTGTACCGAAATTTATATTAACATTTCCAAAATTGTCGAGAATTAATTATCTGTGTGCGGAAGCAATTACACTACTTTCAATTTTTCGGAGATTTGTTATGGTAGTTGAATTGTGCGTGACCCCACCGGGTGCTCTTTATGCTGTACTAAGGGATAAACATATACATATGGCCCCGATCCTGAGGGATTTGACTTTTTTATAGTTAGAGGTCTCTGCCCCGAAGTCATCGGCTTACCGAGCCTCCTGAACCTCCGCGAATCTTTGGTGATGCAACTGAACTCGAACGCAGAACTTTAGGAACCGAGGGAAGAACGCTGACCGCTGTGCCACCGCAAACTCCTTATACTGAAACATATTTAATATTACAATAGAACAAAGTGTTTAACAAACATGTAATAACTAAAATGTTACGGAATGCAAGGTACAGCCAAAGTAAAAGCAGAACTTAAGTTACATGATTTCTGATTATTTCGAAATTCGTTATTATACTATTACTTTGTTCCCAAATTAGAAACTGCAGTTTTTTGTAACTACAGAATAACGAGTTACTATCATAATGCTACTTCTTCTCTTCTCAACCCTAAGGTTGATGGGTAGCATTGGTCATCATCCACAAAGGAATTCTTTCCTGAGCCACAAGCTTAATGTTCCGGTAGGGTCTTCCTCTTGTTATTTGACTCATATATTGAATTGTTGGGCACCCTCTTCCAGCTTTTCCTTCCATTTTACCTTCAATCAAGTTGGCACACCACTCCAAGTGTCTTTCGAAGTGTCCTATCATGCTGTCTCTTCTTCTTTCTATAGTCCATAATATTTCTTGTTTTTCCTGAGCTTTATTTAACAGTTCTACATTTGTCATTCTTTCTGTCCAAGCAATTATAATGCTACTGTAAGTACTATATTTATGTGGGAAATGACGCAGCAGATAAATGCTGATATTACACTTAAGTGGATAATATTAACTGGACTTCAAAATGCCCCATGTTTTTCTGTATTCCCCATCTGGGTGGCTAAAGCGAGAAAGGAATATAACAGTGAATCTTTGTTCTTCTGTGCACAATTACGCTAAAATCTTGCGCTGTATCCATCACAGTGTTTTTGAGCCAATTTTTCGAATGCTTGAACATGTACCAAGCAAAGAGGTAGAACATTTTCTATCTTCCCTAAGAAAATCAAACCTTCAGAAACTGCAATTAGCGATAGCCACATGAGTAATATGCTGCCTCAGTGGAGCATTCATTCAATTGAACATGTTTACAGACCTATAGAAATAAAATGTATTAGGAAGAGTAAAAAATATTAATTTTGACGCCATTAAAGTTGGCTTATATCCACTAAAACATCATAATAATTACTATTATTATTACTAGATTCAACTGTTTACAACATTCAATGTCTTATCATATCCTCCACTAAGTGATATATTTATTTTTTGTAATTCTACTGGAAGAAAGTACAGTGAATGTGCGGCCGAAAACGGATCAGCACGTTTTGACACTTGTGACTGTCTGTTTTTAAATTTTATGGACAACATATCCACTGAAACAGATAATTATTCCGATAATTATAATATTATAGATACAAAAGCAAATTACGCAAGCTGAATTTTTACAGCAATCTTAAGATTTGAAAAGCGTTTGATAAAAGACAGAGCTTGGGGCCCAAAAAACAAAACAGGAATGTACCAAGGAAGTAGCATTCAAAGCAACACGTTATGTAGAGTACAGTGGTGAAAACCATTCGTTGGTGCGAATGTTAGTTCTCTATATGCTTGGAAAAACAGCGGCCATCTGGGACCTGAAAAAATATACCAAATAAAAAAATTATCGAGAAAGATATGAATGCACTGAAAGATAATGTAAGATTTCACAGTGGATCTCCTATTTTTTTAATGAAATCATATTAATTGAAATATTTTGAAATTAAAAGACTGTGTCCCGAAAGTAACATTTTTACTCCCCAAGTGGATCACACGAAGAATTCTGAAAATCCTTTAAAGCTTTCTTCAGTTTCAATTGACGCATAACTACCATTCAAACTTCGCGAATTCATCATTCTCAAGGCAAAAACATATAGAAACTGCAATGACATCCAAACATCTCTCTCTGTTCTTAGGTTCAGTGCCATTGTTAGAACCCTTTTAGCAGGTAATTAGTCAGAAAGGATTAGTGCCAACCATTGCCTTAAATGAGCAGTTTGAATAACAAAGCAAAGGGGGAATGCAATATACACTGTTGTCCAAAGTCCGAGGGCACTTGTTCGAGCTGTGTAGAGACCAGACTGCGTACCCCGAATTAATGCATTCCAGCTGTTCCGGGCCAGGAAAACGTATCCCGAGTTATTTCGTTCTATCAAATATCAGTCAACTTTGCATACTCCTAGTTATTTCGTTCGAGTCAGTTAAAGGGTTAAATTTTCATTAAAGTTTGTGAGCATCCAGGTGTCCGGATATAAATGGCAGACAGTATACATACAGATGTTGGCTCGGACTATAATGGCGTTGCCCTGTAATGAACTGGAAGATCTAGCTGCTCCGTGCTGTTACAAATGAACGTCCAATTAAACCGATTTTCGGTAATCCGAATCACGCTCCATCAGGACTAGTGCTATCAATTGACTCCATTCAGCGTTTCGAAGCATTTATTTATTTTTGTACTCAATTTTATAAATAAAGTCAAATTTCTTATTTTCAGTACTTTCTTTCAGGGTTAAACAGCCACCACGAGCAAATATTTGCGCTCGAAGTAGTTACTCATCCCTAATTTAGGGCCGCTGATTCCAGGGAAGAGAAAGAAATATTGCCACCGGAATAGAAACCGGACCAATCTCTGACAAATGGTCTGAACCCCGGATTCTGACCACTTAACTACCGGGACTGCATTTTTAGTATCACCCCCCCTCCCCCCCTTCACACACACACACCCTCCGATGAACTCTGTCATACCACGTTCTACGTAAAGAGGATAACGAAATCTTGAAAACAGAAAAGATTCTACCGTATGTTGTTGAACTCCGCAAACTGTACTGATGTAGTCCAATGGCTTCTCTTTTTGTCATATACTTATATGTACGTGATAAAATATCAGAAAAAGTCATTAATCGCTGAAAAGGATTCTCATCTGTTCTGACACATGCGTTCTGTATTATGTGATGGCGATGCCAAATCTCGATGGAATATTATTCTCCCGTGAATTGGGGTCACCAAGCAAAGCATATAAACAGGATCGTTGGCTGATTTTCGGCAAAAATAAATGGGGAGAAAAGAAATTCTTTGTTGTTATTAGAACATGACTTTCATGATAATTCTGCTTATGTCAACGGAAAATAAATAGAGACCCACAACTTTATCTCTTTTATTTGTGTGAAATCGGTATCATCGTACATTTTCTTGATGCACATCGTATTATTAGTGACTAAGAAAAGCTCATGAAATATAGCTATTATTTTATGGTATCATAAAATTAGAGCTGAATAAAATTCTGGTCTCGTTTTATTTCGAAATAAAGATATTTTGCCCGAAATTGTTACAGGCTTTTAAAAGGCACTTTCTTAAGTGTTGAATTTTATATAACCCTTATAAAAAAAAGTAATGCATTTTAATATTTTTAATTAAATTAAATGACATTCTGATTTAAATTTATTTATATCCAGAATGAAACATTTTGTTTTTGAAAACAAATTTTCAGATTTCAGAAAGAATTGATAAAGTAACAGGTACTAGGCGATTAATTTATTTAAGGCTGAAAAAAGCAGAAATATTGTAACACGACAAATTTTCTATTTTACTTGTTCTTCAAACGGCGATATTAACCGCAGTTCTGTTTCTGGAGATACGGCAGCTTTCATTAATACTGTACAAGTTTCTTAGAATTTGCGCAAAACCAACAGTTTATTAAGGTAAAATATAGAAGAGTTTTTTCACAACTTCACCAACGTAATAATAGTTTATCATTCTGGAATAAATATTAAAGAAGACGGTAGTTTAAGATATATTGCGGGACATTTTTTTCGTCAGTTTATCTCTTGACAATAACCAGTATTCAGTTTTTATTTCGCCATTAAACATTCATAACTGGATTTAAAAAAGTATCAGCTTTTGTTTATCATCTTTAGACTTTTAGGAACCTACAGTTCGTTAAAAATTACATAGGGTAATGTATTGCAATATTCAGAGGTCTGTCCTTTAAAATGTTTTATCACCTAGATTAAAAATTAAATAAGATTGCTGTTTAATACATTTTTGTAATTTACATTAATCTTCCAAGTTATTAAGATTTTTACCCATTTTATTTCGGGAGTGAGGGGTTTAAAGTCCACAGTGGGCAACTCAATGGGCTATACGCAGTCGCCCGTCTCTAATAATTCAGGGTCCGTTCGTGACTGTCACGGAATAGTCTCGGGAGTCTATCCCAGGCAGGAACGAACCCTCGAACCTCTAATTATCCTCCTTAGGTCGGATGGACACGTTAAGCCGTCGAACCCCGGGTACTGGTCTCCGGTTATAGATAAGAGAATCTTCCTCCCCTTCCTAATTCACATCTGTGCGACTTTTCCGTCAGGGACTGTAGCCTAAATCTTCTATCTTCCTACGTCTAAGGGTTGTTTCAAACCTGGGGTCGGACACGACCTTCCTAAAATCCTCTATATGAAAATCTAAATCTCTGTAATTTAGGGCCACTTGTTCCTGGGAAGTTAGAGAGCCAGTGCCGTAAGACAAAGACGACATCCATGACCTCACCGGGACTTGAACCTGGACCTATCTCGGATGAATGGTCAGTTGTTCCGGTGGCGAAGTGGTCTAAGCGATGACTTCTGACCATTCGTCCGAGTTGGATCGGAGTTCAAATCTCGGTGAGGTATAGATGTTGTTTTCCTTTCGGTACTGGCTCTTTCCCTTACCCGGAACAAATGACTCTAAATAAGGGACGGGCGCTGCTTTGTAGACCTTCGAGTTGGTCACGGTTGTCGTTAAATTTTCAATAAAAAAATGGTCTAAATGCATCGAGTAACACACTGTAACGTGCCTGCACCGCATGACGCACATGAGATGAAGGCAGATAGCAGTGAGATCAGTTTGTCCGCGTAGCTCAGTTGGGAGAGCGACTTACTCCGGAGTGAGGGGACCCGAATTCGATGCCCGGCGCGGAAAATCTTGTATGTTGCATTGGCGCCCGAACTTTCAGGATGACCCGGCTGTTACGTTTCTCGCAATGATGTGATGTTCTTTCCGCACGGCGAGACAGGAAAAATGAGAATCCCTTCTTCAGCGCTTTGAAAAATAAATGTGTGTGATGTTACGTTCCACACAGCAAATTTTCTGGGATTTCTCAAATGCACGTTCTTCATGGGATGACTGCCTACAGCGACACATGGTCCCGGCTGACCCGTGGGACATGCTCCCGGCCCTCTTTCGGGGGGAGGGGAGGGAGAGAGAGATAGATAGAGAGAGAGAGAGAGAGAGAGAGAGAGAGAGAGAGAGAGAGGGTGCCTGCACCGCAGGACGCACATGAAATAAAGGCAGATATCAGTGAGAGCACATGTCCACGTAGCTGAGTTGGGAGAGCGACTTACTCCGAAGTGAGGGGACCCGGGTTCGATGCCTGGCACAGACAAACTTGTACGTTATAACACATACCTACGAAGGCTAATCTATAATTAGTTTCTGACGACCTTTGGCAGCGGATTAGGTACATGTAAATTGCTGTCTCCCAAATTCTTTACTCTCTCCTGTCTCTAAGGTCCGGGATTCGACCTCGAGCGAATGGTCAGAAGCTAGTGCTTAGACCACTTTGCCACTGGTGAGGCTCTTCTATTTTCTAAATACTTCGAGTAACACACACATACCTGCCAAGGCTAATCTATAATTAACTTCCAAAGACCTTTCGCGGCGAATTAGGGATATGTAAATTCCTGTCTCCCAACGTCTTTACATTCTGACTAGAGATCGTTGTTCGGCACAGGAGTTTGAATAAAAATGCAACGTGGAGAACAGAATCAAAGTAAAAATGACATGTCTGGAAACGTGGTTTTACTTGCAGGTACTTGCGGCTATTAGGTTTCACTGCGCATGGAAAACGCTGGAAACTGAGGTCACCAACTACAAGAAATCCAGGTTTCTCAAATGATGAGCGTTGAGAGTTTGTCAAAATAGTGTTCGAAATTCGCGCACTGACACATTGCATTTACGGGTGTGAAACGAAGTCACATGCCTTCAACAACAAACAGCAGAGTCTAATCGTAGACGTACATTCAGAGGGAGCCACAATTAAAGAAACAACGGAGATTACCGGTTTCCCAAAGCAAGCATTTGAAAGACGTTTATTGATATCTTCCGGATCTTGTATCTTCCATTTCCAAAAGCAGGCATAAATGTGCCCGGAAACCAGACTTTTAAACACCGTGACAGCTGTGCTGTGAGGAGGTTTGAACGGAAGAACAGGTGTTCTTGTACGCAACAACTATATTCTCAAGTCAACTAAGGCCACGAGCAGACAAACACCTGAACCATGCATGGGGAGTTAAGTATAGGGTGATCGAAAAGTCGCGCAACCTAAAGTTTGAATTTGTACAAATTGTTGCAAAATCGTTATAAACATTCTTTTCGCCACTAGAAGTATCGGAGACTCGAGTTCACTGTAATGTGTACAGGTTGTTCTCATTGTAGCTTTGTTCCTTGCGGAAGTGAAATACGTTTTTCCCAGTCGCAACAAGTTTTAATTTTGGAAAGTAATTTCGCTAATCCTTCTTACGCATGTTTTACCGAGTGATTTCGTAAGAAATATCCGGGAACAGTAGTCCCTCAGAAGTCTACGATAGCGAGATTAGTGCACCGTTTTCGGGAAATTGGATCTGTTGCAGGAAAGAAACGCCCCAGTAGACCCCCATTTTAAATGACGATAAAGTGGATGAGGTAAAGAGAGTACTGCAGCGGTCCCCAATAAAAAGCATCAGAAAACTCGCCTTCCAATCATCAATCTGCTACCGTAATGCTCAGAAAGCTGCGAGATCGTTACACCTTCCTTCCTATCGTGTTAAATCAGCCCATGAAGTGAAGGACCCAGATAAAGGCAAACGAATAAACTCTTGCAGATGGTTGTGCTCATTCGTTGAAGAACGTGGAATACAGATCGTTGATACAGTTTTCTTCAGTGACTAGGCCTGATTTCATCTCTGTGGGTATGTGAACAGTCTGAACAATAGGATTTGGTCATGCGATGATCCACGTGGTTTTTGATGAAAAAGTTTTTGCATATTCAAAAACTTGGAGTTTAGTGTGCGATATCACGCTGTTGCATAGTGGGACCAATTCTCTTTGAAACGGCGATGAACAGTTCCGTTTACCAAGACATCACCCAGTTCGTGGCCGTCCTTCATGTCAGCGAACGACATTGTTGCTTTTCAGCAAGACAGTGCCACACTTCGACTAGTACCGAGCATTTTTTGCAAGAATTTTTCGGGGACCGTCTTATCTCAAAAGAAACGTGGCCACCACGATCACCCGATTTTTTACCAACTGCTTTTTTCATTTCCTTTGGGAGTATCTCAAAGGTGTTGTTTATAAGAATAGTAGTCTTCCGTCTTATCCGCTGTCTCGCTTTCCGTGGTAACTGAAACCACAAATTCATAAATTCTAATTCTCACGCCGTTCTGAGTAGCATGATGAAATCACGTGCCATCTCGCTCTGTAGCATGATGAAATCACGTGAATCATCCCTTTATTCAGCATATCCACGCTGTATACGTTACCCGCCTGTTAGTCACTTAGTTGCAGTCTCGTTTATCAGATCTACTGCCGCGGTATCGCAGTGCTTGTGTTCAGGTAACCCTTATTTTACTTAATAATGGCCCCAAAGCGCAAGAGTAATGTTACTGGCAATTCGGATATGCCAAAGAGAAGCCCTAAAGTGCTTTCTTTAAGTGAAAATATGAAAGTTCTCGACTTAATAAGGGAAGAAAAAAATTGTATGTTGAGGTTGCTAAGATCTACGGTAAGAATGAATCTTCTAGCCGTGAAATTGTGAAGAAGGAAAACGAAATCCGTACTAGTTTCGCATTCACATAACTTTTATTACTTATATATTGTTATAACTGTCTACCGTAGAAACCCACTAATCCGAACCTTACTAATTTGAAATTCCGGATTATCTGAACTGAAATCCGAAATTGGAAGAGTCAAAATTAGGCTAGGGAAAGAAGAAACAAATTTCAATATTAGGAACTGAAAACATGTAGTACGCGTAGTTTTATTATGTTTTGAAAATACAGTAGCATGTAAAACACGAATACAAAACTTAATTACTGTACATAATGTACATTCAGTGTAGACACTAAATGAAACAAAACTGAACCCAAAATGATTGAAATGTACTATATATCAGTACGTAATATGCACATAATCAGCATACTGTATGTAAAAAAAAAGAATAAAATGAAAACATTGTGAAGAAAATGAACTTTTTAATAAAGTGATTAATACATAGGTTTAATGGTTATCTGGGTTGAAGAAATATGTCCCCTTTGCCTGACGAATTGATGTGAATATGGATGATGAAGCAATATTATGCCAGCGTCTCGTGAACATGACGTCTGTTGGTGTCGCGTCAGCATGCTGTTGTACATGGCGAAGGGCCAGGTCTAGTGCATTTTTTTTTATTGGTGTAACGGCCACCGTGAGCAACTCAATGGGCTATAAGCAGTCGCCCCTATCTAATTTAGGGTCACTGGTTCCAGGGAAGGGAGAGAGCCAGTGCCGTAAGACAAACACAACATCCATGCCTCACCGGGATTCGAACCCGGACCCCTTTCGGACGAATGATCAGAAGCCATCGCTTAGACCACTGCGCCACCGGGGCAGCTTATTCTTTGAACCAGGGAAATGATTTCATCATCCATGTAGACTTGATGACCTTCAGTGTCAGATGACAACCACTCAATTACAGCATTGTCATTTGCTTCCTCACAGCATGGGATGTTGCATAACGCTGGAGAACTTCATTTTGTGCGTTTCTTCCTGTTGTATAAGTTAGACTCGGCCATAGTTTTTTCCATTTTCCATGACTTCCTTAATAACTGCTATCTTAGATTGTCCCATAACTCTGATACTCAATTAATGACGCCTTTAATCGTAACACTCTTCAACTGTTTAAGTAGGGAAAGAGAAGTGTCTTCATTTTCAATAAGTGAGCGAAAAAGCATTTTTCAGTAAGCACATTTTATGTTTTGTAGAACCCCTTGATCCATGGGTTGCAACAAAAATGTTACGTTAGGAGGAAGAAAAACTGCTTTTATTTCCCGCAACATAGTGATCCATCTGATGGATGCAATGGGGATTTATCCAGCTTTTTCCTCCTGTCTGTCTGTCTGTCTGTCCTCACGATAACTCGCGTAAAAATGGTTCGATTTCGATGAAATATTAGTATGTGGTAGGACGAACCCTATGAAAATGGACGAAATGGGGTCAAAGGTCTAGACATAGGAGCGGGATCCATTCCATCGCCCCTTAAATGCTTCGATTGCTATAAAACTTTGTTGTTCCGGAGCTATACTGAACCGGTTCCGTTGAATATCATCGAAATGGGGTCAAAGGTCAGGGCACCTCATAACTTGACTAAAAATGCTTCGATTGCGACGAAATACAAAACGTTGTTCCATAACAACTTTGGAAGCAGTTCCGCCCAAAAAAAATTTTTTGTCAGCAATTGCGGGCAGTACGCATGCGTGCAATTCATTAGCCATTATTTTTGCACGATAACTTCCGTGAAAATTGCCCGATTTAGATGGGATTTTTAATTATAAAACAGCTTATGTGTGATAGGTCTTGATAATAGAAATACACTGGTGTGCAAAAATTAAGGACGAAGAGGAGAAATTAACATAACAGCGGAACGAGCAGGCAGAACGGATCGGATGACCACTCAGGAAATGGACTAGGGTCCGGTACGGTAGGGCATGCACATATATGCAGCATGACGTATTGGGGGGGGGGGGGCAGTGTCGGAAGGGTATAAAGCACACAATCGGTGTACGCTCAGCAATTCGGTGAAAGCTATTGCACGGTGTACATCGGTTTGAACGACGTCGAGTTGCTGACAACGTGTGATATGGCCAACAGGCAATCCAGTAGACATCTGGATGACTTTACCCGAGGTCGCGTCATTGGGAAGTTGGAAGGAGGTCGAATTGTGACCGAGGAGTTCGAGATCGCTCACAGCATCGTTTCACGAGCTTGGAGAACATTTCAAACGACAGGAACAGCTGTCAGAGAGTTTAGCAGTGGTCGTCCACGAGCAAACACGGCGGCGGACGACCGGTATATTGTCCTACAGGCGAGAAGAGACAGACTGCTGACAGCGGGAGAAATCGCAAGGCACATGCAACAGACAACTGGACGTCCGTTATCGTCGCGTTTTACCGTGGCCAGGAGGCTGCACAAAGGCGGTCTATTTGCACGACGACCAGTACGGTGTGTGCCATTAACGCCTGATCATCGAAGACGACGGTTTCTGTGGTGCCAGGAACACAAGAACTGGACACATCAGCAATGGGGTCGAGCTCTCTTTACGGATGAGAGCCGATTTAGTCTGACGAGCGATTCTGGATGTATACGCAACTGGAGAGAGCAGGGAACATTCAATCACACCTCCAACATCATAGAAAGGGACCGGTTTGGAGGCGGCCGAGTTCTTCTTTGGGGCGGTATAATGCTTGGTAGCCGTACTGACCTTCACATCTTCCAAGGAGGTTCAGTCACTGGTGTCCGCTATTGTACCGAAGTTCTCCTGCCTCACGTGCGTCTGTTTAGAGGTGTTGTGGGTCCTGAGTTCCTCTTCATGGATGACATCGCTACACCTCATCGTACAGTGGCTGTCGCAGAGCTGTTGGAGAGTGAAGATATTCAACGCATGGATTGGCCAGCAAGGTCCTCGGACCTAAATCCAATCGAACACGTGTAGGACCTTCTCGGGAGACGCTTGGCAGCACGTCACCAGTCGCCAGCAACGATTCCGCAGCTGCGATTGGCGCTACAAGAGGAACGGGCCGTGATGCCTCAACAGCTCCTTGACAACCTCGTCCTCAGCATGGACAGACGTTGTAAATCCTGCAACGCAGTCAGGGGTGATCATATCCCCTACTAAAGACTGGATTTTTCATGGTGGTCGCCTGTCACATGGACGTTTCTGTCTTCTGTTCAGTTGTGCTCGAAGCTACCTTTTCAATAAAGTGCCTTTGTATCCTTTGGATTCCTTGTTTGGACGGTTTTGCTCACTTGTCCCATATTGTTACATCTTGGGCATCTTATGGTATGATTTGAGTCGATGTGGAGCACTTCTGCACGACGTTACATTCGAAAAACCGTCTCGTCCTTAATTTTTGCACGCCAGTGTAGGTAACATGGGCACAAAGAGATTTAATTTTTATATATGTGAACCTCAAACGTTATACCATAGTTTAGTTCCCTCAAAACCAAGGCATTTTCCTATGATTTCTGGTATGTTGGAAAGTGTATCACAATCAATGCATTGCATGATTTTATTAACTTGTTTTATTGGACGTTTCTACGGCAGCAACAGACTGTTTTTTTACCCACTCTTTGAAAAGCACCGCATTCATCCACACTTTTTCTGATTTCTGTAGTACGCTGGAAGACAGTTCATGTTTACATTTTTCAACGCTATAGTTTTGGATTTTCCAATAACCATAAGTGGTAACTTATTATTATCTGCCGTATCACTGCGTGTTAAGACGGTTAGACGTTTTTTGCTCATCTTGAAGCCAGGTGCACAAGACTTCTTTGGAAGCGAGACTTTTCTTCGATAGGGCCTTGAAGTTTAGTAGTCTCATCACAGTTGTAAACTTGCTGTGGTGAATAATTGTTTGAAGAAATCAAGTCAGCGGAATTCTCTAATGTATTCTTCTGCAGCAATGTGATTAGTTGATGATTCTTTTCCTGCTATTGGTAACTATCGAATTCTGTGTCTCTTCTTCCAACGATCCAACCATCCATTACTGGCAATAAACGAAGCATCGCCGATCATCGAACTGTTTAGTTGGACTTTCTTTTCCACTGTGGGCCACTTAGTCCCTTTTTGTCGCTCTTGTGAAAACCATAGAAAACGACCAATTTATTTTTTAAATTTTGACATTTTCGATGTTTGGCGTTGTTCAAGACTGCTCACCGATGATTCTATGTAAAACTGTTAAATATTTCGCTATGATTCTTTTTCCAGTCGCTAATTGCTGCTTTACCGACGCCGAATTCAACTGCTAATTTCGTCGCACTTTCTTCCTTTTGCAGACGTATTAGCACTTTTAGTTTGTCTTTTAGGAAGCATGAGCTGTGTTTCCTCTTACTCGCCATGTTTTAAACACTCCAAAAAACTTCACAACACTTGAAACACTTGAAAAAAAAAACTTCACAACACTTGAAACACTTGAAAAAAAAAACTTCACAACACTTGAAACACTTGAAAAAAAAAAAAAACTTAGCGTGGACTACCCAGAACAAGCAATCTAGGAAGACTGGTCAAAACTGTGTTGAAAACAGAGATAAACTTTTTCTCCGCGCCAAATCGCTAGACAGGCAGGCGCCTTCAAAAGCGAACCTCCGTCTGTCTGTTCGTGTACAGTGTACTGTTTCGCCTCAGCACATTTCTCAGAAAATTTCTGTGTGGGCAGGTAGGGTCCGCTATGCTAGACTTCGGGGAGGACTCTTCTAGTACATACAACGTATTTCTATTTTCCGTGAATTGATAGCTCGCCTGCTCTAACTGTTTTCGCTTCCTCACTATTTGTAATAACCTATCTCTAATGATACTTTCCTATTATATATTTTATTTATAGCGAAATTTCGAATAATCTGGAATTTTGGTAATCCGAACAGGTCCCAGTTAGTTCGGATTAGCGGGGTTCTCCTGTATTTTATTATTAGTTATTATTGTTCATATCTTATTGTGCCGAATTTATAAATTAAATCTTATCATAGTCATGTATACATAGGAAAAACATAATATACAGAGGATGTTCAGACATTTTTAGGACGTTTTTGATAACAAATTATAGAAAAAAGGTCAAAGAATTGAAACTGGCAACAGCGTGTTAGATGAACACGAAAGAAACACTACTGCGGTTAAATATCGTCTGATAAGAAAGTGACGCACATAAGCAAGCTGTGGATAGTTTTTTTCTCTTTACGGAGATAAATATTCATGTTATGTAATTCAAAAACGCTTTGAAAATCATGGAATTAGCCTTTCCAAATGTAGAATAAGCAATATTATTAATAATACTCCATCAGGGTAAGGCCACCAGACATACATCCAAATCTACCTCTCTATTTCTTGAAAAAATGAAAAAGGGACTGTTATCAAGTCTATACCCTTTGATGATATTCCTTCAAAGTCCTCTGATGTGTCACAATGGACTATTGTGACTTCGGACTGCTAAAAAGACCGCTTTCTAAACGCATGCCTTAAACAATGATTGGACTATGGAAAGCAGTGGAAGGGAAGTGGAATAAAATACCTCTACAAATTTTAAGAAATGCCCTGTTATCTTGAAAATGTAGATAGATGTAGGTTCATAGTCCACAGAAAGGGCTATGAGATAAAACCTTTTAGAAATAAATAAATTTATTTTAAACATTGGTGGAAATTGCTGGAAAATCGTTCTCTGTATATGGATCGGTACTACCCGCGGTTTCAGCCATCCGCTTGGAATGTATCCCCACGGATAAGGTTGGACTGTTGAAATCCTCACACACTAAATGAATTCACAATGAACATTGCAACAGCGATTGAAACCATCAGTGTGCAGGTGCTTCACAAGGTAGCATCAAACCTGGTAAAATGAGCGCGCGTTTGCATTTACGAACACGGTGGTCACTTTCAACATATGTTACAATGAGGTTCCTATTCTTTTATTTTAAAGGTGAAATTGTAATCTGTATCTGTAAATGTTTTGGTTTCTCATATGCTTATAATTAACCACGAAACAGGCAGATGTTATGTCTTGGTTGCGCGACTCTTCTATCCCTCTGTAAATTGGATCAGGCAGTCGTCTGATCATTCGGTAGCCACTTGTGTCAGAATTAAAATGTCCACTTACAGTAGTCCCGTGAACACCATGAATGTACAAGTAGGGCAATGGAAGAAAGTAATTGGATCAGATGAATCAAACTATACGTTGTTTCGCACTAATGCTCGGCAGAGAGTGTGATAAGAACTGCATGAAACGATGAACCCTGTATGCCTTCTGAAAACAACCTAATTATCTAGAAAGGGCACCATTCTATAGCGGATGCTCTGGTTCAGTTGTTGTATAGCTGACCAACTGAACCATGCAATGGTTCTGTTTTTACATCTTTATGGGTGATAATGCAACAACACATTGTGTTAGAATCGTGCAGGAATGGTTTGACAAGCTTTTATCATATACCTGGCCTCCACAGTTCCCAGTCCTATTGAAAACGGGGGGTACATGCTGGAAACATCTGTTCGGCGTTGATGCCCTCTTCCGTCAATTCTCAGAATTTTGCTACAGGAATGGCTATACCTGATCCAAAACGAACTTAAACATTTCATGGGATCGATGCCAAGTAGCATGTGTTGGATATTTTCGACGCAGATTAACTTTTGCTCAATGCATAACTGCAGAATTATCGCAGAGAGAGCGAACGTACCCCGGGTCACGTGAAACACGTGATCCAATTAGCTACACGCTCTTTAGACGAGAGGAGGATTTGCGGGTGAAAAGCGAAAAACTCTTTTGGTTTCTGACTGAGCTGAGATGAACGTGTGTGTAAGTGCTGCTTCCGATGGATTTTAACTTAGAAACTTTGTGTTCGTATAAAGATTTGGAATGTCTGCATATACACCGAATGTTCTACATCCTTTACAAGGTTAAATGGACTTAATTGTGAGATTTTCTTCTATTAAACACTTCTGTAATTAAGAATGTTAGCCATCTTGGCTTACGAGT
The DNA here is from genome assembly GCA_039090855.1 of Macrothele yani. Taxonomy (NCBI): domain Eukaryota; kingdom Metazoa; phylum Arthropoda; class Arachnida; order Araneae; family Macrothelidae; genus Macrothele; species Macrothele yani. The sequence goes on from CM077001.1 coordinate 137,001,789, forward strand.
TTCGGAACCCTGTTTAATTCTGTGGTGAAAATTGCAGCGTTAAAAGGGTCACTGACCTTTCTCCGTTCTTCGACGCGAGCACGTTTTTTTATATGTTGCATATCCCCTTTTTAAGTCATAGCCCGTAGAAACCTGGATCGTCCAACTCACACCGACTCACGTGCTGTTCGAAAGGAATCATTCTGCAAATTGTCTATGAACTACACCTCCTTAGGGAAGAAGCAATTTAAATTCATGAATAATGCGGAGCCGCAACATTATCGTTCATATCCATCTTTATATTCAAAATACAGGATGTTTCACTAGGTTGTCCCACGACGTTTGGTGTACAATTGACCAAAATCCTTGAGAAACGAGAGGGAGTGATAAGGCGATGTGACGTTACCTCATCAGAAGCCCGGGCACGCTAATTCTGTCCGGAGGCAATCTGGGTGTTTTACTGTGTCGTTGAACGTCGTTCAGGATGGCTGTGTATACTGTTGCGGAGCGGGTGTTTATTGTGAAAAGGTATTGGATAACAAAATCTACAAAGGTAACACAGCATGAATTCCTGGAGAAGTTTGTGGGGTAAGAAAAGCACCGTACAAACGTTTCACCGCCAGGTTAGCGAAGAAATTTGGAACCACGAACAGTGTTTTTGAACCAATACAGTGGCGGACATCTTTCTTTAGCGGAAGAAAAAACCGAAGAGGTGAAGCACGGGCTACTGGAATCACCGAAGAAGTCACAACGACGTTTTCCACAAGAAACTGGATATTTTGTTTCCACCTGCCGAAGAGCCGAGAAGAAAGCGTTGCTTCGTCCGTACCGTGTGACAGCTGTGCAAGAGTTTTCAAGAACCGGATATTGAAAAGCGTGTGACTTATTGTCATTGGTTACTGACATTTTTACTCGCAATTCCGAACATTTTGGATTTCACATGATTCACTGACGAGGCATGGTTTCATTTGGAGAGGTAGGAAATTCTCAAAACTCCCGCATCTGGGCTACAGATAATCCAAACAAATTACACGTAACCCCATTACATTCTGCAAATGACGGTGTTGGTGTGCTGTGTCCCGAAGCACAATAATTGTACTCATTTACGCTTTCCAACCGTTGGTTGAAGAAGCGTATATGCTCCAGCTTTGTCCGTCTGCCTGTCTGTACGATAACTCTTGTAAAAATGGTTCGATTTCGATGAAATTTTAGTATGTGGTAAGGGACAACCTAGGGGACGAACCCTATTGAAAATGGGTGAAAATGGTGTCAAAGTTCAGGACATAGGAGCAGGATCCATTCCATCGCCCTTATGCATCATAACTTACGTAAAAATGCTTCGATTGCGACAAAACTTTATCATGTTCTTCCAGAGGTATACTGAACCGGTTCTGTTGAATATAATTGAAATGGGATCAAAGGTCATGGCACAGGAGCGAGATTTATTCCACATAACTTGAGTAAAAATGCTTCTATTGCGACGAAACACAGTACGTTGTTCCATAACGACTTTGGAAGCAGTTCCGCCAAAAAAAGTTTTTTCTCTTATGTCAGCAATCTTGGGCAGTGCGCATGCGTGAGATTCGTTAGCCATTATTTTCGCCCGATAATTTCCGTGAAAATTGCCCGATTTAGATGGGATTTTTAATTATAAAACGGCTTAGGTGTGGTAGCTCTTGATAATAGAAATAGGTAACACGAGCACAAAGAGATTTGATTTTAATATATGTGAACCTCAAACGTTATACCATAGCTTAGCCCCTCAAAACCAAGACATTTTCCTATGATTTCTGGTATGTTGGAAAGCGTATCATTATATCAGTGCATTGCATGATTTTACAAACTTGTTTTCTTCAGGAGCGTATTAAATTTAGCGTTATATTTGAACATTTTCTGACAGTTTGTGGACCAATTAACCGACATCGATTTGACAACGAAGTACTTTCAGCCATATCTTTGTGCTGTCTTGGGCTTATTAAATAGTTAAAGTGTTTCATTGCATACTTCTCCTGTGCAATCAAGATACGTTACGTCAGATTTAGTTTCTTTCTTTTGCATACTCTGGTCTCATTATCAGAGATTCACGCTACGCTTTACTCACAACCTTCACTATTGATATCGCATCGTATCGTTATCGTCTAACAAAGGTGGCTCTACTGGATGCTAAATAAAGGTTTATACATTTTAGGCCAGTGTGTGTAGCTTATATAAGCGTTCTGTTTTACATTTAATATGGCCGTTGGTAAGAAGGAATTCTAAATTTCTGAAATTAAAAAAAAATTGCGTATTTTAAAAATGAGATGCTAATTATCATTTTAAAGCTTCAACCGTTTTTCTCGTTCATAGTCACTTATGCATGCATACGTTTTTTCTCTTCAATTAGAGAATTTTTTCACAGTTAAAAAAGAGAAATGTTATTTAAGAAGTTTGGCTTCGCGAGCGGTGAATCGAACAAGATCCGCAGCGCGAGAAATATTTTCGTTATCAAATATTCATCACGTTATTTCTCTTTCAGTGTAGAGAGTCGGAATCGCATTTAACGCTGTCCTTAACTTTCTTTTTTTTTTAATATCAAAATATAAAGGAAGCAAATTCCAGTAATGCAGACGGAAACCCTGGAAATAATTAGTTACATTATAGTAAAAATTTCGCAGCGAATAGAACGCTTTTATTTACCTGCCTAACTTTAGTAACATAATTATTTATGCATCTTGGAGTTTCGCTCTTCTTTGTTAAAGCTCGAATGCTGCATTCAGTTTTTGAAAAGCCAAAGGACTTCGCGGAATTTTAAATTACATTATTTGGGAGTCTTGCGTCGGGAGAGAGAGAGAGAGAGAGAGAGAGAGAGAGAGAGATATCATTTTATTTTTAAAAAGGTATGGTGTCAGATTACTTCCCAGTGGAACTGATGATAAAGCGCTATTATTTACTAAACATGTGACATCTTCAACATTTATATGAGTTTCTAAGAACCATTTTTATCGAAAATGCATTTTACAGAACTGTCTTCCCTAAGTCTTTTATTCTCTCCGTTATCACTTGTCAAAAGGAGAACGAATTCTTTTGTGAGAAATTCTCAGCAAAATACCAAACCTTTTTAATTGAAAATTTTAGAAACATTACGCGTACATGGTGTACCGGAAGAACATTTGAAAAATCAAGAGGAAAATGCCTTCATACAAATCACAGAACTGTGCAGTCTAATGTTAACGCAGGAAATGCAATGATTTCCAAATTTCGTTAATGCTACCAAATAAAAGAAAAGTATTCTTGCTTAGTGAGCAATCAGTCTAATAGCTCGTTTTCTAAAAGAATGCTTAGAATTCTGGATGAAATAATAAAGGTCAAAATGGAACGACATCTGGGAAAATGATTCAGATTGAAAGATGCTGTACAATGTTTAAATGCTTTAAGGTTGTGTTTTGCAGATCGAATGTTAAAATCCGACCCAAATAAATCAAGTACGGCCTGAGATAAATAAATCAAGTACTGCCTGAGTTCATGTGAATGAGTATAACTTACTTAGATATCCAAGTAAGCTGCATTTACTTCCACTTGTCGAAGTAATACGATTGTAGAAAATTCGCTATTACATCAACAATATGCACTTACATATAATCTTTTTTTTTTTATTGGAGGTTTAACGACCACCGTGTGGAACTCAATGGACTATAAGCAGTCTCCCGTCCGTAATTTAGGGTCACTGGTTCTAGGGAAGGGAGAGAGCCAGTGCCGTAAGACAAACAACATCCATGCCTCACCGGGATTCGAACCCGAACCCCTTTCGGACAGAGGCCATCGCTTAGACCACTGCGTCACCGGGGCTGCAATTAATCACGTGATAAGTGAGGGAGGTAAAACGGCAAAATGGCTCGTCGTAGCTTAGTTGTCCTTACCCTGCCGTGTGGACTACTACTACTGCATCGAAGTTATCTCAGTGGGCGAAAGCACATATAAGGAGTGCGAAAATAAAGTCCTTTTTTACGTCTTTTCGCTCCGGAGCCAGTTAGTTATTCAGCCAGCTGAACCACACCGACACTGGCCTATCGCTGCAGCTTGCCGTTTTGACTCTTACTTCACCTCAGTGGTACGTATACCCCCCCTCCCTTGACAAAACCAGGGGTATGAAATCGCAGAGTTCGGATCCGCCACAAATCATGCTTGAAGTAGTTCTCTGTAGAAGAAGGAATTATCATTAGTTCCAGCCGATGTGTGGAAGAAGCATCATACGTTTTCCGAAGCATGGAAGGAGTTATCATCGATTCCAGACGATATATGAAGAAGCATGAAACATTTTTCTCGAACCTCACGGTGAGGAGATTCATTTTACGTTTAGGCGGCAATGTAAAAATGAAGCCCTTTTTGCCGGCGGTGGTATTCGATCCCAGGTCTCGCTCCGGAAACAGTTATTCTCCCAACTGAACTACACTGACCGGGGCTAATCGCCGTAGCTCGCGGTTTTGACTCTTAATTGCGTCACCTCAGCGGTACGTCATAAGTGAGAATGCTTGGGCGACGTCATCTGGAATCCTACCATCACACGGACATCTTTACCAGAGGCTTCATCATAGAGTAACGCACTGCTGGTTGGTTCCTGCATTCCACCTCGGCGGGAACTCATCGGAATGCAACAATTGCCGCCCGAATATGGCGACAGTGATTGAAAGAAGGAAGCGTTCGTCACCGTAGTGGAACTGCTTGCACGTAGTCATACGTCCGAACGCGTCAATCGCCGCATTCGACGGCAAGCTGTAGCAGCCCTACAGTCCACAGCAAACAACGTTCGACAAGGTGTACAGGCAAGCATGGACATTCCCGTATCGACACGAACCATGAATCGCTGAGCGGCTGAGGCAACTTTTGCGCTCTCGCCAGAAATTGCGACTACTGCGATTCACAGCAGCACATCGTCCTGCGAGGTTGCAGTGGTGCTGTACTAGACATGCATGGCGGGGCGAATGGAACCATGCATTTAGCGACGAGTCTCACTTCTGTATCAGCGCCAAGAATCCCCGATTGAGTGTACAAAGATGACTTGGTTACCGGGCTGATCTTGCTGCCATCCGTGAGCGTCATACAGCGCCGCAGCCTGATATCGTGATCTGGAGCACTACCAGTTTCAACAGCTTTTCGTCGCCCCGGTGGCGCAGTGGTCTATTCGTCCGAGATGGGTCTGGGTTCGAATTTCGGTGAGGCATGGATGTTGTTTGTTTTACGGCACTGGCTCACTTCCTTCCCTGCAACCAGTGGCCATAAATTAGGGACAGGCTACTGCTTGTATCCCATTGAGTTACACACGGTGGTCTTTAAACATCTAATCACACTCACACACACACACAAAGCCTTTCTCCCTTCCCTGGAACCAGTGACCCTAAATTAGGGACGGGCGACTGTTTATAGCCCATTGAGTTGCTCACGGTGGTCGTTAAATCTCCAGTCAAAAAAAAAAAAAAAAACACAAAGCCTTTCACCGCTCGTGCGCCTCGTGGGTACAATGACAACACAATGATTATTTCCTGATTTTCTCAAAACTGGTCACTTGAAGTCAACGTCTGTGATAACAGACGCTTTTTCAATTTTAAGGCTCATTTCTTTGCTAACTGGTTTTTTTTTTTTTTATTGTAGGTTTAACGACCACCGTGAGCAACTCGACGGGCTAGAAGCAGTCGCCCATCCCTAATTGAGGGTTCCAGGGAAGGGAGAGAGCCGGTACAGTAAGACAAACACAACATCCTTGCCTCACCGGGATTCGAACCTGGGCCCCTTTCGGAAGAATGATCAGAGGCCATTGCTAAGACCTCTGCGCCACCGTGGGCTGCCCATTACTTTTTTTCACACTAGCTTACACTTATTGCATCAAATGTAAACTATATTCCTCCTTCCAGTAAAGCATATTATTTCCTTGTTTTATAAGCGCAACCTATAGCTTTCTTATTTGTATGACCTTTGACCCCACTGCAGCTTTAGCATTCTTGGTTTCGTATCAGGGTCTTTGGTGTTGTGTGCTGGGAGATTCTTAGTGCTTTTACACTGGACATCTGTCTTTTTCAATTTATGAGCTGTTTGTACTCCATTTATTTTATTCGTCTTGTGGCTTTGAGGGCATTGAGAGTGTGCTTTTGGTGGCTTCCAGCATTTCACTCGCACTAGAAAAGTCATTCATTCACTCCAGGGTTGATGCTTTCCTAATAAAGGCAACCCTTCGTATTTGTTATTTATAAATATGTTTATTTTGTGTATTTTGTTCCTTTATTTATTGGTTTGTTGTCTCGGATGTATGAAGTTTGCATGAAATTCAAACTGAGTATTAATAAGGGAAAAACCAAAGTTATGGTGTTTGAGAGAGGAACTGGTAGAACTGAATGTAATGTAAGTATAAATGGCACTATGATTGACCAGGTGAGTGAGTTTGTGTATTTACGAAGCATGTTTGACAGAGAGAACAAATTGGATGGTGAAATTAGTAGGCGAGTGAATTCTTTATTGAAAGTCATGGCTGCTTTGGGAGGTTTTCACAGGAATGATGGGTTCTTAAGAGAGTCCCGCATGGCTGTGTATGAAACTGTAATTGTTCCTACTCTGATGCATGGCAGTGAAACCTGGGTACTGCAGAAGAAACATAGGAATCGTTTGTGTGCTGGAGAAATGCGTTTGTGGCAAGACATGGTCTGATTGTGTGAGGAATGAAGATGTGTTGCAGTTGTGTAATGTGAGACAAAATGTTGTTAGCAAGGTGGAGACCAATATGATTCGGTGGTTTGGCCATGTTGAAAGAATGAGTGAACAGATGCTTGCTAAGAAAATCTTTTTAGCTCAAGTGGCAGGAAGGAAAGGCAGAGGAAGGCTAATGAAGACATGGGTGGATCAGATTGAGGCGTGTCTGCATGAGAAAAAGATTATGAGTATGAAGTATAAAAGATCTTGTGTACGGCGTGTAATGGATATCAGTGAAGCCCAAGTTGTATGTCAAGATCGCTGTAAATGGATAAGTTTGATACAACAACAGTAAGAAAAAATATCTGGTAGTTTGTATTTCTTTTCGGAGCTAACCTCTGAATCTCAGAGAACAGCTTAGTGATATTTATGTAATATAATGTTATTTATTGGTTTACGTATTCCATTGGTTTGGCCTATTTACAATTCTTCTATATATGAATTCGAATATATTTATAAATACATAAATAAGTGACTAGTTTTATGTACCCATATAATTCCAATTAAAGGCAGAGTCCTGGTAATCAAAACATTCCTGTAACTCGTAGAAATCCTGTTTAGCACCAAAGCTATAAAATTTAGGAGCTGTTAGAAGGTGAAAGAAAAATTAATGTTTCTATTTGTTTCCCTTGCTTGAATTTTCGCATTATTTCAGTATCTAACGAAACGGGTTTTTTTTTTGCCTTAACGACTTTATTTTTTCATTTAGATGCTAAATCGGAATTTTTTCCTCACAGAATGTCATTAATGGATTTTAACGATATTCATCATGAGAACCCTGACGAGTTATGGACATTTTCTCTCTTTCTCTCTCTCTTCGAAGACCCAGCTGAAGCTATTCATGGATCTTTCATTCGCTGCTGCACGTTACAAAGAAAAGGAATCTATAAAGAATTCTGCTAGATATCTTTATTTCTCTTTAACGGCTGGAAATCTTTTGTGCTCTTGACGTAAACACACCAAAGGGCTCCGAGATAGAAAGAAAAGAAAAATAAAAGAAAAAAGAACTTGGAAAATATCTGTGCCTTTACAAGACTTCAATGTTGGTAGAATTCCTAAAAGCTGAGCATTGGGAATCTTTTGTCGGTTTTCCCTTTCTTATAATCGCATCTTTCGCACAAAATATAGACTTACGATGAACGTTGAAAAATCGAAACACAGAGCGAAATAAAGCGAAACGACCTAAATTTGAAACGGGAGCTTTAGTCTATTCTGTAAAAAACTTTTTTTTTGACATTTCGTATCAGGAAAATTGGAAAAACACATGTTGTGGTTTTAGGAATCGAATGCAAAAAACGATCACAAAATCGTGAAGATTTTCACGTGTCTTCTGGTACAGTTTCTTTATCAGTAGCAAAGGATGTTATGTCAGAAACGGAGATCTTGTTGAGCTACATATCCAAAAATGCACAAATAGCGGAGCATTTTACATCAAAAGAGGCTCGAAATGCAGGTAATATTTTCTTGGGCAACCACACGTACACTGAGTGATCACTGAATTATGACTACCCCTACCAAAAGTGAATGCGGCCCGTTGACCACGTGATTTCCGAGCGGGCGCTATTAATCGACCATCGTGGCATATATAAGGGGCCGTCCATAAAGTATGTCCGTAATTTTTTACTATTTTTAGACTCCCCTCCCCATGTCACATTTTCCCCGATTGTTGACAACCCTCCCCTTAAAACGTACGTCCTAATTACCACAGATCCCTTTATTTTTAACGACTGCTTTTAGAAGTCCGTTGTGAAACAGAAAGAAGACATGTAGTATTTAAAGGAATCTTCCATATATTTACACGTTTGCTTCAGAAAATATTTATTATTTAATCATTAATTTATTCCCAAATGCTACACGAACTTTATCATTCTAGACTGTCGTAAAGGACTACTAATTGCTTTATCAAGATTGCCGTAAAGGACTACTAATTGCTTTCAAAAGCAGTGGCTGGTCGCAAAGGACTACACTTGCGTGCAAAAATTAAGGACCAGGCGGATTTTCGAATGTAACGTCGTGCAGAAGTGCTCCACATCGACTCAAATCATACCTTAAGATCCCCAAGATGTACGAATATGGGACAAGTGAGCAAAAGTGTCCGAACAAGGAATCCAAAGGATACAAAGGCACTTTATTGAAAAGGTAGCTTCGAGCACAACTGGACAGAAGACAGAAACGTCCATGTGACAGGCAGCCGCCAAGAAAAATCTAGTCTTTAGTAGGGGATAGGATCACACCTGACTGCGTTGCAATATTTACAACGTCTGTCCATGCTGAGGACGAGGTTGTCAAGGAGCTGTTGAGGCATTGTGGCCCATTCCTCTTGTAGCGCCAATCGCAGCTGCGGAATCGTTGCTGGCGGTTGGTGACGTGCTGCCAAGCGTCTCCCGAGAAGGTCCAACACGTGTTCGATTGGACTTAGGTCCGGGGACCTTGCGGGGCAATCCATACATTGAATATCTTCACTCTCCGACAGCTCTGCGACAGCCACTGTACGATGAGGTGTAGTGTTATCTCCCATGAAGAAGAACTCAGGACCCACAGCACCTCTAATTAGACGCACATGAGGCAGGAGAACCTCGGTACAATAGCGGACACCAGTGACTGAACCTTCGTGGAAGATGTGGATGTCAGTAGGGCTACCAAGCATGATACTGCCCCTAACGAGAACTCCGCCACCTCCAAACTGGTCCCTTTCGATGATTTTGTAGGTGTTATTGCTTGTTCCCTGCTCTCTCCAGATGTGTATACGCCCAGAATCGCTCGTCAAACTAAATCGGCTCTCATCCGTAAAGAGAACTCGGCCCCATTGCTGATGTGTCCAGTTCTTGTGTTCCTGACACCACAGCAACTGCCATCTCCGATGATCAGGCGTTAATGGCACACACCGTACTGGTCGTCGTGCAAATAGCCCACATTCGTGCAGCCTCCTGGCCACGGTAAAACGCGATAACGGACGTCCAGTTGTCTGTTGCATGTGCCTTGCGATTTCTCCCGCTGTCAGCAGTCTGTCTCGTCTCGCCTGTAGGACAATATACCGGTCGTCCGCCGCCATGGTTGCTCGTGGACGACCACTGCTAAACTCTCGGACAGCTGTTCCTGTCGTTTGAAATGCTCTCCAAGCTCGTGAAACGATGCTGTGAGCGATCTCGAACTCCTCGGCCACACTAGTCACACTTCGACCTTCTTCCAACTTCCCAATGACGCGACCTCGGGTAAAGTCATCCAGATGTCTTCTACTGGATTGCCTGTTGGCCATATCACACGGTAGCAACAACTCGACGTCGTTCAAATCGATGTACACCGTACAATAGCTTTCACCGAATTGCTAAGCGTACACCGCCCGTATACTTTATACCCTTCCGACAACCCCCACTTACGTCATGCTGCATATATGCGCATGCCCTACCGTACCGGACCCTAGTCTATCTCCTGAGCGGTCTTTCGGTCCGTTCTGCCTGTACGTTCCGCTGTTATGCTAATTTCTCCTCTTCGTCCTTAATAATTTTTGCACACCAGTGTATTATTTTTATTTTAAGAAACTACCCCCCCCCCCACGATGATGTAAAGACATCTTCAAACATATTTAAATTCCACTGTGAACAAACGAGGAGTTTTTTAATATTACGATTCCGCTATATTTTTGCCGCTTGACGTCAGAATTACTAAACCTCCTCCATGCCACATTTGATCCGATTGTCAGGAAACCCTTGCCCCCTCCCTCTGTAATCTCGGACATAATTTATGGACTGCCCCTAAGGTGTGAATGCAGCAGTAGGTAATAAAATTAAAAGCTCTATGGGTAAACGTAAGGATTTAAGGAATTTTTAGAAAGGAGTGTACCTCGCTTTTCCAAACGGCTGAACTGATAAATTGTTCATGAGCCGCCCAAAATTAAAGTGTATCATGACCGGCATGAAAAAGGTCAGACAACGACCCGGAGAAAAAACTGTACACGACTGCGAAAGGTCGATGTGAGATGTCAGCGCCGGATCCGACGACCCATACAGGCTAACAGACACAGAGTTCTGTGTCTGTTAGAGTTCTCTCTCTCAGAGTTCTGTGTCTGATCAACAGTTCACTGTCCAATGGAACAGAGGTCAATTCGGAACAGTATCTCTCATGGCCATGCTTCCCACGCTTATCAGACGACTCCGACGACATCCTCTCTTAACCATGGTTCCATTGGTGCCAAAGACTCTCCTTGTGCAGAGATCATGCAAATTGGATGTCGTATGACTGGAAAAAAAGTGTGCTGGTCTGACGAATCGCGATTTTTTTAATCCACTCCATGCATAGTTGTGTGCGTATTTGGCGCCAACAACATGAGGCACTCGATTCATCCTGCATGGTCTCCACAGTGCAAGCCGATGAAGGCGGTTGCATGGTGTGGAGCATGTGTACCTGGCATTAACTTGGGCCCCTGGTACACGTGGAACAACGTATGATTGGTGCCTGCTATCGTGAATTGATTGCTGACTGTGTACACCCGGCAATGTTACACTTTTTCTCGAATGGCGACGGTGTCTTCCAAGACGACCATGCGCAGAGCCAGGTGTCCAATGTTGTGCAGGGACATTGTTCAGACTTCCAGGATATCGAGTGGTCTCCGAACTCTCCCAATATCATCCCCATTAAGCCCTTATGGGACAGTATGGAACGGCACATCAGGCGTCTACATACACCAGTCACCTCCATACATGCATTGAAGGCCGCATCGCACACAGCTTGGTTGAGCACACCTCCCAACTGCTTCCGACATCTTATTGAATCGACCTCACGTTGGATAGGCTGCTGTTACCTAGGACGCAGAGGCGTAACTAGGGCGCTGCAGGCGGGGCGGCTACCCCGACAGCAGCTCAAGAAAGGGCGCGAAAATCACTGCTTGCAATCTGATTAAAACTGGAATTGAAATTTTTGCACCAGTTTCTGGTACGTTTTTAGCACCATGCTTAGTCGTCTGTCTATTTACTGATTTGCTCATAGTATGGTTCGCTAGTTTCGGTATCCTTTACAGAGAAAAATCCGCAGTTCTTCAAAATGTTTAGGCGATGTTAGTTGCTTAAATAAACGAATGAAGGTGCGGTTGTATAGTCCGTTCAACCAATTGAAAGAAAAACCAGGGCGTTCGTGGACAACAATGGAGCCTGCAGTTTTTCGTTAGTTGGATACATTTCAAGATAATGATGTAGTTCACATTATTGAAGATTCTCTAGGGGCTATTCGATAATTGCCATGGCTTTGAGCCTTGACTGCCAGCTGCATTAGGTTTGTTTAATGTGGTACCGAAGATTCAAACTCCGAAGCATTTAGCAAAAGTTGCTTGATATGACGTCAATTTGATTTGACTTTGATATGACGTCAGTTTTGATTTGAGAGAAAGAGTTTGATACGACCTCAACTTCGATTTGAGAGAAAGAATTGGATATAACGTCAATTTTGATTTGGGAGAAAGTTTGATATAACGTCAATTTTGATTTGGGAGAGAGTTTGATATAACGTCAATTTTATTTGAGAGAGAAAGAGAGAGAGAGAGAGAGAGAGAGAGAGAGAGAGAGAGAGAGAGAGAGAGAGAGAGAGAGAGAGAGAGACTGTTAAATTGGGGTAATATATTTACATAAGAGGGAAATGCAGATGGAGGGGGCGCAATATTTTATGGATTCCCCGGGCGTAGAAATGTCTAGTTACGCCTCTGACCTACGAAATATTAGGTGGGTGGTATATACATAAAGAATTATTCAAAAAAGTTTTAGAAGCAGAGATTTTGGATCACGAAATTTAGGATCAAATACAATTTACTCTTTGTATTATTTACAGAGGTATTGCCAAGTCATCTAGAAGTTGCCTGCTTGATGTTTGGGGATGAAGTAAAACGTTTCCTATCGATTCGTCGTCGTGGTAATCAGACCATACCGCAGAATAGCCTAAATACTATTAATGCATTGTTGTAGCAGTAATCAGCTGTTCTTAAATAACTCAACGTGCATTTTAGAGTTTCTTATACACAAAAAAAAAATTTACCTCACAACCTACACTATTCGAAATTCTATGCTAAAAAAATATCTCATGAGATTTAGGTGTCATATTTAATGCACACTGTAACTTTAATTAGCATATAAGCGATCTTACATCTGGTTAGAGGAGAAGTTTTTGCTTCATCGTACGGGTCTCAGGCAATTTTCGTAATATCGCCACTCTGAAGAAATTCCATTACGCTTGCGTAAGCTTTGTTGTTTACAGTGTGCTTCACGTATTTGTAATTTCTGGAAGGCGGTGCTTCTGAAAGTAATTTAAGTTCTTTCAGAAAAATTTTCTGAGATACTTGTGTATCAAGAGATATATTAAGTGCATGACAAACATTTCTGCCTCACTTTTAAGAAACGAATATAATGCGAGTGACCTTAAAGCGAGGCGAGATTTCATTTTATTGATATTTTCTACTAGGTTATTAACAAAATAGGATGGAAGATAATTCATTAACAAAATAGTATGGAAGATAATTCATTAACAAAATAGGATGGAAGCTATTAGTTTTTATTGGACACTGGGAACTTTCTGTTAAAATTGGTCCCGCGTTGTGTTCGGCGTAATAACATACAGATCTACCATCTTCTGTGTGTAAACTGTTACCATTTTGTCGTCTTTTCAACCCTCAAAAGGGAATGGCCATTTTTGCGCAAAAATGAAAGAATTTTAAAAGCTACGTGTCACCAGAGAATCGCGGTGTGCTGATTAATGTATAGATTGTATTTGTTAACCATTCCTTTTATCTGTATGATTTGTACATACTCTTTTTCTCGTTTTTTTCTTCCTGAAACTTAATTTTTTGCGTTGATATGATTTTAGCACGTCTTTTGAAAAAAAAAATGTGTTTACAATAACATTATGTTCTTTTATTCGTCCGCTGAGTACACCATATCTCTGCTGTTATTAGTCCGATTTGCAGAATTCCGTTTCGTCAGCGAAACGTTAACTGTTCAAACGGTAAAGTATACGTTTCCGATGCATAAGCTCACCGCCAGGTGGTGTAAACATACTCATGTTCATAAAAAAAACTGAAAGAATTCGAGCTACGACTATGAATTTTACAGGACTTGTTCATTAGGCAATATAGAACAAATGATTAGCATCTCGGTATACCAGGTGCGTCGATGTAGCTAATAATCGCTGTGGCCGCCTTTGGCTTATATCACCTGCTGTACGCGATGAAGCATCGAATCAAATGATTTGTGAATGGTGTTCTGAGAAATAACCATCCAATCTGTATTGAAACGCGTCCGAAGTTCACCAAAGCGGTCTAAGCGATGGATACTGATCATTCGCCCGAAAGGGGTCCGGGTTCGAATCCCGGTGAGGCATAGATAATGTTTGTCTTTCGGCACTGGCTCTTTCCATTCCCTGAAACCCCATTCAAAAAAATAAAAATTTCAAGAGTCTGTCGTACCGCTGCACTTGTCGTTTCAGCATGTTTCAGATATTTTCGATGAGTGCTAAATCCGACAATCTAGCCGGCCGCGGCAAAAATGGAGAACGTTATTATCCCTGAAAAAGGCACGTGTTGTAGCTGCAGCTTGCGCTGTGGCATTGTCCTGCTGAAATATTGAAATATGGATCAGGGGACATCCTGCAGCTACGGAAGGGCGACAAGCAGTAGAATGTCATTGAGGTAACGGGTGCTCGTTATATTGGTACGGCCTCTCACGAGAGGTAATCAGATTTCGTACCCGATAGCACCGCAGGCCAAAATGCCTCGTGTTGGTACGGTACGCCTAGTGCAAATACACTTTTCCCAGCGTCTCTCCCCTGTCGCCGGCTGACACAGATGCTGCGATCATTTTCGCCTAAACAGAAGCGTGTTTCATCCGAGAACACGACATTGTGCAGTTCGTGATACTACTAACTTCGTTCGATGAACCATTGGAGCCTGTCAGTCCTTTTCTGCGGTGTCGAAGGTAGCCTGAGGAAAGGCTGACGAGCCTGCAGTCCTAATAGTATTGGGTTGTTGGAAAAGTCATGATGTATTTTAGCCATGTTTTGCAAAGGTCATTTGTTGATAGAAAGAACAAAGATCAATTAATGCCTATTTTGTTCGATAACCTTTTGCCATCTTTCAGTGAGCTACAGAATGCCTCGTTCATAGAAGGACCTGTCTTTCGTGCCGAAAAACTGTAGAAGGTGCTGATTTATAGCCTCATCTGAATTGAACGTTATACCACGCAAGGACTGTTGAAGAGAGCGAAACAAGTGGAAGTCTGACGGCGCAAGGTCAAGCGAGTATGCTGGGTGTGGCAACGCATCCCACCCAAGCTCCAATAGTTTTTGGCGGGTGATCAGACTTGTGTGTGGTCTCGCGTTGTCGTGATGGAACACAACACCTTTACGATGAACGAGCTCTGGACGTTTCTGGATAATGTATTCGTTCCAACTGTACAATTGCCGACAGTACACATTCGAATTGATTGTTTGGTTCCATGGTAGGAGCTCCAAAACACGACACACCTTTAAAATCCCACCACACTGATACCAGAACATTCCGTTGATGAATGTCTGCTTTGGATGTCGTTTGAGGCGAAGCTAAGACCGTTAGCACAGCACATTGTTATACACAATCCTCTTTTCGTCGCCAGTAATCAGTTGCTTCAAAAAAGGATCGTTTTCCTCACATTTAATGAGCATATCGCCGATGTTTATACGCGCCTTCAATTGAGCTTCTTTGAGTTCATGAGGAACCCACACATCGAGCTTGCTTACGTATCCCAGCTTCTTCAGGTGGTCGTGAACGCTTGAATGATGGATGTGCAATGTGTCTGCAATCTCTCGTGTCGTGTAACGTGGGTTTGACTCGTTCAATGCCTTGATTTGGTTGTCATCAACCTCGGTGGTCCTCCCGGACCGAGGAGCATAGTTGAGGTCAAAATCGCCAGCACGGAATTTTGCGAACCACCGCTGGCACTGACGTTCTTGTAGAGCATTATCACCGTACAGTTTACGCAACTTTTCACAAGCTTGACGCGCGTTCTTCCCTTTACAGAAGTAAAACAGCAAAATATGGCGAAAATGCACGGTTTGGTCTTCCATCTTCAACTTGATGTCAAATCTCCGAAAATCAACCAAATCGCTCACTGTTCCTCTTGCACTGCAGCCAGAACTGGCTCCTGTCGAATGCCATTGCGATAAGAGAGGTGCCCATACCTCTAGTACTTCCAAAGCCGCCCAACCGCCATCGGGTGCCAAAATACGTCATGACTTTTCCGACAACCCAATAATAACTGGTGACTTATTGTGTTACAGCTGACATGAGAGATTGCGTCTCAGTTCGCCACTGCTGCGCCAATGCCGTTGCTGATGCAGAATGTCACTCAAAGACATCCTCATGAGATGACAGTTGTCTCTCGGTGTTGTCTGTGTACGATGTCTAGGACCTTCTCTTCGTGTCCTACGTCATTCTTTGTACCATTCTCTGCACACTTGTCATGACAGACATTGTGTCTCACGCGAACAACAATATCCCGGAGAAAAGCATTGCAGTCTCATGCCAAAGATGCGACCTCTGTCGAACTCGCTGATGTGACTGAACGACTGTCTTACACGACGGCGAGGCATTCTTACCCACTACTGATCAAGCACTGACATGCCGACCGAGCCATGCGGCTCTTATGACAGAAAACCGAATGGTTTATGGTCTGTGAAGCTGTTCGATGTGATTCGCCTGGACGCCGTATGCATGCACCTATGACCCCGGAATTCTAGTCATTTCTGTGACATTGCCTGATTAGTATATCCTGTGAGAATCAATCGTGGATACACTCTTTTCAGGCGTTCTGTTTTTTTTATGAACATGAGTGTACATGTTATTAAATTCAAATTATATTCAACCATATACAATTGCTTTAAAAAAAAAACAGATTCAAAATTCATTTTATCTTCAGATACCTTTTACCTCAAAGTTCATTTTTCGTACAATTGCAATTTGAAATAATGCATGGTGTTACTGCTACGGGACTAAAATGCAGGGTTATCACAAATTTGCACCGTTTTGTGGGGAAACTCTTGATGTTTGTTACAGCAGCACTTTTATACGAGATGTTGGATGTGTGCAACCTTAGAATCACTGCATATATCAACGTGGTAGTCTAGTTCTTGCCAAACACGCATTATTTTCATCAAGTCCAGCAATGACTTTGCAATAACTGCAGTTTGTAGGTAGTCACTTTTAGCCACTTCCTCAAAATTTTTCAAACAGTTGGTTGTATGATTTGTAACTCCCGACCCGCCATTGTTGTGGATTTCCTCGGGTTGCGTTGGTGAATGGCACGAACACGCTCCACGCGTTCATCAGATACACGTGGTCTCTCTGGATTTTTAACTTTGCACAAACACACATCCTGTTGTTTAAAATTTCTAGTTCCAGTCGTAGATGGATTGCCTGTTTGCCGATGATTTTTTAATACTTGTTCTGAAACGCTGTTGCACGACAGTAACGGAATTCGTTTTGGTTAATTCAAGCACACAGAATGCTTCTCCACAACATTTGCCGCCCTCTTGACTGACTGGTCACGTGACGGTGAAAACGTATTATCTTTTTGTGACGCCATGGATGTAATAACATCGTTACTATAGAACGGTGCATTGTGAGTGTCAATATCGTATATAGTTTTGATTTCATGAAATGTTGAAACTGTCTGTTTCTTCTGTAATAGCCTTGTATGAACTTTCAGAAGACAAAAGTAATGTACAATGCTTTTACAAGAAATGAAGATTTATCGATTGATGGAGAAAAGCTGGAGATAACAGATACGAACGGTTTATCTTGGACAGCAGATATCAAGTGAGGGTCACATTGATGAAGAAATTAATCGGCGTATAAAACTTGCCTGGAGAGCTTTTGGAAGAAACAGCATAATTTTCAAGAGCAATATGCCATTATGTCGTAAAAGAAATTGCTTACGTATGGTGCAGAGACGTGGACCTTAACTAAAGGAGACATACAAAGGCTGCAGACAACTCAAAGTAGCATGGAGAGGTGCATGCTTGGTGTAACCAGGAGAGATAAGAAGAGGAACTCGTGGATCCGAAAAATGACAAGAGTGGAAGACATCATGATCAGAGTTAAATCCCTGAAATGGCAATGGGCTGGACATACTGCCAGAAGAACAGACCATCGATGGACAGCCGAAATTTTAGATTGGATTCCAAGGGACAGGAAAAGACCCAAAAGACCACATGGGAGATGGGTGGAGGAAATTCGACAGTATGCGGGAGTAACATGGAGGAGACTGGCACAAGACAGACCGTTGTGGAAGAGGCTTGGAAAGACCTTCGTCCAGCAGTGGATTGATAATGGTTGACAATGATGATGATGATACAGTATATTGTACTTTTTCCCCGGAATCTCTGCTTCTATAAACTTGATTTTAAAATTTCTTTTTACGTTAGATAAAGGTCCTGGTGATAAATATTTTGTATGCATTTTACAATATTTTGTGACTAAGTTCTTTAACGCTTGTGCATATTTCTCCTTTTTACACGTTTGAAATTATATCTTATCTTTTAAAAATCTAACTGAAAAAAATTATTTTCCACTTAGACGCCTCTCATCGCCAAAAATATTCATATGTACTTTTTTTTCTCAAAATACTGTTCAGTTTTCACGCTATGGTTCGTTAACGCAAATTTCTGAAATGATGATGATGATGATATCTCTGCTTCTAAAGGACCGATTAAAAAAATTATTTTTGATACTGATAGTGTTCGTGGAGAGGAATCTTTTTTTGCATATTTGCCAATTTTTGCACTACACGACTTTGCCACTACGGGGAGTACATGTTTACTTCTATTTGTATCATACTTGGAATCTTCTTCTCTAAGAATTCGATTTTAAAAATCCCCTTTGCTTTGGATATCTGCCGTCATGAGAAATGCTTTGTGCACAAGTGTGTGATTTTTTGCAATATACTTTTCAGGCGCTAGTCGCCAAAAGTAGCGACACAATGCTGGCCACCCAAAATGCAACACCAAGAAAGAAGCATCCGATTGGCCTGAAATTCGCAGCATGCGTCGCCCGCGAGAGGGCATGCAAACGATTAGCATTGCAGGGCATATGCAAATCATGTGCGCCCGGCACGCCACCGAGATGCACTATAAGAAAGGTGCACAGAAGGCGGGGTGTAAGTAGTGGAAGTGTGTTGTGCTGCCGGACCTGTGAGTGGGAAGCATCCTGATGCCTCGTCGCAGAATACGGCAGTCATTTCAGCACGTTTCGGAGTTAGACAGAAAACGAATAGTAGCTTATCGCGACAGCGGTTTATCGGAACGAGACATCGGCGCCCTTGTGGGACGACATCCAGCCACAGTTAGGCGAGTATGGATTCGGTGGGAGCAGGAGGGACGGAAGGACCGACGTGGGCGATTGCCGCAGCTGCGACACACCCCCGAACGAGAGGACCGGCATGTTGTGTGGCGGGCATTGACAGTTCGCACCGCCACATCACGAACGTTAGCGCAGGAATTAGGGTGTGTTGCGCAACAACTTGTGTCAGTACGTACCGTTCGACGTCGTCTGCAGGAGCGGGGACTTGTCGCACGGTGCCCATTGCTCCGATTACCATTGACGTTACACCACCGGCGAGTGCGGTGGCAGTGGGCCGTTGAACGCCGCACCTGGACTACGGAATGGCACGACATTGTCTTCTCCGACGAATCCCGCTTTTGCCTGCAACACCACGATGGTCAGAGCCGCGTGTGGCAGCACCGCGGCGAGGGACTGTATGACGCCCGCATTATGCATCGCAATATCGGTCCGTCGCCTGGCGTTATGGTTTGGGGCGCAATTGGATATGACACCCGCACCCCTCTGGTATGTATCGCCGGTACACTCAACAGCCACCGCTACATCTCCGACGTTTTGGAGCCTGTAGTCCTCCCTTACCTGCAGGACCTGCCAGCGGCCACGTTTCAACAGGACAATGCGCGCCCGCACGTGGCAAGCATCGTGCAACAATTCTTCACGGCTCACCGGTTGTCACTGCTGCCGTGGCCCGCCTGTTCTCCCGATATGTCGCCCATCGAACACGTCTGGTCGCTGATCGGCAACCGAGTGGCCCGGTAAGCACCACCCACGTCTACGCCTGATGAACTGTGGCAACGTGTGGAAGCAGCCTGGACCGACATACCCCAAGCCCGCATCCAAAGCCTCTTTCCTTCGATGCCGTGGCGTGTAGCGGCCGTTATTGCCAGCCATGGGGGCCACACGAACTATTGATGTCTGCGTGTTCCACAAGTCGCACGGGCCTGTAAGCTCAATCGTTTCATCTTTGTATCGGTTGTTATGTGTCCAGTAAATCTGGCTTCGCTGTCTCGTGTCCTTCTTGGTGTTGCATTTTGGGTGGCCAGCAGTGTATTTCTATTTGTGGATCATTTACCGCTTGTATAGAAATCCGGATGATATTTTCTTTTTTAACCGGTTCGATTCACCCTGAAGAACACTGCTTACGTTCAGCAATTCAATTTATGTGCATATTTTCTCTAGGAAACGTAACATTCTCTTATTCGCTCAATTTTCTTCTTCTAAAAATCTGCTTTGCAATATTTGTTTCGTATCGGAAATGACTCAAAATATTACACCCGAGAATTCGGTGTCATCTTTCTTGTTCTGATTTCTGTTATTATGCATCTCTATAATTCGGCTATTGAGACGCGTGATAAGTAAAAAGCCTCGCATGAATACACCTGTACACCACCTAGTGGCTGAATTGTATATCATACGACGAAAAAAAGATATGCATGGGATATTTAACCTAGAGCTATTGAATGCAAAAATAATTTCTCCTTTTCAATTTTTGGAAGCAAATACGCATATCTGTTATGCAAACGTAAAAATTATTTTTTCAGTCATTTAGCAAGAAAACTGTGCATCACACAAATTCCAAAGTGCATGGTTAACGTTGCCCCATGCAAAAGTTCTTTGATTTAATCTCATGGTGTCCAAAAAGTTTTTTTTTAGGGGAAAGGGGGGGGGGGGAGAGACGAGTTAAATTACCATCTTGAGCATCTCTATGGAATCCAAGTAATCGCCAGCCCCTAATTTGGGGCCACTGGTTCCAGGGAAAGGAGATAGGGACAGTGCTTTGAAACAAACACACCAGCCATGCCTAATCCAGGACTCGTTCAGTAACCATCGCGCAGCCAAATAGTTTATAGAATTGGACATTGTCCACAAAGTAATTCTGTATTCCGACCTATCATGTCTACAAGTAGCATTTTAATTCCAACCTTGCGTGCCTACAAACAGTGTTTGAATTATGATCCATAGTGTGTGCAAACAGCTTTCCAATTTCGACCTAACCTCCCCCGGTGGTGCAGTGGTCTAAGCGATGGCCTCTGACCATTCATCCGAGATGGGTCTGGGTTCGAATCCCGTTGAGGCATGGATGTGGTGTTCGTCTTACGGTGCTGGCCCTCTCCCTTCCCTGAAGCCAGTGACCCTAAATTTATAAACAGTTTTTAAGTTGTGCCTGTTCGTGTCTTCAGAGAATTTTTCTATTCAGATTTTTCGGATCTGTATAATGCTTAGAATCCTACGTATAATGCAGAGCCATTATGTCTACAAAAGAGAGAAATGAAGGATTAATACAGACATTTAACGTGGACCAGGAACATCAAACAAAGAACTTCGCTCTTTCCACGTTTATGATTGAGTCACGGAAAAATTATCATTGGCCGCCACCGGAGTCGAACCCAGGGTCTTCCAGTAACGCGCCGGATATGCTTCCGCTACACCACAGCGGCCTCGAATTCTCCCAGACTCAAACACGTTAACTGCCAAACCAATTTGACAGGTTGCTTCTTGGAGCCCCGCACAATGCTGGGGATTCACCAAAGATGGTAAGCAGCAACTGAAGAAATAATTAGGCGAATGAATAATTAATACTTAATTCGTATTAATTATTCATTCGCCTTCTAATAATTTCTTCAGTTGCTGCTTACCATCTTTGGTGAATCCCCAGCATTGTGCGGGGCTCCAAGAAGCAACCTGTCAAATTGGTTTGGCAGTTAACGTGTTTGAGTCTGGAAATTCGAGGCCGCTGTGGTGTAGCGGAAGCATATCCGGCTCGTTACTGGAAGACCCTGGGATCGACTCCCGGTGGCGGCCAATGATAATTTTTCCGTGACTCAATTATAAACGTGGAAAGAGCGAAGTTCTTTGTTTGATGAGAAATGAAGGACAAGCAGACGAAGTGGTGCTGTGAAAAACATGTACATAAATTCGGAAAAAGGGACAAAAAAAACTTAAAATGCAAAGCTGAAATAAATATTGGTTGATGTCGAAACAATTAGATGAAAGATTGCGAAATATTAAAAT
The DNA here is from genome assembly GCA_039090855.1 of Macrothele yani. Taxonomy (NCBI): domain Eukaryota; kingdom Metazoa; phylum Arthropoda; class Arachnida; order Araneae; family Macrothelidae; genus Macrothele; species Macrothele yani. Next base: position 137,023,840 of record CM077001.1, read on the forward strand.
TAGACAAGGTAGACAAGGCTGCGTGAATATTTGTAAGACTAAAGGAGTATACTTTAAATGGGATCCATGTTCTCCCTGTATATTTAATCCATCCACCTTCTCACTGTATAAGTCGAAATATTTTATTTCTTACCCATTATTTGAACATTTTGTAGCGGAAGTTAGCGTTTCAAGTGAGGTTTATAGGTCTATACTTAAAATAGTAAAACTATAATAGTAATCCGAATTTATTGGCGTAAAATAGAAATCAAAGTTTCCAATCTTTCGCGCATCAAGCAAATGGCTTTTTCAAGGAAGATTGACAGCGGCCCCGAACAAATACTGATGGCTTTTTCAAGGAAGATTGTACGAGGCCCCGAACAAATACTGTTTGAGGGACCCTAAACATCCAATTCAAAAAATTCTTTTGCCTTCAATTTTACGCATGACGAAGATTATTTTAGGTATAGTCACTTTTTCAAGTTACGCACAGATTCTCTGTTAGGGGGCGTAAAAGTAAACTGCGTTTCCCCCGATATATCTGCTTCTAAAACTCCAATTCAAATCTGCAGCGGATACAACTCCGGATGGGAAATCTTTCGCATATAATTTCCAATTTTTTGTATAAAACGGTTTGGCCACCAGGGGGCGTAAGCGTTAACTTCTGCTTCTGATGTACTTGCAACAAAATCTGAGCTTCTAAAATCTCGATTGAAAAATTATTTCGTGTAGCGATACTACTCACGTCGACAAACCTTTTCAGAATATTTCCTTCTTAAAATAATGCATGGTTTTTCCGCCAGAGGGCGTAGATATATATCTTCTTTTGTCAATATCTCTGCTTCTAATGGTCCAATTGGAAAATTTTCTTCTTTGTTGGATAGTTTCCGGTGCGACATGTTTTTCATATAATTTCAAAATTTTCAAGTAATTCATTGACTTTCCGCTAGGGGGAGTAAAGTTAAATTGCGCTTTTCCCGATATCTCTGCTTCTATATCTCCGATTTGAAAAATTCTTCCTGCACCGGATACAGCTGTTGGTGGAAAATGTTTTGATTGTAATTTCTAATTTTTTTTATAAAATATGGCTTGGCCATCAGGGGCATAAGCGTTAAATTTTACGGACCGATTTTCTCAATCGAGATTTTAGAAGCTCAGATTTTCTACCCAAATCTGAGCTTCTAAAATCTCAATTGAGAAAATTCTTTCGCGGACCAATATCGCTCATGTTGATAAACATTTGGGGATATTTTCTTCTTAAAATCATGTATGGTTTCTCCGCCAGGGGGCGTATATGTATATCCTCCTATTTCTGTCAATATCTCTGCTTCTAAGAGCCAGATTTGAAAAATTCCTTCTTTGTTAGATAGCGGCTCCAGTGTAAAATTCTCATAGAATTTCAAATTTTTGAAGTAATACACAGAGTTTCCGCTAGGGGGCGTTAAGGTAAATTGCGTTTTCCCCGATATCTCTGCTTCCAAAATTCCGATTAAAAAACTTCTTTCTGCACCGGATACAGCTGCTGATAGGAAATGCATTGTCTATAATTTCTAATATTTGATAAGGAATGGTTTAGCCACCAGGGGGCGTAAGTGTTAATTTTTGCGTCTGATGTATTTATAGCAAAATCTGAGCTCTTAAAAACTCGATTGAAAAACTTCTTTCGTTGGCCGATACCGCTCACATCGAAAGACCTTTCGAGAATACTTTCTTCTTAAAATAATGCATGGTTTTTCTGCCAGGAGGCGTAAACGTATCTTATTTTTGTCGATATCTCTGCTTCTAAGAGTCCGATTTGAAAAATTATTTCTTAGTTGGGAAGCGTTTCCGTGGGGAAATGTTTCTCATATAATTTCAAACTTTTCGTAGCGCACAAGTCTGCCACCAGAGGGCGTAAGTTCACGTTTCTGTTTACAGCAATATCTGTGGGACTAAAAACCCGATTGAAAAACTTTTCTTCGGTCAGATACTATTAACTATGCAAACTGTGTGTGTGTATTTTCTTTCCAAAATAGTGCACAATTTCGCTGCTAGGGACGCATACGCTTATTCTATTTTTCTCAATGTCACTGTTTTACGTGCGATTTAAAAAATTCTTTCAACACCGGATGCCATTTATTTTGTAGAACACTTAAGGCTAGTATATGAGGAATTTTGTACTTCATAGTTCTGTCGGTAGGTGGTGTTTCTGCAGTTTGCAGCTGTTTTCTAAAAACGCTATTGAGAAATTTCTTCTTCACTGTATAGTGTATACCATTCGCTACAACAAAGATATGGAGCATTATCCTCTTTAAGTAACGCAAAGACTTCTCACTAGCTGCGTAAAAGTCAAACGCTTTTCCCATGAAGAATAATTTTCGCCTATTTTCAACTTTTCCGCTATGCAAATTCTTCCGCTAGCAGACTTAAACTTATATCATGTTTCCTTTGGTATATTTCCTCTTTTGACTGTTCGATTTGAAAATCTTTGTTTCTGATACCTATGATGAGAAACTTTTTGTAGTATGAGAAACTTTTTGTTCGCCATTTGTAAATTTTTGTAACATGCTTTTTAGCCGCTGGTGGAACTAAGTAGATGTTTCTATTTCTGGATGTTTTATCGATTGTTGGAACCAGTTGATTATTTTCCAAACCGGTTCCGTTGATTTTGAATACCTTTGATAAATTTAATTCGCGTCAGAACGGATTCAAAAGACGTGCTTATTACGTCCGAAAATTCGGTGTCATTTTTCTTGTTGCTTCTACGATGAGCGGGGTCGTCAATGGTGCGGGCCCGTGACAGATGTCACGCTTGACCGGGTGTAAGGATAGCCGGGACAGCAAACTGCCTGTTTGCTGAGTACGTTCCCTGAAAAAGTCGTCTGGCTGATGTGCGAAAGCTTGGATACTTTGATTTCCATTTTACGCTAATAAATTCAGATTACTAGTATAGTTTTACTATTTTAAGTATAGTTGCTGTACAGTTTCTCGTTATTAATTAAAAGTGCATACATCAGTGATATGCGTTTACGTGTTACAGCTATAAAATCTGTGCAGATTGTTCATTCCAATGAGTAGGTCCCTTACGTTGCGTAGTTCGTTCGTGAATCGGTTTTTGAGAACTACTTCTTGACCAAATGACCAAAATTTTTCTTCATTCCAAACGCCTGCTTCACAGTCGAGCATCAACAGCCCTTTTCTTCTTTCCCAAGAGAAACTTGAAATGACATGAGCGATCCCGTTGCAACAAACCAGCACAGAGGTCTATTCCCCTTGGAGAAGTTGAGGTTTTTCAACCGTCTGCAAAGCGCAGCACAGGAAATCCCAGAAGAACCCTGTCATTTGCTCCTCGTCCTCCTTTTAAAACTTTCGCAAGTTGAAATGTCTTTTTATACTTTTACCATTGCATTTCCTTTGTTTGGGCTTCCTTCAAATGCCTTGATCCTCTTTACAGATAAATTTCTGGGGCTATAAAATCGCGGAAGATAAGGATGAATCATCCAAAACGTTACACATGATACGATTCCACAAAAAAAAGAAAAAAATGGAAGAGGGAAAATATCCTGCGCATCTTTTTTGCTTTTTCTTAAGCCTGCTCTTGAACGATAAATATACAGTAAAAGTCCGATATTTCGAGAGCTGACAAAAGTCGGAAAAATTGCCATTACATACCTCATTGTTTTTAATTCAGATTGGGATTTTTACAAAAAAAATAAGAATCGAGAGTCTTTTGTTTCCTCTTTGACATTGCTGATTGTAACTCTCGACTCTGCGGATAATACGTAACTCTGCCGCCCCGGTGGCGCAGTGGTCTAAGGCGTTGGCCTCTGATCATTCGTCCGTACGGGGTCCGGGTTCGAATCCCGGTCAGGCATGGATGTTGTGTTTGTCTTACGGCACTGGCTCTCTCCCTTCCCTGGAACCAGTGACCCTAAATTAGGGACGGGCGACTGCTTATAGCCCATTGAGTTGCTCACGGCGGTCGTTAAACCTCTAATCAAAATAATAATAATAATAATAATAATACTCTCTCCCGTTCTTCCCGTTTTTTCAATTGGTGCATTTGACACACTATAATTGTTTTTTTCAATTGGTGCATTTGACACACTATAATTGTTTTTTAATTGGTGCATTTGACACACTATAATTGTTTTTTCCAATTGGTGCATTTGACACACTATAATTGTTTTTTTCAATAGGTGCATTTCACACACTATAATTGTTTTTTCAATTGGTGCATTTGACACACTATAGTTGTTTTTTTCAATTGGTGCATTTGACACATTATAATTGTTTTTTTCAATTGGTGCATTTGACACACTAATTGTTTTTTCAATTGGTGCATTTGACACACTATAATTGTTTTTTCAATTGGTGCATTTGACACACTATAATTGTTTTTTTCAATTGGTGCATTTGACTCACTAATTGTTTTTTCAATTGGTGCATTTGACACACTATAATTGTTTTTTAATTGGTGCATTTGACACACTATAATTGTTTTTCAGTTGGTGCATTTGACACACTATAATTGTTTTTTCAATTGGTGCATTTGACACCCTATAATTGTTTTTTCAATTGGTGCATTTGACACACTATAATTGTTTTTTTCAATTGGTGCATTTGACACACTATAATTGTTTTTTTCAATTGGTGCATTTGACACACTATAATTGTTTTTTTTAATTGGTGCATTTGACACAGTATAATTGTTTTTTCAATTGGTGCATTTGACACACTATAATTGTTTTTTTAATTGGTGCATTTGACACACTATAATTGTTTTTTTTTCAATTGGTGCATTTGACACACTATAATTGTTTTTTCAATTGGTGCATTTGACACACTATAATTGTTTTTTTCAATTGGTGCATTTGACACACTATAATTGTCCGATTGTGTTTGAAGCTTGATGAGTTCTGATTGAGATGGTACGCTTTCATTTCCATCCCCTTCATTATTCTGGTCTTCTTGTGAGCTTTCTTTTTCCGATTCCATTATTTCTGTATCAAACATGTCATTCCAGAGTACTACACCTGCGTCAGCATCGACATAGTCTTGAAAGTTAAATATCAATCTCATCTTTTTGACAATGTTGCTCCATTCATCTGCTTCCTGTTCTGCAGGTTTGTCGGCAACGATTTTCTGATTCAAACCATCTTCGGTAATGAAGCCAACATGTCTCAAGTCCCCCCCCCCTCCACGCCCCGAAAGACAAAAACATTCAGTGGCTTTTCCTCCATCAAAGACTCTTCACCCCTCATCGCTTTGGCATCGTTCCTTCCCCCCGACTGCACTTATTGTCAAGTTCCAGCCAATCTGACCCATGTTTATCAACAATGCCCTATCGTTACTCCTTTGTTCCAATATATGTCCAACATCACCCATTCAGCATGCCGCGCTACTCATTCTATCTACGACTACTTGTTTCTTTACGCCCGCGACCCCAGCACAGCTTGCCGTTCTGGCATCTGTCCCTTTATTTTTATTTTGACCAAATCAATCTTCTATTATGTCCAAATGAAATTTCTTACTCTTATCTGTCTGCAAGAAGAGCAAGCAGATATCTATGTACCACTTTCCGTATTTAAAAATGCCGACTACAGCTGGAATACAGTCATGTGCCTCAAATCTCAGCTGTTTCTCAATCTATATATTAATTCTATAAGGTTTTTTACTGTGAGTCCTATTTTGAGAGATATGGTTGAGGTATCAGAATAAAGGTCTTACCATGTAGATGAGTCAGCAGTCGAAGAGAAAAATGAGATTGGGGGCAACGGTTCGAGCGTTGTGGGGCGGCAAAGTTCCCATGTAAAGTCTATGGGAGAAGCGTGCGGTTGACATTCAATCGCCTGTGGTTGCGCTGTTGAAAACGGAAGCATGGAGGGACTGAGATAGTCCGAAGTCTTCTTTTCTGAGCGAACCGTTGCGCAAAGTAAAGCTAGCAGGCATTCGTATTAAAGTTCCTCTCATCGGAACAACGCATACTCTCGAAGACCTTCTTGCGTTATGCCGTTGGACTATGTGATGTATATATACAATTTAATACTCATTCGATCCAGTTTATTCGCGTAGGTAAGACGTTTCCCATTATGTAAAGATGTAAATAAACATTCCGTTGACTATTGTTAGTGAAAATATTACGGGCGACTGCTTACAGCCCGTTGAGTTGCTCACGGCGGTCGTTAAAACTTCAGTCAAAAAAATAAAATAAAAAAATCACGAACCTGGACTATTGTCTTTACTCTTTACTGAAGTGGTTGAATGAATTTGTCAATAAAATAAAGTTTGCATTTGTTGTTTCATTTGAGTTTGTTCTTTTCAAAAAAAATACCAACTAACCGTCGATTCCGACGGGTTTCGTCTAGTTCATGTTAAATGGTCTACGCAAACAGGATGGCTCTCAGTTCATCAAAACAGAATTCGACTCAATATAACCCTCAGTTCCTTTGCGATAACGTGTATTTCTACTGTACATCAATTCAATGTTTCTACGTTTCCGCATCACGAGAACTCTGACCTTGGACATTAACTTGGAAGTCACATGACTCATCTCACTTTCCGCGTTATTTGCGAACTTGCACTGCATTGTATTTCTTGCTTCTTTTTTGCACTTCAGCTGTTATCAACGAACTGGTGATCTGCACATTAGAAACTCAAACGCAGTTTGTTCGCGATCACACTCATCACCATCTTTTAAATCTGCATAACTTCAAGTTCACCCTCTTCGCTTCTTGTAAAAACGTATTTGTTTCAGACATTCGCAATACCATTTGTAAAAAAATGTATATATGTATTTCGAATTCACACTCGTCAACATTTGTAAATATTTTTCATATCCATTGTACAACCATCTCCTATATGTAAATACTCATTGCTCGTTTTTAATCTGTAAATACTTAATGTTTTCGTCATTCCATGACTAAATAGTGCTTGAATTAAAGCATTCTTCAATGTGCTTTCCTGGAAGTTCATTCAGTGGTTTATAATGGCCTCAAGGACGTTCCAATTTCAGTGGTTTATCATCTGATGACGTCCGCTTGATCACGTCGTTTACTAGAATGGTCCGATATTTTTGCTTTATCAGTATCATAATTTCTTGATCCATAGGCATGTGCTTTTCTGGCAGTTCATTCATGGTTTATAATATACGCTAACACAGTTAAGTGGCAATAATATCAGTTCAATTTTATCAAATTGAATATATTTGGGATTTGAGTGTGCAGGACAATTATCGATTAATAGCGCTATTTTGCTCTTCTCAATTCCAACTTGAACGTCAAAAGCCTTCACCAACTTGATATATAAAATATAACGACATTGTCATTCACGCCTTCTTATTAATTTCATATGTGCGCGGTTGCAAAACACTACGAAAACATATTTCCACAATATAGAGAAGTTAAACGTTTTTTTTACTGCGTTTTCCTCCTTTACATGGATTGCCTTTTACCGCTAAAGTCCCGTCAGGAAACACGTTATAAAATAACGCAGCCTCATCTTCTTTTGTGTTGCATCGAGCTAGAATTTCTGAAAGGATAGGGAACCAATCCTGAATGACTTGCTTGCTAACAGAAGCTGATTCCCCATTTTTTTCTGCATAGAAATCCCTTTTCTTGTTTTAAATCGGTTTAGACCAGCGGTTCCCAACCTTTTCTGCAGTATTCCTCCCCCATCAGGGCTTGCTTGCAATGGCGCCCCCTCCTCCAGCATACGCACAGGTGTTCATTGCTCTATAATCAGTATTTAATTTCTTTTATTGCAAATTCAATGATACCGGTAAGGCTTGACTGAAAATATTAAGCAAAAATGCAACTGCCCTACTAAAAATACAAATATACCTACCTAAAGCACTTTACACAAATAAAGTGGGTAATATCGGTACATAGCATACAACCAGGAGTTCATCAATCCTGAAAAAAATTACGATAATGTATATTAAAAAAAGTGTTGCCCATAATGTATATTAAAAAAGTGTTGCGCGCCTTGCCGGTTGGGAACCAGGATTTAGACAACCATCCGAACAAGTTAAATTCTCAATCGTCATTTCAGCGCTTAATTTCTTAGTTTTAGCATTTATCATTGGTCCACTAACAGGAATGTTTTTGGCTCGATTACGGCAAAACCACTTAAACGATGCTTCCTCCTACTACTTAAGCTCACCACTTCGGTACTTCATGGCTTTCGCCGGTGCGTTATTCTGCAAAGCCGCCTTCTTGATCTTCTCTGTGTTCTTTAAAATTGCAAACAGCGTTGATGATGCAAGACGAAATTTTCTTGCGATCTCACTTTTCGACTTCAAACTTTTCTCACATTCGTACAAAACTTTTACCTTCTCTTCCAAAGTCAAAATTTTCCTTTTTTTCCCTTCAGTTAGAAAGAAGACACAAGACATGCACGCGTGCAAAATGTTTCGACTTCCCACCGTTGTGGAGACGAGTGGAAGAAAGCGGGGGACAACATCCAAGCATCCAGGAAAACTTACCACTAGTTACTCATCTCTGCGTGCAGCTGTACGCGTTTATCTCCCCACCACTTCCTGTAACTTCAGGGAAAGAATTTGTTGGAAATCTTTTAAAGAAGAAAGATTGGCCATGAAAACCTCTCGTTACAGAGGGTGCTTTTTAGATTTATAACTCCTTATGCACGAAGATTTTTACTATCTTTAACATTAACAAATTGACGGTGCATTTTGAAAATCTCGTAATAGCGGGATTCTCGCTATTATAAGCCCTACTCGTAATATCGGACTGGTATTGTATATATCTATCGCTCCAGTAGTGTTCGAGGGATTTCCGTTCAGTGTCGTACTTATTACTGCTCGCATGCATTTTAAGGTGGCAACACTGCGATATCGCAGTACGAGACGCCAGCTGTCAGAGTCAGTATACGACGTTCGATTGAGGTGCGAAGACGTATTTGTTTTACTCGATGAAAAATGGCAACTTTCGTCCAGACAAAACAGCATTTGCGGGAAGTGTTAGTGCATTACTTTATTGTCAAGAAAAGTGCTGCCGACAGCTATCGCTTAATGTCAGAAATCTATGGTGAACATTTCCCCATCCATAAAAACATGTGAGTATTGGTTTAGACTATTCAAAAGGAACGATTTCGATGTCAGTGATAAAGGACGTTCTAGACCGCCCCAAAAAAAATTGCTGATGCCGAATTGGAAGCTTTACTCGACGAGGATCCGTGTCAGACCCAAAAAGAACTAGCAGCAGCATTAAATGTTAGTCAACCATGAATTTCACAACGTTTAGCTGCCATGGGAATGGTGCAAAAAGAAGGGAATTGGGTTCCACATGCTTTGCGGGAAAGAGGCCTTGAACGTCGAAAAACCATTTGCGAATTGCTGCTTCAAAGGCAAAAAAGAAATGTTTTTTGCGTCGTATTATTACTGCCGACGAGAAATGGATATGGTACGATAACCCTAAACGGCAGAAAGCATGGGTGAAGTCAGATGAACTAGGTCCTTCAACGCCAAAACGCAATATCCATGGTTCAAAGGTAATGCTGTGCATCTGGCGGGATCAGAAGAGTGTGATCCACTATGAACTGCTGAAACCGTCAGAAACTATTACTGGTGATCGGTATCGAACCCAATTAATGCGTTTAAAACGAGCTCTCACGCAAAAACCTCCAGAACGGGAGAAGAGACACAACAAAGTCATCTTACAGCATGACAACGCAAGACCACATGTTTTTCGACCTGTGAAAAAGTACTTAGAAGGGTCCGACTGGCAAGTTCTACCCCACCCGCCATATTCGCCAGATATTGCGCCATCGGATTACCATTTGTTCTGGTCGATGCAGTCAGCACTTTCTGGAGAACGGTTTAGTTCTTATGAAGACATTAAAAATTGGCTGAGCAACTGGATCTCTTACAAGGAACCGGAATTCTTCCGTCGGGGCTTACGTTCACTGCCCAAAAGATGGGGTAAAGTTGTAGCTTCAGAGGGAGCATACTTCGATTAATATAAAAATATTGTTTCTGTTCTCCAACGTGTTTTGTTCACCTCAAATCCCTCAAAACTTATTTATATACCCATAATATCACAAAACTTCCTGGATTTATGGTTACCACCTAACATCGATATTTTTTAGTTATCTATGTATAAAAACTTCTTAAACAAAAACAGTGTCTACGCTTTAATCCTTTAACTGGCTGTAACGAGTTAACTCGGGGTTAACAAAATGGGCTGAACTCAACTCCAAAGAGTATATTCACTGTCTAAGAAGTGGGCCGAACGCTACTGGAGCGAATTCATTCAGGGTATGTTTAGTGGTTCCAGAGCTACTCGAACTGGTTACCTTGAAGACTAGAGCATCGAAGTTTACCTATGGGTTACCTTGAAGACTAGAGCATCGAAGTTTACCTACGGGTTACCTTGAAGACTAGAGCATCGAAGTTTACCTACGGGTTACCTTGAAGACTAGAGAATCGAAGTTTACCTTGAAGACTAGAGCATCATCGTTTAGTGGTTCCAAAGCTACTCGTACGGGTTACCTTGAAGACTAGAGCATTCGCCCTTAGATTTATTATTCAGACTGGTCATTCAGGCGTATGATTGCCATCAATCCCTTCTGACCAATCAACTGATAAAGGACTATGGCAGTGGAGACGAATTTAAGGAAGGAGAGAGAAGACATTTTAGTAATTTTTTTATCCAGCTGCATGATGTTCGTTTCAGGGAGACTAGCCCTTCCCTATCATGTTTTAGGACACGGAAGGACTAGAATGGGGAACTTATTATAGGACTAGAATGGGGAACTTATTATAGGACTAGAATGGGGAGCTTATTACGTATGGCGCGCTTATTTTCGCGGCGGCTGAAATGAGAGGGGTAAAGATAAATTATTTTACCGTAGCTTTCGTAAAACACCGTTACTATGTGAACATTTCTGTTTGGAAGGAGCAAAAATTTGGGGCACCGTTTAGTTCAAGCACAGTGCATTAGCCGCTTAAAAGGTTAAAGAGTGATTTGGTTTCCGTTGCATTTATTTTGCCTTTTAGTCGGAGGACAAGAATAATGCATACAGCATTGAGATAGCAATATAGTCAATATATATAGTATGTGTGTGTGCGATTGTGTATGCGTCATAATCCATTATTAGTACTGCTGGATGAAGGTTTCTCCAAGTTTGTTCTACAACAGTCTGTCTTGAGCAACTCTCCTCCATGTCGATCCAGCGTGCTTTCAAGTTTCATCACCCATCTCCCACGAGGTCTTCTTTTGGGTCTATTTTTTGTCCTTCGGAATACAATCTAATACACTCATGTTCATAAAAGAACATAACACCTAAAAACATTAGAGCTATGACTATGATTTTTGCAGGATATGCTCATTAGGCAATACAAAACAAATGATTAGCATCTCGGTGTCATGAGTACCAGGAGAGCCGATGTGAGCTAAGAAACGTTGTATCACCTGTTGTACGCGCTGAGGCATCGAACGAAATAATGTGTGAATGGTGTCCTAAGAAACAGCCATCCAGGATGTATTGACCCGCGCCTAAAGTTCATCAAGAGTTGCTGGCGGACGGTCACACCACTGCACCTGTCTTTTGAGCATGACCAAGAGACGACGTTCAAAGTTCATCAAGAGTTGCTGGCTGACGGTCGCACCACTGCACCTGTCTTTTGAGCATGGCCAAGAGACAACGTTCTAAGTTCATCAAGAGTTGCTGGCTGACGGTCGCACCACTGCACCTGTCTTTTGAGCATGGCCAAGAGACAACGTTCAAAGTTCATCAAGAGTTGCTGGCTGACGGTCGCACCACTGCACCTGTCTTTTGAGCATGACCAAGAGACGACGTTCAAAGTTCATCAAGAGTTGCTGGCTGACGGTCGCACCACTGAACCTGTCTTTTGAGCATGGCCAAGAGACGATGTTCAAAGTTCATCAAGAGTTGCTGGCTGACGGTCGCACCACTGCACCTGTCTTTTGAGCATGACCAAGAGACTGCGTTCAAAGTTCATCAAGAGTTGCTGGCTGACGGTCGCACCACTGCACCTGTCTTTTGAGCATGACCAAGAGACGACGTTCAAAGTTCATCAAGAGTTGCTGGCGGACGGGCATACCACTGCACCTGTTGTTTGAGCATGACCTAGAGTTTTCCTATGGGTGATAAATCGGCTATCTAGCCTGCCACAGCAAGAGTGGGACATTGTTATCCCTGAGGAAGGCACATGTTGTCGCTGCAACACGCGGTGTGACATTGTTCTGCTGAAATACGGCCCCGCGGACGTCCTGCAGGTACGGAAGGGCGACCGACCGTAGAACGTCATTGACGAAACGGGCGCTCGGTGTGGTGGTACGGACTCTCACGAGAGGTGGCCTGCTTTCGTACCCGATAGCACCCCAGACCATAATACTTCGTATTGATGCGATACGCTTAGTGCGAATACACTCTTCCCGACTCCTCTCCCCCTGTCGTCGGCGGACAGAGATGCGGCCATCATCGTTTTTGCCAAAACAGAAGCGCGTTTCGTCCGAGAACACGATATTGTGCCATTCGTCATGACACTCCCTTCGTTCGATACACCATTGCAACCTGGCAACAGTGTCAAAAGTAATCTGAAGAGGTGCTGATGAACTTGCTGTCCGAACTGTAGTTACCGGCGACGTACTATTACAGCTGGCATTAGAAATTGCGTCACGGTTGGCCACTGCTGCGCCAATTTTGTGCGTTGGAAAATAAATATTAAATAGAGCAGTCTGCGTTGTATCGGACCATAACACGTGCATCATCTGAGAAGCATGCAAGGAACGGTTCTTGTCTTGCTTGGAACAGCAGAAGCGAAAAGTTTGTTCCATATTTCCCGAGAAACCTTTGAAGATACTCTTAGAAAAACGAAAGCTTGCGGGAGAACTAAAGGTGACCCACATTTTGCCGATTATTTTTGTCTCGTACAATGAATGGAGCGCATTTTCAAATCATGTAGCAATTTCATTCACTGTTGCTTACCGTGTCTAACGCTTTTAATGGCGGATGCTATGAAAATAGAAATGTCTCGACTGAGATGAGCGCAAATTAAGGTTTCGGTTGAGGAATAAGTTGTGTGTTTATCCGATGGCGCTGGCTCTGTCCCTTCTCTGGAACAAATGGCTATAAATTAAGAACGGGTGACTGTTTATAGCCCATTCAGTTGCTCGTGGTGATCGTAACACCCGAACCAAAAACAAAAAAAGAATTATCTTCAATAAAATTGTCGAATTATTCAGTTTTTATTGATGCATTCGGTCTTTCAGATGCATAGGGGTCGGTGACTTTTGACAACAGTGTGGTATGACGTGCTTGTTCTTTCACCTTCATCAAAGTTAGTAACTGTGTGCTTAAATTAACTACCAGTGCTCTTCAACGCAAACACGCTTTCCCAAATATCAGAAATACAATTTAAAGGAAGGAATAAGCAATCCTAAATTACTGAATAGCTTACGGCAGAGCTAAACAAAAAAATATTTTCTTTCACTTTCGTTAAAGGTTTTAAATTTGTACTTACTTTAAATGCTAGCTCTTCTCTCTCTCTCTCTCTCTCTCTCTCTCTCTCTCTCTCTCTCTCTCTCTCTCTCTCTCTCTCTCTCTCTCTCTCTCTCTCTCTCTCTCTCTCTCTCTCTCTCTCTCTCTCTCTCTCTCTCTCTCTCAATCTGCAAAATGCGTGCGAATGCGTTTTGAGAACTTTGTCGCACGAATCCTGTATGTTTTTGATTAGGAATACGATTCATGGAACAGCTCTGGCAATATGAAATGGTTAAACTGGAAGGAAATTCATATTATGTGGTATGAGACTATTTATGCGGATTCCTTTCTGTGAGTAACGGATATTGATTCTTCTGGATTTGTTGCTGTGGTGATCGGAGCAAACAAAAGTTCTATTTGTGTATTCTTCTGACTAGGGTTGGTTTTGTAAACTTCAGTTTCTCTTTTCACATCAAATGAAAGTGTGTTTACTATCACGGCGAAATATTAGTGGAAACGAAACGACGTCTACTTAAAGTTTCAATTGCCTCTTTTATTATAACCATTGAATAATTACTTGAATGTGTAGTGCTGTTGCTGGAAATTAGGTAAACTATTTCCCAAAATGGAGCTTAGTAGTGACTCAGATAAAATTTTAAGAACCGGTAGCTTATCTTTTGTGAGAACTAAAACTTTTACGAGTCAGGTATCACAAACAACTTGAAGAGAGCTTTACGGACAAGATATATTGGGTTGCAGCACATCGCAACGTAGGGCATCGCGATTTATCAACGTTGTGCAAGTGCGGTCAGAATTATGACTCGAATTTTGTGGAAGAGACAGGCTGCATTAAAGTAGATTTTGGTGTACCTCATAGATATCTAAAAGACGATTCGGCAGAAGATTGCAGGATTACTGTGTTATTTTCTCATCCAAAGAGAGAACTTTTCAGACGGTATTCATGAAACATATTAACATTGGATCCTAGATATCGAACAAGGATTGATGTAAATGCCAGTCCTCGCGGAGGAAACGTCTAACCTGTAGTCAACAAACAAAAACCAAACTCATTGTGGTTATTGAAGGCAAGATGAGGATGACTAGGATGAAGAGTACCAGATGTCAGGGTCATAAATTGTGATGGGAATAAATCATGAAATGGGAGCACTGTATGTAGAATTTCGACTGTGATATACTGTATTTCGTATCTTGTAGTTGATGTTTTGCCAATTCATTTCATTAGAGCGTTATTACGCAAATAGATACGCGTATGGGGCAGATCACTATGACCATCCCTATCTCCGCGAATGGAGGAGTCTCACAGCACGTTCCTCAAGCATCGCGGAATATACACTGAAGTAGCAGTTTATTAGAAACATACGATAGCAATCGGACACGTGGCATCCTCACATATCGTATGAAACTACGACTTTGAGATAACGTTATGAACAGCTTACACTGCAAAGGTTCAGACTTTTAAGGAAGCGTGAATAGCGTCAGTTTGGAAAATAATCGTGATTTAAGCGACTTTGAAAGAGCCATGATAGTTGCGCTACGCGGGCTGATGCGAGGATATCATAAACGGCGAACCTTCATGGCTATGCAAAAACAACTGTATTGCGATGTGTCGCATGGCCGTCTAGAAAGCACAAGGCCGCGCGTGACGTAAGAGAGATAAGTTCCTTCCGTTTGTGACGTCACTCGATGCTACACATAGCCCACTGGGAAGAAGAGTCCCAGAAATGATTTAGTCGTGTGACCAAAAGCGTCTCAGCTTCCCTGCTCTTTCAGTCATGAACCCCGTTAGTCCGGTAGCGTGTTGCTGTGAAGTTGTTCATATTTTATTATTTTTAATTATTATTGTGATTTTCTTTCTAAAGGAAAACGAATTACCACTCGTAAAAACATATAACGTTAATTTACCACTGTAACAGAAAAAAAATATTGGAGCGTTTTTGAAAAAAATAATATATATATATCAGTGGCGTATATTCAAGGCTAAGCTAGGCTAGCTGCGAAGCCCAGAGAATGCACAAATAAAACTGAATTAAATATACACAAATAAAAGTCAATTATCAACGGTATTAAAATATGTCGATGCTTTCGGTGTGAAAAAAAAAACACACGTGCGGATTCGCTTTTTTGACTCAGTCTGGCGAGTGAAAACCAACGGCATAACGCAAGCAGCTCTTCCAGAGTCTTCGCAGTTCTGATGCGAAAACCTTCCGTACAATCGCCTGCTAGCGTTTCCATGACAACATGAATCAGCTGGTAGAGGGGAATGGGCCATTGCTTTGGGAAACAGTTCGCTCAGAAAAAAGAAGAGTTAGACTATCTCAGTCACGCACATACTCCCGTCCATAAGAGTGTTTCGTGAGAGTTGTTTCAGCTTTTGTGAAGTGTCAATGAATTAAAATCAGAGTTATTATATCTTAAATTCGTGATTTTTTGGATTCGAACTGTTTTGATAGATTTTGTGAAAGCTTCCCTGAACATCTACTGTCAGAACTTAAAGAACTCTATGCTTCAAATTTTGATACAGCTCGACTAAAAAATGAACTGAAGGTGTTCCCTTGATGAATATAAAAACAAATCAGTAAGATACATTGCGTGTTTCATAAAGTTGAATAAATTGGACATAGTATTTAGTGATGTGCAGACCTCATGTTAAACTTTCCATCAACAACTGCAACTGCCGAAAGAAGTTTTTCAACATTAAAAAGAATCAAGACATATCTTAGAGCCACACAAGGACATGCACATTTGAAAAACTTGGCTATTTTGTCAATAGAGAAAAACATTAATTTTAAATATGAAAAAGTACTCGGAAGAAACATTTTATGAAAACGTGAATCCCAAGTTCACACAAAAGGATAGAAGAATGGAGTTCATGTACAAAATAAAGTATTCAAAAGAAGAATGGAGTCCATGTACAAGTAAGTGTTCAAATCCTAATCCTAATATTTATTTGGTATCATGTTAGCAATGGCATGTACCTAAAATTTAGAAAAAAAGTTACTTCTATTACTTAACAATTAAAAATTAAACTTCGCAATTTAAAAAAAAACAGTACTGTGGTAGTAGGAGGGGGGGGGGTACTGCTATACAGGTAAGATTTCTTTTCTGTCTTAAGTAATATAACTTGCAAAGTTTAGTTATTTATATATACATTGAAAAAAGAATTTGTTTTGCATATGTTTTGTTGGTAAAACTATTTCAGTTGTTTAACAGTTTAGCATTTCCGTAAGATGCATACATCTTACAGGAATGTTTTGCACCGCTTTTGCCTACCTTAGTGGTAGACACGGGTAGGTGGGATAAGTGCTATAATTTCAAACGACAAAAGTACGCCCTTCCAAAAAATAAAGACTGTAAAAAAAAAAAAAAACCTCAGAAAATGTGTTCAAGTAAAGCAAAAGAAATGCAAAAAAGTACTTAAAAATCTTCTTACTTGAGTAATCCACGAATAAAGGACAAACTGGCACGACAATTCAGCAATGCTAACATTACGGGTATAATCCAGAACCAAAAATATCGTTTCCGGAACCTCCGAAATGGCGGCGGAGCAAAGTCCTTCAATAAAAATAGAAAAAAATTGAAAAACGTTCCGCAAAAATCCAATAGGGAGTGCGAAACAAAAATTGTGAACAAGACGCCATTTTGAAATCGATGCAGACATTCAATATGCCATCAAAAGCATTAAAATATTCTCATTTCGTGCAACAACTTTTTAAGTAATTTGTCAACGAAACAACAGCACATTTCATTTAATTTCGTGCTGCAAATTCGAAAGTTCCCATCAGCTGGAATTCTAAGCGAAAACTTCGCAAATACTTTGTCAGTTTCGTTTAAACAATAGCATTTCCTTCATTTTGTGTAAAACTTTCAAAGTAATTTGTGAACTAAATATTAGCACATTTTATTTAAATTGCAACACAACCTTCGAAGTTTTCATCATCGCACATTTTATGTAATTCTTTCCCTCCTCTGTCACCCTTCCGATTCAGCACATTACTTGATAGCTTAGACGACGCACACAGGGGAGCTGGGACTCGGTTGGTCACATGACTTGAGCGACAGCCGTTCGTTTCAGGGCCTCTTCTTTCCAGTGGGCAATGGATGCTACACGGCCTGATACGTCGGTGTTGTGTGTGACGTCATACACGATAGTGTTGGAAACCAATCAGAAACCTTGGCTTTCGCGGGACTTCATTAAAAAATGGAACTCATCTCTCTAATGCCATGCCCGTGTGTTTTCTAGACGGCTTTGTGTGTAGAGAGTGGTGCACAAGCAGTCGGTGGTCTTCCCGCTGGCGGAAATGCTATGTTCCCAATAAGGGAAGACACCCACCTTCGGAGATGTGATTTCCCTTATTAGGGAGCATACCATCTACTGCTAAGGCCGCGATCAGCTGGTAAAGTGCTGAAGTCAACACACTTTAAGTTTGTACGCTGTAGTCTTGCAAGCAGCCTTTTCTCCGTAATATGAAGACTGTGGGGGAAATACTGAAGTGCCTAAAGTCATGGGACAGAATATGCAAACTTTTAACTGGCACTCCCGTCGTATAAAGGTTTCGACGCACGCCATGATTTTATTAGTTGCGAGGTGCAATCTCGCGAGTCAGGTTGAACAACAGCCAGTAGAATTATGGCAAATCGACGTGAATTATAGGAGTTTGAACAAGGCATGGTAGTGGGAGCCTGGCGGATGGGACATTCAATTTCCTAAGCTGTGCAAACATTCAACATTCCTCGATCCACGGTGTCAAGGAAGGCATTGCCACCCACCGTGGACAGCGCAGTGGCCGACAACCGGCGCTGAATGACCGTGACCAGCGACGCCTGACCAGGATTGTCCATGCTAACGGGCAAGCGACACTGGCTTAAATAACGTCCATATTCACTGCAGGAGATACCAGAGACATGTCCATCAGGTCAGTGCAACGTAATTTAGCGCCCATGGGGTATGGGAGCAGAAGACCCACTAGAGTGCCTTTAATACCACGCCTTCGGACAAAGCACATCACCTGAGCTCGTAAACACGGTAATTGGACCCTGGAAGACTGGCAATATGTGGCGTGGTCCGATGAGTCACGCTACCATTTGTACGAGCTAATGGTTGGGTTCGGGTGAGGCCCAGACCTGATGAGGCCATAGGTCCAAGCTATCAGCAAGGCACTGTGCAAGCTGGTGGCCGCCCCGGTGGCGCAGTGGTCTAAGGCGCTGGCCTCTGATCATTCGTCCGTAAGGGGTCCGGGTTCGAATCCCGGTCTGGCATGGATGTTGTGTTTGTCTTACGGCACTGGCTCTCTCCCTTCCCTGGAACCAGTGACCCTAAATTAGGGACGGGCGACTGCTTATAGCCCATTGAGTTGCTCACGGTGGTCGTTAAACCTCCAACCAAAAAAAAAAAAAAAAAAAAAAAAAGCTGGTGCTGGGTTCCATACATGTGTCGGGTGTCTACGTGGCACGGATTGGGTCCTCTGGTACTTGTAAACACGTCCAGAATGCTCGCTAACAATTAAAAATTAACCGGTAATCATTTCGTTGCTCTGCTGAGTGACCACCCCAACAAATATGGGATTTTCCAGGCGGACAATGCACCATGTCATCGGGTCCAAGTTGTCCAAAATTAGTTCGCGGAGCATTCTGGACAGTTCCGACGGATGATGTAGCAACCAGTTTCGCCCGACATGATCCCAAGAGAGCACTTATAGAACGTGGTGGAAAAGTCCATTCGCACCCAAGATCCTGCACCTGCAAATACCAGGGAACGATGGACGGATATTCAGACGTCATGGCTCAAGATCGCTCCAGATGTCTTCCGGTCACATGTGGAATCGATGCCACATCAAGTTGCAGCATTTCGCCGGGCTAGAGGAGGTCCTGCGTGATGCTAGTTACGTATCCCATGACTTTTGGCACTTCAGTGTATTCTTCAAAAATACATGGAACAACTATAGGATTTTTAAGTCGGTGAACAGAATAACCATTGCCTTGCTTTAGCATGTAGTTTTAACATCAGAAAACTTAATTCCCGCTCCAGGACGATGTAATTTTCAAGTTTTCTGATGTTAAAGTTACATGTTGAACAATAAGCAAGGCAACGCTTATTTTCTGTTTGTCGCCTTAGAAATTCCGGTTTTGGCCAGAATTATCTACAGAACCGTAGCTACGTGTGAGGACGAAGAAGGGAAGTTGCTCTCTGGCACCAATCCATGGAAACACCTAAAAGGTTAGAACGATGTTGCTGATAGCGTTAAAAATGTGACACGCCAAGTAACTTAGCAACAATCAACTTTAAAAACGTGAAAGGAATCAATTTTTGCGCTGCGTTTCTCTTAGTTCTGCGTGAGAAAAATGAATCGTATCAGCGTGGAAACCTGCATACTGAAGCTCATTCTAATAAAAAAAATAGTATTTTTGAAATGAAGAGTTATCTCTTTGTTTACCACTTTTTATTAAATTTTGCTGGATTTTCTGCGTTGTTTTTTGCCTTTCCCCTTCCCTGTGTAATCCGTTAAGTTTAATGTTTTTTAAAACCGCTACATGAAAGTCATATCTTCTGTTCTCTATGAATTTTCAAGAATTGCTTCGTTTTTTTTTTTATCATTTTCTTCGAATAAACTCTAAATGAATTTAGTGTATACAAAAAGAACGAAATATTTTTCTTAAGTAGATTCCTAGCGTTACTCAAATCGCTTTTAAAAACAGCTGTTTTAATTTTTTGTTTTTTTTCCCCGGTTCGTGAGTGGTCTGGGTCTGTGGCCCGAAATTCAATGTGTGTTTGTGGCCGAAAACATAATTTAAAAGATTTTGCGGGGAGTTTCACGAAATTTTTACCACACTCAAGGGAGAAAATCTGAAGTTATTCCTTACCAAAATGCACTGCTCTACAGTTAATGTCCGAACACATCGCAGTTGATAATGAATTACGCTCAACGCTACGCAGTGACGTATCGTGAATATCTTTACTGACGTAGCGTGAATATCCCTTTGCAAAATATCTTTAAGGCCCCTGTGTAAAAGAAAAAAAGACACCCATTTCGAGGAAACTGAAGTGTTCACTTGCTACTTGTTACTAGACGTATGAATCAGGCGTTACTTGTTACTAGACGTATGAATCAGGCGCTACTTTTTACTAGACGTGTGAATCAGGCGCTACTTGTTACTAGACGTGTGAATCAGGCGCTACTTTTTACTAGACGTGTGAATCAGGCGCTACTTGTTACTAGACGAGTGAATCAGGCGCTACTTGTTACTAGACGAGTGAATCAGGCGCTACTTGTTACTAGACGAGTGAATCAGGCGCTACTTGTTACTAGACGAGTGAATCAGGCGCTACTTGTTACTAGACGAGTGAATCAGGCGCTACTTGTTACTAGACGTATGAATCAGTCGCTACTTTTTACTAGACATGAATCAGGCACTACTTGTTACTAGACGTATGAATCAGGCACTATTTGTTACTAGACGTATGAATCAGGCGCTACTTGTTACTAGACGTATGAATCAGGCGCTACTTGTTACTAGACGTATGTCCCAGGTGTAGTAATCCATTTCGCACTCACAATCAGAAATATCTGGTCCTACTTTGCAACCTCCCGCCCCCGTCGCATACCCCCTTCCTCTTTACGCTCTTCATCCACATGGTTCTCAAGGCAACACAAGCAAAATTGTTATTTTCATGTTAAGACTGGGGAAAAAAATTAGGAATGGGACATTCGAATCCTCGATTCCCGCGAACCTTGAAGGTTCGAGTTTCGAAAACTCGAAGCTTCGCCCTTTTTTCGTCTATCGAGTCCTTCGAATCTTAACCTAAAAAACAAGGCGTTTGGCACTTGTTCTAGAGCGATATTTGCTCGAATTTTTGTCAGCATGACGAGTTCTGACATTAGAAAACCATCGAAGAATATCATTTACAGTGTGTACACAGCTGTTTGAAATAGATCGTGACTTCCAAAATTTGAGAAAACTCTAAAAAATTTCTTAATCACACCACCATCGACAGTAAGTCAAACAAACTATTCAGCACAGCAGGTGCCATAGCCGATAAAGAACGAAGTAGGCTGGACCCTGAGCGAGTTGGAATTCTAGTGTTTTTAAATAAAAATCTCCATGAAAGGTTTCTAATTTTTTTGCATTACACTGAAAGAGTTCAGTTTTTAGTGTTTTTATCAACTCCTAAAACAAACATGTTTTTGATTTTTCTTAGTTTTCTGGAAAGAATTTACTCAATTTAGTGTTCCATGTTTAGTGTTTATCTACATTAACTCTTGAAATAATCCTCCCCACCTCTACACTTGCTTTGATTTAAAAGGTTTTGGAACTTTTGTTATTAAAGAAAAATGTCAAAAATGTGAACTGGTACTCAAATATTTTTTGTCAAATTATGTTCAGAAACTGGAAATGAACCTCAAGAGTTATGTACTTCATTTAGTAAATGTAAATTATAAATTTCATTTGCATCTTCTTAATAAGTATGGGTATATTTTTTGAAAACTGTATTCTTTAATTTGTTTTTCATTAAACACAGATTTCAAATTTTCCTTCAATTAAAAACTTTCAAGTATGTAGAAGTCTTTTTTCCCCCCTTTTTTTCTTATAATTAATTATTCTTATATGAAGGAATCGGGAGATTCAAGAACCTTTTAGGATTCGGATTCGAGAATACTTAGGATCCGCCCCACCTCTAGAAAAAAATATTTAAAATTTTCGACGAAAAAAAAAACCCCATGTACTCAAGAGCCCAAAAACGCAAGGCCCTCCCCCGCTGTTCCGTCCCCTGCGGGGACGAACTTAGCAGCTAAGGCCACTCATTCAACGTAAGTACCACGTCACAGGCCCAAATGTAAATATGTTTTTAGGGCTGTGATAGACAAAAGAGACAATAGCACGACTGTGAATGCAAGATGCCTCGATCGACAAAGTGAACTGATTTCAGGCCATTGCTCAATACGTGACATCAGTGCGATCCTGATGACGTGCATTTGGCACGAAACCACGTTGCGTCATGAGGTGAGAAGAGGATGGAGGTCAACTAACGTGCTGTTCGTGTGCTTCTACACTACTATTAGAGAAAAAGCTTGAGCGCAGCAAGGGAAATTCGTGCATTTGAAGGTGAGGAGACAGTGGGCATCAGCACTCCACAAAACGATTCCTAGTGATGCCATTTCCAAAAGGATAATGCGCCATGCCACACTGCCGGAATCGTCAAGGAGTGGTTCGAGGAACATGCTGGTGACTTTCTGTTAATGCCTTTGCCTTCAAATTCACCTGACATGAACCCAATCGAACATTTGTGATTCGACTTGGAAAAGTGGGTTCGAGCTAAATCACCACTACCCCGAACTGGAGGACCTGCTGTTGGCATTACGGTACCAGATACCCCAGGATACCTATCGCCACCTCATCGAATCGATGCCTCACCGAGTGGCTGCTGTTTTGCTGGCTAAAGGTAGTCGTACAGCTTATTAGGTAGGTGGTCATAACATCATCGCTCATCGGTGTATAGATGTTCTAAATGTTATACGTACGTACATTATAAAAATAAAGATCCTAATTTCGGTCGCGTTTTTATAAAATACAAATATTCGCATTTTGTCGACGTCATTGTCACTTCTGTTTTGCTTCAGAGAGGCTATACAGTAAACACGGAGGATATTTACTGCCAGTGGGAGGGGGGGTGATAATGGTTTGTTGATTAAGCTTGCTCCTTTCTTTGTGGTTACTGTTTTAAAACTCATTCAGAAATAGTTTGTCTGGTGATCAGCAAGGTTGAGAAGGTGTGAAGTTTGTGGGGTGACATCGTGATTGAACGCGGGAAGTTTCCTTTTGTCTTGCCTTAAGTTACCCTTAAGGATAAGGGTCCGCGCCACATGGCACCCCATTAGTGTGCAGAGAAATTCTGATGCATAAGAGATATCTTGTCGGTGAATCGGTTTTACAGCATTACCGGTGCAATCAGGTTAGCTTTACCTCGAGTATAGGCATTGTGACTTCTCTCTGCCTACCGAATTTCCTGTCGTGAGCTTCTAGGTGCCATCTAATGTCTATTCGTTTCTGGCCCTCCGCTCAAAAAATGCACAGACATAGGCGGGTCCATAGGTTAAATAGCTACTCAAAGATACAACACTGCCGTTGGCTGTATGGTCTTTTGGTAAGAATTAACATCGCCATCAGATGTGCGGAGAAATAACTATCGAATAAACACCGGTGCGTGTGCACCGATTATACAGTTGCTTCGGTTACTGAACACACGGTGAAGTATAAGTGGGCCATGGAACCAAGTCAAATTCCCGTTATTTTATTTTGAGTTTAAATTGGAACACTGCACATCCGAGGCACCAAAGATCGTGAATACAGCATTTAGTGAGGGAACAGCTAACCAGCGAATTCGAATTCATTCGCAAATATGAACTCACTTTTTAGGATTGTTCCTGGGAAAAACATTAACTGACAATTTTGTTCGTAGTTTTCCAAAACAAAGCCTGACAGCGTTGCACATCTTTGGCCATGGCAAATCACAAAAAAAAAAAAAAAAAAAAAAATTACTGGGCCTGAAAACTATCAATTGCTCCTAATATTGGACAACAAAATTTGAAGATGGCTGTTAAAACACACTCCGAGGAAGAGAATAACTTTCCCTCACACCGGTAAGGGACAACATTTCGGGAGATCTCAGTAGTCATATCTTTGCGTAGCTATTTAATCTATGAGCTAGTGGACTTCTCTTTGGGTGTACCTTCCTTTAATCTATGAGCTAGTGGACTTCTCTTTGGGTGTACCTCCCTACCCCCCGTGGGAATGATTGTTAAGTACTTAGAGATTTAGGCTTACTGCAAACATTCTGAAATTCTGGGAACCTGCCCTTGAGACACCGTGGTGATAAACGCACCTGCTTTAAATCACGTCACTTCGAGTCTATTTCTACCGTTTCCTTTTTTCCAAACTGCATTTTCGCTAGCTGAACATACAGACCTACTCCTGATGAAGACATAACTGTAATTATACCGAAACACGTAAAGTGCCTCATTGCTTGTAAGTTTCTTTGCTTACTGATGCTATCTATTTGTGCGTAAAGCAAAAAAAAAAAAAATTCGTTTCCAATCAAAATTCTTATGATATTATGAGCGGAAATCTGACGTACCTACTGTATTTACAAATGTAAAACTTTTCAAACTGGAGTAAATTCATGTGCATATTGACGTAAGTTCATGTGCATTTTGACGTAAATTCATGTGCGTGACTGTTTCTTATAAGTCTGATGCGGAAGACTATCTTTGTGTCCCGCATAGTTGTAATCAACAGAAAGATTATTTCTATATTTTCTCATTTCCGTGATGCACCAATTTACCAGAACCTACGTATATTTGGGCATTAGACAGATTCTTTTGCCATGATATAATACAAAAGTTAATACTTTTTGTCAAAATACATTCTGATTACAACCGAGAATTCTGCAGTATCCATTTTCCTCCCTCTATCTTTCTCTATATTTTTGCTCATATTCTACTTTTCTTCTTTGCTCTGTTCTATTTCTCTTACTGGACCTTCTTTTTTCTTTGCTCTCTCCCTTACTGTTTGCTTTCCCTTTCTTTGCTCTTCTTTCATTGCTATTTGCTATCTCTCATAGAGTGTAGACTTTCACTTTGCTACATTTTCTTTGCATTCGCTCTATTTTCTTTTGTCTTTTTCCTCTGTGTATATTATATCTCTTTCTCTTTGTTTATATTTTTTTTACATATTTTTTTCTTTGCTCCGTCTTCGTTTAGGTTTCTGTTTATTTCTTCGTTTAACTTACTTTACTTTTCTTTTTTTGCTTTTCCCCTAATAATTTTCCTCACTCCCTCCATCGCTCTCTCTCTTCCTCTGTGTCTGCTTTATTTCTTTTCTTCTTTCTCCGCTGTTTCAAGACATTCGAGTTGTCGTTTATGTATGGGAGATCAAAACTACGCTTTCTGTGAAACTCAGAAAAAAAAAGTTAATATCTTTTCACGTGTAAATTTCCAACAAAGTAACGATAATGCATGTTGGCAATAAAAAAGGCAAATGCTGAAGGTAAAAAGTTTCACATGACAATTGTTTAAACTCAATTTACTTGCATGTTCCTCTATCTATGTATAACAAAAACTTCATGCCGTGCTCGCGCTTTACTGAGATGCTTCTTTCACAGACATCTTGGCAGTGTTTTTTAGTTTTGCCGTTTTCTTTCTCTTGTTGAAACTCATACATTATGTCAGTCAAACTACCTAGCTGTTATTTTTGTGCAACTC
Organism: Macrothele yani; assembly: GCA_039090855.1. Taxonomy (NCBI): domain Eukaryota; kingdom Metazoa; phylum Arthropoda; class Arachnida; order Araneae; family Macrothelidae; genus Macrothele; species Macrothele yani. Next base: position 137,049,537 of record CM077001.1, read on the forward strand.
GTTCTTCAAGCAATAAATTACAACTCGGAGAATCTGTGCTCTTGCTTTTCCTAATGCAATTTGTTCCTTGTATTCGGCAGTTAAACTAGCTCGTGCTATTTGTTTCAAGTGCCACGTTTTCTGTTCCCTTACTGAAAGAAAAATAAATTGTGTTTTGTTGATTTTTCCTAGCTATCCATGAGCTTTGAACTAGCATTAATTTGTTGGTGGTGAGCGATTAGTTATTGTGCTATTGTTTTATTTATGTGATAATAAGGCAACAAATGGATGTAATATACTTTTGAGATCTCCTCGGAATTCTGTTTTTTTTTTTTTTTGTTCTCCTGACCATGTTTGGTTTTGTTCCGAAAATCTAGTGGCTAGAAATGTTTTACAATAATTAATTCAAACACATGTGTTCCTTAATTATTATTACAATAATTAGGCAGCACATTACCTTTCATTTGTACTGCTATTTTTTGAAGGGAATGAAAATCAAGGCTTCCAAGAGCTCTATGCCCCTTATTTAGGTTTCAGAATTGAGAGGAGGGGGAGGGGTAGAAAACCCAATTCGGAAGGCAGTGGGAATGGAAGTGTGAGAAAACAGGGGAATTGAAGACCATGAAGAAAGTGATGAGAAAAAGTTTCGGTGGACAAGAAGAAAATCAATGCAGCAAGGTGGGATGCACAGGGCAGGAAAAAATAAAGACCTGTTCAAACGTCACACACCGAAAACTACCATTCTTGTTAGTCAAAACAGGTGCTTATTACAATTCTGCATCTTTTTTAGTACGTCTTTTGTAAAAAAACAAAAACAAAAACAGATCGTGCTTATGTTATCGGTTTGTCCGTCTGTGTACACCATATCTCTGCAACTATTAGTCCGATTTGAAAAATTATTTTTGCATTGGGAAGCTTGAAATACGAGAATGACGACCCTTGCATTCCGGGGTTTGTTTGTTTTTCCGACGCACAACCTTTCCGTTAGAGGGAGTAAATGCAGATGATATCGAATTTAAAATACATTTTATGGCATATATTTGCTTCTAAATATCCGACTGAAAAAATTCTTCCTTTCGATGCTATTTGTAACGAAAACTATTTTAGGCACAGTTTCTTTTTCAAGTAATGCATAGATTTTCCGCTACAGGGAGTAAAGGTAAATTGATATCTCTGCTCTTAACACTCCGATTTGAACAATTCTTCCTGCATCGGATACAGCTCCTGATTAAAAATTTTTTACATATCATTTCTAATTTTTTTTATAAAGAATGGTTTGGCCACCAAGCGTCGTAAGTATTTATTTCTGCTTCTGATGTATTTGCAGCAAAATCTAAGCTTCAGAAACTCGATTGAAAACATTTCGTGGATAGATACCGCTCACCTCGAAAAACCTTTGGAGAATACCTCCTGCTTAAAATAGAGCATAGTTTTTCCACCAGAGGGCGTAGATGCATACTATATTTTTGTCGATATCTCTGCTTCTAAGAGTCTGATTTGAAAAATTCCTCCTTTGTTGGAGAGTGTTTCCAGTGAGAAATGTTTCTCATATAGTTTCAAATTTTTCAAGTAGTACATATATTTTTCTCTACGGGGCTTAAAGGTACATTGCGATTTCCCCGATATCTCAGCTTCTAGAACTCTGATTTAAAAATTTTTCTTCCTGCATCGTATACAGCTCCTGATGGAAAATGTTTTATAATTTGTAATTTTTGTTAAAAAATGGTTTGGCCACCAGAGAGCGTAAGTATTTATTTCTGCTTCTGATGTTATTTGCAGCAAATCTAAGCTTTCGAAAAAAAAAAAAAACTTTCGTGGACAGATACCGCTCACCTGGAAAAATCTTTTCAGAAAAGTTTATTCTTAAAATAATGCATAGTTTTTCCATCAATGGGGCGTAGAAGTATATCTTATTTTTTATCAATCAAAATAGTCCAATATCTTATTTTATCAAAGTGTCCGATTTGAAATTTTCTTGCTCTGTTGGAGAGCGTTTCCGGTGAGAAACGTTTCTCATATAATTCAAATTTTTCTTGACGCACAAGTCTGGCACCAGAGGGCGTAGGCTCAAACTTCCGTTTACAGCAATATCTGCAGGACCAAAAACCCAATTGAAAATCTTCTTTTTCGGTCATATACAACTGATTTCGCTGATTTCGTCTGCTCTGCCCAAACATGCTGATTTCGTCTGCTCTGCCCAAAATTAGCGCAAACAAATAAATTCCTCGTGGGAATATACATAGTCATACATATTTACAATTATTTTTTATAACCTCGGGGATACCTAATCTTACACTCACCTATATCCCTGAATTTCGCACCATATACTTCATTTAATAAGGATCACTTCTGCAGAAAAGGGAGATCTTATTTAACTGGAAATTAACTCATCATTGGAAAAAGAATGTGGCTGAAATCCTTGGAATTGTTTAATTTCATTACAAAAGTAGGCCTAACGAACCAACGCACAAGGCACTTGAAAGTATCTCAGATGAAGGCCCTGTAACACTGCCCATAACTCTTACAGTTGCTCATGGTGGTCGTTAAACCACGAGAAAAAAATTTACAAATTTGGTATCCCTTGCGCTACCTATATACAGGTGTTGGACAGAATAATATGAACACATAGGAAAAGGTTTTACGTACCTAATAGCGTATGGCACCACCTTTGGCATTCAGAATCGCCTGAATCCTCCTTGGAATAGACTCGTACAAATCCTGGATGATGGTTAGTGGGATGTTCCACCATCTTCATGGAGAAACTGCTCCAGATCCTTGAGAGATGCAGGAGGATGATGATCATCATCATCATTGTCAACCATTATCAATCCACTGCTGGACGAAGGTCTCCCCAAGTTTCTTCCACAATGGTCTATCTTGTGCCAGTCTCCTCCATGTCACTCCCGCATACTTTCGAATTTCATCCACCCATCTTCCATGTGGTCTTCTTCTGGGTCTTTTCCTGTCCCTTGGAATCCATCTTACTCTGTTTTCCAACACAGACAGACCACACTGGCTCGAGGATATTTAAGTCTGGTGATTGGGAAGGCCAAAAAAGGTGTGGAAGTTCGTCCTCATGTTTCTCAAACCACGATTTGACATTCCGAGCTCTGTGAATTGGGGCATTATCATCTCATAGATGCATCCCGTACAGGAAACAATGCTTGAGCCATTGTATGGACTTGGTCTGCCAAAACGGTTCATACGCCCTGCCAGTCATCCGTCCTTCGAAAGTGATCACGGGACCTTCTGAAAACCACGATATGACCGCCCAGAGCATGACAGAACCACCACCATGCTGCACTGTTGCGAGCAGACAGTCTGGGTTTTACGCTTCTGACTGTCTTCTGTACACATAAACACGTCCTGCGGTGGGGATAGTGCGAATGTGGATTCATCCGACCACATTTCACCCTTCTATGCATCGGCAGTTCACATTGTATGCTCCTGGCACCACTGCCGTCGCCGTTGTGTATTCGCCTGGGTCCCCAGGGGTTCTACAGTAGTAGCTGTGTTATGAATATCTTGCTTATGCAGATCCCTGCGCACTTTTTTCGTTGATACTTGGGTCTGGAGATGCAGATTGAGCTCCGCAGTAATTTTAGGCGTGGTCTTCTTATTACGGGTAACAATCCTCTTTAACGCTCTCCTGTCTCTGTCAGTCAGGGTCGCTTTCCGGCCATTCTTGTGTTTCGCAGACGAGGTTTTGCCACAAACACTGTATGCTGTCATGACGCTAAACACAGTAGTTCTCGATGCTCCCTATACACTGGCGACTGTTGTCACGGAGGCACCAACTAGTCGGACACCAACAAAAACAGTCATCAAAATTGAGAAGGTTAATATAAATGGAGGATGAAGAATGAAATGAACGGGAGATAGCTACAAGAAAACTTAAACCTATTGTTAGCCCTCTTTCGGAGTCCGGTAGGTCGCTCATTTCGTCGTCACCCTGAAAGAAATTTTGCAACAAGACACTTTAAATGCAGGTAAACACGAACTTGAGGTTTGAAACAAAGCTATTACAACCAAAATGTGGTAGATACCTTTGCGTATTGCGATGTACTCAGCTGCATTAAAAGTCACATCTCTGAGCGTGATGTTCACATTATTCCGTCCAACCACTGTATATACACTGAGTGGCCACTTTATTATGACCACCTGACAATTTTAAGCAAATGAGCTATGGCTGCACGCTGTTGCCGCCAGAGGGTGAGGCTAATATAAAAGGGAAACCTTAGTGCTTGTGAGAATAGTACAAGTGATTTTTAGGTGACGAGATGGGAAAAAAAAGCGATTTGACGGACTTTCAACGTGGGATGATTGTAGGAGCTCGGAGCCTTAGAGCGAGTATCACCGAAACCGCCAAATTCGTGAAATGTTCCAGAGCAGCTGTTTTTAAAGTGTTTAAAGACTGGACTGTCAGCCAAAGAACTGCGTCTCTAAGTGCAACGTGTGGTCGTCATCGACTAGTGACTGCTTGGGCGGAACGGAGAGTGTCCAGACTGGTAACAGACAACAGAAGGGCAACAGTGCAGCAAATTACAGACCATCTTAATCAAGGATGCCCTCAAATGATCTCTGCACGCACTGTTTGCCGTACACTGCATCGGATGGGATATGGCAGCCGAAGGCCTGTTCGAACACCTTTTGCTGTCTGCAGTTAACAAGAGAAAACGTCACCAGTTCGCACAGGTGCACAAGGATTGGACAGTCGATAATTGGAAACAAATTATGTGGTCCGATGAATCACGTTTTCAGTTGCCCCATGCCGATGGCAGAGTGAGAATTTGGCGGAAACAGCACGAAAGCATGGACCCCAAATGCATTGCTACAATCCTTCAAGCTGGTGGAGGCAACGTTATGGTTTGGGGAATGTTTTCCTGGCATGCTTTGGGCCCTTCAATTCGTGTTGATCAACGTCTGACTGGCACATCATATCTAAACATCATTGCGGACCAAGTGCATCCTGTCATGTGGATGGTTTATCCCAATGGCGATGGCTACTTTCAACAAGATAATGCGTCCTTTCATAGTGCTCGTATTGTAAAGGATTGGTTTCAGGAACATGCCGGTGAGTTTACTTTGCTTAGGTGGCCCCCACAATCTCCAGCTATACCCCATTGAGAATTTGTGGGATGAAGTTGAACGAGCCATCAGACAGCTGGATCCACAACCCTGCAATCTCACACTCGTGGAAAGTGCTATTCATCAAGCATGGTCTCAGATTCAACAAACCACCTATCAACATCTCGTGGAGTCCATGCCACGAAGAATCGACGCAGTATTAAAGGCAAAAGGTGGCCCAACGAAGTACTGAGAGGGTGGTCATAATAAAATGGCCACTCGGTGTATATCGATTCACTGAAAAAATCGATAAAATGAAAAAAATACTTGGTTCCAAACTCATTTCGTTAAATCTTTCGAGATTTTACTATGTCATTTATTCTACGCTTTAAAATCGCAATTAAATAAGTCATCATTTCTAAAGAAAGGTATGATTTCACGGTGAAGCAAGTTTTCTTTAGACTTTTGACTCAAAGTGTAATGTAACATCGCTGTTTGCTGACACCATAAGGATCTCGCGCTGGTATTTTGGCTTTCGTGCAAAACGGGAAAATCAATGACTCGTAAAATTTCAGATTCCTCCTTATTGCCGAACATCACAAAAACACTTCGGATACTTTTAACGACTGCTTTACACTCCTCTCCCCTCTTTCTTCATCCCATTCTTCGTTTTTATTGTTGGCGATGCACTTCGCTTCTCAAGCGATTTTTTTTCTGTCGAGAATTTTGAAGGAAGTAAAAAAGATCATCAAATGACAAATTCTTCTAAAAACAAATGTTTGTACGGCAACGGCAAATAATATTATTCTCGCGTCTACACCTTTCCCGAATCCTAAAAGTGTACTTGTAGAGTTGAACGAAATCAAAATAACTGCCTTTTTAAACTGTCTGTTAAAAGTAACGAAACGCAGAAGTGAGAACAAACAGACCTGTGCCAAATGTTTGCTGCACCGGTTGCCGATTGTTCTGAGACGCTAGTCTTCACAAAATTAAATAATTAAAATGAGTTAAAAGACGCTGGACAAAAAGGGTGAAATTTAAGCTAAACCCTCCCCTCCCCATAAATGACTGAACTTTAGAGTAGGAGGAGGATGTGCTACACTGTGAAAAATAAGTGGTGTGAATTCACGGAAAATTCCTGAAAATAACGGGAAGCAAATTTGCCCGTAAGTGTCAAACTTTTAACGTAATTTCCGTTTTAAAAGTTCCAGTTTCTCCTAACTTCAGTAACTTGACAGAATATCCGGAGCCAGTAATTCTGTTTATTTCAGAAAAATCGGTTTCGAGGGTTTTTCGTATTTATAAAGAAATTCTGCAAGATCTAAGATTTTGACGCTTTTACAACTCTTATGTAACTGATTCTTCGTTCCGGCGTATTAAGTTTGCACGCCCATTCCTTTCGCCCCAGGTGAGATTTGAACCAGGGAGCTTGGAAACGGGATGTGCACATGCTACCGTTGAGCTATGCTTTCCGAATTAAGCAACACTGACGAAGTTCGTCGCTGCAACTTTGCTGTCTTGGAATGTGCGTCACCCCTGAGGTAGGTATGTCACATATGTTGTGGGGAAAAGATGTTCTTTTGTTGTTGTTGTTGTTGTTGTTGTTGTTGTTGTATGTGGTTCTAATGGCCATCGTGAGCTGCACATTGGGATATACACTGACGGAAAAAAAATCCCTACACCACGAAAAAATAGTTGTAGAGGAATGAAATGGCGGCAATACATTTGTATAGGTAACATATTTAATCAATTAAGGTTTCAAGATCACAGCTTAATGTAAGCGCGAGAAGAGCCATTTTAAATGTGAAATGCTGGTACATTAATAACCGGTGTAACCGCCAGAATGTTGAATGCAAGAACGCAAACGTTCATGCATTGTGTCGTACAGGTGCTGGATGTCAGTTTGTGAGATGGAGTTCCATGCCTGTTGCACTTGATCGGTCAATACAGGGACGGTTAATGCTGGTTGGGGGTGACGCTGGAATTGTCGTCCAATGATGTCCCATACGTGCTCGATTGGTGAAAGATCTGGTGATCTAGCAGGCCACGGCAACATGTCGACACTCTGTAGAGCATGTTGGGTTACAACAGCGGTATGCGGGCGAGCGTTATCCTGTTGGAAAACACCCCTGGAATACTGTTCATGAATGGCAGCACAACAGGTTGAATCACCAGACCGACGTACAACTGTGCCGTCAGGGTGCGTGGGATAACCACGAGAGTGCTCCTGCTGTCATAGGAAATTGCTCCCCAGACCATGACTCCAGGTGTAGGTACAGTGTGTCTCGGGCGCAGACAGATTGGTTGCAGGCGCTCACCTGGCCTCCTTCTAACCAACACACGGCAATCACTGGCACCCAGGCAGAACCGGCTTTCATCAGAAAACACAACAGATCTCCACTCCGTCCTCCAATGAGCTCTAGCTTGACACCGCTGACGTCGCAAACGGCAGTGGTTTGGAGTAAGTGGAATGCAAGCTACAGGGCGTCTGGCTCGGAGCTGTCCTTCAAGTAACTGATTCGTAACAGTTAGTTGTGTCACTGTGGTGGCAACTGCAGCTCGAATTGCTGCCGCAGACGCGGTACGATGCGCCACGGCCATACGCCGTACACGGATGTCTTCCCTCTCAGTAGTGCCACGTGGCCGGCCGGAACCCGGTCTTTTTGAGGCAGTACCTTCCCTTGACCACCGCTGCTACAATCATGCACAGTGGCTACATTCCTGCCAAGTCGTTCTGCAATATTGCGGAACGAAAATCCACCTTCTCGTAGCCCTATTACACGACCTCGTTCAAACTCCGTGAGCTGTTGATAATGGCGTCTTCTTAAAGGCATTCTTGACTAACATCAACACACTACGTCGAATCTCAACGATAACTAACGCTCACGAACGTTACAGCGCGTATTTACAGCAAACCTGCTTTGCATGTTCCGAGGGGCGCTACTAGCGCCACACGTATGCGCCGAGCGCGAAATTTGCATAGACGTCATCTTACAGATGTACTCTCCCCGCCTACCAACTGTCGTTTATCTAACACAACCCCTTCTTGGTGTTGGGATTTTTTTTTCCGTCAGTGTATATAAGCAATCGTCCGTCCCTAATATTTAACGCCACTTGTTCCCGGGAAGGAAGGAAACCAGCGCCATAAAAGAAGCGTACCATCCATGCTTTACCCGAGATTCAGATCGGACTCATCTCGGGCGAACAACTGGTATCCAGCGCCTCATCCACTCGATTACTGGGACGACTTCTCGTTTGCCTTCATATTTTTCTTAATAACTGTTTTATTCCTCAGTAGACCTGAAAAACGCTTGCTGTATTGAATTCAGTATAAAATTGCAACTGTTATATTACAGAATTTCTTTATGTACTAAAATCATATATTCAACATACATGATTTCAAAAGTGTCTTGAATATATCAATTTTTGTAATCTATGGGTGATGTTCCCTGATAGAAACATCTTATTACATAACTTCTACTGACAATATAGAAATTGTTACTGCTACAACAGCATTCTTGAAAAGGTAACTTCCTACAGCTACACTACGTTTTCTGAAAAGTAGCTACTTCCGCTACCTTTTCTACATTTTGACTTAAGTTAAAAGTGGAAATTCTGAAGATCTTTCGTTATATGTAGGTTCTTACATATTGAATTGAAAACTAAATGATGTCAGCTCTGACCATCATATGTAACGCATTCAGTGGCTTATATTCCGTGCCAGCCGATGTGCCCAAGGAATTTAAATAAAAACACTATCAATAAGTATTTTCGAATCATGGGCGTAGTACTGATAGTCCCCGCAGTGCGGGGGAGCCTCACGGCTAAGAGGAACTCAAGCCTCAGCAGAAGGATTTTTCAAAACTTTGGGGAAACTTCATAAGAAACTGGTTTAAGAAGTAGCCAGGAATTTTTGACTGCAGTTTTGCATGAAGTATTAGAAAGAAAAGCAATTTTTTTTCTCAGTAAATAAGTAAAATCTTCAAGAAATCATTTTTGCTTTAGTTTATAAAAATTGGGTGACGGGAAATTAGCAGTTCCAGAGGACTTGAGGCCCATTTTCACAGACATAGCAATAGTTCCTATACATGTATATTAACAAGAGAATGTGAATAAAATATCAGTTGAATATATGAAATTTTATATGAATGAGGATAAGACGTCATGTATTACACTTGTTTGTACATAACTACGTGTCCTTCAAAATATAATGAGCTGAAAGGCGCTCTTCGCGGGAACGATAAAACTGAGACCTGTGTCATTTTTTTTATAATAGAGAAAAAGGAAAAGACTTAATATGTGCAAAACATAGTGACATTAGGTTAAGTTTTTTTTATATTAAAGAGTAAACAATTTAACTATTACTCTTTTTGTCCCACAATTCTTGTTACTTCTTTATTTGCTTACTTTTGTTCTGTGTATTCTCGTATGAATCGAAAAAGGTCATTAGACACTGTCACAGTTAGGTATTTTGCATGTGTGATCTTGAAGCATTTCAAAGAGTCTGGCGTTACATCTCTGAAAGAATAAAATTTGCATGTAAGTATGTTGCCGTACTTTGTATTGGTATAAAACTAGGGCAGTCATTTTTATTACAACGTGTACATTTGTGTTACACGCAATAAAGTGTAACAATTTTGGTTTCACGAACATTACCTGTAATTTGAATTATTAAAACGCCCGTAAAACCTAGTTAATGATATTGAATTTAAAAATTTCAGTAACTGAAATCAAATAAATTTTCGCAAAAGGGTCTTGATGGTGTATTGGGGGGAGGGGGGGGGAGAGTTTTTCAGGTAAGACACTGCTCTGTATTCATTTTATTTGGCTAAGATAATAGAGACTCGCTATTTGTTAACTCTCCTCAACAAAACCCATTTCGCATTGATCCCGCAGCGCTGTCTTCGCAAGTTGACCGAGAAGACTTACCTGTATAAAATAAGGAAGATTATACTGTATGGTTAACAGTTCCGCGAACTTCCACAATGTAAATCAAGTCAGGTACCTGATTGTAGGCAGGGTAGGTACTCTTAGGCCCCCCCTGTTCCGTACATCAATAATTTAAAAATGTCACGTGATTTAAAGAATATATTTTTTTCTTTTTGTATTTGTCATTTTCTTGTAGGACTTCCGTCCACAGTGAGTAGAGTTTAGGTCCCAGCCACCTACAGCGAGATCGCCTTTTGGGCAGGACACAGAAACGGAAGGAATGAGAGCAAATCTAGCGACTTTGACAGAACAGTTTGTAGTGAGATTAGAGTACAATAGATGGCGCCACCGTACAAGTACGATGTTGCACACAGAGGGGTGAGAGAATTTCAGGGGGGGCATAGGAAAGGACACCCATTTAACCAGTGGGTCCAGCCTGGGGGCCGTCACTTAACGTGCTCGTCCGATGCACGGCGGATATTCAGCGATTGTTAGTAAATCACACCATCTCGGAAAGATCAGCCCAGGTTCGAACCTGAGGACCTAGCATCGATAGTCTGACTCGCTAACCACTAAGCCATCCGCGGCTCAATTTTTTTTCTTTTAAAAGTTTCTCGATTTGTAGCGTAATTTTCTGCTACAACTACATTTTTCTGTTTCTAGCGATGGTACACGCCACGCTACCATAAATGTAACGTGTTGAAGTAGCAGCACTACTTTTTGATCACTGCCGGTAGTCGGCGTCTGGGATAGTACGTATAGAAAGTTCTTGCATCAGAGTTATAACGTTGCAGCCGAGAAATCTAAAAAAATCTGAGTCTGTGATCGACGTGAAAAGGGGAAAGATATCGCTTTTTCCAAACTCATCGGCATTCGCCTTCTTTTAGCTGATATTAGCGTCAGCTGGTAAGTCAGTAAAAGACAGCCATTGCTGGTCTTAGCAAAACATTACCCGCTGTGGAGAAAAAAACACTCGAGGGTAAAGAAGAAAAACGCATGGGCGCATTTCTGCAAATACAGGTCGAAGTTCATTTGGTGCTCTGTGCGCGATCAATTGTCTTTCTTTCCCGCTATCTAACGATGTTCTTTGACAACCATAGAGGAGATCTAATAAGCATGAAGTTGATAGTGAATGTCGCATTTTTTAAGAAGAATGCTGGATAGCAGATTTTTTTTCGTTATGAAAATAAAATGAACTGCTCGTTTTTTCTTGGTTCCATTTCGGTCCTCAGTCCCGAAAAGTGGTAAGCACATCCTTTGAAAACAAGTACACTCATCGGCCGCGGAACCCGATTATTTGGAGGGGGGGGGGGGGAACTTCTTCAAAAGTTAAAACAATAAAAAAAAAGTGAGATAGATACCGTTTGTTATAAATGCAAGTACTCTAACAAATCATCGTCAACTATTATCAATCCACTGCTGGATGAAGATCTCTTCCAAGTCACTCCAGCAGGATTTCGAATTTTATCCACCCATCTCCCAGGTGGTCTCCTTCTGGGGAATCTCCTGCCCCTTGGTCAAATCCAATCTAATATTTCAGTTGTTTAACGGTGGTGAGTCAGTTCATATAGCAATATATCCAGCCCCATAGCTATTTTAGAATTCTTTAACGATAAATAAATACACAGTTGACGTGGATTGGAACATCAAATAGAAGTCGACGATTAGGAACATAGTCAGTTGACGTCGAAAGAACGATGACTTCTATTTCATGTTCTTTAACGATCTTCTTTAAAGTGAAAAACACAACAATGCGTTAACTTTTAAACATATTTGTGCAAAAACAATTTTTAGAGTTGTATTTACTTGAAACGTTTTCCAGAAAACTGCGAAACGTGGTAACGGTCTCCAGGAAATTTTCATTTAAAAAGTTTTACAGTATGGGAATAAAAATGTTAAAGATGTTTCTTAGGAAGATCCTGTTCCAATGAGGGGGCCATGAAATTCCTGGGGGTACGGACCGCGTGTCCCCTACATTCCGCCGCTCATGAGTGCACTCTCAGTATCATATGTTGCACTCTCAGTATCATATGTTGCACTCTCAGTATCATATGTTCGTCTGCCCGCCTGTGGACATCATATCTCTACACCTGTTATTGGTATTTGAAAAATCCTTTTTTCGTTTGTAAGCTATTAGAACAAATATCCTCGTCCTAAAGTTTTCTTCCAATGCATAACTTTACCGCTAAATGACGTAAGTCCAGATGCAATGGAATTCAGAATAAATTTTACTTCATATCATTGTTTCTAAAAGTTCGATTTTTTTCTCATACCACGCACGTACCCTGCTATTATGAAGACAATTTTTCATGCAGTTTCTGCTTCAAATAAATAATATATTGTATTTTATCTGATGTATCTGCTTCTAAATGTATGATTTGATTCTTTTTAGCATCGGATAGCCTTTATGGAGAAAAATATTTTGCATGCAATTCTTAATTTTTCGTAACATACAATTTTTTTTAGCCACGAGGAGGCGAAAGTGCATATTTCTGTTTGCGACGTGTTTGCTGTCGTATTTACGCTACTAAAATTGGAAGTGAAAAAGTTATTTTTCGGTCAAGTAACTACTCATTACGGATAATATTCTACTCTGTATACAAAATAATACATAATTTTCCCACTAGGTGGCCGTCACATGTATTTGAATTTTCTCGATATCTCTGCTTCTAAATATTCGATATTAAAAAATTCCTTTGTGTGCGAAAGCATTCACAATGGAAAATGTACTTCACATATACTAATTTTCATACCGAACGGTTTTACCCTAGTGGGCGCAAGTTCATACTTCTGCTTGCCGCACAATTGCAATTCTATTTCGCTTCAAAAAATCCCATTCAAAAAAAAAAAAACAAAAAAAAAACATTGTTGGCTAGATAATTAGTCATAAGGGAAAGCACTTTCATGCATATATTTTTCCTGCTTAAATTCGTGCACAGATTTCCCTCTAAACAGCAGAAACGTATATTTTAATTCTTTTTTTGATAGCTATCCTCCTAAATGCCCGATTTGAACAATTCGTCTTACTTTGGATACCATTCACTACGGAGAACATTCTGCACATATCTTTGATAATGCACAGTATTTTTCATAATGCACAGTTCTTCCGCTACGTGGCGAAAGTGAGATTTTCTGTATCTCACTTATCTATTAGCTGTATCTCTGCTTCTAATTGTCCGATTGAAAAAATATTTTTTGCACTGTATTCCATTCACTGTGGTGGAAAGACTGTAAACAATATGGTTTAGAAATAATGACTTGTTTTTCCTGCTAGGTATCGTATATGTATAAATAATTTTATTTTGCTGTCTCTGCTTCTAAAAGTCTCGTTTGAAAAAAATTTCCGATCGCTTTGTCTCCACTGCGAAGAACATTTTGCGGATATTTGCTATTCTTTTTTTTTTTTTTGTGATACATATTTCTGCAGTTAGATCAGTGTGTACTCCTATTTGCAGGAGGATTAAGAGAATCTCTGCTTATAGAAATGCGATTGAAAAAATTATCGCTTTATCAGATGCCCTTGACTGTGAAGTATACATTTGCACCAATTTTCTTTTCTTTTTTTTTTTTTACGATTCTTTTCGCTAGAGGGCATAAAGTACTATATTTTCCTCTATCTCTGATCGCACGATTTGAGAAATTCCTTTCGATTCAGATATCTTCCATTATGAAGAACCTTGTGCGTCCATTTTTATTGGAAAATGTTTTCCCGATTCTACAAACCCGGTTCAATGTTGTTGTTTTTTCCAAGTGGTACCATTTACTATGAAATATAATGCCCAGTTGTTCCACTAAAAGATGTGCATGCATTTTCTTTTTCGGACTTTTTCCTTTCCTAAAAGTCCAGTTTGAAAAGTTATTTTGTGTTGGAAAGGATTCAAAAATTGTGTTAATTACACGCAAGGACTCGGTGTAATCTTTCTTGTTTTTAAGAATTTGATATAGTGGGTTTGACACCAAAATTTTCTGTTTTAAATTGAAAAGGGCAAGCTAAGAGATTACATTGGATCGATTTAACACGATTGTTATTGGTCTTTTGAAATAACTTGTAAAGCTGGCAACAGCAAATAATGGTAAAAAAAAAAAAAAAAAGCCAAAACTCGAACGAGCGGTAAAGCTTTTCATCCCCTGCGGAATTCCCTTTCTTTTAAAAAAGTTACCAGTTACCAAGCGGAATCATGTTAATACACTGGTGTGCAAAAATTAAGGACGAAGAGGAGAAATTAGCATAACAGCGGAAGGAGCATGCAGAACAGACCGAAAGACCACTCAGCAGATAGACTAGGGTACGGTACGGTACGGCATGCGCATATATGCAGCATGACGTAGGGAGGGGGGGGAGTGTCGGAAGGGTATAAAGCACACGATCGGTGTACGCTCAGTAATTCGGTGAAAGCTATTGCACGCTGTACATCGGTTTGAACGACGTCGAGTTGCTGCCACCATGTGATATGGCCAACAGGCAATCCAGTAGACGACATCTGGATGACTTTACCCGAGGTCGCGTCATTGGGAAGTTGTAAGGAGGTCGAAGTGTGACTAGTGTGGCCGAGGAGTTCGGAATCGCTCACAGCATCGTTTCACGAGCTTGGAGAGCATTTCAAACGACAGGAACAGCTGTCTGAGGGTTTAGCAGTGGTCGTCCACGAGCAACCACGGCAGCGGACCACCGGTATATTGTCCTACAGGAGAGAAGAGACAGACGGCAGACAGCGGGAGAAATCGCAAGGCACATGCAACAGACGACTGGACGTCCGTTATCGCGTTTTACCGTGGCCAGACGGCTGCACAAAGGTGGTCTATTTGCATGTCGACCAGTACGGTGTGTGCCATTAACGCTTGCTCATCGGAGATGGCGGTTGCTGTGGTGCCAGGAACACAAGAACTGGACACATCAGCAATGGGGTAGAGTTCTCTTTACGAATGAGAGCCGATTTAGTCTGACGAGCGATTCTGGACGTATACGCATCTGGAGAGAGCAGGGAACACGCAATCACACCTCCAACATCATCGAAAGGGACCTGTTTGGAGGTGGCGGAGTTCTCGTTTGGGGCGGTATCATGCTTGGTAGCCATACTGACCTCCACATCTTCCAAGGAGGTTCAGTCACTGGTGTCCGCTATTGTACCGAGGCTCTCCTGCCTCACGTACGTCTGTTTAGAGGTGTTGTGGGTCCTGAGTTCGTCTTCATGGACGACAACGCTACACCTCATTGTACAGTGGCTGGCGCAGAGCTTTGGAGAGTGAAGGTATTCAACGCATGGATTGGCCCGCAAAGTCCCCGGACTTAAATCCAATCGAACACGTGTGGGACCTTCTCGGGAGACGCTTGGCAGCACGTCACCAGCCGCCAGCAACGATTCCGCAGCTGCGATTGGCGCTACAAGAGGAATGGGCCGCGATGCCTCAACAGCTCCTTGACAGCCTCGTCCTCAGCATGGACAGACGCTGTAAATCCTGCAACGCAGTCAGGGGAGATCATATCCCCTACTAAAGACTGGATTTTTCTTGGCAGCCGCCTGTCACATGGACGTTTCTGTCTTCTGTCCAGTTGTGCTCGAAGCTACCTTTTCAATAAAGTGCCTTTGTATCCTTTGGATTCCTTGTTTGGACGGTTTTGCTCACTTGTCCCATATTCTTACATCTTGGGGATCTTATGGTATGCTTTGAGTCGATGTGGAGCACTTCTGCACGACGTTACATTCGAAAAACCGTCTCGTCCTTAATTTTTGCACGCCAGTGTATTTGTGAAACCATGTTAGGCCTATTGTTTTATATGGTGAAGGAATTTGTGTATTATAGACTGCGATGAAAAATAGCAACAATACCCTGAAAACAAGATTTTAAGGAGGTTATTTGAGCCCCATCTGGAATGTAGAAACAGGAGAGTGAGAGAAAACGATATAACTCGGAGCTCTCTGTCGCATTTGGGATTACTTTTGCAGTTAGTGAGGTAAACATATGTGTGTGTGTGTGTGTGTGTGTGTGTGTGTGTGTGTGTGTGTGTGTGTGTCGAAAAGAAGTCAAGACACTTTTAAGGAACGTCAGAAAGAAGGACAAGATATGGTTTGGACATGTCCAAAAGAGGTCAACGCGTGGTTTGTACATGTCGGAAAAGAAGTTAAGACTGATTTTGCACATCTCAAAAAGAAGTCAAGGCATAATATGGACATGTCGAAAGAATGGGTAAAGAGCGAAAATCAATGCATGTACTGTATTTAAAATTAAATTAGGGAGACTGATATAAGAGCAGGGGTGTACGGTCTTGAGGAAGGTGAATCTCGTAACGGATCTATCAGAACCGAATACAGAATTGTGGGCCACAACAGCGCCAGAAAAAGAGAAATGGTGGGAGGCAATGCTTTCAACTAAAATCTTGTGGATTCATTGTGTTAAGCAGTTATTGTTATTTGGTTAGCAGTGCTATTATGAATACTGCAATTCATGTATCCAACTTCTCAAGAAACAATGTCATGTGCTTTGGAAGATTTTCAGTGATTTATACGATGTTTCAATATGGATGGTAAATTTGCTGGTAATATTAAGCAAGTGAATCTAGAATTTTATTAAGATTTTTATATACCTTCGGTATGGAAATGCATTGGATGTTTGTTGCTGTGTGATGGAAATCGAAAGACTGATGTTCAATTTCTGGACGATGAAATTTTCAATTATCCGAGGAGTTGGCAATATCAGTCGCTGTGGCAAACAATAACGATCTCATAAGTATACATTATTGGCTAAAATTTGCACAGAGCGAGGCATAAAATCCAGCCACTCATGACTCTGCACTTGTAAATTAAATTCAGAACATGTTTCCGTGATTTTTTATCACAGAATTTAATGACGTTGCGTAGGACTCCTATGTAAATCAAATGACCATTTCGGTATAAGACGCGTTATTTTAATTTCGGTTCTGTGAGGGGAATGATTGATGGCTTTGTATTTTAGGCTTTGACTCTCTCTCTCTATATATATATATATCTATCTCTATCTCTCTCTCCTTCCTCTGGAACCTGGCAATAAATAAGGAATGAACGAATCCATATGCCTTATACGCTGCGAAGCAAACGAAAAGTAAAATATAATTTTTAAACTTTTACGCAAAACGGGAGACTGGAATCCCTATCTTAGAGAAACTTGTCTAGCACGTATGAGCTTTCATATTTTTGCCATTAAATAAATGACTTCTGCCATATTCCATATTACCATTCTTTAATTTGATCATGTCAGATTCAACTTTTTCATTGCATGCCTTCAAGCAAAGCTGTTATTTAAGACTAGCTGAGCGGTAACTGTCGCTACCCGATCTAACGTTTAAAATGCAATCCGAATTTCTGATTTTACTTTTTCTGATTTTCAATTCTGTGAATAACTCCTCCTAAACCCGAAAAATAACTTCTCGTTATCTACTCTAAGTTTTGTTAGCGGTGAAGTAATAATATCTTTGGACCACATGAGTACCGAAAAAAAAAACAGTTATGAGTTCATAAAATCTCTTTATACACTACACTAGCGGAGATACCCGGCGTTGCCCGGGATAGACATAAAGTTTGTTTTCAAGTAACAATGTAAATCGCACTATAAAAAAATCCTACCATGATGAACAACGCTCAGTTTTAATGAGATTGTTAGCATTTTTACCCCTTTCCCTGTGGGCATTGGCCTTTTTCATTGTCACCCAAGAATATTATTGTAATGAAGAATTTTCCAAATAGAGAGAAGGAAAATATGGCCAATTTTGTAATAATATTTATTATTTTTAAAATGTTTTTTACACTTTACAGCCTGTAATTTTTCATTGTTCTTGAAAGCCGGATAAGTCTTTCACCGTTGAGAAGCTTTCCGGAGGACATAAGCTATTTCGTTTATTTATTATTATTTTATTATTTATTATTTTTGGCTGTACTACCGAATAATATCGCTTTCAAGTAGTTTCCAATTTCCCATGTATCGTTTCGCTTTGTTTACATACAACCTGATCACACTCAACGTGAAAGAAAGTAGTTCACGATAAAATACGGAATTGTTTTTACTAATCTCGAAAACTGAACCCGTTCGGATAATTCTTTCACCGATGGGAAGCTTACTTCTTTCTGGTGGACATAGGCTATTTCTTTTATCTATACTAATACCAATACTAATCTTGTATTTAAATTTTATGTATGAAGAAGATTGTATGTTTTAACTTCACCTTAACCTTGATGCTATTTGAGAGGACCACGCCTATTGGTGGGAATCTGTAGCTCCACCCATATTTGAGACTCCTGCGCCAATTGTTGGGAGTCTAATGAAACCTAATCCTTACAAAGAAAATGCCATGGTAACATAAACAAAAAAATACTTATGACAATATGTTCCGCCGGTGCGTTGTGTTTTCAAAAATCAAACTCTTCCCCGTATGCCTGAACCGCGGAAGCTTGCGGGGAGTGAGACGCCACCTGACGACCGTTGCTCTGACACGCGGAGTAATACCGCAGCAGCCGACTTGCACCCAGTCTATAGAGGGCCCCGTAAAAACACATTTGACCCCCTTAGGGATGGAATTTCTAAAAATCGTCCAGCCTGTATTTTAATCTGGGTGATGAAGAGTATGAATGCCAATTTTGGTGTAAGTCCATCAAACCGTTTAGGAACGTATGCAGAACAAACATACAAACTTTCACTTTTATATATAGTGTTACAGTGGACACCCCCCCCCCCCCCCCATCCTAAAACCTGAAGAAAACTCTAAAATTTGTCCGCCATGTCGCGTATGGTATGAGGTAGCTAGGAATCACAGTTCGGCAGGCTCACATGTTCTTTTACAGTTCAGTTTTTTTATTTATTTCTCATTTACGTTGTTTTTTCTTTCGGATGTTCTCTAAATTAATTAACAAAATTGCGGGATAATTGGGAAGTCGCTCCAATGCTCTTGAAGGCAAGAAACGCAATATTTTTGCCATTTTGAATTATTTCTACCTGTGGGAAAAAGGTAGCACTCAATGGTTGCTCTGGAAATTGATAAGAGCAAAGCGATAGGCCCAGAAGAGGACTTCTAGATTTCTTGAGGAGGGGCCGATGTTACGACCCACCCCCGCCATTAATTTAGTAATTAATGGGCGTGGTTGATGTGTGAAATTAATTAAGTATTAATTGTTCGAGGCTTGATTGGAGTTTAAAAAGTGTAAACAGCAGATAAAGTTTTATCTGGGGGTTTGGAAAGAAAAGAGGCGAAGAATTCTCTCTCTGGCTGGGTGGTCTCAGAATAGCTCTGTTAGGTCATAAATATCAGGGCGCAGCTGACGGGCAGCCAATGCAACACGGAAAGGGAAAGAGGAATACGTATCGAATGAGCCACTTGAGTAAATGAATGAAGATGGGGACAAAAGGTTTAGCGAATAATCGTAAATTAGTCGATTGTTTGGGGCATTTTCGAGAACAATTGCTCTCTGTGTGGTCCGTGCAGAAAAATAAGAGTTCGCACTTGGCATGAACATAAGGAAGAAAGTTCAGTTGTCTGTGCGCTCTCCGATGTGAAAGGCTGGATGCCTTGGATCTGCAAAAAAATGAATTGGGAAAAATGAAGCAGCAAACCTCCCCGCATTTGGTAAGAAATGGAGACAACTCGAGGCAGCTGGAGATGCCAGTTTGCCATAAAGACAGCAGAATGCCTAAATCCGCGGGATAAAGCAGAAATTTCTAGGCTGGAGCGTAATGGAACTCAGCGACTGTTTGGCCTAATGAAAGCCAAGTTACAGGGGAATTAAGAAGTCTGCGAGTGGACAGTGGTCATTCCTATGAGAAGCGAAGCCAAGCAAAGTCGGGTTCGGATGCCAACCACTGCAGTGTGGAATCGTCACCCCCATTCATCCCCTACTGTGGAGGAAGTGAAGAGATGCGCTTGTCTTACGGGGTGAAGCGAGGCCCCATGTGTGCGTGTGTGTGGTCGCGTAAGCAGCGAAGCCACTACGTGTAAGTGCGACGGGATAAAAACATGTCGAAAGAAAAATATGAGCGTAAGAGCGGTGGCTTCGATACCTAACAAATATACAGGTGAAATGTTGAGTTGCCGATATACGCTTAAGGTAAAAGCACGTCTGATTTCGCTCGGCCGAGAAAATTAATCTTGGAAACCGCAACATCAGATGTGAGAGGGCCTATTTTGCTTAACGCCCACCTTCAAATCGTCACGAGAATAGATCAGTGTGCACTCTAATCATTGCAACAAAGGGCGGCGTGATATTACCATTTTTAATTGTGTGCTTCATTTACATCAAGCGTCAAAGTGAAGTGTTGAATCATCGGTGCTGCCACATGGTGCAAGTGTCTGTGTGTGTGTGTTTTTTTTGTCGTGTGATATTATGTGATGCACAACGGATTTGCACAGCAAAGTCACGTAACTGTAAGTAGATGAATATTTCCTTTTTCTTTTCTTCGCACATCTGCGAACTTGTGCCATCCCGACACCCAAAGCTGCATGGACATAGATGCAGTAATGCTGAGTGACTGAACCTCAGAGGAAATACCTGCACATACAGATTTCAATTTCTTACAGGGCCCATTTCCTGATTACTTTTTTTTACATGAATAAGGGAGAGGGTGTGGCTACACAAATTCCGCTGGGCGGGACAGTTTCTTTTAACTTTGGTTCAGGACCAACGTCAGCGGGGCAGGGTTCTGCATGTGCATGCTTATTAGATTTAGTTAATTAACTTTGGCAGTATTTCGCACCTATAATCTTATACCGCAAATTAACGTGCTTGTGTATTTTGAGTCGCGAGTATTTTTAATGTGATCGTTTGCATATAATTTTTTTTTTATTCTCTAAGCAATTGTATATGAATATCACCTGCAGCTCTATTTAGTGTGTAAACGAGTAGTATCTCTTGTTCAGATAGTCCGGTGGAGACTCAGTCGGCTGCGTTATCCGACAGTAAAGTGTGACACCGTATGCTGCCCACATATGAGGGGCAATTGTCTATGCGCCTAGAGAGCGCCGGATCTGTTTAAATCTCGCAGAACGTTATTAAATGTTGTGTTGTGTATTTGAGAATCATGTGTTATTTGCGAAAGTGAGTGTTGTACTGGCTGGTTGGGGATTGAATGTACCGGAGTAAGATCCGGACCACTACACTCAGTCACGAATTGGTGATTGCGGGTGAACCTCATCACAACTCTGATCCCAAAGTATCATTTTTTTTAGATTATTTTATTGTTTATTTGTTGTTGTTATTTTGTTCACAAGGTGGATTCACCCAAGCCTTATGCTTCGGGTCATTCTTCAACTTTTCATTTTTTATGTTCTGGTGTGAATCTTTGAGTGCAGCAGTGCACCTGAGATTCTCACCTGGTGCCGTGGCCAACTAAATTGTACTTCAGGTCTCAAGCACCGTTACCGGCAGACTAGGCAGGAACACTGCTAGTGCCGTGTAACAATAGAGAGATTAATCGTCTTTCCATTGAGGATTAAAATGTTTTTTTCGCTCTTTCTTTTCACTCCTTCTGTTTCTATATCTCTAGCTGCATCCATGAGTTTTCTCTTCCAGAAGGAAAGTAATGATTTTTTTTTCGGGGTTTAACACCCACCATGAGCTAAGGGATATGAGATGACGCCCGTCTCTAATTTACGATGTTACTGATTGCAGGAAAAGAATAAAGCTGGCGCTACCCAACAAGGAAGCCACATATGCCTCACCTGGGACTCGAATCCGGGTCTGTCTGTAACGACTGATCCGAAGCCCGCGCCTCAGAACACTCACGCACTAGGGTGGCAATGCGATGAAACTGAGCTTGATGACGATATCCTGGATAATTCTTTTTGAACAGCAGGTAAAAAAAATTACCCACAGTTCCACACCAGTAATGAAGCACTGCACGTCTCGCACTGATTAAAATGCAATTGGTTAACTCATTTTAAAATTAAGGAACATCATACAACGAATGATAAGAAAAAAGTAACCGAACGGAATTTGTAAAACCAAGAGCATTTTACGTAAAGAGACTGATCAAATGTATTCACTCTGTAAAGGTCTTTCTTGTGTCTTCATTTTTTTACAGTTGTCCTGTTGAAGGTTAGACATTTCACTCTTTACAGAGTGAAGACTTTTGTAACCATACGGAATTTCTAAAACCAAGTGCAGTTTAGAGCATCGCCAAGAAAAATACCGTCCACCGCTGGTATAACAATACCCAAATAAGGGATGTTGTTTCTCTTCTCGCGATGCAAGCAGAGATTTTCAAGCGCCAATGGACCTGATTCATGTGACGTCAGAAGCGGATTTCTGCGGACCAACATGACTGCTGCTTCAATGTTTTCGCTATTTGATTACCCCTTACTGATGGCTAATTTTTACAATCCTAACGTTATGGATTTTGCCGAGGAATTAATAGAGCTACAGAGCGAAGAAGAAAAAAATTAATTCCTTAGAAGAACAAATAAAGGTTTCAAAAATATACCAACACAATTTTGTGTTCGATGTTTATTTCGCATGACGCTAGAGATCATCGCGATTAGTCATCATGAAGTTTTTAATGTAGCATTTCTCGTACATGGTATATTAAATTTTCATGTTCTTATTGTCAGACATTGGCAAAATATCTGAAACATAAACTTGGGTACTTTGTTTTGCAAAACGAAAACCTTTAGAAGCTCAGACAAATACGTAATAAGGAAACAAACTAGGATTCGCACACTAGGCAATCTGCTTAAAAATTAAATGAATGCGTAACATTAAATAAAAGAGAAATTATAGATATATTTTTTTATTCTTTGAGGAAAGTATAACTTAATTCATAATTTCCTGATCCGAATATTCCATCAATTTTCTCCTGCCTTTTTTTCTTTTTTGAAATTGAAATTCGAAGGAGTACTATGAGGTTTCAACTGCCT
The DNA here is from genome assembly GCA_039090855.1 of Macrothele yani. Lineage (NCBI taxonomy): Eukaryota > Metazoa > Arthropoda > Arachnida > Araneae > Macrothelidae > Macrothele > Macrothele yani. The sequence goes on from CM077001.1 coordinate 137,072,383, forward strand.
CTGATTCGTAGAGTCATAATATCCAAAATCTTTTTCGTTAAAGTGGACAGAACATATTGGAGAGTGCACATCGGAATGGAAATCACCGCGTTTCAATTTAATAATTTCGTCTTTTTCAGAGGAAAATTAAGGAATGTTTTTCTTTCGTCTACACAATTTAGGTTGCAGGATTTATTAGCACGACCAAACGATGAGCAAAAATTAGACATGTCGTTAATAAATTAACGAAAATCGCGATTTTCCTGAACCCTTGCAACGTAAAGCCATGTTAAACAATGGGAAAACGCATGTAAACAAACTGTTGTTGGTCCTCGGCAACGGAAAGACATTCTCATGATGCAATGCGAGGTGAATAAGGTCCATTGCAGCGCACGCACGTTCAAGATCACATACGTGTTCTCAGCTGTTATTGTGGTTCCAGTAAAACTAGCATGATAAATAGTTTTGGCTGTAGTAATCTCTCCATGTGGAATTTGGATTTGAAGCCGGCCGCTGAAACTCGGATAGCATGAATGCAAATCTGCCAAATTTTAAAGTATTTACCATTATTTCTCGATTAGTTATGTCTAACATACACGAACACGCACAATTTTTTTATTATAGATATTTAAGAGATTACGAGTGTTTCATTCCATACCGATGGGGATGTACTTTATTTAATAATGTACTCTCAGTGTACATCTATAGTCTGAGTAGGTTTGGTGAGATTTAATCATTCCCAAACAGCGCTTGGAATTCCATTAAGGCTCAATAACCCTTGGTTAGAATCTGGGTTACATGCTTGTTGTGGATAACAAACTGCGGAAATTCTGCACTGAAATTTGGGGCAGAATGCTAGTGCTATTGCCACTGACTCAATCACAGGAATGTGCCGCGAGTGGAAGGATATTATACCTTATTAATTAATCAAATCTCGGATTCGTAGTTTCCCGTTATTAGTTTAGTAGAGTGACAAAGCCTATTGTTCGCCTATTGTTTGGTTAAAGTCGTCACGCCCTGATTAGAATGCAAATGGTTAATTCATTTCAAGATTAAGGAACATTATATAACGGCTGATAAGAAAAAACGTAATCAGACTGAATTTGTAAAACCAAGGGCATTTTATGTAAAGTCATCGACTGAAGATATTCGCTCTGTAAATGTCTTCACTCTAGAGTTCTACTGAAGCTCTTCAATCTTTAGAGTTTCAGTAGGACAAATGCTTGTTCCGCCGTTTATAAAAAGCAGCCATTGAAACTTAATACACGAAATTTTCATACCTTCATCCTGACATCACATTTACTATCACATCATTATACGAATATTTGTGTGCTTCGTTTGCTTTTTTCAGCGGAATCAGGAAGAAGACATTGAGGGAAGAGAAACTTGTTACACACTGAAGAGCAATTGAATTAGAGATACCTGTCTAGTAACGTGTAGCACCACCTTTGGCCTTGATGACGGCGGCGATTCGTCTCGGCATGGACTCGACAAGACACCGGAAGCGTTGGGAAGCCAATGGGATCCACGACCCCTGAACAAGCTCCCACAGTTCACGAAGATTTGATGGAGCGGGGTCCGAGCCTCGAACATCTCTCTCGATGGGATTGAGGTCAGGTGACCTAGCTGGCTAAGGAAGCGAGGTCACGTCGGTGGAGTGTTCATCCAACCATTCGGATACAATTCGGGAGCGATGGCACGGTGCATTGCCTTGTTGCAGGATGAGGTCCCTAGTGGGATGTTTAAGACTCACAAACGGGAGCAAATGGTCTTCCAGGATATCCCGGTAACGTTGACATGTGAGAGACGATGTCACACGTACCAGGGGTCCCATTTCAGTCCACGTAAACAGTCCCCAGACGAGAATGCCACCCCCGCCAGCTTTAAGAGTATCCTGCTGGCAAGAAGGATCCATCGCTTCATGTGGTTTGCGCCGTACTCGTATCCTGCCATCCGCATGTACCAACGTGAATCTCGACTCATCAGTCCAGGCAACATTTTCCCACATGTCTAGGGTCCAGTGGCGATGTTCCCGCGCCCATGCTAATATTTGACCCTGTGATGTGCGGTCAGCAGCGGTACCCTCGTGGGACGATGGTTTCTGTACCCCATAGCGAGGAGATGGTTCTGGATGGTGTGGCTGCTTACACGTTTTTGTGCACCAGCGTTAAATTGCCGAGTGATTTCTTTCACTGTGGTACGTCTAGCCGACGATGACCCCGCTCATCCACACGCTGTTGTCCACGGCAGTTGGCCCTTGCAGGGATGGTTTTACCGGATTCGATGTACTCACGGTGCACCCGTGACACAGTGGCCCGTGAAAATCCCAGTGCCTGCACGACTTCCGAGATGGAGTGACCCATTCGTCGGACACCGACAATTTGCCCGCGATCAAATGCGCTTAGATCTTTCGTCTTACCCAAACTGCGTCCGACTCTTACTGATTCGCATCGCATCACTCCTTATATTGTCGGATTGCTGAATACGTCACGTCGTTTCCGTTTACAGGGCCGCCCACAGCGCCATATTTGCATAATGCCAGCTGTCTCTAATTCAATTGCTCTTCTTTATTTATTTATTTTTTTTTTTTTTTGATTGGAGGTTTAACGACCACCGTGAACGACTCAATGGGCTATAAGCAGTCGCCCGTCCCTAATTTAGGGTCACTGGTTCCAGGGAAGGGAGAGAGCCAGTGCCGTAAGACAAACACAACATCCATGCCTCACCGGGATTCGAACCCGGACCCCGTTCGGACGAATGATCAGAGGCCATCGCTTAGACCACTGCGCCACCGGGGCGGCTCAATTGCTCTTCAGTGTATATTACAAGACTTTTAGCGAGAAAGACGTTGCCTAATTCTCAGACGTAAATGAGCATGTTTTTTGACAGAAGAGATATTTCAGCAAGTTTATTTATTTTTCTTTTCGTTTGAAATCATTAGATTACTGAAAAAGCGCAGGAATTTACGTCATGTACTGGGAAAATTCATATGAGAAAAAAATGAAAAATGCTTGAAAAGTTATATCCATGACTACAGCACCGAGCGTGACTGACAAATGTGTTGAAAGATTCCCTCGTCACCTGGTTGCCCAGGGTTCAGAGGTGTGGATTTCGATTCAGTTGTTCCCGATGGGCCCCAGTTTGAGTTTCGCAGAAGGCATGGATTGTATGCTTGTAGAGGCATGGGTTTGGATTGTCGACGCAGAGGTTGTAAGCTTATCGAGGCATGGGCTGTACACTTGTCGAAAGACACTGGCTCTGCCCATTCGATGGTACCGATGACCCTCAATTAGAGATGGATGAGTGCTTATAGCCTTTAGACTTCTTCAAAGTTATATAAAGCTAGCCGTAAAACCTGAAACAAACAAAAAAGAGATGATGTTCTGAAAACAAAGAGAAAGAGCACTACAGGTAGCACATAGACACACACATCGCAAACTGTTTTTGTAAAAATTTAGCCAGTTATTATGGATGACAAGAAAACAACTTCCGTGCTTATAGAAAACAAAACAACAGCCTGTAAGACCGTTACAAATGTAATGAACCAAGCGGTTATTCAGTTTTGAAAGACGTGAACCAAGCGGTCCACGTCTTTCAAAACTGAATAACCGCTTTGGGAGGAGGAGGGGGGGGGGGTAATGATCACCATGAACAATTCGTAAGGCTATAAGTTGTAGCCCTTTCCTAATTTGGAGTCGCTGGTTTCTGGGAAGGAACAGCGACTGTACCAGGCATACCTCCATGCCTCATCCGGAACTCGAACTCTGTCTCAACTAGGACAGGAACGGATCCAGAAGTTTACTCTAGTGGGGGGGCGGTTTTTCGGGTATAAAAAGGGGGCAGACGCCATTATGAAAGAATGTTTTAGATATAATGTTAGTATATACTGTATACAGTATATATATATATATATATATATATATATAAGGATCAAGTGGGACATCGTCGGGCTAAGTGAGGTAAGGAGAAAAGGAGAAGATCTCATTGAACTGAAAAGTGGACATCTCTTCTATTATCGTGGGACAGATACTGGCAGAACTAGTGGTGTTGGATTTATAATAAACAAGAAACTGAAGGATAAAGTGGTAGAAGGTGAAAGTTCCTCTGACAGAGCTGCACGATTCGTTATCCAACTATCGAGAAGATACCAGGCTCAGATTATTCAAACTTATGCACCCACCACAAGTCATCCTGAAGAAGAAATTGAAGAATTTTATGAGGAAATTCGTCATCTAAATAATAAAGGTAAGCAGCACTTGAAGATAATTATGGGAGATTTCAATGCAAAAATAGGGCAACGGCAACAGAATGAAACTTCAGTAGGTAAATTCGGTCACGGCAACAGAAACCAGCGTGGAAATACTCTCGTTGAGTTTGCAGAGGCAGAAGGATTTTTCATCTTGAACTCCTTTTTCAAGAAAAAGCCACACAGGAAATGGACATGGAGACATCCAATTGGAACGACAAGTGAAATTGATTTTATTATGTGTAACAAAAAATTCGTCATCGAAGACTGCAGTGTGCTGAACAAGTTCAACACAGGTAGTGACCATAGATTGGTGAGATGTAAGATGCACCTCAACACTAAACTGGAACGTGGCAAGCTCATAAGACAAACAAAATGTATTGACATAACCAACCTTAAAAAACACCATAATACTTTCAAGTTGGAACTGAAGAACAGATTCTCTGCTTTAGAAGGCCTAACATCGGAAGAAGTGGATATTTCGGAAGTTAACAGAAAAGTAACCAAAGCTCTAATGGAAACAGCAACAAAATTAGCTGGGTCTAAGAACAAGTTGCATGTGAACAAATTATCAGGAAAACCAAAATGTTGATGCAAAAAAGAAGAGAGATGAGGACAACTAAAGTAGATGTGACTTCCAAAGTGGAATATATAGAGCTATGCAAGACAACACGAAAAAGTATCACTGAAGACTTAAGGAAATTCAACTGTGAGCTAGTGAGGAAAGCAATTGAAAACAGCCAAAGCCTTAAGATAGCAAAGGGACATCTCAGTAAGGGAAGAAAACAGATTATGGCTCTGAGAAAAGAAGATGGTTCTATAACAAGAAATAGAGGCGAAATTTTGACAAGAGTGAAAGATTTCTACTCCAAATTATATGAAAGGGATGATACATGTACTCCAGACATCATGAAAGGTACCAGAGTTCTTCCAGTCCTCCCAGCAGAAGTTGCTCATGCAATCAAGAACATGAAGCGAGGGAAAGCTCCAGGAGAAGATGGAATTACTATAGACATCATACAAGAAACAAGTGGAGAAATTGAAACAGTACTCGCCCAAATTTTCACTCGATGCCTTAATGAAGGGAAGATTCCTGAGGATTGGAACAATGCTACAATGATCCTGCTACATAAAAAAGGTGACATTGAGGATCTTAGGAACTACAGACCTATCAGCCTCCTATCAGTGGTTTATAAAATCTTCACTAAAGTTCTTTCACACCGCTTGAAGGTAACACTGGACATGGCTCAACCGAGAGAACAAGCTGGATTCAGGAGTGGCTACAGCACAATAAATCATATCCACGTACTGAGAGAACTGATTGAAAGAGCGAGGGAATATGAACTTCCATTGTGCATGGCTTTTATCGATTATGAAAAAGCCTTTGATTCGGTGAAACCATCAGCAGTTACCACGGCTCTGAAATCCTGCGGTATTGAAGATGCATACATTAATATTATTAATAACATCTATGAAAATGCAAGTGCAAAGATTCGGCTGTTTGAAAATACAACACACATAAAAATTGGAAAGGGAGTGAGACAAGGTGACACCATATCTCCGAAGCTCTTTAATGCCACATTGGAAAATGTCTTTCAATCACTGAACTGGGAAAACAAAGGGATAAAGATTAATGGAGATTATCTAACCCACCTTCGTTTTGCTGATGACGTAGTCATTTTTGCAATTACCCCATCAGAGCTGCAGAGTATGATCCAGGAACTTGCTGACAAGAGTAAAGAAGTGGGATTAAAAATGAACTTTCAGAAGACAAAAGTGATGTTCAATGCTTTTACAAGAAATGAAGATTTATCGATTGATGGAGAAAAACTGGAGATAACAGATACGTATGTTTATCTTGGACAGCAGATATCAAGTGAGGGTCACATTGATGAAGAAATTAATCGGCGTACAAAACTTGCCTGGAGAGCTTTTGGAAGAAACAGCATAATTTTCAAGAGCAATATGCCATTATGTCTTAAAAGAAAAGTGTTTGATCAATGCATCCTTCCAGTGCTTACGTATGGTGCAGAGACGTGGACCTTAACTAAAAGAGACATACAAAAGCTGCAGACAACTCAAAGAAGCATGGAGAGGTGCATGCTTGGTATAACCAGGAGAGATAAGAAGAGGAACTCGTGGATCCGAAAAATGACGAGAGTGGAAGATATCATGATCAGAGTTAAATCCCTGAAATGGCAATGGGCTGGACATACTGCCAGAAGGACAGACCATAGATGGACAGCCGAAATTTTAGATTGGATTCCAAGGACAGGAAAAGACCCAGAAAAAGACCACATGGGAGATGGGTGGATGAAATTCGTAAATATGCGGGAGTGACATGGAGGAGACTGGCACAAGACAGACCGTTGTGGAGGAAACTTGGGGAGACCTTCGTCCAGCAGTGGATTGATAATGGTTGACAATGATGATGATGATGATGAAGGTCAGGTGATGCGTAACATCACAGCCTCTCCTTGACAAATGTCAACCCCGCCTTCTCGTGGTGCATCCTGTTCCCACTAAAGGGGCTCTGACGACCGCCAATAGCGGTATAACTATACCATCGGGATTAGAGGAAATTCTATCCCACACTCACCAACCCGCTTGGCCAGCGTGGTGAGTTATGGCCAAACCCCTCCAAAATGATTCCACAACTTAAATCTTGGCCCTCAGTCTCCGGCAGCTGGAATGTAAGTAGCCAAGGCAGCGGCCAGTGCGACATGAAGGCAGAGGGTGCTAAGAATCCCCGGAGGACCGGACTAGGCTGCCATCTGATGCTGACCTTGGCTACGTACAATGGACGCTCCCTATCTTCTGATTCAAGGCTTCTTGAATTGGAAGAGGAACTACAAAGGATCAAGTGGGACATCGTGGGGCTAAGTGAGGTAAGGAGAAAAGGAGAAGATCTCATCGAACTGAAAAGTGGACATCTCTTCTACTATCGTGGGACAGATACTGGCAGAACTAGTGGTGTTGGATTTATAATAAACAAGAAACTGAAGGATAAAGTTGTAGAAGTTGAAAGTTCCTCTGACAGAGCTGCACGACTTGTTATCCAACTCTCGAAAAGATACCAGGCTCAGATTATTCAAACTTATGCACCCACCACAAATCATCCTGAAGAAGAAATTGAAGAATTTTATGAGGAAACTTGTCATCTAAATAATAAAGGTAAGCAGCATTTGAAAATAATTATGGGAGATTTCAATGCAAAAATAGGGCAACGGCAACAGAATGAAACTTCAGTAGGTAAATTCGGTCACGGCAACAGAAACCAGCGTGGAAATACTCTCGTAGAGTTTGCAGAGGCAGAAGGGTTTTTCATCTTGAACTCCTTCTTCAAGAAAAAGCCACACAGGAAATGGACTTGGAGACATCCAAATGGGACGACAAGTGAAATTGATTTTATTATGTGTAACAAAAAATTCGTCATAGAAGACTGCAGTGTGCTAAACAAGTTCAACACAGGTAGTGACCATAGATTGGTGAGATGTAAGATGCACCTCAACACTAAACTTGAACGTGGCAAGCTCATAAGACAAACAAAATCTATTGACATAACCAACCTTAAAAAACACCATAATACCTTCAAGTTGGAACTGAAGAACAGGTTCTCTGCTTTAGAAGGCCTAACATCAGAAGAAGTGGACATCTCTGAAGTTAACAGAAAAGTAACCAAAGCTCTTATGGAAACAGCAACAAAATTAGCTGGGTCTAAGAACAAGTTGCATGTAAATAAATTATCAGGAAAAACGAAAATGTTGATGCAAAAAAGAAGAGAGATGAGGACAACTAAAGAAGATGTGACTTCCAAAGTGGAATATATAGAGCTATGCAAGACAGTACGAAAAAGTATCACTGAAGACGTAAGAAAATTCAACTGTGAACTACTGAGGAAAGCAGTTGAAAACAACCAAAGCCTAAAGATAGCAAAGGGACATCTCAGTAAGGGAAGAAAACAGATTATGGCACTGAGAAAAGAAGATGGTTCTGTAACAAGAAATAGAGGCGAAATTTTGACAAGAGTGAAAGATTTCTACTCCAAATTATATGAAAGGGATGATACATGCACTCCAGACATCATGAAAGATACCAGTACCAGAGTTCCTCCAGTCCTTCCAGCAGAAGTTGCACATGCAATCAAGAACATGAAGCGGGGAAAAGCTCCAGGAGAAGATGGAATTACTGTAGACATCATACAAGAAGCAAATGGAGAAATCGAAACAGTACTCGCCCAAATTTTCACTCGATGCCTTAATGAAGGAAAGATTCCTGAGGATTGGAACACCGCTACAATGATCCTGCTACATAAGAAAGGTGACATTGAGGATCTCGGAAACTACAGACCTATCAGCCTCCTATCAGTAGTTTATAAAATCTTCACTAAAGTTCTTTCACACAGCTTGAAGGTAACACTGGACATGGCTCAACCGAGAGAACAAGCTGGATTCAGGAGTGGCTACAGCACAATAGATCATATCCACGTGCTGAGAGAACTAATTGAAAGAGCGAGGGAATATGAACTTCCATTGTGCATGGCTTTTATCGATTATGAAAAAGCCTTTGATTCGGTGAAACCATCAGCAGTTACAATGGCTCTGAAAACCTGCGGTATTGAAGATGCATACATTAATATTATTAATAACATCTATGAAAATGCAAGTGCAAAGATTAGGCTATTTGAAAATACAACACACGTAAAAATTGGAAAGGGAGTGAGACAAGGTGACACAATATCTCCGAAGCTCTTTAATGCCACATTGGAGGGTGTTTTTCAGTCGCTGAGCTGGGAAAACAAGGGGATAAAGATTAATGGAGATTATCTAACCCACCTTCGTTTTGCTGATGACTTAGTCATTTTTGCAACTACCCCATCAGAGCTGCAGAGGATGATCCAGGAACTTGCTGACAAGAGTAAAGAAGTGGGATTAAAAATGAACTTTCAGAAGACAAAAGTGATGTTCAATGCTTTTACAAGAAATGAAGATTTTTCGATTGATGGAGAAAAGCTGGAGATAACAGACGCGTACGTTTATCTTGGACAGCAGATATCAAGTGAGGGTCACATTGATGAAGAAATTAATCGGCGTACAAAACTTGCCTGGAGAGCTTTTGGAAGAAACAGCATAATTTTCAAGAGCAATATGCCATTATGTCTTAAAAGAAAAGTGTTTGATCAATGCATCCTTCCAGTGCTTACGTATGGTGCAGAGACGTGGACCTTAACTAAAAGAGACATACAAAGACTGCAGACAACTCGAAGATGCACGGAGAGGTGCATACTTGGTGTAACCAGGAGAGATAAGAAGTGGAACTCGTGGATCCGAAAAATGACAAGAGTGGAAGACATCATGATCAGAGTTAAATCCCTGAAATGGCAATGGGCTGGACATACTGCCAGAAGGACAGATCATCGATGGACAGCCGAAATAAATTTTAGATTGGATTCCAAGGGACAGGAAAAGACCCAGAAGAAGACCACATGGGAGATGGGTGGATGAAATTCGAAAGTATGCAGGGGTGACATGGAGGAGACTGGCACAAGACAGACCGTTGTGGAGGAAACTTGGGGAGACCTTCGTCCAGCAGTGGATTGATAATGGTTGACAATGATGATGATGATGATATATATAAGGTTAGTAGCAAGAAATGCCACCCCACCCAAGCAGGGATTGACTTCGAAGTGGGTGGAACAACGGAAAGCACCCGTGAGGCGTGAGGGAGCAGGAAAAATAAGAAAAAAGAAAGAAGCCCTGAAAAAACCATCTGGGAGTAAGCGGTGTGCACGTTTTTACGAATTTTCTTTATTACCCAATTAATATACGCACATAGATCAGATTGTTATTCACAGTTTCTCCCACTTACTCTGACTTTAGTACCAATCTTCGCCTTACTCTGTTTCGAGACGTTACAGATGCTGGACAATATAACAATAGCAAAGAACTAATAAAGAATATCCCCATGTTTTTTACTTCAGCTGTCCCTGTTCTCCCTTTATCATTTGCGCTCTCTCTCTCTCTCTCTCTCTCTCTCTCTCTCTCTCTCTCTCTCTCTCCCTTCCCTTCTCTTTCTTTTTTTACTGAACCTAAATCAATATAATAAGTATTTTAAATACTCCGTACTAAGTTTAATTGTTAATTCTTTTTTAGAAAAACTGAAAACAAAATATGCAAAGTTAATCATTTACGATCTTCGCTACTTCAAATGTAAAAACTTCGTTAGGGTTTAGGGGGACAATCGCCCCAGTCGCTCCCCGCTGGATCCGCTACTGAACTGAGATGACCAATCAGCCACAGGGTCAATCAGTACGATGTTTCTAGAGCATTGGTTTCAAAAGTGATAGGCGTGCCCCTTTCTCCATTGGAGGACGTACAAAAATTTCGAGGGGGGAGCGAGCCTCTGAAATATTCTTATCCATCCATCCATCTCGTCCGTCCATGGCGGCTTCAGACCCGCAAAAACAATGCGCCCTTCAGGGTTACTTGCAAATTAATGCAGCCGGCTTGCCATTCCTCTGCTGCATACGAATATGAGGCAAAGTGCGTCCGGGGCCGACTTCACAGAGAACCATCAACGCATTCCTATTCCCAGTCATCTTAGCCTGCGGAAAAACCGCAGACTAAGACGACTGGCAGGACCGGGATTCGAACACCGGTCAGAAACGTCCTCCTCCCACACAGTGCATAGCGACTTAACCAACTCCGCTATGCCGGTGATCTTATTCTTATCAGCTTCAACATTTTTTTTATTTTCAGATTTCATACCACGAAGTTTGTCCTCAGATGTGTATGCGTATAGCTTTTGTCTGTGAGTGAATCAAAGAATTCAGTAATCCTTGTAGTTGTTCAGCATTAATGTCGATTCACCGCCTTTAGTACTGCTACAATAAACACTAGGAATGAAATGTGATTGTAAGATAATTTCCCAAATCAAGCTCGAAGTTTTGGATACAAGATTTCCTAATATATCGGAAAGTCGGGGAGGAATCGCTATGTGTTATTGTTATTCCGTTTTCGTTATGATAGCAACAACAACATTTTTTTCCCTTCAACTTCGTATAATTTAGTTTGTGAGATGTTTCTAGATGCAAAATAAACTCCAAGATTACAAATAGCAAGTTTGTTTAAAATTATTTTATTTTCTACTGTGGTTTCTTCATCGCTTGATTAATCCTCATCCTTGCCCTACATGTGCTATGCCCACCTCTTTATGAAAATCTTGCCCTGAATCTGTGTGAAATTCTTGCCCTGAACGTGCTTTGCGTTCACATTTGTGGGAATTCCCTTTAGAACACTTTTTCTTTCAACACTCAACGAACCATCAATGAATTTTGGCTTCAATTCGTCCGTGTTTTCCAAAATTGTGAAAGAGAATATGGTGGGATGTCTAACCCTTTTTCGTAACTTGAAATTTCTTTTTACTCCTGCTTTTCCTACTGAACTGATTGCTTTGATTCTCTCACTGAAAAGTAAAAGTTTTGCGGTTGAAGAAGCCCTGATTTTTCGATTTTCGTAAGCACACTGCAAAGACTAATCAGAAAAAGCAGCATTTCTCCAGGAGATGTGCGTGTGTGGTAAGGGGAAGGAGGAAATGAAAAACATAGCTGAAACATTGTTTTCATACAAACTGACTTATCTGTTAGGGCGGACATCCCATAGGGTGTTATGAATATCCCTTAATCTCAATTTTTCCTGTGAAAGAGGAAGGGGTAAGAACTGGGTTATACCGTAATGCCACTTATTTGTTTCCTGATAACTATGCTGAGCTTCAATTATAGGCAGTTTCTCCAAAAATTGATGTTTGTAATCTGCGTTTAATTAGAAGATGTTTGTTATATGCGGTTAATTAGAACATGTTTTTAATATGCGGTTAATTAGAAGATATATGTAATATTCGGTTAATAACATGGAAAAACAAGTTCAAGAGGTCTATAAAACTTCGGTTTATGCGGGACTTCGTATTATGAAAGTTCATTATATGTGGTTTTGGGTTATTTTACACTGAGTTTTTGTGTTTATTTGTAACTATAAATTATTTTTCCAATTAAATGTTTTGTTCAAATGTGGTTAGATAAGGACGAAAGAGAATGCGTGAGAGTTTCTGAAGGGCGTGATGCCGAAAAGACTGGGAATCATTGTTAGCTACAGAATAATTTCGCAATCGTCTTTCGCAAACTTCCAACATACTAAGTTCGCTGTTCCATACACATCAACGCCCTCCCATAGCATTCCAGACCACCATATCTGTCCCCAGTCCAGCACGTCTGGGACATGATTAGAAAGCGCTGGACGTCAATATCGATAAGGGGAACACTTGATAATTTATCTACTCATCCACGAAAGTCTTGCTACGGAAGTTAATCGCTTATATCGTTTATCAGTCTCTCTTTCTCTTTCATGAGTTGTTCAAACCTCTACAATTTCGTAGACAAAGAAAAAACGCAGGATTTCAATTAAGTATTTTTGTTGCTCTTCGATGAATTAAAAAAGTAAAACACCAGCTCATCGCTCCGTAGGAAATTATGCCCTCGCAGGGATTTCGGGAATAGGGAATCGTCATTAAGGCAGATCTGGAGCGCTGGGTGAAATGTTTCAGTTCTTCAATGCCGTCATGTCCCACGACAGCGAATGAATATCTTCAATTTTTCTCACATTGACATTATCAGGCACAACTAGGACAAATACGATTAGTTTCCAGCGTTTTTTCTCCTTCGTGACATCTCGTAAAGTACGCATAATTGCATCCCATGACCTCTGAAACCATTTCCCTTTATTCCAAGTAGTATACGAGCAGATTTTCATCAGAATCCCAAAATATAATGACGATATTCTTCGCTGCCGATTGTTGTTCAAAATTTTCTCGTGGACGAAGAACCCTTTTTCTCTCCACAAAATGAATTTGTGTTCGAAATTAAAAGAAAACATTTTTTTACCAAATAGTATTTACATTAAAAAATATAATATTTTGGTTAAAAAATGCATTTTTACGTCTGTTTCGCTGTTTATACGTTATGGTAGAAATGTGAGTCAATTGTTAGTTGTATTAAATATTCGATAGTATTAACTACTACCAGTAGAAGTTTCCTATCGAAAAAAATTTATTGTGGACGAAGAAACTTTTTTCCTATCGAAAACGTTTACTAGTCAGAACCGGATTTGGATGTATTAATTTCTGCGGTACCAGTTCCTTCCATTCTATTGCAGTAGCATAAAATAAATTATGTTTTAGCAACACACAGCAACCGAAGAATTGTTATTCGGCCACCGCTGGGGAATCGAATCCCAGATCTCTCGATATCTAGCCGAGCGCGTTAACTTTACACCACGATGGCCAAAAATCCACGGCGCTATGTGTGTTTTTCTGTCAGCTTCTGATATCATAAATCCGTAAGATGGGCTCAGGTACTGAGACGTCTCCATCTGGAGGGCATTAACGGCACTGGCTATGTATTAATTGTAGCAGTTAAATCCAAAGGGCGAGATCTCCACAAAATGGATTTGTGATGATCTCGCCAATCTTTGGATCTCGCCCTTTGGATTTAACTGCTATAATTAATATATAGCCAGTGCCGTTAATAGCGAATAGATGGAGACGTCTCAGTAACAGAGCCCATCTTACGGATTTATGATGTCAGAAGCTGACAGAAAAACACGCATAGCGCCGTGGATTGTTGGCTACCGTGGTGTAAGGCTAACGCGCTCGGCTAGATATCGAGAGATCCGGGATCAAATTCCCCGGCGGCGGCCGAATAACAATTTTTCGGTTGCTGTGCGTTGCTAAACGTGGAAATAGCGATGTCTTTGTTTATTCAGTGACGCCACGTATTTGGAGGATTTTCCATAAATTATGTAGCTTTAAATTTTCTTGCGTGCTAAAAGATAGGGCATCAAAACTTCATTGACAAATAAAAATTGAAAAAGTCATCAGGGAAGTGCGACATGAAGCTCCATACAAGTCGTAAAAAGCGGAATATCAATTTATCGCCATAAATTCCAATTCCCATATTGATACTTGTCTTATTCGAAATATTTCATTGTGTGGTGTTGATTATAACAAGTTGCAGTTCTTGTATTGATACTTGTCTTATTCGAAATATTTCATTCGGTGTGGCGTTTCACTTTACAACACATCAAAGAGAAGAGCAATTCAAGATGTCGTTCAGAACTGAATTCTTTGATAAGTTCATACACTTCAATTTTATACCGAAGTAAATTTCTCCGTCATTTTTGGTCTACGCCGGGATTCGAACCCGAGTCCGCTTATTCCGGAACAAGTCGCTCTACCAACTGAGCTACGCAGACGTTCATTCTGATTGCTACGTGCCTTTATGTCGTGTGCGTCCTGCTGGCAGGTACGTTACATCTCCCCCCCCCCGAAAGAGGGCCGGGGGCATGGCCCACGGGTAAGCCGTGACCATGAATCGTTGCAGGCAGCCATCCACTGTAGAACGTGCACTTGAGAACTCCCAGTCAATGTGGTGTGTGGAATGCAACGTCACACATTTTTATTTTTCGAAGCGCTGGAGAAGGGATTCTCTTAATTTTCCTATCTCGCGGTGTAGAAATAACATCACACCATTGCGAGATTTTGAACGGTTGGGTCATAGTTCGGGCGCCATTATAACGAAGTAAATTTCTCCGTCATTTTTGGTCTACGCCGGGATTCGAACCCGAGTCCGCTTATTCCGGAACAAGTCGCTCTACCAACTGAGCTGCGCAGACGTTTGTTCTGATTGCTATGTGCCTTTATGTCGTGTGCGTCCTGCTGGCTATGTGCCTTTATGTCGTGTGCGTCCTGCTGGCAGGTACGTCACAATTTGACATGTTCAATATATTTTGACATTTACTGCTATGCACTGGACTGCAGCAGAGCACGGAGGACCCGGATATGACGTGGTTGTGGGTCGGCAAGACTTGTCGATCCAAATAGTGCCACACGTGCTTGATGGAACTGAGGTCGGGTGATGTCGGCGGACAAGGGAGAACGGAGACATCCCTGTCTTGTTCCTGGAACCAGTCACGCACCGCCTTAGCGACATGACAGGGTGCATTGTCCTGTTGGTAGACACCATCACCACCAGGGTAAACTTCCAACCTGAAGGGCTGCATGTGGACAGCGATGATGGACAGGTAGCAATTGGCGTTCAGGGACCCATCCAGTAGTACTAGCGGTCCCAGGTCATACCAGGAAATCCTCCCCATACATGCATACTGCCACCGCAGAACCTATACTTGACCGACAAGCGTGTATGGGTGTTGGTTCTGGTGTGTCTGACGCCGTATCCGCCACCGCCTGTCACTTCTGTGGAGTAGAAGCCTCGATTCGACCAAGAAGGCAACCTTTTCCCACTCTTCCACTGTTCAATGACTGTAGTCCCATGCGAACTGCAGGCATCGTTCCCGATGGACATGGGATAACATGGGCGCCTTGACTCCGGAGTCCCATGCGTAACACGGTTCGCTCTACTGTTATCGGGGACTCGTATCTGAATCGGAGACACGTACCTGGGTGCGTCAGCGTTCATTTGCGTGGTCAATTGCTGCACTGTTGCGCGTCAATTGCTCTTCACCAGTCGAAAGAGGTGACGTTCTCCTCTGGGTTCGATGGCCTTTGAGGCTCCACAGTTGTGACGTCGGGCAGTACTCGGTGTGCCAGCTGTCCATTCTTGGTATACCCTTACTATACAGCATCTCGCGAACAGCCCACGGAGTCTGCTGTTTCTGAAATGCTTCCACCCTTGGCGCGGTAGCCAATGATCATTCCTTTTTGAACGTCAGTCAAATCACTACCTTTGCCGATTGTGTTCACGTAACGCACTATGGCTTATCTGTTCTGCCCGGCCGCTTATATCTCCGTGTGGTCGACCTTGTCACGTGCACTCTGTGACGCTCCTGGGTGGGTACACTGTGATTCCGAGGGTGGTTATATTACGATTATTTTGATATGGCTGTGTATAAGTATTCGCAGTCTAAGACGTGGACCGAACGCGGCAGGAACGAATGAACCCGCGCATTGGAAAGCTTTGTTTCTTCAATGCCTTTCTTATTTAAAGTGGTCATTCATGGGCTGATATTAATCGCTTCCAGCTGATTACTTTCTAAAAGAACCATAACAACGGCGACGAACTTAAGAGAGAAGGTGTTTGAGTAACTTCTTTCTTCTTAGTGACATGATGTTCGTGTCAGGGCCACTAGCTATTTCTTTTCTATGCCTTGGGTCATTGAGCAGATAATGAAGAGATAGAAGCGATCAGTTATCACGTGTGATAAGTTTATGGTCGGCACTTATGAGATGAGAGTGGAAAAGGAATTGTTTTACCGTAGGCCTCTCAAAACCCGAGTGCTGTGTAAACATTTCTGTTTGGGGAACACAAAAACGTTTGGGCCCCATTTGGTTCAGATGCATCGGCCGCTTAAAGGGTCAAAATTGCTCGTTGTAATATTTCAGGAGTATGGTATCTTCAATGCGACAAAGCAGTTCTCAGTCTCACGAATTCCATTCCGAATTTGCTCAAATTTCGAAGACACAGTGAGATCATTGTCGGCACGAATGCAATACATCTGCAACAAGATGCATGGACGACATTTGAATTTTTAGATTTTATACAAAATTCGCAAACAGGAGGGTCCTTGCCCTTGATAAAGTTGTATATAAAAGTCTAGCTACCATCCTGTATGAATTTATTGAACATATGACAATACGTTTTGAAGCTTTAGTTAACATGTCTTTAGACCATTCTCCGTGATAAAATTTATTTGAAAAATACCCTGAATATGTTTGAGTATTTCCATAGACCTAATATGAACATGCACCAACTAACGTGGACACTCACTGTATTGTAAAATTCGTTTTGGAGAAACTGTTATTCAAAATGTTACACTAACTATGGGTGTTCCTTTTCATAGAGTAACATCCTTTCCATAGACATAATACTGCATGAGAGTGTACCTAGTAAGAATGAATAGAATTCCACCTGGGGAAGCTTTTATTAAAAATGTTAATCTGAGTATGAGTGTTCCTCTCCATAGAAATACACTGGCGGAAAGTGAAAAAGGAACACCAAGAAGGAATTGGCGAACGATCATGAAATTTACATGTTAATGGGGTCGAGTTTACGTAGGTGTGATGTTAATTTCGGGACCAACCGGTGGGCGCTTACGCCACAGCACGGCATAATATGCAAATTATCGTCGGTGGTATTTAAGGAGTACGGCGAAATGAATGTAATCAGTCGTCGGCATACGGACACGTGCGAAGACCCTGAAGAAGCTGCAATGCCTGGACATGGAAGACGTGTACGATTTCAGCAGTTATCGGACTTTGAGAGAGGTCGTCTAGTCGGACTCCGGGTGGTCGTATCGTCGTATTGCGGAGCGAATTGGACGGGAAGTATCGGTGGTGGTGCGATGGTGGCGTAGATGATCCGAGGCACATTCCCACACGAGAAGACGTGGAACCGGGAGTCACAGGCGGACCGATCGACGCATAAGAAGAGCGGCGTTGTCAAGCAGAACATCCACTGTGTTGTAAATCCGAGCTGCCGTTGCACCTGAGGTGACTGTGCGAACAATCCGCAACCGTCTACTGGATGCAGGGCTACGTGCACGTGTGCCTCTGGCATGTGTACCTCTGACTCCAGCCCACCGTCAGGAACGGTTGCAGTGGTGTCGCCAACGTCTGCACTGGAGAACGCAATGGAGATCTGTCGTGTTCAGCGATGAAAGCAGATTCTGCTTGGGAGCCTCCGATGGTCGTATGCGTGTTCGCAGACGCACAGGAGAGCGTCTCCACCCTTCTTGTATCCGCCAGCGACATATAGGGCCTACACCTGGACTTCTGGTGTGGGGAGCGATCAGCTATCACTCCCGTACACAACTAGTGTTTGTACCAGGTGCGTTAAACAGCACCTCCTACATCAACAACATCATTCAGCCCGTTGTTGTGCCATTTGTAAGGTCGGTCCATCGTGGTGTTTTCCAGCGAGATAGCGCACGCCCAGACACGGCACGTGCAACGCAACATGCACTTCAGGGTGTGAGACAACTTCCATGGCCTGCACGTTCACCGGATTTGTCCCCCATTGAACACGTGTGGGATTTTATGGGACAACGACTTATCCGGTCTCCACGGCCAGCCACGACCATCCCCGATTTACGCGTCCAGGTTGAGGATGCTTGGAACTCAATACCCCAAACTTATATCCAACATCTGCACGACAGACTCCATGCCAGAATTGCACAGTGTGATGCAGTTCGTGGCGGTTCAACCTCGTACTAACCATGTTACATGGAAATGTTATTTTTCAGTTTACCAGCAAATACAGCTGTATTTTGCCATAATGTTTTGATCACGTTATCCTCTGTATTCCGTTATTATGCTGTATAAATTTCGTTGGTATCAGACGTCTCCTTCTTGGTGTTCTTTTTTTCACTTTCCGCCAGTGTAATATGAGAGTGTACATAATAAAAATGAATAGAATTCCTCCTGGGAAAACTGTTATTTAAAACGTTACACTATGAGTGTTCCTCCCCACAGACATAATAAGAAGATATACCTAATAATGTGCCCGCTCCGTGTATAATATTTGTGGTGATGAATGTTTATAATTACCAAATGGAATAGCAGAGTTTAACAGGTTTTGAACATTGGAAATAAAAACAGGGTCCACCTTGCTATTTTTCATTACAGGCTTCCAAAATGGGAATAGTCGTTTATCAGTAAATTCCTGGTTAGAAAGCTGTTTCATATCACCTGAGGTAATTGTTAGTGGAAGCAAATGAAGTATGCATGAATGCTGGTTGTTTGGTACCTGAGAATGAGGGACTTCTGTCGCCGGTTGGTGTTGGCTTGGAGCCCAGAAGCGGCTGTTGGGTGGGTGTGCAACTTGCGGAGACAGGCGGGTGCCTCTGCTCCAGATCGATTCATGGCAAACCCAGTTTCTAGGTCATCTAAAGATGAGACAAACCATCTATAACTACTCTGCCAGGATACAGCGTGTAACTTGGCTCCCCCCCGCCCCCTCCCAACAGTCAACATCTCTTCGAAATACACATCAGCCCCATTTCCATAGAGTGGTTCCGCAAAATAACAAACAAAAATAGAGCATTCTCAGATTGCTGCTTCAGACTGTTTATGAGAAACGAAAACATTTGGAGAAACGGTTAGAAGAAAATTTCGTGCAAGCGAATCGGGAAAACGAGGTACGAGGTCTTTCTAGGAAACACTTGTGTATCCCTTCATTTCCCCAGAAAAGAAATATAACCGGTGGTAATATCGAACACGGGAGTATCATTATATGAGCTTGCAGGGCCGTAACTAGACTTTAGTACCGGCGGGAGGGGGGGGGGGGGGGGTAAAGAATATTCCACAGCAAAAATTTAATCTATCAGAGCCATAACTAGACTTTAGTTTCGGGGTTTTAAAAAAAATACCATTCCACGGCTATCTATCTATCGATTGCAATACACTGTTGGGAAGCTCTGCTGTCCTCCTATTTATCACCTGCGTTCGGTTTTCATTTGTTTATTGGAGGTTTAACGACCACTGTGAGCAACTCAATGTGGCTTTAAGCAGTTGCCCGTCCCTGATTTAGGGTCACTGGTTCCAGGGAAGGGAGAGAGCCAGTGCCGTAAGACAAACACACCATCCATGCCTCGCCGGGATTCGAACCCGGACCCCTTTCGGACGAATTATCAGAGGCCATCGCTTAGACCACTGCGCCACCGGGGCGGCGCGTTCGGTTTGGGTCTGTTTCACTATGCCCTGGGGATGTCCATGTCAACTTCCCATTAGCCCTATCTCTAATGTTTTGTCTACTGAGTGTACCATTATTTATTGGATACAATAAATCCTCACAATAACTTTTGTAAATGACAATGTCGGGCAAACATCCTGAAAACGGAAACCAAGCATTTAAGAGCACTCTCTAACAGTGGAGAAGATTAGAAATCGATATATTCTAGATTTTATTTATATACTCATTCAAGCGCAGATATTAGATCATGAACCTTTTCTTTTGTAAAGAGATGTACAAAAAAGAACTTTATTAATAATAGAGGCATAGAACTACAGGTGCTAGAAAATGGGATTATGATGGGCGAATGGTGTTGCGACGAAGTTCTTCTACGTCACGTTCGGATATTCCCTGGTGCTGTCGGCAAATACTTCACGTTACGCGACACTTCATCGTACGAGAGCAGTGCAGACACTTCTCGAGCCCGCGGATATTCATCGCATTGACTCCCAGATGTTAACCCCATCGAATACGTGTGGGACGCAGTGTGGAGACGTATTGGCACTTGACGCCCTATTCCGCTTCAGAAAACAATCAAGCCTCATCCGTGCTCTGAGGAACGAGCGGCCCAATCTGCCTCAGGAACTCCTGGATCACTTGGTGCTCAGCATGCCACGAGGGCACTGATTCTCCGGTCACAAGTGGTGTTCGTCGCCTTCTGCGGACTTTGACTAGTGCTGGATTCCTGGTCCGATTCTGTTGTGTTCCTGGCCATGTTGGGATTCGGGGTAACGAGCTGGCGGATGCCTCTGCCAGGTCCGTTGCCCCCATCCCGATCACTCGACTGCAGCTGTGTTTTAGAAATTTTCGTCCTGGCATCCGTGCATTCATCATGGCTGATTGATAGTCCCTCTGGTATCAACAGGGCAAGAACAAACTTCTCTCTATCAAACAACAAATCAGACTATGGCCATCTAGTTTGCGAACTAACCATCGCGAGGAAGTTATATTGGGTTGGTGCAAATGAAATGTCCTGCAAAGGACCAGCACACGTGGACGGCGAGAAGGGAAACGTAGGACAACTTACATAGGCAAAATAATCCCTCTCGGCATCAACACATAGTTCCCATCAGTCTGGCAAGGCCCTTATCCCGGAACGAAAAAAGTCTTGTGGCCGGGACCCGAAGAAGTCATCAACTGCTGCACGTTGAACCTTGTGGTCTGTCGTGAATTGTTTCCCGGACAGGAAGTAATCCAGGTGACGAAACAGATGAGAGTCTGTCCGAGGCAAATTCGGTAAGTTGGCAGAACGAGGCAGAGCTTCATAGCCCAAGGCATCAATGCATTGCATAATTTTACTAACTTGTTTAAAGATACGTAGAATACCTACCGATACTCTGAAATCTTTAATGAATTTGTGAACTAAGTGGATGATCGGAAACTTCCAGATAGTTACTTTCAACAGGACGGTGCAACGTGCCACACCTCCAGTAAGAGCATGGCGGAAAGTCGCAGCTTTTTCCAGGAGAGGATTATTTCCAAAGAACTGTGGCCGCCTAGGTCTCCCGACCTGACAGTCCCAGATTTCTTTCTCTTTTAAAAAGCAAGGTTTATGCCAAAAAGCCAAGTTCGATTGAAGAACTGAAAGACAACATCGTACGTGAAATAGCTGCCATCGATCGCACATTCGCCAATATGGAGCGTCGGGTGAATATGTGCCTGGACGCTGGCGGTGAGCACTTTCAGCATCTTCTATAAGACATTACTTTTTGTCATGGATGAAGGTATGTTTCACATTAATTTCATTCAAATGTGCCTCTGTAATCGTGAATTAATTAAAAAAATAAGTGTTCAGTTTCGAGTGAATCGCCATGTGGTTTACGAACGATTATCTGTGGTGAAGGGAAATTTTGGTTTACCTATTCACGAGGTAGGAACACAAAGAAGCGTCCTCTACCTCGTTACCTATCCACGAGGTAGGACACTTTTTTGTGTTCCCGAAGTAAATAAATCCCCGTCTCAATGTACGTCAGCTAAAAATCTTAGACTATCCTAATCTTCTTTTTCGGAGGAAGAGTTGAGGGGAGGGGACGACCCATGTTAGCATAGGCAATTCGGAGTTGTTCATCCCAAAATTTGGGCCCATTGGTTCCAGGGAAGATCCAGTGCCATTGAGAATAAAACACACTAGAACCCGCACACAAAACTCAGACGGTTAACCAGAAGTCCTGGAATTTAATCATTTGATAACCGTATCGGCCGTACTCATTTTAGCACGACCCAGCACTGACCGCCGATTTCTTAAGTCATTTCGTGATTCCGAGACTACTTTTGAATTCTTTTTCAGCATTCAAAATTCCTGCAGACTGTTTTCCAAAAGCTATCAGTTGTCATCAAAGTCCAAGGGTCATTATAAAAGACGGAAGCTTCGCATTGGCAAATTTAGCAAACGATATCCTTCCGCATTTGCCGTGAAACATGTACATGATTCTCTTTAGGTCAACGAAGATACGCACTCCCGCGTTGTGTGGCGGCCCAAAGAATCTGGTAAAAGAAATCAGCCTTGGAGCAAGGTGTATATCGTCCCACAAGCATAATATAAATTTATATATTTATTTCAAGGGATTGCTTTCTTCCCTGCCTTCTCCCTAGTAGGAGCACTTATAGCGTGGTGAAAATACAAATCGCATCCTTCTGCTCCGGAAACGAATGTTTTCCCAATTAAACTACACCGATGAAGTTCGTCGCTGCAACTTTGTCATCTTGACATGTGTGTCACATCTGCGGTAGGTACGTCACATACAGGGTTGAACAGACTAATGTGAATACCTAGGAAAACAAGGTTTTACGTACCTAATGGGCTGTGGAACCAACTTTGGAATTCAAACCCGCATGAATTCTCCTTGGAATGGACGCATACAAATCTTGGATCGTGATTAGTGGCATGTTACACCATTCTTCATGAAGAAACTGCACCTCCATGTCCTGGAGAGATGCAGGAGGAGGATAACGGGATCTTACTCTGTTTCCCAACACAGACCACAGTGGCTCGATGATGTTTAAGTCTGGTGATTGGAAAGGCCAAAGAAGGTGTGAAAGTTCGTCGTCATGTTCCTCAGACCATGACTGGACATTCCGAGTTCTGTGAATTGGGGTGTTATCATCTTGATAGATGGCATCCCCTGCAGGAAACAATGCCTGAGCCATGGACTTGGTCGACCAAAATATTTTGATACACACTGCCAGTCATCCGTCCTTTCAAGGTGATTAGGGAACCTGCTGAAAACCACGATATGACCGCCCAGAGCATGACAGAACCACCACCATGTTGCACCGTTGGGAGCAGGCAGTCTGGGTTGTACGTTTCTGACGTGTGCTCCACCCGTATGCACGTCCTGCGGTGGGGAATATTGTGAATGTAGATTCATCCGAAACCATTACACGCTTCCATGCACCGGTAGTCCACGTTGTACACACCTGACACCACTGCCGTCGCCGATGTACATCCACCCGGGTCAGCAGAGCTTTTGCAATAGCAGCTATGCCATGAATATTTTGTTTATGCAGTTCCCTGCGCACTGTTTCCGTTGATACTAGGGTCTGAAGATGCGGATTGAGCTCCGCACTAATTTTCGGCGCTGTGGTCTTCTTTTTACTAGTAACAATCCTCTTTAATGCTCTCCTGTCTATCAATCAGGTTCGTTTTCCGGCCTCTCTTGTGTTTCGCAGACGTGGTTTTGCCACGAACACGGTATGCTGCTATGACGCCGGACACAGTAGCTCTTGGAAACCCCCACTACCCTGGCGACTGTAGTAACGGAGACACTAGCAATTATCCCTCTTTCAAAGTCCGTTAGGTCGCTCATTTCGTCGTCACCTTGAAAGAAATTTTGCAACAGGACACTTTAAATGCACTTAAACATGAGCTTGAGATTCTAAACAAGGCTATTACAACCAAAAAGTGGCGGACCGAAGTAAGTTTCTCTCCCAACTAAGCTACACGGACGGAATGCATAGCTGCAGATTTGTCGTCTTGACACGTGCTTTACCTCTGTAGCACGTCACAAACTTTAGTTAAAGTAGAGCTCCCTGTTGAAGAAGGAATTCTGACTAATTACAGACTATGTATGGAACGAATATCACACATTTTTCGAAGAACCCAACGTCCAAAAGATTCATTTATCTGGACGCCAACAAAACGCAAAGGCGAATTGAATCCATGTCCTTTTGCTTTAGACCCGAATGCTTTCCCAATTTAGCTACATCGACCAAGTTTGTCACTGCAACTTTGCCGCCTCGATGTGGGCGTCACCTGTGAGGTGGATACGTCACACACTGACGAAACTAATTTACTCGCAAATCCTTTCTTATATGGATTCATTAATATAACATCTGTTTTGTATTAAAACTCATTCCTTGTTTATATGCTAATACCTAGCGAAAGATTAAATTTTCTCGTTCAAGCTTCTTTATGACATCTTTCTAAAATTTAATTATAGCATTACACCGGCAGATGATATCAAATTTTCGGCAAAACTCCAGCGCTAAATTGCCAGCAAAATCTTTCCGTTTTCCTCTTCGCGGACTGAAAAAAATTAAAATACTTCAGCGTTTTAATCAAAATTTTCCAATGTGGCTGGAGATGATTCAAATAGAGTATTTGATTTCAGTGCGTGTATTTATCAGCCGTGTTTTGATTTCAATGCGAAAGGTTTCAAAAGAATATTTCTTTTATCCGGAGGCTAAACCTTCCGTTTGTGATGATGTCTGCCTTTTCCGGTTTTATGCTCTTCACAGGAATTCGGTAGATTATGACGTAAATTGGAATTTGGTTCCACCGCTTGACGAGAAGCAGCAAAATCATAAGGATGGTGGTTTGGCATCCTAAATTGCATGGTTTTTATAGGTACCGCGCCTGTTATTTCTTCCATTACCAAATTAAAAAGACATGGAAGCAGCAGGTTCACGTTCGTCAGATTATTTACTGTCGACTCAGTATAATTTCTATCAGCTTCCTTTTCCTTTCCTAACTACTGCTGTCATCGTGAATGTTTTTCCGATTTTGTTATTAAAGCATTTCCTGAATTCGCTGATGTTGACATATCTTCGTCTAATAAGCAGGGTACAAACTGATGAATTTTGAATGCCTGCATTTGAGGGTAAACAAATTGCCGAATTGTCACTTCTGTAATAGGACAGTAAAAAATCAAGTACACTGTTAAAAATTCTGTAGTAGGTTGCACCAAAAAGTGGTGCTGCACCACTTTTGAGACAAAGGTGGTCATGCATGTGTTTCCGTAAAAACCAGAAATCCGCAGTTTCGCTAAATTACTGGTAAGAACGCTAAGTGCCCACGAGAGTAATTTCTAGTAATTTCGTGAAATGACTAAACATCCTCAGTAAAATTCAGAATAAAGAGTTTATATCGGGTATTTACTTAATTTTTAGTCAAAATCCGTTCTCACTAGACGCGAAACAGTAAAAATCCGAAATGAGTACAATAGATATAAACTCGTTCTGTAAAAATAAATAAAATACAGAAAATTATTTATTTGAAAATCATAAAATAAGATCACTCAAGGAAATTATTTGTTGGAAAATCATAAAATAAGAACATTACAATTTACTTATAATATTACATGGCCCACTATTGTGGCATTTGAAGTTACACAAAACATTATTCTTTTTACATTTTCATAACTTTGTTGAACATTTCTTTGTACACTTGCACATTGAAGAAACCTTGGCTGGAACCTATTACAGAAAAAGCAGCGGCGTGACGCAAAGACAATTGCTTCTCTTTTTTCACTTCAGTGATATAAATAAATTTTTGTTTACAAATATAAAATTCTGATCTAGCATACAAATTATTTTTGACACCTTCTTTAGTACCTAATTGATACATGTTGTCGTCAATTTTCATCAAAACAACAGCTATAATGTTTCGTAATGAACCTTTTGGTTGACTCACGTCAGGAATAGGTATGTGTTATAAAACTCACGACTTCACTCTCTGACGCATGGCAACGTTCTAACTTTGTAGCTGCGTCGCGTGATGGCCGTACGATCGATGACACATTATCGCGTTATTCAATTGGAGCGCGCCTTTTGTATAAAACACAATAATTTGGATTTTTACTGTTCCGCGTCTAGTGAGAACGGGTTTTGACTAAAAAATTAAGTAAACACCCGATGTAAACTTTTTATTCTGCATTTTACGAAGGATGTTAGTCATTTCTAGATGTTACAAGTAAAAACCCGAAGTTACCAATTCTCGTGGACACGTTGCATTCTTACTAGTAATTTCGCGAAATAACGGATTTCTGGTTTTTACGGTAATACATGAAATGTACAAAAATAAAACACAAATAAGTGCAGCTTCGCCCATTCCGGTTAGATAACATAATACTGTGTATAACTGCATCATGTTTCTGTATGTTTCACGCAGCATGCAGAGGTTAACCTTTGCCTCGTAAGTGATGCACCGCTTTTTGATGCAGCCTACTATATTATTGTAACAGTATAATATTAGTAAACATTTTTAGTCCTCTTCACTTGCTCATGCGCTTCCATCATCCGAAAATAAGGTGCATCGCATAAATATAAAGACAGTCGATTTTGTGCCGTGAACGCAATGCGAATATAGGTAGGAAGCTGAAGTGGTACCTAATTAGACATAACCCTACAACAAACGTTTCGATCCGTCGAGATGACCAGATTGTGTGAAAAGAACACCACAAAGTGAAATAGTGTAATTTTAGGTCTCATAAATATAAAGACAACTATGTAAAGTTAGCCACTTGCAAATGAGATGTAAAAATTAGCATGTTGTACGCACATGGGCCGTAATTCGGTCCAGCCTACAAAAGACAGCTGACCTACCGTCAGACATTCATTTGTCGAAATGCCACGCAACAGTCAACTTTCTGGTGAGGAGGTGCAGAAGATTTGGTGACTGAAAGCAAATGGATTGCCTGAAGCGAAAATTTGTAAAGTCATGGGGAGGAGTAGGGAATTCATTTATAAGGCTTTATCGAAATCGGTGCGTTAACTGCCAGAAAACGGCCTGGAAGGCCTCGAATAACAACCAAACGAGATGATCGTGCCATCATGCGTTTAGTTTCATCCCAAAGGTTATCACTAGGTCAAATAAGTTTCTCGGACTGTCGGTGTCACCGTCTCGAAGGACACAGTTCATCGACGAATCAAGGAAAGTCGCAACATTGTGCTCCGTAAAATGCACCGTCTGCCACATCTCACGCGGCGCCACAAGGAAGCTATGTTGTTATAGGCAAGCAGCCACATGCACTGGACGGAGGAGTGGATCACAACTATTTTCTCCGGTGAGAAAAAAGTTCGAACTGCTCTTGGCATGATTTACAACGCGAGCCACGCACCTTTTTCAGAAGACAGAAAGGAGGGGATCTGTGATGGTCTGAGGAGCTTTTGCTTTCAATGGGACAACGGATATCGCTTTTCTGCAAGGCAGACAAAACTCCGAAATGTATCAGGACATATTCAGCAGCCACCTTCTACCGTTTGCCGAAACACTAGCGGGTGTTGATTATCTGTTCCAGCAAGACAATGCCTCTATCCATCGGTCTGCATCAACGAAAAACTCGTTTAACACTCAGTCCAGATCTGAACCCTATCGAGAACCTTTGGGGTATCCTAGCT
This sequence comes from Macrothele yani, assembly GCA_039090855.1. NCBI lineage: Eukaryota > Metazoa > Arthropoda > Arachnida > Araneae > Macrothelidae > Macrothele > Macrothele yani. Next base: position 137,100,021 of record CM077001.1, read on the forward strand.
CGTGATGTGTATGCGAATGGACGGCAGTTTTCAAGTGTGATGGCATTGAAAGAGCAGATTGAACGAAGCTGGTACGCACTCCGTCCAAAACACTTACATCACTTGGTGGACAGCATGCCCAATAGGGTTTTCAGTGTTATTCGGAACAACGGCTCCACTATTCGTACCGGAGGTGCTCATAACTAGTAAGTCTTTATATTTCTGAGACAGCGTATTTCTGTTTTTTTCTTGTACTTGGCGTTGGAATTGTTATGTTTCCGTCAAACTATTGTGCAGCCTATGCTATTTTTGCTATAAATATGAGTTGTACATTTCAGCTCGTTGTTGTTTCTTTTTTATTCGAGAATTCTGTCTCTATATTTATGCGACGCACTATACTAATGGGAAATTATCAGTCTTAATGTAGACCCACATGTGATTAGAGATATGACCTGCTCAAAAGCTGAAATGACGCGAAAAAGCGTCCCTTTTTTCTGTTCGAGTTACGACAGAAGTGACCGCATGGTGGCTCTGATTACACGCAGAAACCTCATAATTCACGCCCTTGCCGTATTGAGGTTTGTTTGGAATTTGTCGTTGAAACTTAGCTTTCTGAAGTCGACTTATAGTATTTATCAATACAAAAACTTATGAAACTTACGTTTCTGAGCATAACTTATAGTATTTTATCAATACAAATAACTGTTCTCTGTGAATTCGTCAAATATGAGGGACAGCAATCTGAAATCTTAAGCCCATTTTGTTTTGTTACTGAAGAATTAGTAAGCTTAAAATGCATCATTCCATCTCCCATAACTTGTAGAAAACGTTTTTAACTTTTGAAGGTTTTGACAATTAATGACATTATGAAACTATATTTATAAAATTTAGGACAAACCTTGGCGATCAATTGTTTAGATACAATGCGTTTTTCTGTTTGGGTCCGTCGGAAATTCACGGAAAGAGACTTTATCCTGCTCATTTCTTTTTTTTATCGCGACTATCTGAAACACAAAATGCTACACAGCATCGCATGATGCAAGCGCAGAAACAAAAATCACTAATTTATATTTTCAAGTTGCAGAGATATTCACACTTAAAAAAAAAAAAAAAGTACAACAGCAATGCGAAATTCAGCTGGGCCGCCGTGAGTTGTGCGGGTAATAAGAGACTCCTGGTGAGACGCTTGTGCGTAAACATTTGAAATGAGACGCTACAGTTTGCCATTTGGGTCCGTCGGAAATTCACGGAAAGAGACTTTATCCTGCTCATTTCTTTTTTTTTTTCCCTAGGTCTTTCCTCTAATCGCATGTGGGTGTAGTCTTGATGAAACTGAATCTCGATTGTTCGAAATAATCGGAGCCCCGGTGTTTTCGAAAATCGATTTTTCGGATAATCGATTCAATTGAAAATAAAGATGTTGATACAGAAAAATCAGAATAATTAATGGATTTTCATAAAAAAAAAGCATTTTTAAAAATTTCATGAAATTTTGTTCATTAAAAGTACGTGGCATACACATTGTGTCCGTTAAGTAATGAAACAAAAATTCTATCAAAAGAACAAATTACTGGGTGATCCAAAAGTCTTGCACATTTTGAAAACGTAATAACTCGCGGAGTTTTGAGGGTAGGGCAACGCGGTTTGCGTAGAAATGATCAGAATGACATCGGGTTTTTTATGAAATCATATAAATTGTTACTCGTTCTACTTACATTTTTCATCGCCAGATGGCGCCATAGGCGAACAGGTCTGGGATAGTGGGTATAAAAGCAGCAGCTCGGAAGCAACCACAAGTCGGGGCCGCGGGTGGCCTAGTGGGCAACGTTCGTGACTGTCACGGAAAGGACCTCAGGTTCGATCTCAGGCGGGTACAAACGCTCGATCCACTAAATATCCGCCGTGCGTTGGATGGACACGTTAAGCCGTCGGACCCCGGGTACTGGTTCCCCGGTATTAAATAAGGGCGTCTTCCTCCCCCTTTCTGCTTCGCTTCCGTGTCACTTTCCTATCGGGCACTCTAGCCCAAATCTCCTAGCTTCCTATTTCTAAGGGTTGTTTAAGACCTGGGGTCAGATACTCCCTTCCTAAAATCCTCTACATATGATCACATGATCAACCACAAGTCATGGGCCGCGGGTGGCCTAGTGGTCAGCGTTCGTGACTGCCATGGAGGTAACCTCAGGTTCGATCCTGGGCAGGTACGAACGTTTGAGCCACTAAATACTCGCCGTGCGTCGGATGGGCACGTTAAGCCGTCGGACCCCGGGTACTGGCCCCCGGTAATAAATAAGGGCGTCTTCCTCCCCCTTTCTACCTCGCTTCCATGCCACTTTCCTATAAGGCACTCTAGCCCAAATCTCCTAGCTTCCTATTTCTAAGGGTTGTTTAAGACCTGGGGTCAGACCTAAAATCCTCTACATATGATATATATGAACCACAAGTCATGGGCCGCGGGTGGCCTAGTGGGCAACGTTCGTGACTGCCGTGGAAAGGACCTCAGGTTCGATCCCAGACAGGCACGAACGTGCGATCCACTAAATATCCGCCGTGCGTTGGATGGGCACGTTAAGCCGTCAAACCCCGGGTACTAGTCCCCCGGTAATAAATAAGAGCGTCTTCCTCCCCTTTCTACTTCGCTTCCGTGTCACTTTCCTATCGGGCACTCTAGCCCAAATCTCCTAGCTTTCTATTTCTAAGGGTTGTTTAAGACCTAAGGTCAGACAATCCCTTCCTAAAATCCTCTACATTTGATTATTTGATCAACCACAAGTCACAGCGGTCCGTGTCAGTATGCTGTCATTACCGGACAAAGCGCTCTTGGTGAAATTGTTTTTTAGGAACGTTGAATGTGGAAGTGTTGCGTTGAGAGCCTGCCGATCACTGAAAGGTGATCGCAGTGGGAAAGGACCGATGGAGAGTGCTGCGCTGCGGCGAATGGTAAAAATTTTCGAGGAAACGGGATCTTTACCAACACGCCCACGAAGCTGTAGACAACGAACACGTGCTGTTGCAGCGTCAGGAGTTCGCAGCATGGGTTTTTCGACAAATGGATGTCGACGAGAACTGGCTGATGAACGTTTTATGGACTGATGAGGCACCCTTTTCCCTAAACGAAGCGGAAAACACGCACAACTGCCGCATCTGGGCCACGGAGCATCCCCGAGCAGTCGTTGAAGCACCACTTCATCAGCCGAAAGTGACAGTGTGGTGTGGATTCACGACTTCCTTCATTATCGGTACTTTTTTATTTGAAGAGGTCCGCGGCACCTCCTTCGAAACCGTTTCAGTGACAGGTGCACGTTATGCGAATGTGTTACGAACGTACGTTATCCCTAGCTTGCAAGAGCGGGATGCAGTAAATCTGTGCACATTTATGCAGGATGCAGCACCACCCCACATGGCACGTTCCGTTAAGCAACTGCTGCAGGAGACTTTTGGCGCAAATCGTGTGTTGTGCCGACACTTTCCGAAGGCCTGGCCTTCTCGGTCACCAGATCTGACACCCTGCGATTTCTGGCTCTGGGGTTACCTAAAATCACAAGTGTACAGATGTCGCCCCACTTCATTGGCCATGCTGAAAGATGCCATTCGACACCATGTGGCAGCTATGCCACCGGACATGCTCTTCAATGCCGTCCATGGTGTTTTCTCTCGTCTGCAGGCAGTGCTGGAACAGGACGGCCATCACACTGAACACCTGGTACAATGAGGTGTCTAAGCTGGTACAATCAGGTGTCTATTTTTCTCGACACTTCCAACCTGTGGTTGCTGCGCCATCTGGCGATGAAAAATGTAAGTACAGTGAGTAAAAATGTATGTCATTCTGATCATTTCTACTCAAACCGCGTTGCCCTACTCTCAAAACTCTGCGAGTTATTACGTTTTCAAAATGTGCAAGACTTTTGGATCACCCAGTACATTTTGAATTGTCACTTACACAGATTCAAAACAATCTCCCTCCAACTCCACACAACGGTGAGATCTTTCGTACAAGTGTTCGAAAGCACACTGGAAGTCTTGAACCGGAACCTCCTTCAGTCTGTTCGTTGGATGACTTCAATGTCGATGAAGCGCTCCCCTTTCAAGGCTCACTTCAACTTTGAGAAGAGGAAAAAGTCTTAGGGAGCCAAATCTGGCAAGTAGGGTGGATGTTCGATCACACAGGTCGACTTCTAAGCCAGAAATTGCTTCACAGGCAGAGCACAGCGGGATGGCGCGTTGAAGCAGTTTGTGCAGCAAAAATCTCGAACAGATTTTTCTCTTCTGCAGATTTTTTTCTAAGATTACCTACCCATACCTTACCCATACCAAGCCGTTCAGCGAGTATCCAGTGGTTAATTGCCTGTCGTGGGCAACAATTTATCTAGTCTTCACTACATTTTCTTTTGTTCGTGTAGAAAATGGACGTCCTGTGTGTGGTTCATCTTCGAGGGACTTCCTCCCATCTTTAAACGTTGAAAACCAGCTTGAATAGCTGTGCGCGGATTGCAGTCATCGCCGTAAACTTTTTTAGATCTTAATACACTTCCGTGGCAGTTTTCCCTAATTTGCAGTAAAATTTTATCACAGCTACTTGCTCTATTATGCAGCTTCTCTCAAGCTTTCGTGTGACCACAGCTTCAACGGTAACTACACGAAAGCTGTTGCGGCGCCCGACCGAAAAGTTGCTCCTGCTAGTGCAGCACACTCTGTCAGTCAAAACTATAAGCACGTTTGTTACTTTTACTCAAAGGGCTGTCCCGTACAAATCAGTGTCATTTCTTAATGGGCACACTGAGTGTAAGTGAGCAAAACACTACGATTGCACACATTGAAGCCTCTTCTGATTTTCAAATCATGTTAAACCAGTTGTCAGTGTTTCAGAATACTTATTGTGCTTTGTTTATCGGACGTGAGTCGTCTTCATTTGCTGATGCGCTTCAGGACCTATCGAAATTTCTTTAATAAACTGTACAATTTTTAATTGTTTTAATCGATATTATTTTAATTTCAGTATCTAACGACCACGGTGAGCCATTCTATGGATTCGTATCGATAAAGACTACCCAGGACCGAAGTCGCCCGTGAATAATTTGAGGTGACTGGTCCCAGGGCAGGGAGAGAGAAACACAAACACCACCCATGCCTAATCCGAGACTCAAACCCAGACCCATCTCGGACGAACAGTCAGAAGCCATCGGTCAGACAACTGCCCAGGACTCCAGTCCAGGATAGTCTTTATCGCTATGCATTCATTCAATTTTGTCACCTTTCACGCTTTAGTCAGTACCCTATGCTTCTTTCGGTAACAGCTAAGGAAAACTCCTCGCAGTGCAGACTTTGAATTTCTTTTTGCTTCGAATAACATTCCTATCGAGCATCTTTGGAGTATCGCACACACAGAGTGCACTAACATTTGCTCAATATTCTGTAACCATGGGAGTACACATTTTTGAAATCCAGTTGCTCTTAGAATTTTATAATTCCTTCGGTAACTGGCTGAAATAAATTTTCTTATTAACCTCTTATCGTAATGTCTTTTTACCGTTTCTTTACCCTTTAATCCGTTGGTATAAATATAGATGTTATACTGAGGGTGAGTCGGACGTTTTGCAATATTTGGATCATTTTATGTCTTCATACGTACCTTATACGACGAAAGCTGACTAGCATTCAAAGTATAGGCCATCGTGTTTCACCGTCTTTAGCCATCTGTCTGCCAGTTCTTAGATTCCGCAGCGGTACCAGTTCTTGTCCTTCAAGGCAAAAAACTCCTACACCCCAGCTGTCACCTCCTCCTGGTTGTTGAAGTGCCGCCCGTGAAGAAAGTTGGCCATGGACCGGAGCAAGTAATAATCCGACTGGGAAAGGTCCGGACTATATGCTGGATGTGGAATCAGTTCGATTCCCTCAAGTTCCTGGAATTTTGCCCGGGTCGTTAGCGCAATATGAGACCGAGCGTTGTCCTTCTGCAGGACAGCGCGGTTTTTGTTCACAAGCTCCGGGTACTTCTCTTCCAAAACGGCATACATCCGTTTCAGCTGTTCATACTAGAGGTTGACGTTTATGGTCCAACCATCTGGAACAAATATATAATGGATCATCCCCTCGAAATTCCACCAGACGCAGAGCATCACCTTGTGCTCGCAGTGCCCACGTTTGACAACAGGTTCTGGAAGCTGGCCCGGGCTCAACCACTGTTGTTGTATGTTAGGACTACGGAAATAGACCCACTTTTCATCGCACGTAACAATTCTCTTGATGAAACGCAGGTTTTCTAGGAGTTTCGTGCACACTTCCACTCGGCGGTTTGCTTCAGCTAGCGTCAGTTCGTGAGGGACAATGCGGTAGCTCCTGTAGACCTTGCCGAGGTCTTAAAGGTGACGAACCACGGTGCTCCGCGATATGCCCAGCTCGCCTGATAATCTCAGAGTGCTGGTTGTGGGATTCGTCTCTACAGCCAGGCGCACGGCCTCCGAATCCACGGTTCGCGGCCTACCTGACCTTGGCTGATCGTCGAGGTGTCTGTCACCCGAGCGAAATTCTTGAACCATCTGGTTGCGGTGATGTGGTCCACAGAATCTTCCTCTTTCGCATGGCAAATGTTTCGTGTTGCTTGAGCAGCGTTGTAGCAGAGTTCAAACTCGTAAAGCAAAAGTTCCCTAATTGACCGGTTGTGGCTGTTCATCTTTTAGGCGTCCTAACCACAGACAGAACGACTACATCAGCCGCCCCGGTGGCGCAGTGGTCTAAGGCGCTGGCTCCCTCCCTTCCCTGGAACCAGTGACCCTAAATTAGGAACGGGCGACTGCTTATAGCCATTGAGTTGCTCACGATGGTCGTTAAACCTCGAATCAAAAAAAAAAAACTACATCCAAAACTGTTGTTCACAGTAACGACTACCGCTTTATATCCCTTTCGACTGACTGTATTGTGCGACTTAAAGTAGTTTAAACATGTGACACACCCGCCGCAGCACATGCGTTTATGCAAATATTGCAAAACTTTCGACTCACCCTCTATATTAAAGGAAAGAAACGCAGTTTCAAAATTTACTCGTTCTTTTTTTTTTTTTTTTTTTTTTGTTTGATTGGAGGTTTAGCGACCACCGTGAGCAACTCAATGGGCTGTAAGCAATCGCCAGTCCCTAATTTAGGGTCACTAGTTCCAGGGAAGGGAGAAAGCCAGCGCCGTAAGACAAACACAACATCCATGCCTCACCGGGATTCGAACCCGGACCCCGTTCGAACGAATGATCAGAGGCCATCGCTTAGACCACTGCTCCCGCGGGGCGGCGAAGCACTTGTTTGTTTGATTGGAGGTTTAACGACCACCGTGAGCAACTCAATGGACTATAAGCAGTCGTCCGTACCTAATTAAGGGTCACTGGTTCCACGGAAGGGAGAAAGCCAGTGCCGTAAGACAAACACAACATCCATGCCTCACCGGGATTCGAACCCGGACCCCTTTCGGGCGAATGATCAGAGACCATCGTTTAGACCACTGTGCCCCCGAGGCGGTGAAGTACTTGTTTGTTTGATTGGAAGTTTAACGACCACCGTGAGCAACTCAATGGACTATAAGCAATCGCCCGTCCCTAATTAAGTGTCACTGGTTCCACGGAAGGGAGTGAGCCGGTGTCGTAAGACAAACACAACATCCATGCCTCACCGGGATTCGAATCAGAGCCCTTCACGGATGAATGGTCATAAGCCAGCGCTTAGACCACTGCGCCACCGGGGCGGCTATACACATTGGAAGCTGTTTACTTGTAACAGATTCGTTGAAACCCGTCTTCAGATACCCTAATAAATATCCACGAGCGTATTTCTTTTTTTTTTTTTTTTTTTTTGAGACATGTGTTCACAATTTGTTGCGCAATTTATCAACTCGTTCTAAGCCGTGGACGCGTGCTTACTTTCACAAATCTAACCACGTACTGCCCCCCACCATGAAAGAGGTACAGCTCGATGACTGAGTGATGGCCGGTGGTTAGCACCGCCCTCGTTATGCGCACTAAATGTTGGGAAAATGTCGATATATGGCAGAAGAACAAAATTTGTAACAATGAACAAAAGCGCCCACCACGAAAGCTTGAATCTCCCACTAGCGGTAGGGACCGGGTTGACGACCACTGTTCTACAGGTATGTTCAGTGGAGCAGATTTGATACCGTCCCCGTCAATTGCAGAATGTTCGCTGGAGGAATCTCTGCTATGAATGGTTCTCTCAATCTCTTCTCACAGGTGTTCAATTGAATTAAGATCTGGGGATTGTGGGGCTATTTTAACACTTTGAAGTCCCGGTCGTTTTTCTGGAACCCGTTTGTGACGATCCAAGCCTGCATTACGTATTACCCTTCCGCAAATGGAAAACACCACATATACACTATATTGACAAAAGTTGCCGGACAACCCTTCAAAAGTAAGTGAACGTATACGCTGCGTTGTTAAGATGCGCTGTACAGCTGCAAACGGTATAAAAATAAGCCTGCAGCTGACTGCGATCATATCGCACTGTGCGGTTGAGTGAAAATGTCGCGGCGGGAGAGAACTGACTTTGAGAAAGGAAAGATTGTTGAGTGTTATATTAGTGGGTTGTCCATAAGAGAAACAGAGAGCCATTTAAACATACCCAAGACAACTATTTTGGATGTACTGAATAAGTGGAAGACACATGGCGTGATTGAAGCAGCATAACGTACCGGCAGACCAAAGAAAATCTGTGATAGAGGACGTCGAAGCCTCAGGAGAGTCGTTACAGCCAATCGACGGAGTACTGCACAAGACTTCAGTGCACAGGGGAGTAAAAATGTTGGAACCTCGGCATGTATACGTATCATTCGCAGAGGACTTCATTCCATGGGTTACCGTGGTCGTGCGGCTGCTCATACGCCTTTCATCTCCACTCGGATTGCTACTCGTCGTTTAGCATGGTGTAAAGAACATTTATCGTCGACCGTAGATCAATGGAAACGGGTCCTATGGACTGATGAATCCAGATACACGATCCATCAGTCTGATGGCCGTGTGTGGGTATGGCGGCAGCCGGGGGAACGCTATTTACCACAGTGTACTGTTCTTACGGACAAGTTTGGAGCTGGGAGTGTACTCGTGTGGGGGTTTGGTCTCGACCCATTGGTTATCGTGGACAAACCTATTAACCAGCACGTCTACCTTGATGTTCTGGACAATTATGCCTTACCAACTTTGTGGCAAACCGAGCCTTGTTTGGCAACAGCCGGATAATGCACCAAGCCATAAAGCAAGGACCATTACGGCGTGGTTTGACGATAATTCCGTATCGTGTGTGGACTGGCCAGCACAGAGCCCTGATCTTAATCCCATAGAGTACCTATGGGATGAATTAGAGCCCCGCATAAGAAGTTTGGAACCAAGGTCTACTACTAAGCAACAGTTAGCGGCAGAATTATGCACTGAATGGAAGCACATACCTATCATCGCTGTGTTCCAAAACCATGTCTCGAAGGGTCAGTGCATGCATTAAGGTCAAAGGTGGACCGACACCGTACTAATGTATGGCAAGAAATGCTATGTTGTGTTTCTCTTCTAGGTCTCCGGTGACTTTTGTCAATATAGTGTATGTGCTGGTGTGTCTGGTCAACATTGATGTTAAGATTCCTCGCGTCATCCAAATGCTGTTTCAGAGCCTATTAAAGAACCTATTGTCCGACATGAAAACAAACCCCTGATCATTACACAGTCTCCACCAGCTTGCCCAGTTAACGCTACGCAGCTAAGATTTATCGATTCGCGCTGTTGAAATCATATTCTGATGCGTCCATGGGCGTGTATTAATTGAAAGCGTAATTTTAACGAACCACATGACCTTCTTCCAGTTTTCAAGGACCCAGTTGTTGTTTTTTTGCTCCTGTGCCCACTGCAGATGAAGTTGCCGATTTTTAGCAGAGACAAGTGGTACATGAAGCGGACGTTTGCTGTTACAGCCCAGTCGGGCCAATGTGCGCAGGGTTGTGTATGCTGGAGTTAGCTTCTGGATACCACTGTTGTCCTGCGCGGTTACTTGACACAATGGAGCTTGTCTGTCTCTTACCTCGTGCAATCCTCCAAAGCCGCCGTTGCCTTCGAACTTCAACCAGTCGTTTCCGCTCACATGAAGCACAAAACTAAACAGTACCCAAGTCACAGATGAGCTAATACTGAATGGTGTATGCAATTTTACTACTTTTCAAACTCCTCTCGTATCTGTGGATAATGTTCACGCCCTTTTTAGAACGATTTTCCAGCAATATAATTAATGTTTGAAATAGATTTATTTCGTTCTTAAATGTTCTATCTGATAGTCTGTGGAATGAATCTACATCTAGATTTCCAAGATAATAGGGCATTTCTTAAAATTGGTAGTGGTATTTTATTCCACTCCTCTTCCACTGCTTTCCATAGTCTAATCATTGTTTTAGGTCTGCGTTTAGAAAGCGCTCTTTTGAGCAGTCCGAAGGCACAATAGCCCACTGGTGACACATCAGGGGACTTTGAAAGTATATGAGCAAAAGGTATAGACCGTCTCTGTTTTAATTTTTTAAGAAATAGAGCGGTAGATTTGGATTGTGTGTGTGTGTGTGTGTGTGTGTGTGGTAGCCTTATCCTGAAGGAGTTCCACTCTTTGAAGGCTCTGTGGGTAAAGAAATGGCACTTCCTTTTTAAAAATATGAGTTAAAATATTTTATTGGTAATACAGTGCCGGACAATTGCTAAGGACGGATGGCAATAGCAACGATAGCAACCATAAAATGGAAGGCAGGAAAATGTGGAATTAGCATAAGTGCGGGATACAGTAAGACGTGTTGTGCGTATGCAAATTTTGGATTGCCGAACTTGTTTTTGACGTCATAGCACTGATAAGAGATATAAAGGATTTGGATTTGACGCGTATTGACCGTTGTTGTTCAAACGCAAAGTTGAAAGGGAAAGAATCAATTGACGAACTTGCAAGTTTCAGTACGTCTTCCCGACATCACCTAGATGATTTTACGCCTGGCCGTATTATTGGCAAGATTGAAGAAGGGCGAAAAATAACAGATGTTGCCAGGGAGTTCGACGTCAGCCACAGTGTTGTTTCAAGGCTTTGGAAATCATTTCAAACAAATGGAGAGTGTAGCAAACGTCACGGGGGAGGTCGTGTTCGCAGTACGACACCTGCAGAAGATCGGTACATAGTGCTATCAACAAAAAGACACCGGCGCAGCACAGCTAGTGAGGTAGCAAATCAGTTTATGGCTGCTACTGGCAAGCGGATCTCTCGAAAAACTGTCGCCAGACGTTTGCATGAAGGAGGACTATACGCCCACCATCCTGTTGTGTGCATCCCATTGTCCAGACGTCACCGTACCGCCCGTTTGCAATGGTGCCATCAACATCGTAATTGGACTGATAACGACTGGTCTGCTGTCTTCTTCTCAGATGAGAGTAGATACAGTCTATCGTCTGATTGACGACGACAACTGATCTGGCGTGATAGTGGTACTGCATATTGTCCAGCAAACATACAGGAAAGGGACCGATATCCGACATGTAGTGTCATGGTATGGGCTGGCATCATGATCAATGGCCGTACGTCCCTCTATGTGCTTCCAACTGGGACTATGACTGGCCAACGATACATTAATGATGTTCTACTACCTCATGTTCGCATGTTCCGTAGTGCTGTCGGTGATAGATTCATTTTCATGGACGACAACGCAACATGTCATCGAACAGTCGCTGTCCAGGAGTGTCTTGAGAGCGAGGATATTCAACGCCTCGTATGGCCAGCACGTTCTCCAGATCTGAATCCCATTGAAAATGTGTGGGATGCTTTGGGGAGGAGTCTTGCTGGTCGCCAATGCCCTCCAATAAACAAGGACACCCTCATCCGTGCACTGACAGAGGAATGGGATAAATTACCCCAACAGCTGCTTGATAATGTTGTGCAAAGCATGACACGACGTGTGGAATCTTGCATCGCCCTCCATGGTGGCCATATCCTGTATTGACATCTTACGCCGGAACGCCTGCGGACGGTAATTGCATTTCTTTCACGTTTACGTCTTCTGCACAAAATGGCCTGTTTGTCCCTTGAACACGTTCCAAAGCCTTCTGGATTTCAGAGCACAATAAATTGTCTTTCTTGTAATGTCCTGGCATTCTGACATTATTTTATTTCACTTGGCAACCAACCACACTTACTTTTTTATGCGCTATATAGCCGTTTATGATCCGTCTTTAGCAATTGTCCAGCATTGTATATAGAATTGATTTTAACATTCTTTCCAATTTTTCTTAACTTTAACCTCCCATTGTACGAGAAACCAGCAATACTCATGATTCCTCTACTGAAGCTTTCTTTGGATTCTTGAAACCAAGTTTGTAAGTCCTTTCCTGTTCTTTTGCGATAGCAAATCGACAATTTCTTTTTACAGTCGTTTAGGTAGATCCATGCTTCATCTTTAGTCACAAATTTCCATGTCTCTGGCTAAGTGATTTTCATAAAGAAGTCTACACCGTGTTCTGCACTCAGCCACGTGCCTAGGCCAAAGGTGATGAACATTAGGTTTTTTAGTTTTTCTGAAATTCAAATATTTATTATTTTGTTTATGGTTGAAATAGAGATTTTTAACAACCTAGCGATTGTTCTTTGGGAAGGTGAATTTTCTTTTATGACCAAGAGGCCTTACTTTTGAAGTAGTTGCAAAAGTACGTACCTTCTTTGGATATTCGTTTGGTGTTCTTTTTCCTGTTAAAAGCGATGCTTGGCAATTTTTGCCTCTAGTATTAATAATATTGCTTATTTTACATTTAGAAATGCTAATTCCATGATTTTCGCAGCGATTTTTTATTACAGAACACGAATATTTCTCTTCGTAAAGAAAAGAAACCTAACCTTCTATCCACAGCTTGTTTATGTGCGCTATTTTCTCAGCAGATGATATTTAACCGCAGCAGATGTTTCTTTTGTGTTATCTAACACGCTGTTGCCAGTTTCAGTTCTTTGAACATATTTTATTTTCTGTAATTTCTTATCAACAAGTTATAAAAATGTGTGAACATCCTTTCTATATGAAAATAATGCATGGCAAATTTTTCCAATATTTTCCGTTAACTTTAGTGCATGGTTTCCCTAATATGTGAAGTAAATTTATACATATATTTTTACTACATAATCCGTATTTGCTGAAGTGAGGTGAGGGAATTTTCTCCTTGTGTCGGCGAAGCAACACGCGAAAAAAGATTTTTTACACTAGTACACGATTTGTCATTTCACCATGGAAATTTGATAATCCTTTTTCACCGACTGATGGATGAATGAATATACACTGAAGAGCAACTGAATTAGAGATACTTGTCTAGTAACGTGTACCACCACCTTTCACCCTGATGACGGCGGCGATTCGTCTCGGCATGGACTCGATAATACACCAGAAGCGTTGGGAAGCCATACGGATCCACGACCCCTGAACAAGCTCCCGCAATTCACGAAGATTTGATGTAGGGGGTCAGAGCCTCGAGCATATCTCTCGATGGCATCCCAGATGTGCTCGATGGGATTGAAGTCAGGTGACCTAGCTGGTCAAGGAAGCGAGATCCCGTCGGTAGAGTGTTCATCCAACCATTCGGATACAATTCGGGAGCGATGGCACGGTGCATTGTCTTGTTGCAGGATGACGTCCCCAGTGGGATGTTGAAGACGCACAGACGGGAGCAAATGGTCGTCCTGGATATCCCGGTAACGTTGACCTGTGAGGGACGATGTCATACGTACCAGGAGTCCCATTTCAGTCCACGTAAACAGTCCCCAGACGAGAATTCCACCCCCACCAGCTTGAAGAGTACCCTGCTGGCAAGAAGGATCCATCGCTTCATGTGGTTTGCGCCGTACTCGTATCCTGCCATCCGCATGTACCAACGTGAATCTCGTCTCATCAGTCCAGGCAACATTTTCCCACATGTCTAGGGTCCAGTGGCGATGTTCCCGCGCCTATGCTAATCTTTGCACCCTATGATGTGCGGTCAGCAGCGGTACCCTCGTTGGACGATGGCTTCTGTACCTCATAGCGAGGAGATGGTTCTGGATGGTGTGGCTGCTTACACGTTTTTGTGCACCAGCGTTAAATTGCCGAGTGATTTCTTGCACTGTGATACGTTTATCCGCATTCACAATGCCTGCTAGCCGACGATGACCCCGCTCATCCACACGCTGTTGTCCACGGCAGTTGGCCCCATGCATGGATGGTATAACCGGATTCGATGTACTCACGGTGCACCCGTGACACGGTGGCTCGTGAAAATCCCAGTGCCTGCACGACTTCCGAGATGGAGTGACCCATTCGTCTGGCCGCGACAATTTGCCCACGAACAAATGCGCTTAGATCTTTCGTCTTACCTATATTGCGTCCGAGTGTTACTGATTCCCGTCGCATCACTCCTTATATTGTCGGATCGCTGCATTCGTCATGTCGTTTCCGTTTGTAGGGCCGCCCACAGCGCCACATTTGCATAACGACAGCTGTCTCTAATTCAGTTGCTATTCAGTGTAGTTATGCAACAAACTATACATGATGTTATCGCTTGGTGGTGTGTAATTTAATTTGCGTTGGTATCAATATTTCTTCTTCTCGACTAAATTAATGTTTTTAGTGTTTATATACAGCTGCAGTCCAAAAATGTCGTTGTTTTAACACTTAGATTATGTATAACAATTAAAATTATACGTAATGAAAATTTATAGTTTACAATGAAAAAGCATCCAGGTTTCAAAAGCATAAGCTGTGAGATGAAACACACACACACACACACACACACAAAACAAAACAAAACATGGAAAGTTCGTTTTTTCTTTACGTACGGAAACTTTATTTGGGAATACATCGTTCCTTTTCAGGTCACACATACACACCGAGGAAAAAACTGGCTTTCAACAGCACAGCGGATTTGAAAAGAACGAGATTTGGTAAACTCCTATGATCCATACCTGATGTCACCAAACCTAGGCACAGGCATTTGAGGCTGTTATGCCCGCCTCCTGTTTGGAGAAGTCTGGGCATTGTTAGTCGCTCTGGCAGGTCTCCAAGACGAATGGGTGTTCTTTTCTCCGGAGAGGGCATATTACAAAACTCAGTATCCACTTTGATCCGATGCCAATGAAATAAAGAATTGAATGAATTATTGAACTCACACATGTGCCTTTAACAATTTTTTGGTCGGGTAGACACTTAGCTTGGAAAATTTTTCAATCTGTTTTTGCACGCTTTTTAGGTTTGTGTGTGCCGGCTGCATGTTTTCCCCTAGGAGAAAAAAAAATCTTTATAATTGTCACGATATCTGTAATTCTACATGACGGCAAGAAAAAGCATGCACCACACTATTATATGCAAAAATAATGATAGCCAGCATCTAATATTTCCTCTATGGGATTTACAGGTTGGACCCATTTCCCCCAACTGGGGAATCAGGTGCTCTTTTGTTAGTTTTTGGATATTAGATATGTCAGTTACGAGAGGGGGCTGCGAAAATAGTACACAACGTGCTTGTTCCGAAACCAAAGTTGGAAAGTGAATCTCCGAAATTCAGCACAAAAAGATCGCTCTGTGACTCGCTGTGTTCGCAGCAAAAGTTGCAATACTAGGTTTTTGCAGATTAAATTCAGAATATTGTTGGAAATTTCAAACATCCAAAATACAAAGCAAAATAAACTTTATTAATCAAAAATACGGGGGGGATAACAAAAGTTGTGCTCACTGTCCATTTTTGAGAAAAGTGTGAAGTAACGGAGAAAACTTACCTTATTGCCGTTCAATGAACTCCCCTACGCTGCTAATAACAGCTTTCCACCGGTGAGGTAAGTTCTGGATGCCCCGTAGTACGCCATTTTTGTTCAGCTGCCGCATTATTCCGATCACGTCCAATGACAATTCGTTCAACGATTCGTATTGGATGCCTCAGAGCCGATTTTTTAACTTTGGGAAAAGATCACAGTCGGGTGGACTGAGATCAGGGCTGTATGGTGGGTGGGATAAAGTTTCCCAGCCATGTTTCGACAAAATTCTCCATACCGATGCTCCACCGTGACACGATGCGTTGTCATGCAGCAAGATCGCTCCCGCTTCCAACAATTTGGGAAGATTTTGACGAATTTTCTGTCTCAGCTTTATCCTCGGAAAGAAATTGTGCTTCGATCAAGAGTTCCTTCCCCACTAACTTCTTGTAAGGCAGTGTGGATCTGTGTCAGAGTCCCCCCCCCCGCAGAGTTTCTATTTTCCCGTACGAGGGCTGGTCTAACACCGTGACTCGACCTGAGGAGCCGCACGCTTCCATTTCCAAACGCTCCCACGTCCCCACAGTAAATAAAAGCGCGTCGTTCTGACACCACTGCGTTGCTGAGTGTGACCTTGACATCACGCAATCATTTTCCCGATTGCATCACCGCTTCCGTTTTAGATTATAGTGTGCAGAACTTTTGTTATCACCCTCGTAGTCACCGCAAGCAGCAACACACGTTTGCCAACGATATACAAGCTTCTGTATGCCGTCGTGAGGAAATGTCGAGCTTTGAGGTGCGACAAACTGATGAAATGCGGTTTCAACTGATTCATTGTTAAACGATTTTCCCTGTAGAAAGGTATCAGTGCTTCAAGAAGTGATAGCCCGTAGGGGGTACATCAGGTGTACACAGCGGATAAGGTACGGCTTCGTTGTTCAACTGATTCAGCTTTTGGATCGTCTGGTGCGCAACTTGGGGTATCAGTTACTATAGAGAAGTGTAGCGCCATGGCGATTGTATAATGCCGGCTGTTTGGTGGACACTTTCTCGTGTAAAATGTCAAGTTCTTGACAATACCTGTCCGTCATGATGGTTTGACCTGCTTGTAAGACGTTAGAGTGGATCACGCCAGCTGCGGGCCACCAAATACTGAGTATCCTCTTCCTGGGATGGAGTACAGGCTTCACCGCAGTCGAACCATTGCGGCAATTGTCATACGGCTTCCACTTCTCATCACACGTGACGAGGAGCCTTAAAATGCCGTCCTTCTGGTTGCGGATAAGCAGAGAAGTTCTTGTTGTTTGGGGGTTTAACAACTACCATCAACTCAATGGGCTATAAGCAGCTGCCTTCCCTAATTTAGGGCCACTGGTTCCAGGCCAGGGAGAGAGCCAGTGCCGCAAGACAAACACAACATCTATGCCTCACCGGGATTCGATCCCAGACCCATTTCGGACGAATGGTAAGAAGCCAAAGCGGTACAGGGTGGGGGCAAGCAGAGAAGAGCAAACATGAAGTTGTCGTGTTTTGTGCTGTTCCATCAAATTATATGGGGTCCGTTTATACTCCTTCTGCATTTCGCCCATGGGCGTAAAATATTAGGAAATAGTTGCATAGTGTACATCAGTTTTACGTAGATTGGGTGCAATAAAGGCTTCCAACTCATCGTCATCGATGTCTCCTTCTGGTCTACCGCGTGGTTCATTTTCGACGCTTGCATCGCCGAATCGGAATTTAGAAACCAACGTTATTTTGTGTTCACTAACGGCGCCTTCCTCGTATAGTTTTACGGATGCTGCGAGCTGTTTCCGATGCACGATGTCCTAGTTTTAACTTATACAAGAAAATGACTCGAATTTGGCTCTGATGCATCGTCCTCTTCAGTATAGCACAGTACCCTTGGAACTGATACCATTGACGAAATGAACAGTGCTTTATAGGCAGCAGCCTTGACGCTTTAAATTTACGTATCCCACGACACATCTCGCGATGTGTTCGTTCCCAAATTACCTTACGTGTTCGAAACTGATTGATGTTATGAATGGAATACTGGGGTGCACCATACAATACAACTTTTAAAGATAACAATCCGTTTTTGGTGTAAATATGACAAGGATAGTAAGTCAGATAATATCCGAAAACTTAGAAAATTTCGTCATCCTGGAGCGAGAATCGAACCCGCCTCTCCCAGATAGCGCCCGGGTATGTTAACCACTACAGCACCCAGGACGACCAAGTCTCAAGTTTCCGATTAATACCCGGGCGCTATCTGGGTGACGCGGGTTCGATTCCCGCTGGACGACGAAATTTTCAAGTTTTCGGATATTATCTGACTTACCATCCACTATTATGCCTCGCAATAAATGTGGATGTTGTTTGAGCCAGTGCCGCTTGTCTGTTAGCATGGACAATCCTGGTAAGACGCCGCTGGTCACGGTCGGTGGTAATACCTTCTATAAGGTATTCTCGGTACACACGTGACAGCGTGTTCTAGGAATGTTGAATGTTCACACAACTTCGGAAATTGAATCTCCCATCCGTCTGGCTCTCACTATTATGCCTCGTTCAAACTTTGATAATTCACATCTGCTTGCCATAATCCTACTGGCAGTTGTTTAACCTGACTCAGGAGATTACAGCTCGCAATTGATAAAAATCGTGGCATGAGTCAAAGCTTTATACAAGGGCATCTCCAGTTAAAAATTTGCATACTTCTATCCCATGACTTTTGGTACTTCAGTGTATGAATACTTTCCATGCATTTTACAATATTTCGTGGCAAAATGTTACAAAATAGTGTTTGTCTTTCCCGCTATGGAGCGTTCATGTAAATACCTACGATGATGAATGATATCTGGGCTTCTAAAGGTCCAATTAAGGAAATTCTTTTTGTTTGTGATAGCGTTTGCATATCCAATTTTGTGCGACAGAGTTTTGCCACTAGGGAATGTAAGTGTTCATTTCAATTTGTTTTATACATGGAACCATATCTTCGTTTCTAAGAATCCGATTTGAAAAATTTCCTTTGCTTTGGATATCTTCCGTTATGAAAGTGAAAGTGTGTTTCACGAACATTACAACAATAAAAATAAAGTATATTGGTTGAGGCAGGGATTCGACAATTAAAGCAGGCAACTGCTCGCATTTTTCCAGTGTTCGTTCCCCGCATGTTAGATGTTTCTATAGGCCGCTGATGAAATCTCGAAAACAAATCACAGCATCCAGTCGCAATATTTCCGACATTGTTTATTTTTTATGAAATCGTTAGAAAGCAAGCCTTGTCTGTGGTTGCCGTCCTTCAAAACCCCTCAAAAATTGCAAAGTGGCTCTATGGCGCATTGTTTCATTTATAGTGACAAAAAAAAGATTGTGCAGATGGTGGCAAGCAGCTGCGTTCACTTGTTCCTGCTGTTGCCAGGTAGCAGAAAAGTGTTAAAATAGTAAAAGCATTTTCGGAGTCTTAGAATTGCGCTGTTTCAAATGTTAAGATGTTATGGTAGCTTATGCGCAGAAGCACAAATAGTATTTTTTCGTTTCTTTTTCTTCTTCATTTCTTCTACAAATATAAATAAAAGAACACCTGGTTATATTCCACGAAGAAAAATTAGTTATATTCGAACATTTCGTGGTTTAAGGAAAAAGAAAGTTTCCAAATCATATTTCTTCATTTTATGCATGAAATAATTACACATTATTACCTACGGTATTGGAGCTTTCAATGTTTAGACTTAAATGAGAAAAGAAACTGGTTTGGGGCAATCTAAAATAAACATTTTAGGTTTGCAAGGGGAATCTGAAAAATAAATTACATACGATGGGATTCTGAATGCAAACTTCTGTAGGTCGTTTATGAACGACAAAGTAGAATCAAAATTCCTAACGTAGTTTTCCTGTTTCTAAAAAGTTGACTGTCTGACGTAACGCATCTATGACGTCATGTCAGAATGATTTGCATGAGATGACGTCATACCAGCAACTGTGAAAAATCGGTGTTTGTTGCTATGACAGCAAAGCAAAGTGGTACACACGTGCTATGGGGGCAAACGTTCAGACAGAGGAACTTTTATTGTTTTAGATTGATGCAAGAGATTAAAAAAATCCGTTTTTATTGGCGTAAGCAACTGATTACTAAAAACACAGATTGCCGTATACACACGATTTTAATAATTACAATTAAAAATATTGATATACAAAGTTAAAATATTACCACCTTCAAGTCCACTGTAGTCCCATCATCAGATGGTGTGGTTGCATTACTGTATGCCTTAGAAGTGTATATACAGTATATAGTAAGCACATTAACGAAACAGTATTATTTGACATGCGCATGCTCATTACATAATCATGTCGTTATACATTGGGGATTGGGTCGTTGCCAGTATTGTCTCTTTCGTTGTAGTAGTTACAAAACAGTTTCCATGGTAACGGTATAGTGATAGGGGTATCGTCGTTACAACATTCCACCCTATATTTATGGGTCAATAAGCTTTCTGTCAAGAGGATAGAAGAACAAGTAGTCGGCGTATTTAGCATAACAACATCATCCCAGATAGGTTTGTGTATAATCTTGAAAGGGCGGTGGAGATAGAACATGATTTAACATTATATTTATGTTCAGAGACACGAAAATTAAGGTTGCGACAGGTCGAACCTACTGTATGTATATCTGATTGGATACATCATCATTAGGTCTGTGGGACCAACAGGTGGAAAATAAACTGCATCGTATTAAACCTAATCTTGAAGTCTGGAAATCCTCATATCGTCGGAACCGTAGGGAGGAAGTGGTGCTTGCGCGTCTCCGCATTGGGCATTGTCGTTTCACTCACCGCTTTTTGCTGTGTGGCGACACTGCGCCGATGTGTGAGGCGTGCAACTGCCGACTCACTGTCACTCATCTTCTGTGTACCTGTGTTCGTTTTCGTGATGTACGTTTTCATTTCTTTCATTCTCATTTGTTGACCGAGGACGCCGCTACACTGCAGCGGCTCCTCAATGACCACTGTGACTCTGTTGCCGTGTTTTCATTTTTTAAAGAAATTGACTATTTTAAACGTATCTAGATTTTAGCCTATCATCATCCTCATTTCTCAGTTTTACTGCATCAGCTAGATTTTAATCATTGTATCATGTTTTTAATACTGTTTGTTCCATTATCTTTTTTAGCCCTTCCATCGTTCTCATTTTTCAGTTTTACATGATCACTCAGATTTTAAGCTTTTTACCACACTTTTAATACTATTTGTTTGTCTTGTTTCTGGCGCTCTTTGGCCAACCATGGCCCTTGCGCCATAAAAATCGAACAACCAACCAACCAACCTACATCATCATTCGTAGCTTTTAGTGGGATTGCATAAACACCAAACTTGGAATCAAGGGGGGATCTGATCCCTGTCATTTTTAATATGGGAGAGAATGTTGCACATTTTTATGCCGAAATCGACATTAAATGGATTTTGGCATTTAATATTCTCGAATTGGACACATTCTCGAATGTCATATTATGTCATTCTGATTTGTCATGTTAATTTTGAACATCAGTTTATTTTAGTCTGCCTCGATAAATCCACCAGTAGATGCGCGAAAGCCTGTTAATATAAGTTATTTATTCCAATAGAAAACGGATTTCTGTTAAACACCGATAAGCCATTATACATTATGACCACCCCCTAGCCTAGAAAAATGAGCTCACCTTGAGACAGAACGGTGGCGCAGGTAAACTTAACAGAGCTGGTCAGGTCATATGTAGAGGATTTTAGGGAGGGAGTGTCTGACCCCAGGTCTTAAACAACCCTCAAAAATAGGAAGCTAGGATATTTGGGCTACAGTGCCCGATAGGAAAGTGACACGGAAGTGAGATAGAAAGGGGGAGGAAGATGCCCTTATTTATTACCCTGGGGAGGGAGTACCCGGGGTCCGACGGCTTAACGTGCCCATCCGACGCACGGCGGATATTTAGTGGTTCCAGCGTTCGTACCTGCCTGGAATTGAACCAGGGGTTTTCTCCAGGGCAGTCATGAACGTTGACTACTATGCCATCCGCGGCCCCCAAGTTCACAGAGCAGAATAAATATATCTATACAACCCGAGGACCGGCTTTCCGATAGTAGAGTTTTCGGAGTAAGAATGGGAAAAGCTGCCGAATTATCGGAATTTGATATAGGACAAATTGTTATGGCATGGCGCCTCAGAACTACGATCTCGGAAACGATGCGGCTTGTGGGTTGTTCACGTGCCGCTGTAGTGAGTACGTATCAAAAGTGGTGCACAGATGGCTAAACGGCAAACCGTCGTCCTGCTATGTGTCGTCCGCAGCTTATTGATTGCCAGTGAGGAGCGGAGCTACAACAGCGGTGATCGGGGCAATGTGCCACAGCACACAGTTCTTCGCAGCCTTCTGCGCATGGGCCTGCGTAGCCGAAGACCCAGCCAGGTCCTCATGCTCCCTGAATGTCATTGCAGACAACGCATGAAATGGGCCCAAGATCATCTAGATTGGACCGTGGATGATTGGAAGAAAGTGGCCTGGTCTGACGAATCAAGATTCCTGGTGCATCACGTAGACGGCCGAGCGCGGATACGCCGATTGCCAACTGAGGCTATGGCACCTAGATGCACTGTTGGGCGGAAACAGGCCGGTGGCGGGGGTGTTATGCTGTGGGCGATCTTTTCTTGGGACACTTTAGACCCCATTATCCCAATAGCACAATCCCTGATAGCTGCCAGGTGTCTGAACATCGTTGCGGACCAAGTTCACCCATTCATGGCAACTGTGTTCCCTGCTGGTGATGGCCATTACCAACAGGATAATGCGCCATGCCAAATTACCAGAATCGTCTAGGAGTGGTTCTAGGAACGATGCTGGTGACTTTCTGTTAATGTCCTAGCCTCAAAATTCACCTGAGATGAAACCCAGTCGAACATTTGCGGTTCGAGTTGGAAAAGCGGGTTCACGCTAAATCACCACCACCCCGAAATGTACGAGAACTGGAGGACCTGCTGTTGACATTATGGTACTGGATTGCACAGGATACCTTCGCCACCTCGTCGAGTCGATGTATCTCCGAGTGGCCGCTGTTTTGCGGGCTAAAGGAGGTCCTACAGCTTATTAGGTAGGTGGTCATAATGTAATGATGGCTGATCGGTGTGTCTTGTATCTGTTTTGAGATATTTTTTCCGCGTTGGAAAGTATTCAAAAGACATGCTCATTACAACCAAGAATTTAGTGTCATCTTTCTTGTTTATTTATGCTCTCGCATACCACACTTTGGGAATCTCTGCTGTAAATGATTTACATGATTTTGAAGATTCCCGGTTTGTGTTTTTATGTCAAAAGATGCGCTATAGCAAAGGCTGGGGTGATTTTTTTATTAAATAACATCAGCACAACGTTTATCTTCACATGAATATTTTCATGTTTGACGTTCCCGTATTTATTATATTTTTGCTTTGGGTATGAAGGGTTTCTCAACATTTCAAAAGTTCTGCTGCTAAAGTTAGCAAATAGACTGAAATGTTAGAGTTCCCTTGGAGAGTGTTGTTTCCGAGGTTGTTTAGAGCGCAGAGGAGAACGGACAAGGAAGTTTATTTGAGAGTCAAATTGGCTGCGCCGTAATCCCAGCAATCTGCAGTAATCCCTAAATATGCTCGTCCCTGCTTATCGAGTGACCCAGGTGGATGCGGAGGTTATGGATCTGTCAGTCAGGGAGAATAACTTCGAGCAGTGATGTATTACACATAATCCCTTAAGTCCCAGAAAAATGAATTACTCTGTAGCCTTCGTTTTTGAGAAAATCTCGAGATTATGCTACATACTTTCGCAGTGTTAATTTGTTTTTTGAAGAAAAGCATGAACTCCTTTTTCATTTTCTTGTTTAGACTATGCATTTATCCTCACCAGCACATCACGGTGCGTTATTTATATCTGAAAACTAAATTTAAATTTAGCGCGAGCGGATCGAATTTTGTTCTAACCACTCAAGAGGTGTTTTTGAAAAGAAGTTACCTCTGTAGGAGTGTCAGTTTTTGTAACGTAATTTAGATGATCACATGTTCTCTCGTCAAATTATTAAAAGGTAAAAAAACAAAAAAGATGGCACAGAATTTTCGGTTATAACGAACACGTCTTTTGAATCCTTTCCAATACATGAGAAAAAAAAATTTAAAAGCGGATTTTTAGAAAATCTAACTGTTCAACAATAAACAGATTCCACTTAAACCACCTAGGGGGAAATGCACATACACTGGCGGAAAGAGAAAAAAGAACACCAAGAAGGAGACTTCTGATACCAACGAAATTTATACAGCATAATAACGGAATACAGAGGATAACGTGATCAAAACATTATGGCAAAATACAGCTGTGTTTGCTGGTAAACTGAAAAATAACATTTCCATGTAACATGGTTAGTACGAGGTTGAACCGCCATGAACTGAGTCACACTGTGCAATTCTGGCATGGAATCTGTCGTACAGATGTTGGATGTAAGTTTGGGTATTGAGTTCCAAGCATCCTCAACCTGGACGCGTAAATCGGGGATGGTCGTGGCTGGCCGTGGAGACCGGATAAGTCGTTGTCCCATAAAATATTACACGTGCTTAATGGGGTACAAATCCGTTGAACGTGCAGGCCATGGAAGTTGTCTCACACCCTGAAGTGCATGTTGCGTTGCACGTGCCGTATGTGGGCGTGCGTTATCGTGCTGGAAAACACCACGATGGACCGACCTTACAAATGGCACAACAACGGGCTGAATGATGTTGTTGATGTAGGAGGTGCTGTTTAACGTACCCGGTACAAACACTAGTTGTGTACGTGAGTGATAGCTGATCGCTCCCACACCAGACGACCAGGTGTAGGCCCTGTGTGTCGCTGGCGTATGCAAGAAGGGTGGAGACGCTCTCCTGTGGGTCTGCGAACACGCAAACGGCCATCGGAGGCTCCCAAGCAGAATCTGCTTTCATCGCTGAACACGACAGATCGCCATTGCGTTCTCCAGTGCAGACGCTGGCGACACCACTGCAGCCGTTGCTGACGGTGGGCTGGAGACAGAGGTACACATGCCAGAGGCACACGTGCATGTAGTCCTGCATCCAGTAGACGGTTGCGGATTGTTCGCACAGTCACCTCAGGTGCAACGGCAGCTCGGATTTGCGTCGCAGTGGATGTTCTGCTTGACAAAGCCGCTCTTCTTATGTGTCGATCGGTCCGCTCATCAGTCCGTCTGTGACTCCCGGTTCCACGTCTTCTCGTGTGGGTATGTTCCTCGGACCATCTACGCCACCATCGTACCACCACCGATATTTCCCGTCCAATTCGCTCCGCGATACGACCACCCCGCCTCGCGGAGTCCGACTAGACGACCTCGCTCAAAGTCCTATAATTGCTGAAATCGTACACGTCTTCCATGTTCAGGCATTGCAGCTTCTTCAGGGTCTTCGCACGTGTCCGTACGCCGACGACTGATTACATTCACTTCGCCGTACTCCTGAAATACCACCGACGATAATTTGCATATTATGCCGTGCTGTGGTGTAAGCGCTCACCAGTTGGTCCCGAAATTAACATCACATCTACGTAAATTCGACACCATTAACATATGTAAATTTCATGATCGTCCGCAAATTCCTTCTTGGTGTTCTTTTTTCACTTTCCGGCTGTGTAGTTTAAAATACGTAATGTTAGCGAAGTTATTCATAGTGAATGAAACTGGTTATGCCGCCCTGGTGGCGCAGCGGTCTCAGCGCTGGCTTATGACCATTCATCCGAGAAGGGTCCGGGTTCGAATCCCGGTGAGGCATGGATGTTGTGTATGTCTTACAGCGCTGGGTCTCTCCCTTCCCTGGAGTCAGTGGCCCTAAATTAAGGACGGGTGACTGCTTATAGCCCACTGAGTTGCTCACGGTGGTCGTTAAACCTCCAATAAAAGAAAAACCGGTTACATAAAAAAAATCAACCGGATTTCTACCGTCGATAAAACCTCCATAAATAGCTTTTTACTCCCACTAGTGACGGAAAAGTATACTATCTAGAGAAACATGTAAAATATTTGCGCCAACTAGAGCAAAAATTGTGTATTATTTTAAGCAGAAAATGAGCGTAAAATGTTTCCGTAGTTAGTAGTATCTTACCGAATTTTTTTTTTTTAATTTGGGTTCTAGATGTGCAGAGACTGCTACAGATATACTGTAAAATGAAACGTGAACTTGTCTAGCGGCAAACATGCAAGTTAAGAAATATTTGATTTAAAATAGATCCGAATTTCTAGGCGTAGAATATAAATAAAAATTTCCAAGCTTTCGCACATCAACCAGTTGACTTTTTCAGCAAACTATCCAGTTTGCAGTTAGCTGTCTAACTTCCTTGAAAAAGTAATGGAACACTTCAACAATTTGAACGTGGCGACTTGACTAGACAATAAATGAATAGGCGCAAATGCGATCAGACATTCAAAGAAACGAGGTCACGTTGGTTGGGCGCGCGGTACTATGGTAGAAAACACAGCATTACTTGAGGAATTGATTCCAAATGCGTGGCAACTCGAGAGAGACGCTATCAGTACAAGATTCGCTGCTGGACAAGATTTCCAAGGTTTCGCGAATGGAAGTAGCTTTAGGTGTGGAGTATGAAGCTATTTTCTTGATATCATTCTACATAGGATCAGCGAACTTGAACTTGACCTCTCTTGATAGGGCAGTGGTTATTTTACCGTCTTCTGTATCCCTTTTATGTTCGTTGATTCTAATTCCAAACGAACGTTTGGTCATTCCGATGTAGTATCGCCTGGAGCCGTCCGGATATTGTAATGGGATTGCATAAACACCTGCCTCATTGAGAAGATGGGGCTTGTCAATATTTCTCTTAAGCATCGTATGTAAAGATGCCGGAGACCTTATGCCGACATCGAAGCTCATCTTCCTGAGCGCGTTTTTGAGTTGATAGGAAACTTTTGGTATGTAGGGAATAGAGCCCAGGTAGAGATCACTAGAGCTATTTTAAGTGTAATTGGTGTACGGTTCCTTGTTAATAATTTGAATTAATATGTAAAACATTTCGTACGCATTAGAAATCGTGTCAGACAAAGAATTTTTCCAGTTAACCTGTTAGAAGCACAGACATCAAGAAAGCATAAGAAATGCATCTACGAATCCTGGCGGAAAAACTGTTCATTATTTCATGAAGAAAGTGTGCCCAGAAGGTTTCTCGTCTTGAGCGGTACCTGACGGCAAAGAAATTGTTTAAGTAGAGTTTTCAGAAGCGCAGATATTTTTGCAAATACATTGAAAATGGAAATATCCTCTTGCGCCCCTAGTGGCAACACAATTCATTAACAAAAATTAGAAATGACGTATATGCGAAACGTTCCCTATTAAGAATTCTATCCAACGCAAAAGAATAGCTCAAATAAAACTTTTAGAAGCAAAGTTATCGAAGAAATCGCAATTTAACCGTTTCGTTCCTAGAGGAAAGACTGCTGATTAATTGAAAAAGAAACACTACACAAAATTACCTTCGTGATGAATAATATTGATCCCGCCGCTGGCACAAATTGAAACAGTACCGTGCCGAGCTAGGTTATGCATTTCCCCCTTGCCACCAATAAATACGAACTCGGCCGCTCTACCAATTGTCGCGGTCTCATGCGTCATTATCCCACCGTTGACCACCAATTGATACAAACGTGCCGAGCGATATAATTTATTAATACTCGTCACCAAATGACACGTTCGTGGTCTCGATCCCGCCACAGTCTGCAATTTATCCGCTATTTGGATACAAGACCTGTGGGTTCTTGTAATTCGGGAGCTGGTATAAATGGGTGAGAACGTTAGTGGGTTGCTGAAACACAGGAATTATTATCTACAACACCAGAGCCTATAGAATGACTAGAGTAAGATTAACACTTAAACATCTTTATTTGTAGGAAGAAACTCTATCCCGGGGCATTGCCCACGGCTATACAATCACATGTTATCCTCCCTATTCGGAGCTAATATCATCTACCTCTGGATTCAAGAATCGGACTCCGCCTCAAAAGGGCGTATCAAAGTTCAAATTTAGAGTCTGGGTTCAGTTAATGTTCTCATTTCCTCCACTCAGTGGCAGGATAACAATAAACAGAAAAAAGTACTCACTTATTACTTGCTGCTTGTTTTGTAATCCAGGCTATACAAAGCACTATTCGAATTATTTTCAGGCTTTGTTGACTACTTCCACACACTGTTGCGCTTTATTTGGCTTAATAGTCCTTTCACCTGTGCGAACGCGCAGAAGGATTTTTTCTTCCTTCGATGTGTACCAACACCGAGGAGCGATTTCACCTGTGTGTAGCAGAAGGTCTTCACTAATTTGCTGGCTTTCCACTCTTTCTTTCGACGACGCAGAGAGAGAACTCCTCCGCTCTTCCCCGACCACGTGTAGGAGGGGGAGTAACACCCAGAGCTGACTCCTCTTCGCCCAGCAGACGAGGGCTGTAGGATGGACAGGGGTAGCTCTCTTTTAAACTCCGTCAAGAAACTTCGTCGGCAGCAGGGAGAAACGCTTACGTACTACTTCGGGCAGGTCAGCGACTTTCCCTCTTTGGATGGAGACGGCGTCTTCGTGAGGCTGGTTTCCTGGTCGTGTTTCATTAATGCTTTTAGTAGACATTCTCAATTTGGCATATTTGGTGGTCTTACCCAGCCGCCTAATTATTGTTAAGCTCTACTTTTTCCTCGTACCCCGGCGGCTTACCGCTGTGCTCGAACTACAGTGGACTACCTTAGGTCCCGCCGGACGTCGGCTTCGCACATCACGGTCCCCCTACGTCTGACCACTGCGTAGAGCCGTATGGCGTATTCTCTTCGTAGCAATTTCTTAGTGCGTCTTACAGCAGCGTACCGAGATAACTAACTCTCTTTTTCTGCCTCTGTTCGGCTATCCCCCCCGTCACGTGGTTTCATCTGCCTCTTATCTGTCGACACTTGAGATTCCTCCCTTGTCTTACGTACGGAGCGACGTCGCTTCTGCACTAATAGGTCCGCTCTGACTCTCGCCCCTCATAACCGTTATTTTCAGCGTTCCCTACAGATTTTTGTTACTAATGGCACACTTGAAGTCGTATGTAAGAGGGCCTGTATGCCTTTCTGTTGCCGCTTGGGTTGTCCCTTTGTTGAATAGGCCTCCAAAGGCGATTTCCTAATTCCTTTGTCTCCACCCAAGCAAAGAGAATTACACGACTTCCCCAATTAAAAATGAGTTAATTTTCCAATTTAATTTGCATTAGGCTAAATATTTAATTTAATCATTATCATAATTTAACCACGACTATCGAGTCCGTCCCCCATTTTAATAGTAATCAATTTAGACCCAATTTTCGTATCAATATTAAAGAAAAGAGAACATTTTTTTAATTTGATAATTAGAAGCAATGATTTGGAGTAGAATGTATTTTGTATTCGTTCGGTGGTGTACCGTGGCTGCGGCAATCGCTCACGTGGGTCCCTCCGTCCCTCCTGCACCCACCGAATCTATACTCGCCTCCTGTGGCAGGATGTCGTACCACACGGGCGCCGATGTTTCGGTACGATAAACCGCTGTCGCTATAAGCCACTATTCGTCCTCTGTCGAACTCCGAAACGTGCTGGAATGACTGCCGTATTCTGCGACGAGGCATCAGGAAGCTTCCCACGCACAGGTCCGGCAGCACAACACACTTCCACTATTTACACCCCGCCTTCTGTGCATCCTTCTTATAGTGCTTCTCGGTAGCGTGCCGGGTGCACATGGTTTGCATATGCCCTGCAATGCTAATCGTTTGCATGTCCTCTCGCGGGCGACGCAAGTTGCGAATTTCAGGCTAATCAGATGCTTCCTTCTTGATGTTGCATTTTGGGTGGCCAGCAGCGTATATATACACACACACACAGTGGAGTTACATTTTTGTGATCACCTCCTACTTTTGACGTCAGCAGCGCGTAGTCAATGAAAAAGGCACGGGTCGTGAACTGGCTAAAGTGTGCTGTTGGCATTCTAAAAACATCGCTCGTTGCTGCCATGGATATTTGGAGCGATTTATCAGATTTGTGAAAAGGGATGATTATCGGCTTTTGGGCCAAGGATGGTGGTATTTCTGAAACAGCGCAGTTTGTGAATTGTTCGCGTGCTGCTGTGGTTAAAGTGTATCTAGATTGGAGAAATTGCGCTATTGCAATAAACGAAGTGGTAACTGCGGAGCACCACGTGCCACTGATGTGAGAGGTGAACGTGGGCTTCGAAGGTGCGTGAGGCCAAATCGACACACTACAGTGGAGCAACTCACTGGCCGAATGAACCACGGAGCTGCCGGAAGTGTGTCTAAAACGACAGCTCAGCGAACCCTGCTGCGTATGGGGCACAGATGCAGACGGATGTTCACTGCACCTACGCTAACGAAGGTGCATCGGCAGAAAAGGCTTACATTTGCACGGCAGTATCGGAATTGGACCTCCGCTGATTGGTAAACGATTGTCTCTCCGATGAGTCGCGTTTTTTGCTTCATCGAACGGATGGACGTTGGCGTATAAGGCGAGAAACATCGAAAAACAAACACTCTTCAACCATTGCTGGAAGAACACAAGCTGGTGGGTGGCAGCGTTATGGTCTGGGGAATGTTTTTGTGGCATTCCCTGGATCCACTCATACCTGTGGAAGGCACTATGAACCGAACTATTTATGAATCCATCCTAGCAGACCACGTACACCCATACATGCTGATTGTCTTCTCTGGGGCGGATGGCAGCTTCCAGCACGACAATGCGACGTGTCACATAGCTAGAAATATCCAAGAGTGATTGGAAGAGCGCGATGAAGACTTCAAAGTACTTCCCTGGCCCTCTAATTCCCCAAACTTAAACCCAATTGAGCATCTGTGGGACCACCTCGATCGTGTTGTTCGCTCTATGGATCCTCCACCACGCACCCTCCAGGAGCTGTCAGATGCACTGCCGTCAGCATGGCTCTACATACCTGTAAACACCTTCCAGCACCTAATTCACTCCCAGCTAGTCTTATCTGCTGTCCGCGCTGCACACGGCGGTTACTCTGAATATTAGCCACTTTCCAGCATATAAATTGTGTTTTTCTTCACATTGATATTGAAAAATATTGCTTCATTGGAAAATCAAAAATACACTAAATGAATAGGGGTGCATTTGAACCTGATGCACGTAGCCTTTTCATTTTATGGTAAAATTACATTTTGTTCATTCATTCGCAGGTTAAATTGTATATTATACCGAAATCCTAAAAATATATACATTACAAGTTGAAAAAAGGACTTTTAGGTGAAAACCAATAACTTAACGGTTATGAAAGTTATCACTGCGCACAGATACACCGAAAGACAAAAAATTACGGCCACCTGCTTAATACACTGGCGTGCAAAGATTAAGGACGAGACGGTTTTTCGAATGTAACGTCGTGCAGAAGTGCTCCACATCGACTCAAATCATACCATAAGATTCCTCAAGATGTAAGAATATGGGACAAGTGAGCAAACCCGTCCAAACAAGGAATCCAAAGGATACAAAAGCACTTTATTGAAAAGGTAGCTTCTAGCACAACTCGACAGAAGACAGAAACGTTCATGTGACAGGCGGCTGCCAAGAAAAATCCAGTCTTTAGTAGGGGATATGATCACCCCTGACTGCGTTGCAGGATTTACAACGCCTGTCCATGCTGAGGACGAGGTTGTCAAGGAGCTGTTGAGGCATCGTGGCCCGTTCCTCTTGTAGCGCCAATAGCAGCTGCGTAATCGTTGCTGTCGGCTGGTGACGTGCTGCCAAGCGTCTCCCGAGAAGGTCCCGCACGTGTTCGATTGGATTTAGGTCCGGGGATTATGCGGGCTAATCCATGCATTGAATATCTTTACTCTCCAACAGCTCTGCGACAGCCACTGTACGATGAGGTGTAGCGTTATCGTCCATTAAGAGGAACTCAGGACCCACAACACCTCTAAACAGACGCACGTGAGGTAGGAGAACTTCGGTACAATACATTCTGGGTGGTGTAAGTCGTTAGCATACTCGGGCGCTATCTGGGAGATGCGGATTCGATTCTCACTCCAGGACGACGAAGTTTTTGGATATTATCTGACTTACCATCGTTGTCATATTTTCACCAAAAAATGGATTGTCATCTTCAAAATTTGTGTTATTTAGTGTAATCCCATATTTCGTTCATGATTAATGGTATTACGTTGCCGGCTCTTTGGATGACACAAATTATCATAGAATAAACATACATACACGTGCAGAATCTGCGTATGTGTTAACGTTGTTGTCACGATAAGTGAATATAGATGAGAAGTATTGCAAACAAGATGATTGCGTCTTTAGTAAGCCACATGATGTTGGCAAGATTTTATTTATGCCAATGGAATGTGGTAAATAGGAATAAGTCATTGTTGGCTTATTAGTGATGCCCACTGGAGCAGGATACAAAGAGGAGTGTCCTCGTTACAACATTTGAATTTGTGGGAGTGGATGAGTAAGCTTTCAGAATGTAGCAGCGACTTCCTAGTGTTTGCGGTGGCTAGGATCTTACTTTGAGTCCATACAGGATGGAGCGTGCCACTGTGGACCATACGTGCCAATGAGATGGAATCAGAGTGGGTCAGAATAGAGTATTTGTGCTCCTTGATCCTGGTGCGCAAGAAGCGTAAGGTTGATCCTATGTTCCGT
Organism: Macrothele yani; assembly: GCA_039090855.1. NCBI lineage: Eukaryota > Metazoa > Arthropoda > Arachnida > Araneae > Macrothelidae > Macrothele > Macrothele yani. Next base: position 137,132,459 of record CM077001.1, read on the forward strand.
GTTTAAGTGGTATACTGTAGACGCCATGTCTGTTATAAACACAAGTAGGATCCCCGTCTGTTTTAACAAGTGAGAACAAGTTTTTGGTGACATCGCCGAAATCCAGACAGTGTTTCCTAAAAGCATTCTTAAGTATATGTTTGTTAGTACTGGATGGAACCAACATATTTTTTATGTCTTTGGGTTCTGTGATGCCTTGTTTGACTCGTACCATACGGGATAGCCTTCGCTTACCTTTAGCATCGGTGAGCAGTGGTTGACTCACACCTTGCCGGCGGTTCGTGGTTTTTCCCTCATAGGACCACTTTTTTGAAGGTATTAACCACGGCTCGCCGTGAGAACCCAACAAGTCTAGCCGTCTCGGAAATGCTCTGACGCAGTCGTCTGGCCATTGCAATCTGGCCTTGGTCAAACTGGCTGTATTCCGCTGCCTTTACATATAAAGAAAAGAATAACATTGATTAGCAGAGCTCAGGATCAGGTGCTTTTAAACCGCTTCATGGCCTTCACACGTGTCGTCGTTTACTTACAGCTACTTCGATTTGCATAAGTGGCCGTAATACTTTGGCTCTTCGGTGCATACGTCGATTCGTAAATGAAGTGAGAAAGCCTACCAATGGAGATAAATGGTAGCAAAAACTAATGATTTAAGAATGAATATGCACGTATATTTTTTATTTTATTTAGACTGGATTCCAAGGGATGAGAAAAGACCCAGAAGAAGACCACATTGGAGATGGGCGGATGAAATTCGAAAGTATGCGGGAGTAACATGGAAGAGACTGGCGCAAGACTGACCGTTGTAGAAGAAACTTGGGGGAGACCGTCATCCAGCAGTGGATTGATAATGGTTGACAATGATGATGATGGTGGTTTTTTATTTGTTGTGGGAAAATATAAATATACATGTACTCTGAAGTCAAGGTTAATAGACAGTAAGGTTTGCTCATCCCGCCTTCCTCGCGGGCGAATATTCGTGACGTCACTAGTGACATCACCGTCCTAACATGTGAATCGTAGATCCGATCTGTATCTGTAGCTATGTTAGAAGATGTCTTGTCAGCAATTTTTATAACTCAAACACAGAACAAAAGCTTATGCAAAAGCACATTTCCATTAAATACAGAAGAAATGCCCAGTCATGTGAATATTTTAGTAACGGAGATTTCGAAAATGACCCCCGCACATTTTTTTGTTACGTAAAGGGCGGCAAAACGGTTACCCCAATGTTAATTTAATTACAAGGGGAATTTTTGCTGTTTTTATATGAATTTAGAAGGGAAAACGCACGGCATGATATATTATTGTCATATAATAAAAGAATTTATTTATGAAAAATAGGAAAAAGCACCTCGGCAACATTCCCCAATTTTTTTAAATTAAAAATTGAGGACATTATGCATTAAAAATCTGGTAGAATTCATGAAGATTATTCCAGTTGGTTTAAGAATAATAATTCCAACACGCCGCTATGGTGCACATACAAAGAAACGTGGTGGCTAGGTAGTCAGTCTTACGATGGCAATTTGGACAATGACATCACAAAGCAATCTCGGGAAGTGCAGGATGAGCATAACCTTGTCATCTACTAAGCTGGCTCTGAAGTAACAAATGATTAGGAACTTCCAATAGCAATCAGACACGTACCATCCCCACTTATGTACGTAACAATGACATTGAAATGGGTTTAAAAATAGCTCACTGCAAAGGATTCAGACGTTCACGAAACGTAGGTGACGACAACCTGGAAAGTTTGAGCGACTTTGAAAGAGTCGTGACGGTTACATCAGGAAACCGTGCGGTATAGCATCAATGTTTAGAAGGAAAAGGCAGGCAAAAGCATCTCAGAGAATGCAAACCTGCTCGGCTATGCAACAATAGTTCTATCGAGAGTGCACAATGAGTGGTGAGCGAAAAGCAAAACAAGCAGTGAGCAGTCTTCCTGTGAGAGGAAACGACTGGTCAGTGTTCGAATGCAAAGGTGGCTGGAAAGGATTGTACGAGGTAACAGACGCGGCCCGTTAAGTCAAGAAACCGTGCGGTATAGCATCAGTGTTTAGAAGGAAATTTCAGCGGACACAGTCCCGCCGCATTTTTTGCGCTAATAGGCTATAATACCAAATTTCTCCTTTGTATACAACTCATCTCTATTGAAAACCGACAAATTCGTCTATGGTGGGCACGGGAGTAATAGCCATAAAACATGAAGAGTTACAATAAAAAGTCCAGGTCAACTTTAAGCCCTCCATCTCTCATACTGTTACTTTTGTAAAAAAAAAAAATTAACTAAACTCGCATTGGTTTGAATTTGTGTTTAGAGACTAAATTACAACGTATAGTATCATTTGAGGTAACAGAAAATTTGAATGTTCGAAATAACACGCAATGCTACATTAATTTTATCACTCCGACTGTATTTCAAGCAGAAATTCTAATTTATTGTACTCCGATATATTAACTTCAGTCAAATGCTTCTGGCTGCATTTCATCGAAGAAAAAGTAAACAGGACTTTTAAAGTGAACTGTTTCCTTTTTCTCTATGGTTTTGTGTTTACGGTTTTTAGCATCCTTTCAGCGATTAAGTTCATTTCATGGAACGGCAAAGAACAATAAATTTGAGTTACTTCGTATCTGATCTGCCAGTTAAGGTAATTAAGGAGGAAATAGGTTACATCATGTGTTCAACTAATTCGGGAAATTACTCTTCCGAAGTGGCAGAACTGACTGTAAAACTACAGGCCACACACATAAGAAAAAGAAACAAAAACGGTGCATTTTAATAACGGCCAGTTTAGCGAAAGAAACATGAGATATCGTTTATCCTGGAGCGAAGAAATTAAGCGGAGCAGGAGGAGAAACAAAACGTCTCTAAAATACGAATAATTCCCAAATCGTGATGATCACCGCCATTTGAGTTTTTGTTTTCTTGACTTTTGCCTAAAAGTAAGCTACTGCGCAGATGGCTCTGCGCACCAGGCAATTCTGGCACTTCGCCTGCTTAGGCGACTTAAGAGCCAAAAGATGAGAGCACGAGAGATACATGACCTCAGAATCGAATGAAAACTAACGATTTTTTTTTTATTTCTTTTTATTTTAGTTTCGCCCTTTCATCCGCCGACTCGCATTTAAAACCGAAAAACCATTGTTATTTGCCACATGTGTTTCCTATCGAAAAGCGATTACCCCCTTGCGCCAGGGCGATTCATAAACATATCGCTCCTAGCTGTAATTAAAACATCTGGGGTAATACATTTGGGAAATGCTAGATATGAGTTGATTTTCTAAATATCGAAATCTCAGGAAGATATTCTGATTTTAGTGCCGAAATGCAATGAAGAGGGAAAAAATGTCAAATATAATTACACATAAATGCTAACCACATATTTATATGCTATACATTCGATCGCTCAATAACAGGAAATATTTTCAATATACTGAGAGTTATGAAGTTAAATGAAACGCATGAAATCTCATAAATGTATGGGAATTATGTTATTAAATTTATAAGAAACTGGTAATTTCAATCCTTTTTTATTGGTGTCGATAAATATAACAGTGGAACCCCGGTTATACGTTTTCCACTTTTATGCAAAATTCTGTGTTTGTCCCGATATTTTATTGTAGTTTCCATTGTTTTTTTTAACTCTGTTATACGTATTTCATTTATGCACTTTTTTGCGATTATACGTTATTCGAATTTCAGATTATAAAAAATACACGGTTCTTTGACTTTTTTATAAGTACCCCGGTATGCTACAACTTCGAGAGAATCGAAAAAGTGTTGTTGTGTCCCCTTCTTGGTGCAGCCAAAGTTGAAACTTGATCCCATCAGAGAAGGGTATGTTGTTTACTTTGAGAGAATCGAGACAGCGTTGTTGTGTTCCTTCTTGGTGCAGCCAAAGTTGAATCTTGATCCCATCAGAAAAGGATATGTTGTTAACTTTGAAAGAATTGAGACGGCGTTGTTGTGTTCATTGTTGGTGCAGTCAAAGTTGAACCTTGATCCCATCAGACAAGGGTATGTTTTTTACTTTGAGATAATTGAGACAGCGTTGTTGTATTTCTTCTTCTATTCCTTCTGGTGCAGTCAAAGTTGAACCTTGATCCCATCAGAGAACGGCATGTTGTTTACTTTCGGTTTGGATAAAAAATTGGTTTCGCTTCTCATTCTCTACTACAGCTCTCTGACTTGAGAAATGCTTCTCCATGTCACTCCGGTATGCTTTTTAAATTTTGTCAATCCATCAGAGTTCTGTTTATGGGCTTGCCCCGACCTACCATGGGCTTTTTTTTTTCTCACCAGTTAAAGTGAAAATTTCAGGGCTTGGGCCTGTACTAGAAGATTTAGCATTTCGCTGCTGAATTAAAAAGAAAAATATCTTTCCCTCGCGAAACGAACACTAACTTGTTAAATAGTTAAATAATTAAATGGCGAAGTTCACCGAGTGACACGAAAGATACCAATCACCACCGGATGCATTCATTAATTACTGCTGGAACCGAGAAGCCGGGATGTAAGACGAGAATCTGAAATTGGAGGTTTGATTTATTTAAAAGTTGAAATCAAATTCCGTTTTCACCTCGTTGACCTTAACGACTAAAACACGTTGCTTCTTTTCTTTTCCAAGAAATGCTCTCATAAACAGATATTTCACTTTTACGATATCAAAACCGAAAGAATATTTTTGACATGATTTTTGCTGCAACAGATATGAGGAAGTTCGAAGTATCAATTTACAGTCGTGGGCAAAAATCCTGCACCGGTAAACCAAAAGACAATTTTCGATGTTTGAAGTCAACTTATACAGCGTAATGGTAAAGTCACGAATACATATTATACACCATTTTAATCGGAATTTTATGCTGAATTCAAATATGTTTACAGAATGTTATTACCAGTAATAGAAGTGACGTTACACGCAAAAATGTGCAAGTGAGGAAACACAAATCCAGTTCTGAAAAAGCGTTTGCGACCCTTTAATCCACTCCGACGTCCGTTAGTGAGATATAAAAGGATGTAGAATCGTGTGCAGACTTAGAAAGCAGCGGCTCGTAGTTAGTTGACGGAAGTTTATGCCGAATTTCTGGTGATATTTGAATTTCGGAATGTCAAAAACCAAAACATTGGTCATGCCTCTTCAAACCAAGAAAAAATTATTACTTTGCATGAACTTGGCTTCAGCAGTTGTAAAATTACTATTAATGTGGCTGTGATCATTCCACTGTCTTGCTCACCATTAAAAGGGTTACAGAAACTTGATGTGTGGGAAACAGAAAAAGAGCAGGTCGAGCAAAGTTTTGTACTGAACGTGATGATCGCTTGTTGATTCGTCGTTCCTTAAAATCAAGGTTTAAAACAGCCGCTGATTTAAGAAATGAGTAGGAGAATGAAGTAGGCATTATTGCATCTGTACGTGCAGTTCGTCATAGGCTACAAGAAAATGGACTGACTGCACGAAAACCTTTCCTTACTGAACAACAACTGCTGAAAAGAATTGTTTGGGCCAAGGCACACAAGAATTGGACTGTTGATGAATGGAAAAATGTTATTTTCAGTGATGAAACAACTGTTACTATTTCCGCTAATAATGGATGTAAATATGTACGTCATCGTGCTGGTGAAAGATAAAAGGCATGCTGCACCCAGCCAACAACCAAGCAACCACATTCGGTGATGTTATGGTCCTGTATTTCAGCCAGTGGTGTTGGCCGTCTGCACATTGTTGATGGCACATTGAATGGATCGAAATATGTGGATATTTTGGGAGTCCAAATTACTACCATCTGCGCAAGACATGGGTTTGCGGAATTTTATCTTTCGGGACGATAACGCGCCATGTCATCAGTCAAAGTTGGTTGACGAGTGGCTTAATCGAAAAGTTATAAGAAAACTTCAGTGGCCGGCACAGTCACTGGATCTTAATCCCATAATGAATCTATGGGTGAGATTGAAGCACAAGATCCGTTAACGAGGACCCACATCTAAAACAGCATTAATTGAGTCTGTAAGGGCCGTATGGCCCCGTGTTATCACCAATGGACAACTAGAGAAGCTTATTAATTCCATGCCATGAAGGTGCACTTTGTTACTAAGAAACCGTGGTTATCCAATTAAATATTAAAGCGTATTTTGCTTGTTGGTAAGTTATTTTAAGTGTCCTGCAAGTTTCAATAATGTACTGTACAGTAATTTTAAGTTAAATGCATTGTACACTAATTTCACAAATTCCACTATTTTTTTGCTTTTTATGACTAGACGCTGTACTTTTGCTTGTAACTTCACTTCTATTACTGGTAATAACATTCTGTAAAAATTATTGAATTCAGCGTATAACATGTCCTTTAAAATGTTGTAAAATATGTATTCCTGACTTTCCTATTACGCTGTATAAGTTGACTTCAAACATCGAAAATTGACATTCGGTCTACTGGTGCAGGCCTTTTGGCCACGATTGAACATATTTGGGGATCGAAAGCTACCTTTTTAATACTTAAGTGAAGAAGAGGAAAAGCCTTTACATTTGTAACAGAAGTATGTAGTCAGGTATAAACCTCAACTGCAGAAGAAGAATTCTTACGAGAAATGGCATGTTTCTCTAAGTTACATTCCCTTTACACTACAAAGTTAGTTCAATTCAGTCGGGCACCTTTGTTTTTCTAGAGCAGGAAGTCTTCAACATTTTCTTAATCGCTGATAACATGACGAAATGAAATAGGTTGCCCGCGCTACATGAAAAAGAAGTGCAAAAAATGCATGTATTTATTATGAATATCGATTATTGCAGAGAGGTTTAGAATCGTAAGACTTAACTTTCGGAAATTGAAACGGTGCAGTTAATATCATATCTGTCTCGAAGAATTCTGAAATGACTTCCTGATAAGCCTTACATATTTTAGTAGTCTTATCAAAGCATAGCTTATAGCAGCTTTTGGAATTCAAAGTTCGTGTACCCAAGGTAGGTAGATATTCATTTTTCCATTTCAAAAATCTATTTTTTTTTCTCATTTTCGAATTTCCCTTGTGGCAAGGCGGAGAGTATAATGATAAGCACTTATAAAGTTAAACTGTACTAGTAATCGAAATTTGTTAGCGTAGATAGTAAATCAAAGTTTCCAAGCTTTCGTACATTCACTAGATGGCTTTTTCAAGGAAAGTAGACAGCAAACTGTTTTGCAGTTTGTTCTCTACTTTCCTTGAGTACACTCAAAATAATATAACTATACTAGAAATCCGAATTTATTGGTGTAGAATAGAAATAGCAGTAGACAGACATTACTGCTATTTCCAGTATTCAGTTGTTCAGCCTTTTCACATTGGCGCCCAAACGTAAAAATCAATCTTTTAGCCATGAGGTTTGAGAGTAACAGGTGATGCTCTTCCACACATCGCTTAGAATTTTTTTCTTTTGATTGAAGGTTTAACAACAACCGTGAGCAACTTGATGGGCTATACGCAGACGCTGGTCCCTAATTTAGGACCACTGGTACCAGAGAAGGGAGAGATCCAGTGCCGTAAGACAAACAAAACATCCATGCCTCACGGGATTCGATCCCGTACTCTTCTCGGACGAATGGCCATAAGCCAGTGCTAAGACAACTGCGCCACTGAACCGGCCGCATGGAATTAATAAAAAAATTTCCTTCTTCTACTCTGAGCTCACCTTCAAGCATGATGTGCAGATGAACCGAAACCTGCGATTTCGTGTATTGCCTTTCTCAAAGGGTGGGAATATACACTATATTGACAAAAATCACCGGACACGCCTTCAAATGCAAATGAACTGATCCGCTGCGTTGTTAAGATGCGCGGTACAGCTGCAAACGGTATAAGAACAAGCCTGTAGATGACCGCGATCATATCGCACTGTGAGGTTGAGTGAAAACGACGCGGCGGGAGAGAACTGACTTTGAGAAAGGAAAGATTGTTGGTTGTTATATTAGTGGGTTGCCCATAAGAGAAACCGAGAGGCATTTAAATATACCCAAGTCAACTGTTTTGGATGTACTGAATAAGTGGAAGACACATGGCGTGCCTGAAGCAGCAAAACCGAAAAAAGTTTCTCAAGAATCCTTGCTGCTGCCCTTGCATTATTCATACAGTACAATGTGACAAACTAACTCAAACCGAAAGTGAATTGTTGATCTATCTTGTGACGATTATAAATATATCAAGATAATACAAAGTAGTTTGTTACAAATACTTATTTTTTCAAGCCGACCATGGTTTTGCTGGGTACTGATCAAGAATCTTTAGTTTAACGGACTTCCCGACTACACGGGTGCGTAAGTATGATGTCATATACAATTTGAATATTTACGTGCCATTCGTCCTGATGAAGCTAGGTCAATACCCAGCGGAACCATGGTCGGCTTGAAAAAATAAATATCTGTGACAAATTACGTTGTATTATCTTGATATATTCAAAGTGAATTGGTTGACTTTGTTTCTTCAAATTTCCATACGTTGAAATGATACTATCCCACTGGTTGTAATTTAAGTGCATGCATTATTCTTTTCCTATTCTGCATAAGTACTTGATTTGCACGTTTTGCATGGAGGTTGAAAGGCACTTCTGAATATTTCAAACTCAGCAATCTGTCCGTTACTGTAGCGAATTTATGCTAAGAGTTTTAATCATAATTAATTACTTCTATCGATTTGCTGACAGCGTGCGTTTCAAAACTCTGTCTGTTTTGATTAAAGGTTAATTATACTCAAAAGCTCTCGATGACTCAAACGAATTTGAAAGATACAAGTTATGGGATTTTAGTCCCTAGCGCAAACCGGAGGAATTTGTTGCTCTACAATGTTTTACATCGACTAATCCGGATATTAAAAGCTTTGTTTCGATTACATTTCCTCTGGACACAGTATCTTATACTTTTTTTGCTACCGTCAGCTTTTTGTCTTCAAGTTGGGATTTCATTCAGCGCATATTTTTGCATGAAATTTGAGTCAGTAATGCACCCAAGTCTGAACGAGAAATGCTTTTCTGGAGATTAAAAACTAGCATTTACTAAATTGCCATTTGATAGTTACACTCTGTTAGGTACAATGTGATATTTTATCCCTGAAAAGAAATATCGTATATTCTTGCACGTAAGCTAAAAATTTTACAAAATTACCAAAAAAGAGAGGATCGACTTACACTCGAGTCTTAATAAAGAGCAAAACAAATGCTAGTAATGAAGAAGAAGAGTAGCTTCATATTTTTTCATCAATTTTCTTAATGAAATGCACGTCTTATATTCCTTACTTTTTCTCTGTTTTTGCTAATTCAAGCAATGGAGCAAACATTTCTTGCGCTTCTTTAAAGTAATATTGAAGAGTAAAATTGGTATTTACCAGGTTCCCCTCAGTCTTTCATGTCCATAAAGGTTTTTATCACATCAGACAGTATCGTGTTAGAACTTTTACTTCGCTTAAAAAATAAACAAAAAGTTGAGAAAATATTTACTGTGTTGATTTCTTTCGCAAAAAAATATTTTAAGAGATGAAGAAGCACATTTTAAGTGAAATCGAAGCTCAAAAATCAGCAGAACTTTTAACGTATACTCTCGTATATCTTCCTTTTTAGTTTCTGTATCTATATAAATTTTAGTTCGTTCTGTTTACGCATTTGTAAAACTTAGGGCTACATTTCCTCTCTCCACTGAATGTTTTGTGGCAACTTGATTTGAGGTAGGGAGTAGAACGACGTATGAACTCAGCAGAGATAAGATGGATGTTTACGATGTATCCAAGCTCTGCTACCATTATATACTCTGGGATCTCTTTTGAATTCAGCTAGAAGGCCGCGGATGACCTGGTGGTCAGCTTTCGTGCCTGCCGCCACGGAGAAGCCTCAGGTTCGATCCCAGCAGATACGAACGCTCGAACCACTAAATATCCGCCGTGTGTCGGATGGACACGTTAAGCCGTAGGACCCCGGGTACTGTCCCCCCGGTAATGAACAAGAGCGTCTTCCTCCCCCTTTGTACCTCGCTTCCGTGTCACTTTCCTATCGGGCACTCTAGCCTAAATCTCCTAGTTTCCTATTTCTAAGAGTTGTTCAAGTCCTGGGGTTAGAAAATTGCTTCCAAAAATCTTCTACATATGACCATGAATTCAGCTAGAACGTGTTTGTAATTGATTTGAAAATATATTTAATTTTCAAACGTAGACTGACTTGATGTTTAGAATTTGATGTTATTGTTCAAATATTTCCCTTTGATTATGAAGCTTGTTTGATCAGCGAAGACTTAAGTTATTTTCAAGCTAATGTGACTTGGTGATTATTTGATATTAAAAGCATGGTATTGCTGAGCTGTTGAAGTGTTTTCGGTACATACCTGAGGTGGAATAAAAGGTTAAATTTGTAAGTACACTTGTTTTCACTGCATCTCTGACGTGTTCTGGAAGTGATATTTTTGTGCTTAGTTAAGTGCATTTCCAAATACTAAATTTTGAACTATCCCGGAGTTGACTAAGAAAGTACGATAATTGAGAGCGCACTTTGCAGTGAAGTTCATGTTGGTTAGTAGTTGGAATCTCCAGACAATCACTACAACCAACTAAGAACATTACACGCTTCTGTCATATCCTGTTATAAAACAATTTTACAAATCAGGAAGGATGGCTTCGGCTTATCACTGTGAGAGTAAGTACATTTTTTGAACTTTAGTTTCTCTTTAAAATAAAACAAGAAAGACGACACCGAATTCTCAAGAACGTCATTTGAATCTTTTGCTACGGAAACGGAATGTTTCAAAGCAGATTTTTAGAAAAGCAGAATGTATTTTCGCCACCAAGTGAAAAAACTGCACATTTTGTAATACACGCAGTGTTAAAAGTGTAAAAAAATATTCAAGGGTCTTTTGAAATCGGAGATACGGTTTGAAACAAAAAGGTATGCTGGTGCCCCTAGCTACAAAACTGCTAATTATGAAAATGTAGAAAACATGTTCAAAATTTTTTTTTCAAAAAGCTATGCGATAAAAAATTCTCAAGGGTCTTTTGAAATCGGAGATACGGTTTGAAACAAAAATGTATGCTGGTGCCCCTAGCCACAAAACTGCTAATTATGAAAAGGTAGAAAACATGTTAAAAATATTTTTTTTCAAAAAGCTATGCGATAAAAAAAGTATTCTTCAAAGTACGACTTTATAGATGCAGATATAACAAGAAAAACGTTTTAATATGTACTCCCCTAGCGAAAAAACCCTGCACTCTTTATGAATAAGGCTCGTCATCTGTTCCGCAGCGAATGGCATACAGTAGAAAAAGAATTTTTCCAATGGGATTTTTAGAAGCAGAGATACACGTGCAAGCATAAACACACCTTAACGTCGAAGATAGTAAAAATAATAGAAAATAAGGGAATCAAAAGATGCTAGCTTTCACTACCTCCGGGTAGCTTCGTCAGGCATTTAGTAGTTAAAGATCGCAGAAACAACTGGAACAAATGTATTTCTAAGAATATTATTAAATTCAAAATAAGTAAAACACTTGCACGATGTCACGGGTTGTTTGATCCCAGGGCCGGGTGGTCACTGAGGAGTATAAAGATTCGATATCAAAGCTTTGACATCGAATCTTTATACTCCTCAGTGCCGGTGCATGAAGCCACCACAAACCTGAAGCGCTCTATCGCTGACTCGAACCTGTACCCTTCGGAAACTGTGCAAGCTATTTCCAAACTACTGGATGCAGTCACGGACTCAAATTTTTCAGCTTCCGATCCAGAATTTACAAACAAAACAAAGGGGTACCTATGGGGTCCTCGATGTCGGCGGTCCTTGCTGAAGCGGTCCTCCGACCTCTCGAAAATGAACTCTTGCAATCGTCGGCCACAGTTCCTAAAATATGGTTGAGGTACGCTGACGACATTTTCTTTGTTTGGCAGCATGTACAAGCCAACCTAAGTGATTTTCTCGCCAGAATGAACGATGCGCACCCAGATATTAAATTCACAGCAGATTATGAGTCCGAAGGTGCATTACCTTTTCTGGATGTACTAGTAAGAAGATTACCCTCTGGTGCTCTTAGCACAGAGGTCTACTACAAACCTACTCACGTGGACAACCCCATACTCCCTGGCTCAGCAGGCCCGGCCGCACGCAAATATGCACTTTTTAAATACAGAGCAAAACGAGCTTTCGAACTCTCATCGAACAAGGCCAAATGCGAGGAGGAGATCCGTAGCATTAGAAACCTAGCGGCTGCAGCGGGATACGACATGACCACAATCGACCAAATAGTCAGAAAGGCTGCAAAAACTGCTCTCCCACAGCCTCGTGCCAACCCCACGGCACAGCCAGCCCGGTTCGTGGGTTCGATTCCCTACATTCCTAGGCTAACGTACTTCCTGAAGAATGCTCTCCGAAGACTAGGTTATGATATCGGCGTGACAGCTCCTAGACCTTTGTCAGATATCCTCTCAGCAGACCAGCGCGCATCACCTTCTACGCTCACTGAAGCCGGAGTCTATGCTATTCCTTTGGATTATCCTGACGCATCCGTTAAGTCCTACATCGGGATGACAAAAAGATCCTTCCAGATCCGTTTTTCTGAACACCAAAGGGACGTTAAGGTAGGAAAGCTTACGACGGCACTAGCCCGTGATGTTGCATCTGAAAGGGCAGTTCCCAGATGGGGAGATTTTAAGAAACTAGCACCTTACGTCAGCGCAAGAGCTACTGCGCTTCGCGAAACCATCGAGATCATCACGCGACGGAATGTGTGTAACAAAGATGTAACCACGAGCCTTCCTTTCATATGGCACCGGCTTCTAGAAGTTACACGTGACCACCCGGCCCTGGGATCAAACAACCTGTGACATCGTGCAAGTGTTTTACTTATTTTGAATTTAATTATATTCTTAGAAATACATTTGTTCCAGTTGCTTCTGCGATCTTTAACTACTAAATGCCTGACGAAGCTACCCGGAGGTAGTGAAAGCTAGCATCTTTTGATTCCCTTATTTTCTACGCCTAATAAACGGAGTTCACTTTTTATTATTTTTTATTGTCTTCCACATTAATTGGGCGTACAGAAACCCGTTTCTTCATCGATCGTATATATTTGTTACACCTTAACGTCACATAGCGCCAGAACTGCGTACCATAAAAATCCAAGAATACATGCAAAATGTTCCACGAAGCGAATGATATCCGGTATTGAAATAATTTTTCAAATCGGTCTTTTAGGAGCAGAGATATTGAAAAAAATACATTTACATTTGCTTCCCTAGCTGTTAAATTGTATGTTATTCAAAACAGGAAATGCACTCAAAATGTTTTCGTAGTGAGTGGTGTATTACCGAAAAGGAATTTTTCCAATCGGATTTTTAAATATGTTGATGCAACTGAAGATATGTTGCACTTGCGTACCAAAGGTGTGTGTCCGGTGCGTGATTTAGCGCCAAAGGTGTGTTCAAAAATGAATTTAAAATTATCCGCAAAATATTCCGCACCACGAACGCTATCATACATTTTTTTTTTTTCAAATCGGTAATGTTAGGTGCTCAGATGTGTGTGTTAAAGAACAGGATATACATCTACGATCCCAGGCGGAAAAACCGTGCATTATTATGAGTTATGAGGAGGACGTATACTGAAAGATTTCACCCCGTGAGCAGTACCTGATCGAAAAAGTATATTTTCTGTCGAATGTTTAGGACTGTGATATTGCTGCAAATATATCGGAAATAGAAATATGCACTTACTTACAAAATTGTTCATTACGAAAATTTAAATGTTATATGTAAAACATTTCTGTATCCGACCCTAAAACATTTTTTTTAATCTGACTTTTATAAACAGAGCTATAGAGGGAAACATGATATATGTACATATTTACGCTTCTAGCGGAAAAACAGAGCGTTATTTGAAGAAGAAATTGTATGCAAAATGGTTCGTGTTTTTGAATTACATACCATCAGCATTAACGCCCTCTAGAGGCGAAATTATACATTGGAAAAACATCAAAAGTCGAGGATCATCTTTTTCACATTTCAGGCTTCCTAATGCAAAAGGAAATTTTCAAATCCATCTAACAGCTATAGATATGTGGTGTCCTCATCCAGACGGAAGGACGGACATAGTGGTAAAAAAGGACATGCTTATGTTATCACCATTTAATCTGTTTGTCTGTGGACACCATCTCTTAATTCGATTTCAAAAATCATTTTTGCGTTGGAAAACCTGAAATGTGAGATCGATGGCCCTTGCCTTTTGATCTTTTTTCGATGCGTAATTTTGCCACTATAGGAGCAAAATGCAGATGCTATCGAATTCAAAATACATTCTGTTTCACATTATTGCTTCTGAACATCCGATTGAAAAAAAAATCCTTCTTTCCTTCGATACTATTTACAACGAAGACCATTTTGGGTACAATTTCGTGTTCAAATAATGGAATTTTCCCCCAAGGAGTGTAAATCTAAACTGCGTTTTCCCGGTATCTCAGCTTCTAAAAATCCCATTTACAAAAAAAATTATTTTTGATAAGTTATGGACGAGGAATGTTTTGTATATACAATTTATAATTTTTTCATAATTAACAGTGTCGCCAGTAGTCGGCGGGCTGTAAGTGTATATTTCTGTTCCCGATGAATTTGCAGCAATATCTGCTCTCTGGAAACTTGGTTGAGAAAATTCGTTTTCGAACATATACCGCTCATCACAGGAAACCTGATACGCATATTTCGTGCTAATAATGACTCACAGTTTTTCCGCCGAGACTTAGATGAACCGCGTGATCACAGTTAAAAAGGGGTTTTCTGATCCCTCTAGCAAAACATCTGTGGGATGAAACGCTACTAACTTGGTAGAAATACTCTCAATAATATGCGCTCGCGTTTTATGAAAAATAAAAATAGTTTTATTTTCTGCCACCATGAGATATGGGGCACTGCAAGCGCTGGTAAATCGTGGAAGAGTAATACCAATGCAAAAGGAAGTGTATAGAAACTTGCACCGACAATTCAGTTAGACGAAATGCTATCCCACACGGTATGACTACTCCAGCGAACATGTACTCTCGCTGTAGGAAAATACAAAATGACTGCACACATGTGGAAAGGTATATTAGTTACAGAAAACACTAAAAAGCTAACTAGAAATTGTAACTTTCATCCAGTGGAATGAGATCTCTTGGCACACACGAGGGTTTTTCTTAAACCCAAATGCGACAATTGTGAGTGTGAACGCTACAGTGTAGATGGAAATGAGACTCGTCATTCCACAAGATTTTCCAGGGCCGTGCATTGTCCACCTATATGCAAGCCAGAAATATCAGAGCAAACGTTAGTATTGTATGTATATTACTATGAAACAATCGTTGAGTGTAGGTGATCTTTTAGGGATAAAGGTGTAACGTTTAGCGCAAAATTTTCCACACCGTTGTATATGGCATATCAAGTTGTCGTGACATTGTTCGTCAACTGCTGCAACCTGGTGTGTACCCATTCCATGGATGGCAGCTGCAACTTCTCCTACTGCTTGAAGTATAATAAGTTTGAGCCCTCGTTCTAGTCTCACTGCTAAAGATCCGGTATTCTCAAACCGTACTGTCATTTTTTTTTTCCATTTTTGAAATGATCATTGGGCCTCTCTTTATACGCTTTCTCGAACGCAAAAGTTACATTACCTTCGCTATGATAACGAAGCTTGACAAGCAACGAATGTTCAGGTAAGGTAAGAGTCATAACATCATAATACGTACTACCTGTACGAACGTCATGTTACTTACGCATTACTTTACATCCAACCAGTCACCGGTGTACGTCGTGGGATATGCAAATTACACGTTTGTTTTCTGGCGCTTACAGAACCACATGCATGGAATTTTATGTAAATCGTGAGCACATGTTTCTGATAGTATTCCTACCAATTCTGGTTGCGTTTCGTTACACTGATGTTTCGCTACAGGGATCTGAACACCTCTTTAACTATGACCACCCAATATCGAAACAACGTTACAATTTCGGTAGGAAGAGACTGGCAGGCCGCCCCGATGGCGCAGTGGTCTAATCGATGGCTTCTGATCATTCGTCAGCAATGGGTCTGGGTTCGAATCCCGGTGAGGCATGGATGTTGTGTTTGTCTTACGGAACTGTCTCTCTCCCTTCTCTGAAACCAGTGACCCTAAATTAGGGACGGGTGACTGCTTATAGCTCATTCAGTTGCTCACGGTGGTCGTTAAACATTCAATAAAATATATATATATACAAAAGAGAGACTGACAGACGGTTTGCGATAGACGGTTGTAAGAGTAAAAGAATTGAAAGTGTGAATGGACGAAAAGTTATTTTTAAAATTAGAAGTTATATGAGCAGAGGCGTAATCAGGGAGGTGCAGGCGCTGGGCGGCTGCCCCAAACGCAGCTCAAGAGAGGGCGCAAAAATCACTGCGTACCTGATTAAAATCGGAATTGAAACTTTGGCACCAGTTTTTGGTACAAAATTTACCTATAATTTCTTTCGGCAGTTCCGGTAGCTTGGCGACTAAAAATTATCATTCCTTCTTCAAAATGAGTAGGGTGTGTAAGTTGCTCACAATCAGAAGTGACGGCGCTGTTGTTCATACGTTACAAAATATGGATGTCATCCATATTTTTGAAGATTCTCTGGGGACAGTTCGATCATTACCGCCATCACTGCAAGCTGCATTCGGTCCGATTAATGTGGCACCAAAGGTTGAAACTCCGGAGCAGTTGGGATTCTCACCGTTCTCTTCATATTTTGCATTTTACAGCCCTAAACGTTCCACATCCAGTTCAGCTTCATTACCCAGAACATCCTTGATCACAGTAAAAGTAAGAGAAATGCACGAAACCCTTCTGCTGGGTGCTATCCCCATTTACTAATTTTTTCCGACGCAATTTAATGACTGTAAAATGCCGTTCCCGTTCGGGATAAGAAATGACACCTCGTTTCCTAATACCCTATTTGCAGTATCATACCCCAATAAAAATGTTTAAAAGTTGGGTTGTTAAACTGCAATTAAAATAACTTCGGAATGGTCTTCCTCTGGTCTGCAGAAAAACTAGCGCGTTCTTAAATCTATTACGCAACCCTTAGTGATTATTAGTTATCAATTAACTGCAAGATAATATGATAAAAAAGAAAGTGTAAAATTCAGTGGGCAGCGAAATGTCAGAAAGAAATTCCGATGGGCAATATTAGTTGTTGTTTGTTTTTTTTTTTGAAAAAATGTAATTGCGTGTGTGTACTAAATAATGCAAATTTGTGCGTAATCAACACACAAGGCCAGTTTTACTATCCTAGAAACGCGTGCAAAAATCATGATTATAATATTTCAGGCAGTAAAGTTCATTTGTCTTAGCGACTTCAGTGGGGGAGCGCAATGTTTTGAGGTTTGCCCCGGGTGCAAAAATGACAAGTTACGCCTCTGTCTGTGAAGGACGCAAGAGTGTTAGGAAAGTCAGACTGACAGAAGGGTAAAGAAGCAGTTTGGCAAAAAGAAAGTTAAATAAATACACAGTGCGTCAAAGAATTTTTAAGACTGGCGCTAGATTTCAGCCTACGGCCGCCCCGGTGGCGCAGTGGTCTAAGGCGCTGGCCTCTGATCATTCGTCCGTAAGGGGTCCGGGTTCGAATCCCGGTGAGGCATGGATGTTGTGTTTGTCTTACGGCACTGGCTCTCTCCCTTCCCTGGAACCAGTGACCTTAAATTAGGGACGGGCGACTGCTTATAGCCCATTGAGTTGCTCACGGTGGTCGTTAAACCTCCAATCAAAAAAAAAAAAAAAATTCAGCCTACAGTGGCGCCACCAGTGTAATCGCGAATGCGTTATAAACCGTGACCATCTGCTTGCTTTCTGCCAAAAGTACTGCGCAGTTGTTAAAGTAACTCAAACGAAACGGCCGTTCATTAGAGAAGTAAAATGTTTTTCATGTTGAATTAAGATGGAACAAAGGGCTGTTATTAAATTTAACGCAAAACTTGGTAAAAGTGCCTCGGAAATGTACCAAATGATGAAACAAGTTTACGGTGAGTTTTGTTCAAGTAGATCAAATGTTTACCTGTGGCACAAACGTTTTTCGGACGGAAGAGATATGCTAGATGACGATAAGCATACCGGATTACCAAGTTCATCTAGGACACCTGAGATTATTGAAAAAGTGCGTGATTTCGTCACTAACAATCGATGTGCATCACTAAGAATGATGGAAGGGTCTTTAAACATCAACAAAGAAACGATTCGAACTATCCTGCGTGAAGATTTGGGCAAAACAAAAGTCTGTGCTAAATTTGTTCCACACACGTTAACCAATGAACAAAAATCAAGGAGAAGTGCACATTGCAGAGACATCATTTCAGCCGCTGAAAATGATCCAAACTTCTTAAAATCGATTGTTACTGGTGATGAAACATGGTGTTTTCAATATGATCCTAAAATAAAGCGACAAATTGTGGAATGGAAGTCAAAAAACTCGCCACAAGTCAAAAAAACAAGAAAAGTTCCATCGAAAATCAAAACAATGCTCATTACATTCTTCGACAGTAAGAGTATTATCCACAAAGAATTTGTTCCAAGTGGACAAACAATTGCTGGTGAGTTTTATTTAAATGTTTTGAGGCGTTTGATGGGCAAAATTCGTCGCATTCATCCAGAATATTGAGATGAAAACAGTTTATGTTTGTTGAACGATAATGCACCCAGTCACACCTCACTTCTTGTTCGTAGATTTTTGGCGAAAAATAACGTCTGTGTGTTGAACCATCCACCGTATTTGCCTGGTTTAGCACCCTGCGACTTTCCTTTGTTCCCAAAACTTAAAATGACATTAAAAGGGTGTTATTTTGATGATATTTCGACCATACAAACAGTTTCGACGCGTACTTTGGGGGCAATTCCGCAAAGTGAACTGGAACAGGCAGTCGAATCATTATTAAATCGCTGTAACAAGTGTATTGAAGCCGGAGGTACTTATTTTGAATAACAAACCAAAACAAATTATAATTTCTTGTTTCTATTTCATTTTACAGACCCAGTCTTAAAAACTCTTTGACACACTGTGTAATTGAGAACAGAGTAACAAATTTGGTTTAAAATCGAATCTTTAATCCGTTTACCTGCCTAGCACAGAAATTTTATCCTATCTGAGGAGGAAATGAATGTGGTCAAAGTAAACACCAGCAACACTAGCAAAACAGCAGCGGACGAACTGAATGTTGACGAAGAGAACTATAGAAGAACTGAACAGCGGACGAACTGAATGTCAACAAAATAAACTGTAAAAGAACTGAACAGAGGACGAACTAAATGTGGACAAAATGAACTGTAGAAGAACTGAACAACGGACGAAATAAACGTGTACAAAGTAAACTGTAAAAGAATTGTAGCGAACTAACTGAATGTCAACAAAATAAACTGTAAAAAAACTGAACAGCCGATGAACTAAATGTGAACAAAGTTAACTGTAGAAGAACTGTACAGTGGACGAATGAACATCGGACGAAATTGAAAATAAACAAATTCAATCGGACAAAGCGAACATGGAGAAATGACCGGACGAAGTGAACATGGAGAAATGACCGGACGAAGTGAACATGGAGAAATGACCGGACGAAGTGAACATGGAGAAATGAACCGGACGAAGTAAACATGGACAGAGTTGTAGCGCAACTAATATTGGAGGAAACGGAAAGCAATGTCATTTTTGGAAAAGAAGAGAAACACTGTTTCTAACAAGAAATTTATTTCTTGATCACTTATATAATCACTATCATTATCGATCACATTTGCCCATCGTGAAACAAAACTTTCAATGCAGTCTTTATAAAAAGACGTTGGCTGTGATGCAAAGAAGTCCGAGAGCGCCGTTTTGACATCATCAATATTGTGGAATTTTTTCCCATTAAGAAAGTGCTGCAGAGATTTGAACAAATGGTAATCAGATGGCGCAATGTCAGGGGAATAAGGGGGATGGGGCAGAACTTCCCAGCCAAAATCTCTGATCGTCCATGCTGGGTCCGTTTCGCCGTGTGAGGTCTCGCCTTGTCATGCTGGAGGATGACACCTCTTCTGTTGACCAGTTCTAGATGTTTTACAGTAAGAGCTTGCTTCGAACGGTCCAGTTGTTGACAATAGAGGTCTGCCGTTACTGTCTGTCCGGGTTACAAGAGCTCAAAGTGAGCTATGCTAACGGTAGTCCACCAAACACAGAGCAAAACCTTTTTTGGGGTGCAGTACTCGTTTTGGCGGAGGAACTTGTGTCTGACCTGGAGAAAGCCACTGGTTTTTGCGTTTGTTGTTCACGTAAAGATCCCTCTTTTCATATCCAGTGACAATTCGATGAAGAAAGGGATCCTTTTCTTGTCGGCTGAGCAAAGAGTTGCAGATGGTGGAACGCTGGGCTTTGTTGTCAGGTGAAAGTTGGTGTGAGACCCAAACTCCTGGTCTATAGACCTTCCCTATCTGTTGCAGGTGCTCTTGAACAGTAGACCATGGTGCATTAAGATGTTGGGGTGATTCATCAATCGTTTGACGAGGATCTGCCACAACAGCTGCACGCAGCAGGTCATTGTCCAGTTCCATGGGCCTTCCTGCACGAGGGGCATCAGAGAGGTCAAAATTGCCCGACCGGAATTGGACGAACCAAAGCTGGCACTTGCGGACATTTAACACATTCGGATAAACAGCTCAAATGTTATTAATGGCCACAGTTGCATTGTTTTCCTTGTGAAATTCATACAGCATACAATGACGAACATGTCACTCATTTTGTTCTGCAAATCTGGAACACAAAAACACGTACATAAGTTAAAGGCGAATAGTTCATTCACTTGTACGTACACTTACTTCCCGTTGAACGTACATGAACCCCTCACAACTTAGCCCATCCCCCCAAAAAAACATTACTCTCCTCCCCCCCCCCAATATACTTGCGTCGTACGTTAAAGTAAATTATGCCATATTACCTATTTAACCTTGTGTCTTGCAATTATCCTAGTGCAGTATATAATTTTCTGTCCCTTATCATGCGGCATTTGAATCCCTCATAAAAGGCTCATATGATATTATAACACAAAGTTCATGAACTTTGAGCTTGGGTTTCCTTATTGCTACGGACGAAACTTCAGAGTTTATCCCATTAAATGGTGTTTTCTGTGTTCCTCAAACATTGGAACAAACATTGGTCGTGGTAATGAATTCATTAAAGGTCTGATGACACGCTTGTACAGTCTTACCATTTCAAAAAAATGTCACGTTTTTCAAACTCTTGCCGGATTTCTGGCTATTAAACTAGAGCGCTTACGAGGGAATATATGGGTATATACACTATATTGACAAACGTCACCGGATGCCCGTTCAAAAGCAAATGAACGGATCCACTGCGTTGTTAAGATGCGCTGTACTGCTGCAATCGGCCAAAAACATGCCTGCAGTTGACCGCGATCTTATCGTACTGTGAGGTTGAGTGAAAACGTCGCGCGGCGGGAGAGAGCTGACTTTGAGAAAGGTTGGTTGGTTGGTTAGTGGATTTTAGTGGCGCAAGGGCCAGGTTTGGCCAAAGAGCGCCAGACAAAGAACTATCAGCCACAGAATTTGAAAAGCGTGGAAAATGAGTAAGAGCAGACAGGCTTGGTAAAAGTTGAAAAAGGGTATGATGAAAGCAGGGAAGACAAGGTAGTTAATGAGGTTTATAAAAAAATTCACTAATTGATATGGACGAACCGTCACTCTCCTCCCCCCACACTCCTCTGCAATGCTGGCAGAGGGCGGGGACGAACTGTCACTCTCCTCCCCCCCCATGTTCCTCTGCAATGCTGGTTGAGGCTGGGGACGAACTGTCACTCTCCTTCCCCCCATGTTCCGCTATAATGTTGGTTGAGGGTGGGGACCTCGCTGAGGCCGAGACAGTTGGATGGACACTGCACACCTTTGCGGATTGAGCGCCGGGTCTGCCGCACGTGCAGACTTTCGGCTGGAAACTGGAAGAGACGGTCGGCTTCAAAAGAGAAGGCCCAGAATCAGGTATTCGAAAAATCTGGAGCTCGGGGAAAACACCTGTGTCGCTATGTCAGATGTAGATCGCTTGGCAAGGGCGGCGAGAGCTACAGGGCGCGGAACAAAGGGCTGCACGGGTTGTGGCAGAGACTGAACTACTGCGGCAAAAGTACGCTGTCGGGTGGTGGGTATACCCAACTTGGCCTTGGCAGCAGGGTACGAGAGGCCTTCCAGGGTCTTGAGGCGCTGGATCGCCATCTCGTCCTTCCATTTCATACAGGTGCGGGAGTAAGCTGCATGGGCCTCACCACAGTTAACACAGGAGGCCGCAGAAGTGCAACCTTCCCCGTCATGGTCACTGGAGCCACAAATTGCGCAACGAGCGGAACTCTTACAGAAACGTTGGGAATGCCTGTACCTCTGGCACCTGAAACAGCGCAGAGGACTGGGAATGTACGGGCGAACTCCACAGACCAAGTAGCCAGCCTTGATTTCGGTCGGAACTTTCGGGGAGTTAAAAGTCAAGATTACATTTTTAGACTTAATCAAGGAACCATCGCGCCGTAACAACATACGACGTGCAGCAATAACACCTTGATCTGCAAGTTCAGTCACCAATTCGTCTTCACTGCATGGCAAAGAGATCAAACTCCGAAATAACACCCCGAGAGGTGTTAAGAAACGGGTGACTTTTACAGGAATGCCTTGAAGACTAGTGAGGTGCAGAAAAGTGTTACTCTGAGAAACACTGCAAGTTTGGACAAGCAGGTCCCCAGAGCGAAGCTTCCTCACAGACTTCAAGGGGCCAACCGCAGCGTCCAAAGCTTTAGAAATGAAAAAGGGAGATCTGGTGGACAGTCTCTCATTCGGATCGATGGATTCAACAAGTAAGTGTGTAGCATGCGTAGTCACAGCAATCGAGGGGAGACGACGCTTCGGAGCGACTGGTACAGCTGCCGAAGAAGAGGTTCCACATTCTTGGTCCAGGTCAAGGTCTAAAGACCGTTTAAGGGTATCAGACTTGGTAGGTTGAGAAGACGAAGGAGAGTCGTTGTCAACTATCAATGTCGCAGGTGACTTAAATTTGGAGTTTTGTTTTTTATTTTTACCCATGGAAAAAAGGAGGAAGATTCGTCCGCAAACTACTCCACCCACCACCGAGCCCTACAAGGGAGAACTGGAGGTCTGCAAGCCAAGAAATTGACGCTGGACACAGTTCTGGAGCTTATACGTTGCAGATATAGTCCGTTGGCTGTGATCACACGCACTCGGCGGACACTTCGGCCTCCTGGTACCGTCATGCCAACGCCTTTGGCATGATCCCACAGCCCCCGGGCTTACCCTGCCGTGCTATACGACAAAAGCCGCTAAAGCCCTGTACACAACTTGGTACATGACTTCTGACTAGAGGTGGGTTAGTCTCTAGCCTCCCGTTTACAGCGAAGCCGGGGTCGAAGAGGAGTGTTGGTGCACAGGAGGCACTGCTCCGGTCTCCTGCGACCTCAGCCGCCAGACATCCCATTTCCGCCTCACGGGTCTCCGCACGCGGCAAACATGCAGGTAGGTCTAGCACCCAAACCAGCTAAAAGGAAAAAAGAAATCCAAAGAAGACAAATCCTGGAAGGGAACCTAAACGGAATCTCAGCAACCTACGAACTGAGCGGTTAATATAATACAGTTAGTGGTGGAGGGTAACAAAACCACAAGACCGGGGTGTTAGTACATAACGTGGTAGCGATTAGGTAGAGTATACAACACAGGCAACTAGCCAGTGGAGAAAATAAATAAAAACAAAAAAGCGAGACACAAGACCAGCTAGGGATCGTGGGGCCGCAACTCCCCAACAGCTGGATGAACAGCCGTCCCTGCAAACACCAAAACAAAAAACAAGCGGTGGCATGACATCAGATGTTGACCAGTCACAAGGTCAGCTCGGGCCGTGGGGGCGCCGCTCCCCAAATAACTGGAAAACCAGTTATCCCCGTGCGGGGCTTTGAGAAAGGAAACATTGTTGGGTGTTATATTAGTGGGTTGTCCATAAGAAACCCGAGAGGCGTTTAAACATACCCAAGTCAAATGTTTTGGATGTACTGAATAAGTGGAAGACACGTGACTTGCATGAAGCAGCAAAACGCGCCGGAAGACCAAAGAAAATCAGAGATAGAAGACGTCAAAGCCTCAGGAGAGTCGTCACAGCTAATCGACGGAAAGAATGAAGGGGACAGAAAGATATCTGTGCTATTCCACAGAAGGAATCCAAACAATTAGAAGATATCTGTGCAAAAGAGATCAAAAGAACAAGAAGACGTTTGTGGCATTACTCAAAAGGAATCCAAAGACGGAAGATACATGTATCTGTACAATTACTCAAAAGGGATCAAAAGGCAAAAGATACCTGCGCAATTCCTCAAAAGGAGTCCAAAGAGCAAGAAGAGACCTGTGCTAATCAATCGAAAGGGGTCCAAAGAACTGGAAGACCTCAGTGTACAGGTGAGTAAAAATGCTGGAACCTCGGTATGTACACGCACCATTCGCAGAGAACTTCATTCCATCGGTTACCGTGGCCGTGTGGCTGTTCATAAGCCTTTCATCTTCACTCAGAATGCTCCTCGTCGTTTAGCATGGTGTAAAGAACATTTATCGTGGACCGTAGATCAATGTAAACGGGTCCTATTGACTGATGAATCCAGATACACGATCCATCAGCCTGATAACAGAGTGTGGGTATGGCGGCAGGCGGGGGAATGCTATTTACCACAGTGTACTGTTCCTACGATTAAGTTTGGAGCTGGCAGTGTACTCGTGTGGGGATGTTTTTCGTGGTATGGTCCCAGCCCATTGATTATCGTGGACAAACGTGTTAACCAGCGCGTCTAACTTGATATTCTGGACAATTATGCCCTACCAACTCTGTAGCAATACTATGGGACCGAGCCTTGTTGTTACAAGCAGGATAATGCCCCGAGCCATGAAGCAAGTACTGGTACGGCATATGGTATGATGATAATTCCGTATCGTGTGTGTACTGGCCAGCACAGAGCCCTGATCTTAATTCCATAGAGCACCTATGGAATGAATTGGAGCGCCGCATAAGAAGTTTGCAACCAAGGCCTACTACTAAGCAACAGTTCGTGGCAGCATTATGCACTGAATGGAAGCGGATACCTATCTCTGTGTTCCAAACCCTTGTCGAAAGCCTGTCTCTAAGGGTCAGTACATGCATTAAGCCAAAGGTGGAACGGCACCATACTAATGTATGTCAATAAATGCTATGTTGTGTTTCTCTTCTATTCTAAGTGTCCGGTGAGTTTTGCCAATATAATGTATATGGGGTAATGGAGGAAACACTTGCATGTAAGAATTGTGCCTATGGAATCATAATACGGACACAAATTAAGACATATAAATTCATTCTTACTTATTCATCACATTTTAATAATATAGGAACTTCAATATTCTAACTTTTTTGAATTTCAATTTTTTTCCATAATTGGTAATGGAAATGTCTAGGTTACACCCCTTTCTAGTATCCCCCACTCCCTCCCCGCCCAGAAGAAAATGGCCGCTTCTTCTGGCACAGTTTTGGCAGACGATAGTTGCCGCATCACAGGGGGACGAGAACTAATTCGCACAAGCCGTTTTATATTTGGTTCTGTGCCCAAAATCTTTTTAGTCTGATTATCTCCCGAGATATACGAATAATT
Organism: Macrothele yani; assembly: GCA_039090855.1. Classification (NCBI taxonomy): domain Eukaryota; kingdom Metazoa; phylum Arthropoda; class Arachnida; order Araneae; family Macrothelidae; genus Macrothele; species Macrothele yani. The sequence goes on from CM077001.1 coordinate 137,158,124, forward strand.
ATTTTTTTTCCTAAGAGATCTTAATATATTCTTTCACTTGACTAGCATTAAAATCAAGTGTTCGTGATACAATAGATTTTTCCTGGGTATAGGTAAGATGAGCAAGAGAAAAAAATATTCGAAAGTGAGAGAAGGAAGAGAGATGAAGTGTAAGAGAGAGAGAGAGGGGGGGGGGGGGGGAATAAAAAGGGAAGATGAAGCGCAAAGGATAATTGAATGATTAAAGGCCTAATTTCTCTAAAGTTCATTGCTCACAGAAACTTTTCTTCTTTACGCTATCCTTTTTTTTTTTCTTCGAAAGGAAATTACGTGAAGTTTTGTGAAACAGCTATTTGTCGCATTTACGTCGACAAAATCGCCTAAGGGTTATCACTAAATTTCTTACTGGGAAAAAATGAACTGCAAGGTTGCTGCTATCACTTGCGACATATTTTTCGTTGAGGAAAGTCTTCTCCTTCATTTTTTTTTTTTTTTTTTTTTTTTTTTTGATTGGAGGTTTAACGACCACCGTGAGCAACTCAATGGGCTATAAGCAGTCGCCCGTCCCTAATTTAGGGCCACTGGTTCCAGGGAAGGGAGAGAGCCAGTGCCGTAAGACAAACACAACATCCATGCCTCACCGGGATTCGAACCCGGACCCCTTCGGACGAATGATCAGAGGACAACGCCTTAGACCACTGCGCCACCGGGGCGGCCTCCTTCATTTCAAGTAGATATAAACAACAAGCGGCGTAAAAATCCTTTTCTGTTCATTCTCCTGAAAAATAAATTTCAAATCTAAAATTTAAGAAAAGAAAAATTATTTCACTTACCACGAGGATCTTTCGTATACCTTCGTGAAAAATGAAATAATTTTTAAACACATTTATATTTAAGAATGAGTTCATATTGTGGAGTAGTCTTTTTTTGTATTGGCAAAGTTATGCTTGTGAGGAATACTATGAATACTGAATTTGCTTCCGCCGCATGGCCTGGCTTTTTATTATTCGTCTAAGAAGGTCCGGGTTCGAATTCCGGTTGATGTATTGATGACCTGTTTGTGTTACGACACTCCCCTTTCCTGGAACCATTAGAACAAAATTAGGGACTGACAACTACTTATAGCCCACTGGGTTGCTAATGATAGTGGTTAGACCCCCAAACGAAAAAAATTATTGAATTTAATGACTTAATCCTTTAAGCGGCCAATGTTTCCGAACTAAATGGTGCCTAAAACTTTCTAAGCTTCCCAAACAGAAATTGTTCACATAGCAACTGGATTCTACGAAAGCTACGAAAAAACAATATCTTTACCCATCTCACGTCAGCAGTATCGAACATAAACTTGTCGCTAGTGATCAGATCTCGCTTCTATAGTCCTACGTTCTCTGCTCCATGAACCTAGACATGATGGGGAAGGGCTTGTTCCCCTGACAAGGACAACGTGCTACTGGGTAGAAAATAGTGTCTCAAACATCTTTTCTTAGATTAGTCGATCTTGTTATAGCCCTTTTAGCAGATAATCGGTTAGAAAGGATTAGTGTCAATCATCCTCCTAAATGACCTCTTTCAAAAACAAAGTGGTCATTTAGGAGTTGTCATTTACTGTCAATCATCCCCCTAAACGACCATACTTTCAGAAGCTAAGGAGAAAGCATCGTTCTCTGACGAACAAGTTCAGTCATTCCAGACGCGTTCGACAGACGTTTTAGACAGCGAACATATTCGTTCAAGTTGATTGCTACAAATTTTGCTAGCCCCGAGTTAATTCGTTCCGTCCGGTTAAAGGTTTAAATGTAGGAAAAATCACAGGAAATTCTCTGGTCGAAAATTACTATTTTTTTTAATCCTTTTCAACGGAAGCATTTTTAAAGTGGGTTCGTAGAAGCGGCGAGAATCATTGGAAACGAAAATGCATTTACATCGCCTAGCAGAAGAATTGTGCATTATTTAAAATACTCAGCGTGCGGAGTGTTCGGCCGGCAGTTGTTGAATCGCAATGGGCTTCTACCGCGATGTGGCGCAGAGACCAAAAGTATCCTATGATGAAGCCCTCTGGAAAAGATGTTCGTGTAATGGTATGATCTCCGATGACCTCGCCCACACATTCTCACTCTTTGCTTTCGCCACCGAGGTCACACTCATTTCATGTTTTTTTTTTTTTTTTTTTTTTTGGGGGGGGGGAATGAGGGTTTAACGACCACTGTGAGTAACTCAATGTTCTATAAGCAGTCCCCCGTCCCTAATTTAGAGCCACTGACTCCAGGGAAGGTAGAGAGCCAGTACCGTAAGACAAACACAACATCCATGCCTCACGGGATTCGAACCCGGATCCCTTTCGGACGAATGATCCGAAGCCATTGCTTAGATGTTGTGGTTCACACTCCCAGGTGAGGACGATCAAACTTGTTCACACTTCAGGTGAGGACGATCAACCTTGTTCACAGTCCAGGTGAGGACGATCAACCTTGTTCACACTCCAGGTGAGGACGATCAACCTTGTTCACACTCCAGGTGAGGACGATCAACCTTGTTCACACTCCAGGTGAGGACAATCAAACTTGTTCACACTCCAGATGAGGACGATCAAACTTGCTCACACTCCTGGTGAGGACGATAAAACTTGTTCACACACCCAGGTGAGGACGATCAAACTTGCTCACACGCCCAGGTGAGGACGATCAAACTTGTTCACACGCCCAGGTGAGGACGGTCAAACTTGTTCACACGCCCAGGTGAGGACGATCAAACTTTTCACACGCCTAGGTGAGAACGATCAAATTTGTTCAGACTCCCAGGTGAGGACAATCAAACTTCTTCACACTCCCAGGTGATAACGATCAAACAAGTTCACACGCTCAGGTGAGGAAAATGAAATTTGGCTATGCCGAGCCGTTTTGCCCTTTTACCTCCATCTATCACGATTGGTTCGCAACCGCAATCGTGAACAGAACCCAACTGCTGAACATACTCACTAATTTCCTTGACGCTCCGACAAATACTTCCTAGTGTGGCATTTTCTATGTCGATCAGTCTACATGAGGAGAACACAATGATTTCTTCCTGACATCTCAATGAAGGAATGAAATATGTTAATCGGACAACAAACCGAAGGTGAGGATCTTCTGGTCAACCTTAAGAATGAAAATGAAAGATGTAACGTACTACAGAGGTGAAGCACGTGTCAAGACGACAAATCTGCAGCGATATATTCCGTCGGTGTAGTTTACTCGGTTAGAATAAATGGCTCCGTAGCGAGGATTCAATCGTCGTCACCGACAAATTTGTTAATTTCACAAAGACTGCTGTTCTATCATATAGAAATGAAAAAGAGATAGTCTGTGGATGATAGAGAGCTAAGGCTGATAAGGAATGCAGGAAAGAATTCGATTAAGAAAGCTAGTGACTGATCACAGCACGACAGAAAATGAAGATATGCCTTCGACCAGCAGTGAAAAGATGACGGCTATAAAAAAGGAAAGGCAGTAATATGAAGAACTTATTTTACTGTGATTTACAAGTATGTACTTTGTAGATTTAGATATGAATAGTATAATCGAACACTCGAGTATAATGTACATGCTATTTAAGAAAATAAAATAAAATTTAGAGTGTTATAAAACATTCTGCAATCAATTGGATTCTTTTGAACGGAGATATCCTGTTACCAGATAAAAAAATATCATGTATACTTTTTCTTCAATAATACGGTACAGTAGTGTTACCTAGAAAAAACATTTTCTATACGTGAAACCAAAATATCTTAGTAATGCTTTTCGCTAAATGAATCTTTCCAATCTGTTTTCTGGCCGCCCCGGTGGCGCAGTGGTCTAAGGCGCTGGCCTCTGATCATTCGTCCGTAAGGGGTCCGGGTTCGAATCCCGGTGAGGCATGGATGTTGTGTTTGTCTTACGGCACTGGCTCTCTCCCTTCCCTGGAACCAGTGACCCTAAATTAAGGACGGGCGACTGCTTATAGCCCATTGAGTTGCTCACGGTGGTCGTTAAACCCCCAATAAAACAAAACAAAAACAAACTCTGTTTTCTAAATGAAAAATGTGATAAATATACATACGGATTTGAGTGAGCTAGTTAGAAAATACTATACCAAGAAAACAAGTAAAATGTGGAAATTTTGTGAACTAGGAAACGCAGAAGACATTAATATCTTGGTTATGCTTAGATCTATCCTAAACGAAAATCCTTTTTTGAATACAGACCACAATTTGGGAGATATCTTGTTCACAGACGTACCCAACACAATGAAACTAGCACGGAATTTTTTGCTGCATATCAAAAGTTATACGACAAACAATTTCATAAGCACGGCATTTATACCATTTTTACAGTGTAATCAAAATAACGTGCTCATGTTTAATTTTCCTGTGGTACATACAAGATTAAAAAATTAGTGTGCTGTTAAAAAATAATTCGAATTGAACCAATGATTTTAACTTAGGAAAGGTAAACCTTTTCGTAGCCTTAGATGTTCGTGGGGAGTTGTTAAGAACCAAAACAACAGAAACAAAAAATCGTTCCGTCCTTTTTTACGCTTTCCAACCGTAGGTTGAAGAAGCCTATTGCTCCAGCTTTTCCCGTTCGTCTGTCCGTCCGCGATAACTCACGTAAAAATGGTTCGATTTCGATGACATTTTAGTATGTGGTAGGGGACCACCAGGGGACGAACCCTATTGAAAATGGGTGAAGTGGGGTCAAAGGTCACGCCATAAGAGCAGGATCCATTCAATTTCCCTTATTCGTCATAACTTGCGTAAATATGGTTCGATTTCGATGAAATTTTAGTATGTGGTAGGGGACCACCAGGAGACCAAACCTGTTGAAAATGGGTGAAGTGGGGTCAAAGGTCACGCCATAAGAGCGGGATCCATTTCATTGCCTTTATGTGTCATAACATGCGTAAATATGGTTCGATTGCGATGAAATTTCAGTATGTGGTAGGGAACTACCTGGGCACGAACCCTATTGAAAATTGGCAAATTGGGATCAAAGGTCAGACAGGGCATAAGAGCGGGATTTATTCCATTGCTCTTATGCGTCATAACTTGCGTAAAAATGGTTCGATTTCGATGAAATTTTGGTATGTGGTAAGGAACCACTTGGGAACGAAACCCATTGCAAATGGGTGGAATGGGGTCAAAGGTCAGGACGTAAAAGCGGGATCCATTTCATTGCCTTTATGCGTCATAACATGCGTAAATATGGCTCGATTTCGATGACATTTTAGTATGTGGTAGGGAACCACTGGGCACGAACCCTATTGAAAATGGGCGAATGGGGTCAAAGGTCAGGCAGGGCGTAAAAGCGGTATTTATTCCATTGCCCTTATGCGTCATAACATGCGTAAATATTGTTCGATTTCGATGAAATTTTAGTATGTGGTAGGGCACCACCTGGGCACGAACCCTATTGAAAATGGGCGAAATGAGGTCAAAGGTCAGGCCGGACATAAGAGCATGATTTGTTCCATTGCCCTTATGCGTCATAACTTCCGTAAAAATGGTTTGATTTCGATGAAATTTAAATATGTGGTAGGGAGCCACTGGGGACGAACCCTATTGAAAATGGGCGAAATAGGGTCAAAGGTCAGCACACTGGAGTGGGATCTATTCCATTGCCCTTGGGCATCATAACTTACAGAAAAAATGTTTCGATTGCGACAAAACGTTATCATGTTGTTCCGGAGGTATAGTGAACCGGTTCTGTTGAATATCAACGAAATGGGGTCAAAGGTCATTGCACAAAAGCAAGATTTATTCCACAGGCATTATTCTCATAACTTGCGCAAAACTGCTTCTATTGCGACAAAACTTTAGTATGTTATTCTTGAGGTGTACTGAACCGGTTCTGTTGAATATCATCGAAATGGGGTCAAAGGTTAGGACACAGGAGCGAGATTTATTCCACAGCCATTATCCTCATAACTTGAGTAATAATTTCTGGTAAGTTGGAAAGCGTATCATAATCAATGCATTGCATGATTTTACTAACTTGTTAATCTTACACCTATTTTACTGAGAAATTAGAAAAAAATCTCATCCAGTCCAATTTATCCTTGACGCAGTGGTCTGAGCGTTAGTTTCTGACTCTTCTTCCGAGATGGATCCCTGTTCGAATCCCGGTGAGATCATATGTAGAGGTTTTTAGGAAGGGAGTGTCTGATCCCCAGGTCTTAACTAACCCTTAAAAATAGGAAGCTAGGAGCTTTGTGCTAGAGTGCCCGATAGGAAAGTGACACGGAAGCGAGGTAGAAAGGGGGATGAAGACGCCCTTATTTATAACCGGGGGGCCAATACCCGGAGCCTGACGGCTTAACGTGCCCATCCGACGCACGGCGGATATTTAGTGGTTCGAGCGTTCGTACCCGCATGGAATCGAACCTGGGTCCTCCCCGTAGCAGTGTCGAAAGCTGACCACTAGGCCATCCGCGGCCCCATAATCCCGGTAAGTCATGGATTTTGTGTTGTTAATATTGCGGCATTGGCTCTCTATTACCTGGAACCATTGTCCCCAAATTTAGGGTCGGGCTACTTGGTTATAGCACATGGAATTGCTCACGGTGGTTACCCCCCCCCCCAAGACGAAAGAAACTTAATCCGGCCTATCTGCTGAAGTATACAAATATCTTTAAAAAATTTCTGATTAATTTCAAAGATATATTTCACTTCTTCTGATCAATTTTGGTAATTGCACTGATATCTTTATTCTTTGGCTCCCTTTCGATTAATTGCACAGATCTCTTCCAATTCTTTAGACTCCTTTCGATTGATTAGCAAAGGTCTCTTCTTGTTCTTTGGACTCCTTTTGAGGAACTGCGCAGGTATCTTTTGCCTTTTGATCCCTTTTGAGTAATTGTACAGATATCTTCCGTCTTTGGATTATTCCTTTTGAGTAATAACACAAATGTCTTCTTGTTCTTTTGATCTCTTTGGCACAGATATCTTCTAATTGTTTGGATCCCTTCTGTGGAATAGCACAGATATCTTTCTGTCCCCTTCATTCTTCCCGCAGCTTTTTTTCGGGGGGTGGGGAGGGATTGTCGAAATGTCGTCCTGTCCTTTGTTTATTCCTATTGTGAAGCTCGGAATTACAGACATATTCCCTTTTCTTCAGATCCTTTCCGAAACACTGAACTATCTTTTCTACACTGCTGGCCATCCAAAATGCAACACCAAGAAGGACACGAGATAGCAATGCCAGATTTACTGGACACATAACAACACATACAAAGATGAAACGATTGAGCTTACAGGCCCTCATGGCTGACAATAACGGCCGCTACACGCCGCGGCATCGAACGAAAGAGGCTTTGGTTGTGAACTTGGGGTATGTCGGTCCAGTCTGCTTCCACACATTGCCACAGTTCAGCAGGCGTAGCCGCGGGTGGTGCTTGTCGGGCCACTCGGTTGCTGATCAGCGAATAGACGTGTTCGATGGGCGACATAACGGGAGAACAGGCAGGCCACGGCAGCAGTGAAACCTGAAGGCCACGGCAGCATGAAGAATTGCTGCCCGATGCGTGCCACGTGCGGGCGCGCTTTGTTCTATTGAAACGTGGCCGCTGGCAGGTCCTGCAGGTAAGGGAGGACTACAGGCTCCAAAACGACGGAGATGTAGCAGTGGCTGTTGAGTGTACCGGCGATGCGCACCAAATGGGTGCGGGTGTCATTTCCAATTGCACCCCAAACCATAACGCCAGGCGACGGACCGGTATGGCGATACATAATGCAGGCGTCATACAGTCTCTCGCCGTGGTGCCGCCACACGAGGATCCGACCATCGTGGTGTTGCAGGCAGAAGCTAGATTCATCGGAGAAGACAGTGTTGTGCCATTCCGTAGTCCATGTGCGGCGTTCAACGACCCACTGCCGCTGCACTCGCCGGTGGTGTAACGTCAATGGTAATCGGAGCAAATGGGCGCTGTGCGACAAGTCCCCGCTCCTGCAGACGACGTCGAATGGTACGTGCTGACACAGGATGTTGCGCAACACACCCTAATTCCTGCGCTAACGTTCTTGATGTGGTGGTGCGAGCCGTCAATGCCCGCCGCACAACATGCCGGTCTCCTCGTTCGGTGGTGTTCCGTGGCTGCGGCAATCGCTTACGTCGGTCCGTCAGTCCCTCATGTACCCACCGAATCCATACTCGCCTCACTGTGGCTGGATGTCGTCCCACACGGGGCCGATGTCTCGGTACAATAAACAGCTGTCGCGATAAGCCACTATTCGTCCTCTGTCGAACTCCGAAACGTGCTGGAATGACTGTCGTATTCTGCGACGAAGCATCAAGAAGCTTCCCACGCACAGGTCCGGCAGCACAACACACTTCCACTACTTACACCCCGCCTTCTGTGCACCCTTCTTATAGTGCTTCTCGGTGGCGTGCCGGGCGCACATGATTTGCATATGCACTGCAATTCTAATCGTTTGCATGTCCTCTCGCGGGCGACGCATTCTGCGAATTTCAGGCCAATCGGATGCTTCCTTCTTATTGTTGCATTTTGGATGGCCAGCAGTGTATTACCCTTGCCATGGGATTGGACATATATCTTCTTGCCCATTTTACCCTCATTACGGAATTGCATAGATATTTTTCTGTCTTTTTTACGCTTTCCAACCGTAGGTTGAAGAAGCGTATATGTTCCAGCTTTGTCCGTCCGTCTGCCTGTCAGCACGATAACTCGCGTAAAAATGGTTCGATTTCGATGAAATTTTAGTATGTGGTAGGGGACCACCTGGGGATGAATCCTATTAAATATGGACGAAATGGGAGCGGGTTTCATTCCATTGCCCTTATGCGTCATAACTTGCTTAAATGTAGTTCGATGTCGATGAAATGTTTATATGTGGTAGGGAACCACCTGGGAATGAACCCTATTCAAAATGGATGAAGTGGGGTTAAATCTCAGGACATAGGAGCGGGATGCATTCCATTATTCATATGCGTCATAACTTGCGTAAATATGGTTCGATTTCGATGAAATTATAGTATGTCGTTGGGGACTACCTGGGGACGAACCCTATTGAAAATGGACGAAATGTGGTCAAAGGTCAGGACATAGGATCGGGATCCATTCCATCGCCTTTATCCCATACTATTAAAGGAGCACTTCTTGTATGTATGTAAATTTTATTTTGAAAACGGCTCTAAGGATTTTGATGAAAGTCGTTAACCTACCGTTTTCTGGTACTAGAAATCGATTTAGCTTGATCTCGACTTTAGGAAAATTCGTTTAGTGGGTTAAATAACCACCCTGAATCATAACGTTTTTAGTGCCATGGCGTCGTCCCATTAATGTTACCCATGCTTAGAAATCTTATGACTTCGCAATCTCGCGATTGAGAATGTTGGCACTCGGTCATGCCATCTGTCTCATTACGTCACGCGTTGTGTGTGGATCCTATTAAAGTTTTATGACGTCACACTCTTGCGAGTAGATGGTCGCTATTCCCATCTGCCTCATTACGTCACGCGTTTTGTGCGTATGTCTGCCCGCACGATAACTGGCGTAAAAATCGTTCGATTTTGATGAAATTTTTGTATGTGGTAGGGGAACACCTGGGAAGGAACCCTAAAGAAAGTGAACGAAATGGGGTCAAAGGTCAGGGCAACAGGACCGAGATTTATTCCATAGCCATTATCCTCACAACTTGAGTGATAACTTGAGTAATGATTTCTGGTATGTTGGAAAGCGTATTATAATCAATGCATTGCATGATTTTACTAACTTGTTATAAATATTGTGACATTCAGAATTAGGTAGATCTATTCTGTGGGTCCTTTCTGAGAAATTGCGCAGGTACCCTCGTGTTTTTTTGGGCGGAAGGGGTATTTCAGATTGTTTTTGCGAAATTCGGAAAATATTATTTAGCTGTCCTTTGAATCCGTAGCCACGAATGGCACGGATGTCTTGTTTATGCTTTCCAACCGTAGGTTGAAGAAGCGTATATGCTCCAACTTTGTCCGTCCGTCCGTCAGCTTGTCCGCACGATAACTCGCGTAAAAATCGTTCGATATCGACGAAATTTTAGTATGTGGTAGGGAACCACCTGGGAAGGAACCCAATTGAAAGTGAACGAAATGGGATCAAAGGTCAGGACATAGGTGCGGGATCCATTCCACTGCTCTTATGCGTCATAACTAACATAAAAAATGTTCGATTTCGATGAAATGTTAGTATGTTGTAGGGGCCTTCCAGGGGACGAATCCTATGGAAAATGGGCCAAATGGGGTCAAAGGTTAGGACACAGGAACGGGATCTATTCCATTGCCCTTATGCATCATAACTTATGTAAAAATGCTTCGATTGCGACAAAACTGTATCATGTTATTTCGGAGGTATACCGAACCGGTTCTGTTGAATATTATCGAAATGGGATCAAGAATCAGGGCACAGGACCGAGATTTATTCTACAGCCATTATTCTCATAACTTGAGTGATAACTTGAGTAATGATTTCTGGTATGTTGGAAAGCGTATTATAATCAATGCATTGCATGATTTTACTAACTTGTTATCCTTCTTATTTTTATTGCAGGTTTTTTAGCTAAATTGCATAGAGATGTCTTCCTGTCTTGTTTTAATATTTATTGCAGAATGCGGAAGGTGGTTGTTCTTTTTATTATTTCCACATAAATGGAAAAATATCTTCCCCCTCGTTTTGATTTTGTTTCTGCAACATCCTTTTCAGCGTTTAAAGAAAATATATGCCAATTCGTTGCGATTTTCTGAGCAATTTTCCTTCAATTGAATAAACTTTTCTTTCTTATAATGGACAAAAATGATTGAGCATAAAGCTGATGGAAAGAAATTACTTCAAAAATATTACAGCACTTTGTCTGTTCGCATTCGCACGACACATTGAATCACCCAGCATATCTTGAAAGTTCTCTGCTGATGCTTTCTGAAAGCCGTATAAATAATTTCTTTTTTCCTTACTTTCAATATCCTGTTAAAGCATTTCTTTTATGATGCCATAACTTTGTTTCAAGCTGTGCCATTTTCGTTCCTTTTAATTTCCATGCAAGGCAGTTTGAGAAGATTCATTCTGATGCTCTGAAACGATTTTTTTTTCCTAGTCCTTGAATATGTTTTGCTGAATTCTTTGAGAGAATATGAAAGCAATCAAGCGAAATAATGGTAATAACACAACACTTGTTCCTCTTTCGCGTTCTCTTTGATTTAATGTGCGACGAATTAGATGCACTTGCAGTAATACCGACAGTTCCCTCAGAAAACTCTTTAAGAAAGATGCATCGCATGCATTAGACACGGAGAATGGTAATATCATTGATCCCGAATACAGCTATTAAGAAATAGTAGTCTGATAGACGAATAAAACTTGCAAATCTCTAAGAGAGATGTACAAAATATATATGGAAGTACTTAGCCTTACAACAGAAATTGCAACCCCTAGAAAATGAAGTTAATTAATGTAAATCCCCTAATACAGGGTGATCCGCTTAGACGTATAATAAACGGAAGTATCATAAATTCTGAACTTACCATAATTTATTAGAGCCACGTATTGTTCCAGATGCACAAACTAAGATTTTTTTACATATCTAATAAGCTACAACATGAGCTTCACTGGAGGCGTGGCAAACGTCCAACCGGCATTCTAGCTCAGCCCACGTGTTGAGAAGAAAGGATCTGTGGCGTCACGGTGTTGATTGCAGCTCAAATTCTTTCGGGTAATTCTTCCATATTACGCATCTATTCAGCATTCATCTGATCATAAAGAAACTCCCACAGGACAAATTCTAGTGTAGTTAGGTCTGGTGATCTGGGGGAGCCATAAAATGAACGTTTATCTTCTTCCAATCCACCCTGTAGTGAAGTAGTCATCCAAAAATGTACGGACAGCATTGGCACAGTGCGGGGCAGCTCCATCTTGTAGGAAAACTGTTCATTCAAGCAGCTGAGGAACAGTGTATTTTTTTTGGGGGGGGGGGGGGGTTGGAGGTTTAACGACCACCGTGAGCAACTCAATGGGCTATAAGCAGTCGCCCGTCCCTAATTTAGGGTCACTGGTTCCAGGGAAGGGAGAGAGCCAGTGCCGTAAGACAAACACAACATCCATGCCTCACCGGGATTCGAACCCGGACCCCTTTCGGACGAATGATCAGAGGCCATCGCTTAGACCACTGCGCCACCGGGGCGGCAACAGTGTATTTCCGTAACATATCTAGGTATGTTAGTCCAGTTACCGTGACCTCCGCAAAAATAAAGGGGGCCATTGATATTGCCCTTCATAATCCCACACCAAACATTGCGTTTTTGGAGAATCTCGTTCGTGTTCATGAAGAACGTACGGATTTTTGGACCCCCAGATGCCGCAGTTATGTCTGTTTACTTACACATGGAATTTTGGCTCGTTTGAAAAGCATAACCGTCTAGGAATGCATCGTCGGCATCAATTTTGGCCAAAATTGTCTCCGCAAATTTTCCCGTGCCATACTCTAATGCGGTTTAACTTGTTGATGCTGTTGAATCTGGTACGCATGTAAACGCAACCTTTTATGGACTACCCGATGCACTGTTGTTGGTGGGATATTCTAGCGGCACACTAGCCTCTCGGATGGATTTGCTCCAGCTCTGAAATGACCTTCGAATCTGTTCAATGTTTTCCTAAGACACCGTACGCTTAGCATGTTTACCATTCGTCGGTAACAAACTTCCCGTTTCTCTGAGTTGCTTGTCCCATTTCATAACGGACTCGTAAGTCGAGACGTCTGCCGTTGCTTCAAAGTTGTACTCGTGGCGAAAACGAACTTCAATTCAACAAGCGATAGCACACAAAACTCTTCCCTCTGTGGAGTTCACATGACGACGGACGTAGAATACCAAAATGCGGCAGAAATAGATAGCTTATACGCATGTGCTGTGGGCCCAAATACGCCTGTTTTATAAATTTCACAACCGCTCTTTACAATGGCGCCCATCTTCTGTCATTCGAACTAGTACTTTGTTTGTTACGGAATTTTTCTTTTATTATACGTCTAAGCAGAATATCCGGTACTATGTTATAATACCAGGGACGAAAATAGTGTGGGGGATCCGGCAAAATTGCTTTCGTGTGTACACGAGGATTGATGCTCATGAGAAAATCCAGCTAAATTCCGTATGGAGTTTCATACGTACGTGAATGACTGCCCAATTTATTGAAAAAATAACATGAAAGCAGATACATGTATTAGGTACGAAGTTAAAACACACACACAAACACACCAGGCCACTGAATTAGAAACCTTCATGCAGATGTACAAAATGTACAAAATACGTAGTCACGTGCGTCACCACGTGATCTGGGCAACAATTTAAGACTGCTGCTCGTCAGTAATCCTCGGTAGTGTTAATCACAATGGGGAAAACAAAGGATCTTTCGGAGTTTGATAAAAAGGCTTACTGTGGATTCCCGTCTGGTTAGAGCGACGATTTTGAAAACTGATTTGTTTCTCAAAAGGTGAGATATCACGGGTCTTTAATCAGTTTGAAAATGAACCACATTGTTTGTGTAAGAGGCCTAACTGTGACGCGTCGACAATCTGTCATGAACGAGATCGCCGTCGTCTGAGAAGGCTTGTATGGAGAAACAGGACTTCCTGTGTGCAGCAATTGACCGAAGCATTCAATGAAGGCTGTTTCCCGCCCATGTCTTAGTGAACTATGAGCAGAGAATTGAAGAAGATTGGTATTGGCAGTCGCATGCCTTTATGAAAACCACTGATTTCTGCGAAGAACTCGAAAGTTTGTCTACGGTGGTGTTAGGAACACCATGATGGACGACTGCATAGAAGTCGCGCGGTCCGACGAGTCCCGGTACACGTTGTTCATACCGACGATAGGCAGTTATTTGGAGGTAGTCTCATGAAGCAGTAGACCCAACTTGCTTTGTAAACGCAACTGAAATTTCTGAAGGTGGTGTGATGTGGGGCATCTTCTGTTGATACAGAAAGGGTCACCTGATATTGCTGGAAGGTCGGGTGTCCTCCAAGGACTATCTGAACATTGTTGCCGATCTCTTTCATCCTGCAATGTTGACTTTTTATCCAACAGGTGACGGGTGTTGCATGCACGACAGTTCTACTGTCCATCGCGCAAAATGTATTCAGAAGTGGTTCAGCGAGCATGACAGTAACGTCCACAATCTTTCCTGGTCACGGCAAAGCTCGGATCTGAACCTCATTGAGAATGTATGGGACGTGTTAGAAACTCAGATACGGGGGCAAAATCCTCTTTCGTCAAATATATCAAAACGGCACGTGTAAAAAAAAAAAACGTCTTTGAAGGAGTAACTGTGAAAACACAAGTTTGTCCGCGACGTACATCGAATCCGTGTCCTCTCACTACGGAGCAAGTCGCTCTCCCAACTGAGCTACGCTGACAGAATGCTTCGCTGCAGATTTGCCGTCTTGATACATGTTTTCACCTCTGTAGTACGTCACATCATCTCCCTCTTTTTTTTTTTTTTCCTTGAAACGAAGTAGGATTTTTTCATTAATTCCAAACAATGTGTGGAACAAACATCACATATTTTTCGAAGAACCCAACGGCCAGTGGATCCATTTTCCACAATCGGGCGCTAATGTTAAACCACACGTTTGTCCACGACGGGCATCGAAGCCGTGTCCCTTACTCCGGAGTAAGTCACTCTCCCAACTGAGCTACGCGGACAGAATGTCTCACTGCAGATTTGTCGTCTTGATTCATGTTTTTGCATCTGTAGTACGTCACATTACATTTCAAAATATTTTTTTCAACTACATGAATTTAATGCCAAGTTGGTGTTCATGTAATAGAGGGTGTTTCACTAGGTAGTCCCCTCAAAGAACCAACTATTGTTTTCTTCCCACTCTACATTGAGCCACAGAAAAACGGCGTTTGGGTTTACAAGTAACTTTGATCCTTGAGAAATGTGCGAGAATGATTTTCCTGATAAGACGATGACTCATTGTAACGTCACCCCACCAGATGGCCGGGCACGCTAATTCTGTCCGGAGGTAATCTGCGTGATTTACTGTGTCGTTGAACGTCATTCAGGATGGCTGTGTATACCGTTGCGGAGCGGTGTTTATCATTGTGAAAAGTTATTGGATAAGAAAGCCTGTAAAAGTAACACAGCGTGAATTCCTGGAGACGTTTGGGGGAAAGGAAAGTACCAGACAAACGTTACATCTCCAGGTTAGCAAAGAAATTTGAAACCACGGGGAGCAATATAGAGGCGGACGTTCTCTTTTAGCGGAAGAAAAAAATCGAAGAGGTGAAGCACAGGCTGCTGGCATCACCGAAGAAGTTACTGCTACGTTTGTCACAAGAAACTCGGTATTCTCTTTCCACCTGCCAAAGACCAGCGAAGAAAGCGTTGGTTCATCGGTACCGTGTGACAATTGTGCAAGACTTGCAAGAACCGGATCTTGAAAAGCGTTAGTCTTATGGTCGCTGATTCCTGACATTTTTTACTCGCAATTCTGAACATTCTGAATTTCACATGGTTTTCTGACGAAACATGGTTACATTTGGACGCATATGTCAGTTCCCAAAACTCCCACTTCCGGGTTACATATAATCCACATGAATTACACGAAACCCTATTACATCCTGCAAAAGTCGGTGTTCGGTTTGCTGTGTCCCGAACCAGAACCATTGGACCCATTTTCTTCAGGAGCGGAGTAAACTCGGCGTCATATGTGAACATTTTCAGACAATTTGTGGACCTATTAACCGACATCGATTTGACAACGAGGTACTTCAACAGAATGGAACCACGTGCCACACGTCCCGTGTGTGCATGAATGAAATTTCCTTTTTCTTCGGTGATCGAGTGGCCACCTAGTTCACCCGATTTGACTCCTCCCGAGTTTTTCTTACGGGCTAATTGAAGTGTCGTGCTTACAGCTATGGGGTATTTGAAGTGTCGTGCTTACAGCTATGGGGTATTTGAAGTGTCGTGCTTACAGCTATGGGGTATTTGAAGTGTCGTGCTTAATCACACGTTAGAAGACTTAGAAAGCAACATCAGTGTAGCAATCCGAACTATTGATGAGGACATGCTGCGGAGGACCTTTGATAATATGCAGCGTCGGGTTCCAATGTGTTGGCATGTCGGTGGAGAACATTTCCAGTATTTATTGTGTATGGTGCTGCATTCCTTGAACTAAGGTACGTTGTAAATCACATGTCATGTTTTTAAGTAGCTTGTGTTGCAAAATATGATTGATTCTTTGGGGGATGGGGGCTACCTAGTGAAACACCCTGTATAATTTTGTTGAAAATGTCGCTACTGCAGAGAACGCAAAAGTTATTGAAATAAAAGTATGTGTTAGACGTATAAGACAGGGTGCTGAGATGCCTGCACGTTGGAAGGAAGATTCTATTACATGAAAGCTTCTAAAATTGATTCCCTCTTTTCAACCTGAGGCTATCTGGGAAAGTCACGGCTTACAGGCATCTTTCCGTAAGGGTCACATGTCTGACAGCCGCAGCAGCTCTGAAATAAATGTGCAAGGGCTTATTGTTTCCAATAAGAAAGCATCCATTCCGCTCTCTTATACCGCCCTCCATTCATCGCGTTGCCAACACCAATTTGCTGGCTATTTATCACAATAACCGTCTCAAACAGAAGTGTGGCAAAACGTCAGGAGGAATTAACTGAAGCATCTGGGATGCAAAGTGCAATGTACTGCTACGTGATATGCCTCTTTTTCAGAAAACGAAAGGAACTTGGACGTTTATTCAAAATTTAACTTTCCGTATGGGAATTTTCAGTTTTCTGCTTTTATCTGGCAAATTCTTGCGCTTTAGTGATTTATTCATGTATACTAGTTCATAGCCCGTGCCATGCACAAGTGCAAAAGCTATGACTGAAATTTTTATAACACGAATCGTATATTAGAAGATTGGTTTGCACGTCATCGAAGTTGTCGTTCTCTATTTAAGAGACGTTTTCTTTCAGCTATATCTTCTTCCATCTTCTACTGCAAAGAAAACATTCCACGGAACCAATAATTTTTTTAAATGTCCATCACAGTGAATCAAAACTACGCCTGCAGTAACTTTCTTCCAATTTTACTTGTTCCTTTTTATGAAATAATATAATGCTGATTCCTTTTTATGAATTAAAATAACTGATTTCTTTTTATGTAATTACTCTGCAATTTTATTCCTTTTTTACACTTTCCAACCGTAGGTTGTGAATCAATACATCGTGCTGTATATAATGTACATAGAATTTTAGAGTTTGTATATTTTACCGTACAATATATATGTATCAGGACGCCATGTTCGCCTCTTGAACCCAACCTTGTTAATAAAATTGTGTTGAACTGAAGAAGCTTGAATGCTCCAGCTTTGTCCGTCTGTCTGTCTGCCCGTCCGCACAATAACTCGCGTAAAAGTGGTTCGATTTCGATGAAATTTTAGTATATGGTAGGGAACTAACTGGGGACGAACCTTATTGAAAATGGGCGAAATGGGGTCAAAGGTTAGGACATAGGAGCGGGATCCATTCCATTGCCCTTATGCATCATAACTTACGTAAAAATGCTTCGATTGTGACAAAACTTTAATATGTTGTTCTGGAGGTACACCGAACCGGTCCTGTTGAATATCATCGAAATAGGGTAAAAGGTCAGGACACAGGAGCGAGATTTATTCCACAGACATTATCTTCATAACTTGAGAAATAACTTGAGTAAAGATTTCTGGTATGTTGGAAAGCGTATCATAATCAATGCCTTGCATGATTTTACTAACTTGTTATAAAATTACTCTGCGATGCGAAGAAAATGAAATAAAACACGACATAACACCTACGTAACGGAACAAACATTGCAGACAGTTGTTCGAGCACGTGCGTGTTGCCACAGATGAAATCGTTTGTCCTTACTAACTTTATTTATTTTATTTTCCGGTATTTATCTTTGTTTTTACGAATCGTGCGGTGGCAGTGAACTGTGTTCCGATGTCTGCCACCGGATAAAAGCAGATGGCGTTACAAGTACTGAATGACGTCAGAGCGTTAGGAACAGACGTAGCCTATTATATAGGGTTTTATTGCATAAAATTCAACAATCGAATGTTATTTAAAAGAGTAAGCCCGGTCTTTATATGCCACGTCTTGAAATATTAGGTCATTCGGCCGCAATAAGTGAGCACTTTCAACTTATCATAATTAATTCCTGTAATAGCTAAGCGATGGTTACAATATTTGAGGGTAATTATAAGTAACTAGTTGAAAGTTGTTTAAGGCTTTTTAAATCTGAAAAAAAATCTCTCAAAACAGAGTTTGAGATTTTATATTCGGATTGCTTCAGTTAATAAAAACGCGCTTTTTTTTTTTTGTGCTTTTTTTTCGAGTTTTAACGACTACCATGAGCAACTCTAAAGGTGCGCTCCTCTAGTGAGGGGGGAGACAGTTCCTTAGGGAAAAGTGCATCGCACATGCCTCATCCGGGACTCGATCCGTGGCTCAGCTCCAAATACCAGCCAGAAACTTGGGGCTCTGACCACTCTGCTACCAGTAAAACTGTTTCCAGTGTGTACCATATGGCAGCAGTGTTCTCAATTTTTCGATGATCAGATCATCATATGTAGAGGATTTTTAGGAACGGAGTGTCTGACCCCAGGTTTTAAACAACCCTCAGAAATAGGAAGCTAGGAGATTTGGGCTAGAGTGCCCAATAGGAAAGTGACACGGAAGCGAGGTAGAAAGGGGGAGGAAGACGCCCTTATTTATTACCGGGGGGCCAGTACCCGGGGTCCGACGGCTTAACGTGCCCATCCGACGCACGGCGGATATTTAGTGGATCGAGCGTTCGTACCTGCCTGGGATCGAACCTGAGGTCCTTTCCGTGGCAGTCACGAACGTCGTCCACTAGGCCATCTGCGGCCCAATTTTTTGATAAAGTGTTGATTTGTACTTTTATAACGCATGAGTGTTTCATGTTTAGTTTACGTCAGTCAAGGAAATCTTAAAGACATACGTTTTTAATGGAGCTTTTATTTACACTGCTCGACATTAAAAATACCATACGTGGGAGTGCTTGTCAGAGCGCAATGCACATTGGCGAGTATGTATCGATAGTCCGGTTATGACAATGATTGCAGTTGGTAAGAAATCACGTGATAAGTGAGGAAGGTAAAAGGCAAAACGGCTCGGCGTAGCTGAATTTGGTCGCCTTTACTTGGGCGTGTAGACCACTGAATCGGAGTTATCTCGGTGGCGCAGTGGTCTAAGCGATGGCTTCTGATCATTTGTCCGAAAGGGGTCCGGGTTCGAATCCCGGTGAAGCGTGGATGTTGTGTTTGACCTACGGCACTGGCTCTCTCCCTTCTCTGGAACCAGTGACCCTAAATTAGGGACGGGCGACTGCTTATAGCCCATTGAGTTGCTCACGGTGGTCGTTAAACCTCCAATCAAAAAAAAAAAAAAAAAAAAAAAGAGTGATCTCGGTGGCAAAAGCAACGAGTGAGAATGGCTGGACGAAGTCATCGGGAATCCTACCATTACACGGACACCTTTACCGAGGAGACGCATCAGGGCAACCAAAGTTGGAAACGGGTCAAAAATTTTGGACCTGGACGTCACATGATTCCCTTACAGCATAAAACGTTTCAAATATGTTTCAGTAATGTTACATCTCTCATTTTCGTTACACTTTCAGAGATATCTTACAATTACGTTTTAGCAACATCTATTTTGGAACATAACTGTTTGTACATTACGGTTACGTTAAAAATAGCATTCACCGATACTACTGTTTTATAGCTTCCATTGTGCATAATTGCTACCTTGATGTTACATTCGGCGATATGTAAGATTTTTGGTTTGGCAACGACGAGGATGCGCATGCGCATTTATGCCATTTCACCGAAGCACTCTCGTAGTCGTATTTCCATGTGCTACTTGGATATTCTTTGGTGATACTCGAGTTACCTAGTTAGTTCATTTAATATTTAATATTTTTTTAATTTTTTTTTTTTTTTTTTGTGATTCAAGATCATCTGAAAGTAAGTAATTGTTTTCATTATTATTATTTTTAAATTCTAAAAAGTATTTTCTAAAATCGAAGTAGATGGCAGTGTTGTTGTATTAGTATATGTAACGTACCAGGAGATGTGACGTACCTGCCAGAAGGACGCACACGACATAAAGGCAGATAGGAATCAGAACAAATGTCCGCGTAGCTTAATTGATAGAGCAACTTATTCCGGAATGAGTGGACCCGGGTTCGAACCCCGGCGCGGATAAAAATGACGGAGAAATTCACTTCGTTATAATGGCGCCCGAACTATCCGGATGACCCGACCGTTCAAAATCTCGCATTGGTGTGATGTTCTTTCCACACCGCGAGATAGGAAAAATAAGAGAATCCCTTCTTCAGCACTTCGAAAAAAAAAAAAAAAAAAAAATAAGGGGGAGATGATGTAACGTACCAGGAGATGTGACGTACCTGCCAGAAGGACGCACACGACATAAAGGCAGATAGGAATCAGAACAAATGTCCGCGTAGCTTAATTGGTAGAGCAACTTATTCCGGAATGAGTGGATCCGGGTTCGAACCCCGGCGCGGATAAAAATGACGGAGAAATTCACTTCGTTATATATACTATACCAGCATATTTTTTGTGTAATACTTGAAGCCGAAAAACTTCATATTGGTAGGTATTTAGAGAAATTACGAATTTGATTTTCTTTCTTTTTTACGCTGAAATATAGTCTATTCCACATGTATAATAGAAATTCGACACCCTCATTTGGGACCGATTTTTATTTCTTTTTTGTTATCAATATATAAACGCTGCCACTGTTCCCAATGGACAGCGGATTGCGTTGAACCTGTGAAAACGTAAACAACACGTAATACGACTGTTGTTGCTTTTGAAACGGCTGTAGAGTTAATATTTTTATTGTGATTTTACAAAGTTTATTAAAACAATTTCAATTAGTTCTCTCAGTACGTGGATATGATCTATTGTGCTGTAGCCACTCCTGAATCCAGCTTGTTCTCTCGGTTGAGCCATGTCCAGTGTTACCTTCAAGCGGTGTGAAAGAACTTTAGTGAAGATTTTATAAACCACTGATAGGAGGCTGATAGGTCTGTAGTTCCTGAGATCCTCAATGTCACCTTTTTTATGAAGCAGGATCATTGTAGCATTGTTCCAATCCTCAGGAATCTTCCCTTCATTAAGGCATCGAGTGAAAATTTGGGCGAGTACTGTTTCAATTTCTCCACTTGCTTCTTGTATGATGTCTATAGTAATTCCATCTTCTCCTGGAGCTTGCCCCTGCTTCATGTTCTTGATTGCATGAGCAACTTCTGCTGGGAGGACTGGAAGAACTCTGGTACCTTTCATGATGTCTGGAGTACATGTATCATCCCTTTCATATAATTTGGAGTAGAAATCTTTCACTCTTGTCAAAATTTCGCCTCTATTTCTTGTTATAGAACCATCTTCTTTTCTCAGAGCCATAATCTGTTTTCTTCCCTTACTGAGATGTCCCTTTGCTATCTTTAGGCTTTGGTTGTTTTCAATTGCTTTCCTCACTAGCTCACAGTTGAATTTCCTTACGTCTTCAGTGATACTTTTTCGTGCTGTCTTGCATAGCTCTATATATTCCACTTTGGAAGTTACATCTTCTTTAGTTGTCCTCATCCCTCTTCTTTTTTGCATCAACATTTTGGTTTTTCCTGATAATTTGTTTACATGCAACTTGTTCTTAGACCCAGCTAATTTTGTTGCTGTTTCCATAAGAGCTTTGGTTACTTTTCTGTTAACTTCCGAAATATCCACTTCTTCCGATGTTAGGCCTTCTAAAGCAGAGAATCTGTTCTTCAGTTCCAACTTGAAAGTATTATGGTGTTTTTTAAGGTTGGTTATGTCAATAGATTTTGTTTGTCTTATGAGCTTGCCACGTTCCAGTTTAGTGTTGAGGTGCATCTTACATCTCACCAATCTATGGTCACTACCTGTGTTGAACTTGCTTAGCACACTGCAGTCTTCGATGACGAATTTTTTGTTACACATAATAAAATCAGTTTCACTTGTCGTCCCAATTGGATGTCTCCATGTCCATTTCCTGTGTGGCTTTTTCTTGGAAAAAGGAATTCAAGATGAAAAATCCTTCTGCCTCTGCAAACTCAACGAGAGTATTTCCACGCTGGTTTCTGTTGCCGTGACCGAATTTACCTACTGAAGTTTCATTCTGTTGCTGGTGCCCTATTTTTGCATTGAAATCTCCCATAATTAGAGCGAGGGAATATGAACTTCCATTGTGCATGGCTTTTATCGATTATGAAAAAGCCTTTGATTCGGTGAAACCATCAGCAGTTACCACGGCTCTGAAATCCTGCGGTATTGAAGATGCATACATTAATATTATTAATAACATCTATGAAAATGCAAGTGCAAAGATTCGGCTGTTTGAAAATACAACACACATAAAAATTGGAAAGGGAGTGAGACAAGGTGACACCATATCTCCGAAGCTCTTTAATGCCACATTGGAAAATGTCTTTCAATCACTGAACTGGGAAAACAAAGGGATAAAGATTAATGGAGATTATCTAACCCACCTTCGTTTTGCTGATGACGTAGTCATTTTTGCAACTACCCCATCAGAGCTGCAGAGTATGATCCAGGAACTTGCTGACAAGAGTAAAGAAGTGGGATTAAAAATGAACTTTCAGAAGACAAAAGTGATGTTCAATGCTTTTACAAGAAATGAAGATTTATCGATTGATGGAGAAAAACTGGAGATAACAGATACGTATGTTTATCTTGGACAGCAGATATCAAGTGAGGGTCACATTGATGAAGAAATTAATCGGCGTACAAAACTTGCCTGGAGAGCTTTTGGAAGAAACAGCATAATTTTCAAGAGCATTATGTCTTAAAAGAAAAGTGTTTGATCAATGCATCCTTCCAGTGCTTACATATGGTGCAGAGACGTGGACCTTAACTAAAAGAGACATACAAAGGCTTCAGACAACTCAAAGAGCCATGGAGAGGTGCATGCTTGGTATAACCAGGAGAGATAAGAAGAGGAACTCGTGGATCCGAAAAATGACGAGAGTGGAAGACATCATGATCAGAGTTAAATCCCTGAAATGGCAATGGGCTGGACATACTGCCAGAAGGACGGACCATAGATGGACAGCCGAAATTTTAGATTGGATTCCAAGGGACAGGAAAAGACCCAGAAAAAGACCACATGGGAGATGGGTGGATGAAATTCGTAAATATGCGGGAGTGACATGGAGGAGACTGGCACAAGACAGACCGTTGTGGAGGAAACTTGGGGAGACCTTCGTCCAGCAGTGGATTGATAATGGTTGACAATGATGATGATGATGATGATGATTAAAACAATATCATCCAACGTAGTAAATACGTAACAGTAATATGATGATGTCACAAATATCTTTCAAATACGTAACAGTAATGTAAGGAAGTTGCAAATATCTTTCAAATACGGAGTGAGACAAGGTGACACCATATCAAGCTCTTTAATGCCACATTGGAAAATGTCTTTCAATCACTGAACTGGGAAAACAAAGGGATAAAGATTAATGGAGATTATCTAACCCACCTTCGTTTTGCTGATGACGTAGTCATTTTTGCAACTACCCCATCAGAGCTGCAGAGTATGATCCAGGAACTTGCTGACAAGAGTAAAGAAGTGGGATTAAAAATGAACTTTCAGAAGACAAAAGTGATGTTCAATGCTTTTACAAGAAATGAAGATTTATCGATTGATGGAGAAAAACTGGAGATAACAGATACGTATGTTTATCTTGGACAGCAGATATCAAGTGAGGGTCACATTGATGAAGAAATTAATCGGCGTACAAAACTTGCCTGGAGAGCTTTTGGAAGAAACAGCATAATTTTCAAGAGCATTATGTCTTAAAAGAAAAGTGTTTGATCAATGCATCCTTCCAGTGCTTACATATGGTGCAGAGACGTGGACCTTAACTAAAAGAGACATACAAAGGCTTCAGACAACTCAAAGAGCCATGGAGAGGTGCATGCTTGGTATAACCAGGAGAGATAAGAAGAGGAACTCGTGGATCCGAAAAATGACGAGAGTGGAAGACATCATGATCAGAGTTAAATCCCTGAAATGGCAATGGGCTGGACATACTGCCAGAAGGACGGACCATAGATGGACAGCCGAAATTTTAGATTGGATTCCAAGGGACAGGAAAAGACCCAGAAAAAGACCACATGGGAGATGGGTGGATGAAATTCGTAAATATGCGGGAGTGACATGGAGGAGACTGGCACAAGACAGACCGTTGTGGAGGAAACTTGGGGAGACCTTCGTCCAGCAGTGGATTGATAATGGTTGACAATGATGATGATGATGATGATGATTAAAACAATATCATCCAACGTAGTAAATACGTAACAGTAATGTAACGAAGTTACAAATATCTTTCAAATACGTAACAGTAACATGAAGTTGGTACGTTGAAGTTACAAAGACCTTTCACTGTCTGGTTTCACTCAGCGGCCTGATGATGCAGCCAATAGTGATCGCGAAAGTGATCGCCAGAGCTTTTATCTAATATATTTTTAAATTGTAAATAAAGACGTTTTTTAGATCCTACGTTTTTTAAAAGGAAATTTAAAGTGTGGTGTGTGTGCTTTGGCTGCTCCAGAAAAGTTACCGTGCTTCGACAGCTTTCAAATCTTCTTGTCTGTAACGTATCGGTTATGTTTCAAAGTTATGTAATGTTTGAGGACATTTTGACGTAACTGTAAGGTTTCTGAAACATTACTATTACATTAAGCAACGTATTTGAAAAGTCTCAATGTTTCAGTGCTACGTACTTGCAACATATACGAAATATTCTGTGCTCTGTGGGTTGGACCCTATCCGAATCTGACCCGGAAAAATCTACTTTGAACTATAAATTGGAATATAACATCATCGTCATCATTGTCAATCATTATCAGTCCACTGCTGGATGAAGGTCTCCTCAAGTTTCTTCAACAGTGAATTGTCTTGGGCCAGTCTCCTCCATCCACCCATCTCCCGCGTGATCTTCTTCTGGGTATTTTCCTGTCCCTTGGAATCAAGTCTAAAACTTCAGTTGTTCATCGGTGGTCCGGGTGGTTCGTTCTCCTCGCAAATGTCCAACACATTGCCATTTCAGGGATTTTACTCTGATCGTGATATCTTCCACTCTTGTCAATTTCCTTATCCACGATTTCCTCTTTGTACCTTTCTTGGTTACACCAAGCATGCATCTATCCATGCTTATTTCGGTTGTCTGCAGTTTTTGTATGTCTTTTTTAGTTAAGGTTCAAGTCTGCTCCATATGTAAGCACTGGAAGAATACATTGATTAAACACTTTTTTTAAAGACATAATGGCACATTGCTCTTAAAAATTGTACTGTTTCTTCCAAATATGGCAATTAATTTCTTCATTAATGTGATCCTCGCTTTGATATCTGCTTCCCCAGGTAAATTTAGGAATTGTTATCTCCAGCTTTTCCCCCACAGTTGATAAATCTTCATTCCTTGTAAAAGTATTTTACTTCAGTTTTCTCTTTTGAAAGTTCATTTTTAATCCCATTACTTTACCCTTCTCAACAAGTTCCTGGATCATACTCTGCAACTCTGAAGTATTATTTCAAAGACTCCAGAAGGCTTCTTTGAAATATTTTTTTTTCTTTTCAAAAATAAAACTGAAATAAAACCGCTTCGAAATCGTCTTGACCCGACCCGTTTGTCCCGCAAGGAATTCTCGAACAGGTGACCTGTGACCCGTTTCCATCTCTGGATGCTACAACTGTCGGCCAACTGTGGCGTCCGTAGTCGGAGGAAAATAACGTCCGTCGCTGTGGTGGGACTGATAGCACCCCAAACCATGACATAAGATCTGGAAAATGATAAGATCTGGAAATGGTAATAATATATTTATCATTCTCCAAAAGAAAATGGTTGCCATTCAATAATCAAACCATGACATAAGATCTGGAAATTTTAATAATATATTTATCATATGCCATGGTTTGATTATTGAATGGCAACCATCTTCTTTTGGAAAATGATAAATATATCGTTATTATTTCCAGATCTTATTGGTGTTATTTGATTATTGAATGGGCCGCCCCGGTGGCGCAGTGGTCTAAGCGATGGCCTCTGATCATTCGTCCGAACGGGGTCCGGATTCGAATCCCGGTGAGGCATGGATGTTGTGTTTGTCTTACGGCACTGGCTCTCTCCCTTCCCTGGAACCAGTGACCCTAAATTAGGGACGGGCGACTGCTTATAGCCCATTGAGTTGCTTACGGTGGTCGTGTTAAACCTCCAATAAAAAAAAATTATTGAATGGCAACCGTCTTTTTTAGCACGTCTTTTATAAAAAAAGATCGTGCTTATGTTACCGGTTTGTCCGTCTGTACCCGCGATATCTCTGCAACTATTAAGTCCGATTTGAAAATTTCGTTTTGCATTGGGAAGCTTGAAATATGCGAATGATGATCCTTTATTTCGTTTTTTTTTATGATGTACAATTTCGCCGCTAGGGAGCGTGAATGCAGATGATGTCGAATTCAAAAATACGTTTTATTCCACATATATTTGCTTCTAAACATCGAATTGAAAAAATTCTGTTATCTTTCGATTCCATTTATGTCGCAGAGTATTTTAGATATAGTTACTTTTTTCAAATTACGCATATATTTTCCGCTAAGGGGCGTAAAAGTAAATTACATTTTTCCCGATAACTCTTCTTCTAAAACTCCGATTTGAAAATTTTTTCTTCAGAAGATACACCTCCTGATGGAAAATCTTTTGCATATATTTTCAAATTTTTGGTAAAAAATACTTTGGCCATCAGGGAACGTAATTGTTAATTTTTGATTCTGACCATAAAATCTGAGTTTCTAAAATATCGATTGAAAAAATTCTTTCGTGGACTGATGCCACTCACATTGATAAACATTTTCGGAATATTTTCTTCTTAAAATTTTCCACAGTTTCTCCGCCAGGGGGCGTAGATGTATATCTTATTTTTGTCAATGTCTCTACTTCTAGGAGTCCGATTTGAAAAATTCCTTCTATGTTGGATAGTGTTTCCAGTGTGACATGTTTTTCATATAATTTCAAAATTTTTAATTAATTCATAGACTTTTTGCTAGGGGGCGTAAAGATAAATTGCTTTCACCCCTATATTTCTGCTTCTAAATCTCCGATTTGAAAAATTCCTTCTGCACTGGATACAGCTCCTGATGGGAAATCTTCTGCCCATAATTTCTAATTTTTGTAAAAAATGGTTTGGCCACCAGGTGACGTAAGTCTTAATTTCCGCTTCCGATGTATTTGTAACAAAATATGAGCTTCTAAAATCTCGATTGAAAAAAGTGGTTTGTTGACCGATACTACTGATGTCGACAAACCTTTTTAGAAACATTTTCTTCTTGAAATTATGCATGGTTTCTACGCTGTGGGCCGTAGATGTGTATCTTATTTTTGTCAATATCTCTACTTCTAGGAGTTCGATTTGAAAAATTCCTTCTTTGTTAGATGGTGTTTCCGATGCGAAATGTTTTTCCTATGAATTCAAAATTTTCAAGCAAATCATGGACTTTTCGCTAGGGGGCACAAAGGTAAATTGCGTTTTCTGCGTTATTTCTGCTTCTAAAACTCCGATTTGAAAACTTCTTCCTGTATCGCATACAAAACCTGATGGAAAATATTTTTCACATAATTTCTAATGTTTGGTAAAGAATGGTTTGACCACCAGGGGGCATAAGTGTTAATTTGTGCTTCTGGTGTATTTGTAGCAAAATCTGGGCTCCTGAAAACTCGACAATTTTTTTTTTCTTGAACCGATAGTGCTCATATGGAAAAACCTTTTGAGCATACTTTCTTCCTAAAATAAAATTTCCACCAGGGGACGTAAAGTCACATCTTATATTTGTCGATATCTCTGTTTCTAAGAGTCCGATTTGAAAAATTATTTTTATGTTGGAGAGTATTTCCGGTGCGAAATGTTTTTCATATAAATTCATGTTTTTCTTGACGGACAAGTCTGCAACCAGAGGGCGTAAGCTCACGATTCCGTTTACAGCAAAATCTGAGGGATTAAAAAACCGATTGAAAAACTTCTTTTTCGGTCAGATACTATTGCTTTCCATACCGGTTCCATTGACTTTGAATAGCTTTGATAAATTTAATTTGCGTCAGAACGGATTCAAAAGACGTGCTTATTACACCCGAAAATTCGGTGTCATCTTTATTCTTTGAAGGGTTAACGACTTCCGTGAACGTCCAGGGCAATCGTCTGACTTTAATTTGGGGCCACTGGTTCCAAGGAGGAGGAAGAAATAGAGCCGTGGGAAAGGAACATCCAATGTCTCATACGCGACTCGAGCCCTAGCCCAGCTCGGACGATTTTCAGATACCCTCTCCTCTGACCACTCGGCCAACGAAGGGGGGCAGGTGGGTACATCTTCTTGAACTACTATGTATTCGAAACTTAACAGATTTATGTAAGGTGCATGTCGAATACTTTGGCTGCTAAAGAAACTATTTTGTGGAAAGTCTTCCGTTGTTAACGTTCTGTATTTCTTTATATTTGCATCTATGACGAACAGTGGAAATCTGTTATAACACGAGTACACGAAGAAAAGGCAATAAACTCGTTATACTGGTACCCGCGGTATATATGAATCATCATCATGAACAACCATTATCAATCCACTGCTAGATGAAGGTCTCCCCAAGTTTCTTCCACAACGACCTATCTTACTCCAGTCTCCTTCATGTCACTCCCGCATGCTTTCGAATTTAATCGACCCATCTCCCATGTGGTCTTTCCCTGGGTCTTTTCCTGTCCCTTTGAATCCAGTGTGGAATTGCGGTTGTCCATCGGTGGTCCGTTCTTCTTCTGGCAACCTGTCCAGCCCATTGCTATTTCAGGGATTTTATTCTGAACGTGAGTGTTTCCACTCTTTTTCCTTATCACAAGTTCCTCTTATCTATCCTGGTTAACCAAGCATGCATCTCTCCATGCCTCTTTCAGTTGTCTGCAGTCTTTGTGTGTTTTTTTAGTTAAGGTCCATGTCTCTGTTTCGTTGTAAGCAGTGAAAGGATGCATTTATTAAACACTTTTCTTTTAAGACATAATGGCATATTGCTCTTAATTGTACTGTTTCTTCCAAAAGCTCTCCAAGTTTTATACGTTGATTAATTTATATCCGAATATGAGTATTTGTGTACGTATGTATTTTATTTGGGGGATACAATCGGACCCGCGCTATATCTGAACATGAGTATGTATTTGTCTGTGTATGTATTTTATTTGAGGGGACACCATGGGACCTGCTTTATATCAGATTCCGCAGTATAACCGACATCGTTATATCAAGCTTCCACTGTATATTCTAATTTAACTTTCATTTTCGGTTTCTTTCCCTATGTAAGTTCTGAGTTCATATCTTTAAGCGTTTCAACGTAAACTCTGTGTATTTCACACTCACTAAATGTTATGTGGCAACAGTCATGAGATTAGGTTGAGTGACGTGTGAATGTTTTGACCAGATAAGAATCATGTATATAATGTGTGGAGCAGTGTTAAGTGTGAGCATATTAGTGCAGCCTTGTGTTGCACATTGTTCTTCAAAGACTAAATATAGATGTGAAGAAGTTGTGTTTGTTTTGAGATTCTTGGAATTTCAAGAAGCAGAGGTTCAGTTGGTTGCATCAGTTGAAACATAGTGCTGTTAACTGTTTAAGGTAACCCGTGGGTTGTTACTGATGATTATCACTGACGAATTATCTGTGTGTGATGTCCCTTGAAAGACCCAAATAAAGACATTTATTCCTAAGTGATTAACAGACTATTCTCCTCCGGTCGTTATGTCGCCTAATATTGCTCATTGTACAGGGTAATTCAAAATGATTCATCTTATTATAGAAGAGCATAATTCCATACCTATCAACCGTGTATGGCCTGGGTGTACACCAAATGAAAGAGTAAATCTCCGAGTTTCAGTAGGTCACCATGAGAAGGCGTCATTGTGGGGCCACCTCATTGGTATTGTGCTGTTCACAGTTTCCTCAACGAAGTGCTCCCTTGCTATTGGATTGGTTGCAGTGGACCCCATGACTTGGTGCTCTACAGCTGGCTACTTAGGTCACCAGAACTTACACTGTGCAACTGCTTCTTTTGGGGGTATAATACGGATACTGTGTAAATGCCACCGTTGCCTACAACCCTGGATGAGCTCAAAAAACGCATTGTTACTGCGGTGGAGTCAGTGACAACGGACATGCTGGATCGTTTCCTCGACGAATTGGTCCCTTGTCATTGGAATGGTCGCAGTGAGCCCCATGACTTGGTGCTCTACAGCTGGCCACTTAGGTAACCGGAACTTATACTCTGAAACTTCTTCTTTTAGGTGTATGTAAAGGATACTGTGTAAATGCCACCGTTGCCTACAACCCTGGATGAGCTCAAAAAACGCATTGTTACTGCGGTGGAGTCAGTGACAACGGACATGCTGGATCGTTTCCTCAACGAATTGGTCACTGGCCATTGGATTGGTTGCAGTGGACCCCATGACTTGGTGCTCTACAGCTGGCCACTTAGGCCACCAGAACTTATACCGTGCAACTGCTTCTTTTGGGGGTATAATACGGATGCCACCGTTGCCTACAACCCTGGATGAGCTCAAAAAACGCATTGTTACTGCGGTGGAGTCAGTGACAACGGATATGCTGGATCGTTTCCTCAACGAATTGGTCCCTTGTCATTGGATTGGTCGCAGTGAGCCCCATGACTTGGTGCTCTACAGCTGGCCACTTAGGTAACCGGAACTTATAATCTGCAACTTCTTCTTTTAGGTGTATGTAAAGGATACTGTGTAAATACCACCGTTGCCTACAACCCTGGATGAGCTCAAAAAAAACGCATTGTTACTGCGGTGGAGTCAGTGACAACGGACATGCTGGATCGTTTCCTCAACGAATTGGTCCCTTGCCATTGGATTGGTCGCTGTGAGCCCCATGACTTGGTGCTCTACAGCTGGCCACTTAGGTAACCGGAACTTATACTCTGCAACTTCTTCTTTTAGGTGTATGTAAAGGATACTGTGTAAATGCCACCGTTGCCTACAACTCTGGATGAGCTCAAGAAACGCATTGTTACTGCGGTGGAGTCAGTGACAACGGACATGCTGGATCGTTTCCTCAACGAATTGGTCACTGGCCATTGGATTGGTCGCTGTGAGCCCCATGACTTGGTGCTCTACAGCTGGCCACTTAGGTAACCGGAACTTATACTCTGCAACTTCTTCTTTTAGGTGTATGTAAAGGATACTGTGTAAATGCCACCGTTGCCTACAACTCTGGATGAGCTCAAGAAACGCATTGTTACTGCGGTGGAGTCAGTGACAACGGACATGCTGGATCGTTTCCTCAACGAATTGGTCACTGGCCATTGGATTGGTTGCAGTGGACCCCATGACTTGGTGCTCTACAGCTGGCCACTTAGGTCACCAGAACTTATACCGTGCAACTGCTTCTTTTGGGGGTATAATACGGATGCCACCGTTGCCTACAACCCTGGATGAGCTCAAAAAACGCATTGTTACTGCGGTGGAGTCAGTGACAACGGATATGCTGGATCGTTTCCTCAACGAATTGGTCCCTTGTCATTGGATTGGTCGCTGTGAGCCCCATGACTTGGTGCTCTACAGCTGGCCACTTAGGTAACCGGAACTTATACTCTGCAACTTCTTCTTTTAGGTGTATGTAAAGGATACTGTGTAAATGCCACCGTTGCCTACAACTCTGGATGAGCTCAAGAAACGCATTGTTACTGCGGTGGAGTCAGTGACAACGGACATGCTGGATCGTTTCCTCAACGAATTGGTCACTGGCCATTGGATTGGTTGCAGTGGACCCCATGACTTGGTGCTCTACAGCTGGCCACTTAGGTCACCAGAACTTATACCGTGCAACTGCTTCTTTTGGGGGTATAATACGGATGCCACCGTTGCCTACAACCCTGGATGAGCTCAAAAAACGCATTGTTACTGCGGTGGAGTCAGTGACAACGGATATGCTGGATCGTTTCCTCAACGAATTGGTCCCTTGTCATTGGATTGGTCGCAGTGAGCCCCATGACTTGGTGCTCTACAGCTGGCCACTTAGGTAACCGGAACTTATACTCTGAAACTTCTTCTTTTAGGTGTATGTAAAGGATACTGTGTAAATGCCACCGTTGCCTACAACCATGGATGAGCTCAAAAAACGCATTGCTATGGCGGTGGATTCAGTGACAACGGACATGCCGGATCGTTTCCTTAACGAATTTCTTCCTTGCCATTGGATTGGTCGCAGTGAGCCCCATGAGTTTGTGCTCTACATCTGGCCACTTAGGTCACCAGAACTTACACCGTGCATCTTCTTCTTTTGGGGGTATGTAAAGTTTACTGTGTACATGCTACCGTTGCCTACAACCCTGGATGAGCTCAGAAAAAGCATTGTTACTGCGGTAGAGTCAGTGACAACGGACATGCCGGAACGAGTGAACCTGCGCATGAGAAAGGTTGCCTACAACTCTGGAGCTCACCCAGAGTTGTAGGCAACGGTGGTCTGCACACAGTATCCTTAACATAACCTCGAAAGAAGAAGTTACACGGTGTACGTTCCAGTGACCTAAGTGGCCAGCTGTAGAGCACCTAGTAATGGGCTCCACTTCGACCAATCTGTTGAGAAAACGATGAATAGCACAATGCCAATGAGGCATGGTGACCTACCGAAACTTGTATATTTCCTCTTTCATTTTGTGTATGTCCAGGCTATACACGGTTGAAAGGTATGAAATTATGATTTTCTGAAATCATATAAATCATTTTGAATTACCTTGTATAATAAGGATTTTGTTCTAGTTATCCGGAGCACAACATTAAGAATCTTCAGTGTCACAAAAACCACCGATAATACGGCAAGTTTTAGATGAAGCATTAATTTACGAAACGATGTGTGAAGTTTTTTTATTAATACGGAAGTTTCGGGCACCCAGAAGCAAAAGTATCTGTTATGCTGTGCTATTTCTACAGAAACTACAGAGACAGCGGAGAACGCGTATGTGACCGTGGACGTTAGTGCGCTGCTATTGGAGTTTTAAAATATTTCTGTCACGTGGTGCATCGTGAGATGCAGAACCAGTTACCTTATTTAAGCATTGCTATTCCACCGGTGATTAGAATTTTTCCTTACGACGAATACATGTAGGTAGCTCTTTCGGTGTATGTAGTGCTTTGCTACAGGTCTAGAGCGGGTTAATTTTGGTTTTTTTAGCTACGGTTCATAAAAGGTGCATTTGTCAAACGCATTTACATTCCTCCTGAAAGGAGAAATTCATGGCTGCAGCTATGAAAACAGTAGAAGCTGAATTGCAGATACCATAATGATCATCACTTAATTTATGAAGATGGATTATGTGTCGGGGAATTAATCGAAATACGTCTCAAAAGTGCATAGTAAAAGTTTTCAGATTTTGGACTCAATGGTAAGAGCGGACAGGGCACACGTGATCGTGGCTTCCACGACCTGTGTGATGAAAGAAATATGTCGGTTCGTGCGCTGCGTTAGTTCACGTAGTACTCACAAATCTTTTTTTTTTTTACCCCGAAAATATATGTGTTTCGTTTTGTAACTTCAATTTATCACGTAGCTTCTTTTCATTCGTCATTCAAGTCTTCAGTTCGGATAACCTATTTTAAAAGGAGTCAAACTCCTTACTTGAGTACATTTAATTCTGATATGATAGTCTTTCATCCGTTGAGACAAGCGCTGTTTAAAACTTGCTACTAAAGGTTATAACAAAATATAATAATAACAAAGCATATTTTATATGCTACATAAACATTAACAACGTTATGAATTTAGATTTAGATTTTTTTTCCGCATTCTTAAATTCCGAAGTTGTTATTACTGTTCTGAGAAGGAGATACACACATCCAGAGTGGGAAAAAATCAAAAACAAACAAATAAAAAAAACGATATTTTGGTGGTTAGGAGTTTCAGGATGTGGTACTCACAATGTAATCATTCACTGCAATGAAAATCGGAATGTACAGATTACATCTTAAACTTTATACCCAGTAAGCGCTGGGTAGATTTCTCCTAATTAAATAATAAGAACTTCTATAGCTCTGATTTGAACTGATTTACAGGTTATCTGATTAAATGAACAAATTGATATTAGTGTTCGCGAAACACAATAAAACTAAAATTTCGAATAATTTTTGGAGTTTTTTTTAAATATCCGTACATCCAGTCCTCTCCATTGTATCGGATAATTGAGACTGCACTGTAAATAAATAATTCCTTATTTCAGTGTTTTTTCTACCTTACGTCAAGTTTTACGGTGTTTTCACTGTGAAAATAGGTATTTAAAGTGGTGTACTGATCTTTCCTTATAAAAGATATGAGAGTGCTCAAATAAAATGACGATGTTGTGTATTTTCTTACGATATGTGTGTATACTCACAGTCGTGCACACACGAAAAGATTTAAAATATATGCGCAGTGGAACTCCATTTTTAGACTTTTCAAGGGACCAAGTAATATTGATGTATAATTGAAAAAACGTATAAAAGAAATATGGCACATTTATGTTCCTAGATGGCAGCACATTCTGCTGCAACTTATGGCGTAGCAGTTAGTGTTAGTATGAAGGGTTTTTTTTTTTTTTTTTTTTATGTCTAGTGCATTGTATTTTCAGTTATCCTTTTTCTTCACAGCTTTTTTTTTTGTTTGTTTCTGACTTTGCTGATTTCAATCACACTGCGCAGAGCAGAGTTATAGCACTTGTCAGAGGCATAACTAGGGCGGGGTAGGTGCAGCTCATGAGAGGACGCAAAAATCACTGCGTACAATCTGATTATAATCAGAATTGAAACTTCTGCACAAGTTTCTGGTACAGAATTACAGAACATACCTATAATTTTTTTCACCATTTGCGGAAACTTGGCAGCTTAAAGTTCTCATTTCTTACTCCAAATGTGCAGGGGTTGTAAGTTACTCACAATCAGAAATGATGTCACAGTTATTCATACATTACAAGATAAAGATGTCATTCATATCTTTGAAGAATCTCTGGGGCCAATTCGACTATTACTGGAGAAGACGATGTGTCTTCGAAAGATCTAATGAAGCATATGGTGTGTTTTATAAGTAAAGTGTTTCAAAATGTGGCACGTTGTGCACTGCATTTGTTTTTATCGTGTTTAGTCGACATTTTATTTTACTATTGAATTTTAACCCGAATTAGTATAATCAAAGTACGTATACATTTACGTTGTTTAAAAATCGTTAATTTTTTATTGTTTACTTTTACGTTGAAACACTGCATTTTCAGGGCTATTGAGAGCCTACATTTTTATCTCTTCAGCATTATGGATGTAAAAGAAGTCTAAGGACGTCAAAGGATTTCAGTGAAACACTAAATTTTGGGTGCTGACACACTTACTGGGAATCATCATCACTGTTGTCACTGGAGACGCTCTCATTGTACCTTTTATTCTTAGTCGTTTCACCTAGAGTCATAAGCGATGATGTTGCCAAAGGTGCATCGCAACTGACCTAATATGGGAAGCTAAACTCATTCTGCTCTTCAATTATAGCATTTCAGTCAAATTGCAGAATGATATCTTCTTGGGGTATAGATTTGCCTGGAAATTGTGAGTCTCGTCGAGGAAAGAATCCGATATGACAACGTCAAGCAAAAGCAAGCTACAGATAGTGCCAACTGAGTTTACCAATGATTGCTCAGGAAGAGCGCACGCATTCCGCAGAGTGAGTCACTCGATTACAATAAATAGGGAGAGCAAAAGGCGGATAGGGAAAGACTGGAAAACCGAATTCGCAGCGACTGGGAAGGGGGGAAGATAGTTCGGTAAACGGAATTCGCATGGTTTCAATTTCTAATTCACGACACCAAAAGTTAACGTATAAATAAGAAGGAAGTTAATTCGATTAGCATATAATTGATCAAATTTATTATTAAAGGAAATTCAGAATTTTTGAAAACAGCAATGTTTCACATACAAAGGGCATCCTGAAAGTAATGCCTCGTCTCTCATAAGTTTTTTATTTGTAGCAGCAAAAATGCGAAACTTGGTGGCAAAATACTTGGTCATATTGTTAATAATGCTAGCCTATTCAAAGTACTGTCCTATACATTTTCGCCATCTTTGAACACATTGGTAAAATCCATTTTGAAAAAATTCCTGTGGCTGTCGTTTCACCCATGAGTTCACAGCCAGTTTAACGTCTGTCACATAGTCGAAACGTTCCCCACGAAGGGTGTTTTTCAAAGACAAACAGAAAAAAGTCTGAAGGAGCTAAATCAGGACTGTGGGGTTGGGGCATCACCGCCGACCCCATTTTGGCAATAGCCTGCGAAGTCTTCATTGAGGTGTGGGGACGTGCGTTGTCATGGTGTAAAACAACACTATGAAGTGGAATCACACATCTTTTCCTTCTAATGTCTGTATATAGCGAGCACTGTTTTTTGTTGGAACTCCAGGATAGTGACACGACCATCAGCTGTGATGAGGTCTTTCACTCGTTGCCTATTGGCATCTGTCACTGCAGTTGCGGGTCTTCCACTCCGTTGTTTGTCCGACACTGAGCTTTCTTCCTCTCGAAACTTCTTCATCCATCTTCGGACATTACTGATATCGATTGTGGTAGCTCCATACACCGGCAGGGGTCTTCTGTATATTTCTGGAGCCTCACATCCCTCTCTTTCCAGGAATTCAATTACGGCTCGCTGCTTTTCTCTGTCATTCATAATTTTATTTCTGATTCAGAAAAAGTTGTTTACACAATGGTAATACATCACAGTACATGTCAGTGCAGTTTCATTAAAATCACTTCAAAATTTCAAAAGTTATTTAGGAGGAGGCAGTACTTTCAGGATGCTCCTTGTATAAATGAGACAAAAGTATAAACGGGATTCCAGTACATACTGTGAGAGCCATTATTTCACCGAATTACTCATACGACGGGTTCCGAGGGGTTAAATGTAGTTGGTACTAAAATCAAAATTTCGCCTCCTTAATCTGAAATACATTACCTGAAACATGCAAGCTTGGTCCATGTCGTTTAAGCAACGAAATTTTAAATATTCAGGGAACTTCACTATCATTACTTTACCACCGAAAAGCTTGGGTCGCTTCAATTTTACTTGTTTGTTGACCCTTATGGAAGTTCGCAACACTCCTCCTAAGTCTTTGTATTAAAACTTCATCCCGGTTGGATTTCCGCGCAAAGCTTTGGCAGAGAAAGAGCAGATACTCTTTGGATCACTAAACAAGGGAAACCAAGGCTGTTAATAAAATTAGTGTCTGCGCAGGCAGCTGCGTGTAAGGTTAATGCTGAAAGAGCTTTCCATGAATTACTCCCATTAACGCAATGTATATACTTCCCCATTCTGCTGTGGCCTGCCGTACCGCCCAAACTAAGTGAATCTGTGTTAGGCCGAGAAGTGGAGAAGATCCTGCCAACACGTTCTATACGGTGCCGCTGGGAATAAGCAAAGTACCATAATCAAACAAAAAGAGATGCACGGCGTCTGCGCCCTGGAGTGGATCGAATGTAAATTTGTGGCAGATGGGAATACGTGATTTCTCAGTCTTAACGACATGGCAATTTGGAATATGCGTTGAGAACTACTTACTAAAAATGTGAACATACAAAATCAAGCAGTTTAGAAATCGTGTGAAAATGTCCTTCGTTACCGGTAATCGAAATTTGTACGGTTGCGGTATTAATTCGCCTTTTTCGTAAACTTTTTCCCAGTTTCAACTTTATAAACCCAAACAGTTCCGAACAATATACACCAATGAACCATTACATTATTACCACCCTCCAGCCTAGAGAAATGAGCGCGCCTGGAGACCAAACGTTGACGCACGTGAAGTCCACATAGCAGTATATATACAACCCGAGGACCGGCTTTCGGTTAGTAGAGTGTTCGGAGTCAGAATGGGAAAAGCTGCCGATTTATCGGAGTTTGATGAAGGACAAATTATGATGCCACGGCGCCTCAGAACCACGATCTCGGAAACGATGCGGTTTGTGGGTTGTTCACGTGCCGCTGTAGTGAGTACGTATCAAAAGTGGTGCCTAAATGGCCATACGACAAACCGTCGTCGAGCCGTGTGTCGTCCGCAGCTCAGTGATGCCAGAGGGTGAGTGGAGACTGTCGCGCATTGTTCACAGCGACCGTAAATTCACAGTGCGACAAATCACCCGCAGCTGCAACAGTGTTGATCAGGACAATGTATCACAGCACACAGTTCATCGCAGTCTTCTGCGCATGGGCCTGCGTAGCCGAAGACCCAGCCGGGTCCCGATGCTCACTGCACGTCATCGCCAACAACACATGAAATGAGCCCAAAAGCAACAAGATTACACCGTGGATGATTGGAATAAAGTGTCCTGGTCTGACGAGTCAAGATTGCTGGTGCATTACGTAGACGGCCGAGCGCGGATACGTCGATTACCAACCGAGGCTATGGCACCTGGAATGCACTGTTGGGCGGACACAAGCCGGCGGCGGAGGTGTTATGCTGTGGGCAATGTTTTCTTGGGATACATTAGTCCCCATTATCACAACAGCACAATCCCTGACAGCTGTCAGGTATCTGAACATCGTTGCGGACCAAGTTCACCCATTCATGGCAACTGTGTTCACTTCTGGTGATGGCTATTACCAAAAGATAATGCGCCATGCCACACTGCCAGAATCGTCAAGAAGTGGTTCGAGGAACATGCTGGCGATTTTCTGTGAATGCGCTGCCCTCCAACAAATTCACCTGACATGAACCCAATCGAACATTTGTGGTTCAACTTGGAATAATGTCAACAGCAGGTCCTCCAGTTCCTGTGCTTTCGGGGTGGTGGTGACTTAAAGCGAACCCGCTTTTCCAAGTCGAACAACAAATGTTCGATTGGGTTCATATCAGATGAATTTGGAAGCCAGCGCATTAACAGAAAGTCACGAGCATGTTTTTCGAACCACTCTTTGAAGATTCTTGCAGTGTGGCATGGCGCATTATCCTGTTGGTAGTGGCCATCACCAGAAGTTGCCATGAATGGGTAAACTTGGTCCGCAACGATATTCAGATACCTAACAGCTGTCAGGGATTGTGCTATTTGGATAATGGGGCCTAAAATTCCTCCAGAAAATATCGCCCACATAATAACACCGCAGCCGCCGGCCTGTTTCCGCCCAACAGTGCATCCAGGTTCCATAGCCTCCGTTGGTAATCGGCATATCCACGCTCGGCCGTCTACGTGATGCACCAGAAATCTTGATTCGTCAGACAAGGCCACTTTCTTCCAATCATCCACTCTCCAATCTCGATTATCTGGGGCCCATTTCACGCGTTGTTGGCGATGACGTGCAGTGATCATGGGGACCTGGCTGGGTCTTCGGCTACGCAGGCCCATGCGCAGTGGGCTGCGATGAACTGTGTGACACATTGCTCTGATCACCACTGCTGTAGCTGCGTGTGATTTGTTTCACGGTGGCCCTGCTGTCGCTGTGAACAACGCACGACAGTCTCCGCTCCCCTCTGGCATCAACGAGCTGCGGACGACACACGGCTGGACGATGGTTTGTCGTTTGGCCATTTGTGCACCACTTTTGATACGTACTCACTACAGCGTCACGTGAACAACCCACAAACCGCACTGTTTCAGAGATCGTTGCTCCGAGGCTTCGTGCCACCACAATTTATCCTTTTTCAAACTCCGATAAATCGGCAATTTTTCCCATTCTGACTCCGAACACTGTAATAACCGAAAGCGGTCCTCGGGTTATATATATACTTTTCTGTGAACTTCAGCTGCTCCACCGTTCGGTCTTCAGGCGCGCTCATTTCTCTAGGCTGGGGTTG
The DNA here is from genome assembly GCA_039090855.1 of Macrothele yani. NCBI lineage: Eukaryota > Metazoa > Arthropoda > Arachnida > Araneae > Macrothelidae > Macrothele > Macrothele yani. The sequence goes on from CM077001.1 coordinate 137,198,069, forward strand.
GTCATAATGGAATGGCTCGTTGGTGTATATATATATATATATATATGAGAGAGAGAGAGAGAGAGTGAGAAATGGAAAAACCATTGAACTGAAAACTGAATCTTACTCCACCTAGTGGGAATACTTCACAACGAAAAAAATTCGCAAATGCATGGCAGATTTCTGATGTAATTATAGTTATCGGATGCAAAAAGAAAAGTTATAATTGGATTTTTAGAATCACAGATCCAACGACAAATGCAAATTTGCTTTTACGTAAGCTCGCAGAAATTTTCATTTACGTCAGCTAGCAATAACACTGCGCGATATATTATATAAAATATTAGAGTTTTATTTTTGTAACACAGTTCTTGCTACAGACTGCAAAAAGAAATTTACGATTTCACTCTTAGAAATACATATTTCGCTCCAAACATGAAATTTTTTTAAGACCTATAAGATTTTCAGACCACATTCACATTGAAATATCTAAATATCTATCTATATTTTAATTTTCACCATTTCATCAGAAAGTATCTTTGTTTATGCAGGGTTCGTGAAAACAAAATTGTTCCAGAAGAAAGGCGCCAAGGTTAGAAAGCAGTAAGGGATTCAGATCTCTTCTAAACACCTTAACAACGTGGGAACATCTGATTGTAATGGGTGCAGTACGATAGTAGAAAAGCTGCATACGCTAAAGTATTATTCAAATACATTGTGTCGGCTCGTGTTTGTCGCTTCCGAGTCAGTGTATGGAGAATGCACGAGAAAAGGGAAAGGATTAGTAACTTCAAATGCGCCTAAGTAAAGCGATTTGCACCACCATAGGCATCGTTGAAAAATATACGCATTGTTTTGTCGAGGAGGGAGCTCTTTCTGTCCCGTCCGTGTTAGATGTCGGTTAGAGTTACCAGGAAGAGAGCTAGAGGAGACAGCTCGCGGGTGTTTATGCTTAGTATCGAAGTCGGAGTGCGGAGAGAGATTTGTTCACGACCCAAGAATGGATAGGTGTCCTTGGCGTTAAGAGTTAAGGAGAACGCGAAGACAGAATCATTCCCCAACGAAACTAAAAGCACAGAAACCAAACCTATCATTCTTGGAGTAACAGTTAATATTTTTTAATATTTACAAAAGACTTGTCATATTATTGGTGACCTGTCCTACATTGAGTACAATTACATGGTTTTTCAGATACATTTAAAAAAAATAGTAATTAACTGAGTTCTACCACAGAGAGGAAAACGAACCAGTTCCCGTGTGGTGTCTCTCGCTGAATTCTAAGGCTGATCAAGTTTGCGCAAGGTTGCAATGTTTTTCTCCAGACGTGCCACTAACTTTTCACTGGGACGGTAAAATGCTACCAGACATACAAGGAACACAATCCGTTGAAAGACTCCCTGTATTAGTGGCAGGACATCATGGGGACAAGCTTTTCGGCGTACCAAAACTACCCAATGGAACAGAGAAAGCAGCAGGGGATGCTGTTTTGTGTACTTTAACAGAATGGGGTATACTGATCAGGTAAAGGCGATGAGCTTTGACACAACCGCTATCAACACAGGGCTCAAAGCTGGTGCTTGTACGTTGATTGAGACAAGTCTTGAACGAAATATGTTGCATCTGGCTTGCCGACACCATATCCATGAAATTGTCGTCAGTGAAGTCTTTACTTACTGTTTTGGTCCGTCATCTTGTCCAGAAATTGGTATTTTCAAACGGTTCAAACCAAACTGGAACCTCATAGGCAAAGGAAACTTCACGACAGCACCTGACGATCCGATATGTTCAGAGGTACTCGCGAAAAACAAGCAGCTTCGAGCAGACGCTCTCGATTTTGCAAGAAAATCTTTGCTGCAGCCACGTGGGTTTGCACGTGATGACTACCGTGACAGCAGAGAAGCGAGGGTCATTTCAAGATCGTAGAAAACGACCGCAGAAATTCAAATGCACATGTACAAGGGTTATTCAAAACTGCTTATTACTCGGTCACTGCAACGTACTCCTCCAACTAATGGGCTTGATCCCGATTGAAAAGAAATCCCAATCTCGGTCTTTCAGCTGGGCTCACACAGCTGCGAACATGGAAGATTCGGAGACATATCGCTCCAGAAGAATCTTTTCTTTCATTTTTGAAACAAATAAGTCATTAGAGGCAAGGTCTGAAGCAAGTCAAGGCCTACAGTCTGTACGGCGATCTTCGCAACCTGGAGAGGTGTGACACGTTGTATTGTCGTGAAGGAGGAAGGTACCTTATCGCAGTTTTCCGCGTCTCTTTTAGTTGATGACCGCAGTAAGTTCTTATAAGGTTGACATGACAGAATGATGGCCATTTTCACGCAATCAGTCATAATAGCTGCATCCAAGAAACTGATGCCATCATCTTTCCTGCTGACGGAACAACACGGAAGCAGGAAAGGTGCTTCCGTGTTGCTCCGTTAGCAACACGGAAGGACCTTTACAAGAGGAGAAGATGCATTATTCCACTTAAGACTTTATTTTTTTTATTCTCTAGATCGAAGTAATGAAACCGTGTTTCATCCATTGCAACAATCCGGTACTCAGATATGTATTGGATCAGCGCGGAAAACGTTCCAGTTGGTGGTATTCCATAATTGTCACGTGACACAGAGAAGTTCTTCGCTGCATGGAATCTTGCTATGATGTATACCGTTCTGGACGATCCACCACATCAACCTCTTACGAAAGCATCAAAAACGTGCATGACCTTGTGGTGCAAGAATGATGTACGTATAACTGTTCAGGGTCTAGATAAGTCTGCTGGCACTTCAATCGGCAGTGCGATTCCATTCTGACGAAATCTTTGAAGGTAAAAAGGGTCAGTGCTCGATTTGTCCAGATATTCGTTGTGTCTTTTGCTGATCTGTCAACATTCGCAGGACAAATCGAGCACTGACCCTTTTTACCTTCTAAGATTTCGTCAGAATGGAATCACACTGCCGATTGAAGTGCCAGCAGACTTATCTAGACCCCGAACAGTTATACGTACATCATTCTTGCACCACGAGGTCATGCACGTTTTTGATGTTTTCGTTATAGGTTGATGTGGTGGATCGTTCAGACCACCTGCCTAATAATGGAAATAATCACCCTTGGCCCGGATGACAGCAGCAAGACGGCATAGCATGGACGCGCTGAGGCCCTGAAAGGTTGCCTGAGGCACACGTGCTCATTCGAGCTACAGCAGAGCACGGAGGTCCTGGAGATGACTTGGTTGTGGGTCAGCACGTCGAACCTGTCGATCCAAATAGTCTCACAAGTACTCTATGGGATTGAGTTCAGGCGATTTCGCTGGGCAAGGGAGAACGGAGACATCCCTGTCGTGTTCCTGGAACCAGTCACCCACCCCTTTAGCGACGTGGCACGGCGCATTGTCCTGTTGGTAGACACCATCACCAGCGGGGTAAACGTCCAACATGAAGGGATGCATGTGGTCAGCGAGGATAGACAGGTAGCCATTGGCGTGCAGGGAGCCATCCAGTGGTACAGCGGTCCCAGGTCACACCAGGAAAACATACGCCAGACATGCACACCGCCACCATCTGCCTCTACTAGACCGACAAGTGTGTCCGGGTGTCACCACCTGCCTGTACTAGACCGACAAGTGTGTCCGGGTGTCACCACCTGCCTGTACTAGACCGACAAGTGTGTCCGGGTGCCACCACCTGCCTGTACTGGACCGACAAGTGTGTCCGGGTGCCACCACCTGCCTGTACTAGACCGACAAGTGTGTCCGGTTGCCACCACCTGCCTGTACTAGACCGACAAGTGTGTCCGGGTGCCACCACCTGCCTGTACTGGACCGACAAGTGTGTCCGGGTGCCACCACCTGCCTGTACTAGACCGACAAGTGTGTCCGGGTGCCACCACCTGCCTGTACTGGACCGACAAGTGTGTCCGGGTGCCACCACCTGCCTGTACTGGACCGACAAGTGTGTCCGGGTGCCACCACCTGCCTGTACTAGACCGACAAGTGTGTCCGGGTGCCACCACCAGCCTGTACTAGAGCGACAAGTGTGTCTGGTTGCCACCACCTGCCTGTACTAGACCGACAAGTGTGTCCGGGTGCCACCACCTGCCTGTACTGGACCGACAAGTGTGTCCGGGTGTTGTTTCACGTGTGTCTGACGTCATATCCGCCACCGCCCGTCACTTCTGTGGGTTAGAAACCTCGATTCGTCGGAGAAGGCAACATTTTCTCACTCTTCCACTGTCCAATGACGTTAGTCCCATGCGAAATGTAGGCGTCGTTCCCGATGGACCTGGGTTAACATGGGCGTCTTGACGCAGTGTCAACTTCGGAGACCCATGCGTATCAGGGTTCGCTCTACTGCTATCGGGTACGCTCTACTGTTATCTAGGTGCCCCTCGGTTCATTTACGTGGTCAATTACTGCACTGTTGCGTGCCGATTGCCCTTTACCAGTCAACAAAGGCGATGTTCTCCTCTGGGGTCGATGGCCTTTGGGGCTCTACAGATATGACGTCATGAGGTACTCGGTGTGCCAGCGGTCCATTCTTGGTACATCCTTACTATAGCACCTCGCGAACAGCCCACGAAGTCTTCTGTTTCTGAGATGCTTCCGCCCTTGGCGCGGTAGCCGATGATCATTCCTTTTTGGACGTCTGTCAAATCACTGCCTCTTCCCATTGTGCTCACGTTACGCACTGTGGCTCATCTGTCCTGGCCGGCCGTTTATATCTCCGTGTAGTCGACCGTGTCACGTGCACAATGTGACGCGCCTGGCAGATTCACTGTGATTCCGAAGGTTGTTCATATTATTCTGATACGACCGTGTATTATCATGAACCTTCTGTGGGAACATGCATTTCAAACACAGATATTTTATCACCGTCCATAGTTATTTTCCCTCAATTTCATTCTTTGTGGGGTTTTTTCGCAAAATCAACTGAAAAAAAAAAGCAACTGATGGATCTTGGATCTAAAACATTGAACACGTGACATTTCCTTCCAGGCACAATCGCATGCATATCCGTAGCTTCATGAAGACTGTACAATCTCAGTCATCTCGTTCATAAATTCTGGGATTCTTTTTTAATTGGTTGTTTAACAACCATCGTGAGCAACTCAATGGGCTATAAGCAGTCGCCCGTCCCTAATTTAGGGTCACTGGTTCCAGGGAAGTGAGAGAACCAGTGCCGTAAGACAAACATAACATCCATGCCTCACCGGGATTCGAACCCGGATCCCTTCCGGACGAATGATCAGAGGACATCCCTTAGACCACTGCGCCACCGGACCGGCTCCAGGATTTCGACTTATATTGCCTATTACGGCAACCAGAAAATTTCATAACAAACTTATGCTCGCACTCCAACAAAGCAAACTTAAACCAAGTGACGTCATCACTTTTACGACAGGATACTTTTGCCTTTGCAAATTACTTCTCGTAGAGGTTACGTCACATGCCCTCATGTCGTCTGATAGTGAAACAGGCTGAAAAAAGAAATATATAAATACACCGCATTTCCTGCTCACGAAACTGAAATTACATTTCAAATATTATTCGATCGCGTACATTTTACATATGTACTTTTAAAACGTTCGGTTTCAAGACGTGCGGACTGTGTGAACCACTTCAGCAGGACGTTCCGAGACATCGATTTACAAATCGCTAACCCACCGCTAAATATAATCTAAAGTCATTTACTGATCAGCCCTCAGTCACATAAAGGCATTAGATTTGGCAAAATCGCTTGGACACATTACTTTTCTCGCAGATAATATAATATTGTAATAGAATATATTTAAGTTCTATTATTTCAGAATAGGGAAAAAAATTGCCTTGATTTTGAGTTCGCTTATCAAGAGAGATTGAACTTGTCTTCAGACTTGCTACTCGTATTTACCCGGAAGTGCTACGGTAAGTTGACATCCAACGGCTGCAAGAGCATCGCGTAGCGATTTCAAGCAAGTGTGCATGCACTTAGCTTTTTGTGATTAGGAAATATGTTGATACATTCGCTTCGTACGCCAGCTAGAGAAACATTTCGACCTGAGGGATATACACTGCTGGCCACCCAAAATGCAACACCAAGAAAAAAGCATCCGATTGGCCTGAAATTCGCAGCATGCGTCGCCCGCGAGAGAATATGCAAACGATTAGCATTGCAGGGCATATACAAATCATGTGCGCCCGGCACGCCACCGAGAAGCACTATAAGAAGGGTGCACAGAAGGCGGGGTGTAAGTAGTGGAAGTGTGTTGTGCTGCCGGACCTGTGCGTGGGAAGATTCCTGATGCCTCGTCGCAGAACACGGCAGTCATTCCAGCACGTTTCGGAGTTCGACAGAGGACGAACAGTGGCTTATCGCGACTGCGGTTTATCGTACCGAGACATCGGCGCCCGTGTGGGACGGCGTCCAGCCACAGTGAGGCGAGTAGGGATTCGGTGGGTGCAGGGGGGACGGACGGACCGGACGGACAGACGTGAGCGATTGCCACAGCCGCGGCACGCCACCAAACGAGAGGACCGGCATGTTGTGTGGGGGCATTGATCGCTTGCACCGCCACATCACGAACGTTAGCGCAGGAATGAGGGTGTGTTGCGCAACAACCTGTGTCAGCACGTACCGTTCGACGTCGTCTGCAGGAACGGGGATTTGTCGCACGGCGCCTATTACTCCGATTACCATTGACGTTACACCACCGGCGAGTGCGGCGGCAGTGGGCCGTTGAACGCCGCACCTGGACTACGGAATGGCACGACATTATCTTCTCCGACGAATCCCGCTTCTGTCTGCAGCACCACACGATGGTAGGATCCGCGTGTGGCGGCAACGCGGCGAGAGACTGTATGACGCCTGCATCATGCATCGCCATACCGGTCCGTCGCCTGGCGTATTGGTTTGGGGCGCAATTGGATATGACACCCGCACCCCTCTGGTGCGCATCGCCGGTACACTCAACAACCACCACTACATCTCCGACGTTTTGGAGCCTGTAGTCCTCCCTTACCTGCAGGACCTGCCAGCGGCCACGTTTCAACAGGACAATGCGCGCCCGCACGTGGCACGCATAGCGCAACAATTCTTCACGGCTCACCAGGTGTCACTGCTGCCGTGACCCGCCTGTTCTCCCAATATGTCGCCTATCGAATACGTCTGGTCTGCAGCACCACCCGCGGCTACGCCTGATGAACTGTGGCAACGTGTGGAAGCCGACTGGACCGAGATACCCCAAGCCCACATCCAAAGCCTCTTTCGTTCGATGCCGCGGCGTGTAGCGGCCGTTATTGCCAGCCATGGGGGCCACACGAACTATTGATGTCTGCGTGTTCCGCAAGTCGCACGGGCCTGTGAGCTCAATCGTTTCTTCTTTGTATCTGTTGTTATGTGTCCAGTAAATATGGCTTTGCTATCTCGTGTCCTTCTTGGTGTTGCATTTTGGGTGACCAGCAGTGTATATGGATATTCTTGGAAACGTTTACTTCAACTTCATTCAAAAAATTTGCATGTGTGTGTCAAAAATCTGCTCTTCCTGCCGAAAAAAAAACTGATTCGATATTAGCAGCTTTCGGTTTGAAAATTCCGGGTAAGGGTAAGTAAGATTCGGGTTTTGCGAATGTAGTGAAGTCTTATCGTGGGAATCTGTACGTAACGGCATTGTGCTTAAAAGAGAAATAATCGCCAATTAGTGATACATATGTCATAGGTTGAATTTTATTACAGGAATCTCAAGAACGTGTCATCAATGTGGATAAAAAAACCCTAGTTGCTAAGTATCGCGCTTTGCAAATTGATCGCACAACTTGTATCCGAACTCAAAATTCCTTCTTTGTTGAAGAAAATAATTTTCCCTTCTGGTTGTCATGGGCAGTGACGTGCATAAAAAAAAAAAGATATGCACTGGTCGACATTCTGGAAACAGATCCAAGGACATTTTTCTTTATGATTAATTTTATCTTTGAGCGAGAAATCTGAAAATCGGACACAATACATCATCAAGATTATTAAAAGCGAAGATCAGGTTGCTTCTCACTTCACTTTGCATGAAGCACTTATTTTTTTTATTCGTTTCTTTTTTAAAGAAGCTCAGTAAATTGGAGGGGCAGAATCTGGGACCGTGATGTGTGACGTCATCATAAAAGCCTCGCGGTGCAGTATGGGAGAACATGGCAGCCTGCCAAAGAAGCGTCAGCTCCCTCACACTTTCCGCAGATGCCTTTAACTGCGTCAGATGAGCTTGGCAAGCTAGCCTGGGACATTTTCTTTCAAAAGTCCTGCCAAAATTGATCCCCGCAAATTTACCTGCTTTGTTAAAATGTTTCAAACATTTGTAAGCCACCTCCACACATCAACATCGTCAGGAAACGGGTTCAATATTTTCCGAAGGGCTTGTAAGGACAAAAAGTTGCGTCCAGATGCATAACAAGACTTAATTTCAAAAAATTTTTATCCAATTTCGTGAGAAAAAGAAGCTCTGCTTCTCGCCCAAGACATTTTTACACATTGTTACAATCGTCTTCCTGGATACTGCCAGCTTAAAAACTTCATATGTGCCAAAACACAAAATTCAAAATAGGAAGAAATGAAATCAAATAAAAAAAAAGGGTTATTTCTTTTTATACTAGCGAGAACAAATATTCATTTAAGGATGGCACATTTTGAACAAAGACTGCCAAAAAAAATTTTGCTTTCTTAATCATTATAAATCTAGGCAGAGTAACTCATGCCTAATTTTCGGTTAACATTGAAGATTATCATGTCCTTATCCCTTGAGTCAAAACTATTTTGCTTTCATTTGTAGTCTGAGATTTAAACTAGATGATAAGATAGTTAGGTGGTCAGTTAGAAAGTTATTTAAGAGAAACGGTAAAAAAAGCGTTTTAAAATATATGAAAAAATACAATACAGGGTGTCCGAAAAGTCTTTCCCTGACTACAAACGTCATTCACATCCGCTGTATGTACGTTACAGATGTGAAACTGGTGCCAAAATGTTGAAAAACTAACCAAGTTTTTTTTTTTTTTTTTTTTTTGCAGGTTTCCGCAACGTGGCTGTAGTGTAGCAGTGTCAGTGTCCAGGAAACCGGAAATGTTCACAAATCAGGAAAAAACTCAGTGTGTCCTCTGGTATCACGACACCCGGTCACCAATAACAGTGCAGAGGAACTTTCAAACAACGTATGGAGAGAAGCCGCCCTATGTGAAGAGCATTAAGTCGTGGTACGACAAGTTGAAGACCACAGGATCTGTTACTGACTTACCGAGAACTGGCCGACCATCAACCTCAGCTGAAAGGGTGGAAGCAGTGAAACAGTCTTTTGTGCGAAGTCCCAAGAAATCGGTGCGTAGGGCCTCACGTGAATTGCAGATGCCAAAAAGTTCTGTTCATGATAAAAAGTTCTGTTCATGATTTGTGAACATTTCCGGTTTCCTGGACGCTGACACTGCTACACTACAGCCACGTTGCGGAAGTCTGCAACAAAAAACTTGGTTAGTTTTCCAACATTTTGGCACCAGTTTCACATCTGTAATGTACACACAGCGGATGTGAATGGCGTTTGTAATCAGGGAAAGACTTCTGGGACACCCTGTACAATTCAATTATAGCATTATATCAGGATAGCAATTTTTTTAATGAAATAAGGGACATATTTTTTTTATATTATCATATCAGGATTTTTTTTTTATTAAATACGATTGTCGTGTCAAACAAGGCTGACTTCGATCAGAGTACAGTGATGTGATTTTAATACGTACTTTTAGTAAAAAAAAATCTTAATGTTGTGTTTATCTGAATCAGTGATTCAACTGGTACAGGTTCTGAGAAAATGAAAAAACGTTGCTGTGTGTGTGTGTGTGTGTGTGTGTGTGTGTGTGTGTGTGTGTGTGTGTGTGTGTGTTAAAGAAATTGCAACACGAAAACAGTAATAGAATAAAATAAAGTAATGTAAGATGCAAGTAAGGACGCACTAAACAGCAAACCAATAACCATATCAAATACACATTCAATAAAATCCGAACGAACCACAAAAACTCCAAAGTAAGGAAGACTCAAGTATGAACTAAAATGGCAAAAACCAGTAAATATAACATAATAACATGGAAGACAGAAAGCAAAAACGAAGAAACAACAAAAACACAGAAGACCACCGACCTACAGAACTCCAAGGGGTGAGACGGAACGCCAATAGCAAGAAACCTTAAATTAAGAAAAAAAGACAGAAATGTCACCTTCTTCAAAAGAACACCGACATTTCTGTCTTTTTACGCTTTCCAACCGTAGGTTGGAGAAGCGTATATGCTCCAGCTTTGTCCGTCTGTCCGCACGATAACTCGGGTAAAAACGGTTCGATTTCGATGAAATTTTAGCATGTGGTAGGGGACCACCTGGGGACGAACCCTATCGAAAATGGACGAAATGGGGTCAAACGGCACGACATAGGAGCGGGATCCATTTCATTGCCTTTATGCGTCGTAACTTGAGTAAATATGGTTCGATTTCAATGAAATTTTAGTATATGGTATAGGATCACCTGGGGGTGAACCCTCTTGAAAATATGTGAAGTGGGGTCAAAGGTCAAGAAATAGGAGAGGGATGCATTCCATTGCCCTTATGCGTCATAATTTGCGTAAATATGGTTCGATTTCGATGAAAATTTAGTATGTCGTAAAGGACCACCTGGGGACGAACCCTATTGAAAATGGGTGAAGTGGGGTTAAAGATCAGAAGATAGAGCGATATTTATTCTACAGCCTTCATCCTCATAACTTGAGTAATAACTTGAGTAATGATTTCTGATATGTTGGAAAGCGTATCATAATCAGTGCACTGCATGATTTTACTTAACTTGTTTTCAGAGTTTAAGGCTTCTGTCGATTGGCGTTTCGTCTCTCCCCTTGGAGTTGTAGGTTTTTGTTATTTCTTCAGTCGTAGGTTTTTGTTGTTTCTTCGGTTTTGCTTTCTGTCTTCCATGTTATTATATTTCTGTTTATAGACTCTTGTATTATATTTACTGGCTTTTGCCATTTTAGTTCATATTTGAGTCTTACTTACTTTGGAGTTCTTCTGGTTCCTTTGGGTTTTATTGAATGTGTGTGTATGTATGTACACTGAATAGCAATTGAATTAGAGACAGCTGACGTTATGCAAATGTGGCGCTGTGGGCGGCCATGCAAACGGAAACGACATGACGAATGCAGCGATCCGACAATATAAGGAGTGATGCGACGGGAATCCGTAAGAGTCGGACGCAGTATAGGTAAGACGAAGAATCTAAGCGCATTTGATCGTGGGCAAATTGTCGGGGCCTGACGAATGGGTCGCTTCATCTCGGAAGTCGTGCAAGCACTGGGATTTTCACGAGCCACTGTGTCACGGCTGCACCGTGAGTACATCGAATCCGGTAAAAGCATCCCTGCAAGGGCCAACTGCCGTGGACAACAGCGTGTCGATGAGCGGGATCATCGTCGGCTAGCTCGCATTATAACAGCGGATAGACGGGCCACAGTGCAAGAAATCACTCGGCAATTTAACGCTGGTGCACATAAACGTGTAAGCAGCCACACCATCCAGAACCATCTCCTCCTCGCTGTGGGGTACAGAAGCCATCGTCCCACGAGGGTACCGCTGCTGACCGCACATCACATGGTGTAAAGATTAGCATGGGCGCGGGAACATCGACCCTAGACATGTGGGAAAATGTTGCCTGGACTGATGAGTTGATATTCACGTTGGTACATGCGGACGGCAGGATACGAGTACGGCGCAAACCACATGAAGCGATGGATCCTTCTTGCCAGCAGGATACTCTTAAAGCTGGTGGGGGTGGCATTCTCGTCTGGGGATTGTTTACGTGGACTGAAATGAGACCCCTGGTACGTGTGACATCGTCCCTCACAGGTCAACGTTACCGGGAATATCCTGGGCGACCATTTGCTCCCGTTAGTGCGCCTTCAACATCCCACTGGGTACCTCATCCTACAACAAGACAATGCAGCTCCCGAATTGTATCCGAATGGTTGGATGAACACTCTACAGACGTGACCTCGCTTCCTTGGCCAGCTAGGTCACCTGACCTCAATCCCACGGAGCACATCTGGGATGCCATCGAGAGAGATGTTCTGACCCCCCCCCCTCCATCAAATCTTCGTGAACTGTGGCAGCTTGTTCAGGGGTCGTGGATCCGTATGGCTTCCCAACGCTTACGGTGTCTTGTTGAGTCCATGCCGGGACGAATCGCCGCCGTCATAAGGGCGAAAGGTGGTGCTACACGTTACTAGACAGGTATCTCTAATTCAATTGCTCTTCAGTGTATATATATATATATATCACTGCGTAAAGCAGTTAAACAGTGGATGCATTTTGTAAATCAGAAATTGTATTCGGTATACTAATACTTTTCTGTAAATAAAAGGGAAACAGGCATGGATTTCTGTTTGGGGAAATTCCAGAAACATTGCATATATGTACTTCCAATGGACAAAACATTAAAGATGCCAACCTAAGAGCGCGTTGGTCCTCCGCTAGCGCGAATAATAACAGCCTATACACGCCGAGGCATCGACTCCACCAGATGTCGGAGATAATGCCAGCCACGCGTGCTGCAGCATTGCCCACAGTTCAACCCCGAGACGTCGGTCCAGGATCCATGGGTCTGATGTTCCGCTTCACGCCCACTCAGAGAGCTTCCCCAGGGTTTAAATCCAGAAACCCTGGGGGCCACTGGATGGTTTTAAACTCAGATTAGTGTTTCTGGAGCCATGTCTGGGCGGTTGCGGACTGTTGGGGGGGGGGGTGAGGGCGAATTGTCTTGTGACATGGACCATCGGCCGCAGGATGCGCGAAGGCCGAAAATCACTTGACCGAAAATCACTTCACCGAAAGATCACTTGATCGAAAAGTCCATTTCACCGAAAGGTCTCTTTACCTAAAAGTTCATTTCATCGAAAGGTCATTTCACCGAAGGATCAGTTTATCGAAAACTTTGGATTTCATTACAGGATCTGTTGAAGCATGGTGCAAATTCGGCAGACAGGCCACAGAAACGTTAGGGGATTATACTCAAATTGCACTTTTGATTTTTCCGTGTCACAGAGAACACAAAGGTTTAGTTTTACGACAAAACTTTTTTTAAATACAATAGGCCTCGGCTTAGGCCTTTTTACCCAATTTTAATCGTGCGAACTCATGTTCATTAGGTTTACATAAAAATTAACTTTACATTTTATGTAGTGCTTATGAATATGAGTAGGGTTTAAATCTGTTAAAATGGCCTGTATCTAGGCCTACGGTCAAAAAATTAATGTTTTGTGGTTGAGTAAAAGTGGAACACTATTTACTTGATTTGCTATGTAACCCTTATGAATATGAGCTCGGAGGATTAAAATTTGTCAAAAAGGCACAGATCTAGTTAGGCTTCATGATTAATGTTATATTTCAGAAAACCTACTGATGGGGAGGTGTTTCATAGAAATTAAAAGTGAATTTTTTATACAATCCGATAAAGTTCAGGTGGCCAGTTTTTCAAAAAGCCGTTCCACACCCTAACAGATCGCTAATAACAAAATTCTAAGTTTTCGATAAACTGACCATTCGGTGAAATGATCTTTCGATGTAATGAACTTTTAGATAAAGTAATCCTTCGGTGAAATGAACTTTTCGATGAAATGTCCTTTCGATGAAATGAACTTTTAGGTGAAGTGACCTTTCCGTGAAATGAATTTTTCGATCAAGTGACCCTTTGGTGAAATGTACCTTTCGATCAAGTGATTTTTGGTCAAGTGACCATTCGATCAAGTAGACGATACCCACATATGCTGGTAACGAAAAGCGGTTAAGAACTCTCCAAACACACTAAGGCAGTGTTCCGCAAACTTTTTCTACTCGCGGCACACCATAAATTATCTATGACTCACAACACGGCACACCAAAATGTTAATCCCCTCAAAAACGTTTAATATGACACTATTAATATAAATACGTAATGTAATCAACTTATTATTATTAATCTATAATAGTATTCTATTATTATTCTGTTATATTATTATTAAACGTAAATCGACTCGTGCATTTATCAACAATTTATAAATATAAATAAAATAGTTTAATAATAGAAAATAACAAGACTGAAAAAATAAAATAGTTTAATAGTAATAGAAAATAGCAAGACTGAAAAAATAAAATAGTTTAATAGTAATAGAAAATAGCAAGACTGAAAAAGTAAAATAGTTTAATAGTAATAGAAAATAACAAGACTGAAAAAATAAAATAGATTAATAGTAATAGAAAATAACAAGACTGAAAAAATAAAATAGTTTAATAGTAATAGAAAATAGCAAGACTGAAAAAAATAAAATAGTTTAATAGTAATAGAAAATAGCAAGACTGAAAAAATAAAATAGTTTAATAGTAATAGAAAATAGCAAGACTGAAAAAATAAAATAGTTTAATAGTAATAGAAAATAGCAAGACTGAAAAAATAAAATAGTTTAATAGTAATAGAAAATAGCAAGACTGACTAGCATTCACAATTTTCGGATTACTTCAGAACACAGCTGTGATAGAACTGAAATAATTGTAAGACGCTGGACCCATACTCTTCAAAGGGAAGGAGAGACATTAGTATATCGTCGATTGCGATATACTTTTGGGAAGCCGTGCTGTCCCCCTATTTGTTCCCTACGTTCGGTTTGGTCTGTTCCACTCTGCGCGGGGTGTGTCCATCACCCCTGTCTCTGATGTTTTATACCGACTTATTTAAAATAAAGTCTAATAATGGGGGTACAGGAAAAAAGTAATAAAGTTGAAGAAGCACTAGCAAACAGGGACAAATACCAAAACAACGTAATAAAATAATAAACGACAGGGAAAGTTTTGCTAATCCTCGGACTTTTAGGGAAAAGCTTACACAGAACATGCGGCAAATGTAACAAAAAGGAGCCGCATATAGCGCGGCGGTAGATACGAGAAATACAAATGTATATCAACAAGCAAAACTACGATATAACAACAGTACATAAAAATTCGCGGCATGTAATAAAGAATAAACAAACATAATCTTATTTAATGAGTGCAGCGGCGGAGAATGAAATACAAGCATATGAAACAGAGTAACTGGGATAAAATTAAAAAATAAAACTCTACAATTAATTTCTTACAATAGGATAATAGGTAAAAGTTCGTGTCACACCTTTCACCTTGTGGGGGGCACACCGGTTGCGGAACACTGCACTAAGGGACCTAATGTGTCCCGTGAGAAGGCTCCCTAAAGCATCAGAGCTACCACCGCCTTTAACAGAGCCCACCTGGCACGACAACATGAAACCTGACATGGAGGACCATGGCTTCATGCTGTCGACGCCACGCCCGCCCCCTCCCATCAGCTCGGTACATCTGGAAGCGGGACTCATCCGACCACACGACGCGGCGCCACTCTACAGAGCCCCAGTTTCAATGTTGCCGGCACTAAGCAATGCGTAGTGTCCGATCAAAAGTGTCCGATGACGCGGGTCAACAATGGGCCACGAGTAGGGCGTAGGCTCCCGTAGCCCATGGTATACAGCGTGTACTGTACCATTCACTCTCTGATGCTGCTTGGGCCTCCGATATTTAACCTGGATCTGATTTGCGCCGCCGTAGCCAAGCGGTCGCTGTGCACGTGCCCGGATAGTCTACGTCGATCCCATTCATCGATGATATGTGGTCGGGCACCACTTGCTCTCTGGGCGTTGGTACGTCCGTCGATGTAATACTCGCGGTACACCCTTGATACGGTTACCCTTGGTAACCCTAGGGTTCTTACCACTTGGGCGAAAGAATGACCCATCTGTCTTGCGCCTACAATACGTCCACGATCAAAGTAGCTCAGATAACCACGTTTACTCATGTTCGTCGATTGCGATATACTTTTGGGAAGCCGTGCTGTCCCCCTATTTGTTCCCTACGTTCGGTTTGGTCTGTTCCACTCTGCGCGGGGTAAGTCCATCACCCCTGTCTCTAATGATTTGTCTAGTGATATACAGTTGTGGCCAAAAGTCCTAAAAATTCATCAAAAATTTACACTCATTAAAAATTAAAAGTCATCAAAAATTTTACTTTCAGTACGCCGAAAATCAATTTTTGATGTTTGAAGTCAACTTATACAGCGTAATGGTAAAGTCAGGATTACATATTATACATCATTTTAAATGAAATTTTATGCTGAATTCGCCAGTAATAGATGTGACGTTATAAGCAAAAATACAGCGTCTAGTCATGAAAAGCAAAAAAGAGTGGAATTTATGAAATTAGTGTACAATGCATTTAACGTAAAATTACTGTACAGTACATTATTGGAACTTGCAGGACACTTGAAATAACTTACCAACAAGCAAAATACGCTTTAATATTTAATTGGATAACCACGGTTTCTTAATAACAAAGTGCACCTTCTTGCCATGGAACTAATGAGCTTCTCTACTTATCCATTGGCGATAACACGAGGCCATACGGCCCTTACAGACAGAATTAATGCTGTTTTAGATGTGGGTCCTTGTTGACGGATATTTTGCTTCAATCTCACTCACAGATTCTCTATGGGATGAAGATCCAGTGACTGTGCCGGCCACTGATGTTTTCATATAACTTTTCGATTAAAACGCTCGTCAACCAACTTTGACTGATGACATGACGCGTTATCGTCCTGAAAGATAAAATTCCGCAAACCCACGTCTTGTGCAGATGGTAGCAGTTTGGACTGTAAAATACCCACGTATTTCGATCCATTCAACGTGCCATCAACAATGTGCAGACGGCCAACACTACTGGCTGAAATACAGGACCATAACATCACTGAATGCGGGTGCTTGATTGTTGGCTGGGTTTTTTTTGGTTGGAGGTTTAACGACCACCGTGAGCAACTCAATGGGATATGAGCAGTCGCCCGTCGCTAATTTAGGGTCACTTGTTCCAGGGAAGGGAGAGAGCCAGTGCCGTAAGACAAACACAACATCCATGCCTCACGGGATTCGAACCCGGACCCTTCACGAACGAATCATAATAAGCCAGCGCTTGGACCACTGCGCCACCGGGGCGGCTTTGGCTGGGTTCAGCATAGCATGCCTTATATCTTTCACCTGCCCGACGACGTACATAACTATGTATTTCCATTATTAGCGAAAATAGTAACAGTTGTTTCATCACTGAAAATATCATTTTTCCATTCATAAATAGTCCAATTCTTGTGTGCCTTGGCCCAAGCAATTCTTTTGAGTTTTGAACCGTTGTTGTTCAGTAAGGAAAGCAAAACACGTTCTATTAGATGCATATTTAAACATTTCGGGGTGGGGAGGTCCGGACCCCCAGGTTCTTTCCCCTGGGAACATTACTGTACCCATTTCCTGCGACTACCATAGCTATGTGTAAATGAAAATTCGTTTTTTTTTTTTTTTTTTGCCACAATGAAAAAGAAGTTTTAACTTTCGTGTGCGTCGCAAGGAGGTTAGAATAAGATTTCTGGAGGTGCCGTGGTCAGTAGTGTGTGTGCCACTTAGCTTGAAGCGTAAACCGCGAGCGCCGGCCATTAAAGTGAGGGAAATCTCGTACCTTTTAAGTTATTGCAATGCATTTTGTGTTGGTGTGGAACCGTATTCTTTCATCACAAATATTTTTATTTTTGCTTCGTTACTTTTTGACCACGCATGCTCAACATGCTTGTTTCATGAAATTCTTAATTATTTTGAGACACCTTCGCTTTCTATTTTAAGCTGAAATACACGAAACATTAGTCGAGTTCAAAAAAAAATTGAAATTAAAAACTTCACTTCCCGTGTGGAACGTAATTCTCTTCGGTTCGGTATTAACACGATTTCTGCAACTGCAAACCACGCAATTTAAAACCGCAGGTGCAGTACTATAAAAAGAATCAGCTAAAACTGCAAAAAAAACTCCGTTGGGGCAACATGTAAACATCAAAATTCCCTCACATTAATGGCTGTTCTGGAATCAAGGTTGAGAAGTTCCAGGGCATCTCCAGAAGTTTTATTCTAACCTCCTTGGTGCTTACTTTCTGTTGATCAATATACACGCTCGTTGGCTATCTTCGTTATCAGCGATATTTCGCTATATTTGTTGGTTAGTCATCTCTTGTTTTCGTAGAATTCCGATGATATCTTGAAGGCATCTCTTTTACCAGAAACACCAGTATTCGCATTTTCAGCTACTGCTTCATCATATTCGCTAGTAATATTTTAGTCAGAATATTTTGTTTTTCTTGGAAGATCTCAAAGGCCGTTTGTGACTGTTACAGTTAAAAAAATTTCATCGACATTTGCGAATTCGTTGAAATGTTGCACTTCGGCATTTCAACGAATTTAGTCTAACTGCTAGGCGTGCTAGCTTGGCTACCCCAGATGGCGCAGTGGTCTAAGCCCTGGCTTCTGACTGTTCGTCCGATTTGGCCCTGGTTCGTCTCGTGAGAGGCATAGTTGGTGTGTTTGTCAGATGATACTGGCCCTGTCCTTTCCCAGGAACCAGTAGCCTAATTTAAGGACGTGAGACTGCTTATTTAGCCCTTAGAGTGAGTGATTTTTAAACTCTGAACAGTGATTGTTAAACCCTAAAACAAAACAAAACAAAGATTCGTTTGTTTCCTCTTTCTCCAAAGAAAAAAAAAGGTTTGAGTGATTCGCTAGGATTGTGTGACTGATAGATTTTTCCCAATGCTCTTATTCTTCTTTTTTTTTTTCTAGAGAAAATGGTGCTGGAAAGCTAAAACTTAAGTTTTTTTGTTTTTTTTTTTAATAAGGCTTCAAGAACATAGTTCATTTTTGGAGCATTGTTCTTGAAGCCTTATTACTGCCGCCCCGGTGGCGCAGTGGTCTAAGCGATGGCCTCTGATCATTCGTTCGAAAGGGGTCCGGGTTCGAATCCCGGTCAGGTATGGATGTTGTGTTTGTCTTACGGCACTGGTTCTCTCCCTTCCCTGGAACCAGTGACCCTAAATTAGGGACGGGCGACTGTTTATAGCCCATTGAGTTGCTCACGGTGGTCGTTAAACCTCCAATCAAAAAAAAAAAAAAAAGGCTTATTATTATATTGTACACCAAAAAATTAATACAATACGAGAACGTTTGGTACAAATGAGCTCGTATTGTGTTAAATTTTTATATTAAAAAATGCGAGTATTCCGTAATAGTTTTGTAATACTAAGCAAACGCTGAAATTAAAATTTCTACCAATCTTAATCACTAGCAAAAGTTAAATTTCCACTAAGGATTACATTATGCTAAGGAAAAGAAGGGAACTGCATTTTGTCCTAAAATACAGTCCGATTATTTTAAACTCTTAAGATGCAGTATTTCTACCATTCCTCTTTGCTCCTTGCTCGTCGTATTCATGACCAAATGGTGTCCTCAAATGAGCAACGATCGGAAGTATTTCGTTGACTTAATCTTACATAAAGCTGTCTCAGTGCGATTTAGAACATTTCCATCTAATACACACAAGACTCAGAAGTATAAGATACTTATTTACATCTAAAACCAGTATGTACAGATAGAAAGCAACTTTAAAAAACAGGCAAGATCTTTAGAGTCTCCACAAGACTCATTATCAAGCCAAAGTGCAGTCCGTATTTCGTAAGTTGAACTGGATTAACAGAAGTCCAACAAGTTTCATGACTAGCGATGAGGTTACTGCTCTGATTGAGAGAAAGACCTAACTGGGGAGATTATCAAATTGTCTGATAAAATCCCCTTTCATATTTGATAGAAGATACAGCAATGGTTTACAAAGTTTACTTCAGCTGTAAAAGTTGCTAAGGTTTTTCTTTTAATTGATGTTTTAGGTATTCTCTCAAGTCTCTTTCACTGAGATGAAACCAGCCAAATAACTTTAGGAGTATTTCCTCACGATAAAATATATTTCTTTTAAAGATTTTTTTTGCCAATTATTTACATCTAACACTTTGGAATCAGTGTTTCTTTCAGGACTTTTTGACCGGGTGGGGGGGCGAATGGAACTTTAGAGGGAGCAAGTTTTCCATTTGCTATATATATATACACACTGAAGAGCAATTGAATTAGAGATACCTGTCTAGTAACGTGTAACGCCACCTTTCGCCCGGATGACGGCGGCGATTCGTCTCGGCATGGACTCGACAAGACACCGGAAGCGTTGGAAAGCCATACGAATCCACGACCCCTGAACAAGCTTCCACAGTTCACGAAGATGTGATGAAGAGGGGTTCAGAGCCTCGAACATCTCTCTCGATGGCATCCCAGATGTGCTCGATGGGATTGAGGTCTGGTGACCTAGCTGGCCAAAGAAGCGAGGTCACGTAGGTGGAGTGTTCATCCAACCATTCGGATACAATTCGGGAGCGATGTTGCAGGATGAGGCCCCCAGTGGGATGTTGAAGATGTGGTCGTCCAAGATATCCTGGTAACGTTGACCTGCGAGGGACGATGTCACACGTACCAGCAGTCCCATTTCAGTGCACGTAAACAGTCCCCAGACGAGAATGCCACCTCCACCAGCTTGAAGAGTACCCTGCTGGCAAGGACGATCCATCGCTTCATGTGGTTTGCGCCGTACTCGTATCCTGCCATCCGCATGTACCAACGTGAATATTGACTCATCAGTCCAGGCAACATTTTCCCACATGTCTAGGGTCCAGTGGCGATGTTCCCGCGCCCATGCTAATCTTTGCACCCTGTGATGTGCGGTCGACAGTGATAACCTCGTGGGACGATGGCTTCTGCACCTCATAGTGAGGCGATGGTTCTGGATGGTGTGGCTGCTTACACGTTTTTGTGCACCAGCGTTAAATTGCCGAGTGATTTCTTGTACTGTGGCCCGTCTATCCGCTGTTACAATGCGAGCTAGCACACGATGACCCCGCTCATCCGCAAACTGTTGTCCACGGCAGTTGGCCCTTGCAGGGATGCTTTTACCGGATTCGATGTACTCACGGTGCACCCGTGACACAGTGGCTCGTGAAAATCCCAGTGCCTGCATGACTTCCCAGATGGAGTGACCCATTCGTCGGGCCCCAACAATTTTCTCACGATCAAATGCGCTTAGATCCTTCGTCTTACCCATACTGTGTCCGACTCTTACTAATTCCTGTCGCATCACTCCTTATACTGTCCGATCGCTGCATACGTCATGTCGTTTCCGTTTACAGGGCCGTCCACAGCGCCATATTTGCATAACGCCAGCTGTCTCTAATTAAATTACTCTTCAGTATAATTTTTAACTACTACATCTATAATTTTTTAACTACTACAATTTTTAACTACTACATCTATAATTTTTTAACTACTACAATTTTTAACTACTACATCGTATATAGAAGTAATTACTATACATATATACACTGAAGTGCCAGGAAAACTGGTACACCAGTCTAATACTTGGTAGGTCCCCCACGGGAGCGCAGGACTGCAGAAATACGACGGGGCATGGGCTCCACTAGCTTCTGGAAATATGCTGTAGGCAATGCACACCATACTTCCTGCAGAGCGTTCCACAATTCGGGTGAATTCCGAGGTCTCAGATTCCTATGTTCGATAGCGCGTTGCATGACATCCCAAATGTGTTCTATCATGTTAAGATCTGGGGACTTGGGTGGGAATGGCAACACCCCAAACTCAGATGAATGCTCCTCTAACCATAATGTGGGGTCCCGACAGTTGTGTGGAGGTGCATTGTCCTGTTGGAACAGGCCCAACCCATCAGCATGAATGCAGGACCTAAACGGGTGTACCTCGTCAGAAAGGATGCGCTCATAGCGTTGGCAGGTCACAGACGTTTGTAGACGTACCAGGGGTCCCAGTGAAGTCCAGCTAAACACACCCCATACCAAACGGACCTCCCACCAGCCGGTACAGTTCCGTGTTGACAGGCGGGATCCATGGTTTTATGGGGGTTTGCGCCACACACGAATCCTTCCATCTGCCCGATACAGTTGGAAACGCGACTCGTCAGACCAAGCTACTTCTTTCCAGTCATCAAGTGTCTAGTGGCGGTGTTGCTGTGCCCAAGCGAGGTGCATAACTCTGTGTCGTGCACCCATGAAGGGGACTTCAGTTGGGCGTCGGCTCCCAAAGCCCATATCATGCAGGGTACGTTGCACAGTTCGGACGCTGATGCTTGTTGAGGCTCCAGCATTGAGTTCCGATGATGCCTGCGAGAGTGTTGCACGCCTATCGGGCGAAACGATTCTTGACAGCCGACGATGGTTACGTTCACCCAATGTCTTTTTACGGCCACACTGGCATCGTAGGTTGGAGGTTTTGCCGGAATTCTTGTAGTCATGGTACACCCTTGCATTGGTCGTCCGTGAAAATCCGAACTTCGTTTCTACCTCCGAAATACTATGGCCCATCTCACGAGCGCCAACTATGACACCGCGTTGAAAATCGCTTAAATCGTTATTACTTGTCATTTTCATGCCGAAAACAACTCTGACAGCTGGCAAGAGTATCTATCGCTTTATATACGGACTGGCGGACGCAACCGAGTACGCGCATAAGTGACGTTGCTATGTATTTTGCATAAGCTCGTCTGTACCAGTTTTTCTGGCACTTCAGTGTATTACAGGTGCGTATTTAATGGAGGCCTTGCCCCCGATAGTGTTTAATTTTTTTTGTGTTTGGTTAAAATGCGACTTATATTAAGAAAAAAATGCCTTAATTTAATAAAAATGCGTCAACTTACATTAGAAGAAATGCTGTAATTTTTCTTCTATTTTTCGTTAACTTTAATTTTGTTCTGGTGGATTTCAAAAACTTCCATTTTTCGTCGCATCCCCCTCCCGAAGAAAATTCTATATATGCTCCTATAGTAAATATTTCTTCAAATATTTCAAGAACAAACTTTCGTCAGTTAAACAGGAGGGGGGGTCACAGTGTGGGTGTTTGTTTCGGCAGGCTTCAAAATTTTATCTCTTAAAATGCATTCAACACATTCCTAATCCTCAATCGCGATTACCTGACTACGAGGTATGATTAGTCTACTTATTATTATATTTTGTAGAATGGCATGCGTCTTAATACACTTTTTAGCAAAAAAAACTATAATGCTTGAACAAATATTAAAAATTATAATTGGAGAAAAATTTGTAGCCTCAAAAGAAACTCAATTTTCTTTTTCATTACAGTCTGAATTTATTAACACTTGACTCTAACATAAAATGTCTGGGGGGGAGGGCAAATGCTCATTTCCGGGAGCCCCCCCCCGGATGTATGCCTGAAAGAAAAATTGTTTGGAATAGTCTTGCAAAATCAACGCCTTCGCGGGAAAGCAGCTTTTTCTCAGTGTTACAGTGCTTTTACAAGGAACGGATTTGAGACTCTCATAAAATCTCTCACATGTTACGGCTATACATTACTTAAATTACATACGGAGTTATATGTTGTTGCAGTGTGACGTACACTGTAATATAACTTTCCTTTTCAGTTCCTGTACCTAAGTGAGCTTCGGTTCGTTCTCTTTAAAAGGTTTCTAACTTAAAGCTTACATTTTCTCTCTAGACTGAATGTTTTGTGGCAACCAGAGAGAGTCACGGGTCAAAGGGTCGACAATTTCTTGCGGGTCAAACGGGTCGGGTCAAGGCGAACCTAACACGATTCCGACCTGGTTTTATTTCAGTTTTATTGTGGGAAAGAAAAAAATATTTAAAAGAACCTTTCAGAGGTTTCTTAAATAATACTTCAGAGCTGCAGAGTGTGATCCAGTAATTTGCTGAGAAGGATAAAGAAATGGGATTGCTTTTACAAGAAATGAAGATTTTTCAGTTGATGGGGAAAATCTAGAGATAACCGATACCTACATTTACCTTCGGCAATAGACATCAAGCGAGGGTCATATTGATAAAGAAATTAATTGGCGTATAAAACTTGGTGGGGGAGCTTTTAGAAGAAACAGTACAATTTTTAAGAGCAATATGCTATTACATCTTAAAAGAAAAGTGTTTAATCAATGCATCCCTTCCAGTGCTTGCGTGCGGAGCAGAGACGTCGACCTTAACTAAAAAAGACATACAAAGACTGCAGACAACTGAAAGAAGCATGGAGTGATGCGTGCTTGCTATAACCAGGAAAGATAAGAAGAGGAACTCGTGGATAAGGAAAACGACAAGAGTGGAAGACATCATGATCAGAGTAAAATTCTTGAAATGGCAATGGGCTGGACATATTGCCAGGAGAACGAACCACCGATAGACAACGGAAATTTTAAACTGGATTCCAAGGGACAGGAAAAAGACCCAGAAGATCACGTGGGAGATGGCTGGATGAAGGAGACGGGCCAAAGACGGTCCGTTTTTGAAGAAACTTGGGGACACCTTCATCCAGCAGTGGATTGACGATGATGATATATTCGAATTTATAGTTCAAAGCAGATTTGTCCGTGTCAGGTCCAATTATGTGACGGTCGGATCCGGGTCTAAAATTTTTGACCCGTTTTCTACTCTGAACCTGATTTGAGGTCGGGAGTGGAATGATGTATAACAAAAACATAGAGAAAAAAGGCGTTTACAGTTTATGTTCGCTGGCTTTCGAGCTGGGTGAAGCTTTCGAGCTTTTGGTCAGATATTTTCCAGTGGATTTCCGTCAAAGTGCTGTTTCTTGGATATCTTTTGCAAGTTAGATGTTTTGAGCGAGTTTGTTAGAAGTTGATTATTATATTGCTTCGAGCTTACAGCATTAACCTGTTACCAGCAGCCCCGGTGGCGCAGTGGCCTAAGCGATGGCTTATCACCATTTCTCCGAGATGGGTCTGGGTTCGAGGTTCGAATCCCAGTGAGGCATGGATGTTGCGTTTGTTTTACGGCTCTGGTTCTCTCCCTTATCTGGAAGCAGTTGCCCTGAATTAGGGACGGGCGACTGGTTATAGCCCACTGAGTTGGTCACGGTGGTCGTTAAACCTCCAATAAAAAAAAAATCCTGTTGCCAAGTTTTCTATACTTGAAAAGCGTTATTTTTACACGCTACGGGTAATATGTTGAGGTGTGCTAATCGTTCAAGTGACCGGTTTTTTTTTGTTTTGTTGTTTTATTGGAGGTTTAACGACCACCGTGAGCAACTCAATGGGCTATAAGAAGTCGCCCGTCCCTAATTTAGGGTCACTGGTTCCAGGGAAGGGAGAGAGCCAGTGCCGTAAGACAAACACAACATCCATGCCTCACCGGGATTCGAACCCGGACCCCTTACGGACGAATGATCAGAGGCCAGCGCCTTAGACCACTGCGCCACCGGGGCGGCGTGACCAGTTTTGGATGAAATAAAGAAGTTAAAGTTTCACTAAGTCGCCGTCGTCTCCCTCTTCCACTCATGGCGGGTTGAGTTCTTCAACCACGAATATTCCATCTATGAGGATGTTGGCGAATTGCCGCCCCGGTGGCGCAGTGGTCTAAGCGATGGCCTCTGATCATTCGTCCGAACGGGGTCCGGGTTCGAATCCCGGTGAGGCATGGATGTTGTGTTTGTCTTACGGCACTGGTTCTTTCCCTTCCCTGGAACCAGTGACCCTAAATTAGGGACGGGCGACTGCTTATAGCCCATTGAGTTGCTCACGGTGGTTGTTAAACCTCCAATCAAAAATAAAAAAAAATGTTGGCGAATTAATGCAGCTACCAGAACACAAAGAACAACGTTTAGTGGCTGTCAATCAACTTTTGCCATACGAAACGGGAGAAGTCAAACTTTGCCGCCCCGGTGGGGCAGTAGTCTAAGCGATGACTTCTGATCATTCGTTCGAGATGGGCCCGGGTTCTCGAATCCCGGTGAGACATGGATGTTGTGTTTGTCTTACGGCGCTAGCTCTCTCTTCCTTCCCTGGAAAAAGTGGCCCTAAATTAGGTGGTAATTAAACCTCCAACCAAAAAGAAAAGTAGTCAAATTTTGAGACTGTTATGACCTGTGATGAGACTTCGGTCCACGACTTCACACACCTGAGTCAACAAAAGTGAGCTTACAGAAATTTTTAGGAGTACAAAATTCTGAGACTATAATGAGGCCATTGAACTGTGCAAAATTGGAGTGGCAAACAACCGGAAACCTTCTTAGAAATTTCGGAATTAAGAAGATTCCACGACGGTAGAATTTGCAGTTAACGATAATTACGTTGAAAAGTAGAATGATTTTTAGCACTTCTTTCGAGAAAAAAAAATAAAAAAAGTACGTGGTTATAGTTTCACTGTCTGTTCGTCCGTCCGACTGTCGGCACTATACTATATCTCCGCAGCTACAACGGTTGTTCCCAAACAACTGAGAATGTTTTTTTCTAAAAACGCTTTCCGTTCCTTAATTATCAAGGAAGTGGTCATCTTTTTCGAAATACTGTCCATTGCATCCAATACAAGAGTCCCAACGTTCCTCCCATTTTTTGAATGTCTGCTTTTTCTGAGATGCCGTTGAGGCACCCATGCGCAGCTGTAATAGGTTGTTGATCAGTCTCATTTTGTCATCCCCGTAATGTCTGTTTTAAAATGGGGAAAATAACCGGAAGTCACGTGGTGACAAGTCTGGACTAAGTGCAGGTTGGGGCATGAACTTAATATTTATTTTCTCAGAATAAGAAACAACAGAACTGGCCATGTGCGTCCTTACATTGGGCCGCACATGAAGAGAAATGGGGATACCCAAGTTGAACAAACTCGTTTCATGCCCAAATGCTCGCTTAAAATTCTGAGAATTGATGATTTTGAAATGTGAACCATATTTTCGATATCTCCAATTGATAGATGTCTGTCTTCTAGTATAACCTCTGACACCTATTACCTCTGTAACACTCGTTAAAGGTCATCCTCCATGCGCGATTAAAGCCTCTGACTCACGACCATCCATAAATTCTTTATGCCATATGTAAATTGTTGATTTTCCTCGACATTTCATCTTTATAAGCCTCTTGCATGAGACGGAAAATCTGTCCGACGGACTACTTAAGTCGACAGAAAAATTTAATGACGCATCTTTGTTTCCATTTTTTCGAAAAATCACAGCGCGAAAGCACTTGTTAGTGGTTCACGAAACAATGCTTATTAAACTGCGCACTACCAACTACGCATGCGTGATAAACAGGTGTGCCCAGTTGTTATGGTTACTTTCACGACTACCGTTTTTTCGAGACTCTTGCCATGGTCGAACGCAGTATTGCACATTTTTTATAAAAATATCAGTTGTTTTAGGACAAGCCATTGTGACGTATATTCTAAATTAAGTTTCCTTTTTAGTTTCTTTCCCTATGTAAATCTTGAGTTTATTCTCAGTTATACTTCACTCTTAACGTGATATCTTTTCTCTCAAACGAATACTGTTGGCAACATAATTGAGGTTGAATGAACGTAACGTATGCCTGATATAAGATAAGAACGAGAGATAAAAACGACGACTAAACTGTTGCTTTGAGAGCGTTGTTAAGGAGAGTGTTGCTTGGAGAAGTGTTGCAAGTTGAGCGTTGTGTTAAGAGCTGTGTGGTGTGTGCGAAGTACTATGTGATGTTATGGAAGTGCTACATCCTGAATAAAGCATCTTTTCCGTAAGTTTGACTTCTGCTCTTTACATGTTTCGTCTGGTCGTTAAGGTTTAATTTAGGAACTATTTCATCTTATGGTTATGTTTTTTTAAATAACGTAGAAGTACGAAAAGACTTCTACGTCATACCATGTATTAATCCGATTTGAAAAATTCTTTCTGCAGTCAAAGATCTGGACTATCCGAACGACGATCCACAAGATTCTTAATTTTGCCGTTAGGGGGCGTAAATGCACATACTGTTAAATTCATAAATTCGAAATATGTTTTATTCTATACAATTGCTTCAACAACAAAAAAAAAGGATAAAAAAAAAAAAAAAAACTTTTTACCTTCCAGTGCATTTTACCACTACAGCCATTTTACGTACAGTGCATGCATAATGTCACCGCTAGGGGCGTAGTATTTTCCTGGAAACCTCTGCTTCTAAAAATCGGATTTTATCTTCTTTTTTTTTTTTCTTCTTTTAACCGGTTTAATACACTGTGAAGAACATTGCTTAAATTGAGCATTTTAAATTATGCACAAATTTTCTCTAGGAGGCGTAACCGCATTACTTTTTCGCTGAATATTTTCTTCTAAAATCTGCTTTGAATTTGTGTGTGTGTGTGTGTATGTGTGTCGGAAGAGGTGTGCATATCACACCCGAGAATTCGGGTCCCCTTTCTTGTTTGTTGTGAGCATTCTTGTTTTCTTTTTTTAGAATTAAATTCTCGTTTATATTTGAACGTCGTTCGTACATAGTTAAATATTGAATAACCCGAATAAATGTTGTGCTGACAACCGGCTCTTTATATTTTACCGATACTTGGTACTAAAAATTCACGTCACAGCTCCCGAAGCGAATCTCTGTTAATCATTATTCCTGGTAATGTGCTTCGTCACTTGATAACCTCGTGGGGAATAGCTCGTCACCAACAGTCTATAAGGATTGGGGTATACATTTATGAGCTCACTAAGTCGCTGATTTGGGTCCCATAACAGAACAGGAGTCTTTGCTAAATGGATCCTTTATGCGCTGTCGGTGAAACAATTATTGAACTAATTAAAACGGTGGATCAGGATAGTTGGTTGCATCACGGATTTCGTATCTTTAGAAACGTGACGATGAACTTCAAATCTCTGGAGGAAACGTTAGCAATTTTCCGCACCTGTGTCAAGCAGAAGAGGACTACCGACGCTCGTGCTCAACCTAGAAAGAGAAGAAAGAGACCAGTCGAACAATGGACGTTTCTAGAAACAGTCCCAGCTAAACTAACTTCAATTTACTGAATAAATAACGCCCTGAGAGCTTAGACTTCAAAACATGTCATCAGAAATGTTCTCTTTAATCTTCTTCTCTCTGTTTAATAGTAACAGATGAAGAGCATGAGTCGGGCCATGAAGGTTAATGGATGCAAGCGAAATTGTTAACTAGTGCTAGGTCATGCTACTCTACGGAGGACATGACTTATATATATATATTTTAAACTATTTTAGGTGGGAATGTTACTTGCATCTATGGCCTTGCAGAAACCCATTTCCAACTAGGTCTTTGTGGAAGTGAGAAAATGCAGAGTTTTTGCTGGTCCTTGATAAAGCCAAGGCTCAGTATTCTCGACACCTTCTACATTCAGTTGTTTTATTTTATTTTTTTATCTTTTCTCCCTTTACTCACACAGGTAGATACATAACCTTTTCTATGTTGTATTAGGTGTGAGTTAAAATTATATATGTATTTTTTTTGCTTAGGTATCTTCTTTATAGAATGTGAATTCTGAATTTTCAAAACTGCTGCGTTGCGCGTTTTGATTTTCAGGTTATTTTGCACCCTTCGTTTTAAATTCTAAAATTTTTTCCTTAGTCTTCAGTTTTGCTCTTAAGTATATATATATATATATATATATATATACCATTTTCTCGCTTTTGTGGAAGTGAGAAAATGCAGAGTTTTTGCTGGTCCTTGATAAAGCCAAGGCTCAGTATTCTCTACACCTTCTACATTCAGTTGTTTTATTTTATTTTTTTCTTTTCTCCTTTTACTCACACAGGTAGATACATAACCTTTTCTATGTTGTACTAGGTGTGAGTCAAAATTATATATGTGTTTTTTTTGCTTAGGTATCTTTATAGTATATATATATATATATATATATATATATATATATATATATATATATATATATATATATAACCAGGACTTTTTTACCGGAGAAACGCCAGCCGGGAGCCTTTTTTTAACACAAAATACATGCATTTGGCTTTTAGTTTTTGAATAATATTTTAATTAAAATAACTAGTCAATTAGTCGGCTTATAAAACAGTCCGAAAGAAATGGATTGAATTGCTTTCATCGTCAGATGTTTTAAAAAAACAACAGATGGCCGTAACTTGAAAAAGGCGAATATCGGCTTTGTTTTTCCTTGGATGCAAAAAAGCATGGAACCTAAGAAATGGTTGTAAAACCTTTCAAAATTTCTGTATAAGCAGTGACGTCGCGTAACCCCGTAGGGAACGCGGCTGGAGATAGGCTTTACAGTTTATTATCTTTGGACAAGAGACTTTTCTTCCATCAAAGCTCTTTAAATATTGTCTCCTGTCCTCGTATTAGAAATAAAATGGCGTAAACTGCGCGACAAGTCTGGTTTAAAGTCTGTCACTGACATCCAATAAAAGGTTAATGCAGGTAGCTTTTTTGTCATGCTGTAAATGAAGTACAAAAAGAGGAAGGAGTACGGCCCCTCTAAGTGGAGCAGGGCTAGGTACTCTGTATTTATGATAGAAGCTTCTTGAATCATTCTTCAAAAAAAAAAAAAAAAAAAAAAAAAAATAAGGGAAAAAATTACTTCAATATGAATTCACGCGTCTGAAGTACCGCCAGAATTTATATACGATGCTTGTACCTAAAGTAATGCAAAAGTGGACATAACTTTATTAACTGACAGAGGTGCTTCAAATTGCACATGTTGGTAGAGTAACTATTTCTCTATACAAAGGTACTAATCAACATAGTCTCCATCACAAGAGATGCATTTGCGCCATCGTTGAACTCAACTCTCGAATCCTCTTTGAAAAAATTCAGGTGTGCACTGTTGTACCCACTTCTTCACAGCCACTTTCACCTCGTCTGTATCATCAAATACTTGTCCCCGGAAACTTCCCTTCACTGGACGAGCAGGTGGAAGTCGGGGGCGTCAGATCTGGGCTGTACGGTGGATGAGGGACCACCGACCAGCCTAATTTGCTGATCGCCTGATTTTTTTTGCCAAAGATGTGTATAGTCTCGCATTGTCATGGTGAATGTGGATCCTTTTGAGATTCTTGTTCTCTCTCTTCCTCCTTATGGCTTCTCTAAGCTTCTTGAGTGTCTCAATGTACCGCTCGCTAGTCACGGTATGACCACGTTTCAGAAAATCTAGGAGAATGACACCCCTGTAATGCCACAAAATAGTCACCATGACTTTCTGTGCTGATCGCTGGCTCTTGAACTTCTTAGGCCTTGGTGAAGAGGTGTGACGTCATTCCATGGATTGATTCTTCGTTTCTGGATCGTAAAGATACGCCAACGTTTCATCCCCTGTCACCAGATCGAAAAAAAAACGTGTCTTCATTGGCTTCAAACGCTTCCACCAGATCAGAGCAGACCCACCCTTCTCTCCTTCAAATCGTATATCAAATGCCGAGGTACCCACTTTGCACACACTTTCCGATACCCTAAGTCTTCCTTAATCTTCTGTATGGTATTGTGACCACAGTCCAGTTGTACAACAAGCTCATGGATTGTGACTCGTCTCTCCACGTGAATCAATTCATCCACTCGCTGACGATTCGTGTCAGTGGTCGCAGATGATGGTCTCCCACTGCGTGGTTTGTCTTCAATGCTGGTTTCCCCTTCTTTAAACTTCTTCATCCATCTGTGCACATTGCCCTTGTCAGTGGTGTCATCTCCGTAAACATTCTGTAGTCTTCTGTGGATGTCGGACAGCCTGCACTCTTCCTTTGTCAAGAATTCAATGACAATACGTTGCTTCTGCTTGGAATCCATTGTTTACCTGCAATGAAAAAGAAAGGTTGCTATAGAAGAAGAGTTACTCTTACCAACATGTGCAATTTGAACGACCTCTGTCAGTTAATAAAAAAGTTAAGCCCATTTTTGCGTTACTTGAGGTACACCCCCTGTAATGGGCTGGTATTAGCGTACACCTTGAGATTTCTTAAAATTTTCAATTTTGGGGATTTCAAATGAATTTTTATATTTTATCCCAAAATACACATCTGTTTCGGCTCTTAAATCCACGCTATCCCACTGTACATAAATAATGCCACGAAAATGATTTTCTTTCTTTATTGAAATGACAAAAGTGGTCATGATATGGTTCACGATACTGATGCGACATTTACGGAAATGGATTTGCAGGAACTCTTCCGATATTTCCACAGTGAGCTCAACTTTTAAAGATTTTTAAAACGGTTAATTTTTTTGAAATCCGTATAATTTAAGTTTAATAAATATCATGATTTCCGAACTTTCTAAATATTTCGTCAGCTGTCATATGCGGATTTCGGTATTTTTTTACTGATTTTCGGCTATTAAACCTGGAGTGCAGGACCTTAACTATAGGTAGTTGTGTGTGTGGGGGGGGGGGGCGCTTGACCACCGAGACTGGTCCTACCAGGGCCGTAAATTTATACTTTGGGGCGCCTGATAAAATAGTAATGCACAACGTGTGAACCAACACTGAGTAATTCAAGTGTGATGTTTTAAATTGCTTAAATTTGAGTAATTTATTCAGTGAAAACTTTTATTGTTTTTAGTAAATTCATTCACATGTTATGCTTTACTGAAAGCCATTAGAAAGTTATTTACTGAAAGCTATAATTTACTGTAAATTATTAGAAATTTATTCGCTTCAGTATTTTCTTTTTTAACCTTTTGAGTGTAAATGACGAGTCTAGGGCCTGCAAAGCTCTCTTTAGCCAGTGCCAGGGACGCGTCTAGCCAGTGCAAATATTTTCTTTGCCCAGTGTCACAGCGTCTAGCAGGAGCAAACATTTCTCCAACTCAGTGTCGTGAACGAAGAGTCAGCGACGCGTCTAGCGCATGCATTCTCCAACTCCGTGTCGTGGACGAAGTGTCAGCGACGCGTCTAGCGCGTCTCTGGAACTGGCTAAAGGAAAGCTTTACACGCGCTAGGCTCCTCCTCACACTTGGTAAACAGAAGTGCACGCGCTAGATGCATCGCTGGCCCAGGGTAAAGGAAAGCTGCACGCGCTAAATGCGTCACTGGCCCTGGGTAAAGGAAAGCTGCACGCGCTAAATGCGTCACTGGCCCTGAGTAAAGGAAAGCTGCACGCGCTAGATGCGTCGCTGACCCTGGTCAGTGGAAAGCTTTGCACGCGCTAGACGCGTTGCTGACACTGGGAAAAGGAAAGCTTCGCGCGCTAGACGCGTTGCTGACACTGGGAAAAGGAAAGCTTCGCGCGCTAGACGCGTTGCTGACACTGGGAAAAGGAAAGCTTCGCGCGCTAGACGCGTTGCTGACACGGGGAAACGGAAAGCTTTGCACGCGCTAGACGCGTTGCCGACACTGGGAAAAGGAAAGCTTTGCGCACGCTAGACGCGTTGCTGACACTGGGAAAAGGAACGCTTTGCACGCGCTAGACGCGTTGCCGACACTGGAAAAAGGAAAGCTTTGCACGCGCTAGACGCGTTGCCGACACTGGAAAAAGGAAAGCTTTGCACGCGCTAGACGCGTCGCTGACACTCAGAGAGTTAAAGACGTTAGTGAGCCGCATGCATTATTCATCAAAGCTGACTAAGGTACAAAGTACCCAGCTCTGTGAAGTGTGTACTCCTCAAGTGCATAAAAGGAATTAACCGAACCGCCGGATAGCAATGTGAAAAACATTATGCGGATATGCCCACTTCCGTGACCTTTCCCAATATGCAGTGGTGATGAACAGCTAATTAGTCATTTGTGCTCTATCGCAGAAATCCCCTCCGAGTGTTTAACGCAGTTTTCCCAAGCCCTACCCAAAAGCAACTTCCTATTTTTACGTTCATTATCTGATACTTTATTCTTTCTGTGCTAGTTCATTTTCCATTCTGCATTTCTGCGGATGCATAGATGGTGTAGGGGTGAAGAATTAATCACGTGCGTAAACTATGTAATGGACACTAATTTACATAATTTATAGAGACAGAAACATTCCGGAATTATATATTAGAACGTTACATAATTTCATAGAAATGGAACATTCTTGGCAAGCTCATGAACAATTGAAGGTCCCCTGTTTGAAAATAACTGACGCCAGACAGTCTGTTAAATGAATTATTTCAACGACATTCCAATGTATACAGTTTGTTATTCTATGTATTTACTGAGCCACAGCTATTGTTCCTAGACGGGGGGAGGGGGGCTTCGGTTTGCAGGAGACGCCGAAAGCAGGAACGGGGTAAGGACGCTTCGGGGTCAACGCGAAGTGACGTCCAAAGGCCAGGCCATGGCTCGGAGGCCACGGAAGGGTGGGCAAACGCAGAGAGACGTCAGGTAGCCATCTTTGAGTGCGCTCCGCACCAATGTGACGTTTATCGCCTCAAGGTGGAGAAGAACGCAGGAGCCAATGAGAAGCAAGGAATACGGATCCTCGGGGGTTTACATCACTAGCGCCTCAATCCGAGACTAAGAAATTTTCTCCCCATCTGTTGGTCTGGCACTCTTTGCCCAGGAGTGGACAGTCGATACACTCCAGATTAATCCCACAGTGGCCGAATCCTCATTCCCTGTAATGCGCATGCCCGAGACTTAACAAATTACTTGAACCTCAATTTCTCTTTTCAGGTGTGCTTTTTCTCTAAGCTACTGTGGACGATGGATGGTAATATTGTTGATCCACCTGGTATGGAGATTAAAGATTGTTTTTCTTGCCCGTTTTGTAAGAAAAGTCGTTTAATTTGTATCGACATATAAGGAATATTCATCCTGACCAAAGCACTGATTCATCGTCTTCAGAAAAAAAAAGTTGACTACAGATGTTCAGCGTGCGAGAAATTGTTTTCTCACAAACAGAATTTTTATAGGCATATGAAAAATTCCCATCATCAAGTAGTAGAAATAAAAACTTACTAAGATGCATTTTGAAGATCAAGAAAGTACGAGATGAGGGCAATGCCAACAGACAATTGATTCCGTTGATGTGTTTCATAATAAAATGACTGGATGTGAGAGGACTTCACAGCATTTTCACCACGTCAAATTGTCACAAAAAATGAAGAAGTTGCAAAACATGAGCATATTTCACCACTCACGTTGAAACATGGGATATGAGAATCGTGGAGGAACAGATATTTTTGTTTACCCAGAGCCATATTGTGACGTCACACTTCGTATTAATACAGCATTTGAGCATAATGTTCAACGTGCACCTTAATCTGGGGCGTATATCGAATATCCACTCCTGGGCAAAGAGTGCGAGACCAACAGATGGGGTGAAAATTTCTAAGTCTGGGGCATGCGCATTAGAGGGAATGAGTATTCAGCCACTGTAGAATTGAGACGCTAGTGTTTACATCGAAGAAAAGGGACAGTGGAGTTTGAGTGGTCGTAGCAGCAAGAGTAATTTTTCGTGAAGTGCAAGGGTCCGGGATATGGACCCATGCAGGACAACGTGCACGGAAATATGGCACTAGGCCTTTGTGAGAAGCGTAAAGGCGTTCAGCGTGCACGAAGCGATACAGGCCGGAAGTGGCTCTCGCTTACGTTATATGTAGGAAATGTGTGAGGAAATAAATAGATTTTCAGAGTAAGGATTCCTGGACGGAATATGGGCATTTGGAAGCACCGAGTCTGCAGCAACCGAAGGAGCACGTGCTAGAGGACAATAGCGGCCGAAACTTAAGACAGAATAAAATTGTTAAGTTTGTACTTGGGCCTAATGAATATTTTATGCCTTGTTGGTTTTATTTTATGCCTTGGTGGGGTCTTTTTACCCTCCCCTCTCTTGAAAAGCAGATATATTCAAAGAAAGCTGAGAAAGAAGGAGCGCCGGGCTATCCTCAACATTTGTTGGCGAATAGTTTATTTGTAAAAAAAAATTATTTTATTTATTATGCTGTAGGGTAATTGTTTCAATCGCATAGAAGTAAGGTCGACAGCAGTCTATGCTAATTAACATACAAGCTTCCGCTCCTACAGATGGTGTTTACATGGCCATTATGTTTTCATTCGATATGTACTGTACAAAGTTTTGTTGTTGAGTATTTACCTAATTTTCCCATTTTCAGTGAAATTATGTTAAAAGGTGGAAGTGCGATTTCTGAAGAATCATAATACTTGCCTATAACGGAGGTGTGAGGAAGTAAAAATTTCGTACTGTTTCACTGGAAGTGGAGGAACTTTTAAAATCAAAGGGACGGAATTTCAAATCTCGCCCCCAAATAAGTATAGCACTTGCTCCGGCCCGATGCTTTTTCCGAGTTCCAGCATGGGCTGGTCGTAGGATGTCATTTGACGAACGTTTCCATACGGAGCATTGCAGCTAAACTAAACTTACCAAAATCGATGTGACGTTGTGAAGAAATGGAAGCAGGACGGTGCAACTACAGAAAAAAAAATAAGTTAGTAAAATCATGCAATGCATTGATTATAATACGCTTTCCAACATACCAGAAATCATTACTCAAGTTACCACTCAAGTTATGAGGATAATGGCTGTGGAATAAATCTCAGTCTTCTACCCTGACCTTTAATCCCATTTCGATTATATTCAACAGAACCGGTTCAGTATACCTCCGAAATAACATGATAACGTTTTGTCGCAATGGAAGCCTTTTTACGTAAGTTATGATGCATAAATGCTATGGAATAGATCCCGCTCCTGTGTCCTAACCTTTGATCCCATTTCGCCCGTTTTCCACAGGATTTGTCCCCAGACAGGCCCCTACAACATATTAACATTTCATCCAAATCGAAGCATTTTTACGTAAGTTATGACGCATAATGGCGATGGAAGTGATTCCGCTCCTATGTCCTGACCTTTGACCCCATATCGCCCATTTTCAATAGGGTTTGTCTCCAGGTGGTCCCCTACCACATACTAAAATTTCATCGAAATCGAACCTTTTTTACGTTAAGTATGACGCATAAGAGTAGTGGAATGGATCCCGCTCCTATGTCCTGACCTTTGACCCCATTTCGCTAACTTTCAATAGGGTTCCTTCCCAGGTGTTCCCCTTCCACATACTAAAATTTTATCGAAATCGAACTATTTTTACGCGAGTTATCGTGCGGACGGACATACGCACACAACGCGTGACGTAATGAGGCAGATGGGAATCGCGACCATCTGCTCTCAACAGTGTGACGTCATAAAACTTTAATAGGATCCACACACAACGCGTGACGTAATGAGACAGATGGCGTGCCCGCGCGTCAACATCTCAGTCGCGAGATTGGGACTTCATAAGATTTCTAAGCATGTGTAATATTAATGGGACGACGCCATGACACTAAAAACGTGGTAACGCACTAAATGAATTTTCCTAAAGCCGAGATCAAGCTAAATCGTTATTTAACGCACTAAATGAATTTTCCTAAAGCCGAGATCAAGCTAAATCGTTATTTAACGCACTAAATGAATTTTCCTAAAGTCGAGATCAAGCTAAATCGATTTTCAGTACCAGAAAACGGTAGGTTAACGACTTTCATCAAAATCCTTAGAGCCGTTTTCAAAATAAAATTTACATAGATACAAGAATTGCTCCTTTAAGGTGGACGTCAGGTAATTTTTCTTCCTATACTTCCAATGGAAAAACTTCTGTATACATTTTCTTCACAATTAATACGTTATGAAGCATAAAGGCAATGGAATGCATCCCGCTCCTATGTCCTGACCTTTGACCCCACTTCACCCATTTTCAATAGGGTTCGTCCCCAGACGTTCCCCCACCACATACTAAAATTTCATTGAAATCAAATCATATTTACGCAAGTTATGAGGCATAAGGGCAATGGAATGGATCACGCTCCTATGTCGTGACCTTTAAACCCATTTGTCCCATTTTCAATAGGGTTCATCCCCAGGTGATCCCCTACCACATACTAAAATTTCATGGATATTGAACCATTTTTACGTGAGTTATCGTGCCGACGGACAGACAGACGGACGGACGGAAAGAAAAAGCTGGTGCATATACGCTTCTTCAACGTACGGTTGCAAAGCGTAAAAAAACGTTCAAGAAGGCGGGCACACGAACTAACGGAGCGTAACAGAAGAGCCATGGCCAGAAATATAAAAAATCCTGTTCTTCTTCTGACGTTTTCGTCGCTGCTAAAATGGAAAATGCTCGTGATTGCTCGATTAGAAGCATAACTATGCGCAGAGAGTTGCGCAGTGTGGGTTAGTATGGTAGAACAGCAGAACTACTGTGAATACGTAGCACCGTTTGGAGTGATGTGTCTCCAAACGGGGACACACCACTCCAAACGGCGCTACTATAGGCATCTGGAAAGATGTTCTTTGGAGTGATTAGTCACGCTTTTCAATCTTCGAATTCTGATGGGCGTGTTCGAATTTGGCGACAGCCCTGCGAACGATTTTCGTCAGACTGTGTTCTTTCAACTGTTAAGTTCGGCGAAGGCTCCATCATGATATGGAGTTGTTTTTCGTGGATGGGACTCGGCCTGTTGGCTAGTATACCACAAACCATGAACCATGAAGTGGAATTTCGATGTTCTGAATAATTTTGCCCTACCAACAATGTGGTAGTATTATGGAAATGACCGTTGTCCGTTCCAACACGATCGAGATCCCTGCCACACTGCACGCCGTGTACAGGATTGGTTTCTTGAAAATGAGGTGTAATTGTTAGACTGGTCTACTCAGAGCCCTGATATTAATTCAATAGATCACCTATGGGACGAACTAGACGAAAAGGAAATCGATCACAACTACCGTCTTTGCTCTCCACTCTGGCAGCAGCTTTGCAGGACGAATGACTAGCCAATCCTGTCGAGACCTACCGGAAAAGATTGATAGTATTCCTCAACGTGTCACCATTTCATGCAAGTAAAAGGTGGACCAACTAACTACTAATTGCGATAATAATAAAGCCGTTTACTCCAAAACATGGTGGTGTCCGAATACTTTTGATAATATAGTGTAGTTTTTTTGATCCGTAAAAATTCACTTTGTTTATGGGTTTGAAAATAACTTTGAAATTAAAAATTTTGGAAATTGTAAAGCAAATCTGAGGAGCAAATGGAATAACAGCCCAATTCTCTCGTACTGGGAGGTCTACTAGCGTGAGCATGCAGACAGACTTCGGTTTCCAAAGTTTTTGGACAGCTTTGTCTATAACGGAAAAGCTATATCACCTGTGTGCTGCAATTTTTTTAAGAAAATCAAGCTCTTCCTGCTAGGAATCCTCAGTTGAGCATATACAGGGTGCCCAGTAAAGTCCTTTCTCAGCGCCGTAACTTTCGAACGCCGACAGCTATAGCCATAAAAACGGTGTCTAGGTATAGTAAAGTAGCTATGCGCTATTTTCTGAGACCGCTAACAGCGCCACCTAGCGGCAAAGTCAGGAGTTAGCGTGCTGATCTCAAACACTATACAAGATACGGGAAAATAGTCAACTACAAAGTTGTAGAGCAGCATTGATTTAGTACGAAAAGACACCTTGCGCACATGTATGCTAACGCGTCAGAAACGAGCAATTGTCACTAGGCACATTTACCGTCGGTGCTCAATGTGCTCTGCGTCAGCCACAATAGACGTTTGGACTCTAGATTGAATCTCAGGCTGTACATTTTGCAGCATGTCGGGTGACACGCTGGAACAAGCATCAGTTATACGGCATTAAAGGTCCTGCAACGTTGCCGGAGGGGTCTGATACACCTGCTCTTTGAGGTAGCCCACAGGAAGAATTCCAATGGGGTGAGGTCCGGTGAGCGTGCAGGCCACTCTACGCAACCACCATAGCCGATTATTTGTTGCTGGAATGTCTCGACAGACAGTGACTATAGCATGGACCCGACGAGGATCGAACCAAGGTCCTATCGCATGCGAAGAGCGCGCGCTACCACTGAGCCATAAGTTGGGCTAGGGCTTTGCGAAAGGCGATATTATCTGCTTTCTGACGCGTTTCGTGACGTAAAAGTGTTCGACATCGCGAACGAACAAACGAGCGCTGTACGCGTTCTATTCTTAGCATTCAAGTGCGCAAGGTATCTTTTCGTACTAAATCGATGCTGCTCTACAACTTTGTAGTTGACTATTTTCCCGTATCGCGTATAGTTTTCGAGATCGGCAAGCTAACTCCTGATTTTCCCGCTAGGAGGCGCTGTAAGTAGTCTCATAGAATAGCGCATAGCCACTTTACTATACCTAGACCCCGTTTTTATGGCTATAGTTGTCGGCGTTCGAAAGTTACGGGGCTGAGAAAGGACTTTACTGGGCACCCTGTATACATACAGAGTGCATAGGAAAGTCCCTTTAGCCTGGAATAACTT
Organism: Macrothele yani; assembly: GCA_039090855.1. Lineage (NCBI taxonomy): Eukaryota > Metazoa > Arthropoda > Arachnida > Araneae > Macrothelidae > Macrothele > Macrothele yani. Next base: position 137,238,041 of record CM077001.1, read on the forward strand.
GCGAACGGAGAGAGGTACAGTTATGCAAGTGAGATAACGGTATAGTACAGCAACTACGCCCGATCAAATGCAACCGATAGCAGCGCCCCTAGTGGCGAAATGCGGAAGTTACGGGGCCGAGAAAGGACTTTACTAGGCACCCTGTATGTATATCACGGTATGTGTATGAAACGATGTTTTTTGTTTCCATGGCTGATTTGACTTTGCATGGCGGGGTAATTGATAAACTGTTGTACTGAAGGATCTTTCAGAGCGTGACACAAGGACATCAAAGTGTGGAAAGCAGCCGTTGTTTTCAGTTTCACAAGTGAACTGCATTCTTACAATTTTTTTTTTTACGCCAAACCGAACGCTCAGCGAAATTATAATAGATCTTAGAATAAAATATTTAATTTCCAATAAACGTTGCTGATCTTTTTTCTCTCAACTTTTTCTGAAAATTTCTGTCGCGTGATCATTATTATGCACACTTTATGGGAGATCGTTATTATACACACCGATCATTAATTCACCTTATGGGAAAATACAGTATCACAATAAAAGTGAAAAGTCATTGTTTAGCTTCAAATTTTATTTGCTTCATACAACTACTTAGTAATCTCCTGACTCAGTTACCAAGAAGATAAATCCATTTCTCATTCTCTCGCTTTTTTTTTCTCTGTATACAACAAAAGTTTGGCCTAAAAATAGTCAGTTTAACAAGAGAGCAGCCACGTGATAAGGCAGTACGTACAAAGAGTATGAATACTGTGCATGTTCTGCAGACAAAGAATAGATATTTTATTTTCATTTTTTCCGTAGTGTCTGTGTGCGATTTCAGATTGCAGAGAGCGCAAAACTTTTTTACGTGAACAAACGATTTGAAATTACTTTGTTTTGTGTGATACTGTACTAATCTCTTCAACGTCGCATGGATCGAAACATCACTAAGTACGAACAACAAACTCAAACGTTTCATTTGTACATGTGCAATTTCATAATGGCCATAAAATCCTATGCTTAGATTTACAATAATATCTGTGAGCCTTACATGCGTACTCAGGCTGATAGTACTGTATGTGTACTTGATGGCCCTCACACAGATGTGATTATGAGTGTGTATTTCGGGATGGATTCTACAAGTACTTACGTGGATCCAGCTGCTCTAAGTCATGGATAACTCCAAGCAGCAGAAAGTGATAAGAATGAGGAAAATCTCGTGGAGTTACGCAGAATCGTATACTATTTTATTTTATTTTATTTTTTTGATTGAAGGTTCAACGACTACCGTGAACAACTCAGTGGGCTATAAGCAGTCGCCCGTCCCTAATTTAGGGTAAGTGGTTCCATGAAAGGGAGAGAACCAGTGCCGTAGACAAACACAACATCCATGCCTCACCGGGATTCGAACCCAGACTCCTTCACGGACGAATTGTCATAACTTCAAAAGAGCATTTATTTACAAAAAAGACAACATACAAACACAAATTTTCACCGGGAAAAAAAATTGCACAATAACTCACCGGCAACGACAATAACAAAACACAATCAATATCGCAATAAACAGAGAGTACTCTACAGGAAGAAGCAGACGACATCAGAGCAAGTTGAAGAATAACACACGGCAAGATAAAAAGAAAACAGTTGCACAACAAACAATACATACAGGACAGACCACTAATGAAGCAAGGCGGTAAAGAAAAGTCAGCCGAGTTTGTCAAAACTGTCATGGGAAAAAAAAAACACACGCACGGTCCGACAACAAGCAGCAGCCGGAAAAAAACAACACCTGGTAGTTCGGAGAAATGCGTTGACAAATGGCTGTAAGCCGACGAACAACAAAAATTTACATTTAAAGCGTATCTCGGTCACTAAGACCGACAGCAACACAGAGAAAAAAACAACCACTAGAAACTAACACCCCGTACCATTAACACAATACACAAAGCACAATATTCAAATAACACCAAGAAATTAACACAATACACAAAGCACAATATTCAAATAACACCAAGAAATTAACACACAATGCACAATACACAAATAGCACCATGAACACAATAAAGAATGCACAATACACAAATAACACCATGAAAACTTTGTGAAAAAGAACACAGGGGTTAAACTTGCAGACAAGCATCACCACCAAATAAATTCGGGTCGAAACAGTGAATTCGCACTGTATCCACAGCACTAACCACAAAAATAAACACCGATTACACAAGACAAAACCAAGAAACACGTCGGTAAGGTTCAGAACCAACACACAAAAAAAACCATTCGGTACCACGCGCCAGCAATACCCGTTCAGCAAGAAAAAAATTAAAACAAAAAAATAAAAACAACTACAACATAAAACACAAAACCGTGCGACAGTAAACTGTGTGAAACCGACGAGTAATAAATATAAAATAGGTGAACGACACCAAAAGCAAACTAGAAAAAAAAGCCGACACTTAAGCAACAAAAAACAAAACAAAAACACATCAGACAATGTGCATGCCACAGCAAAAATGCAATCAACATCAACAAAACAACATAAAACACCTTGGTAACAGTAAACAATAAACAGAAAATACCAAAACGCTTAGCCGGCACACAAAAAAGTTTGTCGACCAACGGCTTGAGGCCGACGGAAAATAAAAAAAAAGAAAAGAAAAAGTCAGTAAACGCTACCGACAACAAATTAACGGGAATGTGTGTGCACGGAAAGCAACAAGAAGATAAACTAAAGGAGACACTAACCCACTGACACAGATCTACGGTATGTACAAAAATTATGCACTAAACAAAAAAACACCAATCAAAAAAAATAAATATAAATATAATAAACTCTGGCTATGGGAGGAGAACAATAATGCCTGCAGAAACATGAAACCATGACAAATATGGAGACCAGAGAGAGAAAAAGGCAGGCACATCCTGCCGAACCCGCGCCATGTCATACTCAAGTTGGAGGACCGATCTGATGGATGATCGGTACCTCCTGCACAAAAACACCCGGGCCGGATGATAACGCCGGAGAGAAGCTCGATCCACGCTTGAGTGGTAAAACAAATAAATCGTCAACTTCGCTTGGAGAATGATGAATGTACAAACAGAACTGTGGACATCTACAGGGGGAGAATGGCGTCTGAGGAAATAAAAATGGAACATTGTATGAGGACAAGGGCAAACTTTGGAAAGAAGGGAAAACATAATCGAAAACAAGGGCTGCAACACCAGACAAGAATCATAGGAATGTGACACATCACCAAGTGTAGAACAAAAGAAGCAAAGCGGGGAAGCCAAAAGACGAAAACGATGAAGGGTACGCGGAGTGAGCAACCGACGGTGTAGGTGCAGCCAATGAATGTCCCTGGCTTTCGGGGAAGCCAGGGAAGTCGATGGATCACTCCACGTACCTGGAAGATCTGTAGCTGAAACAGAAGGAATTGCGAATGGAGCTGTGAAATTGGTAAGAAAATGCGAATAAAGAAGCTTGGCTGTAACTTGATGGGGTAAAAATGGAGAATCGTTTAAGTAGAGAAGAAAGGGAAGACTGAGCGACGGGGCGGAAGACTGAATGAGGCCAATAGAATTGACAAGTAAAGGATAAAGACGAATAAGACAGGATTGAATAAGACAGAACTGTGCACGATGCTGAGGGGTATCAAGTAATAGAGGGGAAAGGCGATCAAAAGATTTCCAGTGAAGAGAAGAATCAAAAAGTTGAGAAACCTGAACGACGCCACTTGCAAACCAAGTGGAGAAGTTCAGGTACTGAGAATTTGGAGAACGAAGGGCAGAGGAGAAGAAAAGTGGTTCCGCAAGGAGATCGTTAGTCGAAGCGGGGGGAGGCTGACTGGACATAAGGAGTGCCAGAGGGAGAAAACGGTACGGTAAGTAGCGGGAAAGTGATTGGGAATGAGTGGAAAGAGGTCCATGCGGATAAAAGTAGCCAGAGAAAGAAAAGGACTTCGTGGAAAGAGCAAAGTGTCAATTATAGTAATCGAAGAACCGCAAGGAAGGGAAAAAATCCTCAAAAAATGTTGGAGATGGAAAGCGTTCGATTTAAGGGACAAATCCGGAAGGGCAAGACCACCAAAAGAAACCGGAAGGACAAGCGTGGATCGATGAACCCAATGTACGACATCCCATATAAAATTTGTAAAAAGACATTGAACGTGACGAAGAAAGAGGGGAGGAGGGAAATGAGCAAACCAAGTATGAGAAAGGGCCGGAAGAAGAAAAGCGGAAAGAAGATGCGACCTGCTAAAAAAAGAAAGAAACGGTTTCAAACGGCGAAAAGGGGCAAGGCGTCGATTCATGTCCTGCACCAAAGGGGACCAAGTGGCGGCAGCAACCGCCACCGGGTTCCCGATGAACACTCCAAGAAGTTTGATGACCGTGGTCGACCACCGGGCACCCCAAGGGCGGTCGCCGCGGGACGACCACGAGCCAGCCCACAAGCCAACAGATTTAGAGGTATTAAGGGCCGCACCTGAAATTGAAGCATACTCAGTATAGGTAGACAAAACAACACCAAAAGCCTGTTGGGAACGTAAAAAAAGAGTAAGGTTGTCCGCATAGGCCGACAAACCACGCGATGGTGCCGTGTGGAGGCCACACCACGCGGAATGCCTGCCAGCAAACGAGATCGAAGGGAAATAAGAAGTGGTTCAAACGTGAGGGCAAACAGTTGACCCGACAGGGGACAACCCTGCCGGATACCGCTTGCAAAAGGAATAGCAGCCGTCATAAAAGAAGAGGTCCGAACACGAAAGGAAGAATGGGAATATAGATTGGAAAGTGCCTGACAGAAAAGGGAAGGAAAGCCAAAGTGACGAAGAACAGAGAAAAGATAAGAATGATGGACAGAATCGAATGCTTGTTTCTGATCTAGGTTAAAAATAGCGAGAGGTTCAGAAAGACGGGAAGCAAGAGAGTGTAAATCACGGATGGTAGTGATGTTAGTTGCAATCGAACGGGAAGGGATCGTATAAGTTTGGTCAGGATGAATAATAAATTGTAGAACAGGGTTAAGGCGAAGAGCCAGAATTTTTGCAAAGATCTTGTAGTCGGTGTTAAGAATCGAGATGGGGCGCCAGTTAGATAGAAGACCAAGATTACCAGTTTTAGGAATTAGGCGGAGAAGAGCAAAAGCAAAATCAGAAGAAACGAAAGTCGAAGAAGAAAAGATCGAGTTGAAACAAGCAACGAGAAGAGGAAGCAGAGCAGGAAGAAAGGTTTTATAAAAGAAAGTGGAAGACCGTCAGCCCCAGGGGCGGAGCGGTCATTCAGACTAGAAATGGCAAAACGAACCTCCGAGGGAGAGATCGGTGAAACCAAGGTGGGGGAAAAAAAGACGGGACCTGAGGAAGATGTGATAATAATGGAGAATTCTCTGCAGGCGGCAGGACCCGCAATCGAAACCGATCAGTGAAGTACTGAAAAGTTCGATCACAGATCTGCACTGGATCAGAAACAGTTGAGCCATCTGGAAGCGAGAGAAAAGAAATGTTGGAACTCAGAGCACGGTGGGATTCAAGATGTCGAAGGTGTTGAAACGGGTCATCATGAAAATGTAACTTGGAAAACTTTAACCGGGTAAGAGACGAAGAAGCAAAGGAAGATAGAATGCTATGAAGTTGTGATTGAAGAGCTGCAAACGATGGATCTGAAGGAGAAAGGAACTGTAGTTTACGGTGAAGAATAGTTAAATCATGAAAGCGGTGAAAACGGGACGAAAAAGAGAACTGACGTGCAAACGATAGGATAGAAAGTTTGGTGGAAAGCCACAGAGCTGCTGGGTCAACCGTGAGAGGAAGTTCAGAAATGGATGAAGAAATAATCGAACGAACTTCGGCCTGAAACGTGGGATCGGAAAGGAGAAAATCATCGAGAGACCAAACCGGGGAGGGGGGACAGAGAAAGAGGACAAAAATATTTCCAGAAGAACAGGACGATGGTCGGAGGAAACAGAAGGATGATGGGTTACTTCAACAAGGGAGGAGTGGAGGAAACTAGAAACATAAAACCGGTCGAGACGAGCCGCAGCATGCGCCAAGGCGGCCGGAGGAAACCATGTGAATTCACGGGACAGAGGGTGGATGGTACGAAATGCGTCAATGAGACAAAAATTACTAACTAGTTGAGACAGTTGGGAGGAAAGGTTAAGGCGACTCTCCCCGGAACCATCACGGTCAAGACCCGGTTGGAGAGTGCAGTTGAAGTCACCACCAATAAGAACGATTTCAGAAGGAGGAATTTGGGAAAGAAGGGAAATCAAATGCGAAAGAAGAGCATCAGCATCAACCGATGATTGTGGCATATGCAAATTGAAAACATGAAAACGACGGGAAAGATAACTAAAGGAGATACCTTGAAAGGAGCCCAGCAGACTCTGTGACTCAACGATATCTGAAAGAAGAGAATGAAACCGAGTACGGAATGCAATCGCTGTACCGGACCCAATGTGCGTCCGGTAGTTGTGATAAAAAGCGTAGGGCCAGCGTCTCCAGCAGGAATACCCGGTCGCCAAGGAACAGTTCGTCTCTTGGAAGAGGAGGATATCTGTCCTCAGGAAACGAACGTCCTCGAAGACCAAAGCATTCGCGGCTGAAGACGCAAGGCCTCTACAGTTAAAGCAGAGCACATTTAGGGAAGGCATCACTGGGGCGGCTGCATCCAACCTTCCAGTTCTGCCTTCAAAACTTTAAGTAAATACGCCAACCGGCGAGCGTACTGCTCTGTCCCGGATGGCAGATCAACATTTAATAAGAACTCTTGCAGGAACGTCAGTTGGGTTAGCATCTCCGGAAGGTGAGAGAGTTTACTCGCTATACAAGGGAGAGTAATCAATTTCGCCCGTCTGGGGCGAGAAATCAAGGCATACAGATCTGTGAATGAGAGGGGAGTTAAGGGCACCTCAATGTCAGCAAACATAGAGGTGATGTCAACCAGAGAGGGGGCAATAGAGTCGTCATCAGATTCAGCAAATAAAGTTTCTTCAGAATCGGGATCGGTAACGTCCATGGAATCATCGTTCGGCAAACAGGTAAAACGGTTGTAGATGGAAACTGAAGAAGTAACAGGAGCCGGTCCAGGTGAAGGTGACGAGGACGTAGCCGTCTTCCTGGATTTCTGGCGGTCCGAGGAACTCGCACGACGGTTCGCTGAGCCAGGGGAGTTTTGCCTCTTGGTCCGCTGAACCTTGGGGGTGGAGGCCCCTTCAGACGCTGGCAACGGTGGAAATTCCTGCAGGTCAGTGGATGCCGAAGCAACACGGACCACTGGAGGTGATGCGACAGAGGTGGAACCAGGAACAGCAGCTGGAACAGATTCAGTGGGGAGGGTGGGGGAAGAATCCGGAGCGGTGGGCAGAGTCTCCGCTGGAACAGCAGCATCAAGTGATTGAGTTGGAACAGTAGCAGCTGTGGAATGTGGGCATGCCGATGCAAGGTGACCTTCACCCTTGCATCGGAAGCACTGGACGCCAGCAAACAGATTGAAAATGTAGGTCCGGGTTTCAGTTATGAGTTCCAGGGTGGTTGGCCGGTTAACTATTGCTTGTGGGGTTGGAAAGATGACTCGGTATTGACGACGACCGCCCTGAACATGTTTCAGGGGGAGTCGCGAGCAGCAGCTGGGAGGTACTTTGTGGTACCAACCACTCGCCCCATGGTGTTAAGGGCATCAATTAATACCGAGTCAGGCACAGCTGTGGGTACTGGAGACAAGGTGACAGTCACTGGTCTTTGAGCTGCTGCAACTGGTTGGAGATGTACGGAACCAATGTCCAAGCCAAAAGCAAGGATTTTGTCCACCGCCTGTTGATGAGTGAAGTGCACGACAACACCCCCTCCCAAGCGGATAATAGACACAATGCTTTCTCCGGGTACAACTTTAGAAATAGCATTTAAATATTGGGGGAGGGGGGTGTCGCGCAGAGCAGGAGCAAATACACTTAAAAGTAAGGCAGACGAAAGTTCCTTACCTTGAGGAGAGTCGAGTGGTAATGTTATCCTTAAAGCGGAAGCAACACGTGTAAACTCTGGTCGCGAAGACACAGAAGCACTTTGTAAAGTAGAAGTCGCACTCACAGCCGCGGCGAACGAACGAGACACAGGAATAGAAGACCTGGGTACCTCTGACCCAGCCTCCGGCACATTTGTAACCAGCGGTACAGTTGGCGACGAAACCACAACACTATTTGACTGAACATCATTCATGGTGGTCACGGAAGATACAGACGACGAAGAAAGCGCAGAGGAAGGAGATATAGACGGGTATATGGCACTCATGCTGGTGGAGGTAGTAGCCAGCCCGGCTACTAACCCTCACGGCTCGAGCGTTGCAGCTTGCAACACTCAAAAACAGGCGAAAAACGAAAAAATAAGCACGTACAGCTTGTACGCCTCACTACTTGCGAGGAAGGAACTCAGGTAATAACAACACACGAACTGTCAAAGAACAAACGCAAAAAAAAAAAAAACACAAACTTCACACGAAACTTCTAATACTGGCAGGAGCTCGAAAAAATGCGACTGATCAGTTATAAGCCAACGCTTAGACCACTGTGCCACCGGGGAGGCCTACTAAATTTGAAGGAGCTTTCCTGGCTTCTTCAACCTACTGTTTGCGCACTTCAGAATAAAACCTACAATTATTTTCCCCCTTGGAGCATCCCTGGTGTCTTTGGCCCATTGTTTGGACACCTCAGAATCAAACCGACTGATATTTGTCTTCACTTTGAGCTCCCTGAATTCTTCAACCTATTATTTGTGCACCTCAGAATCATAACTTCTTTCCTTGGAGCTTTTCTAGCGTCTTCGGCCCGTTGTTCGGATGCCTTAGAATTAAACCGACTGGTATTTTCTTCACTTGGAGCTCCTTATTTTCTTCACTTGGAGCTCGTATTTTTCTTCACTTGAAGCTTCCATGGCGTCTACGGCACATTGTTTGGACATCTCATTATCAAACCCACTGGTATTTTTCTTCACTTAGAGCTCGTATTTTTCTTCGCTTGGAGCTCGCATTTTTCTTCACTTGGAGCTCGCATGTTTTTTCACTTGCAGCTCGTATTTTTCTTCACTTGCAGCTCGTATTCTTCTTCACTTGCAGCTTCCCTGGCGTCTACAACACATTGTTTTGGACTCCTCAATATCAAACCCACTGGTATTTTTATTCACTTGGAGCTCCCCTAGAATCTTCAACCTATTATTTGCGCTCAGCCGAGTCCAGCCTTCTTCCCTTGGAGCTACCCCAGCGTCTCCGGCCCATTGTTTGTACACCTCAGAATCAAACCGACTTGTATTTTTCTTCACTCGGAGCTCCCCTGGATTCTTCAACTTATTATTGGCGCTCCTCAGAATCCAACCTTCTTTCCTTGAAGCTTCCCTGGCGTCTTTGGCCCACTGTTCGGATTGCTCAGAATCATACCGACTGGTATTTTTCTTCACTTGGAGTTCACATTTTTCTTCACTTGGAGCTCGTATCTTTCTTCACTTGAAGCTTCCCTGGCGTCTACGGCACATTGTTTGAACACCTCATTATCAAACCCACTGGTATTTTTCTTCACTTGGAGCTACCCCAAGCGTCTTCGGCCCATTGTTTGGACACCTCAGAATCATACCGACTGGTATTTTTCTTTACTCGAAGTTCCCTGCGGGATTCTTCATCCTATTATTTGCGCACTTCAGAGTCCAACCTTCTTCCCTTGGAGCTTCCCTGGAATCTTCGACCTTTTGTTAGCGCATCTAAGAATCAAACCGAGTAGTATTTTTCCCTTTTGAAGCATCAGCGCTGGCTTCTTTCACGCATTATTTACACACCTCAAAAGTAAACCTACAAGTATTATATTTTAACGTAGAACTACATCTTTCTCCGTGCAGGGTAGAGAGTAACATCGGGAGCATGGATGCAACGAAAACATGCCACACTTTGAACCCTTATATCTTCGAAAGTAACAGCTGTAGTGTAAAAAATAATACATCACTAGATAGTTTATAGTGTCTCATTTATAAGAAAACAAGTTTCAACACTCCACTCTTAAGGTCTCTGTTACAGTAGCGTTAGAAAGTTAAGCTACACTTGGTGTGGTTTTGTTTCGCTGCACGCCGTTTTAAAGTTGATAATTAGAGAATAGATGACGATAGCGATGACCTGAGCCCCTCATTCCGTAGCTGGCGGTCAGAGCTAACAGACGTATGTGATAAACCGAAATAAAGTAGATTTAAAAATTATTTATTTTGTAGATAAAAAAATGTTGTGACGAAAATTTAGAAATGCCGCGAAAACCCAGGGCAAATTAATATAAGAACAGACGAAAGTTGAAGAAACAGCTATAGAGGAAAACGAGAGGAATCCGAAAAGGCCCGCTAAGTCATCAACCGAAAGGTCACGGGAATGTAGGGAGCGTCAAAAGTCCGAGCGCCAGGATGCGTTTCACCCAAGTTCGACTCTAGAGTCACAACCTTTCAATTCAACTACAGATTGAGGCTGAACAGCAAGAACAGGTGGTCATCGATTCAAATTTTCACATCGAGCATGGAATACCGATGCATATAGTCAGTCTTCACAACTTCGCTGGATAATGAATGTATTACGTCTCAAACCTTTACACGGCTGATGCATTCTGAATCTGCCGCTCCGCTGGCGCAGTGGTCTAAGGCGCTGGCCTCTGATCATTCGTCCGTAAGGGGTCCGGGTTCGAATCCCCGTCAGGCATGGGTGTTGTGTTTGTCTTATGGCACTGGCTCTCTCCCTTCCCTGGAACCAGTGACCCTAAATTAGGGACTGGCGACTGCTTATAGCCCATTGAGTTACTTACGGTGGTCGTTAAACCTCCAACCAAAAAAAAAAAAAAAAAAAAAAAAATTCTGAATCTAGACAAGAGCAACAAGAAGAAGAGTACATTAGGATCGAGACGTATCGCCAAATTTATGACAAGGCAACTAAGGAGTTTGAAAAATTGTTTCTGAAGAAAGATTTCTTCAGGAACAATTTTAGCAATAACTACTGACAACTATTATACTACGCCTTCTACTTCTACTAACATTAATTTATAATCAGCATAAGCGGCCGCCCCGGTGGCGCAGTGGTCTAAGGCGTTGGCCTCTGATCATTTGTCCGAAGGGGTCCGGGTTCGAATCCCGGTGAGGCATGGATGTTGTGTTTGTCTTACGGCACTGGCTCTCTCCCTTCCCTGGAACCAGTGACCCTAAATTAGGGACGGGCGACTGCTTATAGCCCATTGAGTTGCTCACGGTGGTCGTTAAACCTCCAATCAAAAAAAAAAAAAAAAAAAAAAAAAAAATCAGCATAAGTTACTATGAATTGTATATAGTATAAGTTACTTTTACGTAAATAAAGTAAAACATTTCTTTTATTTCTTAAAAATTTTATATCTGAAAAAAAAGATCAAAGCGGCATAGTAGCAACTGTACCGCGACCTACAACGTAGGGCTACGTCAGTCGTCCTTCACTGAATACTTTAGGCACGTAGAAGTAGTGAGATAGTGACAGTTGACGTAATTCTACGTTGTAGGTAGCGGCACAGTTTTTTTTTTTTATTATTGAAGGTTTAACGACCACCGTGAGCAACTCAGTGGGCTATAAGCAGGCGCCCGTCCCTAATTCAGGGTCACTGGTTCTAGGGAAGGGAGAGAGCCAGTGCCGTAAGACAAACACAACATCCATGCCTCACCGGGATTCGAACCCTGACCCCGTTCGGATCAGAGGCCATCGCTTAGACCACTGTGCCACAGGGGCGGCAACGCGGCACAGTTGCTACTGTGCCACTTTGATTTCCACTTTTTCTTCCGTTGGAGCATCCTTAGGGACTGCGGCCCGTAGTTTGGACACAGAATGAAAGAAATGTTTTTCTTTCCTTGGAACTTCATCTCTGGTTTTTTTAACCCGTTGTTTGCGCACCTCAGAATCAAACCTACTAACATTTTTCGTATCGTGGGGCTTTCATCCTGGGATTATTTAGCTGATTTTTTTTACAGCTAGCTCTCTGCTGGGGTTAACAAGCGTCCGAACTATTCATTTGAATAATACGTTACATCCATTATTCAGAATGCACCATAATTTGCGTTGCTCAGAATCTTTCCTCTGATCTTTGCGACAAAAAAATACTCACAAAAAAACGTTTTACGCTTTTCTTCGGAGGAATAAGATCAGATTAATAAACTTTCATTGGAAAAGACGCAAAAAAATTATTTTTAGTTCAAAAACTTCGTTACAGGTTCTTACGAGCCTGTTTTCCTTGTTTCTCCTTAATGCGAATTTAAGTTGAAAAGTTTGTTCTCGTAGACGGGAGGCGCAGATTATAAAATTTTACAACTGAAACATTGATTTGAAAATAATTTTTCCGTACTGCTCGCTTCTCACGGCTACGAGGGTGGCTAACAGGTATTTAGGGTTAAAGCGAAGGATTACAGTTTACTGTGTGGCAAGTTGCTATCGGCGTCGTTAAAAACTCATCGCTTTGCATGGGCAATTAGGTGAACTACACGTGAGTGACGTCACCTTATTCACCAAGGATTTTGGCGGCGCTGTTGTCATAGTAACCGTCTCTCCGTTTGGTCACAACAGTGGTAGCTGGGTCGTTTCCGCTCGCCAAATCACGAGTAGGCAGGCGACACAGCCTGTTCGTTGTCACGACGGATAGTGCTGCGTGCATAGCAGATGTCATTTTTGCAAGACATCAGCGGTATGGTGGCTGTATGCAGCGATTTCCATTGATTTCTGAAAGATTATATAGCCGTTATAGGCTTATATTTATCATTAGAATACATATTTATCTAGCATTGAGCTATGGCGTTCAATCTCTTTCTCTCTCTCTCTGCTCTGAGTAATTTTCAATTACAACGAATGAATGTTTAATCACAACAGAGTTTTTATCACGTGACTGTCTGCATAGCTTCATGGACACTTTTACTTGATATATCTATCTAATTCCGAATGGAATTACATTCACGAACTACAGGGGTTGGAGAGACTAATGTAAACACCTAGGGAAAAAAGTTTTACGTACTTAATAGGGTGTGGGACCACCTTTTGGCATTCAAAACCACCTGAATCCTCCTTGGAATGGACTCATACAAATATTGGATGGTGGTTAGGGGGATGTTACACCATTCTTCATGCAGAAACTGCTACAGGTCTTTGAGAGATGCAGGAGGAGGTTAACGGGTTCTTACTCTATTTTCCAACACAGACTACAGTGGCTCCGTGATGTTTAAGTCTGGTGATTGGGGAGGCCAAGGAAGGTCTGAAAGTTCGTCCTCATGTTCCTCAAACCATGATTGGGCATTCCGAGCTCTGTGAATTGGGGCGTTATCAACTTGATAGATGGCATCCCCTGCAGGAAAAAAAGTGCCTGAGCCACTGGATGGACTTTGTTGGCCTAAACGGTTTCACACGCCTTGCCAGCCATCCGTCCTTTCAAGATGAGCCCTGCTGAAAACCTGGGTTATACGCTTCTGACGATATTCTCCACACGTAAACACGGCCTACAGTGGGGAATAGTGTGAATGTGCATTCATCCGATTACATTACAAGCTTCCATGCATCGACAGTGTACGATGTATGCTCCTGGGTACCACTGCCGTCGCCGTTGTGCATTCACCCGGGTCACCAGAGGTTTTGCAATAGCAGCTCTGCCATGAATATCTTGTTTATGCAGTTCCCTGCTCACTGTTTTCGTTGATACTGGGATCTGGAGATGCAGATTGAGCTTCGCCCTAATTTTCGGCTCCGTAGTCTTTCTTATTACGGGTAACAATCCTCTTTAATATTCTCCTATCTCTATCATTCAGGGTCATTTTCTGGCCGCTCTTGTGTTCCGCAGACGAGGTTTTGCCGCGAATACGGTATGCTGTCATGACGCTAGACACAGTAGCTCTCGATATCCCCATTACCTTGGCGGCTGTTGTCACGGAGGTGCCAACAAGCCGGCCACCAACAATTAGCCCTCTTTCGAAGTCCGTTAGGTCGCTCATTTCGTCGTCACCCTGAAAGAAATTTTGCAACAAGACACTTTAAATGTACTTAAACAGGACTTTGAGGTTCTAAACAAAGCTATTACAACCAAACGATGGTGGATACCTTTGCTTATTGAGACGTAAGCATCCGCATTAAAAGTCACATATCTGAGCAGGGTGTTCACATTATTCAGTCCAACCCCAGTACATTTTCTTTAGGGATTGTGTAGGGTTTTAGTGAGTATACATTACAATTGCAACAGTGCTGCAGCTCTATCTGAAAAGAAGTGAGGGAGGTGATCAGCGATGGATATATCTGGAATAGTATTTATCCGTTAAATGAACAGATACACAATCCCGATGAGGCTGGTGGCTCTGTCATTTTGATTTTGGATATTTTCAAAGGCCTTGCATCTGCCTTATAAACAACTGAACGTACTCTGAGTGCTACACAGAATAATTGCGGAATTAAAAAAAAACGAAGAAAAAAACCCGCCTGCCATCTTCGTAAAAAGTTCCTGGTGGCGACCTTCCTTCACTGCACACAGTCCTGGATCCCAACCCATGAGGTTCAACCACTCAAAAGTAGATTAATTTTAAAACAAAATGTACAATGGACACCATTTATAGTGGCCATGGATTACGTTTTATTTTTATTTTGTTTCCGTTTTTAATGACTACCATGAACAACTGTAAGAGCTGTAAGCAATCTTCCGTCCCTAATTTAGGGCCCCTGGTTCAGGAATAAAAGCTTTCGCCCGTCCCTTATTTAAGGCCGCTGGTTCCATAGAGGCACGTGCTTTGTGTGTGCGTTTGTTAGGGGGTTTAACAACTACCTACCATGAGCTATAAACAGTTACCAGTCTCTAATTTAGGTACACTGCTTCCTGGGAAGGGAAAGATCCAATACCGTAAGACCAAAACCCCGTCCATGCCTCACTTGAGATTCGAACTCGGACTCACCTCGAACGAATCATTAAAGCTAACTCGTTGTACCACTCTGCCACCAGGGAGGCCAACATATACAAGGACGCAGCCATCGCACACCATCCATGTCTCATCTGAGACTCGAACCCATGTCCATCTTGTACAACTGATCCAAAGCCTGCGTCTCGGTTACCGGAGCAGCACGGATCATGTTATCATTCCGACGTTGTTATCACTTTAAACAACGTTACCTGCGCAGGTATCTGCACGCTAGCCTAACTTAATTGCTCAGTATAAAACATTTCTTATGAGTACAATTAGGACCAGATGGAACTTGTGCAACAATAATTTCATAACGGGCCCTGAGAAAAATTTCATTACGGGTCCTAGAAAATACATCTCATATCTAAATACAGTATATATCATTTCCTATGAACTCTGGAAAAAATATTCCCGCCGCCCCGGTTCCGCAGTGGTCTAAGCGATGGCTTCGGATCATTCGTCCCAAAGGGGTCCGGGTTCGAATCCCGGTGAGTCATGGATGTTGTGTTTGTCTTACGGCACTGGCTCTCTCTCTCTCTCTCTCTCTCTCTCTCTCTCTCTCTCTCTCTCTCTCTCTTCCCTGGAACCAGTGGTCCTAAATTAGGAAAGTACGACTGCTTACAGCCCATTGAGTTGCTCATAGTGGTCGTTAAACCTTCAATAATATATATATATATAGTTAAATCCCTGAAATGGCAATGGGCTGGACATACTGCCAGAAGAACAGACCATCGATGGACAGCCGAAATTTTAGATTGGATTCCAAGGGACAGGAAAAGACCCAGAAGAAGACCACATGGAAGATGGGTGGATGAAATTCGAAAGTATGCGGGAGTGACATGGAAGAGACTGGCACAAGACAGACCGTTGTGGAGGAAACTTGGGGAGACCTTCGTCCAGCAGTGGATTGATAATGGTTGACAATGATGATGATGATGATTTATATATTCCCCTCACAATACGTGGAGATATGTCAGAATCGTTGCAATCAGACATTTCTGAATTGCCTGTGTTTAGTGTTCTTCACGTAACATTAATCACATCAGAAAACTTGAAATCGTTCGTCCGAAAGGGGTCCGGGTTCGAATCCCGGTGAGGCATAGATGCTGTGTTTGTCTTACGGCACTGGCTCTCTCCCTTCCCTGGAACCAGTGACCCTAAATTAGGAACGGGCGACTGCTTATAGCACACTGAGTTGCTTACGGTGATCGTTAAACCTCCAATCAAAAAAAAAAAAAAAAAACTTGAAAATTACATCGTCCTTTAGCAAGATTCGAACCCGCATCTCTTGATTTCCGTTCGAGCATGCTATCCGTTACACCACCCAAAACGAACAAGTTTAAAGTACCTAACTGTTAAGTATCAGAACATTCTCTGAGCTTCGTCAGCCGAAGCAAAACGTTTATTCCACAGAATTTACCTGACAGACTGATGACTTACTTAACGCTACGAGGAAGCAGAATTTTCTTCGACGAAACTCCGAAAATCTTCTGATACTTAACAGTCCGGTACATGGGACCTGGGCGACCTCGGTGATGTGACGGATAACATTCTCGAATGAAAATCTGGAAATGCTGGTTTGATTCTCGCTTAGGACGATGTAATTTTCAAGTTTTTTTTTTTGTTTTGTTTGGAGGTTTAACGACCACCGTGAGACTCTCAATGGGCTATAAGCAGTCGCCCATCCCTAATTTAGGGTCACTGGTTCCAGGGAAGGGAAAGAGCCAGTGCCGTAAGACAAACACAACATCCCTGCCTGACCGGGATTCGAACCCGGACCCCTTACGGACGAATGATCAGAGGCCAACGCCTTAGACCACTGCGCCACCGGGGCGGCTTTTCAAGTTTACTGATGCGATTAATGTTATGTAAAGAACAGTAAATACAGACAATTCAGAGATGTCTGATTGCTATGCTAACGATTCTGCTAATTTCTTTTGTGTGAATGTCTGTCCCGTTTTGTTGCGAACCACTTTGCTTTGCTGTCGTAGCAACAAAAACCGTTTCTCACAGCTGCTGGTGTGACGTCATCTCATCTAAATTATTCTGTCGGGACGTCAGAGATGCGTTGCGTCACATGATCAACTCTTTAGAAACAGGAAAACGTTTCGTCAAGAATTTTGGTTTTACTTTGTCGTTCATAAGCGACATGCAGAATTTTTCATTTAGAATCCTATCGTATGAAATTCACTTTTACGTTTCTCCTTGCAAACCTAAAATGATTATTTTAGATTGTCAAAGCAGTTTCTTTTCTCATTTAAGTCTAAAAATTGAGAGTTCCAATACAATAGGTAACAGTGTGTTATTATTATTTCGTGCGTATGCTGACGAAATATGATTTGGGAACTTTCTTTTTCCTTAAACCACGAAATTCTCAGAAAGTAACTAAATTTTTTTATCAGAATATAACCAGGTACTGTTTTACGTATATTTGTAGAAGAAATGAAAAGTAAAGAAAAAAATTGAAAAGACAAACGAAAAAATACTGTTTTTGCTTCTGCGTATGAACTACCATCGTATTTTAACATTTGCCGCAGCGCAATTCTAAATTTCCGAAAATGCTTTTACTAATTTAATCCTCTTCTGCTATCTGGCAACAGCAGGAACAAGTGAACGTAGTTGTTTGCCGTCTGCGTGACTTTTTTTTATTTTACAGTAAATGAAAGAATGCGCGCTTTAGAGCAACCATGCATTTTTGAGGGGTTTTAAAGAACGAGAATCACTGGCAAGGCTTGCTTTCTAACGATTTCATAAATTAAAATGTCGGAAATATTGGGACTGGCTGCTGTGATTTGTTTTCAATATTTTATCAGCTGCCTATAGAAAGATATGTACTGCGAACGAATAACGGGAAAATGTGCGCACTCATCTGATTCAATTGTCGAATCCCTGCCTCAACCCTAATATGATTTTTTTTTATTGTTGTAATGTTCATGAAACATAGTTTGACATTTGAACATCACAAAAAAAAAATATCTGGTTATTAAAAAATTACTCATCTTATTTTTACCCCGTCATTATTGACGAGCTTTCGCCTAGTATTCTAATACATGAAAAATGTCGTCCGCAAAGAATATACCAGAAAACCAGCATAAAAAAAGTGGTTATCTCAAAGAAGTGTTTGCTTTCAGCTTAAGAAAAATACAGTAATATCGATTGAAAGTTGGGGACGGGGGGGAGACAGAGGGAAAGAAAAAGTGTCAAAATCTATGATTCTTTTCCGAAGAGAGGGAGTTGAGGTTGCTTTGTGATACTTTTTTTTTTGGAGGGGAGGGGATTAACGACCCCCATAAGTAACACAGTGGGCTATAAGCAGTCGCCCGTCCCTAATTTAGGGCCACTGGTTCCAGGGAAGGGAGAGAGCCAGTGCCGTAAGACAAACACAAGATCCATGCCTCACCGGGATTCGAACCCGGACCCCTTTCGGACGAATGGTCAGAAGTCATCTCTTTTAGACCACTGCGCCACCGGCTTTGTAATGTTTGTAAAAACTTCCTCACAGTTTGATAAAAAGATAACTTCAACCAATTTACGAAGTGAATATTTTTGCGTAGAGGAGAATTTAGTTTAGAGGACAAGGAACCCTCTAACATAAATTCGTTTAAATAGTTGCTTTTCCCCCCTGGTACATGCTTTATAGATTGATTTTTGATGCAAGATTGAGCAACTGGAAAATTCGTGACCTTTTCCCCATTTTATATGCGCGCGTATGTGAAAATTTCTTGTTTTTTTAAAAAAAATTGCAGTGCTATTTTAAAAGTCACTGAACAATTGCCCTCCATATACACGGAAGAGCAATTGAATTAGAGATACCTGTCTACTAACGTGTAGCACCTTTTACCCTGATGATGGCGGCGATTCGTCTCGGCATGGACTCGACAATACACCGGAAGCGTTGGGAAGCCATACAGATCCGCGACCCCTGAACAAACTCTCACAATTCACGAAGATTTGATGGAAGGGGGTCAGAGCCTCGAACATCTCTCTCGATGGGATCCCAGATGTGCTCGATGGGATTGAGGTCAGGTGACCTAGCTGGCCAAGGAAGCGAGGTCACGTCGGTGGAGTGTCCATCCAACCATTCGGATACAATTCGGGAGCGATGGCACGGTGCATTGTCTTGTTGCAGGATGAGGTCTCCAGTGGGATGTTGAAAACGCACAAACGGGAGCAAATGGTCGTCCAGGACATCCCGGTAACGTTGACCTGTGAGGGACGATGCCACACTTACCAGGGGTCACATTTCAGTCCACGTAAACAGTCCCCAGACGAGAATGTCGCCCCCACCAGCTTGAAGAGTACCCTGCTAGCAAGAAGGATCCATCGCTTCATGTGGTTTGCGCCGTACTCGTATTCTGCCATCCGCATGTACCAACGTGAATCCCGACTCATCAGTCCAGGTAACATTTTTCCACATGTCTAGGGTCCAGTTGCGATGTTCCCGCGCCCATGGTAATCTTTGAACCCTGTGATGTGCGGTCAGCAGCGGTACCCTCGTGGGACGATGGCTTCTGTACCCCAAAGCGAGGAGATGGTTCTGGATGGTGTGGCTGCTTACACGTTTTTGTGCACCAGCGTTAAATTGCCGAGTTATTTCTTTCACTGTGGCCCGTCTATCCGCTGTTACAATGCGAGCTAGCCGACGATGACCCCTTTCATCCACACGCTAATGTCCACGGCAGTTGGCCTTTGCAGTGATGGTTTTACCGGATTCGATGTACTCACGATGCACCCGTGACACAGTGGCTCGTGAAATTCCCAGATGGAGTGACCCATTCGTCAGACCCCTACAATTTACCAACGATCAAATGCGCTTAGATCCTTGGTCTTACCCATACTGCGTTCGACTCTTACTGATTCCCGTCGCATCACTCCTTATATTGTCGGATCGCTGCATACGTCATGTCGTTTGCGTTTACAGGGCCGCCCACAGCGCCACATTTGCATAACGCCAGCTGTCTCTAATTCAATTGCTCTTCAGTATATAGTCCTAAGACAAGTTTGATATTGGGGGGGAGGATCGGTAACTGAAAAAAAAAGTTAAGATTTTTAAAAACTTCGTGCGAAATGAGATACATTAAAACTAAGGTGAAGCTGTCTTACACAAGATTTAACTTTTCCCTAAAAACGTGCAAAGTAAAATGATGTTTACTTTACTTGCAAGTTAAAAACATACATGAAGGGCAAGGATTTTCAGAGCTACCCTAGCTCCATCATCAGGCCGAGTGCACTAAGGAAACAGTCAGCAGTTAATATACACAGTAATAGTACACTACAAACACAGTAATTGGAGCAAAGCAATGTTGCCACTAAAGGAATATATGATCACAAATAAATGAAAGTAGAAGAACTTACGTGTCAGAAATATTATCAGAGGCTGGGAAAAAAACTTTGAATAACAGAATCCAGGGGCGAGGAAGATTCATAGGAAAATCATCATTGCAACAACCCGTGGATGTCTTGAAAATACATAGACTTTCAAGAAAAAGAAAAGATTGTTTGTCTGGTGCAGTAGCCATAATCGAAACATGGTTCCAATCCGGGGTATGTTCACCCTGAGCAATAGTACGTGCTAAGGTAGTAGAAGTCAAACCGGCCCGTATTTCATATTTATGTTCAGAAACACGCACTTTCAAGGTGCGGATAGTTGAACCTATGTAAACCGTATTAGTGGCATTTGAAGATGTTGCAACATGTGGTATGCTGTACTAAAAAACAATGACTCGGTAAATACACGGTGACACAGTGTCTTTGTAGGGGATCGAAAGAGTTTCGGTCGTTGCGCAACAAACTAAAAGTGTTTGTTGTTCGAACTCCAAAAGAGAGATGAAACTTGAAACAAGAGTTCTTGAGAATGTTAACGGTAGATGGAAAGTCAATAGCACCCACGTAGCGGACGGCATGTGTTTCTCGCTGTAAGGTAGTAAAACCTAGGCGGTTCATTCTACGTACCAAGCTTAAGATGGTTTCCGATGGATAACCAAACTGTTGGGCAATGTTCAAGATCCTGCGTAGTTCCAAACGCTGTAACTGTGGTGTCGGAGATTGAGTACATGGACGCTTGATTAAGAATCTAAAGGCAGCAAGTTTATGGCTTTGGGGGGTGACAGAATCATTAGGTATAATAGAGGGACAAAAGTCTGTTTCCTATATATTAGCAGTGCGAGAAAGCAAAAAATAAAAAAAGCCGCCCCAGTGGCGCAGTGGTCAAAGCGATGACTTCTGATCAGTCGTCCGAAATGGGTCCGGGTTCGAATCCCGGTGGGGCATGGATGTTGTGTTTGTCTTACGGCCTTGGCTCTCTACCTTCCCTGAAACCAGTGGCCCTAAATTAGGGACGGGCGACTGCTTATAGCACATTGGGTTGCTCACGGTGGTCGTTAAACTTCCAACCAAAAAAAAGAAATTGGTTCGAATCGAGCAGCTTCCGTATGATTAACGATAACCTCCGAACAACGAAACCTTTTACCAGCGGTCAACGGGCACCCCAGTCAATCATGAAGGAGAGATAAAGGGCACCCTGTCCCTTGGATTTTACGCAGTTCCTTCGGCATTTTAGGGAGAGTGATAAGATAGGGGCAAAGTATAATGCTAATGTTGAAGGAAGTGTGACTCTGGCAGGATGGGTTGGTTTACGGCAGATATAATGGAGTGCTTAAGTGAAAATAATGGAATTAAAGTTTTGTTTTACGTGAAGCGAGCTCCATCTCAGGTGTCGTTGCGTTTGCGGATGTGGCATTAGCGGACGGTACGGTTACGCCATGAGTAAGAAACGCGCACCTCGTATACACTATATTGACAAAAGTCACCGGACACCTAAAAGAGAAGCACAACATAGCCTTTATTGACTTACATTAGTACGGTGTCGGTCCACCTTTGGCCGATACGTGTCTTCACGAGCTCCGTGTTTGAGTGCTTCACGTACGTGTTTTGTGTGTCCCATCATTGTTCTTCTGTGTGTGTACCGAAGGAAAAATTCTGTGCTTTCGTTTAAGATCCCTCACGAGTTGGTGAGTGCTTATTTTTTTTTCATTATCAGTGTTTTAATGTCCACACCGAGCTGGTCCTTTTTTTCGTTAACCCTTGCTATTGATTATGGCATCTGCCGATGAGGACGCTGTTCCCGCCCGCATCGCTGCAGCTGCTCGCGTCGATCAATCATCTTCGCTTGCTAGGGGAGAGCCTCTTAATTTTCCTCCTGTCATTTGCATGTCTTCTCCTGCTCAGGTCTCCGACTATGCCATTGAGAACGTGAATGTGACGTCCCTGGCCTCTGCTGACGATGATGAATTCATGGAAGTCTCTGTTGGAGTCGCTAATTTGCCCTCTACAGTTTCTACTGCCTCTACTTCCAGTACATTGTCTTATGCTGGGTCAATGCCTTCCAGAGGAGGCGCTTCTGCACGCACATATTTTGCGGGTGCCTCTGGTATTCCACCAGCTTTCTCCTCGTCTCGTCTGCCCTCTATGGATTCTTACGTTACTCTCAACGGTGACACCATCTTATTAGACATTTCCAAGAACTCTCCTGCTGGTCAACGTCTTCATTTGACCCTCGAGTTGGGGGTTTGTTTTGATGCGCTGCCCAACACTCCTTTGAAACAGTACAGCTCCGCTCTGAAGAAGAAGCTTCCTTCTGCTGCCATCACCCACCTCACCCGAAAGCCACGAACTGTGATTGCTTACTTTTCGAAGAAAGAATATGCCAAGCTTGTCTTGTCTCGGGGCTTATCAATTGGCGATCGTCACCTCTTAGCCGAATCCATCGCCCAGCGTCCTGTTCTGGTCTCTCTACATCCGGTCCCCCCGGAGATCTCTGATGATATGCTGTGTGCTGCACTTAATCGATGCGGCAGAGTAGTCGGCCCAGTGAAGACTCTCTCCTCTTCCTCCTCTGACCCCGATGATAAACATATCTGTCGCTTCCGTAGGACTTCTCGCATTATCTTCCCGTCGGAAGAGCATCTCATAAAGTTTCCTCGATGTTCGTTGCGGTAACGAGCGCCGCCGGATTGAGCTCCTCACCTCTGCTCATTGCTCACGCTGCAAGGTTTACGGCCATCAGCAGGCTCAATGCCCCCATGAAAAGCCACTGACTCCTGCAGCTACATGGCAGCATTCTACATCTTCCTCCATTTCTGCTGCCATGCCTCCTCCTGCGTCTGCACCTCCTGGACCCAGTTCTGCCGAAAATCTGCTTAAAGCCTTCGATCAAAACGCGTCTTCCGATGTTGCTTTCCCCACTCTGTCGGATTTTCCTCAGCTTGACTCCTCCTTGCCTTCCCGTGTTCACTCTCCATCAGAGGACATCACGGCTGATCCTCAAGCTTCATTCACCGTCGGCACTTTTTTCTCCCGTCGATGAGGTGGACCTTTCCTCTGATTCCACATCTCGTGTATCATCGATACACGGCAAACGTCGCTCTACTACCAGTACCGAGGCCCGGAGGGAAAAGAAGAAATTACCTTCTCCGACTGGCCGCCCACATCGTTCCACCCTTCTAGCAGGCTCCAAGTTTCCCCTGTCACGTTCTAGCTCTTCCTCTACAAAGTCCAAGGGTCCTCTGCCGACGTTTGAAGATTTCTCGACTCTGCTTACCAATGCCTCTCTTCCTTCAGAATATGTCTTCTTTGAATATCTTTACGAGTTTCTCACTCATAAAACAAATCGGGAGGCTTCTCTCATCTTTTTACAGTAGTTTGAAGCAGTTCTTACCAAGGTCTTCGACCAAGCAACCTCCATCCTCAAATTCCTCTGGCATAATGCCAAGCAACCCGACTACGTCTTGTGGTGTCGTGGTATCATCAATCGCCTCGACACATTCCAGAAAGCTGCCATAGCTGCCCTTCATCCGACGTCGGACTTACCCATTCAAGGTCGTCACTCTGAATTGTAGGGGGTGTGCTAACCCCCTCGTTAACGCTCTCATTTTGGAAGATCTCTCGCCCCTTGGGGCCGAATTACTCCTTCTACAAGAGAGGAACTGCCACTCCTCGACACTTTTTCATAGATGGCGCACTTGGGACTTCAACTTTCACCATGCTTTCCGTTACTCTGTGCACGGTGGTACAGCAGGAGTATCAGTCTGCCATTTCCACATGCCGTGAAAGCTCCTACTATGCTACGTGGTCGCCAGTGACCCCGTGGTTCTCTGTTACGCCAAGTCCGTTACATCTCACGGTGGTGGCCGCCCCGGTGGCGCAGTGGTCTAAGCGATGGCTACTGATCATTCGTCCGAAAGGGGTCCGGGTTCGAATCCCGGTGAGGCATGGATGTTGTGTTTGTCTTACGGCACTGGTTCTCTCCTTCCCTGGAACCAGTGGCCCTAAATTAGGGACGGGCGACTGCTTATAGCCCATTGAGTTGCTCACGGTGGTCGTTAAACCTTCAATAAAAAAAAATCTCACGGTGAGTTAAGACTCTGCATTAACTTTTTGATATTCTTTCGCATTGCGGTGCCTCGCCTGTGATAATTTTGTTCTTCCTCAAGCATTGCTCTGTTTGCATCACGTTGTAAATTTGTCATTACTCATTCAATGTACATATATCGCTTTTATCAGTTTGTATAATTCCTGTTCTTTTTTTTTCTTTGAGACGATTCCATGTTGCTCATCTCTTCTGTTTTGTTACATTAAAGCGATTCTGAAACCACCTTTGGCCTTAACGCATGCACTGACCCTTCGAGACACGCTTTCGACAAGGTTTTGGAACACAGCTATGGGTATGCGCTTCCATTCAGTAAATAATGCTACCACTAACTGTTGCTTAGTAGTAGGCCTTGGTTCCAAACTTCTTATGTGGCACTCTAATTCATCTCATTGGTGCTCTATGGGATTAAGATCAGGACTCTGTGCTGGCCAGTCCACATACAATACGGAATTATGGTCAAACCACGCCGTAACAGTCTTTGCTTTATGGCTCGGTGCATTATCCTGCTGGTACCAACAAGGCTCGGTTCCATAGTATTTGCCACAGAGTTGGTAGGGCATGATTGTCCAGAATATCAAAGTAGACGTGCTGGTTAACATGTTTGTCCACGAAAACCAATGGGTCGGGACCATACCACGAACCCCCCCCCCCCCCGACGAGTACACTGCCAGGTCTAAACTTAATCGTAGGAACAGTACACTGTGGTAAATAGCGTTCCCCCGGATGCCGCCATACCCACACACGGCCATCAGACTGATAGATCGTGTATCTGGATTCATCAGTCCAAAGAACCCGTTTCCATTGAGTCCACGATAAATGTTCTTTACACCATGCTAAACGACGAATAGCATTCCGATTGGAGATGAAAAGCTTATGAGCAGCCACACGACCACGGAAACCCGTGGAATGCAGTTCTTTGCGAATGGTACGTGTACATACCGAGGTTCCAGCATTGTTACTCACCTGTACAGTGAGGTCTTGGGAAGTCATATTACTCCTTCGATTAGCTGTTACGACTCTCCGGAGGCTCCGTCGTCTTCTATCACTGATTTTCTTTGGTCTGTCGGTACGTTTTGCTGCTTCAGGCACGGCATGTGTCTTCCACTTTTTCAGTACATCCAAAACAGTTGACTTGGGTATGTTTAAACGCCTCTCGGGTTCTCTTACGGAACACCCACTAATATAACATCCAACAATCTTTCCTTTCTCAAAGTCAGTTCTCCCCCACCGCGACATTTTCACTCAACCTCACGGTGCGATATGATCGCGGTCAGCTGCAGGCTTGTTTTTATACTTTTTGCAGCTGTACGGCGTATCTTAACAACACAGCAGACCCGTTCCTTTGCTTTTGAAGGGGTGTCAGGTGACTTTTGTCAATATAGTGTATATAAATAAAGAAATATTTATGTATAAGAGGTTTGCTTTCTAATGCATTTGGTAACGTAGCTTAAGGCTGTCAGGCATTTTTCAGGTTATTTGAGTGCTCGAACTCCGTAATAATTATAGGGTGATCGTTAAGTTCCCGAACACTGAATTTTAAAAAAATTATTGCGTATGCTGTAAGCAAAAGTTCAACAAATTGATATGGCAAAACGAGTCAGCAACTCGTCGAGATCAAATACTGCGCATGTCGAATGCCTAAAGGAAATTGGCAGAGTAACCGGTTCAATGTGTGCTACGCAGTTTGCCCACTTCAGCGTCGTCATTTGAACAAAGGCATGGGTTCGACGAGGCAGCAGAGAATTTGTTTGTTTACTTGAAGCTTATTTGCAAACGCAGTCTTACAAACAGTGTATAGAAGAGTTCAGGAAAAACATTTTCCTCAGCATACTGTGGTAAGTAAATCAACGATGCGCAGTTTAATCGTATGATTTCGGAAAACTGGAAGTGTTGATGATATGCCTAGAAATGGCCGGCCAAGTGTGTTAACGTCGGAAGTGATAAACGATGATGAAAAACGTTTGCAGCAGTCACCTACAAAATCCCTTCGTCGCTTATTTCAGCAAGTGAAACTTTCTTACGGTTCAGTACAGAAAGCGACTAAAAGATTTCAGTTTCATGCATACAAAGTGAAAGTTGTCCAAGAACTGAAGGCACCTGATACGCATTAGCGCCTGCTGTATTGCTGTTGGTTTCGTAAATTTACTCGATACAGCAAGGGCTTATTGAACGATGTGTTCTTTTCGGAATAATGTTTTTTTTTCCTGTGGGGATATTTAAAGGACCGTGTTTATTCAAACAACCCGCATAATCTGCAGTTCTTGAAAACAAACATTATTCAGGTTGTAGCGGAAATCACGCCATCTATGAACGCGTTACGATAAACATTGTGCCGCTGCGTGGATATTTGCTTCCAGCAACACGGAGGTCATTTCAGGCATCTTCTTTAAGTCAACATCAGTTGCTCAAAAGTCGATGGAAGATGTATCACAGCTGTAAGTAAACTTTATGTATATCTGTATAATGTGAAAAAAAAACTGTTCAAATTAGGGTTTGGGAACTTTTCGATCCCCCTATATTTTCGATTCTTCTGTCCAGCTGAGTACAGTTTTTCCCTTTTTTCTTCTACTTGTCCCAGTTCTTTAGCTTTCAAACTCTGTGAAGCACTCGTTGCCTTGCTTTAAAATGTTCACACCAGCAACTGCACATTTGGTTGTTTTGGGGCTTACAGTCTAATTTAATTTTGAATTCCAACCTTCTACGCCGTTATTCGTCCTGTGTCTCTGTCTATAAACATTCCACATTTTGATAGATACATTTGTGCTCTCCAGCCACTGCTCAACGAAATAATAAAAAAATTGGGATAATTTTTCATTTTTTGGAGATTTGGCCATAATATGTAACCACGCATCTTCTATTACTTCCACAGGTTGCTGCGCACATCTCACATGTACTTCGGATATCTTAATTTTCTTTATATTGGACAACTAATCCTATCTCCTGAATTTTCCTCCACAAACATTGTGAAAACTGAAAATTCAGATATTACAGCTTCTGAAAACTGTTCTCGATGCGTTAATAACCGCTGCTTCAAAGTACATCTTTATTAGCTTTGGATTCCATTCTGGACACCAAGTCTTAAATAATTCAGGGAAGGGGTGGGTATTTCTTACTCATAGTATAACCGTCAGCTGACGCCACTATTTCATACCTATCCGCAAACGGCACATCCGCTAACGCCACGGAACCCCATCTCCAATGTATGTTATCTCCCCCCTCCCCCTCCCCAGGTTAAGAGTGTGGTTTCTGGTGCATAGAATTGTGCCTGTTGGTGGAGGTATCTCTTGGTTTTGTCCCTGTAGGTCCTGTACCTGTTTTCTGTGCATTTACACTTCATTATCTAACAACGCGGCCAGCTAACTGCACAGCTACGCTTCACTGTAACATTTTTCTTTCCTATAGCGTTCTCTAACCCTAATCACCAAACTTGCTATACCTGAAGGCTGTTTACAACCAGACTTAAGACACTGCTTTCCTCTAATTCTCTGAACCATAATTTAGTTATTTATTTATTAAATTGAGTTTTATTCAGTATTCAGCATTTCGAGAAAGCACTACAACCGTTTTCTTTGTGCAGACGCGGACTGTGCCGCCATATTCTGGGCCCGTAGGCCTTATGTTAAAATTCAAGAAAAAAAGGTATATACACTGGTGTGCAAAAATTAAGGACGAAAAAGAGAAATTAGCATAACAGCGGAACGAGCAGGCAGAACCGACCGAAAGACCACTCAGGAGATAGACTAGGGTCCGGAACGGTAGGGCATGCGCATATATGCAGCATGACATAGGGGGGAAGTGTCGGAAGGGTGTAAAGCACACGGGCGGTGTACGCTCAGCAATTCGGTGAAAGCTATTGCACGGTGTACATCGGTTTGAACGACGTCGAGTTGCTTCCACCGTGTGATATGGCCAACAGGCAATCCAGTAGACGACATCTGGATGACTTTATCCGAGGTCGCGTCATTGGGAAGTTGGAAGAAAGTCGAAGTGTGACTAGTGTGGCCGAGGAGTTCGGGATCACTCACAGCATCTGCTAATCTCAGGAACAGCTGTCCCAGAGATTAGCAGTGGTCGCCCACGAGCCACCACGGCGGCGGACGACTGATACATTGCCCTACATGCGAGAAGAGACAAACGGCAGACAGCGGGAGAAATCGCAAGGCACATGCAACAGACAACTGGGCGTCCGTTATCGCGTTTTACCGTGGCCTGGAGGCTGCACAAAGGTGGTCTATTTGCACGACGACCAGTACGGTGTGTGCCATTAACGCCTGCTCATCAAAGACGGCGGTTTCTGTGGTGCCAGGAGCACAAGAACTGGACACATCAGCAATGGGGTCGAGTTCTCTTTACGGATGAAAGCCGATTTAGTCTGACGAGCGATTCTGGAAGTATACACATCTGGAAAGAGCAGGGAACACTCAATCACACCACGAACATTATCGAAAGGGACCGGTTTGGAGGTGGCGGAGTTCTCGTTTGGGGCGGTATCATGCTTGTTAGCCGTACTGACCTCCACATCTTCCAAGGAGGTCCAGTCACTGGTGTCCGCTATTGTACCGAGGTTCTCCTGCCTCACGTGCATCTGTTTAGAGGTGCTGTGGGTCCTGAGTTCCTCTTCATGGACGACAATGCTACACCTCATCGTATAGTGGCTGTCGCAGAGCTGTTGGAGAGTGAAGATATTCAACGCATGGATTGGCCCGCAAGGTCCCCTGACCTAAATCCAATCGAACACGTGTGGGACCTTCTCCATAGACGCTTGGCAGCACGTCACCAGCCGCCAGCAACGATTCCGCAGCTGCGATTGGCGCTACAAGAGGAATGGGCCGCGATGCCTCAACAGCTCCTTAACAACTTCGTCCTCAGCATGGACAGACGTTGTAAATCCTGAAACGCAATCGGGGGATATCCTATCCCCTACTAAAGACTGGATTTTTCTTGGCAGCCGCCTGTCACATGAACGTTCCGGTCTTTTGTTCAGTTGTGCTAGAAGCTACCTTTTCAATAAAGTACCTTTGTATCCTTTGGATTCCTTGTTTGGACGGTTTTCCTCACTTGTCCCATATTTTTACATCTTGGAGATCTTATGGTATGATTTGAGTCGATGTGGAGCACTTCTGCACGACGTTACATTCGACCATGGCGTCGATGTGGCCGTTTCTGCTGAATTGCTCTCTCCACAAAGCGGAGTTGCTCACAATAGAGTGCAGCGTTGATGCTACGATTCCTCGGCAGCATTTCCTATTGAATAATGCTTTCCATATCCCACCTGACACACAGCATGATCTTTGCTAGATGAAGGTCATGTTTTGGATGTGATGTGGGCGTCTTCTTTGGGCCTAACCATTCCCTCCGATTCTGAAATTCACGTAAAGGCAATATTTTTCATCTCCAGTAACAATACGTGACAGAAAGGGTTTGTGTTGCTGAGAACATTCGCGATAACGGGAGAACAAGGAACCAGATATGGCAACACGCTGAGTCTTGTTGTCCTCGGTGAGAGTGTGGGGCACCCAAGACCCCAATTTCTGGACCTTCCTCATACGTTCCAGGTGTCTCACCAATGTGGCCTGATCACAGTCCACCTCAGTGGCCGATTCGCGTGTGATTTGACGCGGATCCAAATTGATGATATGGTTCAAACGATCCTCATCAAAGTGAGATGGACGACCTGAGCGTGGAGAGTCGTTGAGGTCAAAATTGCCACATTGGAATCGCTCAAACCATTTGCGGGCTGTCCTCGGAGGAACAGCATCCTCCCCATACACCGCAACACATTTGTCGAGTAGCCTCGGTGGCTGTGGATTACTTGTTGAACTCGTAGAGGAGAAGATGTCGGAAATGTTCATTCCTCTCTACTTGACACTCTATACTTCCGACCTGAAAACCAAAAAAAAAAAAAAAAAAAAAAAAACATTAGCCACAATCACATAACGTAATATGATTAGATGCACGATATTACTGGCTACATTTTGATATACAACTGGCCATCTGCACCGTCACTACTGACATGGGAAGCACTCGTGAAATAAAACGGCATGAACTTATGCATCAACCCAATACTTGTGCTTCAATATTCTTGTAGAAGAAAACTAAACAACAGTTAAAGAGTCAAATATTATTGCATGTGGGAAACCTACGTAAAGCTAACCACGACCGGAATCTTGTTTTGGTGAGTAAATACAGTGATTTTATCAAAAGTCTGATAGGGGCTGTTGATCGTCATTGGGAAAGCTAATCGTGTGGAGAATAGCTTACGTTTGAATTTGAAAGGCATGCTAGTACCAGATCAAATAATTGATACTGGGCATTTAGTACCATGAAATAAGTGATACTGGGCATGCTACTACCAGATCAAATAAGTGATACTGGTCATGCTAGTGACAGATCAAATAAGTGATACTGGGCATGTTAGTACCAGATCAAATAAGTGATACTGGACATGTTAGTACCAGATTAAGTAAGGGATACTTATAACGAAGTGAATTTCTCCGTCATTTTTATCCGCGCAGGGGCTCGAACCCGGGTCCACTCATTCCGGAATAAGTTGCTCTACCAATTAAGCTACGCGGACGTTTTATTCTGATTCCTATCTGCCTTTTTATGTCGTGTGCGTCCTTCTGGCAGGTACGTCACATCTCCTGGTACGTTACATACTGAACATGTTAGTACCAGATCAAGTAAGTGATACTGATCATGCTAGTACCAAATCAAACAGGTGATACTGGTCATGCTAGTACCAGATCAAATAAGTGATACTGGGTACGCTAGTACCAGATCCAGTAAGTGATACTGGGCAGCCTAGTACTATATCCAGTAAGTGATATTGGGCACGCTAGTACCAGATCAGATAAGTGATACTGGGCATGTTAGTACCAGATCAAACAAGTAATACTGGGCATGAGAACAATTCTTATAATAACCGAATACGTAATTCCAGCTCCGATTAAGTAACATTACAATCGTGTAACTGTGAGTACCGTCCCATTATACAGACGTTTCTGAGATGCGAAATTGCTAAGTAACATAAACACAGCTCTTAGTTTCAACCTCAATTTGTGAGGTGGCTTTCCAGTTGGTGTTGTTTGACTGTCCTAAAAAATTTTCGGGACGCGTAAATTGATCTAATGATACTGTCCCTACATTTCCTTAAACTCTCTCCTCCTAGTACACACTTCGAGTAGCATCGAGCGTAATTACCCCTCCTTTTAAGTTCTAGAAACGTAAAAATCTCGAGCTTTTAACTTAGGTTTTATTAAGAACAGTAAAAAATACAGTGACTTGCTGGTATGAAAACTGTGCTTATAATTTATTAGTTTGGGAATGCACAACGTATTACCAGAAATCCTACGCATATTGCTAGAGATTCGTGTTTTACTGGACTTCGTAAAGTGTGATTCTCCACCATCAATATTTTTGGACCCCACTCAAACGTCTTAGCCTGGGAGCTAAGGCCTTAATCCGGCCGTGCTTCAGCCGCCTCATTGCCAGCTGGCAGTCACATGTCCCTTATCTATGGGCACTGGCACCAGGAAAGGCACAGAACCAGGACCGTAGGAGGAAACGCACCTCCCTTGCCACATCCCCGGACATGTGCTTTCAGGAGGAGGAAAAAAGGGACTTTCAGAAGGGAACGTTCAGTGCTGCTGCCCTCGGTTTCCTCACCTTCAACCACACAAATTTCTCTCGCTGCTGCTGCCGTGTTTAACACTTTTGTTTTCAATAATGGCGTAAGGGCACCCAAACAGCACATTTATCGACCTCTGTCCTCTGCTCACCTGATAACGCGATGTGACTCCGTGACAAATGCACATTAGCCTAATGTGTTCCACGTCATCGCGGCGCCCAGTGGACGCTGGCGGGCATTTCTCGCAGGAATGGAAGCCCAGCATTATGTGTTGCGCAAAACGGAGAGAACTTTTGACTCACCTTGATATTGGACAATTTTTGAGGCGATGGTCAGACCATCTACCGCTAAATGTTGTCCGAAATCACAGAAATTGAACTATTCTAAACTGTCTGAAGTGCACACGGAAAATGAAGACGTTATGTTTGAAATGCAGTTTAAACAATGGCCGTGTTGCTTAATAAAGCTAGTTAAGTGCATCAAGAATTCTTCTTTCATTTGTATATTCTGAAATATTCATAGAAAATATGTGAAACAGAAACAAAAGAAAAAGCTTTGAAAAATGTTTAATTTAGTTGATTTAGCCACGTACTAACGCTCCTTCAGGAAAATGCTTTGGAAAATTTAGGAATTCAAAGCACGTGTTTTTAGCGTTACCATGGTAACAAAGCATTAGGAAAATGAAGCTTAGGTTGTCTTAGGGAACGGAAAGCTATGACAGTAACATAAAACTTCTCAGTGGCAACGAAAAAGTCTGAAGTTTATTTTCGGCGAAAGAGGAAATCAGGGTCATCTTGAAAGGAAATAAAGAAATTGAAGACTCTCTTCTCCGTATTAATCAAACACACAAACAAAGAAAAATGCTTTTTTGAGGTGTACACGTGCAGCTCTGTTCATAATACTATATTTGAACTGAAGCATTAATGAGCGAAATTTGAGCTGAATGAAGTGCTTTCGTAAGATAACGTTGCGCAAAAGGGCAGACTGAAAAGAACAAATTAATTGAATTATTACATTGCATCAGTCGTAAATTCAATTTCAGTGGCTTCTTTATTTTGTCACTATAGGAAGCAATTCATTTCTTAAAATCGACTGAAAGGTATTTTCGAGTACACAAATTGAAACCAGATTTCTAACGCACACAGTGTGTTCATCTAGAATATTAATGGTTCAGTCAGATTTTACGTAGCTCAAGTCAAAATTAAACCAGCTCAACTAACTCTAATAAAAAATATGGTATCGATTTCCGTTACGTTAAATGCATGTCTTTTGATGAAAGTCTCAAATCTGCAGCGCTGAAGAAAGTTCGAGGCATTTTTAGTTGAATTTTAAACTGCGCAGTCGCGGTGTTCATGACGCGTATATGGGAGGGGATCAAATGGGGCACTTGCCTCCTCCCCTGGAAATCTGACTACACCATTTCGTTCTTGGATGGTATTACAAAGATTTTCGTGATAACACTTATTCTGATTGCTAGTTCTTCTGTAGAACCATGTGACGTACCTACTTCAGAGGTGACGCATATGTCAAAACGGCAAGTAGTAGTGATGAGCACTTGTCGGTGCAGCTTAATCGGGAAAGCATTCGGCGCCGGAGCAGAAAGATGCTATTTCGAGTACCGCCGCCGGCAGATTTGTGTTTTCACACTCTGGATGCATGCGAATGCAGTAGAAGTAGGAACAAACGTTGAAAATTTCCTGTAGAAAGTAGTAATAATAATAATAATAATAATGAATTTTTGCATTAAATGTAGGAGCACAGCGTACATAGGTGCAGTATAGAAAAGTATGAAAGGTAAAGAGAGGGACATCGCCATGCGGGTGCGAGGGTAGGCGTCTTGCCCACCTTGTTCAAAATGGGCCATTTTTCAGTACATTGAATTTTAAAATATAATCTGGACTTTGTTTTATTTCATGTAGCCCTGCATATTTTCCCACCAGGAAATGCGTTGTTTACTTCGTAGAAAAGTTACCAAAATAGCATTCGTAGGACCATAAAAATTACATTGCCGCCCCGATGGCTCAGTGGTTTAAGCGATGACCTCTGATCATTCGTCCGAAAGGGGTCCGGGTTCGAATCCCGGTGAGACATGGATGCTGTGTTTGTCTTACGGTACTGGCTCTCTCCCTTCCCTGGAACCAGTGACCCTAAATTAGGGACAGGCGACTTCTTATAGCCCATTGAGTTGCTCACGGTGATCGTTAAATCTCCAATCAAAATAATAAAAAAAATCCGTTGTCCTCCACTCTTCCAATTTCTTAGTTTTAAGCCTCTTTTTGATGTTCGTATGGCCATGGGGGAGGGGCTAATGAGGAGAGTGGATTGGAATTAATTGAGGGTGTCTCTACTAATTGCTGTGCTGTTTTGTTTTGTTTTACAAAATACCGGATTTCAACACGGAAAGTGAAGTCTAAAGATGCAGTAGCGCTCTTAAGACTACCCCGAGACAGGGAAAATTCAGGAAGTGGATGACGACTGCTTTGAGGAGAAGAGTGCGAGGCAAAGTCGCTGGCTTGAAGGAACGGAGTGTCAAGGATTGAGGGTATTGTGTATGCAACATATACCCTCCCTCCTTGACAAGAGTGTCAAGGAGGGAGGGTATACGGAGGGTATTGTGTTTACAAAATACGGGATATCAACACGGAAAGTGGAGTCTAAAGATGCAGTAGCTCTCTTAAGACTGCCCTGAGACAGGTAAAATCCAGTAAGTGGCTGACGACTGCTTTGTAGGAGAGGAGTGCAAGGCAAAGTCGCTGGCTTGAAGGAAGGGAGTGTCAAGGAGAGGGGGAGGGGAGGTATGTCCGCGTGACACGACAAAATTTGATTTAGATAAACAAAAACGACGTTTTCCTTTAAATTGTTCAAGTACAGTATTATTTTCGTAAGGCAAAATGCCAAACTTTGGAAAGCAGTTTAAGACAATGCATTCAGAGCAAGCAAAATGTTGAAGGCGACGTTCTGTTTTTTTTTGTTTTGTTTTTTTATTGGAGGTTTAACGACCACCGTGAGCAACTCAATGGGCTATAAGCAGTCGCCCGTCTCTAATTTAGGGTCACTGGTTCCAGCGAAGGGAGAGAGCCAGTGCCGTAAGACAAACACAACATCCATGCCTGACCGAGATTCGAACCCGGACCCCTTACGGACGAATTATCACAGGCCAGCGCCTTAGACCACTGCGCCACGGCTGGGCGACGTTCTACCAACACTTGTATATTACACCAGTGGCGTAACTAGTCAGATCGGTGTATGTATATGTGTGTTCAGGTTGAGAAGGAGGGTGAGAAGGGGAGGATTGATTGCACGAATTCCTTTATAGCCGGTAGTGAAAAGCATTAAAAAGTAGTTCTTTCAGTGCCCCCACCCGCAAATGCTCGCCCACCTGATTTCCCTGAGTGAAGGAATAAAAATATGATATCCTCCGCAGCAGCCATTCACTTTCAAACGAAGATGGCTCGTAGATTTTCCAAAACTTTCTCTTGAGGGTATTTTTTCCTTCTTGATAACGGTTGAGCGATCGTTGGGGTTTCGTGGCATATGGGATACAAATTATTACGAAGCGGAAGACCCAAAAGGACAAAACAATTTCCTTATTGTTTCAGAAAGCTGTCTATTTGCATTTATCAGTTTCTTTTACGTAGTTTTGAGGTCTTCTAGTTTTCAATTAAATTTATACGTTGCAGTGGCGGTGACTCCATCGGAGCACATGGATACATGAACTCCCAATTGACGCCCCAGTGGCGCAGTGGTCTAAACGATGGCCTCTGATCATTCGTCCGAACGGGGTCCGGGTTCGAATACCGGTGAGGCATGGATGTTGTGTTTGTCTTACGGCACTGGCTCTCTCCCTTCCCTGGAACAAGTGACCCTAAATTATGGACAGGCGACTGCTTATAGCCCATTGAGTTGCTCACGGTGGTCGTTAAATCTCCAATCAAAAAAAAAAAAAAAAAAAAGAACTCCCAATCACAAATTAAATTTTTTTTTTTTTTTTTATATGAGGTTTTACGATCACCGTGAGCAACTCAATGGGCTATAAGCAGTCGCCCGTCCCTAATTTAGGGTCACTGGCTCCAGGGAAGGGAGGAGAACCAGTGCCGTAAGACAAACACAACATCCATGCCTCACCGGGATTCGAACCCGGACCCCTTTCGAACGAATGATCAGAAGCCATCGCTTAGACCACTGCGCCACCGGGGCGGCCAAATTAAAATTCAATAGCCAAATACTGCAAAATTCTTATACTAACACCCTAAGACAGAGGTGGGGAACCTCTTCATGTTGGAAGGCCGCATTTAGTTAGTTGTAATCTAACAAGGCCCCATTCAAGAAACTTCTATCAGATATGCTTCGAAATGTTCGTTATTTTGTAAAAATCTTACTATGTACCAACTTACTTCAAAAAAATGAAAAAAAAATGTTAATTTTAAAGTTAACTAACCTTGACTGCCTTTTTTTATTTTTTTATTTTTTTGGAAAGCGTTTGAGTATTTGTTTGCAACATGCAATTCCGCACTTTTAGCTGATCCACTAGGTCGGTGTTTCCCAAAGTGTGGTACGCGTACCCCTACGGGTACGGGTAGAGTTTGTAGGGGTACGCTGCGAATGAGTGACGAGCAAGTGTTGATTTACTCACACTTTACAGCGATAACCGACACGCAGATACAGACACGTTATATTTAGAGCGGCGCCTGGTGCAACACAAGCCGTCTAGTGCTGACTATTGCAGGGCACATACACGCCTGTTAGTTCAATTGTACTGCTGTTAATTGTTAATAGAAAAGGTTTGTTATTATTTTGTTCAGCACGTGCGGCTGTCGTTGAAGATGGCTCAGACGCCCGGTGGCGCAGTGGTCTAATCGCTGGCTTCTGATCATTCGTCCGAATGGGTCCGGGTTCGAATCCAGGTGAGGCATACATGTTGTGTGTGTCTTACGGTACTGGCTCTCTCAATTCCCTGGAGTCAGTGACCCAAAATTAGGGACGAGCGGCTGCTTGTAGCCCATTAAGTTGCTCATAGTGGTCGTTAAACCTTCAATCAAAAAAAAAAAAAAAAAAGATAGCTCATTGTTTTCTGAAGAGGTTTGTAAAAGAGCTTTCTAAAAATCTCTTAGAAAATCCATAGTTTGTAGGGTGTTTTTCATTATGAAGGGTATTTTGAACTCATTTTATTACTTAAGTAACAAAGCTTTTTCCAGGAGACCTAAATTTATATCATATTTTCCTTACCTCTTCTTCTAACTGTTCGATTTAAAAAACCTTTGTTCTCTGACACCTTCCTTTCGCTATAAGAAGCTTCTTTCGCACAATTTTTTAATTTTCGTAACATATTCATCTGCCGCTGGTGTGTGTGTAAGTAGCTATTTCTTCTATTTCCAAATGTTTTATAGGTTGTAGAAACTAATTAAACCACATTCATAGCGAAGAACATTTCATCATCACACTACTCCACTGCCCTTCCTTTATATCTTTAACGAGATCA
The DNA here is from genome assembly GCA_039090855.1 of Macrothele yani. Classification (NCBI taxonomy): domain Eukaryota; kingdom Metazoa; phylum Arthropoda; class Arachnida; order Araneae; family Macrothelidae; genus Macrothele; species Macrothele yani. Next base: position 137,275,501 of record CM077001.1, read on the forward strand.
GGTACTACGTGTCTGGCTAGCTCAGTCAGTAGCGCTCTTCACTCGTGTGGTATACGCACAGTAAGACTGCTCTCTCGTGCGCGTGTACCACACTCGTGTGTACCAACGGTTGGGCTCGCTGGTATGTGGAAGAATTCCTGTACCTCTAAAGTCAGGAAAAAAACCTGAAATGCTACTGGTGCATTTGGGCTGAAAAAAAAAAGGGGACGGGATTTTCTTATGTATAGGGAACTGAAAAAGTCACAATCAAAGTTTCGGGAAAATCACAATCGAAGTTTTTGAATATTAAAACGAAACTGTCATTTCTTTGAAAAAACGGAATTAGTGATAACGAATGATCAGAGCACATTTAAGGAGACGGGGACTGAACAGTATTTTGGCGACCCATTATTAGTGACACATCTAGGATTTCACTATGGATGGATGAATCAAAATATCCAGCAGAAAACATTCCCAAAATATGATTAGAAAGCCATAAAAATATCCCCTCTGTATTGAAGTGTGCATGCCACGATTCATGGACGAATCAGTGGTAGCAAGAAAATGTAAAAATGCATGGTTGAAAAATGGATACTAGTTCAGTTCTGCTGTGCCCCCCCCCCCCCGGGTTCAGCTTGTTGAAATTATGTCGAAGTAGTGGACAGGACGAAACAATATGATCCAAATATCATGATTCAAGCGAATTCTTAATGTATGAAAATTTCCTCCAATTACAGATGTGTACAAAAAAACTTCTGTAATGCTTTCGAAAGATTTGAGGATGGACTGGGGGCGACTATACTTTTTGCGGACTCCTAGAAAAGCGGAAAGAAATAAAAACTTTTTTCTCACAAAGCAGTTTCTTAATTTTTGACGTGCTATCTGCAAAAAAAAAAAAAAAACCTGTAGAACTCCGTCAATTCTTCAAGCATCCTGCATAATTCTGCGCCCCTTGAAATTACGGCACTCGTGGCTGCACCCCCCCCCCCCCCTCCTCTTAAAAAGCTCTGCGGGTGATATACAAAAAATGCTAAGTTACCGTTATTAGAAAGCAAAAAGGGATTATTATTCTATGGTACCCTTAAATAAAGGGATTTTAAACTTATGCCGCCCCCCCCCGGTGGCGCAGTGGTCTAAGCGATGGCCTCTGATCATTCGTCCGGAAGGGGTCCGGGTTCGAATCCCGGTGAGGCATGGATGTTGTGTTTGTCTTAAGGCACTGGCTCTCTCCCTTCCCTGGAACCAGTGACTCTAAATTATGGACGGGCGTCTGCTTATAGCCCATTGAGTTGCTCACGGTGGTCGTTAAACCTCCAATAAAAAAAAAAAGAATTTAAACTTACAAATAAGTAAGTATATAAATAAATAAATAAATAAAAGTGCTACCTTAATTATTTTGGTCATCCTAGTCTTTTAAGATTTTTCTTCAGTATTTTTCGCACATGTACCCTAAATTTTCTTTTGTGGAGACACAAGGAAGTTGTGATACAAATGAACAAATGAATCTTAGATTGTTCTCGCAATTTGAAAAAATCCTTAAAGGGAAGTACAAATATTATTTTTGTTTTTTATCCATTTCTAGGAATTACCACAACGAACATTACTATAATAAGTGAATAAATGTGGCAATTTATATTCTTGTCATCGGCACGCGAGCCTCAGAACTATAGAAATTCTTTAGTGATCCCATGAAATTTGAATCAGCGAAACAAAAGCTTTTTGGACAAGTTGATGCTCTTCTTTTTATTCGTGAAAGCGATAGCTGATAACAGGGAACGCACCCATTCTTCTCCCTGTATACATACAAAGAGCTTCGAGAATAGGATATGCAAATTTGCTTCGTTCTGTTGTCCTTTTGCGTACAAATATTCCAACGCCTTCTTGAAAGTAAGATTACTACGCTTCTCCGACCTGTCTTATGAAAGTTAACCATTTCTTAGTTTCCGTGCATGTGATCTGAATAACAAGCTTAAAAAGATACGAAACTATGTTCGCAATCTCTTCCCTGTTGAGAAGACTACTTCACATCTCTGCATTCATTTCCATAAATGTCTGCATGTTAATTTAAAAGATTGAAGCCAATCATAAATCCTATGACTTACCTGAGGAACTGTTGTTATTGCTTTCGTCATCAGCTTAACAGTTGTTTTTTTTGCAGTCAGTAAGTCAGTGCATTTGACTTAATCATAACTTTTGTGATGATGTACAGTGACTGGTCACTTTGTTTAGTACACCTAGCTCCTTCAGAGCTCCAGCATTTCTCCATCAATCGATAAATCTTCATTTCTTAGAAAAGCATTGTACATCAATTTTGTTTCCTGAAAGTTCATTTTTAATCCCACTTCTTTACTCTTGTCAGCAAGCTCCTGGATCATACTCTGCACCTCTGAAGGGGTAGTTGCAAAAATCACTATGTCATCAGCAAAACGAAGGTGAGTGAAATGACCTCCATTAATTTTTATCACCTTGTTTCCCAAGTTCAATGATTGAAAGACATTTTACAATATGGCATTGAAAAGATTTGGAGATATATGGTGCCACCTTTTCTCATTATGCTTCGTTAATTCACGAAATGAGTCACGGAAAATGGCTTATGAATTCCCTGAAAATTTTCACAGTGCATTTTGTGTGTTTCAGATGTACTAAAACTGCAGTGTACGACGAATCTACAAATTACGCATGCAAATTTATGAAAAGCATTGAGAATTTTTGTTCATATCTGTTGAGAAATGGGTACGGCCTTTTCTTGTATTTTTTTCGTGCCATTTTCTTTATTTTTCAGAGAAGGAAAACGAGAGGGTTTTCTTTTAAACGATCGGGATCTTTGCCTTACATCCTACTGAATCCTATTCCCATTTATTCCTTTCGAATGTAAAGTTCCAGCTTTTCAAGGATTTAAAGATACACCCACACATCCACCACTTCCAAAAGCCAAATGTGTGCATGCGTATTTTACGGACCGTCGAGATTTATGATTTCAAGACATGGGCTTTGTACGTGATCAGCAGCTTGCGATGTTTGCAAATAAAGAAAAAATCAGAAATTCTTCACGTTGACCTCTCACTATTTGTATTGATTGCCCCAGCGCGGCGTGATAAAACCACATGCCTCTCCCCAACAATTCAAAATCGCAGTTAAAATGAAGGAAAGTTGAAATTATTAAACAACTTATTGAGCACAAGAACTTCTCTAAGTTAAGAACCACGTTGTATTTTAGTAGTGTTTCAATTCAAATGAGGTGAGTTGCGTGATCTGTGTCATAAGTTTCATCAATATTTGTGTGCCGCTTTTTTTTTTTTTCATTGTATAGGTTTAACGACCACCGTGAGCAACTCAAAGGGCTGTAAGCAGTCGCCCGTCCCTAATTTAGGGGCACTGGTTCCAGGAAAAGGAGAGATCCACGGCCGTTGGACAAACACAATATCCGTGCCTGAACAGGATTCGAGCCCAGACACATCTCGAACAAATGGTCAGAAGCCAGCGCTGCGCCATCAGGGCGGCCTTGCCGCTTTTAGAATTTTGGAATTGTGAAACCGTTTATTGATGTAAATATGACATCAATGGTAAGTCAGATAATATCTGAAAACTTGAATTTTTGTCGTCCTGAAACGGAAATCGAATCCGCGTCTACCGGCTAGCGTCCGAGTATGCTAACCACTACAGCACCCAAAACGACCAAGTCTTTTAGCATGTTTTGTAAAAAGCATACACTACAGTTGTAAGGTATTAGGAACACCTACCTAATACATATTGTGCCACACTTGGCCTTCAAAACAACGTCGATTCAATGCCCCATATCAAAGTACTAATCGCTCCACAGATATGTAAAGCCAAGCTGATGCCATGGCGTCCGTCTGTTGCCAAACGTTCTCTGGATCTTTGTTACGAATGGCGCTCTCAATCTTATCTCACAGGCGTTCAATTGAGTTAAGATCTGGAGACTGTGGTGGCCATTGTAGCACTTTGGATTCACTGTCGTGCTCCTAGAACTACTGTGCGATTATCCGAGTCTAGTGGCATGGCCATGGCCGTCTTAAGGGGTGGGTCAACGGAGCCGGTGCCCACGGCCCCCACCTGAACCCCCCCCCCCTGCCCAAAGTATCTTATGGATTTTCAAAAAGTACAACTCTTTCACTACTCACAAGCAATTTTTTATTATTATTATTATTATTATTATTATTTAATGAAAAGAGGAAACACCAATGCAGAAAGGTGTAAGTTGTTCAGCCTTGTTTTTCAAACCTTGCTCGTAGCTTTGATTTCCCGAGCGAGGAGACAGGAGTGAAGTTAGGTATTAGGATGGATTTTTTGTAACAAAATAAGAAACGAAGCCGACCTCCCTTCCAGTCCCGAGGGGGAGTGATAGTGATTTGATAAAACAATTAAATCAAAATTCTGAACGAAAGTAAAAATGTGTAATTCGTAAACATGTATGAGGTATCCGAAAAACAAAGTGCGAGTCAGCGTGTATCCGAAGAACATTTCTCAAGAAAATGTCATGAGCGCATGGATTTTATTTTTGACTGACGGGGCAAGTATTTCGTTTTATCTTATTTTTGGCATACATCTCTAGAATTCCGAATGTAATGCAACTTATTTCACTTCCATAAGCGCATATCTAAGTGTTAATGTTTTCACAGGAGAGTTGTCGATTTTTAAAACGCAAACTATTTTCCTGCCTCAGATGATTCATTTTCAAAAGAATTTAAGGGCCAAATATCATTCAGTGAGCTAGATGTAAAATTACGTTAAAAGTAACTCATGTGAGCAAGGCATTGTTTCTCTTCCCTTTCACACATGCATCGCATTTTTTCCGAATCACTTTTTCTATTTAAACTGTCGTTTGTGTTGTCCATCTATACCAAGAAGTTCACTTATGTTTATCATTGGGGTTTGCCCACTAGGGCTACTTACATATGTTCAAATTTTGAAGATGGCAATCCGGTTTTTTTTTTGTTTTTTTTATGTATGTAAATATGACAAGGATGGTAAGTCAGATAATATCCGAAAACTTGAAAATTTCGTCGCCCTGGAGCGAGAATCGAACCCGCGTCACCTAGATAGCGCCCGGGTATGCTAACCACTGCACCACCCAGAACGACCAAGTCTCAAGTTACTAATTAATTTGAATATAACCATCACAGGATTCGCTAGTCGAAGCAACCGGCGTTCATGTTTAGCAAATCTGGAGGTTAAGAACTATATCGTGATTGTCCGGAGAAGCAGATTCGGGATCTACATATGTTCAATATTCGGTGTTTAAATAAATAACAATGACCGACGCCGAATATGGGCATTTTTGTTCGGTGAGTCACATTGAAACGGCGCTGGTTGGTTTATTTCTTTCTTCTGCACCCATTTTCTTGTAATTCACTAAGCAACTAAATGTAAGTGCATTTGGTAGACTTCATGGAGTTCTTTTTTTTTTTTTTTTGATTGGAGGTTTAACGACCACCGTGAGCAACTCAATGGGCTATAAGCAGTCGCATGGAGTTCTGTAATTTTTGTCATGTACCATTTTTCATTCAAGTGGTATTAAAAATTGCTGGATATTGAATGTTTCTATATCAGTTTGGGAATAAGTTTGGGGAAGACCTTTATCTAGCAGTGGATTGATAATCGTTGACAATGCTATAAAAGATCAGGGGGGCCGAGAATGTGACGGCCCAGGGCTCCCAAAAGTGTTGAGACGGCACTTGGCATGGCTCATTATCCCGATGGAAGGAGTCGTCTCTATCAGGAAACAATGCATATGTACGGGGTATCTGGTCCGCAGTGGTGTTAATACCTCGTGGCATGAAAGTACTTCTCCAGAGATGTTAAGGAACCCACTGTCCGCCAATAAAACAGACCTCAGAACATTACATCTTTTCCACCAGCTTGTACAATTAACGCTAAGCAGTTGGGATCCACCGATTGGAGCTGTTGACGCCATAATGTAACCCATCCATCGGAGTGTATTGACTGAAAACTTGATTCATCGGACCAGGCAACCTTTTTGCAGTCCTTAATGTCCAGTTCTGGTGCCCACTCTAGACGAAGTCGTCTGTTTTTAGCAGAGACATGTGATACACGAAAGAGTTTTGTTATAAGGCCAATGCACAGCGGGCTGTGCATGCTGAAATTTTCCTTTCGGTACCGTTGTAGTACTACTGCACAGTTGCTTGAAGCAATGGAGCTCGTCTGTTATCTCGCACAATCCTCTCCACCCTCCGTTGCCCTCGAACATCGATTAGTCGTTTCTGCCCACTGCATGTTTTGTTGTTTGTGCACCACTCATTGTATGCTCTCGATACTATTGTTCTTGCATACACTGTAAAAGATAAATGGTGTGAATTCACTGAAAATTTCTGTAAATACCGTTCAACAAAGTTGCCGGTAGGTGGTACCCGTCTTTTTCAGAAATTTTTGTTTTTAAAAGTGCCCGCTTATTTTAACCTGCATTTTTTCACAGATTTTCCGTAGTCAGAAATTCCGTTTATTTCAGAAAAATCCGTTTTAGGTTTTCCCGTATTTAAACTGAAATTCCGCAAAATCGAAGACCGTGCATTTGTTCAGCCCTTACCCAAGATAATCCTTCCGCTCCAGTCAGGATCGAACCCCCGTCGTTTGGGTTGGTTCAACATGTAACGCACGCCTTAAACCACTGAGCCGCAAACGCTCGGGAAGTCAATTCACGTACATCGTAAAACAAACTGCGCGAAGATGATTTTTTTCTTTTGTCATTAATGCGAGTGATTTAGTCATGTCACTTCTGTTGGAGCTTATTTTTTTTTCTGAATAGGTTTGAAATCAAACTTTTTTCTGTAGAAGGACTTTTCACAAATTAAACATTTTTGTCGGGATATTTCCAAGCAACAAAATGCTTTGCAACTTGAATTTTTTAAACTGACAACGACGTTCTGTTACTTTTAAAAAAAGGTGAAATGTACTTTTTTATAGAATTATTTCACAAAAAAACTCCTAAATATAAAATTTACTCTTGATAGCTATAATACATTTTGTCTTAAGTTGTCCAAAGACTGATATATAGATAATCATCTGTACAATAACTTAAGTACCTGGTTTCTTACAGTAACACAATATATATGTATAATAAATATTGCAGATGCCCAAAATAGGGGAGAGGAGAAGAAATATCCTGGGCTACAATAAACAAAATTCATGCGATGTGCTATCCACAATATCCGATCCCGCTACGGAAGCTCAAAATTCGACAGACGATTGAGATTTAAAAGTTAATCAAACCTCAAGTATTCTCACCAATCGCTCCTATTACCGGCAATTTCTCGTCATACAAATACGGAAAAAATCAGAACGGAGATTTTCCGTTAATATACGAAAGGAATTGCGGAAAGGTTTCTGAAAATTCAGAATTTTCGCGTGGCATGAAAAATCTGTGAAATTCAAGTTTCTCTCCGTCATTTCACGAAAAAGGTTGCATCAGAAATATGCTTCGTTAATTCACCAAATAAATGGCGGAAAGTGGCTCGTGAATTTCAGTGTGCCTACGCTCCGCACACGTTAGAATTCTTTGCGATCAGATGTTTATAAAGCCATTTCAATGTCGTATTTGCGTATGGCCGCGGGTGGCCTAGTGAGCAACGTTCGTGACTGCCACGGAAAGGACCTCGGGTAAGATCCCAGGTAGGTACGAACGCTCGATTCACTAAATATCCGCCGTGCGTCGGATGGGCACGTTAAGCCGTCGGACTCCGGGTACTGGCCACCCGGTAATAAATAAGGGCGTCTTCCTCTCCCTTTCTACGTCGCTTCCGTGTCACTTTCCTATCAGGCACTCTAGCCCAAATCTCCTAGCTTCCTATTTTTAAGGGTTGTTTAACACCTAGGGTCAGACACTCCCTTCCTAAAATCCTCTGCATATGAAATAGTAAAAAAAAAAATAGTAATAGTGTTTGCGTATGTAAGTGAGGAAGGCACGTCTTTCATTGCCATTGGATGTTCCTAATAATTTGCTACTTCAGGGTACATGCTGATAACATTACTTCATCCTTCCATCTATAAATACCATATCTCACGTATAACACTCAGACTTTTTTTTTTTTTGCGTTAAAAAACGGTAACCCCGGGTATTATGATTCATGCTTTTCCCAGTTTCTGGGATTAATATTTTTCTCTTAAGGTATATTTTTATGTTTGAATAGCATAACTTTTGAAGGTTGAATTCACAAAATTCTTTTTGTATTCAATAACTGGCCACACATTTATTTTACGATGCACGATGCACGGTTCTGCCACTAGGTGGCGTAAATTTATATTCCTGCGTGATTTTCTAAATGAACATTCTAGACTAGCAACGCATATCTGTTTACAAAAGTCACTTTGGGAAACTTCCTCTTGCGTCCAATAGCTACGTGAAAAATGTCGGATGCTCTTTCGAACATTTATTTTGAGGTAAATTGTTCTCATCAGCTGTAGTGAACTTCGAATTTTTAGTTCAGTGATGCCTCAATTTCCAACTGCCAGTTTGAAAAAAAATTCGTAAGTCGGGGTACTTAAGCTATATGATCCGTGTACTATATACTCTCCAATTTTTCAGATGCACTTTTTCCCCATACGGCTGGAGGACGATGCAGTATTGTAGCATGTGGAACTGTGAACTACGTGTGTGCTTCTAAAAGCCCAGTTTGGAGAATTCTAAAAGGTAAGCCTGAATGGAGAAAGTCTGGGTCTCGCTTTCAAAACAGTGTGTCTTAACGTGGCAGTCTGAAGAAGAAAACTAGATGGATCCGTCGAAAGTTTGTTTCAGCACGAAAAGGCACACTTCTTTTTAAGAACGTGTTTCAGTTTTTCCTCCCGCAACCCTTGGCTACTGTTTGTACAAAGAAAAATTGAACTCTCCAGCCGCAGTGTCGTTGTCTGGTCTTCCTCCGGCTGGAAAGTAAGTGTGGGGGTGGGACTCTGTTTGATATACATCACGAAACTGGGGACCCAAACATTATCGTAGAAATCGACGAGTGAAAAGCAGACAAAACAAGGAACAACGAGGAAAGATTTCAGAAGATAAAATGGGTGTTCTGAAGAATTGAATGAAATTCCAGGAAAAATTTCGTCGTGTCTGTGCCCGGCACAAACATTGTCAGTCACTAAACCGTGCACTACCATAATATCCGATTGCTGGAAAGCGTACAATTGCTTGAACCATAATGGATATGCTCGTTATGGAGTGAATTACTCTGTCATAACATGGAGAGAGGTAATATTCTTTACTTTAAGAAATAATATTTCGTCTGCTGCATGTCGGAGTTTCTAATTGCATTTCTCACCCACACGGACAGGTTACATGCCTTCTCGTTGACCATGTGATTTCTCTATCGCCGAAATCAAAAACAATGGGCTTTTATAAAAATGAGAGGAAATATTCCCCCCCCCCCCCTCCATACACAAGCATAAAACATGCATGCGCGAGCACATAAAAAAATCTTTAAATTTACAAATAAATTAATTGTGACAAAAACTGGCCCAAGAAAGGAGCAAGCTCAAAGACTTTCTGCGATAAAAAATTGAATAGATGGTGAGCTTAGAATGCCTTAAATAAATGAAGAGTAAAACCTAGAAAAAAACTAAAGAGAAAGCCTAACAAATTTTGAAAAAAAAAAGGGTGGAAAAACAATCACTAGAAGAAAGATTTCAAGTAAAGAAAAGGGAGATAGATGTCTCCTTTTGATGCAGAGAATTATAATCAATTCCGATGTGGCTTTGAGTTCCAAGTCGTCCTCTGAAGAAAGGTGATATTTTCGTAGATTTCTCCCTAGAACGACCTGACAATAGGGTGTCATTTTCCTCGATTTTCTAGATAAATCCAGACAGCTCACCTATGTAAAAGGTTTTGGACCTAAGGCTCGTTCCCAGGCCAGTGGCGTAACTAGCACAACTTGCCCCCCCCTCTGCAAGATTTATTTCAGCACCCTTAAGCACAAAAATTTTCCCAGGATTTCGAACACGAGGGAGAATGCATTTTTCTCGGGGTGTGTGTGTGTGTGTGTGTGGTGGTTGGGAAGGGGGAGGGGTTAGAAAGTCAGGGAGAGTGTCTGCAAAAGTAATGGTGGTACCTAGAGCACTGAGGTTTTAACTTTTTAAGTTATAGATTTGACAATACGTGTAATTTCTTTGTCCCAAACTAAAAGAAATCACTTGAAGAAATCCCCCTCTTACACATGAAGATCTGCGGCTGCTGTGAATAAATGTTGATGCCCGTCGTGCACGTAGACCTAGGTAACTGACTGTTTTCTCACATCATCCACAGGAAATTCCACTGTGGCCTCGCGCTTTTCCTCAGCAGCGCAGAGAGAGGGCGATTAGGAAACGATCATATTGTTTACAATCCATTGCAGATATATCTTAAAACGAAATATGAATCTTTGGGTTAATTATTTTGCGTGTTCGAATTTTTTCATATAACTATAACTGGAAGCTGCAGTGCGCCTCTTCTTTACCTGCGCTCCCCACAGCTGCGGGGGTTGTTGTTACGCCACTATCCCAGACCGCTCTCACAAATCTCCGAACTGTAACGGGGGTACCAGAGCAGTTTCGATTCCTCCTCGCTGACTCTGCGTTAGTACGGCGGTTCTTGTGCTCCTCGGCATTCGACTTCCGCGTTCTCCACACAGCTAACCGTTTCCAATCTTGTACATATCCGCTCTCGTCAAAGAGTTCATAATTAATCGCTTTTTACCGCGATCCCTAGTGCCGACACTGGTTGGGGCTTTCGAATCGTATTGCTTTCATAAGATAACGAAGGTTAAAAATTTGGTATCATGTCTTTAGAGCAGTTATAATAGGAGGAAGGGGACAATACCAGAATTTCCTTAATCAGGTTTTTAGAATCGCAGACGGCCGCCCCGGTGGCGCAGTGGTCTAAGGCACTGGCCTCTGATCATTCGTCCGTAAGGGGTCCGGGTTCGAATCCCGGTGAGGCATGGATGTTGTGTTTGTCTTACGGCACTGGCTCTCTCCCTTCCCTAGAACCAGTGTCTCTAAATTAGGGACGGGCGACTGCTTATAGCCCATTGAGTTGCTCACGGTGGTCGTTAAACCTCCAATAAAAAAAAAAAAAAAAAAAAAAAAAAAAGAATCGCAGACGTACACTAAGTGAAAGATTTATTAGGACTAGTAGCCATTTCTTACAAATAGGCTGATACATCATCCGTTGTCGTTTCTTCACTCCGGCTACGCAATCAAGAAATAGTTCAGCAGACGACCATAGCTGGCAAAAGGATAGAGGGGCTCATTCCCCCTTGCAATACAAGCAAGCCCCTTGGAAAATGAACGCTCTTGTAAATTCTCTGAACTTTTATTTAAGGTTGTTTATGAAAATTACTTTTGTATTTTATTATGAGCATAAATAATTTACCTTATTCATTCGGGCAATTTCGCTTTAAAAAAAGTAATAGTAAGAAAAAAAGAAAAATTGAAATGATATAGCATGGAAGTTAGAAACTCAGCAAAAGTTACTTCTGAAAGGGAACCACTAGAAACTGCTGCTGCAATTATTCTCGGCCACATGGGCACAGAGTTTATTGGTATAAATAATCAGGGAAGAGAGAAATCCCCCCACCCCCTTTCATTCCTTAAGTGAAAAGTAAAATTTGGAAGAGCATTAACAAAAGTGAGAGAGAGACATAGGTGGATACGTATAGTTGCACAGAAGTCTGAATCACTGTTCGTCACTTGGTAAGTGACTATGAGATGCTAAAAGCTGCTGTTATAAAACTTCCAGGTAGTTTTTTAAGAGCAGCTTAGCATCTAATTGCCTAAAAAGAATTGCTGTCGTAGGACGATTTAGCTAAATGGATCTCTTTAGGAGTTGGAAAATAGTGTTAAAGGGAAATCCTTGTGCGAGAGAAAGAGAGAGAGAGAGAGAGACTTCCAGCTTCTTGTTCACTCTTTTTGCGGCCAGTAGGTGTAGTTCTACTATGCTGGTGAGAGATAAATGGGGTTTGCTGGCTGGAATCTGAGGGCTCTTGGTTTGTGAGTGGGAAGGAAAAGGATTTGTCTTTCTTTGTCACGGTATCGCGGTCAAAATTGGCTACCTCCGAGCACCAGCTTAAGAGAACGTACAGTTAAAGATGAAGAAAAAAAGTGAAATCCTAGAGGAGAAGTAGAAAGAGTACGACGTCAATAACTCCTCAATGCCATTTCATGGATCCATGTTAAGGTTCCAGAATAGTTTTCGCATGTGGAGTTGCTGAAAGACTTATGTACAATAGAGATTTATGTACGAGAGTTGTTGATAATTAGACTGTTAAACGTTATTACAAAGCCTTTGAGATCGATGAACGAATGTAATCGTTGATGAATATAATGTGTGAGTGACCTGACTTTCCCGTGGTGGACGCATAAAAGCAGTGCAACTCTTCGTCAGTTATGTTGATTTTTTCCTTGGCCGTTGTGGTTATAATTTTGACAAAGTGTGATTTATATTCACGAAGTTCAATACGAACATTAACGTGGCATGTAAACACGTGGGCGATACGTCTGTTAAATAAGATGTTGGACCACCGTTTGCCTTTAATACAGCTTTCAACCTTCTTGGAATAGATTCATACAGCTTTTTAATAGTCTCGAGTGGAATGTTGTACCATTTGTCGATCAGAACATCAGCCAATCGCTTCAGAGATGTTGAAGGAGGGAATCAGCTTTTCACTGTCTGCTCTCCAAAACTGTCCATAGTCTGAAAAATGTTTAGAATGATTTGGACCACTCTGATTAAATTTTCTGAGAATAATTTTACTGAAAATGTCGCAGAGTGAGCTTGCTGGTTTATTCCACAATTAAAAATTAGCAGTACCTACAGTTCTGTTAACATCTTCAGCTAAATTTTTGTTATAAAATTAAATCTAAGTGGCTCAGATCATTGTAAGCATTCGAAACAATCGCATGGATAAAATCAAATGTTGATTCGATTCAGAAAATTAATAAAATTATTTTAAAAAATGCTACGTGATTGCATTTAACAAGTCACGTGCATATGTGGCGCCATCTATTGGTAGGTCTTAACACCACCAAAGGAAAAGTTATTAATTTTTAATATAATTATGGTTAAGTTTTATAAAATATTAAATATACTAGGCTATAACGTACAGTTATTTTTATCGATGTGCAAATTTTCATCCTTGGGAATGGATTAATTGCGAAGAAATTATCTGCAGAAGATTTTACCATTGGAATCATGCTGCAAAATATTTAGGTGGATTCACCTTAATAAATTTGTTATACAGCACATGGAAGAATATGGAGGACCCATAGCTATTCCATACGTCAACACTAAGCTTAGAGACTCTAAAATAGGGAAGCCAACCTCACCGTTGATGCCGGTGGATGAAATTAATTCGGGGGTGGTTTGTTTTCACGGTTACAGATCATTCATTTAATTCCACTACGGCGTACAAGACGTAGTCGTGGTTCCTTTAAATAAAGACGCTATAAAACTACCTTATCCCCACGCCGCAGGTGACCTAGTGGTCAACGTTCGTGACTGCCATGGAAAAGTCTCAGGATCAATCCTAGGCAGGTACGAAAGCTCGAACCACTAAATATCTACCGTGCGTCGGATGGGTAAGTTAAGCCAACGGACCCCGGGCACTGGTCCCTCCAGTAATAAAATAAAAGACGTCTTCTTTCTCCCTTTCTACCTCATATCATGTCCGTGTGACTTTCCTGTCAGTCACTCTAGCTTACTACTTACAAATTTCTAGCTTCCTCTTGCCCAAATCTCCTAGCTTTCTACTTACTATACAAATTTGAAGTTGTGATTCCGTCTATTGGTGTAAATTATGACAGGAGTGATAAATCATATAATATACGAAAACTTGAAAATTTAATCGTCCTGGAGCAGGAATCAAACCCGCGTCTCCCGATTTGCGCCCGAGTGTGCTAGCCACTACACCACCCAGAACGACAAAGTCTCAAGTATTTTTTTTTATTGAAGGTTTAACGACCACAGTGAGCAACTCAATGGGCTATAAGCAGTCGTGCGTCCCTAAGTCTCATGTTTCCAAGTAATTTAAATATGTTCGATTCCCGCTCCAGGACGATGAAATTTTCAATTTTTCGAATATTATATGGTTTACCACTCCTATTATTATTTACACCAATAGACGGAATCACAACTTCAGATTATATTGTACACTGGTGTAATCCCGTATTCGTGGTTTATCTGCTTGTCCGGACAATCACGGGAGACAATGAATTCTGGTCATCCAGATTCGCTAAATATGAATGCCGTTCAGGGCCGGTAATAGGGCGCTTGACGCCCTAGGTAGGGCATCATCCTTACGTCCCCCAAATTTATGTTATTCTTTGTGTGGCTAAGCATATTGCATTTATCCAATAGTAATTTCAAGACGCAAAAATATAGAACATAGAAGGAAACAAATGGAATCTAACTTACTTCCAGTGTAAATTAAAATCAAATTAAAATTTCATTTTGCGTCCTTTATTGTTTGCAAAATTACCAACACGTGTCTTCACGAGTAACTTCTTGTTCGGTCGATAACATAGCTAACCCAACAAATTTCTTTCCCAGATTCCCCGGTAAAAAAAAAAAAAAAAAAAAAAAAAAGAGAAAAAGAGAAAAAGAAACAAGCATGCCAGGGGAATGAATATAATAGTATGGCCTCTCTTACTCTTGCCCCTGTTATCATAAGAAAATAGTCTGAGGGTCACAGTTCCCTGGAACCAGTGGCCCTAAATTAGGGACTGGCGACTGTTTATAGGCCATCGTATTGCTCACGGTGGTCGTTAAAATCACAACCACAACAACAACAACAACAAAAGTTTTCGGCGTTGAGCATTGCTATTATTTATGATGGAAGAAGTGGTCTTGATATTTCCATCGAAAGCCGGATTAATATGGAATCTCTCAGGTGTCGCATGACTTTCCTGCTGCATAGGGACGGACCTGGCTGATGGCAGTTTTTCGACGGAGGCGCACTTTCTCATCGGCTTCCCATTTGCAGCACGCTGACTTACCTAGTCTATAAGGTATAAGCGTAGGTCTCAGTTTTTCACTTACTAGGAAAAAATAATTCGCAAGTTATATAGAATATCGAAAGGGCAACAGAAAATAAAGTTGCTTTTTTTTTCTCATTTATTAACTCATTTTATTTTATCAACTCTAAATCTTGGCGCCCCCTAAAATTTCGACGCTCTAGGCAGCCGCCTAATTCGCCTAGTGGTTGCTTCGACTCGCGATCCCTGTGATGTGTTTTATTCAAATCACTCGGTAACTTAAGACTTGGTCGTTCTGGGTGGTGTAGTGGTTAGCATACTTGGGCGCAAACCGGGAGACGCGGGTTCGATTTCGGCTCCAGGACGATGAAATTTTCAAGTTTTTGGATATTATTTGACTTATTACTCCTGTCATAATTTACACCAATAGACGGAATCACAACATCAAATTTGTATTGTACGCTGGTGTAATCCCGTATTCAGGGTTTCTACTTACTTCTAAGGGTTGTTTGAGACCTGAGAGATCTGACACTCCTTTCCTAAAGTTCTCTATGTAAATCTCTAAATCTGTCTACCTCACAGCGTTAACTTTAGGAAAAAATTTAACAGTTTCGGTTATACAGCCCGCTGCATGGAAAGCCGGAAACTTAGGCATATATCTAATATGTAGCAGATTTTAGGGAATTTTCGAAATATATGGAACGCTAGATGCTGTTTTTCACAAAAAAAATGTGCTCATTACATCTGAGACTTTGATTGATTGCTTCTTAACAGAAACGGGCTTTGTTTGCTCTACGACTTCGTGAAGAGTTTGATCGAAAAAAAAAAAACGGAACCTGATGTCGAAAACGAATTGATTCAAAGTACGTAATACATCATACCCTTCGAGGTTCCGATAATTTATCTCTGTAGAACTCTCATCCACGGCACTAGATTTTGTGAAAAGTTCTCCTTGGAGGAGGAGTTTTTCATTCCGAGCGAATCGTACTTTCGTCCAAGGAGGAGCTAAGATGTCGGAGAAGCTAGGAGCCATTTTTGCAGGCCTTGCTTTAATTGCCTCGAAGTCGGTAAATGAGAGTACGAACTGAAAAATTATTTCCTCACACCGTAATCCTGCTGAGCCAAGCTGACGGATGCTCTCCTTTAGTGCCAATCTGCCGCCACTGTCATTAATAATGTAGTTCATTAATCTTCTCTGAGCTACGGATCTGTAAAGAGCTTGCCGATGGAAGGCTTGCAGAAGGCAAACATTTACATTTCCGAGACTTGTGTTTACGCTTGCAGGTGCCACAGCGAACATCTTTTAATTGTTCTGCATTTCGGCGAGAACCTGTGTAGGTGTTTCATTTAGAAAGATATTTTAGCGCCCTCTAAGCACAGTCCATATCACGCTGATGAATCGCCGTTGCCCGAACTTGCGTCACTCTTTCAGTACTGCGAATTAGTGGAGCTCCGGACATGGGCGTAATTGGGTTCTGACTTCATGACTTGAAAATGAAGCTGCATCTCGTTAACGTTCACTGACTTGTCAAATAGAATTCCTAAAGTACAAAGGTATATTTGTCTTTATACATGGGCGGATATATCACTTGGTTACGTGCAGAAGGTGAGAACATTGCCTTCCGCGACACTTCATTATTTTGGATTTTTTATTTATTTTAATATTATAATATAAGAATAAATACACTGCCCGGAAAGTGAAAAAAGAACACCAGTAAAAATTTCAGCTGCGTCTACGAGAATTATGTCGTAGCAGCAACTTGTTAAGAAAGGAAAGTGATCACACGTGTGAAGTGATTCAATGTTTTATAACGAAGTAAATTTCTCCGTCATTTTTGGTCCACGCCGGGAATCGAACCCGAGTCCACTTATTACGGAACAAGTCGTTCTACCAACTGAGCTACGCAGACGTTCTGTATCGCTACTGTTTGCCTTTATGTCGTGTGCGTCCTGCGGGGCAGGCACGTCACATCTCCCCCCCCGAAAGAGGGCCGCGGACATGGCCCACGGGTCAGCTGTGAACATGAATTCTTGCAGGCAGCCATCCGCTGTAGAACGTGCACTTGAGAACTAACAGTCAATCTGGTGTGTGGAATGCAACGTCACACACATTTATTTTTCGAAGCGCTGGAGAAGGGATTCTCTTATTTTTCCTATCTCGCGGTGTGGAAAGAACATCACACCATTGCGAGATCTTTAACGGCCGGGTCATCCGGAAAGTTCGGGCGCCATTAAAACGAAGTAAATTTCTCCGTCATTTTTGGTCCACGCCGGGAATCGGACCCGAGTCCACTTGTTCCGGAACAAATCGCTCTTTCAACTGCAACTGAGCTACGCAGACGTTCTTATCGCTGCTATCTGCTTTTATGCCGTGTGCGTCCTGCGGGGCAGGCACATCACAGTTTATTTTACCTTTTAATGCGTATTATAGTGTACAGAAGGCACATTTTAATAAGTTATTGCACCTCCTCCAGAAGCAATACAAGTTTCCAATCTGGTATGCAATGGTCGTACAAATGCTGGATATCTCGCTGGGGGATAGCATTCCATGCGCTTTCAACTTGGACGCGTAATTCAGAGATGGTCGCTGCCTGCCTGAGTCCGCGGAAGAGTCTTTGTCCGATCCAGTCCCAGGCATGCTCGATTGGGGACAAGTCCGGAGAGCGTGCTGGCCAAGGGAATTGATACACAGCCTGAAGAGCATGTTGAGTTGCCAGGGCGGAGTGTGCGTGGGCGTTATCCTGCTGGAATATCGCATTTGGGATTGCACTCAAAAATGCCAGGACGACCGGCTGCACGATGTCGCTGACGTACGTACTGCTATTCAGTGTACCCCGTACAAACACCAGACTCGTACGAGAGTAATAGCTAATCGCTCCCCCGCCATGATGCCGAGCGTGGGACCTGTGTGTTGTTGGCGGATGCACGATGGTAGAAGCCGCTCACCTTGTAGCCTTCGGACGCGTACACGACCGTCAGACGCTCCCAAGCAGAATTGGCTTTCATCACTGAAAACCACAGGCAGCCATTCTTCCCTCCAATGAACTTGTTTTTGACACCATCACAGACTTGCTCGACGGTGACCAGGGGTCAGTGGTAACCGTGCGAGCGGCACGCGTTCCCCGTAGTCCTGCGTCCAACAAATTATTCCGTTTCGTTCTGGTAGACATTCTTGGTGTGACAGAGGATCGAGTTTGTGACGCCGTAGCCGTCCGCTCTGCCAACGCCGTCTTCCTGATACTCCGATACTCTCGTGCGTCCGTAACTCTGTGTTGCCCGCAACCACGTCTGCGAGTGTGCGAATGCTCCTCTGGCCACCGACGCTACCATCTCACCACGACCGATACCTCTCCTCCCACTCGATCAGCAATTTGACGGAAGGGCCAACTTCCTTCCCGCAGATCCACTATACGGCCTCGTTCGAACTCCGATAACTGAAAAAATGTTGAGCGCCTGCGTCGTCCACGTATGGTAGCTTCTTCAACAAGCACTGAACAACACGGCACCAGGCGAATGACTTCATTCATAACAAAAAACAAATACACTACCAAGGTTTAGGGCCCTTTCACAGTCAGATGTATGGATCGAAAAATGAAGTAATAGGTTCGAGGTAGGGTCCCCTGATTGGAAAGAGTTTAAAGAAGAGGAGGAAAATTAGCCTTTGAGTAGTGTACTGTTAAAAGTGCATGTGGGACTTAGCACTTTTAACAGTTAAGGAAAAGGAAGATGATGCCTACCGCTAACAAAAAAAAATAATAATAATAATAACTGGGACTAAGGTGACCGTGGGGTAAGGTGGCATGGTCAAGGAAAAGTAAAGATTTCCCAGCGATCT
Source organism: Macrothele yani (assembly GCA_039090855.1). Classification (NCBI taxonomy): domain Eukaryota; kingdom Metazoa; phylum Arthropoda; class Arachnida; order Araneae; family Macrothelidae; genus Macrothele; species Macrothele yani. The sequence goes on from CM077001.1 coordinate 137,294,288, forward strand.
AAAGATGAGTACGAAAAGATGGTAATTCTTGGTAATTCCTGGTAGTTCCGAGCGTTATGGTAATTCCTGGGGAGTTGGTTTGCTGAGACGAGTGTAGTAGGTGGTGTACTGGAAATTTATTAAGCATAAGAAGGAGAGATTTGGGATTTTTTTTTTTTTTTTTTTTTTTTGCTCGAAGCAGCGTTAATAAGAGAATTTACCTGTGTGCGTGTGAGTGTGTGTGTGTTTTTATACAAGTTCGGTAGCGCGGAACTGGATGCTTTGAGCGGTTCAGAGAAATTGGGGAGTTTAAAGAATTTATTCCTTTTAAGGGCCAAACTAGAGACATGAATTGTTAATAGGGAGGTAGTAATTTTAAAAATGTAAATAGAGATTTGTCCCGGAAATTAGGAGATATAGACATCTTGTGGCGTGGGGGCTGGACAGCAGCAAACTGTCAACGTGAGTTGCGGCCGTAAGAGAGATCAGTTCATATGTAGAGGATTTTAAGAAGGGAGTGTCTGACCCCAGGTCTTAAAAGAAATACTTCACACATGTGAAGAAATTATGTTAAAAAACCCGGCTCTTTTAAGGGCCGAACTCTTGTTTTGCAAAAAGAAATACTGCAGACATGTGAAGAAATTATGTTAAAAAAAACGGCTCTTTTAAGGGCCGAACTCTTGCTTTGAAAAAAGGAATAGTTCAGTCCACATATATGAGACTGGCCCAGAAACAAGGTACTATGGTTTAAAAAAAAAAAAAAGTACCAAAACTCCCCTCCAGCCAGTGGAAATATATATATATATATATATATATATATTCTCTGAGAAGCCCATGAGAAGTGAGGCGAAAAACCGACTCGTACACGGGAACTGAGCAAACGACAACTGTATGGTTTAAGATGCCTTGCAACACATGGTTTTGTGAGAAAACTAGGTGTTGGTCTGTCGGATTTTTCTTGTGTGGTTTTTGTTTTTCTTGTTTTTGGCACTCCTTTTCCCTGTCCTTTCCCCGCTTCCTGCGGCCTGACGTTGGCTGCGGGGTAAATTGCTTTGATCGATTTGATGCAGGTAAGTATGTAGGGTAGCTTACAACTTCAATACTTAACGGGAAACCGTATACTCCTTTTGCTCTAATTTTTCTGTACTTTTCTTTCATGCTGTTCTATCAGGGAAATCTGTTCCCAATTATCTTATCTTCTTCTCTTCCACCTGCCAAAAGGCGCAGAGCGCTGTGGCTTCTGGTCTCTCAACCTCATATAAATCTCTCTCTTCACCCCAGGTCTTAAACAACCCTTAGAAATATGAAGCTAGGAGATGTGGGCTAGAGTGCCCGATAGGAAAGTCACACGAAAGCGAGGAAGAAAGGGGGAGAAAAGACGCCCTTAGTTATTACCGGGGGGCCAGTACCCAGTGTCCGACGGCTTAACGTGCCCATTCGAAGCACGGCGGATATTTAGTGGTTTGAGCGTTCGTACCTGCCTGGAATCGAACCTGAGGTCTTTTCCGTGGCAGTCACGAACGCTGACCACTAGGCCACCCGCGGCCTGGCCCTAAGAGAGACGGGATGCATTTGCTTTTATACGCGTTAGAAGATGAACTCAGAAACGGGTACAGAGCAAAAGAATATGCGCGACGTGCACTTAATGGAGACGGGAGCAATCTGCATGCAGCTTTGGAATTAGAAAATTTTTGGGAGTTTGTAATGGGTTTAATTAGGAGATAAGAAATGTATAGTGATTCTTTTCTTAGGAGATTGGGCAGCCACAGGGCCGCCCTTTAAGGTTAAGTAAATAACCACAATGCTGCATCTAGGCTAAATAGGCACGACACAACACTTAAAATCTGAGCTTTTTTTACGCTTTCCAACCGTAGGTTGAAGAAGCGTATATGCTCCAGCTTTGTCCGTCCGTCTGTCCGCACGATAACTGGCGTAAAAATGGGTCGATTTCGATGAAATTTTAGTATGTGGTAGAGGACCACCCGGGGACGAACCCTATTGAAAATGGGACAAATGGGGTCAAAGGTCACGACGTAGGAGCGGGATCATTCCATTACCCTTATGAGTCATAACTTGCGTAAATATGGTTCGATTTCAATGAAAGTTTACTATGTGGTAGGAGACCGCCTGGGGACGAACCCTATTCAAAATGGGTGAAGTGAGGGCAAAGGTCAGGACATAAAATCGGGATGCATTCCATTGCCCTTATGCGTCATAACGTGCGCAAAAATGGTTCGATTTCGATGAAATTTCAGTATGTAGTAGGGGACCACTGGGGACGAACCCTATTGAAAATGGACGAAATGTGGTCAAAGGTCAGGACATAGGATTGCGATCCATTCCATTGTCCTTATCCCATATTATTGAGGTGGACGTCAAGTAATTTTGCTTCCTATACTTCCAATGGAAAAACTTTTGTATACATTTCCTTCACAATTAATGTGTTCCCAAGGATGAGAATTTGAACATCAATTAAAATAACTTCATATTATAACTTGGAAAACTTAATATTTTCTAAAACATAGCCATAATTATATTAAAAATCAATAACTTTTCCTTTGGTGGTGTTGAAACCAGAGAAAAGATGGCGCGACCTGTACTTTGATGACGTCAGTGGACAAAAAAATGTTGGATTGCATAATTACGGTTATGGTTTAGAAAACATTAAGTATTCCAAGTTATGAAATGAAGCTATTTTAATCGATGTTCAAATTTTCATCCTTGTGAACGCATTAATTTTCCAGAAAAAAGATGGCGCGACCTGTATTTTCATGACGTCAGTAGACAAACAAATGTTGAATTGCATAATTATGGTTATGTTTTAGAAAAAATTAAGTATTGCAAGTTATAAAATGAAGATATTTTAATCGATGTTCAAATTTTCATCCTTGGGAACGCATTAATTGTGAAGAAAATGTGTACAGAAGTTTTGCCATTGGAAGTATAGGAAGCAAAATTACTTGACGTCCACCTTAAAGTAGCAATTCTTGTATGTATGTATGTACATTTTATTTTGAAAACGGCTCTAAGAATTTTGATGAAAGTCGTTAACCTACTGTTTTCTGGTACTAGAAATCGATTTAGCTTGATCTCGACTTTAGAAGAATTCGTTTAGTGGGTTAAATAACCACCCCTAATTATAACGTTTTTAGTGATGGCGTTGTTCCATTAATGTTACCAAGGCTTAGAAATCTAATGACGTCACAACTCGCGTTTGAGAATGTTGGCGCGCGGTCATGCCATCTATCTCATTACGTCACGCGTTGTTTGTGGATCCTATTAAAGATTTATGACGTCACACCTTGCTAGCAGATGGTCGCGATTCCCATCTGCCTCATTACGTCACGCGTTGTGTGCGTATGTCCGTCAGCACGATAACTCGCGTAACAACCGTTGGATTTCGATGAAATTTTAGTATCTGGTAGGGGATCACCTGGGAAGGAACCCTATTTTAAGTGAAAGAAATGGGGTCAAAGGTCAGTACATGGGAGAGGGATCCATTCCACTGCTATTATGCGTCATAACTAACGTAAAAAAGGTTCGATTTCGATGAAATTTTAGTATGTGGTAGGGGACCACCTGGCGACAAACCTTATTGAAAATGGGCGAAATGAGGTCAAAGGTTAGGGCACAGGAGCGGGATCTATTCCATAGCCCTTATGCATCATAACTTACGTAAAAATGCTTCGATTGCGACAAAACTTTATCATGTTATTTTTTCGGAGGTATACCAAGCCGGTTCTGTTGAATATCATCAAAATGGGATCAAAGGTCAGGGCACAGGACCGAGATTTATTCCACAGACATTATTCTCATAACTTGGCCGCCCCGGTGGCGCAGTGGTCTAAGCGATGGCCTCTGATCATTCGTCTGTAAGGGGTCCGGGTTCGAATCCCGGTGAGGCATGGATGTTGTGTTTGTCTTACGGCACTGGCTCTCTCCCTTCCCTGGAACCAGTGACCCTAAATTAGGGACGGGCGACTGCTTATAGCCCATTGAGTTGCTCACGGTGGTCGTTAAACCTCCAAAAAAAAAATTCTCATAACTTGAGTGATAACTTGAGTAATGATTTCTGTAATGTTGGAAAGCGTATTATAATCAATGCATTGCATGATTTTACTAACTTGTTAGTCAAGTTATGCGGATAATGGCTGTGGAATAAATCTCGCTCCTGTGCCCTGAGCTTTGACCCCATTTCGATGATATTCAACAGAACCGGTTCAGTATACATCCGGAACAATATGATAAAGTTCTGTCGCAATCAAAGAATTTTTACCTAAGTTATAACGCGTAAGGGCGATGGAATGGATCCCCCTCCTGTGTCCTGACCTTTGACTCCATTTTGCCCATTTTAAAAGATTCGTCCCCACGTTATCCTTTACCACATACTAAAATTTCATCGAAATCGAACCATTTTTACGCGAGTTATCGTGCGGACAGACAGACAGACAGACGGACGGACAAAGCTGGAGCATTTATGCTTCTTCAACCTACGGTTGGAAAGGGGAAAGGCGTGGAGAAGTGAAAAGAGATTGATATTACGGTTAAAAGAGCTTGCTCTTATTATAATCAGATGATCTACGATTGATGATTGTCAACTGAAAGCTACGCAAAGATAAAACGTGTTTGCGGTTAATTACGCTTTCCAACAATAATTTGAAGAAGCGTATATGCTCCAGCTTTGTCAGTCTATCTGTCCGCACGATAACTCGCTTAAAAATGGTTCAATTTCGATGAAATTTTGGTGTGTGGTAGGGTACAACCTGGGAACAAACCCTATTGAAAATGGGCGAAATGGGGTCAAAGGTCAGGACACAGGAGGGGGATCCATTCCATCGCTCTTATGCGTTATAACTTAGGTAAAAATGCTTCGATTACGACAAAACTTAATCATGTTTCGGATGTATACTGAACCTATTCTGTTTAATATCATCGAAATGGGGTCAAAGGTCAGGGCACAGGAGCGAGATTTATTCCACAGCCATTATCCTCATAACTTGAGTGATAACTTGAGTAATGATTTCTAGTCTGTTGGAAAGCGTATGATAATCAAGGCATTGCATGATTTTACTAACTTGTGTTTTTTAAACTGGTTTTAGACGCCTTTGTCCTTAAATACACGCTACGTACAATTACATGCTGTTGTCAGCGGTGACGTCATTATTTCATCTAATGGCATTCCAATTAGGATCACATTTTTTGCTGCCCTTAACAATCAACGTATTACAATATGACGTTCCTAACGGCATTCCTTCTGGGTGTTCTTTTTTTCACTTTGTGGCAGAGTAATTATACAGTGAAATCTCGGGTCTAATGTTTTTTCAGATTTCTGATTCATAAAATTGTCAGAATTTCTGGAATTCAACGTTCATGGCTTGTGTGCTTACTTCAGATACAATGTTAGCATACTTACCGTAATTTTTGTTGTATAATCCGCAGATTTTCTAAAAAAAAAGTTATAAATTTAGGTTCCGCAGATTATACGACGACGCGGATAATAGGCCATCTTAAAAAATACAGACATTTCTGCTGCACTTTGATTTTTAACCCTTCAAATCGCCCATGTATATCTGAACCAAATGGTGGCAAAAATTTCTTCGCTCCCCAAGCAGAAATTTTGCATAGAGACCGGATTTCTCAAAACTGTATTTGTGATAGTGTGCATACCTGTGCGTTCGTGAGTTAATGATGTGAAGTTCAGTTTAAGCACATATCTCATTTGTTGTGCATAGCGAACTGAAACGACATCAACGGACCATCATAAATTAAAAGCAAAGTGATAGAAAAAGAAGGGGGGGGGGGTGTCTTCTCTGCACAAAACATCACAGCAGATGCTTCAGACCTCCACCAGCAAACTGGGAGTACATTATTTCAGCCGCAAATTCTTCGATTTACGCAGAACGTTTGTAGACAAGAGCAAAAATCTTACTCATTCACAGTAATATGAATACTAGAATCGTAATTTTGAAGTAATTTTTGTAATAATTCATTCGTGAAATTTAATTAGGGAACATAAACCGATGACACATTACACTATGACTACCCACTTAATAAGCTGTAAGACCCCCTTTAGCCCGCACAACAGCAGGTATTCGGCAAGGCATCGATTCAATGAGGTGGCGATAGGTATGCTGGGGTATCTGATACCATAATGTCAACAGCAGATCCTCCAGTTCCTGTACATTTCGGGGTGGTGGTGATTTCGCGCGAACCCGTTTTTCCAAGTCGAACAACAAATGTTTGACTGGGCTCATGTCAGGTGAATTTGAAGGCCAGAGCATTAATAGAAAGTCACCAGCATGTTCCTCGAACCACTTATTGACGATTCTGGCAGTGTGGCATAGAGCATTATCCTGTTGGTAATGGTCATCACCAGAAGGGAACACAATTGTCATTAATGGGTGAACTTGGTCCGCAACGATGTTCTGATACCCGCCAGTTGTCAGGGATTGTAGTAATGGGATAATGGGGCCTAAAGTGTCACAAGAAAGCATCGGTCACAGTATAACACCATCACCGCCGTCCTGTTTCATCCCAACAGTGCATGCAGGTGCCATAGTCTCCGTTGGTAATCGGCGTATCCGCGGTCGGCCGTCTACGTGATGCACTAGGAATCGTGATTCGTCAGACCAGGCCACTCTTCCAATCATCCACTGTCCAATCTCGATGATCTGGGGCCCATTTCAAGCGTTGCAGGCGATGACGTGCAGTGAGCATGAGGACCCGGCTTGGTCTTCGGCTACGCAGGCCCATGCGCAGTAGGCTGCGATGAACTGTGAGACGCATTGCTCTGATCACCACTGTTGTAGCTGCGTGTGATTTGCCTCACTGTGGCCCTGCGGTCGCTGTGAACAATGCACGACAGTCTCTGCTCCCCTCTGGCATCATTGAGTTGCAGACGACACACTGCTGGACAACGGTTCGTCGTTTGACCATCTGTGCATCTCTTTTTATACGTACTCACTACAGCGGCCCGTGAAAGCCGCGCCCTGCCATCTCAATTTGTCCTTTATCAAACTCCGATAAATCGGCAGCTTTTCCCATTTTGACTCTGAATAGTCAACTAACCGAAAGCCGGCCCCCGGATTGCTGCTATGTGAACTTCACCTGCGCCACCGTTCGGTCTCCAGGCGCGCTCATTTCTCTAGGCTGGGAGTGGTCATAATGCAATGGCTCATTGGGGAATTTTTGTTTACAGTTCACGACGGAATATATTGCCCTGTCCGACTGTCTCACTTTCTTGCTGTTCTCCAAAAATGTTCAGAGGTCAGCCCTTTCGCTTCTTTGACAATATATTTTATTTCGAACTGTTTGGTAAGTTTTAGATTTAAAAAAAATCCCTGTTTCTAGGAATTGTTAGTATGCCACAGAATGCAGATAGACTTAAGGCCATTTACTTCGACGAACCAGTAACGAAGTCCATTGGCTTTATGAAGGTGTGACGTCACAAGCAAATTCTGCAGCGCATAAAAGCCATTGGCTGAAGGACTAAATGGCGTTTTACTACGATGTTTTCATCGGCAGTATCTCACATTACGAATTTCTCAAACCACAAGGATTCAATGATTCATAAGCTGCTGTTTTTACGCATAACATTTAGTTTTATTTTCTCCATTAAAATCTTTAAAATGCCATTTCTGTTTTTGTTTTTTCTTTATTTTTTTTTACAAATTTTACTCAAAAAATAATATTGCATCTTATATTCCCAAAAATACGGTATTTTAAATTTTCATTATTCACAGTCACTGAAGACTGCGGATGTTATCAACTGGCGCCAGTACGAGTACAGATTTCATTCTTCATTTTAAATTGCTTTCTGTGCACTTCTGGTTCAGCAGTACCTACAGCAATGATGATTTTTTTCAAATAATTGTATTCATTATCGGATTGAAATCAAAATTTGAGTCTGTCCATGCGATAGCCTGGAATGTTTTAAAATTATTTGAGCCACTTGGATTAAATGTTCTGACAATATAAAACCACTCACTCGTACATTCTTGATAAATAAGTATAAATGATACCGTCTCTGTACGAACAAATGAATAAGAACATCAAGGAACCAATAAAAATAAAAGCCGTAAAACTTTCAATTCATTAGTTTAATCTAAAGATACACATTAGTACTTTCGGGCCACTTTGGTCCCTTCTTCAGATGTGAGGTGAACATTTGAACAGTGCTGCAATTTATATAAACCAGGGCAGTATGGGTAAACATATTATGTGTGTGTTACGTCAGCGATGTTTAAGGTGGAGCTCCCCTGTTTTGTCCAATCTCATCTGGATGGTTATACACTGAGTGGCCACTTTATTATGACCACCCCCTCAGTACTTCTTTGGGCCACCTTTTGCCTTTAATACTGCGTCGATTCTTCGTGGCATGGACTCCACGAGATGTTGATAGGTGGTTTGTGGAATCTGAGACCATGCTTGATGAATAGCACTTTCCAGGAGTGTGAGATTGCAGGGTTGTGGATCCAGCTGTCTGATGGCTCGTTCAACTTCATCCCACAAATTCTCAATGGGGATGAGATCTGGAGATTGTGGGGTCCACCTAAGCAAAGTAAACGCACCGGCATGTTCCTGAAACCAATCCTGTACAATACGAGCACTATGACAGGACGTATTATCTTGTTGAAAGTAGCCATAACCATTGGGATAAATCATCCACATGACAGGATGCACTTGGTCCGCAACGATGTTTAGATATGATGTGCCAGTCAGACGTTGATCAACACGAATTAAAGGGCCCAAAGCATGCCAGAAAAACTTTCCCCAAACCATAACGTTGCCTCCACCAGCTTGAAGGGTTGTAGCAATGTATTTGGGGTCCATGCTTTCGTGCTGTTTCCGCCGAATTCTCACTCGGCCATCGGCATGGTGCAACTGAAAACGTGATTCATCGGACCACATAATTTGTTTCCAATTATCGACTGTCCAATCCTTGTGCTCCTGTGGGAACTGGATACATTTTCTCTTGTTAACTGCAGACAGCAAAGGTGTTCGAACAGGCCTTCGGCTTCCATATCCCTTCCGATGCAGTGTATGGCGAACAGTGCGTGCAGAGATCATTTGAGGGGATCCTTGATTAATATGGTCTGTAATTTGCTGCACTGTTGCTCTGTTGTTTCTGTTGTCTGTTACCAGTCTGGACACTCTTCGTTCCGCCCGAGCAGTCACTAGTCGATGACGACCACACGTTGCACGTAGAGACCCAGTTTTTTGGCTGACAGTCCAGTCTTTAAACACTTTAACAACAGCTGCTTTGGAACATTTCACGAATGAGGCGATTTCGGTGATACTCGCTCCATGGCTCCGAGCTCCTACAATCATCCCACGTTGAAAGTCCGTCAAATCACATTTTTTACCCATCTCGTCACCCAAAAATCACTTCTACTACTGTCGCAAGCACTAAGCTTCCCTTTTTATACTAGCCTCGCCCTCTGGCGGCAACAGCGTGCAGCCATAGCTCATTCGCTTAAAACTGTCAGGTGGTCATAATAAAGTGGCCACTCAGTGTATATGCCTCATGCCTGCTGGCCTAACGGGGTGTCTGATCATTTTTCAGATATAGGCCCGGGTTCGAGTCCCGGACGAAGTGTGAGTGGGACTCGAACCAGCGTTCCTTCCTTCTCCAGTCCGTTGGTCCTTCCCTCTCCCTGGAGCCCGCGACTCAAAACTTAGGACGGGTCACTGCCTGTGTTCCTACGATCTGCACAACGGGGCTGATAACTTAACCCACCCCAAGAAAAAGCAGTTATTTCTGTTATAACGTGAATTTCCTTTTACTACACTGTTGTTCAAAATTAAGGGAATTTGCACATTTTGTCGAATTTCTGAAAAACTAATGGACACATTTTAATGAAATTTGGTATGGATACACAGAGAATAAATTATACCATACAACAGTCATGGTACGCACTTATGATCGTCAGTAAGGCTCATCAGCGCAGGAATGTCCAAAATCCACGTTGCAAGATCGAACGTAAAATTACTCTAATATGGGGTATGGTCCCCTCTCACAGTCAGACAACTCTCCCAGTGCAACGTCATACTGGAAAAGAGGCAGCTGAAGAGTCCCTGTGGCAGTCGGTTCCACTCCTGCAGCACCGCAGTTTTCAGCTCCTGGATAATTCTCGGAGGAGAATGGCAAGCTGCAATTGCCCTCCCAAGAGCGTCCCAGACATGTTCGATATGGTTTAGGTCTTCGCCAATCCATCCGGCAAATATCCTCACTTTCAAGATAATCGTCGACCAGGTGAGCCCTATGTGGACGAGCGTTGTCATCCATAAAAAGGAACAGAGGGCCAACTGAGCCCCTGAAAAGTCGAACATAAGGCTGTAAGATCTCATCCCTGTACCTCTCAGTAGTCAGGGAGCCTCTGTCAAACACATGGAGAGGTGATGCCTGCCCAGACCAACATGATGCCTGCCCAGACCATGACACCTCCGCTGCCATAGCGGTCCCTTTCTCGGATGTTGGAGGAAAGGTATCAGGTCCCAGTTTCTTTCCAGATGAAGGTACGTAGATAATCAGTGTCCAGACTGAATCGCGACTCGTCTGTGAAGAGAACGTTACCCCACTGAAGTCTGGTCCAAGGCTGACGTTGTCTGCACCATGCTAAACGCGCTTTCTTGTGTGCTGAAGTGAGCGGGACTTCTGGCAAAAAGCCCTCTCTCATGAAACCTTCGGGAAACAGTAACCCTTCAAACTCGGGTTCCAGTGGCGGCATGAAGCTCACGAGATAGCTGTGCAGCTGTAGCAGTCCTGTCCCGCCTCGCTGAAAGTGCCAAATAACGATCTTCATTGGCCGTGGTGGCTCTTGGACGACCTTGCCCAGGCCTTCTCGATATGGATCCGGTGTCCTTAAACTGTTTCCACAAAGTGCAGACGACACTGGGCGTTACATTGAGTTCTGCAGCAACCTGCACTTGCGATTGTCCTGCCTCCAATCTACCGATGATTCTCCACCTCATTCTGTCATCAATACGTTCGTGGCAACTCCTTTTACCTGATTGCTTATGAAATTGAACCAACTCCTGCAAGAAACACAACGAATGTCGCCGAGGAGTACGAGCGAACTAATCGCGGAAAAAGCCACGTGTGATTTTCATGCCCTCCGCTGTCACAGCTCCGCCCACACGCACGTGTACGCTTATGTATTCGACACTGCAAATTTACATTCTTATTCGGCGGCATAATTTGTACCTTTGGTTCCGTACTTTTTCTGAAAATCGACAAAATGGGCAAATTCTCTTAATTTTGAACACCATTGGAGTGTATGAAACTTTACTATATATGTTTCGTAGCAATCAGTGCCGCCTTCTGTACCGAGCTTATTCTAACAGCCACGCACAATAATTTTACTTTAGAAGTCATGTCTACAAAACTTGAGAGAGGTCTGTACCCAAATTTTATAGATATGACTTCTAAAATGTGAGATATGACCTCTCCCTAACATATCTCAGCTAAACACCTTGTAGATTGGCAACGACAAATGAGCAAAGTTCTATTCAAACCCGTATGTTTGGCGCAAGAAAGTTAAAATGTGGTACTTTTATACTTCTGACCAGTTTGTAATTTGCATACATTTTCGATATAACTCTTTTGCTATCCTAAGCACTTCAACATGTGACACGCAAGCTACTGAACAGCTACACACAAAACACCTTTACTTTATTTGATTTTATATATTTCATATTTTTTTTACTTCGTGAATAAAATGTTTGCATATGTAAACGTATCACTTCGTTTAATGATGTAATTAATATTTTGAATTTTTTCTATCGTTTCAGGGTTTTCTATTTTAACAGTAGTTCATTGCGAAGAAGAATGTTTAGGTATGCTACTCTATTGTGTTTTGATGAAGCTTACGCCCTGTGTTTCGTTAAACCAATACACCATGTTTTCTTAAACTGTTGTACTTCCTTAAATCGCGTATTATATTTTCTCAGACTTGTTCATTATATTGGGTTGATGCGTAAGTTCATGCCGCTTTTTTCACCGCGCTACAGGAATGTATTACATCAGAAGGAAAAACGGAATCATCAACTATGTATCCCCCCCCCCATTGTTTACGATGGTGTACCAACATCTGGATAAGTCTGCAATGCCATTCTTGAAAAAACGTGCAGGTTTTGCTGCGAAGAAATCATCAAGGAAATTCTGGAGATCAACATCATTGTTGAATGTTCTGCCACGGAGTGCATTCGACAGAGATCGGAACAAGTGATACTCTGAAAGGGGGCGACATCTGGGAAATAGGCCCAATGTGGAAGGATCTTCCACTTCATGCCCTGAACTGCCATTTTGGTCATGTTTGCACTATGAGGGAGGGCGTTATCATGTTGGAAAAGGACATCATGGCGCCGATGTGGCCGTTTCTGCTGAATTGCTCCCTCCACACGGCGGAGTTGCTCACAATAGAGTGCAGCGTTAATGCTACGATTCCTCGGCAGCATTTCTTATTGAATAATGCTTTCCATATCCCACCTGACACACAACATGATCTTTGCAGGATGAAAGTCATGTTTTGGACGTGGTGTGGGCGTCTTGTTTGGGCTTAACCATTCCCTCCGATGCCTGAAATTCACGAACAGGCACCACTTTTCATCTCCAGTAACAATACGTGACAGAAAGGGTTTGCGTTGCTGAGAACATTCGCGATAACGGGAGAGCAAGGAACCACATATGGCAACACGCTGATTCTTGTTTTCCTCGGTGAGATTGTGAGCACCCAAGACCCCAATTTCTGGACCTTTCCCGTACGTTTCAAGTGTCGCACTACTATGGCCTGATGACAGTCCATCTCAGTGGCCAAATGGCGTGTGGTTTGACGCTGATTCAAGTGGATGCGATGGTTCAAACCATCCTCATCGAAGCGAGATGGATGACCTGATCGTGGAGAGTCGTTGAGGTCAAAATTGCCACCTCAGAATCGCTCAAACCATTTGCGGGCTGTCCTCGGAGCAATAGCATCCTCCCCATACACAGCACAAATCGGTCGAGTAGCCTCGGCGGCTGTGGATCCCTTGTTAACCTCGTAGAGGAGCAGATGTCGGAAATGTTCATTCTTCTCTACTTAACACTCCATACTTCCGGACCTCAAAACCAAAAAAACTATTAGCCACAATCACACAACGTAATATGATTTAGATACACGATATTACTGGCTACATTTTGATATACAACTGGCCATCTGCACCGTCACTACTGACCTGGGAAACACTCGTGAAATAAAATGGCGTATAATTATGCATCAACCCAATACACCCAGTTTCAAAGAAATTGCAACACCAGGAAAGAATGCACGAAAATGTGTGCAAATATGCGGGCAGTTAAGTACGTAACAGATAAGTAAATGATCAAAAATTTGGACCAATCGACGTGGATTTAGCACTGTCATTGCCTAAACTTAATTTATTTACTCTTGATAGCCATAATAGCTATCATCGTCATTTGCAATGCATTTGACAATTCGGTGGGACACTGAGTCATACAGATATCGAATATCTCCCTGCGGTACTGCTGACCAAAGGGACTTGAACCTGTTGTCACAGTGCAACCACATTTTGAGCTGATTGAGGATGATCGTGAAGCTGACGTCCAAACCATGTCCCACACATGTTCAATCGGGGACAAGTCCGGCGATCGTGCTGGCTGTCTTGAACATTAAGAGTCTGTACACTGTGAAAAATAAATGCTGTGAATTCACGGAAAATTTCTGAAAATAACGTGCAGCAAAGTTGCCGGTAGGCGTCCATCTTTTTCATAAATTTCTGTTTTCAAAACTGCCCGTTTATTTTAACTTCTGTATTTCCACAGATTTTTCCGTAGTCAGGAATTCCGTTTGTTTCAGAAAAATCCATTTCAGGTTTTTCCGCATTTAAACTGAAATTCCGCAAGATCGACTTCCCTGCATTTTTCAGCCCTCATCTCAGATAATCCTTCCACTTCGATCAAGATCGAACTCCCGTCGTTTGAGTTGGCTCAACAGGTAACGCACGCCTTTAACCACGGAGTCACAGATGCTCGTAAGTACAAAGTACGTACATTGTAAAACTAACTGCGCGACGATTTTTTTTTCATTAATGCGAGTGATTTTATCATTTTATTTTCTGTTGGAACATTATTTTTCTGAATAGATTTGTAATATTTTTTTCCTGTGGGAGGATTTTTTCAAAATTAAGCATTTTTCATCGTGATTTTTCGAAGGAACAAAATGCTTTGCAACTTGATTTTTTTTAATGACAGTGATATTTAGTTATCTTTAAGAAAGGTGACATGTATTTTTTATAGTAAATATTATTTCACGAGAAAAACTTCTAATTATAAAATTTACTCTTGATAACTATAATAACTTTTGTCTTAAGTTGTCCAAGGGTTGATACATAGACATCGTGTAACTATCTTTACAGTAAGTTATAAATACCAGGTTTCTTACAGTAACGCAATATATAATAAATAGCTGAAGCATAAAATAACAGGTGAGAGGAGAGGAATTATCCTGCTCCACAATAACCAAAATTCATGCGATATGCTATCCACAATATCCGATCTCGCTACGGAACTTCAAAATTCAAGAGACGATTGACATTTAAAAGTTAATCAAACCTCAAGTGTTCTCACCAATCGTTCCTGCTACCGGTAATTTCTCGCCATGTGGATACGGAAAACGTGAGAACGGAGTTTTTCCGTTATTATACGAAGGGAATTGCGGAAAGGTTTCTGAAAATTCAGAATTTTCCGTTAACACATCTTGAAAACGGTAATTTACCGACAATATGAGAAAGAAACTGCGGAAAGGTTTCTGAATGTTCCCGTGGTACGAAAAATCTGTGAAATTCGGGTTTCTTTCAATCATTTCACGGAAAAGGTTGTATCAGAAATATGCTTCGTTAATTCACGAAAGAAATGACGGAAAGTGGCGCGTGAATTTCAGAATTTTTTTACAGTGCAGGCGCTCTCTGGCGATGCGTGCGGTATGCGCACGTGCATTATCGTGCTGTAGCACAACACCAGGAATATGTTCTATGAAAGGGGCTGCGATGGGATCCAGAAAGAGATACACGTATGGCTGAGCTGTCAAAGTGTCATCTCCAAAAACTAGAATGGAACGGCTGTCATAATTGATCACTCCCTGGACCATGGCACCAAGCATTCGAGCTGTATTGTGGTGAACCTTAACACATGGATTGCTGCCCTCTCCGCTGCGTCAGCACACATGCATGCGGCGATCATCTAATCCCAAACAGAAGCGACACTCATCCGTAAAGATCACATGCCGCCAATGCGCTATCCAAGACCGACGTTCACTATACATCGCAATTGATGATGTCGACGATGCTCATCTGTGAGTGGTAGACGACAACGAACTGGACGTCGTGCGTGAAGTCCACATTCTGCTAATCTTCGGGAAAGGTTTGGCCGACAAATAGAAAGACCTAAAGCACAGAGTACACCGACGAGCCATTACATTATGACATCTAACCTAATAAGCTGTAGGACTCCTTTTATCCCTCAAAACAGCGGTCAATCGGCAAGGCATCGATTCGATGAGGTGGTGATAGGTATCCTAGGGTATCTAGTACCATAATATGAACAGCAGGTCCTCCAGTTCCGTACATTTCGCGGTGGTGGCGATTTAGCGCGAACCCGCTTTTTCAAGTCAAAACAGAAATTTTCGATTGGGTTCATGCCGGATGAATTTGGAGGCCAGGGCATTAACAGAAAGTCGCCACCATGTTCCTCGAGCCACTCCTTGATGATTCTGGCAGTATGGCACGGCGCATTATCCTGTTGGTAATGGCCATCACCAGCAGGAAACACAGTTGCCATGAATGGGTGAGCTTGGTCCTCAACGATGTTCAGATGCATGACAGCTGTCATGGATTGTGCTATTGGGATTAATGGGGCCTGAAGTGACCCAAGAAAATATTGCAAGCAGCATAACACCGCCGCTTGCGGCCTGCTTCTGCTCAGCAGTGCATCCAGGTGCCATAGCCTCCGTTGGTAATTTGCGTATCCGCACACGGCTGTCAGCGTGATGCACCAGGAATCTTGGTTCTTCAGACCAGACCACTTTCTTCCAATCATCCACGTTCCAATCTCCATGACCTTAGGTCCATTTCATCATGCGTTGTTGACGATGGCATGCAGTGAGCATGGGTACCCGGATGGGTTTTCGGCTACCTAGGCCCATGCGCAGAAGGCTGCGATAAACTGGGTGCTGTAACACATTGCCCTGATTGCCACTGTTGTAGCTGCGGGTGATTTGTCGCACTGTGGCACTGAGGTTACTGTGAACAATGCGCGACAGTCTCCGCTCCCCTCTGGCGTCAATGAGCAACGGAAGACACACGACTTGACGACGGTTCGTCGTTGGGCCATCTGTGCATCATTTTTGATACGTACTCACTACAGCGGCACGTGAGTAATCCACAAGCTGCGCCGTTTCCGATATCGTAGTTCCTAGGCGCTGTGCCATCACAATTTGTCCTTTATCAAATTCCGATAAATTGGCAGCTTTTCCCATTCTAACTCCGAACACTCTACTAACCGAAAGCTAGTCCTCGGGTTGTATATATACTGCTCTGTGAACTTCACCAGCGCCACAGTTTGGTCTCTGTGCGCGCTCATTTGTCTAGGCTGGGGGTGGTCATAATGCAATGGCTCATCGGTATACATTCTTTCGTATCCGGGCCGGGCTAGTTGCTAGGCTGGAAATCGCTTGTCGAAGCAGACGATCTTCTCGTGTTGACGTCATTCTCGGTCTTGCCGATCCACGTTGTCGGACACGAGATTTCTGTCAGATGTACCGCTGCCAAAATCGATGCACTGATGAGCAGTTGCGATTCAATTCTTCAGCAATACGCCTCAGAGACCATTCAGCTCGTAGAAAGGCCGCGATATTATGCCCTGCCTCAAAGTCCTCAAAGTGACTATAGGGTTTAACACACCCTTCGTCTCCTGGGCATTTTCTACTCTTTACTGTCTTTTAATTCACCTGGGCATTTTCTACTCTTTACTGTCTTTTAATTCGCCTGGGCATTTTCTACTCTTTACTGTCTTTTAATTCACCTGGGCATTTTCTACTCTTTACTGTCTTTTAATTCACCTGGGCATTTTCTACTCTTTACTGTCTTTTAATTCACCTGGGCAGACCAAAGTAGATTTTAACATCAAGATCTCCTTAGTCAGCTTCAACTCTGATGCCTGAGACATGTGTTCACCCATTTTTATGAGTCAAGTGACGACCGATTGGTCCGGGTGTTTGATGATTTGCATATCTATGAAGTACCTGACTATCTGCCACTTTTCATACATTTTCGTGTATTTCTTTCTAGTGTTGCAGTTTTCTTAAACTGGGTGTATTTCTTTGAACTAGAACGTTAAGTTTTCTTGGGTAACATGCTGCATTTTATAAAACCAGTGCGTTCTATATTGTTAACCAGCACTCTCAATTTCTAAAAATAGTGCGGTTGTTTTTTTACTGGAACTAAAATGCTAATTTCAGAAAGTAATGCATTTCATTTTCTTGAACTAAAATGCTAATTTCTCAAATTAATGCCTCTCATTTTTGTCTACTAAAATGCTAATTTCTTAAAGTAGTGCTACTTATTTTCTTGAAATAAAATACTAATTTCTCGAAGTAGTGGACTATTTTATTTCGTTGAACAAAAATGCTAATTTTCTTGGGACCATGTTTCCTTAAATTAGAACTTTATATTTTTTTACAGGAGTACTTTCTTAAACCATTATATGTATTATGTTTTCTCAAACTAATGCGTTATATATATTTGAAACATAATGCCATGTATTTGAATTGTACTTTATGAAATACAAATGCCATCTTTGCAGCAATTAATCTGAAACACTATGTTCTTTCATTTTCCTAAACAAATATGCAATATTTTCTTAAATCAGTTCCTTCTGTCTTTATATAGAAGTGTACTTCCTAAAACCAGTGTACTAGATTTTCTAAAACCGGGATGTTGAATTGGGTGATTCAGAAGCGTTGATCACACACGCGCACGCACGCACACGTACACACACACACAAAAGGGGCACATAGGTAGTACTCACCAGAACGAACAAAAAAGTCTTAGTCAGCATAGGTCCGGAAGTGAACAGTTTCCGAGAAAATATTGACAATTTATTGCAGGGTAGCCAGAGGTAATGTAAAGTTATTTCCCCCTCAGCTGTCTCCTTTTTCGGTAGTTTTTGCACCTGTGGGGAAGAAATCGGAAGGGCTGAGTTGTTTGAAGGACTATTTATACCCCAAACTCGCCCCTCCCGAAAGTGCCCCCTGGGTGTCCTAGCTAAAAAACAAACCATCTCAGTTCTTGGAAACACGAAACACAGGCAATACTTTGAGCTTCTGGGGGACAGTGAAGGTGATGAATTAGGGGAGGGATGGGTTAAAGGTCCCAATTTTCACCCCAAAAACAAATTCCTCGGAGATAAGCTCAAGGAACAAAAAATGAGTCACTCCTAACAGAAATGACAGTAGGAAGTTACCTGTTGCACAGAGGGAGCCATGATGGCATTGTTGGGAGATAAATAGCATTGACGTGGTCCACAGGATCATTTCTATCTCGTGCAGTGGTGAAGAGCAACGTGTGTGTTGAATTTAGTCTGCAATATGGGTCGTAAGACAGACGTTACTGAGTGGCAAAAAAATTGGCCGTGCCTACGGACACAAAGTGAATGAAGTAGCCCAATTTGTTGGTGTGTCGAAGCGTACTGTCCAGCGGGTCTACAAAGAGTGGTGTAGTTCGCAGTCAACTGAAAATTGGCGACGTAAATTATGGCCGGACAACGACTCTCAACAACAGGGACAGCCGCCATGTTTCACGCCTAGTAACAGCAAATCGGTTTCAAACCAGGCAACAATTACTCCAAACACTCAATGAAAGTCCACTCCAACCAATTTCCGAAAGGACATTGCGACGAGAACTGCATGCGATAGACATCTGAAGCAGAGTACCACGGAAAAGGTCTCTTTTAACAGCAAGTCACAAAGTCGCACATTATCAGTGGGCTTAGAGGTATACCAAAACTTTACTGTGAAGGATTGGAAACGAGTAATTTGGTCTTAAGAGTCTCGTTTTGGTTTGTACTCCAATGATGGGAGGCGACGAGTGCATGAAGCCTTTAATCCTGATTGTATCAAAGATTTTGTTCAAGCTGGAGAGAGTTCTGTGATGTTTTGGGGATGTTTTTCGTGCCACGAAATGGACCCTCTCGTTGCAGTGACGATGAATTTGAACCAGCATGCGTACCTTCGCATTCTGAATGACGACCCTTTGCTCTACATCTCCAGGAAATGCATCACTTTGCCGCTCCTGTCTTCCAAGACGACAATTACCGCTTGCACAGGGCTAAAATTGTGTCTGAGTGGCGCGACGAACAATCATCAACACTGCGTCACCTCGACTTGCCCACCAAATCACCTGATTTAAATCCTATTGAAAATCTGTGGGATCTTTTGGAACAGAAAGTGAAACGCCGGAATAGACAATTACATACTCTAGCGGAACTTCGGGGCCAATTGACGCGCGAGTGGCTGCAAATCGATGTTCAATACATCCACAACCTCGTGGAGTCTCTACCACACCGGATTCATGCTGTTAGGAAGGCAAGAAGCGCCGTCACCAGTGTTTAGGTAAGTTCTGCCAGGGACGACTAATTTTTTATCCGGTGTGCTTATTTCCTGCGGGAACTTGAAAAAACAGTTGGTCACCCAGGTACACGGAAGTCTGGCGACACACAGACAGCGACCAGGCAAAACGTAGACATGTTTGAACGAATACTCTTCTCGCTGAGGGGAATGGAGGTATGTGTACGTGTTGTTTCCCGTTTTATCATCATGCAGGGTTGCCAGATGCGACGTTGGTTTCTCCCCACAATTTATTTATGTTGTATTTGGCGCTTCGGACTCCGACGTTTAACTTGGATGCGATTTGCGCCGACGTTGCCAAGTGGTCGGTCAGTACGAGCCAGAATAGTCTACCTCGCCCGTAATCAATGGCATGTGGTCGGCTACCGCTTACACTCTGGGTGCTCGTACGCAGGGCCGGATTAAGTGGCGGGTCTTATAGGGCTGTAGTCTTGGGGCCTCACCATTAGCAAGGGTCCAGGAAGCATGCCTGGGCAAGTAAGAGAGGTTTATAAAACAGTTTTACTTTTGTCTCGTATGATTTCCACTTGGTCAGAAACAGAGGCGGGAAGACGAACAAATTTCAAGGCACTGACTCACCAAGGGTAAAAGGTTTCATGTCGCTGTATACAGTGGGATCGGAGAGACAATTTCTGCTTTTCCATATACCCATACCTCCCAATTTGCATTTGGAACCTGTAGTGGTTGAAGTCCCTTAAAGCTTCACTTTGCATAACAAGAAACGATACACTAAGGAAAAGTATACAATGATAGTCATTAGAAAATCATTAGAAAATCCAAAAGAAAATCTAGGAATCTTAAGCTTTTAAATGTTTTTATGAGAACAATAGAAAATAAAGTGACTTATTATGAAAACTCTGCTGATAATTTATTAGCTACAAGAATGCACTACGTGTAAATTATCGGTAGCGTGTTCCTACAGTCTCGTGTTTTAACGGACTTCCTAATAATTCCCCTCATAATTTCTTTGTTGGTCCACTCAGATGTTTTTGCCTAAGGGACTACTAAGGCCTTAATCTGGCCCTGCTCGTACGTCCGTCGATGGTATGCCCGCAGTACAACTCTTGATACGGTTGTCCTTGGTATGATCCATCTGTTCAGCGCCGACAACACGTCCACGATCAAAGTCACTCAGATTACCACGTTTACCGTGTTCGTCGATTGCGAAACACTGTTGGGAAGCCCTGCTGTCCGCCTATTTATCGCCTGCGTCCGATTTGGGTCTGTACCACTCTGCCCGGGGGATCCTCAAGTCAACTGCCCATCACCTTTATCTCTAATGTTTTGCCTGCTGAGTGTATATAGTATATACTGAATAAGTATATATATATGTCTACCCATGTTCGTCGACTGCGATACACTGTTGAGAAGCCCTGCTGTCCGCCTATTTATCGCCTGCGTCCGGTTTGGGTCTGTGCCACTCTGCCCGGGGGATGCCCATGTCAACTGCCCATCACCCCTGTCTCTAATGTTCTGTCTACTGAGTGTATATAGTATATACTGTATAAGTATGTTCGTCGGCTGCGATACACCGTTGGGAAGCATTGCTGTTCGCCTTTTAATCACCTGCGTTCGGTTTAGGTCTGTTCCACTCTGCGCGGGGGATGCCCATGTCAACTGCCCATCACCCCTGTGTCTAATGTTTTGCCTACTGAGTGTATATAGTATATACTGTATAAGTGTATATATGTTTACCCATGTTCGTCGATTGCGATACACTGTTGGGAAGTCTTACTGTCCGCCTATTTATCACTTGCGTTCGTTTGGGTCTGTTCCACTCTGCGCGGGGTGATGCCCATGTCAACTGCCCATCACCTCTATCTCTAATGTTTTGTCTACTGAGTGTACAAATGTAACTGTTGCATACTCGAACGAAAATCTAGAGATGCGGATTCGAATTCTGATTTAGGATGTCTACATGGGAAGAAGTGAGAACAAATCTATTCTGTGCCGAAATTAATATCTTTAGTCTCCTCCTATATACGGTTGCGATCAGCAACAGTAAATAAACTACTTTTATAAATAAGTTGCAAAAACTGTCAAAGATTTGCAGGAACAACTTCATTTCTACGAATCTTTGATAGGTTTACGCCATATGCAAAAGTATTTTTCCACTGAGATAACCAGGCTCCTTTACTACACCAATTTCATAGAGAAGTTTTTTTTTCACTCGTTTGCCCTCTTCCACACCGAGCGAAAATTAAAGAAGTCGCCGTGTCGAATTCCCCGTTGAGCGTTCATCTCACGTGTGAATCGTAAAATAACGCTGTGTTTCTAACAAAGCTTTCAAGCATTTAATAAGCCAGAATGCTCGGTAAGGTTTGATGTTATCCTCAAACTATAAAAAAGCATTCCTTTCAATTATTTAACCCTCAATTTGTTGTGAAATTTTCTATTGTACATTTTTTTTATTCAATGAAATTTAACATCCTTACTTCGGTTTTGAAAAACAACAGGAATTTGAAACTAAGAATTGAGATTCCACAATAGGCATATGTAATACGTAATTCCGGATGAAGTCCTTGAGTGTGCGCAACACAGAGCTGTGTGTGCGTGTATCATCAACATAAATGAAAGCAATTGCTAATAAAATCATTCTGCTCAATTAAACGATTGATTAAGAGTTACCATAAGAACATTAGGGCACCACAGAACTTGGCTAAAAATCACCTTATCCATTTTCTATTTCCTTTCTCGAAAAATAAAATGAAAAGAAAAATAATAATAAAGAGGTATGGAATTCGGTCATTGATCAGCAAAAATTATGTGTTCTACATCCACGTTTCTTAATTCACGGCCTGAAAGCCCGCGAATTAATAATGAAGATGCATTCTCCGTCGCGTTAAATTGCTCCAAGAATAATCTAGAAATAAATTCGCATGAAGAACATTTGATTGCCTCCCATCTCCATTGGAACAACTAACTGCCGGTAAAAACAAGAAGAGGCCATTAATTGTGAGATCTCCTCTGAACTAAAGACAGAAAATCGTTCGCTCAAGGAAGAAAAAATCTCAGAGTGTGAACAATGAACAATTTTCTCATTACATGGAGTTTGGTGCCTAAAAAAATCCTGTTGATGAAGAACTTAAGAAATAACTTGCCAGTTTTACATCCTTAATCACTGGAAATTGTTTTACACAAAAAGCATGCAACTTGTGTTGGCTTAAGAATGCATACTACAGTCCAAAACTTATAAGAACGAATCAGACGATTACAAAGTATCGTGAGGCTAAAAGAGGGTGTTCACATTTGCACATGAGTGCGGTGTGAGGTATGAAGGTATTCCTTGATACGCAACCCATATGCAATTTGCTATGAATACGTGACAGCTGTTGAGGGTGTATGCAGGGAGGTAGCCGAGTCTATACACAATCGTATTAGAATAATATGACCACCCCCGAATCACAGTGTACCCGCCCAGGCGCGTCATAGAGTGCCCGTGACAAGGTCGACCACACGGAGATATAAGTTGCCGACCAAGACAGATAAGCCATGGTGCGTAACGGGAGCACAGTGGGCAGAGGTAGTGATTTGACGGACGTTCAAAAAGGAATGATCATCGGCTACCGCGCCCAAGGTGGAATAATCTCAGAAACAGCAGACTTCGTGGGCTGTTCACGAGGTGCTGTTAGTAAGGGTGTACCAAGAATGGAGTGCTGGTACATCCGGACATCACAACTGTGGAGCCCCAGAGGAGAACGTCACCTCCTCCGTCGACTGGTAAAGGGCAATTAAAGCGCAACAGTGCAGCAATTGACCACGCAAATGAACGCTGGGACATCCAGGTACGTGTCCCGGTTAACAGTATATAGCGAACCCTGTTAGCATGAGTCTCCGGAGTCGACGCTGCATCAAGGCGCCCATGTTAACCCAGGTCCATTGGCAACTACGCGTTCAGTTCGCATGGGACCACCGTTATTGTTGGAAAAGTTTACCTTCTCCGACTAATCGAGGTTTCTACTCCACAGAAGTGACAGGCGGTAGCGGATGCGGCGTCTGACACACGAGAACGAACATTCGGATACGCTTGTCGGCCAGGTACTGGCCGGCGGTGTCAGTGTGCATGTCTGGGGGATGTTTTCCTGGTACCACTGGATGGATCCGTAACGCCGTCCATCCTCGCTGACGACATGCATCCCTTCATGTTGGACGTTAACCCTGGTGGGGAGTGGTGCCCTGTCATGTCGCTAAGGACGTGCGTGACTGGTTCCAGGAACACGACAGCGATGCCTCCGTTCTCCCTTTGCCGGCGAAATCGCCCGATCACAATCCCATAGAGCACCTGTGGGACTATTTGGACCGACAGGTTGGACGAGCTGACACGCAACCACGTCATCTCCGGTACTTCCGTGCTCTGCTGCAGTCCAAATGGGCACGTGTGTCTCGCGCAACCTTCCAGGGCCTATAACGAAGTAAATTTCTCCGTCGTTTTGGTCCACGCCGGGTCTCGAGCCCAGGTCCCCTCATTCCGGAATAAGTCGCTCTGCCAATTGAGCTACGCGGACGTTCGTTCTGACTGCTATCTGCCTTAATGTCGTGTGCGTCCTGCTGGGCAGGCACGTCACAGGCCTCATTGAGTCCATGTCACGCCGTCTCGCTGCTGTCATCCGGGCCAAGGGTGGTTATTCCCATTATGAGGAGGTGGTCATATTATTCTGATACGACTGTTTGTTCACCCTCATATATTCACACTCTTATATCAATATCGTAACTAGAAGCTACGATATTGATATAAGAGTGGGTGCGGTTGCTCATAAAAAACAAAAACAAAAAAGACTTTGTGGAGGGTACACACACACAATAAGTTTACAGCGCTGCCCCTTCCTGGCATCGCAAGGTTTTAAAGTTTTCCATTTAAAAAAATATTTTAAATCACAAACTGCGAACGAACTGAAAAATCAGCACTATTGTCATGTCTTTCAATTGTCCGCTTTTCGAAGAAACCAACTTGATCTCACGTCTGGATAAAAGCTTTCAGAGTAAAGTTTGATCCCTTCAGTTCAGATGGGTTAATTTAATAGAAAAATTTCTAGCTTGGAAATTGATTACCGGTTTTTGTTTTTGGCCCAATCGAGGTACGTACTTCGCTCTGTCACACCCACACTTCAAAGTCTACTCCATACGGTGACTTTCCGTGCTCCCAATTACTAATGATGCCAGACAACACTAATCAAACAGAACAAAGCTCACCCATTATTCCTTATTATGAGCAGACAAAATCTCTTTTCACTTCCTCTTTCATCTTTCTCTGTTTCTGAAACTCTAGGTTTTTTTTTTTTGTTGTTGTTGTTGTTCTTTTGCTGAAACTAGAACAGAACATTTTATCTCCAAATTTACAGCAAATTTTAATTGTTGTGACAACTTTTACGAAATTCTGTGGATTTATTGCTATTCTTTTACAGAAATGAGTGCATTAATGATTTAGATATTATCCATTCGAAAAGAAAAACTTGCTTTGGGGGCAGCGATCCCCCCTCCCCCACCACCACTGGATCCGGTACTGTCTCATATGACTCACATTCTGTTTTTCCGTGTATTTCAGCAACAGATGGAGAAACTGAGTGTTTGAGGTAACGAAAGGATGTCCCGCAAACATGGATGATTTTACTTGAGACCGAATTATCGGCCAAATTGTGACCGATATCACAGTTCGGCCTTCGAGTTTTGAGCAGAGCACGCATGGTACTGCGCTTTGATCAGTGGTCAGGAGAGACAGAAGCGCTTCCAGATGTTTTAACGGAGTTTAAAGAAGCGCACGGCATGGTGCTACGGCTTTGATCAGCGTTCAGGAGACACAGAAGCGCTGCCAAATGTTTTAATACAGTTTGGAGAAGCGCACGGAATGGTGCCACGGCTTTGATCGGCGGTCAGGAGACACAGAAGCGCTGCCAAATGTTTTAATACAGTTTGGAGAAGCGCACGGAATGGTGCCACGGCTTTGATCGGCGGTCAGGAGACACAGAAGCGCTGCCAAATGTTTTAATACAGTTTGGAGAAGCGCACGGAATGGTGCCACGGCTTTGATCGACATTTAGGAGACACAGAAGCGTTGCCAGATGTTTTAATGAGATCACCGCCACTGTACGAGCCGGATAAATGACCGTTACCTGACCTTAATGGTAAGTCAGGAAAGTACTGCGGATCAGCTGGTTGACCTTCTACAAGCAAGAACATGTGTGCGAATTTAGCGCTAAACCGTGTCAAGGCGTCTAAATGCAGCAGAACTATATCAAGACAGTTTAGAATACAAGGCCATGACATTAGACAGATGAGTTCCTTCCGGTTTTGACGTCACTCTCATGTTACACGACGTGATATGTCGGTGTCGTGTTTGACATCACACGCGACAGTGTTGCAAACCAATAGGAAGTCTTAGTTTCTGCGTGACGTCACTAAAAGAAGGAACTCATCTTTCAAATAGCATGTCCTAATATTTTCTAGACGGCCTTGAATGTATGCCTGGCAACACGTACGCTGCCTATCATTATCCAGGACGCATTTCGTACAGCCCGCTACTTTGTCTGTTTTTTTATCAATGGGCCAAGGGTAATGTTCACAGATGAAAGCCGCTTCAGTCTTTCGTTGGATTCCAATCTGCAGTTGAACTGAAGGAAACTTTGTAAAGAGTTTGATGCCAGAAATGTAGTTGAACGGAATGGCGGTTGAGGCTTCATATCGTGAGCCCGATATCACGGTCAATGGACGTGACGAACTGCACGTGATAGATCAAGGAACGATCACCGGGAAGTGGTACTGCAATGATGTAATAATTCTTCACCATGTTCGTTTATTCTGTGGTGCTGTGAGCACAGATTTCATATTTATGAATGATAATGCCGCACCTCACCGCACAGCAACTGAGGATGATGTATTGGCTAGTGAGGACACCCGTTGCATGGAGTAACCAGTGCGCTCCCCTGACCTCAATCCAATTGAACATGCGTGTCGGCTTTGGGATGACGTATTGCACAGTCATCCCATAGCAGAAACTATACTCCAGAACTTATGAAGTCTCCCCAGTAGGAGCGGGGCAATTTACTCCAAGTTCTCCTAAACCACTTGGTGCTAAACATGATACACCAGTGCCAAAGATGCATTTCTCTGCAGGGTGCGCATATCCCCAATTTAGGACTTCGTCCTATCGTCTGTTTATGCAGTGCTAATGAGAGAGTGTCACTGGACCGCAGGCGAGCATGTAGCCGAATTTTGACATTTTGTTCGGTTTCGATCTCTATTACATATTACTCATAATTTTTTATGTCGTGCATTTCATTTTACTCTTGATGTTGCCATCGATCCCACTTGCAGCTGTAAAAAAAATGCCGCCCCGGTGGCGCAGTAGTCTAAGCGATGGCCTCTTATCATGCGTCCGAAAGGGGTCGGGGTTCGAATCCCGGTCAGGCATGGATGTTGTGTTTGTCTTACGGCACTGGCTCTCTCCCTTCCCTGGAACTAGTGACCCTGAATTAGGGACGGGCGACTACTTATAGCCCATTGAGTTGCTCACGGTGGTCGTTAAACCTCCAATAAAAAAAAACCGTAAAACCGCTTTTTCCGATTTTGACAGGTCAAAATGTACCTCGCCCGTAAGTCTTGGACAGCAGTTTGTATGCGTTAGTTTCGAATTTGTTTTAATAAAATTTCTTAAAGCGTCGAACTGTTATCGTTTGTTTACTTAATTGTTTATTATTGTATTTTTCGATTTCTGTTTCCAGGAGACAAGCCATACGACTGCTTTGACTGCGACTCCCGTTCTGACTGGAGATGTAAAGATCCATTCAATTGGACGATTCATAAAAAGGACATGCCAGGAATGGAGCCATGTTTGGGGTGCTGCGTCAAGATTGTTATGAGGGCTCATCAGCGTAAGTTTTCCAAACTTTCGGCTTGTCAACCACGTTTTTGAACTTTATTTTTTTTTGTCCAATGAAAATGAAAAAAACAACAACATTACAATGCTACAATTCAGAGTCTAAAAATCTTTGCTATAAATTGTATGAAACAGCAGTTCTTAAAGATTTTTCTTTTGTTGCGAAAGTAGTAATTTGATCTGAAGCTTTTCTCTAGGAGCTGCGGAAATTGCTAATTTTTGCTCAGGTAGTGTTTGCGATCTCTAATAGATGGCACCACCTATACGGTACAGATTTCTTACTAATTGTAATCGTGTGGCATTTTTTTCAATAATTTTATTAATTTTCGGAGTGAAATCAGCACTTCAGTCTAACCATGCGATAGTCTGGAATGTTTAGATATGAGCCAACGCCTTTTGTAACTGAAAGCCTAAAAACTTGTTAATGACATCATCATTGGTGAACCGCATTTTCGATTTCCGTGTTTGTCTGTCAATGAGAATAGGCAGAGCCCAAACAGACGGAACAGCAGATGTTTACATACATTCGTTGTTTATGGTGTTTCTAGTTGCAAAAACTAACGGGTAAGCAATAAAAACATAATTGCCTTGACTACTGAAGTAACTCAGTGCACCATATAGTTGTGCTATATCACAAATCCAGTTGGTTTTGCTACGCAAAATACTACAAATAACGAACTACGCCTGAACATCTGCTGTTTTGCCTGTTCTGACTGCACCAGATTATCTTTGGCTGACGAGTACTGGAAACAAACTTGCGGTCTGCTTACGGTGATGTCATAAATAAGTTTTTAGGCTTTCAGTTACAGGGGGCGTTGTTGTTGTTTGAGCTACTTAGAATAAATTTTCTGATAATAATTCAGCTGAAAATGTCGCAGAGTCAGCTTACTGGTTTGTTTCGGAATTCAAAATCAGAGATACCTACAGCTCTTAACATTTTCAGCTAAATCATTCTCAGAAAATTTAATCTAAGTGGTTCAAACCATTCTAAACATTCCAGACTATCGCATAGGTAGAATCAAGTGTTGATTAAGTCCAAAAATTAATAAAATTATGGATGAAATGCCACGTCTTTACAATTAGTACCTATCTGTACATGTGGCGCCATCTATTAGCAGTTCTCAACACCATCGAAGGAGAACTTATTGATTCTTAATATAATTATTGTTAAGTTTTAGAAAATGTTAATTATACTAGGCAATAATTTATCGATATTACAATTTTCATCGTTGAAATACATTAATTGCGAAGAAAATGTCTACAGAAGTTTTCACCATTGAAAACATAGGGCAGAGTTTTTAGACGGATCCACCTAACTCACTGCTCGACATAAAAAATGTCACATCAGGAAGTATTTGTCGGAGCGCCATGCAAATTGGTTGGTGTGTGATTGCAGTTGCGAACCAATCACGTGATAAGTGAGGTAGATAAAAGTGCAAAACTGCTCAGTGTAGCTAAGCTCGGTCGTCCTCACTGGGCTGGTAGACCGCTGCATGCCGCCCCGGTGGCGCAGTGGTCTAAGCGATGGCCTCTGATCATTCGTCCGAACGGGGTCCGGGTTCGAATCCCGGTGAGGCATGGATGTTGTGTTTGTCTTACGGCACTGGCTCTCTCCCTTCCCTGGAACCAGTGACCCTAAATTAGGGACGGGCGACTGCTTATAGCCCATTGAGTTGCTCACGGTGGTCGTTAAACCTCCAATCAAAAAAAAAAAAAAAAAAGACCGCTGCATCGAAGACATCTCAGTCGCAAAAGCACATATAAGGAGTAGGAATGCCTTGGAGACGTCATCTGGAATCCTACCATCACACAGACACCTCTGCCAGAAGCTTCAACATAGAACTACGCACTGCTGATTGGCTCCGCTTAACGGGTGTGACGAATAAGGATCATCAACTGTCGGCCTAATGTGCAGCCAATGTTTGGATGTAGGTAACATGTATCGCCGTAGTGGGGCTGGCGCACTTCCAAACTCTCCGATTGAAAGCCATAGTAGTTCTACACTCCACAGCGGGCAACATTCGATGAGGTGTGAACGCAGCTACCCATGCAGCATGGAAACGTTGCTTGAACGTTGCATGTTTGGTTTCGGTAGTTGATAATTAGTTTCTGGTTGGTTCAAAACCTTGATATATGGTAAATAAGCGTTTGAAATAGTAGAAGTTTTGAAACGTTCAAATAAAGCTGATATATATATATACACCGATGCCATTACATTATGACCACCTCCACCACCAGCCAAAAGAAATGAGCGCGTCTGGAGACCTAACGGTGGCACGGTGAAGTTCACAGAGCATTATATATACAACCCGAGGGCCGGCTTTCTGTTAGTAGAGTGTTCGGAGTCAGAATGGGAAAAGCGGCCGATTTATCGGAGTTTAATAAAGGACCAATTGTGATGGCACGGCGCCTTGGAACTACGATCTCGGAAACTGCGCGGCTTGTTAGTTGTTCATGTGCCACTGTAGTGAGTTTGTATCAGAAGTGATGCACAGATGGCTAAACGACGAACCGTCGTTTAGCCGTGTGTCGTCCGCAGCTCATTGATGCCAGAGGGGAGCAGAGACTGTCGCGCATTGTTTACAGCGACCGCAGAGCCACAGTGCGACAAATCACCCGCAGCTATAATAAAAATGTATCACAGCACACAGTTCGTCACAGCCTTGTGCGCATGGGCCCTGCGTAGTCGAAGACCCAGCTGGGTCCCCATGCTCACTGCTCGTTATCACCAACAACGCATGAAATGGGCCCAAGATAATAAAGATTGGACCGTGGATGATTGGGAGAAAGTGGATTGCTGCGTCGAATAAGGATTCCTGGTGCATCACGTAGACGGCCGTGTGCGAATATGCCGGTTATCAAAGGCAGGGCTATGGTAACTGGATGCACTGTTGGACTGAAACAGGCCGGCGGCGGTGTCGTTATGCTGTGGGCGATGTTTTCTTGGGACATTTTAGGCCCCATTATTCTAATATCACAAACCCTGACGGCTGTCAGGTATCTGAACGTCGTTGCGGAGCAAGTTCACCCATTCATGGCAACTGTGTTCCCTGCTGGTGATGGCCATTACCAATAGGATAATGCACCATGCCACATTGCCAGAATCGTCAAGGAAAGGCACGAGGAACATGCTGGTGACTTTCTCTTAATGCCCTGGCCACCAAATTCACGTCGCATGAACCCAATCGAGTATCTGTGGTTCGACCTGAAAAAGCGGGGTTCGCGCTAAATCATTACCACTCCGAAATGTACGGGAACTGGAGGACCTGCTGTTGACATTATGGTACCAGGTACACCAGGATACCTATCACTACCTCATCTAATCGATGAATCGCCGAGTGGCCGCTGTTTTGAGGGCAAAAGGGGGTCCTACAGCTTATTAGGCAGGTGGTCATAATGTATGGGCTCATCGGTGTAGTTCTAAGTGATGGAATATTTTTGTTTTTCATTTTTCGTTTGAGCAAAGTGTTTACGAAGGGTGAAAAAGGCTTCTCCCATTTCCCCAATCCACCTCAGCTTCCCAGTAGGTTGGAAGTCAAAATAAACAAATATTTGCAAATTTTGACCTCTATTGCAGAAACAGCTCGATCAGGGGGTGCAGTCGAGGCCTGGCCGTGCTATGCTACTTTTTATTGTTTCTGTAAGCAAATTATTTACTGATTTATGCACAGCCACAATGAAATATAAATAAATTAAGCGAGAGTGAGAGAAGAAAAAAGAGAAAACCCCAGTTAAGATTATTTGTGTTAAAAAAGTCTATTTCGACAAGCGACATACACTATATTGATAAAAGTCACCGGACACCACTTCTAAAGCAAATGAACGGATCCTCTGCGTTGTTAAGATGCGCGGTGCAGCTGCAAACGATATAAAAACAAGCCAGCAGCTGACCGCGATCATATCGCACTGCGAGGTTGAGTGAAAATGTCGCGGCGGGAGAGAACTGTCTTTGAGAAAGGAAAGATATTGTTCATTTTCATTTTTTCATTTATTCGTTTTTCAGTTGCCACATATTACAATTCAAAATACAAACAATATAATCGATTACAAAAAATGTAGCAACCAGGAGGAGGAGGGAAAAAGCCGAAAGGCCTGACATAGCCCTCCCACACCTAGTACTAAAAAAAAAAGGACACGAACAACAAATAACAATACAAAAGGCAAGTCAAAGGCACATTGAATATAACTGAAAGATTAAATAAATACATAAGTGTATATAGATGCAGGTCTATTCATAAGCCGTGAAATCAATCCAGCGACCAGGTCAGGTCAACTCAGCACTAATTGAGAGACTTGTTAATAAGGTGATGCTTGAATTTTTTTTTAAATAGGTCAAAATTGTTAATAGATTTTATGTCATAAGGCAAGGAGTTCCAAAGTTTTGGACCCGAATAATTAATATTCATTTTAATTGTTTCTGTCCGAGGGAAATTAGGTATGAGTGTTGATCGATTCCTGGTTTCATAAGTATGAGTACGAATATTTAATGATATTAAGTCATGGTATAAATCATTTTTAATTCTTCTGAACATTATTTTACCAAGATTATAGTCAAATAATTGTTTTATTGTAAGTATATTATATTTATTGGGATTTACTTCTGACCTAAAGGTAAAATTAGGTATAGAATAATTAAGAGTTTCTAGGTCTATTAATCTTATATATCTATTCTGTAATACCTGTATTTTTTTAAGTTATATTGTGTTGTTTGCCCCCATGTCAGTATACAGCAATTTATATGTGTTTGTGTTAGTGTGTAGTATAAAAGTATCATTATTTTAGGGTACAAATTTATCATAATCGTACTAACTACCCCAATGTTTCTAGATATTATATTAGTCAGGTTGTCAATATGCATATTCCATTTCAAATCATTTCGAATCAATACTCCCAAGTAAGAATGACTATTCACAAAATCAATTTTAACTCCATTCAAGACCACCACATCACTCATAGATTGTAATATTTGTAGTTTCGAAAAGATCATAGCTTTGGTCTTGTTTACATTAACAATCAATTCATTGCTGTTTAACCAATTTGTCACCAACACAAGTTGTGCATTTATTCTGGATGTAAGATCTAAAGTATTATTACCCTTGAATAAGATTGTTGCATCATCAGCAAATAACATTAAATCATTATCTTTTACCACTGTAAAGAGATCATTAATATACAAATTAAATAATATAGGACCAAGGACTGAACCTTGCGGCACTCCAGAAATCACACCTCCCATTGTGGACCGTGTCATATCAATCACAGTATATTGCTTCCTAGCTGATAAATAACTTTTGAATAAATTATATGTAGAACACCTAATTCCAATAGAAAATAATTTGGTTAGTAGAATATCATGGTTTAGGGTATCAAAAGCCTTAGATGAATCTAAGAAAATTGCAATTGTTGATTGATTTTTTTATAGCATTTTGTTGGATTAAATTATGTGTAAATGAAATTGCAAGCTCTGTTGATTTATTTGGCAAAAAGCCAAATTGATTTTTGTTAAATATGTTGTATTTTTGTAAAAAGGAAAGTAATCTAACGTAAATTAATTTTTCTAGCAATTTAGCAAAAATAGTTAAATTTGCAATTGGCCGATAATTATTTGCTTCGGTTTCTTGTATTTGGGAGTAATTTTAGTTATCTTTAAAGCATTCTATATTTACTACAGGCATATTTCTTTAAGGAAATATGCCTGTAGTAAATATAGAATTATAAATTAACAAAAGTGGCTCCACAATAATATGAGCCACATGTTTCAAAACCAATGGTGAAATTTCATCATATCCAGGTCCATTATTGACATTAATTTGCAACAACAAGTGTAAAGGTTCAGATCGTGTAATTTTAAGTAAGTGAAACGTGTTTGTTTGGTGTGAATTCTGAAAGTACTGATGATATTGAGAATTTGTAAGTAAAACCTGCTGTTTAAGAATTTGCGGAGCTAATATAAAGTGATTATTGATTATATTAACTATATCTTGCTGGGATGTAATATTTTGGGTTAAAGTAGTTAGGTATTGTGGTGTAATTGAACCAGAAGATTTACCCAGTAATCTGTTTAAATGTTTCCAAGTTAATTTGGAATCGTTTTGAGAAAAGATATTAATATAATATTCTCTTTTAGATTTCCTAATATCAGAATTTAATTTATTTCTATATGTTTTAAAAATTTGAAAATCAGTTTGTAGTTTACTTTTTATAAATTTCGAGTATAATTGATTTTTTTATTAATTCGGTTTAATAGATGTCTAGTAAGCCATGGTTTACGTTGCTTTTTAGCTTTCTTCTTGTTAAGTAAAATTGGAAAGGCTTGGATGTATAGTTCATTTAGCACTGTTGCAAAGCTGCCATATAAAAGATTTGGATCAGTCAACTGTAAAACATTTTTCCATTTTATATGTTGTAATAGATTACAGAATTTATTTAACGTATTATTGTTTATTAATCGAGTTCCTAAATTAATTATTTTTTATTTACAGCATGTGTATGTTTGTAAAATGTAAAAATTGGTAGATGGTCACTAATATCATAAATTATAACTCCTGAAAGAGTCAACTCTTTCAAGAGTTATAATTATGATATAAGAGTTATATTAGTGGGTTGCCCATAAGAGAAACCAAGAAGCGTTTAAACATACCCAAGTCAACTGTTTGGGATGTACTGAATAAGTGGAAGACACATGGCGTGCCTGAAGTAGCAAAACGTACCGGCAGACCAAAGAAAATCAGTGATAGAGGACGTTGAAGCCTCAGGAGAGTCGTTACAGCAATGGACTGAGTACTGCCCGAGACCTCAGTGTGCAGGTGAGTAAAAATGCTGGAACCTCGGTATGTACACGTACCATTCGCAGAGAACTTCATTCCATGAGTTACCGTGGTCGTGCCGCTGCTCATAAACCGTTCATCTTCAATCGGAATACTACTCGTCGTTTAGCATGGTGTAAAGAACATGTATCGTGGACCGTAGATCAATGGAAACGGGTCCTTTGGACTGATGAATCCAGATACACGATCAATCAGTCTGGTGGCCGTGTATGGGTATCGCGGCAGCCGGAAGAACGCTGTTTACTACAGTATACTGTTCCTACGGTCAAGTTTGGAGCTGACAGTGTACTCGCGTGGGGGTGTTTTTGTGGTATGGTCCCGGCCCATTGGTTATCGTTGACAGATATGTTAACCAGCACGTCTACCTCGATATTCTGGACAATTATGACCTACCAACTCTGTGGCAGTACTGTGGAACCGAGCCTTGTTGGTACCAGCAGGATAATGCACCGAGCCATAAAGCAAGAACTGTTACGGTGTGATTTGCCGATAATTCTGTATCGTGTGTAGACTGGCCAGCACAGATCCCTGATCTTAATCCCATAGAAAATCCCATAGAAAACCTATGGGATGAATTAGAGAGCCGCATAAGAAGTTTGGAACCAAGGCCTACTACTAAGCAACAGTTAGCGGCAGCATTATGTACTGAATGGAAGCGCATATCTATCGCTGTGTTCCAAAACCTTGTCGAAAGCCTCTCTTGAAGGGTCAATGCATGCATTAAGGCCAAAGGTAGACCGACACCGTACTAATATATGCCAATAAATGCTATATTGCGTTTCTCTTCTAGGTGTCCGGTGACTTTTGTCAAAAGAGTGTATATATGTACGTAGTTATATGGGTCGGTTTTCGGAGCCCTAGGCCACTCGTTTTTTCAGGACTGCACCACTGGGTTCGATGCGTTTCTAGTTCCCCATCACGTGTGCGTGCATTGGACGTGTGATCCAGACGCAACGCTGCAGCAATTAGTCAGTTTTGTTTTTCACCCGAGAATACTTTATTCAAAGCTACCGTCAAAATTCTTTACTATTTCTTGACAGTTTAGTATGAATTTTTTACAAAAGATTTTGTAAAATCTTTTTGCTGAGGCTAGAGAGTCTCTTAGCCGTGAGCCCCTCCCCCTTTCCCGCGCAGTGTGGGGGTTGCGGGAGCTGTCAGTACGCCCTTGACTCTTGTAAGTGTTCCCAAGGTAGCGTGCGAGATTCTGGCTTGAACATCTGTCCCAGATCAGATCAGATCATATGTAGAGGATTTTAGGAAGGGAGTGTCTGACCCCAGGTCTTAAACTACCCTTAGAAATAGAAAGCTAGGAGATTTGGGATAGAGTGCCCGATAGGAAAGTGAAACGGAAGCGAAGAAGAAAGGGGGAGGAAGATGCCCTTATTTATTACCGGGGGGGGGGGGGCAGTACTCGGGGTCCGACGGCTTAACGTGCCCATCCGACGCACGGCGGATATTTAGCGGATCGAGCGTTCATTTCCGTGGCAGTCACGAACGATGCCCACTAGGCCACCCGCGGCCCGAACATCTGTCCCGTTAACAGGAACCGAATTTCAAGAAATTACTAATGATTCTAAGAATAATGCTACAATTAAAATACTGTCAAACGAATGGATGCTATCTGAGTAGAGAAAAGATAGTAAATTGAAATCGTGGTGAAACAAATATCATAGTAATTAATTTTTGATTAACCGTCAATTTTACTGTAAAAGTACAACCAAAATGTTTCAGAGATGCACTTAACATGCTTTTCATTTTTACGCACTGAAGATACTTTCACAAAAAAATTATATTTATATACATTATTAAATGCAAATGACCCATAGATATTGGACCCGCGCATAAATTCTTCATCATGAATTAAATACGGGATTACACCATATAATACAAATTTTGAAGATGACAATCCGTTTTTTGGTGTAAATGTGACAAGCATGGTAAGTCAGATAATTTCCGAAAACTTGAAAATTTCATCGTCCTGGAGCGGGACATCCTGTGATGGTAATATTCAAATTAATCGGAAACTTGAGACTTGGTCGTTCTGGGTGGTGTAGTGGTTAGCATACCCGGGCGCCATCTGGGAGAGGCGCGGGTTCGTGTCCCGCTCCAGGACAATGAAATTTCAAGTTTTCGGAAATTATCTGACTTACCATCCTTGTCACATTTACACCGAAAAACGGATTGTCATCTTCAAAAGATGTAAATTCTTGGTCTTTACGTTTTCTTGGCAAGAAAGCTTTGTATTAGGCTTCAAAGAAAAGAGCACGGATGCATCGTGCAGTTAGCCGGTTGGAATTAAGTTCCGAAAATAATAGCAGCTTTGGCATTAGCAACTCATTTAGCGGTTACTATCTGTGGTATTAACATGAATTTTGATAGAGTACACATTCGTTAATGTTCGTTTATTTTCTTCGATTAAAAAAAAAAAAAAGTATGGCCGCGGAGGCACACAGGGAGATTTCAGGATGAGTCAAAAGTTCGTCTCGCTTTTATCTGTATATTATGCCGGGTCTCCATTGCTGTGCAATACGCACGCAAGCGTCTACTGAGTACCGCAGTAACGTGGAACATACGAGGCTGATGACGTACATTTCGCATGGAGCCGCTCTGCGTTATCACGTGAGGTCCTATGATTCGCAAAAGTTTTTGGAAAATCTGTGAAAACCAAATCTTTTGGCCTTCAGCGCTTCCAGCTAAGGAACTAATTGAAAAATTTAAATATTTGAGAAGGAACAGTTGAGCTTAACCTGAGAGGCACAAAAATATTTTTTTCTCTAAGTTGAATAGTTTCTTCACAACAGGCCTTTAATTCTTTGAAATTTCGACTTCGGCCCTTAGCGGTGAATTCACGAAGTACGAGTATATGGGATATTTAAAGTGTCAAACTTAATATCCTTTGATTTCCTACGAAACGCAAAAATTATTTTTGAGATATCTCTAAAAGTGAAAAAGTTCTATGTGTTCGGATAGACAATGTGATTAGATTAGTGCTGTTTCTTACAAAATATTCTGAAAATAGAAAGAGGGAATGGCATTTTAAAAAGTGAAAAAAACTATTTTCTTGGATTTACTTATTTTTTAATCTGATGGATGAAAATTTGTGAGGCGGTAAGAAGGAAGGACGGGGGAGGAGGGGGGGCTGAATCTTTTAGCGCCTAGGGTCCCAAAAGATCATTAGACGCCTCTGCCTGTATCTGGATATTTCATGATCGTATTATGAATAGCAGTCGTGCTCGCATTCACTTTTCTGCTTATGTTTTACTTCCGTAAAGGGAAGAACGCGCGTCAAGCTTATGAAAAGTTGCGTAAAGTGTACGGTGATAGTGCTCTATAAGAACGTCAGTGACAGCGGTGGTTCGCAAAATTCCGTGCTGGTGATTTTGACTTCAACGGTGCTCCTCGGTCCGGGAGGCCAACCGTGGTTGATGACGACCAAATCAAAGCATTGATCGAGTCAAACCCACGTTACACGACACGAGAGATTGCAGACACATTGCACATCCATCATTCAAGCGTTCACGACCACCTGAAGAAGCCGGAATACGTAAGCAAGCTCGATGTGTGGATTCCTCATGAATTCAAAGAAGCTCAATTGACGGCGCGTATAAACATCTGCGATACGCTCATTAAACGTGAGGAAAACTATCCTTTTTTGAAGCGACTGATAACTGGTGACGAAAAGGGGATTGTGTACAACAATGTTCTGCGCAAACGGTCTTGGTCCCGACGTGCTGCTTCGCGTCAAACGACATCCAAATCAGACATTCATCAGCGGAAGGTTCTGGTCTCAGTGTGGTGGGATTTTAAAGGTGTCGTGTTTTTCGAGCTCCTACCACGGAACCAAACAATCAATTCGAATGTGTACTGTCGGCAATTGGACAGTTTGAACGAATCCATCATCCAGAAACGTCCAGAGTTCGTTCATCGTAAAGGTGTTGTGTTCCATCACGATAACGCGAGACCACACACAAGTTTGATCACCCGCCAAATATTATTGGAGCTTGCGTGGGATGTGTTGCCACACCCAGCATACTCGCCTGACCTTGCGCCGTCAGACTTCCACTTGTTTCTCTCTCTTCAACAGTCCTTGCGTGGCATAACGTTCAATTCAGATGAGGCTGTAAATCAGCACCTTGTAGAGTTTTTCGCCACGAAAGACAGGTCCTTCTATTTTTTTATTTTTTTTGATTGGAGGTTTAACGACCACCGTGAGCAACTCAATGGGCTATAAGCAGTCGCCCGTCCCTAATTTAGGGTCACTGGTTCCAGGGAAGGGAGAGAGCCAGTGCCGTAAGACAAGCACAACATCCATGCCTGACGGGATTCGAACCCGGACTCCTTTCGGACGAATGATCAGAAGCCATCGCTTAGACCACTGCGCCACCGGGGCGGCGGTCCTTCTATGAACAAGGCATTCTGCAGATCACTGAAAGATGGCAAGAGGTTATCGAACAAAACGGGCATTATATCATTGATTGATCTTTGTTCTTTCTATCAATAAATAACCTTTGTAAAACATGGCTAAAATACGTCATGACTTTTCCGACAACCCAATAAATAGTAAACGTAATAATAGGAAGATGCTTTCGGAGTAGGGCTTGGAAAAATTCCGTTCAAGGTCAAATGCTGGAATTTCCGAGCTACAGGAAACAAATGACTAATTAGCTCTTCACTTCTACGACATATCGGAAAGGTCACGGAATACATACCTCCATTTAGTGTTTCGAACAATTCCATGCATCCATATGAGGTGGTTCACAACTCACAGTGTAAATTCTGTATGCTGGTTAATTGCACATAATAGTTAGTGTATGCGGCTAACTAAAGTAGCTATTTACAATAGAAGAAACTGAAGTGTATAACTTTGGTTTTTGAGTCAAATGCTCGGCAGTTTTATTCACACTCAGTTAATTTCTATTTTTTCGCTCCTCGGAGTATATATGAAGTTACACGCCTTTTATATGACCATCTTGAGAGAGCAACCGTCCTCCTTGCCCTTTCGGTAGTTACGGCCCTGCTGCCGTGGGATCGTGGCTCTGTTTGAACGTTTTCCAAGGAAAATATTGGGTTGGTGCGAATAAAATGTCCGGAAAGGACCAGCACACGTGGATGGCGAGAACAAAAAAGTGAAACAGCTTACCTAGGCAAAATAATCCTCCTCGGCATCGACACATAGTTGACATCTATCCGGCAAGGCCATGATCCCGGAACGGAAAAGGTCTTGTGCTGGCTGGGACACGAAGAAGTCATCAACTGCACGTTGAACTTTCGTTGTCTGCCGTGAACTGTTTCCCGGACAGGAAGTGATGCAGGCGACGAAACAGATGATAGTCTGTCAGAGACAAGTCCGGGGATGAGGCAGTGCTGCATAGCCCAAGGCACTTATTATCAGCATCGTTCGATATGAGGGCGGAAGTTGTCCTGGAGCAGAAGAACACCATGTCTGTTGGCCAAAGTCGGTTGTTTCTGCAGCAATTTCTGGTGTAATTCAGCACAATAACGTTCTTCAGTGATGGTTTGGCCTCTTGCCAAGAAACTCGGTTGACTTATCCCAGTTGTGGAATACCAGACAAAGAGCATCATCTTCTTGGGGTGTAGGGGTGGCTTAGTATGTCGTCCAGCAGGGCTGTGCTTTGCTTAACCGTTGTGTAGATCATTTCCGATTATCATAAAGGACCCACTTCTCGTCGCAGGTGACGATTCAATGTAGTAGAGGTTCCTGTTTATTCCTGGCAAGCAGCGACGTACAGACTTCCAAACGCCTAGTCTCGTTGGCAGTCGTCAACTCATGCGGCAGCCACATGTCCAGCTTTTTGACCATACCCATCGCAGCCAGACACCTACCTCTGCCGCCATCTCACGACACGTTTTTCGGGGATCCGCTTCAACCACACGTAAGAGAACATCTTCAGAAACAGCAACAGGTCGGTGACACCACGTGCTTCGTTTTGCAGGTCCGTATCTCCGCTTCGAAACTTCACAAACCGTCGCCGAATGGTTCGTTCGTTGGCTGTGTTCTCCCCAAACGCTTTGTTAACGTTTTGAGTGGCAATTCCTGCAGAATGGCCTAGTTTAAATTCATACAGCAAGATGACTCTCAAATCCGGCGTCTGCATGTTTCCTTTGCAAACCACGTTACGTCCAAACAAACCACGCCTGAACCTTGTTCTTCACACACGTGCTAGCTATTTATAGTAACTCTGTGACGTAATGTTCGCAACACCTGTGAGTGGTTCCGTTCACGGCCGCTGTAGTGAGGGCCTGTCTCCGCTGCTCGTTCGCGCCGGACATTTCATTTGCACAAACCCAATAGAAAACAATAACTTGCACTATGGCGTTCTTGCATTTTAAACTTTTTAGTTGAACTCTTGACTCATCCTGGTGTAGCAAATATTTACGGATATATAGGAGTGAAAGTAATTACATGTATGTATGTATGTTATGCTGATATGGAAGAATCTTGTGCTGTAATAAAGATCTTTCTCCTTCCTGCTTTTAGCGGATGAAGTCGTAGTTAGAACATGTACAAAGAAGCTGCACATCAATCTGTTTATGGTGGACCACGTATGTATGTACGAAGGCAGGAATACCGGGCACATGTGTTTCTGTGAAGCAGATGAGTGCAACAGGTCTTCCCACCATCTCACCGCATCAGTTGCATTGTGCGCCTTCTTCGCCATTCTCAGTGCCTTGTACACGCGCGCCATCTGATGGCTCGAGACTGAGTTATAAACGTCATCTGCCATTTCCGATTGTTTGCTGCCGACACACTGCGCCATTTTGATTAGCATTACAAGTCTTATTATGCCAAAAGCTCACAAAGCAAAACATAACCAGCTATTTTTGCTCCATTGTTTCACAGTTTTATTGTTATCGTGCCAAAAATATTATGACACAGCCATTTTTATATAAAGTTATACTCTTGTTTAGCATTTCAAATGCCGTTTTTCCTGTACGTGAAATTTACTCATTGGTAAACCCAGAAGCTTTAACTGCGCCTTTTTTTGGCACAAGAAACTATATACTCACTTACTGTTGTGTTTTATGTATTTATTATTGTTAAAAAATGAGCCCAGTTTTCAACAACTCCGTGTGTTCCAGCCATTACTGAAAATTGTCCGTTGGAATTTTTGTTAATTATATGTTTTTATTTTCTATATATAATATTTTTATGCTACATATGTTACCATATTACTTGAACAGACCACTCTTATCACAGAACTTTCTCTTTAGAGAATGGGTACCATATCAGAGATTAAATTTCTTAAGTCTTTGTAAACTTGAGTAACTTGTGAAGCACCTGGAACTCTTATTGACATGTTTTTATTGCTTTACTTTCAAATGTAGTAATAACTTTCATTTGTGAGCACACATTTGTTCTGTTATGAGTAAAGGTTTGTGTGTGAACATCCACAACTTTCGTCAGTATAGTCGCTTCCATTTATAATGAAGTCCAGGGGACCTGATGAATTTTTTTTTTTTTTTTTTTTTTTTGTTTTAAAAACTATTGATTAAATGCAGCAGTAATACGTAGTATGCAGGAGCGACGACTTCAAATTATGGGGGGGGGGCAGACGTGAAGAGATCAGACGCGGGAGGGGCACGTCTTTTTCGGGAGGGGCACGTCTTTTTCAGGAGGAAAGTAAAAAAAAAGGGGGAGCAAATAGATAAACTACGAGATTTGACGTATATTTTAAAATGCAATATTGTCCATCAGCAAATGAATAAAGCAAACCCGAAATATTCTTTTGCTGAATATTAATGTTTCCAAAAATAAAATTTAGCCTATGATTTTATGAAAATATCCACAGAGATTTTATTTTCAAACGTTTATAAAAAAAATACGAAAAATTAGCTGGGTTAATCAAACAAAGAACAAGAAGCGCAAAAAATAAATAAACGTAGATAAATAAAGGCGCAAGACATTATACCTTTCCATAT
Source organism: Macrothele yani (assembly GCA_039090855.1). Lineage (NCBI taxonomy): Eukaryota > Metazoa > Arthropoda > Arachnida > Araneae > Macrothelidae > Macrothele > Macrothele yani. The sequence continues at coordinate 137,336,584 of CM077001.1, forward strand.
TTTTATTTATTTTATTTTCGATAATTGTTTTAAATATTTACCACATATCAGGAGAACATGGCAAACATAAAACGGGGCAGGCAATCCAGTTTCTTATCCAATGAGAAATGCTGAATACGGGAAACAAGTTTTTATTTATTTTGTTCTTTATTAATTTTTCGAAAATGCTTTGGTCTCATAAGGTGGAGCTTAAACCATTATTTAATTAAACAGAACGAAAAATATTGGATGGGGTTTGCCCCTCTTCCCCAGTAAAATTATTGGAAGAGAAAAATTCAACTTGCCTCTCCCATAGTCGGCGCCTATGGTAGTATACATGTGTATATGGTCCTTATAGACAGGAAAACTCACTTCAGACTCTTACTGTCTTTTTTATTATAACCATGAATCTAACGAACTTTGCTTCTTCTTTGTAACACAAGACATCATTAATTTTTCTGTAGAATCGTTTTCCTGCCGCACTAGAAGTACGTGTATTGTGTGACGTCACAAAAATTTTGCAACTGTGTTAAATGAAGATATTGCAGATGAAACAAATAATGTTGATCCTGTAGTTGCATCTTCTTCTTTAGAGCCAGTCCTCTTTCATTGGATTTGATACACAATCTTCTAGAAGTGAACTTACAACAACTTTGTCGTCGGGTGTGCCAGTCTTGGAACGTTGCTCCGTCGTTTTGCACAATTTTATCCCACATTTGAACGCATTCAGGATATGCTTTCTTGCAGCAATCTCTGCGTGTTCAGCGTTATGTGTTCATTTTGCTGTCCCGTTACGTCCCTTAATCGCCTATTCCTACTACTAAAAAACCCTTGAGTGGAAAGCAGTTATAGTTGTTAGAATGTTGCTCTTCCTTGCTTTATTTTTCAGATATTCCTCTTACCGTTTCTCTGCCGTTTTGGGCACTTTCGAAGTAAAGGATTTTTAACAGTTCATAAATTCTGTAAGGGAGAATTCTAAACTGTAAATAGAATATAAACAATTTCGTTACCAATGGGCGTAACTGTATAAAACAGCTTTAGGAGAACCGTTTTAACATTTGGATGAGACACAGCAACACCATCGCCAGAGGAGGTGTACCCACAATTATTTCTTGAACTGGAGAGTCGTATTTTTTAATATCTTAAAAATTTTATTAATAGCATTTTTTATATTATCAATCATGGTATAAGTATTATAAGGCTTTGATAATTTAGAACTTCTGACCATTCGTCCCAGATGAGTCAGGGTTCGAATCCCAGTGAGGCATGGGTGTCGTGTTTGGCTTGCGGCACTGGCTCTCTCTCTTCCCTGGAACCAGTGGGCTTATATTAGGGACGGGCGACTGCTTAAGTCAATCGAAGTGCTCACGGTGGTCGTTAAACCCCAAGCAATAATAGTGATAATAATTTATATGTTTTATTTTACTTTATTCGGATTCCAAGACAGAGGTACAATCAGCTTTAATAGCCACTTCTCGTCGAGTGTAGAGTCTCCCCCTTCATTCTCTGTTATCTCCTTCTCTCTGCTATGAAAAGAGATACGCCCTCTCTTTCTCTCTCTCACTCACTCATCCTCCAAACCGCTCACAAAGATGACCCATCTCCCGGGCATAGTCCACTTATAAAACCGTAGTCAGACTGTCCCGAACGAAGAAAAGTTCGAATGCTTCGCCGATCAAAATAGCTCTAGCCCTCAAAAAACTCCATTCGCATCCAGCCCTGTTATTACCCAGCGCAATAAAATGCATCAGACAATTGGCAGGATCATCAACAATACAAAGACTAGGGGGCACGTCAGGCAATGTGAATTCCTACAAGCATGCAGCTTACGAACATTTCTCTTATCTCCAACTGTATTATATCTAAACTATATGAATCAAATTTGAAATAAGATCCTTCTATCGTGTTTTATAGTTGTTCAAAATCTGGAATAACAGGAAATTGGATGATGCACGTGCAATTAAACATCAGGACAAGGGGAAATTTTGGTCAGCTCCGGTGGCGCAATGGCCTAAGTGCTGGTTCGTCAGAGTGAGCCTGGGTTCGCGAGTCCCAATTGAGACATGGATATTGTGTTTTTCTTACGGCACTGACTCTGATTATTTCCTGGAAGCAGTGGTTCAAAATATGGGACAGCCGACTGCTTATATACCATCGAGTTGCTCACGATGGTTGTCAAACCCGTGAACAAAACAAGAAAATGGGATGTGAAAACGCAGTTTTGCACTCACACCCTCCCTTTCTGGGTGTGGCACTGCCAACCGCTAATGTCATTTCCTTTTCTTTTTTTTCTGTGTATGTAGGCAATAATTTTAATTTTCCGCTCGGTCATTCTTTAAAGAATTCTGTCATATTATAAGGCCGAAAGATATGCAAACTGAATTTATGGACGTCTCATTAATAATGCAGTGACAAGAACAAGGGACATCTTTTAAGCTCGTGACAGCATATTTCACTGTCATCTAAGCTTGTGAACGAACCACAAACTTTTTTGGGCAAAATATTATTTATATGAAAGAAATATTCATTGAGAAATAAATTATGGCATACACATCTAAAATTATAAGAATTTCTTCTCTGATGAAACAGATCTCGTGCTCAAAATGAGGAATAAGATTTGTTTTGAATAACTTTGCTGTTTTGTCTCCCCATCTTTCTTGGAATTTTTACGAGGAACTTCTAATGAAGCAGCCCCCAAAGCTCCCGATACTGTTTTCTGGCGGTCCTCCTAATTCCTAGCACAAAAAAGCGAAGTGGCCAAGGGTCACCATCACTGAAGTTTGTCTGGGAGGAACAAAATAACTGATGGTGCTAAAATTCAGCCAGTGCCCCGCCCCCTACCAATGTATTCATTCTGAGGGGAGATGAGATAGCTTTGTGTGAATATCCTGCAAATGTCCCCCTCTAAAGCCCAATGCGATCATCCATTATCTAAGCCAGAAAACTTTTATTGGGCTCCAAAGAGCAACGTTAACACTCTACTCATTCCCCCCACCACTCGTTCGTGTTCATTCCAGTTCTCAATCATAGTCCAACAGATGCACATATGGTTGGTTGTCTATGGTTCTCAAGTCGAAGAGGAAGGGGATTACGGGAATTCGGAAACAAAATCTTGTATACAGCAGTTTTCGGACTAAATGTTAGTTTCAACTTTTATTTTAATTTTAAAAATGTCTGTCATTATTTTTTTGGGCTTTTAACAAATTAATTTTTACTACCACTAAAATTTGTCGCCCTAGGCCCGGGCCTTGTTAGCCCATTGGGAAATCCGTCTTTGTATTGTTAGGGCTTTCAAACCACAAAATTATTTGTAAAATCCTCCTTTCTGCCAGTGTATCATCTTTCTATTTCCTGAGGTACTTATGTGATTCCTTACTGTAACTAACCATACATGCGCTGTAAAACTTGAGCCACAGTGCTCCAAGCATCTCTTCGTGGCACTCCTGAGGTATTCACTTTTGTAGCAACACATTCCCTAGCTTCTTTTTATTTTTATTGCATGAGCAACTAAATGGGCTATAAGCAGTCTCCCATCCCTAATTTAGGGCCACTGGTTCCAGGGAAGGGAGACAATCAGTACCATAAGACAAACACAACATCCATGCCTCACCTGGATCCAAACCTGGACCCATCTCGGACGAAAGATCAGAAGTTCCCTAGCTTTACACGTAAAGTAGTGGTTTCAGTGGGGCATGGAGCATTTATTTGGTTAGCAACATATTTGGTATATCCATGTTTCAGTGACGCACTTGAATTATTCTTATTTTAGCGGCATACGTGAGATGCTCGATTTTTGAGCGACACTCAGAATGCTTAGTTTTTTGGTAGCAAAGTCAAGGCTTTTGTTTACTCTATTTCTCTTGCTTTCCTTTTTATAGTGGCACACTTAAAATATTTTTTTATTTCTTTAAGAGGCACATTTGGGATATTCAATGTTTCAGCAGCGAAGTGAATAATATTCTCTTAAGGGTGCACCCAGTGTCTTTGCAGCACACTAGGAAATATGCGAAGTATTTTAGGATATAGAGCACTTCGGTGGCACATTTGACATCACATTATCACCAGCAACAAGTATTTTCTTGCTTAGGCCGTGCCCAGAAAAAAAAACAAAAAAGGTACATTCTCATTTATGTCTACAGAAAATAAACATAGTTTGTGTCATTACTGAAGCAACAGTTGTACGACATAACTGTGCTTCATCATATTTCATGAAGACTGGAATTTAAATATATTTAATCACTTCCCAGATTCTGTCCCTGAGTTTAATCAAAATGGGAGAAAAATGTGAATTCAATACATTTGAAAGTGCAGGTGTACAGCAGTTTTTCTCGACAGTATTATAATCCCTAACCTGGAAGAACTGATTTTACAAGAGAGTAAAATCTCCATATTCTTGCAATTTAAACTAAAATTGATACTTTTTTTTCATTAATTTACATAGGTCTTGTCAAGTTCAGCTCGTCTTTAGTGCATTCATTCCCTGTAGCAAAACTGTTATTTGAAATGTTACACTGGTTGTTGTGTTCCATTCCAAAGGCATAACATGAGAATGTACCTATATCAGTGTAAAGGTGTATTTATGAATAAGCAGAATACGAGCACACGTGTCTAGGGCGGTAGGGATTTTCAACAGTTTCAAAATTAAAAAAAAAAAAAAAGTATTTATTTATATGTGTGTGTGTGTGTGTGTGTGTGTGTGTGTGTGTGTGTGTGTGTGTGTGTGGAGAGAGAGAGTATATGCTTCATCTACAAAAGAATGTATTTGTGGTACTTAGCACTTTTAACTAAAGCTCCACCAATGCAAAGAGAGGGGTACACAACTTTTAATTAAAGCTCCACCAAGGTAAAGAGATGGGCATATCAAGTATTCTAAAATACAGCAATTAGATCTAGCACTTAACAAATGGATGTTACAAACAGAATATTAGAATTTTCCGAAGACACTTTTTCTAGGAAAATCTCGTGACACAAAGGTCCTGGCTTCGTCATCCACTTCCATTTCATGTGTTTGGTCCTCATCGGTGTACAGAAAGTTTTCCTATTTGTGGTATGGCGCAAGGAACATAAAATATATAAGCAAAGTGTTTCCCGTTCCTTTTTAGTGGTTTCGATATTGCGCAAAATCTCCTGAGTGAAGTCCTCCTAATATATCCTGCTCCCTCAAAAAATCTTCAGACTTTGGATCCTTTTTCACTTCCATCCCCCAGAGGAAGAAAAATAAATCCACCACAAGAGAGGCATTTTATTTTTTGTGACATGTGTTAAATAATAATGATTTAGAGTGATGGAATCACTTCATGACTTTTCAACACGTGTTAATCTTAATGTAATAGTGTTATAAAAGAATGTCGCCCCACTCTGTGAAGGAGAAACATTTACCCTTAGGAAACGGTAAGCTGTCCTCTGTCATTCTGTTGTAATCAAAAGTGCCAGAAAAAGAAAATTAATGTATGGGCATATGGAGGTACTGTGTGATACATGGTAGAGAGAGCATAAGTTCTAGGCTCACAGCTAAGTATATCTACATAGAAAAAGAATAGTTTCATGGCATCAGGGGAATTGCTAAAGTATATTAATATCCTATTTGGAGCGAGCACAATAGAAAAAGACAAAAACTTATTAAAATCATATGATTCAGGGAACCCATAGGGGTAATGCTCACTCAGAGTTGGATCTATAGGGGAATGTATCCCTAGTAGTTAGGGACCACTGGATGCACATGTTCTGATAAAGCTGTTAGAAACAAAAATAAAGGATTGGGTTGTTATTTGTTGGCTCACTCGCAATCTCAGTAACTGAGGGATCATGAGCCATCCCTAGCCTCTGGTTAACTGAGGGATCATGAGCCATCCCTAGTCTCTGGTTAACTGAGTGATAATGAGCCATCCCTAGTCTCTGGTTAACTGAGGGATCATGAGCCATCCCTAGTCTCTGGTTAACTGAGGGATCGTGAGCCATCTGTTGTCTCAGAAAGAGCATGCAATGAACCATTCATCTCGACTACCTACCACTAGTTATCTCAGCACACTGAATGGATTTTTAGCATGCTCATTGGATGTGTATCCTCTTTGGACTATTCCTGCCACACTTTCACTATGGCAGCCCCCTAACAGCTAACCATGTTGGCAGTTCTTAAGAAGGTAGCACCCGCCTTCCTTGGGAAGCCCCTTATTCAGATTTAGATAAGCCCTTCCCTTTCCTATTCGCATCGATTTTGTACTGAAGAACTGACACAATGAGCCTGTGCCATCTACATACATATGCAACATGGTTGTTACGTGCTGTGGAAACAGAGCTGTAGATAGGTCACAGAACTGGAGGGGGGGGGGGCGAGGCTGAAAACTTATCTGGGAGGGCTCTGTGTTCAATAACAAACTATATTCATCCACAAATATAGATACAAATTTTGATTTGTATTTTCATTCCTTTTGTTAATTCACTTCACTAGTGAACAATTCCCTCATGCTGAAACTTTTTTTAAATAAAACTAAACTTTCCTGAAATATAAAAAATAAAGTGCGTTATCAGACTTTAATTGTAGCAGATCTGCAGAGTCGTTATCACTCCATGAAAAATTACTCCCAACTAGCATGAAAAAACTATTTATATATATTTTTAATTTACTATTCTGGTTCCTTTCGGTGGATCCATGCAATGGCATCGAGGAGTCATTGACACTGAATTTCAGCTCTTTCTTCTCCACCTTTAATCACATAATCTCCTTTGCTGGTGCTTGGAGGTAGCCAATTCTTACCGTGGTCAACAGCCAAACCTCCCTTCCCTTGTCAAAAGCCAAAAGCCCTCAGATTCCCACCAATAAACACTTTACTCACACATACATCACAAAATCACTCTTACTGACTACAAAACAGTGCACAGGAAGAAGTTGAAAGTTTTATCTCTCGCATGCTCAAAGATTTCTCGTAAGCACTATCTCACATGCCCTAGAAGGATACATCTACCAAAAATGTTTCCATGACAACACTTATTTGTATGCAAGTAACCACCTGGAAGTTTAACCGCAGCTGAGCATCTCAAAGTCAGTTGCCAACCAATGAACAGTATTTTATCTATATGTGAGCAACTATGCTTCCATCTTTGCTGCTCTTTTTTTAGGGGGGATTTTGTTCTTTTATGTCTTACATACGTTTCTCAAAAAAAAAAAAAAAAAAAAAAAAAAGAAGAAAAGCATGTCTCTCTTCCCTGACTCTTAATAGCAAGAAGTCCGGTGTTCATGTGGCAAGAATCATTGGCACAACTGTTCCTACTAATTCACTTTGAGAAGTAATTTCTTGATTTATCCATCAATCATGCTGTATCATTCCAATTTTGCTGTTTTTAAAAATGTACAATTCCTGAATAAATAAGGTAAAGTAATTATGCTTATAATGAAATACAAAAGTAATTTTTATAAACCACCAACAATAAAAGTTCAAAAATTTACGACATCCATTTTCCAGGGTGGCTGAGCCCTCCTAGCCCCCTACTATCTATAGCCCGGCGTGAAAAGCATTTATCCCTGGAGATGCTTTTCATTAACGATCTGGTCCATGAGTATATAATGATTGTAATGATCTTGTCCATAAGTATATGATATATAAGTTTGTTGTAAACTGGAAACAACTACTACACATGTGTATGAAAGAAATCCATCAAATAAAGATTCCATCTCTTTTCTTTTAGACAAAAATTGCAACAAACAAACAAAACTACTCAAGTATAAAAGTAAGTTTTTACCACTTCTAGATTTGGAAAAGAAAATGCATAGCATTGGTGCTTTGTTCCTGGTGTAATATTTAATTGTGGTGACCTTAAGAACTTTTTGCAGGAAAGTTACTTTAGAAACGCCAAATTTATATACATATATTTTCAAAAATTCCCACACATAAGTTTCCTCTATCATTATAGGGGCTGCATAAGGATTCTCAGCTAGATATGTGCTATAGTGGGTGACAAATCCAATGCTGGGGAGGGTGACAAGTCTTGGAGGCAGGTAGAGTGTATGTGGCCAATTTTCAGGAACGCATCCACGCATTAGCATTTGATTCGCAAAAGGCCAAGGAAGATCCCCAAATTGGAAGCGCCGTAGCGCGAGATCGAAACCCATAGATGTCGCCTACCCCATGGGTCAGGCGATTAGCCAATTGCACCACACAGGTTACACACACCTTGCAATATATATATTTTTAATTCTGTCCTTAATTTGAAAAGTCAATACCTTTTTAAGCAGCACATAATACTTAAACTAAATCATCTGAACTAGAGTGAGACCTTGTAAACTTGAAAGAGGAAAAAAATTCAGCATTCTCAAATTAAGCGATTTTGTATCATCAAATATTTTTCATGATGGCTTATGACGTTTTTTATCAAACTGAAAACAGATCTTTGTCATTTTCACATAATCATGTGATTTCATACAATTTCCATAAAAATGTAAGCCAGCAACAAATTTGAGTTGTGGGTTGAAGCTTTGATATTAGGCTATGGTTTCTCAAAGTACAACTCAACAGACTTTTTAGACTGTTCTTATAAACTTTTGATACAAAATCTTGAAATTTGCACAAGCTTGAACAACTCTCTTGTCGTGTCATCATTTAAACATGAAATTAAGGTTCAACAATGAAACGGGGTTTAATGCATCTTTGTGAACTGTGTATCCCAGAAGTGAATGTATTTCTTTTCAGTTGTGTTGCATTTCCAGCACATAGGGTTGCCAAAATAAAAAAAAAATGCTTAGACTTCAGGTATCTTTCCATCAGAGATGCACAAAGTAGTATTCAGACTTGTTGTTCTTGTCGTTAAATAAGTAAGAGTGACCTAAAATAATCCCCAGTAATTTAAATTTAAAGCAACTGTTGAACTGGGATGTAGCTTTGGATTAAAATTAAACCATATTTTAAATTAGTTTAAAAATTGGGTACTCTAAGCTCAGAAAATTTTCTTGCTTTAAATAACTTAGGATTTCCAATTAAGCAACCTCAAAATAATGACGTTTCTTTCCATAAGATATTCCACTACCTATTTTGGTAGCTTAGGTGGTGCAGTATTCCAAGCGCTAGCTTCTGAACACTCATCAGAGAAGATTCCAGATGAGGCATGTGTGGTGTTCTTGTTGCACAGCGCTGGCTCTCTCCCTTCTCTGGAACCAGTAGTCTCAAATTATGATTGACTCATTCTCACAGCCCATGGTGTTGCCAAAGGTGATTGTTAAACCCCAAAATAAAAATAAAAATTGGCCCTTTTTCCACTTTAACAGTATTTTATATATTTTTTTCATAACTAATTATCACACTTGTATTTTTTCTCATGACAAAATTACAAAGCAAACTAATCTTTCTCTAAAAAAGTAGTTCTCAGGTGCTTCCTTTACTCTAAATTTTAAAAACAGCCACTGCCATGGAGTCACCATATTAGGTAAGAATAATAAAACTTAAGAAGACATGAGGGGTAGGCAATTTGTTAAGCATACTCTCATATTATTCTGATTGAAAGGGACACTTATGACAGCTGTAATATTTTAAATAACAACTCTACAGGAAGAAGGGTGCACTAAAGACAATTTGAAATTGGCATAATCTATCTAAAGCATCGAAAGGTGCAATCTGTTACATATTAAACTGCAAGAATATGGAATCTCCAGCTTTACAGACCAATTTCTCCAGGATATAGGGATTATCCACTTTACATTTGAGACTACACTTAAAAAGTATTGCCCACCTGCACCATTTTTATATGCACTAAATACACACGGACAATGTCCTTCTCCCAAAATAATCAAATTTAGGAACAGAACCTCAGAAATGGTAAATTTAAAAAACAAAATGTGTGTATTTTGTCTGGTTCAACATTCCTTAAGAATTGTTATTACGAGCAACCAATTTCTCTAACAGTCACAGCACTATAAGTGTTCCTTCTCTAATACATGAGAGTATATCTAATAAAGTGGTCACAGTGCATATTTGAAATGGTACTAGAATGGTTACAAATAATTCAACCACTTTCCTTAAAACATTTCATCAAGTTTTTAAAAATTACTTTGGAATTATAAAACCTGTGCCATAAAAAGACACATCAAAATGGTATTTATTGCTAAAAATTTATAAAAATGTTTTAATAATCCTTTTTACATGATGTGGGGACCTCTTTTCTTTGTTCCACCTAAACCATTGAGTAATAAGTTACATACCTATCCAAAGATGCCATTCCTACACAAAGCTGGTCTTAGTACCTCAGTGACTCTAGCCAAAGATCGACTTGACTGTCCAAAAGAGAAATTTTTATTGAAAAATATGGTGATTCTTAATTGTTTAAATACCAATTTGCAATCAGATTTGAGTAATGAAGTTTTTCCCAATGGTAGGGAAAACTTAAACTAAAAAAAAAATGCCTAAATAATTATTGAATATATGAACAGTTTACCTTTCAGGTGATATTATTTATTCTTTTATTCCAAAGATAATGCAAATTAAGATTTAAAAAAAAAGTCAACAACTTTTGATTAAAATCAGTGGCACTTAGAGATTGGTGTTGCTTTGCTTGCTAAAGGCTAACTCTGAAGACCTACATGTAATATAATTGGAATTTAAGAGTCAACTCATGGGTTTGAAAAAAATCCACAATTGAAATTAAAGATTAAAAATTTTCATTATTGGCAGTAAATACAGTGTGCATTAAAAATGCGCTGGGACAATATTTGTAATTCGAAATACAAAACATTGACAAGCTAATCAAATGTATCTCTTTCAAAACACTCTCCTTTTGAGTAAATACTATAGTCCCAGCATTTCTTCCACTTCATAAAGCATGTTTAGAATTCTTTCAGGACCATGTTCACAGCTCCAGTGTCATATACCCAGTGACGCTGTCTACACACTCAAATCTTCATCCCTTAAGAGATTTTTTCAATTTGTGAAACAAAAAGGAGCTGTAGGAAGTCAAATAGGGTGGGTGTGATGCCACTGAGATATGGTGTTTGGTCAGGAACACAAAGAGATTGAGAATGCGAAATGCACAGGTGCATACTCAACAATGAGACTCCCATTGTTGTGGCTGTTTGCACCAAATTGTTTTTCTTAGTCTTTTTGTAACACGACTCGTTCATTGTCTGTCCACTTGGAGTGAATTCAAAATACATCACACCTTTAGCATCAAAGAAAAACATCACCTACATATTTGATTTTGCATGTCAGGTATTTTTGGGTCAAAGAGGGGTTTTCCTTTTCCACTAGAACTATTAGGATCTTATTTGTATATAAGTAAAGGATGTGTAATAGGGGTATTGAATATAAAACAAAACCGTATTCAGATTCACTACCTTATTTCAAAGTTAAGGTTATATATATATATATAAACTACAAAGTAGAGACTGAAACAAAAAATTATTATTTAACAAGGACAAAAACTACAAAGAAAACCTCAAGACCCAACAGGCATGAGTAAAAAAATAATAAAATAATAGCAAAACCAGAAAGCAGAAAGTGTCGAGAATGCCGAGCCTTGGCTTTATCAAGGACCAGCAAAGCTCTGCATTTTCTCACTTCCACAAAGACCTAGTTGGAAATGTGTTTCTGCAAAGCCATAGATGCAAGTTTAAATCCCACAATTTTCAATTAACATAACCGCCCTCAATGGTGCGGGAATAATAATTTAGCTAAAGTTTTTGCCTACATCTATAACTTTCCTGGCCCAACCCATACTCGTCATCTGTCACAAAAAACAGAAAAACGATTTCAAAAAATTCACGAGCTGTGAGAAGGCTTGAACAAATCAACAGAAAAATTCAGCTAAAGCACGTGGTTGAGCTACCAGATCGCCCAAGAGAGATTCCAAATGTGAAACAAAGTACTAAAAACACTTCAAAATTCGCATTTCTTGTGGTGAAAAAGCATTTCCGAAAATGCAATTAAAAAAAATATTACAACAGAGACATGAAAGTAAATTTTATTTTTGTACATACAGCTTCCACAAAAACGGAAGTCATAAGAACAAAAAAATAAATGATGCTTTGGAAAAATTACATGAAGTTAACAATTAGTTACAATATTTGCAAAATATTCCAGGAATGCTTTTAAGTGTATAATAATTTTTTTGTTCTTATGACTTCCGTTTTTGTGGAAGCTGTATGTATAAAAATAAAATTTACTTTCATGTCTCTGTTGTAATTTTTATTTTTATTTTTATTGCATTTTCGAAAATGCTTTTTTACCCCAAGAAATAAGGATTTTGAATTATTTCTTGTGGTAAAAAAGCATTGGGCGGTCTGGTAGCTCAACCACGTGCTTTAGCTGAACTTTTCTGTTGATTTGTTCAAGCCTTCTCACAACTTGTGAATTTTGAAATCGTTTTTCTGTTTTTTGTGACAGATGACGAGTATGGGTTGGGCCAGGAAAGTTATAGATGTAGGCAAAAACTTTAGCTAAATTATTTTCCCGCACCATTGAGGGCGGTTATGTTAATTAAAAATAATTGTGGATTAAAACTTGCATCTATGGCTTTGCAGAAACACATTTCCAACTAGGTCTTTGTGGAAGTGAGAAAATGAAGAGTTTTGCTGGTCCTTGATAAAGCCAAGGCTCGGCATTCTCGACACTTTCTGCATTCTGGTTTTGCTATTATTTTATTATTTTTTTACTCATGCCTGTTGGGTCTTGAGGTTTTCTTTGCAGTTTTTGTCCTTGTTAAATAATAATTTTTTTGTTTCAGTCTCTACTTTGTAGTTTTGATTTCTGAATATTCATCACTGCTGCGTTGCACGTCATGATCTTCAGATTGTATGTTCAACAAATTTGGTTTGAATTTTGGGTGTAAATTATGTCTTTAACTCTGCTCTTGGGTGTATATATATATATATAAAATGTGAAACTATACAGAATTTCTTAACCTAGTTTTTATAATGAAATTAGAATTAAAAAAAAAAAAAAAGGAGAAAAATCAAAATAGGCATCGGCTTTTAAGAGAGCAAACAAAATATTCATATTTGTATGTCTTACATTATAAATTAGTATAATCCAAAATTATGTGGTTCTTTTTTCTTTTGTTGTTCTTTTTAGAGGCATTTAACATTTTAGAATTTCTTTTATACATGTATATTTTTTGCATTTATGTGCTTTTAAGGCCATCCGCTAGAAAAATATATAGCAGAGGTTCCACTGCATTTACTAAGTTACATTAATGATTTGAAATATTTATTAAATATAACAAATCATATATAGATATTACTAGTTGTTACTACTCAGAATGTTGTACACATTGGCACTGAATTTAAATATAAAATTTCAGAATCAAATCATCTGGCTCTGCTCTGGCTTTTTTTTTTATTTTGATTCAATTTTTTTCAAAAATCAGCAGATTAATGCATTTTATTGATAATATAAGCAGATTTATTACTATATTATTAATAATATAATTTATGGTTAAAATGTTGTCCAATAGTCCAGTGGTTAAGGAATGACACAAGCATTGCAAGTTTGGGTTAAAAACCTGAGTAGCACATGAATGTCGCATTTGTGATTTTTGTCCACAGAAAAACGGGCAAGCTGCAGCCTAGCTACACATATCCTACCAAAGTGTTGAAGTAAGTTCCTGTGTGTATTTACATAATGACTAATGTTGGGGATTTGTGTCAAGGACAATCATTCAGCCAAGATAAAGGGGCAAAAAAATATCCACTTTAGAATTGCATCAATCATTAAAAAATGGAAAAAATTGATTTTCAAGTATAATTCAATTATTTTTGACATTTTTGGCAGGGTCATCTGACTAACAAACTGAAACTTGCATTTTCATAAATTTCTAGATTAACCAAAAAATGAAATGGTTGTGTTTCTTTTACTAGTAAAATATTCATTTTGTAACAACAAAAAAAGAATTATATTCCATGGCAGCTGCCAAGAACAAGAAAGACATTCATTTACACAATAGTTTTCCAAGATGTTGGGTGAATGCTAGTGACAAACAAACTGACAAATAAAAATAAAAAAGTTCAGTAATGTGGTGACATAATTTGAAAATTTTAATTTATTTGATATTTGTTCTATGATGTGTTATTCTTTATTGCACATGATTCGTCTTTTGAAGACACTTGTGAAATAGTTTTATTTTTAAACTTTAGATGTTATGTCAATGAATCCAATCAATTTTAAAAACAGGTTTTTGCTGCTAGTGATCTTTATTGTTTTTGAAGCAACACACCCATGTGATCCTTTTCCCTCGGTATATGTGATAATCAATATAACTGTAATCATGTAAATAATATTAGCCTTCATGCAAACTACTTTGCATTTCCAATACATTATACAGCCCAAGTGAATTCAACTTGAAATATTTAGCTGTTTCTTTGAAACTTTAACAAATTTTTTAATGCTGTTAGCTAGCTGAAATTCCTTGCAATAGCAACTTCTTAAAAGCACAGAATTTCACCTGAGACAGAATAGTCTATCTTTTTGTACAGTGATACACATATTTCTAATCATTAAAAATTTTTAACCATCATGGAGACTTGTACATAGAAACACGACATATAAATCTTTGCTATAGCATGCAGGCATGAATGTTGTGTGCTTTTCATTTCATAATATGGTGGCTATAAGAAATTGTATCTTGCGTGTTGGCCTTTTCACCTCAGGAAAAATTAGATGCTGAGTGAGATAACAAGCAAAGTATTGAAGATTTCATAAAACACAAGAACCTCATATACTGAAGACAAAAGAATACCAACTATTAAACAAAAAGTACTCTGCAATTTTGCACATTGTTCGCATTGAATTTTTTATTTAGTTCTGAGACCAAAACTGAAGGGGAGAAAAAAACAAGTCCATTCATTTATGCCTCAACACTGGATATGCTTTTTGCAATTGAATACCATGTTTTAATGGAACTATATGTTACATTATTGTCCCAATATATTTCTGGTCCTGTATCATGGTGATCACATTAAAAAATGTTGAAACATCATAGTACCAATTATTTGGTAAAATTGATAAAAAAAATATAAAATTTTCTTACAATTTGATGAAAAAATTATTTCAAGGCATCAGATAGTTTCACCTTTATTTAATATGTGCCTGTCTATTATTTTGATAAAAAAAATATAAAAAACTGCCTTATTCTGTTAATTTAATATAAAAATTGCAATACTAGTTTACAGCACAAGACAATTACAGTATACTACTTTCTTATAATTTAACAATAAAAGAGAGATTCTGAAAATTTAACAGAAAAAAAAAATGCTAACATTTCAAACTATTATTTCTGGTTTGCTCGGCCATGGCAATCTGATAAAAATCTTCACCATTATGTGAATTTCATGAAATAAATAAAAGAAAACCAGTTTCTCTTGACAAATTTGTTTAACATTGTTTGCTTTAAAGAAAATACCACAATAATTACTGTACTTAGCCAGACTGTGCCCTCTCAAAGTTATGACAAGAACATCTACAATTTTGTTTATTCCCTAAGAGGCATAAATCAGATTAGCTTGCCCAGTTGATGGGCCAGCCAATCTGAGGCATTAATAACAGGAGTAATAATTTTGCAGTAATGTGCAGGAATGCTACTGAAGAAACTCACATATTATTTTAAATAAGCTGATTACTATGTTATTTAATTCAAGTCGTGAGACCCTTAAAAAATGTTGTTTTTGACACAAAACAAAGTTCCATTTTCTGAGCAAGTATATTAAAGTTACACTTGAAGCAAATTAAATGTGAAACAGCTCTTACTGCAAAAAGAAAAATAGAAAACAATATAGTAAAGTGGTAACTTAATGCATCCTTAGTGACATTTTGTGTTTACATAGCACCTTAGTGACATTTTGTGTTTACATAACATATATATACACAAAATGCAGCAATGGAAAGGCAAACACAGGCAAAAGAGAAAGCAAGCTCAATAGATGATATTCAGTTGCAACTAAGGAAAAATACTTAAAACCAAATAAACATACATACATGCATTCAGTATGAACTGCCATCATATTTACCCATAATATAAACTCAGTGCTTTTCTAATAACTCAGGGCTTCTCTTTGCACATAATCTTGATTGCTGTTACTTTAGATCTGGTATTATTGCAAAATATGTTATTTATTTATATTATTCCATGCCATTATGATACTATTCCAACACACTAAACTGTCCGTGATCAGTGAATAGCATCACATCTTGACTCTATGTCAAAATTTAGATTCAGCCGTCTTCAAAATATGCAAAACCATGCTATATTGTCATAGACAACCAACTTTGCTCTGACTTTAAAATAAAAAAAAGGCAGGTATCTCTTTCAAAACCAGACATCAATGCAATTTACTAATAACACCATTACTTGCACCCAATGCCATAGCTAGGGATATGTTTTTCACGGTAAAGTGTCACAATTTGAGAAACTGAAGTTTTAATTTAGTGATTTTTAGTTACATTGCAGTAATATTTTGTTTAATAAAACCTTCATGATCAGCTGTAAGCATCATTAAAGTCATTTTTAAATAGTAAATATAAAATAAAAAGCATTTTTCATATACAATGTTTAAATATGTCGCTTTTGATAAAACCAACCGACAGAATTATGAAAAACTTCTGTGTAGCAAAGTGCATTAAGCACAGGAAAGCTGCATGGCAAGATAAACATGCTTTTGCTTTATAAACGTGTGAAATTTTACGTTACGAAGAAAAGAAAATCATGAGATATATAAGGTGCTGATCGCTTATTTTTAACAAAATTATGTGGTATTTATCATTAGTGTTGCACTAAAAATGGCTCATTATGGATTCTTTTATAGCATCCACTAATATTTGGTCCATTTCTTATCTCATGTTCAAAAATTCTTCAAACCTAAAAAATTTAAGGGGGTTCAACCTTCTGCCCCTAGCTACTGCCTTGCACCCCCCCCCCCCCCAGGTGTAAATTTTGTCCCATAATTGAGTTGTGCATCACATAGGCAGAAATTTAAAAATAATTTTTCACTTTTTTTTAATGATGTCATTAATGCTTGTTAGATATTCCATATTCTACAACTTGATATTATCTAATGAGAAAAATTAATCAATTCATTTAGAAATTATTAAAACTAATGCTAAAATTTTAATCCATAGATTTTGAAAATAAGTTAGTGCTCCTAGGATAGTGTCATTTTTTTACAGCACAAACATCATAAAGCAGCTAAAAAAGTACCATAGCAAAACACCTTCACTATACCCTAAGCATTCATCTATATACAGATTTACACATAAATATCTGCATACCAGTTAACCCTAACACTTGACTGAGTCTCATAAATCTGCAATATCTTTAACACCAAATTAAGATCTGCAGTACATATGAAAATGTCAAGGAATAGTTGTTGTGAACACTGAGAATGTGTTTATGCGCAAATGGTGCTATAAACTTTTATCATTATACAAAAAACAAATATCTTTTTAAATGTTTTCTAATGAATCAATATTACAGTATGAATGAACCAATGCTTTAATTTTCCCACTAGTTTCTGATGAAACATTTAACACTAATATGACAAAACATCTGATGTAACATGCATGAGACATATAAAACTCAGAAGTTGGAGACAATGTTTTACTTTGGAGACAAAAAACTTGGAATTAATTACAACTGTCTTCTCAACAAAGATTCCTACAGAAAAGCCTTAAACGAAATGTACCATAATTCAATTATATTTACAAATTCTCTAAAAATTGCAGTCAGATTTATAATGATAAGCTGTCATATAACAATGAAATTATTTCATTTCCTGCTTAGAGAAATCCTCAACTAATAATTGTGCACAATGAGCTCAAAACACTAGCCTTTTGGTGGAGAATCAAAAACTTTTGATTATCAAATACATCATGTTCCACTTTCTGGAAGATGAATCTGAGAATCTATAAAAAATCTATCACTTCTTAGCATGCCTAGTCAAAATACAATTGTTTAGCTATACTGTTTTGATTTAAGTAGAAACTATTTGGATGTTAGATAGTAACTGAGATTGTTTCTTTTAAGTCTGTAGGTAAAAGATACTTTTGCTCAATTATAAAATTTACTCTCTTGACAAACCATTTTGCTCCTTACACTTTGTCCTGTAGTTATTAGAGTGCTGTTTGTTATTGCCAATTGTACTTTGTAAATAAAATTATATGTTTTCAGAAATGCAAGTTAATAAACAATTATTTCATTATAGAGTTGTTGATTCTTTACTCCATATGTTGAGTATTGTATGATTTCCTTTAAAAAGTAAGAAACTGCAAGTTAGGTACTATAGTGCAGCATGTGCTCAGAGCTAAAGAAAAAAAATCTGTTCTTTGGAAATCTTGAACTGAAGAATGAATTCTGTTCTTACCAAAATGCCTGTAATTGCCTTCCACAGAACACGTCTTTCACTGATAGACAAATCGTATTGTTTTTAAAGATGCCTGTAATTGTCATCCAGAGCACTCATGTTGTGCCGAGAGATAAATTTACTTCTTTGTAAAATGCCATAACTGACTTCCAGAGCATACTGTTCTTACCCAAAATGTTTGCAATTGTCTTCCAAAATATATACAGGGGCAATATGCCAAATGGATAACAAGCAGTTTACATGAGCAGCAACATGAATGATGGTAGCAGAAAATAAGTATCAGAACAGACAATATTTTAAGTTAATTGCAGTTCCTAAAGATTTTTTTTTTTGTCGTAAACTGTATCTTTAAGTTTAGTTTTAACTTTTGACAGGACCTGATTTATGCACAGACCTACAGGGCCAAGCCCCGGGGCTCCATTTTTAGGGATTCCCAAATTCCCTTCAAAGTGCATTGTGTTGAACAAAAATATATTGTTCTGTGCTGTTCTGTAAAGTGCCCATATTTGCAGGTAGGCCTTGCACTGAAAGACAAATTAACTTGCATTGGAAGGCATTTTCTTTTTCAGGTGCTTGTAATTGTCTTCCTGAACACACAACTTTCACTGAAAGACAAATTGTTTTGTTTTGTTTTCAGATACTTGCAACTGTCTTTTAGGGCATACAACTTTCACTGGAAGACAAATTATCTTTTATTTTCTCAGATGCCTGTAATTGCCTTCTAGAGCATACAACTTGCACTGGAAGACAAATTATGTTTTGTCCTTATTTTTTGAGATGCTTGTAATTATCTTGCAGAGCAATACAACTTGCACTAGAAAACAAATTATGTTTTGTTTTTGTTTTTTCGGATGCCTGTAATTGTTTTCTAGAGAATACAACTTGCACTGAAAGACAAATTATGTTTTTTCAGATATCTGCACTTGACTTCCTGAGCACATATTCTGAGCTGATAATGAAATTCTGCTCTTGGCAATGGTACCTATAATTAGTTTCCAGAATATAGTTCATTATGCTCTAAGATGCCAAGTGAGAAATGGATTCATTTTTACCACTGCCTGCATGTTTTTGTCCAGCTGCAACTGTTCACCAATGGGGTGTTGAATATGGACCCATCCATCAGCAGGTTGGAACCTGGACTTATCATACTAGGCAGAATTTTTGCAGTCCTCTGATGTCCAGTCACAGTGCCCCTACCAGCAGGAGCATCTGTTGGATTGTGTGCTCAGAAACATCTTTCTGAGTATACCGGTCGTAGTCTGCCAGTAACTTAGGGATTGTGATATGTCTGTTGTACAAGACAGCATGTGCCAATTGGCATTGACCTCAACTAAAAACCAATGGTTGTCCCCCTTTCAAAAATGTTGGGTGGATGCATGTGTGTTCCTCTTGAACCATTTTCATCAGACCTGCACTAGAACATCCATTATTGCCTGTGGTTCCTGCTATGATGGCTCTCACTTTTCTCATAATTCTCACAAGTCATTCCCTTTCACCATTGCACAGCCTTCATACTGGTGAACTGATATGCTCTCCTGTGCTATCTACATAGATATCTTGCACCCACTGGTGGAATTACTGTTACAAAGCAATGGGGCATGTCCACTCATGAAGTTAAGCTGGTTATAATGATCAGGCCCATGAGTGTATCTGTATGGATTTCAGTGCATGACTTCACAGTCATCACAAATATATCACCATCAATCCACAGCTGGATGAAGGTCTCCCCAAGTTTCTTCCACAACTTTGTCTTGAAGGCCATGTAGAAAACTGCCTTCTTTTGTCCCTTGGTGTCCAGTCTAGTGTTTTAGTTGTCAATTGGTGGTCAGTTCTTCTAGCAACCTGTCCAGCCCATTGCAATTATAGGGATTTTACTTTGATCATGATGTCATCAACTTTTTGGACATATTCCATTGAGTTACTCACAATGGTCGTAAAACCATCAATCAAAAAAAAAAAAAAAAAGCTTTCTCATTCATATGTTTGTTATATTGAATAACTGTTAGGCGTTAAGTCTTTACAATAGACAACAAAAGTTAATTTACAAAATTTAATATGCTCTGCACTGGGTCACACTGAGTAGTTGTTCCTTAAAAATTTTAAATGTTTACAGATGTTCCTTAATTAAAATCTTTTATAAAGTAACCTGTTTCCACACATATACATGCATATATGTGCAATTTCATTTATGTGTGAGTTTAATTTAAATGTGATGGAAAATGTTTGTTGAACATTTTTTGCCCAGAAGTACACTGGTGTGCAAAAATTAAGGATGAAGAGGAGAAATTAGCATAACAGCGGAACAAGCAGGCAGAACGGACCGAAAGACCACTCAGGAGATAGACTAGGGTCCAGTACGGTAGGGCATGTGCATATATGCAGCATGACGTGGGGGGGGAGTGTTGGAAGGGTATAAAGCACACGGGCGGTGTACGCTCAGCAATTCGGTGAAAGCTATTGCACGGTGTACATCGGTTTGAACGACGTCGAGTTGCTGCCACCGTGTGATATGGCCAACAGGCAATCCAGTAGACTACATCTGGATGACTTTACCCGAGGTCGCGTCATTGGGAAGTTGGAAGAAGGTCGAAGTGTGGCCGAGGATTTCGGGATCGCTCACAGCATCGTTGCACAAGCTTGGAGAGCATTTCAAACGACAGGAACAGCTGTCCGAGAGTTTAGCAATGGTTGTCCACGAGCAACCACGGCGGCGGACGACCGGTATATTGTCATACAGGCGAGAAGAGACAGGCGGAAGACAGCGGGAGAAATCGCAAGGCACATGCAAAAGACAACTGGACGCCCGTTATCACATTTTACTGTGGCCAGGAGGCTGCACAAAGGTGGTCTATTTGCACGACGAACAGTATGGTGTGTGCCATTAATGCCTGCTCATCAAAGACGGCGGTTTCTGTGGTGCCAGGAACACAAGAACTGGACACATCAGCAATGGGGTCGAGTTTTCTTTACAGATGAGAGCCGATTTAGTCTGACAAGCGATTATGGACGTATACACATCTGGAGAAAGCAGGGAACACGCAATCACACCTCCAACATCATCGAAGGGACCAGTTTGGAGGTGGCGGAGTTTTTGTTTGGGACGGTATCATGCTTGGTAGCCGTACTGACCTCCACGTCTTCCAAGAAGGTTCAGTCACTGGTGTCCACTATTGTACCAAGGTTCTCCTGCCTCACGTGCATCTGTTTAGAGGTTCTATGGGTCCTGAGTTCCTCTTCATGGACGACAACTCTACACTTCATTGTACAGTGGCTGTCGCAGAGCTGTTGGAGAGTAAAGATATAAGCAATTCCATGTCAGATCAATCACCTTCTTGACCTCACCATTTCTGATTTTGATGAAATTTGGTATGAAGCACACATATGACAAGGTAAGTAATTCTGCCAATTTTCAGATTTTTATTTTGAAAATTGTCCAAGATACACACATAATAAAAATCTAAATTTTCGTAAGAAATGACAAACTCGCACACTTATAAATGGCTGTAAATTTTTTCCTAATTGTAGTAGAGTGACAATTCAAACACAGTTGCAAATCTAAAGGATTGAGCTTTCTATAGATATCATACACGACCTTCTTACAACAGATTAAAGTTTCAAGGTCATCCATTGTGACCTTTGACCTTGAATATCTCAAAACATACCATCTTAAAAAATTACGAAAAAAAAATATTTTATTGCTACATTCTTCTACCCATGTGCCAGATATTAGGCTGGCACCGCTATGGCAAGGCAGTGTAGGATTAATAGGAGTGTCATGCTGCACCCTTCTGTATGTAAGGCACAGAGACATACCATGCAATAAATATTTGTTACATTGAGGATTTGTGTTTATTATACATGAAATGTGTATATATATTATAACAGATTTATCAGAAATATGCTATGTGACAGCAATTTTACTTGATAGACACAATTTTCAGCAGTAAATAATGTCAACAAATCTTTGAGATCAGAGATTGAAACTCCACCTATTTTAGCCAATGGCAGGGCTTCTTCTTAGCCAATGACAAAGCTTCTTATTAGAGCCAATGACAGGGTTTCTTATTAAAGCCAATGGCAAGGCTTCTTATTACAGCCAATGAGAAATCTTACTGGTACACCATTTTACATTTGCTGTTATTTCAATTCTGAGCTTGTGAGTGTGTGGTTATCAGTTTATCTGTAACATTGTTAACTGTATAATTGTTATTTTGTTTTATCTTTATTGTTATCTTTATTTAATCAATTTCTTTTTATCAAACTATATTTATTTACTATATTTATTTATCATTTTTTTTGCAGGTGCAGTTTCATTAACCAAAATGGACTTTAAAAGTCAAAATTTTTTGTTGCAATTCTCTGGGTAAAAGTGGACACACAAGGTTTAGAAAGAATCTGAGAAAAGTACAGCCTTGTATGGTTCAGAAATGTCCAAATATAACATTAGAACAGAAAATCTATCTCTGAAATGCCAGGTCCTTCATGTATAATTGAAACAGATGCAGAGGCAGAACAACCTCTGTTAAGTGAAGATAATTCAGGAGTGGTGAAGAGTGAGATATGGACTGACAGAGACACAACTTTGGATAGTCTGAATGATACGTTACTTTCTCTAGGCGAATCTCCTGTGAAAAAAAAAAAAAAAGATTAGGTGTTGGACAGTACAGTAAGAAGAAATATCAGAAAATTGGTGAAGTGATAAAAGACTACATAGGTGTTCCAGAATGTGATAATCCTGTGACAGTGTCTGATGAATCGGTCATGATTTCACAGTTGAAAGAAAAATTTCAAGAAACAGACTCTAGCAGTGTTATAGTCCAAATACTAACAATATTACCTAGAACCTGGAGTATTCGTAAAATTCAGGAAGAATTTGGTGTAACATATTACATGGCACGAAAGTCTAAAAATCTTGTGGAAGAGCAGGGTATTTTAGCAACTCCAAATCCTAGGCCTGGGAAAACTCTCAGTGACAGCACAGTTGAAAACGTTATTGCATACTATAATAGTGATGAAGTGAGCCGTTGTTTACCAGGAAAAAAAGATTTTGTTACAATGATGGAATCAGGATCAAAAGTACAAAAACAGAAACGTCTTATTCTAGGAAATTTGAAAGAGATATTTCAAGGATTTAAAGACAAGAATCCTAATGTCAAAGTAGGGTTTTCAAAGTTCTGTGGTTTACGCCCAAAGAATTGTGTGCTGGCTGGTGCAAGTGGAACACACTGTGTCTGTGTGTGTTGTGCTCATGAAAATGTAAAACTTATGCTAGCAGGGTGCAAATTGCAAGACTTAACTCGTAATGATGAATTACCAGTTAGGACATACAAAGATTGCCTTGCAAGAATAACTTGTAACCCTCCTCTTCCAGAATGCTTCTTCTTCAAGTGTGATTCTTGTCCTGGTATAGCACACTTACTAGAGCAAATAAGTAGCTTATTCACCATGAATGGGATTGATGAAATTGTATGTAAATTGTGGACTACAACTGATCACACAACACTTATGACAGTCTGTAACACTGTAGAAGAATTCCTTGAGACCTTTGAATCAAAAGTGAAATTGCTATTGCCACATTCTTTTATAGCTATTCAGCAGTCATACTTTCTGTCAAATCTGAAAGAAAACCTTGATGATAATCAGTGTGTTGTGCGATTTTGCTGAGAATTATTCCTTCATACTGCAGGATGCAGTCCAAGGATACCACTGGAACAATTCCCAAGCTACTATTCACCCTTTCGTCGTGTACTACAAAAGTTCACACACACTTCAGTTGGATCATGTTTCTTTTGTTGTCATCTCAGAATGTCTTAAGCATGACACTATCAGTGTTCACCTTTTCCAGAGCCAATTGTTGCAGTTTATATCATCACATTTTGACAAGAAAGTAGAACACATCTATTACTTCTCAGACGGTGCAGCCTCACAGTATAAGAACAGGAAGAATTTTGTCAATCTGTGCCATCATGATGTAGATTTTGGTATCACAGCTGAGTGGCATTTCTTTGCCACCTCACATGGAAAGCGGCCATGTGATGGCGTGGCAGGCACCATTAAGAGATTAGCTGCACGTGCCAGCCTTCAGTGTTCATACAATGACCAAATTATGACACCGCGACAACTGTATGACTGGGCTTCCAGAAACATTCCTTCGTGCCATTTTAAATACAGCACGGACAAGGACTATGAGAACCACAAGGAGTTGCTCGAGATATGTCATGCTAGTGCTCGACCAATTCCTGGTACTCAAAAACTTCACTGTGTAATACCAGTAAGCCGCACAGCTATTAAAACCAAGATGTATTCAAACTCAACTGAATACAAGGTTGAGTCAGTATTGCTAAATCCAACAGAACTGGATCTGGAGGATATTCGTGGCTATGTTATTGTTGAGTATGATAACCAGTGGTGGGTTGGTTGTGTTTTGGATGTGAACATTCATACAAAACAAGTTAAGATAAGTTTTCTGCACTCACATGGACCTTCAGTGTCTTTCACATACCCACAGAAGCCAGACATATTAGAAGTGGATAAAACAGCGGTCATTACGAAGGTTGACCTACGAACAGCAACAGGTCGGACATATTTTATGGAGAGAAGCGAAATAGAGATGGTCACTAGCAAGATGGCATCATTCTTTTGGTTTGCAACCTTATTAACCAAGCGGTTCACTTGTATGTGTACACCACTAATATAACCTGTAACACATTGTGAAATTAATATATACATGCATCTGGAAAACAGTTATTGTACATTTGTCCGAACCTAACCTGGAGGACATATACTCCTACACTGCCTTGCCAGTGCCAGCCTAATATGTGGCACATGGGTAGAAGAATGTTGTAGCAATAAAATATATTTTTTTCGCAATTTTTTAAGATGGTATGTTTTGAGATATTCAAGGTCAAAGGTCACGGTGGATTACCTTGAAACTTTAATCTGTTGTAAGATGGTCATGTATGGTATCTATAGAAAGCTCAATGCCTTAGCTTTGCAGCTGTGTTTCAATTGTCACTGTACTACAATTAGGAAAACAGTTACAGCCATTTATAAGTGTGCGAGTTTGTCATTTTTTACGAAAATTTCGGTTTTTATTATGTGTGTATCGTGGACAATTTTCAAAATAAAAATCTGAAAATTGGCAGAATTACTTACCTTGTCATATGTGTGCTTCATACCAAATTTCATCAAAATCAGAAATGGTGAGGTCAAAAACTTTTTTTTTATTGATCTGACGTGGAATGTCCCATATTCAATGCATGGATTGGCCCGCAAGGTCCCCGGACCTACATCCAATCAAACACGTGTGGGACCTTCTTGGGAGGCGCTTGGCAGCACATCACCAGCCACGATTCCGCAGCTGCGATTTGCGCTACAAGAGGAATGGGCCGCGATGCCTCAACAGCTCCTTGACGACCTCGTCCTCAGCATGGACAGACATTGTAAATCCTGCAATGCAGTCAGGGGTGATCATATCCCCTACTAAAGACTGGATTTTTCTTGGCAGATGCCTGTCACATGGACGTTTCTGTCTTCTGTCCAGTTGTGCTCAAAACTACCTTTTCAATTTAAGTGTCTTTGTATCCTTTGGATTTCTTGTTTGGACGGTTTTGCTCACTTGTCCCATATTCTTACATCTTGGGGATCTTATGGTATGATTTGAATCGATGTGGAGCACTTCTGCATGACGTTATATTCGAAAAACCGCCTCGTCCTTAATTTTTGCACACCAGTGTATATGAACCATGCCTTCAAGATAATGCATAGAGTCTCAGATCACGAATATTGCCATACAGACTGCAGGATTTAAGCAGCTTCAGCATCCAGAATCAGCTCCTAATGATTTACTTGCTCCTCAAACTGAAAGAAAACATCCACAGAAAGTGGGGTGTGTTGTTATGGCTGGGAACTAGGACAAAAAAAGGAATCAAAATGGCACAGATTTGTTATATGTGAGAAAACAAATTTTTGGAATCACACTTGCAATTTTATTATGGCCAGCAATGATGCCCTTCACAAACTGGGCTGCTTTTGTGAAAGTTTTTTGATATCACTACATACAAAAGTTATGTAATAAGGAAATGCATCAGAATCAGTTATTTTTCTTATTTTTAATGTATCACTGCCTCTAAAGTGTTATTCAGTAGCAAACTATTCACAATAATGACCAGAAACACTACAGTTTCATCTCTCTCTTTTATTTAGTTATTTTAAAAGCATTTACAATCTAGCTACACAAATTTCCTTTATTCTTACAAAACCTCAACACTAAAAAAAGATATCCAATATCACATGTTTATGTACAATATCGCTTTCCAGTGATGCGTGATAAAAAAGTCATTTACATTTTGCTTCAGAATTGTAAGTACAAAATATTCTTGGATATTTCTGACAAGGTTTGGGGGGGGGGAATATTGGTTTATCCATTTGTCAGGCACTCTCAATCCAGCAGCATTTCACATCACCCATTGTGAGTACCAATCATTTTCATTTGACAGTCTCTCCTTCAGGGGTTTGTGTGTTTCCTTTTTTCTCAATGTTTTTCCAATTTCTCTGATTTGTCCTTTTCATCAACATCTTCATATGCAGGAGGGGCTTCTGATGTGACTGAGGACTTGTCATCATCACCCTTTTTCTTCAAAGTTTCATACTGGGCTTCCACGGTCTGCACTATTACTTCTTTCGGAGCATCAGATGCATTGGTGGCTTTATCTGCAGGTTTTTTGCCTACAACTCCATAAGTAATATTATTGAAAACCTGTGGAATATATTAAGCCTTAGTCCAGTATAATAATTTATAAAATGAAGTACATAATGAAATCATAAATTGGTATTGTACTGTCCATTCTGCTGTGAAAAACAATCTTACAGGTCACTGAAATGGCTCAGATTCCATCACGGACAGATTTTGGAATTTAATTTGACTATAAAAAGGAGAAAAGGGTAAAATGTCTGCTCCCCAATTGGTTCTGAAGAGACTTATAGAAATAGGAAAACATGCACTTCATTAGAAAAGATATGGAACATGATCAGAAAAAGAAATTAAACAAACACACAGCTTGGTCAAAAAATTCTAAAATCACTGAAATTCTTTATCACTTTATCAACAATAGTTTCTGGCAGTTCTGAACATTTTTGGCATGCAGACATCATGAAGCCATCCAAAAAACATTGAAGAAATGATACGATATTAGAAACATTCAATAAACAATCCCAAAAATGTTAGAAACTGGGAATCATGAAAATGAACTTTATGCAGATATTGAACATAATTTCACTGAGATTTTCAATTTCTGTAATATATTTGGTTTTCAGTACTCCTGCAGCGAACTAACAATTTCTGTAGTGACTACTCTGAAGTGTCTGGGTCTGCTGAGGAATGCCACAAAGTTTATCGGTTAGGGAAGAACCAAGTGCATGTCAGCTGGGAAAGGTGAAGGTAAGATGCACATTTGGGGGGGGGGGCGCACCTTCTGCCCGATAAATGAGCAATGGAAGACAACAAAAATGTCTGAAGCACAATAATTTTCAGGAGTCATAATTATACTTAAGGATTTTTCCAGAAGTCTGAGGAGAAAAGGACCCATTTAAGGAGCTGTCCCTCTAACAGCTCCTTAAATGGGTCCTTTTTGCAGGAAGTCTTTAAATCAATATTTCTTCAACTTCATACCTGGTTTAGCAGTCAACACTGATACTGAAAAGTCTTACTTTTTTTTTTTTAATGATGATTCTGTATTATATTTAATTTTTGAGATTCTTTTGCCCTTAAAACACCATCGAAAATTTAATGTGGCATTTATCTTATAAAATTTAGTGATCCTGGTCTGGTGCGACTTATACAGTCATTTGCAAAAGTTTAAGACCACCTGTTGGTATTAGGAGATTTCTGCCAATTGCATTAGTTACTGTCTGTATTACTCAACTTCTTGTTGGTGTTGCATCATCCTACAGTGGCAGCTGTTGATAGAGTTGGGGGAGTTTGCTTTAGGTTTTCATGCTAGAGGTTTGGTACGTATTCTATATAGTGAAAAATGGGCAAAAACGTCATTAAGTGCTATTCAGAGGGCACAAATAGTGACTTTATATCATGAAGGATACTCCGAACGTGACGTGAACAAGACTGTTACTCATAATATGATCACGAAATATCGAGATGCAGATGAATTTAACGACCAAAAGAAAAATGGACATCCAAGGAAAACAACTCCACAATGTGAATAGTTATGAGTTCTCAGAGGAGTTTGTGCAAGAAAATCAAGGCCTTTCTACATTCAAAAGGGTCTGATGTTAGTATTAGCACTGTTTCTCGAAGTCTTAGCAAAGATTTTGGATTAAAGAAACCTGCACATAAACCTAGACTAACCTCTGTCATGAAAAAGAAGAAACTACAGTTTGCGAAGCATCATCAATTGCGGATGGCTGAAAATTGGAGCCAAGCTCTTTTTTTCGATGAATCAACTGTGCATCAAATGT
Organism: Macrothele yani; assembly: GCA_039090855.1. Classification (NCBI taxonomy): domain Eukaryota; kingdom Metazoa; phylum Arthropoda; class Arachnida; order Araneae; family Macrothelidae; genus Macrothele; species Macrothele yani. Next base: position 137,365,364 of record CM077001.1, read on the forward strand.
TTGATGACCAAAAGGTTTGATGAAAAATACTGTTAGCACACTGAAACATCTGCCTAGTCAAGATGATATGAGGTGCTATGTCAGCATCTGGTACTGCTTCATTATCCTTTTTGCCAACAGGCATTACCATGACTGGTCCTTTTTATGTGGAAATATTACGTGAGAAGCTGCTAACTCATATGCAAGTGCACAATCTTTATGCACGATGGTGCTCCATGCCACAGATCAAAGACAGTAAAGGACTACCTGCAGGGAAAAAACATAACTGTGCTTGACCGGCCTGGTAATAGTCCTGACCTTAACCCCATCAAAAATTTGTGGACCATTTTAAAAGACAAGGTAGCAGAAAAACAGTGATCAAATTCCCAAGCTTTGATTGGTGCGATAAAGTACATGTGGTGCAAAGACATTTCAAGTGACTACTGCAAATCGCTCGTTGAGAGTATGCCACATCATATTCTGTCCATTATAAAAAAGCAAATGTGGCCATACAAAATACTGATTTCGGTCTTTTGCATTTTAAAGAATGTAAGTATCCATCTGTGGTGTCATTTTTTCAAATACCTCTGACTAGTAATTAGTTGTTTCTTTGAAAATCTTAATTTTCAATAAATTGACAGGTGGTTTTAAACTTTTGCAAATGACTGTAATTACAAATGAAATTTAAAATTGGCAGACATTTTGTAAACTATCTGCTATGTGGAGTGCTGGAAACGTATGCTTAAATCTAATAACAATTAAGTCTTAGATGATCACATATTTCAACTTTAAAATGATTTAAGCATTTTTTTTTTAATAAGTGAAAGACTATCATGACTATGAAAAATAAGGCTATAGAACAGAAAAACAATTCCTGAATTAAAATAGGTTTGATTTACATGGATATTTTTGTGAAAGACATACCTCTTCATACATGTGAGTTTTGATTTTGGTGATTTAAATTTAAATTTTTGCTTTTTAGAATGTTTCTATACCAGATTCATGAATGGTTCTGCATGAGAAAACGATTCTGAGTATGAAGTACAAAAGATCTTGTGTGCGTCATGTGATGGAAGTCAGTGAAACTCGAGCTGTGTGCCAAGATCACTGTAAATGGAGACGTACACCAACAGTAAGTAAATTCTAGTTCCATCAGTTAAACATTTATCTGGAAGTTTGTCTTTCTTTGAGGAGCTAACCTCTGAATCTCAAAGAACAGCTTAGTGATATGTATGTATGATTTTGTTGCTTGGTGTTCCCTGCTCTCATGTGCAGTTCTCAATATTAGGGCTGATATGAGCTATGCGGAATTCAAATGAACTACAAGTATGAAACCCGTAAAAACATGCTTAGATGGAAAAAAAAAAGAAAAGAAAACAAGGAAGCTTTCAACTAAAACTTCAGTCTTTTTCAGACTTCAGAAATAGTGGATGATAGCAAGTGGCTTCCAGATCCATTATTTAGTTCAGGGGTTGGCAAACATTTTGTGTAAGAGGCCAAATAGTAAATATTTTGGGCTCCTCTGCGCCAAGAGGCAAACTCGATGATATTTATGTAGGGGTTTTTATTTTTCTTGTTGTTTAAGTAGGTAGGCCTACTTAAATAATAATAATAATAATAATAATAATAATAATAATAATAATAATAAGTAGACAAAAAAACAAAACAAAGTACTTGCTGGTGAATAATAAATATTCATAGGCTTTGAACACCTTGCATTTTCAAAAGCCTCGTAAATTTTTCCAACTAAGCCTTTCCCTGTTCCAAACATATTTTTACCACCATCAGTTGTGACACATTTTGGCTGATTCCACTTCAGATTGTACTTTGTCAACATTTTCTCAACTTCCCTGAAAATATTTTCGCCTGCACGTGTTCCACACAGACTATTCATAGAAACTAATTCTTCATTCACTTCAAACTCAGCATTGATTCCTCGAATAAACAGCAGCAACTGAGCGGCATCAGTAACATCTGTCGACTCATCAAGCGCCAGGGAAAACCACTCAAAATCATTTGCCTTGCTTTTTAATTACCTGTTGATGTTGCTCCCAATGTCCTCGCTAAAAGGCTGATAGATTTAAATAAATCCATTTTCCCTGGACACATTTCTGCTCCTACAATCAAACATGATTTAATTAATTCGCCATCAGTAAACAGCTTTCCTTCCTTGGCTAACAAATAAGCTACTCATAAACTGACTTTAGTTGCAGCTTCATTTTCGTGAATAAATCGCATTGTGAGGAAATATTGCATTTTAAAGTTTCCAATTTTTCTCAACATTGCTTTCTTGTGAGTTGTGAATAATGTGTCGAGACTCTTTTAGTACAGCTATAGTGTCATTGCACAATAAACACAATGCTTTGTCATCTAATTCGGTAACAAAATAATTCACCCTCCACTCTGCCTAAAAGCACGGCACTCAAAGTCCACTTTTCTGGTTTTGACAGTGACACGATGGATATGCAAGGGTAATCAAACGAGAACAAAATGAAGCAGAACAGTGATACACATGGCACTGGAAACGCTGCCAAATTATAACTGTGTGGTGTCACAGCAGAAGCCACTGAATGCGAAGCTATAGGAGTGCCACGTACGGTCGTATCTCGCAACTCCTCAACTTGCCTGTTCCGTTATAGTGCGCATATATTGACATTTTAAAGACTTTGAAAATGTGAAATCCATTTTTAGAGCTCGCGGGCCGTACAAAAAGAGGCTGCGAGCCGAATTTGGCCCAGGGGCTGTAGTATGCTGACTCCTGATTTAGTTCATATTCATTTTCTTTTCACTTGATTCCATATTAATGAAATACAAAATGGAGAAACAGAATTACAGTTCTTGGGGGTGAGAACATTTTCTGTAATTCTGATTCACAATTTTGTATACCATTAACATGGAAATCAATTTTATTACAGACCTGGGAACCATTTACCAAACAGAGACTATCTTCTGCTGGTTCATAGTGTTATTTATGCACTTGAGCTAATGGTTCACCAATTGGTACATTCCTACTCACAGCACTTGCTAATTTAGCCAGTGGCTGTGCATCTAGAGCAATCAAGGGGTTGGAAAACTTCTCCATTCAACTTTTGGGATTTTATGCATATGTTCTTCAACACATGAAAACAAAATAAGAGGTATTTCAATAAAGGACTTCACTAAATGGAAGTATTTTTGGACACAATTTGACTCAAGGTTCCCTCATCAAATTTGCTGAAGAGAGGCTCATTAAATAGAGATTCTGCTGTAATTTCATTAGTTTGCTGCATTCATATGTTTTATTTAAGAAATGGTTGTGAAAATCGAAACCTGCACTGAAACAGCAGCATGATTAATTTTTGCTTGCCAATTTTGAAATGTGGAACCTTTCATTTCACTGCTCCCCACACAGTGATGTCCACAGAAAATTTTACAAATGCATTGCCCTGCAGTGGGAATCAGACTTGCATTTCTGAACCAGAGAAATCCAATTTTCTGAAGAGATAACTACGTGAACAGCAGTAAAATGAAAGCATTTCTATACCCAAAATAATATGATTGTATGCTTGCCGTGTACCTTGAGATTTATTCTTCATCGATTTCTGTGATAGCATCTGAAGAACTGAGATTCCTGTGACAAATTCTCAGTATTTCATCTCTGATTTTCAACTATTTTAATTCGCATGAAGAATATTACTTTTGGCATAGAGGTGCCATACTTTCTCAGTTTCCCATGTAGCCACTCTTCCGAAAACTTGAACATCATTCTAGTATACAAAACAAACCTGCATCAACCTAATTTCCATTTGAGTATGACTATTACACCCCCAAGGACAACAAAGTTCTAAGCAGAGATAGCTTAAAAACCTGAATCCTTTCAGATTTTTAGATCTCTGCACTAGGCAAAGCAATTAATTTTCCTCTCATAGCATATATACATATCACTAAGCTGTTCTCAAGATTCAGAGTTTAGCTCCTCAAAGAAAGCTCATCTACCAGTTAAAGTTTAAAACTGATGGTGCTAGAATTCCCTTACTGTTGATGTATCAAATGTTTCCATTCAAAGCAATTCTGACACACAACTTGAGCTTCACTGATACCCATGTAATACCTTTTGTACTTCATAAAAAAAAAAAAAAAATACACTCAAGTGTGGTAGCACCTGCCATATCCCACACCAGAGTCCTTCAAATTTTCTCTGTCTTGAAACCATGAAAAGTACATCAGTGTGAGGGATCAGCCAATGGTTCTAGTTGGCCATTCTACCTAAAGGTCACCAAGTAAGTTGGGAGTCTTGTGTGGCCAGTGTTGCACAGAATTGGCTGGTGCCTCAACGATATTTATACCTAAGCATTTTGCATCAGCACATAAAAACAGCATCTGCTTCTGCACAACACAGTGTTATATGTGAGTACTAATTCTCACTAAGACAATATTAGTTCTAGTACAAACTTAATGTTAAATCTCACTAAGACCGTATCAGTGTGTGTGTGTGTGTACTAGTAACAACTTAACATTAATTCTCACTAAGACTATATCGCTGTTAGTATCAACTTAATATTAATAAGACAATATCAGTACATACTAAACTTCAATTCTCACTAAGCTTCAGTACTAGTACTAACTTAACATTAATTCTCACTAAGATATCAGTGTACCATTATTTCTCTCTAAGATAGCAGCATATACTAAAAGAACCTGATTTTCATCTCAGCACCTTGGATAACAATTATACACTTTAAATTTGACTGCACATGCATGATTAAATAGAAAAAACAAAAAAACAAAAATACAGAGAAAAGAGAAAGAAAAATAAACAGAAGGGGGGGGGATCTTTATGTCCGATCTCACAAGTGCAACTAAAAAGTATTAATATTTCCAGTAAAATAAATGTGACAAAGAATTTACAAGCTATGTTACATATACATGCTTTACTAGTTGGTATGCACTGAATCATTAAATAAATCTGCAGGAGCTTAAATTCTTAAATATTGTAAATGAACTAGATGCTACAATAGGTGAAGCAAATTCCTTTCCTTGCTGTTTAGCCTTCTCTTATGATCCCAGATTTATCTGGAATCAGTACATCATATAATGTGGTCTCATTGTAACAAGAAAGAGATTTAAGATTAGTCTATATTATGAAATTTAAAGAAAACAAAATTAGAGGGGGAAAAAAGTTACACCTTACCATACTGACAAGTGATGGCTTCGGTTTTTCTTCACCTTTCTTTTGACGTCTTTTGTGAATCTGGAAGAAAACAAAGTGTCTTTGATTTTCAGCAAAAATTACACCTCTTCACAAAATTTAAGAATATAAACCATGAATGAAGTTTTCCTTTAGTACAACTGATCATAAATAAACACTTCTGCAGCAATGAAAATCATCATTTATAGGTAAAAAAACTTTAGAATAAAATTACTAGCATTACTCTCAAATAAAGTTGCTATGAATTAAAAATATCTGAAAATTATGTTGTAAGAAAAAAAAAAGCACTTAAATTATATATACAGTGGAGTCCCTTTAGAATGAAAAATCCAATATAACGAAATTATTGCAAATCCCCTGCAAACATTTTTTTAAGTAATGTATTTTTTATTTCATTATAACGAAATTAAATTTTTACAACTATTTTTTTATGACAAACACATTTTTCCCATTTCAGACGGAAGGTAGCAAGCAACCTTTGCAAAAATTTGCAGTTCGGATTTCTGCATCCCGGTTCACTTCATGAAGCATGTGCAAGTCATTTCCAACTTCCTGTTAGGTCCAAAGCTGTATAGAGACACAGCCAGACACATAGGCAGAACGTAATGTAGACAAAGGTTGCCAAAGGAACTCAACAGATGGAGTGATGGATCAGGCAACTGGCTTCTCCGCCACTACACCCCCTTCTGCCCCCTCTTTTTCTCCATACATATCTCCCATCCTCGAATACCCATGCTCATTGAATGGCTGACACAACCATGACCTGCCCGCCGGCTGTCAATCAATGGGTACTTCTGTGTCTGGCAGATGGTGCACTACAGTCAATTTTCATACTGTCAGAGTTTCATCTTAAAGCAGCAATTGTCCTCCCATTCCGACTTTATGGTTTAAAGGTGAAAGGAATGCTGCTGAACCAGTTTGGGAAGAGAAATGGAGTGAGGGTTCTCACCCAGTGTTTCTGTTTCTCTCCGGGTTCGTTGACTTCTCTTATGTAACATGATCTCGTTGAAGCAAAAACAGTTCTGTTTAGAAGAAAACAAAAATATCATCACTGAAGTACATTCTGGAAGTAAAAAAGATGTTGCCAAAAAATATGGCATCAGTCATCAACTCTTTCAGCATTTCTGAAAGATCATGTGAAACTTGAAGTTCAACACTGCAGAAGCTGGTTATCGAGCCCAAGAGAAAAAGAATTCGGCAGGCACACCTTCAAAATGTTGATCCATCCATGTTCACGTGGTTTCAAGATGTGTGTTCGCAGGGTATACCAATCAGTGGGCCCCCTCATTCGTCAAAAAGCTTTACAATTTGCCAAAACTCTTGGACATGATAATTTTCAGGCCAGCGTTAGATAGCTCAATTGGTTTAGAGAAATATATGATGTTGTACCAAAAGTAATCTGCAGTGTGACAGGTGATGTACACATGGAAAGTGTCAGGGAATGGAGAAGTGGCAAAACTTATAAGCTTTTACAGTCCAGATGCTGCGGGAATATTTTTTTAACTCGAGCCAAATAGAACTTTGGCTCTTAAAGGAGACAAAGATCAAAACAACATCTTACTGCATTTTTCTACTGCAATCAATCAGGAACTGAAAAGGTCTTAATTGTTGGAAAAATCTGCTAAGCCTCAAAATAGTATAACTGTACTAGTAATCAGAATTTCTTTGCGTAGAATAGAAATCCAAGTGTTCACACATCAAAAAGGTGGCATTTTCAAGGAAGGGAGACTGCAAACTGAATAATAGAGCACTTCAACAATTTGAACGTGGCGACTTGACCAGACAATAAATGAAGAAATGCGAATGTAATCATTCCTTTAAAGAAAATGAGGCATCATATTGGTTGGGCACACAGCGCCGTGGGAGAAAACATAGCATTATTTGATGAACTGGTTCCAACTCATGGCAATTCTAGAAAGATGCAAGCCTCACTGGTGGTAATGATCTCAAAGGTTTTACAAATGGCAGTACATTTAGGTGTGGAGTAGGAAGCTAATTTCTTTGTATCATCCCATATAGTATCATTGGACTTAAACTTGACTTCTCTGGACAGGGCAGTGGTTACTTTTCTGTCCTTTGTGTCTCTCTTATGTCCATTGAGTCAAATTTTAAACAAACGCTTGGTCATTCTGATGTAGTATCACTTGCCACCATCTGGATATTGTAGTGGAATGGCATAAAGACCTACCTCATTGAGAAGACGGGGGTTTGTAAATATTTCTCTTAAGCATGGTATATAAAGATGCTGGAGACCTTATGGCGACACCGATGTTCACCCTCCCGAGCGTGTTCTTGAGTTGATAAGAAACAAAGCCCAGGTAGCATAGTTGCAGCATAGAAGGATAAAATCTGCTTCAAGCAATGGAAAAAGCTATGGGCTAAGTGTGTGGCTTTGGAAAGGGACTATTTTTTTTTTTTTTTTTTTAAGGGACTGCTTTTTTTTTTAATAAATCCATTCTGGATACATTTTTATCACATTTTGTATATCTGTGTCTATTAACATCAGATTCAATTTAATCATAGCTGGTAACTAGCAGTTCTGTGTTCAAAATCCCTTTTACCCCTATGGCTTTAATGGAAATACTAATCCAGCATGACCCTCAATGCAGTTACACATAATTTTGTAAAAGACAGTATAAGATATCAAAATGTACTTACGATGAGTGGTATGACATAAATGAGAATTAAAAAGCAGAAACTTCCAATAACAGTAAATAAGAGGAACGTTGTCCAGCCACGTTCTTTTTCCACCTTGACACTGTTTATTGGGTTTGCAATGACACTATTGTCATCTTCTTCAGCTTCAGCCTTGGAGTCTAAGATGTGATAGAAATGTGAAGCTCTGTAGTCCACTGGCATTTCAGCATCAGGTAGAATGATAAAGATTCCTTGCATCCTCACCTAAAGTGGAAGAGAAAAATGAATAAATACCTAACTGCAAAATATTTTCAATTCATAATAGAAGCAGGAAAGATAAAACTTCAAATATTAGTTTACAAGATTACTTAACATCATTCATATTTATCATTCTGATTAAGTCCATTGCTTGACAAAGGCCTAGCCCATTTTTATCCAACTACCACTAGCTCTTGATCTCCATTCCTAGGTTTCTATCCAACTACTGATTCTAGATTTTCGTTCTCAAGGTTCTATCCAGATATCACCTGCACCTGTTCTCCCTTCCAGGATTCCATTGAGTTACACTGACTCAAAATTTCCATTCCCAGGGTTCAATCCAAGTATTGCAGGCACTCAATCTCCTTTCGCAGGATTTTATCTAGCTACCACTGGCTCTTGATCTCCATTCCCAGGGTTCTGTCCAGCTATCGCTGTATCTTGATCTCCATTCCCAGGTTTCTATCCCACTATCACTGGCTCTTGATCCCCATTCCCAGGGTTCTATCCCACTATAACTGGTTCTTGATCTCCATTCCCAGAGTCCATGCTGATTTTTGGAAGTCCATTTAAGGAGTTTTCCTGGAGAAGTTTAATTTCTCTCAAAATGCATGTTTTCCCACTGCTTACTCACTTCTTGCCATATCAATAGGCAAAACTTTTTTCCTTTTGTTTACAAATAAATTAAAGTTCAAAATCAAAAATTTCAACCCCGTTCCAGTCTTTTTGTCCCCCATAAAGTCATTTTTCTCTACACAGTGAACATGCAGTAGCGTTTTTGAACATTATTTCTCCTTAAACAAAAGGAAACATGCTTGTCCCTATGTTTTAATTGCTGTACACTGACTGCTCAGTGTGAAGCTGCATTATTGTGAAGAAGGAACTATTGCCCGTGTTTGTACTCAGGCCTGACACCAACAATTCTCTTCCAAAATTGTTCCAAAATGGAGGTGTAAGCATTGCCAGTGACAGTTGTACTTTCAGGAGTGAACTTGTGATGCAGAATTCCCTTGCTGTTTGTAAAAACACACAAGCACTGTCATGATTTTGTATTTCTGCAACCTGATCTTCTTCCCTTTGGGTGACTGTAGTGACTTCCACTAAGCACTCTGGTGCTTCGTTTCAGGATCATAACGGAAACACCATGTCTCATCACCTGCTACAATGCTTTGGAGAAAAGCTTGTATTGTTTCTTCAGTCTCCAGGATGTCTTTTGCGTACTCCACTCATGCACGTTTCTGGTTGTCTGACAAAGCATGCGGAACGAAACAAGCGCCCCTCCCCTTTTGCACTAAAATTTGACGAATCATCTCCTTTTTAACACTGAGGTCACATTCGAGCATCCTCAAGGTCACAAACCGATTACTTTTCATCGTTTCGCGAATTTTCTTAATGAGTTTAGAGACGCACACTACAATCGGGCATCTGGGTCTTTCGCCATTTTCCAAATCTTCCCTCCCATCCTTGAAGCACGCATACCATCCAAATATTTGTGCACGAGATAGGCAATTAATGCCATACACACTACACAACAATTCAACTGTCTCAGATGCAGTTTTACCGATTTTCAAACGGAACCAGGTATTTGCTCTCAGCTCCATGACAGAGCTGAGAGAATGTTTTTCCACCGAATGATGCCATGCACAGCATAAATAATTATCTGTGCAATTTTCATGAAAATGCTGTTGTCACTGCATAGTTGATAAGTGACTTATAAAAAACATGCCTTCCTGAGCTATTTTACCAAGATTTTTTTAAGAAAATCAGTCTCATTACTTGCTGATGCCTTCTCCTCAGATTCCTAAAATTATTGCACTGTGTACAATAATTTCCAGGAATCTGAGGAGAAGGCCCATTTCAGGAGTTCTCCTTAAGGTGGTTCCACCTAAAATCTCTGCCTTACGTTTCCAATGGTAAAACTTCTTTACATATTTTCTTCGCAATTAATGTATTCTCAAGGATGAAAATTTGCACATCAATAAAACTAACTTTAAGTTATAGCATGGGATACTTAATACTTGCTAAAACATAACCATAATTAAGCAATCCAACATTTGCTTGTGTCATTAATGTACAGGTCTGAACATTACTCAAAGAAAAATGATTGATTTTTAATGTAATTATGGTTGTGTTTCAGCAAGTATTAAGTATCCCATGCTATAACTTAAAATTAGTTTTATCGACGTGTAAATGTTCATCATTGGGAATACATTAATTGCGAAGAAAATATGTAAAGAAATTTTACCATTGGAAACAAGGCAGAGATTTTAGGTGGAACCACCTTAAATTCCAGGAGGTGTACAAACCCTGGTAATGAAGCTCACTTTTTGAGGAGGTATGTCCCTATAGACAAAACATGGGTGCACCACTTCAATCCTGAAACTAAAGAACAATTAAAAGAGTGAAAGCATCTGTCTTCTCCCCCTCCTAAAATGTTTCAAGCACAAAAGTTTATTGGGAAAGTCATAGCATCCATCTTCTGGGATACAGGAGTGATCATGGTTGATTTCCTGGTAGGAGCTGCTGCTATAATTGCAGGGTATTGTTCTAAATGCTGATGACCGAGCATCAGCATGGTTCATACCTTGTGTACTGGAGGAGGATGGTGAGCATTTCTGTTTTTAAGCTAAAGTAAACTGGCTTAACTGAGCGGCAACAGCGTAAACACAGTTTACAATTCACTTGGCCCACCAGCAATGATAATATGCTATTCTTGACAAATTTTTTAAAACTGTGCTAAAGCTAACATTATTTCAATTTTTTTGCGTAAAGTGAGACCCTATAAACATGTTTTTGATATCCTGTACTTCATACTGCAAAACATTTTTTTTCTAGTAAGCATTGAATAACACATTACTTTTGCCAGTTTTCACCATGTCATTTAAATTATCATATATGGAAGAAATCATATGCCTTTAGCATTTAAATTATTGTAGCTAGTGTAAAAACTATTGTTGTTAATGAAATCAAGCATAAGTACTTTTTTTCATCATCCATTTGTGTGACTAAAACATTAGCCTTTGCTCAGGTTTTTCAAAAGCCATTACATTTTAACTTTTCCCCAATCCCTTTGCAACTGTTAGATGATGCTAAAAAACATAATAAATTACCTACTGTATATCCTGCCCAGGGTTGACTTTGAAAGTTTGGGGCCCTGGACAAGGGGCTTTTAGGGGCACTTCATCCATCCTATGTTACATGCTTGTATGATTAAAGATTATCAATAAACTTATTTACACTAGTGGATGATAGGCAACTTGTGTGTCCAGCATAATCCCCAAATTTTTGAAGATGTTTGGCTAAGAAAGGATCAAATTTACTAATCAGTAATAGAGGAAATTTCCATTATTTGGAGGACCAAAAGATGACAATCCTGTATGTGCCTATTAATTACTGTATTTACCTGAATATAAGGCGAGATTGGCTCTTTTTTTTTTTTCACACTTTGTCCTCTCAATACTGCAAGTCACCTTCTATTCACATAATAGAAAAAAATTCTGTCATGATAAATGTTTACACACATGATCAGGATTAAAAAAAAAACTGACTCTTGCTCTCTGATACTGACAGAATTGCAATTCAATGTTTATATCACATCCTGCATAATAAATGATTTTTTCTTTTAAAGTTAGGTTGTTTTTTTTTATTTGGCTTTGCAGTTTGATTTAAGAATAATGTTCATGTGTAATCATAATTCTAATTCTATTGTATGCTTTTTCCTATAAATACTATAAAATTTTAGGGGGGGGGGTGTCATCTTATAGTTGTGAAAACATGGTAGTTACCACAGAAACTTCTTTTTCAGTAATTTGTACCAGCAGTTAATTCAGATCAGTACGAGTCAATTTGATTTGGTTGAAATTTTATAAAGTATTCTCCCATTTGCTCTATAGTATCAGTTTCAATAGCAGGATTTTAACAAAAATTTGGTACTGCATCAGTCTCACACTGCAAATTAAAACTGAGAAAATGTTGAGGCACATCTGATAGGTTTTCACAATTCTAAATTTCTCAAAAGTTTCTTTTTTTAACAACCACTATGAGCAATTCTAAGGATTATTAGTAATTGTCAGTTCCTAATTTAGGGCCACTTGTTTCAAGAATGGGACAGTGGCTCTGAATTAAGACAAACACAGCACCCATGACTCATCTGGGACTTGAATGCACACCATCTTGGACGAATGGATAGAAGTTAGCACCTTAGACCACTTGGCCTGCTCTTCAAGTTCTGAGGTTTCAGGATTTAAAAAAATGACAAAAGACATAGTTGTTTCACCATCTGAAAGTAATACATCATTAGAGTTTGATTGTGACATCATTTTCAGAGATACTTATGGGAGTTACAATGCATTGGAAGCTGATGGTTCCAGGTCGTTTCTTAGGGGTTGATACATCACTTCAAAGAAAAACTGATGGAAGTAACGATGGAGTGACAAAATTGATGATTCCTGCTCTTACAATGAATCAGGAAAATGTATCATTGTTCTATTGCCACACACTGTATTTTTTTTATACTGCCTCAAAACTTCTTGTTTTTACTCTCCTGTTTTTAATTTTGTAAATTTTTATACCCAGATTGGCATTTTGATTTTGTGTCTGAAACCACTTACATATCTAAAAGAAATTATCTCGCTATATTAAAAACAAGCTCCCATTCAAAAATTCCTTCTCTTAGCTTAGAGAACCAAAGCTTAACAGCATGCAGTTATGTTAAATGTGTAGCCTTGGGTATTGCAAAACTGCTGCAACATTCGGGTTACAAGCCATGAACAGTCCATTAATGGAAACACCATTCAGTAATTTTCACAATCAGAAAGACCAAACTTACCTCTAAGGTCTTGGCTTTTTTCCTTTAATACACTTCATGTACGTTATTGAGAACATTTTGTTATGCATCTGGCCTTTTTGGGTTGCAACTTTCTTCGTATCTGCATGCAGGTTGTTGTTATTATTCCTCAGGTCACTACGAAATGCTGAATTCTGACTGCTGTTTGTGTGTGATATCTCGTCCATACTAGACGCATACTCACTAGTATGTGAGTGTTGTCAACCTTCATTAAGCTCTTTTTTTCTTTCACTCTTCTCTTAATAACTTGAAAGGCAAGTTATTGAGAGAAGAGTGAAAAAAAGAAAGAAATAATAAAAAAAGGGGGGCTTAATAAGGTTGCAACACTCACATACTATTGAGTATGTGTCTAGTATGGACGAGATATCACACACATCAAACAGCAGTCAGAATTCAGCATTTTGTAGTGCCCTGTGAATGAAAATAAGAATGTTTCATGACCTGAGGAATAATAACAACAACCTGTGAGCAGATACGAAGAAAATTGCAACCCAAAAAGGCCAGATGCATAACAAAATGTTCTCAATAACGTGCATTAAAGGAAAAAGAGCCAAGACCTTAAAGGTAAGTTTGGTCTTTCTGATTGTGAAGTCATTAATGACTTGCACGTAAATAGTGCACTTATTTTGGTTGTTATTGCCAAAGAAGATGCAAATAACATCATTCAGTAATTGGTTTCTTCATTGGCATGATTCAAACATAGAGGAGTATGGCATCCTGTTTTGTTTTGTTTTTCTTTTCTTTTCTGCGGTTAAAAAAACTTTCCTTTATTTTACGATAAACATAATAGTATCAATCCTTCCAGGACACTGTATAATTTGTATGATGTGAACCATTTTAAAGGCCCAAGGCATATGCCTGGAATGCCCTGCAGATAATCAGCCACTATCTTGCCTTTAAAAACTTTTAATAACCATTTAGCTACAGAAACATATTTAATACAGAACCATAAACGGATTTTGAATTGGTAAACAGATGAAAGGTAAGAATTTTTTTTTACCACAAAAACTTTGGAGAAGTGAAAATTAGGATTATTCCAGAAAAAGCCCTTACCATTTCCTCCAGCTGGAATGCAACTTGAACTTTGTTATCACTTAAAATGGAGAACATTGCATGTGTGGCTTCAGGGTGCACAGTGATAGACAGTTCATCATACTCTGCCTTCAGATCCTTCAAGAACTGTTCAATCAATCTATAAAATGAATTGAGACAAATGGAACAAGCATTTTCAGTTAACACATACATTCCACTAAAAAACACATTTTCATAAATACAGATACAATACTTTCTGTAAGATCAAGCCTTCACTTTAACAGTCTAGAACAGAAATCACACAAACTTTGTGAATTTTGTGTACACAAAATGATTCTGCAAACCTTTTTTTTTTTTTTTTTTAATTTCCACATGGATGAATGAATGAAATACGGGATTACACCATTGTACAATACAAATTTGGGAGATGTGAATCTGTTTATTAGTGTAAATATGATGTGGATGTTAAGTGAGATAATATCGGGAAACTTGAAAATTTCGTCGTCCTGGAGCGGGAATTGATCCCGCGCCTCTCAGATAGTGCCCGAGTATGCTTTCCAATATTATCTCACTTAAAATAAGATTTCTTATATTATCTCACTTAACATCCATGTCATATTTACACCAATAAATGTATTCACATCTTTCAAATTTGTATTTCAAATGGATGTTTATAATTAATGCAGAAACCTTATGTCATTCATCAATGCTTTTTTTTTTTTTCTGGAGAAAAATGTGCCAGACATCTTAAAAATAAGTTGCTGTAAAAGCAAACAATATCTTGAACATTGTTCTGTATTTAAGCCTTATTACTGTTTAATGGTCAAAATTCGAAAAGCATGATCATATTACATTAAGAAACCAGCCTTTTATAACAGTTCTAAAATATGTAACAAATGAGACTTAAATTCACACTACGGATTACATACACTGAGGAACAGAAAGCAAACTGTATTTTGTTTCTAAAATACAGTCCAAATTTTGATGTAATTGTTGTCACAAATGCACCATATTTCTGCTGTTTTGATGTAGCAGCTCCTTCAAAAAACTTGAAAATTAGATTGACCTGGAGCAGGAATCGAACCTGCACCACCCGTTACTGGTCGAGCATGCTACCCATTACACCACCCAGGACAAGGAAGTTCCAAGCAAATGAAGCTAAGCAGATATAGCTTAGAAATCTGAGAACCTTTCCGATTTTGCACTAGTCAAAACTATCACGTGCCTCCTCGTAACGTCACCACAACCTTTTCTGACATCCAGGGTCAGATGTAGGTCACAAGCTCCAGTGCTTCAAAGAACATCATGCATGTAATTGTGAAACAAATCTCCTCCTTGTATTGCCTTCCATGTATTCGTGAAGAACTGTATCTCCAGGGAGATTCATTTCCCAATTATACATTTGATGTTCTTTGAAGCACTGGAACTTGTGACCTACATCTGACCCTGGATGTGAGAAAAGGTTGTGGTGATGCTACAAGAAAGCACGTGGTAGCTTTGACTAGAGCAAAATCTGAACGGTTCACAGATTTCTAAGCTACATTTGCTTAGCTTTGGTTGCTTGGAACTTCCTTGTCCTGGGTTGTGTAATGGATAGCATGCTTGAATGGAAATCGGGAGGTGCGGGTTCGATATTTCCACTCCAGGGCATCATAATTTTCAAGTTTTCTGAAGGAGTTGCTACAAGGAAACAGTGAAAATATGACACATTTGTGTCAACAATTATATTTGTATTGCCTTCCATGTATTTGTGAACAACTATTTCTTCATAGAGATTTGTTTCCCAATTATGTGTATGAAGTCCAAATTTTGTTTAACACTCGAGATATGTGTATTGTTCTTGTCCACTCCTTGGCTTTTTGTATCCACTGCCAAATTGTGTTCTTGAAGGAGCTATGATTGGACACATTTTGTAGGATCAGATAGGGTTAGTGGAGGCCCAACAATTTTTATGAATAACAGTGAGGTAATTGATGTGACTGAGAGGACCTAACAGGGTTGATTATCAAATTCGCCCAAGAAAGTCCCCTTTTGCATTCTCTACAACAATGTTTTCCAAATGACGGTCCGCGAGTTTTTTTCTGCCGGTTCACAAGAAATGAGTGAATTTATTTATTTTTCTTTTGAATAGAAATGATGTCAGAGTAAGAGGAAATCCAGATCTAAATTTTTTGAACACCTGTCGCAGAAGATTAAAGGAAGCTTGAATGGCTAATCTCTTCACAGAAGATCTGAACTCCTGTAGGCTAACTCACCAGGAAAAGGAAAGTTTTGTTGAACTTCCTTCTGATGCCAGTCTGGTATCGATATTCAGATCCAAATCGCTGACTCACTTTTGGGGTATTATGGAGGAAGAATATCCAAGTCTCAGGGGCAAAGCTCTAAAATTATTCGTAACTTTCTTTAACCATGTATTTATTGCGAGAAAACCATTTCAGTCATTTCGGCAATCAAAACAAAGTATAGGAACATAATGGACATTAATGCTGCCCTGCACCTAGCAGAAACGATGTTGTAACTACAGCTTGAGAAGATTATCGTGAAGCAGCCACAACAGACATCACATTGAGCCCCTCAGAAAAAAATTATATTAACAGTAAGGAGATTATTGTGATATATTCATTACGACTTCCACTTATTAATAATTTAAAAAAATATTAACAGATTAAATTTAGCTGTAAGTAGGTGACGTGGAATAATCTGGTATATAAATTATGGATTGTATGCAGTGATCATTATAGAATGTTACGAGATTAAATGCTCGAAAATAGCCTAAAGGTTTTGTTTCAGCATCGCCAGTATGCAAAAGATTGCTCAATATTTTGCTCGTATGTGAAAGTTTCTCCAACATTTTGCGAGTCCACGAATGCAAAGGTTGGGAACCACTGCTCTAGACGATACAGCAATGGTTTGCAAAGTTTGCTTAGGTTTTCTTTTTTTCGAAGTTGTAAGCATTCTCTAAAACCATGAATGTCTCTTTCATTAAGTCAAACCTTGTTCATGCTACAGTAATATTTTCCTTTATATGTAATGTATCGCTGAACATAAAGGTTGTATCGTAATACCTAACATTACATGCAGGAAAGAAACATTCTCATGTACAACTTGGAAAAAAAAAACAAATGCAAGGGATTAACTCCCTCTTTTTCTACCTCACATGTTATAGTTATTTAAAGTATTAATAAATTATTACAAAACTAAAACCCAAAAAATGTGTGCTAAAAAAGGTGCAGGAAAGCTGCTCAACCAGAGAGAAAGAAGAAAAAAAAAAAAAAAAAAAAGCTCTGATTGCAATAATGATTAAATTGTTGCAACTCCAGATACTATACAAATGCAGCCAATGAAATAGCTTTTAAGACATGGAAAATATATTCCAGAATTATAACTTAAATCTTTGCTTCATTTAAATGTATGATGTACCCAAGATATTCACTCACTTCTGCACATTCAGTTAGAAACTAAATAATACAATACATTAGTATGACATGGGAAGAGCAAGAATATTATCAATCAATAAGTACTTGTAAGATAATAAGTTCAAAACAGAACTGGAAAGTACTACATCCTAAAATCTCATAGCCTGTAAGTTAAAATCGTCGCACAAGCTCTCTAGAAAAAATATATGACAAAAAAAAAAAAAAATAGCCATGGAATATAAAAGAATTAGCAGCAAATTGTCCTAATCTGACAGACTTCAGTGAAGCAAATGGATATTTATGGTTGTATCCACGTTTCACTACTGAACATCAGTGCAGGAACAATTACACTTTCGTGCACAACCATTCGGAACCTTTCCGAAAACCTGTCAATCCTGTGAAGCCCTTCCAAATCAGCATTTGACTTTGCATACCTACTAATTTCTTTCATCACCTAAACTGTATTTTTATGTCAAACATGCTTCCTACATACACAAACTCATTCATCTGGTCTAACTCTGTGACATCCAAACTGACCTTTCACATTCAGTATTAACAGTTCCTCACTCAAACACTGTGACTTTGCTTTTCCTATTTGAATTTCATACATACCAGGAGTGGTCTGCTGGGCAACAACGTCCCACAACACAGCAACATGAGCCTCTATTAATGTGACATATAATTAAGGTTCGGTATAAATACTGCTGAGGTACCAACTAGTTTTGTGTGACATTGTTCTAAAAAGACTCCAACTCACTGGAACTGTCATCTGTGGGCAGACCCCCACCCCTCCCTTTTTATGATTTTCAAGACTCAAAGCAAGATTTTTTTCTTTAACACTTCAAATTCCTTTCATTATCATACTACACACAAAATTTACATTTCTGTTGAGAGTTATACACTTACTTTTTATGACAAAAGATCCTACCTATTACTTTGAAAAAAGTTTGCATTTCTTTTATATTACCTCATTATGCTACCACATTCTGCTAATTCCTTTTCTCTACTTACTGGTGGTGTACATGGAATTGAATTCTAGATAGGACTAGTTCCTATTTCCTTCTTCATCCCATGGATATTTTTGAGTTGGAGGAATGGAATTATTGAGACATGAAACAGAGAATATCCTGACTCATTTCAAAACAATCAGAGATTTTGTGGAGTATATAGATTTCTTCATAACAAGGTGTTAGTACCATGGGATCTCCAGCTAGATGAAATTTCTGAACCATGGTAGGTGTTTGGCAGCAAGGGACACAAACCTGAAGCGAATTTTTAACAAGACAGTGTTGTGTTAGCTAAGGCTACGGAGTAAGTAAGATACATAATGTCAACAAAATTTGATGAATGCACTGTAAAAATGCTTAAGTAATGTGAAAATCCTCCAAATACGTGTCATCAGTGAATAAACAAAGACATCGCTCTTTCCACTGTTTAGCAACACACAGCAACAATTTTTCGGTTGCTGTGTGTTGCTAAAACGTGGAAATAGTGATGTCTTTGTTTATTTTGTATAAGTAATATTGAAGAAAACTTACTTTACTGGCTTTCAAAATATTCCCTCCCATATACAATACACTTTTGGCATTGTCCATACAACTACTGAAAGCTATGGAAAGAGTCCCCCTTTGTCATAGTCAGCAGCTGGGTCATGATGTTTGCTTGAATGCGTGCGACTCTCTTCCATTTCAGAACTAATTTCAGTTGGGGAAACAAAAAATGGTAGCTGGTGCCAGCTCGGGCATATGCTGTGTGTGCTTCATTTTGAAGCATTTCCAAATCTGAAGCAGAATGGGATATTGGTTCTTTGCTCCATTTTAGAACATGCATCTACATTAGTGACATGCTCTCTGTGCCACACCCTTTCCACAGCTCCATGATGGTTATGGACATGTTTGCTCATGTGCATGACTCATCATGCAAGTTACCACACCTTTCACAACCTTTCCTTTTATGTGTTACAACAGCAATCACTGAACTTTATTGACATATCTTGAACATGAACCAAGTAATGTAATTGCGAAAGATTTACAATAGCACAGTCCTGATCAAAGAGTAAATACTGGTAGAAGATTTTGCTGAAATGATTAGTGTACACTTAAAATTTGGGTTGTCATTTATCATATCTCAACTTTGTTTGACCATATTTGTGAAGAATACCACGTGGGATTTAACATTAACTACTTAACCACTGAAAACTACAATAGTGAAATGATGTCAGAGATTCTTCTGATATGAACTTTTCAAAGCTGCTGTTTAAAGGATTTATGCTCCCACTTTCTAAATACAAAGTAAACATTTGCAGATACTTTTTTTTTTGTTTCACCAGGAGTATGAGAATGTTTAGAGATGCTTAGAATTTAGTAACTAAGCCTAGTTATCTTTCATTTTTGATAGACTTTTTTCTGTGAAATAAAATTGCATTCTTTTACATAAACTATTAAAAAGAAAAAATCCCCTTAAAATTGAATAAAACACAGCAGGAACAGTAAAACATGAAACAAAGTAATATGAGTGTACAAACAGTTCTGCAACAGAAAAACATGATTAAAAACTTTTGTGAAAGATAGCATTTTAAATATGGTTAAACATACCTTCTGATAGCAGATAACATTGCTTCAGAATAGGATGGATCCCTATGCTTGAAGGCCAGAGTAACTTCCACTTTTTGAACTCTCACAAATTCTAATAATAATAAATGTAATAAGAATGATAAGCAAGAGCAACAAATCTAAGTCCCAACAAAAACACATCAAATATTTACTACAATAATATCAAAATACATTGAATGTTATGCTCTGTATCTCAACAACTTAATATCCAGCTATAAACTTTTGTACATGAATTGAGTGTGTTACATGATTACTGGAAAGGTTAGGATCCATACATTACACAAACTAATGGCACAATGTTAAGCAGAAAATGTTAATTATAGCTTATGTTACAAGTGCCCAGTTATGGCTTCAAAAATACAATTATATACTACACCAACCTTACTCAAAGGGAAAGCACATTCAATTCACAACTCGAGCAGCATAATTATTATATGAATAGCACTTCCAGTAATTTCATGTCGCTACACTTTATGAATCTGTTTTAGCAAATACCAAGCCTGTCAAACAAAATTTAACTCAGTCATCACATCCATTAACACATAAAAGAAATAGTGTTAAAACACTAATTAAAAGAAGTTTAACACACTCATCAATTGAACAGTATAGAAATGAAGAAATTGAATATATTGAAAAGATTGCATATGATTTTGGATACCCTAAACAGGTATTAAAAAAATGGATTTATGAAGTAACTCAAGGTTACAATAAGGTCAAGACTGATTAAAAACTTGTAAAATATGTAGGAGCAATACCATATATAGAAAATGTTTCAGCAGAAATTAATAAACTTTGTGGCAAGTATGACATACGGGTAGGAAATCAGGTACTTACTGTAAAAAATTTAGTGATTAAAAATGAAAAAATTAGCCAATTAGATAGAGCAGGAATTTATGAAATCCCAATAAACCAGCAACCACCTGTGTCATATATAGGCAGCACCAAGAATAAATTAAAGTATAGATTGAACCAGCATATTAATAATTGGAATAAAAAAGAAGCTAAGACAGCATTGACCCAATACTGTATGGAAAATCAACAATGTCCAAGGTTTGAAGATATTAAAATTATTAAGAGCTGTAAAAACGAAAAGCAGTTAAGAATTGCAGAATCAGTGTTAATTGAAAAAAACAGATCAAGATTATGCAACATTAATGAGCCAAGTAACCTAAACGAACAATGGAAAGCCCTAATAAAAATTGAACAGCAGCATAAAAAGAAAGAGGGAAAAAAGAGCAGCAGGGACAATAGATGGCGCCAGAGACACAACGATTCAGAGATAGCGACTGGGGCCCATGCCTCGATGGCTCTGCTCACTTGAGCTGTGGTGGGCGGGTGAGACACACCTGCCTCCTGAAGATGACAGAGGCCTGTTGAAAGTACTAGAGGATTGGATGTGAGGGGCTGAATGGGTGTGACACTTGCAGTGGGAGTAGCAGAGGTTGTGAAACAGAAGGAGGAGTTTGATAATTACAGTTGACCAAGGTTTAATCACCTATGAATGTAAGGTTATGTACATAGTTTTTACTTGAATTGTATGAATGAGTTGTATGTGTGATTTTTATAGAATTGACAAGCTTTATAGTAACATCTCATAAGGCTAAGGAAAAAAAAAATACGATGTTTCACACCCGGAAGTAAGAAGCGTAAGCAAGAAGTCTGTAAACCTTGGAAGCCCAGTTACATCACGATGAATGACGTGTTGGAAGTGTGTTGTCATTGGAGGTTACCATGATCTTTATGGTGAGTACGTGGTACTTTCTAATGGTTTTTTCATTTTTGAATTGCACGTAAACTATGCGCACTTTGGCAAGAGGTTAATACCTTAAAAGTGCAAATATAAAAATTTAACTCTTTCGAATTTAACTCAAAATGTCCCCTGCCATATCTGGGCATTGCTCATATAAAGTTCTATCTATATTATACACAGAAGTCTATCACTGGCATTTTCATATGCCAGCGTGATGACTTTCTTATACATATCTATTAGCTTTAGAAAAATAATCTATTCTGAAAATCTTTACAAAAATAAAATGCTTATTACGTTTTCACTCTCTAGATGTTTTGCTAATGTGTCCCTTGAAATTTCCTTATTATAAAAAGATGAACTTCCTTTAAAAATACTAGAATAAATATTAGTTTGTAGTTTCTTATTATTAAACTTTTCAGTAAAAATCTACCAAAAATTTTAACAAATCAACTTTTCAAGACATTATCAAGTGCTATTTATTAATTTAAAAAAAGGTCATTTAAATACATATGAAAAAAACTTAAATGTAAGCATTAGCAAAGTAAAAACTTTCCTGAATTTCTGAGCAATGCAAGAGAATAATAAGTTTTTGGTGAGAAACAAGGTATAAAGTTGAATGATCACTGAGTATTTCCATGGAATTTTGAAATGAAGATGTTAAATGATAAGAATGTAATACTTGAATTTGGAAAAAAAAAGTGAGTCATTCATAAACGTTTGTAAAATTTTCCATTGGTTTTGATTATAGAAGAATTCTGATTTAATTTTAAAATATGCCAATAATGTTTCATAGATGACACATTTGGCTCCTATAGATATATGAACACACACACACACACACACACACACACACACACACATTACATAAGTGAACATATCAGTGGCATATTCACAGAGAGTGAACATATCAATGGTGTCTTGCTTATTGGTGATAAATCAACTATAAAAACTCTAAACACAAGTTTCCAACAAATGTGAAATTTGCATTTTTTAGAACAATTACCTATAAAGAAATTACAGTTGGCTTTTCCAAGAGCTCATTCATTATAAGTTGGTGTTCAATTTCTGTGTGTGTGCACTTCATGTTTACTACACTGCTACCAAGAATACTCCCACACAAGAGCCTTCCACCAAGCTTGTTCAGTTGGAGTAATCTTGAAGCAGACAAACATGGACAATCACAAGGCAATTTTCTTCACTCGGATATTACTCATTTTCACAATGAAATTCTCTCTTCTTGTATGATTTATATGCATGATAGTTCCCTCACATACAAAAAATGGCAAATGATGCTAGTACTTCTCACCAAGTTAATAAGATGGTTATATTATTAATAATTTAATGAAAGAGATGTTTCATTTGGTGAAGATCTTTGGAGAAACTTCAAATTTAAGACCTACACCTGTATCACTGATTTTGAGAGTGAAATGTAGACTGAATACATGTTTCTGTGGAAATTTTCTTCCCTTTATACCAATACCTACAGGGTTGTGTAAGTATTCCAAAAATGTTTCACATCTCACCCTACACACATAGAATGGCAGAGAGGTTTTTGTTTTAAAACATTTGTAGTGTGCATGTTTTAACAATATAAATATTTAATAAATCTGTGTGTTTGTAACACACACATTGAATATACAATTTATTGCACACATCCACAAATCTGCCTTACCCACCTAATAATGTAACTTAATATAGACTGTGCTGAAAATCATATCTAGTGATGCACAATTTTCATCAAGGATGACAAATGAAGATTTTTACTGTATCATGCTCCTAAAGATACACATTATATACACTGGCGTGCAAAAATTAAGGACGAGATGGTTTTTCGAATGTAACGTCGTGCAGAAGTGCTCCACATCGACTCAAATCATACCATAAGATCCCCAAGATGTAAGAATATGGGACAAGTGAGCAAAACCGTCCAAACAAGGAATCCAAAGGATACAAAGGCACTTTATTGAAAAGGTAGCTTTGAGCACAACTGGAAAAGAAGACAGAAATGTCCATGTGACAGGCAGCTGCCAAGAAAAATCCAGTCTTTAGTAGGGGATATGATCACCAATGACTGCGTTGCAGGATTTACAATGTCTGTCCATGCTGAGGACGAGCTTGTCAAGGAGCTGTTGAGGCATCGCGGCCCATTCCTCTTGTAGCACCAATCGCAGCTGAGGAATCGTTGCTGGCGGATGGTGACGTGCTACCAAGCATCTTCCGAGAAGGTCCCACACGTGTTCGATCGGATTTAGGTCTGGGGACCTTGCGGGTCAATCCATGCATTGAATATCTTCACTCTCCAACAGCTCTGCGACAGCCACTGTACGATGACGTGCAGCGTTGTCGTCCATGAAGAGGAACTCAGGACCCACAGCACCTCTAACCAGACGCACGCGAGGCAGGAGAGCCTCGGTACGATAGCGGACACCAGTGACTGAACCTCCTTGGAAGATGTGGAGATCAGTACAGCTACCAAGCATGATACCGCCCCAAACGAGAACTCCGCCACCTCCAAACCGATCCCTTTTGATGATGTTGGAGGTGTGATTGCGTGTTCTCTGCTCTCTCCAGATGTGTATACGTCCAGAATCGCTTATCAGACTAAATCGTCTCTCATCCGTAAAGAGAACTTGACCCCATTGCTGATGTGTCCAGTTCTTAAGTTCCTGGCACCACAGAAACTGCCATCTTTGATGATCAGGTGTTAATGGCACACACTGTACTGGTCGTCGTGCAAATAGACCAACTTTGTGCAGCCTCCTGGCCACGGTAAAATGCGATAATGGACGTCCAGTTGTCTGTTGCACGTGCTTTGCGATTTCTCTCACTGTCTGCCGCCTGTCTCTTCTCGCCTGTAGGACAATATACCGGTCATTCGCCACCGTGGTTGCTTGTGGACGACCATGGCTAAAGTCATCCAGATGTCATCTACTGGATTGCCTGCTGGCCATAACACACGGTGGCAGCAACTCGACGTCGTTCAAACCAATGTACACTGTGCAATAGCTTTCACCGAATTGCTGAGCGTACACCGGCCCGTGTGCTTTATACCCTTCTGACCCCCCCCCGTCATGCTGCATGTATGCGCATGCCCTACCATACTGGACCCTAGTCTATCTCCTGAGTGGTCTTTTGGTCCGTTCTGCCTGCTCGTTCCTCTGTTATGCTAATTTCTCCTCTTCGTCTTTAATTTTTGCACGCCGGTGTACATATACTTTCTTTGCTGTTTCTCCCTTTCTATTTTTTTCTTAATTGGGCAGTTTATTTTGCCATAAAATCAATATTTGATCAGCCTTATATGCTAACATGGCATTTTATTTTTCATGAAATTCCTGGGATATATAACTTTCACCTTATTTCATGACTTCATGAGGGTTATTTTACTGACTACCATTGAAACTCAGTGGCACTTAAGTTAGTAGAACCGAATGAAGACAACACTCTAACAACAGAACACACATTTCTAGGCTTCTGTCCAGAAAAGGCAACAAATGTGATCAAATTATTGTCATGTACAAGCATTGTGCATCTGTATTCTGCATGAAATCCTTTAGAAAACTGGTACAATTTTGAAATTTTCTGATAAATTGTCTACATGATGAGAGTCAGTAAAGACACTGTTTTGCTTAACACATAGTAGTGTTTTATGAATTCCTTTGTATTTGTTTGGAAAAGTAAATAAAAATCAGCTTTCATGATGTATCACAAACTTCTGTTATTTACAAATGACTTACTACAGGTCTTGGTTCCTTTAGGGAATGTCGAACTACTGGGAAGTTGCATTCCTGCTTCATCCACACACCAACACTGTCCCTGTGAACCCTTATCTTGTGTACACTGAACAGGATAGAACTCTCCTCTCTCATCACACTGTGGAATGTACGATGAATCTCCAACAATTAAGTGACGCTTCAGCATACTCTCACATCGGGTATGCTTAACAATCGCCATGGTACGTAGCGAGGATGATGCTGGAAAAGATAAATGTTTTTTCCACATCATTTAAAGTCATAAGAGAAGTATAGAGAAATATTGCATTCAAAATAAGATTATTGAGAAGTACTGCATTCAGTCATAAGAGATGTATTGCATTCAAAATAAGATTATTGAGAAGTACTGCATTCAGTCATAAGAGATGTATTGCATTCAAAATCCAGATTTTATTTCAATAATAATAAAAAAAAGTCAATAGCTAAGTACAATAAAACCAAATTTAAAAAAAAAAGGAACTGAGAACATTTATTTTTTACAATGATAAAACCATGTTATTATTTCAGCAGCCTTAAGGACCAAGCAGTATTTAAGAAATAAAGTTAAGTTATTTCATGGCAAGTTGTATGTTACCAACACACACTGTGCAAAGGGTAATAACGCTGGCCTACGATGGAAAAACTGTCTGACAAATGTTGACACTTTTTCATAGATTTTTAGGTGCTGATTTCAGGAAAAATAGTAAAAAAATTCTATCACATACCATTTTCCCACAAAATAAATTTATTTTTATCTATTTATTTGTTTTGATTTTAACTCTATTGTTTATCAACTTTACTATCTTTGACAAATTTTCAGTTAAAGAATTGTTTTTGCAACAAACAGTACACCAATGAATGAAATATGGGATGCCATCCTGATGGCACAGTGGTCTAAGCAATGGCCTCTTATCATTCGTCCAAAAGGGGTCCAGGTTCGAATCCCAGTGAGGCATGGATGTTGTGTTTGTCTTACAGCACTGGCTCTCTCCCTTCCCTGAAACCAGTGACCCTAAATTAGGGACAGGCAACTGCTTATAGCCCATCGAGTTGCTCACGGTAAACCTTGAAAATTTTAAATTGATAACAATGAACAGTACACCAATTAAGTAGTAAATAGTAACACTGTACTAGTGATCCGATTTATTGCAGTTTCTGTCTAACTTCCTTGAAAAAGCCATCTGGTTGTTGTGTGAAAGCTTGGAAACGCTAATGTGTCTACTTCCTACGCCAATAAATCAGATCACTAGTACAGTGTTACTATTACTACTTAAAAATTTCGTCATCCTGAAGAGCGAATCAAACCCGCGTCTCTCGGAGAGCACCCAAGAATTTTCAGGTTTTCGGATGTTATCTAACTTAACATCCGTGTCATATTTACACCAATAAATGGATTCATATCTTGCAAATTTGTATTGTACAATGGTGTAATCTTGTATTTCATTCATTTATATTCTGTGCCTCCAGGCAATCACGGGAATGAATTCTAAACCTCCAGATTCGCTATATATATGATTGCTGGTTAGCTCGACTAGCAAATTCTGTGACTGTTTATTTTCAAATTAATTGGAAACTTGAGACTTGGTCATTCTGGGTGGTGTAGTGGTTAGTATACTCAGGCACTCTCTGGGAGACGCAGGTTCGATTCCTGCTCCAGGACGACGAAATTTTCAAGTTTTCAGATATTATCTTATTTAACATTCATGCCATATTTACCCTAATAAATGGATTCACATCTTCCAAATTTGTATTAATCAGAACACATTAGGGTTGGCAAAACCTTGGCTGCACTGCAAAGAGGGAGTTAGTTTAAATTGTTCAGTGCAAATAAATAAAATCAACCTGCAGTCCCTTGACTTCTGCTCGTTACAAGAAATGGTGGAGGCCAAGGAACAGTGGATTGATTTCTGCTCGTTAGAAGAAATGGTGGAGGCCAAGGAATAGTAGATTGATTTCTGCTCGTTAGAAGAAATGGTGGAGGCCAAGGAATAGTGGATTGATTCCTGCTCGTTAGAAGAAATGGTGGAGGCCAAGGAATAGTGGAGTGATTTCTGCTCGTTAGAAGAAATGGTGGAGGCCAAGGAATAGTGGATTGATTTCTGCTTGTTAGAAGAAATGGTGGAGGCCAAGGAACAGTGGAGTGATTTCTGCTCGTTAGAAGAAATGGTGGAGGCCAAGGAATAGTAGATTGATTTCTGCTCGTTAGAAGAAATGGTGGAGGCCAAGGAATAGTGGATTGATTCCTGCTCGTTAGAAGAAATGGTGGAGGCCAAGGAATAGTGGAGTGATTTCTGCTCGTTAGAAGAAATAGTGGAGGCCAAGGAATAGTGGATTGATTTCTGCTTGTTAGAAGAAATGGTGGAGGCCAAGGAATAGTGGAGTGATTTCTGCTCGTTAGAAGAAATGGTGGAGGCCAAGGAATAGTGGACGGATTTCTGCTCGTTAGAAGAAATGGTGGAGGCCAAGGAATAGTGGATTGATTTCTGCTCGTTAAAAGAAATGGTGGAGGCCAAGGAACAGTGGATTGATTTCTGCTCGTTAAAAGAAATGGTGGAGGCCAAGGAACAGTGGATTGATTTCTGCTCGTTAGAAGAAATGGTGGAGGCCAAGGAATAGTAGATTGATTTCTGCTCGTTAGAAGAAATGGTGGAGGCCAAGGAATAGTGGAGTGATTTCTGCTCGTTAGAAGAAATGGTGGAGGCCAAGGAATAGTGGATTGATTTCTGCTCGTTAGAAGAAATGGTGGAGGCCAAGGAATAGTGGAGTGATTTCTGCTCGTTAGAAGAAATGGTGGAGGCCAAGGAATAGTGGATTGATTTCTGCTTGTTAGAAGAAATGGTGGAGGCCAAGGAATAGTGGAGTGATTTCTGCTCGTTAGAAGAAATGGTAGAGGCCAAGGAATAGTGGACGGATTTCTGCTCGTTAGAAGAAATGGTGAAGGCCAAGGAATAGTGGATTTATTTCTGCTCGTTAAAAGAAATGGTGGAGGCCAAGGAATAGTGGATTGATTTCTGCTCGTTAGAAGAAATGGTGGAGGCCAAGGAATAGTGGATTGACTTCTGCTCTCTAGAAGAAATGGTGGAGGCCAAGGAATAGTGTATTGATTTCTGCTCATTAGAAGAAATGTGGTGACCAAGAAATAGGTGCCAAATGATCTAGTTTACTTTTTTGCAGTGTGAGCAAGGTTTATGTGACAGTGAGTGATTGTGCCACGAGTCATCATGTTTCGGTGTTTATCCAGTTTGTCAGCCATGACATAACAGTTTTGTCCCACTCTCCCTTATGGCTTCTGTCCAGTTGCATTTAGATGTTTGTGGGTAACAGTTTTGTCATGAAGAATGTTCTTTTTTGTCATTAGTGGTGTAGTGTTACAACAGGTTTCTTAATTCACCAGATAACTTTATTTATAATACATCTGTGATGACTTTGTACTCAAAAAGCAACGAGTAACATTACAGATTTTGAAAAAAAAAATAAAAAAAATAGTATGCATGTTTTGGTAAAAAAACTCAGTTACACCACCCAGGATGACAAACACCCTTACTTTCATCATCCTGGGTGGCATAACAGAAAGCAAGCTCGAATGGAAATTGGGAGATATGGGTTCGATTCCCACTCTAGGGTGATATAATTTTCAAGTTTTCTAATGTGATAGATGTCACGTGTTGATCAGTAAATACAGGTGATTCAGTCATACCCAGGGCTTGAAAAATATCTGAAAAGTTACATGCCCAGCTGGGCATGTGCAGAAAATATTTACTTGCCCAGAAGTAAAATCTACATGCCCAGAAAAAATTATCTTTTAAGATAACAAAACAGAAGCCTCATTTTTTTATTTTTTTTAAAGTTAAAAATTGTGATAAACTTTTTATACATCTTTTGCATGGCCATTTTGAAGTGTCTGTATTAAATGCACAAAAGCATATATCTCAAGTTTTAAGAAAGGTAATCGATGGCATTTGAGAAATTTAGTGATGATGCTATGTTCAAGAATTTTTAATATATGTCCTGTGTTTTGCAAAAAAATTAAATAATCATAGTTAACTGTATAGCAGTTTAAGTAGTTTTTAACAACAATTCTGAATGGGAAAATTATTTACCTTTTTCTCTTGTGCAAACAGAAGTACTTTTGCATCATAAAATATCCCAAGAATTGTTGTTTAGAAACAAAGGCAATCCCTATGTCTTTGACTACTGTTGTATGAACTTATAGTTATTAAATGTATATCACCACCTGACACCCTATATCCTTGAAAAAATTGCTAGTGATATCAGCAATTTTAGGATGGTTTTCGCAAACAGTGCACCACATAATAGTCTTGTCGTGATTTGCCTTTGGCCAATTAAATGTTTTTAACCAAGATTCCTCAAAACTGTGCGGCAGTGTCCCCCCCCCCCCCTGCTTTATCATAGCCCGCTTGCGCAAGTTTCCGTTTTGTCAAAGATGTAGAATCCGATTCTGAAATTAAGTCACTCAACCATGCGAAAGACGAATTTGTAATTACTGCTGACAGATCAGGAATTTCACATAATTGCTTACTATAGATATACTGTCATTGTCGGATTTTTTTCCGAAAAAAACATCTTACATCCATTACTAAATACAACTTATATCCGCAGCTAACACGAACTACTGTTCTCTCAGATAAACTAAGGTAACAGCGTCTGCAATTTTTGTTCTTCTCCCAGTTAAGTGGAACGCATTGTGCAGGCTCATTCTTAAATGAAACTTAGCTTTTGTTTCAGTAGTACCACGTACTGCTGTCAGTTCATGTGTGCGAGTGCGCACGGGCGGAAGATTCCGCTTACCCCTCCTTTACTAGCGCAAGTTATATCAGAGACCCCGCTCCACCAGTGGCTTTGCAATAAATAATCCGTTGTCACTCCCTCCCCATAAAGCACGACTTTTTTCCCATCAGTCTGCATCCTCCTGTTTCATGGCAGTTTACGCATTTGCCACTAAACACCGTAGGCTAGTTTCATTAGAGGCATGCATCCTGTCATTGACTGTAAATAACATCTGGAGCAAAACTACGTATGGCATAATATAATTGAAGCACTATTCTTCTGGCCTTGGCACTCATTCTGTAACAATAATACAACTTCTGGTGATTTGCAGCAAATGAAAAACATGTGACGACCGTCTTTTTTTTTTTTTTTTTTTTTTCTAGAGTAGAAAATTCTTCTTTTCCAAACTTTTTTTTTCTTTAAATTTAGTTGCCCAAACGGGCAACTAGATTTCATTTTTACTTGCCCAGGCCAATAATTTACATGCCCAGGGCATCTCAGGCATGGTATTTTTCAAGCCCTGATACCTATTTGCTAAATTAATAATTCTGCCTCAGAATTTCTATGTCTATTTTGAATGATTTCCTATACATCCATCGATTTGTCAGCAGGAAAATATACTTTGTCTGAGAAGCTGCATTAGATAAAAATGAAAAACTTTTGCATCAGTCCCAAGATACCCTCAAAATGTCTGTAGTTGTGATGCCTCTTTTTCTATAAATTAGGTTTAAAAATTCACTTTGTGCAAGACTAAGGTAGCAGACAAAAATATTCTACCTTCTAACTCTGATGCCTCACATGAGACAGGATGCCCTTGTTTATCTGTCAATGTTGGCTGACATGTGCATGGATCCACTGTACATCTAGCATCAGGATTTCCAGGACAGCTGACATTGCTGCATGCCATTGATCTACTACAAGGTTCCAAAGACTCTCCATTTACATTAGCCCATGGACAAATGACAAGATCTGAAAAACAAGTGGAAAACTGGGTGAAAAAACACAAATTTTATGGCAAATACATTAATTGCACTCAGGTGTTTGTTCTAACAGAGAAAAAAAGATACATTCCACTTTGAGTTGTTCATAGAAAAAAAGATGCTTCTGGTTTCTTTCTGTTCTTGAATGCCTGCCTTCAGTCCTTTACAAAACCAATTTGAAAATGGTGAGATATATATTAAAGAAAAGTTAACACTAAGTCACTGTAAAGCCATAAACTTCAAGCTCTCTATTTTCAATGGGCTAATTAATTGAAAAATTATTTGAGTTCAAAGCATTTGTGATTGCTCACCAAACAATTAAATGTTTTTGGATTTTTCAAAGTTAGGTTTCAGATTCCGGCAATAGTTTGTGAACTTTTCTTGCACAGCTCTCTATTTTTTATTTGGTTAGGTAGAATTGAGACATGTTTGAAGAACAGCAAGCAGGGCCAGAAACAAATGAATGAACACAGAGATGTGTATATACACTCACGGACAATGAAATTTGTTCACCAGGAAGGAAGCATCGGATTGAACTGAAATTTTATGGACATAATGATACAGATGAATGATACACATGATGGCAAAAACAGCAGAGCTGCATGACAATTACAGGGGGATATGTGGCACTCAGTCCAGTCATCTTCAATAGCGCGTCACACTGCATCATGCTGCGATCCATGTTGCAATATGGTCTGGCATGGAGGCAAACAGACACCTGATGTTGTCCTGTGGCAGACTGGCCTACACGTGTTGGATGGTGTGCTCCAAATACCGGATAGTGCGGCACAGTGGCAGCCAGCGTTTCAACTGGTCTCGGACATGCTCTATGGGGTACACATCCGGGGAGCGGGCAGGCCATGGAAGTGTCTGGACATGATGTAGGCAGTCCTGGGCAACCCGAGCCATGTGCAGGTGGGCATTATCCTGCTAGTATAGGGCACCTGGAATCCCAGCCAGGAATGGGAGCACATGGTGCCGTAGGATCTCATCCACATACCACTGGCCCATCAATGATCCATGTACCACTACTACAGCTGATCAGCTATCATAGGCAATGGCTCACCAGACCATAATGCCTGCAGTGGGAGAGGTGTGGCTCTCGATAGTGAGGTTGGGATTGTGCCATTGACCTGGGGACCTCCACACCCGGACACTATGATCATCTGTCCCCAAAATGAAGCTGCACTCATCATTAAACACCATACGTCCCCAGTCTGTAGTGTTCAATGTTGCTCTGGACTGGCACCACTACACACGGAGCCAGCAACGTTCTGGTGTTAATGGACACAAGAAGGGGTGCTGGGATCGCAGATTCGCTTCCATGAGGCATCAGGAAATGGTTCATGGGCACACATGAGCTGCTTCATCTGCCTGTATAATGGACTGGGTCCATGTGGGATCCATTCGTGCCTCCTAGCACACAATCCATCGATCCTCTTTACCGGCGATCCTCCTGGTCCATCCAGAGCCACTCCGCCGTGTAGCAGTGCTGCCATGTGTCCACTGCTCCCAACACAGTCAGACGGTATGGTCAGAACGATCCACATGACAGGCTATACGGCACGCCAACCACCCTGTGGTTTTCAGCCCGATGATCAGGTCTCTCTCAAAGACCGTAAGTTGCGTAAATCAACGTCTCTGGCATCGACCCAGCATTCTTGTCACTCTGTACTCTTGCTTGCATTGGCCAGTGCTTTTCACTTTCATGGGGCATTGATTACACGCCGGTTTATAAGGCTGCCGGTTTGTGTTTGCAGTGCCACCACAGGGTGTGCGGTCATGCACACTCACACCAAATATGGACATTTGCATACCAGCACATACTCTAGCTATTTGCAAAGTTTTGCGGTTGTAGCATGTTTTCTTCTAGGC
Source organism: Macrothele yani (assembly GCA_039090855.1). Lineage (NCBI taxonomy): Eukaryota > Metazoa > Arthropoda > Arachnida > Araneae > Macrothelidae > Macrothele > Macrothele yani. The sequence continues at coordinate 137,398,474 of CM077001.1, forward strand.
GCGCAAATTTCATTGTCCACGAGTGTATTGAAAAACAGTTCTAAACAGCAGAATGTATCTTCTTATTTCACATTTTGAACAATTAAATAGTGAATACTTATCTCTAAGTCAAGTCAAAGTACATAATTCATGAACTCTATCATAAATAATGCAAACTATGTCCGCCATCAGTATATATAAACCACAAAGCTAAGAAAACTTAAAATAATTTTTACATCATGATAGTTGTATGACAACAATGACAACAAAAACAAAACAAAAAACAGTAACATTAGATTATTGAGAGAAAAGAACAGATTCCATGAGATAATGAGCATCTTACAGATTATTGATATGCTTATTGGCCATTATCTTTCCAACTAGAGAAGGCACCAAAATGACCTTTCTGGAAAACTAAGTAGTCAATTCTAAAGATGGAGCTGCATACTTTAACTAAACGATGTTGCGAAAAGTATTTGAACTCCGACCTGCAGTTGTAATATATCTATTTAAAATCTTAGTACACAGAAGGGCTACACCTGGCATTAATGACAACAGCAAACCTACTGAGAAATTCTTTCTACTGAATTCTGGTCTTGACTGGAATATTCCCTCACTCTTCTTGCAAAGTCACTGCCTAAGCTTATTTTGAGGAAGGTTGCTATGTTTGATATTTGATTCAGTTTTCCAATGCATTTCAAAGGTGTTCTTTCCACTTGAGGTCAGTAGTTTAAACTGGCAAGTCAAACATTTCTAAGTTGTTCTCCACAAACTGGTTCAGTTTTTATATATGTTGTGCTGTGTAGCAAGGGGAAATGATGAAACATACAACAGCCCACATTAAAGTACTGTCACAGCGTAAGGAGAGTGGAATTGTCCAAAATACGAAGGTAGAGGCTGAATTTCATGGTTCCAAATAAAGCAACCAAAAGGCCTAAGTCCCATCTATCTGAAATAAACCCAACACCATTACAGAGCAGCCACCAAACTTGACAACTGGAATGAAGCCTTCTTGAGAATCCTCCTTCATAGTGTTCGAAACCATTCTCCTGGCAGTTGCCAGATCCAAACAAGTTCAATGGAGCAGAATAGCGTGTTATTCACTGTTCCATAGAATCATCTTCCAGTACTCTACAGGACAGGAATGGACAGGACAGGAATGTCCAAATGCTGCTGATTACTTACTGGAGTGATGTTACTTTTGTGCATACTGCTTCCCTACTACAGAAACCTATAGAGTAAAACTCTCTGCAAACAGTTATAATGCTGACAGATGCTCCTACAGCATTTTCAAACTCAGCAAAAAGGTGTGTGTTTGCAGATGACATGCACAGTTCTTGGATTCTCTTCAACAGTGTTCATCAGCTCCAGTCTGTAAGTTTGCATGGCCTCCTAGTGCATTTTCTTGCTGTAGTAGCGTCGTTAGTCTTCTGTCTTCAAACTGCATCTCCTACAGTAAATTTTGATACAATCAGATGGCTTGCAATGCCACACACAGAAAAATTGGTAAGCGGTATTCAACCACAATCCCACATTGAAAGTCCAAGTTCCATTGTACACAGCACATTGACTTCTACTACACTGCTACTTCTCCAGTAGATATACATTTTTAATAAATAGCTCTCACAGGCACAAATGCATGTGAGTGTATGAATCCAGAAGCTGTATAATCAATTAGGAGTCCCAATACTTTTGTCAACATGGTGTATTTCATGGCATAGAGATGTCAAAATTAGCTTTCATCCAGACAGTCAACTCTTCAGGAAAGTCAAAAATTGCATCACCCTGAAAACAGGAAAAGAACCCACATCTCTCAATTCCAATCCAAGCACACATACTGTTTACACCACTTAGGAGACTGTAGTTTCAAGCAACTGAAGTTCATTATATAGAAATCTGAACAAACTTTCACAATATATTAGTCAAGGTAACTGCCTGTTTATAGCAGAGACCGTGCAATCAAAAACAGCAATCCAGATCGGATATAAGCATTTCTCAAATGTAAACACTCCAGATTACTATTGAGAAATACAGTAAAACTTCGGAATAGTGGACATCGAAGGGGAAAGAAAAACTGTCCATTATTTAGAAGTGTCCGCTATTGGGAAAATCATGCTTTATGACAGTATACATGCACAATGTTTATAACATAAAAGCAGTTTAAAAGATAAGTAAATATAAGTATGTAAATGTAGTACATAGAGCAAACTTGTACTAACCTTTATTAAAAAATATGAATTGAAACCTAAGAAACAAAATAATCAAGTATTGTTGTTTGTCTATTACATTCTTGTGAAATTTATTTTTTTAAGTGAATTTCTAGCCAGCTGCCTGAAGCTTTGAATTCTGTGAATCCTAATTCATTTGCAATTTCTAAAGCCTTTTGACGAATTAAAGTCCCTGATAAAGGAATGTTGTTGGCTCTAGCATGGCAAAACCATTCATAGGTAAGAGTGTGCACAGCTAAACCATCAGTTTAAGGGAAGGCTCTCTTAATTTTCTGGTTGCCATTACAATCTTTCCAAGACATCAAGATTTCACTCACTTGCATTTTTGCAATGCCCAGTTTATCTTCTAAAACATGCACACTTAATATTTCTTTTTCACTCAGCTCCACTATTTTATCTTTTTCTTTTAGAGTCAAGCGCTTACGTTTGTGCGACATTTTAAAATCGATGTTTGAGAAATCTTTGCTTCACAGCTTGCTTGATGAGAAAAACCTACATGATTGTTGGAAACAAATGAGATTTCTAGTAATTTAGACTTCAAATTGATACCTGTGCACTGACCTTGACTACCAAACAACAAAAGGTGAGTCCTTTCCATTTCCGCCCACACTTGAATTGTGTTAGAATGTGTTTCAATCCGATCACCGTTCCTAAATTGGCTGGTCTTGGGCACTGGTCCCCGTTTTTGAAGTCTCACCCCATTGGGAGCACCTGCAGAGCTATAAGGCAGTTGCTCCTGATCAGATGTACATATGCTAAGATAGAGTCAGACAGTCTGGTGAACACAAACGCTAATCCTTTTCCCAGCAATTTTGGCCACTTACCTGGGGTACATAGCACTTAGCACCTTAAAAATTACTAGGCCTCGGGAACAAAACTGTGAAGATAAAGAATGAGAAAAGGTAAAATAACAAAAAGGAAAAATTTTGCGAGTTTGGGCAAATCACACCCCTAGGAATTTCTAGAATTGAAAGCAAATTGTCTGTTATATTGTACTTAAAGTGTGTCTGTGTCGGTTATTTAGAATGTGCGCTATTAAGAAGTGTATGACTCATAAGAAGTTATGTATTTCTGCAGGGGAATAAAAAATTGTCTTTTATAGAGAGATGTCTGTTATTAAGTGTCCATTAATGGAAGTTTCACTGTATTATCCAATTTTCATGAAAGACAAAGAAACTCATTATTTTTGGTTAAAGAGATGCCAGAAATAACTTATAATATGCATATATCCAACTTTTTAATAAACTTGGAAACTTCACTATCGTGGAAGGGAGAACTGCAGTATCTTGGGTGATATAATGGCAACACATCGGGATGGAAACTGAAAGATCTTAATTCTTAGATATGCTACACTTCACTAAAAACTGCTGTGTATTCCGAATTATGTGACATATTGTAAATAAGGTAAATAATGGTCATTAATGACATTATTTTGTAAGTTCTGTTCAACACATTTTATACTAAGCCTTATGCAGAGGGAAAAGTCACATACCTCAGTTGAATAATCCCTTGTGATGAGTCTTGGACAATGTGGTCTACAAAAACACATAAAAAATTGTCTAGGATACATGACAGGGCTTAAGGAAACCATGAACCATAAACGCAATAAAATTAATACATAGAACCGAATAAAACAGTCAAGATTCAACGAAATTGAAAGTTTAAAATACTGATGATACTGCTAAGAATTGATTATAAAAAAATAGTGAAATAACATTGGCATAGCTAAAAAAGAATTAAGAAGAGTAAACAACAGGTGACATTGAGAAAGCTAAACAAAATATAAAGCTTTCATTGATGAGTTAGCCGATAGATGGCATGTGGCACCCCACCAAGACTGAACACATTATCATGATGTATCCTTTGACATGAGGTTACATGTGTTATGTTCAACCTCCTATGACTTTGAATTCATTTTGGCCTGAGATCCTTGTCAGTCCTAGCTTGAGAATGTCTGCATAGGGCAGGCGAAATACGTTGCATGTTGTTCCGAATGGATTGTCACCAGTTTTTTTTTTTACTTTTCTTAATTCTTTTTAGCTATGTCAACGTTATTTCACTAATTTATTCTTATCAATTCTTCTTAGCAGTATTATTGGTATTTTAAACTTTTAACTTAATTGAATCTTGACTGTTTTATTCATTTCTATGTACTGATTTTATTGTGTTCATGGTTTCTCCTTAAGCCTCTTCATATATCCTAGACAGTTTTTTTTATATGTTTTTTTGTAGAACATATATTGTCCAAGACTCATCACAAGGGATTATTCTACTAAGGTATGTGACTTTTCCTTCTGCATAAGACTTAGTACAAAATGTGTGGAACAGAATTTACAAAATAATGCCATTAATGACCATTATTTACCTTATTTAGATCTAAATTCATTTCCCAATTCTCCCACTCCACTTTATTAGGTATTACTCTGTAAAACAGTGAATGAATAATTCATGATAAAAATGAGCATTATTTTTCAAATGCAGGTAATAACTGTTAAGTGAGGAATGCAGAATATTACATAATCTTTACATTATTTTTTGTTTTGGGGTTTAACTCACCATCACAAGAAACTGTAAGGGCTATAATCAAATTTTCCATCCCTAATTTAAGGCCATTTGTTCCAGGGAAGGGACAGAACCAGTACCATCCAACAATCACACCATCATTCCTCATCCGGGACTCAAATCTGGGCCCATCTCAGACAACTGCTGAAGCCTTCACCTCAGACCATGTGACCACAGTATATCTTCAGTATACAAGCAGTTGCTCTGGCGTTTTCAAAGTTTTCGCCAATCCATTTGCCAAATCATTTTTTCACCACAGTGTTCTGATAGTACAAAAATGTTATCACCAATATTTTTGCCAAAACTTTTTTCCATTGCCACAAAACGATTTTTTTTTCACAAATTGTGAAGAATGCATTGGCAGCAAACCCCTGGTATAGAGTGATTTCTTCAGGATACTAATGGAAAAAAAAATTAGGGCTATATTTGTGAAGTTTTAATTATAGCAGTAGATGTATGGTAGCAAGGCTAAAGTAAGTACCTCAGTCTAAAAGGATTAACCTTACAGATACATACACAAAATAGTTGAAATATGCCATCATTAAAACAAAAAAGGAATACTAAAAAACAGCTTTCATTAATACATTTGCTCTTTCAGTCATGAGCAGTCGTGAAGCTAGAACTCAGGGATTCAAACTGCAACTAGTTCAACAGCACTTCAATACTGTCATGCATAATTTCATAGCCAATAAGGAAAATACAGCATCACTGATATAACTACCTGGGCAAGTTCCTTCACATTCCTCTAAGGTCTCAAAGTTATTTTCATTGCCACCACATCCACCATAAACAAATTTTTCACACTTGTGACTTTGTTTGTTGTAGAACCAGCGGAGCATCTGAGCACGACAAAGTCCAACAGACTTTGGTTGATCACACAGCGGGACTGCAAAATAATACATAAATAAAATAAAATAAAAAGTATAAAAATTGCAATAAAGAAAAGGAAAGTAAAACTGTCACACATCATCAGAAACAATTTAAACAAATGATTAGTTCTAAAAGATTTTTCTTTTACAAAAAGAAAACTGTTTATGAGAAGTGTTTTGAAAGTTTTGAGACTGCCAAAGCTACACACAGTAACCCATGATGACTCAAACCTGTTTTCCCAACACCAAACAGCACTGCATATTGGGAGATGTTTGCATCTGTGTGTGTGTTGCATCATTTTACACCTAACTCTCATTGAGTACAAACTTGTCGGTAGTACCAAACATGGATTCAAAACATGAAATGAAAGTGAGAATGAAATTTTGTGTGTGCCTGGGGAAAATGCTGACCAAAATATTTGATCAATGAAATGAACCTTCAAAATTTGGCTATGTCATGTGCAAGAACAATAACACTTTCACACACAACCATTTAAGATTTTTTTCAAGAATGCATCATTCTTGTGGAATCCTCTTAAGGCAGCTGTGACTTTCAAAGTCCATCACTCACTAATTTCATCAGACTGTGAGTTTGTTTACACACTTTCATTTTCTAGCTGAAAAGAAAAACTCCCCTTTTTGAACCTTTGGAGAACAAGGAGAACCACCTGCATTTTTTACTGTAAACTCCTCTTTCTTCTTTTCCATTAATCACTGCCACAGGTATCTAGCGAGGAGGACAGAGATCTGTTGTGGACTACTTTGAACAGATGAATTGATAACACCGAAAACTGGCTGTTTGAAAGCTATGAACTTTGTAGCCATGGCTTGGCAGAAGATTTTACTGCAGATAGTAAAAAACTGTTTGATCATGCTAGATTTTATTCAAACTCTCTTGCAAATGGAACATTTGGAACCAGTCATAATACCAGTAGAAATTTGGTTGAATTTAAGAGCAGGAAATTTTGGGGATTATGCCAGCTATGATTTTGAACTTACAATGCTATCATTTTTGACAATTAATGAACTGTTTAAAATAAAAGTAGTGAGAGCAGCTGTAACAGTGATAACAAAAAAGGTGTTACCATTCTGCCAAAACCAAACTTTTTCGAAGCTCTTGCTGCTTATGATGTGATAAAAACATTTCTCATTAAAGTCATTATATGAACAAGAGTATTCAAAATGTTCTCCCTATGGTGCACATTGAACATTTTGGATTATGTTAAAAACATTCATCGCAGGCTCAACTGACATAGTGATTACATACATACATACATACATATGTAACACTAAGCTGTTCTCTGAGATTCAGAGGTTAGCTCCACAAAGAAATACAAACTACCAGATAATTTTTACTTATTGTTGATGTATCAAACTTCTCCATTTACAGCGATCTTGACATACAACTCGGGCTTCACTGACAACCATCACACGCCGTACACAAGACCTTCTATACTTCATACTCATAATCTTTTTCTCATGCAGACACTCCTGAATCTGATCCTACCACGACTTCCTTGGCCTTCCTCTGCCTTTCCTACCTGCCACTTGGGCTAAAAAAGTTCTTCTTAGTAAGAATCTCATCACTCGTTCTTCCAACATGGCCAAACCACCAAAGCATATAGTCCCCACCTTGCTAACAACATTTTGCTTCACATTACACAACTGCAACACATCTTCATTCCTCACACAATCAGAACATGTCTTGCCACAAACCCCCCATAAGTAACGCATTTATCCAGCACACAAACGACTTCTATGTTTCTTCTGCAGTACCCAGGTTTAACTGCCATACATCAGAGTAGGAACCATTACACTCTCATACACAGCCATGCAGGACTCTCTTGAGAACCCATCATTCCTGTGAACACCTCCCAAAGCAGCCATGACTTTCAATGAAGAATTGACATGCCTACTAATTTCACCATCCAATTTGTTCTCTCTGTCAAACATGCTTACTAAATACACAAACTCATTCGCCTGGTCAATCACTGTGCCATTTAGACTTATATTACATTCAGTACTACCAGTTCCTGTCTCAAAAACCATAACTTTGGTCTTTCAGGAACAGCATACTCAGCAACTCACTTTTGCTCTCTGCCAGCAGGACAGTGTCATCAGCATACAGCAATCTGCACACATGAATGTCACCAAGACATAAACCAGTATTATCTATTTTGGCATCACGCATGCATGCATCCATAAATATATTAAACAGCCATGGTGACATTACACAACCTTGTCTGACTCCAGCACTAATAGAAAACCATTTTGATAAAACACCATTCACTTGTACACAAGCTCTACTGCCAGCATACATGGCTCTTACACTGTCAAGTAGATTCCCAGTAACACCATATTCATTCAAAACCTTCCACAAAAGTGTCCTATTTATTCAGCCATAAGCTTTCTTTAAATCTTTGAAGGCAGCAAAAACTTTCTTACCAACAGCCAGGTACTTTTCAATCACCATTCGTAATGCAAAAGTTTGGTTAGTGCAGCCTTTACCAGGCATAAAACCACTCTGAATTTTGGATCACTAGTATAGTTATACTATTTAAGTACAATTGGTGTATTGTTTCTTGTTATCAACTTCCTACTGTTTGGGAATGGCTGCTTGCCATTTTGTTTTGCACTCCTGTGTTTAAGAATGAGATTGCCTTACCAGGAATTAGCAGTTAACTTGCTCTCTTCTACACACCTTAATTTATTATTTAAGCTAAGCTAAGCCACCCAGAAGTTTCTCATAGAGTTTACACCCACGGGAACAGCGCCAATGACGCATTCCTGGTACTCCCTCAGCGCTGATGACACATTCCCATTTCTCTCATAAAACAACTTCACTAAGAGTGTGCCGTTTTCCTTCTTCAGCATGATGACCATCGACAACTATTGCCATAAAAAAGGTTCTTGCTTTATAGTCTGCAGCCTATCTCGCAAACAAAACAATTGTCTTGCAGATAATTTGCATAGTCCACAGTGTGTTATGTGGCTTCGGAAATATCCCACCTGAAATGCTACAAGCGTGTGTTGATAATTTTGTATTGCGTATTCAGCATGTAATTGACCTGGATGGCACACATATTGAACCAACTTTGTAGTTTCTGAACTATAAGAATAAATAATATATCCATTCCAGCTCTTGTTTTCTTTCACAACACCATTCCTCCACCTGGTGTGAACAGTTGACCTGGGTTTCTTATTTCATAATTCTTGACTACATGTTCTAATTTGCCTTCCTCCCAAGTTTCACTGCTGTATCTGTAATAGTACTCCCTCCAGAGCTCTCTGAGTACTGTCAATTTAATTATAACCACCTGGTACACAATGAATTTATTGCAGAAGGGAGGACTGTGAATAAAGAAATGTATGTCGATATCTTCCATTGCCTCAGGGATGTAATCCAAAGGAAAAGTCAGGAAAAATAAACAGAGTATGATCCAGGAACTTGCTGACAAAAGTAAAGAAGTGAGATTAAAAATGAACTTTCAGAAGACGAAAGTGATGTACAATGCTTTTACAAGAAATGGAAGATTTATCCATTGATGGAGAAAAGCTGGAGATAACAGATACGTACGTTTATCTTGGACAGCAGATATCAAGTGAGGGTCACATTGATGAAGAAATTAATCGGCGTATAAAACTTGCCTGGAGAGCTTTTGGGAAAAACAGCATAATTTTCAAGAGCAATATGCCATTATGTCTTTAAAGAAAAGTGTTTGATCAATGCATCCTTCCAGTGCTTACGTATGGTGCAGAGACGTGGACCTTAACTAAAAGAGACATACAAAGGCTGCAGACAACTCAAAGCAGCATGGAGAGGGGCATGCTTGGTGTAACCAGGAGAGATAAGAAGAGGAACTCGTGGATCAGAAAAATGACAAGAGTGGAAGACATCATGATCAGAGTTAAATCCCTGAAATGGCAATGGGCTGGACATACTGCCAGAAGGACAGACCATCGATGGACAGCCGAAATTTTAGATTGGATTCCAAGGGTCAGGAAAAGACCCAGAAGAAGACCACATGGGAGATGGGTGGATGAAATTCGAAAGTATGCGGGAGTGACATGGAGGAGACTGGCACAAGACAGACCGTTGTGGAGGAAACTTGGGGAGACCTTCGTCCAGCAGTGGATTGATAATGGTTGCCAATGATGATGATGATGATGATATAGAGTATTGCAAATAATTGAAACTCACACAGAACAGAACAAGAAGCCTGGAAAGACATATACATTCTATAGCTGTAGAATACTTAATCCAAGATGAAATAAAAAAGTAAATAGGTAAATAATACAATAAGTATAAGGAATGAAATATAGGGCCAATCTCTTCGGGGGAACACTGGCCCTGGTGACCTTTCGCACGGGTACAGGCAAAATGTTGAAAGCCACCCGTGTGTTCCCGAGGTCACCAAAATAGTCAAGCCAAGAAGTTATAATATATATATATATATATCATCATCATCATCATTGTCAACCATTATCAATCCACTGCTGGACGAAGGTCTCCCCAAGTTTCCTCCACAACGGTCTGTCTTGTGCCAGTCTCCTCCATGTCACTCCCGCATATTTACGAATTTCATCCACCCATCTCCCATGTGGTCTTTTTCTGGGTCTTTTCCTGTCCCTTGGAATCCAATCTAAAATTTCGGCTGTCCATCTATGGTCTGTCCTTCTGGCAGTATGTCCAGCCCATTGCCATTTCAGGGATTTAACTCTGATCATGATGTCTTCCACTCTCGTCATTTTTCGGATCCACGAGTTCCTCTTCTTATCTCTCCTGGTTATACCAAGCATGCACCTCTCCATACTTCTTTGAGTTGTCTGCAGCCTTTGTATGTCTCTTTTAGTTAAGGTCCACGTCTCGGCACCATACGTAAGCACTGGAAGGATGCATTGATCAAACACTTTTCTTTTAAGACATAATGGCATATTGCTCTTGAAAATTATGCTGTTTCTTCCAAAAGCTCTCCAGGCAAGTTTTGTACGCCGATTAATTTCTTCATCAATGTGACCCTCACTCGATATCTGCTGTCCAAGATAAACATACGTATCTGTTATCTCCAGTTTTTCTCCATCAATCGATAAATCTTCATTTCTTGTAAAAGCATTGAACATCACTTTTGTCTTCTGAAAGTTCATTTTTAATCCCACTTCTTTACTCTTGTCAGCATTAATTAATTAATTTCATATATATATATATATATATATATATATATATATATATATATATATATATATATATATATATATATATATATATATATATATATATATATATATATATATGCACATACAATTAAAAAAAATGAAAAATCCATATTTTGCCAGTCAATTTACATTAGAAAAAATCATCAGAAAAATATATGAAAACAGATATAATACACAGAAAGATATGTGATAAAAAGTATCTGAATTCAACTTAATATCCTATCTTTTTTTCATGACAGGTGTGACTCAGATATATCAATGTTTTCATAAAAAAAAATTAATTAATTTCAATTATTCCCAAACACAGCTTTGAAAGATAAGAAAACACAAATATGGCAGAAATTATACAAAAAGTGAATATTCAGAAATTATATGTTAAGTTCACACAATTTCTGAATATTTACATTTAACAAATGAATCTGCCCTTCCCCCAAAAAAATACACTTCCCTGTCTTTTTCATTTGTTTGCTTACTTCTGATATAAAAGGAAATTATAAAAAGAAAATGTATTTCATTTTCTAAATAGATATATATTTTCCTCCACCCTCACAACCACAGAACCATGTTTTGGTGTAATACTGGGTAAAGTGAAAACTTCATATTATATTACTGGAATTAAGTATACACATTAAATAGTAAGATTGCAAAATTAATTTTTGACCTTTTTTCTCACATTCTTCTTGACAAGCCTCAAGATCTATGAAATTGTTATCATTGCCTTGACATCCACCATAAATGAACTCTTCACACTGATTACTGCTTTGATTGAAGTGGTAACGGCGAAGGTAGCTACGGCAGTTACCTACCATTAGTGGTTGTTTACATTTTTCTGGAAAACAAAAATGCTATTTTAATAAAATATACTGTAGATACAAATGGTTCAATTTTATACACAAAGAGAATTATCAGTTTTTTTGCTTTTGTTTTGCTAATTTGAATGAAAACACCTTAAAACAGATTCAAACTAAAAAAACATTGATTGTGGTTCCAAACACGATTAAAAAAAATAAAAATAAAAAGCATTGAAAAATCCTGTAAGAATATAAAATAAAAGAAAAATTAACATTGTGTTAACGACTTGTTTTGTCCATACACAAGAAATTAAGACCAGATTAGTACACAACTGCTTTAATTGTTTAACATCCTTTCAAGGGATTATCATTCACACTCAAACCAGTTAAGACATCAAATCAGCATCCAACTCATTTGTTGTCTTAGCATCCTTTCAAGGTAACATCTTACATGCCAATGGGAAATGAATCCCCCTTGAACAAATAATTCCTCACAAATACATGGAAGGAATATACAGATATGATTATCAGCACAAAGATGTGTCATACTTTCATTGTTTCCTCATGTAGCCACTTCTACAGAAAACTGAAAAATTACAGCAGGAAGCAAACTTGCATTTCCCACTTTTCATTTGAGTATGCTATTTCACACCATCCAGGACAATAAAGTTCTGAGCAGCTGAAGCTATGTAGATGTAGGCTTAGGAATCGGAATACTATTCAGATATGCACTAGTCAAAGCAGCCCGATGCTTCCTCATAGTGTAAACAGCCATTTCTCTTTCTGGTACAGATAGAAGTCACAAGTTCAGGTGCTTCATAGAACATCTTAAATATCTATGTGAAACAAATCCCCTAATAAAGCTCCTTTGTAGTGCCAACAACCACTTCTCATCCAGGTACAGATATACATCACAAGTTCCAGTGCTTGAGAGAACATCTTAGATATCATAGAAGCACTGCATTCACATGCACATACGAAAATGCATAGAAACATTTAGTACACATGCACAAATGCATCAATGCACGGGAATGTTGGGTATACATGTGCGAATACATCAGTGCACAGAAACATTTTACCTATATACACTAGAGCTGAGTTCAGGTTCAATTTTCGGAGCCCGAGCCCAAATTTTATATTCCAAGATAGAGTCCGTTCCGAGCCTGAAAACTGATTAACCTGCTCAACCATTAATAGAAAAACATCTCCTTTTCCACACTTCCACTCTCTCCTACTCCTGCAATTAACCAATGTATTTCTCAAATGGGGGGTGGGGAAGGAACCTCTATTTTACAGTGTAACTGCACAATGTCTTTGACCGTTTGTTTCTACCTGAAGTGCTTCGGGCGGCAGAAAGTCCAAAACGATCGGGAGGGGCTGCAATTGTATGTTGCTCAAATAATGCCAATATTATCGTGCCATAGTGCACTGCAATATGTACATTGCTAAATAGAATTAGCAGGGAGCTACTGCGTGGAGATAGGGGGTAAATTATCATCGGCAAGCTATCAACTATCCAATATCTACAGTTCTTGAAAAAGCTTTTTCTTCTCTTCAGAAACATACTAATGCGTGGCTTATGGCATTTTCTACCCAAGCCTTGAATACATGGCCATCTCGAACGCCCGCTCCCCAACCAGAACCAGTTCCCGAAGAATTCCCTTTACCAACTATAACGTGTCGTATTTGCTAAATTATATAAAATCGCATTTATATATAAAAAATCCTCTCGCTCTCCTTCTCTGTAAAAGCCCGAGCCTGAACCGCAGTAAATATTCTACAGCCCGAGCCCGATTCGGGCTCAGCCTGTCTCAGCTCTGATATACGCACGTACATTAGCAAATGTATCAATGCATAGAAATGTTGATACTCTGCAAATGCACATGCCTGATACACAAGCACATATGATGAAATGTATAGAAACATTTAGTACACATGCACACTTGTAAATGCATCAGTGTATAGAAATATTTTATACACATGCATATATGCTTAGAAACATTTGATATACATGCACAAATGCATCAGTGAATGGAAACACTGTATACACATGTACATGCAGAAACATAGAAAAAATTAGTACACATGCAAATGCACAGAAATGTTGGTCATACACATGCAAATACATCCATGCACAGAAACATTTCATACATGTGCACATGTATCAATGCATAGAAATCTTGGATATACTGCACATGTCAATGCATAGAAATCTTGGATATACTGCACATGTCAATGCATAGAAAGTATTTTACACATATACAAATGCATTAGTATATAGAACATCTAATACACATGCATATATATGCAAATGTATCAATGCATAGAAATGCTAGATATACATGTACAAATGCATTAATGCATAGAAATGCTAGATATACACGTACAAATGTATTAATGCATAAAAAACATTTACTCACATGCACATATGCATCACTGCATAGAAACATTTTATACACATGCACATATGAAAATGCATAGAAAAATTTAGTACACATGCATTACAATTTAGTACAATGTACAGAAATGTTGAATATACATGCACAAATGCATCAAAACAGAGAAACATTTGATACACATGAGCAAATGCGTCAGCTGATAGAAACATTCGAGACTTGAAAGTTACCTTCACACAGAAGAGGTGTTCCATCCACTGTAACAAATGAAAGAGCACAATCGCTGCATGGATCAGCTACACAGATTGCGTCAGGATGTTGTGCACAAGTTGTTTTAAGGCATTCATCTTTACAAACCCGTGGAGTCCTGTTTGGGTTACTGCAAACTGAAAGTGAGAGAGGGACAAAAATCTCATAAAGACAAAAAAAAATTTTACCCATGGCAAACAGACATAACGTATTACAAAATTACAGTAAAATTTTGCAATAATAAATCCACAGTTGTCACGTAAATGAAAAACTGTTGACAGCAGCAGAAAATTTTCATCTATTTTACCATGCTATCAACTGTGATCAGCATTACTACAAAGTTTTTTTTTATGTACATAAAAAAATATTGTGAATAAGTAACGGAAATATTTTTTTCTATCTTTATGTGCTTATGTTATTATTTATCCTCTTAAAATATAAAATCTTCCAAATTTTACCCATTTCAGATGCACAAAATTATGATGCAAATGTTATTTTCTGAATTTCTTTATAATTTTGAGATTCAATACCACTGAACCATGGGTAAAAAATCTAACTTACCTGGACCTTTGTGCTTCCGATATAAGACAGTGCCTGTAAAAATAAAGAAGATTGAAGTGTTAATTAGTATGCAATGCACACACACAGAAAGAAAGAAAGAAGAAAAGAAAAAATAAGAAAAAATGATGTACCAAATTCTTTATACACTTTTTTATACAATAAATATTATACTGCATAAATACTTTTTGCTGATACCACAGGCTCTCCTCACTTTACAGCATTTGACTTGTGCACTACCATGAAAAGTGTCTCAGTGAGAAAAACAACCATCTAAACTTACCAGGACAGCATTTCTAGACAAGCAAGATTATCCAGTCTTACAATAAAAAATTCTTTGTAATTCAACACCATGAAAATGCCCTAAATTTGATAACTCAAATGGTTTCTAAAAGTGTACAATTACCCTTCTGAGAAACATTTTTTAATTTAGTTTAAGCAAAGTAATACAGAGAGAGGTTAGACAAGGAGACCCACTATCTCCAAAATTATTTAACTCTATATTGGAAGATATTTTTAGAAATTTAAACGGGGATGAAAAAAAGATTAAACATAAATGGGAGGTACCTAAATTACTTAAGATTTGCTGATGACATAGTCATCATTACAACTAGCAATAGTGAAATGCAAAATATGATAGAGGATTTATGGATGGAAAGTTTTAAAAAAGGTCTGACAATAAACACAGCAAAAACTAAATATATGAACAATACAGAAAAGATTTTGATATATGGAAAAGAAATCGAAAAAGTAGATGAATACATTTATTTAGGTCAAGTAATCAGTTTTAAAGAAAGACAAGAAAGAGAAGTCAATAGAAGAATTATCCAAGGTAATAGATCCTTTTGGAGACTTAAAGACTATATAACAGGTGATCTTCCATTTTGTTTAAAAAGAAAAATCTTTAATGCATGTATTAACCCCGTATTTACTTATGGAAGTGAAACATTGAGTATCAAGGAGCAACATAGTGAAAAAATAAGAGTATCACTAAAAAAGTTAGAGAGAAGACTGTTGGGAATAACAAGAAGAGACAGTTAGAAATGAACTTAAAAGAGAAAGAACAGGAATAATAGATATTATAAAAATAATAAAAGAATCAAAGTGGAGATAGGCTGGACATGTTGGAAGACTGAAAGATGGGCATGATTAATAACAGAATGGCAACCAAGAGATGGAAAGAGATGAAGAGGGTGCCAGAGAACAAGTTGAAGAGATGACCTTCAGAAATTTAGAGGTGCTAAATGGTGGACTGAGGCTAAGGATCGAGGAAGTTGAAGAAAACTGGGGAAGACCTATACCTTGCAGTGGGTGTTAACAGGCTAAGAAAAAAAGTTTTTATGTCATGTAAAAGTCAAAAATGACGTGCTTATAAGGAATGATTTTAACCTTTTCCTCATATATTTGGTAAAGAATAAATGACATGGAAATCACAAAACCAGCGAGCTGTTTATATTAAGTGCTGACATATCCACCACCCACAATGCCATATATAAGTATGTTACCTCTATTCCTTGCCTTCCCAAGTTGCATACATCCATAAACATACTGAACTGACATGGTGACAGAAATAAATGGGATTCTTCACAAATGCATGAATGGCATATACATATCATTGTACGCATATAGACGCCAACAGTGATTCAAATATAAGTATGCAAGCTAGATCAAAAATACAATGCTTGAAGGTAACCCACAGCTTTGTTTGTTGACAAACCTATATATGCAAATCAATGTTTAGCTAGGTTTTGTCAGTTGGTTTACAACTGGAATGAGTACTTAAAAACGAAGAAGGAAAACCAACAGAGTGAGCAACATGTGAGTACATCATCACTGGATTGGTAAAATCATTATGGCAGACTACACATGACATGAATTAAAAATTATGCAAAAGTTCAAATCTGTATGCCAAAAAAAACAACAGAAGAGCCAGATGTGATGTAATACCAAGTTGAAAGTCATTGTGTGTATAGCAGGGTACACCACAGAATCCATTAATTTCAAAACCTCTTAAGACAGAAACTCAAAAAAATTTGCAACAAAAATTTGTGTTCCAGCCACCTAACTTTGGTTTTTGGCATCTCCATACCATAGCAAAAAAAAAAAAAAAAAAAGCTTACACTGGAAATAGTGCAGTATACTATGATCTCTCCAAAACACTAATAGAAGGTGATCTCAGAGTTTATGACAGATGTCTTATAATCATGGAACTAGTGAATAATAAGAAAAGAAAAATGCTTTCCAATAATTTACTTCTGATAATACAATAGTTAACATGATCTATTTTACTTAAACTTCTACTGTGGAATTAACTTTTTATGGGTCTTATAGAGGTTATTATTCAAAAAAGTTAATTCCACAGTACACTATGAATAGAGGTGCCATAAATTCATTTACAACTAGGATTAAACTTCTATGTAAGTGATTAAACTAGTAAAGGAGATAATGTATTCTTAAAATGGTAATAAGTTGGTTATTAAACTTTGAGGGTTCCACTAACAGTTAATCAATTACAGTTAAACACTTTTATTTCTTGACTGCAAATTAGTAATCAACATAGAATATCACATGAATTTAAAACCACAAGAAATTCAAAACAAAAAGCTAACTGATACATTTTTGTTCATCACTGCACTTTCAGCAAATTCATGAAAATGAACTAGTACTTGCATATAATACAGGTAAAGAAAGCTACAGTGAAATAGTCAAATACAGCTATAAGTACAAAAACTCTTTTTTTTTTTTTTTTTTTTTTTTTTTGGTGTAAAAACAGCACACACACACAAAGCACATTTGCTGCCTGAAGGAACACAAATATGGTCCATTAGGTATAGAGCTAGGAGGGCTTTTTCATTTACTTACAACCATGCTGTTTGGGATGCAGAGATTGACAAGTTGAGAATTCTCACTTCACCAGCTGGAATTAGCATGCACAAGTTTGATGACTTTATGAGAAGAGCTGAAAGACACAAAGATACATCCAGACCTCACTCCTCTATTCCATCAGTACAATACATTAGGTCTTTGCCTAGGTCTTCTGCATTTATCCCATTTCCCAAATAGCTCTCTAAAGAGACATGGTTTAGTATTAGTATTAAAATGCCACAATTAATCTTCACTGTTCTCACAAGAAACTGTGAACATCCACCACAGAGTCAGGAGTATATTCTACTGGGTGTGTGCATCACTTCTACCCGTTTTTGTAGGCTACAAAGAAAGGAGGAGAACATAACAAATAACATACCTAGGATTTCACATAATTACCATCATTCTGCATGACCTCTTGCCATCTGCCTATGAGCAGGTGAATCCCTTGCCAGAAAAACTCCTGTGTTTTAGCGTCAAAAAAGTCATGTAATGCCGTTTTCACATTATTCACATCATCAAAGGTTTGGAGAGCGAAGGCATTCTGTAACGATCGAAAAAGGAATAATCCATAGGTGCCAGGTCAAGGGGCATACGCTGGGTGAGGTAACACTTCCCAACCAAAGTCCAGTAATTTTTGCCGAGTGATTAAAGCAGCATGAGGTCTGGCATTATCATGATGAAGGATCATGCCTTTGCGATTGATGAGTGCTGGCCATTTTGATGTCAGTTGTTCTCGCAATCTGTCCAACTGTTGGCAGTAGAGGTCAGCATTTATCGTTCAGTTAGGTGCCAACACCTCTCAGTGGATTATTCCCTGCACATCCCACCAAACACTCGACAAAACCTTTTTGGGGTGCAGTACTCCTTTTGAGGTCAATGGAGCAGGCTTGGCACCCAGTCCGTCGACACTTCACATTATGGTACAGTACCCATTTCTCATCACCCATTACAATTCGTCCCCAAAACAGTTCATTTCTGTGATGAGAAGGCAAAGAAACACAGGTACGGATTCTCTCTTCTCATTATTTTGCAGAAAGCTGGTGAGGAACCCAATTATCAAACTTGGTGATGAATACAAGCACATGCATCTATCTTTCAACTGTTGTTCTGTGTACCGACAACATTTCTGCTAATTCCTGAACGATTGGATGTGGGTCATTTGTTATGGCTTGGTCCACACCTTTGTCAGAAACCATGGATGGATGTCCTGGACATGGTTGATCTTTACAGCTTCTGTCTCCGTCCCGGAATTTCCGAAACCAACAGCGACATGTGCTGCCATCAAACTATGTCCTCCCCATACACTTGACAGATGTTGCAGCAAGCCGCAGCTGCAGTACTGCCTTTATTGAGCTCGTACAGTAAACAATGTCTAATGTGCTTCATATAGCATGCCATGTTACACATTCCGTGATTTCCATTACAAATGACTTACTCGGACAAACCTAGTGCCTCTATATGCTCTACAGCTCCCTGCTTTATTGGCTGATAATTCGGCATCGCAGCGTCATCTGTGACGTAACTACTCTGATCGCAATTTGCATCTATTACAAAAACAGGTAGAACTTTTGCACACACCCAATATTAACCTTGAGTAGGGTACTGGTTCAAATCCCGGTGAGGCATGGGTTTTGTGTTTGTCTTACGGCACTGGCTCTCTCCCTTCCCTGGGACCAGTGACCCTAAATTATGGACGGGCAACTGCTTATAGCTTACCGAGTTGCTCACGGTGGTCATTAAACCTTCAATTAAAAAAAAAACTTGAGTACCTGAATGGCTCCATAAGATTTTACATGTGCATGTCTAAGCGTTCTGTGAGTATCAATCAGACTGATGGGGCATAAGTATGACATGAGGCAGGGGAGGTTATCCACTGCTTTAGCATAAAAGGTAAAATTTAACACTACAACCCTCAAATCTGCTGATGTACAGAAGAAAGCTTCTTATTCTGCCACCAGAATGACTTCATGCCAAGCATCTATTAAGATCCTAACTAGCCTAAGACCCTGCAATGAGGACATAACTACCAACCAACTTCCTACTTAAATGGCATAACTATACTAGTGATCCAAAATTTCTTGGCGTAGAATAGAAATAAAAGTTTCCAAGCTTTAATACATCAACCAGATGGCTTTCTCAAGGAAGGTAGACAGCTCAGGGTTCCCACTCAAAAGTAATAAAAAAATTCCCTGACTTTTCGAGGTTCTCCAGGGTCGCCAGGTGGTTTTTGAAGTTTTCCAGAGTGGCATGTTGCAAAGAATTGTTACATTTCATTCCATTCCATTCATTTTTCTCACCAAAGCACACACTTGTAAATTCTTTACGTAATTTGTCCTTATAAAATTACCTGCTTTTCATTAATAACAACTAACTATGCACATCATTTTCTGTACCAAAGTTCCGTGAACTTTTGTGAATACTACCCACACAGAATTTGTAAATACATTCCCATAGAAACAGGTCACATGTAAGAAAAAATCTGTCAGTTGAATAGTTTCAGTTTTTCTATAACACAATGCAGCTAAGCTTAAAGATGGAATGGCTCTGTTCAAAGAATCATGTTTCAAGAGAACCAACAGATAAAGGACTTTGATCCATCATTTGGTTGGTTCTCTTGTTAAGTGTTTCTTCAAGCAGAAGCCATTGTCCCTAATTGTTCCATGCTATAACAACTGCCTGCAGAAATTGAACAAAAGCTTAATAACTGGCAATTTTAAAAATTCAATTTTGCATCTTTTTTTAGAGAATAAAGGAAATACTTAATATAACTGAAAGTAAGAACTACCAAATTCTAGGCAGGCAATAATTGCAAGCAAAAGTTTGAAATCTTGAAAATATAAGATTTTTTGGCAAAATAAAGTATCCATTGATTTTTACAAAAAAAAAAGGGTATTTTTCCTGAGTTTTCCCTGATTTTTGGAATCATTTTCAAATTCCCTGAGAATTCCAGGTTTTCCCTGTTTTCCACGTTGAGTGGGAACCCTGCAGCTAACTGCAAGCTGGATAACAGGTATCCAGCTTGCAGTTAGCTGTCTACCTTCCTCGAGAAAGCCATCTGGTTGATGTGTGAAAGCTTGGAAACTTTTATTTCTATTCTACGCCAAGAAATTTTGGATCACTAGTATACTAGTGATCCAAAACGTACTTAAATAGTATAATTATAGTTATATTATTTAAGTACAATTGGTGTATTGTTTCTTGTTATCAACTTCCTACTGTTTGGAATGGCTGCTTGCCATTTTGTTTTGCACTCCTGTGTTTAAGAATGATGTTGCCTTAACAGGAATTAGCAGTTAACTTGCTCTCATTCTACACACCTTAATTTATTATTTAAGCTAAGCTAAGCCACCCAGAAGTTTCTCATAGAGTTTACACCCACGGGAAGGGTTTAGACACAACTACTTATGTCCCATGGGACTTTTATGCTGAATATCACATACAAAGTTACATTAGATTGAACCCAGAAGGTCAGATAGGTCAGAGAAGTACAAATGCCAGAATGAAACACTCAAACACATTTAGAACTGCAAAGGTCGTTCTATAAAAACCGAGAGTAATTTTTTTTTTCAGTTGGGAACAGTTGGGAAGGAAAAATAACCATGCAGATGACTAACTGAATTAAGGAAGTATTTATGGCAACAGTTATTAACCATGGCAGATGATTCTGATTTTGTTATGTGCAGTTGCTTAAGGTACGTCTGCATTTCGCCGTATAGCTATGGAGGTAAGTGATTCAAAGTTAATACGTGAAATGCACTGTGTGATAAAATTTTACTATCATTTGGGTAAAATGGCTCCAGAAACAGTTGATTTAATGAAAATATCTTACAAAAATAAATGTTTGGGTGAGTCAACGATTTTTTGATGGCACTATGATTTCAAAAAAGTGTTTGTTAGCAGAACTCGTTTGTAGGCCTGGTCGACCTGAAAGTATTGTTACAGAGCGTAGTATTGTTAACACTGTTTGTGCAACCTTGCAAGAAGATCAACAAGTGATGTGTGAAGACATAGCAGCATCAACTAATATTTCAAAAACGTTCGCATTCCACATTCTACACAACAAATTACTGACTGTATCGTGTGTGCTCCAGATGAGTACCTCATCACCTGATGAGAGAACAATTGTTAGTCAGAGTTCAGGTGTGTCATAAGTGGAAACAAATTATTGCAAAGGATCCAAACTTTCTAAACACAATAATAATTGCTGATGAAATGTGGGTCCACTATTTTGACCCCCTCACAAAGCGCACAACGACTGTCTGGAAACAAACAGGCTCGCCTCCTCTGAAAAAAGTCCGCCAAACCAAATCAGCTGGGAAGGTGATGGTTTTCTTTTATCATAAAGGTGTAGTCTCCCAGCATGCCATTCCTCCACAAATAACAATCAATGCTGAGTATTACATTTCAGTCTTGAAGTGTCAGTGACGACACATGTCGATTAAGCGACTGGAACTTGTTGGCGAGTAGACCCTATACCATGTTAACGTCCGCCCACATGTAACTGCTTGTGTTCAACAGTTTCTTATGAAAATACAGTATTGAAACATGCCACAGCTTGCCTACAGTCCTGACCTTGCCGTGTTTAATTTCTGGTTGTTTCCAATAATGAAGGAGATGTTCCGTGCTGCAGCTGTCAACATAGATGCTGGCATTATTCAAGCTGTACAGGTGTTGCTAAAGCAACTTCCACAAAATGCCTTTGCCACATGCTTTGAAAAGCGGACTGAACGATGGGACTGTTGCATATCATCCAAACGAAAATAGTTTGAGAAAAAATAACATATATTTTGCTGTACCTATATTTCTTCATTTTGTGTCATTTTACTCTCAGTTTCTCTGAGTCAACATAGTCAGGAGTGTTTGACTATAATGCACTTCCTGGAAGAGAGCAAGAGGGAGGGGAAGAACAGATGATCTTTTTGTAACAGGGGCTCGATATCCTGGTGCAGACAGCTTAACATGCCTATACAAAACACAGCAAGTATTTATTGGTTCAGAGCAACCAACCTGGGATCAATTTCATGATCATCTGGTCAGAAGGCAGTTGCTCTCACTACGAGGCTACTCACTGCCTAATTTATGATGATTTGAATTCTGTTAGGAAATTACTGATTTGGTTTGCAGTTTAATATTTTCCTGACGAGGCCATCCACAAGGTGTATAAAAGGCTTGCTACAAACTTTTATGTGCTGTTTCTTACCTTAAAATGAAGTTTTCATACACATAAAATATACTGGTTGACAATTGCTAAGGAGCAACCACATTTTAGAGTAAACCAACAAATGGGTGCAACCTCTTGTGGCAAAAATCAAAATAGAAACCATACAAAAGCCAAGAATTTATTATTAACCCCAAAGAACAGGCAATTAAACAAACACAAATGTAACAAATGGAAGATATATACAATGTGAGCTTTTGAATGTTCGACTAGATGACTAAAACAAAAGCTTTAAACAATATTAATTATCAACAATGTATCATCAGGAGGGGATATGATCTCTTTGGACTGCAATTTATATACAAATATTACACCTGTATGGCATGCTTAGAATGAGAGCATTGAAAAGTTTTGTTGGGATTTTATCCTACTCCTCTTTAAGGCCATCTCTGGCTCCTGGAGACTCTAAGATGGCAGTGATTGTATAGCAATATGCCTTCCAAGAGCATTCCATGCATGTTCTATCGGATTTAGGTCCAGTGAGTACGCAGGCCAGTCCACTCTGTAAATATTCTCGCTCTGAAGTACTTCAGACACCAGGGTCATTCTGTGAAGTCTGGCATTATCATCCATGAAGACGAAGCTTCATGGATGACTGCACCATGGAACAAGCAAACATGGCCTTATAAGATTTCTCTGCAATACCTGTCTTCTGTGACAGTCCCTCTGTTGAACACATGCAGCAACATTAAGACTAACCAAGGATGACCTTGGCATGTTTCAACTACACGCCGAAAAAAGTCCACATATACTTAAATTACACTCCCTAATGCATGAAGACTGTGTGAGTAGAGGTTTTTCATGCACTCCAGTCAGCTCTCACAACATAAGCAGAGCTCATCTTCCAGCCTTTCTTAATTTAAGTGATGTGCCCTTGACCTCTATTCAACAACGAGCACTTAACAGAGGACCTAAATTTGCTTTCCACCAACGAAATTTAGTTTTGGAAGTGTCAACGTGCCTCGATGGTAATTATCCTCATCTTGTGGACATGCAGCGACGTTCTTACCATTCTTCATTACGGTGACCCACGCCAGGACTCCAGGGCCACCAAAAACTGAGCTGTTTACAGATGTTACAAGGTCAATAGCATGTTCCACACTTTCTCCACAGCAGCTGATGTACTGAGTTACTATATAAACTAAAACAACTCTCATTTGAGAACATCATTGTGGACCACCTTTGACTGTCCCACTCTCTATGTGCTTTACAACACCTCAACCATGCACCTTGATGCTGGGATGATAACTTGACACATTTCATGAGCTTTCGGGCATACAACCCGATCCTGTTCAGTCGGCAACTGATCGTTCAACTTGACACCTGAGTTCTAGTTGCAGAACGGAGGCCCACAGTAACCTGTGCTGGTGTTGCAGTCCTGTTTTGTTGAGCCGTGAAGGACACATATTGGTCATCTTGTGCTGTCATTGCCCTTTTAAGGCCTCCATCAAGCATCCAGAGTCCTGTTCCTCTGGTTTCCAGAGCTTTTATGTTATTCTCTGCACGCATGTCTCAAGCATTTGTCATTATTCTTTGTCCCGCCTCGAGCCATCCAACGACCCTTCCATGGTCATAAGCACTTAAATAACAATGGTGAGTCATTTCATACCCGATGAAATGAAATCAACCAGCCACCAATGAAATTTCGTTGCAAGAATAATAAGCTGTCGTCATGACTTTTATGATGGTCTGACTTGGAGTGAGTGTTAGCCCTTAAATATTCAACCGGCCAGTCCACTGATGTCCGAGTTTGGTTAGACACACTACATAGCGCCATCTATTGGCTTTTCCCCATATTTATGGTGTGCTCCATTGATGTTTAACTCTAAAATGACATTGTTCCTCAGCAACTGCCAACCAGTGCTGCATATGCATACCAAACAGTAATTTTCCTAAGATATGCTGTAAAACTGGGAATCTGAAAACTGTTGCATTGTCTTTTTTAGTATCACTATGTGCATGCAATGAATTTGCAGACTTCTTTCTCTTAATTTGCACATCATATAAGGTAGTTTACATGGGTTTGAGTCACTACCTCAAACATATATGGCCGAACAAAAAACAAGGGGGTTTTCTAATACAGGTGTGATACTGTACAATTGCACAACATTAGAAGAAGAAAAACATACGTAGTTACATGTGCACTATATATATTTTTTAAATTCAAGTGTAAAGTTACCATTCACATCGCAGTCAACTTCTCCTCTGGTTAATGTTTGATGGAAAGGTTTACCAAATACGTCCACACACCATTTGAGTTCACCTAACTGCTGAGTAATTGCATAACCTCCTTCTGAAGAGCACTTTGGTACTGCAACTTGCATCATCACTGAGATGAACTCTGGCTCTGAAAAGAATACATAGCAGTTCATATAGCAATATTATTTGCTGCATATAATGTGAGGTGCATTGTATACAACGACTATATAACTCAAAATACAAAACAAATACAAGCTAATTGAATGTATCTCTACTTCTAAGCAAGGTCTGACTAAGACAACAGGGGAGGGCAAAGCCAAGAAAATGGCAAGGTTTTCATCAAAATGTTTTCACCAATGCATAGTGCTGGAGATGGCACACACAACATGTGTGCCTGACTTGAACATGTGCATCTGACACAATGTGTGTGTGTGTGTGAATGAATATTTATTTATTTATTTTTACTCATATTTCCTGCTATTTAACCTTTGCATTAAATGAGACAACTGTTTCATATTTCATCTCATATGGCAAAATTGACTGTGCAGTAAGTTGAAAAGTCGTACAATTTGATTAATAATCTTCAAGTTTGAAATGATAATTGTTAATAATCAAATAATTCAATAATCTAAATTCTAAAGCAAAATCAATTGTGATTTTAATAATCTAAATTCTAAAATAAAACTGATTGTGATCTTGAAGTGAGGCAGCAATTTCAGAGAAGAGTAACAAAAGATTTTGTAAAAATTAACCCTGTTCCTTTAATGAATGCACTGCAGATTGACTGAAAAGATGCAACAAAATGCCACACAAAATATTACTTTCACAATAACAATGAGGTGTTCAATAATGATTAGATCATTTGTAGGAACAGTTTCTGAAAAGAAGTCCCTGTTAAGGTTGGGGGCCCCAGGGCCCATGTCCACCAGGCCAATGCAGTAATAAGACACTGCTTTGGAGATAATGCAGTTGTTCCATCATTTCTTCCACTTCATAAAGTACATTTGGAAGTCTTCTTTTGGGACCATGTTTAGCTCTTGTGTCATGTCATGTCCTCATATATACTATTTACACTCTCCAAAGGATTTTTTTCAATTTGGAAAGAAAAAGAATTCACATGAGGCCAAATCGCACAAATATGGTGAGCGTGGACTACAGATATTGGTCTGAAGCTCACAAATCAGGAGTGCTGATGGTGCATTAATATCATAATGCAACAGCCAGGACTGAGACTTCTCTTGCTGTGATCATTTGCACTGAATATTTTTTTCCTTGGGCAAACCAGCTTAGGCAATGTGGCACAGTTGGCTAATCACCAGCATCCTATCTGTGAGGTAGGCAACTGTTTTGGGTTTTAGTCCCAATGGTAGAAATATCTCAAGAGTAGAAGGAAATTTGGATGATATTTTACAATCCAAAGGAAGTTGTGCTGTTCAGTGTAATATAATCCGTAGTGCAAAGTTAACTCTCATTTGTGTGTAAGCTTGACAGAAATTTCAATTTCAGCATTTGCTAAGTATCATGAAACTGTCATTCTTTGTGTCTTTTTAATCAGGTAAGTACATCAGTGTGGGGGATTAGCCCACAGCTGAGGGTTCCAGTTGGTCATTCAACCTAAGGATTCTGGAACAAAACCCAGTGAGTTGGGGTCTTTTCGCCAATGTCACACAGAAATAGCTGGTACCTCTCCAACATTCACAGAGGCCCTAGTTGCTGTTGTGTGTGCCATTGTCACCATGGAACGCCCAAAGGAGGCAAACCCATCTCTCACTTAGATCGTCAAGTTTGTATTTCTTTGTGGAGCTAACCTCTGAATCTCAGAGAACATCTTTGTGATATATATGTATGTATGAAACTGTCATGAAAAAAAATTGCTAGGTTTTTCTAATATAATAATTCAATATAATGTGAGCATGTAAATTATGTTTTTTAAGTTTGTACCACACAACAACAATAAGATGTAAAGAACAATGTTCAAGAAATTGAGTTGCTTTTCATTAAGTCAATCTTC
This sequence comes from Macrothele yani, assembly GCA_039090855.1. Taxonomy (NCBI): domain Eukaryota; kingdom Metazoa; phylum Arthropoda; class Arachnida; order Araneae; family Macrothelidae; genus Macrothele; species Macrothele yani. Next base: position 137,425,616 of record CM077001.1, read on the forward strand.
CCCCTCTCTCCTTTAACAACAACTTACGTTTAAGAGTTCCGCACGTTGTTCTCCAGTAGTAGTGGTGTGTGTGTGTGTGTGTGTGTGTGTGTGTGTGTGTGTGTGTGTGTGTGTGTGTGTGTGTGTGTGTGTGTGTGTCCAAAAATTAAGGATCAACGACAAAAGGCTAAATTTTGGACTTGCAAGTTGTTGGTTAGGCGCAAAAACTTTCTGATGTCATTGGAATACGTGAGAGCAAGCTATGTGAGAGCGTTTGGTCATATGCAAATTGTCAGGACTCACGTGACAGCTGTGTACTGCTGATCGGCAATAAAAGCTGAAGTGTGAATGAGAACAAGTTATTTCTTTTGTAGGTGTTGAAGTGCGGATTTGCCTTTTTCGTTCTTATGGCGACTTGTAGCACATGTAAAAGAACTCATCTGGAGGTTTTTAACCTGTGGGCAAATTGTTGGTAAACTGAAAGTAGGGCAGAAAAACAGAGACGTAGTGAAGGAGTTCGGAATTTTCCAGAGTGTAGTATCACAGATTCGGAAACAATTTTCTGAACATGGAATACCTACCAAAAGGTTCAGTAGTGGCGACCACACAAAACTACTTTATCACAAGATCATTATCTTGTTGTAACGGCTAAAAGATCTCGCCAAATAACTGCTGGCAAAAAAACAAATATTCAAAGCCAACGGAATATAAATTGTGAATTTGCTTGTAACACTTACTTCATCATCCATGTAACACCTCTCAGAAAACTTGAAAATTTCGTTGCCCGGGAGTGGGAATTGAACCCGCATCTCTGGATTTCCGTTCGAGTATGCTAACCGTTATACCCAAAATCTGAGGATGTTCAGATTCTTAAGCTAAGTTGGCTTATTTTCAGTTGCTTGGAACTTCACCACCCTGGGTGGTGTAATGGTTAGCATACTGGAACAGAAATCAGGAGATGCGAGTTCGATTCCTGCTCCAGGGCGATGAAATGTTCATGTTTCTGAGAGGTGTTACATGGATGACCAGTAAGTGTTACAAGCAAATTCAAAATTTCTATTCTGTTTGCTTTGAATATTCTATGGATTTCCCATGTATTGTGAGGAGTGTTTCTTCCTTCATTGAAACTGCTGGAATCGAGCACGAGTATCAAAATATCATGTCAAGGGGTGCCGGATTGTATACCCAAAAAACCAGTACAGTGTGTTGCATTAACTCCAGAATGCAAAACAACTTGCTATTGATGGTGTCATGAACACTCCACATGGAGTGAAGAGCAATGGGCCAATGTTCTGTTCACAAACGAAAGCCAATTTTTTTTTATCGTCGTACTCTAGGCGGCAATACATCTGGCGAGAACTTCACACCATCTATCCAGCCAGAAACCTCATAGAAATTGACCATTACAGAGGTGGTGGAGTATGGCTCTGGTCTAGGATTATGATCAATGGGCATATAGAGCTCCTAGTGTTGGAAAAAGGGCCAATGAATGCTCAGCGTTATTGTGAGGAAGTCATTTTCGAACATATAAGGTTGTTTCATGGGGCTGTGGGAAATTCTTTTGTTTTTATGGATGATAGCACTCATCCTCATCAACCACTATGTGTTCATGAACTGCTGAAGAGCAAATGGATTGACTGCATGGAGTGGCCTGCATACTATCTGACATGAATCAAATCGGAAGACTTGGAATGCTCTGGGGAGGTGCATTGCTGAACACGATCCCCCACCTGGTACCAAAAAGGACCTGGTGAGGGTGCTAAAAGAAAGAATAAACCTCCTTCAGGATTTTCTGCATAATTTTCTGAAAAGCATGGTCCACTGATGCCAGTCATGCATTGCAGTCATCAGGAGTGGACATATACCCTATTAAAATAATCCATGAAAAATTAGTAATTTTTTTCTGCCAATTTTAGTTATTGTGAGCCAATGTCAAAATGGTATGTTTTGTTCTTTTATTGATTTTCTCTATTAATAAGCACAAATTCATGCTTATTTATGTATACACATGCCCTTTTTATCTTTGTTTACTCCTTATTAAAATATTTTCATCCACATTCTGTTGGAATAGAAGTATGTTATGAAAATATTAGTGATTCCTAATGTGTGTGTGTGTCCAAATCTCTCTCACAATTTTTGTTCTGAGTCATTTTTTCCCATGTGACTCCAACATTCTTTCGAATTTCAACTATTCATCTCCCGTGTGATCTTCTTCTGGGTATTTTTCTGACACTTGGTATCCAGTTTAATGTTACATATGTCCAGTGGTAGGCAGTTCTAGTAATATGTCCAGCCTATTGCCACTTTACGGTCTTAACTTTGATCATGATATGCCATCCACTCTTGCCATTTTTCTGATCCACGCGTTCCCTTTTCCATCTTTCCTAGTTACACCATGATACTTTTGAGTTGTTCACAACCTCTTTTTTTTTTTTTTTTTTGAAAAAAAAACATCCATATTTCCAATCCATAAGTAAGATCTGGAAGAATACATTGATTAAACATTTTTCTTTTAAATGCTCTTGAAAATTGTACTGTTTCCTCCATATATGTTCCCTAACAAAATTTCACACGGCTATTAATTTCTTCTTCAATGTGGTCCTTGTTTGGTATACAGTATGTAGTCCATGGTACACGTAGGCATCACTTACTTCCAGATTTGCACCATCAATTACTAAGTCTTCTTCTATTTCTTTTCTTTCTTTCTTTGCGGGGTTTACGACCACCGTGAGCAACTTCTAAGTTTCCCAATGCAAAAAGAATTTTTCAAATCGGACTAATAGTTACAGAGGTACGGTGCCCACAGGCGGACAGACTGATGAACAAATCGATAACATAAGCACGATCTTTTTTTGGAAAAGACGTGCTAAAAATACAAAATAAAAGTTGAAAATTTCATACAAAAAAACTACTGATGAGATATGTATAACCTGAAGTCAGATAAACACCATTAATTAGCAAAGACAAAGGAAAAGCAAAAAGCAAAAAAAAAATGTACAAAGAATCAAAAAATGTCTTTATGATGAAGTACATTACTGTAAAAAATAGTATAAACTAAAGCAAAGATCAGTAAAAACACCAAAAAAGAGGGGGAGTTAATGAAAGAGCATTTAAAACACTTACTTGAGGAGAGCAGTCAGCAGTGGCGTAGGAACGGGGGGTACATTGTACCCCCCCGTTTTCAGTTCACGGGGGGTACAATGTACCCCCCATTTTGGAGAGTGGTACATTAATACCTACTGTACCCCCCCCCAGATATGAGCAAACACAAACCAATCATTCATAAAGAGTGAACTGTAAAATTTATATGCTACTTTTTTTTATTCTCTTTTTTTTAAAGAAATATCACGGGTCATCTGGGTTTTTTTTTTTTATATCCGAAGCTTGTGTGGGAGGCTTTTCATCCACCAAAAACTGGCCAACCATCTGGGAAACTCCAGCAAATTAGTTCTGCAGGGAAACGAGTTCAAATGACTGCCAGCTTGAGCAGAAGAAAGGCGCCAATATTATGACACCTGTCAGTCACCTACAGCTAATGACATTGCGATGGGTTGAAACGGAGTGTCGAACTGTGCCGCGTCTTTCTTCATCGATACCCTTTTTCGCCTTTGGCTCAACTTTCACAGAAGAGCCGTAGCTCATTTGTATTTCAGTGTCCAAGTCCCTTGGGAGGATGTGCATCTTTCTCTACTCATTGGTGATTGGTCATTGCCCACTTGACATTAGTATTTATTGTGAAATTGACTTGTATCATAATTACTCACCATTTCGGGTTCAGTGAATTATAGTAAGTTTCTGTTTTGCTGTCATATTAACTGTTTTTTTAATTTCTTTGCTGAAATACACCAGTTTTAACCTTTTTCTTTATTATGTCTTTTGTTAAAATTTCTGAGGAACATGTTTTCACAAACGATATACTATTAAAAATCACCAATCACTTACCATAAAGATCTTGGTAATTTCCATCCACAAACACTTCAAAAGCACGTCAGTTATCGTATTGTTGCTGGCCTTCAAAAGTTTACAGACACCCTACCCTGCCTACGATTCCTTCTTCCGGGGATGAAACATCGTATTTTTTTTTATTTATTTTTTTTTTGCTAGACAAACAACGCTGGGGTTTTTTATAGCTATATGAGTTGTAACCATAGCTCGTCAATGCCTTAAAAACCACGCAAGCATACTACTCATTCATACATTCAATTAAAAACTATGTACATATTTACATTACGCTACATTTCCAGGTGGTTAAACCTTTGTCAACTGTGAGTAACAAAATGCTCCATCTGTTTCAAAACCCGTTCTAATCCTACTGCAAGTGTCACCCTCATTCAGCCCCTCACACACAATCCTCTAGCGCTTTCAACAGGCTACTGTCGTCCTCAGGAGGCAGGTGCGTCTCACCCGCCCACCACAGCTCAAGTGAGCAGAGCCATCAAGGCACGGGCTCCAGTCGTAATCTCTGAATCTTTGTGTCTCTGGCGCCATCTATTGTCATTGCTGCTCTCTTTTCTTTTTTTCTTTTTAAGTTGTTGTTAAATTTTTATTAAGGCCTTCCATTGTTCGTTTAAGTTGCTAGGCTCATTAATGGTGCATAATCTTGATCTGTTTTTTTCAATTAACACTGACTCTGCAATTCTCAACTGCCTTTCGTTTTTACAGCTCTTAATAATTTTAATATCCTCAAATCTTGGACATTGTTGATTTTCCATACAGTATTGGGTTAATGCAGTCTTAGCTTCTTTTTTATTCCAATTATTTATATGCTGGTTCAATCTATACTTTAATTTGTTCTTAGTGAGACACACCTGCCTCCTGAGGACGACAGTAGCCTGTTGAAAGCGCTAGAGGATTGTGTGCGAGGGGCTGAATGAGGGTGACACTTGCAGTAGGATTAGAATGGGTTTTGAAACAGATGGAGCATTTTGTTACTCACAGTGGACAAAGGTTTAACCACCTGGGAATGTAGCGTAATGTAAATATGTACATAGTTTTTTAATTGAATGTATGAATGAGTAGTATGCTTGTGTGGTTTTTAAGGCATTGACGAGCTATGGTTACATCTCATATAGCTATAAAAAAAACCCAGCGTTGTTTGTCTAGCAAAAAATAAAAATAAAAAAAAATAAAAAAATACGACGTTTCATCCCCGGAAGAAGGAATCACAGGCAGGGTGTCTGTAAACCTTTGAAGGCCAGCCCAGCAACATTACGATAACTGACGTGCTTGAAGTGTTTGTGGATGGAAATTACCAAGATCTTTATGGTAAGTGATTGGTGATTTTTAATAGTATATTGTTTGTGAATTGCACGTAAACTATGTGCAGGGGTTTGATACCTTGGAAGTGCAAATATTATAATGTTTTCACAAGACGAGATTTTTATCAACTTGATTAACAATATGGATGACACAGAAAAAAATGTTAAATGTTAAAAGTTTTATGATTCACTGCACTGAGTCCAGGTGACATTTCTTAGTTTGGAGAAATTAAAGGTTTTGCATTGAGATCGGCAAATTAATTATGCGAATACTTATTTGATGAGTAAGATATCACCTTTAACTGTCCTAAAAAGATAAAATATTTGTATGTTTAACTATTAAGCCCTTGCTAGCAGTAACAAATAGGTTTGCGTTTTCGAGCATGTCAGTAATCGCATAAAACAAAATTCACTAACTACTGATGAAGTGCGAGGTTTTTGTTAATAACTTCAAACAGCATATGGTAGGGCTAGGGCTTTATAACATACTTGTGATCAGGGTTTCTTTTCTCTTAAAATTCCATGCATCTTGATCAGGTCGTCCATCTGCACTTTTAAAAAAAAAAAAAATTAATGCACAAGTGGACATTTCAGCGCCAGCAGTCCTGGCACTAAAATTGTTTTCTGTCTTGAGATCTGTAGCAATACAACAAGTGCATTACGGATTTCACATACCACTCATAGAACTCCAATTCCTCGATATCTCCACCATCATTTAGCTTTGCACCAGACCAATGTGCTTTTTACATCAATTGTCAGCCTATGCATCATTCAAAGTTTTAAATATAGACTTCATAATGCTTCAATGGTACTATCTTAGCGGGTAGAGCAGTTTTTATCTTACTGCGGCTTTACTTTTTTAATGTAAACAAAAATTATAAGAAATTTAATTCGTTCTTGTAAAGAATTATATAACATTTCCTGAGAAATCCCTCTTTTCCAAACCCTGCTGACAGAAATTCATCCTAATGTTGACTTGTCTCTGCTCAATATTTTAATGGAAAAAAAAAGTACAAAAATTAACAAGAGAGAACACAAAAAAAAAAAAAAAAAAACCCTTCTCCATTCATTTTCTGATAAGAAATTAATAATGTGAACTTTTTGTCAGCAATAAATATAATAATGGTAATAATTAATAATAATATGATGATAACAATGTTCATTCGGATGAAATCCTGATCAGTATACGTATTTTATAAAAAAAACTAATATACTACCCCCTCACCCAAAAAAAAAAAATTCGGAGGGGGTCATCCATAGATGGCTTAATCCTTGAGATGTAAGGTTCATGAGCTTGTACCCCCCAACTCAAAAGCGTTCCTACGCCACTGGCAGTCAGAGATGTCTTAACCACAACAGAGCCAACAAGAAGAGCAAAAAACAAGTAGCAACATCTATTGTCAAGTCAAGGGAAAATTTAGAGGGAGAGAAGAAAAATGCTGGTGAAACACAGCAGTAAAAGAGAAAACAGGATGGAAGGGTTTGTTCTTTCATTAATGCCCCCCCCCCCCCATTTGTACTTAATTTTGCTATATCTAATAGGCTTTTTTTTATAGCAAAGCTTTTTCAAAAAAAAAAATCTGTTCTTTTTGCATTTTTTTTTTCCTGATTCTTTGTTTTTGCTAATAAAAAGTATCTCTCTCCTTACGTATATATCTCTCATCAACAGTTCATTTCGTATGAAAGTTTTAACCCCTTTTTCTCTTATTTATTTCTCTGTCTTATGGTGAATTGTTCTTTTACTATCCTTTTTTTCTAGAAACTTGAAAACTCCTTGCTCAAATAGGAATATATTTTGGCTAAGCTCTTTACTAAGAAGGAGCATTACCCATTTTAAACAGTTCAAAATGCATATTCGGTAAACAAAGTGCCTTAATATTATTTTACCCCATGAAAGCTCAATTTAATGGCTTACTTGAGTCCAAATATGTTGTTGTTTTTTTATTGTTTTTAGGGTTTGTTTGGGTATGGCAATGCCATGTGAGTTCTTAAATAATTAATGAAATTTGCTTTTACTTCTGAAGTCTTTTTTTAAAATTGCTTACTAATATTTTTTTCAAAATTTCAGTTTCAATTTTGTTTTACCTTTTATTGTATTAAGCTTTTATGTTAGCAAATTAATGCTTCTATTTTACCTAAAACCCCTTTCCAAAAGATTTCCTGTTTCTTTAAGACCTCTCATAGACAAAAATTCAAATTTATGGTTGATGATACAATACAAAGAAAATTGGATGAGCAATGCCCTTGAAGAAGTCTTATACAATTATTCCTTTTTTTCAGATTTTCCTGGTCTATTTTCCTGCTAGTTAACTACTTAAATTTTTTAGTTTGTTTCATTGAAAGAAATTAATTTTTACTTATAGTTTGCGGAATTTTTTACTTTTAGTTTGTGTAATTTTTTACTGCGTCATTTTGTCTTCAAACTTCTGGTTCGAAAACTCATTCTCTTCTACATAAAAACATAAATAATTCTGCATTTAACTAAAGAAAAAATGTTTTATGTTTTGCTTTGTTCTTTTGAAATTCCTTTCACAGCAGCATTCATTTGCATATCTAGGTTTTTCAATTGTAAACTTATATTTACCATTTCTGTCTTTTTTTCCCCCCTGCTGTTTCCGTTTAGACGGTTTTACTTTCAACATATATATTAGAAACACATTGCATTTGAGGAGGGAGCAATCAGTGTATATTAATGAACTTCAAACACTAAAATAATTAAAAAAAATATTCAAATCTATTGTTTTTCAGTGAGAAAGTTGATAATGTTTGATATCGCTTAGGTAGGTGTTCTCTACTTATAAATCAATGAAGGAAGAAATATTCCTCATAATACATGGAAAATTGGTAGAATATTCAAAGCAAACAGAATATGAATTCTGAATTTGCTTGTACCACTTACTGGTCATCCACAGATAAATCAATGAAGGAAGAAATATTCCTCATAATACATGGGAAATCAATAGAATATTCAAAGCAAACAGAATATAAATTTTGAATTTGTCTGTACCACTTACTGGTCATCCACAGATTAATCAATGAACGAAGAAATATTCCTCATAATACATGGGAAATGGATAGAATATTTAAAGCAAACAGAATATAAATTCTGAATTTGCTTGTACCACTTACTGGTCATCCACAGATAAATCAATGAAGGAAGAAATATCCCTCATAATACATGGGAAATCAATAAAATATTCAAAGCAAACAGAATATAAATTCTGAATTTGCTTGTAACACTTACTTGGTCATCCATGTAACACCTCTCAGAAAACTTGAAAATTTCATCGCTCTGGAATGGGAATTGAACGTACATCTCCTGATTTCCGTTCGAGGAAGCAATGATGCTTCGACTAGCAAAAATCTCAGGATGTTCAGATTCCTAAGCTAAGTTTGTTTAGTCTCAGTTGCTTGGAACTTCACTGTCCTGGGTGATGTAACGGTTAGCATACTCGAACAGAAATTGGGAGATGCGGGTTCGTTTCCCACTCCAGGGTGATGAAATTTTCAAGTTTTCTGACAGATATTACATGGATGACCAGTAAGTGTTACAAGCAAATTCAGAATTTACATTCTGTTTGCTTGGAATATTCTATGTTCTCTACTTATCATTGATATCTAATCTTAACAGATTCAATATCTTTAATCACACTAGTTCTCATCAGTTATGTGTTTTCTGAATTCATGGGATCACATAGTTTGGGAAACTCCAAGAGCAATGCTAGTGCACGGAGAATTCAAAATGTTTCAAAATTCAAAAGGGGGGGGGGGTTCTCATATAAAAACTGTGTCACACTTAAAACTTGTATTCTGGCATAAAAACATGTGAAATCAAAAAGGAATTAGAACTGTTTTCATATTAAATACACACTGAACAACAAATGAGAGAGTAGAAAATATTACCTCTCCTTTTCTTATGTGCTTTTATGCATTGAAATCCACAAAAGGTAGCACAACATTTACTTGATTCTGAACAATCCCGGTCAGTTGAGCATTGTCTTCTTGAAAACAGACACATCAATGGGTTAACCGCCTCAGGGGCTGGGCATTCGTCGGCCTCAGGACTTGATCGCTGAACAGGTGGCTGAATCATTGGCTGAACACAACTTAAACCACAACTGTAGAGACAGCATTTTGAATGTCCAGGACAATCCATGTCAGAGGAGCACTCATCAACACATCCTCTTGCAATGCTACTAAGTATGGCTAGAAGGGATGGGACAGGACAAATACCTGGCTTGGAAATAAGGGAGGGATCGATGTGATCAATAACGGTATACCGCCTTGAAATTCCTAGCACATGAAAATCTGGTCGAGCAGCCACAATTTCAACCATGGGCTGTACTTCCATTGTCTGCAGGACTGGAATTGTCCTGGTCATCATCTTTATCTGTACACCTTGAATTCTAGGTTGCATCATCATAGGATAATCAACAGAATGGGAACCTGCAACAAAATAAATATCATGCAAATAAGGCAACTGAAAATAATCATGTAAAAAAATGGAGAAACAAAAAAATGCTAATGGCATTCAAAATGTATAAAAGTTAAAATCATAAATAATTTTATTCTAAAAATGCCAAAAAACATTACAAACCTCAGGATTAGAGGGATGCTACCATTATTCCCTTGTACAAGGAAAAGGTGATCAGACTGAATGCAAGAACCATCGTAGTATCAGTTTGCTGAGTACGCCAGGAAAAGTATTTGGAAAGGTCATTATTGATAAGGTACAAGGTCTTACATCAGAAAAAGTGTGGGATGTTCAGAGTGTTTTTATTTCTGGTAAGGGCTGCATAAATCAAATTTTTGCATTATGCATGATGATTGAAAATTATCTGCCTTTTGGTAAAAAAGTGTTTTTGGCTTCATAGATTTCGAGGAAGCTTATGACAAAGTAAATACGACTCTTCTGTGGAAGATACTGAATAACTATGGTATTACAGGGAATCTACTTGATAGTGTGAAAGCCATGTATGCTAGCAATAGAGCATGTGTACGAGTGAATGGTGTTTTATCGAAATGGTTTTCTATTGGTGCAGGAGTCAGACAAGGTTGTGTAATCACCATGGCTGTTTAATATATTTATGGATGCATGCATGCATGCGTGATGCCAAAATGGATAATACTGGTTTATGTCTTGGTAATATGCGTGTGTGAAGATTGCTCTATGCTGATGACACAGTCCTGTTGGCAGAGAGCAAAAGTGAGCTGCATAGTATGTTGTCCTGGATGTACGAAGTTTGTATGAAATTCAAACTGAGTATAAATAAAGGAAAAACCAAAGGTATAGTTTTTGAGGAAGGAACTGTTCATACTAAATGCAAGATTTCTTAATGGCACACAGATTGACCAGGTAAATGAGTTTGTGTATTTAGGAAGTATGTTTAACAGAGAACAAATTAGATGGTAAAGTTAGTAGGAGAGTGAATTCTTCACAGAAAGTCATAGCTGCCTTAGGGGGATTTCACATGAATGATAGGTTTTTAAGAAAGTCCCAAATGGCTGTGCATGAAAGTGTAATTGTTCCTGCTCTGACATATGGCAGTGAAACCTGGGTCCTGCACAAAAGACATAGGAGTCATCTGTGTGCTGGGAGATGCATTACTTACAGGAAGCTTGTGGTAAGACACGCTCTGAACATGTGTGGAATGAAGACGTGTTGCAGATTTGTAATGTGAGGCAAAATGTTGTTAGTAAGGTGGAGATTAATATTCTTAGGTGGTTTGGCCATGTTGAAAGAATGAGTAATGAGGTGCTGATTAGCTGGCTAAGAAAATGTTTTCAGCCTAAGTGGCAGGAAAGAAAGGTAGAGGAGGGCCAAGGAAATCATGGGAAGGGCCAGATTCAGGAATGTCTGCTTGAGAAAAAGATTATGAAGTACAAAAGATCTTGTGTGCGGCATGTGATGGATGTTAATGAAGCTCATGCTGTGTGCAGAGATCATTGCATATGGAGACATTTGATACACCAACAGTAAGTACTAGTTCTATCAGTTAAAGGTGTACTTGGCACATGGTCTTTCTTTGAGGAGCTAACCTCTGAATCTCAGATAACAGCTTAATGACATGTATGTATGTAAGTCACCATCAGACTATGGAGAGTGTTTTTACTCGCTAGCCATCCTCGATGCACTTCATCCAAGGGGGTGATGCCTTATGCTGCCATCTATGTTTATTTCCTTCAAGTGTGCAGGATCATTGACTGTGATTAAATTCAGCTGGAAATCTGTAACAAGAATATCTTTTCAAATGTAATTTATCCTGTAGGAGGAATCTTTATTGCAGGTTTGACCATTGCTTAAGATATCTGTAATTTCATGAAGGGGAGACTGTTTCCATCCTGAATATTTAGAAATAATTTTTGGCATCACATTTCAAACAGAAATAAACATTTCTAAATTCTGTTAATAACCATATTTGTAAATTCCGTAGTTGAATGTAACTGTTTTTATTGCACATTTATGTTTCATTTATTATAACTTTTATGTGAGAAATGCTTGTGCATTTTGCATTTTTTTCTGACAAAGACTGACTCTACCTTATGAGTTAATTGTGCATTGTAGATGCAAAATATTATGCCCACCTACCGAGTATTGCATAGGTTCACTGTGAGCTGCCACCACCACTGTGGCCATGCAATGAGGCCTGGACTCTACAAATCCTGAGAAGGTGCTCGCTGGTATGCTGTACCATAACAAAGACTTGAAAAAATATCTAATATGTTACATGCTCACCTGGGTTTTGTGTCGACAAAACTTACCTGCCCAGGTAGTAAAAGCAGGATGTCCAGAAAACTTTATCTTTGGAAGCAAAATAATCAGAAAGCCTCTTAACTTTCTTTTTTTTAACTTAAAAAGACAAACTTTTTTAGCAACTCAGTACTTCTATCGCCAACTGCAAATAACATTTGGAGCAAATCATCATGTTGCCCAATGTCTACACCTAGGTTAGGTTACAAGACAGTGATGACTAAAACAGCAATACAAAAAAAAAAAAAAAAAAAATTAAATTCCTTGGTTTAACAAACCCCTGACCACAACTGCAACACAAAATCTCCTTGGGTTGCTATGAAGTCAAAAACAACAGGCAGAAATAGTATTTTTTTATTATTATGGCAGCAAATTCAGCCCACCAATTTTTTTTTCTTTCTTTCTACAAATCTAGTTGCCTGGCAAGCTTTTTTCTTTTACCTGCTGAAGCCAATAATTTATGTGTCCTGGGTATCTCAGGCATTGCATTTTTCAAGCTCTGATAACCATATAAGCGCTTCCTGTAGCTTATCCAATGTCAGTGGTGAAGGGTCCGTATGCCACAGCTTCTGTTCTATATGGTCCCAAATGTTTTCAATTGGGTTCTTGTCAGGTGACATGGGTGGTCATGGAAGTCATCCTTGCATTTCTCGAACCAGTCCTGGTGTGTTATTTAACATGCCAGGTTTCCCTGCTAGAGCATCTCATCATGGTCTGGAAACAGTGTTGGCAAAAATGAATGAACATGGTCCAGTGGCGGCTCGTGGTGTAAAATGCTGGTGAGGCGAACGGTCTTGATGTAAATGTAAAACAGTAAAACATATGTTATTGAAAAATATATAAATTTGTATAACGTTATACGTATATATATATATATATCAGTGGCGTAGCCTGGGGGGTCGTGTTTGCACCCCCTTATTAGGCGAGGCAGTTAGCTTTTTCTAAGTACGTTTTATAGATAATTTCCCTATTTAAATTCATTGATTTTTATATAACTCGGAAAGCAATGTAATTTCTTGATAATAGAAGAGAAAGTAAAGCAAAGCGGCCAAAGAAGTTGCTTTATTAAATTTTTATTAAAACAACTGTAATTTATTGCATTTTCTTCATTTTATTAAATTAGCTTCGTTTTGTATTAATGTTCAAGATGTGCGTACGTACCAATAGAAAAATATTTGTCGAAGCTCCCCCCAAATTGTTATATGTACTTATACACAGTTATACAGCAGAAGTGCAGACCCCCCCCTTCAAAAAGTTTCATGTCAAAGGCAGTATCACTCATTGGATATCTTTAAAGTCCTGGGTTCGAGTCGGCTGAATCATTAAAATCAGCCGAGATTCGGAAGTCTCGTTAAGCCATTGGTCCAGGGTAGGCGGCGCCTTGTTATAAACAGCTGTAAACCCCACCCCTTAGGGCTCCATCCCATGCCATTTAGCCCTTATATACAAATATTATTCAACAGTAATGGAATAAAATTATAGAAATATATGAAACACGGCGTGGGGAGTCTTTCTTCACGAAAAAAATCCAAAAATTTTAGAGGAAAAATGTACATATACCTCTATATATATGTGTGTGTGTGTGTGTGTAATATACGCTACTTTTGCAACAATATTTTTATGAAAACAATTATTCGATAATTTTACAACAAAGAAAGAAATATTTCACCAGTATTCTTTTATGTAATACACTTGAGCGAAAATATGCAATTTGCGCGGTTTCTTTAGCTAGTCAATGCGTCACTCACATCCCAACGCCAGTCGGAGATCCACTTCTTAAAAAATTCAAAGTGAATCATTTGAATAGAAATTTTTTTCTCACGAAGTGTTTCTTGAGCTTGAATAAAAGTCACAGTTCGATTGGCATATTAGTGAAGGTGCATTTAGCACGGGTCACAAACTGAAGTCCAGGCTCGTGATAACTATGTACAGGAGAAATCAAGCTAAGGAAGCACATTTCTATATAAAAAAAGTATTAAATAATTTAAACCTGGAATTAAAAACAGAGGAATACGATATTAATTTGCTTTGGTCTCGAACAGAATGCTTTCAGTTTATGTTTTAGAAATAAGTTCAATTCTGCGATCCTTTTTTGGCTGCAAGTTTGTCTGTGATCAGATCATAAAATGGTTGAGTGGACATTAGATGGTTCAGCAATTCTTTCTCGATTGAAATTTTAGCGAGTGAAGCCAAACGATCTTGTGCCGTTGTATTACGGAGGTAAGTCTTAATTCTCTTCAGTCAAGAAAAACTCCTTTCAGCAGAAGAACTTGTTGACGCCAGTGTCAATACAAGAGAAAATAATTTGTAAGCTTCTGGTAACACATCTTTCAGCTCGTTTTCTTTCATTGTTTTCAAGATTTTCTGAAAACTGAGTTCCCTGAAGTTGTGATCATTATATAAAAAATCTAATTCGTTTTTTAGTCATTGTGTGTCTGTAAAAATGTTTGGATAAATTTTCTTGAGAGTGTTAAGGGCACTGGATGGAAATGACTCTGAATAACTATGGTATTTTGAGCTGTCAACTAGCTGCTGAAACTCGAGCTTTCCCATATCTTCAAATCTGGTATTTATTTGGACTATTATGCTGTCAACGATTTCGTGAAACAAAATTTTGTAATAGTTTTCCACTTCTTCTTTAGTCAAATGTTTCTTTTGGCGACATTTAGGACCTCCACTCAAACTAATTGCTTCACTGAAATGTTTCAAGTAAGTGGTTACATTCCTTTTCTTATTTATTCGTTCGCAACATTGTTTAATTTGTCTTTGGCAATAACTGATATCTAAAGTCCTTTTTTGTAAAACATCAAACAGTACATCCGTAATTCCAAAAATGTCATCAAAAATCAGTGATAAAAAAGCAATTTCAAAATCAGTGAAATTTTTCAAATATCCTATGGCTCCGTTGATTGATTCTGACGTTGATTCCGGGTCATTCATTATGTTTTCAAACACATTCTTTAGTTTGCCCCATTCTCTCACAATTAAACGCAAAATTTGCGAACGTGATGCCCAACGTGTTTTCCGCTATTTGAGGAATCCGTTTCCCAACAACTGAATCTGCTACGTGGGTTCTCTTGGCAGACTTATGAAAAAATGAGGGCATGCTGGATACAGTTGCGAAATATATGCGACATTTTACAATACTTTTGCACCCCTGTTGTAGGACAAGGTTAAGGCGGTGGGCGAAACAGTGGGTAAACAAAGCTTGCGGGGCTTCTAGCTTGACTCTTTTCTGCAGACCGCTCAACTCTCCAGCCATGACGCTTGCACCATCATAACACTGGCCTACTAACTTTGATTTAAAATCAAACTCCTCCAAAACCGATGCTAGCAGATCATACAGTGCCACAGCAGTCCTGTCAGTGCTGATATCATAAAAACCAAGGAAGCGCTCAACTACTTCACAATTTGAGTCCAATATGTATCTGACAATTATTGAACACTGTGATTTTTGAGTAATATCAGTTGTATCATCAACTTGCACTGAAAAAAATTCTGACTCATTAATTTCGCTTTTAACACATTCGTTTATATATTCATGAATCATCATCATCATCATTGTCAACCATTATCAATCCACTGCTGGACGAAGGTCTCCCCAAGTTTCCTCCACAACGGTCTGTCTTGTGCCAGTCTCCTCCACGTCACTCCCGCATACTTTCGAATTTCATCCACCCATCTTCCATGTGGTCTTCTTCTGGGTCTTTTCCTGTCCCTTGGAATCCAATATTCATGAATACACTCCATTAAATCATTCTGTATCGTTTTAGACTGTCCAGAAAATAAGCTTCGTATTTCTTCAAAATGTGCTTTTAATTCTGGGGTGCTCCTACGAAGTAACAAATGGAACATCTCCTTGAAATTACCTTTATTTAATGAGGAAATAGATTTATCATGTCCTCGAAAAGGCAGTTCTTGCTTGCTTAGAACGACAACTAAATCGATTATATGTTCCATAAAAAGCCTATTTAGTCTGACCTTTTCATTAAACTTGACTTTATGAAGAGCAGCATTTTCTTTGAGCATATCAGAAATAGTGTTTATATTTTTTCCATTCGTTTTAGACCTACGTGGTTAGTTCTATGCTCTATAGAGCTTTCGTGCAATTTTGCACTACGAGAAAAGTTTTTAGAACAAAATAACCCGTTGTATTCCACACATTTTTCTTATTGCTCAAAAGTAAGCATGGCCAGCAAAAGAGAGTTTGCTTGTAATAGCTACCAGAAAGCCAGGGAAATATCTCGTACCATGATTTATTGAAAGACCTAAACGATTTGCCGCACTTCTTACCTTTAGATATTGAACTTATTATAGGTGTCGGTCTTCCAGATATGAGAACATCCCTTTTATCATAATCTTTCCAGTGTTTAAAAGGAATTTCTTCCAGAACACAAATCACGTCGTTTGTTGGGCCATTCATATTTTCCAACCAAAATCAAAATATGCTGTTTAGTAACAATAACAAAATAAAAAAGAAGAAAAATTCAACATTACTATGAACTGGCCAACACCCGCAGAAGAGAGGATTGAAAACACACTACAAAAAGTTAGACTCAAATACACTCTGACGTATAGTTAAAGCTACGTAGAAATCATCGTACTTTAAAGCGTACAGAGGCGAACGGCGTCATCGCCTGTGAAACCACTTTTTACAAAGGTCATCTGCTCATTTTCCCGCGCCCATTGGATACACAATCCTTGGGTTCTCCAATAACAGCGGAGATGCGATTCCAGTTTAAGCGAAATGGAGGGTCGCCTCAGAAATTTCCTTTCTCTTTAGGTAGACCTCGGACCGCGGGGGTTCACTCTGTAGGGCTCTTCTCTGATCCCCAGTTCCCAAAACCGGCTTCTCATCGAGACGATTCAGCCGGTCGCCTCCAAGCGCTTAAAACATGCAGCTGCTTTGCAAAAATAATGATTCATTCCTCTTCTCGAAAGCCTTTCTTTAACCTAATTCATGAATCACAATGTGAATTTCAGTGTTGCATTTATCCTGCAAAGTTCTTATATCTTTGTTACTGAGAGAAGTTTTTTTTTCTTTCACTTCTCATTCTGCGGAATTTCAGGTGAGGCGGCACCTCACTTGCCTCATCTGACGGGCCGCCACTGACATGGTCTGCAATGATAGACAGGTTTTGTTCAGTGGGCCATTCATCACTATCAAAGGACTATGAATGTCCCAGGAAAACATCCCCCAGAGCATTGCATCCACTCCACCTGCCTGTATTTGTGGGGTCACAGCATCTTGTATTAATACCATTTACTCAGCAGCTGATCAACTTACCTACCACAATACATCCACCCACTCAATGTGGTAGGAACCAGGGTTTGCCAGGGTGGGCCCAGTTGAAAAAATCTACCTGGTTTTTTTTTTCAAAATTAGATTCTATTTTTTCTTCGACAATGTTCCAAATTTAATCAGCACCCAATAAAATATTTTCTTTTGCAATTAATAACAATAGGAATAATGACTAGATTATCTTTCTTGCCTTCTCAAAGGTGATAGTTAACCGATTTCATTATTTAGCAACATAGAACAATCCTTTCAGATCAGCTGACAAAGCAACTGATCTGAAATAAGAAAATTAAACAATAATCCTGAAAATAATAAATGCTTGCATATAAATAGCTTTCCACCTACAAAGAATAACTATAGAATAGACCAACATCATCTATTCATACTATAGAAAAAAAAAATAGAGAAACAGAATATAAGATACTTAGTTTCTAACTAAAATATTATCTTAAAATAAAATTTGCCTGAGATATTATTTGTGTGTGGCATGTAAACTGCAATGGTTTTTGACTATTTACAAAGATTGCCTAAAAATTAAGCAATGGTACAGATAATAAAGTATTTTTGCTTTGTGTTTTACTAGAACCTCAAAAGCAGTCTGAAATTATCATAGTTTCATGACCCACACAATTTTCAAATATTTTCAAACCTCTGAGTTTTTCTGTAAAACAGCCACATTTAAATAATTAATGTAATCTCAGGGGTTTTAGTCAGAAACAAAACTACTAATCTACAGGAAATTTTGATCCAAAAAGGTATAAACTAAACAAGTTTTGTGATTTTTCTCTATCTCAAGCCTATTTCGTAACTTATTCCAAACTAGTTGAAACATAGAGAAAATTCTCTCAATGGAGTCAGATGAAGCTGGTACTGAATGTAGGCATACAAAGTTAGAAAATCCTGCGGGCAATTTTGAACTTGAACCCTTTTCAAACTTTTTTGCCATGACTTGCTATCCTTTCATGGAAAAAAATTGGCTGATGACACTCTCTTTCATCACTGATGTTAGGTAACAGTCTGTATCATTAATTTTGAAACCCATTACACCACGCAAATACATGGTCGTATCAGAATAATATGACCACCTACCTAATAATGGGACGACAGCGGCAAGATGGCATGGTATGGACTCGCTGAGGCCCTGAAAGGTTGCCTGAGGCACATGTGCCCATTAGGACTGCAGAAGAGCATGGAGGTTCTGAAGATGATGTTTATGTGGGTCAGCATGCCAAACTTAGTTGTAAATTAATTTATGGCACGTCTATTCATAGTGCCAAACTTGTCGATCTAAATAGTCCCATAAGTGCGCTAGGGGATTGAGGTCAGGTGATTTTGCCAGCCAAGGGAAAACGGAAACATCACTGTCGTCTTCCTGGAACCAGTAGTGCACTGCCTTAGTGACGTGACAGGGTGTATTGTCCTTTAGATACCATCACCACCAGGGTAAAGGTCCAATGTGAAGGGATGCATGTGGTCAGCAAGAACGGACAGGTAGCCATTGGCATTCAGAGACCCATCCAGTGGTACCAGCGGTCCCATGGCATACAAGGAAAACATCCCCTTGACATGCACACTGCCGCCGCTGGCCTGGTCTTGACCAACAAGCATATCCGGGTGTTTATTCTTGTGTGTCTGATGCCATGTCCACCACTACCCATCACTTCTGTGAAGCAGAAACCTTGATTCGTTGGTGAAGGCAACCTTTTTTACTATCCAATGATGGTAGTCCCATGCAAACCGCAGGCATCATTGCCGATGGCCCTGGGTTAACATGGTTGCCTTGACGCAGCGTCGGCTCCGGAGACCCATGCGTAACAGGGTTCGCTCTACTGTTGTCTGGGACACGTACTTGGGTACCCCAGTATTCATTTGTGTGGTCAATTGCTGCGCTGTTGCATGTAGATTGTCCTTTGCAAGTTGACGGAGGTGACATTCTCCTCTGGGGTTGATGGCCTTTGGGGCTCCACAGTTATGATGTCGGGAGGTACTCGGTGTGCAGGCGGTCCAATCTGGTACACCCTTACTACAGCACCTCACGAACAGCCGCCAAAGTCTGCTGTTTCTGAGATGCTTTCACCCTTGGCACAGTAACCAATGATCATTCTTTTTTGAACATCCATCAAATCACTACATCTGCCTATTCTGTTCAAGTTACGCACTATGGCTTATCTGTCCTGGCCAGCCGCTATCTCCGTGTGGTTGACCTCATCACGTGCACTCTGTGACACACCTGGGTGAGTACACAGTGATTCCAGGGGTGGTCATATTCAACTGTGTAAGCAGGGGGAAATTTGGATATCCACTCTTCTGCAATACTCTCCTGTTCTTGGTTAAGTTTCTGACCTCTATATTTTGAATCCATGAAGTTTGCTAGAAAATGTTGTGCAAGAATTGCTTGTTCAAACTTTTTTTAAATCTAGATGGTAGGGCTGCAGGATTTCTTCTTGTAGTACATCCGGCTATATTTCAACAGCAACTGAAACAGACATTGTGTATCTTTCTGAAGTGTGTCCAGTGTGCTGACAACAACAGGTTCTGTTTTTCCAGATTCATAACTTCAGGGTAAATGCCCATTTCATCCAAGATTCTTTAAATAGATTGATCAAATTCCTCAATATGCTCTTAAGATATTTTTCCATATTTGTGATAATTGGCCACAAATATTTTAACACAATCAGAATGAAAGTTGCACTTTGTTTTATTAGGTAGTTGTGGCATTAAGCCAGGCTTTTCTTTGAACCATCCATGTAGTTGATGTAGGCCTACATTACAAAAGTATTTTTGCACACCCCACAATCTGCTTTAAAACAGTCTTTGGGGAAACATCTTTTTCTAGCAAATTCAGCAGATGTGCTGAGCATCCATATGTTATGAAAGTTGGATATCTTCCATTTAAAATTTTCCACATTTTTATCATTTTGTTTTTGCTCTCAGTTACAACAGCAAAAACAGGTTTTCCAAATTTTTCTTCACACTCCTTTATGGCCGCCTCCAATTTAGAAGCACAATGTTTTGCTGTTTTCTTTTCTGATCCAGTATCATCAGCATACAGCAAAAACCTTTCTGTTCCGGTATGGACACTAATAGCTTGGACTGGCTCTTTCTTCACACTGCACCAACCATCTATGGTGAGAGTCAAACTGCCTAATTTTATTTTTTTGAAAGCTGAGATTCAGTTTTTTCTGCTGCAGTATCAATCAGTTTTCCACCAATGGCTTTTGCTGAGGGTGGTTGATGTCCAGATCTCAGTGTTTCAATCATAATTTTAAACTGATCCAATTCTGCTGCATTGAATGGTATGTTAGCAGCATAAAAAAAAAAAAAAAAAAATAGCCACTGTTTTATCAAGAGATTCCTTTTAAAGGCCCTTTTGTGCTTATAAGGCAGAATTTACTCACTGATTGTCGCTTTTTCGTTTTTTTACAACAGTACTTGAAAAAGCCCAATAAAACCCGAAAAAGCTCGATAAAAAACCCCAAAAAAACACAATAACCCCCCCCCCCCCCAAAAAAAAAAAACAAGTGGGCTGGGTTTTTTTTTCAAAAAGCCTGGGTGTTTTCAAACCCTGGTAGAAACTGTGATTAATCAGAGAAGGAAACTTTTTTCCAATCATCCATGGTCCACTGCCAATGTTTTCTAGCAAACTTCAGTTTTTGTCACCAATGATCTGCTGTGATAAGGGGTACTGTAGTTGTGCATTTACACTGTAGGCCCATACTGTAGAGGGACAGTAGCAGTGTAGCTGCGGAAACACTTCTCTGTGCTTCCTGGCTGCAGACCATGGTCAGCTATGACAAGCCTGTTGTTCCAGACAATATAAACGGTGCTGCCTTTTCTCCATCAACTCTTGGTATTTTGGTACACTTTAGCTACAGCAGCATGCGAACAGCCAACTAATTTAATAATTTTCCAGATACTGTATCTGGCAACAGTTTTAAGAGGGAAAAATCTCAACCCTTACCCATTACAACCACTGACTGATGCATCACAGATTGCACTGCATGTCCTCAACCTTCATGTATGTGCACTGCCACATTAGAAATGATACTAAGGTCAGATTAGGGAAGTTTGTGTTTTGTTCCTACTCTGTAACTGTCTGTATATTCATCTGAGCCTGGTTATCAAATTTCACTAATACATCCACGAAATCTGCTATTAGAAAACTGTGAGGTAGTGCATTGTAATTCAACACTGGAATAATAAGAACTTCTTTGAAAACACATCACTTAAGCATACAATATGGATGCTTTACTAGTGTACATACTGGAAAATTTCTTTTTATATAATACAATGGCAGACCACTAAAGTGCACAAAAAAATTTTCATAAGAAAAAACTTTTAACACCATCAGATGCTCCATCAAAAAAGTATGACAGTGATAAAAACATAAAATACAAATAATAACATTTAGAGAAAATCTGAAAACAATGCACAACACACAAACAGACAGCCAAAACACCTACATTAGGGTACTCGAGAATATTTCTACATATAAGATCACATCAAATTCCATAAAATTCCTACCAATCTCACCTGTAAGGTCAAAATCTACAGGAGTGTCATATGTATCATAATTCTTCAACTGTACAGAGTCATCATAATCATAATCAATCATAACTTGACGATGGCTAAGGTCCAGAGAAAGATGGGGAGGAGGAGGAGGTGGAGGATATACTGGTGGGGGGACAAAAACTTCCTCAACAGAGTTCCTTGATTCCAAAGATATGTTGTCTTCATCACCATTTAAAATTTCAGATTTAGCAAATCCCCTGTTAATCATGTCCTGAACTTCAGAAAAGCATGCACTAAGTCCTAAAAATGTAAAACACAAAGACAGCAATTTCAGAAGAAGCAAATGCTTTTTTGCTCACATTTCTTATTTACACATAAAATTTTTAGCAAGAAGTCAAAAGGAGAATTTACTGTTAAAGATGGTTTAATGACAAATATTATCGAGTAACATGTGAAAAACATATATTACAGTTGTCAATAAGGCAATTGAAAGCTGCAAAAAATTTATAGTCAAACATTTCAATATATTTTCATCACATTTCATAAATTTACATGTAACTCGGAAATGCTAACACTAACCCCTGCTTACAACATTTGTCAAAACTTGTCTTGTCTTCTCATTTCACCATAAATACTGGCAAAAAATAAAGGAAAAAAGTGAGAAAGTTGCAATTTCTGCTGCTTTATTTGCATACATTTGATATCCTGCTGCAATTGCTCTTTCGGTGCACTCAGTACTCTGCTCACAATGTTCAACAATGCCTTGTTAAGAGTATTACATAGCACAGAAAAAAAAATTGCAATTGCTGACCACTTATTTTTACATGTTTTACGTACTAAGCAAATGTTTCTTCAATTCAAGTTTAGATGTTTCCCCGCTGCTGTAAGACACACACACACACACACACACACACACACACACACACACACACACACACACACACACACACACACACACACACACGCACGCACGCACGCACACACACACACGCACGCACACACACACACGCACGCACGCACACACGCACACGCACACACGCACACTTATTCTATAAACATCACATTTTAAAACCAACAATCTAAATCAGTGCAATTCTTTAAATGAACTTGAATCTTGGCTCATTATGCTCACTAACACTTTGCTAAGATTGGAAGAAAAAGTATGAGTGACCTTAAATTTTCAAATGTAATCAACACACACTGAAGCTTACGGTGTTATAGGCACGTCAAGATATCTGGAATCCATTTTCTTTTCTTTTCTAGCTGTTAAAAGTAATTTTGTCCCACTAAACAATGTAAAAAGAGCTGTCTGAATACAATACAAACTAATGCATTTTAGCTTTGCCAGTTAAAAGATGAAATTTATTTACAGCTAAAAATTATGCAAGTTAAAATAATAAAAGGCAAGATCTTTTGGGGCTACATAACCTCATCATCAGGCCAAGTGCTGTAAGGAATGAGCATACACATGAATATATACAGTAGGGAAAGAAAGAAATGCAATAGTAATCACGAAAACTGTTGCCAACAGGTAAGTTCGAATTTGGCAAACAGTTCTAATTATTTAATCATGCAGTTCAAACACACCTCTCACATAAGGTTGGTATGTAATTAAAGATTTCCATGGGTAAGGGATATTAAATGGCACCTCATCATTACAGCATACATCATGGTATTTCAAGATATATAGACTTCCTGTAAATAAGACAATACCTTTATTAGTAGCAGAGGTGAGTGAGTACCTTGGCTTGATCCCACTTCAGGGTGTAGCTCCCCTGAGCCAGTCCTGGCTAGTGCAGTGTTAGTTAGGCTGGAACAAATAAATACATAAACACTCTATTCGTTCTAGCTTAACCAACACTGCACTTGCAAGGACTGTTGCTCAGGGAGTTGCACCTCGAAATGGGATCAAGCCAAGGTACTCACCTCTGCTACTAATAAAGGTATTTTCTTATTTACAGAAAGTCTATATACCTTGAAATACCATGATGTATGCTGTAATGATGAGGTGCCATTTAATATCCCTTACCAATGGAAATCTTTAATTACATACCTACCTTATGTGAGAGGTGTGTTTGAACTGCATGATTAAATAATTAGAACTGTTTGCCAAATTCGAACTTACCTGTTGGCAACAGTTTTCATGATTACTATTGCATTTCTTTATGCTGTGTATGCTCACTCCTTACAGCACTTGGCCTGTTTTCATGATTACTATTGCATTTCTTTATCATGTGTATGCTCATTCCTTACAGCACTTGGCCTGTTTACATGATTACTATTGCATTTCTTTATCATGTGTATGCTCATTCCTTACAGCACTTGGCCTGATGATGAGGTTATGTAACCTCAAAAGATCTTGCCTTTTATTATTTTAACTTGCATAATTTTTAGCTGTAAATAAATTTCATCTTTTAACTGGCAAAGCTAAAATGCATTAGTTTGTATTGTATTCGGACAGCTCTTTTTGCATTGTTTAGTGGGACAAAATTACTTTTAACAGCTAGAAAAGAAAAGAAAATGGATTCCAGATATCTTGACGTGCCTATAACACCGTAAGCTTCAGGCCAGTGTGTGTTGATTACATTTGATAGGGATGTGAAAAGGTCCATCTGTATTGCAGGTGTTAGGGGTAAACGTATCGCTCCATTTAGCAATCGGAAAGCTCTCAGGTACCGCGAAAGCACTGAAATCTACCTTACCCCTAACACCTGCAATACAGACGCACCTTTTCACAACCCTATCATTTGGAAAGCTATTTTGAAATCTGGCAACAACTTGTGCTTATACCACGTTTCATTCCATGGCTGATGAAGGTAGAAGTCACTACCGAAACGTCCCACCACTTATAATTTTTAACATAACCTATGCGTGATATGATGATATCAAGAATTCTTCTAAATTTTTTGTGTGTTACGTGTTTCACTACCAATTCTTCTCACTATGATTCCCTCTTGCAATAGCATCCAACAACCCTTTTACAATTCTTCAGAAATTTTCACCTCCCTTCTCAATCAGAAATACCAACATATGGAACAAAATGATGTTCAACAAAAATAGAGGATAGACGGTACATGAGAGAAAGAAATTTATAACCATGTGACAAATTTAAGCTCCACCTAAACTTACATATTTCCAGAAATTTTTGAAATATGAAATTCCATCCCCAAAGAACGTCTACATTATTACCCAAAGAAATTTTACCATACCATATAAGGCCCGTTTCACACAACCAGGTTTTTCTTGCAGAAGCAAATAAATTATTCAGCTGTCCAACCACTTCTTTTGAAGCCGGCTATAGAGTTACACCGAGACTTTCAGAGGAGTGGAATTGGTAGAAACTCCGTTGCGGTAGCCGCTGAGCTCCCACAGGGTTCGCTACAAACCGGAAGACTGCAATACTGTCCAAATTTAGAGAAACACAGATGTAAGCCAAGACGTTCACACAGGCGGTCAACGGATTCCCTGCTAGCGCAATAAAACAATCACTCTTGTTAGAGGAGAGAGGCCGAAAGTGATGCTGCCAGGCGGGGTCGATTGTCAATCATTTTGAGCTTGTGTGCTTTGTTAGTTTCCAACAGAAAAATTCAGATTTTTTAGTACAGTTTGCACTATAGCCTCTGTTGATCATGTCTGCTATTAATGTTTATACTGAATTAATAATTTTGGAAGTGGAAAAGCGCCCACAAGTTTGGGATACATCGTCAGAAGATTACAAGGATCAAAAAAAAAGAAAAAAAAAAAAAAAAAAAAAAAAGCATGGAATGATATCTGAAGAATCCTGTACGAGTTCGACAGTTTCACTGAATATGAAAAGAACATCATCAGTAAGCGAATTCCGAATATACTTGTCTATGTGCAGAGATATTTCACAACAATAATATATTATGAGTATGGCTTTCCCTGTCCCTATCAGAGGGGGTGGGGGCTTTGGGGCTAAAGTCCTGGGCCTCCACTCACACAAGTTATGAAAGAAAAAAATACATACCTTGCACTTGCACCTGACATTCACTCCGATCATTTATGTATCAACAGAGAAAATTATTCTAGGTCAGGTAATGCATAAACTCACAATGTTTGGAAATCTTGTTCATTCATGGAAATAGCAGCATTTTCTGCATTTTTTTAATTTCAAGTTTAGTATAATTGTTTTCTCATAGTTCGTGCATAATCACTATATTTTGAGTGTAGGTATGATGCCAGCAATTTGCTACAAACATTGTAATGGTTTACAGTGCTGCAGAAGTTAATTGTCACATTTTGGCATTTTTTGTATAGGAGTGAATGACTTCAAAATGTGGTAACTATGCAAAACAGTATTTTAAGCAAAAAGCAGTGCCGAAAATAAAATGTAGAAATGTACGATAGTAAACGTAGAAAAAAATGTTAGTAATGCACAGCAATAAATGTAGAAATGTACGATAGTAAATAAATGTAGAAACATCAATGGTATACTGACTGTCGGAACTTCAGAGTTATGGGAGTTGTCTTTCAAGAAAGAAGTCAAATTTCCCAAACAGGTTAACTGTGTGCGTTAAACAAAAAAATATCTGAAGGCTTCCAGAATAAAGTAACAAAAAACCTATGGCCATGCTGTGTCCTTTCAACAGTTAAACAAACTAAGAGAATGTAGTAAATAATTAAAAAAAACATCATCATCCAGAACAACAAATTTAATCATTTTATGTGTGAATTAAGATTTCTTTCAAAATCCGTTGTTACATATTGCATGGAGAAATAACAGCCCACATAAAAAAAATTCACACCTGATAAATAATTCACACCAATAATTGCCTAAAATTTAAAGTTTCACATATCATCATCATCATCATTGTCAACCATTATCAATCCACTGCTGGACGAAGGTCTCCCCAAGTTTCCTCCACAACGGTCTGTCTTGTGCCAGTCTCCTCCATGTCACTCCCGCATATTTACGAATTTCATCCACCCATCTCCCATGTGGTCTTTTTCTGGGTCTTTTCCTGTCCCTTGGAATCCAATCTAAAATTTCGGCTGTCCATCTATGGTCTGTCCTTCTGGCAGTATGTCCAGCCCATTGCCATTTCAGGGATTTAACTCTGATCATGATGTCTTCCACTCTCGTCATTTTTCGGATCCACGAGTTCCTCTTCTTATCTCTCCTGGTTATACCAAGCATGCACCTCTCCATACTTCTTTGAGTTGTCTGCAGCCTTTGTATGTCTCTTTTAGTTAAGGTCCACGTCTCTGCACCATACGTAAGCACTGGAAGGATGCATTGATCAAACACTTTTCTTTTAAGACATAACGGCATATTGCTCTTGAAAATTATGCTGTTTCTTCCAAAAGCTCTCCAGGCAAGTTTTGTACGCCGATTAATTTCTTCGTCAATGTGACCCTCACTTGATATCTGCTGTCCAAGATAAACATACGTATCTGTTATCTCCAGTTTTTCTCCATCAATCGATAAATCTTCATTTCTTGTAAAAGCATTGAACATCACTTTTGTCTTCTGAAAGTTCATTTTTAATCCCACTTCTTTACTCTTGTCAGCAAGTTCCTGGATCATACTCTGCAGCTCTGATGGGGTAGTTGCAAAAATGACTATGTCATCAGCAAAACGAAGGTGGGTTAGATAATCTCATTAATCTTTATCCCTTTGTTTTCCCAGTTCAGTGATTGAAAGACATTTTCCAATGTGGCATTAAAGAGCTCGGAGATATGGTGTCACCTTGTCTCACTCCCTTTCCAATTTTTATGTGTGTTGTATTTTCAAACAGCCGAATCTTTGCACTTGCATTTTCATAGATGTTATTAATAATATTAATGTATGCATCTTCAATACCGCAGGATTTCAGAGCTGTGGTAACTGCTGATGGTTTCCCCGAATCAAAGGCTTTTTCATAATCGATAAAAGCCATGCACAATGGAAGTTCATATTCCCTCGCTCTTTCAATTAGTTCTCTCAGTACGTGGATATGATCTATTGTGCTGTAGCCACTCCTGAATCCAGCTTGTTCTCTCGGTTGAGCCATGTCCAGTGCTACCTTCAAGCGGTGTGAAAGAACTTTAGTGAAGATTTTATAAACCACTGATAGGAGGCTGATAGGTCTGTAGTTCCTGAGATCCTCAATGTCACCTTTTTTATGTAGCAGGATCATTGTAGCATTGTTCCAATCCTCAGGAATCTTCCCTTCATTAAGGCATCGAGTGAAAATTTGGGCGAGTACTGTTTCAATTTCTCCACTTGCTTCTTGTATGATGTCTATAGTAATTCCATCTTCTCCTGGAGCTTTCCCCCGCTTCATGTTCTTGATTGCATGAGCAACTTCTGCTGGGAGGACTGGAAGAACTCTGGTACCTTTCATGATGTCTGGAGTACATGTATCATCCCTTTCATATAGTTTGGAGTAGAAATCTTTCACTCTTGTCAAAATTTCGCCTCTATTTCTTGTTATAGAACCATCTTCTTTTTCTCAGAGCCATAATCTGTTTTCTTCCCTTACTGAGATGTCCCTTTGCTATCTTTAGGCTTTGGTTGTTTTCAATTGCTTTCCTTACTAGTTCACAGTTGAATTTTCTTACGTCTTCAGTGATACTTTTTCTTACTGTCTTGCATAGCTCTATATATTCCACTTTGGAAGTCACATCTTCTTTAGTTGTCCTCATCTCTCTTCTTTTTTGCATCAACATTTTGGTTTTTCCTGATAATTTGTTTACATGCAACTTGTTCTTAGACCCAGCTAATTTTGTTGCTGTATCCATAAGAGTTTTGGTTACTTTTCTGTTAACTTCAGAAATATCCACTTCTTCCGATGTTAGGCCTTCTAAAGCAGAGAATCTGTTCTTCAGTTCCAACTTGAAAGTATTATGGTGTTTTTTAAGGTTGGTTATGTCAATACATTTTGTTTGTCTTATGAGCTTGCCACGTTCCAGTTTAGTGTTGAGGTGCATCTTACATCTCACCAATCTATGGTCACTACCTGTGTTGAACTTGTTTAGCACACTGCAGTCTTCGATGACGAATTTTTTTGTTACACATAATAAAATCAATTTCACTTGTCGTCCCAATTGGATGTCTCCATGTCCATTTCCTGTGTGGCTTTTTCTTGAAAAAGGAATTCAAGATGAAAAATCCTTCTGCCTCTGCAAACTCAACGAGAGTATTTCCACGCTGGTTCCTGTTGCCGTGACCGAATTTACCTACTGAAGTTTCATTCTGTTGCCGGTGCCCTATTTTTGCATTGAAATCTCCCATAATTATCTTCAAGTGCTGCTTACCTTTATTATTTAGATGACGAATTTCCTCATAAAATTCTTCAATTTCTTCTTCAGGATGACTTGTGGTGGGTGCATAAGTTTGAATAATCTGAGCCTGGTATCTTCTCGATAGTTGGATAACGAGTCGTGCAGCTCTGTCAGAGGAACTTTCAACTTCTACCACTTTATCCTTCAGTTTCTTGTTTATTATAAATCCAACACCACTAGTTCTGCCAGTATCTGTCCCACGATAATAGAAGAGATGTCCACTTTTCAGTTCAATGAGATCTTCTCCTTTTCTCCTTACCTCACTCAGCCCGACGATGTCCCACTTGATCCTTTGTAGTTCCTCTTCCAATTCAAGAAGCCTTGAATCAGAAGATAGGGAGCGTCCGTTGTAGGTAGCCAAGGTCAGCATCAAATGGCAGCCTAGTCCGGTCCTCCGGGATTCTTAGCACCCTCTGCCTTCATGTCACACTGGCCGCTGCCTTGGCTAGGTACATTCCAGCTGCCGGAGACTGAGGGCCAAGATTTAAGTTGTAGAGTCATTTTGGAGGTGTTTGGCCATAACTCACCACGCTGGCCAAGCGGGTTGGTGAGTGTGGGATAGCATTTCCTCTGATCCCGATGGTATAGTTATACCGCTATTTGCGGTCGTCAGAGCCCCTTTAGTGGGAACAGGATGCACCACGAGAAGGCGGGGTTGACATTTGTCAAGGAGAGGCTGTTCACATATAAGGAAAGTTAATTATTTTGAAATGATCACACGGCCTTGTGAAAGTGCTTTCAAAAAGTCTTATAAAAGGTTATTAAGGTATTCTGTGTTTCCATAGTCTTCCTCAAGTGTTCTCCAAAATGCTCTGTAAAAGTGTGTGTGTGTTTTTTAATGCACTTTACAAATGGTTCGTAGTATTTTTGTGTATGTATCTTTCAACCCGGTTAACTGTTTCACAGAACATTGGCTCCGAAAAAATAGTTTATGTCATACATTTGCTACATTTACTGCAGATTATACATCGACATAGGTACTCGTAATATTCAATACATTATCTTTTCACGAGTTTAAAACATGTTATGCATTGAGTTTCTACAACAAATACTGCAGTTGAATGAAGACACAATCTAGAAACTGACCACACAAAGAGTTAGCCATTTGGTTCCCGCCTATCAGTCGAACGTTTTTTTCTCCGCTCCAAAAATAAAACCACTCGTGTGAAAGCCACCCAAAAACCGCACTGCAGGATGGTTTTATAGATCTGTCGGATTCATTCAGTCTGTGTGAAACAGGCCATAAAAGCCACATAAAAGTCTGAGATTCACAGAGGTAGTCAGGGAGAAGTGCAAGACAAATGCCTCCCACTTAAGCAGGAGGACTGACTGACAAGTATCCCAGCATCAAATAAAAATTCCAGAGATGATAAAGACACAAAAGAAGAAAATTAAGTATGCAATATTCCTCCACAGACTGCACTGGTGATTCTTAATCTCAAACTGCACAATATAATTAAAAGCCACATTTGCTAAGTGTGCATTATATGAAAACTACAATGCATTATGCATAAGAAAATGATTACAAGCATATATAAATCATGTATCTCAGCATCATTGTATTTATTATCACCAAATATTGGAAACACAGTTTGCAATTTACCTTCACTGCAATCAACAATGTTGTTGAAATCATCCATGAACTGAGCAGCGCAGCCACCACATGGATTGATATGACAAGTTGCATTAGGGTGAGAAAGGCATATTTGTCCTTCACATAAATTTTCTGGACAGACATGAACAGGCTTTCCATTTTGACAGACTACAAAAGATAACAAGATAATTTCATTTTACAGATCATTTAAGGAGATATTTTTTTTATTAATAAAACCTAATTTGGTAATGTTAATCTCAGTTTACTGAACAATTATTAATGTTCATTAATGAAAGCTGATTTGGTACTGCTTATTTCCTTTTACAGAACATTTGAAGACAAAAAAAAAGAGTTCATTAATCACTTTGAGCTTTAGTACATGAAGTTACATTATCACTAATAAGTAGAAGTTTCATAACAAAAATCTTAATGTGTAAAGGAAAAGTTCTTTGCAATCAAGGATCATGAAGACCGAATACAATGCTGCTGATTTTTTATCCCTCTATATCTCCACCTTCCATCAGTATCAGTGCCAGAATTTTACTGTGTAATGAAAATGCAACTAATTAATCACTTAAATCACAAAAGCAAACTGTTTTGGGTAACAAGATAAAATAACCGAGTTAAAAAAAAAACATTTTTCAAGCTAAAATCTTAGATTTATCTAAATGCAAATATTTTTTTTATTTTATTTAACTTTTTAAAATTAGACAGCTCACCCTCAGGTATGAAAAATACTGATTTTTATTTTACAAAACAAATGAAAAATATTTCTTCCGTAATTTTTATACTGATTTTCAAACAGTGGTGTTTTTAAAAGTCCTGAAAATTAATTTCAGCTCCATGATCTAAAAATTTTACACTTTCAACATGAGTTGAGCTTTTAAAAAAGAAAACCACCCAGATTTTTTGGGGTTGCTGAGTTTCTTAAACACCTTGCTGTGTGGAAACTAAAAGTTTACAGAAATGATGCCCTTACAATTTTTTAGTAACAAAAATCAAATGCATAAAAGTTAATAACTGCTATAACTAATTTCCAAACTTATCACACGACACAAATTCACTCACAGGAATGAAAGACTCATCTATCTCAAGTTGGCATATGATTGTTTCATAACTAATTCAAAATTTATCGCATGGCAGAAATTTTCTCACAGGAATGAAAGACTCGTCCATCTCAAGTAGAAACACGATTGTTTCTGAATCCTATGTTTAAAACATAAGGAGCAGACTGGATTCAGAACAAAATGAAATATCATGAAGTTGTGTATTGCACAGAATAGATGTGCACAGCCACAGTATATTTTGTATGTTGTTGTTTTTTCAAGTAAATTTTATGTAGCTGCCCGAGTAGATTTCATTTTAACTAAGTTGTCAGACCAGCATGATTACATAATTCTCATGTCTGTCAAATTTCAATTCTGTTGAAAACATCTCTCTCACTCATGGTAAGTTAAGGGGAAACAGTAAAAACCCACTTTTCTGCCACACAAATATTGATTCACACATTATATCAGACATGGCAAGTGCTCCGCTTTAAGCGGATTTGCTGTTATTGACAGCTAAATCTGTGCACTCAGCTCAAGGCTTTAAAACTCCGGTCATCAGAAGTTGATTAATTCCCACACGAGATTTTTCCACGGATTCACCCCCCCCTTTTCTTGGCATCGTTTGGGTCTTTCTTAAGATCGATGCAGAACTGAAGAAAAAAATTGGGCAGGTTTCCGTCTGGGAACGGTATTGTGCCTTCCGAAAATGGAAGTTCAACGGAGTGAATACTTCACCCCATAATCATAATTTTTTTTTTTTATCGCGATGTTGCGTGTGTCCAGTTTTGTATTTAAATATAATTTTGTTGTATAAGTCTTTGCATTTCAGCTTGAAACTGTTGGCAACAATTTCCAAAAACATAAGTCAGACGGAGCGAAAATGTCTCTGTAATTATCAGGCATGAGGCCCCCCCCCCCCTTTGAGGAATTCCACCATTACCGTTATCATTTCGGTAATTTACGAAATCGATCAACAAATGAGCACAGACCTTGACCTTTTGGAGATTCTGATTGGTGGTGGTCTGTGTGTGTGTGTGTGGGGGGGGTCCCCGATGGATGTCGGAATTCCATCTTTCGAAAACGGAAGGTAGGCGAAGTGAAGACTTCTCATGTAATCATAATTTTTTCCCTTGCAATGTTTTTTCTGCCCACTATTGTTGTTAGATATCATTTTATTCCATAATAAATATCTGTATTTCAACTTGAAAATGCGGGGGGGGGGGATGTCCAAAAATGGAAGTCGGACGAATAGAAGAATTTCTCCGGTAATCTTAATTTTTTTCTCCCACGATGTTTCTACTCCTGTGTTGTTAAATGTTATTTCCCCTCATAAGTGTTTGCACTTAACCCAGTGAGCACGACGATGCTCCTGACAACCCCTTTTAAATGTTGGCAACACTGGTTATATGCAAAGAAGTGGTAATGATACTTGCACTTATCTTCAGCATTTTGTTAAATGCTCATCATTTATTCACTTGATGTGAAATAGATGGATAACTATAATGGGCTGCTAAACTGTTCATTCATGTTTAAAGACCATAACAGCAGTCACTACAGAAATAAATCTACAAATTTTGGGTTGGAATATTAAAAAAATCTTTTGTTAACAGTTTCAGAACAGCTTGTAGATAGATTTTGGAGATCAAATGGCTACTTTTGTTGGGATAGGCTAAACAAAGAGCATACCAATGGTCACTGTTTTGAAATACCCAGATACATACTCACTATACATTTTGCAATACCCACTGTACATAAAAAAGTTACCACTGCATCCAATATATTCAGTTTGGTCATTATTCAAGAAAGCTGTCACTTTACTTCATTATGTTTTGTGATATTTTCAAGCACTTTTAATCAAATACTATATTCTTCAAGGATAACACATGGCCAAGTATAAAATTGCAATTTCTTTTATCTCACTGGTTTGTTAGCAGAAATAATGCTGCACACAGTTTAAAGCCACAAGTAAACATATCACAAAGGAATTTTTATTTAACAACCATTCTGACACCCCCCCTTCCTATCTGCCAACAAGGTAGCAGAGTACATTGCATTACTTTTGTCAAAGATAAATGCTGCAATGAAAGGAGGTGTTAAGAAAACTGTTTATTTAATTTTAGTACACTTCAAATTGCCTGTGCAACTCGCATCAAATAACATTGGAGGTGAAAGAGCTCTGGACACGTAGAAAGTTATGCACTAAATGGTAGTCATCTCCAATGCTTCATTGCTGTACTTGGGTAACTTTTCCTCCAAATGGGAAAAAGACCTTTCATTTACAGGAGAGTGAGAGGTGTGGAAGAGAATGTAAGTGTTTCACAATGGGGTGTTTGTTATCAACTCCAAGCCACGGGGTGCATGTAGTTTAGCCTGTGGTTGACACCTACAATAGTTTGTGTTTAGAAAGAGGGAGACACCATTTTAATTCCAGGTGGAAGGAGGTTCCCACCTATGATATTGGAAGCACCTCTAGTTTTGTGGGTTTCCCTGTTGCAGGCTCACCAACTGTATGACAAGTAGAGCCAGAAAAGATCCAGATTTTCACATCCCTAGCACAAGGTAAAAAACCTTACTAAAAGTTTAAAAAAAAAAAAAAAAAAGAAAAAAGAGGCACTAAAGCATAATTCGCTAATTTCAAACAAAGATTTTCAAACAGTAAACCATAAACCACTTGCACACAAAATGAAAGGCCAGATTTAATTCTTGCCACACTCCAAATTACCTATTCACACACAACCACTCAGATGTCATTGTTGGCACAAATATGCCACATTTTCACTGTTTCTGTGCAGCCAGCTCTTCAGAAAACTTGTAAATTACAAAGCCCTGGAGCAGGAATTGAACCTGCATCTCCCAATTTCTGTTTGAGTATGCTATCCATTATATCACCCAAGACAATGAAGTTCCAAGCAACTGAAGGCCAAGCAGATGTAGCTTAGAAATCTGAGCCTCTTTAAGATTTGCATTAGTCAAAGCAATCTGATGCTTTCTCATAGCATCAACATGACCTTTCCTGACATCCAGGTGTGGATTCAGGTCACAAGTCTGAGTGCTTCAGAGAACATCATACATATCAATGGGAAACGAATTTCCCTGAAGAAATAATTCTTCACACATACATGAAAAGGCAATACATAAGTCACTGTTCGCACAAATGTACCACAATTTTTTTTTTATTGATGTTTTAATGACCACCGTAAGCAACTCATCGCTGGTCCCTAACTTAGGGCCACTGGTTCCAGGAAAGGGAGACAGCCAGTGCTGCAAGACGAACACAACATCCATACCTCACCAGGACTCAGACGAATGGTCATAAGCCAGCGCTTAGACCATTGCGCAACTGGGACAGCCTATATTTTCACTATTTCCATGTAGAAATTTGAAAATTGCATCATAATCACTTAGATTTCAAGACTTCATTTACATGACCACTTGGCATCCATGCTAACAATCAATGAACAGTCAGCACTCCAAATTCTCATAGCTTAGTGTCTGCTATAAACACAATCTGGTTATAAGCTGCACTTAGCTAATTGTCGCATTTCAGACCTGCACAACTGTAAAATTGAGTTTAATGCTGTGGCATTATAATCAGAAAACACTGTATGTTCCTTGTCAACAAATATTACTGCAGCAAACAAAATTACTGACAGAAGCCTGGGTAATTATCTTGAAATATCGATAGGTATGTTGTTGTTTGGAATAAAATGTTAAAATGACACTGCCTAAACAAAATTTATATATGTATAGTTGTATACAGCCAATAACTTTCACAGAAATCTATCATGATTATACTGAAGCATGTGCAGAAGTAAAAAAAAAAAATTAAAAATACAATGCAAAGTGATTTATTAACTTGGTCAACCAGAAATTGGTGACAAAAATTAATTTATTTAAATTTGAGCCCTACAGATCAATGAATTATTTTATATAATACTTACTTGGAGTGTGTTCAATGCTCTTTCCTGCCCCTACAGGAAAAGAAAAGGAGAAAAGAAATTTAAAAAAAAAAAAAAAAAAAGGTCCTGTAAGAAGCACATAAAAATATGATACTACACTGAGTTCAAAAATCTATTAAACAAAACACCAAGTAGTTAAAACTTGATCTAATTTTCACATTTTTTTTTACAATAATCCAGATTCACAATTTTGAACATGTTTTTACCTTCTGCTTTTTTCTCAATGTAAAAACATATTTTTAACGTCCCACAACAAGGTAGAAAATTATTATCATTAAATTATAAAACATATGTTTTATAATTTAATTATAACATACAAAGAAAGCATTTATTCATTAAAAATGTGAAAAGTAATTGTTTAAAATTCACTTTCCTGACATTCTTCATATATTTTAGATAATCACTGATCTTTCAATAATCGAAATATATGAAGAATATCAGGAAAGTATTGTAAGAATTTAACTCCATAGATCCTGTTGTTCTTCACTTCTTAATTCTCCAAGGATTACACATTAAAAAAGATAAAAACCGGTGATTTTTTTTAAGTGGCCAATGGCTAGTGGATCGTCAAAATCTAGTGGCCACTTTACTTAGAGCTATTTTGTGTTGTACACACATTTTATCACTGCACTGCATATCTTTCATATATTTAGACATAGATAAATGTATTCTCTATAAATATATAATGGCTTACGTAGTTACAAGAGCACACTGTCTGTTGCTCAATGCATTTAAAAGCATAATCTTAAAAGTTCTGTTTTTCAACAATGACAACCAAATTTTTCTGACAAATAATTTTTATTGAAAAATAAAAATTATTTGGTTTTCATAAAGAAATATGAAAACCATTCGAAAATCGAATGCCTCCTTCCTCACAAGAAAGAAGACCTGAAATTCTGTGGTTCTGTTCCTTACCATCCTTCCTATGCTTATAAGTTACAGATTCTTTTTAGAAGTTTTGGTTACCATCTTGCCATTAAATCTACCCCAAACATCTTGAAACTTCTACAAAGGGATAGGGACAAAGTTGAAAGCCTGAACCTCCCAGGATTTTACTGCATTCCTATCTCTTCTTCTACTGGGGATAACTTATACATTGGAAGCACATACAGGAGCATTAACCATAGAATTTTAGAACATAGAAAAGATGTTTTGAAAGCCAATCCTAATACTGCCTTGTCTATTTTGACAATGGAAGACACATCTGCAGTTCCCCACTGGAAAGAAGCAAAACGAATTGCTTCTTTTGACAATCGTTTTGCCCTTCGTTACCGTGAAAGCATAGAAATTATTTTCAACTCAATGACTTGCAACTCCGAATCTCCTCTCTACATTCCGCTGATCTGGAGAACAATTCTAAGTTTTGGCAACAAAAATAGGAAAAATTCAAATGTAGAATCTGGCAACAATCTTAGTCCTCCATTGGCGTGATGAAGACCTAAGATAAGGTCGAAAGCTTCCAACTTACGAACTTTTTGTAAAAGTTTTCAGTTAACGTAACTAGCGTGATCAAGTTACCTTTATTTGTTTGTCATATTGTTCTTACCATATTGTTCTTACCTTTCAACAAAGCTGTTTCCATCCTGCTAGCGCCCTATATGTATACAGGAGCTAAATTTTTTCTTTTCATTCCTTTTATTTTTGGTTAGATTCTTCCCGATGTCAAAATAAAAATAGGCTGCATAGCTTTCAAAAATGAATTTCATATCTCACAGCAGAATCATTTTGTGGTACCCTGCGGCTGCCAGTATTGAATCATGGTCATACATTTACAGCAGCACAGAATGGGGAAAAATAGAATAAAAACCCAATCACCTTGTTTCACACACTAGCAATGATTCCCAACCACGACATAGAAAAAATATATATATTACCAGTAATAAAAACTATTGATGAACTTTGACAGCTGTTGAGAAGGCACTAGTGATGATAACAACACATGCAAAGCTACCAAGAGTCCCAATTTAATCAGATTATATCTAGTTTTTGAACCCAATGTCAAAGAATACTTTCTTTTTTCTTTTTTTTTAATAAAACATCCAATTTTTGTGGAATTTTAATAATTCGTGATTCGTTTTTCTGTTTGCTACCATCACAGGCTCTACAAGTTCTGCAAATTCTCCATAGTCACTACAGGAATTGCAGCTCCATTATGGAGTATGGGAAACACTGAATATTTTAGAAAAATAGAAAATCTCTGTGAAATAATGTTATTGAACATGCAAAGTTTATTTTCATATTTCCAAGATTCTAATATTCATTAAAAACTTTAGGATTGTTTATTGAATGTTTTTAATATCATACATATATTAATATGTACAATATTATATGTGTTGATATTATATTAATGTGTAATATATTTTTACCGATTGGGCATCTTCATGCCATTTGCCACCAGAAAACGACTGTTTCAGCATGGGTAAAATGTTCCATGATTTTTGGAATTACATATTGTTCTTACCAAGCTGCATATTTTTACCCCAACCCCCTTCCCTTTTCTGATTATCTCTTATTATTCTGTTCATGTTCCTTGTTCTTAATATCTTTGGTAATAGTGAAAAAGAGTGACTTTGCATTTTTTTTAAAGAATTTTTGCTAATGAAGTGAACATTTTCCTGTTCCTAGCAGTCACCTCTTCAAAACCAATTAGTATAGCAAACACTTTTTTCCCCCTCCCCTTCTTTAAAGCAAAATTAAATTTTAAAACAGATACTTAATCTGTCCTTGGTGGAATTCACTATATCCATGACCAGTAAACTTGTTACCATGGCACAGTGAACACACCAATTTTTTTATACTTAATTTTGCTTAAAACACGTTTTCCCATTTCTTAGTAACATTTAACTGTATTAAGGGGCAAAGCAAAAAAAATTTTGTTTAAAGTGAAATTAACATTCTAAAATACTACTGAATGCCCACTGTGCAGAGGAAACACAATTACACAGGAAAGAACATTGAACTCCGATTTTAAACATTATTTTTTTTTGTAAGCAAAAGGAAACATGTTTGCTCTTTTTGTCTGCTGATAAGCAAGAATGACAAAGCAATAGGAACTCATGCACTTTCAGGGAAATTAAATTTTTAAAAACAAGCTGCTGAAGTTGGCGAAGTCACTCTCGTCACCTGTCTGGAGTTAGCTTGTGATGTCAGAGTTATACCTAAACCTCAGATATCTATTCCCTATTTCCTTACTTTGTGCCCCAACCTCAGTGGGAAAAAATTGCCCCCCCCCTTCTTGAAAAGTGAATCCAGAAATAGATCGCACCCATTTACACTCATCATTAAAATCTGCACAACAAGAAGGAGGCATTGGATTGAAATGAGATTTTAGTAATGAGATGGTACATACCCAGGACAGAAGTGATTACAATATCACAGCAGCAGGACAATTTCCCGTGACATATGGTACACATTCCAGTCAGTGTTGTACGCATCGGATTGCCTCGTGCTCGGATACATGTGGCGATACGGTCCGGCATGGAGTCAAAGAGACACTGTATGTTTTCCTGGGACAGATTGGCTCACACTTCTTGCAACTGATTCTCTAAATCATGAACACTGGGACATGGAGAAAGCTGGCATCCCATCTAGTCCCACACGTGCTGGATAGGCAAGAGATCAGGTGATCTGGCAGGCCACGGAAGCGGCGAAGCATGACATAACAGTCCTGGGGAAACCCGAGCCATATGCAGACAGCTGTTATCTTGTTGGAAAATAGCTCCGGGCAGCCCTACCAGGAAAGGCAGCACATGGGGCCACAGGATCTCCTGCACATAGTGCTGAGCTGTCAACATTTCTCAGATCACTGCGAGGGAAGTCCGGCTGCCATATGCGATGGCTCCCCAGACCATCATGCTTGCAGTTTGTGAAATGTGCCACTGTACAGTGAGGTTAGGATTGTAGCACTCACCTGCGGTCCTCGACACTCTGACACGGTGGTCGTCCTTTCCCATACAGAAGTGGGATTCGTCGCTGAACACTATACATCGCCAGTGCGTAGAATTCAAACTCTAAACTACTGTAAGGAGTAGTCTGAGATCCCTGAGCGATAGACATGCTGAGGAGCTGCCATACATGTGGCTACGAGCAACTAATAGAATTTGTCCTGGCCTGATTCAAAATCCATCAGATGCCCTTGCACACGTCTACAGCTGCTCCTCAGCATATCTATCACTCAGGGATCTCACCTGACTCTTACAGTGCACTTCGGCACGAATGTGGAGTCCCCTGCGCGGCACCTAAAGCTTCAAGGATTGTGATTTCAGTGCCAATCTTGGACGCGTGGGCATGCCGAATCACACAAAACTTTAATCATTTGCATGTCTGCCCTCCCTGTAGCTATTCGCCAAGTTTTGCGTTAATTGCAAAGTTTTTTCTTGGTGAGCGGAGTTTTATAACAATGAGCGTATTTATTGAGAGGACTGTTTTTCCCCCACAAGTGTAAGTCGGATGATAGGAAATGTGTTTGCTAATTTATAGTACGATTTATTTTAAAAAATGCAAATAAATTCTCGAGGATTCTATGCCCTCTAATCCCTATCTCCTAATTTCATGAATACTTCACATAAAAATATTTGGAACACAGAAGGAATGAGTGGTGTATTACTCACGTGCAGTACAATGAGGAACACCTCTAACTAAAGTTCCAGGCAACTGACTTCCATCAGAATCAACACACCAACACAATCCTAAAGACTCCATGCACTGTGTGGGATCCCAAGCACCAGTTTTCTTGTTGCATCTGAAAACAAAAATTGCAAAAAATTTCATTTATTGTTAAAATAACACTAAAACATACTCATTAACATTCATTATAAAATGGGGACATGTGCACGTAGCCATAAATAATAAGTATCAACCATAATAACAAGTACTACTTATCATTAACATTCTA
Source organism: Macrothele yani (assembly GCA_039090855.1). Classification (NCBI taxonomy): domain Eukaryota; kingdom Metazoa; phylum Arthropoda; class Arachnida; order Araneae; family Macrothelidae; genus Macrothele; species Macrothele yani. The sequence continues at coordinate 137,466,198 of CM077001.1, forward strand.
AATAAAATGACCATTACAGTTTAATTACAATTGTAGTTAAGATATTGTTAGATATATTAGTATGCATATGCACGTGCATATTATGAAAAAAAGGTAAGAAAATCTTATTGTCGCAAGCTTCAGCAGCCTCATTTTCAGTACTTCCACTAAATGTATTAGGGGTATGCAAATGTTTCTGCCATTTTAAGAAGAAAGGAGATGGGAACAATCAGGAAACCAGTACACATTTATTCAACGAAATATTGGCAGTTAACATCAATGACCTTTTGCCATTTTTTAGGCAACAAATGAATGCCCCTGTGATAGGACTCTGGTTTTGAGCTGAAGAACGCAGTGATGAAATTTTCCACCTCAGAAACTGTTGTGAACCATTGTTGGGCTAGGGCATGTTGCATACAGTGAAACAAATGAAAGTCTGAGGGTGCAATGTCAGGGGAGTAAGCCGGGGGTGGTAAAACCTCCCAGTGTAAGTGTTCAAGGGTTGATTTCATGGTGGCACTGACATGTGGTCTGGCATCATCGTGTAACCGGAAGACTGGGTGGCATCCTTTTCCTGTCCAAGGGTGTTTTTTTGCTGGACTGTGGCACTCAGTTTCATCAACCGATCGCTATATCATTGGGCAGCGATTGTTTCACCCAGTTTCAACAGTCCAAAGTACAGCACTCCATGCATATTCCACCACACACACAACAGCATCTTTTTCCCGTGAATATCCTGTTTTGCAGTGAATGTTGATGGCTGGCCTGGGTCAACCCAAGATCGCTTGCATACGGGGTTGTCGCAGTAGACCCATTTTTCATCCCCGGTGACAACCTTCCACAAGAAATTCTTCCCTTGAAACCTCTTCAGCAATGACATGCAGATGCCCAATCGTTGACCAATATTGCGCGCCGTAAAAGTATGCGGAACCCACTTGCCAATCTTCTGGATCTTCCCCAAGGCCTATAGACACAGTACCATCATCGATTGAGCCACTTTCAAGTGTTCCACCCGTTGCGTGGTTGATTGTGTGGCATCCTCTTGCAACAGCGATTCCAGCTCCTCATCTGCGAATTCCTGTGATCTACCTGCACGTGGCTTGTCTTCCAGGCTTAGATCACCTTTTTTAAACTTGGCAAAACAAGTCTCAATACATCCACTAACCCATAACCATTTCACCATACGCCTGACATATTTAACCGTATGCTTCACTTGTACTTTTCCCTATATTAAACATGAATAACAAACAGTACAAACTGACAGCATGGGTCGCTGTCCCGTTAGACCCCTACAGTGCACACTAGTGGGGGTGGTGGAAACTTCTACATACCCCTGATATTAAATGTGTAGCAAACCATCATTATTTGAAAATATTTAGAAAAAACTCGAGCTGACAACTGTTTAGAAAATTCTCAAAAAAAAACTCGCAGTGCTGGGGTCTTAATAGCTTGAAGATCAGTAAAAATTCAACATTTTGGTGTATGAGGAGTTTCTTCTTTTTATTCATATAAACAAATCGCATGCACATAATCAGATAAACAAGGAAGAAGCAAAAAATTAAAATCTCATATACGAGACATGCACAGCATGAGAGGAGTGGTGTGCCAGTAACCAAACACAGTCCTGAGAACATTGATTGAATCAAACAAAAGTCCAGAAATTTACATGCAGAATTATAGCAGATGAGTTCAATATCAGTTACAAAACTGTTCATCTGATACTCACAGAAGATCTGACTATGCACAAGATTGTTTTGAAATTTGTCTTGAGGGAGCTGTCATTTGATCAAAAAGAGCAATGTGGGCACATTTCAAGTGGATCTCTAGAATGATTGGGAAGTGACAATTTTCTGGAAAGAGTGCTTACCAGTGACGAAACCAGGTGCTACCGGTACAAACTAGAAACCAAGAGAATGGCACACTCCACTCTTCTCCCCCATCAAAAAAAAGGTACAACTTTCAAAATCAAAAGTGAAAAAAATGCTGATTTGTTTCTTTGACGTGCATAGAACCACTTACACTGAATTTTACCTGATGGTAGGGAACTGTGAATAAAGAATTATACATCAAAATTCTTAGACAACAATGTGATGTAATCAGAAAAAAAAAAAGGCCTGAACTGTGGACTAATAAATCTTGGATCCTACATCATGATAACGTGCCCTCACTTTCTTCACTTTCAATACACAAATTCGTGGCACTTAGACAAATCCCAATTGCAGAACACCCACCATATTCTCCTGACGTAGTACCAGTAGACTTCTGGTTCTTCCTAAAATTGAAGAACTACTTGAAAGGAAAGCATTTCTCTATCAGTGAATACACCCCAGCAGCCGTTGGCCAAAATTTACAACAGCTCTTAGTGGACAATTTTCTGAACTGTTTCCAGCAGTGCAAAGTCACAGGGCTAAGTGTGTCAAACTTGGAGGAAACTACTGTGAATTGTTTTAAAAGTTGGTAAGTTTGTCTCTCAAAACTTATTTGTCTGACGACGTAGTAATGAAGTACAAAACAGAATTTTCAAGAAAAAAATATGTCTACTAAGAAAGATGCAGTACTGAGATTACAATTATCTATGTACAGTGCTGAGTGTTGCTCCAAACATTTGCTACAGCAATGTCATTTAATTATACCCTAAAAAACAATTTTCATCTTTCATAAAAAATTACAGAAATATGTGATACATTTAACATACTATCATAAAAATAGATGACATCACTACACCAGAATTATTAATTCAGCAAAAATTGCTTACTTGGGTAAGAATGTAAGTCTATTTTGAGTTTTCCTCAAGTTCAGATTCTTTTTCTTCAGTTGTTCACAAGATGAAACTTCTAAAAATAAATAAGTGTTCCAAAATTAATTAGACATGCATACAAAAATCTAATAGTTCATTTTAAAATTACATGAATAACATGCTTAGTATTTTCTAAAATTCCAGGCTGGGACAGCCAAAGTAATACCATAAGATGACTCATGCAGAAAATGCAGTTGTGTAAATAATAAATGAAACAAAAACTACAATAACAATACTTGAATATTGAATAAGTGAAAACTTCCTTTAAGCTCTTCAAGTCTGAGTTTAATAATTCCAATATTTGACATAGATTTTATCAAAATAATTTTAACACTAGTGTAAGGGTGAAAACTAATAATGCTATGAATGTATATTACTGTATAAATTCATGTTAATTTATGAGTGTGAAAAAAAACCCAAAAAAACTATGCCACGTGTTTTGATGGATGACGAAGTGTCACCTCGAGAACTACTTTTCTCTCCCTGAGGGGATAACTTTCTTTCGTTCACAGTGTGGTTGTACAATGCAGATGCCTGGCATGCAATTAACAGTGCCAAAAAGAATGCAAGGTCAACCTCGACAATGGAAACACAGTGTTTCAGAGGGACAATAACTTACGCAGGAAATCTTGCTTTTAGAGAGTATCAAACAGACCCAGACAATACTCTATGTCAAAAGGGCGCCAGTAGGTCTCGTGGTCTGTGAACTTCCTTTAAAAAGAAAGTATGCTTCTATTGTTGAATGCATTCATGTATCTGTAGAGAGTCCGATTTTCAAGCGGAAGGGCCAGTAGAGGAATGGCACGAGTTGATCGCGGAACATGATAAGGATAGCCAGGGGCAGGTTAGGAGGGCGAGCGAGAGTCACATTTTCTAGGGAGAAGCCTGATAGCCTGAGGGCTGGAGTCTGGTTCTATCTGGTATCTGAGAGGGCAGAGTTCGAAGTACATTTCGGAAGTGTCCAGACGTGGGGAGCAGGAGCTCCCAGGAAAATAGATCGCGCATTGGGGAGAAGCTGAGTGCTTCCTTAGGAAAGCGTAGAGTCAGGATGACTCGAGTGAGGGAGGTGTAAGAAGGCACAGAATTATTCAACATGAGCAGGGTTGGAGTAAGAAATACTCAACCAGGAACTTTCTTTGTTGCCAGAGATTAATAGCTGGCAGAGAATAGTGAACTATTGGTAATCGGATGCGGGTTATTTTGTGATGGACCCAAAATACGTTAGGAATTCTCTCTACACGGACTTTTCGAGAGAAACCAGACTCTCGGTATTTAATTTCTAATCATTAAATTTCCTTATTCTCTAATACGGTGTAGTTACTGCAACTTTGATTTTTGTGCCTTATTTTAAAACCTTCACTCCCTTCCTTGGTTCGCAGATCTCCCAAATAAAGCGGAGGAAGAGAGTGCCTGGGCCTTAAATTTATATTAAATAAATTATGGGCAAGAGAACCTCAGTTGATTTGCTGTGAGTGGGCGATGGCTAAATAAATTCAACAGCCAACCACCTGAGGAGAGGCGGGACTTAGCACGAGGGCCATAGGCTCACCCCTACAACTAGAATAAAAAAAACTGATGTACATGAATAAATTAAATAACATAATTTAAGAAAAGTAAGAAGCATTTTATTTTTTATTTTTAGAGCATATTTACACTCTGTAATCCATTTTATTTTCCTTATTACATAAAGAAAATAAATAAAGAGCCCACACATAACATCAAAATAAAACTGTTATGAACGTATGCTTTATGCTATATAAAAAACTCATTTAAACCATTTTGCAGTTCAGTTTATAATACAGATGATGAAAGATAAATACTATTTAACTGCAGACTTCCATTATTTAGTGCTTTAAATAAAACCATTGCATAAAGATACCATTCCCTATAACAAGAATAACTTATAATCTTCACACAGAAAATTGTTTTAATTTTGCTGCATCACGTGAACAGCAGAGCATGAAAAGAGCAATTATTTTGCGAAAGAAAGGCATTAAATTATGGAAATCTTTTAAATAACTTCTGTTTAGCTGCTAAACTCAGAGTACAAAATAAAAAAGCAGCTGTTGATATGTGGCCTGCATGACAAACCAGGGCAATGGCACTGAGATAGTACATCCCAACTTTAAGACTGTTAGGCAGAACACGTCAGCGCAGGGGAGCAGTCATGTAGTGGATGAATATACGATTCTTTTACTTAAGGAAACATTCCTGAAACAGCTCAACTCTGGTTAACCGATGATCATTAGTCGAAATCTTTATACTGATTAAATCTGGATATAAGGTCTCTCTAACCACTGCATCATACTAGGTAAACAGCATTCTTACTGGTAGTCCAAGCAAGGACAGCATCTGATGAACTACACCCAGTTGCTGACCAAGCAAGGACTTCACATTTCAGTTTTGCAGGTGAATGAGAGCTTATGATGAGTGTGAGAAATTAGGAACTGTTTTAAATGTCATTAATTGCATCTTTCACCTGGTTGCAAGCATACTTGGATTCCTTTTTCCTAAGCTTCTCTTTCCAGCACAGATTTAAGCAAAAAAATTCTGATCTTGCTATGAATTCAAGTGAATGAAGTTCTCTGGCATTGAAAAACTGGAAAATAAGTTTTTGGTCTTCTGATTTTTCACAATCCTAGTTTGTCACTCTTACTCACCCCACATCCTCCAAAAACTTACGTATAAAGGTGCTTCAGACAAGATTTTATGATTCAAACTTAAATGTTTAATTTGGATCTTCACACAGACACACCACACCACACCACGCGTAGGCACCACATGAATTATTCATAAATAATCAGCAAAAAGGAAAGAAACAAATATCAGCTTCCATAATTGTGTCAGGACACTAGTAACTAGGAGAACAGAAAGAAAAATAACTACAGGATATGTGCCTAGATTCTGAAAATTAATCCTATTTGAACTGAAAAATTTACACATTTTAAATTGAAAAGATATAATTACAGACAATCATAACCCTTTCGTAATCATTACTTACATACACAGAGTGATCACTGATTTATGACCACCCTTATCAAAAGTGGGCGTGGCCCATTGACCATGTGATTTTCAAGAGGGTGTGATTATTCGAACAAAGTAGCATATACAGTGGGCACCGCTTAATGTGATCACGTCTGTGCGTTGGTAATTTGATAACATTAAGCGTCATCGAAAAATTTTACCATATTTATAGGTACTGTAATGTACACTGTACTGCAATTGACCTTTCTTTAAACATTTTTTCAATTTGTAATTATATTATTGGAATTTTATCATACATTTTGTTTTTGCCCAAAATCAAGATCATACATAATAGGAAGGATATACTGTACATAATCGAATTGTAAACAAATTATTTTTACATACTTTACATACCTTTGTGATATCTTACACTTTTCCAAAAAACATGTTAATTGTTGTTTGCTTTACTGGTGCTAGTTTTTTCCCCGATAAAGTTTTGCAGACAGTAAAAATCTTCATAATTTTCAGTTGTTGCACCATTATGTTCTAAACACCGACGTATAACACTAAGGGCCTCACGAGTTTCATTTGTTGTTGGAGGTGTTGTATCAGGCTGCATCTCAACATCTTCACTTTCTTCCTCATCTTCCAGCAGATTATTCATGATTTCATGAATGATATCATCATCGGTGAAGGGTGCAGACGTGGATAAATTTTCATCAATATTTATGTACTGCTGAAATTCTTCGCTATCCTTTCATCACCACTTTTTTCCGCGATTTCATTTTCTCATTCGTCTTGCAATTCTACTTTAGCAAAACAGTTGACTATAGTGTTCGCAGTCACACATTTCCAGGTGCTTGCCAACATATGCAGCACATCTAATACAGATATTTTTTTGTAATTTCCGCTGCCATAACTTGATTGCTGGAATCAATCACTTTGATCTCACCTGTACAGGGTTTTCACTGTTTTAATTACGCCTTGATCTGGAGGCTGAATGAGAGATGTCGTGTTTGAGGGCAAGAAAACCATTTCAATGTTCCTTGGCGGAAGATCGCTAGGATGCACTGTGCAATTATCGATAATCAATGCGATCTTTTTCTTTTTCATTTCTAATTCCATATCCCACTCTCTGATGAACTTTGAGAATATTGCCAAAGTCATCCGTTCATTGGAATTTGCTTCATAGTCTACTGGTAAATGTTTAACTCCTCAAAAACCACTCGGGTTTTTGCTCTTTACAATAACAAGTGGTTTCCGCTTGTGCATACCTGCCATGTTGCAAGTTAACAGAACAGTTAATCTCTCCTTCTGTTTCTTTCCTGCTGACTTTGAAGATTTTTTAAAATCCAAGGTATGGTCTAGAAGTGCTCTGTAGTACAGTCCCGTTTCATCTGTATTATAGATTTCCTCTGGTAAAAAGTCCTTGAGAAGCTCAGGAAAGGTTGATGCTAACCAGACGTCCACAGCTGGCTTATCAGCATCTTACTTTTCACCATAAAGTTTCTTAAAGACGATGTTGTTCCTATGCTGCCATCGTGTCAGCAACCTTCTGAAAATGTAAAATCTGTCTCTCCTAATTTCTCGGAGAAATTCATTGCTTTCTCTTTCAAAAGACCCTGACTAATTGCCGCATTTTGCAGTCTGGCTTGTTTAAACCAACGCAGAAGTGCTTCTTCCACTTTTTCATTTTTGCCACATCACTTTCATTTTCTCTGCAGTTGTTTATTCTCTATCTCAGCTGATTTAATTTCCTCCCTTGACTTCAGAATTTTACACAACGTCTGGGAAATTATGAGTGTAGCTGCAGCAGTTCATTGAGGGCATTTCCCCATAGCATCAAACTTCTGCAAAATTTCTTTCTTTTGACTTATCGTCAAATCTTTTCGTGTCGAAGACATCGAAACGAAAAAGAAGACAAAAAAATGTGCCATTTGAAGATGAAAAAATTGTGCTTTAATAATTTAAGTGCCAGCGTATTGTATTGCAGCAAACAGAGCAGAGCGAACACAGATGAATGCAAACAGGACACTGCCACACTGCTGCACTCTCGAACTGCCCCCCCCCCCCGGATGGCTGACCCATCTCACTGAGGAGACTGGGAAAGGTTAGAGGAGGGAATTCAGGGAATCACTTGCACACGCTTTGAAACCCTTTTGTTCCCAAAATCTCAAAATGCCCGATGCTCTGGATGGGGGTGGGGAGGGGGTAGGGTGGGGAGGGGTGAGTGTGGGGGTGGGGTGGGTCTTCATGCTTATCAGAGTTGCTTTTCTATAAACATCCTGTCCGTTGAGTGCCCTAGGGAAAAGCATATTCTTGTTTCACAAACGAAGCCTGTAAGGGAAGTTTTGACAAGGAACACGAGACCCGTATGAGATAAATGTATGAGTCAAATTTCTGATAACATTTAGTGGTGCTTTGATAACAATAACCAGTGATTTAAACATGGTTGTAAACACGTTCGTTTGGGTTTTCGTGATTCTATAACATTAAGCGGTTGATAACATTAACTGTGATCACATTAAGTGGTGCCCACTGTATAAGGTGTGAGTGGAGCAGTAGGTAGTAAAATTTGAAGTGTGATGGGTAAACAGAAGGATTTATCAAATTTTAAGAAAGGACAGATTGTGGGAACTTGGAGAGTGGGTGCCTAGATCTGCCAAACGGCTGAAGTGGTGAGGTGTTCGTGAGCACCTGTGGTTAAAAGTATCAGGACTGGCACGAAAATGGTCAAACAACGACCTGGTCTCAAAACTGCACAGGACAGCAGAAGGTTGATGTGAGAGGTGAGCACCGGGTATGATGGCCCGTACAGACCAACAGACACAGCACTGTTCAAAAGTAGACCACATAATGAATGAGAGAGAGAGAGAGAGAGAGAGAGAGAGAGAGAGAGAGAGAGAGAGAGAGAGAGAGAGAGAGACTGACTGACTGACTGACTGACAGTTTCATGGTTCCCACTCTTCTCCCACCAAAAAAAAAACTTGGACTTTTCAAGGACTCATACAAATTTCCAAGACTATATTCATGCCCAATAAGAATTCTCATGAAACACTTAAAAAAAGTTATAACAAACAGTCAAAAAGTTCAATTAAAATTATAGTTATATCTAAACGTAGGGATATACTTTGGTGAGATATTATGGTTCCACAATATAAAATCCCTGAAATGGCGATAAGATGGACATATTGCCAGAAGGACAGACAACTGAAGTTTTAGACTGGATTTCTGGGCTACAAGCATTCAGCAGATTGGTTTGAGATGCTAGTACCTACACTTACCCCCCTCGCATTGGCTTATTTCATACTGAAAAAAAAGTTTGTTTGAAACAACAAAATAGTTTTGTTGAGCTGTTTTGTCGATTTATTTTGTTGTTTTAGCCAAACTCCATCGAAATTGTTTTGTTGCCAACACAAAATTATTTCGTTGGCTATATTTTGTTAATTCAACTAAACGTTTTATCACGATAACAATACATATTGTTGGATCAAACAAATTCCCAAAAATCGACCTAGGCATTTTGTTACATGAACAAAACATTTTGTCACATGAACAAAACATTTTGTCATGATAACAATAAATTTTGTTAAATCAATGATAGTTTTCAGCAAAATACATTTGTAAATTCACGAACATTTTTGTTGACTGCATATCGACAAAATTTTTCGCTTGATTAAACAATTTTTTTGATGATTTAACAAAACGTTTTTCTCAGTGTAGTTCGAAAGAATTACCCTCACATTCGCTTATCGTAGTTCAGAATCACAAGCACGTGAAAACTGGAAATGTGACAGCTACGTTTTCCTGATTCCAAGAGAACATTCCACAATACAGCGCATTTTGGCGATAACTTCTCTTCAGTGAACTGCGGCTATTCTGAAATTTAGTGAAGGGGCGAGGGTGATAAATCAAGTACTTTCCAAGGACTCTAACAAAATTCAAGGACTTTCAAGGGCCCTTTAAAAGGAAAACTAAATTCAAGGAGTTTTCAAGGACCATGGGAACCCTGAGTTTATCTGAAGTAAACAACCTATGAAAAAAAAAAAAAAAAAGCTATGAAAAAAAACCTATGAAAAAAAAAAAAAAAAGAGTTCAAACATTGGCTTACTTGTTGGTCTTGGACAACAAACTGCATACTCTCCAAAAGGACTAAGGTTGCATCTGTGAGAGCTTGGGCACAGATTTCCATGAGGACCACATTGTACAACCTCTCCTGTTTCTTCTTCCTTCAGTGGGTCACCAATGGGGCAAGGATTTTCTAATTTTGGCAAGCCTGAAATAAATCCAAAGCATAAATGTAGACTGATCCTAAAGGACAAAATTGTGGGGTGACAAATCACACAGTACAAAGATTATGAAAAACTTGTAATGCAGATTCCAAAGAAAACTTACTTTTCACCCAGAAATGTCACTATAAGTGCCTTTAATGAAAATAATTGTACAAAAAACTTGAAAATGTAATCACCCTGGAGTGGAAACTGAACCTGCACTTTCCACTTTTCAACTGAGTGTGCTAGTCAATGTATTACTCAGAACAATGCATTTCCAAGCAACTGAAATGTAATAAATGGTGATGGGTTATCACGAAAGACCCAAATGGCTGTATATGAAATTGTGATTGTTCCTACTCTGTGTATTGCAGCGAAACCTGGATAGTGCAGAAGAGACATAATAGTCATTTGTGTGATGGACAGAACAGTTATCTGTGAAATATGAAAATCAATTAATGCAGTGCCATGGAGAAATTGTTTTCTCTCACAATACGTATCTCTCATGTATTAAGCAGCCAATTTCAGCAAACCACAACATTACAACTTTTTATATGTAGATTTTAATCTAACCAAATTTACAAAGGGTGTATCTAAAATGTTTGGCCAAAATTTGACTGCAGATTCTGATGAAAACATCATACAGACATAAAGCCAGAAATGCATTCCTACAGAGACATACAGGATGTATAGTAAAGCTTACACTAGCCACTTTGCAAGAGAACTGAGGTTTGTAAAAATGTAAAACCAATGGGATTGGTGTAACTGCCGGAAGGTTGATCCCAACAGAGAAACTTCAGTGCCCCTAGCAGCAAATTCGCAAACTTGGCTCATCAAACCCCGAAAATATGATACAGAAAAAATGTCAACTACAAAGAGAAAGTTGGTGAGCATTTTTTGTTTTCTATAAATCGGTCATAATAAGTAGTGGTAAATGGGTAAATTTAGGTTGCACATTGGGGAGTCCAGTGTAGGAAAGCACCTTTATTTGAAGCATAACAAACTGATGACTGATATTTGGTCACATTGGTGTGCCAAGAGCACATGATGCCCAGGTGCCAAACCAGATTTGCAGCCCCTTCATAAGAGAAATACTTTTTAAATGGCTTTATTCATTTTCATATGAGAAAGTATAAGAAGTAAATATCTTTAAAAATAATTAATAACAAGGAAGTTTACGCCAATTACACTTACAATAGTTCTAGTGATCCGAATTTCTTGGCATAGAATATAATTCAAAGTTTCCAAGCTTTCTCATCAAAGTTTCCAGCAGTCTCCTTCGATGTTCGTTCTAGAGAATCGGAATTAAAAAATATCGTCGAATTGGCTACTGAGGCAGGATATACGTCGAACCAGATGCATAAATTTATTGAAAAAGCCAGAACTAGCCGTATCAATCTTTCTATGCCACAACTTCACTACCTGGGCTCTATTCTCTACATACCAAAAGTTTCCTATCAACTCAAAATGTGCTCAGAAGGATGAGCTTTGGTGTCCGCGTAAGGTCCCCTGCATCTTTATATACAATGCTTAAGAGAAATATTGACAAGCCCCTCTTCTCAATGAGGCAGGTGTTTATGCAATTCCATTACAATATCCAGACGGCTCCAGGCGATACTACATCGGAATGACCAAACGTTCGTTTGGAATTAGAATCAACGAACATAAAAGGGATACAAAAGACGGTAAAATAACCCCTGCCTTATCAAGAGAGGTCAAGTTCAAGTCGGTTGATCCTATGTGGAATGATATGAAGAAATTAGCTTCATACTCCACACCTAAATCTACTGCCATTCGCGAAACCTTGGAAATCTTGAACAGCAGCGAGGTTTGCAATGATAGCATCTCTCTTGAGTTGCCACACATTTGGAATCAATTCTTCAAATAATGCTGTGTTTTTTACCACAGTACTGTGCGCCCAACCAACGTGACTTCAGGTTTTTTTATGCCTGATCACATTTGCGCCTATTCATTATTGTCTAGTCAAGTCACCACGTTCAAACTGTTGAAGTGTTCCATTATCCAGTTTGCTGCCTACTTTCCTTGAAAAAGCCATCTGATTGATGTGCAAAAGCTTGGAAACTTTGATTTATATTCTATGCCAAGAAATTCGGATCACTAGTACTATTTTAAGTATCTTTAAAAATATAAATTTCTATTCCCCTTAAATTAACAGTTTAATAAGACACAAATGGCTCATACAAACAGCTCACTAAAAATATCTGTATAAACGTCTAATTTAGGAGACACTGCTATATAACTTTAAAAAGTAGGCAGCATCTACACTGCAGATTTACAGAAAAGTCCATTTCTCTGGTAAAAAAAAATTCATCACATTCAATATTATACATAATATTGAATGTGTGTTCAAACATTAACTGTTTGTGTGCTTTCAGTTTTACTTAATGCAACTGGTGTGCTTCCAGCTACCTTCATCTATTTGTTATGTGTGTATTGCATTCTTTCTATACCTTCTCATCCATTTAGGATGAATTCACCCATTGACTCCACTTTTATGACTGATTTGTAGCAAACAAATGAAGGCTCACCAACTTTGCAATTGATATTTTTTTCTTTATCTGTTATATTTTTGGAGTTCAGTAAGCTAAGTTCATGAATATGCTGCAAGGGGTACGGAGGCCAAACTGATGGGATTGGCTTTCTGGCAGTTACACCATTCCTGTAAGTTCCACATTTTCACGAAAACCTGTTTGCCTGTGAAGTGGCTGTGGGGCACAACTTTATACACCCTGTTCATCTCTGCAGAAAAGTGTTTCTGGCACTGTACTTAGGTATTTTAGAACCACTCTGTATAAGACAATTTTAAGAGTAAACACATTATTTAGTACAATCAACTTTAAATTTCTGGATTGTTACTCAACTTGTCATCTCATGAAAATACCCTAGGTTCTAAATCAGCCACTCAGCTTTTTTGTTTGTTTATTTCAGGGTTTAATCACTACCATAAGAAACTAAGAGGGGCTATAAGCAGGTAACCATCCCTAATTTAGGGCAACTGGCTCCAAGGTACAGAGCCAGTGTCATAAAACAAGCATACCACCCATGCCTCAACCCAGACACGAACTTAGGCCCATCTCAGACGAAAAGTCAGAAGCCAGTGATTAAGACACCCCCCTTGGCCACTGAGATAACTCACTTGGATTTACCTCTACTTTAAACAGCTGAGAGATAAATTAATTTCGTCTCTGAAATCCAAATAGAAAAGTTATTTCATCCCTTTAATTTTAGCTTTTCAAGACTGCAAAAGGATCGACAATTATATTTAAAATAACATCAATGACATACTGGGACTATTTGTTCCAATGCAGCAATAAGCCTTTGATGACATTATCCAGGACCAGAACCAAATTCAGCAAATGTTCTGAAGTAAAGCCGAAATACAACACACAATTCAACAAACAACTTCAAAAAATTACTTCAAGCTCATTTAAATCATCCAGTAAGGCATTCTGAAATCAATATGAAAACACTTCCTTCACTTGTGTAGAGTACTGGCCTATACAACATAACCACATCTTATCTTTAACAGCATTTCATGTAGGCCTTCAAGCATGTTTTCACAACAAATCTCTTAAAAAGTTACCGCTGTTTTGCAACAAACTTTTTCTATTTCTTTTTATTCACGCAAGAACACTAGTCTCAGAAAATTCTGTGTATGCAGAAAAAATCATGCTATTAAAGGCTGCAGTTTCTAATATTATACACTTGTGATAGAGAATTATCTGGAACTGAAGTACTAATAGTGATAGATCATCATGATGATAATTTATCGTTTATTTATATGGTGCCATAAATCCGTGTTTTAACTCAAGTTGCACAAGTTGCATAGCTTGGTATAATACAAGTTATCAGTGGTCTATCACAATGAGTACAATTCTGAGCAGATCATGAAAAATAAAGAAGATCTTCAGTGTTTTTACAAAGGCACTCCAGATTTGATCAAAACTACCTTTTGTCCAGAAAAGAAAAACTACCTTTCTGGATGTAAAACAGTACCTTGGTTATGTACTGGAGGAGGGAGGGGAGAGCTTCAAATAGCTGCAAGCTCTAGAAATTAGAAAAAAAAACCATAAATCTACACACACATGTTATTTTAAATATTTGTAAACAAATGACTTACACAATGGCATCAGTGGGCAAGGCTCAGTAACACAGTTCACTTGCATCAAACGGCAAGTTTCGTCAGCGTTTTTGCATTTGAATTCCTGTTAAGCAAATAAAAAAGTTAATTTTAATATATCTCATTTACATAAAAACAAATTTTGAAGATGACAATCCGATTTTTGGCGTAAATGTGACAAGGATGGTAAGTCAGATAATATCCGAATACTTGAAAATTTTCATCGTCCTGGAGCGGGACTCAAACCCGCGTCTCCCAGAAAACGCCTGGGTATGCTAACCACTACACCACGCAGAACGACCAAGTTTCAAGTTTCCGATGGTTAGCATACCCGGGCGTTTTCTGGGAGATGCGGGTTCGAGTTGCGCTCCAGGACGATGAAAATTTTCAAGTATTCGGATATTATCTGACTTACCATCCTTGTCACATTTACGCCAAAAATCGGATTGTCATCTTCAAAATTTGTATTATATGGCATAATCGCGTATTTATTTCATGACATAAAAACAAATTAAACATACATTTTACTACTACAGAAATGAATGATTTTTTTAAGTACATATTATTTTCAGCAGGGAAGCACTTCACTTCATCTTTTACATGAAGTCATCCTCTCATAAAACTCGAAAATTGCGTTGCCCAGCAGCAGAAATCAAACCTACATCTTGTGATTTCCATTCATGTATGCTACAGTTACACCAACCAGAACAACAAATTTCAGGTGGAATTCAGCAGCTACATGCTTTAAAGCAGTTCCCAACTTTATGTATACCAGTCCTTGTTGTTTACAGATAGAAAGCTCATTTCTAACATTAAGGGGCAAAAGATGTAGTTTTGCTATTGAAGGAAGACACCGTAAACATATAATGAAAACAAAATCTAATGCTTGGCACCTGTTTCTTTCTTCCTTTTTTTTTTTTTTTTTTTTTAAATAGAATATGTTATTAAACATGAAATGGAAGACAAATTGATACATAAAGTGCAGAACATAAAATTGCAGCTAAAGAGAAAAAAAAATGAAAACAGCATGTTCTCATTTCTTCACATTTTATGATGATACTTTATTTCCTTCATAATGCAGATTGTTTTTGCTTTAATTCAATGGATTTAAATTGTGCAGTATGTGTGCATAGTGAAATAAAAACTCCAACATTCAGTCAGCCAAGTGTTTTGACTTAGAGGTATGTGTGGCCAGCTCATAATTGTATCTGAATTTCTGGCAATGACTGCTAGCAATCCACTCAAATTCACTCTTGAAATGAAAAAAATGAAAAATGCCTCAACCATACACGTGCGCGCGCACACACACACACACACACACACACACACACACACACACACACACACACACACACACACACACACACAAAAACGTGTGTGTGCACACAAAGTAACGAACAAAGAAAAAAGTAGCTTTACATAAAAGGTATCATTTGTACAAAAAAAAGTTTTATTCATCATCAACCAATATCAATCTACTGTTGGAAGAAGGTCACCCCTAGTCTTTTCTACAACTTTCTATCCTGGCCCAGTCTTTCCCAAGTCACTCCAGCATGCTTCCAAATTGCATCCACTCATATCCCACATGGTCTTCTTCTGGGTCTTTTCCCGCCCTTTGGTATACAATCTAGTATTTCAGTTGTCCAATGGCAGTCAGTTCTTCTAACAATATGCCTATTACCCACTTGAAGGTCTTCCCTTTTATCATGATGTCATGAACTCTTGCCATCTCCCTAACCCTGGTATTCCTCTTCTAATCTTTCCAGGTTATTCACAAGCATGCATCTCTCCATGCTTCTTTGAGTTATTTGTAGCCTCTGAATATCTTCTTAGTTTGTTTCTGCTCCATAAAAACTAGAAGGAAGCATTGACTAAACACTTTTTTTAAGACATAATGACATATTGCTCATGAAAATCGTACACTTTCTTTCAAAAGCTCTCCAACCAAACTTTATATGCCTATTTACTTCTTTTATGTGGTGCTCACTTGAAATCTGTTGTCTAAGTAAATGTAGGCACTGACTACTTCCAGATTTGTCCCCCTCAATTTCTAAATATTCAGTTTTTGTAAAAGCATTGAATACCAATTTAATTATCTGTAAGTTCATTTTAAAATCCACTTCTTTTCTCTTGTCAGCAAGTTCCAGGATCATACACCGTAGCTATGAGGGGTACTTGTGAAAATGACAATGTCATCAGCAGAATGAAGGTTAGTTAAGCAATCTCCATTAATCTTTACCTCACTGTGGCTGGATGTAGTCCCACACGGGCGCCGATATCTCGGTACGATAAACCGCTGTCGCAATAAGCCACTATTCGTCCTCTGTCGAAACATGCTGGAATGACTGCCGTATTCTTCGACGAGGCGTCAGGAAGCTTTACACGCACGCACAGGTCCGGCAGCACAACACACTTCCACTACTTAAACCCCGCCTTCTGTGCACCCTTCTTATAGTGCTCCTCAGTGGCGTGCCAGACGCACATGATTTGCATACGCCCTGCAATGCTAATCGTTTGCATGTCCTCTCGCGGGCGACACATGCTGCGAATTTCAGGCCAATCGGATGCATCGTTCTTGGTGTTGCATTTTGGGTGGCCAGCAGTGTAATTAAAGAAGTGATATCTTCTCTCCTTGGCACCGTGTAACAATAATACAATTTACAGTGATTATCAGTGCAATGAAACATGACATGCAACGACTGTCTTGTTTCTTGCAGTAGGAAATTCTATTCCAAACCTTTTTTATTTTAGATTTACTTGCCCATACTGGGCAACTAAATTTTTATTTACCTGCCCAGGCCAATAATTTACATGCCCTGGGCATCTGGGGTGTGGTATTTTTCAAGCCCTGCATATACATACACATCTGTGCAAGAGTGCAAAATCTGACAACTTTGATTTCAGTCTTTGAGATTTTTTTATTTGTGCAATATTATTGCATACTTACAACAAATCTCATCTCAGTGTCTTTATTCATCTCATTTCACATACACCAAGGCCCATATGTCTCTATGTACATATGTGTGTGTAATTCATGCTATTCATTTCATAACAACTAAAATACTTGGAAACTAATCTGGACAAAACCCATAACTTCCAGCCAGATGTGAAATGCTGACGACAGTATAACACGGCAAAAAATAAACTTCTTCAACATAAATGTGTGAGACTAAATCTAAATTTTCATCACATTTCCTTTGGGCAAGCACGTCCAAGTTATTTTAGTAGAACTCTTCTGATGAAAAATGTTTACATAAAGTTTAAAGAATTTTTACCGAGCAAGGATCATGGCACTTGCAAGTTGCACAGTTCCTGGAGTCCATCTGGTATCCATTTGTACACAGTAAGTTACAATTTAACTCAGGGCACTCATCAACTTCTGAAATTATAAAATATTACATAAATGACACATTTGTATACTAACAAATTCAACAGATCATCATATGTACCCTCAAACTAATAAAAGATCACCATAAAACACAGTGACACTGAAAAATTGCAAAAGAAATCAGCATGTCATCATAAACCATAACACCAATTCAAAAACAAAACAAACAAAAATGCTTATTGAACAAGAGTTACTTTGTCAGCTTCACTTGAAACTGAGAAGTGTTCCCATATTGGTTTCCCTTTGCTTCTGTGCTATCCATTATTTAAATTAGATATGTTCAAATTATAATAATTAAATCACTTCACAAACAATTCAAACAGCTTTTCACATGGTCACCATGGAAATCAGCGAGACAAGCTTCATCTCAAGTAAAGATACTTGAGTACTTGTGTGTGCACAAGGTGTTACACAATCATTCATAGTCGTATAAAGTTACAAATTCCTCATGAACTGTAGTGTAAAGACCATCCAAAATGTGAAACATTTGCTAAAAACATTTTGAACTTTATTGATGAGGATAATGACTTCTTGCTACAGTGTCTGTTTTTCAAAGGGAATTATGTTCCATCTTAATGGTACAGTCAACAAACAGAATGTGCACATTTGGGAACAGGAACACTCATATGTCATAAGCACATGTATTTGGAACAGCCTGAAGATCAGTATCTGATGTGATCAGTTGCATGACTGAGATAAATGGCCCTTTCTTCTTCCTTGAGAAAACAGTTTCTACAAATGTGTACCTGGACATGCTCATCAATTGCACCATGCCCCAGCAGTGGGACAGACAACTGTCATCTTCCCATATAAAATGGGGCTTTCCTCATTGACCACATGCTGTTAGTAAAACTGTCAAGGCAGCATTTCCTAACTGATGGACTGGCAGAAACACACCTATCCCACGACTAGCAGACCTTACCTCACTAGATTTCTTTCATTCTATGGCATTATGTTAAAGATGTGGTTTATGCAACAGTTATTCCAGATATCAGAACTTTGGAAGAACACATTACAGGTGCACTACCAATATTAGTTACACTACAAATATTGGAAAATGTGTGGCACAAGTGGGAATACTGATTAGACACTTCACGTGCCACTAGAGATGCACATGTAGAAACTTAAATTCATTTAACTATGTATCAAAACTTTGTATGTTTTATCTACTTCTTTCTAAAACTGTGTTTAATTATTGCTCATATAAAAGTTGTAACTCTGAATGATATAACTTTTACATGAACAATAATGAGAGTTACACAGTGAATCTTTGCTACAATTCAAAGGTTTTTAAAAATACAGTGTAATTTATAATCAGCACAGCAAATATGATGATGCCGTGAACTTTTAAGGTATGCAATTTAATGAATTAAACTTTCAACCTAAATTTTACCTAAAAAACTTTTTAGCGTGTTAGTAAATCTTTAATTTTTTTTAATGTTTTAGTGAATCTTTCAATCTGTGGCTTGCACTGCATTGTCCTAAACATTCAGCTTTGATACATGTTGAACAGAAATTATTTGGTGTAAATCTTCATTTATATCTATACATCTATTTTCAATATCACATAATCCAGAATATGTATCTCATCTATATCACTTACAAATAGTTTTCTTGATCTGACTGGTACGAGATTGAGGGCATATATGATTTTGTCTGACATCAGCAACTTACCTTTCACATTATAACATTTTAACACAATGAACAACTAGTTTCTAGTGTCCCAGTCGTAAACCTTTTCAGAGTAAACAAACACCCTACCGAGTTCTCAGTTCAGCTCCTGAAACTTTTTAGAAAGCTGCCCGAGTATGAATATGTATCCTGACATCACCTGTTACTTCTGTATTCACACTGCCCCTTCACCTAGGTGTTTCTCTATCACTCTTCAAAATTTCTTGTCCAAAAAATGCATGCATAAACTGTGCAATCACAATTATTAAGATTTTATGGCAAATACTAAGGCCCTTCTTGCTCTCTTCAATAATAAGTTACAAAAGACAAAGCCTACACTGCAAAAAACTGTTACTTCAAAATTTGAAGTTGTTAAGAGCAGCTGGTTAGCTCAAGATTTAATTAACTGAATGTTGTGATGTTAATAAACAACCTCATCTACAGAATTCGTTATTTTATGGTATAGAGATGCGGGAATGTCCTTTCATCAACAAGGTAAACTTTTCAGTAAACTTAGAAATTGCATTGCCTTGGAGTAGTATGCACTGTCTTGGAGTAGTAACTCCTTAGATGCTTCTGGGGGCTGTTAACTCCATCCCCTTGGAAAAAACCAATAAAAATATTTGTTCGAAATGAGAGATAAGTAGCATTCCACTTTCTTCTCCTAGTACCTATGGCTCTTAGTTAGAGATGGTCAATCCCTTAGAAGCTTACAGGAATTGTTAACCCCTCCCCTAAAAAATTAATAAAAATATTTGTCCTAAATAAGAAATAATTAGCATTCCATGTTCCTCTTCAGTCTGAGTAGTTTTAACAGAAAACAGATGTTTTGGGCTCAATGCTCATCAAAATTTTCTTCAGAATTTTACAAAACTAATACAAAAACAAGGACAAGAAAGTCCTCAATAAACTGAGGATCTGGCAATGACTTATGTATCTTTTTGTACAATTGTCCTTTTCTAAACGTATTTCCAAAAACAGGCACTGGAAAACAACAAGACCCCAGAAGTATGTTTGACCTAAATGATTCAGACTGGAATGCTTCTTCTTACTCCTCATTCAGAACAAGTGTTGTGAATACTTCTACTGAGTGAAGCCAAAGCATATAATTTAAACAAAATTACTTTTGAGTTGTTCCTTTCCTCATTAAAGGGGAACAAAACTGATCATTTATGTGTACTGTAGTTTCTGCCTTTCATATTAAATTCTGCACTAGAAAACAAAAACTTCTATAACAAGTTCACTGCTGTTGTGTTATTTTAGCAGTGAGCACAAGGTGACAGTAAAAAATCAGTGCAAGTCTCTCATGATACCACAAGATGGCATGCGACAGCATGGATGAGCTTTCATGTACTTGGATCAATCTAGCCACATGTTCGTATTTTACAGCTTTGCACAACTTTGGTGTTCTAAAATACCAGAAAATTTATCCATAATTGATATTCGTAATTATAATTCTGCCAGTAATGAAATATTATCCTGATACTGGTGTAGACATTTACTAGATACATATTTTGGACACTGTTGCATATAAAACAGGAAAAATAATCCTTACAAATGACAAGAAACTCCATATATTGCAACATGATTCACAACTGGATAGAAACAATCCATACAGTTTGGTTTGGGTTGGAAATAATATCACACACACTTCTGACACATTTTGCCTGCCAAGAAACTTTTGGTTGGGAGGTACCTGTGATGGTATGTCCAAATTTATCCACTGTTTTAGCAAAATTAAGTATTGAAGTTCATATGGGTTTCCTTGAAATCCCTTTAGCTTCCTAAATACACATGTACCAGATAAATTAAATTGCAACCTCATTGTGTAAACTTTAAAGAATCCTTTTATTTTATTTTTCCCCTTCATCTCACCTGTAATGCACTTATTTTATAAATATTTATCATACATCAACTGTATATATTGTATTAATGCTTTTGTGCTGTAGATAAAGAACATTTGAAATCAATAGGCTGCCCTGTTATGTATAAAATGTAAGTAGCTAATGCCTTTTATTGCCACTCAAGTATTTGTTCATTGATAGTTTCCTTCACCACAAAACCAGTGACAATCAAAAGAAAATAAACATTGCAGTGAAAAGCAAATGCTGCATTAAGTCTACAGGGAGTCAACTTACTTTCCCTGCCCCAAAACATTTCTGGAAAAATCCACTATCCAAAAACCGCAGTCACTGTTAGACAGTTGGACTCATTCTCAGTGCCAATAACAAAATAAATAACTTTCGTCAAGTGCCGAATGTTTTGGAAACAGAAATATTAAGCCACGATCGTGATGTCTTTTGGCATCATAGCTGGGACAAGTATTGCATGATGCATCAAAGCAGCACGTGCAAGGCCGTAGCCAGCGGCGGGGCCTGATCTGAGTTTCCTTTTGCCCGTCCTAGCAACCCACACAACAGTATAGTACCCAACCTCTTACATCTTTTGCCCAACCACTTTATGTCCTTCGCTCGATCTCAATCATCAGCCACCCCTCCCAACTTGTTGTCTGGCTATGGGCCTGAACACGTGGCCATAAATGTGTTAAGCATCTAAAAATATTCACTATATATTATTCCATATGACTTTTAGCACCATGAATTTTTAAAAAAGTATTGATACATTAATAATTTGACTACCATAGTAGTTTTACGATCAAAGTAATATTAAGATGAACAAACCTGGTATGCACGTTACAGTTTTTCCTTTCCCCACTCTAGTTCCGGGAAGTTCCAAACCAAATTCTTCAACACACCAGCATTCATGCTTTCTTGGATCACACTGTACAGCTGTGAAATCCCCATCATCCGTGCAGTTAGGTAGATATGCATGGGATGCTGGGATGCTCAGTTCTCTAGCCATGTGCTCAGCTACTGCTCGTTGGTGCTGGCATGCTGGAAAGAGAATAAGATTTATTTTAAAGAAATATGTTTACAAAAAAAATATATTTATGTTTTTTAAAGACTAATTACAATCAAGAAATAAAATGGAAAGATAAGAATCTGAATTCAGATTCCACTGTTGCTCTGAACATGTAACTTCTTGATTTCACATAAGTAAAGTCCATTTAAAACCAAATGCACTATCACCCAGAACATTTCTTTAACTTTTGGTTTCACATTAACATTGCTTTGGCACTCATTACTTCTTAGTTTTAAACATCCATAAGTACAGTTGTTGTTGTTGTTGTTGTTGTTGTGATACAGAAATTCAATCTGAAAGTCCATCAAAAAAGTCACTAGCTCTTTCTCAATAAAAAGATTGCTCATATTGTTGTCATGGAAATGCTTACATCAAGATACATTGCTTTTTCTTTTAACTAAGATGGCAGATAAGTTAAACTTCTCTTTTTCACTACTTTTCTGCTTTGACTGTAATTTTACTTTTCGGCCTTTCACCTACCATTCTGCCATCTTGTTGAGACACTCTGGTGGAAGTTCAATGTGGTCCATGTGCATGGCCAACCAGCCCATTTCTTGAATTGCAGATACCCACGCGAGTGATTGAAATGTTTTCTGCTTTCCTTTCGCTCGTGATCCCCTCTTGAGAAAGTGTGAAAATTCCAGTAATTCACATAATACTGTCCCCAGCAATACATCACAGTAACCCAAGGAATACAGTCCCCAGCATTGCATAACAGTAATCCAAGTAATGTCCCCAGTGTTACATCTGGATGTAACATACTTCCCATGCTTTCAAAATTCCAAAGTCTAAATTCAAACCCAGCCAGGAAAGCAGCTACGCTGAAATTTCATGAAACAATCCTTCAGATGTTGATTTGGATAGGTATTATACTGTAGAATTAGACCTCAGTGCCAACAGAATGGCCATAATTCCATCAGAGAGTAATCTATTCCAATTACTGAAAGCAATCTCAGCCCTTTGGTGGTGAAGTGATGTTCTTGGCTATTTGAGCATGCACACTACTCTTCATTGGAGAGTTAAGAATGTGATGTCAGATGCCTAGTTACCATATTTATTGAGTGACTCTTACATTAGCCCAAAATATCATATTTACTATTGCACACTGGGAATACAATAGAGGTTGATATATCTTATTGTAATACATTAGCTGAATATTAACTCACCTGTTTTGAAAATTGGCTCCACGCACTGTGTTCCACAACCATTCGAACAACACTTATCATCATCAGAGCAATCATTATCAGAGACACAATCATAATCGCAAGATTCTGATTGTACTGGAATCAAATATGGACATTGACCTTCTTTGTCTGATTTTTCTGAAAATTAAGATAGAAAGATATTAAATATGGAAAGCTTTGACAAAAAAAAAAAAAAAAAAAAAAAAGAACAGGCATTTTCACTGTACAATAAAGGAATGTTACATATGTAAATGAAACAGAGAATAATGTGTTGTCTACAATTCCCTTCTGGGCAGTACAATTTCTGATTAAAAATTACATCAAGAGAAAATGCTCACAAGTTATTAAAAAATAGCACAGAGTACAAACAATTTGCAATTCCTTTAAGTATTTAACATAAATTTAAAAAAGTACTCTGAGTAAAGACATTTATAATGAACGTATTGGTTGGCTGGTTGGTTGATTTTTATGGCGCAAGGGCCATATTTGGCCAAAGAGTGCCAGACACAAGACAATCAAACAAACAGTATTAAAAATGTTGTGTAATGCTTAAAATCTGGCTGATCCAGTAAAAGTGAAAAATGAGAATGATGGAAGGGCTAAAATCTAGAAACGTTCAAAAAAGTCAATTTGTTTTAAAAATGAAAAGACAGCAACAGTATCACAGTGGTCATCTAGAAGCCGCTGCAGCGTAGCGGCATCCTCGGTCAACAAATGACAATGAAAAGCAGTGAAAACGCACATCACAAAAACGAACACAGCTACACAGAACATGAGGGACGTTGAGTCGGCAATTGCACATCTCACACATTGGTGCAGTGTCGCCACACGGCAAAAAGCGGTGAATAAAACGACAATGCCCAATGCGGAGACGCGCAAGCACCACTTCCTCCCTACGGTTCCAATGATATGAGGATTTCCAGATTCCAAGAATAGGTTTAATACGATGCAGTTTATTTTCCACCTGTTGGTCCCACAGACCCTGCCACGTACGCCTGATATGATCATGAACAAGAAAACATAGATCCCGGTGAAACAGTGGCAAGGGTGCGACGACCAAAGAGGAAGGAGATCTAGCAGCCGCATCAGCACACTCATTACCTGAGATTCCAACATGCCCAGGAATCCAGCAGAATTGTATCTGGACACCGGCCTCGAGCAAAGAAGCCTTCATACGTTAAAAAGAAAAGGGTGGTCACAACAGTCCAACAATGACACTGACTGTACAACACTTAAAGAATCCGTATAGACCATAGCACGATGATGAGAACTCGACTGAACATGGAGAAGGGCGAGATACACAGCATACATCTCGGCCGAAAACACGGTGGCCTCAGCTGGGATCCGCGCTACAGAGAAGTCATCTACACAGAATGAAAGTATTTAACAGTATAAAATATGAACACTTAAAAAAATATATATCCATTAAAAAATGCTTTACCTATGAGATGGTCATATACTCATGGCTAACATTTTTACCATGAGAGGTAATTTTTGGAAACTTAGAAATCCTACACTGTTTTAAATATTCTGTTATGGAAGACAGATTACGTGCATCAAGATGGAAAAACAGTTGGGTTTATGGCGTCTGACGCCACCTTCTGATCTCCTAGAGTTTTTTCCATCTTTCTCTATACCTAAGCACCATTCTTCCATCAGGCCATTTTGACTAAGTGCTCTCTTTATTCCATCAGATCATGTTCTTCTAGGTCAGCCTCTATTTTTTTCTTTACTTGATTTAAATTCCATGGCAATTTTGAGCAGTCTTTCATTGGTCATTCTTTTTACATGACCAAGCCAATGCAATTGTCTCTCCTGTATGTCTTCTAAAATTGTGTTGTTTCTTTTCACTTCCATCAATTCTTGAATTCTTTTATTCATTATTTTCTGTCTTCTTAACACTCTACATGATCTTCTTAAAGCATCCATCTCTACAGCTGTTATTTTCTTTCTATCCACTTCTGTTAATCGCCAGGACTCGGCCCTATATAGAAAGATGCTCTTAATAATACTATTATAAATATCCCATTACCTTTTTTCAAGTTATTTTTTCACTGCACCAGATTCCATTCTGGTGTTTACCAGCCTTTCTTCCCTGTGCAATTCTATTTCTTAATTCCATTACATCACTACCTTCTTGTGTAATTTTAACACCTGGTAATTATAATTTATGCAACTGTTTTATTCTTATCTGCAAGAGAATAAAACAGTTGCATACAAATCAGTAACACTTAAACATATTCTCAAAAACATTTATGTTTCCACAAGTGAACTTTAATGTGTTTTTAACTGAATATTCTTATTATAATCTCAGATGATACCAGCTTTATGAGGACTGTAATTGTTGGACCTCGTGCTACTCAATTCTATCAACTAAACTGCTTCATCAGCAGTGTTTTTCAATTAAAAAAAAAAGTAAAAATCTGAATCCAGTGAAAATTTGTCATTTGCAGTCATAAGCACAAATAATTTAATAATAAAATGGAAGAGATACCATGATAAATGATTCTTGTAGAACAATGAAAAGAAAAAGGAAAATAACCTGATTCAAATTTAGATGCTCTTCTTCCACCAGTTCTGCCATTCCATGAAGCACTCATGGAAGGCTTCATGGAATACAGCATGAAAACTAGCTGCTAGATTTACATATCCAAAGTTTAAATGCACCAAAACAAAACTTTTAGCAAACAATTTCTATGTATTCTTATGTCAAAAAACGTCTAGAGTTTGATCTCAAAAATAAATAACATGAGAGCCAAAAGTAAAATATATGTTGAACTTTTTACAGCAGTGGCGAATTTAAAATTTCTCAATTTATTTAGTAATGACAAATAAGACTCCAAAAATTTTGATAACTATGCTTTAAAACACAGATAATCCCATTTTAAAAGAACAGTGCCAACAAATATAAACTGAAGAATACAACAAAGAAAGAAACAAATTCACATACCTGAAATCCCAGAAATGCGGGGGCAACACACTCCCATTTCTCTAGGATCACTGATAACACAATCATGTGTGCTAGGGCACTGTGGATAATCAGAAAAGGGATCACAGATAACTGGCTCATCCTCATGTTCATACATCATGGGACTTCCCACTGGACATGTAGGTAGATTTCTGGCTGATGCTTCAAAAGACATACCTAAATATTAAGGGAAGAAAAAGAATTTCAAGTTATTTTAATATAATACTTATTCCATTTCTTGGAGCTCACAATCAAATTAACTCATTATGTTAATACATACAGTTGCTAGAATACAGTTCTGGAAAACCTAAAAATTGTCAATACTATTCTGAAGTATGAATCAGCATATCCTCATTTCCACATATCAAGTTACAATTACACATCCCAGGAAAATGCAGTTACAATCACCTTATGCCTTTTGTACAGGAATCCAAACAAACTTTCACACTGAAACAGTCAAGGTGTCTGCCTCCTCATAGAAGTCACCTGATACAGGAATACTGGTCCAATATAAACATATTAACTGAGTGAACTTCCAATATTCTCTTGTATGTGCAGGTAAGGCTTAATAAAAAACTTTCATTGGGCAAATACACCCTTAGTTACCATATTCACTCAAATCTAACATGCCCCCCCTCACCCCCAGGTCTTGTATCAGTAAAACTGTATATAACTGTATATGCACATACTCGAATACAAAAAAAAAAAAAAAAGAAGAAAGTGATAGTCTAAAAAAATTTACCTAATTTCAGCTACATACAGACGAATACACATGACTGCAAAAAATTTTGACGTGCAAGCCTGATTGCAGTTTTCTCCCCCAAAAGCAATAACTTTGAGATTAAACTTTGCAGTATAATGTTGCCTACATGATGACATTTCTGTGATTATTGTGTGAGAAAGAATAACTGTTGGACAGGTGCCACAAAATGATGAACGTCTAGAGAAAGCCAAACTGTGGTTTGGCCAATCAAATTATTTTCTGGGATACCTAGTAAAAAGATGCACATAGCCTAAAGCACAAACAAGTTGCCACAGCACTGGGGACAAGTGCTGTGTGCTTACTCATGGTCACCTGCTTCTACTCTTTCTGGTCTCTTCAACCTTCCCTCTCCGTCCTACTCATACACATTTTGCACTGCGAAGTTGAAAAAAACAAAAATGCCCATTGTGTATTTCTGGATAAAAAGTGTGCATTAGATTCAAGTAAATATAGTATCATCATCATCATTGTCAACCATTATCAATCCACTACTGGACGAAGGTCTCCCCAAGTTACCTCCACAACGGTCTGTCTTGTGCCAGTCTCCTCCATGTCACTCCCGCATACTTTCGAATTTCATCCACCCATCTTCCATGTGGTCTTCTTCTGGGTCTTTTCCTGTCCCTTGGAACCTAGTCTAAAATTTCGGCTGTCCATCAATGGTCTGTCCTTCTGGCAATATGTCCAGCCTATTGCCATTTCAGGGATTTTACTCTGATCCTGATGTCTTCCACTCTTGTCATTTCTCTGATCCACGAGTTTCTCTTCTTATCTCTCCAGGTTACACAAAGCATGCATTTCTCCATGCTTCTTTGAGTCCATACAAAATGATAGAAATGTAAAAACATGGTATATTCCTATGAAAAAAGTTTGTCATTTCTTTGTTTTTCATCTTAAGAAAATAGATTCTAAATGGTATTTGTTTCAGTAAGTATTCCAGGTATTAAAGTACATCCAACTGTCAAGACTCCATTTTCAACCTTATAATTAAACACAAAGTTAACCAAGTCTGTCCTGAGATTATCATACATAGAGTTAACCAAGAGTTAACCACGTCTGTCCTGAGATTGTCATAGATCGATAAAACCGTGAAGTGATGTCGTTCTTCATTTGGACCGCAACAGATAACATTGAAGATTATGTAAAATTTTTAAACGAACTGATAACCGGCGCCATTTTATTGACTTGTGGTAGTGAACAATGATACGACAACATGAGGAGTGTAATGTAAATAACATCTTTTACCTTGCAGCAGTGTTGCTATATTTCATATACCATTACATCACTGTGCATCACCGAGCTCACGGTTACGAAATTTGATGTGTGTAATAGAATACATAGATACATTATATCAATATTACTGCTTATAAATAAATATTATAAAACCAATACCTTAGGGATAAGTTAACAACACAAGTCAGGATTGCATGTTTTTAATTCTTCAAAATTGGCTAATATAAATGCCACACAAAATGATGGAAATGTAAAACTGCTTTAATTTATAATGAAAAGATGCGAGTGAAAATAGTGTAGCAAAAAGTTAAAAATGTAAACCAAGTAACTAAAAAAGACAATAAGAAAACTGAAGTCTTAAGTAAAGCCTAATCAAAAGGAAAAATAGATCCTAATCAAAAAGAAAAAAAAAAGATCCTAATCAAAAGGAAAAATAATTAAAATGGATGATACACAAGTAATAGAAATTTGTAGAACACACATGTGGAAGATAATATGAAACAGCATTTTGAGCAAGACATTGAGGACCAACTTGATTAGACTGAGAAAACATGAAAGTCATAATACAACCCGAAAAACCAAGGGAATCACTGGAAAACTGCCGTATGTGCAAATAAATAAATAAAATGCACAGAGAAAAAAAAACAATAACCTACATGAAACTTTACATGTAAAAAAATATTTTAACAAAAAAAATTATGATTTTAAGAAATGAAAAAAATGCATAAAAAAGGAATATTTTATTTAATGTGATAATGCTATATAACAAACATAACCAGATGTGCAAGCTAACAAAAATGGTACATGTGCCACGAAGATGAAAAACACTAAATTAAACATATCTTTACATCAATGGGTTATAACAGATTTATGTATCCCCTACATGATTTGAGTTGAAAATCAACCTTCAAAGTTGCTTGTAAAAACTGGCTCTTGAAATCTGCTAATCTTCACTTTCAAGTGGTGGCATCCTGCCATTTACAAACAACACTTAACTAAATATAATCATGTATAAATTTCCATTGTGAAAATATACCATGAGTAACATGCAAATAATTAGACACCCTCGATGAAAAAGAACTATATATAATGTTCCAATAAAAGAAATAAAAGAAATGGAATTATACAAAAGAGAAAAAAATAGATTAGAAATTTGTTTTATACTGATATTTGCAATATGACAGGGGGAGGGATACTGTTTGTCTCAATTCCCTTTTTTAAATTCAATCCTCCTTCACAATGTATATAAATGTATTTAAAGAAATAGGAAGAAGGCAAAAGAAAAATAAACAAACAGCACTCACAGTGTGGCAAAGGAGGGCACCAATCTTCTGGGCAATTGACTTCTAGGAACTGACAAGTTCTATCAGGACCACAGCTTGCATTCTACAGGATGAGAAAGAAATATGTTAGCACTAATTCTGAAATGCGTTAGTAACAGATATCATTTTGCAACACAACAGTTATTTGCATAACTAAGTGAATATCACAGTGCATGTGAATACCACTAAAGTTCATACTAAACAAAATCCTAAAATAACAGTAATTAACAAAAATGGTTCTTAAATTTTATTTTTCTTATTACTTAAATGAGTACCGTATATCACCATCATCATCATTGTCAACCATTATCAATCCACTGCTGGACGAAGGTCTCCCCAAGTTTCCTCCACAACGGTCTGTCTTGTGCCAGTCTCCTCCATGTCAAAGAAAAAAAATATACTCGCGTATAAGTCGAGAAATTTGGGACAAAATGAGAGCTTCAAAGTAATGGGGTCGACTTATACGCGGGGTCTAAAAAAATCGTAAGTCCAAAAGTTCTTCCCGTGAGGCAAAAGGCAATCCATCCCAAAAGAAATAAAAATGCCGATGCGGTATTAATTACGAAATCGCAACCCTCTGAAAGAAAAAAAAAAAGAAAGAAAGAAAGAAAAAAACACAATGTGGTAGAATTACGAAATCACGACCCTCCGAATTTCTCTGCGCTTTGAAAAGTCTCCTCTCTCTTGGCTTTGCGTATCCACAGCGCAGTCACAGCCGCGCATAAAAAGATCCGCCCTTCCGACTACCAGTTGATTGCACTGACCTTCGACGTAACGGAGCCATGTGACTGCCAGTGTTAGGTGTTGCTTGTTCTTAATCGCACGTGTTTTTCTTGTTCTTAATCACACGTGTCTCGCTTCTCCTATTATGGGCGACACGGATTGTGTAAAGAAACGGATGTCCTATAACGCAGGATTCAAGTTGAAAGTGGTTTCTTTTGCAGAAAATACTAACAACTGTGCTGCTTCACGTCAATTTGGCATTAACGAAAAACTGATTCGAGATTGCCGTAAAAAAGAACGGACTTGGTGAAAATCCCAAAATCGCAAAAGGCGCTGCGCCGTGGAATTACATCTTTCCCAGAGCTGGAAAGTGTCTTGAATGATTGGATTGTGGGCTGCAGACAAAATGGTCACATTGTAACGCGAACTGGTATACATTTGCGAGCAATGAAGCTCGCAAAAGATGAAAAGTTTGCAGCCGCAACACTTTTCGTGCCTCACCAGGTTGGTGCACAAGGTTCATGAACCGCTATGGGTTGTGTCTACGCCAGCGCACCAAAATTGCACAAAAGTGACCTCGAAGCAAAGATAATGGAATTTCAAAAGTATGTAATTCAAAAGAGAAAAGAGACTGCTTTTGAACTTTCCCAAATAGGGAACATGGATGAAACCGCCATGTGTTTCGACCTTCCTGGAAATAAGACGGTGAACCAAAAGAGCGAAAAAATATCTTGATCAAAACGACTGGCCACGAAAAATCCAGTTTCACGGTTTGTTCTTTCCTGTTTGGCCGACGGCAGTAAGCTACCTCCGGAAATTATTTTCAAATGCAAAACTCTGCCGAAAAGCGTTGTCTTTCCGTCTGGTGTGCTCGTTCATGCCCATGAAAAAGGATGGATGAACGAATCCGGAACAATTGACTGGTTAAAGAATGTGTGGAACAAAAGGCCAGGTGCACTTTTGAGGAAACCTTCTCTTTTGGTGTGGGATATGTTTGTTGCACACCGTTGTGCAGAAGTGAAAAAAACTGCAGAAAATTCAAAAACAACTTTTGCTGTCATCCCAGGTGGGTTGACATCTGTTCTTCAGCCACTAGATGTCTGCCTTAATAAGCCCTTCAAGGACAATGTGCGGAGGTATTGGGCAGATTGGATAAGTTCCGATTTGCTGACTGTGAAACCAAGGGCAGAAATCTAAAGAAGCTGGACATCGTTTTGATTGCGCGATGGGTCAAGGATGCTTGGGATGCGATACCTGCGGAAATGGTCGTGAAATCATTCAAGAAATGTTGCATTAGTAACAAACTTGATGGCACAGAGGATGATGAGATTTTTATGAGTGATGATGACAGTGATTCTGATGACACAGGCATAGATGGGAATACTGATGTTTATGATGACGCGCCGATGACGGAGAAAGACTTTTTGAACTGTTTGGCGAGTCTGACTCTCAATCGGATTTTGAAGGGTTCCGATGAAGTTTTTGGGTATGCAAATTAAATTTAGTATTATATATATAATTTTTTTTTCGTTTTCAAATGTTTTTGAATAAATTCATTGAAAATTTTTTTTTCTCATTCCGGGATCGACTTATACGCGAGTTTCAGATTTCTTACGATTTTTTCCTCTGAAAGGGGGGGGGTGACTTATACGCAAAGTCGACTTATACACGAGTATATACGGTATTTTATCTTTATAGAGAACTGATGTTAAAAGGAGCAAGATATTATGGTGATAAACTCACACTAAGATGGAGGAAATGGTTATGATCAACAAATGATAACAGTGGGAAAAAACATTATCAACTGATTGGAGAAGCCATTTATTAGGACTAGTAGACCATTTGATGCAAATAGGATGGTAGCCCATCCATTGTCATTATGTCACTATGTCTACATAATTAAGCAGACAGGAATACTCCCAGTAAGAAACACAAACTTTGCGAATGGAAAAATAGTGGGTGCTCGAAGGCATGGTGCAAGTACCTCTAAAATTGCTGCCCTTGTGGAATTCAGAAGGGCAATATTAATAAGAAAATACAGTAAGTGGTTGATAGAAAAAATACTGGTAGTGATTTTTTTCGAGTGGGCTAATGGACACCCTACATGTTGAATAGGCCAATAGTTGTGCAACAGTGAATAAAAAACAACAGATTTGAACTGGAGACATTGCCAAATATCATTCCAGGGCAAAATGTGCAGTGCATTTCACCATTTGCATTACAACAGCAAGACCTGTCCACACTCTATTGCCATCTGCTGCAAACAAGACAAAACCTCTCTAGTAGCCTCTTAAATCCCAGAGGTGAATCATAAATGACTACAAAAAAGATCATGCGGTCTGAAAAATCATTTTTCCAATTACAATTCTGGGTGCCCATAGCTTAGTTTTCAGGAGGGGAGCAAACAGAAATTATAACTGCAAATAATGTACATGAACACTATATGCAAACTTATCTAACCAGTGTTACAATGCACTCACACAACACACAAATTCAACTGTATATTGAAAAAAAAACATTCAATGCATCATTTCTTTCTACTGCATATTTCTACTGTAAATTCCAACATTTTTTTCTATTTTGACTGCATACACACACATCCAGAAGTTCAACAGAAAAATTAGCAATTAGAATTACTGTTACTGTGAAAATATCTGTAGTACCTACCATGAACAGAAATGACATAGTAAGGATTTTAGGGGTGGGAAAGGGCCCTTCTTTCTCCCGCCTCCATATGGGTGCCTATGACTACACCATGTCAATGAGATGGTAAAAATTAGAAGACAAGAGAGCATGGATCCGATTTGCATTGTCAGAACTCTTTAGGCTGGCAAAGGAAATGGTGTGGGCCATATTTTCAGAGGAAACCTTACACTCCTTGATTCAAGTGGGACTCATCCATGAATGGTTCCACTTGAATCAAGGAGTGTAAGAGAACCCACATTATCTTAGTGAGGCCTCAGAAAAGTGACAGATACATTTTCCTGCCTTGCTGGCCACCTCATTTCCAAAACTTCAATACTATTGCGAATTTGTGGGAAGAAGTTGAATGAAACATCAGATATCAGGATCCATTACCATCTAATCTGTGTGAATTAAAAAGTGCTTTTTGACATGCACAGATTATATCTTGGTAATAATGCCCATGTGTGCAGATTGCTGCATGCTGATGACACAATCCTGTTGGCAGAGAGTCAAAGTGAGCTGCAGAGTACAAAGTTTGTATGAATTTCAGATGTAAAAAGTATGTATGATATCCAAACCGAGTATAAATAAGGGAAAACCACAAGTTATATTTTTTGAGCAAGAAACTGTTAGTACTGAATGCAAGATCAGTCTAAATGGCACAGAGATAGACTTGGTGAATGAATTTGTATATTTAGGAAGTATTTTTGACAGAGATAATAAATTACATGGTGAAATTAGTAGGCAAGTGAATTCACCATTGAAAGTCATAACTGCTTTAGGGTTTCACGAGAATGACAGGCCCTCAAAACAGTCCCAAATGGCTGTGTATGAAAGTGTAATTGTTAGTACTCTGATGTATGGCAGCAAAACCTAGGTACTGCAAAAGAAAAATAGGAGTTGTTTGTGAGCTGGAGAGATGTGTTATTTACAAAGGTTAGACACATTCTAATCATGTGATGAACTAAGATGTGTAATGTGGAGCAAAAGGTTGTTAGTGAGATGGAGACAAATATTCTTAGGTGGTTTGGCATATTGAAAGAATGAGTAGCGAGATGCTTACTAAGAAAATTTACTCAGCCCACTTGGCAGGAACGAAAAGTAGAAGGCGGCCAAGGAAATCATGGGAGGGCCAGATTCAGGAGTGTCTGCACGAGAAAAAGATAATGAATATGACATGTGCCAGATCTTGTGTGAGACATGTGATGGATGTCAGTGCAGCTCAAGTTGTGTGATGAGATTGCTGTAAATGGAGACATTTGATACATTAGCAATAAGTAAATCTAGTTACATAAGCTTTAATCTGACAGATGAACTTTTTTGAGGAGCTAACCTCTGAATCTCAGAACAGCTTACCTTAGTGATGGATAGATGTTATATGTATGGGGTAATATTTCACAACAATGTTTCCACAAGTTAGTTTAATCAAGGACAATGGTACTGTTCTAAAGGCCAAAGTTGGTCCAACATATAATTGGGTATGTGATTAAAATAAACTGGCCACTAAACATTAATTCGTTTTCTCTCTGTGCATTTGCTATGAATCTGCATGAAGATCCAAAAAGCCGCCCCGGTGGCGCAGTGGTCTAAGGCGCTGGCCTCTGATCATTCGTCCGTAAGGGGTCCGGGTTCTTATCCCGGTCAGGCATGGATGTAGTGTTTGTCTTACGGCACTGGCTCTCTCCCTTCTATGGAACCAGTGACCCTAAATTAGGGACGGGCGACTGCTTATAGCCCATTGAGTTGCTCACGGTGGTCGTTAAACCTCCAATCAAAAAAAAAAAAAAAAAAAAAAAAAAAAAAGATCCAAAAAGGAGTGATGTGTAAACTATTTCCACAACATACGACTGAGGTACAAGAATGTTTAAGGGAAAATAAAACAGCTTATCCTACACTGCTGGCCACCCAAAATGCAACACCAAGAAGGACATGAGATAGCAAAGCCAGATTTACTGGACACATAACAACAGATACAAAGATGAAACAATTGAGCTTACAAACCCGTGCAACTTGTGTAACACGCAGACATCAATAGTTTGTGTGGCCCCTATGGCTGGCAATAACGGCCGCTACATGCCACGGCATCGAACAAAAGAGGCTTTGGATGTGGGCTTGGGGTATGTCGGTCCAGGCTGCTTCCACACGTTGCCACAGTTCATCAGGCGTAGCCGTGGGTGGTGCTTGCCGGGCCACTCGGTTGCCGATCAGCAACCAGACGTGTCCGATGGGCGACATATTGGGAGAACATGTGGGCTGTGAAAAATTGTTGCACAATGCGTGCCACGTGCGGGCACACATTGTCCTTTTGAAAAGTGGCTGCTGGCAGGTCCTGCAGGTAAGGAAGGACTACAGGCTCCAAAACGTCGGAGATGTAGTGGTGGCTGTTGAGTGTACCGGCGATGCGTACCAGAGGGGTGCGGGTGTCATATCCAATTGCGCCCCAAACCATAACGCCAGGCGACGGACCGGTATGGCGATGCATAATGCAGGCATCATACAGTCTCTTGCTGCGGTGCCGCCACACGCGGATCCAGCCATTGTGGTGTTGCAGGCAGAAGCGGGATTCGTTGGAGAAGACAATGTCGTGCCATTACACCACCGGCAAGTGCGGCCCACTGCCGCCGCACTTGCCGGTGGTGTAACGTCAATGGTAATCGGAGCAATGGGCGCCATGCGACAAGTCTCCGCTCCTGCAGACGACGTCGAATGGTACGTGCTGACACAGGTTGTTGCGCAACACACCCTGATTCCTGCGCTAACGTTAGTGATGTGGAGGTGCGAGCCATCAATGCCCGCCACACTACATGCCCGTCCTCTCGTTGGGTGGTGTGCCGTGGCTGCGGCAATCGCTCACGTTGGTCCATCCGTCCCTCCTGCACCCACCTAATCCATACTCGCCTCACTGTGGCTGGATGTTGTCCCACACAGGCGCCGATGTCTCAGTATGATAAACCGTTGTCGCGATAAGCCCCTATTTGTCCTCTGTCGAACTCCGAAACATGCTGGAATGACTGCCGTATTCTGCGACGAGGCATCAGGAAGCTTCCCACGCACAGGTCTGGCAGCACAACACACTTCCACTACTGACACACTGCCTTCTGTGCACCCTTCTTATAGTACTTCTCGGTGGCGTACCGGGCGCACATGATTTGCATATGCCCTGCAATGCTACTCATTTGCATGTCCTCTCGCGGGCAACGCATGCTGCGAATTTCAGGCCAATTGGATGCTTCCTTCTTGGTGTTGCATTTTGGGTGGCCAGCAGTGTACATTCACCACACTCTTGAAATCTTGTGCCAATGGATTCATGGCTGCTCCTGATGATGTTTTATATATCTTCATTCTTGCTCAATACATATCCATGCCAGCACAGTGTTGTTTCTTGGGCTTTCTTTGCAACCTCTGTCACTTTAGCAGAAAGAAGGAAATTAAAATTTCAATTCCTTAAAGTTATTTAAGTTAGTGCAGTCATTGCTGAACAAAGGTAGATATAACAGAGAAATGAGCAACAGTGCAAACAGAATGGAATAATTGAAAGAAAATGTGACTTGCACCTCAGAAGAACTGCAGGCGAGGCTGAAAGTTTTCACAACTATGATAAGATGATCAATGATGAGACTTAAAACCATTAACAAGATGTAAGGGGAAACTTAAAACCATTAACAAAATGTAAGGGGAAATAGGTAAATGTTGATAAAAATTAAGTTAATGCGAGCTGTCACCAGAAAAAACATGATTTGAAATGAAAAAGCAAATGCAACAGTAAAAGTGACAAAAGCTTCAAAGAAGGCCCAAGAAACAATACTGCACTGGTATGGAACAGGAATGAAGATAAGAGTCTTCATTCCTTTTCATTTTAACAGGAAGAATGAATGAACAGAAGTAAAGAATTTTAAGATCTCGTTTCAGATTCTGTCCTTTCTGGTAGCAGCCCACATTAACTTCAGAATTTTCATTTTTGCAAACATTTAAATAGCTTTTTCTCCTCACACCTTGTTACTGGTTAACACCACTGTGTATCATTGATTATTTTATTATAGTCTTGAAAACCTTCAGCCTCACCTGCAACCTTTTTGGAGTACAACTTAAATTTTCTTCCAGTAATTCTGTTCTGCCTCTCACTCTTCTTCTTTATTATATCCACCTCACTTCAACACTGACACCAGTAACTTAAATCTTTGTACTCTTTTTGTCAATTCTTTCTAAATATTCATGCCAACAATGTGGCATACCTTTTCTTCTCTACTAGTATTGAATTACATTTTTGTTCTACTTATAATCAGTCTGCTGTTCTCTGTTATTCTAGGTTTTCTCCATTTTTTTTAACATTTACACAGAGGATTACACCATCTGCAAATAGTATGGACCACAGTGTTGCTTCCCTCACTCCTGTTGTTGCCACATCTAAAACAATATCAAATAAGAGTGGGCTAAATGCTGATCTTTGGCACACTCCATGTCAAATTTCTCTGTCTCCTTCATGCAACTCCAGGCACATGTGCGTAAATCTCTATACTACAGTTGTATCTACTGCCGATTTCATTGTTTTCACCATCAAGAATTTCCACATTTGCTGTTTAGGCAATAGAATTTTCATGTTTCCTCCAAATCCATACATACTCTCAAGTGAAATGCTTTTTCCTATACTGTAACCCCTCCATGAATTATTTTATACCAAATATGACAGTCATATTTCTTCATAACATAATCAAAGTTGTTCTGCTGTCTTTACCATTTCTCTCAATCTTTTGCCTATCAATCTATTAACAGCGTGCAAAAATTAGTTTGTTTTCCAGTAGTTGTTGCAATTTTGTACATTCCCTTTTCCCTAACACCCAGATATCAGTGTGCTAACACTCTGTCCACCTGAAACTATTTCTAACCCAAATAACTTTTTTCATTACATCAGTGTGTGAAAGTGTAGTTGTTCATATTCTGATGTAAGGCAGTGAAACCTGGGTACTACAGAAGAAACATAGGAGTTGTTTGTGCACTGGAGAAATGCATTACTTATGGGGGGGGGGGGGCAAGACATGTTATGTGAGGAATGAAGACGTGTTGGAGTTGTGTAATGTGAAGCAAAATGTTGTTAGTAAGGTGGAGACTAATATGCTTCAGTGGTTTGGCCATGTTGAAAGAATGAGTGATGAGATGCTTACTAAGAAACATTTTTTAGCCCAAGTGGCAGGAAGGAAAGGCAGAGGAAGGCCAAGGAAGTCATGGGAGGATCAGATTCAGGAGTGTCTGCATGAGAAAAATATTATGAGTATGAAGTATAGAAGGTCTTGTGTATGTCGTGTGATAGACGTCAGTGAAGCCTGAGTTGTGTGTCAAGATCACTGTAAATGGAGAAGTTTGATACGGCAACAATAAGTAAATAATCAGTTAGAAATTTATCTGGTAGTTTGTATTTCTTTGGGGAGCTAACCTCTGAATCTTAAAGAACAGCTTAGTGATATGTACACAGTGATACATGAGATGTTAATACAGTCAACCCTTGATATACCACCACCATTTATTACATTACATTTTGGCATTACATAAAGGGTGGAGTTCTATCAAATTCGTTAATTATTTTTAAGTAATCCAAATTTTGTTAATTATGATGCATCGAAGATCATAATTAACATTAAATTAAAAACATCATAATTTGAAAGAAATGATGTTATATGTTGTGTATTTCATGTGAACTGTAGTTTAATGTCTCCATTTTCACCTCAGAAGCTCCTAGTAAGCATTAAATGGGAAAATTTGATTTGCATGGTAGGAAGACGAAGTTAACATTTTAATAAGAAATTAATAAAAAATCATGTTACGTTACTAAAATGTAACACGTGAAAATTAACAGCATTACACAAAATCATTTTATATACCTTAGTTTCTTTCAAAAACTCATCAATTTTCATTTGTGTTTTTACATTTCAACCCAATGATTTTCAGAGCATAATCTAATTTAAAAGTGTGTTTGAAATATCGCCATCCTGCAAGCCTGCTTCAAAGAATCTTCTTAATGTTACAAGACTGAATCACATCTTTGATTGACTTAGTGTCTTAAACATTGAGGTTCACCGCAACTGAATCATGATCAGAAAAAACGGCAATGGAATTTTCACACAGCTTGCAAGTGGCAGTTCATCAAATATGTTTTGTGTTGGGAAAGACAGGTTGGCATAGTAATATATACTGGTGGTTAGCGGATGCCAAGGGTGCAGCAGTATATTGCGGGATGTTTCATATAGAACAAATCTATTCAGACACAAGGGTTGGCATTGTGCAAGGGTGGTGGGGTGCATCAAGGGTTGACTGTACCTTCTAAGTTTCATGCACTTTTCAGGCATTAAGTACCTCTTTCTTCATTACTCTTAAGTCTACTTACTACATCATTTGGTTATCCCTCTTCATTTAATAATCTCTGGTTCTATTAAGCACACCAGATAAAAAATTAGTCACACCTGTCAGAACATACCTATAATAGGTCATGGCTCCTCTTGCCTAGATAACAGCATGAATCTGGTGTGGTAGAGACTTCACAAGGTTGTGGATGTATTGAACACCGATTCGCAGCCACTTTGGTCCCAAAGTTCCGCCAGAGTACGTGGGTGTCTATTCCGGCATTTTACCTTCTGTTCCAAATGACCCCACAGATTTTCAATAGGATTTAAATCTGGAGATTTGACGGGCAAGTCGAGGTGAGACTGTTGTTGATAGTTTGCTGTGTCACTCAAACACAGTTTTAGCCCTGTTCGTGCGGCAATTGTCATCTTGGAAGACAGGAGTGGCAATGTAATGCTCCTCCTGGAGATGTAGGGCAAAGGGCAACACTTCGTCATCCAAAATGTGGAGGTATGCATGCTGGTTCAAAATCATCGTCACTGCAACAAGAAGGCCCATTTTGTGGTATGAAAAACATCCCCAAAACATCACAGAACCCCCTCCGGCTTGAAGAACACCTTAGACACAATCAAGATTAAAGGCTTCACTGGGCCTGCGATGCACCCGTTGACTCCCATCATTGGAGTACAAAGAAAAACAAGAATCTTCAGACCAAATTACTCGTTTCCAATCATCCACAGTAAAGTTTTGGTGCCTCTGAGCCCATCGACAACATGCAACTTTGTGACTTGCTGTTAAAAGAGGCCTCTTCTGTGGCACTACGCTCCAGATGTCCAACGCATGCAGCTCTCGTCGCAATGTCCTTTCAGAAATTGGTTGGAGTAGACTTTCATTGACTGATTGGAGTGATTGTTGCCTGGTTTGAAATCGATTTGCAGTTACTAGGCATGAAACATGGCAGCAGTCCATGTTGGGGAGAATAGTTTTCCGGCAACAGTTATGTCGCCGTTTTTCAGTTGACTGCGAACTACATCACTGTTTGAAGACCCGCTGGACAGTACGCTTCGACACACCAACCAATTGGGTGACTTCATTCACTTTGTGTCCATGGGCATGGCCAAACATGACGGATCTTTTTGCAACTCAGTAATGTCTGTCTTACGACCCATATTGCAGACTAAATTCAACACACACGTTGCTCTTTACGAGACAGAAATGATCCTGTAGACCACGTCAGTGCTATTTATCTCCCAACAATGCTATCACGGCGCCCTCTGTGCAATCGATAACTTTTTACTGTCATTTCTGTTAGGGTTGACTCCATTTTTTTTTGTCCGCCTTTTTCTCTTATTAATCTCTCATGATCCTGTATCATGAAAATTTAGTGGGGAGAAAAAAATTGGTGGTCTTGTAATCTAAATATGTCTTGTACTGGTAACTCATCAGTAGTTATTTGCACAGTTTCAGAAGTGTGAGAAAACTGCATGCAAACTTTTGCAATGTCATTTTGGTTCAGGGATGGCTGTATTAATCAAACCTTTAACTCATTTTCTGGGTACATTTTAAGTATTTGATCCTCACAGAATTTTTCATTTAAACTATCTGAAAATTTGATTCTCTTCTCCACAATAACATCAGTTGTGCACTTTCGTATTTCATAGACTAATTTGAGGTTGGTTTTTGATTTCTACAAATTTTCCGGTGGGAAAGCTTTTGTTAAATAATAATCTTGTGTTTACATGAAATTTAAGGAGCACGTACAAAAGACAAATAAAACATTTTTGCATAAAAACATTTAGATAATGTTTGCACTTTTTTATTTCCCTTTAAAAAAAATCCTTTAATATGAGATTATTAATGTAACTGCACCACTTCTACAGTAAGATCATATTCTTTCTCTCTCTCTCTCTCTCTCTCTCTCTCTCTCTCTCTCTCTCTCTCTCTCTCTCTCTCTTTCAATTTCCTGAATTCTATTCACTTTGAGTGCTTTTGTTAAATTCAACTTTTCTTCAATGCAGATTCCCATAAAAGTGTAACTGCAAAAGCTGCATCACCATGAATGTGATTATCCTTTGGCACTTAGTAATCAGGTAAGTGCACTTCAAATTATTACAAACAGAATTGACATATATCTTTCATAATAAATTATCATGATAATGCAAAATTGGAAATGATTTGAATTATTATTCACTTGGCACGGATTCCTGCAACTGCATAGAGGACAGCCGTCTTCATCCATCACAAAACCAAAATCGCATCCCAGGCGGCAAATCAGGCCAAGGCAGCTCATCTGATCACGGACTGAAATAAATAAATAAATAAAGGAAATTTAAAAAAAAAAAGAATGTTGACACCACTTAAAAACTCCAAGTACTTACAAATGACATTCAGAAGTTGACTGCTGTTTTATAAAAAACACACAATTAATGAAAATTTTCATTGCTTCTTTGATTATTTCAATCACTTTGTTTAAAATACAAAGCTTATGCAATAATTGTAAAGATACTATTGAAAATCAATTAACCTTAAAAATTGCAAAGATCTTGCTTCAAGCTGCAACCAATTAACTATAAAAATGCAAATATTTTGCCTCAAACTGCAACCATTTTCAGTGCTATCAAGAATATCATTTTTCTAAATTATGGCATAAGATTAATTATTAGAATCATGAAGTGTTCTGCTGATTTTAGCAACATAAAATTTGTGCACTTTTTACTTACATCTACTAGTTAAATTGTGTAAAATATGTCTACACCTTTACACAAGCTCTATTCATTTATCAGCTTGATTTTTAAGTGGCCAATATACATGAATCAAATGGGGTCAAAACGTTTTGCACTTCCCAAACAGAAATGTTCATCATGTAACTGCTGGGTTTTATGAAAGCTATGGCAAAGCAATCCTACCCCTCTCATTTCAGCAGTACCAACCATAAGCATATCAGTGGTAATAAGCACTCTCTTCTGTTCATTCTATTTCAAGGCATGATGGAGAGGAAGCTAGTTCCTCTGACACAGATGGCATGCCACTAAGTAGAAACCAGTGACTCAAAAATCTTCTCTTTACTTTCTTAGGTTCTTTGCCATGACTGAAGCCCGTTTAGTAGGTAATCAGTCAGAAAGTTTTAGTGTCAATTATCCCCCTAAACAACCTTTTTGAATAGCAAACCTAAGCGTGAAAGCAACACTTTTTGATGCACAGGTTTACTCATACAGCTGTG
Organism: Macrothele yani; assembly: GCA_039090855.1. Lineage (NCBI taxonomy): Eukaryota > Metazoa > Arthropoda > Arachnida > Araneae > Macrothelidae > Macrothele > Macrothele yani. Next base: position 137,508,762 of record CM077001.1, read on the forward strand.
TTTGGCCCACTTATTTAACAGCAAATATATTCTTTTGAGCTGACTTCAGCCCATTTTGCTGTCCTCAAGTTATTTCACTCCAGCCAACTAAAGGATTAAGATGACCAGCATACCTTAAATATTTATTTCTGTTTCAAGCAAAAGATTTTTGTAATTGGCTGGCAATCTGAAGTTTTCTAGCAGAAAGAAAGAACATTTCTGTGTTTTAAGAACAACTAAATTACATTTGAAAAACTAGGAGCTTTGCTCTCAAACTGTAAATTTAATACTAACAGAACATGTTTCCATTTTCTTGAATTATTAGAAAAAATATTTTTGACTGATTTTAGCAGTATTAAAAGTGTGCAGATAGTTTTCACTTACACTTTTTGAAATAACTATTGTAAAAAGTGTACCTCCAGTAATATATACATGCTTTATTAATCTGCTTGAAATGATCATCGGGCCTCTAAAATATGTTCCTGGTGTCAGCAAAGCCCTTTTTAATTGGTTGGAAATTTGAAGCTTTTTATCTGACACTCTTAGCTTTAATGGGCAATGCATGTTTTTATGGCTAGAGAAGATATTCTTCGTGGAAACTGGCAATATATATGTTTAATGGCAGGAAAAAAAGGAAAAGATATTTTTTTATGGAAACATATCTTGCACTCTCATGAAATAGTTGTCCCAAGACAGCAGTTACAAAATCAGTTATTCTAATCATTCTCCCAAAATAAATTTCTAGCCGATTACCATCATTTTAGGGATTTTATTTTTATCATGATGTCATCAATTCCTGTTGTTTTTCTGAACCATACATTCCTCTTCCTATGTTTGCTTGATTACACCAAGCATGCATCTCTCCATGCCTCTTTGAGTTGTCCACAACCTTTGAATGTCTGTTTTTAGTTAAGGTCCATGTCTCTGATCCATAAGTTACAACTAGAAGGATGAATTGATTAAACATTTTTCTTTTCAGACATAATGGTAAATTGCTCTTTAAAATTGCACTGTTTCTTCCAAATGCACTGGTGCCAAACTTTCTACTCCTACTAACTTAAGCTTTGATGTGGCCCTCACTTGATGTCTGTTGTCCAAGGCAGATGTACGCATCAGTTACTTCACATATTTGTCCCAACCAATCTCTAAGTCTTCAGTTCTTGTAAAAGCATTGCACATCACTCTTGTCAGCAAGCAAGTCTCTGTCTCTCTCTCTCTCTCTCTCTCTCTCTCTCTCTCTCTCTCTGGCAACAAAAACTTGGAAATGGTGTCCATACAGAAGAAGCCTGTGTGCATGAGATTTTTAAATGAGATCAAATTAGCTATCCAGGCAGAGCAACATTTCACCAAAAAGGTATACTGAGTGTACTTCATCATCAAGGCATGAACTTAAAAGCTGGTATGAGCCAATTTATGACAAAAGGCAGTATTTTAGAAAATCTCAACCAGGGAAGCAACATGTACCTGAAATACAGGTTAAATAAAACAGAGAAGCATTCCCTTAAAGAAAGAAAAAAAAAACATGTGCATCTCACGAACCTCCAATGTGGTGTTGTACAATCCACACAATGCTCCATAAATGTCTTAAACTGCATGCCTACAAAATGCAGATTTTTGGGCACCACTTCCCTCCCAAATGCAAACCAAAATGCATGAAATGACTGGTTAGCCATTAAATAAAATCAACAAAGATAATATGTTTTTGCAGCATCTGGTGTTTTTCAACAAAGCAATTTTTCATGTATTAGGCTAGGGGGTCACCAACTAGTGTCTTGAGAGTGGCCGCAATTGCAGTTGCTTGCAAGGGCTGACTAAGACTGCCATATTTGAAGAGAATTTGGCATGAAAACCTAAAGCTTTTCCAGTTGATAGCTTCACAGTGTCAGCACTGTCAGGGAAGCAGGATCAACTCAGTGCGTGATTGTAAAATGAGACAGTCATCTTGTATATTAACCTGACAAAAGGTTGTGTTCCATGTGTGTTGTAGTTATGCACCATGCTGTCAAGTATTCATTCTGCTTTTGTGTAACATTTTGCTGTTTTAAGTAGTTTCATTGGGTACTCATAAGTACAAATATATATATATATATATATATATATATATGAAGGATAAAGTGGTAGAATAAAGTGGTAGAAGTTGAAAGTTCCTCTGACAGAGCTGCACGACTCGTTATCCAACTCTCGAGAAGATACCAGGCTCAGATTATTCAAACTTATGCACCCACCACAAGTCATCCTGAAGAAGAAATTGAAGAATTTTATGAGGAAATTTGTCATCTAAATAATAAAGGTAAGCAGCACTTGAAAATAATTATGGGAGATTTCAATGCAAAAATAGGGCAACGGCAACAGAATGAAACTTCAGTAGGTAAATTCGGTCACGGCAACAGAAACCAGCGTGGAAATACTCTCGTTGAGTTTGCAGAGGCAGAAGGGTTTTTCATCTTGAACTCCTTCTTCAAGAAAAAGCCACACAGGAAATGGACATGGAGACATCCAAATGGGACGACAAGTGAAATTGATTTTATTATGTGTAACAAAAAATTCGTCATAGAAGACTGCAGTGTGCTAAACAAGTTCAACACAGGTAGTGACCATAGATTGGTGAGATGTAAGATGCACCTCAACACTAAACTTGAACGTGGCAAGCTCATAAGACAAACAAAATCTATTGACATAACCAACCTTAAAAAACACCATAATACCTTCAAGTTGGAACTGAAGAACAGGTTCTCTGCTTTAGAAGGCCTAACATCGGAAGAAGTGGACATCTCTGAAGTTAACAGAAAAGTAACTAAAGCTCTTATGGAAACAGCAACAAAATTAGCTGGGTCTAAGAACAAGTTGCATGTAAATAAATTATCAGGAAAAACGAAAATGTTGATGCAAAAAAGAAGAGAGATGAGGACGACTAAAGAAGATGTGACTTCCAAAGTGGAATATATAGAGCTATGCAAGACAATACGAAAAAGTATCACTGAAGACGTAAGAAAATTCAACTGTGAACTAGTGAGGAAAGCAATTGAAAACAACCAAAGCCTAAAGATAGCAAAGGGACATCTCAGTAAGGGAAGAAAACAGATTATGGCACTGAGAAAAGAAGATGGTTCTGTAACAAGAAATAGAGGCGAAATTTTGACAAGAGTGAAAGATTTCTACTCCAAATTATATGAAAGGGATGATACATGCACTCCAGACATCATGAAAGATACCAGTACCAGAGTTCCTCCAGTCCTTCCAGCAGAAGTTGCACATGCAATCAAGAACATGAAGCGGGGAAAAGCTCCAGGAGAAGATGGAATTACTGTAGACATCATACAAGAAGCAAGTGGAGAAATCGAAACAGTACTCGCCCAAATTTTCACTCGATGCCTTAATGAAGGAAAGATTCCTGAGGATTGGAACACCGCTACAATGATCCTGCTACATAAGAAAGGTGACATTAAGGATCTCGGAAACTACAGACCTATCAGCCTCCTATCAGTAGTTTATAAAATCTTCACTAAAGTTCTTTCACACCGCTTGAAGGTAACACTGGACATGGCTCAACCGAGAGAACAAGCTGGATTCAGAAGTGGCTACAGCACAATAGATCATATCCATGTGCTGAGAGAACTAATTGAAAGAGCGAGGGAATATGAACTTCCATTGTGCATGGCTTTTATCGATTATGAAAAAGCCTTTGATTCGGTGAAACCACCAGCAGTTACAATGGCTCTGAAAACCTGCGGTATTGAAGATGCATACATTAATATTATTAATAACATCTATGAAAATGCAAGTGCAAAGATTTGGCTGTTTGAAAATACAACACACATAAAAATTGGAAAGGGAGTGAGACAAGGTGACACCATATCTCCGAAGCTCTTTAATGCCACATTGGAGGGTGTTTTTCAGTCACTGAGCTGGGAAAACAAAGGGATAAAGATTAATGGAGATTATCTAACCCACCTTCGTTTTGCTGATGACGTAGTCATTTTTGCAACTAGCCCATCAGAGCTGCAGAGTATGATCCAGGAACTTGCTGACAAGAGTAAAGAAGTGGGATTAAAAATGAACTTTCAGAAGACAAAAGTGATGTTCAATGCTTTTACAAGAAATGAAGATTTATCGATTGATGGAGAAAAGCTGGAGATAACAGATACGTACGTTTATCTTGGACAGCAGATATCAAGTGAGGGTCACATTGATGAAGAAATTAATCGGCGTACAAAACTTGCCTGGAGAGCTTTTGGAAGAAACAGCATAATTTTCAAGAGCAATATGCCATTATGTCTTAAAAGAAAAGTGTTTGATCAATGCATCCTTCCAGTGCTTACGTATGGTGCAGAGACGTGGACCTTAACTAAAAGAGACATACAAAGGCTGCAGACAACTCAAAGAAGCATGGAGAGGTGCATACTTGGTGTAACCAGGAGAGATAAGAAGAGGAACTCGTGGATCCGAAAAATGACAAGAGTGGAAGACATCATGATCAGAGTTAAATCCCTGAAATGGCAATGGGCTGGACATACTGCCAGAAGGACAGATCATCGATGGACAGCCGAAATTTTAGATTGGATTCCAAGGGACAGGAAAAGACCCAGAAGAAGACCACATGGGAGATGGGTGGATGAAATTCGAAAGTATGTAGGGGTGACATGGAGGAGACTGGCACAAGACAGACCGTTGTGGAGGAAACTTGGGGAGACCTTATATATATATCATCATCATCATTGTCAACCATTATCAATCCACTGCTGGACGAAGGTCTCCCCAAGTTTCCTCCACAACGGTCTGTCTTGTGCCAGTCTCCTCCATGTCACCCCTACATACTTTCGAATTTCATCCACCCATCTCCCATGTGGTCTTCTTCTGGGTCTTTTCCTGTCCCTTGGAATCCAATCTAAAATTTCGGCTGTCCATCGATGATCTGTCCTTCTGGCAGTATGTCCAGCCCATTGCCATTTCAGGGATTTAACTCTGATCATGATGTCTTCCACTCTTGTCATTTTTCGGATCCACGAGTTCCTCTTCTTATCTCTCCTGGTTACACCAAGCATGCACCTCTCCATGCCCCTTTGAGTTGTCTGCAGCCTTTGTATGTCTCTTTTAGTTAAGGTCCACGTCTCTGCACCATACGTAAGCACTGGAAGGATGCACTGATCAAACACTTTTCTTTCAAGACATAATGGCATATTGCTCTTGAAAATTATGCTGTTTCTTCCAAAAGCTCTCCAGGCAAGTTTCGTACGCCGATTAATTTCTTCATCAATGTGACCCTCACTTGATATCTGCTGTCCAAGATAAACGTACGTGTCTGTTATCTCCAGCTTTTCTCCATCAATCGATAAATCTTCATTTCTTGTAAAAGCATTGAACATCACTTTTGTCTTCTGAAAGTTCATTTTCAATCCCACTTCTTTACTCTTGTCAGCAAGTTCCTGGATCATACTCTGCAGCTCTGATGGGGTAGTTGCAAAAATGACTACGTCATCAGCAAAACGAAGGTGGGTTAGATAATCTCCATTAATCTTTATCCCCTTGTTTTCCCAGCTCAGCGACTGAAAAACACCCTCCAATGTGGCATTAAAGAGCTTCGGAGATATGGTGTCACCTTGTCTCACTCCCTTTCCAATTTTTACGTGTGTTGTATTTTCAAACAGCCTAATCTTTGCACTTGCATTTTCATAGATGTTATTAATAATATTAATGTATGCATCTTCAATACCGCAGGTTTTCAGAGCCATTGTAACTGCTGATGGTTTCACCGAATCAAAGGCTTTTTCATAATCGATAAAAGCCATGCACAATGGAAGTTCATATTCCCTCGCTCTTTCAATTAGTTCTCTGAGCACGTGGATATGATCTATTGTGCTGTAGCCACTCCTGAATCCAGCTTGTTCTCTCGGTCGAGCCATGTCCAGTGTTACCTTCAAGCGGTGTGAAAGAACTTTAGTGAAGATTTTATAAACTACTGATAGGAGGCTGATAGGTCTGTAGTTTCCGAGATCCTCAATGTCACCTTTCTTATGTAGCAGGATCATTGTAGCGGTGTTCCAATCCTCAGGAATCTTTCCTTCATTAAGGCATCGAGTGAAAATTTGGGCGAGTACTGTTTCGATTTCTCCACTTGCTTCTTGTATGATGTCTACAGTAATTCCATCTTCTCCTGGAGCTTTTCCTCGCTTCATGTTCTTGATTGCATGTGCAACTTCTGCTGGAAGGACTGGAGGAACTCTGGTACTGGTATCTTTCATGATGTCTGGAGTGCATATATCATCCCTTTCATATAATTTGGAGTAGAAATCTTTCACTCTTGTCAAAATTTCGCCTCTATTTCTTGTTACAGAACCATCTTCTTTTCTCAGTGCCATAATCTGTTTTCTTCCCTTACTGAGATGTCCCTTTGCTATCTTTAGGCTTTGGTTGTTTTCAATTGCTTTCCTCACTAGTTCACAGTTGAATTTCCTTACGTCTTCAGTGATATTTTTTCTTACTGTCTTGCATAGCTCTATATATTCCACTTTGGAAGTCACATCTTCTTTAGTTGTCCTCATCTCTCTTCTTTTTTGCATCAACATTTTGGTTTTTCCTGATAATTTGTTCACATGCAACTTGTTCTTAGACCCAGCTAATTTTGTTGCTGTTTCCATAAGAGCTTTGGTTACTTTTCTGTTAACTTCAGAGATGTCCACTTCTTCCGATGTTAGGCCTTCTAAAGCAGAGAACCTGTTCTTCAGTTCTAACTTGAAGGTATTATGGTGTTTTTTAAGGTTGGTTATGTCAATAGATTTTGTTTGTCTTATGAGCTTGCCACGTTCAAGTTTAGTGTTGAGGTGCATCTTACATCTCACCAATCTATGGTCACTACCTGTGTTGAACTTGTTTAGCACACTGCAGTCTTCTATGACGAATTTTTTGTTACACATAATAAAATCAACTTCACTTGTCGTCCCATTTGGATGTCTCCATGTCCATTTCCTGTGTGGCTTTTTCTTGAAGAAGGAGTTCAAGATGAAAAACCCTTCTGCCTCTGCAAACTCAACGAGAGTATTTCCACGCTGGTTTCTGTTGCCCTGACCGAATTTACCTACTGAAGTTTCATTCTGTTGCCGTTGCCCTATTTTTGCATTGAAATCTCCCATAATTATTTTCAAGTGCTGCTTACCTTTATTATTTAGATGACAAATTTCCTCATAAAATTCTTCAATTTCTTCTTCAGGATGACTTGTGGTGGGTGCATAAGTTTGAATAATCTGAGCCTGGTATCTTCTCGATAGTTGGATAACGAGTCGTGCAGCTCTGTCAGAGGAACTTTCAACTTCTACCACTTTATCCTTCAGTTTCTTGTTTATTATAAATCCAACACCACTAGTTCTGCCAGTATCTGTCCCACGATAGTAGAAGAGATGTCCACTTTTCAGTTCGATGAGATCTTCTCCTTTCCTCCTTACCTCACTTAGCCCGACGATGTCCCACTTGATCCTTTGTAGTTCCTCTTCCAATTCAAGAAGCCTTGAATCAGAAGACAGGGAGCGTCCGTTGTAGGTAGCCAAGGTCAGCATCAAATGGCAGCCTAGTCCGGTCCTCCGGGGATTCTTAGCACCCTCTGCCTTCATGTCGCACTGGCCGCTGCCTTGGCCAGGTACATTCCAGCTGCCGGAGACTGAGGGCCAAGATTTAAGTTGTAGAGTCATTTTGGAGGTGTTTGGCCATAACTCACCATGCTGGCCAAGCGGGTTGGTGAGTGTGGGATAGCATTTCCTCTGATCCCGATGGTATAGTTATACCGCTATTGGCGGTCGTCAGAGCCCCTTTAGTGGGAACAGGATGCACCACGAGAAGGCGGGGTTGACATTTGTCAAGGAGAGGCTGTGATGTTACGCATCACCTGACCTTACATCCCTATATATATATATATATATATATATATAACACTTCTGTGTGTAGTGGGAGCATGATAATTTCTTAACTAAAATTCAAAGAAAATGTGTTAGTTCACTAAACAGCACAAGTGTTTCTGTAGGCAGAAATGTAACATGAGATATTTCAAGACAAAATACAGTACATCTTGCAATCAACATGGACTAACCACTAATAGTGATATAAGAAAAATGAAACTGAGGTGGTTAAAAAATCATCTGGCTGGGCAGAAGTGTATGTTCAGCTAAAACTTAAGTTTTAAAAAGATTTTTTAAAAATCCAAGGGAAAGGCAAATCTCAAATGTGGTTGTACTATGCAAGTACTTTCAAGGACTCAGGTCCTCATCTTCAGGCACAAGTGCTATCTCAGATTTACCTCTCTACATAGCCTCCAGACTAGAAGTGAGCCAGGGTGTTTATCAAATTTGCAAAATACAAATTCATGACCAACAAGCAATTTTCGTGACCAGTTTATAAAAAATTCAGTATATATATATATATATATATATTGTTACATGGGCCCTTTACTCTGGTGCCCCAGGGATATGAATCCCTCTCTAAAAAAAACAAGAACTAATTGGAGGGATAGCTCTGAGCCTTGGATTCCTGAGAGAGAACAAGGGACTAGCACTGACAAGCTCAGGACTCAGGACAACACAGGCACATTTAATTATTTACAACTATTTACAAATTATTTACACTGCTCATTTAGTTCCATGCCTTTGGCTGGGAGCAAAAAGGGTGAGAACATGCACCAATCAATGCAACAGCAGTTCACAAATTCAGATCTGCACTCCTTAAATGGCAGTCCGCCCTGCTTAGGCACAGTTCTGCTAGCATGTGAAAGTAATAAGATGTACAGTACTTACAGATAGGTATCCATCATGGGTTATTGGTAATACACATGTTCAGGAACTGGTTAGCAATAAACAGCCTTGAGATGGCACACGTACGCACACTTACTGCTTCGGTAAAATATACACAGAGTTGCTGACAGACAGTCAGCCGCAGGTTCGCGCGACAAAACACGAGTCAGGCCGCCGGACAGGGAAGACAAAACCACTGAAGGATCTAGAGGGCGCTTCCTTTTCTCTTTTCATCTCTCCCTCTTTACCCAGAAGGATGGCTAGGCACCAATGCATCCCGTTCCTAGTGATGTCGAAGAAATTCACTCTGAATCTCTCAAATTCGTATCATCAACGGGACAGACTTTCTTCGGCAGATCCCAATTGCACACTGCTGTTGGCTTCTCTTCTCCAGTGACCTCTTGACCCCAACGTTCTTTCGAGGGTGGCAGGGATCTCCCTCAGTTGCCCACATTCCTTTCAGGGATCTCTCTCAGTTGCACACGCTTGCTGCAAACAAAACAGTTCAATGTCCTTTTAACGATGAGCAGCGCGACTTACAGAGGCACTTTTGGGGAGTTTCAGACCTAAGCTATTCCAACAAATGCAAAACGGATCTTCTAAAACTCAGCGCAAATGTCCTAAACTATTTGACTTCATAATATACTGTATACTGTATGTATATATATCATCATCATCATCATTGTCAACCATTATCAATCAACTGCTGGATGAAGGTCTCCCCAAGTTTCCTCCACAACGGTCTGTCTTGTGCCAGTCTCCTCCATGTCACTCCCGCATATTTACGAATTTCATCCACCCATCTCCCATGTGGTCTTCTTCTGGGTCTTTTCCTGTCCCTTGGAATCCAATCTAAAATTTCGGCTGTCCATCTATGGTCTGTCCTTCTGGCAGTATGTCCAGCCCATTGCCATTTCAGGGATTTAACTCTGATCATGATGTCTTCCACTCTCGTCATTTTTCGGATCCACGAGTTCCTCTTCTTATCTCTCCTAGTTATACCAAGCATGCACCTCTCCATGCTTCTTTGAGTTGTCTGCAGCCTTTGTATGTCTCTTTTAGTTAAGGTCCACGTCTCTGCACCATACGTAAGCACTGGAAGGATGCATTGATCAAACACTTTTCTTTTAAGACATAATGGCATATTGCTCTTGAAAATTATGCTGTTTCTTCCAAAAGCTCTCCAGGCAAGTTTTGTACGCCAATTAATTTCTTCATCAATGTGACCCTCACTTGATATCTGCTGTCCAAGATAAACATACGTATCTGTTATCTCCAATTGTTCTCCATCAATCGATAAATCTTCATTTCTTGTAAAAGCATTGTACATCACTTTTGTCTTCTGAAAGTTCATTTTTAATCCCACTTCTTTACTCTTGTCAGCAAGTTCCTGGATCGTACTCTGCAGCTCTGATGGGGTAGTTGCAAAAATGACTACGTCATCAGCAAAACGAAGGTGGGTTAGATAATCTCCATTAATCTTTATCCCTTTGTTTTCCCAGTTCAGTGACTGAAAAACACCCTCCAATGTGGCATTAAAGAGCTTCGGAGATATGGTGTCACCTTGTCTCACTCCCTTTCCAATTTTTATGTGTGTTATATTTTCAAACAGCCGAATCTTTGCACTTGCATTTTCATAGATGTTATTAATAATATTAATGTATGCATCTTCAATACCGCAGGATTTCAGAGCCGTGGTAACTGCTGATGGTTTCACCGAATCAAAGGCTTTTTCATAATCAATAAAAGCCATGCACAATGGAAGTTCATATTCCCTCGCTCTTTCAATTAGTTCTCTCAGTACGTGGATATGATCTATTGTGCTGTAGCCACTCCTGAATCCAGCTTGTTCTCTCGGTTGAGCCATGTCCAGTGTTACCTTCAAGCGGTGTGAAAGAACTTTAGTGAAGATTTTATAAACCACTGATAGGAGGCTGATAGGTCTGTAGTTCCTGAGATCCTCAATGTCACCTTTTTTATGTAGCAGGATCATTGTAGCATTGTTCCAATCCTCAGGAATCTTCCCTTCATTAAGGCATCGAGTGAAAATTTGGGCGAGTACTGTTTCAATTTCTCCACTTGCTTCTTGTATGATGTCTATAGTAATTCCATCTTCTCCTGGAGCTTTCCCCCGCTTCATGTTCTTGATTGCATGAGCAACTTCTGCTGGGAGGACTGGAAGAACTCTGGTACCTTTCATGATGTCTGGAGTACATGTATCATCCCTTTCATATAATTTGGAGTAGAAATCTTTCACTCTTGTCAAAATTTCGCCTCTATTTCTTGTTATAGAACCATCTTCTTTTCTCAGAGCCATAATCTGTTTTCTTCCCTCACTGAGATGTCCCTTTGCTATCTTTAGGCTTTGGTTGTTTTCAATTGCTTTCCTCACTAGCTCACAGTTGAATTTCCTTACGTCTTCAGTGATACTTTTTCGTGCTGTCTTGCATAGCTCTATATATTCCACTTTGGAAGTCACATCTTCTTTAGTTGTCCTCATCTCTCTTCTTTTTGCATCAACATTTTGGTTTTTCCTGATAATTTGTTTACATGCAACTTGTTCTTAGACCCAGCTAATTTTGTTGCTGTTTCCATAAGAGCTTTGGTTACTTTTCTGTTAACTTCAGAGATGTCCACTTCTTCCGATGTTAGGCCTTCTAAAGCAGAGAATCTGTTCTTCAGTTCCAACTTGAAAGTATTATGGTGTTTTTTAAGGTTGGTTATGTCAATACATTCTGTTTGTCTTATGAGCTTGCCACGTTCCAGTTTAGTGTTGAGGTGCATCTTACATCTCACCAATCTATGGTCACTACCTGTGTTGAACTTGTTCAGCACACTGCAGTCTTCGATGACGAATTTTTTGTTACACATAATAAAATCAATTTCACTTGTCGTCCCAATTGGATGTCTCCATGTCCATTTCCTGTGTGGCTTTTTCTTGAAAAAAGAATTCAAGATGAAAAATCCTTCTGCCTCTGCAAACTCAACGAGAGTATTTCCACGCTGGTTTCTGTTGCCGTGACCGAATTTACCTACTGAAGTTTCATTCTGTTGCCGGTGCCCTATTTTTGCATTGAAATCTCCCATAATTATCTTCAAGTGCTGCTTACCTTTATTATTTAGATGACGAATTTCCTCATAAAATTCTTCAATTTCTTCTTGAGGATGACTTGTGGTGGATTCATATATATATATAAGGACCCCATTTTCTGTGGGAAAAGGGCATCATTTGTTCTGCTAGTAACAAAAATGTACTCATACTTTGGGTGCACTTAAAAGTAAGTTGAAATATTCATCATTTTGCTACAAGATTTCATTACATGAACCCTTCTTTAGCATTTATACCTGTAAAATGTCCTGACTTTATAAGTAGCATAATGCAACTTGCTAAATTGATTTCAAAATTTTGCAAACAACATTATGTACATTAATTTCTGTGCTAAGGCATTTTTTGCAATATCAGTTTTCTTTGTGACGGAGGGAAGAAATGCCCCTTTCTTTTGACACTTAAATCATTAGAAGGAAAACATCTATGCTTATGTGGTCAGGTCAGTGAATGGAGAATTACTAAAGGTTTTTGCCAGAAAATGAAGGATTACTAAAAATAAAACGAAATTCATGCCTAAAAGTAAAATTCGTGACTTTTTCTCGACGTTCAGGACTAGTAGACACGTGAGCTCATTTCGATTTGGTGGAATTAGGGATGTGGTCATCAACTTTCTATGCATGTCTCACATGTCAGGCTTTTGTGTGATCATATTGTGCTGCCATCTATTGGCCAGTATTACAGAAAGCAGCTAAAATATTTTTTATATTTTACCACTGTTATTATTATTTCCTTATTTATTTACCTTTTTCTTTCTTTTTTTCTTTTTATACATTTTTTGATATCCTCTCAGAATTTATTACAGATTTCCAAGTATTATCCAGAGCTGTCAGGTCATGTATATAGTATTACAACCTTTTTCTTGGCTAAGGGACAGACATGTTTTTTGCTAAGGGAGGGGTCGAGATCAAAGGGGAAATTTTTTTTTCTTGAGATGGGTGAGTAAAAAACCCTATCCTTAATAATATTATACTCGTAGTATATACATCATTAATGATTAATATCCAAGTTTTTTGGATTATTGCCTGTTTGAATTCCTGTGCACTTTTTTATAGACTAAGGCCTAACATGTTCGAAAAGACTTCAAATTTGTAGCTCTTCGAAAGATGTTTGCTTTTGAAGGGAGCTCCTTGACCATTCAAGGTTGGAGGCCATGGTACTAGGTCATAGCAACTGCTAAAGCATTTGAACAAAGGTACAGAAGTCAACCTGATTTAATACACGAGTGTATAATCAAACATTTCTTTTTAAAAACTGAGAATACAGTTAATAACGATTGCTAATTTTGACATGCTGAGAAAAAAATTAATATTACAGTAGCATCTACAGCTGCAACTAGATACCATATTCTAACAAGTTCATGTTCCCAAAGACATCTTAATTGCATAGCAACAGTTACACTCATTTCACAAAATTAGATTTATATATAAAGTTATTATATGTGTATTTATAAACTTACTGAGAAAAAGTAAAAAATTAAACACTTACTAAATTCTAAGGATTTTGAATTATTTTTATTATTTTCTAGTTAAAAGAATGAGTGAGTCTTTGGAACTGTGATTTAGATGAGTTAAATACAGGGTGTCCGGGAATTATTGGACACATTACAAAATTATATTAAAGAAAACATTAAACAGATAGAAAGAAACTGACTGTACTAACTTACAATGTAACTACACACGTTATTAAATTTCGATGCGAGATCCCTTGGTTGCTCGTAGTACGTCCAAGCGATACTCGATTTCATGCCATGTATTGGCAAGCATCTGAGGAGTTAATGAATTAATAGCAGCTGTGATACGCTGCTTCAGTTCCTGCAAATCAGTACAAGGCGTTTGATAGACATGATCCTTCACACAACCCCACATGAAATAATAATCCAATGGAGTTAGATCTGGAGAACGAGGAGGCCACGGAATGGGACCACCCTGCCCAATCCATCTGTTGGGGAAATGCTCATTTAGGCACTTACGTACGCATGTTGACCAATGCGGAGGAGCGCTGTCTTGTTGGAAAACGATGTCATATCTTTTGATCTGCGGTATAAGCAAAATTTTCTAGCATATCCAAGTAAATGTCACCATTTATGGTTTTTTGCAGAAGAAAGGGCCAATCAATTCTCTTTTTGATAGGGTGCACCTCACATTAACTTTAGGAGAATCACGTTCAAGTTCAATAGCAGCACGAGACTGTTCACTGCCCCATATCCTACAGTTGTGACGATTCACAATACCAGATACATGAAATGTGGATTCATCACTAAAAATTACAGTACCGAGAAAGCTTTCGTCATTTTCCACTCGATTCAGCATATCCATAGTGAAATCGTATCGCAGGTGTGATCATTTACATGCATCTTTTGCACTATTTGAATTTTATAGGCATGAAACTTTAATTTCTTGTGCAAGATATTGCGAACTGTTGATTTCGGAATGCACAGTTCTCTGCTTGCTTTATGAACGGATTTCCTGGGGGCTTCGTCAGAAAATTTCATTAACTTGGTCAACCGTCTCATCACTGACGCTATGCCTACTGGCTCCTCCACGATGTTCCACACAGCCAGTTTCTTTAAACTGTTTCATCCACCGCTTAATTGAATTCGTTGACGGAGGATTACAACCATACTCTAAATGGTACCGTCTTTTAAACTTTAATGACAGACCTTAATTCCGCAAGCCATAAGACACGCATCGCCTTCTGCTGTACGGATGACATGACTACTGATGGCACATTTCTCATACATTCCTCATCAGGCCATACCTAGCACCATCTATCAGATTCTGGGAATAACAATTCTGCAAAACAAAAGTATAGAAACTGTGTTAGTAATACGTGACATAGAAAAACAGACAATGCTCATAGTTTTTTTTGTACATAATTTTTTAATGTGTCCAAAAATTTTCGGACACCCTGTATAAAGGAAAAAATTATGAAAGCACCTAACAACAGAATGACTTGTATTAATATAAATGCTATTTTACCACTTGAGAGTAATATCAGAAAAAAGAATAAACAATATATAAAGACAATTAAATGAATTAAATCTTACTTTGCACACAATCCATGCTCTTATTGTTTGACCTTGTATTGATTATTTCAACTCCAAATTCATCAACACACCAACACTGTTCATTTTTGTTGTCACATTGCATGGGATTGTAACCACCTTCTGGAAGACACTGAGGAATTGGAACAGCCAAAGAAACATTTTCACCAGAGTTTTCAAGCCCTAATCCTGTGTCTCTTAAGTATTCACACACTGTAAAGGAAACGTGAAAGAAAATTTGAACAACAAGTTACTATGTAATTTAGTTCAAATGACTGAACTAGGTATTTTTACAGACTTAAATTTTAGTAAATTTATCAGATAGAAAATATTTTTTTATAATTTTCAAGCAAGAATTTAATTCTCTTTTTACATCTAGTTCTCCTCAACATAGCATAAACAGGTATTCGATAAGCAGAAATAGTAAGTTTCTATGGGTAACATAGATAGAATGAACAGCATCCTTCTATCTATGATATTCATTCAATTTATGTTACACTGCCAGAACTGCAATTAATTCAAATATTAAAAGACTTTTCAGTTAAATGTCATACAAAAGATATACCAGCAGCATCGTTAGGATATCGAAGACATCTCATCATCTAGTGAGTCAATTCGTATAATACACTGCATGCTTACACAAGACAAACCCGGCAAACTCAGTCGTT
This sequence comes from Macrothele yani, assembly GCA_039090855.1. Classification (NCBI taxonomy): domain Eukaryota; kingdom Metazoa; phylum Arthropoda; class Arachnida; order Araneae; family Macrothelidae; genus Macrothele; species Macrothele yani. The sequence goes on from CM077001.1 coordinate 137,524,332, forward strand.
ATATGAAATATTAACAAACTGATAGAAATGATAGAATTACTATTAACTCATTCAGATCCCAATTAATTTATTAAAAAATATTTTTACTTACTAGTAGGTAGCCTGGGAGGTTTGGGTGGTACACAGATCGCACCACATGCTTTAGACTGGCAACACTTCATTTCTCCCTGACAGTCAGAATCGGAAGTACAAATGAAATTACATTCTTCAGGCTCTTGAATATGTGCAGGACATTCCTGGGGCTTTGTAGATTCTGAAATAAGAGAAATCAATCTGTTACAACTTATTTTTAGCTTCTAATAACAAGAACAGCACAACAGCAGGAATAAAAATCAGTACAGCTGACAGTTTTCAGATATAATGGGTTGATGTTTCCTTAGTTAGAGCCTCTTAAAAAAAAAAAAAAAAAAAAAAAAAAAAGATAGGCTTTTCAACCTATCTGCATTTTCCATAGTCCTGTTTGTGTACCAGTTACAAGGTGGTACCCAAAAGTTCACGAAATGGTGCAAATACAAACAAATTGCTCATATCATTATATCTCATGTGATTCTATCATAAAGTTCACATACAATTACGTGACCACAAGGTTCTTCAGGAAGATGCTTTGACGTCTGTAATATCTGTTTTACACGTTCTGTAAAGTGGATACAGTCTGTGGTGGTGCATTAACTTATTCAATTAAAATATAAATCGGTTAGAAGTCCTAAAGATGTTACTTATGGAAGTGCGTGTTCAGTCCAACGTCAGTAGTTATTGAGTTTCTTTGTCCAAAGTTGTATTTTGCTTCAACATGGTCAGTTGTTAGGGTTAGTTCGAGAGCCATTTCGTTATAAGTTGTACCCTACTTCGGATATGTCCAGATGTTAGGGTTAGCTCCGTTCTGGCTGTGTCGACATCATATTGAATGGGTAAAGGTTTCCAGATAATAATATAGAGCCTAGGTGAAACGCACATCCGATGATTGAGACTGTGAACGGTATGAGGTAGTGTATATAACGATTTTAACTAGAACCTTTTAAAGCTTTTAAGCTTTTTATGAACTTGACCAAACTTTGAAGACTTCCTCAGCAATTCCAAGAGAGTGCAGCATTGACGAGATAGCATTAAAGGCCAAGTACGACGTGGAAATTCAAGTGGTATGTAAATAGTAACTCTTAACTCAAGAACCTTTAATTATTATCTGGAAACCTTTACCCATTCAATATGATGTCGACACAGCCAGAACGGAGCTAACCCTAACATCTGGACATATCCGAAGTGGGGTACAACTTATGACCAAATGGCTCTCGAACTAACCCTAACAACTGACCATATTGAAGCAAGATACAACTTTGGACAAAGAAACTCAATAACTACTGATGTTGGACTGAACACGCACTTCCGTAAGTAACATCTTTAGGACTTCTAACCGATTTATATTTTAATTGAATAAGTTAATGCACCACCACAGACTGTATCCACTTTTACAGAACGTGTAAAACAGAACTTACAGACGTCAAAGCGTCTTCCTGAAGAAACCGCTCATAGTTTGGAAAATCTGGGCTACATGGTAATGCACGCATCCCTTCTGAATGACTCTGCCATGTAACAGCACTGAAGTTCATCTCGTTCTATTTTTGTGCTTGGTTGTTTGACATTGTGTTCGGTGTGTTCTGCGATTTGTTCATGCTTTGAAATAAATAGAGGATGCGAAAAAACAATGCATGCTCATTAAATTTTGTTGCAAATCAGTAAAAGGGCGACAGAAACTCACAAAATGCTTCAGCAGGCATTCGGTGAAAATGCTTTAGGTCGAACAGTAACCTACAAGTGGTTTAACTGCTTCAAAGATGACCGCATGTCAATTGAAGATAATGATCGTTCTGGATGGCCATCGACCAGCACGAAGCCAGAAACAGTTGCAAAAGTGCATGAAATTATCATGGAGGATTGCAGGCAGTCGATTCACAATGTCAGCGAGATTGCTGGATTGTCTTATGGCACATGTCAGCATATTTTATTGGATGTCTTGAGCATGAGGAGAATGCCTTCCAAGTTTGTGCCATGACTGCTGAGCAATGATCAGAAGAAGCATGGAACATCAGGAACATGTTAGAAATGATCCGGATTTTCTTCCTAAGGTTGTCACTGGGGATGAAAAGTTGGTTTTATGGGTATGACCCTGAAACCAAACAACATTCATCACAATGGAAGTCTCCCAGTTCACTGTTACCAAAGAAAGCTTGACAGGTGAAAAGCAACATCAAGTCAATGTTGATTTTCACCTGTCTTCGACATGGACAGAATTATTCATAAGGAATTTGTTCCACTTTGTCAGTCTGTCAATGCCGAGTTCTACTGTGATGTTAGCTAAGGGAGGACGTGCGAAGGAAACGTCTTGAGAAGTGGCAAGCAAATAACTGGCTCCTCCACCACGATAATGCCCCTGAGCATGTGTGCCAGTGTTTGGCATCTCATAAAATGACAGTTGTCTCTCACCAGCCAGATTTATCTCCCTGTAACTTCTATCTATTCCTTAAAATGAAAATTAAACTGAAAGGGAGATTTGACAACATAAATGAAATCCAGGCAAAATCATAGGCAGTGCTGAACACGCTAACAAAAGATGACTTTGGCAAGGCATTCTAAGTATGAGAAGGCAGCTGGAATCGGTGTATATGCTCCAATGGAAACTATTTCGAAGGTGATGGTGGACAATAAGGTGTGATGTAAGTTAACATTTTTAAAAAAAAGTTCATTTCACGAACTTTTGGTAGCACTTTGTATTTCCCACAAAATGTGATGCTAATTTACTACATTAGGTCTCCCATAATATCACTACTAAATCACTGATTCACATGACACCATTACTTAGCATGGGAGACTGGAAACCAACTAGGCTTCTACTAAAGGTTGGAGAAAACAATGTTTAGTCGTAATAAATTTTATTTTTCTAGTCGACCACAGTTTTGCTGTGCTTTGTCCCAGCTTCTTCAGGACAAATAATGTAGGTTTCTACTGATTAGAAGATTCAGTTGTTCTTTCAAATTACAAAAAGAGGACAAAAAATCCGATTGTAACACCAAATCTTTAATTGCTACTACTTGCTGTGTTCACAGAATGAGAAACAAAAGTGAAGATAACTGAACTGTGTAATGGCATAATTGCAAACTCATAGGCAATCTAGTAGAAAAGAAATGTCAGCATGGAATGCACACAAGAAACACTGGTAGCTGCAATTTTGGGCAAGATGTCAGAAGCACAGGTTTCTCGCTAATCACCTGAGCTGGGCCTCGGACCAAGTCCCAGATGAAGCATGGGTGGTGTGCTCGTCTGATGGAGCTGGCTTAGTCGCTTTTCTGGAACCAGTGGCCCTAAATTAGAGATGGGCAACTGCTTATAACCCTCAGAGTTACTCTTAATATTCATTAAATTTGGAATTTAAAAGAACAACAAAAATCTGGTGATTTTTAGCAAGAGTCAAGCTCAAAAGTTTGGGACAATTCATCCCTTATGGGTGTGTGCGTGTGAACAACAAAAATCTGGTGATTTTTAGCAAAAGTCAAGCTCAAAAGTTTGGGACAATTCATCCCTTATGGGTGGGTGGGTGTGGGGAGGGGTACTTCGGTGTTAGAAATAAATCTTTTACTGGTCCAGCGGACCACTAAATTTTGCAAACCACTGGTCCGTAAAAAAATAAAAAAACTTAAGACACACACATATATATATATCATTTGATTGGGAGTTTAACGACCACCGTAGGCAACTCAGTGGGCTATAAGCAGCTGTAGGGCCACAGACTCCAGGGAAGGGAGAGACAGCCAATGCCATAAGACAAACATGATATCAATGCCTCATGGGATTCGAACCTGGACCCATTTTTGAAGAATGATCAGAAGTCATCGCTTAAACAACTGCGCGACTGGGGTGACCCTTAGACATTTACAATATATGCAGAAAAAAACATAATTCAATGGAATTACCTCTAATATTTTTTCAACATCCAATTTGAGAGCGCAACTTACAGGACAAAGAATATTTCCAGAATAAGATTCCGATCGATTGGTGATATAGCAGAGTAAGATTGCATTCCCAATCTGTATTTTAGGTAAGAAGGGAAAGAAGAGATTCCAAGGGTACAAAAATTCACATATATTAGCATACTGTTTTTAGTTTTATTGTTTAGGGTTTTGCTTCCTTTTGCTTATTTTAGTCTTATTGCTCATCCCTCCTACTTTCCCATGAAGTTAGTTTTAGTCCCCCATTGAACACTGTTTCATGTGAATTGTTCTTTTACAAAATTACCTTCACACATCCAATTGACCTCCTCCACTAGTGTTTTCTTGGGGCAGAAACAAAAACTGGCTTGTGTCTGGTGTGTGTGTGTGTGTGTGTGTCAGTATCTGGCACATTCACTAAGGTGGACGAATCCGAAGAAGATCAGGACATTTATTTTTCTTACTTCTGCTCATTACCAATGATGTGGATGGAAGTAACAAAAAGCGGCTGTTGCCATTACAAGACAAGGGTTGGGAAGCTTTTCTGTACTTTTTGTTTCTGTCATTCTTTACAAATCATGAGGGATAAAAAAGAAACCGTTATCCAATAGCATTTTATGAACCTATCACTAGTTTGCAGCCTAAAAAGGAAACCACACAGCAAAGTATAAGAAACAGAAATTATTTTTTTAACTTGTGACAAATTAGAAAAAATTACTGGCCATCCCGGGCCAGTAAAATCAATAGTTCAGTGGTCCAGCAGAAGTTTTACTGGGTAATTCGAACACTGTACTTTGTTATTTCAGTGAGGATGTCACTTCTGGCAATGTCTCTTATGAAATGCTGCTCATTCATGTAGATGAAGCCATACATATTAACATACTACATCACCAGGTCATAACTAAGAGGCTTTAAATATGCATTTGAGATATGCTGATCAATGTTTATGCCCATATGTGAGCAGAAAGTCTAGTAAAGAGAGGAGGAATGTCCATTATATAATTCATGCTGTTCTGCAAGAACTGTAGAGAATGGCCATAACTGAGAGGGAGTATTAGAGGGGTGCCTTTTAAGGGAAATTTACTGCATTAACATTCACACATTATCTATGGCTGTTGCATGGCTCAGTGAAGTTGACCACCACAGATGTTAAGGGATTTGAAGCCAATGTTATAAGTACAAAGATGGTTTATTGGAATTTATAGTATATTTCCAATTCTTTGTCAGAAGTTATTTTAACATCAGATGTCCTACAAAAGCAAATGGTTCAAAACAGTTTTTGAATTAAAGTCTAAATTTGCATTTTTGAACTTCACTTTTAGTTGGTAAAGTTCGATGAACACTTACTTCACTTTTAGTTGGTAAAGTTCGATGAACACTTACCGCACGTGGGGCTTGGCTTTCAATTCATATTTTCGTTATGTGGATGCGGCACGGGGTTGTTGTTTTTTTTCCATTTGGCCACGGTTCACTTCTTTTTTTTTTTTTCCGTTGGAATTATTTTTGCCTCATCACCAAATGAGTTTTTCCTTTGCTGCATCCTCATTTACTTCAATATTTATTCTTAACCCGAGTACTTTCGGTACTACTACTATACCGTCTTCGAGGGGACATTTTGCTCCAACTAGCACGGACCGTGTCAGCTGGGCATTTCGGTGGTTCTCGCGGGCTGCTTCTGTCATCTGCTATCGCTTCTTCTTGGGCGTTGTGGCGCCATCTCTTGTTGGTCAGTGATCTCCTTTTTCGAACTTTTTCTTTGTTTTGCTCAATTTTAATTAAATTTCTCCAGCTGTTTCACAAATTATTAGGGTCATTGTTTCAGTTTAAAAAAATTATATAAATTGAGTAAATTTATCAGCAATTTCCTTTATCTGATCAAGCATGGAGATGCATGGAGAGACACAAACACCCGGGGCATCTATGTCAGATCATGAACTGCATTTCAATATCATTGCTGAAGATCATTAAGAAATTTGCTCAGTATACAACTGGAAAAAGAGGCCTGGTGCCTTTTTCTTTGCTAACAACAGATGAGATGAGCTCTTAGGCATAAATTTAAAAGAGCTTTCTGGAACTTGATGCCAGTTGAATTACACATTGCAGCTAAAGTTATCCCATCTCCAGAGAGTTTGAAGTGGTTTTCTATTCTGTGCTAGAGGTAATGGACTAAACCAGCGTCTCTTGAATCTCATGTGTCTCTACAGTGACAACATTACAATGCCATCTGTCAGTAACTGAAACTGTTAATGGATTTTTCTCTACCTTGTTTCACGATCTTTTGTTATTTTTTAATTTTTAATGGATCTTTAGCTCTTCTTTTCAAAAAATTAGTTTTCACTATGTATTTCTTGCTATATGGTATAGTATTTCTACAGGATCTATAATAAAATGACTTCCAACAATAAATGAAGGTTCAAAAAAGTGGGAGTTTGCCCATGTCTGCAAAAAAAAAAAGTACCAATAAACCATCTACACTTAAAATACTAGCTAGAATCATTTGACAGTGTTATCTGCTATATGGTAGTGAATTACCTTTCCAGGATCATGCACTGGTAAGGATAACATGCAAATTCTAATATTGAAGATATTCTGAATATTGTGGTTTTGTGCCTTCAAAATACTTGTGTAGATAAATATTAATTTACAAAATTAGGAACAAATACAAAATCATAAAATAATTTCTTTATATAAATAATGGTGCACTAAAAAAACAGTTTTACCAATGATAATTTTCTTTGGACAACAAACTCCATAACCATGCAATTTTTCACACTGATGAGACAATGGGCATTCATTATCTTCACATTTTACTGGATCATTTGTGCTTCTGTTGTAAAGTGGAGTCCCCCAGCTGCAGAGGGCAGATTTATCTTTGCCTGTGAAACAACAGACAGAATAATTGCAAATGCAAAAACACAGTGCAGAAAATTTTAAGGACAACATAAAACTGCTGTTATAAAATAATTCATAAGGAAAGTCACTTCTATTACACTGGATGTTTTTTCTTATGCAAATAATATGTAACATTGTTAACATATTAGAGAGCACATATATTTACCTTTTTGACACAGTAAATGCTAGTTCAATATAACATAATTAAGTCTATAGAACTTAGTTACACAAGTGATTAACACACTGTAGAAGTGCATTAGTTAAGATCCTAGTGATTGTTTGTCTTACCTGCAAGCATACATGGCATTAAAGACATACAAATGTTTGCCCTCATCAAATATTGAAACATCCATATATAAAGCAACAACACCTGTTTTGCAGTGTTAGAAACTTCTCACACATTAAATGTACTCCATTACTTACATTATCTCCTGATCTCTCATCAACTATAATACTTCTTGGTTTCCATAGATTGTGCACTTGAAGGATAAACATCACACTATATATGAGCATAATGAGATTATTTATAATGTCTCTCATTCATCCTACTCCTCTCCTTCATCATCTCTTACTACTCCTTCAATTGCTTCATCTTACCAAACAGCACTAAAACATTACAATATTATGAAAGAACATGCAGGAATAAGAGATGGAATAATGAATTTTACAGGAAGTAAAATCCATGTGTGCATACTTCGGTGCCCATTAACTCTGACTGAACTGGTGGTTATTATGTTCATTTAAGCAATGACCAGTTTTTATGGAAAGCACTTTTATTTTAACAGTACCTAGACATTAAACATATGAAATTCTGAAAGTTCAGTTCCTAGAACAAAATTACTTAATCCTTTTTAGCACGTCTTCTGTAAAAAAAGATCATGCTTCTGTTATCGGTTTGTCCGTCCGTCTGTACCCATGATATCTCTGCAACTATTAGTCCGATTTGAAACATTCTTTCTGCATTCGGAAGCTTGAAACATGCAAGTGATGACCCTTTATTTCGTTTGGTTTTTTTTTACGATGTACGATTTCGCCGCTAGGGGGCGTAAGTGCAGATGATGTCGAATTCAAAAATACGTTTTATTCTACATATTTGCTTCTAAACATCCGATTGAAATTTTTTATCTTTCAATTTCATTTATGTCGAAGGGTATTTTAGAGAGAGTTACTTTTTCAAATTATGCATAGATTTTCCGCTAGGGGCGTAAAAGTAAATTACATTTTCCCCGATAACTCTTCATCTAAAACTCCGATTTGAAATTTTTTCTTCAGCAGATACATCTCCTGATGGAAAATCTTTTGCATATAACTTCAAATTTTTGGTAAAGAATACTTTGGTCACCAGGGCGTAAGTGTTAATTTTTGCTTCTGATCTATTTGCCATAAATTCGGAGCTACTAAAATATCGATTGAAAAAAATTCTTTCGTGGACTGATGCCACTCACATCGATAAACCTTTTCCGAATATTTTCTTCTTAAAATATTGCACAGTTTCTCCGCCAGGGGGCATAGATGTACATCTTATTTTTGTCAATATCTCTACTTCTAGGAGCCCGATTTGAAATATTTCTTCTTTGTTGGATAGTGTTTGCTGTGTGACATGTTTTTCACATAATTTCAAAAATTTCAAGTAATTCATAGACTTTCCATTAGGGGGCATAAATGTAAATTGCGTTTCCCCCTATATCTCTGCTTCTAAACCTCCGATTTGAAAAATTCTTTCTGCACCGGATACAGCTCCTGGTTGGAAATAGTTTGCACATAATTTCTAATTTTTGTAAAAAAATAGTTTGGCCACCAGGGGGCGTAAATCTTAATTTCAGCTTCTGTTGCATTTGCAGCAAAATATGAGATTCTAAATTCCCGATTGAAAAAACCGTCGTTTGTTGACTGAATACTAATCATGTCGGCAAACCTTTTAGAAACATTTTCTTCTTAAAATAGTGCATGGTGTCAATGCCAGGGCGGAGATGTATATCTTATTTTTGTCAATATCTCTACTTCTAGGAGTCCGATTTAAAAAATTCCTTCTTTGTTGGATAGTGTTTCTAGTGTGACATATGGTTCATATAATTTTGAAATTTTCAAGTAATTCATAGACTTTTCGCTAAGGGGCGTAAATGTAAATTGCGTTTCTCCCTATATCTCTGCTTCTAAATCTCCGATTTGAAAAATTCTTTCTTCACTGCATACAGCTCCTGATGGAAAATCGTTTGCACATAATTTCTAATTTTTGTAAGAAATGGTTTGGCCACCAGGTGGCGTAAGTCTTAATTTCCGCTTCTGTTGTATTTGCAGAAAAATATGAGCTTCTAAAATCTCGATTGAAAAAAAGTCGTTTGTTGACAGATACTACTCATATCGACAAACCTTTTAGGAATATTTTCTTCTTGAAAAAATGCATGGTTTCTATGCCAGGGGGCGTAGATGTATATCTTATTTTTGTCAATATCTCTACTTCTAGGAGTACAATTTGGAAAATTCCTTCTTTGTTGGACAGTGTTTCCGATGCGAAATGTTTTTCCCATAAATTCAAAATTTTCAAGTAAATCATAGACTTTCCGCTAGGGGGCACACAGGTAAATTGCGTTTTTGGTGTTATTTCGGCTCCTAAAGCTCTGATTTGAAAAATTCTTCCTGTATTGCATACAGGACCGGATGGAAAATATTTTTCACATAATTTCTAATGTTTGGTAAAGAATAGTTTAGCCACTAGGGGACATAAACGTTAATTTCTGCTTCTGAAGTATTTGTTGCAAAATCTGGGCTCCTGAAAACTCGACCATTTTTTTTTTTTCTTCTTGGACTGATACCGCTCATATGGAAAAACCTTTTGAGAATACTTTCTTCCTAAAATAAGGCATGGTTTTCCCACCAGGGGACGTAAAGTCGCATCTTATTTTTGTCAATATCTCTGTTTCTAAGAGTTCGTAAGCTCACGATTCAGTTTACAGCAATATCTGCGGGATTAAAAACCCGATTGAAAAACTTATTTCTTCCGTCAGATACTATTGTTTTCCATACCGGTTCCATTGTCTTTGATAAATTTAATTTGTGTCAGAACGGTTTCAAAAGACGTGCTTATTACACCCGAAAATTCAGTGTCATCTTTCTTGTTTCTTTATTTTGATGATTTAAAGAAGAATGCAGCTTTGTGATACTTCATGAATTACTCTAAGTGCCTCATAACACTATAAGCTAAAAAATGTTTCAACCATATCCTATGCAAAATTCTATATAAAGAATATTCCACTTTTATTATTTTTTTACTCATTGTGTTGTTCACATTAAACAGAATACGTTAGAATTTCAGGTACCAGGTTTATAGTCTATCTATTTTTCTGATCTCAATTGTCTTATGATAGCTGATTGCTTGTTAAGTTCTCTTAAGCTATTCTTTTCCCCAAATGTGCTTCCACAATTAGAAACAAATTTTGTACAGTTTTAAAGACTGGTTGTGGTAATCAAAGTTACATTGTTTTGGTAATAATGAAATATTCTTTTATATTTACTGTATCGAATACATCTCACCTCTAATCTGAAACATCAAAAGCAGACAGACACACACACATACACACACACACACACACACACACACACACACACACACACACACACACATCACTAAGCTGTTTTCTGAGATTCAGAGGTTAGACCCACAAAGAAATACAAACCACAAGATAAATTTTTAACTGATTATTTACTTACTGTTTCTGTATCAAACTTCTCCATTTACAGCTATCTTGACACAAACTCGGGCTTCACTGACATCCATAACACAATGTACACAAGACCTTCTACCATATACTTCATACTCATAATCTTTTTCTCATGCAAACACTCCTGAATCTGATTCTCCCATGACTTCCTTGGCCTACTTCCTTTCCTGCCACTTGGGCTGAAAATTTTTCTTAGTAAGCATCTCTTTACTCGTTCTTTTAGCATGGCCAAAACCACAGAAGAATATTAGTCTCCACCTTACTAACGACATTTTGCCACACATTACATAACTGCAGCACATCTTCATTCCTCATGCGATCAGACAGTGTCTTGCCACAAACTCCACGTAAGTAACGCATCTCTCCAGCACACAAATTACTCCTATGTTGCTTCTGCAATACCCAGGTTTCACTGCCGTACATCAATTACACTTTCATACACAGCTATTCAGGACTCTCCTGAGAACTCATCATTCTTGGGAAAACCTCCTAAAGCAGCTATGACTTCCAATGAAGAATTCACTAGCATTTTAATTTCACCACCCAATTTGTTCTCTCTGTCAAACATGCTTCCTAAATACACAAATTCATTCACCTGGTCAATCACTGTGCCATTTAAACTAATCTTGCATTCAGTACCAACAGTTCCTTGCTCAAAAATCATAACTTTGGTTTTTCCCTTATTTATACTCAGTTTAAATTTCATACAAACTTTGTACATCCAGGACAACATACTCTACAACTCACTTTTGCTCTCTCGCCAACAGGACTGTATCATCAGCATACAACAATATGCACACACGGATATTACAAAGGCATAAACCAGTATTGTCGATCTTGGTATCATTCATGCACGCATCCATAAATATATTAAAACAGACATGGTGACATTACACAACCTTGTCTGACTCCAGCACCAACGGAAAACCATTTTGATACAACACCATTCACTTGTAGACAAGTTCTGCTGCTAGCATACATGGCTTTTACGCTATTAAGGGTCCTCCATACCTCATGAAAAATAGCTCAAAACACGCATTTGCAGAACGAAATTACATATATAAAGAGACAATTCAGAAATCCGATTTTTTTTTTCACATGTATAATAAACATTGAGCCATCTTTCTGCGTTTCTGTATTAGCGTCACTTTGCTGAGTAATATTTTAATTAATAACCCAAAAGTGTAAAATAATGGGCAGATTGACAATTTTTTTTAAAAGTTCTAAATTATATATCTGCTAGGTTAAAAAGCAGAAAAATAGTTTGATATTTTCTCTCGACATATAAAAATTTGGGAACACATATGAGTGATATGATACATTGATTTTTCCATCTGCATGATGCTATATTCGTTTCAATTTCCCATTTGGCGGAATTGCAACAATACGGGGTATTCCCAGTAACACCATATTTATTCAGTACTTTCCACAGAAGTATCCTACTTACTCGGTCATTTATTTTGGTCATGAAGGCAGCAAAAACTTTCTTACCAACCATCATGAGTAATGCAAAAATTTGGTTAGTGCAGCCTTTACCAGGCATAAAACCACTCTGAGCATCCCATACTTTCTCTGATGTAAGACTTCGTACTCTTTCAATAATGACCTTACTAAATACTTTCTCTGGCACACACAGAAAGCTAATACCACGATAGTTCTTGCAGTCAGTAGGATCACCTTTTTCCTTATACAAGGGAACAATGATAGCATCTCTTCAATCCCGAAGGACAATTCCTAACTCCCAGCACAACTGACAAATTTCAGTTAACCAGTCAATTACAGAGTCACCACCATATTTTTTAACATCTCAGCAGTTATGCCATCTACTCCTGGAGCTTTACCATTCTGAAGAGATATTAGAACTTTACCCCCTCTTCTCTTGAGATTCCTCCTGTGCTTCCATCCTTCACTGTGACATCATCTGCCACAGAACCACTTTTGCTTTCTTGATCTAATAATTCACAGAAGTATTCACCCCATCTTTCACTTACCTCATTGGGCTCCCATATCATTTCTCCGATCCTATTCTTCACACAGCTTGAAACTTTATTCCCCCTATTTTTCCTGTGTCTCATGTACTCCCAGAAAGTTTTTCTATCTTTCCAAAAAGTTAACATCAGGAGAAGATGTGCTATTTTAAGCATGTTGTGCCTTAATGAGACTATCTGCATCATCTATCAGCAGATTTTAATTCATTTGTATCTTAAGGAAAGAAACAAAGCATCAATTCATTAATACTTTACATATTCATACCACTACAGGTATGAATATGTAAAGTATATCATCATCATCATCCTCATTGTCAACCATTACTGTTGGATGAAGGTCTCCCCAAGTTTCTTCAACAATAGTCTGTCTTGAGCCAGTCTCCTCCATGTTACTCCAGAATGCTTTAGAATTTCGTCCACCCATCTTGCACATGGTCTTCTTCTGGGTCTTTTACTGTCCCATGGTATCTCGTCTAATATTTCAGTTGTCCACAGGTAGTCTCTTTTTCTAGCAATATGTCCAGCCCATTGCCATTTCAGCTATTTTATTCTGATCATCATGTCTTCCACTCTTGTCATTTTCCTGATACACGAGTTCCTTTTCTTACCTGCCCTGATTATACCAAACTTACATCTCTTCCTGCTTCTTTCAGTTGCTGCTGCCTTTGTATGTCTTTTTTAGTTAAAGTTCATACCTAAAAAAACTGGAAGGATGCATTCATTAAACACTTTTCTTTTAAGACACGATGGTATGTTGAAAATTGTACTGTTCCTGCCAAAAGCTCTCCAACCAAGTTTTATGCACTACTTAATTCCTTTATCAACATGACCCTTTGCTTAACATCTGTTACCCAAAGTAAGCATAGGTATCGGTTATCTTCAGCCTTTCCCCATCAATCAATAAATATTTTTCTTGTAAAAGAATTGTGCATCAGTTTTGTTTTCTGAAAGTTCATTTTTAATCCCACTTCTTTACTCTTCTCAGCAAGTTCCTTGATCATATTCTGCAGCTTTGAAAGGGTAGTTGAAAAAATTACTATGTCATCAACAAAATGAAGGTGAGTTAAGTAATCTCTATCAATCTTTATCCCTTGTTTTCCCAGTTCAATGACTGACATATATATGTTTTCAAATGAGTTCATACCCTGCAAGCTGCTTTAATGGTAAATTGGTCAGAGGCATGCGTTGCTACAATGACAAAGTGGTCACAGTTTGATAAGCAAAGTGGTCAAAACCATAGGCTACTCCAATAGTAAACTTGTTGGGGGCACAGGTTCAAGTTCAAATCGCACATGAAGTATGAGTATTAAATTTGTCCTACCACACTGGTTCTGTCCCTTCCTGAAACTAGTGACCTTACATTAGGGATAGGTTATTCTTTGGGGTGTTAAATGTTAATGGAAGTCATTAAACCCCTAAAATCAAACAAAATAAAATGGGTCCTTCAGGGAGCAGATTTTATTTAAAAAGTAATTTTCATTTTAAAACTGGATATCATCCATGTGTCTATACTATAGAATTCAGTGAATACGATAGTAATGTTAAAAAATAAAGGAAAAAACAATACTGCAAAATGAACCTTCCAGCTTCACCAAAGTGAACTTAGAAAGTCATAGTTTTTAATGTAATTTTTAGTGAAAATGTGATAAATGCCACTAAAATTTAAACCAATATGTGTTATATATGTATCAACTTTCTTGAATACCACAGATTACACACTGTTTCCATATATTATCAACTACTACCTTCAAGTACTTACATGTAGCAATAGGTGGGCAGTAGTCATCAAGACAATTGTTAACTTTCATAAGAACACATTCCAAACCATGTGGACAAGCTATATCCTAAAAAACAAATACATAAATTAGAAAGTAGAAATAATAAATAAGCATTTATTATTCACACAGAAAATACCTGGCCAAAGTTATTAAAAAATCATTTTCGAAAACCATATGAATTCTATTAAAAAGAATATAAATATATATTTGCATTTCACATGCTACATCTCCTTTATGTTGGTATCAAATCACTTGTCAAATTATTTTAAAAAAAACCGTACTATTATTACTGTTAACCGGAACATCACTGTCCACTGTCCACATTGCCTCTTCTTGTTTTCACCCAAAAATGAGTTGATTTTTGATGAACACTTGAATGTTTTGATTTTTGACAAACATGTGAATGTCTTGAGTTTTGACAAATGAAGAAAGAGGCAGATACGCATATGTTTTGAACAATGCCTGCAATATGAAAAACAGCATTTTATATAACTATCATTAAAGAAATATTTTTCTGTTTTGTGAAAATTTTTCTAAAAGAAATTCTCTAAGTGACTGGGACGCCAACATAAAAGAGATGTGACATGTAGAACATTAGAAAATCAAAAGGGAAATCTTTTTCTTTTTCTTTTACAAAGTGTATAAAAACAATGTGAAAACTATTCTTTGTCTCTGAGAAATACCAAAAATATGTAATTTCATTTACATATTCCAAACTATTGCATCATGAAAACAACACAAAACTCTTAAAATTTAATTTCATAATTTCATAAAAAATTATTAAGCAGTATTTAGGGCATGATAAACATAACAGTTCAGCTACATGTTTCAAATTTTTTGCAAGAACTGTGTCACTGATCAGATCATTTGTTCTTCTCTATCAGAATAGAAGCAACACACATCAATTGATATAGAAATAAATGTCAAATCATTGTATCATGAATGCTTCCCCATAGCAGAATTGCTGCGACGGGTGACGTACGCCGCAGATTTTACTTTGGTCCTGCAGACAAAAACATCATCCCCAGAACCCTATTTAACCCCCCTCCTTAAAGACTGCAGATCATGGGGGCCATAGATGACTTAGTGGTCAATATTTGTTACTGCCACGGAGAAACCTCAGCTTCGATCCCAGGCAGGTACGAACGCTCTAAATATTCGCTGTGCATCGGATGGGCACGTTAAGCCATTGGGCGCGGGTATGGGCCCCCCAGCAATAAATAAGTGTGTCTACCTCCTCCTTTCTACCTCGCTTTCATATCACTTTCCTATTGGGCACTCTAGCCTAAATCTCCTAGCTTCCTATTTCTGATGGTTGTTTAAGACCTGGGGGTCAGACACTCCCTTCCTAAAATCCTCTACATATGATCTGATCAGATCTGCCGATCATGGAGGCAAGTTTTCCGTCTTAGGACGAAATTCAGTCTTTCAAAACTTTCTGAAAACGGAAGTTAGATGTGGTGAAAATTCCTCCCGTAATCGTAGGTTTTTATTTTTTGTTTCTCTCGTGATGTTCCCTGTTTCCAGTGTTGTTATTAAAACCACTTTTATTGCATATATGTTTGTATTTCACTTTAAAGTGGAGGCAACAATTTCCAAAAACGAAAGTTGGACAGAGCATTGTGATCTTAATTTCTTTCTCTCGCAGTGTTCTCTCATTTTATTCTATAAATATTTATATTTCACCTGAAAATGGAAGAAATTTTTCCGAAAACAAAAGTTCGACGGTGCAAAAATTTCTCCCGTACACATAAAATTGAAGCAAAAAGTTTTGCCAAAGAAAGCTAAAGGATGCCATTTCTTCCGCAATCGCTTTTTTTTCTATTTTTCCCACCTTGATGTTTTCCCTGAATTGTATTTTAGTGTCTAAACATCATTTGATTACATAAATGATTGTATTTAAGATTGAAACTTGAGACATTTTTCGAAACCGGAATCGGACGGAACAACGATTTCACTCTTAATCATAATTTTTTTCTAGCGATGTTTCCTCTATCTTGTATTGTTGTTAAATATGATTTTATTCTATAAATCTTTGTGTTTCAGTTTGAAAATGGAGGCAGAATTCTAGATATAGAGGAAAGTATTTCTTGATCTTAGTTATCATTGCAATTGCTGTAGTACCTAGATTAGTTTTTTCTTCTTTTTGGTAGAAGAAATATAAGATGGTCTCAGTTGTTTTCTCTCTTTTATTTTCTTTTTAAATTTCTACCCGTACAAATTTTTATTATTTTCCGCATCTAGTAATTATCTTCCGATTTGCCACCCGCAGATTATTTCGTGGCACCCTGATACCTGTCGCAGACTCATCAGGAATTTTCTGCTATGGGGGAATGCTTGTATATACTATACTTATATGTTTATCCTTTGTTAACTACATGTGTGTGCTTTTTATGAGCCGGGCCTACTATCTTGCTAGGCATGTGTATTTGTGCTCATATGCACATCAGTGCATTTGTGAGCTAATGATGTAAAACACAGTTTAAGTACATACCTCATATTTGGTACAGTGATCCAAAATGGACATAAAATGCCTATCATAATTCTTTTAAAAAGAAAAGTGACAGAAAATGAAGGAAAGACCCATGTCTCAGGATGAAACATCATGACATCTACCAGCAAACTGGGGATACATTATTGCTGCTGCAAATATTTTTTGGTTTACACAGAACTTTCAAAGACAAATGCAAAAATCTTATTCATTCACAGTAACATAAATACTGCAGAGTCATAATTTTCAAAAAATTCCATTCGTGAAATGTGCAAATTTTGCATGAACTTTAACTAAGGGAACATACTTTCATTTGCAGTTTACAACCGATGTTGTTGCCACATCTGACAGTCTCGCTTCCTTGCTGTTTGCCAACAATGTGCAAGGGTTAGCCATTCACTTCTTAGGAGATATTTTTTATTTCAAACAATTCTTGGCAAGCTTTTGATTTAGAAACAAACAAACAAACAATTCCCGTTCCCAGGACTTATTAAATGCTACAGAATGTCAATAGACTTTGACCAAGGCCATCTGACTTGACACAACTGTCATACTGAGAGGATGACCATTTGAACCAATAACAAAGGCTATTGGCTGTATGAAGGTGCGACACTGCAGCCAAATCCTGCAGTGTCTGTATGCCATTGGCTAATGAACTGAGTTGCATTTTTCTATGTTGTTTTTCATCAACAGTATCACACAAAGAAAAATCAATAAAGGATAACAATGGAAAATATACATTTCATAATAAGAAAAATTTGTTTATTAATAAAATGAATAAAAATCTAAAAAAAGGCTTATTAAGTGCTATACTTACAGTATAACTTTATATGGGGCAGAAACGTGGACAATCGGGAAGAAAGAAGCTAAACTGTTGGACGCATTTGAAATGTGGTTATGGAGAAGAATGGAAAAAATAAAGTGGATTGAAAAAATTACCAATGATGAAGTATTGCAAAGAGTTGAAGAAAGGAATATACTAAAGATCATCAGAAAAAGAAAATATAACTGAACAGGACATGTGTTAAGAGGAGACAGCCTATTGAAAAGAATGATAGAAGGGAAAACTGAAGGAAAATGACCAAGAGAAAGGAGACAACTAACGATGCTTGATGATATCATGGGCACAGGAACCTATCAAGAATTGAAAAAGGAAGCAAGGGACAGGGGAAACCAGAAGGAGATAACTTGTTGAGTTACTGCTGGACCTGTTAAGAGACAGAACACTAATGGTGATGATCACACATTACTAATTTTGCAGATCGCAATTCATGAGCTGCTGTTTTTACGCATACAATTTAATTTTTTTTTCTTAATAAAGATCTTTAAAGTGCCATTTTATTTTATTTTTCCTAAATTTTTCTCAAAAAATAAGGGTGCTTTTTATAGTCTGAAAAATGCGGTATGTTTTAATTAGCATGTGAGATTTTTATGAAATATGCACCATTGAACAAGGTGGCAATAAGCACCATTGAACAAGGCAACATGTTTCAACACATGGATAACAAGAAAAGATAACAAATATAACTAACACATACCTGACATGGTTCAGCACATTCACAGATCTTGCAACCTCTGCCATTATATCTGTAGCCCCCTTCACATTCTTTATCACAAATGAACTCATCACACTCAAACGGACTACGAGCTAGGCAAGATTAAGTAAAATGCTTAAAGAATAGGAAAGATGCAACATACACATATATATGTACATACATTAGTCGTATAATTAGACCATATCAATCATATCACACAAATATAATGGTTCACCAAACTGTTTTTCAAAATAAAACTAACAGCCCATTAACAAATACACCAATGAACCATTACATTATGACCACCTACCTAATAAGCTGTAGGATCCTATTCAGCCCGCAAAACAGCGCCCACTCGGTGAGGCATCGATTCGATGAGGTGGCAATAGGTATCCAGGAGTATCTGGTACCATGATACCAACAGCAGGTCCTCCAGTTCCCGGACATTTCGGGGTGGTGATGATTTAGCACGAACCCACTTGTCCAAGTCGAACCACAAAAGTTCAATTGGGTTCGTGTCTGGTGAATTTGGAGGCCAGGGCAATAACAGAAGGTCACCAGCATGTTCCTCAAACCACTCCTTGATGATTCTCGCAGTGTGGCATGGTGCATTATCCTGTTGGTAATGGCCATCACCAGCACAAAACACAGTTGTTATGAATGGGTGAACTTGGTCCACAATGATGTTCAGATACCTAACAGCTGTCAGGGATTGTGCTATTGGGATAATGGGGACTACAGTGTCCCAAGAAAGCATTGCCCACAGCATAACACCACCAACGCCGGCCTGTTCCCACCCAACAGTGCATCCAGGTGCCATAGACTTCATTGGTAATTGGAGTATCAGCGTTCGGCCATCTACGTGACACACCAGGAATCTTGATTCGTCAGACCAGGCCACCACTTTTTTCCAATCATCCACGATCTAATCTCAATGATCATGGGCCCATTTCATGCGTTGGCGATGACATGCAGTGAGTATGGGGACCTGGCTGGATCTTTGGCTATGTATGCCCATGCGCAGAAGGCTGTGATGAATTGTGCGCTGTGACACATTGCCCTGATCACCACTGTTGTAGCTGTGAGTGATTTGTCGCACTGTGGTCCTGTGGTCGCTGTGAACAATGCAAGACAGTCTTTGTTGCCCTCTGGTATCGAATAGCTGCAGACGACACACAGCTGGACGATGGTTCATTATTTGGCCATATGTGCACCACTTTTGATACGTACTCACTACAGCTGCACATGAACATCCACAAGCTGCGTCATTTCCGAGATCATAGTTCCGAGGTACCGTGCCATCACAATTTTTGTCCTTTATCAAACTACGATAAATCAGCAGCTTTTCCCATTCTGACTCCGAACACTATACTAATTGAAAGCCGGACCTTGGGTTGTATGTATACATACTGTTCTGTGAATTTCACCTGTGCCACTGTTTGGTCTCCAGACACGCTCATTTCTCTAAGCTGGGTATGGTCATAACGTAATGGCTCATCGGTGTACATAACTAACATATAACAGAAAAACTTCTGAACAAAAATTATTTAAAAATATGCATTAACAAAAAAAAAAAAAAGATCTTTTCTTAGGATAAAGGTTTAGAACTGGCTCAATATTGAATTAAAAGAACAAGAAAGATTAAAAATAATCACTCATACATCAGAAATGATGTTTGAAGCACAGAAATTCAGAATTCACATGAATCCAAACATTAAATTTCAGCAGCAGGTATTGACCACCATGAGAGTCCAAATTGTTTGGATTATCATTTCCTTTTTAAAGGTAATGCACTTTTCACCAGCACATTTATTGCAGGGTAAGTATTATGAACAATTTTAAGGGGGAAGGCAGAGTATTAAACATATATTTTTCATTTCTTGTATTCCAATGGAAAAGTACAAATAAAACTGGAGCTGCAGATAGCTATAGTAATTTTTTTTTTGCCTATAATTATTTCTAGTATATTTTACTGACTGTCACTAGAACAAAATTCTTCAATCATCTTTATGATGGAAATCATATTTTGGAAATCACAATTTCATTGTCTCTCTAATAAAGGTGCACCCAAAAAATGTTAAAAAGAAAAACAGTGGATTCTAACAAAATATGAGCACTCAATTTTTACTGTTTTTGCACTGAACCCATGATTTTTAATTCCATTAATTTGACAATGGATCTGGAATGATTGACTTGGAATCCATTACAGAATATGTATCGTATCATTCTGAAGAATATATAAAATGCATTAAATATTTATAACATCTTTATATTCTAACAAAAAAACATTTTTCAATTATATTCTGATATTTTTAGGTGAAAACATGGAACTGGCTTCTGGAATGACTTCAAAAAGGTTTATAGAACCCTTGTGGAAAATTGCACTCTCTCTCTCGTTCAATGAATGCCTTCTGGCTATAACTCCCTGCATATCCACAGATTTATTGAATAATGAAAGTGATGTACAAAACTGCCAACCTATTATTGTCTAACTTCTTTTAGATATCTAAGCATAGGCTGAGGTAGCTTAAATATTCAATAATTTAAAGGTAACTTTCAACTTTTGATATTTTATTTTTTATTTTCAATTTTTCAGTTATCTTTACTTGCTTCCTTTATCTTTGGAATGTTCAAGAACTACTGATGAGTAAACTATGTGTAAATTATTTTATTGCTCATAAAGCATTATATCTTATTATATCTTACATTGATTCAATAAGAAACATATTTCAGAAATTTCACTAGAACTGGTTAATAATGTATTCTCAGAATGCACCATGGAATTAACAAATTAATACATTTTATGATGCCAATGAAAAATCATACAGAATCCTTTACAAATCACAATTGCATATCTGTGTAGCATAAGACTTTTTGTTCCATCAAATTTTTCTTATATTCTAGAGATTCATCAAGTAGTGTATCAAACACCTATGGTATGAAAGTCAATATAACTTTTGTCTGAAATATGAATAAATCAAAACGAATCTCATATAAAAGAATTACATCTGCATAATCTAAAGATTTTCTAGGTACTGTTTCTTGTATCAAATCTATCACTACCCAAGGTTAATGGATTCGACAGACACATAATTAACTCATCAATTCCAATTTTACAAAGCACTACACCTGGTAAAAATCACAAGTTTAGCATAAATAAGACAAAGTGCAATAAATATTATTTGAAATGTTCTCTCAGTGCCACATACGTTGATTGATTACTTTAAGTGCTAATTTTTTTCTGTTCAGAATTTCATTGTCACTTCCATTTTCACTGATATTTCTTTCCTTTCCCCTTAATTCAATGGAGAGAGAAGAATCCCCCCCTCATAAATAAGAAATAATACCTCTACAACTTTAAAAAAAGCAGTATATTCTTTTTTTCTTTCCTTTACAACAGATCATGTAAGAGATTATGCCTTTTATAACATAAAATCTCAAAATCAAGTTTCAAATGTTTTGCAATGATCAAAATCGTACAAAGCATAGGCATGCTAAATATACTGCTTTACAAATTACTATATGCTTAAAGAAATAGGCATTAATTTCAACAATATCTCTCATCCAACTGAACTGGTAATTTTGCAACACATTAAATTGTTATAAGAATGGATGGAGGCCTAAAGTCAACATCAGGATATTTCAGCTGAAAATGATCAACTTAAATATTAATATTACAGTTGCTAGAAAATGCATTGCTCTAAGAAGTGTGATGGTCAAAATAATCAGGAAGAAGACATAGATTTGGTAAGTATTAAAACTTTAAAACAGGCTTAAGTTACGTAAAAGAGTTTAAGAGAAGGAAGCATTCAACTGAAGTTATCAGTTAAGGAAGCTTTCAACTTCCTTACTTTATTTTATGTAACTTAAGCATGTTTTAAAACCTATTATTTACGGTTATGTGCTTAAGTCCAAAATTTTATCATGTAGGATGATCTGTGATGACACATGTTCGTGTTATCATAGATCATCACATGTGCTTATCCCCAAAATTTTGTCATTGACATCTGCTGGGGCGAGTTCCTCACAGTGGTTACATTTATGCAAGAAACTGCTATGCTACATATCCTAATTTACTTTTTTATATTAATTCAGAACTTGATGAGTACTGGAATTCTATACTAAATCACCATTTTTTATATTTTCATGCATTTGAAAATTTATGTAGAACATTTGAGAGAGAGAGAGAGAGAGAGAGAGAGAGAGAGAGAGAGAGAGAGAGAGAGAGAGAGAGAGAGAGAGAGAGAGAGAGAGAGAGAGAGAGAGAGAGAGAGAGAGAGTGTGTGTGTGTGTTTTCCCCTAGGTCTTAAACAACCCTTAGAAGTAGTAAGATACGAGATTTGGGCAACAGTGCCCAACAGGAGACAGGAAAATCACACAGAAGAGAGGCAGAGGAATGCGCTCTTACAACTGGAGGCCAGTACCCGGGGTATAGTGGCTTAACATGCCCATCCAATGTACAGTGAATAATTAGAGGTTCAGGCCTCTGTACCAGCTTGGTATCGATCGATCCTGAGACTTTTCCATGGCAGTCAGGAATGTTGACCACTCAGCCATCCATGGCTGTCATGTATTTCTGATCTAGAGCACTGTTATTTATGCATGAATTTTTACAGATGATCATTTTTTTCCATAACAGTAAAGACAGATATGGGTTGGTTTATAATTTCAAGTAAACGTTTCCAAAATTCCCCACCAAACTATACTTGATGCAAACTACTCATCAAAATTGGTAACTCATATCATAGATATTAAGGAAGAAATATTATTCACAAATACATGGAGAAATCACAAGTACATTATTTTCAGCAATCAGACAGCTGTACTCAATCAGGGTTCCCACTCAAAAGTAATAAAAAAATTCCCTGACTTTTCCAGGTTCTCCAGGTGGTTTTTAAAGTTTTCCAGAGTGGCATGTTGCAAAGAATTGTTACATTTCATTCCATTCCATTCATTTTTCTCACCAAAGCACACACTTGTAAATTCTTTAAGTAATTTGTCTTTATAAAATTACCTGCTTTTCATTAATAACAATTAACTGTGCACATTATTTTCTGTACCAAAGTTCTGTGAACTTTTGTGAATACTCCCCACATGGAATTTGTAAATACATTCCCATAGAAACAGGTCATATGTAAGAAAAAATCTGTCAGTTGAATAGTTTCAGTTTTTCTATAACACAATGCAGCTAAGCTTAATAATGGAATGGCTCTGTTCAAAGAAACATGTTTCAAGAGAACCAACAGACAAAGGACTTTGATCCATCATTTGGTTGGTTCTCTTGTGAAGTGTTTCTTCAGGCCAGGAGCCATTGTGCCTAATTGTTCCATGTTATAACAACTGCCTGCAGAAATTGAACAAAAGCTTAATAACTGGCAATTTTAAAAATTCAATTTTGCATCTTTTTTTAGAGAATAAAGGAAATACTTAATATAACTGAAAGTAAGATCTACCAAATCTAAGCAGACAGTAATTGCAAGCAAAAGTTTGAAATCTTGAAAAAATAAGTTTTTTTGGCAAAATAAAGTATCCATTGATTTTTACAAAAAAAAAAGGATAATTTTCCCTGATAAAAAGGGTAATTTTCCCTGAGTTTTCCCTGATTTTTGGAACCATTTTCAAATTCCCTGAGAATTCCAGGTTTTCTCTGTTTTCCAGGTTGAGTGGGAACCCTGTCAATTGGTTTTAGTTCTGCTCTCCCTGTAAGATCTCAGAAAACCTGTCCTGTGGGTGGTGTAATGGTAGCATACTTGAATGGAAATTTAAAGATGGGGGGTTCAATTTCCACTTTATGGCGATGTAATTTTCAAGTGTTTTGAGATGTTACATGGAGAACAGAGAACCAAAAGCAATTCAGTACCTAAATCTGATTGCTGAAAATAATGTAAAATCAGTAAACTGCTTGGCATAGAAAATACCACACCAGGAAGTACTTGTCGGAGCACCAAGCAAATTGGTGGGTATGTGTAGGCAGTTGGGTCATGTAAATGACTGCAGTTGTGAACCAATCACATGATAGGTGTGGGAGATAAAAAGGCAAAGCTAAGTTTGGTCGTCATCACCTTGGTGCATGGACCACTGATTTGGAGTGATCTTGGTGGTAAAAGCACATGTAAGAAGTGAGAATGCCTGGGTGACATCATGTGCACACCTTTACCAGAGGCTTCACCATAGGGCTGCATACAGTTGGCTGGTTCCGGCACAGCATCACGGTGGACATATGTTGTGATGCAACAACTGCTGGCCAAATGTGGCAACGAAGGTAATGTGTGTCACCATACTGGGACTAATACACATAGGTGGATGTCTGAACACCTTGATCACCACATTTGACTGCATGCCGTAGCAGCCCCATTTGATGAGGAGTACAAGTAGATATGGACATCCCAGTATAGACATGGACTGTGAATCACAGATTGGCTGAGGCAAGTTTGTGCTCTCCTCAGCCATTGTGACAACTCCTACTCACAACAGCACATCACTGTGCAAGGTGCCATACTAGGCATGCGAGGCAGAATAAATGAAACCATGTCATATTCAGCAACAAGTCTCACCCCTGTGCCAGTGCCAGCAATTGTCGATGGAGTCTAGAAACAATGTAGTCACCCAGCTGATCTTGCTACCACCTGTGAGCATCATGCGACTCCTCAGCCTGGTGTCATGGTTTGGAGCACTATCAGTTTCAACAGCCTTTTACAACTTGTATGCACAGTCTGTACAATGACAGCATGATGATGTGTTGATGAGGTGCCAAAGCCCATTTTGTTGCCATACCTACATGGTATCTCTTTTGCACTTGATGCCACACCATGTTGCTGAATGTATAGCCCAGAATGGCTGTCATTAACTTACTGACTCATGTCACATTATACTATTCCCTCGCCCATTCAAATAATCCTTCAGAAAGTAAGTCACTTCTTTCCCACCTATTTGTCTACATGTGTGGTAAGCAGGGCTCAATTTCGACTGGTAGTTAGTAGCAAATTGCTAGCAAGCAAATGCATTTTACTAGTGATAAAGAGTGGTTCTAGCAAAAGTTGCTAGTAGAAAAATTTTGAATAGTGGGAAATGTAAAGCGCCACTGCATTGTGTGTGTGGAATATTTTAGACACATACAAAAAAAACTGCTTCCTGAAAATGAATATTTCTTGAAAAGTACAAACATTATCAAAACATTTTGGCACTAGTAGAAATATCCCATACATTTCCCTTATCTTCTTCTGCATTGAAATTGGGTTCAGTTTCATGAAGCAAATCCAGGGTGATTGAAGGGGCAGTTTAAACTTACAAACATTGAATGTTCTCATGAGTAGTGTGTTTGACGGTCTGTCCGAAGACAAGTTTGGCCCCAGGCCGGCTATTTCAAAGTGGTATGATGAAAAGACCTGAAACCGAGATTGTAAACCATAAGAAAAATAACTTAAGATTTTGAACAGCGTTCTTGAATTTTGTGAATAAAGTTAAATAAAATTTTTAAAAAAATTAATATTTGCATTCAATTAAATTGTTAGAATTAATCTCTCATGTCATGAAAAGGTGAGTTGTATCTTATTTTTAATATTTTCAGCATTACAATGTGACAGTTACAGGGATGAAATCAAAATTTATCATAATTGACTAATGGAGGGTGGACATGCTAAAGTTTCTTTTGCATAATGTTAATAAACTTTTGCTAGTACATAACACAATTTACTAGTAAAAAATAAGGTCACTAGCAAGTGTTGCTACTGCTGAAAAAAAAATGAAATCAAGGCCTGGTTGTAAGTTTAATCACATTTGGTACATTCCTTCATGGTGTGGCATTTTCTTCTTCTTTTTTTATTTTTTATTGGGAGTTTAACAACCACTATGAGCAACTCAATGGGCTATAAGCAGTCACCCGTCCCTAATTTAGGGTCACTGGTTCCAGGGGCGGGAGAGAGCCAGTGCCATAAGACAAACACAACATCCATGCCGCACCAGGATTTGAACCCTGACCCATTTCAGACGAATGATCAGATGCCAGCACTTAGACCACTGCGCCACCAGGGCGGCATGACATTTTCTATGTTGAGCAGTGTAACTGCATAACACATGTCAACACACAATTACTATTCTTTAAAAGCAGACTTATTAGCATCAAGCATTACTGCAGATCAATGTGTTGTTTATATCAAGCTTATTTGGTTATAATCATTTGTACATAAAAAGACAACGACATGCAATAATTAAGACCAGTGTTGCTGTTTTTTTGCCATACCTTCAGCATGTTGTTGCTCTTCTTCACAAAGTACACCATCGGCTAAGCCCATAGTTCCAGTGATGATGGTTCCATTTATAGTCACACACCAACACAAGTGACCATTAACACTGCACTGCTTGGGAGAAAAGGATCCATCATCCAGACACTGGGGAATATAACCTTCATAACCTGGGTTGCTACTCAGTAAAAGCTCAACAACAGCCTTTTGTTGAAGACACACTGCAACAGAAGTAGAAAAAAAAAAGAAAGATCATGTGGCTTTTCACTTTTTGCAATTAACATTACAACTAAAAGCAAATGTAACACTTGGAAACAAATTAGCAGGAGGGGCTACCTAGAAATAAGTGTTTCCTTTAGTTACTCTTATTTACTATACATGCTGTTTTTTTTTTTTTTTTTTTTTTTCTGTTATGCTCCTTTCAAAATTAAAGAATACAAGAGAGACATGAGATAAAATTGCTCCATCTCCTTTCCAGTTCTCACTCTTGAAAATATTTCTGTTTCCTAACTTTGGAACAGAATATAATTAATACAATTTTTCCTGATTGAGTAAGAGAGTTTTATCATGAAAATGTCTGTAAAATTATTTGTGTTTGTGATATGCTAAATGCATGAAATTGAATCACATCAAAACTCTTTTCATGACATTTTCCTTCTGTTTTTCACTCCTGCAATGATTTATGAATGAGATTTTTAAAATATGCCATTTGATTAAATTACTATTTCTGAGAAAGGTATAAAAAAATTCGTTAAAAACTTACTTATGGTTTCTCTCATTTGATTTAATCGTCATTAAAAAGAGTAATGTGATGTACCAATTAACCTGAATGACTTTGTCAGTAAAGCAAACAACAAAACTTCAGCTAGCAGTCCATGCTATTGTTTCCCAAACTACACCCAATCGTCTGATGGTTAGAACTACATATTTCAGAAAATAATAGATGCATAAATAACTTAAACCAGGCAAGACCCTTAGTGAATTCCAACCAATCACTGATGATCAGCACAAAGGGAGGTACTTGAAATGTGTAGACTAGACACTTGTTTTGGCATGTGGAAAATTTCATACAGGTTTCCCTCTGTGATGTTCTGGGAACATTGAAACAGCTGCAAAATTTATATAGTTCAACAAAAAATATCAAAAAGCACTTCTGCCTTAGAACCACCTCAATGTTTTCTTTCACAAATTAAATGCTCACAGTTTCACACTACAGGTAATTTCATATCCTAGACATCTTGCTTCACTTGTATTAAATATAAGTTTTACAATGTGCCATATAGCCAACAAACATAAAGGCTAAGCAACTGAATTTTTTGGATAAATTTTTACAGAAGAATGAGTAAATGCTACACAGGAATTCCACATATATATATATATAGCTAGCCATTAACCAGAACACCATATAAATATAATTCAAAAGGATTACTGAACACTAGTGCCAGAAACAGAAAAATTGCATATTATTATGTGAGTCACAGTATACTTACATGTTGTGTTTGCTGGTTTAGTACATATCCTACCACAGTTTTCAATTTGACAACATTTGCTTACACCTTCACAGTCCATGTCCATCTCACAATATTTTTCACACTTTTCATCAGGGTGGAGCTCAGTGGGGCATGTTCCAGGTTTATCTTAAATGAGATGACAGAACAATTTGTTATGGGATTACTCATGTGGAATCTTTAAATATAATCCTATATAATGCTCAAAAGTTAAAACCCTTCTGAGTTTATACATAAACAATTTCACTCTCTCAACATTGAATCATGCATACATACATAAATAGCACTACGATGTTCTCTGAGATTCAAAGGTTAATTCCTCAAGGAAAGAACAACTGCCACATTAAAATTTCTAATGGTGTTAGATTTTATTTGTTGTTGATGTACCAAGCATCAGTGATTGTGGTACATAACCTGAACTTTAGATACAATCCATGATATGCCTCACACATGACCTCTTGTATATCATACTACCCGTGATTTTCTCTTGCAGGTATTCCAGAATCCAGTCCTGCCATGATTTCCTTAGCTTTCCTTTAGCTTTTGTTTTTGTCACTTGCATTGAATGAATTCAATTAGTAAGCATCTAATTGTTTATTATTTCATCATGGTTAAACTACACCTCAAAATATTTGTCTCCCACCCCACTAACAGTATTTTATTAATCATTACACCCCTACAACAAACCTTTCTTCCGTACATTATCCAAATGAGTTTTACCCCTCCTGTCAGTAAGTAATGTATCACTTTTGCATATAAATGACTCCTATGTCCCTTCGGCAGTACCCAGGGTATTTTTTTTTTTGGGGGGGGGTTAATGACCATCGTGAGCCACTTGATGGGCTATAAGCAGTCGTCTGTCCCTAATTTAGGGTAATTGGTTTCAGGAAAGGGAAAGAGCCAGTGGTTTAAGACAAACACAACATCCATGCCTCACCAGGATTCAAACCCAGACTAATCTCGGAAGAATGGTTAAAAAGCAGTGTTTAGACCACTGCGCCACTGGAACAGCACACCCAGGTTTTCATTGCCACATATCAGAATAGGAATAATTACACTTTCATACATAGCCATTCAGGACCTTTTTGACTTTTCAGTAATCCTTCAGTCCTGTTAAAACCTTCTAAAGCAGCCACGACTTTCAGAGCTGAATTCACTTGACTACTAATTTCACCCTCTAATTTGTTTTCTCTGTCAAACATGCTTCCTAAATATACAAACTCATTCGCTTGGTCCAACTTTGTACCATTTAGGCTGATATTGCATTCAGTCTCTTCTGCAGCACTCAGGTTTCACTAGCATATATGTATAAAAGTAGGAACAATTACACATTCATACATAGCCATTCAGGACTCTTTTGAGAACCCATCAGTCCTATGGAATACTTCTAAAGTAGCTATGACTTTCAGAGCTGAATTCCCTCACCTACTAATTTATTCTGTTTTCTTTGCCAAAAATAATTCTTACATACACAAACTTGTTTTGTACTAAATACAAGACAGCTATAACTTTCAGAGCTGACACGTATCTTGCATTTTGTACAGTCACTCACACCCTAGTGGCTGAATGGCCGGATGGCTATTAACACTTGTGGGTATGTGGGTGTTTGAGCGCATTCATCAGCACCCATTATTGCTTTGAGGCTGTTGGGATATAGATGTGTTGATCCTATGAATTGACCTTTTGCATAAAAGAGACAAAGCCACTAAGACATTTTTCAAGTGGACAACAGTTTTTTTACTGTTCAGTGCATTTACTGCATTCTGATACAGTTTATTACATGGGTTCGGTATTGTTACAAGTGCAACTTTTAATTACCTCACTCTTGTTTCCAGACAAATTCTGCAGCAAAATTGCTGCTTTGGGAGTACATGAAAAAATTCAAATTTATGAGTACAAAGTAAAAAATCAGCCTTCAAGCCAGCAATTTATTGAGAATCATATTCCCAATTTTTTTAAAAAAGGTATTAGCAGTCAGACAGTGGGACATATCCTAAAATAAGAAACGCAAAAGGATGAGCTTGGAAAATCATAAAACTCAGTAATAAAAATGGGAAACATACGTTGAAGTACACAATCCCTAGTATACGTGTTATACAACGGTCATTCAAAAAGTAGCAAGGCTGATTTTATGTGGGGCAGAAGTGTAATGCAGTAAACACACTTACATATTTTGGAAGTATTTGTCCCCTAACTGAATGCACTAGTCCCACCTTTCTATCCACTTCTGGATGGTGTGTTTGAAGCCCTTCCTCGACAAGTGGATCAGGATACCCATCACAGCATTATTCAGTTCAGCATTTGATGCAAACCGACGCCTGCGAAGTTGTTTTTTTCACTTCAGGGAATACATGGAAGTCATATGGTGCCAAGGCCGGTGAATACAGAGGGTGTGCCATCAAATCTTGAATAACTTGGTGGGTAAGCAAAGTTTGATGTGCAGGGGCATTATGTTGATGCAAAATCCAACCAGTTTGTGCATATTCTGGGTGTTTTGTGGAATTTTTCTTTTTTTATAGAACCTCTGAGAACTTCAGAATAATAGGCACCAGTAACAGTTTTCCCTTGTGGAACAACATAGTCAAACACAATTCCTTTTTTATCAAAGAAAACGAGGTGCATGACCTTTTCTGCAGTTACTTGAACCTTTGCTTTTTTGGATTGAAAACTCTTGGGGTATTTCCATTGGATGCTCTGTTGTTATGTTTTTGTTTCTGGATCGAAATTGTGAAAAAATGTTTCATCACATGTAATGACTCAATACAAAAAAGTGTGAATCGTGTCACAGCACTTCCATTGGTGACAAGTGACAACACAATTTGCCTTCTATTCATCCATGAGCAAGTGGGGAATCCACTTTGCAGCAACTTTTTGGGACCTCAACTGGTTTCTTACAATGTCATCAACAGAACCAGCATCACATTAACAAACTCCTCAATGTTCATTTGGCGATCTTCACGCAAAAGTGCCTCGATGGTATTGACATTAACCTCCGTAGTCGATGTCGAAGGCCTACCGGAGCATGGCACATCTTTTAGATACTGTTCACTATTCACAAATTTCTTGTGCAACTCAAAAACTCTTACATAGGACAAAACATCTTTCTTATATGCTGTTTTAATCATTTCGTGTGTTTCTGTGATGGTTTTATTCAAATGCACGTAAAATTTTATAGCTGCTCTTTGTTTCAGTTTTGAATCCATAATGGGTTACAGAAACTTGTGTGAACTCTACACCATCTACAAGAATGAACTAACAGAGCACTGAAATGACACGTCGTCACACGACTGACCTTACAGGTGTTCCGACACAGGAAGCTGCATTGTTCTGTGTGTGTTTGTTTTGGCGCTATGGTGTCAGTCTCGTTACTCTTTGAATGACCTATGTAGGTAGAAAAAACAAACACCAAACATTGTGTTGTTAACAGATAAAATTATTCTGGAAAAGGCTCAGCAGTTTAAAGTACAGCCGAAAATTGTAACTAATAATGAAATTTTGGTACTAGTTTACTTTATTGGCTCAATATGATATACCCCGAGTTTCTTGATAAAATGAATATTTTCTGGTTCCTTGTGATCCTATATACGTATATCAGTTGATGCAGCACGTATTTCTGGTGTTCAAATTTGTCAAAGTGAAATTTGAAAAACAGAACCTACACATCCAATGCTTCACCAGCAACCATACGTAAAAGCACATAATGCTGTTTTCACTGCATTGATGTTGTCTGCAATACAGAACTTTCAGCTGCCAGCTGAAAAAGCAGTGGATAGGTAAAGGTTTGAGCCAACTTAACAAATGTTACATTAGACAAGAGAATGGCTTCTGATTTTTGAGTTGTATGTTAATCTATATATTCCATTTTCTTCTGCAGCATGACTATCAGCTTGACTTTAGGATTAGATCTTGCTATGATACTATCACTGGTGACATAAAAAGATACATATGATCAGCCATGGTATGAAGAGCAATGATACCTTAGCAAGATCTATTTGTAAAGTGTAACACAGGCTGTCACACAGGGACTTAAAAAGGAATATAATGACTAACACACAATTTGAAGTATTGCAAGCCATTCTTTTGTGTCATGTGACGGTTTCCAGTTGAATGTTTTTTCTGCTTGGCTGTAATATGACAGTAATTTACCTCATCACTTCTTTTTCAGTCGGCAACTACAAGTTCCGCATAGCAGCTAACAGCTGTGCTGTGAAAGCAATTTTACTTACTATTCCCTATCCTTCTCCGCAGTTGTCACCTAGAAATCTACTTATGTGTGTATGAGCCCTACCCATCCTCTTTTTGTGTAGGAGTATGTGGCCTGTTTTTAACTCTGTTGGTGCAATACATCCAAGACATAGCAATAGGGTGGTTGACGGAGAGAGTATCTTGCACAATTCGCTTGTTGAGCATTTGATGTACCTCGTACTCATTGCTTTTCTATCAACATTCTTCCACTTGCACATAAGAATTTCCCTGCACTGTTGCAATTTCATCTAATATGCCACTATTTATATTCCTTTATTTGAGAAGCTATGAAATAGGAGCCACTATACCAGGGCAGTGCACAGCAGATATTCTCTGCCTCATTAAATATGGAATTTCATTAAGTTTTGTTTACTTTGCTTGTTAAAAGTGATCAGCTTAGCCTTTCCTCTCTCTCTTTAAATCTGGAGATTTCATTGCATTTTGTTCGTTAAAAGCAATCAAATTAGCATAGAATTAGACTTGGACTAAAAAAAGTTCCTGTTTTACAGGTTAAATCTGAGATCTCGCTAAATACAGGCTCGTTATAAATGGGTTCTACTGTATTATATAATCTATATTATATAAAATCTAAAAACTTTATCAACTCATTCTTATATAATATATTTATAAATTATATAAGAAAGTTAATTTCTTCCTGTGACAGGCAGAAATCCACTTTCTTGATAAACACCAAGAAAGCACAACGCTTCAGCCAGCAAAACACCAAGTCCCCATTTTCCAAAATGCTAAAATTTCCCCACTAAAATGCTTGTGAAGGAAGCACACGAAGAGAAGCTCCAGATTTTGACACTTGCATGTTTGAAGGCTGATGAATAACAACAATGTGAGAACCTATGGAGAAACTTGTTCTACTTCACTACAGAAACTTTTTAACTATTTCTAAATTGTGTTTAAGACTTAATTTTTCATATTTTTTTTATTCATATAATAAAACTCAGAGGATATTGTGCACCTCAATAAATGAAAGGCATTTAATATCGAAAACCATGTTTTGTTGATTTCTTAATTGATTTGTTGTCATTTCCTGTAATATTATGCATGTAGTATGTATATATCAATGAATGAGTGGAACTAACTTGATGAATTAACTTTTTTGCACTCACCAACTAGGGGCAGCATACTCCATAATCATTTCCAGGCATCACATCACACAGATAGTTAGGTGGGCATTGTGGTTTGTTTGTTTCGATGCCACAGAGAAAGGGGTTTCCACTATCAGGAGATGATAATGGTGTGCCCATAGGGCATAGCCCATCCAAAGTCCTTGGCTGCTTGCCTGAAAAAAATGAATAAACACATACATATATAATGAAAAACAGAAAAATGATAGAGTATTAAAATATCACAGAAAATGTTATAAAAACATAAAAAGTGAAAATATCACAGAACTGAACACTAAGCTGAAGTTAGCAAGGAAAAAATGCAATTATGAAATTCCACTTTACACTTCCTGAATGTCTAAAAAGGATTTATTCCTTTTTAAATACAAGATTTAATTTAAACTTGCTTAATCATGTCCTCTAAACTCATTCAACGAGAAGTCTTTGGCTATTCATTTCTATATGGTCTCTTCCGCAGCTTTCTGTCTTGAGCAATTCTCTTCCATATTACTGCACCATACTTTTGAATTTCTTCTACTCATCTCCCACATAGTCTTCTTCTGGTCTTTTCCTGCCTCTCAGTATTCAATCTAGTGCTTCAGTATAGAGATTCATGGAGAAATGTTCCTACTATTGCACTGGAAATGAAGAAACTAACTTTAAGTTACGTAAATAAAATTGTTACACTGGATGTTTCAGAAGTGACTGCTACCTACTTGAGCCATGGAATGTACAGGAGCAATGTGAGGTGGTGATACCTGTTGATTCAAATATCAACATATTTGAGAATGGATTTCTATATGATAGGACTATATGACATGGTGAGTCTGAGTCACAACTGTTATGGGAACATCTTAAAGAGTCCAGTTCATTTCCAATGAAATATTAGGAATACTTCTCCATGAAGTTTTCTAGTGTCCTCTTGTTACATAAATTCCTGCCATCCCTTGTCATTATGCTAGCATTTTTGTCCAATTGTGGTTAGCTCTTCCAGCAACATGTCCATCCCATTGCCATTTCAGGGTTTTTGCCTTCATTATGATGTCCTACACTCTTGACATTTTCCAGATACATGAGTTCCTTTTCCTATCTTTCTTGGTTACCAAAAGTGTGTATTGTTTCATGCTCCTTTAAGTTATGGGCAGTCTCTGTATGTCTTTATAGGTAAGCCCCACATATCAGATCCAAAAGTAAGAACTGAAAGGATGCATTGATTAAACTTTTTATTTTAAGAGGTAATGAAAAATTGTTCTTGAAAACAGCACTGTTTCTTAAAAATGTTCTCCCACTAAGTTTTGTATGCCTATTAATTTCTTTCTTGATGTGGCCCTCCCTTGATATCTGTTGTCCAAGGTAGATGTAGGCATCAGTTATTTCCAACTTTGCCCCATCAACAACTAAATCCGCAGTTCTTGTAAAAGCACTGTGCATCAATTTCGTTTTCTGTACGTTCATCTTGAACCTCATTTCTTTACTCAAGTGAGCAAGTTCCTGGATCATACTCTGAAGCTCTGAGGAGTCGACTTGCAAAAATTATTATGTCATCAACAAAATGAGAAGGTGTGTTAATCACCATTAATCTTTGTCACCCTGTCTACAATAAAGGGGGATAAATTATGGTCACAAATATTTAAAAAAATTATTTGTTGAAAAACTAAACAATGCAAGAAATATAAGTGCTTCATACAAAAGACAGAGAACAAACTATCATCATGTATCCCAAGCACACTTGATGACAATATCAGTACGTACAAATAAAACAACAAGTAGGTTGTCAGCAGATTCTGCCAACATCACTAAACATAAGTGTGCTAATTAACCATGTAAAATATTACAAATAATCCATGAAATGCAATTATGTAGTTATACATCATGCCAATATCATTACAAATAATGGCTTGCAACAAATCATAACTAAAAAAGCAAATGGATTTTCTCTATAACTGACATACTGATGTGTAAACATCAGTTCTCATAATTCAGTGATATGTAAATGTAGTATTATATTCTTAAATATCTAATAAACATATGTTGAAGAATGACAGGCATGGGAAAAAACATTCTTACATGTTGGCAACGGAGGACATACATCTTCTGCACATGGTATTTCTTCTAACTGACACTCCTGGCCAGCAGGACACTCAATACCCTTGGAATGAAAAATAGAACACATTTT
This sequence comes from Macrothele yani, assembly GCA_039090855.1. Taxonomy (NCBI): domain Eukaryota; kingdom Metazoa; phylum Arthropoda; class Arachnida; order Araneae; family Macrothelidae; genus Macrothele; species Macrothele yani. The sequence goes on from CM077001.1 coordinate 137,560,002, forward strand.
ATTAACAACGTAGAGTCGAAAGATATCATTAGTAACTAAAAAACTGCACACTAACAAGATGTTTTCACGCAAAGAAAAAGATGTTTTATATTCAGACTTAAACATAAAAGCAATGATGAGACAAATCTGATACAAAAAATCTACTTCCACAAAATAAAACTGAAGACACCTACTATGATGTAGCACAGAAGAACACCAAAATTGGGAACTAAATAAGTATAAAGCATTTCTCCTTCAGATAAAGATCAGACATTTCTGTTTTAACTTATGATTTTTCTTATGTCAACATTTATATTCCTGACTGATGGTATCCCTGTACTATTTATATTGTACAGCCTATCATTCATGAAGCAAAACTAACAGCCATCTTCCCTGCAAAGTAACATAAAACTGTGCCCATTCAGTTTAATCATTTTTCACATATTTCAAGCCAAATTTTCATGGAAATTAATAATTTAAAGAATTAAATGCACCAAACTATTAAAAATGTATAGCATGATAGATCGGGGCAGATCCAGATGTTTACTCTAGGAGAGGGGCAGTCTTTTGGGTATAAAAAGGGAGGCAAAAGACATTATGGAAGGGTTTTTCAGATATTATGCATATTGGCGGTGCCGCTCCTACCTGGTGTTCCTTTGCAAGGTCTTTAGAACACTTTCATTTGCTCCAGGAATGTTAAATCGTTAAATACCTGAATGAAAGCAAGCAATAGGTGAAAAATCACAATTGTTTCAGTGCGATCGATAGCATGTTTCCCGAAGAAATTAAATTTATGCTTTTTTGAAATCGGCACAGACTATGTCTGAATGAAATCCTTCAAAATAAAGCCTAAGCCCTTATATTCGGAGTTGGTTAATTTAATAGAAAATTTTTTAGCGGTCTCCACCCTGACATGTTATCATACATTAAAGTAAATACCCGCCAGATTTCAGCCAAACATATTTAGTCATAAAATCTCTAAATATAAAACACGGTAACTGGAATTTTGCTCTCCCCCTCCCGCCATTTTTTTTACTGTGCCTGACGGCAACAAAAAGAATCATTTTCGACTTCTTTTCATCGGTGAAGAAATAAAGAAACTCTACGTCCATTGGAAATTAATGTAAAAAAAGGAAAAATAAAGCAGTTCTGATATCAGTTACTTTACATACATGAATGAAAACTCCAATGAAGGACAGTAGACACAAGTGTTACAATCACACTCATACAAAACTGAGATGAAGAGAGCTTAGTTTTTCTTTTGAAAAACAAAGTTCCCTTAATCTAGTTTGAAGAACTGAAAACTTCCTTTAAATAAGTAAGTAATGTGAAACCAAGTAAACAGTGTCTCCTGATATTTGGCAAGTACCAATTTAAACAACTTGGAATTTTTATGATACTGTTGATCTTTTCCTGCAAAAACTTTACAGCACCAAAATTCCCAAACACTGATGGAAAATTAGAAAGTTTCCATTTTTATGATAGTTCAGAATAGACTACAATCTTATTAACAATTTAGAGACATATTAACTTTCATGAGAAAAATTAGTAGGTTTGAGTTATGGATTGAGGTTTGTTTAAAATTTTTCACATACTGTTTGGAGACATTACAGATGCTAGAGAATATGACAATAGCAAAGAACTAACAAAAAATACCCCCCATGCACCACCACCCCCCACTGTCCCTGTCTTCCTGTTATCTTTTACAATCTCTTTCTCTCTCTCTCTCTCTCTTTTTATTCTATTCCCTTCTTTTTTTCTTTTTTACTGAAGCTAAATCAATGTAACATGTATTTTAAATCAAATTCCATAATAAATTTAATTGTTAACTTTTTTTAGAAAAACTGAAAACAAAATATGCAAAGTTAATCATTTACGATCTTTGCAACTTTAAACGTGAAAACTTTGTTAGGGTTTAGGAAAAGCAATCGCCCCAGTCCCCCCTCCACACACACACTGAATCTGCCACTGTGACAGATCATTTCAATTACAGTACAGTAAGTTCTTAGGAACATTCCCATCATCCAATGACTAAGGAACTATTAGGGGGTATGCAAAAGTTTCCACTGTTTTAAGGAGAAAGGAAACCGGAACTATCAGGAAACCAGTACACATTTATTTAACAAAATATTGGCCGTTAGCATCAATGACCTTTTGCCATTTTTCAGGCAACACATGAATACCCCTGTGATAGAAGAACTTGGGTTTTGAGCTGAAGAATGCAGTGATGAAATTTTCCACTTCTGGAACTGTGGTAAACTGCTGTTGGGCTAAGGCATGTTGCACAGAGTGAAACAGATGAAAGTCTGAGGGTGCAATGTCTGCAGAGTAAGCCAGGTGAGGTAAAACCTCCCAGTGTAACTGTTCAAGGCTTGATTTTGTGGTGGCACTGACATGTGGTCTGGCATTATCGTGCAACAGGATGACTGGGCAGCATCCTTTACCTGTCCATAGGCGTTTTTGCTCGATTATGGCATTTAGTTTCATCAACTGATCGCTATATCGTTGTGCAGTGATTGTTTTTTTCCGGTTTCAACAGTTCAAAGTACAGCACTCCATGCATATCCCACAACACACACAACAGCATCTTACTCTCATGGATATCCTCTTTTGCAGTAGATGTCTAGCCTGGGTCGACGCAGGATCCCTTGTGTACAGTGTTGGGCAATAGACCCATTTCTCATCCCCAGTGACAACCTTCCACAAGAAATTCTTCCCTTGAAACCTCTTCAGCAACGACATGCAGATGCCCAATCGTTGACCAATATTACGCTCTATTAAAGTATGTGGAACCCACTTGCCAATCTTCTGTATCTTCCCCAAATCCTATAGACACAGTACCACCATCGACTGAGCCACTTTCAAATGTTTTGCCCGTTGCGTGGTTGATTATGTGGCATCCTCTTGCAACAGCGATTCCAGCTCCTCATCTGCGAGTTCCTGTGGTCTACCTGCACATGGCTTGTCTTCCAGGTTTAGATCACCTTTCTTAAACTTGGCAAAACAAGTCTCAATACATTCACTAACCCATAACCGTTTCACCATATGCTTGACATATTGAACCATATGCTTCACTCGCCCTTTTCCCTAAATTAAACATGAATAACAAACAGTGCTGCAAATGAACTTTATCGTCCGCCATGCTTGGCTTCATGTACAAACTGATAGAATGGGTTGCTGGCCGGTTAGACCACTACAGCGCCCGTTGGTGGGGGTGGCAGAAACTTTTACATAGCCCTAACAGAATGTCAATTGTGCAAGGCGTGTGCATGGTATATTTGTTCTTATCATGTCCATAGTGAAAATCTTATCTGGCTTAAAATTTAGCACAAATGAGAGAAATTGAAATTCACCTAAAGCTGTCTAATGCGGAAATAATGTTTAATATTAAGTAATGATAATGGAAAGTAGGGAGAGATTTTATACAGTTATTCAAAACTAATACATAGTTCCCACTCTTTTACCACCAAAAAAATCAAGGACTTTTCAAGGACTCGTAAAAATTTTCAAGACTATATTCGTGCCCAATAAGAACTCACATGAAACACTAAAATAAGTTGTAACAAACAGTCAAAAAGTTCAATTATAGTTATATCTAAACATAGGGGCATACCTTGGTGAGGTATTATTGTTCCACAAGATTTCAGGTTTCCTTATTACTGACACAATGTGTTAAACATTTAACAAAACAGTTAAAAGCAAAATATTTTTCATTAAAGTCAAACTAACTGAAGAATAAAATATAAGAAATTGAAAGCAACATCCCCTTGGGCACTATGGAATATGGTCATCAGTTCAAAACAGACAAACGCAAGGAAAACACTAGACAAAAAGTAATGCTCGACAGCAGAAACTTAATTTTAATTAGTATTAACTTAAAGCCAAAAGCATTGTCAAGTTGCAAGTACAGTTTATATGCCAAAATTTCACCTTTTATCTATTTTGACTTATAAAATGACATAAAATGCATATCTTGTTTTACTTAGATTTGGAATTCTTCTGGCTCTTACACAGAACTACAGATATATAATGTATCTCTTTAGATCGCAAACCCAGTTTGAGATGGTAGTACCTTACACTTATACCCCCACGCATTCACTTATCATAGTTAAAAAGAATTCCCCTCGCATTTGCTTATTGTAGTTCAGAATCACAACCGAGCGAAAACTGGAAATGTGAAAACTACGTGCTCCTGATTCCAAGAGAGAGTTCCACAACACAGTGCAGCCACCTGTGACATTTTGGTGATAGCTTCTCTTCAACGAACTGCAGCTATTCTGAAATTTGGTGAACAGGAAGGGGAAAACTCGAGTACTTTTCAAGGACTCCTACAAAATTCAAGAATTTTCAAGGGCCCTTGAAAAGGAAAACTAAATTCAATGAGTTTTTAAGGACTTTCAAGGACCGTGGGAACCCTGCAATATATAACTAAATAAACTCCCTCTTTTAAGTGTAACAGGGAAAGTGTTTGGAAAAGTCGTTATTGATAAGGTAGGTGCAGGATTATGAAGTGGTTTGTGGTTTTATGCCTGGTACAGGCTGCACTAACCAAATTTTTGTATTATGTACGATGATTGAAAAGTATCTGTCTGATGGCAAGAAAGTTTTTGCTGCCTTTGCAGAATTGGAGAAAGCTTATGACCACATAGGCAAGGTGCTTCTGCAGAATGTCTTGAATAATTATGCTAAAACTAGGAATCTGTTTGAATGTGCAAAAGCTGTGTATGCTGGCAGTACAGCATATGTACAAGTGAATGGCATCTCCTTTTTTTTTTTTTTTCATTGAAGTGGTTTTCTGGTAGAGGAGTCAGAAAGGGTTGCATAATGTCACCATAGCTGTAGCTGTTGAACATATTTATGGATGTGTACATGCATGATGCCAAATTAGACAGTACTGATTTATGTCCTGGTAACTTCCATGTATGGTGGTTGATGTGTGTTGATGACCCAATTCCTGTTGGCAGAGTGCACAAAATGAGTTGCAGTGTATGTTGCCCTATGTATGAAGTTAGTATGAAATCCAAACTGAGGATAAATACAAGGAAAACCAAAGTTATGGTCTTTGAGTAAGGAACTGTTAATACTGAATGCAAGATCAGTCTAAATGGTACAGAGTAAGACCAGGAGAATGAATTTGTGTACTAGGAAGCATGTTTGACAGAGAAAACAGATTAGATGGTGAAATTAGAAGGTGAGTTATGGTGTGTGTTTTTTTTGCACTGTGTCCCACTAGGCAACAAAAAAGTATCTGTGATTTGTGCTGCATAAATAAACTACCTACATTACAATGTATATCCATTAGAGTACTTTCTAATAGAATATGCCCATTATTTCAACTGAGTTTTACCCAGCATTTTGGAAAGATATTACAATAATTTTCTATGTGCATAAGTTTCATACACCAACTTTTCTCTTGCGTATACAAATTGACAAACAGTGTTAACTTAAGGCTAACCTCTGAACAATGGCCATCTCTAAACAACAATAATTTTATATTGGTCCCAGCAATGGCCGTTACTCGGAGGATGATTCACTGTAGTAAAAAATAGTCTCTTATTAGGAAGGCAAAGGGAATGTCACTATTTGTAACAACTACTGAGGGAAGAGGTGTGAGCAAATGACTTCTCAAAATTCCATCCGACTTTTTAAAATGCAAACAAAAATATTTAGTAAGTAACTAGTATTTTCTACATGTATTTTTATTTTATTTTATTTTGTTGTGTTTTGACACCACAAATTTTTGGCTGCAGTGTTCACTTAACTAAATGTTAGATTAGCAAGCTTGAAAATTTCACTCTGGGAACACTCTTTGCTGCATAATGCTAAGTCTACTATAAAATAATTTCTCATCACTGTAAACACAGGATAATGATTCCTTGCATGTCATACTGTTTTAAACTTAATTTCTAATATACATTTATAAGACACTTAATTGTGCATTTATAAGACACTTAAGTTTGTTTGGAATATTCAAAAAATTAACTCAAAGAACACATCCTCTTGCTACAACACTAAGTATAAGGAAAAACATTTCCAACTATACCAGTTTAATATTCATGGCTAAAATTACCATTCTGAATATTTATCTCTAGGAGTGCATCCTTAGTGCTAATCAGAGACACACCCATAACAATACTGCTAGCCCTCAGAGAGTGAAATGCTACAGGAATATCACACAGACATGATTATTTTAACATGTTGTTGTTCATTATTTTTATTTGAAACCCACATAGTCAGGCCCAATAGTGTGATTTTATGAGTTGTAAATAAATGTTGTTGAAGGTAACAGCTCTGTCACTTGGATAATATTAATTCATAAGTTTTTGCTTGACATAAAAGGTGGTGAAGGGAAAAAATATTTTAATATGTATCGAGACAAGCTATATTTTGTGCAAAAGGGAGCTCAAGTGTTCAGTTTTTCATGCATTACTTCTAGCTCAATATTTCAAATTTATATCCATAGCATAATATAATATGTATGCTGATGACAATGTCCTGTTGGCATAGAGCAAAAGTGAGTTGCAGAGTATGTTGTCCCGGATGTACAAAGTTTGGATGAAATCCAAACTGAGTATAAATAAGGGAAAAACCAAAGTTATAGTTTTTGGGCGAGGAATTGGTAGTACTGAATGTTATATAAGTCTAAATGGCACAGTAATTTACCAGGTGAATGAGTTTGTGTATTTAGGAAGTATGTTTGACAGAGACAACAAATTGGGTGGTGAAATTAGAATGCAAGTGAATTCTTCATTGGAAGTCATAGCTGCTTTAGGAGGTTTTCACAGGAATGATGGGTTTTCAAAGGAGTTCCAAATGGCTGTGTATGAAAGTGTAATTGTTCCTACTTTGATGTATGGCAGTGAAACCTGGGTACTACAGAAGAAACATAGGAGTCGTTTGTGTGCTGGAGAAATAAGTTACTTACAGGGGAGAGGGTTAGTGGCAAGACACATTCTGATCATGTGAGGAATGAAAATGTGTTGCAGTTGTGTACTGTGAAGCAAAATGTTGTTAGCAAGGTGGTGCTTCGGCCATGTTGAAAGAATGAGTGATGAAATGCTTACTAAGAAAATCTTTTTAGCCCAAGTGGCAGGAAGGAAAGGCAGAGGAAGGCCAAGGAAGTCATGGGAAGATCAGATTCAGGAGTGTCTGCATGAGAAAAAGATTATGAGTAAGAAGTATAGAAGATTATGTGTACATCGTGTCATGGATGTCGGTGAAGCCCAAGTTGTATGTTAAGATCGCTGTAAAAGGAGAATTTTGATACAACACTAAGTAAATAATCAGTTAAAAATTATCTGGTAGTTTGTATTTCTTTGTGAAGCTAACCTCTGAATCTCAGAGAACAGCTTAGTGATATGTATGCAATATAATATAATATAGCACTACTCTGCTATTCTCATTACTATATTTTCAAATTTTACATGTTTTAAGAAAACTAAAGTATTGATCTCTTCCTTTTTTTTTTTCTTTCCTGTGTGCATGTAAAGCCCATTTTACTTTATCACAATTAGTAATTACATTAAAGAAAACAGCAGAACATACCTCACAAGGATTCCTACATTTGCAAAGGGGACAGCCTTCAATGTCTAATTCAAATCCATAAGGACACAGCATGCGGCACAGAACATCTGCACAGGGACGAGCAGCTGTGGAAAGTTTCCAAGTTTAGTGTTAAAGATATCCAAAATGCAAAACACTTTTGCTAAGTACATAAATGTGAAATATACACTCATATTATACCAAGCACACATAATTGAATATAATTTATTTTTGTATCAATTTATTATAGGTACATTTGCTCTTTTTTACACAGACACAAACACAAGTTAAACACAATTAGAAAATATTTTTCTTTTTTGAGAAAAAAATTTTCATCTTGCAATTTCAGTTTGCCTCATGACTAAATGCTTTTACAGGGTGATCCATTTAAACCAGTACCCTGAAAAACCTTACATTTTTGCAAGGGATCGCGTGCAAGGAACTTCTTTTTTTCAATAGAAGCAGCAACTCCTGGAGAATGAAAAACGCCACCGTGAAGAAGATTGTTAACCGTAACTGTAACTCAGCTCGTGATTTGTTTGTTGTTGCGTTGTCATTCACTTGTGTGCATTCGGAAACATGCAGTACTCTGTTCCAGAGCGTGTTTTTTAGTGAAATCGTATTGGGTAACCAATTCTGTCATCAAAACGCAACGAGCATTTCGAAGACAGTTTGGAGTTCGAAAAGTGCCAAGCAAGTCAACAATTCGGTTGATGGCAAAAAAACTGGAGCAAACCGGTTCTCTTCTCAGCGGTAGCGGTAGACATCACCCTCCGATGCCCCAAACGCGTGTGGACGATGTTCGGCAACGTTTACTTCAATCTCCGACAAAATCGTTGCGCAGATTAAGCCAACAGACAGGATATTCATACGGAACTTGTCAAAGGACAGCAAAAAAGCGAATATTCGACCATTTAAAGTACACGTAATCCATCAGCTGCAGGAACAAGACAAGGGAAAGAGTAAGTTACTGCAAATGGTTTCAAAATTTTCTTAATTTGTGATCTGATATTCTCTCTATCACATGGTTTATGGATGAAGCCTGGTTTCATCTGTCAGGTTACGTCAATTCGTAAAACAGCAGATACAAATGATACTGGGCTGCTGAAAACCCACATGTTATGTGTGAAACACCGATGCATTCACAAAAGGTTGGTGTATGGTGTGCGGTTTCGTCTACAAAAATTATTGGCCCCATTTTTTTCTCTGAGACTGTCAACACTAACGTTTATTGCCACATATTCAATGAATTTGTGGAACAACTTGATGACATTGAATTGACAGAGGGCTAATTTCAGCAGGATGGCGCTACGCGTCACACATCGAAAGTCTCAACGGAACTCATAACCAGCTTCTTAGATGACAGATTAATTTCAAAAAACAAATGGCCTCCCTGATCTCCGGACTTAATTTCCCCTGACTTTTTTTTATGGGGCTACTTAAAGGATAGAGTTTACAAAACCCATCCAAAAACATTGGATTCATTGCGTGAAAGAATCACGACTGAAATTGGTAATGTTACTGCTCGTACTCTACATGAGACATCACTGAATATGGTGTGGCGTGTTCAACTGTGTTTACAAGAAAATGGAGGACAATTCCAACATTTGCTTTGATAAAATGATTCTCCAATACTACATGTATAATTCTCAACTTACCGTATGATTTTGTTGTTATTTATAAGAAAGTTATAAGTAAATCACATGGTACTGGTTTAAATGGATCACCCTGTATAATTGGGAGAAAAATAATGTACAACAAAATTTTCTATTTTTTTCCCCATTGGTAATAGTCGTAAAGAGATTTGATTTTTTCAATTTCAATTTTTGCCAGTGGAAAGAAATCCTGAATAATTTTACATCTTTTTAATCATAAATTTTAATAATAGCAATAAACCTTCATTCAGTATAAATAAAGGCTTTCTCAATGAAAAATAGTTGCATTTAATATATAATGTGTGACTAATTGTAGTTTTTCTCAGCAAGATCAAACATTATTTATGATGTCAGTTTTAACCTTTTTCATAATAACTTGTAAACCAAACAGATTAAACATTGTGAATCATAAATCTTAACATTTTACTACTTTTTCAAGAAGCAATTATCACAATATAAAAATTTAATCTTATTTAGGAAAATGAAAATTTCAAAAGTTTGGAGCCATCTGTTGGCACATTGGTTGATAAGAAGCTTACCAACAGATGACTTCTTTGATACTATACTGAATTGTTGAAGCAGTGGTGGCTCATTGGGTGAAGTGACATACTTCATCTAAAATTTACAAAAAATATTCTTTGAATGATTTAGTGGATTCTTAAAATTAGTCACTTTTTCTCTACAAGAACGATTTCTGGAAAATGCTGTGGCTTTGAAACAAAAGTTGTCCCATCTCTAAAAGCAAACTAGAAATGTGAGCATGCCATTTCAAATGGCATTTTGAAATGATGAACAGACAACCTTGTAATATAGTGTGTAGGCCATATGAAGAGATAAGGGCCACAGTTCCAAATCACTTCACTCCAGGACCATAAAGAGCAGCGATGTAGAAACATGGACTTCACTTAACATAGGGATTGTTTTGGCAACCAATGCTTCAATGATTGAGATGAACTGACAGTAGCCGCCACTTCCCTACAGTATAATTTTGAATTTAGATGGTTCTTTTGGTTTCATCTACTGTGTTTCTTTATACAGTAACTATGAGTGTGAACTTCAGTTTCACTGCTGTTTTTTTATTAATCTCCATGTGTTCTGCATCCATGTTAAATGGTCATTTTACAATGACATTATTGACTGCTATGCTTCCTTGAAAGATAGAAGAATTTACTTTCTTTATAAGAAATAGAGGCATTTTTTTTTTCATGGATTCTCATTTTGTAACACTTCACCTGTTTTTCTGGTCACAAGCTGCCACTGTGTTGAAAGTGAAAAACTCCCAATATAAATGTTCAATGTTTAAATTATCTCAAATGAAATGGAGCCATGAGTGAATGTGTTCATTGGAAGGAGCTAGATCCAGATTAAACACACTCAGTGAGAAAGCAGCTCAAATCTCATTCATTATCTCCGGTACAAACTGCAGAATGTACTTTGGCTGGGTCTTGCTGGAGGAGTAAATTCTGTCTGTTTACCAATCTTGGATTGTGCTGAATCAGCACAGTGTGCACATGTCCCAATTGTGTTCAGTAGAGGTAGACATTAGTGGCACATCCACTGGAAGCCAATTTCAAGAGCACTGCATCCTCAAAACCCCACCCAATTTCATTTTCCATCATTCTTTCTGTGGGGTAGAAAATGCGGAATGACCTCAGTAAAGCCACTTCTTACAGATGTTGAGACTATTGAAGTAGACCCATTTTTTTTCACATGTAACATTTTGTTTGATGAAACAGTGGTTGCACAGATTAGAGCAAGATAAATTGTTCCTACTCTGATGTACGGCAGTGAAACCTGGGCTCTGCAGAAAATACATAAAAGTCATTTGTGCACTGGGGAGATGTGCTACTTATGGGTGGGAGGGGGAAGACATGCTCTGATCATGTGAGGAATGAAGATGTGTTGCAGATGTGTAATGTGAGGCAAAATGTTGTTAGTAAGGTGGAGACCAAAAAAAAAAATGTAGTGGTCAGAGGCTTCATGCAATTGTGGAAGTAGCCAGTTCTGCAACATATCTAAATAGGTGTCACCAGTCACTGTGTTTTTCATGAAAAAGAAATGCCTGTGCTCAGATAATGGCACAGAGCACATTAACTTTAGGTGAGTTGTGCTCTTTCTCGACTGTTGCATGTGGGTTTTCTATGCTCCATACATGAATGTTGTGACGGTTCACCTTGCCACTTTAATGGAAAGTTGCTTCATCACTAGAAACTAGGCAGGGAGCAAAATTGTCATCGTCCATAGCATCCTGCATAAGTTGGCAAAAGTTCTGTCACTTTAACTTGTCCTTTGGCCTTAGAGACTGCAACAGTTGAAACCTGTATGGCTTCATAATCAAGCATAGTCTCAAAACACGCCAAAAAGTGTTCTGAGGAATTCCTAGTTCACGATTAGCACGGTTGGTTGACTTCCTAGGGCTACATAAGAAACACTCTCTCAAATGGATCACACCAGATGAGCTACAGTGCTGCTTTGCCTGGTGTAAAATCAGAATGCAGTGATATGTTGATGCAGCAGGAGAGTACACTGAAGAGCCAAAAGTCATGGGACAGCAGTAGGCAAACTTTTAACTGGCAGTTGTATAAAGGTTTTGACGCATGACACGATTTTTATCAGTTGTGAGGTGTAATCTCGTGAGTCAGACTGAACAGCAGCCAGTAGGATTATGGCAAGCTGACATAAATTATTGGAGTTTGAACGAAGCAAGGTTGTGGGAGCCAGACGGATGGGACATTCAATTTCCAAAGTTGTGCAAAAATGAATATTCCTTGATCCACAGTGTCATGTGTGTACCGAGAACACCTCATGGAAGGCATTACCAACCACTGTGGACAGCGCATTGGCCGACCATGGGTGTTGAATGACCGTGACCAGCGCCATCTGACCAAGATTGTCCATTTTAACAGACAAGCAACACTGGCTCAAATAACATCAGCATTCAATGCAGGAGGTACCAAAGAGACATATCTATCAGGTCAGTGCAGCGTAATTTAGCATCCATGGAGTATGAGAGCAGAAGACCAACTAGAGTGCAATTGTTAACACCACGACATCAGACACAGTGCCTCACCTTGGCTCGTGAACATGGTAATTGGACCCTTGAAGACTGGCAACATGTGGCATGGTCCAATGAGTCATGCTACCAGTTATTTGAGCTGATGATAGAGTTTGGGTATGGTACAAACCCCACGAAGCCATGGACCCAAGCTGTCAACAAGGCACTGTGCAAGCTGGTAGTAGTTCGATACATGTGTGAGGTGTCTTTACGTGGAATGGTTTGGGTCCTCTGGTCCTTGTAAACACATCATTAACTAGTAATTGCTTTGTTGCTCTGCTGGGTGACCATTTGCAGCCCTTCATGGACTTCATGTACCTCAGTAATGATGGGATTTTCCAGGAGGACAATGCACCATATTATCGGGCCCAAGTTGTCCAAATTGGTTCAAGGAGTTCTGACGGATGGTGTGGACACCACATTTGCCCAACATGAAACCAATAGAGCACTTATGGGATGTGGTGGAAAGGTCCATTTTTACCCAAGATCCTGCACCTACAAATACCAGGGAACTGTGGGTGGCTGTTCAGGTGGCATAGCTCAACATCTCTCCAGAAGTCTTCCGGCCATGTGTGCAATCGATGCCATGTCGAGTTTCTGCACTTCGCCAGGCTAAAGGAGGATACTAGGTACGTATCTCGTGACTTTTGGCACTTCAGTATAATTGTTCTTAACTAAAGTTCTACACGATACTAGGTACGTATCTCGTGACTTTTTAACTAAAGTCCTACACGATACTAGGTACGTATCTCGTGACTTTTTAACTAAAGTCCTACACGATACTAGGTACGTATCTCGTGACTTTTGGCAATTCAGTATAATTGTTCTTAACTAAAGTTATAGCATCAGTCTCATTATTTAAGAGCCATACCTTGTATCCACATATTCACTTTGTTTTTCTGGAATTTTAATTCCAGTAAATAATTAATGCAATACTGTTTCATTGTTTGAGAAGTGAAACATTTAAGACTTGCAACAAGCAACACTGAAAAAAAAATTATAATCCAGAACTGAAAATTATCTACAGATAGAGTTCTGTTACTTTCATGTCATCATTTGTGCAACACAATCACATTAAAATAAAAAAAAAACTGACTGAAATAATAAAGTAGTAAGTAAGCTGATGAATCTGTCAACCTGTACCGTCCAAATGCAGACATCAACAGATCTTACTAGGCATGTTTACTTTGCCGTAAACATTGTTATACCAGTCCCATTGGTATATCGCAAAAGAACCGCAGACCTGGACACCAGGATGGGTGGCACGAATGGGAGTGTACCCAGATAAACCATGTGTCCATTGAGATATCCCTGGGAGATTCGATCGCCACACGAACTGTAGGCCGTTGGCCTTTAATTGACATTAAACAGGTACAAGCACAATAGAATAGAAATGCACCTCTGACGTGGGTATGCAAGCCCAGAAGAGTTTTTAAGCTGCGTCGAAATTATTTTATTACAGGCACACTTTTCGGGTGTTCAATTCCATTATAATCAGTGGTCCAGAGATAAACCATAATTGACCCTTCTGCTTTGCTGCTCAATTTCTCGCTGGAGACTAGGGCAATTAGTTTCCAGGCTGGAGTGGTTGGTCGTGAGCCTCAGGTGGTAGCGCTCATTTGCCTTCTGGCAGTTGGGGCAGTGAGCTTCATTGGGGCATTCTCTATGTCAGCGACCCACCTGGCCACAACGGGCACATGACTTTAACTCCTCTGGGGACTTGGCTTCATTGTGCCTGAACCCGTTGCAGCTGAAGCAAAGGGTTTCCTAAGAAATTCTCCAGCCAAGCGGAACTTTGGCTTTTTTTCAGGCATGATTTGAAGTCCTCTGGGGCCATCTCAAGCACCCAATGAATTCTGCCTTTCTTCCCCCAAAGTTTGATGGGTAAGAGGAACCTGCACCTCTCAGGGTCCGTGAGTTCATTTTGACTACAGAAGTAGTGCTCAACGACCTTCGAGTCATCTCTAGAATACCCGTATATGATAAGCCGTGGCAGTTTTTTTTTTTTTTTCAGGATGCTGTAGATGGTAGTATTTTTTCATGAAGTCATGCTCATTGAATCTTTCAACAATCTTTTCCACCCCTTCCGCCTTCTGGCATTCGATGAGCACACCACCCTTACTCACTCGTTTTATCCCTTTGACTACGATCCCGAGTTTCCCCAGGTCGAAGTCTCAAACTCCACTTCCTCTATGAACTCCGTCGAATGCTTTTCTCCCGTCGGGTAGAGTAGAACGGAGTGGTGTGAGCGGAGCTTGCGCAACCCATCTGGCTTCGGCATTGCGGCTTCAGCATATGTCCGCCCCTTGGCTGAGTGCACTCTTCTCTCTCTCCTGCAGTCTTCCTTTCAACCGTTCAATCTAGAATCGATCGCAGCTGCCCCCTTATGTTACGAGACACTCTGGTCGTCGGGTTGTCCAGCAACTCGTTCATCTCCCTAAACACCCTGAGAAACCCCTCTGAGCTTACGCTCACACTTGACTCTGTGTCCCCATCCCCCGTTTCCGGGTTCTGGAGACCCGGGCTAGATGTACTTTGCCTGTCTGTTCCTGCACTCGGCCCACTCATAATGAGTGGGGGGACCAGCACGACGTCGACACGGCGGGAACTAGATTGGTTGGAGCTTCAGCCCTCACAAGGGCTTTTTCATTCCATAAACAAACTAGTTTGGTTGCAGGCATGCTTAACACATGAACCTTACATGCCTCCTGGGCTTTAGATCACACACCAGTAGCTTAATTTTTGCCTGCTCGCTCCCTGGGGATAACCAATCCACCGGTCAAAGTAGTAAGTAAACTGACTGAAGTAATACATAACAAAAAACATTGTTTCCTAAACTATGACACATAATTCAATATACTAAATATATTCTTACCACTGCAGTTGACTAGATCTTGTGCATTTTCACGTGTTCCTGCAAGCTCAAATCCTAGATCATCTGCACACCAGCATTTTCCAGTTTCTTCACTACACTGAACATCTTCAAACTCTCCACTATCTTTACACTTGGGAATAAACACATTTTTCATTCCTTCTGAGGGCCCAGCTTGTCTTGAAAGAAGAGAGCGCATTTGCTGACATCCTAAAAATAACACAGGAAATACTTTTTGATACTTCTGAATGAACGTCAGCACATATTCTCCACTAAATGTATAATTGTAATACAGTTTATCAAAATATGAATAAATGCAAATTACTAATACATGAATAACCTGTTATAGCAAATAGCACATACAGGGTCTTATTTTACAAACAGGCAACATCAGTTTCCATGACTTCTACTCTTAAAAAAAATTAGTTAGTGCCACAGCTGACATGCACATCGGAGAAAGATGACAACACAGTGCAATGGCTGTGACTAAAAGAATTCAAGATGCACATCAGCTACCAGTGAACTGCGTGTGGGTGGACTATTAAAAACAACCATGAGCATCTAGGTTAAAAGGAGTCATTCATCTACTATTTAATACAAAAACCTATGCCAGGGGTTCTCAAACTTTTTGAGATCATGCTGCCCTTCACATGTAACATTTTCCATGTGACACCCCTGTACCCAAAATAAAAATAAAAATTGCCCAAATTCAAGTTTGTGGTATTTTTTAAAAGAAAATAGCCATTTATATTACTAGCTTGCATTCTTTTTTATGCAAAAATTAGAATAAAATTACAGAACTGAATAAGAAATTGATGAGATAGGCATATTTTCACAATGATAACACTCTTCATTTGGCTTTCACATTTTTACAGTAATTTTAGAAACAACTTAACAATGTATTTGCTTCTTAATGGAATGGGGGAGCTTGTTTCTTGTCACACAAAACATCGAATCTGGGGACAACGTTCGATACAGCTATGTGGATCTCCTTCTCAACATTAACTTTGCTTCTATTTATACCTGGATTTTATTACCGCCAGAGGTGAAAATCTTGCCTCGCAAAGGTAGGATGTGGCAAAAGGGAGAATTACTCTCACGGCTTTCTTACTCAATTCTGGATGCTCCTTTGCAACACTGTTCCAAAACTGTGGAAGAGCTCCGGAAGAGAATGTCATTTTCAGTGTAGAGTCTGAAGAAATGTCTATTTCCTGACATTTCTTCAGAAAATAGACATTTTTTCAGTAACCCACTTGTGTTCATCTGTTTAGGGAGGAAAATATTTGTGAAATTGAATGTTAAACATTCTTTCACATTCAATATTTGACATTCAATATATGTAAAATTGAACATTCTTTAAGATATCCACACATCTTGAAAAATTGCATGTTCTGTTCCACTACAAATTATAAGTTTCAGTTTTTTCTTATAGTTGCGATGCCCCAGACCAAGACCGGCAATGCAAAGCACAGATTGGGAACTCTCTGACCTATGCCTTTTACCACTCAACTGGGGTGTTTCTCTGGATAAGTAATATCTAAATTTCTATTAAATATATGTAATCCAATAGTGTTTGTTGTCCATGCATTAGCAAATTCCTCATCATTTGCAAGTTAGTCACATTATTTTTTTCTTTTAGTTTGCCCTGAAAATTTACTTTCAATCCTCCAGCAGTTAGGTAATAATTTTAGCTTTACTAATATTTCCAAATATTAATTTTGTAAGTGCATTTCCTAAAAGTTCATTTCTTAAAGTTCCATAGCACAACTGATTAATACACCAGGTATAGAAGACTGAAGTGGTAATCCGTTTAATCGGTGTAAGAAAACAAAATACAATTTGCCAAGCTTTCGCTCATCTACAGATGGCTTTTTCAAGGCTAGTAGCATAAACAAACTGATATATTAGACCAATTACCTCATATTTAAATTGTAATCGTTCTAATATATGTTTGTCTATGCTATTAGCCTTGAAAAACCCATTTGTAGATGAATGAAAGCTTGACAAATTGTATTTTGTTTTCTTATGCTGATTAAATGGATTGCCATTTCAGTTTCCTAAAGTTCCAATGAGTTTTCTACATGGTTTTGCTTTGTAATGTCTTCAGACCAAAATTATATTTTCCAAAATTCCACTATGCAATAGGAATGAACAAATGAATTTAAAATCTACAGTTTTTTTGTTTTCTTTTTTTCTATTCTTACGAATTTGTTTTTCTGTATTTATCTTTATTATTATTATTATTCATATTCACAAAAGCAATGTTTGAAAGAACTTTTGATATAGATAGAAAATTTTATCAGCACTGATACATGAATTATAATCTGAATATGATTTCAACACGTTTTCATTATTTCTGAACACATTTGGCATTTGGTTCATTCTCTCCTTTATGCTACCGTATAAGGGTTTTTTTTTTTTTTTTTTTTCCTTCTTACTGCATCATAAAACTTTGATTTTTCTGGTGCATGGCTACAGGAATCATTTAGTACCAAATTTTAATTATGGGTGGCACAAAATATGCATTCAGTTGTAGCTTCCATTCTTTTGTTCCTGCTTCTACTTCAGAAACATTCTACTCACACTGACAGCCAACTGTGTGCTGGGAAATAGCATTCAAGTACATAATGTAACTTTTAATTATGGTGTACAGTACAGAATAACAAAAAAATTTTAACAAGTAACTTTATTAATAATACATTATTAAAATCAAGTAGTTGTAACAAAATTCACACTGTATTTTCCATTTTGTTGGTTATGAACCAAAACCAGATTTTACCATGAAAAAAAGAACTTATGTTTGCTGGCTCGAACCTTTTGTTTGTAGGCAGAAGGTTCGTGGTAGGGAGAACCTTCTGCCTACAAACTCATCAGTATCTTCAAAAGACAAGGATATAGACTTGCCATTCGTTCTTCCCCTTTAATTTCTGTTATACTCCATAATGACAGAGACCCAAGACCTCCGCTTTCTTCATCTGGTGTGTATAAAATTCCAATCAAGACTAACATTGGATTAGCCGCGTACATTAAACTAAAGCTAGTACATGAGGTGGAACACCTAAATTTTCTCACTACATGCAAAAATAATGATGTTATCCTGAAGTATATACATATATATAACCGAGCTATTAATTATAGAGACAATGAAATTATGCACACGGCTGAAACAGAGATTGCGAGCCCAGATACAATCAAAACGATCATGGATTGATAAAATCAGTGTTGACACGTATCATGCATATAACGATATTATTAAACTCGAAAAATACTACAATATAAGAGAGGAAATCAGCAAAATTTATGCTATTACAGATAGAGAGCAAATTAAATACCAAAGAAGACAATGGAATAAAATCAAAAATTTAATTGATAATAAGCAGAGGTCTCAAGAAACCAACTGCCATACGATGATTAACAAATATTGCAGCTATGTTAATCAATCAGATATAGAATTGAATGGTCTTCAAAGAACTGCATTGGAAAGGGGACTGAAATATGCACATAAATATAAAATTCCAGCAACCAAAGTTATGATACCACAACTGAAAAATATAATCCAGCAGCTGCCAAAAGAAAGACAAGAACCTACAAGGATTAAAATGGCAAATGCTATTAACAATATCAATAAGATGGAGAAAGACTTAACCCAAAAAAGTATTAGTTATGAACGACAAACATTAATTGACTTACGTAACAACCCTAAGATAGCAAGTGCAATGGCCGATAAATCAAAACAAATTATTTTGATTAATCAAGATTGTCTACAAGAAAAAATGATGACAGCAATTGAAACACTTGATACAATAATCATTCAACAAGATCCCACAGAAAATATTATTAGAAAAATGGCTAAATTAAAGAACCACAGCAATTTACCTGAAGAGATTAAAAATAAAGCATACCCACCAGTAGGTGCCACTATCCCAAGAATTTTTGGAAAAATAAAAGTACATAAGGACGGATACCCAATGCGACCTATTGTTTCAAAGAAAGTTGCTCTAACCATTAACTTAGAACGAGCGTTATTTCACTTTATTAAAAGATATTATGAAAACCACGCATACACAATTAAAAATTCAAATGATGTCATTAGAGCTATTGAGGCCTATCGGGGACCCAGAGAGATAATGATGGTGAGCCATGACATTGTCTCACTTTACCCAAATACCCCTACTAATCAAGCTATTAATTTAATAGAAGAAAAATTAATAGCAAATAAAACACCAACTACCCAAATAGCTAGCATTATATCAGCATTAAACCTAATTAATGACAACTTTTTTACATATAACAATATAATTTATAAACAGATATCAGGAGCGCCTTTGTCTGGACTCTTTGCTGAAGTTATACTCCAGGACATCGAGAAAAAGATACTCACTGACAACAAATTTACAAATAAAAATCCAGAACTATTTGTTCGATATGAGGATGATGTCTTGATATTTTGGAAGCATACTGAAGAAGATCTGGAAGAATTTGTTAATACATACAACAAGATATATACAACTATCAATCTTACCACTCAATGGGGAAAAAATAAACATACCATTTTTAGATATTAATATCAATAATTATTCAAGAATTGACTACGAGGTATATAGAAAAACAACATTTGTACCAAATATAATACCTAATAACTCAAATCATCCATGGAAATTTAAAACAGCAGCATTCCGATATTACTTAAAAAGAGCAATTATACTTTCACCTAATAATACTGCAAGAGAAAAAGAGTTGAAATGGATTAAAACTCTGGCTGGAGACTTCGGCTATAAGGAGAGATTGATTGACGATCTCTATAAACAAATTCAGAATAACCAAAATAAACGAGGACAGAATATGACTGATACATGCAGATTTTGTGGAAAACTACCATATTGTCCACCTATATCTGCTCCTTTAAAAACGGAATGCCATAAAGCAGGGTTACTTATTGCAGATAGTTGATAATAGCAGACTATTACAATCAAGTAATGAAAAAAGTCCTATTTTACGTAAAGCAGGTGTATACAGTATACAAATTATTAATATAAATAAGAACCTAGATAATAAAACAGTTTACATTGGTAGCACAAAGCGAAATATAGATATCAGATTACGTGAACATTTAAATAACTGGAATAAGGGTGAAATTCGAACTTCACTTATACAATATTGTTATAATAATGAAGCCATACCCGATTGGGAGAATATAAGTTTAGTTACTTCTCACAACACACATAAAAAGATTCTGACTGCAGAGGCCATCATGATAGAGAAGACCAGGACATATAATTGCAATTTAAATGTCCCGGTCGAATTATCACCAACATGGTTGAACATGATAAAACAAGAAAAACAACGAATTGTCCAAATAAGAAGATCAAGTCGACAAATGCAACGAAGATTAAAAAACAGGAGGACACTAGATGGTGACAACGACGTTCTACGTGATGAGCATGAGGATGACGCAGACAATGGAGATGGCAGCACCGTCAACTTAATAGTTAACACGCAAGGAGCAGTACAGCTCGAGATGCCCTTGAGAATGGCCACGAAAAAGTGTTCCGAAACGCGCGGCGGAGATTAGGGATCTGGATTCATCAGTGAAGACTGTTTTGCATATCGTTCTCAGTCGAATTTGAGGTTGGAATAATGGATTTTATTTCGATTTTATTATTTCATTGGATTAATTTTCTTTCAAATTCTATTTTGAAGACAAGGTTTTTTGTGTTTTTGATAAAAGACTTATGGGTTTTAGCTATCGTAAATAATTCATTTTTGCCTACGAGGAACTTTCATTTTATGGAACTTCGAATACGCAGTTTTCTGTTCTTGAATGTATACTGGGAGCAACTAATCAGAAGGAGACTGCAGACCAAGAGGTAACAATGTTATTATTTTAACCCTCTCATTCCTCTTCTTTTAAGAAATAATTAATATGTTTTTAGTTCATATTTTAAATAAATATACCATTCACCCTCAATATGACACCACCAGATTGAATAAGAAGTTAAGGAGTCCAGGTGCCGTGGTTTTCAGCAAACTTGTGTAAAAAACGTGAAGAACAAAAAAAATGACAGGACTTCTATGATATCCTGCTAAGAACTCAACAGCTCTTACCTGTTGAGACATGGATACTACAAGATTTCTAAAAGTGTCTTGTGGTATCTGGTACCAACATGTTACCAGCAGATAAGTTGTGAAGTTGAGCCACTGCAGATTGTGTTTGCTGTTCCAACTATTAAGCTAAATCATTATGACCACCCATCAAATAAGATGTCGGTCCTCCACATGCTGCCAAAACAGCTATTACCATTTGAGACATGGATACTACAAGATTTCTAAAAGTGTCTTGTGGTATCTAGTACCAACATGTTACCAGCAGATAAGTTGTGAAGTTGAGCCACTGCAGATTGGGTTTGCTGTTCCAACTATTAAGCTAAATCATTATGACCACCCATCAAATAAGATGTCGGTCCTCCACATGCTGCCAAAACAGCTCTTACCTGTTGAGACATGGATACTACAAGATTTTTAAAAGTGTCTTGTGGTATCTGGTACAAACATGTTACCAGCAGATAAGTCGTGAAGTTGAACCACTGCAGATAAGGGTTTGCTGTTCCAACACAAACCACAGATGCTGGGTTGGATTGATGTCTGGGGAATTTCGAGGCCAAGGCAATGCCTGCAAGCCTTTCTTATGTTCCGAGACCTTTCTTGAGTAATCCAAGCAATGTGGCATGGATCATTATCCTGCTGAAAGAAGGCACTCTTAGAGGAGACTGCCACGGATGTACCTGGTCTACAATTATGTTTAGATAGGTGTTAGACATCATAGTTTCCTAAATATGAATGACTAGATTAAGGGTTTTCCAGCAGAACATTGCCCAAAGCATCACACTTCCTCCACTGGTTAATTTTCATCCCACAGTGCATCCTGGTGCCAACACTTCTGTGGGTAAACAATGCATACACACCCAGCCATCCACATGGTACAACAGGAAATGAGATTCATCAGATCAGATGACCTACTTCCACACATTCGAGGTCCAGTTTTGATGCTCGCTTGCCCATTGTAGGCACTTTCAATGGTCAACCAAGGTTAGCACGCCCCATTTTCAGCAGAGTTCAATGTACTACGGTTTGTGACACATTACTCTCATCACCAGCATTCAAATTATTGGCAAGTTGCACCACAGTATCCCTTCTGTTGGCTCACACTATATGGGATATCCTTTGTCCATCTCTAGCATTGATGAGCCATGGTCGGCACACAACTTGCTGGCTGTCCGTGGTTTTCCCTATTCGCATCCCTTTTTGAAGGTACTAACCACAGATGACTGTGAGAACCCCACAAGCCTTGCCATCCTGGAAATGCTCTGATGTAGTCATCTGGCCATTACAATCCCTTGTCAAACTTGCTCCAGTCCACTGGTGGCCTTTCCAATCTGAAGGGCAAGAGATAACAGAGTTAAGGCAATGAAACAGTATAACTCCTGGTACTCAGCTGATTAACAGAGCCGAATACCAGGAGTTATTTATACTGTTTCGTGACCTTCACATGTGCTAAAGTTTCCCTACAATTGCTTTGATTTGCATAAAGACATGCTAGTCATAATGTTTTAGCTCTTTGGTATACATGGTATGCCTATAAATCAGCTTAATTTCTGATAAAGTATTTCATTATCTTTTTTTCCTACATGCTCAACTGGACATGTAATAAATCTAACATATTACAGGATAAAAAGTTTAAAAAAAAAAAAACAGTATTTTTTTTTATTTTCCAGTCAACATCCCTACTTCTCAGAGGCATTCTCCATCTGCTTTATTTAATAAAATTAATGAGATGTGTTTTGAGAGATTATAGGTCAAAACAGATGATCTTCAAAACTAAATTGCCCATAATGTGACATCTAAAAAGAAATCTCATGTGTGTGTGTGTGTGTGTAATAAATTTCAAATAGGCCCAATATGAGCTGTGCTGACCAATTAGGTCTACAGTTATTGTCATTTGTGACATGTATGGTATAAACAAAAATGCCTTTTCTGTAAATTTAAGTTGTAAAACTATTAGGGCTGTCAACCAATCGATATTTTTAATCGGTTAATATTTCACAATCAATCGATTAATCGGTAATTTGATTGAGTGATAAAAAATACCATCACAAAAAATATACGACTATAAATTATATTATGCATTATTCTATTATATGGATACGAAATCTGTTGTCTAAAATGTTAGGATGTTGAAGTTGAATGTATCACAGCCTGTTAATCCAGTAGTATCCCTTGGTTTTCTTTATTAAAAAATCAGAAATACAAATTAATAATAATTTCCTTAACCCTTTAAGCAGCTGATGTACCTGAACCAAATGGTGATCAAACTTTTCTGCGCTCCCAAAGTGGAAACGTTCACATAGCGGCCGGGTTTTACGTAAGCTACAGTGAAACAATTACTTTCTCCTTCTCACCTGAGCAGTATCGCTTATAAACTTGCCACTAGTGATAAGGGCTCCCTTATAGTCTATTATCTGCTCTATGATCCAAGGCATGCTGGGAAAGGAATAATCCTTCTGACGCAGACACCATAACACTAGGTGGAAACAAGTGACTCAAGTACCTTCTCTTTCCTTCCACAGGTTCATCGCCATTGTTGTGAACTTTAGTAGCTAATTCATCAGGAAGGATCAGTGCCAATCATCCACATAAATGAGTAATTTGCTAAAGTGGTCATAACAAAGCTAAAGGAAAACGATCGTTTTCTTGTGCGCAGGTTTACTCGTTCAGTCACATTCGGTCCACTTCTCAGACACAATATGTATTCGTTCTAGCTGATTTCAGCTCATTTTGCTAACCCCGAGTTAATTCGTTCCAGCCAGTTAAAGGGTTAAACATGTTTTGCAGTCACTGCTTTAGCCAAAATTTTAGGCACAAGAGCTTGTCAACATTGGATGGTTTACTCGAATTTTGTTAACAACAATACCAGCGGCACTAAACACTCTTTCACTTGGCACAGACATTGCTGGAATGCACAGCAACCGTTTTGCTAAAGTAGCAAGCAGCGGCAACTGTAATGAATGAGTTTTCCACCACTGAAGAGGATCTGTAAAATCGTCGGCGAGTTCAGGCAAGCTCTGATAAACTTGAAGCTATAATTCTATCGGTGTGCTGACATTTGTGTACTCCTTTATTTCTGTTTCTGGAATTGACGAATTGTCAAAACATAGTTTTGTTCGTTTCTGTTGCACATTACTTTGTTCTTCGTGCAAGGGCAGCTGTTGATTTGTGCTACTGGATGAAGTTCTGTTCCACACTAACTCTCGGGTTTTTTCTAGTATACAGCGAAGTGTCTTAAATCGAGGGTCAAGGACAGTAGCTTCTTCGCACTTGTTGTATAAAGGCCATTGATGTCTTTCCGTCAGATCATCGAGCAACATAGCTTTAAATCTGCAAATATATGCTGGGTTGGTATCGGACAATCCCATTGCGCTTTTGAGGTATGTAAAAACGGAAATTACAACACTGGCAGTTACATACTTATGACCTCTGAGTATTTAAGTGATTTCCAAGCAAGGTTTCAATATGCTGCTGATTAGCTGCTCAAGCACTTCCCACTCGAATGTTGTCAGAACAGGGGTATTCGATGCTTTAAGTACCAGAATGTTGTCTACTGCGTTTTCAGCTTTCACAAGACTTTCCATCATGATGTTGGCACTATTCCAGCTTGTCACTATGTCCTGTTTGCAGCTTAGTGTCAGGGAGACCAAATTCTTTTTGCTTAGACAAGAGTAGCCTCTACATTTGAGCAATGTTTAAAATATCCTACAATTTTTCGGCATTTAGCTACAATCTTTTCCATCGATGCAACTGTAAGAGCTTTATTCATACTTAACTGTAAAAGTATGTGCCGAACATCTTACACTGTCAAACTTTGATCTGTTTACGCCAAGTACAATATTTCTAGCATTATCAGTGCAGATGGAAACAACCTTGTCCGTTAGTTCCCATTTTTCGACAATTCCTCAAATTCAGTTGTACACTGATTTGCAGTATTGTACCAATGGGGAGGGGAGGGGGGGTACATTGACCCAGCACAGTGGCCTAAGGTCTATTGTGCATTAATTTGCAGTATGCTTCTCAATCACCTGTTTCACTTGAAGAGTTGCATCACAATAATGCCACTCATTGTCAATCCAGTGTACTGTTATTGCCAAGTAGCTGTCGTTGGCAAGAGAGGTCCAAAAATCTCCACTTAAACTCACATAGGAAGCTCTCTTTAATTCATTAAACACTCTTGACTTCTGAATGTTGTAAATTTGGACAATTTTGTTCATAATGGTACTTCTGACAAGTAAATTGTAACACTTAGAATTGAGAGCTGTTTGCAACAACACTTTCAGGCCAGGATCTTCAACAATATTCACAGGTCTCGAACTAGATGCAATCCACAATGCTAATTTTATTTCTGTTCGAGGAAGGAATTAATACCAATTTGCTTCATAGCGGTGGCATTTGAACTAGGCTGCTCCTATGGTGTATTTGATACAATTTCCAAGAGTGGATATTGTGATTGTAAATGATAACGTAAGCTACTTCCACTTCCACTGTACTTAAATTTTTTCTTACATTTTAAACAGTTAACATGTCCGCAATCAGTAACTTCCCCACTGTCTTCTAATTTATATCCAAAAGAAGAGGACAATTTCCCTTTTAATCCCTGAAAATTCATTTTTGGAACTCAAATAAATGTGACAGCAAGAAACTTTCTTTCATTGACAGACAGCGTTCAAACTTTCTTTCATTGACAGACACTTCATCCCAGTAAGCTACGCCACCAATAAAGGAACACTATTTGCTTTTTCAATGAGGAGAGTAGGAGTAAAAATTTCCCCCAGACTTTTGCCCTTGCACTGAAAATTCTCCCTGTTGGCAGATATGGTACTTTTGCAATGGTACTAAACTTGGTCCCTGGGTAATTAAGACTAATTGTCTAACCCCGAATCAAGAACACATGCATTAATCTCTCGTCTTTCCTATTGAAAGCTGAATCTTGTTGTGAGGCCCGGCAGGACCAGAGGAGTACTTTCATCTGCATCGACGCAATAAAACCTCGGGGGACGACTACCCAAGCTTGGAAGATACCGGCTGTCTGTTATACCGACCTGACAACCAAGCTTGGAAGATGCCGGCAGTCTGTTATACCGACCTTATGTATTGAAATAACCGACTCTGCCCAGACAATTCAGCTGAGACAGGAGTAGAAGAGGTGTAGCACCCCTTAATGACTGACGGAGCTGCATTTTCCCTGAATAGCTACAGTCAATAAGGGAGGGGAAGCACAGAGCACATATGAGAAGTGAGTACAGAGCAAAGCGATAAAATAATGGGGGAACCACGAGGTCGAGAAGCCCTTAATGAAATGCTGGCAGGACAAGTACGGTATCAAAGGCAGAAGTTCGGAATTTGCAATGGACTTTGAGCAGTACTACTATCTAGCAGTCACTACTATCTTGCTGCTGATAGTAGTGACTGCTAGATTTAAACTCCCATCGCCATAAATAGGCTAGTTTCCAAAAAGTGAAGGCACGAGCACAAATTGGTGTATTCAACAAATTCAAAACTATATGCAGTTTTTTGCAACAGTTCCTAATGAATTTTATTCTTATACTATTTTTTTAAGTAACCGATGAATCAGAAGAAATTAATAATCGGCGATTAAAAAATTGATCGATTAATTGATCAAACCCGACAGCCCTAATAACTATAGAAGCATTGTACCTCGAAGCTGAAATTTCGCACAAGTGATTAGTTTCTCTATAATAGCACTTACAAATTCACCAAGTTTCAAGAACATCAAAAGGGTTCAGGTCAAAAATGTTACTTTTTTTTTGTGCTAATCTGACATGGAATGACATGTAACGAGTTCATATTTCACTACTGGATGCAGTTTATGAAATGCAGTTAAATATTGGTAAGTTAAAATTTCATGCTAGGGGCAATTATGAAATGCAGTAAAAATACTTTTTTTTTCATATATTGTTTTTGAAATGTTTAGAAAAAACAGTACATGGTGTGTGTGTGTGTGTGTGCGCGTTTGGGAACGTAAAAATTTGGACATGCCCAACTGGACGCATTACCATTTTTCTGGCACAGGTGGGGATACAGCATTTACTTTGGTGTGTGTAATAGAGGGAAGTAAATTCTGGTGCATTGAGTAATCTTTGATCCTAATAAGCAGCCAATTTTATTTTGCTTAGCCATTTTCCTTTGTGCACCTAAGAATCACTAAGATTTTATAACTGCTTCTGTGCGAGTGAAAAAGACATACCCATTTTTGTTGCTGAAGAATAATATCCTTTCACTGTCTTTTTAGAAGCATTTAAAAAAAAACATATTGGCAAAATTATTGGAAACACTAGTATGTATGGTATGCTAAATTCAACCTACATTTTTGTTATTTCAGGCAACTCTTGATATACTGCCACCATTTACAATATTTCATTGTGGCATTATATCAAATTTGTCAATTATTTTTAAGTAACCAAAATGTTGTAAATTATGTTTCATCAAAATTAATTATTAGCATGAAGTTAAGAATATGATATGGCCTAATCAGGAAAAATGCAATTATATGTTGCATACTGTAATTCAAAGTATCCGTTTCCATTTCAGAAGCTTCTGGTATGCAGTAAATGTGGAAATTTGCTTTGCATAATAGGAAGACAAAGTTAAAATTTTAAATATAGGGAAATGAATAAAAGATTATGTTACATAAGTGAAACTTTAAGTGAAAGTTTATAGCATTACACAAAATCATTTTACATACCTTAGTTCCTTTAAAAAATATACATTTATTTTCATTTGCATTTTAGATTTCAGCCCAACCATTTCCAGGGCAGAATCTAATTTAACAAGTGTGTTTGAAATATCACCATCCATAGACTTTGCCTCAAAGAATCTCCTTAATGTTAAAGGATACTGATTAATATCTTTGATTGAATCAGTGTCTTTAGCATTAAGGTTCACCACATATGAATCATGGTCCAAAAAAAATGGAAAAGAAATTTTCAGACGACTTGCAAATGGTGGTACATCAAGAAGGCTTTGTGTTTGGAAAAGCAGTTTAGTACAGTAATATACAGGGGTTAGACAGAATAATGGTGAACACCATGCTCAGAGACGTGATTTTTAATGCAGCAGTGTATGTCACAATATGCAAAGGTATCCACTACTTTTTGGTTGTAATAGCTTTGTTTGGAACCTCAAGGTCCTGTTTAAAAGCATTTTAAGTGTCTTATTGCAAAATTTCTTTTCAGGGTGACAACGAAAAATGAGCAACCTAATGGATTTCGAAAGTAGGCTAATTGTTCGTGGACGGCTAGTTGGTGCCTCTCTGACAACAGTCACCAGGGTAGTGTGGTATCGAGAGCTGTGTCTAGCGTCATGACAACATACTGTGTTTGTCGCAAAACCTCCTCTGCAAAACACAAGAGTGGCCAGAAAACAACCTTGGCTGATGGAGACACGAGAGCATTAAAGAGAATTATTACATGTTATAAGAAGACCACAGCGCCCAAAATTAGGGCGGAGCTCAATCTGCATCTCCAGACTACAGTATCAATGAAATCAGTGCACAGGGAGTTATGTGCATAAACAAGTTATATGCATGGCAGAGCTGCTATTGCAAAACCTCTGGTGACCTAGATGAATGCACAACAGCGATACCAGGTGCATACAATGTGGGCTGCTGATTCATGAAAGCGTGTAATGTGGTTGGACGAATCCACATTTCTTCACCGCAGAACATGTTTACATGTGGAGAACACCGTCAGAAGCGTACAACCCAAACTGTCTGTTCCCAACAGTGCAGCATGGTTGTGGTTCTGTCATGTCTTAACGTGGTTTTCAGCAGGTCCTCATTTCACCTTGAAAGGACGGATGACTGGCAGAACATATAAAACCATTTTGGGCAACCAAGTTCAGCCACAGGCTCAGTTTCCTGCAGGGGACGCCATCTATCAAGATGATAACACCCTAATTCACGGAGCTCGGAATGTCCAATCATGGTTTGAGGAACATGAGGACAAACTTTCACACCTTCTTTGGCCTCCCCAATTACCAGAATTAAACATCGAGTCATTGTGTTCTGTGTTGGAAAAGAGTAAGATCTCGTTATCCTCCTCCAGCATCTTTCAAGGACCTGGAGCAGTTTCTGCATGAAGAATGGTGTAACATCCCACTAACCACCATCCAAGATTTGTATGCGTCCATTCCAAGGAGGATTTAGGTGGTTTTGAATGTCAAAGGTGGTCCCACATTCTATTAGGTATGTAAAACCTTTTCCTAGGTGTTCATATTATTCTGTCCAACCCCTGTGCATTGGCAGTTGCAAAGTGTATGGTAGTTTATCAAGAGATATTTTATATAGGGCACTTCTGTTCACACCCAAAGGGTGGCATAATGTAAGGATGGTGGTACATTGAGGGTTGACTGTAATGGGATACCTGTAATCATGAGAATGATGTAATAGTGATATATGTGCGTTTTAAACTTTTTCTGAGGTACAGTTACCCACTTGTGATGTAAATGAACATTTATATTTGAAGCAATCACTGCTTCTAGAAGCAGCATTAGAAATGAATAATCAAAATCACTGGTCCAGAAATACAAGAAAATACTGGTCAGCAGTAGTCATGACGGTCCATTACTCAAATAATAAATTTAATGATATTTTAAAGACCCCTTTTAGTTTTGCACTTATCACTGTTTACATGGTAATTGAGAGTTAATAATGAGAGAATTTATTTTACACATAAAAGCATTTGATTTCAATTTGGGAGAAAAACATTTTTGATTTTTTTAGCTGATTAAGTTTGATGTAAGGCTAGTCATTTGTGAATGTAAGGCTTAATTAGCAACCCCCCCTTTTTTTTATCTTTTGCCCAATTACAGCTAGTGATACTGCAGGCACAGGATCAAAATCTTCAATATCTGGTGCACCCAGGTATATTCTCGTGAGATCCGTTGGTTTCAGTACCTAGTTGGTTCCTCCAGTCACTTTTGATTTCCCCAAGTTTCTGAAACCTCTTTCAGCTTCAGCTGATGTACATAGTGTATAACATCTAGCAGAGCCAAAACGTTTTCACATTGAATATGAAATCAGAAATACACTTTTACAAAAGCCTGTTTTTGAGTATCCGTAAAACTGGAAAATACAGCCTTTATCAATGAAACCCACTCAAAGTATATATAGATTTGCCATTTGGATTTTCAAGTTTTGCAGTATTGCTCTGTATTCCTGAAACAATGCATTAATTTCTTCTTTTTCAAAATTTGCTGACATGATTTTATAGGTCACTCAACTAAAGAAAAAATTTTACTCAGTAAAATTAAATTTTGACTCATATCAGAAAATCTTGTTTTCAGCTGTTTAATTATTATGTCGACAAAGTATGTAAATTTGCATTTGTTTTCTGTTTGTAGTATTTTTCTTTTTTCTGAAGATTTTAAGTTCAAGGGGGCTAGTTTCTTTCTGACCCTTTGCTTGTCTTTTTTTAAACCATCAAGAATGTCTATGACAGTAGATGCAGAATTGAAAGCATGAAATAGTATTGTACTTATATTTTGTAAAGTTAGTGAAACTTTTTATAGGTAATTAACTACTTCAGAAAGTTCAACTGCAGAACATATTAATGTTTGCGATTTCATAGACTTCAACAATTCCTTTACAACAGATGCTGATTCCATTTCTTGACATTCAGCTACAGTTCTCAAGTTGAAGTAAAGTAGAATCAAAAAGAATAAATAAATTTGTGAAAGTTCTATTAAGAAGTGCTAGCCACTGAATTCCACCAACTCAAGTGAGAACCAACTGTTTCAATTCTAAAGATTTGCATGCTTCATTCAGCTGCACTTGATTTGCAGGACTGTTATAACAGAATTTGAAGAGCTCTAGCAGAAATTCTTCTACAGCATAAAACTCCTTAAAAACTATCACCGTTTCTTTAAATGCTAATTCTAGTCGATGTGCCATGCAATGAATCTTTATCAAGTTTGGTTGCTCCTCAGACAACCTTTGTCTAACACCCATTTTAATCCCTTGCATAGTAGCAGCCCCATCAGCAGCAAAGCATAGTTTCTCAAATGGTTCAGCTTTAGAAAGTTTAAGCTAATTTATGCATATATTTCTTAAGGCTAAGTAAATAGATTCAGCATTAGCCTTGTTGAGAGAACAGATACTTAAAAATTTGATTGAAGGTTTACCTCGATTACAAAACACAATGTAAATAACATTGGGGAACAAATGTTTTGCAATTTTCTGTTGCATGAGAATTGTCAACTGATTCTAAGTATTTTTATAATGCTGATTTCAAAACTGAAATTGGTTTTCTTCTACATACTCTAGTTTTCATGCAATTTGAAACTTGATCTTTGCAAAAAAAAAAAAAAGGACACCCTTTGCTATTTACACTAGGGATAGCTTGAGAACTAGGCAGGCTTACATCTACCCTAACCATAGACTAATTTTTTTACAAACATCAATATTCTTTATCTTTATTGTTAATTTTGGATTCTAGAGATTTATCTGATTTACACAAAAATAACATGTTGTTCTTTGTTTCAGATCTGATCATGGCTTCTTCAAGTAGACACAAATGTGTAAATAATCCCGATGCATTCTCTTATGTATGCAGCTGCTACACACTTCTTCGTCAAAGGCACAATATAACTTCGTTTGTGAGGCGTGCCTATTTTGAAGTTCCCCTTGGCGACTAAGACAAGAAATGGGCTTCCATATTGTGTGCCATAATTGTGAAGAAATGCTTCGTGACTGGGCAAAAAGAAAATGAAACAGTCTGCCTTTTGGAGTTTTCATGGTTTGGTGAAAACGGAGAAACCACATAACTGACTACTATTTTTGCCTGGTCAACATGAAGGGTATCGGCAAGAAAAACTGGCATAAGATCTCCTATCCCAGTATTCTCTCGGCAATTCGACCTACTCTGCACTCTGAGGAACTCCCAGTTCTTAATGGTTTTGCTTCATCTGAAGATGTAGGCAGTGAACATGATCAGAAAGAGCACAAGGGCTGTGATAACGAGCATCAAGAATTTTTTTCAGAATCCGAAGACTCCTCATCTGATAACAAACAGTCATCAGCCCCTCAGCAGTTTAACCAACCAGAATTGAATCACTTAGTGCATGATTTGGGGCCCTCCAAGAATGCAGCTGAGGTATTAGCCTCCAGGCTGCAAGAAAATAAAAACCTACTTGACCACTTTGCAAAAGTTTACTTCCGAAAGTGGGACCAGATTTTTGTGGACTTTTTTTCAGAAGACAGTTTGTTTACTGCCACAATATCCCAGGTCTTCTCAGGCAATTAGGTTTACCTCGTATAGTCCAACAAAATGGTGATTATTTCTGGACAGCTCAAAGTGCACCCTCAAGTATTCTCTTGCACAATGGCAATGTTTGTGGAGTGGTTCCAGTTGGTCACTCAGTGAATAACATAATGACATAAAAATGGTCATTGACTTGCTCAAATATCACGAGCACAAATGGATCATTTGTGTGGACCTGAAAATGGTCAACTTTCTCCTTGGTCAACAGAAAGACCACGAAGTTTCCATGCTATCTCTGCATATGGGACAGCCAAGCTCGAGAGAAACACTGGACCCAGAAGGAGTGGCCCATCCGTGAAACTCAAGAAGCAGGCATGCCAAACATTGTGAATGATCCCATCATCAGTAGAGAGATTATTTTCCCCCACTCCATATCAAGCTTAGCTTGATGAAACAGTACGTGAAAGCATTAAGTACTGATGGTGAATGTTTTCAATATATTGTTTCTGCTTTTCCTGCTTTATCTTATAAGAAGATCAAAACAGGTGTGTTCGATCAACCTCAAATTCGTGCTCTTGTACGTGATTAGGAATTTGTCAGGAAGATGAATGACAAGGAGAAGGCAGCATGGCTGTCTTTTGTGGCAGTTATACAAAACTTTCTTGGTAACAAAAAGACATAACTATGAGGTTCTCGTTACTAGAATGCTGTTGCCTTTTCGTGATCTTGGGTGAAAGTCACCTTGATCAATTCCCCGAGAACCTTGGGGCTGTTAGTGATGAACTGGGAAAGCGCTTCCATCAAGACCTCATGATGATGGAACAGCACAATCAAGGGCGATGGGACAAAAATATGATGGCAGACTACTGCTGGGGCATTAAACGAGATTGCTTGAGAAAGTCCACAAACGCCACAGCTACAAACTCAAATTCTTGCCTGAATAGGACATATTTTAACTTTGCATTCCATCCTTATCAGTTGTTCTGAATCACCTATCATCTTTATGTCAAAATATATGTTAATTTAAAGTAAAAAGCATTAGTGAATACTCATATTTGACTATAATGGATAAATGTTTCAGATTTGACAAGTGGTGATCCACATTTTACTCCACACACGTGATTTGTTGGCCTTTTTTCAAACTTTAATGCATATTGTGATGCACCTACACGTTTTTGTGAATACATAAAGAATATCTTTGCCAAGATGGTTGTTTAAGCCTAATTTCAAGACTGCGTGACCATAAATTCCTCAGATACACCATGTCATCATGCGAGAGGCGTCAAAATTTCGTGAAAAATGAAAATGTTGAATTGCAAAAATCTAGAGCTTAACTTCAGATTTGAATTCAGCACATTCAAATTAGGCAAGAACACGTGCTGGTATCAATGCAACAAAAACTTTGCTCCCCAGTGTAATTAATTGTTCCACAACAGAAGAGTCAGTAGACTCGCCATAAATTAATAAGAATCGTCTACTCTCATTAATGTCGCAAATCAGTCGCTCAAAACAAGATTTTGAAGTGAACGATGCAAATTCCTTGCAGGCCTTATCTGTTCTGCAAGTTTGTCCAATATCATCTTTCTTGTCATCTAATTTGCACTGCCATTCAAAATCCACGAAAAGATGTGTAATTTTCACTAACGCACGAGTGGTGTGAAGCAAATAAATAAGCCAGTTTTTTTGCTGATCTTGCAGCGACATCAATGCTTTGCATGTTGCTGGTGCTCTCTTCAAACTTTCATTCGTTTCTACTATGTGCAAATGTGGTGCACTGGATGCAAACGTTTTTATAGAATCCATCTTGAGATTGCTTGATTCAACAACGAATATAGATTTGTTATTTGGATGTTTCGAAACTTTGCGAAACATTTTATTACTCTCGGAGTTGCTCTCTAACCCCTTGAAAGTTCAAAACTATTGCTCCTGAAATACACGAGTTCAGCATCCATTATAGTAATTATTAACTCA
Source organism: Macrothele yani (assembly GCA_039090855.1). Classification (NCBI taxonomy): domain Eukaryota; kingdom Metazoa; phylum Arthropoda; class Arachnida; order Araneae; family Macrothelidae; genus Macrothele; species Macrothele yani. The sequence continues at coordinate 137,594,403 of CM077001.1, forward strand.
CTCCCTTTTTGATATTTCAGATTTAGTCCTTTGCTGGAGGCTCACTAATTTCACACCACCATGTTTTCAAGTTTAAACTTTTCAAAACATCAAATTTGTTGAGCAGATAAATTCTGTCATGCAATGGCTCTGCGGAACATGACAAGGAAGAAATAAGTGCTAGCAAGAATATGGGCTCAGCGGAGGCATGCAACACACGACAACCGAGCGATGCTATTAGCAGCTCTGTCAAGAGCAAGGTTGGGGCAAATGTCTAGCTTTTGAAAATACACAGTGCTGGTGCCTTTGTTTTGGGATGAAAACATGCACTTGCTTTCTTGTTTTAGCTACTGGTCCCACAGATTACTCTACTAGAAGGAGCACAGAGATCCAACTTTTTGACTGCAAGCTGCCCCCTTTTTTTCCATTATTACTGCCATAGGCATCTAGTGAGAACAGCTATCATGGAATAGTTTGAACAAGGTGAATTAGTATGAAATGTGTTCCATAAGTACAAGTGTATCACACATGACTTGTTGCCTAGTAACTAGTCAGACAGCAAATGATTCATTGTGCTATTAGCTTCATTTTATTGTGTAATAGATCCGTACATCTATTTTTTCATATTGTGTTTAAAATAGACAATTTAACTATGCCCACAGGTGTCAAAAACAATGATCATTAAAGAGTTTTTAACTCATGAAAATGTACCTCCCAAAGAAATTCAAGCTAGATTACTGGCAGTTTATGGTTCTGGAACTTTTCACTAAGCACTGTTAGTCATTGGGTACGAAAATCAAAGGACAGCAGAGAAATGCTGGCCATAAAGGATCAGCCACGGAGTGGGAGGCCCGTAATCGCAACCTGCCATTTGAACAGGCCAAAAGTCGATAAGCTTATCAGGAAAAATCAAAGAGTAACTCACAGAACCAGAGCAGGTAAGCTGAACATTAACAATGTCATTGATACTACCTAATGTTTTAGGATACAACAAAGTGTGTGCTTGTTTGGGTACCACATCTTAAACTTGCCAATGGTTGCTTGCTCGCTATAAAAAATATGGAAGTGATTTTCTACAAAGCATTGTGACTGGTGATGAGCGTTGGGTTCACCATTATGACCCATAAATGAAAAATCAATCGCTGGAATACAGACAACCCATCTTTTCTTTAAGCGAAAAAATTGAAAACTCAAAATTTCTGCTGGTAGGTGCATGCTCACTGAGTTCTGGCGCAACACAGATGTTATTCATTAGGAGCACAACTGTTCAAAGGTACGACTATCAACTCCAAGAGCAACATGTGAATACCTAAAAAAAAAGTTAAAGCAAATATTGAACTGTGGGAGTGGGGAGGGGAAAAGCCAATGATACTGCAACACAATGCCAAACCCCATGCCAGTGCTTTCACTTCAGAGGCCATACAGAAAATCAGGTTTGAAGTTCTTGAACACCATAACTACAGCTCAGATTCGGCACCATTTGACTTCTAGTTTGTTTGGTTTTTTTTTTTTTTTGCTCTCAAGATAAATCTGAAAGAAATTCAGTTCATCTGTGACGAGGTGTTCAAGCTACTATAAGGAAATGGTTTTGAGGACAAAATCATTTCCTTATAGACATTGGCATATATTTATAGAGTAGAACTATGTAAAAAAAAATGTGAATTAAAGTAGAAATTCTGAGCTTTGTTTTTGTTTTGTTTCAATCTGATACCTTGCCACTGGGCTTGAATATAAATATGGAGGCATTACGTTTTTTAACACCCTCTGTAAAAATGAAAGCTGGAGTTTTGAAAGCTATAAACTTTCAAAAACAAGAAACTTTGTATTCTTGATCTCAAAGACTATGCAGTCTTGTGATGATTATATACTGTATATTAAGATAATACAATGTAGTTTGCCACCAATATTTATTTTTTCAAGTCCACCATGGTTTCACTGGTACCTAACTTCATCAGGACGAATGACACATAAATATTCAAATTGCATATATCATAAATGGTGTTTACAGTCACGGGTTTTGGTTAGTTGCTTCCATGCGCTCGATAGAAATGGGGTGGATGCCAAGTCATTAACAAGTTGCGAAGACTTCTGATACACGCATGTGGAAAGCTTCAAAAATATCAAGTTTGGTGGTTGAATCTGACTCGTCAATTAGTTTTGCTTCTTCAAAGAGAAATTTATGGCCCTTTTTGTAAGTGTTTAGCCATCGAGGACTTCTTTAGGTCACAGTTCTGAATGTAGGTCTTGTGATTCTTCAATCGAAAACGCAAGGCTCTACGGGTTTGTCCTATATATGAATCGCTATATTCACATGGAATTTGATAGATTCCCCTGAGTTTTTGTCTTCGACATAGTCCTTTGATCCTAAAAAGTTCAGTTTGTTGATTGGCTAAAAAACCACTTTAAAATTAAAGGTTTTGAGAATTTTTGAAATTTTGAAGGAAATGTCAAGGGAAAATGTAATAACAGCAAAATTCTCTCACAATGGGCGCATCACAGGAGTTAACGTGGATATAGCTTTGGTCCATTTGAGCAAGTAACCAGAATGTCAAGGAATGAATGGTAGGCATCCGTTATTTTCAGTTTCGTAACTGATTTGAATGTGAGGATCTCAAACTTGTTGCAGTACAGCGAGGATACAACCCTTCCATTACAGACAAGGCTCTAACAAAATTCCGGAAACCAAAGCCTATCTCCACATTAACTTCTGTGATGCGTCCATTTCGAGAGAATTTTGCCATTATCCCATTTTCCTTTGAAATTTCTTTCAAAATTTCAAAAATTCTCAAAACCTTTAATTTTAAAGTGATTTTTAAACCGATAAACAAAATGTTCTTAGGATCAAAGGACTATGTTGAAGACAAAAACTCAGGGGAATCTATCAAATTCCATGTGAATGTGGCATTTCGTAGATAGGACAGACCCATAGAGCCCTGCATTTTCGATTGAAGAATCACAAGACCTACATTCAGAACTGTGACCTAAAGAAGTCCTCTATGTCTAAACACTGTTACAAAAAGGGCCATAAATTTCTCTTTGAAGAAGCAAAACTAATTGACAAGTCAGATTCAATAACCAAACTTGATATTTTGGAAGCTTTCCACATACGTATATCAGAAGTCTTCGCTACTTGTTAATGACTTGGCTTCCACCCCATTTCTATCAAGCGCATGGAAGCAACTAACCAAAACCAGTGACTGTAAACACCATTTATGATACATACAATTCGAATATCTATGTGCCATTCGTTGTGATAAAGCTAGGTCAATTCCCAGCAAAACCATGGTCGACTTGAAAAAATAAATATTTGTGACAAACTACGTCGTATTATCATAACATATATAAAATTTGTAGCCATGGCCCAGCAAAAGGTAAAAACTGACTACTGTTGGATTCCATTCAAGGGAAGGTCCCTCACAACTGGAAAATTCAAAACCAGTAATACCAGTCAAAATTTGGTCAAATTTAAGCACAGAAACTTTTGAAGATTATGCCAGCTGCGATTCTGAACGTGCAACATTATCCCTTTTGGCAATCAATGAGCTGGTTCAAATGAAGGATGGTGAAAACGGCTGTGATGATGTGATGAAAATACACTGCTGGCCATCCAAAATGCAACACCAAGAAGGAAGCATCAGATTGGCCTGAAATTCGCAGTATGCGTCGCCTGCGAGAGGACATGCAAATGATTAGCATTGCAGGGTATATGTAAATCATGTGCGCCCGGCACGCCACCGAGCACTATAAGAATGGTGCACAGAAGGCGGGGTGTAGTAGTGGAAGTGTGTTGTGCTGCCAGACCTGTGCGTGGGTCCTGATGCCTCGTCGCAGAATACAGTAGCCATTCCAGCACGTTTCGGAGTTCGACAGAGGGTGAATAGTGGCTTATCGCGACAGCGGTTTATTGTACCAAGACATCGCTTCCCATGTGGGATGACATCCAGCCACACTGAGACAAGTAGAGATTCGGTGGGTGCAGGAGTGACGGATGGACCGACGTGAGCAATTGCTGCAGCTGCGGCACACCACCGAACGAGAGGACCAGCATGTTGTGCAGCGGGCATTGATGGCTTGCACCGCCACATCACGAACGTTAGTGCAGGAATAAGGGTGTGTTGCACAACAACCTGTGTCAGCACGTACTGTTCGACGTCGTCTGTGGAAGCGGGGACTTGTCGCACGGCAACCATTGCTCCGATTATCATTGACGTTACACCACCGGTGAGTGCGGCGGCAGTGGGCTGTTGAATGCCGCACCTGGACTACGGAATGGCACGACATTGTCTTCTCCGGCGAATCCCGCTTCTGCCTGTAACACCACGATGGTCGGATCCGCGGCGAGAGACTGTACGACGCCTGCATTATGCATCGCAATACCGGTCCGTCGCAATTGGATATGACGCCCACACCCATCGTGCAACAATTCTTCACGGCCCACCAGGTGTCACTGTTGCCGTGGTCCACCTGTTCTCCCGATATGTCGCCCATCGAACACGTCTGGTCGCTGATCAGCAACCGAGAGGCCCGGCAAGCACCACCCGCGGCTACGCCTGATGAACTGTGGCAATGTGTGGAAGCAGCCTGGACCGACATACCCCAAGCTCACATTCAAAGCCTCTTTCATTTGATGCCGCGGCCGTTATTGCCAGCCATGGAGGCCACACGAACTATTGATGTCTGCGTGTTCCGCAAGTCGCACGGGCCTGTAAGCTCAAACATTTCATCTTTGTATCTGCTGTTATGTGTCAAGTAAATCTTGCTTTGCTATCTCATGTCCTTCTTGGTGTTGCATTTTGGGTGGCCAGCAGTGTATTTTATCACTCTGCCAACATGAAACTTTGCCCAAGCTCTTGCTGTCTACAATGTGATGAAAACATTGTACAATGAATTCACTACCATGTACAAAACTTTTTGCATTATGTTCAAAAAATTTTTTCAGGTTTAACTGTCATAGTATTTTGAAACTAATTGAAAAATAATGACCAAGGGCCTGGTGTTAATCCAAATTAGACTACTTATTGATAAAAATATGAAACAGCACATATTTATTCCAGAACTTATTTGCATGAAACTGGAATAATGTTTCCATTGGCAGAAAGTGCATCAAACATTTGCTTTCTACATTACTGTATTTTTAAAATATGGAGGGGTTTGTATTTCCTACAGCAATATCATTAAAATTTGCTCATACTTTTTGGTGGGGAGGGTATTTTGGTCCCTGGGAAAATGTATAATTGATGCCTAACAGTATTTATTTTGCACTAGTCTTCCTGGTCTCAAAATTACAGTAGTAAGCAGAAATGCTGCTGCATATCCAGCCATTTAAGGATGCTCTTTTGCTTTATGCCCATTTCTATTTCCATGGGTAGTGTTAAAACCTTATAAATTACCATCACATTTGTTATGGCATTCAAGAAAGTCATTTGATGTGTGTGAATTTATATAAAAAAAAAAATCATTACACAGTGTCGTAATAAGTTTACTCTGCTCTAAGCCAATGCATTTCAGTAAAGCTGTTTTGTGCTTTGATAATACTGTTCTTAGTTAAAGTAAACAAGTGTTTTTCACCCTGTATCTTTTTTGTAAAAGACATTTGTGAATCTCAATGTGTTTCAAAAATGTCTCATATTGTGATGTTTCACTCAGAATTTTTCATATACATGTGAGCTCATTTTTAATAAATTTCTGGACAACAAAATTAATTCCTGTGATGGAGTAATTCATTTCAGCATAAGAGTTTCAATGAAGCAATTGATTTAAAAGAATTTGTAAAAAAAAAAAACTGCCATTACATTATTTTGGAATAAGAGTTAAATGAAAAACTAGATGTCAAAATTTCCAGAAAATTTTACCTACCACAAACACCATTTCAAGTGCAAGAGTTTAGAGTTTTTATGTGAATAAAAGGAGAAAAATTCAAAGCAGGCAAGCAAAAAATTTTCTCTGATTTATTGGCAGTAATGAAGAGAAATTCAAAGTTTCAAAATTTGTGATTTGGATGCACAGGTATTTAATTACTTATAATATACAACTTTCTCCATGTAAAAGCTAGATATATTTTTAGACATGAGTAATATAGTAATCAGTGCAGATCACCCCACATGAGGAACAACCCACTTTTTCATATTCCTTTTGTTTATTTTTTTAAATAATTATTTTGCTACTATCAGTAACAAATGTTAATTTTCATTTGATCTTTATTTGAATTTGAAAAGTTATTTCCCTAGAAATAAAATATTTTTCCTTTTATATGTTTGCACTGAAATGAAAGAAATTTCTTTGTAATTATGTGAGAAAGGTGCAGCCAGATCAAGCACACTGGTACAAACGAATCAGACTGAAGTAACTACAGTTAGACATAGGTCATTGGACTTGGAGCTCAGTATCATTGGTAGGCTCTACCCACCTTTTATCATCTTGAGGGAAGCATGTACTCATTGTGATGGCTCATAATTCCCAACCACTTATCCACTGACTGACATGAAGCACAAAGCAATTTTCCTGCAGATATTCCGAGTCCCGTGTCCCACGCATATTTATCTTAAATGAGAAATTTTTTATGGGTCTAAATGGTGCAAAATATAAGAAATATGACACCAAATTTTTGGGTGTAATAAGCATGTATTTTGAATCCGTTCTGACGCAAATTAAATTTTTCAAAGCTATTCAAAGTCAATGGAACTGGTATGGATAAAAATATCTGACGGAAGAAAGAAGATTTTCAATAAGGTTTTTAATCTCTCAGATATTGCTGTAAACAGAATTGTGATCTTACGCCCTCTGGTTGCAGACTTGTGCGTTGAAAAACATGAATTTATATATGAAACATTTCTCACTGGAAAAGGCTCTCCAACACAAAGAATTTTTCAAATCTGACTCTTAGAAACAGAGATATTGACAAAAATAAGATGACTTTACGTCCCCTAGTGATAAAACCATGCATTATTTTAGGAAGAAAGTATTCTCAAAAGGTTTTTCCATATCAGCGGTATTGGCACAAAAAAAAAAAAAATTTAGACGAGTTTTCAGGAGCACAGATTTTGCTACAAATACATCAAAAGCAGAAATTAACACTTATGCCCTCTGGTGGTCAAACTATTCTTTACCAAACATTAGAAATTATGTGAAAAATATTTCCCATCAGGTCTTGTATGCATGCAGGAAGAATTTTTCAAATCGGAGTTTTAGAAGAAGAAATAACTCAGAAAACGCAATTTACCTTTGTGCCCCTAGCGGAAAGTCTATGATTTACTTGAAATTTTTGAATTTATAGGAAAAACATTTCGCATCGGAAACATTATCCAACAAAGAAGAAATTTTTCAAATCCGACTCCTTGAAGTAGAGATATTGACAAAAATCAGATATACATCTACGCACCCTGACGTAGAAACCATGCATTATTTCAAGAAAAAAATGTTTCTAAAAGGTTTGTCGACATGAGTAGTATCGGTCAACAAACAACTTTTTTTGCAATCGAGATTTTAGAAGCTTATATTTTGATGGAATACATCATAAGCAGAAATTAAGGCCTACGCCACCTGGTGGCCAAACCATTTTTTACAAAAATTTGAAATTATGTGCAAAGGATTTCCCATCACTGTAACCTGACATCTTGTTCTAACACGACAGTTCCTCCATACTGGTTCCGCCTGTGAGAGCTTCTTGATAAGAAGTTTTCAGGTAGAGGGATTGGCTGAGGTGGACCAATTTCTTGGACACCACATTCCCCAGATTTAACCCCACTAGATTCTTTCTAGTGAGGATGTGCAAGACATGTTCTCCATTCTAGTGAAGGATCTTCTGCAACTCTCAAGCACAATATTCTTGTACACACTTGGAATGCACGGGAATATTGCTTACATGTCATTCACACAACTATAGACACTCCCATAGAAATCTATTAAGTCTGAAAAAGAAACTATCTGAATGGTCTATAATAAAATACAGTTAAGTACTTAACTTCACAATTACCTTTTGTGTGACAGTCTTTTACATACTCTGTATGAGCAAGTCATAATACACAATAAAATGCATCACTGATTTTTATTGGGGAGGGGGTATGAAACCAGTTTATGTGCCCCCATGAGCATTTAAAGTCTATAAGAAGTCAGCCAGGGCTTGAAAAATATCTGAAGTTACATGCACGGCTGGGCATGTGCAGAAATTATTTGCCTGCCCAGGTAGTAAAAGCTGGATGCCCAGGAAAATTTATCTTTCAAAACAACGAATCAAAACTTTTTTTTTTTTTAAGTTAAAAAAATGTGAACTCTTTTTATATGTTTGCATTTCCATTTTTAAGTGTCTGTATTCAAAATGTTCAATACACAAAAGCACATCTCTCAAGTTTTAAAATGACGATGCTGAAATTGGAATGAAACGGTACGATAAAATTGGTATTTGAGAAATTTAGTGATTCTGCCACATTCCTTTTGTTAAATTTTTCAACCTTTGTCACTAAACACCAGAGGCTAGTTCCATCAGAGGCATACATCCTGTCACTAACTATAAACATTTGGAGCAAAACTACATATAGTTCATATTTCTGGACCTAAAACATAATATAATTAAAGACGTAATATTCTTCTGTCCTTCACACTTCATAACAACAAACTTCTGGTGATTAGCAGTAATGACAAATGATATGCGACAACAGTCTTTTTTCTTGAAATAGGAAATTCTAATGTGAACTTAATTTTTAAATTTAGTTCCCCAGACCGGGCATCCAGATTTTTATCTACCTGCCCAGGGCCAATAATTTACATGCCCCGAGGATGGTGTTTTTCAAGCCCCCGAGTCATCCATCCCTTATTTAGGCCTGGTTCCAGAAAAGGAAGTTTATCCTTAAAATTAAAAAAAAACGCAAGCTAATTAAGATGTATCATCCTCCAAAATGACAGCAATTTGAGCTAATGCAGTTGTTCTAGCACTTTAGTCACGCCATAAAACACATTTGGAAGTATCTTTGAGGATCACATTCAGTTTCTGTGTAGAAATCGCGATGTTATCTACACCCTTACATTTCCATCCCTTAATAGTTTTCAATTAGTGAAACAAAAAGAGCTTGCAGGTGGCCAAATCAGGTGAATTTAACAGATCTGGTACAACTTAGATTTGGCATTTGGTCAGAAACTCACTAGCCAAAAAAGGGTAAATTTATACTTTGTGCCACCCTAGGCACTGATTTAGAAGTTACTGACACTATTTTTGTCCAAAATTTACCTTGAGGTGAACGTCATGATTTTGCTTCCTGTATTTCCAATGGGCAAAGTTCTGTACACATTTTCTTCAAAATTAATGCCTTCCCAAGGATGAAAATTTGAACATCGATTAAAATAACTTCATATTATAACTTGTAATACTTAATATTTTCTAAAACAATCATAATTAGGCAATCCAACATTTGTTTGTCTACTGACATCAATGTACAGGTCGCGCCATCTTTTTTCTGGTTTCAACACCACCAAAGAAAGTTATTGATTTTTAATATAATCATGGTTATGTTTTAGAAAATATTAAGTATTACAAGTTATAATATGAAGTTATTTTAATCGATGTTCAAATTTTCATCCTTGGGAAGGCATTAATTGTGAATAAAATGTGTAGAGAAGGTTGCCCATTCGAAGTATTGGAAGCAAAATCACTAGACGACAGTAGACGTCCACCTTAAAAAACATAAAAGTCACTCAATAAGTTTAGATTTCAAGTATACTGTCACTTGATTGATACCAGTTTGCAAGCAAAAACTTATGCCTGTGCAAATCGAACATTTTTTCTTTTTGAGATTTCCAGTTGTTTTTTCTGTAGCTTTGATAGTAAAATAAAAAATCTTACTTTTAAATGCATTAAAAATATTAAATTTTGTAAAATGATTCCTAATTTTTTTTTGTTTACAATCTCTAAAAACAGAACTTTTAAAATTCTGAAACAGCCTTGTTGTGTAGAGGCCATTATAATTTAAGCATTAGTAAATCTTTCAGTGGACAGACAACAGGTCCTCTGAAGTACCTGAATTTTGCATGTTTTAGCTATTTGTCCTCCATATTTCTCGATTGGTGCTGAGCCACTGGGTGTTTTAGTTTGTTTCACACCTAACCAGCACTCACAACATAAAAACAATGTTCACGAAAACATTTAATGTTTTGCATATATTGGAAATTTGTCATTGTGTGAACTCTAAAAAAGAAAAACTGCAATACTTAGAAATGACACAGTTAAATGTTGTCAGACAAGCAGAAAAACTTTTTTGGTACTGCTCATAAGATATTATTAAATATTTTGTTCATTATTTCACGAGGTTCCACACAGGGCCAGGATGTAGGAATTTTACAACAGATGTTATAAACAGATCATTTCGGTTAGGAGTAAAAAAATCTTGTTCTACATAATACAGCATAAGAACATTATTTTTTGTGATTATTCAGTCTGAATTTGCATTCAAATTTCCCACAGAGCAGTGAGTGTCATAGGCATTCAATTGTAAAGCTAACAGTTTTAAGTGATCTATGCAGATATTTTTTTTTTTTTTTACATTGTGAATGTAGGTGCAATACAGAAATTAAAAAATACAGGTGCACAGTAATTAATAAAAGTTAAGCAGTGCACTGCTTAATAATTACAACAAGAATCGCAAAACATGTTCTCCACATTGCTTCAGCTATGGAAAACCATCTGGCTAAGCGCTAATATTCTGAGCGCTGCACTGTAGTTCCGACACACAAAGAATGGCTATTCTTCCACAGAAGGGTGCACGGCTCATTTCTCACAGCTAACACAGCATAGCTCTGGGAGCATGTAGCAGAATCATCAAGCTGCTGTTTTCGATGTGGCATCGGATCTGTTGTTGTTTACATTCGAATGCAAACAGCACGTTTTTGGAGTCATTTAAAAAGTAGGATGTACATAAAAACCATCTAGGCGATCGATTGATGGAATTCATATTCCGAAGGGAATGTAGTGCCAGGAGCACAGACATCGTCGAAGAAAAGCTTCAAATAATAAAAAATGATGAATGGTAATGGAAGTAGATGCTTTTGTTTTAAAATTGTTTTTCTATATATTTGTAAATACAAAAAAAACACTACTTGTAAATACTTTTTTTTTTTTATCAGCATTCTATTATCCAAATGTATATAGTGGTAAGTTCATTTTTTTTAGTTCTTTTTCAGCATCTCAGTTATTATTTTACATGTAGTCCATGAAATATTATATTCTTCGATGAAAAGAACGTCAGGCATCATAATGAAATAAAAATAATAAGCACAGAATGCAAAGATAACCATTTTTCCACTTCCCATAATGTTTACATTCGAATGTAAACAACAACAGATCCGTTGCCACATCGAAAATGGTAGTTTAATGCTCCCGGAGCTGTGCTATCGTTTCGCTCTGTGAGAAATGAACCATGCTCCGTCTGTGGAAGAATAGCCCAAAGAATAAATATCAAAGTAGTGTACCATTTCCGAAGTGTGTATTTTATGTACAAAAAGAGTCACAAAAACTAAATTCAGTGAGCAGTGTATTTCCACGAGATTTTCTAGGGAACTCTCTTCCCACCTCAGAGGCTCATCTTTTCTCGCCAAGTACTGCCGTCTAGTCTTGCAAGCTTCGTTTCATGAAAAATTACAAGTATAGTATATATGAAATGTCTTCAATGGCTGCTTGTGTTTATTATTTATATCAATAATTGTTACATAAACAGTAAACAAAAGTTATGACTTGGACATTTTTACAACTAACAGGCAGCACCTCAAAGCAAGTTAGCACCTCAACTCCAAGTGTGGCTTTGTGATTTTTTTGCTAGAGAATACGTACAAAAAGTTTTTGAATTTAACATAATTACAACTATTTTGCTGCTCGGATCCCATTCCACTTACAAGTGCTCCCCCTTCCCATTACCAGGTGTACTAGATTCACCTTGTCAGTAATTTTTCAATGTCTTCTGCATTTTATTCATGTGAAGAACTGGTGTTCCATGAAATTCCATCCCACTGTTAACAGTCACTCCAAGCAGTTGCTTCTTTTGTTTAATGGAAAATAAAGCATTGCAGAGCTGGGAGGGGTCTTCACAGGGCATTGGGGGTGGGGGAGGGGGTGCATTGACAGATGTGCCAAAGCAAAGTTGTCTGTGGCCAGAGGAGACAAATCAGCCAGTACTGCTTTAGGTAAAAACTACTATTATACTCAGGGAAAGCTAACCTGATTACACTGTTAAGGTTGTGAAACCGATTCACCGACATGAAATCACTTGTTTATCAGTATTTTTCGTGCACTAATTGGGTGCTGTGTGTCGGGACCCACACAGCACCCAATTAGTGCACGAAAAAATACTGGGTGACTGAAGGAGAGACAAAAGAAAACTTCGATTCAATCACGATGTCCCCCTCCACCCCACCTTCTCAACCTTGCCAACAACCAGATAAACGATTTCTGAATGAGTATTTAAAAACAGCAACCACAAAGAAATGAGTAAGCCCATTAGAATGACCACCAAGCCATTACCTCCTCCTCCTCCGGCTAACATTTCTACCCTCCCAGTCACAGTAAATGTCCTCTTGTTAACGTATAGCCTCTCTGAAGCAAAACAGAAGTGACAATGACGTCGCCAAAATGCCAATATTTGTAATTTTTAGAAACGCGACCGAAACTGGCATCTTCACTTTTTAATGTGCGTACATACATTTAGAACATCTGTATATCCATGTGCTTTCTTAGGTCTCAGTTCATGCTCAAACACTGCTTTTAAACTGGAACTACACTGAACAGCAATTGAATTAGAGATGCCTGTCTAGTAACGTGTAGCACCACCTTTCGCCCTGATGACGGCAGCAATTCGTCTCTGCATGGATTCGACAAGACACCGGAAGCGTTGGGAAGCCATACAGATCCACAACCCCTGAATAAGCTCCCACAGTTCACAAAGATTTGATGGAGGGGGTCAGAGCCTCGAACATCTCACTCGATGGCATCCCAGATGTGCTCGATGGGGTTGAGGTCAGGTGACCTAGCTGGCCAAGGAAGCGAGATCCCGTCAGTAGAGTGTTCATCCAACCATTAGGATACAATTCAGGAGCGATGGCATGGTGCATTGTCTTGTTGCAGGATGAGGTCCCCAGTGCGATGTTGAAGATGCACAAACGGGAGCAAATGGTCGTCCAGGATATCCCGGTAACGCTGACCTGTGAGGGACGATGTCACACGTACCAGGGGTCCCATTTCAGTCCACGTCAAGAGTCCCCAGGCGAGAATACCACCCCACCAGCTTGAAGAGTACCCTGCTGGCAAGAAGGATCCATCGCTTCATGTGGTTTGTGCCGTACTCGTATCCTGCCATCCGCATGTACCGTGTATCTCAACTCATTAGTCCAGGCAACATTTCCCCACATGTCTAGGGTCCATAGCGATGTTCTCGCACCCATGCTAATCGTTGCACCCTGTGATATGCGGTCAGCAGCGGTACCCTCGTGGGACGATGGCTTCTGTACCCCATAGCGAGGAGATGGTTCTGGATGGTGTGGCTGCTTACACGTTTTTGTGCACCAGCGTTAAATTGCCGAGCGATTTCTTGCTCTGTGGCCCGTCTATCCGCTGTTACAATGCGAGCTCTATCCGCTGTTACAATGCGAGCTAGCCGATGGTGACCCCGCTCATCCACATGCTGTTGTCCACGGCAGTTGGCCTCCGATGGTTTTACCGGATTCGATGTACTCACAGTGCACCCGTGACACACTGGCTCGTGAAAATCCCAGTGCCTGCATGACTTCCAAGATGGAGTGACCCATTTGTCGGGCCTCACCAATTCGCCCACGTTCAAATGCGCTTAGATCTTTCATCTTACCCATACTGCGTCCGACTCTTGCCGATTCCCGTCGCATCACTCCTTATATTGTCGGATCGTTGCATACGTCATGTCATTTCTGTTTACAGGGCCGCCCACAGCGCCACATTTGCATAATGCCAGCTGTCTCTACTTCAATTGCTCTTCAGCGTATATTATGCAGTGGAAATACACACTCTGTAACTTAAACTCCATAGTCAGGTTAGCCTTGCTCCGAGTATAGGTTTTTTTGTTGAGGTTTAACGCCCGGTGCAGACAACTCTATTGGGCTGGTTTTATGCCTTTGCACACATCCACTAATCACCAAATCATGGCTAGAGGAATATTTCACTTTATTCCAGGTATTTACTTCATTCAGAATTTTTTTAAAGTTTTCTGAATGAAGTAAATACATGGAATAAAGTGAAAATATGCCAATAATCTGTGAAATATTCCTCTAGCCATGATTTGTGGATGTGTGTGAAGGCATAAAACCAGCATCGATGCCTACTATGTATATGTGAAGAATTATTTCTTCGGAGAAATTTAAATATATTACTCTAGGGCTGTAAGAAGTCGCTCTTCCCTATAATATAGGGTAAATGGTTTCAGGGAAGGGAGAGAGCCAGTGCCGTAAGGCAAACATAAAATCCATGCCTCGCTGGGATTCAAGCCCAGACCCATCTCGGACGAATGGTGAGAAGCCAGAGCTTACGCAAGTACACCACTAGGCAGCAAACCACTACTTGTTCTTGACTATAAAACAAAGCTACAGGAGCAACAGAAGTATTTTGTTTTTCTCACACAGGCTATTCAGCATTTAAAATCTTATGAGTTGCAATGCGATACTTTTAGGTTGTACCGTGCATCTGTTTGTTCCTTGAATGCCAGACATTGCTTCACAAAGTGCAATGAGTCTAAGCTATTTATTGCAACTTATTATAATTTTCCAAAAAGATTTCATAAGCCCAATAGTCTGGAAAGTAACAAATTTCCACAAACGTAATCCCTTTTCCTTAATGAACAGGGTCATGAAATCTTGTGTCATCACCTGTCATTGCTCTTTCATAATTTCTCCACTTCCCCTTACAAGTTAAACAAAGGATTAGTGCTCCGTCGCCACACAAAACTCCCGATCCGTCGTTTTGATGGGCATTGAACTTCAAAAGTTTTTCATGGACGATCACAGCATTCTTCCATCCATGGAGAAGGCTGTGATGCCATGAGAGTAAATAATACTGCCCCAGGATATATCAATGCCTGTTTTTATTTGTTTAGTCACAATAACGGTGACTTAATCCCATAGAGGACATTAATAACAGGTGCAAGGGGTAATAAATCCTATTCACACTAAATTTGACGCAAAGCTAACCTGACTATGAAGTTACAGAATGTGTACTTCCACTGCATAAACAGTTCCAGTTTAAAAAGCTCATGTTCGAGCTTGAACTGAGACCTAAAAAAGCACATGGATAACATAGATGTTCTAAATGTCCTATGCACGTACATTTAAAAAAAGATCCCAGTTTCGGTCACGTTTCTGAATAACACAATATTCCCATTTTGGCGATGTCATCGTTACTTTTGTTTTGCCTCAGGAGACTATACAGTATCACAGAGGATATTTACTGCAAACAGGAGGAAAGAATTGTGTTAGCCGGACGGTAAGTGGGGAGATATAATTGGCTTGTCGGTCACTAAGCTGGGTCTTTTCTTCCTGATTACCGTTTTAAAATACTGTTTTTAAATTCTCATTCAGAAATCATTTGTTTGGTGGTCGGCAAGGCTGAGGAGTTGAGGGGGGGGCGTTGTGATGGAACACAGGAAGTTTTCTTTTGTCATTCCTTAAGTCACCCTTAGAGCGAAGGGTCTGCGAAACATGGCATCCATTAGTGTGTGGAGAAATACTAACGCACAAGAGATACCTTGTCTGTAAATCGGTCTCACACCATTAACAGAGTAACCAGGTTAGCTTTGCCCAGAGCATAGACAGGCATTTTCGGGTAGTCATGGTAGTTTGGATGAAAGAGCGTTTCGGTCAATGTAGAGTTGAGATTTAGAAACTGGATCATGATTAGTTTTCCCCATCATTTTCAGAAAATAATTTAAATCTTTATTTTCTTGGTTTTCATTCACGAAAACGGTAATTGTTTATAATAATTACTCTCTGAAATTACGTATCTCGCAAAAGAATAGTATCAACAGAAAGGAAAAGGTATATGATCTGTTTTTATAACTCTGAAATGTTTTTAATAAAAGTTAACATACCTTTTTCTGTCCTAGCCTGGCTATTTCCATACAACACAATCTGTGAACTTGTACATAAAAAGCAAGCCCAATATGAAGAGCTACAGGGTGGATATCATACAGCTCCACAGTAAATATTTTTCTGGGACTTGACCAGCCAGTTGTGCAATTCCCTCACTAATTTCCAGATGATTGTCAATCACAGAGGCAAACTCCTGAAATTCTAGGTGGATGATGGATGCTTGCTTAAAAAAGCGCAGTGATGCAGTGACCTGCCAGTTACACTACAGTTGTTCCCCTAGTCCCATTCGGTGGCACTGCAATGCGCAACTGTCACAAAATGCATGCACATTATTTAGAATTCATAAAAGTGAGGGCATCTTTTCACAGGTCAAGTGATTCTACGCTTTTACAGAGCTCACACACGGAGTTCTGTGTAGTTCAGCCGACACAGGGAAGGGGAAGGTGTTTTTTCCTAATTAATGACTTCCTCTAATTACTTTCAATACCTTAAATACTTAACAGGAATCGTAGAAGATAAATTTATTAAGGCACATTACCTCTCACATTTTTTATCTATACACTTCATCAGGAGTTCTTGCGTCTTACTACTTCCACAGGCCTAGCGACCAAGCCTATAAAATTATTCCTGAACTATGAAAACCAATTACATTTAATTGTCACAAACTTTTTTTTCCCCATTGTTGATATGTCATTTTTCTTGGGAGATAATACATAGATTTGAATAGGGGGACCCTTATAGTAAATTACTTAAAAAAAAAAAAATTCAGCATAGGTAAGCTGATGTCTAATAATGATCAACAGTACTTTCCTTACACATCTATGTATGTTTTCTCACATGCATTTAGCTGATTTGTTACAAATGCTGCAAATTACGCTCTCCTTAAGCTCTTTAATGTAGGTTTAAGCATCGACCACGAGCCACTATCTTTTTGATTCACCTTAGCTTACATTCTTAGCACCCAGCTCCATCCCTGAAAGTCATGTTTACAACAACACACTAAATTCTTAAAGTGTTACCCTTATGCTGTTATACATGTATCTCCTTGGAAAATTGACTGGTAATAATTTTGAATGTACCGATTTTCTTACCTTTAAAAAACAAAAAAACACCAGAACCTGTGGAACACTGCCATTTCACAGAAAAATTTAACTAATGATAAAAATAAGACTTACTTTAGTATAAAAAGAGATTTCTTTAGTTATTTGGAACCCTTTTTGGCCTTTTGCTTATTTTTTAAACTGTCTTCTGAGACTTTTTTGTTGCTTTTGTAATTAACTATAATTTATTTAATTCTAGCATTCCAGGCGTCTAATTGTGCCAGATAATTTTACTGAATGAAATTTAAATTCAACTTACATCCTTTGAAAAATGCATGGGGCATTCACTGAATCCCCAATAATTTTTCAAATAGGCGTCTACGACACACTCGCTGCCATTATTATTTTTCTATTGGAGGTTTAACGATCGCCTAGAGCAACTCAGTGGGCTATAAGCAGTCGCCTGTCCCTAATTTAAGGCGACTGGTTCCAGGGAAGGGCGAGAGTGAGCGCCACGAGACAAACACAACATCCATGTCTCACCAGGATTTGAACTCTGACGAATGATCAGAAGCAATCGCTTTGACCACTGTGCCGCCGGAGCAGCCCATTAGTTTCAGAAACACTTACTAGCATGACTAGTGGTTGCATCGTACTTGTTACTCACGCCAAGCTGTCACCACCTTGGCATTAGTAGGAGTAATATACTTAGTGGTAATCAGTTAAATGATTCACCGAGCTTAAACGACTTAACTGAATGAAATTTAAATCATTTAACTGATTACCACTAAATAAATTACTCCTATTTTTCACGTTATATACGGTGTTAATAAGTCAATTTTTCGTTTTATTATTACTAATTTTAGCCCCCCTCCCCGGGCAAAAATTTCCCAGGAGCTGCCTTAATTTCCCCCGAACCTTGTTCGCGCGTTCGGACATATTCTGCACCCCTGGCTTAGACCACTGCACCACCCAAAATTTCCATCACTGCTGAATCTACATTTCCGTCATACCGAACATTTTTTCAGCTGGACCTACACGAAAAAGCAGACTTGTTCAGAGTAACACATTTCTTGAAATAATACAATTACATTGCACATCACTAGAATGCGTTAAACAAAAGTTTTAGGAGCTCAAAGAAAACTAATATTCACATGAGCCAAACAGTTTGGTGTCAGAAAAATACAGCAATGCATGCAGCCAATTCAACCGAAAGCCAGTAGGAATGACACTAGGCCAGGTTTCATCTTGTGGCCTCAAAAACCTAGGTCCAACTCAGACAAGCCAGAAGCCTCTACCATCTCTGTCAAGTTTTTTTTTTTTTTCGAATGGGGGTTTAACAACTACCGTGAGCAATTCAATGGGATATAAGCAGTCTGCTGTCTCTAATTAAGGGCCACTGGTTCCAGGGAAAGAAGAGAGCCAGTGCCGAAAGACAAAGAACATCGATGCCTCACCGGGATTCGAACCAGAACTTATTTTGGATGAGTAGTCAAAAGCCAGTGCTTAGACTACTGTGCCACCAGAGCAGCCTGTAAAGCTTTACAAAACCAATTTTTAAAAAAAGCTGAACTTGTGTAAAATGCATTGTTGAAGTAAGGTTTGTACGTGAAAATAGAAACGGGGGGGGGGCTCTGACACAGTTCCACACTGCACTGCAAGAAGTTTGTGGGGAAGAAACTCTTGATCAAAGCACAATTTCTTGCTGGGCATCGTGCTTTCAAGGCCAAAGCAGCATCGAAAAATCACTGCTCAGGCCGACCGACAAAACATCTGTCACCATTGTTGCAACGCTTCTTGAAGAGATTCGCCGTTTGACAGTCAAGGAGATTGACATCAGGCAAATTTGTCCACTATGCCTGCTCACTGAATCACTGGGAAAAAGAAAAATCGCAGCGGTCTAGGTGCTTCATCAACTCCCCTCCCAAGCAGAAGGCAGCCAGAGAGAACATCGCACAAGATCACCTCCAGAGGTTCAAAAGGGAGGGTGAAACCTTCCTGAACAGAGTTGTCACTATTTATGAGATCTGGACCCGATTTTGAGCCTGTACGTAAGTCACAATTAGCGGAATGGAGGAATTGGAAGTTCCCCACGCCCCTTAAAGTGTCATTGGCAACAATCCAGAGATGCGAATGATGATTTTGGCGTACGATGCCCAGGGCGTTATGGTCTCTGATCGAGTTCTGGTAGGGCAAAATGTCAACACACGATATTATTGTGACTTTCTGAGGACAAAGTTGAGACTGAAAATTCATCAAAATTGCCCCAACTTGTTGGAAGTGGGAGTGATCTTGCTGCACGACAATGAATGTCATGGTGCAGCGTCGGTACGGGGACTTTTTTCGAAAAAAAAATATGGCTGGGAAAATTTATCCCCCCACCATACAGCCCTGATCTCAGTCCACCCCGACTTTGATCTTTTTCCAAAGTTAAAAATTCAGTGGAATCCGCTACGAATTGCTGGACGAACTGTTATTGCACGTGACCCGAGTAATACAACTGAACAAAGATGGCATACTACGGGGCATCCAGGACCTGCCTTATCGATGGCAAGCTGTTATTACCAGTGGAAGGGAGTACATTGAACTGCAATAAGTTTTCTCCGTTACTTCACACTTTTCTCAAAAATTAACAAAACTGCAGAACAAATGGCGTTAATCTGAGAAAGCTGAATTTAACTTGCAAACCTAATTTGGATTAATTCCAGAACGAGGACCTCTCTTGTTGCTTTCCGCAAGAACATTTAGATATACTTTTCCTATATCATCATGTACCAGCAGTTACACAACTAGGCATGGCATTGCGACAAAAGGAAGTAATGGATTATAAGGTTAGACGCTTTTTCTTAAGATATTAATTTTACCTGTATATAAAGCATAGACACAGTACAGACCACAACCCGTGGTACAGCATTTTTGCCCATCTTCACATTCAGTATCTGAAGTACACTGTTCAGCAGGACTGCCTGAGCAGTTCAGATGTTCAACTTGTCTGCTGTCGAACTTTGGACATTTTCCTTCTTTGATTATATCTAGAGCAAAATAATTTGTGTAAAATATTAGCATCACAGCAAACAAATAAAAAATAAATGCAGCACACATGAAACAAGTTTTTTTTTTTTTTTAATAGTGAAATTTAAAGATGCAGGAAAATTTCTACGAAGTCTCGCACACAAAAGACACAGTTCTGCACATCATATTCCAAGATTTCTTTCCTCAATCTGCACACTGCCACAATAGCAATACAAGTAATGCACAAGCTTGCACTAGAACACTTTTTTTTTTAACAAGGAAATTTAGCCACCTGAAGTTTTTACTTTCAAAATTTTATGCTGCCATTTCCACTTCTCTCACCACCATTCAGTGAGCACAAATTAAATTTTGCACAGAAAGGATTCTTAAAGTACTTTTGAATTATTCTACCTGATACTTACTATATATATATTCGGCACACTTTCCTTCCGTAGAAGTACCAGTTCCAATTTCTGGTTGTTCAGGGGACACATGCTGAATTCTTACCTTTGTAAACCAAGGAAAATATTGACCAATGATTTTCTGCAACTTGAGGAATTTTTGCAATGCTTCTCATTGAAAAAAAAAAAAGGCTTTGGTTTGTTTAGATTAATTTAGAATTAAAAAAAAAAAAAAGCCTACCTTTTGCTTTAATTGAACTTAAAATCAATTCCTATCAGAACCCCAAGAACTACATGACAGTGCTACTTACCGCAGAACCAAAAATGTGCTTGCAAGAGTTCAGAGTAGCCCAATAATAAAACAATAAAAATACTCAATGAACACCAAGCACACTTTATTTATCAGAATGACTCCAAACACTTCTACATTATATGTTGTGATCTATATATGACACACTCGCGATTCAAAGTATCACATTTCATTCCAGTTTTTTTCCCCTGCTGAACGAAAAAGTACGTTTAACTTGACACCCCTTTTGATGGTGCTTGCTGCGATTTCAAAACCTTGGCAACAATCTTTTGTTCTTCAATCAAAAATGCACTTATAATTCTACGTCTGACACATTTTCCACATCTTGAACCACCATATGTTCTGGTTACGGTCTTGTGACGTTTAGACAGGGTAGAAAGCTTGCGGGGACGAGCATTTGTAATACCTCTGAGTTTCAATTTACAGTCACCGCACTTCGGAAACTTGCCAGGTTTTTTTGGATAAAGATAAACCAGCTTTCCACCTGGAGTTTTTGATATTTTCCGCCTGTTCGAAGCAGAGTTGTAACAAAGCCGTCGTCTGTACGTAAGACGTTGCACCATTTTAAATCAATAGTGAATCCCAGAAATTCGTAAAGTGTTACACTTATGTGATAAACTGCAACGACTGATGCAAAACGATACACTAAATTCCAATCTCCGAATAAACCACACCACGCTAAACAAAGCGACAGGCCGACATCCGAGAACACGCTAACGCAAAGTCACGGTTAGTAGACAATCGGAGAACACGATCACGTGTGTAGCCACTCAACGCGAGGAAACACAGAATCTGTGCGCCATTCCCTTACAGCGGTTTGAAGGCAAACTGATAGCAAAACTGGTGGGAAGGCAGCAAGAAGGGTTTATTCCACTTTACGTTACAACCAAATGTCCATTCTACGATGTTAAAGACGTTGGAATGGTGGTCAGTGACGTAAACAAGCTTCTGTAGTAGCAGTTGTGGTAGACAAGTAGGAGAAATGAAAAATTGGAATTCGATTTTAAAACAAAACAAAAAAAAAACGTTTTTTTTTTGGTTTCAGAGTTTTGAGATTACCGTTTCGCAACTGCAGGCGCAATAAATAGTCGGAATTTTTCTTTTTTTTTTTTTTTGATTGGAGGTTTAACGACCACCGTGAACAATTCAATGGGCAGTCACCCGTCCCTAATTTAGGGTCACTGGTTCTAGGGAAGGGAAAGAGCCAGTGCCGTAAGACAAACACAACATCCATACCTGCCCGGGATTCGAAATCGGACCCCTTACGGACGAATGATCAGAGGGCAGCGCCTTAGATCACTGCGCCACCGGGGCGGCTAGTCGGAAATCCTTAATTTGGGGCCACTGCTTCCAGGGAAAGTAGGAGGACCAACGCACACATACATACATTTTTTTTTAATTTTTATTGGAGGTTTAACGACCACCGTGAGCAATTCAATGGGCTATAAGCAGTCGCCCGTCCCTAATTTAGGGTCACTGGTTCCAGGGAAGGGAAAGAGCCAGTGCCGTAAGACAAACAACATTCATGGCTCACCGGGATTCGAACCCGGACTCCTTTCGGACGAATGATCAGAAGCCATCACTTACACCACTGCGCCACCGGGGCAGCCCCCCCCCCCCACACACACACACATGCTTGATTGGGACTCGAAACAGTGCCAAACTCGGACGACTAGCCAGAAACCTATGCCTTTTACAGCTCGGCTACTGAGACGGCTAGGAACGACTTTGTTTTACCGTAAATGAAATTCTTTTTTTTTAATGGAGGTTTAACGACCACCGTGAGCAACTCAATGGGCTATAAGCAGTCGCCCGTCCCTAATTTAGGGTCACTGGTTCCAGGGAAGGGAGAGAACCAGTGCCGTAAGACAAACACAACATCCATGCCTCACCGGGATTCGAACCCAGACCCCTTTCGGACGAATGATCTGAGGTCATTGCCTTAGACCACTGCGCCACCGGGGCGGCTAAATTAAATTCAAAATAAGTCATTGTTTCGCACAACTCAACTACAGAAGAAAAATGAATAATAGTTATATATTTTTTTCTTTGATTGACGGTTTAATGACCACCGGGAGCAGTCGCCCGTCCCTAATTTAGGGCCACTGGTTCCAAAGAAGACAGAAAGCCAGTGCCTTAAGACAAACACAACATCCATGGCTCACCAGGGTTTTTTTTTTTTGCTTTTTTTTTTATTGGTGGTTTAACTACCACCGTGAGCAACTCAATGGACTACAAGTAGTAGCCCTTCCCTGATTTAGGGTCACTGACTCCAGGGAAGGGAGGAAGCCAGTGCCGTAAGACAAACACAATATCCATGCTTCCCGGGAATCGAACTTGGACCCTTATCGGGGCAATGTCATAAGCCAGCGCTCAAACCACTGCACCACCGGGGTGGCATAATGGTTCTATAAGTTTTGATAATAAGTTCTTACAAAAAGCTCTGAATCTTCGGATGACGCAATAAAGAAAAATCGTGTTCTTGGTGGTGAGTCCCCCCCTCCCCCTTTAGTGACATCATTGGAAGCAGTAATAGTTAAAGTTGCTAAAACTTCATTTGCTACATTTTTGTAGTTGCTAATGCTTGCAAACTTATTTATTTTTTAGTTTCGACCCTTTTTTTTTGTTGTTGTTTTTTGTCTTGCTGTTGAACAACCACCATGAGCTACTCGAAGGGCTATAAGTTCGAGCATACTCGAACCAGGACCCAACTTGGGCGATAACCAGAGGCTCGAGCCTCAGACCAATCAAGTACCGGGGATGCTCAAAAGTATCTATCTATAAATACATATATTTTTTTTGGGTTGGAGATTTAACGACCACCGTGAGCAACTCAATGGGCTATAAGCAGTCGCCCGTCCCTAATTTTAGGGTCACTGGTTCCAGGGAAGGGAGAGAGCCAGTGCCGTAAGACAAACACAACATCCATGCTTGACCGGGATTCGAACCCGCACCCCTTACGGACGAATGATCAGAGGACAGCGCCTTAGACCACTGCGCCACCGGGGCGGCCTATCTATAAATATACAATATCTCGATGTTTAACAAAGCCTATGTAGTATTAATTCTGGGCATGAAAACCAAGGCCCTAAAAACAATGCAAAAATGTTCAGACAAGGGTGAAGAAATTTTCTTCTGACACTTCTTCATCCGTTAGAAAAGGTACAATCTTCTTTCTTTGTAAAAGTTTACAAAATTACGGTGCTATTCCACAATTACTGTACCTACAAATATACACTGGCTCGGCATTACTGAACTTTCTATTTCGTTTCACATCCTAACGACCCCCATAAGCATCTAAAGCCAGGAGTTTTCGCCCTACCCAAACTTACAGTTACTGGTTCTAGGCAAGAGAGAGAACTAGAGCTAGTTGACACAAAATTCATCTCTTTTCTCGGGATAAAACCAGAGCCCATCAGTGCAAGAAATCAAAAGTCTGCGCCCTAGATCACTCTACCACTCGGCGACTTTTCTTTTAGTGAAGAAAACAGCGCTAAATTTAGATCTTATACAATTACCAATTTTTAAAGCGACATGAGATGAAGATTGTGGAAGACATATTCTTCGCAAATAAATGGACCAACTACAGGATTAAAGCGGCAAAAAGAAGAGCCATTTTTAAAGCAACAACATGAGGATTGTGGAAGAAATATTCTTCTCAAATAAATGGAGCTACTACAGGATTAAAGCGGCAAACAGAATAGCCATTGCCTTGCTTACTGTTCAACATGTATCAGTACATCAGAAAACTTGAAAAATACATCGCTCTGGAGCGGGAATCGAACCCGCATCTCCCAATTTCCGTTCGAGCATGCTATCCGTTGCACCAACCTGGACAGCGAAATACCAAGTACCTGATGAAGAATCTGAACTTCGGATTTTTTGCCAGTCGGAGCAATCAGGTGCTTCCTCGTAGTTGTTTTAATAAATCAATATTTCAAACATGGGGATTGTAGAAGAAATATTTTTCACAAATACTTAGAACAACCACAGGGTTTTTAAAACGGGAAACAGAATAGCCATTGCTTTGCACACTATTCAACATGTATCATGACATCAGAAAATTTGCTTCTTATATCTCCGAACAGCCAATCAGTTCAGCCGTTTGGGAAATCAAGGCACCCGCTCTCCGAGCTCCCACAATCTGTCCTTCCTCAAAGTCCGATAAATCCTTCCGTTTATCATCACGCTCCGAATTTCTCTACCTACTGCTCCATTCACACCTTATATATGCTACGTCGGTCGACTAATCGCGCCCTCTCGGAAATCACGTGGTCAACGGGCGGCATTCACTTTTGAAAGAGGTGATCAGCATAATTCAGCGATCACTCGATGCATATATTTATATATAACCCTCTATGGACACGATATCTCCATTGCCTAGATATTTTCTCATTCATAGTTTTTAGTTACATTGTGTATTTTGGAGATAAACGTTATTCGGTCATAGCTCTAATTTCAAATTCTTCGCCTGTTCAGTTTTCTATCTGAAATAATCAGGCCTCGAGAAGAACATTGTTCTACCATCGTTCTCCTTTGGGTCACAGAAAAGAACACTTGTAACACCTAGATAAGAAGAGCATTGTCCTGTCACGATTCCCCTTTGGGGTCATAAATTTGCATTTAACAATAACCTGTTAACTAACAATCGCTGCTATCACAAATGAACTGCTCCCGATTTGTTCAATACATCTGTACACGAGTCATGCTCCATAAATAAAAATAAAATAAAATAAACAGTGCGT
The DNA here is from genome assembly GCA_039090855.1 of Macrothele yani. Taxonomy (NCBI): domain Eukaryota; kingdom Metazoa; phylum Arthropoda; class Arachnida; order Araneae; family Macrothelidae; genus Macrothele; species Macrothele yani. The sequence goes on from CM077001.1 coordinate 137,619,973, forward strand.
ATTCGTGACGAAACATGAATTAAAAAGAACAGGACTTAACGAGAGGGCCGAACAAACGATGTTAACACCACATTCACTACATTCGAAAAAAATGAAATGTAGGAAAATACGGTTACCTTTCTTCTTTTTCTTTTATATCCACTGCTGACATTTGACAGTTTTGAGAAAGGAAAATTAAAGTCGTTAGCTGGGATTCGATTTTTAAAAATTATACTAAAACATGAGAGCGACTCAATCTAGTTGCTGCGTCCGTTCTGGTTGACAGGGGCGGTGCATATAACCTGTCAATCCGGTAGCTTAACAAGTACAACGTGCCCCCCCCCCCCCGGCAAGATTTTCTTCAGCGTCCCTAAGCACAAAAATGTTTTCAGGATTTGGAACACGAGGAAGGATGTGTTTTTCGTGATGTTTGTGTGGTTCGAAGGCGGGGGGGGGTCAGGAAGATAGAGGGAGTGTCTGAAAAAATAGGGAGGAATCCTCTAGTCTTTAACTCTTTGAATAATTGTTGGAAGAGAAATACTGTGTAAGGTTATTAATCAGCCATTCAGGGTTAACACGGTGTGCGGACCAATGCGTGAACATGAATATACATTTTATCGCGAGGAAAGATTTCAGCAAAATATATTTAAATTGTTAAGGTTATGACTTCATAATCAGCCGTTTTACTTTCACTTGTTTGTGAAGTGCTCAGTTTTTGTCAAATGACAGCTTCTAAACTTTGAACAATTGACGAGCTAAGCATATCATCACTCTTTTCATGAGAAACGTCACTTGAGCTTAACATGCTCAGCGTAAAAAAAAACTGCTTGGGAAGTTTCTTCGAGCGCTCTCGTTTTCTTTTCCTCTGATACTGCGCTCCACTTAGAAATGTTTGTGACATTTTGCAAATGGTGCCGTTCGCTTGTATATTAAAGTTAATACACAGTGATTGAGATAGACATGCTTACTATAAAGAAGCACTAAAAGCAATAGCAGCGTTTAATTGTTTTGTTCAAAATAAAAGAAAGCATTTGAAAAAATCACCCTTTTATACATCGCAGATCTGCGGCTGCTGTGAGTAAATGCGCCTGTCGTGTTCGTACTCCTAAGTGACTGACTGTTTTGGCACATCCTTCAAGGGGGTTTCCCATATGGCTTCGCACTTTTTCTCAGCAGCACAGAGGGAGGGCTATTGAAGATCGATCGTATTATTTACAACTCATTGCAGAGCGATCGTATTACATGCCGGAGACAAAAGGCGGAATAACTTTAATCTGTAGGGTATACAGTGTTTTAAAAGTGAAACTTGACATTTATTTCCCAATGACACTTATTTACGTGCAAAGCCAAATATATCTTAAAGGAAAACATTGGTAATTGGGTAAACTATTTGTTTGTTTTTGTGCGAAGTTCGGATATTTTCACAAAACTATAACTGTCACCCGTAGTACGCCCCATCTTTACCCCCCCAGCTGCGGGGGATGCAGGGGTGGTAGTTACGCCACTGTGTCAACCGTGTCCGAGTGGTTAGGCCCCTGCCCTGCCTTGAAAACGAGAGCGCTCGAAGGGGCCTAACCACTCGGCCCCTGCGTGTCCGAGTGGTTAGGCCCCTGCCGTTCCTCCGAACCAGAAACCCTGAGTTATTATTGGAAGGAGGGGACTCCCATCAGCTTTAGATGCTCACACAGAAGTCTTAATGCGCCTCCAATCCAATTTTGGGAGGAAGATTCATACATTCTCATGAGCATCCCTATGGTAGACAGCCGATCCTCTCTATATAATTTAGCCCTTTAAGAGGCCGATGTATCTGAACCAAATGGTACCCAAAATTTTATGCTCTCCCTATACAAAAACGAACACACAGCGGGAGGGTTTTACGCACGCGCGAGAAAGCTACCGGAAAATGAATCCTCTTCCTCTCTCACCTCAGCAGTACTGACCATAAACCTGTCATTAATAATAAAAACTCGTTTCTAGTCATCTCTTCTCGGTGACCCAACGCATGATGGGGAAAGGTTAGTTCCCCTGAGACGAACACCATGCCATTGGGCAGAAAAAATCTCTCTCCTTTCTTAGGTTCGTGGGCATAGCCATTTCAGAAAGTAATCAGTCAGTAAATGACGGATTACACGGAGCATGCCAGAAATGAAATTGGGAGATGCAGGTTCGATTCCAGCTCCAGGGCGATGTAATTTTAAAATTTTCTGATGTGATTGATGTTGCGTGATGAACAGTAAATACAGGCAATTCAGGGATCTCTGACTGTTGAGTTAATAATTCTGAATTTGGTGTTACAGGGCTTGTTTTCTTGCCCGGTGGTGGGTATCTCTCTACTGCTCTTAATTGTCCTCGCACCCCGTAGCGTCGCAACCCCAATAAACCAAACACCACCCAGTCAGCACGCCGAGAACACATAGGATCACCATTCGCTCTGTCCCTTGTTTAAATTGCGGGGCTACTATAAAACAAAAAGTTTGGCTTCCATCGTGCCTGCATTCGGAATCTGTTGCTCATTTTAAAATAACTCACAAAGAAAAGTCCTCGTGAACCGAAGGAAAGCGACCTCACTGCGGCAGTGCTCAGTACTCCTCACTGCAGCAAAGCAAATAGGGGCCGTCTCCATATTCTCAAAAATCCACTAAGATATCCACTGAATATAGAGAAAAGATCATCATTTGAATAATATTAATGCAGCTCTAAAATTAATCCTAAAATTGAAGATATACATTGGTTCTGAGTGAAATTAAATTAATTTAGTTACTTTAAATTTGAATCGCAATTAAATTTAAAGTGACAACTATTAATTTTAAAATTTTGCAGTCTTATTCTTTTTATGGAAGGTGAGTACAAGGTTGCACAAGGTAGTGAAAAAAATTAAGCCCTGTTTAGTTCCCTCAATGTCCTTAGTCTAGCAACGACCCTAGAACATACTCTTATCGGATCTGTCGGTTTTACGTACCTCTGTAATACCAATTTATTTTTTATAGCAAATTTCCTGTCACAGCTGAGAGAATTTCTGACCTCTTTTCATCGTTAGGAACATATGCAAACTTTTATTTGATGCTGATTTCCAAAGAAACTGCGGAAGAGACATAAATACCTAACGCTATTCATTACTCTTGACGAGACGGGGCCATCTCAATATGTTCCGGTACCCAAAGTGGTCGTCCATGCGTGAATAGTAATGGAAAAAGAAAAAAAGGACTCATATACACACAGACCTTTCGCACAGGTGATAAGTCAGCCTTGTTTAATTGGAACCCTTTGTTCTCCAACTTTATGTCTAAACAAGGACGTTAATCAGACTTGCAGTCTTTCTGTGCATCTAGTGCATTCAACTTTAAACAGTTTATTGCCATAGCATCGCGTTTTACTTTGTTTTCACACTGTCAGTGGCGTCAAAAGAACCTGTCATAACAAATCACACAAGTTACTTGGTCGTTCCTTTATTACATTTTCTCTTGAAGTTATATCCAATATACTGCACTGATGATATGCATGACAAAATATCTCTTCGAGTACCCGTGTTACGTTTTTTGCTCACGATCCACATTAAAAAAATATTTAATGTTAACCTGAACTCCTTAAAAGGATTTTCTCGAAGTCCTATTGTGCAGGATTTAGACTTTCGCTTGTTGCAGATTTCGCTTATTTTTCGTTACGCCCACACGTTTGTTGCAGATTTTGCTTATATTTTGTTACCCCTACACGTTTGTTGCAGATTTTGCTTATATTTTGTTACGCCTACACGTAGCGGCACACCCAGAATTTTCCTTTTCAAAAAGAAAGAGAAGATATGAAGTAGAGGAATTTCCTGTTGAGTTGCTTAAGATCTTTATTAGCACGTAATCTTATAACTGAACAATTATTAAAACAACGATTATCCTTTCTTGAAACAAACTCGCATCTCCTGACCAGAAGAATGCAGATTTTTATATTTTCTGTAGAATGAGCTCGTTTTCAAGTTTTTCAGAAATCGAACGGGGACCAAGTTTTCTAAGTTGCAAACTCTCATCCCCTGATGAGAAGTTTTCGGTTGACGATATTTTCATTTTCCAGGTTTCGTCTTACAGGACCAGAGTTTAATCCGTTTGGGGATAAGAGGACTATGTCAGAAAAAAAAGGCCTTTTTCCTCTCTGTTCCCAGTTGTTTCAACAATCATCGAATGTCTGGCATGATAGCATAATGACGACATGTATTTGATGTGATAACTAAAATAAAATGAAACGGAAAAAAAAGAAATGCATATTCGCCGAAATATTGCCCTATACAAATATTGATGAGATTTTGGAGAGATTTTTACGAATGCACCCAAGAAAACTCACTTTTGTGTAGCACACATTCCATTCTTTATTAAAAAAAGGTTATTCAATAAATACGGGCACTTAAAATGTAAAATCGATAACACATGTATCGAATGCTCACCCTCTCTCCCCCTTGACACTAAGGTAAGGTATTCTAACATTCGATCAAACTGATAGTGGCGTTAAGCCCCCCCCCCCCCCCCCGTTTTAAAATTTTTGTAACCGTCACTGGTTGTGCGCATTTTACATACAGTCATTATTTACTTACTGTTGTTCATGTGTGGTAGGTAAAAAGTATATAAAAATAATTGCAAAGCACAGTGGTTGTTGTGTAAACAATCTATAAAAATATTTTGAAGTACGAGGACTAACTACTGTTTGGGAAAAACAATTTTTAAACAGTCACTAAAGAAGCTTACTAAGAGAAAAATCACTGTGAGCTTATATAAACACTTACGGAATCTTCTTTTTTTTTTTTTTTCGTGCAGTCTCCAAGGAGATTGATTCATTTTCCCATGACGACGCAAGATTAACAATTCGTTCTTGATGAAATGCAGGTAATTCATCATAAAAAGCGTTCGCGGAAAGTAATTTGCATTTCCTCCTCCTCATTTCCAAGCCTTGTCCACCCACATGGCTTTTAAACCGCCCAAACAGATACACATACAAAGTCGCTTAAGTTTCTGCATCAGTTTTCCAAATTTGTTCTTGGACTTGTTCCGTGCTCACTTATTTGTCTATGTGGGAAGATTTAGACTACAAATATTTGAGAATGTTTTACATTCCATTTTCTAATTGCGCTGCACTTGGGTTGAAGTTTTAGAAAGGGAGTGTCTCACCCCAGCTCTGAAACTGCGCTTAGAAAATTAGAAACTAGGAGATTTGAGTAAGTGAACTCAATAGGAAAGAGAAACAGAAAAAAATAGAGACACGGGGAGAGAGCTGATCTCCGACGTAAACTGCAGCACCATTCCGGCATTTTCTAATTGTCTGCGCTTAAAGGCTTTAATATCGTGTGGGTGCAAAAGTTCTACCCGTTTTTGTGATAGATGCAAATTGCGATCGGAGTAGTTACGTCACAGATGACGCTGCGATGCCGAATTTTCGGCCAATGAAGCGTGGAGCAGTAGAGAATATACACTATATTGACAAAAGTCACCGGACACCTAGAAGAGAAACACAACATAGCATTTATTGACATACATTAGTACGGTGTCTGTCCACTTTTGGTCTTAATGCATGCACTGACCCTTCGAAGCTCAGTGGTTGGGTTTTAAGCTCCGTGATTTTCGTTGCTATAAGGTGTTTATTGAGTGCTTTAGTTTCTGTGGTTGCGTGTATCTTCAAGTTGAAAGTCCACGCTTTCCGTTCGTGTATCTCCCAGGTTGGTGAGTGCCATATTTTTTCATTATTCACTGTTTTATTTTTCAACCGAGCTGGTCTTTTTTCGTTAAAGTCTCGCCATTGCTTCGATGGCGGAGGCAGACAAGGGTGACGCCCACATCCTTATCTTGGCAGATCAGCCAGCACCCTCTTCTTCTTCTACGGCGGCAGCTCCTGCTCAGCTAAATGAGGTGGCTCCCGAGCGTCATTGCGACGTCATGGATACCTCTTCTTCTCCAGCAATAACTTCCTCCCTTCCCACCAAGTGCGGTGGTGCCAAGTCTCCTATCTACATCTCAGCAGATGATGACGTCTCCGTGATCAGTGATACTGACCTCATAGCTTCTACTTTTCATCAACTTTCTGATCCGCCCTCACTGCTAGGAGCCGCTTCATCGAGTTCTCGACCCATGCCTGCCCAAGCATCCTATGCTTCTGCAACTTCTGGGGTCCTCACACCCCCAGTTTCATCTGCTATGCCTTTTCCTGAATCCTATGTCACTGTCGTCGGTTCTACTGCTACAATTGACATACCAGAGGATTCCCGAGCTGGTCACTTTTTTCCTCCACTATGGAACGGGGCGTCTATTTTGATGCGCTTCCCGACACTAAGCTGTGGCAATATAGCCGAGCCCTCAAAACTATCTTACCAAAGGATGCAATAGACTTTGTAGCTCGAAAACCCAGATCTGTCTTGGTTTATTTTAAGGATAAAGCGCATGCTGACCAGGTCCTTACGGAAGGTCTAACCATCAATGACGTGCATCTGTTAGCACAACCGGTTGCGCACCGCCCGGTGCAGGTGACCTTCTACCCCGTACCACCAGAAGTATCCGACGCTGCACTTTGCACCTTGCTCAGCAGGTACGGCAGAGTTGTTGGCTCCATCACAACTCTCTCTGCGGCTCCCAGAGATCCTGAAGACAAATCGATTCGAGGTTTTCGCCGCACTGCTCGAGTCCTCTTTTCATCTGATGCTCAGCTGAAAGCGGTTCCGAATGTTTTGCACATCCGCTGTGGACAGCAACGCCGAAGAGTTGAGATAATCACTTCACAGTATTGCACTATATGTCAGAGCGAAAGTCACATAAGGGCTCAGTGCCCACGTGCCTCCCTGCAAACAGCTCCACACACTACATCTTCTTCTACTTTGTCCACCAACGCTTCACAGACTTCTTCCTATTCGAGGAAAGTCGCGGAATCAAGATCTTCCAAAAGTCAGCTTACTGCCATTGGTCAACAAACGACTTTGATGCCTCCACCTCCTGCTGATCCTAAGAATTTTCCCAGGCTTCCAAAATCGACTCCCCTTGTACTTTTACAACCACTGCTGATGTACATGTTGACCACTCCTCAGCTTTTACCGTTGGCTCCATGACACGAGTCACAGGTAACGCTTCGGGTTCAGACTCTCCAGTCGATCATGAAGCTTCAGTGGTTGCTGGAAAACGCAGTGGTGCTACTCGCTCCAAGACGAAGAAGGCAAAGACTCTGGCATCCCGAAGATCATCTCGCTCTTCTACCCGCTCATCCTCTCGCTCCGTCAGCTCTCGACGACCGTTCTCCAGGTCGCCTCTACACACTTCCTCTGAGACAGCATGTGAGGGTGCCTTTCCCTCACTAGAAGAATTCACAACTTTTCTTGCTGAAAATGCTTTCCCTGCTGAGCCTCTGCCTTACGAGGACGTGCTGGATTGCCTTTTAGGGTCCTCTAGCCCTTCCTCAGCACGCACTTCCATTCAGCAGTATGAAGCAGCTCTTCCACAAGTGCTGGTTCAATTACACTCACTTGAAAACACTCTTCGGCGCACTGCGGACGAGGTCCCGTGGAGTGCTTGTTTTCTCCGTCGACTCCACTCCATCACTACAGCCAGTCAATTCCTACTGCATCCCACAACTAACCTAGACATTCAAGGTGGTGTCACTTAATTGTCGCGGTTTTGCGACACCTCTTGCGAATGCGCTGGTACGAGAGGATCTTGCTCCGCTGAATGCTGATATATTACTTCTGCAGGAAACAAACTGTACTTCCACCACTCAATTTCATCAATGGCGTCGGTGGGATCATACTTTCCATCACGCCTACAGCCAACTGTCGCGTGGTGGCATGGCAGTTGGTGTTCACTCACGTTTTCGTTCAACTCTTTCCTCCTTCTCAGTGAAAAACTTATGTCGAGACTTATTACAACGAGTCTCTTTCACCGTCGCAGCTGAAAAATTTCATGTATTCAACATTTATGTTCCTTGCACTCCTACTCACGTGCCAGAGTTGTTTGCAAAACTTCGACGGGCTCTGTCACGTATTCCCATCACCGACCGGGTACTTATCGGAGGTGACTACAATTGCACTCTACATCCCCTAACTGATCGCTCTTCTTCTTCCAGAGAACACCGCACGGAAGTAGTACATCTCTTACAGTCTATCACTTCAGACTTCTCACTAGTAGATGTTCAACGCCATTTGTCACCAACCCAGACTACACATACATGGCGTGCACCAAGAGCCATTGATCCTCCTACAGCAAGATTGGATCGCTTTTATGCAACTTCTCTTCTTCTACCAGCAATATCAGATTCATGCTGTACACCCACTGCTTCCTCGGATCATTGCGCCATTGCCATAACAGTTTTTGCTACTTCAACACAGCCACGTACAATCCGGCCTTGGACTTTTGACGACACTCTTTTAGATGACTCAGCCTTCTGCTCATCGGTGCGAGATTTTCTTGCGGATTGGCGTACAAGGCTTCATTCTGCACCGTGCCCCCTCAACGTTTGGTTGGAAGTAAAACGCCACCTCATATTACTGGTACGAAACCTGTCATACTCGATCATGACACAACGGAGGATGCGACTTGATCATACTAGGCAAATGCTTTCTTTGCTCAATCTTGCTGATCCCCTATTTCAAGTCTACCAGGCAGAATTACATTCACTTTTGGTGCCACTGGCAAAACAAGCCCTTCAACGCCTTAAACTACAACACCTGAAACCTGATGCTTGTTCGTACGAATTCCTTACGTCACTTGAGTCAACTCGCCGATCCTCTTCTGTTCTGCAGCACCTTCGTCTTCCAACTGGAGTAGTTTCATCCGAACCAGTTCCAATTTGTTCTATGGTACGTAATTACTACATTTCAAAATTTTGTGAAACTCCTCCTCCCTCCCCTACGGCTTCTCCTCTTCTGTTCTCTTCTTTGCCTCAGGTCCCTTCTCATCTTTCAGCCAGTCTCCTCCATCCTCCCACTTTAACTGAGCTCTCTGACACTTTCTCGTCCCTCAACCCCGGGCTTCACCTGGCCCGGACGGTCTCCCTGTTTCTTTCTATAAGGCTTTTCTTCCTGCCCTCCTTCCATTTCTCCTCTGTGCCTTTTCTACTGCCATGCATCTTACATCTCTTCCAAGGAGTTTCACGCTCGCACATGTTGTACTTTTCCCCAAGAAGGGTGATCCGCTTGACTTGGGGAATTGGCGTCCCATCTCACTCTTAAATACTGATTATAAACTCTATACTAAATTTCTGTCCCGCCGGCTTAACCCCATACTCCCTCATATTCTCTCCACTAATCAAACCTATACTGTACCCGGGCGCTCCATCTCCCATAATATTCAGCTTCTTAATGATCTACTTCACCTCGCCCGCTCTCGCTCAGAACCCCTTGCTCTTCTTTCCCTCGATCAACGCTCAGCGTTCGATAATATTTCTCATGATTACCTTCTTGCTACATTACTAAATTTCGGATTTCCTCCTTCCTTTGCTTCTCTTCTCATCTCCCTCTACCGGGACGCAGTTTTCCACGTCAAGCTGCTCAACCTTCTCACAGCTCCCATACCCTTTCGTCGCGGCGTGCGTCAGGGTTGCCCCTTATCCGGGCAGCTCTTCGCCCTCGCAATAGAACCTTTTTACGCGCAGTCCATCGATCCTTCTTTGCTTCACTACCACCGGTGGTAGCCAGCACACGTCATCATGTTGCTACCTATGTTGCCTACGCCGACGATATTACATTCTGCATTCGGCAAGACTCACAATTTCACGATCTCCACAATCTCTACAATACTTACGCCTCATGTTCCGGAGCAGCTCTAAACACAACGAAAAGCACAGGCCTATGGACCGGTTCGTGGACTAACCGCACTGACTCTCCTTGGGGAGCAGAGTGGTCCAACACCTCTCAACGATTCCTAGGAGTCCACCTTGGAAAACCAGCAACTGCTTCACTCGTCACCTGGACGACTCTCCGGCCACGCCTACATCGCTCGGTCGCAATCTGGCGGCGCGCACAATTCTGCACCTCCGTCTTTCAAAGAGCACGTCTAACGCACACTTACCTGCTTTCAATGTGCACGTATTCCTGGTTGGCTTCGAAGCAACCAGCACTACGTCTTCTTGAACTCACCCGCTGTCAAACTCAGGTTATCTGGCCCGGCCATCACTGGGTCGGAGCACCTCAACTCAGTCTGTCTCCTTCCAACGGAGGCATTGGTCTACCCGACGTCAGATCCTATTACAAGGCTTATCGTGTGTCTACGTTTTTACGATCACTTGCGGCACCTGCTCCCTCTGCAGTTGCTGCTCGTGATGTCATAGTTTCTCCGCATAACCCACGCTTTACTCTCCTTTCGTTCTTACTCATGGACCACTGTCCCCTTCTCACACTTTTCCCTCCTGTCTACAAAGAGGCTATCTCCTTTCTTCGTTCCCTCCCTCTTTCTCGCTCTCTCCCTGCCTCCACAAATGACCTACTTTCCGAACCTCTTTTTTTCTTCTCTGCTACACCCTCCCCATCTCCCATGTTTTGCTTTTCCTTCATGGCTCAGAGCTGGAGTCGTTACTGTCAGCGATCTTGTTAACACCGATCTTTCCTGGCTCCCCTTCTCTTCTCTACCCTCTGCTCTCCGTTTCAATGCCAACGCTCACTTTGTTCACAACTCTCTTATTTCTACTATAATCTCCCTGTTCCCTGAGCTTGCTACTCCCTCAGGCCTCATTTCTGTTCACTCTGCCTCTCTCCTTCTCCCATTTTTTCTGTCGTCCATTGGTCCACCTCTTCCTCTTGTCTCTTTCTCAACAGCTGATCTCTACCGTTTTCTCTCTCGCTCTTCCGCACCTCTTCCCATTTCTGGTATTCCACTTTCTTCTACCTCCGCAGTGTGGTCCGCTGCGCTTTCCCCACTTTCAGCACCCCTTGAAGTCAATTCACATTGGCTTTTCTTACACAACCGCCTCCCTGTGCCGTCGATTTTACATCGCATGACCATTTTATCTTCACCCTCCTGTCCGTATTGTGGCGAGGAGGCTGACGTTCAGCATGTCTTCATGAATTGCACAGTATTATTGCCAATACTCCATCTCGCTTTCACGCTAGCGCAACGATCCTGTGAGACCGTCCTCACCTTCAGCGCCTACCGAACACTACTTCTGAACTCTTCTCGCCCTATTCACCTTCCGGCAGTCTGCTCCTACATCTTCGTGCTTGTAAAACATATAATTCACGTGTATCATCTTCAGCGTCCCCCGAAGCTTCTACTGACATAAATAAAGTCAGTACTGCGTTACTTTGTCATTTTCGTAATCGCCTACTCTCCCGCCTTCGACTAGAACTTACCACTGCAGTTGCACGCTGCAGTGAACCACAGTTCCTATCAACTTGGTCACCAGCAACCACTTGGTTTGCAGGGTCGCCCACAACGCTTCACCTTACAGTCGGAACTTTTGTTTCACCTACCTCCTGATAGATACAATTTTTGCCATGCTGATTTGTCTTCAATCTCTGCTTCATCAGAGACTATTTTTTGTCTTTTCCGACAAATTATCATACATAAACTGTATTCTCTCACCACTATATTGAGCTTTGTGAATAGGTCGTTGCGTCAGCTACAAGCACCTGTAAATCTTCTTTTCATATGTCATTTTGAGACGATTTTTCTATACACATTTCCTGTTTTTTTTTTTTTTTCTTCGCAACTGAGTGCAATCTTGTTCCTCAACATTCACTGCACTATATTATTTGTACTCTCTATTTTATCAGAATTTTTTTGTTTGTATCACTATTGTACATAACTTTTAGTAGATCAATTATTGTATAGAATCCTATGAATTGTTCGAAGCATGAGCTACTTATAATTGTCAATTTCTTTTCACGCTTTTTTTAAGACTCTGTTCTCATCCTCTTCACATGTATCATTTCGTGTATAACTCATGTGTAAATTTTTTTGTTTTTCATTACTCATCTTGCTGAATTATGTATTCTCTCTGCGATGTCAGAGACTATTTCTTTTTACCACCTCTGACAAATCAATATATATAAATTGTAACTTCTCATTGTACAGAATCATGTATATAGGTCGTTTCACGAACCACAGACATCTGTAAACTTTGTGGTTTTTACAGTATATTCTTATCTTCAATTCCTGATTCAACAGTGTAATTTTACTTTTCAGCTGTGTAAATTTGTGTTCTCCAATACTCACTGTGATGAGTTGTGTCTTCTCTCTGTATTTTCAGAGATTATTTTTTCTTTTGTATTCTCAGGAAAATTATTGTATATAACTATTTTTCATATCACCGTTGTATGTAACATGTAGTACCGCGAGCCACATTCATCTGTAAATTTTTCATCATCTGTCTTTCGAACTTTCGATTTCATGTTTGTCCCTTGATCACCTGCAACCTCCTGGTTTTCCAGGTCACGCACAATGTATCACCTTTCGGTCAGAACTTTTTTTTTTTTTCATCAATATTGTGTAAAATTTATACTCTATAGTGCTCATCATTCTGGATTGATTTTACTCTCTGTATTACCAGAGATTCATATTGCCTCGCCAGATTTCTACTGCACTTAACTGTTGTCATGCAAACGTTGCACCGAATCCTGTAATTAACGTAGCGCAAGCTGCACATTCTGTTAATTTCTCATCACCTGTCTTTTGAATCTATGTCTGCAAGCTCGAATTCTGTATTATTCCTTGCATCAATACTGTGCAAAATTAATATTGTATAACGCTCTTCTAGCTGAATTGTTCCTATTCTTTGCTTTGTCAGAGACTTTTGTTGCCTCACCTGACACTCGAGTGTAATTAACTGTTTTTTTACTATCATCAATGTACAGAACCGTGTAAATAAGCAGTAGCGTAAGCTACACGCACCTGTAAATATTTTCTTTTGTCATACATCATTTGAGATGATTTATTCAAGCACATCTCCTGTATCTTTCTTCTAATAAATACTGTGTGAAAACTGACCCTTCCAGACATGCTTTCGACAAGGTTTTGGAACACAGCGATAGGTATGCGCTTCCATTCGGTACATAATGCTGCCGCTAACTGTTGCTTAGTAGTAGGCCTTGGTTCCAAACATCTTATGCGGCGCTCTAATTCACCCCATAGGTGTTCTATGGGATTAAGATCAGGGCTCTGTGCTGGCTAGTTCACATACGGTACGGAATTATCGTCAAACCATGCCGTAACAGTCCTTGCTTTATGGCTCTGTGCATTATCCTGCTGGCACCAACAAGGCTCGGCTACATAATATTGCCACAGAGTTGGTAGGGCATAATTGTCCAGAATATCAAGGTAGACGTGCTGGTTAACAGGTTTGTCTACGATAACTAATGGGCCGGGACCATACCACGAAAAACATCCCCACACAAGTACACTGCCAGCTCCAAACTTGACCGTAGGAACAGTACATTGTAATAAATAGCGTTCCCCCGACTGCCGCCATACCCACAAACGGCCATCAGACTGATGGATCATGTATCTGGATTCATCAGTCCATATGACCCGCTCCCATTGATCAGAGGCCTTCTTGGCCGTGACTCCCCCCCCCCGCGCTATGCAGGGGTAACGGAACTATCAGTACTTCCCTGGGGGAAATAAATGGATGAAATTGTAAAGTTTAGTTTGTCGGAATGACATTGACATTTAGGAGACCGAAGGCAGAAAGTTGTGGAAGAGAGTTGGGAGCGACCTTCATTCCTCAGTTGATTCAGAATGGATGATAAATTTACACATGCCAATCCACGATACCTATAATGGAATGTAAAATATCCCCCACACCCCCGCGCGATGTGGAGGCTGCGGAAGCTATCAGTACGCCATGGGGAAATGGATGGATGAAACTGGAAAGCTTGTCGGAATGATATTTAGGAGACCGAAGGCAGAAAGTTGTGGAAGAGAGTTGGGAGAGACCTTCATTCCGCAGTGGATTGAGAACGGATAATGATTCACACATACCAATCCACAACACCCATAGTGGAATTAATATATGCCAATCTACGACACCCATAGTGGAATTAATATATGCCAATCTACGACATCCATAGTGGAATGAAAAATACCTCCCCCTTCCCCCGCGCAATGTGGGGGTTGCGAGGCTATCAGTACCGCCCTGGCGAACTGGATGGATGAAATTGGAAAGCTTGTCGGAATGACATTTAGGAAACTGAAGGCAGAAAGTTGTGGGAGAGAGTTGGGAAAGACCTACATTCGGCAATGGACTGAGAATGGATGATGATTCACACATACCAATCCACAACGCCCATAGTGGAATGAACACATGCCAATCCACGACCCCCATAGTAGAATGTAAAATATAAAAATATACCAATTCCCTGGGTTGCGAGGCTATCAGTACGCCCCTGGGGAAATAGATGGATGAAATTGGAAAGCCTGTCGGAATGACATTTAGGAGACTGAAGGCAGCAGATAGTTGTGGAAAAGAGTTGGGAGAGACCTTAATTCCGCAGTGGATTGAAAATGGATGATGATTTACAGATGCCAATCCACGACACCCACAGTGGAATGTCCAGGAAGTCTTGTCACTATGGGCAAGACTTCCGGAACACTATGAAGTCTTGTCCACCGCATTTTTACTGAAGGACCAATTTCACTTCTTCCTGGAGTTGTTCGACATCAGAGGAAAACGAGTAGAACGCCGATGTCTGATTAATGCTCATGGACAGTTTTCTTACTTAAACACGCACGTTGTTTTCCTTTTAAAATCACAGCCCTTTTCAAAAAAAGAAAAATGGGAATCCTCTTCCGTTCCGATCAGCGGGGCGTTTAAAATTCCATTCCAGCTGCCGCCGATCTCCATTGTTCTGAAAAATAATTCACGGTATGACAAAAGAAACATCAACAAGGTATCATCGCAGAGGAACATACATTCGTACATGCATGCACACATACTCTCTTGCAGCATGGACACCCCCGATGCTGCATGATGTCGTCGTCACGTCCCAGTGGCTCAGTTACAAGTGCCACTCATTTTGTTTAAGGGCACCGGAGCGTGAAGTTTACCGGGCTCCTTTGTAGCCTCAACATGAAAGGGGGAATGACCTTCTACTAAGAGGTGAAAAAAATTATAAAAAAAAACAAAAAAAAAACGAGCTCAGTCACTGAAGCCAGAACTATGAACAGACATATAAGGGCACGACCCTTTAGCCCCCTATCGTTCCTCATTCACCGGTCACGAAATACGGCCACATAACAGTCGCACAAAAGCGCCGGCAAACTGGTTCCGACGTTTGGTATCAAACACGTGCTGATCTCCGCGAGGTGATTGTCAGCTGCATTGGTTTGCATATATATATACTGTATATTCCTATCGGCAATCACGGAAATTTCTTCGGGTGCTAATTAAAAGGTTTTATGCTGCCAAACCCTCTAAGAGAAACAGCACAAATCTTCGGCCCTCAAGGCAAAGTGACCCCCCCCCACACACACACACACACAAACACAGGGCCTGATTTACGCCTAGGCATATGCCTAGGGCCCTCAAATTGAAAGGGCCCCAAAATCTTGGTTAAAAAAAAAAAAACTTTCCCTTTTTCAAAATATACGTGGGTAGATGTGATGTGGAGTAACTATATATAAATCGCTGGCAAAACACGAGCAAGTACTGGCAATATAATATGTGATATTTCTAGTTAATATCAGTAACATTTTCCAGATAATTTGCGGAGGGTTTTTGTGTGAGATTAAACAAAAAATTGTCGTGTTGTGTAATAAAAACTAGCAGTATGTGTATGTTTGTAATTATGGCTTACGAAGATCAATTATATACTTCAATTTCAAATACTGCCTGGTTCTGAAGCAATTTTTAAACATTTTGACATTTTAGCTCCCAAAAGTTATATTTGAAAAATCTTTGGACTTAATTCGGACAGGGTTTGAATCCCCCAAACCTCTCTCTTAAATACACCCCTGGTTAATATGGTAATAGTATAGTTTAGACACACCTGGCAAAAAAATCCAATGTCCAATTGAATTTTACCCGTCATATGGCTTTGTCACACACAACTGTTTCATCGATGAAGGTTCAAGTTTTTTCAGATGCAAATCAGTAGGACAGCATAAAAATCTAGGAGAAAACAATATTTTTACCAGGTACTACCGTAATTTAATGTCAGTCTTATAAATGTATTGTGTTTATTAAATTATTACGCTGGATTGTAATACAGTCGCCCAAAATGGTCACACTACCTACTCGACTCCGTAAAGTACATGCCGAGTGGAGGGGTTTTGGGTTGTGCCTAGGGCCCAATTCTGTGTAAGTCGGGCCCTGCACACACACGCAGAGACACAAGTTGCACACCTAGGATTTATTTAAAGGGGTGACTCAAAATAGTGAGGATGCAAATAAAAATGCCCCGGATAAAAATATCCGAAATATTGGGAAGCGATAAAAACATCTTGCGTTCCCATACATTCGTGAAATATATATTTAAAAAGATACACAACTATTCAAATTTTTAAAGATGACAATCTGATTTTTGGTGTAAATGTGACAAGGATGGTAAGTCAGATTATATCAGAAAACTTAAAAATTTCATCGTCCTGGAGCGGGACTCGAACCCGCGTCCCCCAGATTGCGCCCGGGTATGCTAACCACTACACCACCCAGAACGACCAAGTTTCAAGTTTCCGATTAATTTGAATATAACCATCACAGGATTCGCTAGTCGAAGCAAACGGCATTCATGTTTAGGGAATCTGGAGGTTAAGAATCCTATCCCGTGATTGCTCGGAGGAGCAGATAAATCATGAAAGAAATACGGGATTACACCATAAAATACAAATTTTTGAAGATGGCAATCCGATTTTTGGTGTAAATGTGACAAGGATGGACTACCATCCCTGATTCTAACTCTACATCTAACTTACCATCCTTGATTCTAACTCTACATCATACTTACCATCCTTGTCGCATTTACGCCAAAAATCGGATTGTCATCTTCAAAAATTTGCATTATATGGTGTAATCCCGTATTTCTTTCAGATCAGATCAGATCATATATAGAGGATTTTAGGAAGGGAGTGTCTGACCCCAGGTCTTAAACAACCCTTAGAAATAGGAAACTAGGAGATTTGGGCTAGAGCGCCCTATAGGAAAGTGACACGGAAGCGAAGTAGAAAAAAGGGGGAGGAAGACGCCCTTATTTATTACCGGGGGGGAAGTACACGGGGTCCGACGGCTTAACGTGCCCATCCGACGCACGCCGGATATTTAGTGAATCGAGCGTTCGTACCTGCCTGGAATCGAACCTGAGGTCCTTTCCGTGGCACTCACGAACATTGCCCACTAGGCCAGCAGCTGCCTTAGTATTTCTTTCATGATGCATGCACAACTACACTGAAGAGCAATTGAATTAGAGACAGCTGGCGTCATACAAACGTGGCGCTGTGGGCGGCCCTGTACACGGAAACGACATGACGTATGCAGCTACCCGACAATATAAGGAGTGATGCGACGGGAATAAGTAGGAGTAGGACGCAGTGTGGGTGAAACGAAGGATCTAAGCGCATTTGATTGTGGGCAAATTGTCGGGGTCCGATGAATAGGTCACTCCATCTCGGAAGTCATGCAGGCACTGGGATTTTCACGCGCCACTGTGTCACGGGTGCACCGTGAATACATCGAATCCGGTAAAAACATCCCTGTAAAAGCCAACTGCCGTGGACAACAGCGTGTGGATGAGCTGGGTCATCGTCGGCTACCTCGCATTGTAACAGCGGATAGACGGGCCACAGTGCAATAAATCACTCGGCAATTTAACGCTGGTGCACAAAAACGTGTAAGCAGCCGCACCATCCAGAACGATCTCCTCGCTATGGGGTACAGAAGCCATCGTCCCACGAGGGTACCGCTGCTGACCGCACATCACAGGGTGCAAAGATTAGCATGGGCGCGGGAACATCGCCACTGGACCCTAGACATGTGGGAAAATGTTGCCTGAACTGATGAGTCGAGATTCACGTTGGCACATGCAGATGGATGACAGGATACGAGTACGGTGTAAACCACATGAAGCGATGGATCCTTCTTGCCGCGGCAGGGTATATTCTTCAAGCTGGTGGGGGTGGCATTCTCAGAGTCTGGGGACTGTTTACGTGGACTGAAATGGGACCCCTGGTACGTGTGACATCATCCCTCACAGGTCAACGTTACCGGGGTATTCTGGACGACCATTTGCTCACATTTGTGTATATTCAACATCCTACTGGGGACCTCATCCTGCAACAAGACAATACACCCTGCCATCGCTCCCGAATTATATCCAAATGGTTGGACGAACACTCCAGCGACGTGAACTCGCTTCCTTGGCCAGCTAGGTCACCTGACCTCAATCCCATCGAGCACATCTGGGATGCCATCGAGGGAGACGTTCGAGGCTCTGAAACCCTTCCATCAAATCTTCGTGAACTGTGGGAGTTTGTTCAGGGGTCGTGGATCCGTATGGCTTCCCAACGCTTCCGGTGTCTTGTCGAGTCCATGCCGAGACGAATCGCCGCGGTCATCATCAGGGCGAAAGGTAGTGCTACACGTTACTAGACAGGTATCTCTAATTCAATTGCTCTTCAGTGTATATTTAAAAATAAGCAGCCAATAACAAAGAAAGAGTGAGACGTCACGGGGAGGGTCCAGGCCCTTGCCACTTCCCACTGAGGGCGCCACTGCTTGAAATAAACTGGAATATCGTTTAGATGTCATTCGCGCGATAAAGTTGCTCACATAGAAATCTATTAACTCGGAAAAGAAAACTCGTCTGTACATAACCTACAATAAAATACAGGCATGCGTATGTGCGAGCCATTAATATTTCCTTTTGAGACATTCTTTTATGTACAGCCTGCGTATAAATATATACCTTATGTCGCATATTCAAACTACAGCTGTACAGTACGATGCGTTTTTAAGGTGGTTCCACCTAAATCTCTGCCTTATGTTTCCAATGGTAAAGCTTCTTTGCATATTTTCTTCGCAATTAATGTATTCCGAAGGATGAAAATTTTCACATCGATAAAACTAACTTTAAGTTATATAGCATGGGATACTTAATACTTGCTAAAACATAACCATAATAATATAAAAAAACAATCATTTTTCTTAGAATAATGTTCAGACCTGTTAATAAATGGCGCGACTTGTACGTTGACGACGTCCGTAGACAAACAAATGTTGGATTGCTTAGTTGTGGTTGTGTTTTAGCAAGTATTAAGTATCCTATGCTATAACTTAAGGTTAGTTTTATCGATGTGCATGTTTTTCCTCCTTGGGAATACATTAATTGCGATGAAAATATGTAAAAATATTTTACCATTGGAAACATAAGGCAAAGATTTTAGGGGGAACCACCTTAACGCACCACGTATATTTGCATTTTTCGTAACTCACAGCAGTGCTGAGACGTGCAGAGCCCGAGCCGGGCTCGGACTGCATAATATTTACTGAGGTTCGGGCTCGGATTCTGAGGGAGAGAGGATTTTATTCTTTTCATTTTAAATACGATTTCGAATGATTTAGCATATTCTTACACCTTCAAGTTAGTAAAGAGAATTACTTGGCTACTGGGTCTGGGTGAAGAGTCGGAAGGACTATTTATTCTGGGTTTGAATATCAAATGCCATTGGACACGCATTAGTGGATTTCCGCGGCAAAGGAAAAGCTTCTTCAAGAATTATTATAGACACTAGATAGCAGACAGCACCCCGACGAAATTTTGCCCTCTGCCTCCACCCGGCAGTTCCCTGCGAATTCTATTAAGCAATATGCACAGATTGCAGAGCCGCCTGATCTTTCCGGATTTCCGGCCGACCGAAGCATTTCAGGAGGAAACGAATTGGTCAAAGAAAATGCATGACTATACTATAGAGACAGATAGATAGATATCCCATCCCCACTCCGATACAAACAGATAAATATTCCTATACTATACTACAGAAACAGATAAATATCCCTTCCCCATCCCCCAGTTGAGACAAAGGTTCGGTTAATTGCAGGGGGAAGACTAGGGGAAGTATGGAAGAGGAGATTTTTTTTTTTATTAATGCCTAAACGGATCAGTCATATTTTCCTGGCTCTGTCTGGCAATAAAAAACTCGGGCGGGCTCGGGCTCTTAAAATTGAGCCCGAACTCAGCACTGACTCACCTGTCCCGGACAATTCGTCCAATGCCGATTCGTCCAAAGGGACAATTGGTTGAATGCCGTTTGGCCCAATGGACTATTCTTCCCATGTACGATTAGTCAAATGCCGATTCGTCCAATGAGACAATTGGTCCAATGCCGATTCGTCCAATGGTATCATGGAAAGAGCGATGACATCATCCATTTACATTATCTCCACGTATTTGATATATATTAACCATTTCTATCGCCCTTTGAATTTATCAGCTACAATTAAATAGCTGTTGCGTTAAATGCCACCAGATGACGACATCTCAGTTGCTGAGACCATCAATACGTATTCGTGTAGTCAGATGCTGACTGATAAACCACGCATGGCGCTGAGAATTGTTGGCGCCGTAGCGTAAATTCGAACGCACTCGACTAGTTATCGAGAGTTCTGGGGTTCGATCCCTGCGGTGCCGGAATACAATTTTTCAGTCGCTATGCGTTGTTTAAAAAATAACGTGGAAAGAGCGATGACATCGTCCATTATTAACTTGACTTGATGTGTAAACGTTGTGAACATAACATCAGTAAAATGAAAACTGTTAAAAAGGCCTAGGCCTAAGGCCTATGAACTAATATTTAGTGCTAAAGTAAAGACGCAATATTATTAACTTGACTTGTGTAAAAGTGAATATGACATCGGTAGAATAAAACCTGTTAAAAAGGGCTAGGCCTAGGGCCTATGAATTAATATTTAGTGTTTAAATAAAAATGCAATATTATTAACTTGACCTGATGTGCAAACGTTGTGAACATGACATCGGTAAAATGAAAACAGTTAAAAATTCCAAGCCCTAGGCGTCTATGAATTAGAATTTAGTGCCTAAGTAAAGGCGCAATTTTATTCATTTGATTTGATATGTAAACCTCATGAATATCACATCGATAAAATAAAAACTGTTAAAAAGACCTAAGTCCGTACCCCGTCCAGTTTTCCAATGGCCACTTAGCCGAATCTCACTGTATGCTACAAACAGAAACGGGAAACTAGTCTTTTTTACGCTTTCCAACCGTAGGTTGAAGGAGCGTATATGCGCCAGCTTTGTCCGTCCGTCTGTCCGTCTGTCTGTCTGTCTGCCTGCCTGCCTGCCTGCCTGCCTGTTCGCACGATAACTCGCGTAAAAATGGTTCTATTTCGATGAAATTTTAGTATGTGGTAGGGGACAACCTGGGAACGAACCCTATTGAAATGGTCGAAATGGAGTCAAAGGTCAGGACATAGGAGCGGGATCCATTCCACTGCCCTTATGCGTCATAACTTGCGTAAAAATGGTTCGATTTCAATGAACTTTTGGTATGTGGTAGGGGACAACCTGGGGACGAACCCTATTGAAAACGGACGAAATGGGGTCAAAGGTGAGGACATAGGAGCGGGATTCATTCCAGCGCTCTTATGCGTCATAACTTACGTAAAAATGCTTCGATTGAGACAAAACTTTATCATGTTGTTTCGAAAGTATACTTAACCGGTTCTGTTGAATGTCATCGAAATGGGGTCAAAGGTCAGGGCATAGTAGCGAGATTTATTCTACAGCCATTATCCTCATAGCTTTGAGTAATGACTTCTGGTATGTTGGAAAGCGTATCATAATCAATAATGCATTCCATGATTTTACTAACTTGTCTATTATTTAATGCAAGACAGAAACATCGAAGTTGTTTGAACGGCTTGTATATCAGTAACTTCATACGGCAGCGAGAACTGTATAACAAGAAAAATAAAAGCGATTCGAAAAAAAAAAAAAGAAAAATCTTTAACCACAATATTACGCATGAAATGTAACATTGTTTTACATTATTTGGGCTAATGGTAATTACATACAACATCTAAGAAGAATCAGAACGGTTGAGATTTGTTTCACAGAAGTATAGCACTTCGGACAGATCAGACGGAATTTGATTAATCGCACCATTGGACCAATTAGCGTTGGACGAATCGGCATTGGACTAATCGTCGTTGGACGAATCGTACCAGACCCCTGACTTACAGTTCTGACTGACGTTAGGTGTCGTCAGCGCATTCCTTTATATCTCCGCTTCTAAAATTCGTATTATTATTTTTTTTCCCCTATTGCATGCCATTCGGTATGGTATAAGTATTGCAGCCATTGTCCACTTAATCCTACTAATTTTTAATATATTTTCCACTTTTTCATAATTAACAGTTTTTCCACTATTTCTACTTGTGCAAGGGCTTCTCCGATCATACCCCCCACCCCCCCCCCCACCCCCATCCCCCAGAAAAATCGTTTCTTGAGAAGATACCCTTGATTATAAAGAATATTTTACGCACATCAAATAACGCACAGTTTTCCCGCAAGAGGGCGAAAGTTGTGTTTCCCTCCATATCTCTGACTGAAATTATTTGACTTAAAATATTAATTCTTTTTTGCCTCGGATATCTTCTGCAATGAGAAACATTTTGCGTACAATACGTGTGATTTTTCCTAACGTACATTTCTGCACCGAGTGGATGAATATTGCAAAAAATAACTGGTTTTACGGAGAATTCCTGAAAATAATGTGCAGCAAAGTTGCTGGAACGCCACCGACTTTTAACGAAATTTCCGTTTTGAAAAGCTTCGGTTTCTAATAACGTTAACTCCAGTATTTCGTTAGATATTCCGTTGGTTTTTCCTTGTTTTTGTTTTTTTGTGTGTGTTTTTACAGAAATTCAGTTTGAGGTTTCTTTCGGTTTGTACAGAAATTTCCCGAGTTCCCAGAAACTTCGATTTTGAATTTTTCAGTTCCTACATACAGAAGAAACTTCCGTTTCCGCTTTTCTTTTTCAGCTTAAATTCACCAGTGGCATTGCAGTACTTCCTGACTAACGAAGTGAAGGAATCCTCGCTACCCCTTCTCCGCGGTGGAGCTCGCACGTCAGTAAGTAGATGCTTTGAAATTATGGACCTAGAGACGGCTACTTAGAATTCCATGGACTGTAAGAAGAACTAATCAATCAATGCTTGACCAAATCAAGCCCAGTTGTTCCCTTGAAACAATGATCTGTAGCCAAAAACTCACATATTTTGGACATGTAATGTGCGAAAATAATGGACTTGAAAAAAAATCACCATACTTGCTTGGCAAGGTTGGAGGAAACAGAAGAAGGGGAAAACAAAGAACAAGATGGCTGGATGGAATCAAAGACGCTTGTGGAAGGACCATAGAAGAGTTGCGAGATCTTACTGAGAATTATAGACCAAGATAGCGAGCTTTTGCTCTAGTCGCCAAGAGTAGAGTACGACCCGATGAAATCTAACAACAAAAAGGAGCGCTGCTGACTGAACTAGCAAGGCATTTACCGCCATCTCACGTTTAAGACAGAATCAAAGAGGACCGAATTCCCGCGATGAAGTGTTTTTCGCTATGAATGAGGTTAATTTAGTCATTTTTTTACGCTTTCCAGCCGTAGGTTGAAGAAGCGTATATGCTCCAGCTTTGTCAGTCTGTCTGTCCGCACGATGACTCGCGTAAAAATGGTTCGATTTCGATTAAATTTTAGTATGTGGTAGGAGACAACCTGGGAAGGAATCCCATTGAAAATGGGCGAAATGGGGTCAAAGGTCAAGACGTAGGAGCGGGATCCATCGCCCTTATGCGTCATAACTTACGTAAAAATGTTTCTATTGCGACAAAACTTTAGTATGTTGTTCCGGAGATATACTGAACCGGTTCTGTTTATTATAATCGAAATAGGGTCAAAGGTCAGGGCACTGGAGCGAGATTTATTCCACTGCCATGATCCTCATAACTTGACTAAAAATGCTTCTATTGCGACAAAACTTTAGTATATTGTTTCGGAGGTATACTGAACCAATTCTGTTTAATGTCATCGAAATGGTGTCAAAGGTCAGGACACAGGAGCGAAATTTATTCCACAGCCATTATCCTCGTAAGTTGAGTAATGATTTCTGGTATGTTGGAAAGCGTATCATAATCAATGCATTGCATGATTTTACTAACTTGTTCTCTATCCTTTAAAACAATAATTACGAAAATGCCGTCTTTTCACTATACTCTCTTGGACGTTCGCACAAAGTACTCCCTCCATTTTACAGAATACAACACCAATTTTAACATAAAATTCATTTTATATAACATTTCTGTGAATTCGAGAAATTCTTAAATATTTAGGGGTGGGTGTGGGTGGGGGGGGGGGCTACAGGGTGTGCTTGGCAAAGGTTTGGTGGGCTGAAGCCCACCCTAGCTCTCACTCGTAGCGTCGTGCCTACTTCTTATTACCGGTAATTTTCCGTCATATGGAATGGTAAAAAACTAGAAGAAAATTCTTCCATTGATATATGAACGAAATCAAGGAGAGATTTCCTGAAAGTTCCGGATTTTCCATTACTACCCCTTAAAAACGTCAATTTTCCGTTATTAATCGGAGAAAGATTAATAGGGGCATTTCCGTCAATCCACATATAAAAATTCGTGAAATTCCGGGTTTTTTTCCCCGTCATTTCACAGGAAACGGTTGAAATCTAGAATTTGATAAATTCAAGAAAGGAATCACGGAAATAGTTCGTGATTTTCACGAAATTTTTTACAGAGTAGGTAGCTGTTTTTATGTGCAGATGTTTAATGCACTCGCGGTTTAGTTTTAAATTGTTTTCTAAAAATCTGCTTCGAAAGATTCTTTTAGTGTCGGAAAGGTTGAACGTGTTTTAAAAGAGAGACGTGCGCGTTATAACACATGTCCTGAGACATCTGTCTCCTCTTCATAATCCGGACACTTTTCCACTTTTTATATAAGTCACTGATGAGATTTATTGTTTGGCTGATGCAGGTCTTTATGGTATTGCATTCGTGACCACCATATCAGCAAATGGTCCGGTAATTTCTAACCTCCTCCACCAAACCTCAGTATCAATGAATGTAGAAACTGTGTTGTTTATTACGTGACCTATTTCACTATGATACTTCCCACCATTACCGTTTCATTCTTCCTCACTACGCTTATTTATTTGTCGAGAAAAACTTGTTACATTTGTATATCATTCCAACAAGTACCAGATACTGATTTCCGATGTGTAGAGATCAAACAGACAGAATTATGTCCTGACTAAAGTGGGATGGGAATCATCGCATTCTGACAGCGGCGCGCGATAAGAAACAATTACTCTGTGAAGTGGTGCAGCGTGAAGGAAATAGCAGCCGATGAGGACAACAATCAAAGAAGAACGTCCTTACTGGAGCGGAACGTGGTTTCATCCCAAACTACATTAAAATCGATGAAAGAAGGCAAGAGGTTACCACAACACCGTGTATTAAATACTAACTTCTGATACCGAGAACTCCAAGGGCCTTGCTTCCTTTTCTCTATCACGTACTTTCCCCTTCTGTCCTTTTTGCTCTAGACATACACTATATTGACAGAAGTCACCGGACACCTAGAAGAGAAACACAACATAGCATTTATTGACATACATTAGTATGGTGTCGGGTCCACCTTTGGCCTTAATGCATGCACTGATCTTTCGAGACATGCTTTCGACAAGGTTTTGGAACACAGCGATAGGTATATGCGCTTCCATTCAGCACATAACGCTGCCGCTAACTGTTGCTTAGTAGTAGGCCTTTGTTACAAACTTCTTATGCGGCGCCCTAATTCATCCTATAGGTGTTCTATGGGATTAAGATAAGGGGTATGTACTGGCCAGTCCACACACGATACGGAATTATCGTCAAACCACGCCGTAACAGTCCCTGCTTTATTGTTCGGTGAATTATCCTGCTAATACAAACAAGGCTCGGTTCCATAGTTTTGCCACAAAGTTGGTAGGGCATAATTGTCCAGAATATCGAGGTAGACGTGCTGGTTAACAGGTTTGTCCACGATAACCAATGGGCTGGGACCATACCACGAAAAACACCCCCACACGAGTACACTGCCAGCTCCAAACTTGACCGTAGGAACAGTACACTGTGGTAAATAGTGTTCCCCCAGCAGCCGCCATACCCACACACGGCTATCAGACTTTCTATTGATCTACGGTCCACGATAAATGTTCTTTACACCATGCTAAACGACGAGTAGCATTCCGAGTGAAGATGAAAGGCTTATGAGCAGCTGCACGACAACGGTAACCCATGGAATGAAGTTCTCTGCGAATGGTATACGTGTACATACTGAGGTTCCAGCATTGTTACTCAACTGTACACTGAGGTCTTGTGCAGTACTCGATGAGCTGTAACGACTCTCCTGAAGCTTCGACCTCCTCTATCACTGATTTTCTTTGGTCTACCGGTACGTTTTATTGCTTCAGGCACGCCATGTGTCTTTCACTTATTCAGTACATCCAAAACAGTTGACTTGGGTATGTAAAGGCCTCCCGGTTTCTTTTATGTACAACCCACTAATATAACACCCAACAATCTTTCCTTTCACAAAGCGAGTTCTCTCCCGCTGCGACATTTTCACTCAACCTCACAGTGCGATATAATCGCGGTCAGCTGCAGGCTTGTTTTTATACCGTTTGGAATTGTGCCGCACATCTGAACAACGCTGCGGATCCGTTCATTTGCTTTTAAAGGGGTGCCCGGTGACTTTTCTCAGTATAGTGTATTTTGATTAGATATATTGTACATAGACTTAGAGGTAGAATTTTCCACCTCTGGAACTGTGGTGAATCGCTGTTGGGGTAGGGCATGTTGCATAGAGCGGAACAGATGAAAGTCTGAGTGTGAGGTTTTTCCACAGGGAGGTATTTCCGCACCCGGAAGTAAACCGGGTGCGGAAAAACCTCCCTGTGTAACTAACTGTTCAAGGGTTGATTTCGTGGTGCCACCGACATGTGGTCTGGCATTATCGTGTAACAGGATGACTGGGCGGCGTCCTTTACCTGTCCATGGGCGTTTTTGCTCGATTGCAGCGTTCAGTTTCATCAACTGGTCGTTATATCGTTGTGCAACGATTATTTCGCCAGGTTTCAACAGTTCGAAGTACAGCACTCCATGCATATTTCATCACACACACAACAGCCCCCCGTGGATATTCTGTTTTGCAGTGGATGTTGGTGGCTGGCGTAGGTCGACTCGACTCAGGAGCGCTGGCGTACAGGGTTAATGCAATAGACCCATTTCTCATCCCCGGTGACAACCTTTAACAAGAAATTCTTCCCTTAAAACCTCTTCAGCAACGACGTGCAGATGCCCAATCGTTGACCAATATTACGCTCCGTTAAAGTATACGGAACCCACTTACCAATCTTCTGGATCTTCTCCAAGGCCTGTAGGCGCCGTACTACCGTCGATTGAGCCACTTTCAAACGTTTCGCCAGTTGCGTAGTTGATTGTGTGGCAACCGCTTGCAACAGCAATTTCAGCTGCTCGTCTGCAAGTTTCTGCGGTCTACCTGCACGTGGCTTGTCTTACAAGCTTAGATCACCTTTCTTAAACCTGGCAAACCATTCTCGACACGTCCGCTCACACATATCTGTTTGGTTATATATTGAACCGTATGCTTCGCTCGCACTTTTTCCTAAATTAAACATGAATGACAAACAGTGCCGCAAATGAACTTTTATCGTCCGCCATGCTTGGCTTCATGTGCGAACTGATAGCACGGGTCGCCGGAAACTTTTGCATACCCCTAATAAAATAACTGACCAGCACAGAACAACAGAAATAGTAGAGTGGGAGATAGGTGGATGAAATTCGGAAGCATGTCAAAGTGACATGGGGGAGCCTGGCTGAAGACAAAGTTGTGGGAAAAATTTGGAGACAGACTTTCATCCAGCAGTGATTTTTTTTTTTTTTGGTTTAACGACCACCGTGAGCAACTTAGTGGACTATAACCAGTCGCCCGTCCCTAATTTAAGGCCACTGGTTCCAGGGAAGGGAGAGAGAGAATGCCGTAAGACAAACACAACATCCATGCCTCACGGGATTCAAACCAGTACCCATCTCGGACGAATGATCAGAAGCCACAGTGAATTAATAATGGTTGATATATTATACACTGAGTGGCCACTTTACTATGACCACCTGACAGTTTTAAGCAAATGAGCTATGGCTGCACGCTGTTACTGCCAGGGGGCGAGGCTAGTATAAAAAGGGAGAGCTTAGTGCTTGCGACAGTAGTAGAAGTGATTTTTGGGTGACGAGATGGGTAAAAAATGCGATTTGACGGACTTTTTTTTTTTTATTGAAGGTTTAACGACCACCCTGAGCAACTCAATGGGCTATAAGCAGTCGCTCGTCCCTAATTTAGATCACTGGTTCCAGGGAAGGGAGAGAGCCACTGCCGTAAGACAAACACAACATCCATGTCTCACCGGGATTCGAACCCGGACCCCTTTCGGACGAATGATCAGAGGCCATCGCTTAGAACACTGCGCCACCGGGGCGGCTGACGGACTTTCAACGTGGGATGATTGTAGGAGCTCGGAGCCAGTATCACCAAAACCGCCGCAGTCGTGAAATGTTCCCGGGCAGCTGTTGTTAAAGTGTTTAAAGACTGGACTGTCAGCCAAAAAACTGGGTCTCTACGTGCAACGTGTGGTCGTCATCGACTAGTGACTGCTCGGGCGGAACGGAGAGTGTCCAGACTGGTTACCCGCAACAGAAAGGCAACAGTGCAGCAAATTACAGACCATCTTAATCAAGGATCCCCTCAAATAATCTCCGCACGCACTGTTCGCCGTACACTGCATCGGATGGGATATGGCAGCCGAAGGCCTGTTCGAACCCCTTTGCTGTCTGCAGTTAACAAGAGAAAACGTCTCCAGTTTATACAGGAGCACAAGGATTGGACAGTCGATAATTGGAAAAAATTATGTGGTCCGATGAATCACGTTTTCAGTTGCACCATGCCGATGGCCGAGTGAGAATTTGGCGGAAACAGCACGAAAGCATGGACCCAAATGCATTGCTACAGCCCTTCAAGCTGGTGGGAGGCAACGTTATGGTTTGGGGAATGTTTTCCTGGCATGCTTTGGGCCCTTTCATTCGTGTTGATCAACGTCTGACTGGCACATCATATCTAAACATCGTTGTGAACCAAGTGCATCCTCACATGTGGATGGTTTATCCCAATCGCAATGGCTACTTTCAACAAGATAATGCGTCCTACCATAGTGCTCGTATTGTACAGGATTGGTTTCAGGAAGATGTTGGGGAGTTTACTTTGCTTAGGTGGACCCCACAATCTCCAGATGAGAATTTGTGGGATGAAGTTGAACGAGCCATCAGACAGCTGGATCCACAACTGCAATATCACACTCCTGGAAAGTGCTATTCATCAAGCATGGTCTCAGATTCCACAAACCACCTATCAACATCTCGTGGAGTCCATGCCACGAAGAATCGACGCAGTATTAAAGGCAAAAGGTGGCCCAACGAAGTGCTGAGGCGGTGGTCATAATAAAGTGGCCACTCAGTGTATACATACACACAAAGACTCCAGACAACTGAAAGCAGTCTGGAGAGATGCATGCTTGGTGTACCTATAGGAGAGATAAGAGGAACTCCTGTATAAAGAAAAGGACGAGAGTGGAAGATATCATGATCAGAATAAAATATAAAATCCCTGAAGGCAATGGGCTGAAGTTCCAGAAACCATTCCGTAATACCTTTTGTGTATTAACGGGAAAATTCTGTTCTCACTTTTCCCATATCCACATGACGGAAAATTTCCGATAATAGGAGCGATTCGCGGTAATATTTTGAGTTTTGATTAACTGTTAAATTTCAATCGTCTGTTATGTCAAAGGATCCTATTTTGAAGTTCTGTAGCGAGATCGGATACTGTGGATAGCATATCGCATGAATTTTGTTTATTGTGGCATAACATATTCCTTCCCATCTCTCCCATTTTGTGTACCAGATATTGTATTACCGTAAGAAACCGGGTACTTAAATTATTGTACAGGTGATTGTGTACCATGTCCATGTATCAGTCTCAGAGCTGCCGTTGCATTGTTGTCAAGCTGAGTCCTAGGGACCCACAGATTTTTAAAAAGTGGGTATTTTGTGAGATGTTCTGGGTCCTTTTAAAAAATCAAAAGGATCAAGAAATAATGAGTATTAATACTTATATAAGCAAGCGAAAAATAAATGTAATGTACATTGTTCGACGCTTTAATTTACGCTCTTTGAAAGCAATCTTTAAAAAAAAAATAAAGTTCTGACAGAATTAAATTTTATCATTTTCAACTAAATTTTATCATAATGGAACTACACAAAGACAATACAGTTTAAGTCAGCTCAGAACACCAGAGCGGCTTTTAGCACGGCTTTTGTAAAAAAATATCGTGCTTATGTTACCGGTTTGTCCGTCAGTCCGTACCAAGGAGGTTGTAACCTCCTTGGTCCGTACCCACGACATCTCTGCAGCTATTTGTCCGATTTGAAAAAATTCTTTTTGCGTTGGGAAGCTTGAAATCTGCAAATGATGATCCTTTATTTCCGTTGTTGTATTTTTACGATGTACAATTTCGCCGCTAGAGGGGGTAAATGCAGATGATGTCGAATTCAAAAATACGTTTTATTCCATATATTTGCTTCTAAACATCCGATTGAAAAAATTATTTCATCTTTCGATGCCATTTATGTCGAAGAGTATTTTAGATATAGTTACTTTTTCAAATTACGCATAGATTTTCCGCTAGGGGCGTAAATGTAAATTCCCTTTTTCCCGATAACTCTTCTTCTAAAATTCCGATTTGAAAAATATTTTCTTCAGCGGGTACACCTCCTGGTGGAAAATCTTTTGCATATAATTTCAAATTTTTGGTAAAGAATACTTTGGCCACAAGGGGGCGTAAGTGTTAATTTTTGCTTCTGGTGTATTATTTCCCATAAAATCTGAGCTTCTAAAATATCGATTGAAAAAAATGTTTCATGGACTGATGCCCCTCACACGGATACATCTTTTTGAAATGTTTTCTTCTTAAAATATTCCACAGTTTCTCCGCCAGGGGGCGTAGATGTATATCTTATTTTTGTCAATATCTCTACTTCTAGGAGTCCGATTTGAAAAATTCCGTCTTTGTTGGGTAGTGTTTCCAGTGTGACATGTTTTTCATATAATTTCGAAATGTTCAAGTAAATCGTAGACTTTCCGCTAGGGGCGTAAATGTATCCCTCCCCCTTTATCTCTGCTTCTAAATCTCCGATGTGAAAAATTCTTTCTGCACCGGATACAGCTCCTGATGGGAAATCATTTGCACATAATTTTTAATTTTTGTAAAAAAAAAATGGTTTGGCCACCAGGGGAGTGAATCTTAATTTCCGCTTCTGATGTATTTGCAGCAAAATATGAGCTTCTAAATTCTCGATTGAAAAAAACGTCGTTTGTAGACCGATACTACTCATGTCGACAAACCTTTTATAGAAACATTTTCTTCTTAAAATAATGCATAGTTTCTACGCCAGGGGACGTAGTGGTACATCTCATTTTTGTCAATATCTCTACTTCTAGGAGTCCGATTTGAAAAATTCCTTCTCTGTTGGATAGTGTTTTCAGTATGATATGTTTTTCATATAATTTCAAAATTTTCAAGTAATTCACAGACTTTCCACTAGGGGACGTAAAGGTAAATTCCTTTCCCCCTATATCTCTGCTTCTAAATCTCCGATTTGAAAAATTCTTTCTGCACCGGATACAGCCCCTGACGGGAAATCCTTTGCACATAATTTTTAATTTTTGTAAAAAATGGTTTGGCCACCAGGTGGCGTAAGTCTTAATTTCCGCTTCTGATGTACTTGCAGCAAAATATGAGCTTCTAAAATCTCGATTGCAAAAAAAGTCGTTTGTTGCCCGATACTACTCATGTCCACAAACCTTTTAGGAACATTGTCTTCTTGAAAATAATGCATGATTTCTACGCCAGGGGTCGTAGATGAAAATCTTATTTTTTGTTAATATCTCTACTTCTAGGAGTCCGATTTGAAAAATTCCTTCTTTGTTGGATAGTGTTTCAGATGCGAAATATTTTCCCTATAAATTCAAAATTTTCAAGTAAATCATAGACTTTCCGCTAGGGGGCACAAAGGTAAATTGCGTTTTCTGCGTTATTTCTGCTTCTAAAACTCCGATTTGAAAAATTCTTCCTGTGTCGCATACAAGGCATGATGGAAAATATTTTTCACATAATTTCTAATGTTTGGTAAAGAATGGTTTGGCCACCAGGGGTCATAAGTATTAATTTCTGCTTCTGATGTATTTGTAGAAAAATCTGGGCTCCTGAAAACTCGACTAAATGTTTTTTTTCTTGGACCGATACCGCTCATATGGAAAAACCTTTTGAGAATACGTTCTTCCTAAAATAATGCATGGTTTTCCCACCAGGGAACGTAAAGTCACTTCTTATTTTTGTCGATATCTCTGTTCCTAAGAATCCGATTTGAAAATTTCTTTCTGTGTTGGAGAGCGTTTCCGGTGCGAAATGTTTCTCATATAATTCATGTTTTTCTTAACGCAGAAGTCTGCTACCAGAGGGCGTAAGCTCGCGATTCCGTTTACAGCAATATCTGAGGGATTAAAAACCCGATTGAAAAACTTCTTCCTTCCGTCAGATACTATTTTTGTTTTCCATACCGGTTCCATTGACTTTGAATAGCTTCGATAAATTTAATTTGCGTCAGAACGGATTCAAAAGACATGCTTATTACACCCGAAAATTCGGTGTCATCTTTCTTGTTATTTTTCAAAACACACGAACTGTGCGATGACTACTCTTGAGTAGGTTTTTTTTTTTTACTCTTTAACGAACAATCATTGAAGCAGACGTTCAGCTTTCAGTAGAGTATAATCGTTCACAGTGCTCTCATTAAATGTAAGTTTGTTTGTTTTTCAAATTTTAAATTTCAACTGTTCCAATGTTGATTAAAAGAGCTAAAAGGTTTAATAAATCAATCAGGACATTTGTATTGTATATTTACATAATCTTGTGCATTGCTAGCTGTTTTTGTTCTTTCTCTAATCCTCACAAATTTGACTTTTGTCAAATGGCATGTTAAAAAAATCCCAAATAAAATGTGGGTCCCAAAGGACGCGTAGAATTTGTAATTATGAGTCCTTTTTTTTTTTTATGAAGGGGGGGGGTAATTTGCGCGCTACAGCGCGTCAGTGACAGCTCTGAGTCTGTGGAGTGCTTTACACAAAAGATATAGCTATCAAGAGTAGATTTTATAACTCGGAGTTTTGCGAAATAATACTGTAAAACAGTATACATTTCACATTTCCTTAAAGATAATTGAAAGTCGTTGTCAATTTAAAAAGACCTCAAGTTAGATTTCTGTCTAACTTCCTTGAAAAAGCTATCTGCTTGATGTGCGAAAGCTTGGAAACGCTAATGTGTCTTCTTTCTACGCTAATAAATCGGATCACTACTACAGTGTTACTATTTACTATTGTACATCACTTTTGTCTTCTGAAAGTTCATTTTTAATCCCACTTCTTTACTCTTGTCAGCAAGTTCCTGGATCATACTCTGCAGCTCTGATGGGGTAGTTGCAAAAGTGACTACGCCATCAGCAAAACGAAGGTGAGTTAGATAATCTCCATTAATCGCAATGTATATGCATATATATCATCATCATCATCATTGTCAACCATTATCAATCCACTGCTGGACGAAGGTCTCCCCAAGTTTCCTCCACAACGGTCTGTCTTGTGCCAGTCTCCTCCATGTCACCCCTGCATACTTTCGAATTTCATCCACCCATCTCCCATGTGGTCTTCTTCTGGGTCTTTTAGTGTCCCTTGGAATCCAATCTAAAATTTCGGCTGTCCATCGATGATCTGTCCTTCTGGCAGTATGTCCAGCCCATTGCCATTTCAGGGATTTGACTCTGATCATGATGTCTTCCACTCTTGTCAGTTTTCGGATCCACGAGTTCCTCTTCTTATCTCTCCTGGTTACACCAAGCATGCAGCTCTCCATGCTTGTTTGAGTTGTCTGCAGCCTTTGTATGTCTCTTTTAGTTAAGGTCCACGTCTCTGCACCATACGTAAGCACTGGAAGGATGCATTGATCAAACACTTTTCTTTTAAGACATAATGGCATATTGCTCTTGAAAATTATGCTGTTTCTTCCAAAAGCTCTCCAGGCAAGTTTTGTGCGCCGATTAATTTCTTCATCAATGTGACCCTCACTTGATATCTGCTGTCCAAGATAAACGTACGTGTCTGTTATCTCCAGCTTTTCTTCATCAATCGATAAATCTTCATTTCTTGTAAAAGCATTGAACATCACTTTTGTCTTCTGAAAGTTCATTTTTAATCCCACTTCTTTACTCTTGTCAGCAAGTTCCTGGATCATACTCTGCAGCTCTGATGGGCTAGTTGCAAAAATGACTACGTCATCAGCAAAACGAAGGTGGGTTAGATAATCTCCATTAATCTTTATGCCCTTGTTTTCCCAGCTCAGTGACTGAAAAACACCCTCCAATGTGGCATTAAAGAGCTTCGGAGATATGGTGTCACCTTGTCTCACTCCCTTTCCAATTTTTATGTGTGTTGTATTTTCAAACAGCCTAATCTTTGCACTTGCATTTCCATAGATGTTATTAATAATATTAATGTATGCATCTTCAATACCGCAGGTTTTCAGAGTCATTGTAACTGCTGATGGTTTCACCGAATCAAAGGCTTTTTCATAATCGATAAAAGCCATGCACAATGGAAGTTGATATTCCCTCGCTCTTTCAATTAGTTCTCTCAGCACATGGATATGATCTATTGTGCTGTAGCCACTCCTGAATCCAGCTTGTTCTCTCGGTTGAGCCATGTCCAGTGTTACCTTCAAGCGGTGTGAAAGAACTTTAGTGAAGATTTTATAAACTACTGATAGGAGGCTGATAGGTCTGTAGTTTCCGAGATCCTCAATGTCACCTTTCTTATGTAGCAGGATCATTGTAGCGGTGTTCCAATCCTCAGGAATCTTTCCTTCATTAAGGCATCGAGTGAAAATTTGGGCGAGTACTGTTTCGATTTCTCCACTTGCTTCTTGTATGATGTCTACAGTAATTCCATCTTCTCCTGGAGCTTTTCCCCGCTTCATGTTCTTGATTGCATGTGCAACTTCTGCTGGAAGGACTGGAGGAACTCTGGTACTGGTATCTTTCATGATGTCTGGAGTGCATGTATCATCCCTTTCATATAATTTGGAGTAGAAATCTTTCACTCTTGTCAAAATTTCGCCTCTATTTCTTGTTACAGAACCATCTTCTTTTCTCAGTGCCATAATCTGTTTTCTTCCCTTACTGAGATGTCCCTTTGCTATCTTTAGGCTTTGGTTGTTTTCAATTGCTTTCCTCACTAGTTCACAGTTGAATTTTCTTACGTCTTCAGTGATACTTTTTCCTACTGTCTTGCATAGCTCTATATATTCCACTTTGGAAGTCACATCTTCTTTAGTTGTCCTCATCTCTCTTCTTTTTTGCATCAACATTTTCGTTTTTCCTGATAATTTATTTACATGCAACTTGTTCTTAGACCCAGCTAATTTTGTTGCTGTTTCCATAAGAGCTTTGGTTACTTTTCTGTTAACTTCAGAGATGTCCACTTCTTCCGATGTTAGGCCTTCTAAAGCAGAGAACCTGTTCTTCAGTTCTAACTTGAAGGTATTATGGTGTTTTTTAAGGTTGGTTATGTCAATAGATTCTGTTTGTCCTATGAGCTTGCCACGTTCAAGTTTAGTGTTGAGGTGCATCTTACATCTCACCAATCTATGGTCACTACCTGTGTTGAACTTGTTTAGCACACTGCAGTCTTCTATGACGAATTTTTTGTTACACATAATAAAATCAATTTCACTTGTCGTCCCATTTGGATGTCTCCATGTCCATTTCCTGTGTGGCTTTTTCTTGAAGAAGGAGTTCAAGATGAAAAACCCTTCTGCCTCTGCAAACTCAACGAGAGTATTTCCACGCTGGTTTCTGTTGCCATGACCGAATTTACCTACCGAAGTTTCATTCTGTTGCCGTTGCCCTATTTTTGCATTGAAATCTCCCATAATTATTTTCAAGTGCTGCTTACCTTTATTATTTAGATGACAAATTTCCTCATAAAATTCTTCAATTTCTTCTTCAGGATGACTTGTGGTGGGTGCATAAGTTTGAATAATCTGAGCCTGGTATTATTTCGAGAGTTGGATAACAAGTCGTGCAGCTCTGTCAGAGAAACTTTCAACTTCTACAACTTTATCCTTCAGTTTCTTGTTTATTATAAATCCAACACCACTAGTTCTGCCAGTATCTGTCCCACGATAGTAGAAGAGATGTCCACTTTTCAGTTCGATGAGATCTTCTCCTTTTCTCCTTACCTCACTTAGCCCCACGATGTCCCACTTGATCCTTTGTAGTTCCTCTTCCAATTCAAGAAGCCTTGAATCAGAAGATAGGGAGCGTCCATTGTACGTTGCCAAGGTCAGCATCAGATGGCAGCCTAGTCCGGTCCTCCGGGGATTCTTAGCACCCTCTGCCTTCATGTCGCACTGGCCGCTGCCTTGGCCAGGTACATTCCAGCTGCCGGAGACTGAGGGCCAAGATTTAAGTTGTGGAGTCATTTTGGAGGGTTTGGCCATAACTCACCACGCTGGCCAAGCGGGTTGGTGAGTGTGGGATAGAATTTCCTCTAATCCCGATGGTATAGTTATACCGCTATGGGCGGTCGTCAGAGCCCCTTTAGTGGGAACAGGATGCACCACGAGAAGGCGGGGTTGACATTTGTCAAGGAGAAGCTGTGATGTTACGCATCACCTGACCTTACATCCCTATATATATATATATATATATATATATATATATATCGCGTTTTCCTGCCTGTTAAAAATAATATTGATTCATATTATTTATTGTTTATAATATTTTTTAACAGGCAGGAGCGAATCAACTCGAGGTTAGCGAAATGGGCTGAAATTAGCGCTCGAAAGAATATATCCGCTGTCTAAAAAGTGGGCCCAATTCGATGGAAGGAATGAACCTGCACATTAGAAGGAGTACACTTTCCCCCTGAGCTTTTATATTAAATTGGTCATTTAGCTTGATGACCTTTTGGCTGATTACCTGTTAAAAAGGCTATAACAATGGCGAAGAACCTAGGAAAAGAGAGATGTTTGAGTCACTTATTTTCACCAAGTGGCATGGTGTCCGTATCGGACGCCATGCTACTGGGTGAAAATAATGAGCTTTCATGACCTTTGTCAGGTTTATGGTCGGCACTGCTGTGGTGAGAGAGGTAGCTTTCGTAAAACCCGGTTACTATGTGAACATTTCTGTTGGAGGAGCGCAGAAAATTTTGGGCATCATTTGGTTCAGGTACATCGTTCGCTTAAACGGTTAATTATTATATTACATTGCAAATGTTAGTACGACTTAGCAAGAAAATTCTATTTTACAAATAGTAATAATAATAATAATAATTAATAAATAAATAAATAATAACGAAGGTCTGAAAGTCTAGGCAGCGCAAAGTTCCTTGTAATCCGAAAAATAGTTTTCCATTTCTCCGTCAGCAAACATCGATTTTGTAACAAATACGAATAAAAAACATGCTATTATGCACCAGAAAACGACAGATAATAAGCATATGAAAAAAAAGTATATATGGGAAAAAGTTTTTCTTCTTATATCTGTAGGCTAATAGAAAAAGAGGGTTTCCCCAGAATAATAATAACATGCAACAAGATAAACTGTAAAATCTGTAAAAGGGGAGATCTTGGGCATCGATACTAACGAAAAATAATATTTCGTGCATCTTCCTAGAAACAGACGAAAATGGTAACAACAACGCATTTTCGAGAAACTCTGCTTTGCAAGAATCGATTCTTTCTGTTAGACTTCCTGAAAAGCTTTACTCACAAGCACGCTTTCGGTTACGAACGACTTTATATGAATTTCACCAATCGATTCTGAACCGAACACAGAACTGATTGCTTGTTCGCATGAAATCGTTGGTTAAAGAGTTCTCGTAAATCTATTATTTTTCACTCTTAAGTCAGGATTCAAAATTAACGATTCATTCCGTCGTTATCCGTAATTTCATGCAAAGACAGTTCGCTGATTTAAGATGATCCTGCAGTGTTCTTCTTATTACTTGAACGTTGCTTTTACTTGAAAGTCAGTGTCTTTAACTAATCCTGCTCGTGAATGAAAAAAATGTGTGTCCATAAATATGAATAAATTTGAGCATATAAATTATCTGATCAAAAGTATGAGGACACTTACCTATCCGCAATTTCCTGGTAACAGAAAAGGAATTAGTATATCGAGTTGGTCCACCTTTTGCTTCTATCACAGCCAGCCTACGCTATGCGGGGAAGGCTTTCCATTAGATTTTGGTATACGTTGCTGCGGGAAGTGCCATCCACTCTCTGCTACTAGAGCATTAGTCAGGTCGGTCGCCGATGTCGATCTGGCTCGCAGTAGGCATTCTAATTCATCACAAAGGTATTCTGTGGGGTTGAGATCGCGATTCTGTGTAGGCCAGTTAATTTTTTCACACCCATCGTATCAAACTATTCCTGCGCAGACTTCGCGTTTTAGACGGGGGCATTGTCGGTTAATAAAGCAAAGGGCCTTCGCTGAACTGTTGCTATACCCAGGTAATGTTCAGAGCACAGAATTGTAGAGAATGTCATTATATAGGCCGCAGCGTTAAGATTCCCGGACACTAGAACTAGGGAGCACAGGGCAAACCATTAAAAAAAGCCGCCTGGCATGATGCCTCCTCCACCAAGCTTCACAGTTGGCAACACAGTGGGGCAGGTAGCATTCACATGGCATGCTCCACAGCTAGACTCATTTGTCGGACTGCCAGATGATGACGTGTGATTCATCACTCCAGAAACTCTTCACTGCTCCAGAGTGCACTGACGTTGAGTTTTACACACTCCTACCGACGCTTGGCGTTGATCTTGCTGATGTTAGGTCTGTGTTCGACTCATCAGCCACGGAAACCCATTCCCTTCAGCTCTTGAAAAACTTATGGTGCTGGCGTTGCTTCCAGGTGCATTTTGGAGATCGGTGGTGAGTGTGATGCAACCGAGGACAGGCGATTTTGTCGCAGCACTCGGCGGTCCCGCTCTGTCATTTTACACGGTCGAGTCACATTATTGTGACCACCAGTTAATATCCAGAGTAATCTCCGTGTGCACCGCGGGCAGTAGCTAGACGGGCTGGGAGTGACTCAATAAGGTGCTGGGAAGTGTTCACAGGTATGTGCAGCCATGCTGACTACAGTGCATCTGACAGCTGCTGGAGGGTGCGTGGTGGAGAATCCGTAGATCGAACAACACGATCAAGATGGTCCTGCAGATGTTCAATTGGGTTAAGTCTGGGGAATAAGGGGGCCAGGGAAATATTTAGAAGTCTTTATCGTGCTCTTCCAACCACTATCGGACATTTCTAGCTGTGTGACACACCGCATTGTCGTGCTGGAAGATCCCATCCGCCCCAAGAAGACAATCAGCATGTATGGTCCCAGGAAATGCCACGAAAACATTCCCCAGACCATAACGCTGTCCCCCACCAGTTTGTGTTCTGCCAGCAATGGTTGAAGAGTGTTTGTCCTCCGATGTTTCTCGCCTTATACGCAATGTCCATCCGTTCGATGAAGCAGAAAACGTGACTCGTCAGAGAATGCAATCATTTACCAATCAGCGGAGGTCCAATTCTGATACCGCCATACAAATGTAAGTCTTTTCTGCCGATGCACCTTTGTTAGCATAGGTGCAATGACCATCCGTCTGCATCGGAGCACCATACGCAGCAAGATTCTCCGAACTGTCATTTTAGACACACTTACGGTAGCCCCCTGGTTCATTCGGCCAGTGAGTTGCTCCACTGCAGCTTGTCGATCGGCCCTCACGCACCCTCGAAGCCGACGTTCACCTCTCACATCAATGGCACATGGTGATCCGCAATTTTCACGTCGCTTACTCGCAATGGTGCTATTTCTCCAATCGCGATACACTTTAACAACAGCAGCACTCAAATAGTTCAAAAACTGCGCTGTTTCAGAAATACTGCCACCCTTGTCCTTTTTTGCAAATCTGATAAATCGCTTTCTTATCCATGACAGCAACGAGGGATATGTTTCCAGATCTGATCTGATCATACTTAGTGGATTTTAGGAAGGCAGTGTCTGACCCCAGGTCTTAAACAACCCTTAGAAATAGGAAGCTAGGAGATTTCGGATAGAGTGCCCGATAGGGAAGTGACACGGAAGCGAAGTAGAAAGGGGGTGGAAGACTCCCTTATTCATTACCGGGGGCGGTCAGTACCCGGGGTCCGACGGCTTAACGTGCCCATCCGACGCACAGCGGATATTTAGTGGATCGAGCGTTCGTGCCTGCCTGGGTTCGAACCTGAGGCCCTATCCGTGGCAGTCACGAAAGTTGCCCACTAGGCCACCCGCGGCCCATATGTTTTCAGAATGCCACAGCATACCTTATATACCCTCCAAACCGGCTCACGACACGTGCCTTCTTTCATTGGCTAAGCGCTGTTGACGTCAAAAGTAGGAGGTGATTACAATAATGTGACTCGACTGTGTATATGGCCTACCAGTGTGCAATTGCTCTGTTGTTGCTCCTGGGTATTCCCATTTCACAATAGCATCACTTGCAGTTGATCGGGGGAGCTGCAGCAGGTCAATTCCCGAATTGACTTGTTGCTAAGGCCGCATCCTACATATGGCCGTGCCATGTCAAAGGCAGTATGCCATGACGTACGGCCCATTCTACTCTCCATGCTAGTCTACCATGTTCGTCAGGCCAAACATACGCCTTTTAATAGCTGTTCCTCAGGCCAAACATACGCCTTTTAATAGCTGTTCGTCAGGCCAAAGGCGGATGAGCCATGGCTGCAAGTTCGTCAGAAAGGCGGATGAGCCATGGCTGCAACGTGTATGCGCACTACGCAAAAGGGATGTCCGGATACTTGTGATCATACAGTGCATCTCACACTCTAGAAATAACTATGTGAATAAAACGGCCATGGCGAAAGAATCGGCAAAAGCTTACTTAACGCCAATTGTTTATTCTCCACGCCCTGAAGTTTAGGTCATCAATTCATTATAATCATCAAGTCGACCTCTGACTTTGAATAGCAAGCTCTTGTATCAACATATAAATCTCAATTACATAGCTACACTATGTATCCGTCTATTTGCATAAATCTGCGATAAATTTCAATATCTTTCGATATTCCAAGCATATCGCCAGCATATCCACTACATTAACTATCTCTCCACTTAATGATACAACGTTTTCTATTTATTTTTCCTGATTCACAGTCAGCGTTGCCAGAATGTACAATATGTTCGGGGAAGAACTGAGCCGGTCAGTGAAAGAAATCTTTAACCAAAAAGGAACGAAATTTACATTAAAAAAAAAAAAACTTAAAAGGAAGGTAAAATTAGAGATCATAATCCCACACTTAAAGAAAAATGTTTTACTATCATTTATTTTGTCTTTTGAGTTTACTGATCCATAAAAAGAACCAAAGAATAGAGAAAATGAACTTGCGCTTCGATTTAGGGTTGCTGACTCCACAGAATGGAGGGAATCAGAAAGGCGGAAATATGTAACGCCCTTGAGGTGAACGTCAAGTGGATGTGCGCCACTATACTTGTAATGGTGAGAAGTGAGTTATATAAGTTCACATACAAGAAATGCTTTGCCGCCCCGGTGGCGAAGGTATAAGCGATGGCTTCTGATAATCCGTCCGAGACTGGTCTGGGTTCGCATCTCGGTGAGGCATGAATTTTGCGTCTGTCTTACGGCTCTGGCTCTCTCTCTCCCTTTCCTAGAAACAGTGGCCCTAAATTAGGGACGGGCGACTGCTTATAGTCCACCGAGTTGCTCACGGTGGTTGTTAAAAATCCAATAATAAAATAAAAAAAACATTAAAAATTGGCACATGGACGGAGACACTGAACTGTCAATGGCTTGCAAATTTGAGAAAACAGTTATAAGGAATATTTTAAAATTAAATTTCCGCGAGTTGGAGTCGTTTTGCGTATAGTTAATAGGTGGCGCTCTATGTACGTCAAGTACTGGAAACGAGACACTTCCTTACATTTTTTTCTTGAATATTAAAAGTTTTCATACAAACAATAATAACTGAGCTGTTATACACTTTTGTTTAGGATGTCAGTAATTATTTAAATGAGTTACATTACAGTTTATTTCTTTTCTGCTTTCTAAGTTCTGGTTTTGCGAGGGATGGTGATTTCTGAAGAAGCTTCTGTCAGCATCTTAGATTACCAGCATCAGAAATCAGATGCTGGTAATCTAAGATGCTGACAGAAGCTTCTTCAAAAATCACCATCTGATGATGTAAAGACCACGAAATTCACTCGCAAAACCAAAACGTAGAAAACAAGATATAGTTTTGTGAGCGAATTTCGTGGATGAACAATAGGTAAGCATTTCAGAAGCTGCCCCCCCCCCCAATTCTGGTATTTTACCAAAAGAAAAAAAAAACAGTGTTTCGGTATGTAAAAATACCATGGTATATCGGTAATAATGAGTAACGAAGTACCAGTATTGCAATCGTGAATCAACAATGATCCTTTGGCTGAATATAACCAACATTCGTATCGTAGCTAAGTTCATTTCAACGATTTGCTTGCGACCATTTTTCTGCGCTGTGATTTCCTCTTGCACCCACCCTGTCCAATTATTTTTTTACCTTTGCACCTATGCTGACTTCTGTGAAACGATTTGTCCCATCTGTGTGTGTGTGTTGCCACTGTATCCATGCTAACCTTTATCCAATAATTTGTCTACGGCAATTTCTTCCAGTTGTGATTTACAAAGTTGGCTCCGAGATAACTTCTGCCAAACGATTTGTTCCAGCAAAAAAAAAAAAAATGTTACACCTACAGCACTATATAAAGGTGGAATGGGCCTCCCCAGAACCCGAGTGGCGAGAGTCCCGGGCTTTCTGGTTAATCGTCTGAGTTGGGGCAAGGATTCCATTGTCCCAAGCGAAAAACATCACCTGCGCCTATCCCACAACTCTGGCTCTGTCCCCTTCATAGAATCAATGGCTCTAAATTCTACTTCTTAAGGCCTTTGGTGTCCTTGGGATCATTCAACTGCGAAAGAGAGCGACAGAGAATGGAAAAGAAAAATTTTAAAACGATTTTCCAAAATATTCAAAACGTAAAATATGCATTTGCCAATTCGTTAATTCCAATACGCTGTCCAGGTGGCCGAGTGGTCTGAAGCTCTGGCTTCTTCCCATTTATCAGAGATGGGTCCGGGCTAGAATTCCAGATAAGACATGGGCAGTGTGCCTGTCTGACAGCTCTGTCCCTTCTCGGTAACTATCGTCCCCAAATTAGGGACAAGCTACTTGCAGTTCTAAAAGTTGCTCATGGGGGTCGCCAACCCCTCAACCCCTGAAAAAAATCGAGTGCTCTGCCATTCGTTGCTATACCGTTTGGCGCCAATGTAATTTAC
This sequence comes from Macrothele yani, assembly GCA_039090855.1. Classification (NCBI taxonomy): domain Eukaryota; kingdom Metazoa; phylum Arthropoda; class Arachnida; order Araneae; family Macrothelidae; genus Macrothele; species Macrothele yani. The sequence goes on from CM077001.1 coordinate 137,663,522, forward strand.
GCATACACGTGTGCTAAACCGTCTGAGGTTTTCCTTTCTGTTTTCCGGAGTTCAATAAGCCCATTAGTATCTGAAACTGTAAGGGTATCTAGGTAGAATGTCCTTGATTCACAGAAACTGGTTGCAGTGAACAGGAAGAACCACCGCTGGAAGGATAAACACGACGCATGTGTCTTTCTCTCGGATTCGAACCCAGACCCAACAGTCAGAGACCCTCACATCGTAGACAACTGAGCGACAGGTTACTAGTTGACAGAAAGTGGCGGGTGGCCGAGAGCGATGGCTTCAAATCACTCTTCCGAGATGGGTGGGATGAGGTATGAGTGGTGCTTTCCTGATGGCTCTGTCACTTCCCTGGAACCAGTGTCCCCCAAATTAGCGATGGGTGACCGCTGATATCCCTAAAAGTTGCTCTAGGTGCTCGTGAAACAAAACAACAGGAAGATATTTTCAGTAAGATTTAGTGACAAAAATGCATCGAATTTGTTTGTTTGTTTTTTCACAGGTTTCATATCTAACTTATTTCAGTACTTATTAAATATTTATTTAGTCTTACCGGTAGCAGAGTAATTAGAAGCGCGTGTTTCGGTTTCAAATTTAGGGCAACCCCAGAAAATAGAAAATTGTCCGAGCTGGAACCAGCTCTAAATCCCGGATGAGGCTAATGTGGTGCATATGCACCAACGGAACTAACGGTCCCGAACAGAGTCCCAGGTAAGATTTTGGGAGTTTATGGCCATATATGAAAATCGCGCCTCGAAAAAAAAAAAAAAAAAAAAAAAAAAAAGATTTAAAACGCAATTTCCATTAAATAGAGACAAAAGTTTAACTATGGCAAGTAATTCATAAAAAAATTATAATGACAGTTTTCTCTTATGAACAACACAGGCTTTAGTGCTGAAACTGTTTTAATTTTTGGACTCATTTTGCGAAGGAAGCGGGAGGGGGGGGGCACAACTCACTACGCCGTCCAAGCGGGTTGGTGAGTGCTGGAAAGGAATTCCCCTAATCTTGGTGGGTAGTATAGTTATACTGCTACGTGGCGGTCGTCAGAACCTCTTTATTTGGGAACACCGCAAAAAGCCGTGGTTGACATTGGTCAAACCACCGATGGAGAACCGAAATTTTAGAATGGATACCAAAAGATAGGGAAAAACCCAGAAAATCTAGTGGGAGATGGGGAGGGGGGGGGGAATAAAATCCGAAAGCATTCCGGAGTGAAGACTGGCTCAACACAGACCGTTATGAAAGAAACTTGGGGAGACCATCCAGTATAAGTAGATTCGTAGTGGTTTAAAAACAGATGAGGCTCGGACGCACAGAAATCAGGGAAATGGGCCGCAAAATCGCACGACTGCACGGAATGACAGGCACCTCTACCGCATGGTAGTGACCGATCGCCCAGCGACATCCACGGTGTGCAGCAGTGGAACACTGTCACAGGTTAGGCTTTGTCTTCCTGCACATTTCGACGTAGTCAGCTTAACAGAGGTACGGTCGCTAGCACAGCCCATTGCAGCGCATTCCTTCGACACTCTGCCACAGACGCCTCAGGCTGCAATGAGGTCCCCAACACAAACACTGGCGCGTTGATTGGCAACTGGTCGTGTTTTCCGACGAGTCACGATTCAACTTGATGCACCACGATGGTCGCCAAGTGTCATGGTTTGGAACGCCAGTGGGTAAAATTCGCGGTCTCGCCTGGTACAAATTGATGGAACCCTCAACAGCCAGTGATACATCAGGGATGGTTTAGAGGCAGAGGTGATACCCTTTCTTCAGAGTTGTCCTGGCGCTATATTCTAGCAGGACGATGCTCGGCCACATATAGCGCGGAGCGTCCAAAACCTCTTCCTTGCACGGCAGGTACAGTTTCTTCCTTGGCCTGCACGTTCGCCGGATATGTCCCCAATCGAACATGTCTGGAACATGGTAGCTAAGCGACAGGCCAGTCAAGCGGCTCCGCTAGTCACCACAAACGAACACTGGTCTCGCATAGAAGCAGCCTGACAGGCTATTCCACAGTACGATATCAAAAACCTCCTCCATTCAATACCACGCCGCACAGAGGCTGTTATTATTGCTCGATGTGGCTTCACACGATACCGAGTTTGGAAGCGAAAAATTATTGTAAAGCTGTACAAATGTAATCATGTCCTGTAACATGAGGAATCTGTGATATAAATTTCATTTGAATAGCGCGATTCTTTCTTGGTGTTGGAACTTTCGCAAACAATAGTGTGGAAATATTCAAATATATATAGAAAGTGTGCTGTCCTGCTACTGAATATTTATTTTTAACTATTTAAATCCCCGTACGGCGTCTTCATTCAATTGGCTTCTGTGGCAGGTGCCACACTGGCCATCTGTAGTTACGGCCGTGGTCTCAAATCTGGGGTCGGGCGACTGTCAGGGCCGGATTAAGACCTTAGTGGGCCCCTAGGCTAAGACATTTGAGTGGGCCCCCAAAGAAATTATGACGGAGAATTATTATGAAGTCCGTTAAAACACGAAACTAACTACTAAATCATGTGCAAAATTTTTATAATAAGTCACTGTATTTTTCATTGTTCTCACATGAGCATGAGTTAAACGCTTAAGATTCCTAGATTTTGTCTTGGATTTTCTAATGATTTAGCATTGTATACTTTTCTTAGTGCATCGTTTTTGTTATGCAATAAGAAGCCTCTGGGGACTTCGATCATTAACGGTTCCAGGCGCAAATTGGAGGTGTGGGTGGATAAAGTGAAAAAGCTGAAACTCTCTTGCCCAATCCCTGTATAGAGCGACATGAAACCTTTGCCCTTGGTAAGTAACTGCCTTCAAATCTGTTCGTCTTTCGGCCTCTGTTTCTGACCAAGTGGAAATTACACGAAACAGAAGTAAAACTATTTTATACTCCGCCCCCTTCTTTCTCTCTGCCTCTCTATCTATTACTTGCCCAGGCATGCCCCCTGGGTCTTTGATCATGGTGGGACCCATGGCCATATATATAGCCCCTACAGACCCCACCTTAATCTGGCCCTGGCGACTGTATGGATTGTTACATTTTCACGGCGGTTGATGAATTTGGAAAAGAAGATACTATTTATTTTTGGAAATGTCCTGGATATATATTAGCTAATCATACACCAATTCTGCAGCCAATTTAAAACTTTGTTTTCACGAAAGCTGCGTTTCGCAAACCAGTTTCGCTTTTCTTCCAACAGAAATAAATTAAAACTTCATGCGGCATAGCACATTTGAATGCTATGTTGTTTAGCTCAGTAGTGTCTTAACTGGTCAGAGAACAACAACATGTATGTAGTTCATTCATCCACAGCATCCTTAAAAAAAAAAAAAAAAAACTGGTTCCGCCCGCATGCTAGGTGAACACCCCATCTTTGTGTAACAGGGTGATATATTATTCACAGGATAAGGCGACATTGACGTCACACAGGAGGAGTTCTCAGGCTCGAGGTGATGAGAACTGGGTGTCAACTCTGGGTCCGGCTGACCCTTGGAGAAAGTGAAAGGGAATTCCTTGCTGACGTAATCATTCCGGATCTGGATATCCCCACCTGTCCTGGCGCAACACTCGAATGAAAGGTAGAAATTTATCCCATGCTCATACTGCGACAATCGTGCCGCCCCCAACCCAATAAGACGGATCTGATGACCTCCTTCTCCCAACCAAGTCTCTTCCCCCTCAGTTCCAATCCTCCCTTTTTTATTATTGTGCCGATGGGTCCGGATCCACCCTATCTGCTTCCACACACACACACACACACACACACACACACACACAGGTACCATCTCGGAGATCCGGTTTGCATGAATTCCCCCTCCATCCTAAGTAGGTTACGCATATGGAACATGCTGATTTCGCTCAGGGCGTTTAAGCACCCCATTGACACGGTTACAAGGCAGAAGATTCTTCTTCGGCAAAAGAACGTTAAATAAATAAAAAAAATGCACGTGCTTTTCAGCCTTCGTTCTAATCGTAGTGAGATCCCTCAGAAATTTAATGCCGTTTTTTTCCCTTCTCTTTTTAAAGAAAATGTGTTTTAGTTGTTCAGGGCTTTTCTTAACCTTTTCCTCTTACGTAAAAATGTTGCGCTCATAGACGTCATAGGGTGTTTGCAAAAGAACTACTCAACAGTGCTAAATTAACTCGGAGCGGGAGGCAAACGATCAATGGAGGTCATTGCCTTTCGAAAAGATGACCCGATTCTTTTTTCGTTATCCTGTTTAGGTATACAAATGAAGAGTCCCTAAGCGGATATTTTCTAACCGGCATCATTCCTGGAAGGAATACCGCAAGAAATTTGCAAGGTTCGCGCTTACAAAGCATTCACCACACAAGCGTTTATCATAATTTTCCAACGCTCCTTTTCAGGACGTTTCTTTTACTCATATGCAGAGCACAGAGGAGGAGGGGGGGGTCCGGGGGTTGGACAGTATTTTGTGGTCCCAGTATTAGTGGCACATCTCAGTGGCGGATCCAGCCTGGGGCGATTGTAACCCCCCCCACCCCTTAAAGAAGTAGACCTGAACATTCTTTTAGAAAATTATGCTGGTAAAATATTTGATTTTCGTAACATACTGTATATATATATATATATTATAAAAAGGCTTTTGATTCGGTTAAACCATCAGCAGTTGCAATGGCTTTGAATTCCTGCGGTATTGAAGATGCATAGATTAGTACTGTATTATTTAATAACATCTATGAAAAATGCAAGTGCAAAGAGCAAAGATTCGGCTATTTGAGAATACAGCACCCATAAAAATTGGAAAGGAAGTGGGACAAGGCGACACGATATCTCCCAAACTCTTTAATGCCACTTTGGAAAATGTCTTTCAATCACTGAACTGGGAAAACAAAGGGATAAAGATTAATGGAGATTATCTAACTCCCCTTCGTTTTGATGATGACGTAGTCATATTTGCAATACCCCATCAGAGCTGCAGAGTATGATCCACGAACTAGAGTAAAGATGTGGGATTAAAAATGGACTTTCAGAAGACAAAAGTGATGTACAATGCTTTTACAAGAAATGGAGATTTATCGATTGATGGGGAAAAGCTGGAGATAACCAATACCTACATTTATCTTAGATAGTAGATATCAAGTGAAGGTCACATTGATGAAGAAATTAATCGGCGTATAAAACTTGCCTGGAGAGCTTTTGGAAGAAACAGTACAGTTTTTAAGAGCAGTATGTCATTATGTCTTAAAAGAAAGTGTTTGATCAATGCATCCTGCCAGTGATTACGTATCCAGCAGAGACATTGGACCTTAACTAAAAAAGACATACTAAGACTGCAGACAACTCAAAGAAGCATGAAGAGGTGCATGCTTGGTGTAACCAGGAGAGATAAGAAGAGGAACTCGTGCATCAGAAAAATGACAAAGAGTGGAAGACATCATGATCAGAGTAAAATCCCTAAAATGGCAATGGGCTGGACATATTGCCAGGAGGACAGACCATCGATGGATATCCGAAATTTCAGACTAGATTCCAAGGGACAGGAAAAGACCCACAAGAAGACCACATGAGAGATAGGTGGATGAAATTCGAAAGTATGCGAGAGTAACATGGAGGAGACTGGCACAAGACAGACCGTTGTGGAAGAAACTTGGGGAGACTTTCGTCCAGCAGTGGATTGATAATGGTTGACAATGATGATGATGATGATATATATATATATATATACTCCCAAAATATGACGAGAAACCCATAAAAATATCCCCTTCGTATTGAAGTGTGTATCCCATGATTCATGCACGAATCAGTGGTAGCAAGGAAATGTAAAAATGCACCATCTTGTCTCTTCGTCTTTGTACGATACCATCACCGCAGGGATAGCTGTTCATCCAGCTGATGGGGACTGGCGACTCCACGGCCCGAGCCGACCTTTGTGTTCGATGCTTTTCCCATTTTTGCTTTTTCTTATTACCTTGCCACGCACCTGTCTCAGTTGTTTTAGGTTGCTGAGGTTGAGACTATGCGCCCGCGCCGGAGTTTAGTTTCTCGTTCTCTTTCCTTTCTTCTCCATTTTATGTTTCTTTCTCTGTTTTTCCAATCACCCTTCTCTTAACCATCACACCCCTTTTTTAAAACTCTTTCTCCGATGGTCCTGTGTCTGGCGCTCTTTGGCCAAACATGGCCCTTGCGCCATAAAAAGCAACTAACTAGCTAGTTTTTAAAACAACTGAAGATTCAGCGATTGATGGAGCAAATCTAGAAGTAAACAATGTCTACATTTATCTTGGACAACAGATATCAAGCAAAGGCCACATCGAAGAAGAAATTAATAGGCATATAAAACATACTTGAAGAGCATTTGGAAGAAACAATACACTTTTCAAGAGCAATCTACCATTATGTCTTAAAAGATACCTACCTCTTCGCGAATTTCGTTCCCAAGAGCCCCATCGGCCTGGAACTTGGCGTTTCCGCGCCGAAATATGCCATCGTGAGCGTTGCTCCCCCTCGACGACTCCGCGAATCGTCGTCATCTTACGTATGTCTGGAGCCGTTGCCTGCTCCTTGACAAAAAAACCTGTGGCTATTGCATCGCCCTGGGGCACGTAGGCAATCAACAGGAGATAGTACACAAATATACAATGTATGAGACAGCTTATGTAGAGTTGACAAAAAATGTCGCCCTTAAGTTACAATTGCAGAGGATCTGGCCCTAAATGTAACCCCACACACACTTCTGTGAAACACGTCTCATTTGCTTATCCTTTAAAAAAGTAAAAATGCCTTTTTTCTCATAAAAAAAGAAACGTAAAGTTTTGCCAATGAATATTTTCCTAAATAAAAACGCATGAACAAAAAAGTAAAAAAAAACTGCAGTTCTGTCCATCTCAAGGTCAAGATTTCAGGCAGGCTTTGAAGAGCTGCAGTCAACGCTACACTTTGCCTCAGGCACCAGACCTCCCCCAGTTTCTGGTGTGACATTCAAGAGTGTGTGGAGAGAAGGCACCTTAACAGAACACATTCCTCATAAAGGGTGTTCGGTAGCCATTTCCGACTTAACGTTGGGCGAGGTCATTAGGATGAATAGACAAATGTCCTAATCGCCTTTTCTTAGCGCAGACGTATCACCGGAGCTTAAAGTCTTTGGGAATTCGTACAGTTTCTTGCTCCAATGCGTGAGACAAAGAAATTTGAATACTATAAGCAGAGGCGGATTGGGACGACCAAACTTGGACGGGAATTTTAGTGTTGAGGTCCACTACAAAAACAAATGTGCCGTCCGGGTGGCGCAGTGGTCTTACGCTCTGCCTTCTGACCATTCTTCCAAGATGGGTCCGGGTTCGAATCCCGGTGAGGCACGGGCATTGTGTTTATATTACGGCATCGACTCTCTCCATTCCCTGGAGCCAATGACCCTAAATTAGGGACGGGTGACTGCTTATATGTCCCATCGAGTTGCTCACGGTGGTCGTTACCCCCCCCCCAGCAAAACAACAAACGTGCCTACAGGAGAACGCTTAATAAATTCCCTCATTAGACAAAAATATTTCAAGGCCGGGATGAAAAAGAATCGTCGAAATATGCATTGGTAAACAAATTCGGCCGTGAACAAATTTTAACAATTTAATGGTTAAATAATTTTAAAAATGTGCTCCTGATTGGGTGTAACGTCAAACCACGACCAGAACGGGTGTTGCACCATATATATATATATATATATATTTTTTTTTTTTAATTTGGTTGTGACAAAAAAAAAAAAAGTGTATTGAAAATCCCTTTCCAAATAAATCAGAAAGAATGCGAGAAAGCGGGCCATTTCCCGAGTATTCCACGAGGAAATGCCCCCTCCCCCTCGAGGGCCAATCCTCCCTTGATCATAAGGTATGTAACTAAAATATCAATACGTACAAATGTACTTCGGACACTAATTTATCAGTCCCTATAGATACTTTATTCCGTTAGTTGGTCCGTGTTTGTTGCATCAATCAATGCCGACGCTAGATATTACAGAAACGTTAGAGAGGAAATGTCCTGTAATCGACGATGGATTTCAACATACAGGAAACATCGAATAAACGAATGGAGTATCAGTTACTAGCTGGCTGTGTATTAAGGAGAGAACAGTACATTACGGTGGTACTTTAAAACGTAGACATCTTTTTTATAATTTATGGACATTTATTTCGTAAAGTGAAGGGGTCTAAGAGAACCATGTGCCTTTACGTTTTTCCGTTCTAGTAAAGGTATTGTCATCTTATACTAAATTCTAACATTTTATTAACATCAGTTAGATCTACGTTCATATTTTATATAAATTAATGTTGTATATCTGCCGAATATCAGATATGCAACATTACCCCTTCTTCTAAATAACTTTATTAGAAGCCTGCACGGGACCCCTCCTCCTAAAATCTATACGGAACTTGCACCGTGTTACAAATTTTTAATCAACTTGTCCGGGAATCACACGTACTGAGTATATCTAGATATTGAGAGTAACGCGATCCTCCTCGCCCACTGAGATTATTTTGTGTGCGTGAGGCAGTGGTGTCATCCGACGGGTACAGTACCATTTGAAAAGCTTTTGTTTTCTCCCGAACCCGCTGGTAATTTTTTTTGTTCCCTTGATTATCCCCGTCTGATAACTTAAAAAAAAATGACTACATGAAGAGCCTTTAAATAATTAATCAAAACGTGTAATCACAAGATGTTTGTGAATAAAACGTTTATCTGATATCTCATGTAGTTATAATCAACGCAAAGGTATTGTGTCTGGGAAGGGGGGGGGGGGATTTTTCTTACTTCTAATTAAGCTAGACAAGCGCGCTGCTGTCATGATAGCGCGTATAGCCACATCCCCATGGAAGGTCTTTCTGGTTCGCCTCGGCGTTCAGATGGCCTTCGGCGAGGCTTGATGTTGTTAGGAAGGTAACGGCAATGTTGAAAATGCAGAAGTTCCAATGAAAAACGGAAAATTTTCGACGCATTTAAAATTTTAATAAATTACGTTAAAAAAAACAATACGTATCTGATTATTGTCCAAAGAGTAACTTAAATATGGAACTACTTGTTGATTTTAAAATAAATTTTCTAAATTTGTTATTATAGTAATGCTAAAACCTGCAACACATTTCTAAGAATTATTTTTAAACGAACCCGCTGAAAAATATTTTGGATGGAAAACCCGGTTCAACGGGTTTTTGAGAAATGTTAAGCTCCTTGCTGGAACCTAAATACGGGGGAGGGGAGATTTAATTTTTCGAATTAAGACTGGTCTAAATTTGAGTCAACATATATTATTTTCCACCCATTTAAAACATTTTATTGCTCCTTTTTCTATGTTATAGTTATTTTTCTAAGCTAGATCACTCTATAATACTAAATAAAGAATTTACTATTATAGAGTGATCGACAAAAATTTAAGAAGCCCTGCTTTAAAGAGGGAGTTTTAAATTGATTTTTGGGATTCCTGTGATTCAGGAATCAAACCGATCTTAAAAAAGTTTCTCGAACAAGGTAAGTTTGTACAGTGACGTACGGAAGGTGACTGGCGCCCGGGGTGGGGGTGGGGGGGGTGGGAGGGGTGCAAAATATGTATTTCCACCTCCTTAGGAAGCAATAGCACAGATGATTGAGAAAGTGATTTCACGAAGTTACTTAGGTTTCGGTAAGCACACATCCCAGAAAAGTTTATTCTCTTTCCATATTGAATACATTCTGCGAAAGTTTATTCAAAGCAAATTTAATTTCACATTATCTCATAGGCTTAAAAAGACTGAGCTTTAATCTAGATGATGATGATGCACTTAAAAGCATTAAATTGAACCTAAATTCGCCGCCCAAGTGGCAGATCGGCCTGAGGCGCTGGAATCTGACCATTCGCCAGAGATGGGCCCAGGTTCGAGCCCCGAGTGTGACATGGGTGGTCTGCTTATCTGACAGCGCTGTCTGTTTCCCTTCCCTGGAGCCAGTGGCCACTGATTAAGAACGGCAGACTGCTAATAGCCATTAGAGTTGCTCATTGTGGTCGTTACAGGCCGAAATGGGGGAAGGGAGAACATTCAATCGCAAGAAAATTTTCTACATAACAAAAGTGTTTTTTCGGGGTTTGACAACCGCCGTGAGCAACTCTATGGGTTGTGGCCGACTTCCGTACACCTCAAATTTTGTGCCATTTCTGTACATATAACTTAAAAGGCTTATTTGACCTAGTGCGAGTTCCGTACGGGTTTTTTCTTTTAATCCACCTTACTCCCCCTAGAAAAAATACAACATATGATGGACTTTTTTCGATTTTGAAAAACAAAGCCGAATGGAATCCAGATACTGTAATTATGGACTTTGAAGAAGCCGCGATAATTACGCTATGCCGCACTTTTCCAAACGAATGCAATTACGAATGTGCTCAACACTAGCGCATCTGCCAATAGAAGACATTGGTGATGGTTGGCTCTGCATTGTGGAAAACTCACCGGAAGACGAAAAACTTGAACGATTTTACGATTGCTTTGTAAATCAGTGGTTGGGAAATTCAGTTATTACAATAGATATGTGGAACTGTCACAAAAAACTCCATAGAAGCAACAACGTTGTGGATGGCTGCACCATAAACAAAACCGATTAATGAACAAGCCGCACCCAAAAATTAAGAATTGGTAAAAAGTTTGAAAGAAGAGACAGAATATAAATTTTTTGTTTGTTTGTTTGGTTTTTTTTTTTTTTTTTTGAAAAAGAGACATGACATAAAGCTTACGAAGGAAACACGCCTTAAGAAATACTTCAACCTCGACAAACGAATAAACAGAATCTTAGAGGATTATTGTGCAGAACCATCTCGTGATTCTGAGACCATAAGAAATAGTTTAAAAGCTCTGGCCTTCGTTGGAAAACTTGGGTAGTTGTAAAAATATGAAAAAGAAAATGTAAAACAAGTTAAAAATTAAAAAATGTAAGAAAAAGTTGAATTAATAAAAGACAAAGGGATAACCCCGGCTATTTTTTAAACACGACAGCATTACGCTGCCAGTCTTAAGCCTGAATAAAGTGTGAAGGGAAAACATGCCACTATGATGTAAGAAACCACCATCCCATGTACACACGCTTGTTTTCATATAATTACATTTTTGAATGTTTGTCATTTGCGTTAAAATAAGAAATTAAATTTCACAAAGATCTCATAAAAAAAATTAGAGTAGTCTCTCAAAATTGTAGTTATTTTTCAATTTAGTCAATTATTTGTTATTAAAACTATTTCATTAATCAACCGTTTATATATGAAGGGCCGAATTCCCTCTACTCCTTTGTACGGAACTCGCACTTAGTTGAAAAATGAACTTGTACGGAACTCGCACGTTGTTGAAAAAAATGAACTTGTACGGAACTCGCACGTTGTTGAAAAATTTTCCTCCGCATGTACGGAAGTCGGCCATCACCACTCTATGAGAGTAGCAGGATCGATCCGCGGCAGGCACGAACGCTCGAACCACTACACTAAATATCTGCCGTGTGTCGGATGTGCACGTTAAGCCGTCGGACCCCGGGTACTGGCCCCCAGGTTAGAAATAAGATCGTCTTCCCTCCCCCTTTCTACCTCGCTTCCGTGTGACTTTCCTGTCGGGCACTCTAGCCGGAATCTCATAGTTTCCTACTTCTACGTGTTGTTTAGGAACTGGGGTCAGCCACTCCTTTCGCAAAATCCTCTTCATAAATCTCGAATTTATGGGAGTACATGATGGTAGGTGCAGTCGCCCGTCGCTAATTTAGGGTCAATGGCTCCAGGGAAGAGATATAGTAAATGTCCATGCCACATCCGGTACACTCAAACCCGGGTCCACTCGGTCAGAAGTCAGCGCTTAGACCATTGCACAGCACGGGCGGCGTATCTTTTGTGTGTGTGTGTGTGTGTGTGTGTGTGTGTGTGTGGGTGTGTGTGTGATTGGAGGTTTAACGAACACTGTGAGCAACTCATTGGGCTAGATAAGCAGTCGCCCGTCCCTAATTTAGGGCCACTGGTTCCATGGAAGGGAGAGAGCCAGAGCCGTAAGACAAACACAACATCCATGCCTCACCGGAATTCAAATCCGGACCCATCTCGGACGAATCGTCATAAGCCAGCGCTTAGACCACTGCACCACCGGGGCGGGGCGGCCATGCATCTTTTGATACTGTACGATTACTCGCATACTTCTGACGTAAAATATAACGTCTCAAGAAAAATGTTCTTAACGATAATGACTGGAGACTTTTTTTTTTTTTTTTTTTTTTGACCTTCCATTCCCGTTTAGGCCAGCTCACAGACGCGTATGGGGTTTACAATTGGGGTCAAATTCGCATGTCACACTTAAGGAATGGAATAGCCACAATGAAAGAACGATTTATCACTTCGGAACGACATCGTAACTTGATGAACCGGAAAGTAATCTACATGTAATAGGCCGTAAATTTATCTATTTGGTGTGGGAATTTCCGACCTTCAACTGAATCAAGCGGAACAGGACCACTATAATTCGTGCTCATCGCGGCAGACGGACTTGGTTCTCAATCAGCTTCGTCTCCAGACGCCCAGCTTAAGAAACAGACATGGTCTATTTCGTACGAATTCCGAATTTGGAACAAACATTTGAATTAAATCGAACAAACGACAAAGTACTTGTCCGATGCAGCGGGCACCCATATGGTGTCAAACCGCGCATACGTGATGATGTTCGTTCGCATCGACCATCCGTGGCTTCCAAAGGTCTCCGAGGGTTGTCCTAAAGTGGAGTCGATGATGATTATGAAAAAGTGGAACGATTACAACACGATAAGAACATGGATTGGGCACTCAGCAAATGGTGCACATCGAAGCCAAGCAACCGAGGAAACGGATACTCGCCAAATGGTGTTTATCCCTAGCAAGATGATTTCCAAACATTTTGCATGCCCGGCGGACACAATGAAAACCGTGCTGCACGACACAATAAAGTGTTTACTGTAAGTAACAAACGTCCGCCGAAAATAATTTTTTTGAGAGGAAGGGAGATGATTATATATTAGACTCCAAGGAGAAAGCACATACCAACAAAACCGGACTTATTCCTATGGGTAATTCTAGATTACGCCACAACACACACACACCACAAGAATGAACATAAGTGACACGTTTTTAGAAATACAGTAGAACCTCAAACTAATTAATAATGAGGAATCATACACCAACCATACGTAGAAAATAATATACCTATACTAATAATCTGAATATATTGTCGTAGTGTAAAAAATCACTTTTCCAAGCTTTTGCACATGAACCAGATGGCTTTTTCAAGGAAGGTAGACAGGAACTGTAGCCTGAATAAAGTTAAAGTTAACGCTTAGAAGCGTTAAGTTTAATCTAAATAATGCACTTAAAAGCATTAAATTGAAACTAAATTCGTTCTATTATTCAGGTTGCATGCAATTTCTGTCTACTTTCCTTGAAAAAAACATCTGGTTGATGTGCGAAAGCTTGGAAAAGTGATTTTTATACTACGTCAATAAATTCGGATATAACCAGTATAGGTATACTATTTTCACTGAAACCTCGGTTAAACGTTTTCCTGGAAGATGGCCTTAAAAAAAAAGTGAAAAAGAAATTTCAAAATGTTAAATACTAGGGTGAAATTCAGAATGCCCGAAAAAAAAAAAAAAAAAAAAAAGGACATAATTTCTGAGTAAGCTCATTTGTAACGTAAGACATACGAGCTTGTCTGGTTGACATTTTACTATGAATTTTATAAAGATATTATATATACATTACGATTAAGGAAGCTGTTAGCCCGATAGAAAATAAGGCGATAAAAATAATAAAATAATTTAAGGATTTAGAAAAGAGGTGTTCCGTAATAGCGTCTTCAGAAAAAAAAAAAAAAAAAAAACTTGAAAGGAACGGGAGGCTACGTGCATGATGAATATTTTGCTCGCTACCTTAAGCGAATTCTATTTTAACTTTTGTATAAATTTTTTTATTCTAATTTCTTTATAAAAACTAGCTTAAGGAATTCTGCACGATTTAATATTTAACATGCACGAAAAAAAAAACGAAAAAAAAACTCACCTTTGAAGTACAGGCAGTAAATCCAAATACATTTCTGTTTTATATTTAACTAGCGGTCATGGTCCTTCTCCCAACGGTGAATCTATAATATCATTTTTTGAACATGAAATTAAAAAAAGGGAAAAGTAATTAAGGGAAAGAAAAGTAAATTAAGTTACATAAATGTTTTACGATTTAGAACAGAGTCGTGGCTTCAATGCATATGGTTTGATGTAAAACGGCAGCAGGCTAAGTCACCCCCTAATTTTAAATCAAAATTTCATGGAATTTTTACAGCTTTTTGAACAGCAAAGCTAAGCCACTCTTTTGATTTTTCAGACTTTTCTAGGTATCCGCACCTTAAGACCTATCCCGTCATGCAAATTTTTAGATCTCTAGGTCATTTAGAAGTTGTCGAGCAGTTCGAAAGATATTCAAGCAGACAATGTTCCAAAGCTGCCAGTTTGAATTTTTTTCGTTTTCGGGTGTTTCTAGGTATCCGGACCTTAAGACCTATCAGCATGCCAAGTTTCAGAGCTCTAGGTCATTTAGGAGCGGTCGAACAATTCGCGTAAAATTCAAGCAAGCAATGTTCCAAAGCCGCCTTTTCATTTTTTTTTTTCGGTTGATTTTTTTGGGGGTTCCGGACTTTTCTAGGTATACGGACGTTATAAGACCTATCAGCATGTCAATTTTCAGATTTCTAGGCCATTTAGAAGTGGTCGAAGCCCGTCGAACAATTCGCGGACGGAAACACTCGTATTTCCCCATTTTGCTTTATTCACTGAAGTCTCAAAAGTCATGGGATAGCAGTATGCAAATTTTTAACTAGCGATGCCGTCGTATAAAGGCTTCGACGCACGCCACGATTTTTATCAGTTGCGAGGTGTAATCTCGTGAGTCAGGCTAAACAACCGCCAACAGGATTATGGCAAGCCGACGTGAAGTATCGGAGTTTGAAAGAGGCATGGTAATGGGAGCCAGACGGATGGGACATTCAATTTCCGAAGCTGTGCGAACATTTCACATTTCCTCGATCCACGGCGTCACGTGTGTACCGAGAATACCTCATGGAAGGCATTACCACCCACCGTGGGAAGCCCAGTGGCCGACTACGGGTGCTGAATGACCGTGACCAGGATTGCCCATGCTGACAGACAAGCGACACTGGCTCAAATAATATCCACATTCAATACAGGAGGTACCAGAGACATATCCATCAGGTCAACGCAGCGTAATTTAGTGTCCATGGGGCATGGGAGCAGGAGACCAACCAGAGTGCCATTTGTTAACATAACGACAAACGACATCGGACAAAACGCCTCACCCGGGCTCGGGAACACGGTAATTGGACCCTGGAAGACTGGCAACATGTGACGTGGTCCGATGAGTCACGCTACCAGTTGTTACGAGCTGATGGTAGGGTTGGGGTGCAACGCAGACCCCATGAGGCCATGGACCCAAGCTGTCAAGAAGGCACTGTGCAAGACGGTGGTGGTTCCGGACATGTGTGGGGTGTCTTTACGTGCCCGAACTTCATGATTTAGTAACTTACATACATTTTTCTTTTTAATTGTAGTTTCTTGCCATTGAAGAAAAAATATGTTACTTACACCTGACTGAAAATTGATATTTTATTGGCTATGAACGGTGCACGTTTTTCAGTCAAAAATGCTGCAAGAGGCTGCCGAGTCAATCTTTTCTTAGGGCGGCCCTGATTAACTATGACAAAATTATTTACGATACCAATCACGGAGATGTTTCAAACACGTCTCATTTACTCATAGTTTGGTATTTTAAACAAAGGTTCCTTTCACAAATTTTAAGTCACAACTCAAGAACGCATAAATATTATTTCCTTTTCTTTCAAGGGAGGTGACAAACAAAAAAATTTCAATTCCCTCTTTGTATTTGCAGTTCAGCCGAAACTCGTGAGCGACATACTTAAACCTTATCCCTCCGCACCCTGCTGTTCAACTGCGTAATGGAATAGTAACATGTTACGGTTACCTCCTTTTTCTTTGTTTACGAAATGTGGAAGGGAGAAACAACTCCGATGCGTACCGAAGAACTGACAGCAGGAAATCTCAAAATCAGAAACATGTCAAAATTCGGCATTTCTCAAGTCTTCACGGAAATTGTTCGAGAAAGAGAACTAGGAAAAATGAGCTGGTAGCAGTTAGGGGCATTTTTCGAAAGCGGATGCATTTAATCTTCCTTATGAGAAACATATGCACACTACGTCAAAACTGTAAGAAAGTTTGTTAAGTATTACATCACCATTTAATAGCATTCGGGACTTCCTGTATCTGCATCAAAGTGGGTCAAAAAGAAAAAAAGGAATGGAATAAACAAATTCCGTTCCCTGCTGCCACCCACACAATTTCTTACAAAGTTTTCCCTGAAAACCACATCTCCTTCTATTGTTTAAATAAGAGAGACAACGCTTTTATCAACTAGCTAAATTGCCAGGGCTTTTATCAACTAGCTAAATAACATTTAAGATGCGATCTGTATATTGTGTCTTACTGCAGTGAAATACTGTGCTGTGAGCTCCACTTCCCGAAAACTCTTACCATGAAAAGTATTCGTTTTTTATGCACTCTATGCCAAGTTAATTTTGTTAGCGGTGCAGTAATAATATCTTTAGGGAACATGAATACAGAAACTCAGGTACAGAAGCACCCAACAGCTTTTCTTAGGCTATACACCCATAGGGGAGCGTGTCATACCCCTTCCGTACGTGCTATTTCCGTGCAAATAAATTTTCGTCTCATTTCCGTGCATATCCGGATCATCTATACTCGGGACAAAACTAACCTGATTACACTGTTAAAGTTATGAAACCGATTCACCAGCATGATATCTCTTGTTTATCAGTATTTCTCCGCGCACTGATGGGGTGCCATGTGTCGCGGACCCTTACCCCTATAAGAGTGGCTGAAGGCGAGACAAAAGGAAACCTCCCGCGTTCCATCACGATGTCCCCCTCCACACCTTCTCAACCTTGCCGACAACTAGACAAACGATTTCCGAATGAATATTTTAAAACAGCAACCACCAAGAAAGGAGTAAGCTCATTGCCTCCCCACCTCGGTTAACAATTCTCTCCTCCCAGTCGCAATAAAGATCCTCGTGTTAACTGTGTAATCTCTCTGAAGCAAAACAGAAGTGACAATGACGCCGCTAAAATGCGAATATTTCTATTTTTTTAGAAATAAGACCGAAACTGGGATCATTTTTTTAATGTGCGTACGTACGACATTTAGAGCATCTATATATCCATGTGCTTTCTTAGGTCTCAGTTCAAGCTCGAACACTGCTTTTAAACTGGAACTATATTATACAGTGGAGTTACAGTTTGGAAGGTTTGGAGATACAGTTTTTAAGTTACAGTTTGGAAGTACACAAACTGTAACTTAAACTCCATAGTCAGATTAGCCTTGCCCTGCCTGAGTATAGTGCCATTTCCGTATCCGGATGTGACGATCCGTAAGCAGTGAAATTTGTTTGAAGGAAGACTGGGGCTGACTGATAGCCCAAGCAACCTCCTCCCCGCTGCATGAGGGTTCACGGCTATAAGAGCCTCTAGTCTCAGGAAAAAGATTTTACAAAATTTTTTGTGGTAACTTCATACGAAACCTGTTAAAGGAATAGCCCGGAATTTTTCACGGCAGCTTTGAACGAAACATTGAAGAAAAAAAGAAAGTGTTTTCTTGGGTTTGAAATTAAACATGTGCGACGAATGCTGAAGATCGTAAAGATGGCAATGATCAGATCAGATCAGATCAGATCAGATGTAGAGGATTTTAAGAAGGGAGTGTCTGACCCTAGGTCTTAAACAACCCTTAGAAATAGAAAGCTAGGAGATTTGGGCTAGAGTGCCAGATAGGAAAGTAACACGGAAGCGAAGTAGAAAGGGGGAGGAAGACGCCCTTATTTATTATCGGGGGGCCAGTACCGGGGGTCCGACGGCTTAACGTGCCCATCTGACGCACGGCGGATATTTAGTGCATCGAGCGTTCGTACCTGCCTGGGATCGAACCTGAGGTCCTTTCCGTGGCAGTCACGAACGTTGCTCACTAAGCCTCCGATGGCATTAATGGACGGCCTAAAAACGCTGAAATCCGTTTTATTGGTGTAGTACTAGAAACACTAGTACAAATACGATAGCTTTCACCACCACGGGTGGCTTCTTCAGGCATAAGTATTCCAATGTAAAAACAAACAAAAAACAGAGTTCCAGTTATGAATTCAAAAATAGAAGTTTGCTATAGTTATTATAGAACATGCGCGTCGTACTCTAGATGTGTGATTAGGAGCGCGCGTATTAATGAGCGTGCGCCATACATGTGGAATACTTATGCCTGAAGAAGCCACCCGTGGTGGTGAAAGCTAGCGTATTTGTACTAGTGTTTTTAATACTACACCAATACAACGGATCTCAGCGTTTTTAGTATTACTGGTGTATGCCTACCCGATTCTTCCGTTAATGGACAGCCTGTTTGTCCTTCAGTTTATATTGCTGTTTCCGTTTACCTTACCATGAGCACCTATTGGTTGACGAAAACAAGGAATGGTGTTCATCGTGACGTCGGAGGAAATCGATAGGAATAAGAATAAAACGTCCGCGTAGCTCAATTGGTAGAGCAACTTATTCCGGAATGAGGGGACCCGGGTTCGAATCCTAGCGTGGACAGAAATGACGGAGAAATTTACTTCGTTATAATCCATTTTTACGTTCGGGCGTCAATGTGAAAACAAAAGTTTGTCCATGACGGGGATCGAACTCGCGCCCCCCTCACACCGGAGTAAGTTGCTTCCCCAACTAAGCTACACGGACGGAAGTATCGCTGAAGATTTCTCGTTTTGACACGTGCTTTACCCCTGTAATACGTCACAGGGACACAAAAATAGATATGAAAATTTTAACTAAAAAAAAAAGTTACATGCTTTACTATTTCCATCTAATCAGGGTTCAGAGTAATCTACCCTGTCAGGTGTGGACAGCTCATACGCACGAAAGGAACTGTCTGAACCAGCGAAGAGAGGCATATAAAAACTATATGCTGTTGTGACTAACTTCCGTATCCTTTTCGAATAGACTAAAGAGACAATGAACTTTCATTAATCACCTGTGCTCTGTTGTAGAATGCCCCTCTGAGCGCTTAGCCTTCAGCGGTGACTTGAAACCGTAACAAAATCACTGTTTACAAGAAGTGGCGGAGCTGCAAAGAAGTCAGAATGGTGAGTCACCGTCTTACTTGAAACAGTGAGAAAATCACAGTTTGTGATGGATACGATACGAAGCAGGAACAGAACGTAGAATCACCATGACAGAAGCTGAGCACTAAATCGGAAAAAAAGTAGTAATAATTAAATGGTGTTTTTCCTCTATTAGGTAAAACTGGACAACCGCTTTCATTTCCTCGCGTCTCTATTATTTACCCCGAAGCGATTAGCGTGATAATGATAACACTCAGCTCAACTTGAGTGGTCAACAGCTCTAAGGATAAGACTCCCTTGTAGAGGGAATGCTTATTTTAGAACGTGATGAAGGTACAAAGGCTAAAACTGTGACATGGTAACAATGATTTTGGACCAGTTTATCTCCAAGCATTGCCTTGATCGTGATACTGCTACGTGTTAAGTGTGACATTTTTACGGAAATTTTGGAACTGTTACTTTTAGTCACTAATCATAACGGTCACAATGATTTTTCAGTCACGGTGACGTGTTTGCGACTCATTTCTCAACATTTGCAGTCTAGTCCTTTAGGAACTGTAGGGTAAAATAATTTATCCAGCTCGCGACCAGTAGCTGCATGCATGGGGAAAGTAGTAGACTCGTTGCCAGGAAACAATGCGATGACCGATGGAAAACAATGCCCAGATAAGGAAAGTTGCTTTGCTTCTCGTGATGCGCACGTGCCACATGAACGTTTGTACGCCGGCGCTAATGGTAGTGTATACACATTGAAGGTCACACAGGCAGCCTCGTTCATAACTCACTGTTTCCTACAGAAATACGAATATCTATAATTCTACTACTCCCCTCACCCCCTCTATGAATTTTGACTTGAGACCGTAACTTGGACAACAATGAAAAGAAATCGGTCAAATTTTGAAGTGCCCACCCTGATTTCCTCCACCAGTTACATCTCTCTCTGTCTCTCTCTCTCTCTCTCTCTCTCTCTCTCTCTCTCATGCACACACACGCACACACACACTTCTAAACTATACATTCCATCCAACATTCTGAATATGCGAGGAGTCGTGGGATCCTCTGCCATGTAAGTATACTGACGATGTTTTTGTCAAGAGGTTTCCAACTGAGGCACAGTATTTTCGAAATAATTACATTTAGTCATTTTATTTTCTATTGGAGCTCATTATTTTTTATTTTTTTTTGAATACGTTTGTAATAATTTTATTTTTCCTGAAGGAGGACTTATCACAAATTAAATATTAGTTTTTCGTGACTTTTCGAAGCAAAAGAATGCTTTGGAACTTGAGATCTTTTTAAATTGACAATGACTTTCAATTATCTTTAAGAAAGAGTGAAATGTACTGTTTCATAGCATTATTTCACAAAACTCCTACAAAATTTACTCTCGATAGCTATAATAGTTTTTGTCTTAAGGACTTTACTGACTGAAACATAGACATCATACAAATCACCTGTACAATAATTTAAGTATACCCAGTTTCTTACGGTAACACAATATATGTATAATAGCTGGTGCACAAAATGGGGGAGGAGAGAAGAAATGTCCTGTGTTACAACATATATCCGATCTCACTAAACAGAACTTCAAAATCAGATTCTTCGACAGACTATGAAAATTTAACAATTAATCAACCCTCAAGTATTTTCGCGAATCTCTCCCCTTACCGGAAATGTTTCGTCATATGCGGATAGGAGTAAAGTGAGAACGAAGTTTTTCCGCCAATATACGAAAGAAATTGTGGAAAGGTTTCTGAAAATTTGGAATTTTCTGTAAACACATCTTAACAAGTTAGTAAAATCATTCAATGCATTGATTACGATACGCTTTCCAACATACCAGAAATCATTACTCAAGTTATTACTCAAATTATGTGGATAATGGCTGTGGAATAAATCCCGCTCCTGTGCCCAGACCTTTGACCCCATTTCGATGATATTAAACAGAATTGGTTCAGTATACCTCCGGAACAACATACTAAAGTTTTGTCGCAATAGAAGCATTTTTTGTCAAGTTATGAGGATAATGGCTGTGGAATAAATCTCGCTCCTGTGTCCTGACCTTTGACCCCATTTTGATGACATTAAACAGAATTGGTTCAGTATACCTCCGAAACAACATACTAACGTTTTGTCGCAATAGAAGCATTTTCAGTCAAGTTATGAGGATCATGGCAGTGGAATAAATCTCGCTCTAGTGCCCTGACCTTTGACCCTATTTCGATTATATTAAACAGAACCGGTTCAGTATATCTCCGGAACAACATACTAAAGTTTTGTCGTAATAGAAGCATTTTTAGTCAAGTTATGAGGATAATTGCTGTGGAATAAATCTCGCTCCTGTGCCCTGACCTTTGATCCCATTTCGGTTATATTCAACAGAATTGGTTCAGTATACCTCCGAAACAACACGATAAAGTTTTGTCGCAATCGAAGCATTTTTACGTAAGTTATGACGCATAAGGGCAATGGAGTGGATCCCGCTCCTATGTTTTGACCTTTGACCCCATTTCCAATAGAGTTGGTCCCCAGCTGGTCTCCTACCACATACTAAAATTTCATTGAAATAGAACCATTTTTACGCGACTTATGGTGAGGACGGGCGGACAGACAGACGGACAAAGCTGGAGCATATAAGTTTCTTCAACCTACGGTTGGAAAGCGTAAAAAACGGCAATTTACCGTCAATATGAGTAAGAAATTGCGGAAAGGTTTCTCAAAATTCAGAATTTTCCTGGCGTTCAAAAGATGTGTGAAATTCAGGTTTCTTTCCGTCATTTTACGGAAAGGGTTGTATCAGGAATATGCCTCGTTAATTCACGCAAGGAATCACGGAAAGTGGCTTGCGAATAGCAGAGTTGTTGTTTTTTTTATTTTCAGTGCAGTGTAAATCTCAGGCAGCCGATTTCATTATTACAGGAAACAATTTCAAAATAGGGCTCCGAGGTCCACACACGCTCATTGTTCTGCGAATTTATTCCGAACTCTAAGCTTTTTTTTTTTCTGCGGGCGACAGACAGACAGACACACGTCATCCCATGTTACAATTATTATAGATTATGACAGATTGCTCGATACTTACTGCATTCCACGCCAACTCTTTCCATGGCTTAATAATATCTGAGAATCAATCAGATACAAGGGGGAAGTTCGTGCCCTAAATAGATATCCCCGCCCGAGCAAATGCATTTTCACTACTAGAAAAAGATTTCACGCTCGGTATGGCTAACGTTGCAGGTCGCGGTAAGGTTTGGGTCTTGTTCAGTGATAAATGTTTGAGCGCCTGACACCATGGTCACGTTGTTTTCTCCTGTTTACGCAAAGTTGGTATCCTTGGCGAAGAAAAACTGCTCGCCGCGCGTAGGTGTTGTTTTTATAAGGTGCGTGTGTGAATGCGTGTTTTCAGTCCAGAGAACCTTTTATATTCTCACCTTAACGATTTATTACTCCGTTGTGAGGACAACAATGCTGGTTTTTCAGTCGTGACGACGGATTTCCTGCGGGTGAACAGAAAAATGCGACCGCGTTGGCACAACAAGCTTCTGCAACTGAGAAAACGGCCTTGCGGTATGCAGAATCCCATAGATGTCAAATATCTTTTTTTTTTTTTTTTCCATGTCCCTTTACTACCTCCATGAACATCTAGGGCTCGGATCAGAGGATTCAATTTTCCTAATTAACGTTTACTGTCGAAAAATACGCGTTAAAACCAAAAACGAATGGACTGCCTTTGAAAAAAGATTTCTACTCTGACAATAAGAAATTTCAGCGGTGGGCACTGCAATTAAAAAAAAATAAAAAATTATGCCGGTGACGATACCTATTCACGCAACTAGAAATTCTTTCTAGTGCAAGGGAGTATATGATATCGATGAAGGCTATATAACAGTACGACAATCATTTGCACGCAATATCGATATGTTATTTATATCTTTGGGGGAAAAAAGTTTCTGCCCTAATCTGTATCACTAGAAATTTAATTAGAATCCTTATTGAGCGAATTAGTACAGAAATTAATAAAGTAATTTCTAATAAAAAACATGAAATAATAAATTCTATCAGGAATAGCCAGGTAAAAAGAATGTTAACACTTTATCATAAACATAATTATAATATACACTGAAGTGCCAAAAATCATGGGACACGTACTTAGCATCATGTAGGACCACCTATAGCCCGGCGAAGTGTAGCAGCTCGACGTGGCATCGATTCCACAAGTGGCCGAAAGACTTCTGGAGAGATGTTGAGTCATGCCGTCAGAACAGCCGCCCACAGTTCCTTGGTATTTGTAGATGCAGGATCTTGAGTGAATGAAATGATAAACCTTTTCACCACGTCCCATAGGTGCCCTTTCGAGTTCATGTCGGGCGAACTTGGTGGCCGCACCATGGGTCGTAACTGTCCAGAATGCTCCTCGAACCAATTTTGGACAACTTGGGCCCGATGACATGGTGCATTGTCCGCCTGGAAAATCCCATCGTTGTTGGGGTACATGAAGTCCATGAAGGGCTGCAAATGGTCACCCAGAAGAGCAACAAAGCGATTGCGGGTTAATGACGTGTTTACGAGGACCAAAGGACCTAAACCGTGCCACGTAAGGACACCCCACACATGTATGAAACCACAACCAACTTGCACAGTGCCTTGTTGACAGCTTGGGTCCATGGCCTCATGGGGTCAGCGCCACACCTGAACCCTACCATCAGCTCGTAACAACTGGTAGGGTGACTCATCGGACCACGCCACATATTGCTAGTCTTCCAGGGTCCAATTACCGTGTTCACGAGCCCAGGTGAGGAGCTGTGTCCTATGTCTTGGTGTTAACAACGGCACTCTGGTAGGTCTTCTGCTCCCATACCTCATGGACGCTAAATTGCACTGCACTGTCCCGATGGATATGTCTTTGGTACCTACTGCATTGAATGTGGATATTATTTGAGGCAGTGTCGCTTGTCTGTTAGCATGGACAGTCTTGGTCAGACGCCAATGGTCACGGTCGTTCAGCACCCGGGGTCGGCCACTGCGTTGCCCACGGTGGGTGGTAATGCCTTCCATGAGGTATTCTCGGTACACACGTGACACCGTCGATCGAGAAATGTTGAATGTTCGCACAACTTCGGAAATCGAATGTCCCATCCATCTGGTTCCCGCTACCATGGCTCGTTCAAACTGATGATTCACGTCGGCAATCCTACTGGCGGTTGTTCAACCTGATTCACGAGATTACACCTCGCAACTGATAAAAAATCATCGCCTACGTCGAAGCCTTTATACGACGGCAGCGCCAGTTAGAAATTTGCATATTGCTACCCCATGACTTTTGGCACTTAAGTGTAAAGGCATGCACTGAAGAAATGCCTCTTCTGTCTGGAGTATGTGCTGTCTGCAGGGCCGTAGACAAGGAGGGGTTTTGAGGGTTTAAACCCTCCCCGAAATGTTTAAAATGTCTCAAAAATAAAGTAATTGTTTTATAAACTTTTGCTAGCGAATCGAAAGAGCTCTTTATTTTACACGCACACGTCCAATCACCGGCGTCTCCCGATAATGATTCTATCACGTCAAGAGGTGAATTTGTGGAAAAGAAAATGGAACACCAAACCGAGAAACGAGCGTTACAGTATATCCATTGAAGCATTGTCTCATGGTAACAAGAAATCTTTTCCCGAATGTTCATTTCCTGTTCAAGGTGCTCAGTACTCTTCCGGTTTCAACTAGTACTCCGGAACGAACCTTTTCATCCCTCTGGAATTTTGTGTTTGATACTAGTGCCAGCGGACTGAAAAATCATTTGTCATGCACTATGAAGGAAGTGTCCCTTCCTTCTGAGGGGCAATGATGAAAACGACATCCACATTTTGGAAACTTTCAACTCCTCATAAGCTTGTAAAAAATTGTGTTGGCTGTGAAACAAATTCTGAAGTTTGATATGTTGTCAAGAAAACAGCAAAAACTGAAATTAAACATACAACAATTTACTTAATTCAAAATGTTTTATTGCAGTGCCATCAGAATTAAGTGGAACAGCCTTAACAACACTGCAAAGCGACATTTTGACTCTCGCAGATGTTTGAAAACATGTGTAAAACAGTTATATTAGGTTTTCTAAATGAAGAACGACCGTTTCAGTACTTTTTGTAAGAAAGTGAGTAATTTATAATTTATACGTCCCATAATATATACATTTGTTGGGTTTCCATATAACCTAAGATACCCACTGTAGAGATACCTTTCGAACGCCCTGTATACACACACACACACACGACAGTATATTTGTCCGGGTCAGTTCGGGACAGTTACAGATCCGGGTCGGGTTCAATTATGTGACGTCCGGGTCTAAAATTTTTGACCCGTTTCCAACTCTGGTCTACAGTGGCGGATCCAGCAGGGGGCGACTTATAGATCATATGTAGAGGATTTTAGGAAGGGAGTGTCTGACCCCAGGTCTTAAACAACCCTTAGAAATAGGAAGCTAGTAGATTTGGGTTAGAGTGCCCGATAGGAAAATGGCACGGAAGCGAGTTAGAAATGGGGAGGAAGACGCCCTTATTTATTACCAGGGGACCAGTACCCGGGGTCCGACGACTCAACGTGCTCATCCGACGCACGGTGGATATTTAGTGGTTCGAGCGTTCGTACCTGCCTGGGACCGAACCTGAGGTTTCTCCGTGGCAGTCACGAACGTTGACCAGTAGGCTGGCTATCCGCGGCCTAGTATAGTGTAAAAGTTCCCTACTTCCATTAAATAGTACGTAGTTTTTTACTTCCGCATACCTCTATTATAGGAAAGTATTATGATCCTTTAAAAATCTCACTTCCGGTTTGGGCATAATTTCACTAAAAATGTGAAAACTAGGTAAATAACCAAGAGTCAAGTAAAAAGTAAAAGTTACGTTAATGCCGACAACACAGCAGTACTTATCAGAAACGTAGAATGAGAAACGAACCAGCACAGAACGAAGGAGTATCAGACAGTGAACGTAGCAACAAGATTATTTCGGGGTAGGGCTGGGAAAAATTCCTTTCAAGGTTAAGCGCTCGGAGGGGCTTTCTACAACGGAGCACAGATGACTAATTAGCTCTTCATCCCTTTAGTCTATTCGGAAAGGAGATATGGAGGTTAGTCATATATCTCGCCCCGTTGCTTCGGACAGTTCCTTTTGTGTATATGTCAGGTCCACACCTAACACAGTTGGTTGCTCTGAACCTGATTAGCTACACAGAATACTCTATTCGGTTAACTAAAGTCTTTAAAAAAGGGAAATAGTAAAAGTGCATAACTTTCTTTTTTAGTTAAAATTTCCAGTAAGTTTATTCATACGTTGGGCATATTTATTTTTGTGTCCCTAAGAGCCCAAATTTTCGCTCCTAGTATGACCGTTCTAGGAGGGCTTTTGCCCTCCCAAAACGGTCATACTAGAGTAGTAAATTTGTCTATATCTCTGCTGCTAAAAGTCCGATAAAAAAAATTATTTTATACATCGGATAGCATTCACCATGTCGAACACTTTGCATTGCATAAAGTGTTCCACATGGACACTTTGCAATGCAAAGACACTTTGCAATGCAAAGTGTCATGTGTTCAAGTGTCCATGTTCCACACTTTGCAATGCAAAGTGTTCCACGTGTATTTATTGCTTGCAACACTTTGCATTGCAAAGTGTTCCATATGTATTCATTGCTTGCAACACTTTGCAATGCAAAGTGTTGCAAGCAATGAATACATGAAATCCACGAAGTGCTACATGCAACCCACGAGTACATGCTACTACATGCAATGAGTACATGCAACCCACGAGTATATGCAAAGTTTGAATGAACTCGTGCGTTTTCATAGTTTATAGTTCTAACACTAGGTTGTGTGTGTGTGTGGATGTGTGTGTTTATATGTGAAGCCTTACCGCCGTTTCCAAAATTCCTAATGAAAAATTTCTTTTTATACTGTATGCCGTTCTCTATAGAAAAGATGGGGAACATTTTCCTGTTTTAAACGATTCACAGCATTCCTCTTAGGGAGCGTAATTGTGTGGATAAGCCTTGGTACGTTGGTATAACCCTTTATTCAGCAAAGCGAAAAAAGCGACCGCTTCTCAAACGGCTTCGAGAAAATCGAAATTAAAATATCCCAAGTAACTTATAAGTAAGATTTGTGAGTGTTAAACGAAGACTGCTTGGCTTGGTGGCAGGGGGACTGACGCGAGGTCGCTGGTTCGACTCTCGATGAATGAACGTTTTGTCCTATTTTTTAAATCAGAAGTATGTTTTCCTCTTGATGTTCTAAAAAAAACCCGTGATAGTAAAAAAAGCAATTTTTGTACGATGCGCCCCCCCCCCCTCACCTCATGTGTACTGGTCCATCTGCTTCCAACGATTAATAAGACATTTTTTATTTACTTGTGTTTTATACATATATCAATCCCCTGGCCGAATGTGTTAATTTTTAGAGAAAAAAATATATTTAATTAAATTTATTTTTAATAGACAGAAATCCCGAAAACGAATTTTCAAGGGACAGAATGAAAAGGAAAAATGAACGTTTTTTTAATAGAAAATAAATAGGAAAAATGTATATACCCATATGATTTACAATTGTTTTATGTACAAATTGCATACTGATTTGGAAAAAAAACAAAAGTTCACCCATCGACAGTCGAACCAGAGAATATTAGTCAGGTACGCCGGCCGCCTTCGGTGAAATGCTCTGCAAAACTTACAAATAAGTTGCTAGGGATTCTTTAACTTCCATTTTCTCGAAGACGTTTCGGAAGCGCGCTTTCTCCATTTCCTCAATAAAGGTTCATACCAAGGCTTATCCACACAAACAACATTATTGAAATCCCTGAGGGGGACGTCCTAAGGTCACCCTTGTTAGCCTAATGGCCCACTAACGCTTAAATCTCACCCTGTTAAAAGTTCTGACACTCTTCCCTGAAAGAAACAAGAAAGATTACACCGAATTTTCGGTTGTAATGAGAACGTCTTTTGAACCCGTTTTGATGCGAATTAAATTTATCAAAGTTATTCAAAGCCCATGGAATCGGTATCGAAAATAGTAGTATCTGACCTAAGAAATGATCATATTGTCATATGTAGAGGATTTTAGGAAGGGAGTGTCTGACTCAAGGTCTTAAACAATCCTTAGAAATAGGAAGCTAGGAGATTTGGGCTAGAGTGCCCGATAGGAAAACGACACGGAGGCGAAGTAGAAAGGGGGAGGAAGACGCCCTTATTTATTACCGGGGGGGGGGCAGTACCCGGGTCCGATGGCTTAACGTGCCCATCCGACGCACGGCGGATATTTATTGGATCGAGCGTTCGTACCTGCCTGGGATCGAACCTGAGGTACTTTCCGTGGCAGTCACGAACGTTGCCCACTAGGCCACCCGCGGCCCCTGGCAGAAGAAAGATTTTCGATCGGGTTTTTAAACCCGCAAATACTTCTGTAGACGGAAACGTTAACTTATGCCCTCTGGTGGCAGACTTATGCATTTTAAGAAGAAAGTATTCTCAAAAGGTTTTCCGATCTGAGGATATTGGTCCACGGAAGAATTTTTTCAGTCCAGTTTTCAGGAGCTCAGATTTTGCTGCAAATACATCAGAAGCAAAAATTAGCACTTACGCCCTCTGGTGACCAAACCATTCCTTACCAAATATTAGGAATTATATGCAAAACATTTTCCATCACGAGCTCTATGCAATGCAGCAAGAATTTTTCAAATCGGAGTATTGGAAGCAGAGATATCGGGGGAAACGAAATTTACCTTAACATCCCCTAGCGGAAAGTCTATGAATTACTTGAAATTTTTGGAATTATATGAAAAACATTTCGCACCGGAAACGCTATCCAACAAAGAAGGAATTTTTCAAATCGGACTCTTAGAAGTAGAGATATTGACAAAAAATAAGATATACATCTACGCCCCCTGGTGCAGAAACCGTGAATTATTTTAAGAAGAAAATATTTCCAAAAGGTTTAACGACGGGGGTAGTATCGGCACATGAACGATTTTTTTAGTCTAAATTTTAGAAGCTCAGATTTCGCTGGAAATACCTCAAAAGAGGAAATTAAGGACTTACGGTCCCTGGTGGCTAAACCATTTTTTACCAAAAATTAGAAATTATGTGTAAAAGATTTCCCAGCAGGAATTTTATCTGGTGTGGAAACAATTTTTCAAATCGGAGTTTTAGAAGCAGAGATATCAGGGAAAACGAAATTTACCTTTACGCCCCATAGCGGAAAGTCTACGAATTACTTGAAATTTTTAAAATTAAATGAAAACATGTCGCACCCAAAACTCTTTCCAACAAAGAAAGAATTTTTCAAATCTGACCATTAGAAGCAGAGATATTGACAAAAATAAGATTACGTCTACGCCCCTAGCAAAGAAACCATGCAATATTTTAAGATGACAATATTCCGAAAACATTTATCGACGAGAGTGGCATCGGTCCACGAACGAATTTTTTCAATCGAGATTTTAGAAGCTAAGATTTTGATGCAAATACGTCAGAAGCACAAATTAGCACTTACGCTACCTGGTGGCCAAACCATTTTTTTTTTCCAAAAAAAAATTTAAATTATATGCAAAAGGTTTCCCATGAGGTACTGTATCCGCTGAAGAAAGAATTTTTTAAATCGGAGTTTTAGAAGCAGAGATATCTGGGAAAACGTAATTTACTTTTACAACTCTTAGCGGAAAATACATATGCGTAACTTGAAAGAGTGACTACACCTAAAATAGTCTTCGACATAAATGGAATCGAAAGGTACAAAAAAATATTTCAATCGGATGTTTAGAAAAAAATATATGGAATAAAATGCATTTTGAATTCGAAATCATGTGCATTTACGCCCTCTAGCGGCGAAATTGTGCATCGTAGTATAAAACGAAATAAAGGATCATCATTCGCATATTTCAAGCTTCCCAATGCAAAAAAAAAAAATTCAAATCCGACTAATAGTTGCAGAGATATGGTGTCCGCAGACGGACGGACGGGCAAACTGGTAACATAACCACGATCTTTTTTACAAAAGACGTGCTAAAAATAATCAGAAAGCACACTAACGTTCTTAAACGGAAGACGGAGAGAGAGAGAGAAGCAGAGTATTTCTGCTTAATTGACCGTACGTGGTCGTTCGCGCGCCAGCTGTAGGTTAATTCAACTTAGTAACACATTTCAAAGAATACAGTGTATCTGTAAGTTGTGGGTCGCTTGATAAGGTCTGCACGTGATAAAATTCAACAGAATGGGAAAATTCATGTAATTTGTTACCAATATGGCCTTGTATACAACCCCGTTTCCACTTGAATGAACTCATAAAATAAATGACAAATTGTGGACTACAAAAATCCTCCACGACCCAAAAAGTGCTGGGGATTACGATAGTAATTTTCTTCACGAAGGAAATTCAACAGGTGAACTCTCTAATTCACTTACTGAATTTGTTCCTTTAAAAAGTATTTAGAGGTGTTTTTTTTAATTACTTACATGTATATCTAATAAAAGATACATCCTCTGCGCCATTTTGTTTGAGGAAGCAGCAACTTGGCCCATTATCAACGGCCATGGGGGATAGAAAAACACGGACTACTTTCTGTTCTTACAAAGCCAAGCAAGACGATGCACAACGAAAATAAAGACAACATCCCTTTACGCAGAAGATTGTGGATTAAAAATGCGTCTCTTGAAAAACAGGCTCGCATGTACGAAAAAAAAAAAAAAAAAAAAAAAAACGAAAGAAAGAAAAGAAGGCGTGCTATGAATTGGCAGTCCGGGTGGCGGTTTGGTCAGAAACACGGCCCCCATTGGTCGTGCCTCTTACCTGGAAACAACAGTGCTGAACTAGGGATTCTCGACTTACTAATATAGACTTCTGCGTTGCTCATGGTGGACGTGAAACCCTATAATATACAATTTAACAATAAACGAATTGTAAAAATTCATTTTACACCAGATAGCTGAACATATATATATTTCTGATGCCGGAAGAGTTTACCCACAAAGTGACGAAAATATGTATTTGGCCACATCTCTGGTTCTAGAAGTCCGACTGCGGGAATTCTTGTTGCATCGGACAACTAATCAAAACCAAAAGTTTCATGCATGCATTTTCGGGTTTTCGCTAAAAAAGCAAGATGACTACCCCCCCCCCCCCCCCCTCCAAAAAAAATAACGAACATCGTAGTACCTGATTTTCTGTACGACTGGAAGTATCAGCAGAGGTCCACAGCAAGTTTTGAACAAACGAAAAACGATTCTGTTGTTTTCGTTGTACGTCTCTTTGTTCTACGTCCGCGCTGCGCATACATTCAGGCTTTCTCCGTCGATTAAATTTCCTCAGAAATCAGGTTTACAATAAGAACGCAGCTGCACTAACCTTATTTTCTAATGCGATCGAATACCGTGTAAGTACCTGTGGTGTAGTGGTTATCACATCCGCCTAACACGCGGAAGGTCCCAGGTTCGAGCCCTGGCAGGTACAACGTCTTTTTTTTTTTTTTTTTTTTTTGTTATAACTTCTTTCCTTAGTTATTTTATTGGCTGATGAACTGCACTGCTAACGAATTCGCGAAATTCTTTTCGGCAAATAAAAACTGAAGTAAATACGAGAACAGGAGAGAGAAAAAAGAAAAAAACTGCCAAATATGTTGAAAACTCCTATCAAGCATTTCTTTTACCAGTGTTGGATACCCTTGCTCATGAAGAGCGCCAGAATCTGGTGTATGTGTGCGTTTTTTGTTCTTGTATTTTTCTTTCTTTCCATTTTCCGTTCTTATCCCACCATTGTTCGCTTTTAGTTTTCGCATACAGAAATCAATACTTCTTATTTCAGCATTTGTCTCCTCAAGTTCTGAAAGGTTTACATGGATACTTAAATTTTTACACCAGACCTGTAGTGTAATTGTTTCTGACCATATTATTATTCTTTGGGCTGAAAGAATCTTTAAAAGTTTCTCCGTTCTTTTCATCCAAAAATAATAATTAAATCAATAATAAGAAACCCATTTCGTCATCACCATCATTATAATAATTGTTATTTTCTGATTTAAACGACGACGGTGTCCTGAATCGAATAATAAATATGCATATTTTCTTCATCTCCTTGCCCGGATTCGCAAGCAGATTCAACCTGGGCGTTCGTCATTAAATAAACTTAGCATGAAATTAAAAAAACATATATCCCAATATCAAAGATTAAGGAAGAAATAAAAACGCATGTTTC
Organism: Macrothele yani; assembly: GCA_039090855.1. NCBI lineage: Eukaryota > Metazoa > Arthropoda > Arachnida > Araneae > Macrothelidae > Macrothele > Macrothele yani. The sequence goes on from CM077001.1 coordinate 137,695,992, forward strand.
CAGTGATGAAAACTTGCTTACGTGTTTTTTTGTTGTTGTTTTGCTGAAAACAACTAGAGGTTAGGAAATGAAACAGATGTATAAAAAGACCCTGCTTGTTTCGTTAATAATAATAATAATAATAATAATAATAATAATAATAATAATAATAATAATAATCACCAATCATAAAAAAGGTCACAAACAAAAGAATAATTAAAACACGCAATTTGAAGAAAAACCAATTTGGAAGACACACTGAAGATCTGAAAATCCATTTAAAGGCACTTGTCGGAAATAACATTTCTCATGGCCTCAATTTTAAGATACATGTTTTTCCCTGATTAGTAAAAACATGAGACACCATCACGATGTCGAAATGACGTCCAGAATATGGTCTGCCCTGCCCTGCCTTGCCCAACAATAGGGATTTCCCAGACTCCCAAGAAGTTTTTAAGCTGGAATGTTTTCTCATGTAGCAATTTGGCTATTTTGTCAGCAAAAGTTGTAGCAAAATTTTATGCAGATTAGCCAAATTTACGGTTCTAGATTTACGTAAGAAAATGCATGCACAATGCATCGGCTAAATAACATTTTGTATTTTAAATAAAATTCAAGCATAAAAACAAATAGACTTTCCCAATTCTAATACAAACACATTTGCTGATGCATGCACTTTGTAAAAATATGTACAAAGACCAAGACTGAGCAAAGCTGCAACCGACGACACACCAACGGACACAAACCGAAACGGCGCGTGCTGATACCGCGGTTGTTGCTGCTGCGGCGAACTACCAAAGAAACGCCTCTTTCCTTATTTATGGGAGCAAAGTCCTCGCGGAAGGTACTCTAGAGGCTCAGTGGTGCTTTTCTGCAATAGGAGAAAAGATAGCGTTGATGGAAAAACGACAACTATGTAATGCAGCGTGCGACAGCGATGACGGAAAGAAAAAATGACGGGAAAGGAAACTAGGTCGGCGGGGCGAATCGGCAATGACGGAACGAAAAAATAAGTACGTCTGATTCGTATTTTGTTTCCTGAACTTCTTCCTGCACCCCTGGCTCCCAAGGAGGGTAGCGTCTGTTGACATCTTACGAGATGTAAAATTCTTACGTAGTCTAGGTCACTTTCGTTCACCGTGTCGGTGACTGCATTGCTAAAATAACTGCAATAAATTTCTTAGCTAAAGGAGGCTACCTTTAACATACAATGCTCGATCATTCTGTAAAATGCTTCTTATACAATTACAAATGAATATACCTTTGCTAATATGCCCTTAATGGAGTCGTCCAAAAGTTAGTTCCCTTTTGTTAACTGCAAGATGATGATAAAGAGGTCTACTTACTATTTAATTTAATATCCTCGGTAACGAAAAATTTCCATTCGCAACGTTAACATTTCTGTAAGTCAGTATTTTGGTAAATTTCCGAAAGTTTCAATAAACGCTATGCAAAAAATAAATACGATTGGGATTGCTATACACATAATAAAATTAGACTGCCCTCACTGAAAATGTAATCAGTAAAACTTATTGTTCGTTAGACGGAATCTTTGCAAGCGTGCTAAAGCAACAGTATCCCTAGGCTTCTAGGGGTGACACCAGATGGTGCTAGTTCCAACCCCGTCCTCCATCAAATTTACTTCACCAATGCGGTAAGCACCTCAAGATTCAGATGGGGGGGGGGTATGTCAGGCAATTTTGAAGTATATCAAAATTTATGGAACTTTGTGCTCTAAAAAAACCTTAATGGATGCTTACAATATGCAAGGAACTTTCACCAAGGTAAAAATTTCAATAAAGGAAAAGATTTGGTGGCGAGTAGCATCCGACCGGAAAATGATTTTTCAGTCGGGTTTTTAGACGCGCAGATATTATTGCTAATATGCTGCAAACGAAAACGTTAATTTATGCCCTCTAGTGGCACATTTGTGCGTTAAGAAAAATATGAAAATAAAAAAAATATGTAAATAAATACAGAGCGTTTCGCAACAGAAACACTTTTCACCAAAGAAAGAATTTCAAATCGGACTCTTAGAAGCAGAGATATCGACAAGATTAAGATATACATCTACGCCACCTCACGGAAAAACTATACACCATTTCATGTAAAAGGTATTTTCAAAACGTTTGTTGTGGTGAGCGGTATGTGACCGCGAAAGAATTTTTTAAATCGAGTTTCCAGTAGCATAGATATTGCTGGAAATACATCAGAAACATACACTTATGCCTCCTAGTGGCCAAACCCATTCTTTACCAAAAATTAGAAATTATATCCACACCATTTCCCACAACGAGCCCTATCTGATGCAAAAATAATTTTTCAAACTGGACTTTTGGAAGCAGCGATATAAAGGAAATACCAATTTTATTTTACGCCTGCCTAGCGGAAAAACTATGCCCTACCTGAAGAGGAAACTGCACCCAAAATAGTTTCCGTTAACAATGGTATCGGACGGGAGAAAGAATTGGATATTTAGAAGCAATTACATGGAATGAAATGTATTTTGAATTCTACGCATTACGCTGTCTAGCAGCAAAGTTATGCATCGTCAAAAAATAAAATAAAATAATACGGAAGGCAGATATCGCCGCCAATGCAAAACGTATTTCTCAATCGGATTAATAGTTGCTGTGATATGGTGCCCACAGACAGACGGACAAAGAAATGTACAATAAGCACGCACATTTTTTTTTACAAAAGACGTGTTAAAAAGCTGAACTTTTTAACCGGATAAAAAAAAATTGGAACTTGCGGTGAAAAAAAGTGTGAATATAACACAAGACAGAATTGTTAACTGTAATTTATTTATGGAAATATTAAACTGAAGCACATCGCCATATTCAGTGGTGGATTTCCAATTAGGCGCTCTAGGTGCGTGAGGGCCCCAAAGCTTGAGTGGCCCTGAAAACTTATAATTGGATTTCTAGTATTGTTTTGGTTCCCACAGACCGAAACTAAAAAGAAAAATGCAGACCTTCTTAATTTTCCGATGAAAATAAGAAAAAATGCTTTCAAGAAACTCTTCACATTCTCGCTTTCCTGCAGTCACTGATGAAATTCCTTACTGTCCACCGATCCATGCATGGCATTCGTCTATGCCAAGACTCCTCCACGAAAAGTCATCCACTCTTTTCAAGTGAAGAACTGTGTATAATTGGATTTTACCCGTATTTTCTCATGTAGAACTTTTCCGGTTGCCAATGTCTTTAAGTATTTTATTTTTGCTTGGTACCATGCTCGTTTCCTACTAATTTCCCAAGTAGCACACTGACATTGGCCAACGGTTGGCCCAATGATATTTTTGCGTCGGCAGCGTTGGGCGAAGGTTGGTCGTTTTTCGAAGATTGGCCAATGGTTTTTCCAACCACCGTTAAGTGATCATTTGTTGATACATGATTTACAAATGATCACTTAACGGTTGTCCAATGGTTGTCCAACAACACATGACCAACCATGGTTGCCCAACAACACATGATCACATTGGAAAACTGTTTACAACAGTTTTCCAATGTGGGTCCAACCGTTGAACCAACACATATCCAATTGTTGGCCACCGAGTCGCCTCGTCGCTGGGCCGACCGTTGAAAGCCCACGGTTGGTCCAACATAATATTGCTACCTGGGTTGCTCAAAATGCAAAAAAACAAGATGATTTTCCAAAGCTGAAGCAATGGAAAAAACACGTTTTATAATTAAAATGCATTCCAATTTTATTAAATTCTATAAAAATTTCAATTTTTACACGCGAGGTACGAAATTTCATTTTCAGCGCCCTTAGCGTTAAATTTGCCAAGAGACTTGCAAATGAAAAGGTGTTTTAAAGTAATTAGTTTTGCCTAACGTATTAAACTCAAAAAGAACTTTGGCTGTAACTGAAATAGTCTCTTCGTAGCGCAAAGCTAAAATTTACGAAATTTCCACATTGAGAACTCCTAGCGGAAAATTTATGAACTAGTACTGAATTTTTTTTCAAAATGGGAAAATGTTAACGAATTTTTATGTCTGATCATTCGAAAAATAATTTTTGAAAAATCTGTGAAAACCAAATTTTTTGGCCTTTAGCAGGAAGTTAACGAACTAATTGGAAAATTTAAATATTTGAGAAGGAACAGTTAAGCCTAATCTGAGAGGCACAAAAATATTTTTTTCCTTTAAGCTGAATAATTTCTTCACAACAGAACTTTAGTTTTTGAATTTTCGAGTGGACAGCCTTTAGCGGTATTTAAAGTGCCGAATTTATAATATCCTTAGATTTCCTATTAGCCGCAAAAATAATTTTCGAAATATCTCTAAAAACAAAAAGTTTGATGTGCACGAGCAGACAAAAGGATAACAGTAGCGCTGTTTCTTACAAAACGTTCTAAATAATAGGAAGATAGAATGGAATTTCAAAAAGCGTAAAAACTTTTTTCTCGACTTTACTCTTCTAATCTGATGGATGAAAATTTCTGAAGCGATAAGAAGGGGCAGGGGTTCCCTTAATCTTTTAACGCCTAGGGCCCCAAAAGATCTAAAATAGCCCCTGACTATATTAACAATAAAAAATTACTGAATGCAAAAAAAGGGGGAGATGGTTAAAAGACATTGCTTTAAATGAAGTTTTTTTTTTTTGTTTTTTCCTGTTTTGTTTTATTGTACTTACTTGAACATTGGCTCAAGTTTCCTGTTGCAAGCAAGGCTTGCTTTCTTCTCAGCATCCACTGATAAAGCTTTCTTTCTTCTGATATCTCTTTTCCTATTCCTTCATTGTAGATTCTTTCTTTGTACTTTATTTTTTTACATCCTCAGATGTTAACAAAGTTAGAATCAACTGCTTCTACCTAATAACCCATTTTATTGGAGAACAGAACTGCGTAATTACCTTGTGTTTTAATTTTGTAGTTCACAGTTTGCATAGTCGAATAGGTTTCGATGTTCATTCTTCTTGACTTTATGACTATAATTTCTTTCATCATGCTGAAACAACTTTAAATAAGTCAAAGGACCATGGTTGCATGATATCAAAGATTTCACTATTTCACATAAATAATGTGTACACTTTGGAATCATGCATCAATTCTTACAAGTTTTCTAACTTCGTGACTTCCATTTTCAGAAATATTTTCCTCCCTTATCAAGCGTGAATACAAACATTTATAAGCAGAAATAACGTTTATGAACAATACAGGACAGTGGAAACATCCTGAGAAAGAGAAGAGAATAAAACAGACAGAGAAAATAGTTACGGGAGAAATTTTTACTACGTGCGCCCGAACATCCATTTTTGGAAAAAATTTCCCCAATTTTCAAGCTGAAATACAAATATTTAGGAACTAAAACGGTACTTAAGAATGCAGGGAAGAAGAAACATCACGAAAAACAAAGTTTAAGATTACAACGAAATTTATCTCTATCTAACTTCCGTTTCCGGAAATTTTTGCCTATATTTTCAAGCTGAAATACAAACATTTATGGAAAATTTATGGAAAAAAAAAAAATTAACAACAATATGGGGCAGAGATAACGCGAGAAAAAAAAATATATATACGATTATGGGGGAAATCTTCACTCCGCTTTCGGATAGTTTTGAAAGACGAAATTCCGTCCCAGAACCACTCTTCCCATCGCCACCACGAATTCCTCCAAAATTTCTCATCAGTTTCGCATATGAATCTCGAGGAAAACGCAAATGATGGCGAAAAAAGGGGAATTCCCGCGAATCCAGGGAAGAATCTCATGCTTTGTGCACCTGACAAAATGTAAAAATGAACAAGTTCTTTCTTGTCTCCAAAATACAGCGGAAACTGATCTGCGCGCAAAAGGAATTGAAACGGCGTTCGTTATAAGCACGCAAAATTTCTCACACGGTACGTCAAGCTCAGTTTCCGACGTGGATTTTATTTATATCCATCAAACTGTTAATTAGTGCTTGAAATTTTCCACACAGATCACGCCTGCCAAAAAGTTAATTTCGGTCGTTGCTACATTTTAATCAGGGCAGCAAAACAAAAAACTACAATCAGCCTGTATAAGTCAAACTAATCAATCAAGTTTTTACAAAGTCCGCCAAAGCACGTATTTGTAATGCACGTTTTCTAATGAAGCGCAGCGCGCGCACGCTGTGGTCTGATTTCTATTAAGCAGGATAAACATAGTGAGCACGTACCTGTTGTGTAGTAGTTATCACATCCGCCTAACACGCGGAAAGTCCCAAGGTTCGAGCCCTGGCAGGTACAAAAATAACTTTTACATTTTTATTTATTTAATTCCGAATATGTGTTGTAATACAAGTTGTTGTCGGGTAATAGACATGGTTCACAGGAGCTACTTTCATTGAGAATCAGAGAACAATATATTTAAACACTTTTTTTAAAAAAAATCAGTTTGTGTTAGGCATTCTTAAAAAAATTCAAACATTTAACATTTTTCGTTTAAACATTTTTTTTTCAATTTTTGGTTTGAATGTCCATAAATGCTTCCATTTTAATTTTTTGTTTAAACATGTGCCTTATCAATTTCTATTTAAGCATCTTTAAACATTTCCTTTTTCAACATTTTGTTTAACCATGTTTTAAACAGCCTACTTCATTTTATTTTGCACACTTTTTAAACATTTTCTTTATACTGCTTAGACATTTTTAAAATCATTGCTTCAGTCTTTGGTTTAAACATTTTCTTTTCTGTTTGCTGTTTAAGCCTTTTTATTTATTTATTTATTTTTTATTTTTTTTTATTTTTCAATTTGCGTATACATGATTTCATAGCTTCCCATATAATAGCATAAATTTATTTTAACATTCTTTTTTTCAGTTTACTAATGAAACATGTTTAAGCGTTTTTCTTTTTCATTCTTTTTTAAACATTTCCAAACATTTCCACCAATTCTCATTTAAGCATTTCTAAATATCTTTTAAATTAACTGTTTAACCATTTTAAAATACTTTTTAGGATTTTTTCAAACATTTTTCAACATTGTTATTATCCTTGTTTGCCTAAATATTTTCTTTTTTACTTTTACTCTGAGCATTTTAAAATATTTTAAATTACTGTTTAAACATTTTTAGAAAACTTTTTCTTCTTCTTATTTTTTTTTTTTTCGAAAATATTTTTGGTTCACATTTTTCTCCGATCACCTATTGGAAGTGCAATTTTTAAACGATCATAACACTTTCCTATAACGGAGGTAGGAGAAAGTAAAAACTGCGCACTATTTGAGTGGAAGTGGGGAACTTCTGAGCTCGAAAGGGCGTAATTTCAAGCCTCCCCCCCCCAAGAAATACTTGGTCCGGCCCTGAGTAGACGCATTACTTCTCAAACTCCATTCGTATGCAAAAATGTATGACATGTGTGAGAGGTATTACTTCGAGAAAACAACAGAGCCCAAGCCTCAGAAATCTTCGAATACTCTGAATATTCTCATTCCGTTTTTCTTTTTTGAACTCCTCTCGTACCTACGTGGAATAAATGGGTGACATATGAAAGAAATTAGAAAAGGAAACGGAAATCATCCCACAACAGTACCATCAGAAGGATCAGAAACTTGCAGCTCTAAAGAAGGTGTAATAAAAAAAGTTAACTATTAAAAACACCTTCAGTATTCTATTCTGTCACTTAATGTAAAGTATTACCGTCGTTTGCACGATCTTAAAGAGTGATGCATGAATGAAATTTGAAATCAACCTCGATGACCATTTAAAAGACTATTTATTCCTAAAATCTTTAAAACACCATGAAGTTAAAAGCATAAGTAGGACGCAGTGTGGGTAAAACGAAGGATCTAAGCGTATTTGATTGTGGGCAAATTGTCGGGGCCCGATGAATGGGTCACTCCATCTCGGAAGTCATGCAGGCACTGGGATTTTCACGAGCCACTGTGTCACGGGTGCACCGTGAATACATCGAATCCGGTAGAAACATCCCTGTAAAAGCCAACTGCCGTGGACAACAGCGTGTGGATGAGCGGGGTCATCGTCGGCTACCTCGCATTGTAACAGCGGATAGACGGGCCACAGTGCAATAAATCACTCGGCAATTTAACGCTGGTGCACAAAAACGTGTAAGCAGCCGCACCATCCAGAACGATCTCCTCGCTATGGGGTACAGAAGCCATCGTCCCACCGTGAATACATCGAATCCGGTAGAAACATCCCTGTAAAAGCCAACTGCCGTGGACAACAGCGTGTGGATGAGCGGGGTCATCGTCAGCTACCTCGCATTGTAACAGCTGATAGACGGGCCACAGTGCAATAAATCACTCGGCAATTTAACGCTGGTGCACAAAAACGTGTAAGCAGCCGCACCATCCAGAACGATCTCCTCGCTATGGGGTACAGAAGCCATCGTCCCACGAGGGTACCGCTGCTGACCGCACATCACAGGGTGCAAAGATTAGCATGGGCGCGGGGACATCGCCACTGGACCCTAGACATGTGGGAAAATGTTGCCTGAACTGATGAGTCGAGATTCACGTTGGCACATGCGGATGGATGACAGGATACGAGTACGGCGCAAACCACATGAAGCGATGGATCCTTCTTGCCGGCAGGGTATATTCTTCAAGCTGGTGGGGGTGGCATTCCCGTCTGGGGACTGTTTACGTGGACTGAAATGGGACCCCTGGTACGTGTGACATCGTCCCTCACAGGCCAAATGCTCCCGGGATATCCTGGAAGACCATTTGCTCCCATTTGTGCGTCTTCAACATCCCACTGGGGACCTCATCCTGCAGCAAGACAATGCACCGTGCCATCGCTCCCGAATTGTATCTGAATGGTTGAATGAACACTCCACCGACGTGACCTCGCTTCCTTGGCCAGCTATGTCACCTGACCTCAATCCCTTCGAGCACATCTGGAATGCCATCGAGAGAGATGTTCGAGGCTCTGACCCCCTTCCATCAAATCTACGTTAACTGTGGGAACTTGTTCAGGGGTCGTGGATCCGTATGGCTTCCCAACGCTTTCGGTTTCTTGTCGAGTCCATGCCGAGACGAATCGCTGCAGTCATTAGGGCGAAAGGTGGTGCTGCACGTTACTAGACAGGTATCTCTAATTCAATTGCTCTTCAGTGTACATAGCTCGGTTGATCATCGTTACAGCACAATTGTTTATTGTTGTCAATATACAGACTTTCTGTAAATATTGTTAAAAATTTCGTGTTTGCGGTGGCCAAGATGGTAACATTATTCCAATCTGGGCTGCGTATTCTATTAATAACAGTACGTGATAATGCTGTAGCTCTTGATCCTGCTTTTAAATTTTATTGATGTTCCTGTAGTCGAAGTTTCAGATTCCGAACCGTAAATCCGATGTATTGGGGAAACCGGAAAGTAATGTCGTTTTTGGGGAAAAAAGAGAAATAATGTAACAGAAGAAATTTATTTCTTAATCAATTATATAATCGCCATCATTATCGATCACACATGTCCATCGTGAAACCAAACTTTCAAATGCCGTTTTTATAAAAAGACGTTGGCTGTGATGAAAAGAAGTCTGAGGGCCCCGTTTTGACACCAGTATTGTAGAATCTTTTCCCATTAAGAAAGTGCTGCAGAGATCTGAACAAATAATAAACAGATGGTGCAATCTCAGTGGAATAAGGGGGATGGGACGGAACTTCCCAGCCAAAATCTCTGATCGTCCATGATGGGTCGTCTCGCCGTGTGAGGTATCTCGTCGTCATACTGGAGGATGACACCTTTTCTGTTGACTAGTGCTGGATGTTTTACAGTAAGAGCTTGCTTCAAGCGGTCCAGTTGTTGACAATAGAGGTCTGCCGTTACGGTCTGTCCGGGTTCCAAGAGCTCAAAGTGATCTAGGCCAGCGGTAGTCCAGCCAACACACAGCAAAACCTTTTTGGTGTGTAGGCCTGGTTTTGGCGTAGGAACTGGTTTCTGACCTGGAGCAGCCACTGATTTTTCCGTTTGTTGTTCACGTAAAGAACCTATTTTTCATCTCCAGTGACAATTCGATGAAGAAATGGATCCTTTTCCAGTCGGCTGAGCAAAGAGTTGCAGATGGTGGAACGCTGGGCTTTGTTGTCAGCTGAAAGTTGGTGTGGGACCCAAACTCCTTGTTTACAGACCTTCCCTATCTGTTGCAGGTGCTCTTGAACAGTAGACACCATGATGCATTAAGATGTGGGGATAATTCATCAATGGTTTGACGAGGATCTGCCTCAGTGGCTGGCTGTACGCAGCAGGTCATTGCCCAGTTCCATGGGCCTTCCTGCACGAGAGGCATCAGAGGTCAAAACTGCCCAACCGGAATTGGGCGAACCAACGCTGGCACTTGCGGACATTTATAATGCATTCGGATGAACAGCGCAAATGTTATTGGTGGCCACGGTTACATTGTTCCCATTGGAAAATTTTTACAGTATACAATAACGAACATGGCTTTCCTCGGGTTTTATGTTACTCATTTTGTTCTGCAAATCTGGAAGACAAAAACACCTACGTAAGTTAAAGGCTATTAGTTAATTCACTTGTACATACACTTACTTTACGTTGAACGCACATAAACACCTCACAACTGCACCCCAAACTTAGCCCCCTCCCCCAACGACGACATTACTTTCCGGTCCCCTCCAATAGATCTGATCCATTTTGTCTGAATCCACTGCCTTCAACGGTATATGCTGTAAATTCCATGTCTGTGCCCCGTTCTAACTATATCCCGATCATTCTTAACCATGGAAAGAATATTTCTGGTTTTTACACCAAAGCTTAAATTATGCTTACTGTCTTGGGTTAAGGTAGCGAAAGAAAATCCTTTTAACTAGTTGAGTAAGTTATCAACGACCTTTTCAGAATAACCAGATGTTCTTGCGATTTCTTTAATGTATCCTATTCTGTTTGCCGACATCAGTACGCTTTGTCTTTCTTCTCTTGCCAAGTGACTACGACATTTCACAGACAGATTTAGCCTTGATTATAGCAAGAGCAAAACCTCATCGTCTGATTTGCCACATGGATGGAAAGAGTTCCGTTATTTATTCATGTCCTCTTTCACAGTAAAAGTGGGCCAAAATAAAATTCCAATACGAACCACACGCTGTGCAATCAAGTTGGTTCTTCCTACTCACTTCCCAAAAATAGCTTATCTTTTTTCTAATCGCATAATATTGTTTCCCATTTCATGTCTTTAATTATTTTTCTTCCAGCTACTTCCTTCATCCTGAAATATTTCTCGTCCGAGTAAAACCACAATAATACGAAACACCAACGCAATAAGTACAGGAACAAGGAATGTCTGGATTTTGGTGCGCGGCTTCGATATGAAAACAGGGACAGAAATCAGGGCAGAGCGGAATTAAATAAAGAACGGCTTTCTATTGACAAAATAATGTACATGCTAGCTAGCTTGTTTTTAACTCGTTACACTAACAGAAAACATTTTCCGCAATGCTCGTTCGACCGTTTGCAAAACATTTATAAAACACACACAAACACAAGAGCGCGCGAGGGTTGCATTTCGGGTTGCAAAATGTAATAGTCATTAAACAATTATTGGTATACTGTAATAAAACTGAGGGTTCATAAGAACTAACAAGGTGTTCGTCGTATGCAAAAAACCCATGCAAAATGAATGTTTAAAATCAGTCTTTTAGTAGAAGAAACAAATGCATTTCTCAGTTTAAAAAAAAAGTGCACGCAAAAACTTTCCTCATAAGGAAAGGTATCCAGTGGTGCAGTACATAAAAAAAGTGGGCCTGGCGTTCGGAAGACCGGCCCAGGCGTTATCGACTTTAGCAGGTATGCGGGGGTGAATAAACCTTTAAAATCGAATATATATATATATCATAATATTTCTTATTAAATCTTAAAAGGTAAAAATGTAAAAGCTTTTAATTTTTATAAAGTAATAGTATGTGCAATTTAATCGAAACTCAATTCTGCTGAACATACTCATATGATTATGATGATATCATAATCATCATCATCATTGTCAACCATTATCAATCCACTGCTGGACGAAGGTCTCCCCAAGTTTCCTCCACAACGGTCTGTCTTGTGCCAGTCTCCTCCATGTCACTCCCGCATACTTTTGAATTTCATCCACCCATCTTCCATGTGGTCTTCTTCTGGGTCTTTTCCTGTCGCTTGGAATCCAATCTAAAATTTCGGCTGTCCATCGATGATCTGTCCTTCTGGCAGTATGTCCAGCCCATTGCCATTTCAGGGATTTAACTATGATCATGATGTCTTCCACTCTTGTCATTTTTCGGATCCACGAGTTCCTCTTCTTATCTCTCCTGGTTACACCAAGCATGCACCTCTCCATGCTTCTTTGAGTTGTCTGCAGCCTTTGCATGTCTCTTTTAGTTAAGGTCCACGTCTCTGCACCATACGTAAGCACTGGAAGGATGCATTGATCAAACACTTTTCTTTTAAGACATAATGGCATATTGCTCTTGAAAATTATGCTGTTTCTTCCCAAAGCTCTCCAGGCAAGTTTTGTACGCCGACTAATTTCTTCATCAATGTGACCCTCACTTGATATCTCCTGTCCAAGATAAACGTACGTGTCTGTTATCTCCAAGCTTTTCCCCATCAATCGATAAATCTTCATTTCTTGTAAAAGCATTGAACATCACTTTTGTCTTCCAAAAGTTCACTTTTAATCCCACTTCTTTACTCTTGTCAGCAAGTTCCTGGATCATACTCTGCAGCTCTGATGGGGTAGTTGCAAAAATGACTATGTCATCAGCAAAACGAAGGTGGGTTAGATAATCTCCATTAATCTTTATCCCTTTGTTTTCCCAGTTCAGTGATTGAAAGACATTTTCCAATGAGGCACTAAAGAAGCTTCGGAGATATGGTGTCACCTTGTCTCACTCCTTTTCCAATTTTTATGTGTGTTGTATTTTCAAACAGCCGAATCTTTGCACTTGCATTTTCATAGATGTTATTAATAATATTAATGTACGCATCTTCAGTACCGCAGGATTTCAGGGCCATTGTAACTGCTGATGCTTTCACCGAATCAAAGGCTTTTTCATAATCGATAAAAGCCATGCACAATGGAAGTTCATATTCCCTCGCTCTTTCAATTAGTTCTCTCAGTACGTGGATATGATCTATTGTGCTGTAGCCACTCCTGAATCCAGCTTGTTCTCTCGGTTGAGCCATGTCCAGTGTCACTTTTAAGCGGTGTGAAAGAACTTTAGTGAAGATTTTATAAACCACTGATAGGAGGCTGATAGGTCTGTAGTTCCTGAGATCCTTAATGTCACCTTTTTTATGTAGCAAGATCTTTGTAGCGTTGTTCCAATCCTCAGGAATCTTCCCTTCATTAAGGCATCGAGTGAAAATTTGGGCGAGTACTGTTTCGATTTCTCCACTTGCTTCTTGTATGATGTCTACAGTAATTCCATCTTCTCCTGGAGCTTTTCCCCGCTTCATGCTCTTGATTGCATGTGCAACTTCTGCTGGGAGGACTGGAAGAACTCTGGTACCTTCCATGATGTCTGGAGTACATGCATCATCCCTTTCATATAACTTGGAGTAGAAATCTTTCACTCTTGTCAAAATTTCGCCTCTATTTCTTGTTACAGAACCGTCTCCTTTTCTCAGAGCCATAATCTGCTTTCTTCCCTTGCTGAGATGTCCCTTTCCTATCTTTAGACTTTGGTTGTTTTAAATTGCTTTCCTCACTAGTTCACAGTTGAATTTCCTTACGTCTTCAGTGATACTTTTTCGTACTGTCTTGCATAGCTCTATATATTCCACTTTGGAAGTCACATCTTCTTTAGTTGTCCTCATCTCTCTTCTTTTTTTGCATCAACATTTTGGTTTTTCCTGATAATTTGTTCACATGCAACTTGTTCTTAGACCCAGCTAATTTTGTTGCTGTTTTCATAAGAGCTTTGGTTACTTTTCTGTTAACTTCAGAAATATCCACTTCTTCCGATGTTAGGCCTTCTAAAGCAGAGAATCTGTTCTTCAGTTGCAACTTGAAGGTATTATGGTGTTTTTTAAGGTTGGTTATGTCAATAGATTTTGTTTGTATTATGAGCTTGCCGCGTTCAAGTTTAGTGTTGAGGTGCATCTTACATCTTACCAATCTATGGTCACTACCTGTGTTGAACTTGTTTATAGCACACTGCAGTCTTCTATGACCAATTTTTTGTTACACATAATAAAACAATTTCACTTGTCGTCCCATTTGGATGTCTCCATGTTCATTTCCTGTGTGGCTTTTTCTTGAAAACGGAGTTCAAGATGAAAAACCCTTCTGCTTCTGCAAACTCAACGAGAGTATTTCCACGCTGGTTTCTGTTGCCGTGACCGAATTTACATACTGAAGTTTCATTCTGTTGCCGTTGCCCTATTTTTGCATTGAAATCTCCCATAATTATCTTTAAGTGCTGCTTACCTTTATTATTTAGATGACGAATTTCCTCATAAAATTCTTCAATTTCTTCTTCAGGATGACTTGTAGTGGGTGCATAAGTTTGAATAATCTGAGCCTGGTATCTTCTCGAGAGTTGGATAACGAGTCGTGCAGCTCTGTCAGAGGAACTTTCAACTTCTACAACTTTATCCTTCAGTTTCGTGTTTATTATAAATCCAACACCACTAGTTCTGCCAGTATCTGTCCCACGATAATAGAAGAGATGTCCACTTTTCAGTTCAATGAGATGTTTTCTTCTTACCTCACTTAGCCCGACGATGTCCCACTTGATCCTTTGTAGTTCCTCTTCCAATTCAAGAAGCCTTGAATCAGAAGATAGGGAGCGTCCATTATACGCAGCCAAGGTCAGCATCAGATGGCAGCCTAGTCCGGTCCTCCAGGGATTCTTAGCACCTCTGCCTTCATGTCGCACTGGCCGCTGCCAGGATGTACCACGAGAAGGCGGGGTTGACATTTGTCAAGGAGAGGCTGTGATGTTACGCATCACCTGACCTTACATCCCATATATATATATATATATATTATATATAAAACACGAAACGTCTGTTTGTCTGAAGCAGCAAAAACTCTCGAACGCCGAACTGTGGCATCGTGAAATTTGCATAGCTTATTAACACTGGAATTTCTAGGTCAACACAACTATTTTAAAATCTCTAAGTTGTTCCCATCGCACGTTATGAATTAATTAATAAGCTAATCAATTACGTCAGCGTCGTTTTCTACGTCATCACTGTTCCAAATCTGAAAGCACGTGACTGCATTCATGGCCGCCGCAGATCCACAGAAGTTTGGGTTCTTTGAGAACTGCGCATAAAAAAATGCAAAAACGAACTTTGCGAAATCTTAACGAAACTGGCTGAAATTTTTATCAACACCATGAATTGGTAATAAGAGGAGTCCTTCAAAATTTCACCGGAATCCGGACAAAACTTTTTAAAATAGGAATGGAATTTTGAATTCATCGGTAAACAGAACTATATGCGCAGATACGGTTAATAAAATTTTGACGGTTAATTTAAAGTTATTTACCGATCCAGGCAAAATTTGGAGGTCATGTTCCTATTAACGATTTATGGTGTCCATTAAAATTCCAGCCAGTTTCATAAAATATTCGCAAAGATACGTGTTTAACTTTTTTATCCCAGAGAGTCACCCCTCAAAGACGTCTGAAACTGAAAGCACGTGATACATTTGATCGTCGATAACAAATTGTTACCGAATTTTGTTTAATCAGTGTTCCAACGCTGTGTCTCCTGGACGCGTGTTAAATAATTCGTAACGTGTTTGGTCCGTTTGATTCTACAAATTCCATAGATTCTGTACCGGGCAAAGCCGGGTAGTAAACAAAAGAACTACCGATTTGCGCACGGCCACCATGGAAAATAATAATAATAATAATAATAATAATAATAATAATAATAATAATAATAATAATAAAGAGCGAGGAAGCAGAAAGATACAAAAAAAAATCGGTTAAGATTACTTGAGTTAATAAACTCTCGATTTCGATGGGCGACGACTGAATTAATAAATTTAAAAAAGTCCGAATCAGTAAGGTAAAAAGCAGCCTGACACCACTAGGCCTTGCGATAAAGTGGCCTCGACTGCACCCGTGAAGATATCCCATGCAATAAAAGAATTAATGGCACCGGCAGCGTATTTTCCCCCACATTATTAATAGCTTCTTAAAATCTGATTGAAAAAATTCTTATTTCCTCTGACATCTTTTACTGGGAAGATCATTTTGAGAACAATTTCTACCTCAAATAATCCACCCTTTCCCCTCTAGGAGGCGTAAATGCATATCCAATTTTTCGGCGTTTAAAATAGACATTTTCCCCCGGGCCTCGACTTATACCGCCACATCGACTTATCTATTGATTGGTGGTTGAAATTTCTTAATGGGAGACAAAAAGAGAAAAAATATATATATATTATGCCTTAAATTCGTTCGTTATCCGAGCACCGGAAATGCCGCATTACGTTCATTCTAAAAGCGGACAAAATGTTGTTCGTTAAGAATTTGTTAAAAAGCGGATGAAACGGATATTTCCGTTTGACAGAAACATCACTAAAATCGCCGTGACCAATTTGGAGTGGCAACTATCTTATGTTAATCGCATTCCTTTGGCGATATTTCCAAAAACCCGTGAGTGGTATTCATCACTGGTTTTGCAAAGCCGCCTGAGCTACAACGGGTGCTCCTCATTTATCTCGCTATGATACCTCTGAAAAACGTCTGGCAGCGACGTTTTTCAGAGGTATCATAGATTTTACATTGTAAATGTAGAATCTGTGATTCCCTCTGACAAAGATTGGCTGATGGAAACCTCACTTGAACAGCCGGCGGCACATACTGTTCAAGTGAGGTTTCAACAGCAATAACTAGCGGCTAGTAAAAACAGTCTTTTTTTTTGCTCTGTCAGTGTCTCAATTGTATCTCTCAAATCTTAATGCAGGCCTATCTTATGTGTCCGATTGAAATCAATAGCTCTTTTGGTTTCTGATTTGAACGGACTCTGAATAAGCAGAGAAAGATATTTCAGACTGCAAACATCACTCTGATTTTGCCCATTTGTGTGACTGCCCCCCCCCCCCCCATCTTTGCGTGGCGGCTTCTCCGACTGATTGGTCGGAAGGAAGGACAACAATAGCGTCAGTTTCTAAGAAAAAATATAAATACAGAAAATTCAACTTGTACATGCTGGAAAGAAAGGCGAAACAAATTCACTTTCTCTTCCTTTTAATATTTACTGAAATAATAAAAATATAATTTGAGAATTTCGGTTTGTGTGTTTGTTTGTCCCCACCGCCACCGCAACCCACCACTGCGCTGCGGCTTCTCGATTGGTCGGTCTGAGGGAGAGAAAACGGCAGCCTCAGAAAAAATGAGCTTGTGAAGTTCTATTTTGCAGAAAAGAAAAATGTGGAAATTTTCTCACTTTCTCTTCTTATATTTGCTAAAACATTAAAAATATAACTGAAGCGATGAAAGATTTCCGTGCGACATTAATCACTGAAGCGATGAAAGATTTCATCGCTTCAGTGATTAATGTCGCACGAGTCTTCAATATTTGTTGCTATTAAAAATATAGTTACAGAACAGAACTTCGGAACATTAACTGTATTATTTATTCTAGCCTCGTCTCATACTCAAGATCGACTTATCTATGAATGAAGAAACTAAGGAATCTAAGTCATTCGACTTATAAAGCCGAAAAAGAAAGTATTTTTATCACACTCGGACAGCGTTCATGGTGAGGAATAGTTTGCATACAATTTTTAATAACCCAAATTTTTCCCACGAGGCAGCGTGAGTCAAAATTTCTGTTTTGGGGGTCATCTGGTTTTCAGTTAAATCTGTCTGTTGTACGTTAATGTGTGAGTGTCAGTGTTGAGACGGGCCGAGCTCGGGTTCCGAATTTTCCTCTTCTTTTACCAGTGAAATATGATTTTAGCATACGAACCTTTTATTACACTTCCTATAAAATAGCAGAAACCACGCAACCGAAATTTCGCCCTCTCGACTTACGCGGCAGTTCGCTGCTAACTTTATGCGTTGCAGCGCAGCCCGATTTCACCGGATAACCTGCTTCCCCAAACATTTCATGAGGAAATTAATGGTTAAACAAAATCGCACACCTCTACTGTAGAAACAGAGGTCCCTTCCCAACTCTCCTGTTGAGAAAGACATTGGTTAACCAATGCAGGGGGGGGGGGGAGACGAGAATGGAAATCTAGAAGAGGAGACCGTTGTTGTTTTTTTATTATTATTATTAATGCATAAACAAGTTAGTCACAGTTTCCAGCCTTTATTTTGCGAAATAAAATTAAAGCTCGAGCCCCAAATTTGAACCAGAACTAAGCACTGGGGTGTGGGTATGTGGGTGTGAGAGAGAGTTTCCCTTCCTCCGCTGAAAACTAAGCTGCGGACTACCATGTGTATTTGTGAATTTGAAGGGTGTATTTAGGATGTAGCAACTACGTGACCCTTAAACCAGCAATCTGCAAATAGTTATCCGCAGCCAAATGGTTCCACCTACCCCCCAATATACATATACACTATCTACCAACAAGTAATTGGACACACCTGCAATCGACGATATCTGCGGTCCTGATACACGTCGCGGCCGCCGACGTTAAATATCGTGTGGCAAACAACAACGCAACCAGTCGCATGCAAGATGCCACGCAGTTCGGAGCTCTTTGATTTCGAGAAAGGTGTAATCGTCGGGTATCACAGGAATGGCCGATCTATACGTGACATATCCAGCGGGTTGAAGTACCCAAAATCGACAGTGGCCTACGTGATTGGCAAGTGGAAGATGAGAGGTGACTGTCGGAATGTGCCCCGAACCGGCAGACCCACAAAACTGGGAGTTAGGGACCGACGTGTGCTGGCCAGAGAAATTCTGAAGAACCGCACCAAATCGATGGGCCACATCCGCGAGGAGTTTCAACAGGCATCCGGGAGTGTTCTTTCGATGAATACTATCCGTAAGGAATCCCATCTGCTCGGTTATCATGGGCGTGCTGCCGCCCACAAGCCTTTGATCACCAAGTCCAATAGCACTGCTCGGCGAACGTGGGGCGCAGAACATCGACAGTGGACTGTTGAAAAGTGGAAACAGGTCCTCCGGAGCGCCGAATCAAAGTTCACCCTCTACCGTTCGGATGGCAGGGTCTGGGTTTGGCGTCTGCCTGCAAAACGCCTCCTGCCGGAATGTATTGTGCCAACTGTGAAGTTCGGCGGCGGTGGAATTATGCTATGGGAGTGTTTCTCCTAGTATGGCACGGGACCCTTGGTCGCAATTCCTGGTAGACTCAACGCCGAGACCTACTGCGCCATTTTGGATGACCATGCGCTTCCTACGTTGTGGCAGTTTTACGGGGTGGACCCATGTTACTTTCAGGATGACAATGCCGCCTGTCGTGTTGCGAGGTCCACCATGGCTTGTCATGGTGACAATGGGGTTAATCAAATGGACTGGCCTGCGCAGAGCACGGACCTTAACCCTATCGAGCACCTCTGGGACGAGTTGGTGCGTCGAATTAAGGGGTGCCCCACCGTCCGAAATCGGCGAAGGAACTGACCTGTCTTCTCCAAGTCGAGTGGAAGAAAATACCGCTAGCCGTCGTACAACGCCTGGTTGAGAGTATGCCCCGGAAGGTTGGAGCTGTAATCGCCGCGCGTGGAGGATCCACCAACTATTGAAGGTGAATAAACTTAGTTTTCCTTTGCTATGACAGGTGTCCAATTACTTGTAGGTAGATAGTGTATAATAAGCTCAGCTAGGAGATTTGGAGAGTGCAACCATTTAAGAACTTAGGGAAATTGGATAAATGTACATGAATTTTTCAAATTCACAGAATTTTTTTTTATATATTAGGTGTACAACTAAATTCTCGGCCACAGGCACGACACGTTGACAGCAAATTATAGCAAATCGAATACGTACCTAATCAGGGAAATAATCCCCGTCGTTTTGGATACATTTGAGCCATCGGTCAGGAAGTTACCGAATGCCACTGCGGAAAAAAGAGGGCTGTTTAGAGTTGATAAAGTCATCAATGCTTGTGTGGACCTCCTCGACAGAAGTGAAGTGCGTATCACTCAGGTGATGTTGCAGGGAGCGAAAGAGGCGATAATCCGACGGGGCGAAGTCTGGAGAATACGCCGTGGGACAAAATCTCGCATCCCAGGTCGATGATCGTGTTTAAAGTCATTTACGCGGTGTGAGGGAGCGTGTTATCCTGAAGCAACTGGACCGATCTTCTGCCCTTGCTGGTGTATTGTCTTTTAGCCTCCATTGCATCGCTCACACGGATGAGTAGCTAACAATAACGCTCAGCATTGACAGTTTCACCAGGTTTGAGCAACTCATAGTTTACGACACCGCGCTGATCCCATCATATGCACAGCAACAACTTCCTGGTATGAATATTCGGTTTGGCGGTACTGGTGGTAGGCTGGCCTGGATAAACCCACGATTTGCGCAGCTTAGGATTTTCGTAGAGGATCCACTTCTCATCACAGGTCAAAATCTTGTGGAGGAAATCCTTCTTGAATCTGGAGAGCAAGGTCACGGGAACATTGTAGCGCCTAAACTTGTTCGCAGCTTTGAGTTGGTGGGGAACACAACGGCCCTCCTTGTGAATCCGTTCAAGCTTGTGCAGGCGCTTTGCAATGGCTTGCCGTGTTATTCCGATTTCCTAGGCGAGCTCTGACTGTGTGCGACAGGGAACCGCGTCTAACAGTTGTTCCAGTTCCTCGTCGTCAACTTTATGTGGCTGTCCCGGACGTTCTGCATCACGGAGATCGAAATTTCCCTGCTTAAACCGCTGGGACTACTTCTTACACGCACTGTAGGACACAACAACCTCACCCAAAGCAGCACAGATCATTTGCTGGGCTTTCGCGGCACTTGTGTTCAGCTGAAACGTGAACAGGAGGCAGTGAATTAAATGTTGCTTCTCGAATGACATTGCTTTCACAGTCAACTGTCGTGCATTCTGTCACTACAGCTGTTGGATGGCGCTGCAATCAGCCATTATCGCACACAGCTATATTTGCATTTGCCGACGTTCTATGATCGCTTGCGGTTAGGGGCCGAGAATTAAGTTGCACACCTAATAAAATGCATTTTTGTTAAATTTAATGTTGCACTATTCTGTGAAATGGAGGGTGTTACCTGAGCAAATGTCTACGAGAATAGTAGATAGACACAATTTTTGTAATTATACGAGTTTAAAAAGATGAGAATGTGTGTGTGAGAGAGAGAGAGAGAGAGAGAGAGAGAGAGAGAGAGAGAGAGAGAGAAATATTCCTCGTCAGGTTGCAAACTAAAATTCATAAGCATCCCTTATGACAAATATTAAAAAACAGTTTCACAATTTTCTAAAAACAAAAACAAACAAAAACGCCGCAGGCAAGCTAAAAGCAAAGTAGAAGCAACCAGTGTTTCAATAATTTTTGACTGGGAGGGGGAATGAAACCTTAGTGGGCCAAGTTTTCCCTTTGCTATATATATACTGTATCTACATATATCGAAATAATTACTATATATATGTAGTAAGAGGCGTATTTAGACGGGGCCAGTCTTGCCCCTATCCCGAAAGTGTTTCATTTTTTTTATTTTTTGGTTAAAATGTGACTTACATAAGAAAAAAAAATGCCTTAATTTAATAAAAATGCATCAACTTACATTAGAAAAAAATGCTTTAATTTTTTTTTTCAATTTCTCATTAATTCTGGAGGATTTTAAAAACTTATTTTTCGTCACCCCCCCCCCTCCCGAAAAAAAAATTATATATACGCTCCTGATATTGTAATTACTTCTTCAAACATTTCAAGAACAAACTTTCTTCAGCTAAACAAGGGGAAAGAGGAAGGGGGGGGGGGATTCAGGGTGTGGGTGTTGATTTCGGCAGGCTCGAAATTTTAATCAATTAAAATGCATTCAACACACTCCTGATCCTGAATCGCGACTCCTTGACTATAAGGTATGATTAGTCTACTTATTATATTTTGAAAAGTGTCATGCGTCTTTATTACACTTTTTAGCAAAATAAAATATAGCACTTCAACAAATATTAAAGAAAATATAAAATTGGAATAATATGTGTAGCATCAAAAGAAACGAAACTTTCCTTTTCATTATAGTCTGAATTTATTAACATTTGGCTCGGTAACACAAAATGACTCCGGGAGAGCGAATGGTCGTTTCCGGGGAATGCCTGAAAGAAACACTGGTAGTAACTTGTTAAAGGCCACAGAGATTCGTATCCATGGTTCTCAGTACTACATTACATTGAATAAATACTGCGTACAGTTAGTACGAGAAAACTTTTTTACTGGGGATAAAAAAAGTTTTCAGGTATATACGGGCAATATCTACATAAACGGAAGTTTTTGCTAAAATTTCGGCTTCGGCCAAGCATTTCAAAATTTGTGCCTTTCCACCGTATAATGTTTACTCCCCCCCTTCCCCCGTCACAGATGAAATTGTAACTCACTCTGACAGAATTCCTTCCGCAACAGAAAAATTTCTGGTCTGTCAGAATACCTGTATCGGATTATTATATTCTACTCTTAAAAACTTGGCTAAAAATCAAATACAGGAGAACCTCGCTTATATACGTTTCTCATTTTTATACGTAAAATGTCGCTGATCCAAGAATTCTGAATTGCTCTTAATGTTAAACATTTCCTGCTTCGTTTATACGTTGTTGTTTTTTTATTTCATTTACACGTTAAATTTACTTGGTCCCATGAAAAATGCATAAACGAGATCCCACTGTAAATTTATAAGCCAAATTGAAATTACTAAAATAAGGCTAGCAAGCTGTCAGCGAGGAACACTACGTTGCACCAATAAAAACCTTGCACTCCACTTTTACATGAGAAAAGGAATTTCAAATACACGATGAAAAACTTACTTGATTGGTACCCGGTTGTAGTAGGTAAAGTGGTTGTCTCTTCGTCCACACAATTTATCCGTTCAATGGCACAAAAAACAAACAACACGGCACATAAAAACTTCATGGTGATTTCCAAAACAGCTAAAATCTTCCGGAAATAATATGGCGCCGGTGAAACCGGCTGAATGCAGAGAGACTGCTTCTACTGGCTCAGGAAACGGGCCCTTTTGTTAAACCTGCAACAAAACAAAGAAAGAGTCAGTCAGAGGCAGGAGGATTCGTAATGGCTCAGGCATAAAAATTTATGACAGTGACAGTGCTGCTTTAATCCAAACAGAGAAGCTTGTACATACACACGCGCGCGTGCACGCACAAACAAACATAGGTAGGAACATATGGCTTCACTCGAAGGCACACGACAATGAGCCATAACTTTTGCACGTGAACGATTGAAAACAGGTGGCTTAAATTCTTCCTCCCACCCCCGTAGGTAGGAAATTAAAAGTCTTGGTTATCGTGTTTGCCAAATTTCCTGTTTCACACAAAAGCAAAACCTACGGTTTTGTCACCCCACAACACAGCCGTATATTCTACAGAAGAATATATATTCTACGAGCTGTATATTCTACACAAGAATATATATTCTACGAGCTGTATATTCTACAGAAGAATCATAAAAATAACACTGGTAAGGAGGGATCTTTTGCTTTTCGACAGTGTCATCAGAATTCAACAATAAGAAATATATAATAAAATTCTACTAAAACCTCACTTTAATATCATGTTAAGTTGTTTTTTTTTAAATCTGAGTAATTAAAAAATCTTAAAAGCAGAGTTTCTTTAGTCTTCAGATTTTTATGTACCTCCTTTCGCAGGGTTTTTTAGGCATCTTTAAGCACAAATCTTCATACTTTTATTTCGAAAACCACATTTTTTTTTCTTAGAAAATTGCAAAAAATAAAAATAAAAACAGTGACTTTAACTCATGACGTTACTATTCAAAGGGTCCGACACACATGAAGCACTACCGTTCATTCTGGTTGTTAACTAATATAGCTTGAAGATAGAAAAAAATAACCAGTTAAATAATAACTAAACAAGTTGCCTACATACAGTAGGTAGCTCCTAAAGTAAACGCGAGAAAAGCGCAGAAAGCGAGGGGGGCGGGATGACAACCTAAAAGACACAGTGTAACCAAATTGTGGAATCAGTGTGTGTGTGTGTGATGCCGACAGTTCAAAAGGAAAATTCCCACATACTTTGCTCAATTTCCCTTTTAACTACGAAATTTCCCCATGCCTGACAGTTTTGCGTGAGTTCAAACAAGATGCAAAATCAGACAGCTATCACAATGATGCTATTAATGCACATTTTTTCTTTTAACAAGCTTCAGTTGTGAATTTGCGCGCATCCAGTTATATTTATACACTATCTACCAACAAGTAATTGGACACCTCTGCAATCGACGATATCTGCGGTCCTGATACACGTCACGGCCGCCGACGTTAAATATCGTGTGGCAAACAACAACGCAACCAGTCGCATGCAAGATGCCACGCAGTTCGGAGCTCTCTGATTTCGAAAAAGGTGTAATCGTCGGGTATCACAGAAATGGCCGATCCGTACGTTACATATCCAGAGAATTGAAGTACCCAAAATCGACAGTGGCCTACGTGATTGGCAAGTGGAAGATGAGAGATGACTGTCGGAATGTGCCCCGACCCGGCAGACCCACAAAACTGGGAGTTAGAGACCGACGGGTTCTGGCCAGAGAAGTTCGGAAGAACCGCACCAAATCGATGGGTCAAATCCGCGAGGAGTTTCAACAGGCATCCGGGTGTGTTCTTTCGATGAATACCATCCGTAAGGAATCCCATCTGCTCGGTTATCATGGACGTGCTGCCGCCCACAAGCCTTTAATCACCAAGTCCAATAGCGCTGCTCGGCTAACGTGGCGCAAAGAACGTCGACAGTGGACCGTTGAACAGTGGAAACAGGTTCTCTGGAGCGACGAATTAAGGTTCACCCTCTACCGTCGGATGGCAGGGTCTGAGTTTGCCTGGAGAACGCCTCATGCCGGAATGTATTGTGCCAACTGTGAAGTTCGGCGGCGGGGAAAATATGCTATGGGGGTGTTTCTCCTGGTATGGCACGAGGCCCTTGGTCGCAATTCCTGGTAGACTCAACGCCGAGACCTACTGCGCCATTTTGGATGACCATGCGCTTCCTACGTTGTGGCAGTTTTACGGGGTGGACCCATGTTACTTTCAGGATGATAATGCCACCTGTCATGTTGCGAGGTCCACCATGGCTTGGTATAGTGACAATGGGGTTAATCGAATGGACTGGCCTGCGCAGAGCCCGGACCTTAACCCTATCGAGCATCTCTGGGACGAGTTGGAGCGTCGACTTAAGGGGTGCCCCCACCGTCCGAAATCGGTGAAGGAACTGACCTGTTTTCTCCAAGCCGCGTGGAAGAAAATACCGCTAGCCGTCGTACAACGCCTGGTTGAGAGTATACCCCGGAGGGTTGCAGCTGTACTCGCCGCTCGTGGAGGCTCCACCAACTATTGAAGGTGAATAAACTTCGTTTTCCTTTGCTATCACAGGTGTCCGATTACTTGTTGGTAGATAGTGCATAACGTGTAGTATTTTCAAAATTCGTTACCACCTATCTAAACAGTTGTCATACATCTTTATAAATAACTCGCCTACATTTTCAAAAAGCTACATAATAAAATAAAGCCATGCAAATGACATTACCAGAAGCAGGATTTACTAACAATAAACTGTGTGTGAATTTTAAACTGGGTGGTGTTAAAAACAACAACTGAAATTCAATCAAACGTTAACGAAGACTTTGCATTTTCGACATCATGATTTAAACTGTATTGTAGTTTAAATCATGATGTCAGAATTTAGTGTACACAGAGGAATAATTTAAAATAAAATGTTGTTTCTCACAAGAGACGAGGTTGAATACCGTTTTAATACATCTTTGGAATTTCTGGTTTGCATTAAAATATTTTTCTTATACTTTAAATTTAATAATTACGTACACTTGGCTTACCATTTAATAAGTGTTCCGTAATGCATAAGTATTAATGTATAACTTCGGGTCAAAACAAATGTAAAACAAATACGTGTCAGTAAAGATACTTACAACTGAAAGGAAAAAATGCTACTGAAAATTTTAAAAAAGTGCTGTTATTTAAGAGTATAAATGAATTTAACACCTGTAGTGAGACTATATAGCACAAGCAATTTTTTTTTTTTCAGAAGCACTGAGAAAAGCGGCAAAACTTGAAATATGCTACAATTCAATCCAGAAAGCTGTACCTGATCACTGACGTAGATTTCAGTGTAGAATTACAACTTATTTCTCTTCTTGGACTTTAGATCACTCATACTCGAAAAAAAGAAATCATCTTCATTTGAATGAAGCAACGAAAACACGAGCTTCTAAAACATACCTCAACTGAGTACTCTTATTTCATCATTGAATCCTTTAGCTAAAAAAACGTCGAACGAAACAAAACAAACAAAAAAAGAACAAGATTCTCCCTTTAAAATTTCGATACATTTTGTTATCAACTTTAAGAATTTTCCTTTTCCCCACATTGTCAATATTTATTACATAAATTCCCAATGCCGTTGGAAATTCTCACGAGTTTGGCATTACTGCGTGGAATGATGACGAGCAACAGCATATGATCAGTGGATCAAACCAGTGGGTGCTGGTCCCACTGAAGAATTATTTTATTATGGAGATCCCATGTAAATAAAACAAGGGGTTTAAAAATTATAATTATATATTCATTTTTGAAAGACATTTAGTTGAGATCGTTTAAATTGCACATGTTGGTAGAATAACTCTTCCTCTATAGTAACCTTTCTTCTTCATTGCAGATATGAAGGAGAGAAGGGTGGAAGTCTGCTCTGATCTGTGGAACCGTTTGAAGCAAATGAAGACATTTTTTTTTCCGATCTGGTGACAGGGGATGAAACGTGGGCGTATCTTTACGATCCGGAAACGAAGAATCAATCCATGGAATGGCGTCACACCTCTTCACCAAGGCCTAAGAAGTTCAAAAGCCAGCGATCAGCACAGGAAGTCATGGTGACTTTTTTGGGATGACAGGGGTGTCATTCTCCTTGAATTTCTAGAACGTGGCCGCACCGTGACCAGCGAGTGGTACATTGAGACACTGAAGAAGCTTAGAGAAACCATAAGGAGGAATAGACTGAACAAGAATCTGAAAAGGATCCGCATTCACCATGACAATGCGAGACCACACACATCTTCGGCAACAAATTAGGCGATCAGCACATTAGGCTGGTTGCCCCCATCCACCATACAGCCCAGATCTGGCGTCCTCCGACTTCCACCTGTTCGGTCCAATGAAGGACAGTCTCCGGGGACAACGATTTGATAACGCAGACGAGGTTAAAGTGGCTGTGAAGAAGTGGGTACAACAGTCCACACCTGAAAATTTTCTAAGAGGATTCGAGAGTTGGGTTCAACGATGGCGCAAATGCATCGCTTGTGATGGAGACTATGTTGAGTTGTATAGAGAAAGAGTTACTCTATCAACATGTGCAACTGAGCGACCTCTGTCAACTAATAAAAAAATTATGCCCACTTTTGCACTACTTTCGGTACAACCCTCGCATTTTTATCTAACTAGAAATAATATGTGGGAAATATTGGAACAAAAAATAAAACAATTAGTAGGAGGGGAAAAACTATACAGTATTGGTTTGACAGTCCTAATGTGAAATTCGAGCTTGAATCTTGAGAATTACGCTCGCCATTCTTGGTTTTATACTTGAGATCGCCATTCTCGAATTCTATTTTAGATCGGCGTTTGGTTTTGATTGTGGTGAGAGCCGAAAAAGCAGTTTCGCATAAGTATGTTGACGCAAAAGGAATTAAATAGTGCAGTGCCCTTTTCACTAATAATGGATGTTCATTCTGAACGGATAGCCAAAATTCAGTCAATGTCGATGTTCTAAACTTGATTCGTAGAGTTCCATCCGTAGATATTTCAATTAACCCCTCCTTTTCTTTCAGAGTTAGTCTTGAGGAGGAATCAATGTTAACTGAAAATGGATCTCGAAACCAGCAAACATCGTCATCAGGAATCAGAGGAAACTGGTTTTTGATGTTGAACTTCAGCTTTAACAAACGTTTGAGACCGCTAAGGATTGAGAAGCAGAGAGAGTAACAACTCCTGCGCAGGACGTACCGCGTTTTTGCTGATGCGCGCACGTCACCTCTCCACTGACAGTCCGCAAGAGTATTTGAGACAGCTCAGGATTACAAAGATTGCAAATTATCTAATTTACAAAGACTGCATATTATCTATTCGTATTCGAAACTGGTTAAAGAAATAGCCAGCTTTGAACAAAGTAATAAAGAAAAGCAGTTTTTTTTTTTTTTTTTTGCGGTTTTGAAATTAAACATCTGCGACGACTGTAAAGATGGATTTAATGAACAGCCTGTTTACTCTTCAGTTTTCATTGCTTTTCCCCACTTACCCTACCATGAGCGCCTACTGGTTGACGAAAACAATGAATGGACGACATGGGATCATTTACTTTTGTCCTTATATTCCCCACGTCTGATAGCAGGCGCAGTGAAACTGTACGGAAATGGCACTAACCGATTTGCTATGTACGGAAATGGGACAAAATTCCTTTTGTACGGAAATGGCACGTACGGAAGTGGGAGACAATCGACCGTTGGAAGACCGCAGGTGGTCAACACCTAATCTCCCCACCCTGCCTACCTCCTTTCTCCCCCACTTCTCTTTGCCCCTGCCGGTTGCATTTGCTACCATTTTAACCCCGGTCGAAAATGCAATAGTCGCATTTGCTACCATTTCAACTCCGATCGCAAATGCAACGGTCATATTTGCGACGACACCGATATTTAGTGGTTCGAGCGTTCGTAACTGCCTGAGATCGAACCTGTGGTTAGCGTGACTCCGTAGCAGTCACGAACGCTAACCACTATGCCATCCGCGGCCCGAGAAAATAGAGAAAGAAATGGCGACCCCTTAATAAACCCTGGCGACCCCAAAAAGGGTCCCGGCCATAAGGGTGCGCACCCCTAGAGGTTAGACGATCTGAGCGCATATCCTGCTTCGGGCGCAAACGCAGTCGACAGAATTTATAAGACATCATACAATCACCTATACAATAATTTAGATACTGTATATATAAGTACCCGATTTCTTACAGAAATACAATAGCTGGTGCACAAAATAGGGGAAAGGAGCATCCAGTGCCAGAATAACCTAAATTTCATGCGATGTGCTATCCACAATATCCGATCTCGCAACTGAACTTCAAAATCAGGTCCTCCAACAGACGATTGAAACTTAGTAAGTAAGCAACCAATCATATGGATACGGAAAAGGTGAGAACAGAAGTTTTACGTTAACATATGAAAAGAATTATGGAAAGCTTTCTGAAAATTCAGAATTTTCCATTAACACCTGTTGAAAACGACAGTTTACGGTCAATATACGAAGGAAATTGCGGACGGGTTTCTGAAAATTCAGAACTTTCCGTTAATATCTTTTTAAAAAGGCAATTTATCGTCAATGTACAAAAGGAATTGCGGAAAGGTTTCTGAAAATTCAGAAATTTTTTGGTGTACTGAAAATCCGTGAAATTCAGGTTTTCCCCCATGATTTCACAGAAAAGGCTGCGTTGTGTGTGTGTGCTAACAAAACCCACGCTGAAAAGCAAGAGAAAAAAACTTTAAAAAAGCATCAAAGCTAAAATGGAACCAGTGGGAATGATTGCAGAAATTTTAAGTGTTAGCCATAGCTTTATAATGCAAAGAAAATATCAAAAGTGCATACAGTCTGTCAAAAATCTACAAAAGCTTTAGAAAAACTATTTCATTTACACGTGGCGGACTTACAGAAGACAAAGGAACGATAAATTCTCTTAATATTTCGGTAAGACAGTGTACACTTCATTTCTCCTAAATTTTAATTCAATACTTTAACGAACCTTAAAAATCTTTTACACATTTCTGAGGCATTTTATTGCAATTTTTCGTCAGATATACTCTCTTGTCCCAAATTTCGAATGTGGATGACACAGTCGCCCTATCACAGTTTACGTTTACTTGAAATCTTGGAATCGAAAAGCTTCTAACTTCTCCGAGCTCCTCATCAATCACTTACAAATTGTTGCCCTCAGTTAAGCAAAATTTAATTTCAGTGAACACGTTTGTCGTGCAACTGAATAATGGGATGACAGAGAACTGATGGATGAGGAAGGACACTGAAGTAATCACACTTTCACTGCTACGTACTTTAGACAAAGTCTCAAGACAGCTTCTGCGCCCGCTGATGAGAGGATTGATTCCTTTGGTAAATTTATTTTCACCTTCCTTCACCTCATAAAGATTTTCGTGTCGAAAAAGAAAAAAACAACAACATTAAAACGGAGGATACAACATCAACACCGGAAAGTGTTAAAAGCACAGTTTCACAGGGTACATGTAAGTTTGTTCATAACAACGAGTTTCTATCGCGTAACCAACTAGCTTCCGAACTATGTCAACTTTTTAGCACATCTTTTGTAAAAAAAATATCGTGCTTTTGTTACCAGCTTGTCCGTCAGTGGACATCATAGCTCTGCAACTATTAGTCCGATTTCAAATATTCTTTTTGCATTGGGAAGCTTGAGATGTGCAAATGATGATCGTTTATTTCGTTTTTGTTGTTGTTGTTTTTGGTTGTTTTTTTTTCAATGCACAATTTCGCCACTAGAGAGCGTAAATGCAGATGATATCGATTTCAAAATACATTTTATTCCATATATTTGCTTCTAAACATCCGATTGAATTTTTTTTTTAAACTTTCGATTCCGTTTATTCGAAGACTATTTTAAGTATAGTCACGCATAGACTTTCCGCTAGATTACCTTTACGCCCCTGTAAAGGTAAGTTGCGTTTCCCATGATATCTCTGCTTCTAAAACTCCAATTTGAAAAATTGTTTCTGCACCGGATGCAACTTCTGATGGGAAATCTTTTGCATATAATTCTAACTTTTGGTTAAAAATGGTTTGGCCACCAGGGGGGGGAGTAAGTCTTATTTTCCGCTTTTGATGTATTTGCAGCAAAATCTGAGCTCCTAAAATCTCGATTGAAAAAATTCGTTTGAGAACCGATACTACTCACGTCGATAAACCTTTTTGGAATATTTTCTTCTTAAAATAATGCATGGTTTCTCTGTCACGGGAGTATAGATGCATATCTTATTTTTATTGATATCTCTACTGCTAAGAATCCGATTTGAAAAAATCCATCTTTGGTGGATAGCGTTTTTGGTGCGAAATGTTTTTCATGTAATTTTAAAATTTTAAAGTAACTCATAGAGACTCCGCCAGGAGGCGCAAAGGTAAATTGTGTTTTCTGTGTTATTTCTGCTTCTAAAACTCAGATTTGAAAAAAGTCTTTCTGTATTGCATACAGCTCTTGATGGAAAATCTTTTACATATAATTTCTAATATTTGGTAAAGAATGGTTTGGTCACCAGGAGGCGTAAGTGTTAATTTTTGCTTCTGTTGTATTTGCAGCCAGAGGCGACTTTAGATCGTTTGGGGCCCTGGGCGCTAAAAGATTCAGCTCCCCCAACCCCTCACCTTCTTATCGCCTCAGTAATTTTCATCCGTCAGATTAAAAAAAAAAAAAAAGTAAAGTCAAGAAAAAACGTGTTTACGCTTTTTAAAATATCTTTCCATTGTTAGAACGTTTTATAAGAAACAAAACTTATGTGATCACTAGGTCTATCTGCGCACACGAAACTTTTCGTTTTTAGTGATATTTCAAAAGTTATTTTTACGGCTAGTAGGAAATCAAAGTATATTAAGCTTGTCACTTTAAATATCCTGTAAAAAAATTCAAACAAATTAAAGTTTTGTTATGAAGAAACTATTCAACTTAGAACAAAAATTCTTTTTGTGCCTCTCAGATTAGGCTTAATTGTTCCTTCTCAAATATTAAAATTTGTTTAATTATTTCGTTAATTTCCTGCTACAGGCGCTGAAAGGCCAAAAAATTGGATTTTCATAGATTTTTCAAAAATTATTTTTGCGAATGATAGGACATAAAAATAAATATTAAACCAGGGGAGGGGAAAAAAATAAGAAAATCTTGCAATACAATAGAAATTTCTTTTAACACTATTAAATCAGAAAAAGGCAAATAGTGTGACATTCTCGAATTTCTTTATTTTTTTAGCCTAAATATTAGCTCTTTAGTTTAGGCTACTTTTGGGGAAATTTTCGGAGCCCTTCACGTTCTGATTTAATGACAACAATAAAAAGAAATTGCACTATGTTGTTGGGTATTGTTTGCACCACACAGTGTATATTTTCTCAGAAAGTGGTGCAGCGCCAGTTTTTGGTGCAACCTGTCGTAAACATTTTTAAACAGTGTAGTTAGTAAAGAACCTAATTTCAGCCTTGCGATGTTACATAGTTCAGAGGAAGCAATGAACAAAATGGTTACGGCGCTTACTATGTATGCAGGAGTGGATACAGAGAAGGAGGGCATAGGGGCCCAGCCCGTATCATTTTTATACGTGTTTTCATTGTGTGTCAAAACAGCTGTTATACGCAAAACACGTATCTCCCAACATTCAAAAAAAAAAAATTTCTGATACACAGTGTATGTAATTTCTACTCATTTATGAAGTTTGATGTGTACTTCTGCACTGTAAAAAATAAGTGGTGTGAATTCACGGAAAATTTCTGAAAAGAACGTGCAGCAACGTTGTCGGTATAGGTGACCATGTTTTTCAGAAATTTTCGTTTTTAAAAAAGTTCCCGTTTGTTTTAACTTTCGTGTTTTCACAGATTTTCCGTAGTCAAAAATTCCGTTTATTTTCAGGTTTTTCCGTATTCAAACTGAAATACTGTAAAACCGACGACCCTGCATTTTTCAGCCCTCTCACCAGATAATTCTTCCGCTCCAGTCAGGGTTGAACCCGTGCCTTTTCGGTTGTTGAACAGGTAGCGCACGCCTTTAACCACTGAGCCACAGACACTCAGAAATTCGAATCACGTACATCGTAAAACAAATTGCGCGACAATGAATTTTTTTCATTAATTCGAGTGATTCAGTAATTTTATTTTCTGTTGGAGCTTATAACTTTTCTGAATAGGTTTGTAATAACTTTTTCTTTTCTGTAGGACTTTTCACAAATTAAGCATGTTTCACCCTAATTTTTCGAAGCAACGAATGCTTTGAAACTTGATTTTTTAAAAACTGACAATGCCTTTCAGTTATCTTTAAAAAAGCTGAGATGTATTTTTTACAGTATTTCAAAAAAAAAGCCTCGTAAATATAAAATTTATTATTAATAGCTATAATAGCTTTTGTCTTAATTTGTCCAAAGATAATAGCAATAGTCTTAAGTTGTCCACATAGACATCGTATAATCATCTGTACAATAAGTGAAGTACCCGATTTCTTACAGTAACACAATATATATAATAAACAGCTGGTGCACAAAATAGGGGAGAGGAGAAAAAAATATCCTGTGCCATAATAAACAAATCATGCGATATGCTATCCACAATATCCGATCTCGCTACGGAACTTCAAAATTCGACAGACGATTGAAATTTTTCAAGTTAATCAAACCTCAAATATTCTGACCAATCGCTCCTATTACCGGTAATTTCTCATCATACGGATACGGAAAAAGTGAGAACGGAGTTTTTCCGTTAATACACAAAAAAAAAATGGTTAAAGGTTTCTGAAAATTCAGACTTTCCCGTTAACACAGATCTAAAACTGCAATTAACCGTCAATATAAGAAAGAAACTGCGGAAAGGTTTTTGAAAATTCAGAATTTTCTTGTGGTACGAAAAATCCGTGAAATTCTGGTTTCTTTCCATCATTTCACGGAAAAGGTTGTATCGGAAATATGCTTCGTTAATTCACGAAAAGTGGCTAGTGAATTTCGTAAAATTTTTTACAGTGTAACTCACTATCTCAAAGTTTGTAGAGATATGTAAACTTACAATGGACGCGCGGAAAATTTGGAAAAGTTCCCACAATTTAAACAAGTTCAGTTTCTCTTTTGTTGCACCTGCTGGATGGCATTTCTGCCCTACCCACGCCAACGATTTCATAACAGTGAAAGAAAAATAAACAATGAAAAAAAAAGTTATGCAAGACATCTTAGCAATTATAGAAGCAGAAATGGAGGAAGGGTGGTATTTTCAAAAACTAGAATACAAATGAACAGGATTTGTAATGAATCCCATGGCTCATTTAATAACTGCAAATTGTTTGTAATATTTTGTGTCACTTTAATCAAACTTTTGAGAATGAGACGTACCAGAGACGTATCTAATTACCAGTTTAGATACAGCGGAAGATGAATATGCTCATTTAATGTTGCGACATCCTTGCAATAATAATGATTGGATTACAAAAAGAAGTGAAGGAAATATAATATTTTCATCCAATTATGTCTCCTTGTTCTTTCTGTTCGTATTCTATTCCATACATAAACCAAAAATGTTGCTAAACATAAGAGCGTTGCTTACGAAACATTTGCATAACTACATTGTGTAATTTTGCATTTGTTGCCTGTTGTGTGTGTATATACACTCGATGGACAAAACATTAGATACCCACCTAATAGCATGTTGGTCCTCCTCTAGCGGGAACAATAAATAGCCTGTACATGCCGCGGCATCGACTTCACCAGCTGCTGGAGGGTTTCCGGAGGCAATGCCAGCCATGTCTGTTTTAGCATAGTCCACAACTCCGCCCGTGACGTAGGTCCGGAATCCATGAATCTTATGTTACTCTCCACGGCTTCACAGAGAGATTCAACAGGGTTTAAATCCGGGAAACTTGGGGGCCACTTGGTGGCTCCAAACTCAGATTAGTGTTCCACCAGCCATGCCTGGGTGGTTGCGGCCCGGTGTGGTGGCGCATTGTGCTGCTGGAACAGGCCATCGACCGCAGAATGCGCGAATGTCATGAAAGCGAGTAGGTGATCAACCAGCACATGATGGTAGCGCGCAGCGGTTGAGGACCTCTCCAGACACACTAAGGGACCTAATGTGTCCCATAAGAAAGTCCCAAAATAATCACAGAGCCACCATCGCCTTGAACAGAGCCGACCTGGCACAACATGGCCATGGCCTCATGCTATCGACACCACACTCGCACCCACCCGTTAGCTCGGTGTAACTGAAAACGGAGTATTTATCTGTCCACACGAGTAGGGCATTGGCTCCCGTAACGCAGGATTTACAGCAAGGACGTCACCAAGGGAGTGCGAAGCTGAGCTTTTTTTTTTTTTTTTTTTGATTGGAGGTTTAACGACCACCGTGAGCAACTCAATGGGCTATAAGCAGTCGCCCGTCCCTAATTTAGGGTCACTGGTTCTAGGAAAGGGAGAGAGCCAGTGCAGTAAGACAAACACAACATCCATGCCGCACCGGGATTCGAACCCGGACCCCTTTTTGGACGAATGATCAAAGGCCATCGCTTAGACCACTGCGCCACCGGGGCGGCAAAGGTGAGCTTAAGCCCACCCTGAAAATTGTCTTGCCCACCCAGTTCAAGATGTGCTATATTTTCAAATTTTTTAAAATATAATCTGGAATTTGCCAAGGAATGATGGCACCCGGGTTTTTGGTCGTGTAGCCCTTCTTATTTTCCCCTAGAAAGTGCATTTTTCTTTCTCCGTAGTAAAGTTATCAATACAGCATCCGCAGGACCATAAAAATTCAGTTGCTCTCCAGTCGTTCAAATCCTAAGTTTAAGCCCTTTTCCAAGTTAGTGTGATCAGGGACGAATGAAGAGGGTGAATAGGAACTCACCGAGGTCATTAGTAATTGCTCTGCTGTTGTCACAAGTCATTAGCAATTGTTCTGTTGTTTGTTTTCCTAAGCAGGGATTCCAACACGGAAAGTAGTCTAAAGCTATACCAGCGCTCTTAAGCTTGCCCTAGGGTAATGAGAGAGTAGGTCGCAGCTGATGACTACTTTGGAAGAGATAAGTGCAAGGTAAGATTGCTGGCTTGAAGGAAAGGAGTTAAGGAGGGGAAGGATATTGTCTGCGTGTTGGAATCGTTCTAACTTGAACTGGTGAGGGGAAATGTGCAAATTAATCATACTAACTTGAACATTTCCCGTCAACCCTATCCACGAAAAATTTGCTTTATGACCTTTCTCTTAGGCATGAAATTTTCTTTTAATCAGGGCGTGTTACAGGTGCTGGTGACAGTGTGTCATGTTTATTATACGGATATGTAACTCCTTAGGTTTTACTAATTTTATTAAAAATGGATGGATGGAACATTAGCAAAAAATAACTCCAAACTTTCGATTCTTTTGTATTCCAGAAAGTGCAAAAACTTCAGGACAGTTCCAAAATTAATAAGTATGTATCCAGGAGGTGGAGGTGGGAGATGTGAATACCTTTGCAGCTTGTAGAAAACTAAAAACAAATTCTTTCAGTGTTTTATAAATAAATTTGTTATCAAACTTGCCCCATCAAAAATAATACTCACCCACCCGTCGCCCATCCTGATTTCGAAGTCTAGCGACATCCATGATAAACAGCGTCACCTTGTTGACGCTGCTTGGACCTCCGATATTTAACTCAGATGTGAATGTGATTTCCGCCGCGTCTCGGTCTACGTCGATCCCGGTCATCAATGGCGTGTGGTCGGCCACCGCTTGCTCTCTTGGCGCTGGTACGTCCGCCGTTGGTATACTCGCGGTACACCCTTGATACGGTTGCCCTCGAGAACCCTAGGTTCTTACCATTTGAGCGATAGAATTTTTTTTTTTTTTTTGATTGGTGGTTTAACGACCACAGTGAGCAACGCAATGGCCTATAAGCAGTCGCCCGTCCCTAATTAAGGGTCACTGACTCCAGGGAAGAGAGACAGCCAGTGCTGTAAGACAAACACAACATCCATGCCACACCGAGATTCGAACCCGGACCCCTTTCGGACGAATGCTCAAAAGCCATCGCTTAGCCCATCGCGCCACCGGGCAGCGATAGAATGCCCCATCTGTCTTGCGTCGACAATGCGTCCATAATCAAAGTCGCTCAGATCACTACGTTTATCCACGTTCTCCGATTGCAATACACTGTTGGGTATAGCGAGCCCATTTATCGCCTACGTTCGGCTTGGGTCTGTTTCACTCTGCGTGGGAGATCCCGATGTCAACTGCACATCATCCCTATCTCTAATGTTTTGTACACTGAGTGTATACATATGTGTACAACCTTTTGAGATATAGTCCACTAGAAGGCACAATACAGACCGAACTTTGTAGCCGAATAAACATTGCATACATTGTATACCAGAAAAAACATGGAACTTTATTCTTTCAATTTCCTTATGTGGAACGGGGGAGGTTCATTGCTAAGAACAATTGTTTGGTACAAAATAGAAAACATGTATAAAAATGATAGGAAGTGATTCCCTTGCTCTCCTCTGCGTCCGTGCCTGTAATAAAAAAAAAAAAAAAAAAAATCTGGATCCCGCCACTGTGTGTGTGTTTAAAGTGTTCTGCTTCTATACAGAAACCTGCCCATACTGGGCTAATTACCAGTTGGGATACAGAGGAAGATGAATCTGCTCCTTTAATGTAGAGAACACGTTAAAAGAAAGCAAAAAACAGTGCAAACGTGAAACGAGACGAATCACTGAAATAATGCTCAAAGGGAAAATTGCCCATTTCTTGAAAATACGCCACCTGTTGATTGATATTATTTTATGTCTGTTAGAAGCACGATGTTTTTCTCAGTTTCGTAAAGAAATATCTTAACTTCAACTGAGCAATCGACAAAAATAGTCAGAATATTTCCTTCGCTCAGCCACCAAACGTTAATGCGCATTACAAAGATATCGCAATTGAAAAGCTTAAACATATTGTGGAAAACAAGAAAAAACTGTTTATAAAAAAATCTACGGTTTAACTGAGGTTGGCAAAAAACTCCCCACTGTAAAGATAACATTATCTCTAATAAATACATGCATTTTTTTAATGCTTCGCCCCTAAAATGAATATAGGATAAATATAATACAGTTTGAGCTGCCCCCTTTTCGCACCAAATGTCATAAATTTCATTAAATTTCGCATTAAAGGAAAGAAAAACTAAATAATGTTAATAAAATGCGTTTAATGACCATTAATCAACATTAAAAATCTCTTTGTTAGTAAACAAATAAAATATTACAATTTTATTCATCGGACTGTATCTTATTTGCACCAAACGGTGATGGGGTCAGCTCCCCAAACATTAATTTCTCACCCATTTATTATCGGATCTGCCTCATTCTTGCACCAGTTGATCCGGCATATTTTTCTTAGATCAGTAAACATGTTAAGTAAAAATCGACCAGAAATGGAGCTGCCCCCTTTTGCTGCAAACTCCTCAATTGGATTTCGTTTCTTCTAAGAGAGAGTTGAAGAATCTCCGGTGAGTAAAAAAAAAAAAAAAACGAGCGTGAGTGGCATTTGTTTTAATTATATCTAACTATCATTGTGGCTGCGACATTATTTAAAAAATTTGAAGAAAGGTTTTTAATACCGTTGAAACATTTACTCAAACGTTCTAGACAAGTAGTATTTGTACGTAAAACGATTATTACTAGAGAGGTGAATCTTGGAAATAAGACTTTTTGCCTGAAGAACGGGAGATAAAATATCACATAGTCAAAAGGAAAAACAGCTGCTTTGATTCGTGTGTTAGTTTCCAGCAAGACAGAAGAGACTCAAACAGTAGCTCTCTTGCTAGAGCAATAACTAAACCTAAGTGTATCTCCAGTTTCTCTTCACTGGAAATTTGGGAGCGTCATATTTAAAAGGAGGCGGCTGTAACGAAGTTTGAGTATATTAACTGAATGAATATTAAGCACGTGGTAAAATCAAGAGAACTTTAGCTCGCATTACAAACCGGGTGTTTCGGTAATACCACCGCTATATATATACTTTTCCATAGATCATAGAAATCAAAAAAAAAAAAAAAAAAAAAGAGGAAAAAAAAAAGGAGAAACTGTTTAAACAAAGAGGTTTAAGAAGAAATTTGAATACAAAAGCTTTATATTTCATATTTTTGGCATCCGACACTGCTGTGGTGCACAGTTCGAATATTTTAGTGTTGCACCTACGTCGAGAGAGTTGCATCGGTTTAAGACGTAGGCTCAGCCACAAAGAATAAATAACTGATCCAAGAATTTGACTGTAAACGACATTTTTCCTTGTTACTTCTAGCGGTTTACTAATAACAGTTAAACGAGCAAACAGCAAAACAGATTCGAGGAAGACGTATTTTGCATTGCAACAAATATCGAAAATTCCGATTCGCATTAATCTAATTTTAAAAAGAAAATCAGTAATTCTTTAGCTTTCGTTACATTTTTTGTACTCAGCTTGCATAGTAATAAAAATTGAGACAAACGAATTGGGCCGTCCAGGTGGCGCAGTGGTCAGAAGCGCTGTTTTTTGGCTAGTCGTCCGAGCTGGACCAGTATTCGAATCCTGGATGAGGCATGCGTCGTGTGTTTTGCCTACGGCGCTGCTTCTCTTCTTTCCTGGAGCCGGTGACCCGAAATTCGGGATGGGAACTGCTTATAGCTCAAAGAATTGTTCATGGCAGTCGTTAAACCCCGAAATAAAAAAATTCAGAACAGTATCAAAACGGGCATCATGGGATTTTATGCCTTTCGGATAACAGCCATTCCTGAAGTTCAGCATTCGATGATTCCTTAACATCATCATCAACCGTTGTCTGCCGGATGAAGTTCTCCACAAATGTTCCCTACAACTTTCTCTCTTGATCCAATCTCCTCCATGCCACTCCAACATGCTTCTAAATTTCATCCATCCATTTCCTACAGTCTTCTTCTGGGTTTTTTCCTGTCCCATGGAATCCAGTCTAGTATTAAAGTTGTCCAACGATGGCTTTTTTCAAGCAATATGCACAGCCCATTGGCATTTCACGGATTTTACCTTGTTCCATAGACGCCGACCGGGGGGGGCATGGTGAATCTTGCCCCAACAATAGTTTTACGAGGGGGGGCAGTATGGCCTCAGATGAGACCAAAGCGATTTATTAAAAAAAATAGAAACAAAAAATTACTGAACAACAAAATAAATAAACTTTTTTTTGTCATATTTAGCATTGCTCATTTGTTAAGAAATTGGATTGCCAGTCCCGTATTCTGCCTGATATTTTCTCGTGATGTGTGGTAAATGTTTAAAACAATTATCAAAAATAAAATAAATAAAAATACAGAAACGTATTGCCTCTAGCGCCTTTCCTTTTCTTATGCATTTATTTTTTGGGCTTCCTGTTGTTTGTTTCAGTAACCCAGATAATGTCATTATTTTTTTTTTATAAACGTTTGGAAATAAAATATCTCTGGATATTTTTATGAAATCACAGGCTGAATTTTATTTTTAAAAATATTGATATTCAACAAAAGAACATTTCTGTTTCCTTGTTCATTTGCTGATGAGCAATTACAATTGTGTTATAAAATATACGTCGAATGTCGTAGTTTAACTTTTTGCCCCTATTTTTTAATTTTCTCCCCTGGCAATGAAAAAGATGTGCCTCTACCACGGTCTGATCTCTTTACCCCCCCCCCCATAATTTGCTGAAGTCGTCGCCCTTGATCATAATTTGCTGATTCATGAATTCTTCTTCCTATCCTTCCTGGTTACACCAAGTATGCACCTCTCCACGCTTCTTTCAGTCGTGTGCAGCATCTGGATGTCTTTTTTAGTTAAGATCCACGTCTCTAATCCATAAATAAGAACTGGAACGATGCAATGATTAAACACTTTTCTTTTAAGGCATAATGGTTAACTGTTCTTGAAAGTTGTACTGTTTCTTCCAAATGCTCTCCAACCAAATTTTTTACACCAATTAATTTCTTCTTCGATCACGATCAATGGCGTCGAAACCGCGGGGACAAAGGAGGCAGCTGGCCCATAATTCATTTGCGGGCAAGGGTGAAACATCACATTTGTCCCCTCACTTTTATTCAATTTTACTGCCCGTAATCTGAAATCAGATAAACACTTTGATTTTATTTTATTTTTTAAATTCCTACCATTTGAAATTCCTCTCTGATATCATCATCATCATCATTGTCAACCATTATCAATCCACTGCTGGACGAAGGTCTCCCCAAGTTTCCTCCACAACGGTCTGTCTTGTGCCAGTCTCCTCCATGTCACTCCCGCATATTTACGAATTTCATCCACCCATCTCCCGTGTGGTCTTTTTCTGGGTCTTTTCCTGTCCCTTGGAATCCAATCTAAAATTTCGGCTGTCCATCTATGGTCTGTCCTTCTGGCAGTATGTCCAGCCCATTGCCATTTCAGGGATTTAACTCTGATCATGATGTCTTCCACTCTCGTCATTTTTCGGATCCACGAGTTCCTCTTCTTATCTCTCCTGGTTATACCAAGCATGCACCTCTCCATGCTTCTTTGAGTTGTCTGCAGCCTTTGTATGTCTCTTTTAGTTAAGGTCCACGTCTCTGCACCATACGTAAGCACTGGAAGGATGCATTGATCAAACACTTTTCTTTTAAGACATAACGGCATATTGCTCTTGAAAATTATGCTGTTTCTTCCAAAAGCTCTCCAGGCAAGTTTTGTACGCCGATTAATTTCTTCATCAATGTGACCCTCACTTGATATCTGCTGTCCAAGATAAACATACGTATCTGTTATCTCCAGTTTTTCTCCATCAATCGATAAATCTTCATTTCTTGTAAAAGCATTGAACATCACTTTTGTCTTCTGAAAGTTCATTTTTAATCCCACTTCTTTACTCTTGTCAGCAAGTTCCTGGATCATACTCTGCAGCTCTGATGGGGTAGTTGCAAAAATGACTACGTCATCAGCAAAACGAAGGTGGGTTACATAATCTCCATTAATCTTTATCCCTTTGTTTTCCCAGTTCAGTGATTGAAAGACATTTTCCAATGTGGCATTAAAGAGCTTCGGAGATATGGTGTCACCTTGTCTCACTCCCTTTCCAATTTTTATGTGTGTTGTATTTTCAAACAGCCGAATCTTTGCACTTGCATTTTCATAGATGTTATTAATAATACTAATGTATGCATCTTCAATACCGCAGGATTTCAGAGCCGTGGTAACTGCTGATGGTTTCACCGAATCAAAGGCTTTTTCATAATCGATAAAAGCCATGCACAATGGAAGTTCATATTCCCTCGCTCTTTCAATTAGTTCTCTCAGTACGTGGATATGATCTATTGTGCTGTAGCAACTCCTGAATCCAGCTTGTTCTCTCGGTTGAGCCATGTCCAGTGTTACCTTCAAGCGGTGTGAAAGAACTTTAGTGAAGATTTTATAAACCACTGATAGGAGGCTGATAGGTCTGTAGTTCCTGAGATCCTCAATGTCACCTTTTTTATGTAGCAGGATCATTGTAGCATTGTTCCAATCCTCAGGAATCTTCCCTTCATTAAGGCATCGAGTGAAAATTTGGGCGAGTACTGTTTCAATTTCTCCACTTGCTTCTTGTATGATGTCTATAGTAATTCCATCTTCTCCTGGAGCTTTCCCCCGCTTCATGTTCTTGATTGCATGAGCAACTTCTGCTGGGAGGACTGGAAGAACTCTGGTACCTTTCATGATGTCTGGAGTACATGTATCATCCCTTTCATATAGTTTGGAGTAGAAATCTTTCACTCTTGTCAAAATTTCGCCTCTATTTCTTGTTATAGAACCATCTTCTTTTCTCTCTGATATATCTAAACATTATTTTCTGATAAATGATGACATGCTGATACCTAGAAGTTAATGTTCTATAACGTTCACTTTATAATTGGGTTTGTGAATAAAAAACGTTTAATTCATAAGTAAATCTTATATTCAAGCTAATAGCTCAAGCTTATTATTTTCTATTTTATTTATTAATCATCTAGAACTTTGAAGTATGAAAAAAAGTTTCACGAAGCACCAACCTTATAGTTATATCACAAAGGGTTTTTTTTTTCTTTTTTTAACAACCACCGTGAGCAACTCTAAAGGCTATCAGTCACCTTTCCCTAATTTAGGGCAACTGGTGCAAGGAGACAAGAGTCTGTGCAGAACACTCCCCTGAACGGTTAGAAGCCCGCTTAGACCACTGCGCCATCAGCCTTATTTAAAACCAGTTATCCAAAAATTCCTGAAAGGTGTTTTTATCTATAAGAACAGAAACGTCTTCTGTTTTATCTAAGTATAATAAAATTAGTCTTTCTTTAAAGAAAGATGGAATTCATAATAATGTGGGGAGGTGTCCAAATCAATACAGTTAAACATCGTTTATAATATAAGTAAGATATTTTATTTGAAAAAAAAAAAACCCACAATAATATAGATATAAAATTCAAGTTTTATATTAATTTGATTGATATCTGTCGCATATTAAAATGACGGTATCACGTCCTGTTTAACCACAGCACAGCACTTTTTATGAACTGACCAAAAAATGTACATCCTGATATCTTGCTCCAGTTGTCAAAAAATTCCTACCCCCATGTCTTCGACGGTGTCCAAGATAAATGTAGGCATGGCTTACTTCTAGGATTGCTCTATCAAACGCTAAAATTTTCAGTTCTTGAAAAAGCACTGTACATCAATTTTGTTAAGTTAATTTTTAAGTCCATTTCTTGACTTCTGTCAGCAAAATCCAAGACTATGCACCGCAGCTCATAATTCTCAATTTCGGGACCAGTAAAATCATTAACGAAGTGGGATTTTGCTGATGAAAGCCGTTCTGGTATACACGTTTTCGTGCTCCCACCTTGTCGAAAATCATGTTTCGTAGAAACGGCTTAGAAGTATTCAAGGGACTTTAAAACCCCTTTTGAAG
Organism: Macrothele yani; assembly: GCA_039090855.1. Classification (NCBI taxonomy): domain Eukaryota; kingdom Metazoa; phylum Arthropoda; class Arachnida; order Araneae; family Macrothelidae; genus Macrothele; species Macrothele yani. The sequence continues at coordinate 137,739,712 of CM077001.1, forward strand.
ATTCCCTGGTGGGGAGTCCGGGGCAGCTAGCTTTGAACAACTTTATCTATGACTGATAGCTGTGTGTGTTTTGAATAGACCCCAGAGGCACATAGGAGTGCAATACGATATGAACGCAATAAGATGTCCAGGAAACACGGTGAATTAGAACATTATCTTCCAACCCCTTATCCTCTTGGGGCAGAACGCCTGTTTATCAGGAGTCCTGGACAAGGAGGGCTAAGTGGATGATTGAGAGCGCTTCTACAGGTTAAAAATGGAGACCATTATCTTCAACACAGTGCTAATAAAACTCCTTCGTCCACCAGTCGCCTTTTATGTCCAGCGGGTGGATATGGCGTCACTCGCAAATCATCGACCACCGAGTTCCTACCACTGGTACCGATAACAGAACCCTGTATGTACTATCCTCTCGTCAACCAGGGGCGTCGGAACCGCGGAAGACGGAGGGGGGGGGGCAGTTGCCTCTGCACGCAAAGGAGTGAGGGGGATATCACATTTGCCCCCTCACTTTTCTTCCTTTTCAAATTATGCTCGTGATTGGAAATCTCTTAAACATTCGTTGTTTTTTCGTTTTGTTAATTTCATTAAAAGTTCATTTTGATATAGTTGAGTACTATTCTTCATTTTTACCATGAACTATCTAGAAATCTGAATATTTTTTAATGCCAGTTTTGAGACGCTTCGTTGAACTGTCCTCTCTCTGGAAAAGAGAAAAGTTTCAAGAAATACTAGCCCCATTGAACAGTTCAAAGGGCTGGTTACCGTTTGAAAACCAGCAACGTTTTGTGTCTCACTACGTGTAAAAAATTATTCTTCCTCTAAGAAAATTTGAAATAAAAATAAATAGGGAAATAGAAGTAGGGTGAACAGTGTTTCTTTCAGGACTATTTGACTTGGGGTGGGGGCTAATGGAACCATAGAGTGGGTAAGTCTTCCATTGCAATGTACAATCGTGGCCAAAAGTCCTGCACCAGTAAACCAAAAGTCAATTTTTTTTATGTTTGAAGTCAACTTATGCAGCGTAATAGTAAAGACAGGAACACATGTTATACAACATTTTAAAGGAAATTTTATGCTGAATTAAAATATTTTTACAGAATGGTATTACTAGTAATAGAAGTGAAGTTACAAGCAAAAGTACAGCGTCTAGTCATAAAAGCAAAAAATAGTGGAATTTGTGAAATTAGTGTACAATGCATGTAACGTAAAATTACTGTACAGTACATTATTGAAACTTGCAGGACACTTGAAATAACTTACCAACAAGCAAAATACGCTTTAATAATAAATTGGATAACCACGGTTTCTTTGTAACAAAGTGCACCTTCTTGGCATGGAACTAATGAGCTTCTCTAGTTGTCCATTGGTGATAACACGGTGCCATACTGCCCTTACAGACTCAATCAAGGTTAATTGCCATACGGCTCTTACACACTCAAATAAAGTTAATTGCCATACGGCTCTTACACACTCAAATAAAGTTAATTGCCATACGGTTCTTACAGACTCAATTAAAGTTGATGCATAATATGTATTCCCACATGATGTATAATTTATGTATTCCCGACTTTACCATTACGCTGTGAGTTGACTTCAAACATAAAAAAATTTACTTTCAGTCTTTTGACGGTCATTTCACTTCGCGAAATGACCGTCCACTTCTAGTTTTGGTGGGCTCATGTGGCCAAACCTAGAAATATACAATAATTTCCTTTAAAATGATGTAAACGTACGTGTCGGTGTTTCCCTGAAGAGTACAACACGTTGGTTTTTAATTTCTGTTCTGAGTGTTGAGGTTAGTTTCAACTTTTTATAAGGTTTTGCTTTGTTCTGTGAGGTTTGGGTGGGCATTCGATTGGGGGGGTACCCTGTTTGTAGTTGTTTGTAAAGGTGCCTGAAATAAATCGTTTTGGGGCGCTACTTCTACTTGTCTACAGGTTTATTCGTTTTGTGATTTGGTTTGAATCTTTGTTGTTTTTCGTGTTGGGTGTGTCTGGGGTGTTTCGTTCCGAACTTTGGTTCGTTTTTGAGTTTTCGAGTTTCAGTTGGTTGAAAGAGTTATCTTTTATATATATATATAGTACAGGGGCGTATTTAGAGGGGGCCTCGGCCTCCCCGAAAGTGTTTCATTGTTTTAAGTTTTTGTTTAAAATGCGACTCATATTAATTAGAAAAAAAAAAGGCTTAATTTAATAAAAATGCATCAACTTACGTTAGAAAAAAATGCTTTAGTTTTTCTTCTATTTTTCATTAGCTTTAATTTTGTTCAGGTGAATTTCAAAAACTTATTTTTCGTCGCCCCCCCGCCCCCGAAAATATTTTTCTATATACGCCCTTGATGTAGTAATTACTTCTTCAAATATTTCAAGAACAAACTTTCTTCAGCTAAACGGGGGGGGGGGGGGGGGTGTTGGTTTCGGCAGGCTTGAAATTTTTATCTATTAAAACGCATTCAACACACTTCCCTGACTTTTATGTATGATTAGTCTACTTATTACGTGTTGAAGAATAGTACTTTTTAGCAAAATAAACTATAATACTTGAACAAATATTAAAAAAATATATAATTGGAGAAACATTTGTAGCATCAAAAGAAACGAAACTTTCCATTATAACCTGAATTTATTAACATTTGGCTCGGTAACATAAAATGCCACGGGGAGGGGGAGGGGCGTTTCTTGGAGGGCTTCGTTCCCCCGGATATATGTCTGAAAGAAACACTGTATGTGAGGAATGAGATATGCATTTCCTCAGTGTTTAATTATAACGTCTACAATTCCTGTGGAATTCGTTCCAATTAATATATAATTACACAGACAACTCAAAGCAGCATGGAGAGGTGCATGCTTGGTGTAACCAGGAGAGATAAGAAGAGGAACTCGTGGATCAGAAAAGTGACAAGAGTGGAAGACATCATGATCAGAGTAAAATCCCTGAAATGGCAATGGGCTGGACATATTGCCAGAAGGACAGACCATCGATGAACAGCTGAAATTTTAGGCTGGATTCCAAGGGACAGGAAAAGACCCAAAAAAAAGACCATATGGGAGATGGGTGGATGAAATTCGAAAGTGGAAGAAACTTGGGGAGACCTTCATCCACCAGTGGATTGATAATATTTGACAATTATGATGATTAGTATAATTAAAATTAATATAATTTAACGCCGTTCACGTGGACAGTTTACATTGAGAAACTCTATATGGATATAAAAGAGTGGTTTTTTTTTAGATGAATGTTTAATCGAAATAATTGTTTTGTCAACCAATTTTCCAAGTGACATCAGCACGTCTTGTTTTTTTTACAGTAGTACGGTACATTTTATCCAATCATAAAATATTTTGTTCTTTGTCATCTTGTCCCAGCTGTCCTGAAATAGTTGCAACGCCACTGTCGTCAACATAAATGACCTACCTTTTCTTTCATTGTGACATAGGCATGGAGTTTTGCAAATCTCGAGGCATACTCGACAAAAAAAAAAAAAAAAAAAAAAAAAAAATTACGTCTCCCTGTTCCAGGGTGGTTTTCTTATGTTTAGTTTACTACTTAACAAGTAGCATCATATCTGATTACTTGAAAATGACATCGCCCTGGAGCGGGAATCGAACTCGCATTTCCAGATTTTTGTTTGAGTATGCTATCCGTTACACTACCCGAGACAACGGAATTCCAAGTATCTGAAGATGAAATATAACATACAGCAAGCTGAAACGTATATAACAAGCTGATTACGGCTCGATTCCTGCCCCTGGGTTGTGTAGTTTTCTAAGTTTTCTACGTGTTGAACGACGGCTGCCAGGCCTATTGAGTTTTTTCACGCATTTAGTGATTTAGACATTTTTTTTTAAGAAAACGCTTTATTTCCACTGAGTTTTTCATGTTTCATAAAATTCTAATGTTTTGGAAGCACTTAGAGATACTGTTAAAAAATTAATATGAAATAGAACAGCAGTTTTACATAATGTCTTTAATTTTTCGAAAAATATGCAACGGGATTTAATCTGTTTGAAATGGTTGCACAAACGCATGATTGCCGTAATTGATAGGCCACAGAGCTCTTTTTCGTGAATGAAGAGTATCTGTAATTGCTCCGGTCCCCGATGTAGAAGTTGGGGAAACGCCCCCTTTTTTTAACAACCACCGTGAACAACTCGATGTGCTATAAGGAGTTGCCCGTCCCTAATTTAGGGCCACTGGTTTCAGGAAAGGGAGAGAGTCAGTGCCTTTAGGCAAACACAACATCCATGCCTCACCGGGATTCGAACCCGAACCCATCGCGGACGAATGGTCAAAAGCCATCGCTTAAACCACTGCACCACCGGGACGTCAAGGGAACATTACTAGTACAAAGTGTGGGGGCGTTCTATCGCAATGGAGAGCCCCGCTAGTCACGCCCACTCATCCTCATGCCAGTAGCCACACTCCCTCCTGGCTTCGCTGTAGTTCTCCATAGACCATGTTGCGGCAGAACGTCCCCTTTCACACTACTAACGTTCTTGGTAGGTAGAGGCAACACGTGGTTGGCGTTAGTGGTTCATATAATTTTTTGTAGTTCATTGTTGCGTAATTGAATTGTTACCAACAGCTTGTTCTGCTATTACTTTTTAACAGAGGAACTTAAAAGATTTTCACGTGCAAATAATGCTATGCAAAATTTGTAAGTACTCAGCCCTGTTAATATCCTGCGAAAAAAGTTTCCATCAGTTGCTTCTTCAGCTTCTTTCTTTCTTTCCTTCCACTGCGATTCAAGCAGCAGGTAGTGAATGGAGAATGCTTCAAAATACTGATCTTCATATCTAAAATACTCGTGATTTATATTACAGATACTCGATGCAGCATCGGATTGCTTCTATTGGAGAAAATCTGAAGTTCTATTCCTCATCTTCAGATACTTTGAACTTCGTTGCCCTGAGTGGAGTAACGGATAGCATGCTCGATTGGAAATCGGGAAATGCGGGTTCGATTCGATCCCCAGTGAGATGTAATGTTGAGGTTTTCTGTAATGATGTTACACGTTGAATAGTGAACTACGCAGTTAGGGCAATTCTGATTGCCTGGTTAATAATCCTGATTTTTCTTTTGTTTTCTTTGGAGGTGTTTAACAACCACCATGAGCAACTCGTAGGGCTATGGAATATCACCCGTCCTACCATTAGGGCCACTGGTTCCAAGAGAAAAAGGAAGAGAGCCTGAGTCATAGGACAAGTGCACCCCCACCATGCCTCATCCGGGACTCGAACTAGGACCCATCTCATTCGAATGGTTAGAAATCAGCACCGCAGATTACACGGCCAACATGGCGGCAGACCTATTTCAGTTATTATTGTTCCACGTGATAACTTCAACAGGGTGCTGCGTTTGAGACTAGAGGACAACTTGTTTGAGCTATTGCACAGGGGAAACAGCTGCCTTTCTCCCCAAAAAAATTATTCAACAGTGACGGAATACACTTCAGACAACCAAATCTCTCATCCAAAACTATTCTTGGCGTCGAAGAGCAAAGTTGGTTTATTCCAGCCTACAAGATTCGTGCCGGTCTTCTGCAAACAGTCAATATACAGGGTGGTCCGTTTGGGTAGGGATAGTTTACAAACGCTTGTAACCAATATAATAAATCAATATTTGGTAGAAATTACCTTTATGGATGGAAGTTTGCCTAGGCCTCTACATGAACCCCTGTGCGGACTCGGCAGAGTTCATACCGGGTCCTCAATTCTTGCCACAAGTTTTCTAACATCCGCGGAATGATTTATGCGAACGCTGCAAAAATTACCACCTTCAAGTCGTCCAGGCTTTGAGGTCGTTGTGCGTAGACGATGTTCTTCACAAGCCCCCACACAAAGAAATGGGGGGGGTTGCAGGCCAAGGAATAGGGCCATCGCGGCCACACCAGTTGTCATTGAATGTGTTGTTGAGGAAAGTCCTGACTTACAGGTACCAGTGGGGTGGGGGCTCGTCTTGCTGTAAAAATCAGATCAGATCAGATGTAGAGGATTTTAGGAGGGAGTGTCTGACCCCAGGTCTTAAACAACCCTTAGAAATAGGAAGCTATGAGATTTGGGCTAGAGCGCCCGATAGAAAAGTGGCACAGAAGCGAGGTAGAAAGGGGGAGGAAGACGCCCTTATTTTGTAACCGGGGGCCAGTACCTGGGGCCCGACAGCTTAACGTGGCCATCCGACGCACGGCGGATATTTAGTGGATCAAGCGTTCGTACCTGTCTCGGATCGAACCTGAGATCTCTTCGTGGCAGTCACGAACGTCGACCATTAAGCCATCCGTGGCTCCAAGAAGATCTGTAGCCTGTTTAAGTATGGTCCAGATCGGTACAGTGTCGTCAGAGAAGAATAACGGACCGTACAAAATTATCCTTACCCAAACGGATCACCCTGTACTACATTTGGAACCATTCATTTTTCAGCAGAAATAGGGGAAATAAAGATACAGCTTGAAAAACACAATGTTAGTTTTCACTTTTAAAATTGAAAATCTCACCAATAGCTTTTACTAAGATAGGTTGCGTTAGATAAGATTTCGGCCAGACGAACTTTTCACATTGCTTATATATTTATTGGACATATCAACAGCCTACTCACGAGTATGTACATTTAATTTTATCCGTTGTGGTATGTGGCGTAGGTGACGTGCTTTGTAAGAAGACAGGGGAGAGGGGGGGCGATAAAAACAGTTTCACGTCACGCAACAGGAACAGGAAATAAAAGAAATAGGGATTATGAGAAAACATGAAGCTGAGATTAAAAAACGAAAGCACGCATACAAAAAAAAAAAAAAAAAAAAAAAAAGGAAATACTTTCAACAACAGAGTAATACAAGTCGACAACGTCATTCAGAAAGCCAAGCAAGCTACTCAATGAAGCACGGTCACGTAATAGGAACTTAAAACTAAAGCCATTAAATACTTTAAAGCATTAAAATGGGCGGGGAGGGGGAAAAGCGTTCTTGATGAGAGCGAATAAAAAATGAGAAGGGTAATGACGAAGAAGCTATTACATCAAATACTTCCCAGCAACGAATACTGCCTGAAGGCAAAGTTTATTAGCGCAGATATAAGAGGAAAGAATAACTTCGAAATGGGAGTAACAGGATATACAATGTTCAGAGAAATGAAAACTAAGTGAGCTATAACGGACGGGGAAGACTCCACATTCCCATTCTCTTTTCTCTCACGGAATGAACAACTTAATGAGTTTTCAAATTTCTCCCACAAGCACAGATTTCCATAAAATGCTCCTTAAGCGCGTTCCGCTCACCATATTTTCTTCCCCATCATTTTCTTTGATCTTACTTCTGTTCCCGTTTTTAGTGCTATCTAGAGATCGCCACGTTTTCTTTGCCCTGATAAATAAAAGGAGCTCGAACAATGAGATTCGAGCTCATCTTATTCTCTGGACGCGTTCTTCCGTGGAAACGCTTTGGAGCATCCCGATGGTCCATTTGCAACCATGAAATGATTCTCTCGGTCATTTCGCCGTCGGAATCAGTTCAAACGACTGATCTACAGGTACACTTCTTTTCTGCTTCAAAAAAAAAAAAAAAAAAATGATGCTGGTTTTCACCAACAAAAGAAAAATTATTAAATTGTTTTTGCTGCACAAGTTTCTGTCAGTTTTACAGAAGCACGCTTAACTTGGCTCAAGGGTCTGCTATCCACATTCCACAGTTGATATATCCCACAATTCCTTGATGAAACATTCAAATTCTGAGAGTTGCTTTCGTATGCAATGCTAATCCCCACTCCCTCCTCCTTCCTCGTTTTTTTTTTTTTTTTTTTTTTTTAATAACAAAAGGCAATTTACAAGCGCATGAGGATGCAACAAAACTGTGCGATAGGCGCCGAGAGTTTCGAAACAAAAAATGCCGAAATTTGAAAAAAAAATCTCTTGAAACAAATACTGGTGGAATCTTTGGTAAATGACCACCGTGAGGAACTCAACGGGTTGTATAGGCTGCGGGTGGCCGAGTGGGCAACGTTCGTGACTGCCACGGGAAGGGCCTCAGGTTCGATCCCAGGCAGGTACGAACGCTCGATCCACTAAATACCCGCCGTGCGTCGGATGGGCACGTTAAGCCGTCGGACCCCGGGTACTGCCCCCCCCTTCTACTTCGCTTCCGTGTCGTTTTCCTATCGGGCACTCTAGCCCAAATCTCCTAGCTTCCTATTTCTAAGGATTGTTTAAGACCTGGGGTCAGACACTCCCTTCCTAAAATCCTCTATATATGATCAACGGGTTATAAGCAGTCGCCCGTACCAAATTTGGGGCCACTGCCTCCAGGAAAGAGAGCAGTGGCGATTAGCAGATGAGGATGTAAATAAAAATGTTCGTAGTACACCGAAGTGTATATACGCGTGCGCGGCGCGTATCACAAAACTACTATTTAACATAATGCCACACATAACAAAGGCCTTATAATTGTTTTTAATAATAATAATCACAGGTCGTATGAATTGCTTTTAATTATAATATCAACTTGTTTTTAAAGTTCATCCAGTTCGCCTTTACTATTGGCAAGAACTAAATCGTCACGTTGATGTGATCCAAAAGCTATATTTCTATCGTTTTTGGCGTAGAAAAAATCGACATCTGTACTTTTTTTTTTTTCTCTAAATCAAAAATTTTCAATTCTGGGAAATCTTAGTTTATTGTAAGGTTTAATATCAAGATTGTGTTCACGCTTCACTAAGCACCATACGGGGAAAACACGGTTGAATTTACAGTTCACTCTTCATAATCACACAACCACAAATAAAGCAAAGGATTGACAAGCCAACCGCTTCCCTTTTACAGCTGAAGTGGTCACATTAGAGTTCACTCAAGACCGTAGCAAGCTTTTTCTCATCTGGGAGGACAATACTTGAAATTACGCCCCTTCGAGTTCCACTCAAATAATACGTGTTTTTTTACTTTCTCGCACGCCATCGTTAGAGGAAAGCATTCTGATTGTCCAAAAATCGCACTTCAGTTTTTGACATAATTTTATCAAAAATGTAAAAATTAATTACATTTTTGATAAAATTATCAAAAATGTAAAAACTAGGTAAATACCCAAGAACCACAGGTTGTAAATACCATGTAAAGCGCAAACGTTATGGGAAGGCCGACAACACAACGCTCCGTGCAGAACCAAAAAACAAGCCAGCGCAGAACGAATGAGTATCGGATAGTGAATGCAACAATAGGAAGAAGCTTTAGAGATAGGGCCTGGAAAAATCCCGTTCAAGGTTAAACACTCAGAGAACTTCCTGCGACAGAGCACAAATGATTAATTAGTTCTTCATCCCAACGATATGTTCGGAAATTCATGGAGGTTAGACATACTGTTTATACGCCTCCATTCACAGTCTTGGAAAATTCCCTTTATAGTAATGAGAGGTTCACACCTCATGGTATTGGGTGTGTGCAAAAGTTCTACCCGTCTTTGTAATAGATGAAAATTACGATCGGAGTAGTTACGTCAAAGATGACGCTGCGATGGCGAATTTTTGGCCAATAAAGCGTGATGCAGTAGAGCATACAAAGGCACTAGGTTTGTCCGAGTAAGTCGGAAAATACAGACGGTGTAACATGGCATGCGATAAGGAGTACATTAGACATTGTTTACTGTACGAGTTCGATAAAGGCAGTAGTGCAGCCGCGGCTTGCCGCAACATCTGTCATTGTATGGGGAGGATGTAGTTGATGATAACACATGTCGCCGTTGGTTTCGGAAATTCCGGGACGGAGATTGAAGCTGTAAAGGTCAACTACGTCGTGGACGTCCATCCGTGGTTTCTGACAAGGATGTGGAGCAAGCCATAACAAATGACCTACATCCAACCGTTCAGGAATTAGCGGAGACGTTGTCGGTACACAGAGCAACAGTCAAAAGATGGATGCATGCGCTTGGGTTCATCACCAAGTTTGATAACTGGGTTCCGCACTAGCTTTCTGCAAAGCAACGAGAGGAGAGAATCCGTACTTGTGTTTCTTTGCTTTCTCGTCACAGGAATGAACCGTTTTTGGGACGAATTGTAACGGGTGATGAGAAATGAGTACTGTACCGTTATGTAAAGCGTTGACGGACTGTGTGCCAAGGTGCGGAGTCTGCTCCATCGACCTCAAAAAGGAGGACTGCATCCCAAAATGGTTTTGCTGAATGTTTGGTGGGTTGTCCAGGGAATATTCACTGGGAAGTGTTGGCACCTAACTGAACGATAAGTGCTGACTCTACAAGCCAACCGATGGACAGATTGCGAGAACTGACATCGCAGCTGCCAGCACTCGTCAATCGCACAGGCGTGATCCTTCATCATGATAACGCCAGATCTCATGCTGCTTTAATCACTCGGCAAAAATTATTGAACTTTGGTTGGGAAGTGTTACCTCACCCGGCGTATTCCCCTGACCTGGCACCTACGGACTACCACCTTTTTCGATCGTTACAGAACGCCTTCGCTCTCCAAATCTTCGATGATGTGGACGATGTGAAAACGGCATTACATTACTTTTAGTTTTTTGACTCTAAAACACAGGAGTTTTTCCGGCGTGGGATTGACCTACTCATAGACAGATGGCAAGAGGTCATACAGAATGATGGCAATTATGTGAAATCATAGGTACGTTTTCTGTTGTGTTTTCCTACTTTCTTTGTAGCCTACAAAAACGGGTAGAACTTATGCACACCCCAATATATGTTACTCTGTATCCTAGTTAACTGCATGGAATACTGGATGACACTAACCAAAGTCTTTAAAAAGAAAATACTGAAGGGTGCTACTTTCTTTTTTAGTTACAATTTCTATATTTTGCATCCTCCAGAGCATGAATTTACGCGCCTGGAATGACCATTCTGGGATAGTAACCGCCCTCCCTGCAGCTACGGCCTGATTTCACTCTTCATAATCATACAACCACAAATAAAACAAAGGGTTGACACGGCTACCGCTTCCCTTTTACAGCTGAAGTGGTTACATTACTGAAGAAATCAGCGACACTTCGCACACGTGCATCTTCAAATCTCTCAAGGTCGAACCGACATCTAAGAGACACTTGTAATTATCCCCGCTGAGGCACTTTTACTCATGCGTGATTATGCATATACTTCTCGATTGCTGAGGATCCTTCATTGGGGCATTGCAAACTACATTACACGATTCCAGAGATAAGCAGTAATCGTCCCTTTTAATAAAATACGAGAGAACAGCGCGCGACGCTTGCTTGCTTTTACGAAGGGAAGACACAAGTGCGGCGCAAGAAGGAGTGAGAGAGATGAAAAGCTAAACGAAATTGATGTAGACTCAGAATGGTTCTACAGGGTGTTTCGCTAGGAAGTCCTCCCGAAGGAACAACTATTGTTTTCTTCCCACTCTACTGTTACGAAGATTTAATGCTCGAATTTTAGGCAAAGATATTAAATCTCATTTCGCAACTTTTATTTTGCTTTAGTGTTCCATTTCCTTTGTTTCCACAATGCGTGAGAAAATTTTGCTGCGTCACCCGATACAAAAACATCGGAAGCGCGGTTTATTTAGAGACGCCAGTTTGTCGCATCTTAAGGGTCTGGGCCTTTGTATTTCATAGACGCATTGGTATTGTCCAGCTCATTTGATCTTTTACCTTCTTAATTTCAAAGCAGCCGACTGAAGTCGCAAGCCCTTTTAATTTCCACCTTGAAGTTTTGTTAAGCCGACGCCGGCATTTTCCCATGGTTTCTGTGGAAGTAAGGGGGAGCTAAGAACAGTCGACTCGAGGAATTGAAAGGAGCTGTCGCAGGGAGAGCATGCGAAGAAACGCCTAAGGTGTTAGAAAGAGGTCTTATGATAGCCGGGGGAATGGACGCTTTTCTCCACATGCAGGGGATACAGAGGAACAGGGAGGAAGCTGAGCACAACCAAATTAAGCAAAGAATAAAGTGTTTGAAGAGATCTATAAGAGGATTGTATAAAGATTTTTTACAGCTATTTATTATTCTTATTTTATTATCTTCAACCACGCAAGACTATGGAAGTTAACAAAAGCTAGTTAACACCAACAGAAACACGACGTTTGGTTTACAAGTGACCTTGATCCTTTAAGAAATGCGCAGGAGTGATTTTCCTGATAAGCCGATGACTCTGTGACGTTACCAACTTCAGATGACCGGGCACGCTAATTCTGACAAGAGGCAATCTGCGTGTTTTACTGTGTCATTGAACGTCGTTCAGGATGACTGTGTATATCGTAGCGGAGCGGGTGTTTATTGTGGGAAGTTGTATAACAGTCTATAGAGGTAACACAGCATGAATTTTTGGAGAAGTTTGGGGGAAGAAAAGCACCAAACAAACATTACATCGCCAGGTTAGCAAATAAATTTGAAACCACGAGCAGTGCTTTGAACCGATACAGTGCTGGACGTCCTCTCTTAGAGGAAGAAAAATCGGAGAGGTGAAGCACAGGCTGCTGGCATCACCGAAGAAGTCACTACGATGTTTGTCACAAGAAACTGGGTATTCTGTTTCCACCTGCCAAATAGCAGCGAAGAAAGCATTGCTACATCTCTGTACCATGTGACAGCTGGGCAAGAGTTGCAAAACTTTAATATACATTATACTATACTGGTTCTGAGAAAAAAATTATTTTTCTACTTTGGCTTCAGTTAAATTTTTGAAGCAAATTACAGTATAAAAAAACAAAATTTAAAAATATATAGGTAAAAAATCTATAGTTAGAACATAAATGTGGCATTACTCTTGAAATGCTTTCACATACCACACAATCAATATATAAAACACTATATTCAATTATTTTCAAATCATGCTTACATTGGAAATTTAAGAATAAGGAAAGGCGAAGTATTTGGAACTTTTTCAAAGTTTCTTGAAAAGCGTGCGTCATATTTTCACTGATTCCCGGCATTTTTACTCGTATTCCGAACATTTTAGATTTCACATGGTTCACTGAAGAAGCATGGTTTCGTCTGGATGGGTATGTCAATTTCCAAAAATCCCGCATCTGGGCAACAAATAATCCACATAAATTACACGAAACCCCATTACATCTTGCAAAAGTCGGTGTTTCGTGTATTGTATCTCAAACCAGAATAGTTAGACCCATTTTCTTAAGGAGCGTAGTAAACTCGGTGTCATAGGTGAACATTTTCAGACAATTTGTGAAACAATTAACAGACATCGATTTGACAACGGGGTACTTTCAACAGAATGAAGCAACATGCCAGTCGTTCCGTGCGAGCATGAGTGAAATTTCCTCTTCTGTGACAGAGTGATCTCCAAAAACTGTGGCCGCCTCGCTCACCCGATTTGGCTCCTGCCGATTTTTAATAGGGATATTTGAAGTGTCGAGCTTATAGCAATAAGCCTCGTACATTAGCAACAACAGTGCAGCAGCATACCGTACTGCAGCGGAGGACCTTCGATAATGCAGCGTCGCGCTCGAGTGTGTTTTGATGTCGGTGGAGGGGGTCTGGTACGATTCGTCCAACGACGATTGGTCCAATGCCGATTCGTCCAATGGACAATTGGTCCAAAGGTACGATTCGTCCAATGGTACGATTGGTCCAATGCCTATTCGTCCAATGGACGATTGGTCCAATTCCGTCCTATCTATCCGAAGTGCTACTCGTGCTATAAAAGTCTCATCTGTTCTGATTCTATCTCCGATGTTATACGAAAGTACCGGTAGTCCAAAGAATGTAAAATAATGTTACATTTCATGCGTAATATTGTGGTTACAGATTTCTTTTTTTTTTTTTTTTTTTAAATTGCGTTTTCTTGTCATACTGTCCTTGCTGCCGTATGAAGTTACTGATGTACGAGCCGTTCTATCAACTTCAATGTTTCTCTTTTGCATGAAATAATATAAAATACTAGTGTTCGGTTTCTGTTTGTAGAATGCAGTGGGGTTTTCCGCCAACTGCCCAATCGGAACAACTGGTCGGGGTTTGGACAGAGGCCTTTTCAACAGTATTTATTCCAGCAATGTCATATTCATAACGTTTACATATTAAATCAAGTTAATAATATTGCGCTTTTATTTAAACACGAAATATTAATTCATAGGCCCTAAGCCTAGGCTTTTTTAACAGTTTTAATTCTACCGATGTCAGATTCATAACGTTTACATACCAAATCAAGTTAATAATATTGAGCTTTTACTTAGGCACGAAATGTTAATTCATAGGCTCTAGGCCTAAGCTTTTTTAGGACTTTTTATTCTACCGATGTCATATTTATAACGTTTACATATTAAATCAAGTTAATAATATTGCGCTTTCACTTAAGCACGAAATATTAATTCATAGGCCCGCGGCCTAGGTGCTTAGCAAAGACCTCAGAAATGATACGATGAGTGCCTTTTATAAAGTTTTATAAAATGTTTACAAATACCAAATATCTAGGTTATAACTTAAAATCTTCTAAAATGGCCCGCGGCCTAGGTGCCTTGCAAAGACCTCAGAAATGATACGATTAATGCCTTTTATAAAGTTTTATAAAATGTTTACAAATATCTAGGTTGTAACTTAAAATCTTTTAAAAAGGCCGGCGACCAAGGTGCCTGGTAGATAGCTGAGAAATGATTCGTTGAGTGCCTTTTATAAGGGTTTATAAAATGTTTACAAATACCTAGGTTGTGACTTAAAATCTTTAAAAAAAGGCCCGAGGCCTAGGTGCCTTGTAAAGATCTGAGAAATGATACGACGAGTGCCTTTTATTAGGTTTTATAAAATGTTTACAAATACCAAATATCTAGGTTGTAACTTAAAATCTTCTATAAAGGCCCGGGGCCTAGTTGCCTCGTAAAGACCTGAGGAATGATACGATGAGTGCCTTTTATAAGGTTTTATAGAATGTTTACAAATACCAAATATCTAGGTTGTAACTCAAAATCTTCTAAAAAGGTCCGGGGCCTAGGTGCATCGTAAAGACCTGAGAAATGATAGGATGAGTGCCTTTTATTAGGTTTTATAACATATTTACAAATACCAAATATCTAGGTGGTAAATTAAAATCTTCAAAAAATGCCCGCGGCCTAGGTGCTTTGCAAACAGCTGAGAAATGCTACATTGAGTGCCTTTTACCAGGTTTATGCAAAATGTTTACAATTACTAAATATACGGAAACTATCTTTCAAAAGGATATAAAGAGGAGAATAATTTAAATTATTATTCCTTTCTGGAAAATAGAAAAGGTTACCGTTGGTAAGATGATAGCATTGGACCAATCGTACCATTGGACGAATCGGACATTGGACCAATCGTCGTTGGACCAATCGTCCGGGACCGCGGTGGAGGACATTTCCAGCATTTATTGTGAATGATGCTACATTCCCAAGAGGTATGTTGTAAACCACATGTCATGTTTCTGAGTAGAGTGTGTTGCAAAATATAACTGATTCGTTGGGGAGGACTACTTAGTGAAACACCCTGTCTCAAAGGAGACTTTACACCGATGAGTCATTACATTATGAGCATCCCCATTTTACAGAAATGAGCGCGCCTGGAGACCGAACGGTGGCGCAGGTGAAGTTTACAGAGCAGTATATATTCAACCCGAGGACCGACTTTCGGTTAGTAGAGGGTTCGGAATCAGAATGGGAAAAGCTGCCGATTTATCGGAGTTTGATAAAGGACAAATTGTGATGGCTCGGCGCCTCGGAACTACTATCTCGGAAACGGCGCGGCTTGTCCATGCGCCGCTGGGGTGAGTACGTATCAAAAGCGGAGCACAAATGACCAAACGACGAACCGTTGTCCAGTCGTGTGCATGTCGTCCGAAGCTCATTGATGGCAGAGGGGAGCGTAGACTGTCGCGCATTGTTCACAGCGACCGCAGGGCCACAGTGCGACAAATCACCCACAGCTACATCAGTGGTGATCAAGGCAATGTGTCACAGCACACAGTTCATCGCAGCCTTCTGCGCATGGGCCTGCGTAGCCGAAGACCCAGCAAGGCCCTCATGCTCACTGCACGTCATCGCCAACAACGCATGAAATGGGCCCAAAATCATCGGGATTGGAAAAAGTGGCCTGGTGTGACGAATCAAGATTCCTGGTTCATCACGTAGACGGACGAGTCGATTACCAACGGAGGCTATAGCACCTGGATGCAACTGTTGGGCGGAAACAGGCCAGCAGCGGCAGTGTTATGTTGTGGGCGATGTTTACTTGGGACACTTTAGGCCCCATTATCCCAGTAGCACAATCCCTGACAGCTATCAGGTATCTAAACATGGCTGAGGACCAAGTTCACCCATTCATGGCAACTGCGTTACCTGTTGGTGATGGCCATTACCAACAGAATAATGCACCATGCCACACTGCCAGAATCGTCAAGGAGTGGTTCGAGGAACATGCTGTGGCGACTTTCTGTTAGTGCCCTGGCCTCCAAATTCACCTGACATGAACCCAATCGAACATTTGTGGTTCGACTTGGAAAAGCGGGTTCGCGCTAAATCACCACCACCCCGAAATGTACAGGAACTGTAGGACCTGTTGTTGACTTTGTGGAACCAAATACCCCAGGATACCTATCTCCACCTCATTGAATTGATGCCTTGTCGAGTAGCCGCCGTTTTGCGGGCTGAAGGGGGTCCTATGGTAATAGGTAGGTGGTCATAATTTAATGGCTCATTGGTGTATATACACTGAGTGCTTACTGAACTACAACCACCCCTGTGCAAAGTGAGTTACACTCGATAGTGGCATAAGGAGAAGAAAGGTGTGGCTGTAGGCTAAACGAGTGTGTAAAGGGTTCGCTGTTCAGCTGAGAGCGAATTGGGCTGTGGATGGCCTAATGGTCAACGTTCGTGACTGCCACGGAAAAGTCTCAGAATCAAACCCAGGCAGGTGCGAACTCTCGAACCACTAAATACCCGCCGCGCGTCGGATGGGCACGCTAAGCCGTCGGACTTCGGCTACTGGCTCCTCGGTTATGCAATAAATAAGGGCGTCTTTCTTCCCCTTTCTACCTTGTGAGAAAATTTTGCTGTCGGGTACTCTTTCCTGTTGGGTACTTTAGCCCAAATCTTCAGACGGTGACTTTCCCTGCTCCCAATTACTAATGATGCCAGACAATACTAATAAAACAGAACAAAGCTCATCCACTGCTTTTAATTATCAGTCAAAATCTCTTTTCACTTTCGCTCTCATCTTTCTCTGTTTCTGAACCTCTAGCTGGGGTTTTTTTTTTTTTTTTTTGGGGGGGGGGTTCTGCATATGCTGGAACAGAACATTATCTTCAAATTCACTGCATATTTTAGTTACGAAAACTTTTACGAAAACCTGTGGATTTATAACTATAATCTTACAAAAATAAATGCATTAATTATTTAAGGTATTGGACGTTTAAAATGGAAAAATCTGTCTGGGGGCGATCGCCCCCGCTGGATCCGCTACTACCCTTGCTACAAGATAAAAGATCACGTATAGGTCATAATCGTGATTTTTCTTAATTTCACTGACTGCTTCGGAGTTTACGATATAGTTACATTCTGCGAAACTTCCTTTTCAAGAAAGTCGAAGGAATAATGGCAAACAGCGGATATTACGCTGCAGTTAATTTAAGACTGTCTCGAAAGTTGGCATTTGCAGCAAACAGCCAGGTGTAGCAGAAAGATGTCCTTGATTTTAACTGCACTTTCTGTTTGAAACTGTTTTGAGTATCATATTTCCCGACCGGTTGGGGAAGCAGAGGACGTGCGTGGAAGATCGCCGATGTGAAAAACAGGGCGTGGAGCACTAATCAAAACATATATATACATCTACAAAAAAAAAAGTGGGGGGGGGGGATGGAGAGTTAATGAACACGTGCATAAATGTTGAAATGCCATGAAATAAGATATTCTACACACCCGCAGCAGCTTGTGAGGGAAATGCTGAATAGCGAAATGAGTAATCCTTCCAGCATTGTATTTAAATTTAAAGTACGGTAATTACATTTTGGAAAATTTCGACATCACTACAGCATGTGTTTCAAACTGTAATTAGCTTCTGTTTCTTCCGAAATTTATCAAATAGGAACTGCAAAAGCACTCTAAACTGACATTCTTTTAAAAAATAAGCATAAATTGCAAAGGTTCTGTAATATCAGAAAAAAAAAATCGAGAGAGTACTCTGATACTCTTTGTAGATACGTAATTTATTCTAAACACCTTTGCATGCCAAGATCTTCGTGGATATGAAATAAAACGAGTGATTCGAGAATTCACATTCATTTATGTGCAAAACATTGTATTTATTCGCGTCACTCACGACTAGGTATGGGACATTCGAATCCCGCGAATCTTGAAAAAGATTCGGGATTCGAATATTAGCGCTCTTTTTTTATTTTTTTCGAATCTTAACCTAAAAAACTTGTCGTTCGGTGCTTGTTCTGGAGGGATATTTGTTCGAATTTTTGTCAGCATGACGAGTTCTTACATTAGAAAACAATCGAAGAAGATCGTGTACAGTGTGTACATAGCTATTTGAAATAGCTCGTTACTTCCAAACCGTATGCAACAGTGAAGGAATTTTTCGGCCAAACACAGAGCAACCGCCGAAGCGACTGGCCATCGGACAGAGCCTTAAGCCACCATACCTCAAGTATAGCGGGAAAAGTGACTAAGCCGTATTTTATATCTTTCCCAACAGCCGTTACCGTGGTAACTAGCGTGAGAAAGGAGGGGGAGGGGGAGTGTGACCTTGAGCCGCGTCAAGCACATGACTCAAGTTACTGTCTACAGCTCTGCGTTTCTAGTTCTAGATCTCTCTGCAGCGTAGCGTCTCACTTGCCCGCGCTATCAGTATACGCTCGGCGTTATCCGGTCTGTATTTTTTCTCTCAATCTCGGCGTTTCTCACGCTTTATTGTTTTTATTCCTACGTAGTTTCTATCGCTAACCACAGCATTTACGCATACTTTGGAGCGATTTATCTTGTGCCTGTAAATAAAAAATGTGGAAAATGTGAATTGTTACTCAAATATTTTTTTGTCAAACTATGTTCAGAAAATGGAAATGAACCTGAGACTCAAAAGTTATGTACTTCATTTAGTAATTGTAAATTAATTCATTTTTATCTTCTTAATAAGTATGGGTGTATTTTTTGAAAACTGTATTCTTTAATTTGTTTTTCATTAAACACAGATTTCAAATTTTGCTTCAATTAAAAACTTTTAATTTTAAGTTTTTTTCTTTCCCTTTTTTTCTTATATGAAGGATTCGAGAACCTTTTAGGATTCGGATTGGGATTCGACAAAATTTAGGATTCGTCCCACCTCTACTGACGACCATACCGAGCCACAGTCTGGTACATACTAGTAAAAGATATTAAATCATAAGAACAAACAAGGTTTAATATTTTCTGACAGAGTACTTACAATAACATTCATTAATCCTACGTAAAACCAATGAAAGAAGATATGTGAGTCATAAAAGTAAATGTTTACTAAACTATGGCGGCGGCAACAGTATTTCGAGTGTTTAATTTCTCAAAATCAATATTAACTTTTATTATTATTATATATTAATTCAAACACTCGACGTGGATTAGGAGCACCAAACAGAAACCATCGCTCTTTTCCACGTTATTGGGTGAGTCTCGTAAAAATTCTCATCGGCCGCCACCGGATATCGAACCCAGTCTTCCAGTTACGCGCCGGACATGCTACCACTGTACCACACCGGCCTCGAATTCCTCAGACTCACGTGTGATTAACTGCCAAACTACAACCTGCCATGTAGTTTGGCAGTTAATCACATGTGACTCTGGAGAATTCGAGGCCGGTGTGGTACAGTGGTAGCATGCCCGGCGCGTAACTGGAAGACTGGGTTCGATATCCGGTGGCGGCCGATGAGAATTTTTCCGAGACTCACTTATTAACGTGGAAAGAGCGACGATTTCTGTTTGGTATTATATATATATATATATATATATATATATATATATAATAAAGGTAAGCAGCACTTGAAAATAATTATGGGAGATTTCAATGCAAAAATAGGGCAACGGCAACAGAATGAAACTTCGGTAGGTAAATTCGGTCATGGCAACAGAAACCAGCGTGGAAATACTCTCGTTGAGTTTGCAGAGGCAGAAGGGTTTTTCATCTTGAACTCCTTCTTCAAGAAAAAGCCACACAGGAAATGGACATGGAGACATCCAAATGGGACGACAAGTGAAATTGATTTTATTATGTGTAACAAAAAATTCGTCATAGAAGACTGCAGTGTGCTAAACAAGTTCAACACAGGTAGTGACCATAGATTGGTGAGATGTAAGATGCACCTCAACACTAAACTTGAACGTGGCAAGCTCATAGGACAAACAAAATCTATTGACATAACCAACCTTAAAAAACACCATAATACCTTCAAGTTAGAACTGAAGAACAGGTTCTCTGCTTTAGAAGGCCTAACATCGGAAGAAGTGGACATCTCTGAAGTTAACAGAAAAGTAACCAAAGCTCTTATGGAAACAGCAACAAAATTAGCTGGGTCTAAGAACAAGTTGCATGTGAACAAATTATCAGGAAAAACCAAAATGTTGATGCAAAAAAGAAGAGAGATGAGGACAACTAAAGAAGATGTGACTTCCAAAGTGGAATATATAGAGCTATGCAAGACAGTAAGAAAAAGTATCACTGAAGACGTAAGGAAATTCAACTGTGAACTAGTGAGGAAAGCAATTGAAAACAACCAAAGCCTAAAAATAGCAAAGGGACATCTCAGTAAGGGAAGAAAACAGATTATGGCACTGAGAAAAGAAGATGGTTCTGTAACAAGAAATAGAGGCGAAATTTTGACAAGAGTGAAAGATTTCTACTCCAAATTATATGAAAGGGATGATATATGCACTCCAGACATCATGAAAGATACCAGTACCAGAGTTCCTCCAGTCCTTCCAGCAGAAGTTGCACATGCAATCAAGAACATGAAGCGAGGAAAAGCTCCAGGAGAAGATGGAATTACTGTAGACATCATACAAGAAGCAAGTGGAGAAATCGAAACAGTACTCGCCCAAATTTTCACTCGATGCCTTAATGAAGGAAAGATTCCTGAGGATTGGAACACCGCTACAATGATCCTGCTACATAAGAAAGGTGACATTGAGGATCTCGGAAACTACAGACCTATCAGCCTCCTATCAGTAGTTTATAAAATCTTCACTAAAGTTCTTTCACACCGCTTGAAGGTAACACTGGACATGGCTCAACCGAGAGAACAAGCTGGATTCAGGAGTGGCTACAGCACAATAGATCATATCCACGTACTGAGAGAACTAATTGAAAGAGCGAGGGAATATGAACTTCCATTGTGCATGGCTTTTATCGATTATGAAAAAGCCTTTGATTCGGTGAAACCATCAGCAGTTACAATGGCTCTGAAAACCTGCGGTATTGAAGATGCATACATTAATATTATTAATAACATCTATGAAAATGCAAGTGCAAAGATTAGGCTGTTTGAAAATACAACATACGTAAAAATTGGAAAGGGAGTGAGACAAGGTGACACCATATCTCCGAAGCTCTTTAATGCCACATTGGAGGGTGTTTTTCAGTCACTGAGCTGGGAAAACAAGGGGATAAAGATTAATGGAGATTATCTAACCCACCTTCGTTTTGCTGATGACGTAGTCATTTTTGCAACTACCCCATCAGAGCTGCAGAGTATGATCCAGGAACTTGCTGACAAGAGTAAAGAAGTGGGATTAAAAATGAACTTTCAGAAGACAAAAGTGATGCTCAATGCTTTTACAAGAAATGAAGATTTATCGATTGATGGAGAAAAGCTGGAGATAACAGACACGTACGTTTATCTTGGACAGCAGATATCAAGTGAGGGTCACATTGATGAAGAAATTAATCGGCGTACAAAACTTGCCTGGAGAGCTTTTGGAAGAAACAGCATAATTTTCAAGAGCAATATGCCATTATGTCTTAAAAGAAAAGTGTTTGATCAATGCATCCTTCCAGTGCTTACGTATGGTGCGGAGACGTGGACCTTAACTAAAAGAGACATACAAAGGCTGCAGACAACTCAAAGCAGCATGGAGAGGTGCATGCTTGGTGTAACCAGGAGAGATAAGAAGAGGAACTCGTGGATCCGAAAATGACAAGAGTGGAAGACATCATGATCAGAGTTAAATCCCTGAAATGGCAATGGGCTGGACATACTGCCAGAAGGACAGATCATCGATGGACAGCTGAAATTTTAGATTGGATTCCAAGGGACAGGAAAAGACCCAGAAGAAGACCACATGGGAGATGGGTGGATGAAATTCGAAAGTATGCAGGGGTGACATGGAGGAGACTGGCACAAGACAGACCGTTGTGGAGGAAACTTGGGGAGACCTTTGTCCAGCAGTGGATTGATAATGGTTGACAATGATGATGATGATATATATATATTATTTAGATTTAGACGAACGTAAGAAACGACCCTGACGCCGATGAAATGTGACAGTTACGAAAGCCCATATACGCATGCGCGATCTAAAATCTGACCTCAGTGTAGAAAAAACAAGCTGCATCGCGCAAGTTTGTTAGCGAGGGGATTGGTAACTTTTGGTTTAAGATATTTATAAATTACCCTCTACCATGTTACACGGCATTCAAAGCTGTCGTCAATAGCTGATAACCTAGGGGGAGGGGTCCAGAGGAAGCCAAATCTCGCCACGATGCACCGTTATCGAGATATTTAAGAAAATCAAACCAGGTGGCTCACCAACTACAGCATCAAAATGCATTTTTGCAGTGGATTTTATCAAATTCAGCATCAGGTTCTCATAATTTACGCAAATTGCAATGAGATATTGTTACGCTTATGTAAAACGCGATGAAGAAATGTTGGGCACCGTTGCCCATTTGCGTTTCATCTAAAAAATTTAATTCGGATTTACTTTACTACTGTCGGTAAAGACGTATATGATAAAAAAAAACCAGCATATTTTTAAAGGCGGGTAATTCATATACACTCATCGTCAAAATAGTTGCACCCAGAAGGACGTATCGGATTGCAATGCTATTCGGGAGGAAGGTAAAGGTTACCAGGAACAATAAATGATGAAACATTGAGACTGGTATGGGCAATATTTATTGAGCCACGCACGCCAATAAGTAATGTCTCTCAGTATCGCGTGGGGCCGCCATTTTTGCTCACACAGCATGCCAGACGTCTCGGCATGGAGTTGTACAGGTTCCTAATGGTGTCCTGCGATAAGCCATCCCATGCAGCTTGAATCTCCCCACGCAGTTCCTGAAGATTGTGCGGTAGGGATGGAGTGTGAATCGCACATCCAATAACATTACACACACTTTTCAATCGGCGATAGGTCTGGCGATGCGGCTGGCCATGGCAGAGTGTCAGTGCCTTGAAGGCAAGCTGTCGAGACAGCAGCAGTATGTGGACAAGCGGTATCCTGTTGGAAAATCTCACCGGAGTGAGCGTTCAGAAAAGGTAGGGGAACTGGTTGCAGGACCTCATGAACGTAACGTTTGGCTGTCAATGCGACTGTAATGAAAACCAAAGGTGATCTGGAATCGTAGGCAATTGCATCCCACACCATGACGCCAGGCTTTCTGGACGTATGACGCTCGACAACAAATTGTTCATCTTGGCACTGACCACGGTGGCTCCACAGAGCGATTCGTTGGTCGTCTCCTCCAAGAAAAAAGCGGGACTCGTCACTGAAGATCACCCGCTGCCATTCTGAGTGGCTCCGTGACAGTTTGGCACGACACCATTGCAGTCCTTGGAGACGATGCAATGGTGTTAAGGGCAGTGTTCGTAACGGTCAGCGTGCGTGTAATCCTACGTCGTGCAGCCGTCTGCCAATGGTGCTGGCAGTGAACGGACGATGAATGGAGGGCACCACTGCCCGCTGAATATCCGCAATCGTGGCTGTTGGTCACTCCCCGCATGTCGGACCACACGTCGGTCCTCTCTCACAGTGGTTCGTCTGGGTCTCCCAGACCCTGTCGCTTCTGTGTACCTTCTTCTTTCCACTGCCACCAACAGCGTGCTATTGTTGATACCCGCACGACCGGTATGGCGCACAATACGGCGATAAGACCATCCCGCTTCCCGGAGACCGACGACGCGGCCCCTCTCGAACTCCTCCAACTGCTCGATTTGCTTTCGAACTTTTCTCCGTAGCATACTTCACTTGCAAAGGAAGCAACCAACACAACAGCACGAGCCAGAATGGCAAGCGCGTGCAACGGAACGACCTTATATAGCCGGTCAGGCACAGCGCTACGACCCCTCCTTGCTTACGTCACATGCGCAGCCGAGCGTGATACTTGAATCATTTGCATATCTCACGATGTCTAACCTACCCACCAAGTTTCATTCCTGTCAATTGCTTTCTTTTGGGTGCAACTATTTTTTATTTTTTTTAACGATGAGTGTACTACCACTTCCTTCATTTAGCATCCAATTTTAAGAAGAAAAAAAAATATATATATATATATCAAAATTATTTGCGAATGGCATCTGAAATCCCGAAAATTTCACAATGAAACTTTTTAAATTTTGTTGTTGTTGTTTTATTGGGGGGCTTAACGACCACCGTGAGCAACTGAAGAGGTTATAAACGGTCGCCCGTCACTAATTTGGGGCCACTGATTCCAGGAAAGGGATAGAGCCAGTGGCGTAATACAAACACAACATCCATGCCTCACCGGGATTCGAACCCGAACCCACCTCGGACGAATGGTCAGAAGCCATCGCTTATACCGCTGTGTCACCGGGACGGCGTTTTTGAATTGAGGATTTTTATTCCACTTGACCATAAATTCATTAAGATCAAGTTCTAGTCGCTACCGTTCCGACTGTTCTTTTGCTAAAGATACGCGGAATACGTACAAATTCGAATTGTTCATACAGCACATGCTTCTCTCAAAAGCAACATTTTTACTGAAATTTCTCACGCACCTTCATTTGTAGCACAAGGACCTTTAATTTTATCTTTTTTAACAATGAAGTCGTTAAAGGTCACTTCCACGTAATTTTATCTAAATGATAGTGTTTTATTTAACCTTATACATTGGGACGCTAAACTGTCGTCTTAATTAGTATAGCTTTGAATGCATACAGCTGAGACAGGGGGAAGGGGGGGGTAAATGAAGTCCGGCATTCCGGAAAAGATGAGCAGCGAAATGGTTCTTTATGACCTTTTTTGTATAAGTAACAAACTCCACAAAAAAAGAAACGCATTTTCGAGATTCTTAAGCTTGTGTTTTTAAGTAACAAAAATTAAGGCAGTGAAATGGCAAATAAAAACAAAAACAAAAAAGAAAACGGTAGCACCATTTGATAGGTTAGAAACAGTACAATGTCTGAAGTTACCAGGGAAGTACTGATTAAGAGAACTATTTAAGGATAATGACTTTTTACTATTTTCTAGGTGCAGATGGAACTTTCGGCGAATAAGATCTCTCAGACAAAAAGAACTTTACCAAGCAATTTCTCATTTTCTTACAAAATTACGTGCTAGATCTGTACAAGCGGATTAAGATTTTCTAACGAAGAGCAGGTTCCATACAGGTATTTGAACGAAGGGTTGTAAAAGAAATGCGCCTAACATGGGCAGATGATAATCTATAAGAAAGGAAAAATAAAAAAGAAAGAACTAGTCTTAATACGGTTGTTGGTCAGTTGCACTCAAGAAACTCAGAAAGGGTCAGTTGAACTCACAGCATCTGCCAGTTCAGCAAGTATGAGTCATATTTTTGTAGGACTTCCGTCCACAGTGAGTAGATTTTAGGTCCCAGCCACCTACAGCGAGTTCGCCTTTTGGGCAGGATATAGAAACGGAAGGAATGAGCGCAAATCTAGCGACTTTGACAGAACAGTTTGCTCGCATCTCCCAGTTCATAGGCTGATTGCATTAAAGAAACTTCCTCTCCCTACCCATAACTTCTTTCTGGTGAGAGATTACTGCGCTCAAAGACTCCCTTAAAGTCTTTTGTCTTTTCCGCTGTTGGAAAATTGCACTTATACAACCGTTAGTGCGGGTAGGTATGTATACATATGGTATTAATTTCTCTTATGTATATATTTAATATGTGAGCTTGCATTTCTACCTGGTAAAGGAGACACAGTCTATTAACATTACCCAGAGAATCCATGTAGAGACACTTCATCCTCCAAAAGGATTTTTAATTTCATTTTAATTCTTTAATCTATTTAATAATTCGTTTTAATGGCCGTTCCAAAATACCGTCAGTTGCATTTCGCTTAACACTATCTGATATGATTTGACGGAGGCAAGACAGCGCACTGTTTACAAATCGCCCAGTCTGACGGGACACTTCGACTGACATTTAATTGACAAATCGCCCAGTCTGACGTGACACTTCGACTGACATTTAATTGACAAATCGCCCAGTCTGACGGGACACTTGGACTGACATTACAATTCGTTTAGAGTGAACATCGTTTCGCATGCTTAGGAATGGAATCACTTGAAGTCATTGAGGCAACAAAAAATTAACCTGCGTGCTTTAACTGTCAAATGTCTTTAATGGATAAGCTTGTTTTGCTAGTATCAGATCGAACTTGTCGAAAATACAGTAGTATGAAAGATATTAAAAGAATTCACAAAATTCTTCAGTAAAAGAAAAGTGGAAAAAATCACAAAAATATTTATACGAGTAATAATATAAAAATAACTTGTAAACACGCTAGCGTGTTTTTTATTAGTATTTTTATAAGCGTACGCTACCAGTTCTAAACTTGTCTGTCCAACGACACTGAGTGGCCACTTTATTATGACCAACCCTTCAGTACTTCGTTGGGCCACCTTTTTGCCTTTAATACTGCGTCGATTCTTCGTGGCATGGACTCCACGAGATGTTGATAGGTGGTTTGTGGAATCTGAGACCATGCTTGATGAATAGCCCTTTCCAGGAGTGTGAAATTGCAGGGTTGTGGATCCAGGTGTCTGATGGCTCGTTCAACTTCATCTCACAAATTTTCAGTGCGGTTGACATATGGAGATTGTGGGGGCCACCTAAGCAAAGTAAACTCACCGGCATGTTTCTGAAACCAATCCTGTACAATACGAGAACTATGGCAGGATGCATTATCTTGTTGAAAGTAGACATCGCCATTGGGATAAACCATCCACATAACAGGATGCACCTGGTCCGCAACGATGTTTAGATATGATGTGCCAGTCAGACGTTGATCAACACGAATTAAAGGGCCCAAAACATGCCAGGAAAACATTCCCCAAACCATAACGTTGCCTCCACCAGCTCGAAGGGTTGTAGCAATGCATTTGGGTTCCTTGCTTTCGTGCTGTTTCCGCCAAATTCTCACTCGGCCATCTCGTTGGTGCAACTGAAAACGTGATTCATCGGACCACATAATTTGTTTCAAATTATCTCACTGTTCAATCCTTGTGCTCCTGTGCGAACTGAAGACGTTTGCTCTTGTTAACTGCAGACAGCAAAGGTGTTCGAACAGGCCTTCCTTCGGCTGCCATATCCCATCTGATGCAGTGTACGGCGAACAGTGCGTGCAGATATCATTCGAGGGGATCCTTGATTAAGATGGTCTGTAATTTGCTGCACTGTTGCCCTCCTGTTGTCTGTTACCAGTCTGGACACTCTCTGTTCTGCCCGAGCAGTCACTAGTCGATGACGACCACACGCTGCACGTAAGACCCAGTTTTTTGGCTGGCAGTCCAGTCTTTAAACATTTTAACAACAGATGCTCTGGAACATTTCTCGAATGCGGCTGTTTCGGTGATACTCGCTCCATTGCTCCGAGCTCCTGCAATCATCCCACGTTGAAAGTCCGTCAAATCGCATTTTTTGCCCATCTCGTCACCCAAAAATCACCTCTACTATATACTGTCGCAAGCACTAAGCTTTCCTTTTTTATACTAGCCTTGCCCTCTGGAGTCAACAGCGTGCAGCCATAGCTCATATGCTTAAAACTGCCAGGTGGTCATAATAAAGTGGCCACTCAGTGTATATGTTTGCTCTCAGTTTCCGATAAGTAAGTTGCCGCAAAAGCTACGTTTT
The DNA here is from genome assembly GCA_039090855.1 of Macrothele yani. NCBI lineage: Eukaryota > Metazoa > Arthropoda > Arachnida > Araneae > Macrothelidae > Macrothele > Macrothele yani. The sequence continues at coordinate 137,767,724 of CM077001.1, forward strand.
CAACACTGACCGCAAACGCAACGGAAGCAAAAACGACGTCGCCGAAAATGTTAACTTACTTGCATGGAAATCGCATTTACGGATCTATGACTACATCTGTGACACAGTTAAGAGCACCCCCCCCTCCGGTTTATTTTTAAATTGGGATTTCATGAGATAGGAAAATACAGGTAAAATGTGTCTTTTAAAACATGCAGAGACAATTTGCAGAAAGGTTGCCCAGCTTACGTGGAAATATGTCTTAATCTCGCTAACAGAGAAAAGGGGGGGGGGGACTACTCAGTTCTCTGCGAGGCCTTACTATTCTAAAAGATAAAGTCACGCAACGGGCAGTCACGAACTTCTTCCAGAAACATACTTCGAACAGATTCTGTACTGCGAACATATTTTCATTTCGCGAAAAGCCGTTTGAAAAGGAATTGATCGTTATGAGATTGGTGGTATTTCAAACATGTATATCCACGACAAAGAGCAATCAAATTAAGGCGTGTTCAAGAAAAAGTATATTCACATGTACGCATAACACAACAAGATGTACAAGAACACCACAACCACATAACAAATTACAAGATAACTTCTACTTCGAAAATAAATGTTTTGAATGGAAAAGGCATGTAAAAAGAAAATTTGCATAAAGATTTAGTACGAGTGAAAAAATAAACTTTTTCGCTCGCGCGAGGAATAAATAGCGTAAGATAGTAAACATTGTGAGAGTTAAAATTACTTTACAGTCTCGGATAAATAACAAAAAAAAAAAAAAAAAGACAATGCGAATACAAGCTCGCAATCGTCGTCAACGAGTGTGGTACGACGAGTCATCAATGCACGTAATCCCGTATAAAAATTTCTATTAAAAAATAAACATGAAAGATGACTGTGTTTTCGGTTGAAATGAGTACATCTTTTGAATTCTTTCCGACGTGAAAAAAATATTTCACAGCAGATTTTCCCAATAAGGAAAAAAAAATCGGCAAAAAGTAGAATACTATATGTATATCAACATCGAACGTAATTGCACGATTTTAAACTCGCGTTAAATATCCTTAAGTTAAGAAAAACAACAACAACAAGTTAGAAGTAAATAAACTTTTTAGTGAATGTTTCGGATACACAATGAATCCATCTGTATCAGAAAACATTCACTGCAAAAGAACGGTTATTTACTTCTAACTTGTTGTTTTTCCTAACTTAAGGATATTTAACGCAAGTTTAAAATCGTGCAAATACTGTTCGATGTTAATATACATATACTTCAGCACGATAATAATAATCTTTGAATTAAGAAGAATACTCTTACTAGGGAAAAACTGCACATAATTTACGCAACGACAGCGGAGTTATTCACACTGAATCGAACCCGTTAGAAAAATTAAAAAAAGAATAACCGGATTTCTGCAATCGATAAAACATCTGCAAATAAAAATAAGAATAACTATTTACTCCCATTAGCGGCTGAAAAATGTGTAGCAAAGATTAACAAATAGTTTATCACAGTGAGAGATATCAGAGGCAAAATTGATTTTCAAATCGCACAATTAGAAGAGATATAGAAGAAAACGTGAATATCAATTTACGCCCCTTAGCGGAAAAGTGGTGCGTTACTTATAAAAGAAAATGGGTGCAGCATACTCTACATAATGAAGAGTATTTTACCAAAAAAAGAAGTTTCCTAAAAGTTCCTTAAAATCGAATAAAGTCTTTCAAATACAAATAAACACTGACGCTCAGTGGTGGAAGAGTTTTGAATAATAGAAAAGTAGAAAACATATTAAAAGTATTATTTATAGCAAAGGCTATGCTAAGAAAATATATTTTTTCAAACACGTCTTCAGGAAACAGAGATAGCAAAAAACGTTTTCGCAAAACTGCGCATTATTTAAAGAGGATAATGCTCCCAATCTCGACTGTAGCGAATGGCATTCGGCAAAAAAAAAACGAAACTTTTCAATAGGATTTTTAGAAACCGAGATACAGTTGCAAAGAGAAATACACACTAACACCGCCAAGCGCCAGAACTATGAACTACAAAAAAAAAAAAAAAAAAAAAAAAACATATATGCAAAATGTTTCCCAAGGAGCATGGTACCAGGTGTTAAGAGAATTTTTTAAATCGAACTTTTAGAAACTGAGACAGACAACCAAATATTGCTGCAAATATGCTGCAAACGGAAACGTGCTTTTATGCCGCTAGCGGCGAACTTGTACGTAACGAAAGATTTCAAATTCCTCACCAGAAATGCCGTCCGGCAATGAAGTAATTTTCCAAATCGGACTGTTGGTAGAACAAGTATCAAGAAAAATACGATACATATATCTACACCCCGTGGCGGAAAAGTGTGTATCATTTTAAGCAGAAAAAACATGCGCAAAAGGTTTTCGGTAGTGAGCGGTGTCTCACCGCAAAGGAATTTTTCAACTGAATTTTTAGAAGAGCAGATACTGTTGCAAGTACATCGGAAATAGAAATATACCTTTACGCCCTCTTGTGGCAAAAGTTCTTTGCCAAAAATTCGAAATTACATTCAGAAAATTTCCCACCAGTAACTCTATTCGTCGCAGACAGTATTTTTCAAATCCAACGTTTAGAAACAGAGATATCGGGAAAATTGCAATTATCCTTAACGCCCTTAGCGGGGGAAAACTGTGCATTACTTGAAAAAGAAACTCTACCGTAATAAATATTCTTCGTTACAAATGGCGTCAGAGGAAAGAAACATTTTTCAATCGGATATTTCGAAGGAATGGTAGGGAATAAAATATATTTTAAATTCGATAGCTTGTACACTCTAGCGACGAAGTTATCATCGAAAAAAAAAACCGGAAAGCAAAGATAATTGTTTTCATATTTCTCGCTTCCCAATATATGATTTTTCAAATAGAAAGAAAAGTTGTAGAAATATTGTGTTCACAAACGGACGGATGGGCAAAGTTATACTAAAAGACAAAACAAGACAAATCTGGAGTGCTTTTTACTACGTAACTCTTTTATAAACTGATATAGCTACTGTTCTCTGCAAGAACTATTTTACAAGAATAAATAAATCAAGTCTTAATACAAAATCCTTTTAGAAATAACTGAATGAAATTTAAACTTTATTTGCTTTTTGCAAACAGGATTTTTTCAAAGTTACAATTTCAACATCTTGTTATAGAGACAATGTGGGAAGAAAATATTTCCTCCTTTGATTCAGTCTTTTTTCATAAAAAAAAAAAAAAAAAGAAAATGTAAAAATCTTGTTTTTAATTGAAGATATACTACCAGTCAATCAAGTGGTGTTAAATTAATTTAATGTCACGGAGTCTTGAAAAGAAATGCTATTACTGTCCATACTACAACAATATTTGTCAATCATCACTCCAAATGCAATCGATGTACAGAAAAATAAGGGTTTGATTACTGTAGAACTTTAAAGTTCAAGTTTATTAGACGAATTAATATACTTGCAAAGAACCCTTACTTTGTATCGTTGCTGTAGCAGTTGAAGCTGTAAACTTAATTAAACAATGTAAAAGACGCTTTAAAGTCAATACGATCAAGATTCAATAATCACAGAATTCGGTTCAACGTGCCTTTATTCAATCTTAAAGCACCTCAAAGTTCACTGATAATACTTCGCTTGTAACAGCAAGATGAAAATACTTTAAACTGTTTCCTAACCAATGACAATTATAACTGGCCTTCACGAAATATAATCCATCTAGATCAAATCGTACAATATTTATCTCTTTTTATCTAAAACATAGCACAACGTAATCCACTCATAGCATATCGTACTCAGAACATAGCACATCGTACTCAACACATAGCTCTCCTTTTCTTAGACTTTTGCTCAACGCTTTATTTACCTTTTGACGCACTATCAGGCTGCCAACTTTGAAAAGCTCATCGAGAGAAATAATGTGCCGTTATGTAAGAAAATATTCAATGAGGAAAATAAATTTGCATGAGAACGCAGAAACTTAAAAGGATGGCTATATCAGACGTGTACGTAGCAGGTGGTTAAGGGAGAGCAAGATTTACTTCAGTCGACCGCTTGACCTACGAAACAATGTTGATTTGATTCTCTCGTTGGCCAGGAGTGAGTTAAGGGAGGAAAGTTCCCTTCATCCGTATACGATTCTACGCTCGTACATTTACACATAGATTTCATTGACTTCCCCGAATTTTAATTGAATTTGGGAACCATCTGTGAGACAGAAAGCTCATTTGAGATCTACAGCATACGCTCAATTATCCGAATGCGGATTATCCGCGTAAGATTTGTTTTTCTTTCAATGATTCAAAACAATTACGCACGGTAAATAAGAACAAAACTATAACTAAGATATATGCAAGTGTCCGAAAAATAACTATGCACTGAAAGTAACACCATGTCCAACTGGTTCCTACAGGTGGTGTTGGAAATCAGCCCCACCGACGTCCAGACATGTCTGCACACGCTTCTGCATGTTGATGAAGACCTTTCTCAGGGTATGTGGCGTGACTTGTTGGATGTGGTTTGTTATTGCAGCCTGTAGCTCTAGAAGTGCATACGGATTACCTGCGTACTCCTCCCCCTTCAATGAACTTTCCTAGCGAACTGTTTGTGCACTTCGTCCGTGTACTTGTCGTCATGGCGAAACACATGTTCCGCCAAAAACACTCTGTCCAACCGTCAACACCATTGTCCTTGTGCAAAGACGAGTGATCAACCAACACGTGTGCCTCCGTCGACCGAGAGCTCGGGAATGACCTTCGCTCGAGGAATGACAACTGCGCGCATCCCGGGGTGGGGAAACATGAAGGTTACCAGACACAGAGCACTTACACGTGGCGGGCCACTTTTACTGTAATTCCATTCAAAATTTCTTTATTATTTCATTACTGCAATTCGTACATTCAGTGCACAGTTATTATTTGGACACCCTGCAATGATGTAGTTCTAAATAAAAAAGTGCCTTAGCGATGAGCGGGGAAAAAAAAAACAACACATTACGGTATACCTCCAGAATCTTCAAGTCTTATGAAATCAGATTTGTTTTTATTAATTAGTGTCCTATTAAATTTTCATTACTAATTACTTTTATCAATTTATATTAGAATTGCTTAATTTGAGCAATTTTTCTCACAAGAACATGAGTTAAAAGTTTAAGATTCCTAAATTTTGTCTTGGAACTTTTAATAGTATTGTATACCTTTCTTGGTGCATCTTTTTTGTTACGCAACGTGAAGCCACAGTGGATTTCGCACATTAACGATTCTAAGCTGTATACAGCGACATGGAACGTTTACCCTTGGTGAGTCATTGCTTTGAAATCTGTACATCTTCTAGCCACTGTTTGTGATCGAGTGGAAATCATAACCACACAGACAAAACTATTTTACTTCTCTAATATAAATATTACATAAGCTGTGTATTATTTGCAGTGAAGCGGCATGCCAGCTGGGCCCTTGGTAATGGTGGGCCCCTTGGCTATAGCAGCGCTAGATCCCCTCCCCTTAATCTGGCCCTGATTACAAGTGCAGTAAAAATGAGAATACATACAAAAGGCCTTTAGAAGTATTAAGATTGGTTCTCTTTCCCTCCCTCTGCCCCTGTTGGCGCATCCTTTCTATAACCCCTCGTCCAAAAACCTGAACGGAACTTGCACTTCCTTAGAATTTTTAAAATCCATTTGTACGGAAACAGCATGATTTTCGACTTGTACGGAAATGGCACGTACGGATCTTACACACATGACCGATACTACATACGGCGGGGTCTGAGGTGCAGTCCACTGAAAAACCGGCTACACTTGCTGAATTACGGTGGAAAATTCATTTGATGTATGTTTGTTTTGTTAAACCTGAGACCCAGAAGCTGATAGATGTATGCTTTGTTAAACCAAGGCAACGCCGGGTCCGTTTGATTGTACATAAATATAATAAGGAAATACTGCAATCAGCTCTAGTATTCGGTGCATCAGAAGGGACGATAAATAATAACGACATTGCTCAAACTGAAGAATGACTTTCTCAGAGGACTGAGTATCAGGCATGCAACGAGGTGGACATTACTGGGAACAATAACGAAAATAAAATAATGGAGAAACACTGCAAGCCTCTGCCTCTATAGCTAGCTGTTATCGTGCAAAGGCGAAGATCTATTCTCTCGCGATGGGGATGAATAATGCACTATGCAACCCCCTTTTATCGAAAGAGGGCATTCTGGACCACCCCTTAGTCGCCTCTCTCACTTCCTGCGAATGACACCAAGCTACGTGAAGAAATGTGAGTAGCCTCAGGCCAACTAAAAGTTTTCACTTTCGCAGAAGGCACTTCATACATCAATTCCAAAATTGCAGCCTCTTCGTGACACATTAATAAGTACACGCACAACGACTTCGGAAGTTGCAGCAAATGTTTTTAGTAATATTTTGGGAAATGGATCCAGCATATTTAACTACTGCTCAGTTTATAATCGCAAATCAGGAGATTCACCGAAAAACTTGTCATTTAACACACCAACCCCCCCCTCCCTATTTTTTCCCACCCAGCGCCAAAAACCAAGCATTCCCCATAAACAAATTTGCCACAATAAAACCCTGGCATTATAGATCAAAAGCTATCCACCCAAACAAGGACATTCTTCACACACGAATTCCCACTCCACCAAAATTTTTAACGGCCAATAGATCGCGAGTGAACATGTTCATGAATCTTTAAAACAACTTGATATTTATCTGAAGCAAAAGCGACGTCAACTGTTCTACTAAAATACACTGGTTTCCATATAAGTTAAGCAACAAATGGAAAAATCATGATAACTGAAAAAGTACGCAACCGATTCGGACGAAATTTGGTGGTAAGATTTATCAGACCCAATGCAACAAAAAAACGTAAGAACATGTGATACAAAGTATTTACATTTTGTATGAGTGATGCAAATATGAAAACACAGAAATATAGGTATCAAGATGAAATAGGAAAGCTACTTCAATACAGAGTGTGGTTACCCCGAACAGCAATACAGGCCCGACAGTGATGTTCCATGCTGTTAATTGTGGTGTCGAGCAGTTCCGTGGATAGCTGCGTCCATTACTCTTGAAAGCAAAGCAGTGCGGAGCTCCTGCAGGGTTCGGGGAGTAAGCTGCAGACCAGCAAAACGCCTCCTGAGAGCATCCCATACATGCACAATGGGATTCAGATCGGGACAACGTGCTGGCCACTCCATATCGGCTATAGTCTCCTGTTCCAGGTACTGGTGCACGAAGCGAGCTGTATGAGGGAGGGCGTTATCCGCCTGCAATACAAATGTATCGCTAATTGCGGCCGCGTATGAACGAACAATAGGCCCAAGATGTCGTCTCTATACCTCTGAGCATAGAGGTTCCCATGTGGCAATACATAGAGGTCGATACAGCTACCTAACGATATGCCTGCCCACACCAGAACACTACCACCACCATAGATGTCCCTTTCCTGGATATTAGAGGGAAGATAGCGAGTATTGGCCTCTTTCCAGATGCAAACTCGGCGAGAATCACTCTGTGAACAGTATCGCGACTTATCAGTGAACAGAACGGACCTCCATAGATTTTGAGTTCAGTTCACATGCATTTGTGCCCAAATGAAACGTTCCCTCTGGTGGCGGGGGGTGAGGGGGCACGCATAATACCGGTTGCCGAGGATACAGTCCTCCTGCATGTAACTTGCGTACCGTCGAAGCTGATACCGTCCGTCCGGTGGCTCCCGCAAGCACAGATCTGAGATGAATCGGTGTGGCCGTCCTGTTCCGCCGTGCCGAAAGCCGCAAATATCGGTCATCCGCGGAGGTCGTCGCCCTTGGCCTACCTTCGCTGTACTTTCGAGAAGACGCGCCCGTGGCTTGGAAATGCTGCCACATCCTGCTGACCACAGAACGATTCACGTTGAGCCATACTGCTACGTCCGCCTGCCGTTGCCCTGCTTCGACTCTGCCTATCGCTCTGTAGCGTAACTTCCCTGGTAAGCGACGTCTCGAAGCCATGCTAACAAAATCGCTTATCTCGAAATCTTGTCATTTCACCGCCGCACATGAATTGGCGATTCCCTCCGAAACAGCTGGTTTTAAGCTCTTGCGCATTTGCATAATGCGCTGCCAGCGCCGCTCATTTGACTTTCGTGCATCGATGCTGTACGCCTTCACCAGTAACATATACAAATTTTGTGCAATTTGAACTATATTTCGCCCAATTATCGCGATTTTTTGGTTTGTTGCTTAATTTATAGAAACCAGTGTATAATAACGAAATCGTTAAACAGAAAAAAAAAAAAAAAAAAAAGGATTCAAATTCAAACAATAATTCAGATGAAATTCTGGCAACAGAGAAATTGAGATATTATGCTTTTATCCATTTTTCCTTTTCAACCGATTCGATAAATCAAGAAAACTCCATACCAGGAAAAACTGGATAAGTTTAGTAATTGATTCGCTCAAAATGAATTCTTTGATGTTGTTTATAACCGTGAGCAAATACACAGTCGAGTCACATTATTAAGACCATCTCCTACTTTTGACGTCAACAGCGCGTAGCCAATAAAGGAAGGCACGTGTTGTGAGCTGGTTTAGTGGGTATATAAGGTGCGCCGTAGGCATTCTGGAAACATATCACTCGTTGCTGTCATGTATAAAAGGAGCTATTTATCAGATTTGCAAAAAGGGATGATTATCGACTTTCGGGTCAAGGGCGGCAGTATTTCTGAAACAGCGCAGTTTGTGAACTGTTCGCGTGCTGCTGTGGTTAAAGTGTATAGTGATTGGAGAAATGGCACCATTGCGAATAAGCGACGTGAAAACTGTGGAGCACCACGTGCCATTTATGTGAGAGGTGAACGTCGGCTGCGAAGGTGCGTGAGGTCCGATCGACAAGCTACAGTGGAGCAATTCACTGGCTGAATGAACCAGGGAGATACCGGGAGTGTGTCTAAAATGATAGTTCAGCGAACCCTGCTGCGTATGGGGCTCCAATGCAGACGGATGGTCACTGCACCTATGCTAACGAAGGTGCATCGGCAGAAAAGGCTTACATTTGCACGGCAGTATCGGAATTGGATCTCCGCTGATTGGCAAAGGATTGCCTTCACTGATTAGTCACATTTTCTGCTTCATCGAACAGATGGGACGTTGCAGTATAAGGCGAGAAACATCGGAGAACAAACACTCTTCAACCATTGCTGGAAGAACACAAGCTGGTGGGGGCAGCGTTATGGTCTGGGGAATGTTTTTGTGGCATTCTCTGTGTTCACTCATGAGAGCACTATGGACCGAATTAGTTAAGAATCCATCCTTGCAGGCCACGTACACCCATACATGCTGATTGTCTTCCCTGGGGCGGATGGGATCTTCCAGCACGACAATGCGACGTGTCACAGAGGTAGAAATGTCTAAGAGTGGTTGGAAGAGCACGATGAAGACTTCATAGTACTACCCTGGCCCCCCAATTCCCCAGACTTTAACCCAATTGGGCATCTGTGTGATCACCGTGATCGTGTTGTTCGCTCTACGGATCCTCCATCACGCACCCTCCAGCAGCTGTCAGATGCACTGCAGTCAGCATGGCTTCACATACATGTGAACACTTTCCAGCACCTTATTGAGTCACTTCCAGCACGTCTATTCGCTCCCCGTGCTGCACACGGCGGTTACTCTGGATATTAGCTGGTGGTCACAATAATGTGACTCAACCGTGCATAAATAAAAACATTTACGCTTTAATTCGGTTCGCCATAAGTTTCGCAACCATCGGAAAAATCGTGAATCACGAAAGGCAGTAATTACATGGAAAGTTTTAGCTAAACTACACCTACAGAACCCAGAACGAAGCTTTTTTTTTTTTTTTTTTTGTACCGTGACTGATACTCCCAGTCAACTTAAGAGTGTACTATTGTGAAAGGTAGGACAGCAGGCTTACAACGTCTGGGGCCAACGCGGTATCAGTCCGTATCGTGCTGTGTTATTGCATTATTCCCTCACTGTACCCGTTCTCATTTACGTCCGTACTTCGAAAAAATGTTTCTCTCCTACTGCTGCTTAAGTACACCCCTCGCATTTCCCCAATTGCTAATTTATTGCCTTCGTGTCGCGAGTGTTGGGCGAAGACATCCAACCTGTCCACTCCATCCGCTCTGGCATTTTTGGTCTTAGATATAGTTTTGCCTGATAAACTGCTGAGCAAACAAAAATGCTGAATCTTTTGCTTTTCGCTCAAAACACTAGGGTCTACTTTTTGGGCGGAGGTAGCTCTTCCATATCTTTCATAACAGTACCCTCTTCAGATGACTTGGAGAATAGCAGCTGATGAGATCGGCTGTGAAAAGTAAACACCCACCGCGACCCTAACACCATACCAATGGCGGTCCCGTCCAAGGACCCACAATAAATAAAACATTTCCCTAGCCCCGCGCCCCAGAACCACAGTTTTCTACCGACATAAAAATGCTCATGGATGAAGCTAATCGGTTAACCAAGCCCCACATTGGGAACAATCCTTTTGAGAATCAGAGGTATAGAATAATAAGGGTTTTTATGACTTCAGAACTCTAACGGTCATGGTTATTTGATCAATTAGTGTATCTAAAGAACTCTTATGTTCTAATTCATATCGTTATTGCAAAAGCTGAACCTGTAAACTTAATTAAACAATGCAAAAAGACACTGTAAAGTCAATACCGTCCAGGTTTCAATAACCACAGAATTCGGTTCACTGTGCCTTTGCTCAATCTCCAAGCGTGTCAAGTATGCAGCACATTGATAATACTTCGTTTGTAACAGCAAGATGGAAATACTTTAAACTATTATTTCTTAAAAATACACTATTGAAAATTACTATAACCAGCCGTCACCAAATGCAGTCTACATGGTATATTGTACACAGAACACAGCTCTCTTCACTTAACTTTTTCTCAACGCTTTATTTGACCCTTTGACCCACAATAAGGTGGCTAACTTTGAAAAATTCGACGAGAGAAATAATGTGCCGTCAAGTGGGAAAATGTTCAACGAGGAGAAACCAAATCCGAACGAAAACACAAACTCAAAAGGAAGGTTAAATTAGAGGTTTAAAAAAAAAATCGATTCTTCTCTTTTTAGAGAAAACCTAATTTTTCAATCTGGCAACTGGGTTATGGCAAGCGCAAATATTCCCTTACACCAGCAAGAAGACAAAATGCGCAACAAGAAACGCGGAACATTTTACGGATAATTTTGGTCTGATTATGCGATGCAGCATTTCTGATCTAATGTCTACAAATAATCAAGCAGACAGATAGTAGCTCTGTATAAGCATTATGCATGCCAAAAAAAAAAAAAAAAAAAAGAAAGAAACGTTAAAAAAAACATCATCCAAATGATCTTTGTCACTGCGCAAATTACTTCCGACAGGAAATGCGCTGTTACCTTCACTTTTAAATCAAATGTAGAAACAACTTGTTAAGTGGATGACCGATCCCTTATACATTAGCTAACGATCCAAAAGCGCTGGTAAAGCGAGGTCGTAATAAATCAAGTCATATATTCCTGTAGCAAATAAACAACGGGAATGTGATTATAGGATTCTAAAAACTTTTGTTTCATCCTACTTTTGAAATATGCCCACGGGCGGCGGAAGGCATGGGACACGCCCTTCCCCTCTGAATTTCAATGCCCCCCTCCTCCTCACTGGAGTTTTAGATTTTTAGTTCACATATCATTTTCTATTTTTTTAAAGATTTCCTGAAGACCTCCACCACGTTTTACAATTTCCTGGAAAACGCTTCAAGTACGATTTAAAAAATTTATTTTGCACAAATAAGCTGACCAGATAACTCAGAGTTATGTTTTTCTTTTTAAAAAAATATCATTAAAGAATTCTTTAAAAGCAATAACCAGGGCGGTTCTTTTCCTCCCTTCTTCCCTGTTTGTGTTTCCTTTTCCTCCCCTCAAGTCCGAATGTGTCCTACTTGAGATCGGAAAACCCAAATAAATAACTGACCAAAGAAATAATTCGAACTCAAATTCAGTACTCAGTTTATTACTGCTTGTTGTACACAGGCCTTTCTTGGAGTTTTGCCACATAGAAAATATAAGAACCTTGACGAATTTGTGTATGTGTTTGCTGCGAGAACAACTATTGTTGAAATAAGAAAGAGGAACTCATGGATGAGGAAAATGAAAAGAGTTGATGATATCATGATCAAGGTAATATTCCTGAAATGGAAATGCGCTGGTCGTATTGCTAGAAGAACTGTTTTTGGATACCAAGGGTCAGGAAAAGACCCAGAAGAAGATGGATGGATGAAATTCGAACGAATGTTGCAGTGACACGTTCCAGAGAGAAAGTTGTGGAAGGCACTTGACTTGAGGAGACCATCCAGTAGTGGATTGCTAATGACGATGTACAATTTCGCCGCTAGGGGAGCGCAAATGCAGCTGATGTCGAATTCAAAAATACGTTTTATTTCACATATTTGCTTCTAAACATCCGATTAAAAAAATACTTTTCTCTTTCGATTCCATTTATGTCGAAGAGTATTTTAGATATAGTTACTTTTTTCAAATTACGCATAGATTTTCCGTTAGGGGACGTAAAAGTAAATTACGTTTTTCCCGATAACTCTTCTTCTCAAACTCCAATTTTCTTTTTTTTTTCAGCGGATACACCTTTTGATGGAAACTCTTCTGCATATAATTATATAATTTCAAATTGTTAGTAAAGAATAATTTAGCCACCAGGGGGCGTAAGTGTTAATTTCCGCTTCTGATGTATTTGCAGCAAAATATGAGCTTCTAAAATCTCGATTGAAGAAAAAGTGGTTTGTTGACCGATACTACTCATGTCGACAAACCTTTTAAGAACATTTTCTTCTTGAAACAATGCAGGATTTCTACGCCAGGGGGCGTAGATGTATATCTTATTTTTGTCAATATCTCTACTTCTAGGATTCCGATTTGAAAAATTCCTTCTTTGTTGGATAGTGTTCCCGATGCGAAATGTTTTTCCTATAAATTCAAAATTTTCAAGTAAATCAGACTTTCCGCTAGGGGGCACAAATGTAAATTACGTTTTCTGCGTTATTTCTGCTCCTAAAACTCCGATTTGAAAAATTTTTCCTGTATCGCAAACAAGACCTGATGGAAAATATTTTTCACATAATTTCTAATGTTTGGTAAAGAATGGTTTGGCCACCAGGGGCATAAGTGTTAATTTCTGCTTCTGATGTATTTGTAGCAAAATCTGGGTTCCTGAAAACTTGACTAATTTTTTTTTTTTTTTTTTTTTTTTTTTTCTTGGACCGATAGTGCTCATATGGAAACACCTTTTGAGAATACTTTCTTCCTAAAATAATGCATGGTTTTCCCACCAGGGGATGTAAAGTCACATCTTATTTTTGTCGATATCTCTGTTTTATGAGTCCGATTTAAAAAAGTCTATGTTGAAGAGCGTTTTCGGTGCGAAATGTTTCTCATACCAAATTCATGCTTTTCTTAACGCACAAGTCTGCAACCAAAGAGCGTAAGCTCACGATTCCGTTTACAGCCATATCTGAGGGATTAAAAACCCTATTGAAAAACTTCTTTCTTCCGTCAGATACTATTGTTTTCCATACCGGTTTCACTGACTTTGAATAGCTTTGATAAATTTAATTTGCGTCAGAACGGATTCAAAAGACGTGGATATTACACCCGAAAATTCGGTGTTATCTTTCTTGTTCTTATTTTCTTCCGTGACACGCTTAGTAAATGAGCTCCGCGAAATTATTAATTCAGGTATGTCCTTTTTTGTCCATTACCCCCTGATTTTTAGAAGCTTCGTATTGTTTCGTATATTATGAATTCTTTTAGGTTACGCTACTTTCAGGTTGCCCTATGAATTTCATACAATTACTACTTGCCTTTGAAGAACATTTTTCTTTTTTTTTATCTCATGCAAGCTTTCTGACAAGTTAAATTACAAATACATAAATCGGTACAGCGCTTTCGCTATTTAAGAATGCATGCCAGGTACTACATCCCCTGACATAACTTGTTTATTATTTCTCCTGCTACTTGCGCTTGATTGGTAAATATCAATCTATCAATTTGTGTGTGTGCGTGCGCGCACATTTTCTCTAGATTTACAAGTATTTGACGGAATAAAACTTCTCACTTTCTGAATAAACTCAAGTTTTTCTTTCGTAAAAGTTGCACCTTCATCATATCAGAGACTTACCGTACCTTCCTTTCTCCTAAACTGATACACTGCTGACATTTTCCAGAACCTTACTCATGACCTGAACTCCCCTTACGACTTTTAGTCGTTTGATAATTTCTTTTACGAACTCTAACAAAGTTACTTCTTTGCCATAGCACACATGTTTGATTAATTCGATTATAAACGACAGAAATTCTGTAGTTGACATCCTTTCCTATAGTTAATCATTTCGCACTTTGCCTTGGAGAAATATTAAAGTAACAATTTAAATTATTTGTATTTCAGCAAAATGAAATGCAAGCTTAATACCTCATGGAAGTTCCAGTTACCATTTCGAAAGTTTATTTCCAAGTATTTTCCCAAATAATTTCACTGCCATCGTATTCAGAATTACTTTGAAAAAAGATTTGGAAAATCACAGTCTTATGTAATTTAGACGTGTTTCAATATTTTTTCTTTTCCCTTGTAAGACATCATTAAACGGACTGGGACGCCCCGGTGACCGGGCAGTCAGAAGCATGGGCTTCTGACTAGTCGTCCGAGCTTGATATGTGTCGAAGACACCGATCAAGCTCGGAAAGAAGCATGGGGTTAGACACTCCGGATGAGGCAAGGGTGGTGCGCTTGTCTTACAGCCCACAACCATTTTCTCCTCCCTGAAACCAGTGACCCCCAAATTAGATTTATGTAGAGGATCTTAAGAAGGTAGTGTCTGACCCTAGGTCTTAAACAATCCTTGGAAGTAGGACGCTAGGAGATTTGGCCTAGAGTGCCCGACAGGAAAGTGACACGGAAGCGAGGTAGAAAGGGGGAGGAAGACGCTCTTGTTTATAACCGGGGGGCAGTACCCGAGGTCAGACGGCTTAATGTGCCCATCCGACGCACGGTGGATATTTAGTTCATAACCGGGGGGGGCGTTACTCGGGGTCTGACAGTTTAACGTGCTCATCCGACGCACGGCGGAAATTTAGTGATTCGAGCACTCGTACCTGCCTGGGATCGAACCTAAGATTCCTCCGTGTCATTCACGAACGTTGACCACTAGGCCATCGCGATTCACGCGAGGTAGAAAGGGTAAAGACGAAGCCTTTCCTACCTCGCTTCCATGTGACTAACGGCGGAAGGCAGTACCCGGGTCCAACGGCTTAACGTGCCCATTTGACGCACAGTGGATATTTAGTGGTTCGAGCGTTCGTATCTGCCTGAGATCGATCCTGAGAATTTTCCGTGGCAGTCACGAACGTTGACCACTAGGCCATGTGCGGCTCGACCCCCAAAATGAAAGACGAGCAATTGCTTATAGAGCTTCTCCTGACGGTCGTTAAACCCGAAACTGATATGTCACAAAATTACCTTTGGACACTATATCTTCACCCCACTGGAATAGTGCAGAATGTTTCAGATGTTTTGAAATATTGTGAGGCATTTTAAATTTGAGACTTACCCGTTCCTGTTCCTCACATCTGAAACTTCTCTGGAATAATCCGCTCCTGAATTTGTCTACTTATACAGCTGAAACATCTTTTAGCAAGTTTTTTATTCGAAACACGCAAAAATTCGTGACATTTGTATCGCTATGCCCAACCGTCTACCTGTGGGCACCCCTATCTTCACATCTTAGTCATATTTTAAAAAATTATTTTTGTAGCTTGAAAAGAGAACGATAACGCACACAGGTTGGTTCTTTTTCCGATCCACAATGCTAATGCTGGCAAATGGTTTCTTCGTATTAGTTTTGTTAAACATAATTACTTCCAAAAATATCGCAAAAATTATCTTTCCATGCGATATCTTAACTATGGCTGACATTTTGCGCACATTTTCCTACTTCAAATTATGCAGTTTCCCTCAGGCAGCGTGAAAGTACCTTCTATTTCCTTGGTTATCTCTGCTTCTAAAAATGTCTGACTGGAAAAGTTTTTTTTTTTTTTTTGTGTGTGTGTGTCATGTAGTGTCACATTACGAGACATTTCATTTGCATTTTCTGTTCCTCCATAATGAACAGTTCTGCCGCTTGGAGGCGTAAATTATGTATATTACCTCCTAAAAGACTAAGAAATTATTTTTGCTTCGGGAACTTGTCACTAAGACAGACATTTGTACACTCTTTCAATTTCCAGTGAAGAGTATTAGCTGAACTGGGAAGAGGCGAAATACATATTTCGACTTGCCACCACATGTCCATTTCTGCAAAACTGACTCATTACATTGGAGTAAGACTAGATTTTTTTTTGCTATCGGATTCCATCATGTTCTATGACGAACAGGTTCCGTATATTTCCAAATTAAAGTTCTTTTTGCATCTATTTTTTATAATCACGGGCCACGGCCGTGATTTTTTACGGATTTTACAGACTTGCGTAGGCAAAATTTTCTCACTCGTCGTTGCGATTTTTTGTTTTTCTTGTTCTTGTTGTTTGCGCTCTTTCTGAAAATTTAACGTAAAAAAAAAAAACCGTATTCTGCGACATGTTTACTGTACAGGTCTGCACGGGCCTAATTTGGTGAGCCCGGCTCGTGATGTGCCATTTGGTATTATTATGTCTTTCTATTTTATTAAAATGTGAAAATTAAATAATGAAATGAGGTATTATTGAAAATATTTAGTTGAATGTAAGCCTAAAAATATTAACTAAACTTTGACAATTATCGAAAAATATAACCTTTAAAAATAGAGAAAAAGGATGGCTAAGCTCGTTCTGAATCTCCCTTTCAATGAACTAGTGAGTTGTAACACTACAAAAGTCAATCCCTATAGAGATTAGGGATAGGAGAAAAAATCGATGTCGTCCCACTCTCTCATACAAACACACGAAGACCCCCCAACCCACAGCAGATACCCTCCGAACCCCACTCTAGCCAACACACACACATATACACACACTCGCTCGGGGTCGAATATTTTTGTTGTCAACATGCCCGAAATGGTTTTACCATCTTAATACCTGTAAATTGGTAAAAGCAATGAGTGCCTCTCCTTGCTTTTCTGATTACGCCCTGGGCTATGTCATGGAAGTAAATAAAGTCAGCGAAACAGTTAAACACACCAGGAAATCGGGGAACACGACTTTTTTCTCTCTTTACCATTGCGATAAAAATAATGGGTCGACTTGGCCCGGCCTGGTCGTAAGTGTCTGGAAAAAAGCCCGGCCCGTGCAGACCTCTAGTTTACTGTAGCACGTTTGTAACTTCGTTGGCAGGACGAGATTGATCCACGATCCACATAAGGCCGTAAAGAGTCTTCAGTTTTTAATTGAAGGCCACTGGCTCCAAGGAAGAAACTGAACCAGCACTGTAGGTCAAAAGCGCCGCCCCATCCGGATCCCACGAAAACGACTTGCCCAAAGCCCGTGCATCTGACCACTCAGTCACCGGAGCTGCGACTTTTGTGAAAAGACGTGCTCATTACATCCGGGTATTGAGTTTCATCCTTCTTGCTTGTATTTCTTTTTCTTTTCTCCCCCCCCCCCTCCCTTCCTTTCTTGGCAGAGCAAAGGAAATTGATTCCTAAAATCTATGTTTTACGTGTCTGAGACTACCTAATGAATAAGGCAGGGTTGAAAAATAAACTTTTAGCGAAGCTTCTTATACCACTTAGTGCCTTCTGACGCCCTTTGGCCGGCGCCTGTTCTTCGGTCCACAAATCCCACCACCACCCAGTCAGAAAACACAAAATATCAAGAAACCAGATGGGGTGTTTTGGGACGCTCCTACTCATCTCTGAGAACGTTACCCTCTAGGCAGGAACTCAAAGATTTATTACACCTGTTCGGAGAAAAACATCCCATCCGAAAGAGACGTTGAATTTCCGTGGTGCACGTTGAAAACAAAGATACCGTGCTGAGTATGGTGACATGAAATATTCAGACCGAGAAGGGACATGAAATTACGCGTCATTAAAAGGGGTCACGTGATCTAAAAAACAGGAAACCTGTTCCTCCTTTTGCTACAAATCATAAAATGCCACCACCGCGAGACCTCGGTTTCTCGTACCTAAGTGTTCGAAAGAAAGCTAAAACATATGAAGGGGAAAAAAAAAGGATATAATCGATAAAATTGAGTCAGCCAAAAAGACAAGCTAAAGAAAAGAAATTTCGTACAGTTCATTTACTTGAAACATTTTTTAAACAGTATGCTTTTCTCCAGTGATGCGTGGGTGTTCAAAGTACCGAAGTTTTTCATTTCTTCTAAAAAAAAAATGTTCTGGGGCACTTTTCAGCAAACAGAAAAGTTTAAATAAACATTGAAAATGGAGAAACTTAATCGATCTCTACACAGGCCTGCCACCTTTCAAGAACTGAATTCCATAAAAAAATGCCAGTGAATGTTTAATCAATATGTTCGATTGACTGATGAATCGAATGTATTGATAAAATGTATGAATGATAATTTTATTGTTTTAGCTGTTACATCAAGTTTATAATTTACATTGGAGTGTAATAAAAGTAATTATTATAACAGCCAAGGAAATCGGAGAAAAGGTCTTTGATGACCTGACATAAAGACCTGATCTCTCTACTTGATAGATACAAGTTATGTAAAAGTTGTTAAAGAGTTAAGGTAAATAGTATGCAGGTCATACAGATCAGCAGTTGTTTGTCGATATTAGTAGCAATTAGAAAGGGATTGAAATGTTATATAGTAATTTGAGGTTGTTGTTGTTGTTTTTTGTTTTTTTATAAATTAAGGAAGTATGTTTTTAGTCTTTTTAAAAACAAGTTATAATTACTAATGTGTTTTAGTTCTTCAGGTAAAAGATTCCAAAAAGTTGGTCCCTGAGAGTTGATACCTTGTTTCATTTGTTGTGTTCTAGGCAAGAAATCTATTTCTAGTTTCATAATTATGGATATCAAAATTTATATCTATGATATCTATATTGATATTCTGTTTAAACATATTTAATCCCAAAGCATCCTAATATATAATTTGCTAGAGTCCTCCTCCTCCTCCGTGCCACTTTTTAAATCGTCATAGCAACAACCGAGAAACAAATGTTTGTGACGTCACGTTTAGCTTTTCGTGTAGGTGACGTATCGCCTACACGAGCATAGATATCACTTTGTTTTTGTTCTGTTGTCATAGCAACAAAGAACACAGCTGCTGGTGTGACGTCATCTAATCCAAATCATTCTCACATGACGTCAGGCGTTACGTCACACGGTCAACTCTTTAGAGATACGAAAACTTTACATCAGGAATTTTGGTTCACTACCAGAACCGGTGTTTATGTATGTGACAGCGCCAAGAGTACGACGATCTGACGACGTCAAGATAAAAATAGTTCACGGAAAAGAACAGGGAAATTGATACAGGGTTCACAGTCAGTGTATGCGAAAAATGTTTTGTACAAGGAAGTGTTAACGAAACAGGGACTAAAGGTTTTACAAAACACATAACAAACAGACAGCCCGTCGTGTCAAATTCCATAACCGACTGCTCGGGAAATTTTCAGAAAGCTGTGAGCCAACGTCGCCATCTATTGACGTGGAACTTTTGTATCATTAATTGTATTTTTCCCCGTCATTATTGACGGGCTTTCAACTAGTATTGATATAATTGTTTTATATTCAAAATGTTGTTCATTAACATCTACTCGCATGTAATTATAAATATTTAGATAGGTGTATTATTAGTATTTAGTCTAAGGTCTAATAATCTAAAGAAATTATTTTGGATTACTTGAAGTTTCTTAATGTTAGTTTGTGTTTGCTGCCAACAGGATAGACAATAGTTAAAGTGTGTATGGACAAGGGTGTAGTATAACAATTTAAGTGTTTTATAAGTAAGATTCTTAAGTACTTGGCTGTAGAATATATCGATTAAAACCGACGATGTAAACGATATGCCGATTTTAATCGATTTGATATGCTACAGTTATTTGGCAGTACTTCACGCTTATATATAGCGCTTAAACTATAATCGATACGTGATTATATCATTAGCACGCTATCATTAGGTCACATATACAGATAAGATTTCATTTGTGAAAATTACAGCTACTGCAGTGTAACTTTTTACTATGAGGTTTTAACCATAAATTTTTGTGCTAACATGTTAAAAAATCTTTAAAAAAGGCATTTTTAAGTTTTACATGAGAAACTGATATTGTTCTTTTCTGGCTTTTATCTTTTATTCTTTCAGCGGTTATTGCTAATCATAATCCTATAGAGCTTTTACCGTGTCATTTCTGCCAGAAGTTTATCCATGAATTTCAAACGGAAGGGCGGGGGGGGTGCTGATACGCTGAGGATGAAAATTGGGGTTGGGACGGATAAAAACAAATTTTTCGAAAGCTGATTATTTTAAAATAAAATATTTTAAACTGTAAATTTAGAACAAATAATGGGGGAAACTTCAAAAAATGGACAAATGTTTTTTTTTATATAGAATTAAAAATGTTTAACCGGGAATCTTTTTTCCAAAACTACATGCTGTACGATTATTTTGCTTTTGCTTTGGGGCTGATTTTATTTTTCATCTCTCATATCTAAATGCTTTCCTAAACAAGTCAAAAGCAACATGGGTTGCTGAAACAGTAAGATACTGATATTTTCACAAATCTTGTGCATGCCGAAATGATATTCAGAAAGATAAAATTTGAATATCATTTTGGGATAGTCAGCAAAATTTGTAGCAGACTAAAATGAAGAGATATGTACTTACTTACGTTATGCGATTGCGATGACTAATTTTAAACATACAGTTTAAGTATATTTAAGTTACTTAAAAAATATGTTAGCTTAATATGTTTAGTTAGTCTTAAAAAAACAGAATGCGATGTGCATAGACTTCCAAATAAAAAAAGGAAAAATTATTACATTATTGTATAAGATACTTCAAGGTAAAGCGTAAATCATGTAAATGCTAACTGCTATTTACAACTGTGCTATATGGTAAGAAAAAATAGTATGACTTAAAACTTACATACAGCACACACACACATATACAGTACATATATGCTAGCAGTCATGCCCGTTCTCCGAACGGTAAATCTATAAAATCATTTTTTTAACATAAAATTAAGGAAAGGGAAAAGTAATTAAGGGAAAGAAAAGTATTTAAGATCCGTAACTGTTTTATAATTTAAAACAGGGTCGTGATGTCAACGCATACGGGTCTGACGTAAAACGGTAGCAGGCTTTAGCGCTTCTTAATTTTGAATCAAAATTTCACGGAATGTATCTTTAAACCTATCAGCAGTTTGAACGGTAAAGCTATGCCACCCTTTTGAATTTCTTGGCTTTCAGACTTTTCTAGGTGTAGAGTAGAAATGGTAGAAAAATTCAAGCAGACAATATTTCAAAGCCGCCATTTTGATTTTTGGACATTCCTAGGTTTACGGAAGTTAAGATCTATCAGCATGCCAATTTTCAAATCTCCAGGTCATTTAAAAGTGGACGAACAATTCATAGCAGTTCCGGTGGCGCTAAAACTGCCATGAATTGTTCTTTTTTTTTTTTTTGATTGGAGGTTTAACGACCACCGTGAGCAACTCAATGGGCTATAAGCAGTCGCCCGTCCCTAATTTATGGTCACTGGTTCCAGGGAGGAGAGAGCCAGTGCCGTAAGACAAACACAACATCCATGCCTCACCGGGATTCGAACCCGGATCCCGTTCGAACGAATGATCAGAGGCCATCGCTTAGACCACTGCGCCACCGGGGCGGCCATGAATTGTTCGTGCACTTTTAAGCGGGGGCTTAATCATTCGTCAGGTTGGATCCCTGTTCGAATTCCTTTGAGGCATGGATGTTGTGTTTGTCTTACGGCACTGGCTCTCTCCATTCCCTGGAACCAGTATTTCGAAATTAGGGACGGGCGACTGCTTATAGTCCACGGTGGTCGCTAAACCCCTAATTAAAAAAAAAAAAAAATCACGAAAAGTTCAACAGACAATGTTCCAAAGCCACCATTTCGATTTTTTTGGTTTTCATACTTTTCTAGGTATACGGTCATTAAAACCTATCAGCATGCCAATTTTTAGATCGCCACATCATTTAGAAGTGGTCGAACAATTCGCGGACGGAAACACTCGCATTTTTCCAATTTGCTTTATAGATATATACGCACGCAGATATAAATACTAATATATATAAACCGATGAGCCATAACATTATGACCACCTACCTAATAAGCTGTAGGACCCTCTTTAGCCCGCAAAACAGGGTCCACTCGGCGAGACATCGATTCGATGAGGTGGCGATAGGTATCTTGGGGTATCTGGTACCATAAAGTCAACAGCAGGGCCTCCAGTTCCCGTACATTTCGGGGTGGTGGTGATTTAGCGGGACCCGCTTTTCCAAGTCGAAATACAAATGCTCGATTGGGTTCATATCAGGTGAATTTGGGGGACAGGGCATTAACAGAAAGTCGCCAGCATGTTCCTGGAACCACTCCTTGACGACGATTCTGGCAGTGTGGCATGGCGCATTATGCTGTTGGTAATGGCCATCAACAGCAGGGAACACAGTTGCCATGAATGGGCGAACCTTGTCCGCAACGATGTTCAGATACCTGACAGCTGTCAAGGATTGTGCTACTGGGATAACGGGACCTAAAGTATCCCAAGAAAACATCGCCAACAGCATAACACTGCTGCCGCCGGCCTGTTTCCGTCCGACAGGGCATCCAGGTGTCATAGCCTCCATTGGTAATTGGGGTATCCGCGTTCGGCCATCTACTTGATGCACCAGGAATGCTGATTCGTCCAATCATCCACGGTCCAATCTCGATGATCTTGGGCCCGTTTCATGAATTGTTGGCGATGACGCGCAGTGAGCATGGGGACCCGGCTGGGTCTTCGGCTGCGATGGACTGTCTGCTGCGCCACATTGCCCTGATCACCACTGTTGTAGCTGCGGGTGATTTGTCGCACTGTGTCCCTGCGGCCGCTGTGAAGAATGCGTGAAGTCTCCGCTCCTGTCTGGTATCAATGAGCTGAGGACGACACACGGCTGGGTAACGGTTCGTCGTTTGGCCATCTGTGCACCACTTTTGATACGTACTCACTACAGCGTCACGTGAACAACCCACAAAACGCGCCGTTTCCGAGATCGTAGTTCCGAGGCGCTGTATCATCACAATTTGTCCTTTACCAAATTCCGATAAATCGACAGCTTATCCCACTCTGACTCCGAACACTCTACTAACCGAAAGCTGGTGCTCGAGTTGTATATATAATGTATAATGTTCTGTGGACTTCACCTGCGCCACCGTTCGGTTACCAGGCGCGCTCATTTCTCTAGGCTGGGGGTGGTCATAATGTAATAATGGCTCATCGGTGTACATACACACACACACACACACACGCGCGCGTGTACGCACCTTCAAATGGAGGAGTGTTGAGATATTTTCATGGTAGGAGGGGTATCTGAAAATTGTAATGGGGGTGTGTATATGTATAAATCCCTGTTTTCCCGCTATGCTGCGAGTAGAGGGTTGCGAACGTAAAAGTCGGTGAGATTGTGATCAGGTAACTCACAACATACAAGGCGGTACTTTCTTGAGCCATTTTTTCTCACTTTGAAACCTTTTTTGGTGTTACCTTAGAGACACAAACCTATCTGTAGAGCAACAAGAACGAAAAAAAAATAATAATCTGCAAAACATGACTTTCCGTGAATTATTTGAAAACCAAGTAAGATATTTCCGTATATTTCATTGGAATCATAAAACTTGATAGGTTTGCTTAGTAGAATTTTCACATAACGTTGATTTTATCTCTTATTTGACACCTTCCATTGAAGAAGAAACCAAATGCCGATTTTGACTGTGGCAAAAAGGGTGTTTACATTGTAGTCTTAGCCATCCAGTTTTCACTAAAACGAAAACCAATCAAAATGAGCCTACAAGTGAATATTGGTTACCACTAGCAAAAAAAAAAAAAAAAAAAAAAATTATATATCCGAGAATTGTGGGTGGAATAAATCACGAGTACAAAAAAATTCTCAAACTATGGGATTAAAAATACTTCATTATATTAAAAATGTACTATTTCCGTAGAACCCTTCTTTTAAACTATTTGAAATATCCCCAAATAAATAATGTTTCCCGTAGTAGAATTTTTTCTAGCAATTTAAAACAGGCATTTCTGATTATCTCAAAATTTAACAGATCTCCAGGGAACCCCCAATGCAAGCCTTTTTCGGATCCACCCCTGGGAATTCCAATATTGCAACACCGAAAAATGCAATAATAACCGATACATTCCCATGAGAAAAGATCTAGCCTTTAGTTTAGCAATGTCAAAACAGCAACGCAAGGTAAAAATTTAAGAAATTAATTTAAAGCTTACCACAGCAAACACTCATAAAATGCCATTTTATACAAAATTTGCTGAAATATGAAATTCTGGGTGATAATAGGTTTTTTCGGTCGGTGTTGAGTTTGGAGATTGTTGAAAGATTGCTGACCTCAGGCATGAAAATTCCATTGCTACCCACTCATTCTGCCAGCAGAAGCATCAATGAACTAAAGGATTATCTGGATTCTTGGCGCCAGTACAGCTCATTGGTCAAACAAAATCCTAATCAGCCTTAAACACGACGTGTTTTCGTTAACAACGTCAAGCTCAGCAGCTTCCCCACCTTTGACTCCCAAATGATTTCTTAGGAGATTAAAGATAACTCCACAGTCTAGGTAACAAATACCCAGCATGGGTGAAAGAGTTTAGGTAGAAAACAGTTGGGTTGCACTGAAAATCTGTTTCAATGGGGACAACACGATTCAGTAGAAAGAATGCTTCGACTCATCGAAAAGAGTACCCTGGGGGAAGAGGAATTTGATTTGTACGGAAGCATATGCTGACTTGTGACCTTCAACTGTCAAAATTAATTCCCTGTGATTTAGTCAAAAATCCACAACTAAAATTAAGAAATACACACACTCGTATTAATAGCTGCATTTCGAAATAGGTTTCCATTTCGGAAAGTTCAGCACTGCCTTACAGGGTATGAAATTCGACGGAAATACGGGCACCAGGTAAACTCCCACACCGGTAAACTACCTACACCTTTTCATACTATAAGGGATGCATACAAATTACGTTTCGTTCTGATCTTGTGAAAGTGTGGGAGTTTTCCTATTTGACCAAAACGAAATGTACGAGTTCTAGCGATATAAATATGCGTATGTAAGATCATAACGACACAAGGTTTTTAACTTAACATCTAAAAAGGCCAGCTGCCTAGGTGCCTTGTAAACAGCTGAGAAATGATCCATTGAGTGACTTTTTATAAGCGTTCATCAAATGTTTTTAAATATAAAATATTTAGGTTGTAACTTAAGATCTTTCAAAAAGGGCCCCGCAGCCTAGGTGCCTTGTCCGCACCTGAAGACCTATTCTTTAAGTCTTTTGATTAACTTTTATTGCATGCAAACTATTAAAATCACAACTCAGGATTTAGTGAGTCATTACGATCTGACATACCATTTACACCGATGAGCAATTACATCATGACCACCACCAGCCTACAGAAATGAGCGCGTCTGGAGACCGAACGGTGGCGCAGGAAGTTCATAGAGCAGTGTATATGCAACCACAGGACAGGCTTTCGGTTAGTAGGAACCACGGATGGCCTAGGGGTCAGCATTCGTGACTGCTTTCGAGAAGACCTCGGGTTTGATCCCAGACAGGTACGAACCACTAAATATCGGCCGTGCGTCGGATGGGCACGTTAAGCCGTCGGACCCCGTGTTCTGCCCCCCCCCCCCGGTAATAAATAAGGGCGTCTTCCTACCTCGCTTCCGTGTCACTTTCCTATCGGGCACTCTAGCCCAAATCTCCTAAGCTTCCTACTTCTAAGGGTTGTTTAAGATCTGGAGTCAGACACTCCCTTCCTAAAATCCTCTAGATCTGATCTTTCGGTTAGTAGAGTGTTCGGAGTCAGACTGGGAAAAGCTGCCGATTTATCGGAGTTTGATGAAGGACAAATTGTGATGGCCTGGCACCTCGGAACTACGATCTCGGAAACTGCGCGGTCTGCGAGTTGTTCACGTGCCGCTCTAGTGAGTACGTATCAAAGGTGGTGCACAAATGGCCAAACGTTGTCCAGCCGTGTGTCGCCCGCAGCTCATTGATGTTAGAGTATGATGACCATACGTCCCGAATTTCATACTGATTTAATTTATTCACATATTAGGCGGGAAAAAGATGGTTATATGTTCTCAAAGACCTGAATCATTTCGTTTTCCCTTCCTGGGACCAATGCTTCCGTAGAAAAGGCATTTTCGATAATTAATAATTTCTGGGGATCAGAGAAATCGCCAATGACAATTGAATGTGTTGAAGCCTTGTTGATCATCCAACTGAGTCAATTGGATTCTTCTATAGAAATGCATGAAAAAATAAAAAAACACAAAGTGCTCATAAAGAAGTTGTCGTCGTCAGAGAAGTACGGTTGGTACACACCGTCAACCCTTCAAACGGCAAACTTAGAATAAAAATGGAACGACTACTTTCTACAAACTTGAATGAAACTAGTTTTTTTTTTTTTTGCTAGGTAATCATTTGATTCAAACTACCTACGATTATTATTTTTATTGTTCATTTTAGAGGTAAATACTTATAAGTAACAAAAAATCAAGCGTACTGTATTCAACCCCTACCCCAACAGAATAGGGGAAGGGGGTATTTTCAACCACCTGATGGAGCCCATTCATCTGTCCTGAATTCGGACTCAGAAAATATGGTCACCGTATGCTAGAGGGGAGCGGGAGACTGTCGCGCATTGTTCACAGCGACCGCGGGGCCACAGTGCTACAAATCACCGGCAGCTACAACAGTGGTGATCAAAGCAATGTGGCACAGCAGACAGTTCATTGCAGTCTTCTGCACATGGACCTGCGCAGCCGAAGACCTTGTCGGGTCTCCATGCTCACTGCACGTCATCGCCAACAATTCATGAAATGGACCCCACGATCATCAAAGATTGCAACGTGGATGATTGGAAGAAAGTGGCCTGGTCTGACGAATCAAGATTCCTGGTGCATCATGTAGACGGCCGAGCGCGGATACGCCAATTACCAACGGAGGCTATGGCACCTGGCTGCCCTGTTGGGCGGAAACGGGGCGGCGGCGGTGTTATGCTGTGGACGATGTTTTCTTGGGACATTTTAGACTCCATTATCTTAAAAGCAAAATCCCTGACAGCTGTCAGGTATCTGAACATCGTTGTGGACCAAGTTTACCCATTAATGGCAACTGTGTTCCTAGCTGGTCATCGCCATTACCAGCAGGGTAATGCCCCATGCCACACTGCCAAAATCGTCAAGGAGTGGTTCGAGGAACATGCTGGTGACTTTCTGTTAATGCCCTGGCCTCCAAATTCACCCAATCGAACATTTGTGGTTTGACTTGGAAAAGCGGATTCGCCGGATTGTACGGAAACTGGTGGAGGACCTGCTGTTGGCATTATGGTATCAGATACCCTAGGATACCTATCGCCACCTCATCGAATCGACGCCTCGCCGAGTGGGCGCTGTTTTGCTGGCTAAAGGTGGGTCCTACAGCTTATATATTAGGTAGGTGGTCATCATGTAATGGCTCACCGGTGTATATTACATGGAAAATTCGTGCATTTCGCTTTGTTCCACTAGGAAAACTCTTACATTTTGCTTTGTTTCAAAATGATATCTAATGGCAGAGGACCCAGGCCATTCCCATTAGTTACCACTTCATCCCTCGTTCTTGGCTACTTATTTTTAAATGCATTTGTACAAGTTTTTAAATGCATATTTTACGATTAATTGGAAACGTACTTTACTACGGCGGAGAGAAATTGACGGTTTCCCAATAGTTTGGAAGATGTTTTCTCCGGGGTATTTTTATTTGCATCTTCAACATTTTGGACAATCCCCATGAAAAACTCCTCGATGTATTATACTATTAAAACATCGAATGCAGGTGTTTTCTCAACGTTGCAATCGTCAATAGGAACCTTGAAATTACAGTTCAACAAATTCGTTTCGTATACTTCCAGATCAAAAAAAAAAAAAAAAATTCTGCAGCGTTATGACAGTTTTACTCATTGTCACTTATTGCGCCACTTAGAAAAATTCTTAATCACGTGACGTATTTGTCCTCAATACAGGGAAACGGAGGTTTGTTTAAATTTAAATTGCTTAACGGCACGTAGGTTCACTCGAGATCGTTCAGTGTTTATTATCCCGTGGGAATGCCCACTGGTATCAGAAATCTCAATCAGCAAACGATTAAACAGTTCTTAGTACTAAAGAGGCCATTTAACTTTTTTAATCTAACGGAAGCACTACATACAGCTCGGCACTTGAGCACGTTTCTCTGTCTATGCATTCCTTGTATCAGGAAGCTACCATTACGAAAACCATAAAAATCACAAGAATACCTCATTTCGCATGGTCTGGCAATCAAAGGAAGTTCTCTTTCTTGCTTTTTTTCTAACCCTCTCACAGAAATTCCTGCTGGCATTTATGCTTCCTGTACGACGTTTGATAATAAATTGTGAAGCGACATTCACAAGAAAACTGGAACGTCGACTACACGGTTTTCAAACACGATTTTATCAGTTACACGGTTTTGTATAATTAGGGTTGTTTTACAATTAACCCCGCACACTTTAAATTTCACTTTGTTTCCTTTAGTAGTTATACATTTTTTTTAATTGTGGTTCCATGAAAGATTTATAATCGACATGCCACTTTCAAATAGCGCATATCGGTTGACAGATTTACTCATTCACTGAGGCAGATGATGACTGACCAATCAGATGATTCTTCCGCAAACTGAAGCGCCCTCTTTCTTACAGAACTGCGTCATTGTGGCGTTGTTGTTGTTTTTTTACCAGGAGTTTAATTTCCCACCGCACCTATAGTCACCAGATTCCACGCCGCGGATGGTCCTGTGGTTAGTGTACCCGGCTACCAACCATTGGGGGTTTGATCCCACGCTAATGGTGGTTCCGGGATATTGGACCCCATTACAAATAAGGTTATCTATACTTAAAATAGTATAAGTATACTAGTAATCTTGGTGCAGAATAGAAATCAGTTTCCAAGCTTTCGCACATCAACCAGATGACTTTTTCAAGGAAGGTAGACAGCTAACTGCATAATAGAACACTTCAACAATTTGAACGCGGTGACTTGTTTTTTTTTTGTTGTTGTTTTTTAACGACCACCGTGAGCAACTCAATGGGCTATAAGCAGTCGCCCGTCCCTAATTTATGGTCACTGGTTCCAGGGAAGGGAGAGAGCCAGTGCCGTAAGACAAACACAACATCCATGCCTCACCGGGATTCGAACCCGGACCCCGTTCGGACGAATGATCAGAGACCATCGCTTAGACCACTGCGCCCGCGGTGACTTGACTAGACAATAAATGAATAAGCGCAAATGTGATGTCATTCCAAGAAACGAGGTCGCATTGGTTGGACACGCGGTACCGTGGTAGAAAACGCAGCATTATTTGAAGAATTGATTCCAAATGCGCGGCAACTTGAGAGAGACGCTATCATTGCAAACCTCGCTGCTGGTCAAGATTTCCAAGGTTTAGCGAATGGCAGCAGATTTTTGTGTGGAATATGAAGCTAATTTCTTTATATCATTCCTCATTCCACATAAGATCAGCGGACTTGAACTCTCTTGATAGGGCAGTGATTAGTTTACCGTCTTATACTATACTATTAAAAAATAATATTATAAAATAAAACTATACTATGTTATTAAAAATCTATACTATTTTAAGATTAAGTGGTGCACAGTTCCCTGTTATTGTTAAGGTCATCTATTCTACTAACTTTCTACCTCGCTTCCATGTGACTTTTCTGTCGGGCACCCTTGCCCAAATCTCCTAGTTTCCTGCTTTTAAGGGTTTTTTAAGACCTGAGATCAGACACTCCCGTCCTAAAATCCTCTAAATACACAACTAGTCACCAGATCCCTGAATTAGAATCTCTGGTTGTAGGAAAGGGAGATAGTGCGTGAAAAAACACGCCAACACCCTACATTACGCTGCAACCCTTTACCTCTTAGAACGCAAAACAAGAATTCGCATCTACTATACCATTTTTTTTTTTTTTTTTTGATAGAAGGTTTAATGACCATCGTGAGCAACTCAATGGGCTATAAGCAGTCGGCCGTCCCTAATTTAGGGTCACTGGTTCCAGGGACGGAAGAGAGAAAGTGCCGTAAGACAAACACAGCATCCATGACTCACCGGGATTCGAACCCGGATCTAATTCGGACGAATGATCATAAGCTAGCGCTTAGACCATTGCGCCACAGGGGTGTTCAGTGGATATCTTTCAGTGCCCTGTCGCGTGGGTTCCTCAGATCCACGCCTGTAAGGTAATGAAACAGTTGAGTTTGATCTATATTTTTTCTTGAAGGAATCACTACTAACTGGGATTCGAACCCGGATAGCTATATTAATCTTTTTATAGATTTATCTGTTGCTTCCTATCCTATCAGGCGTTTGTTTTGCTTACCTCGCTGCCAAGTTAAACTTATTTTCTCCCTAGATGTTCCCATTTTGAATAAAATCCTACCCCCTTTTTC
Source organism: Macrothele yani (assembly GCA_039090855.1). Classification (NCBI taxonomy): domain Eukaryota; kingdom Metazoa; phylum Arthropoda; class Arachnida; order Araneae; family Macrothelidae; genus Macrothele; species Macrothele yani. Next base: position 137,798,426 of record CM077001.1, read on the forward strand.
TCGGGAGAACCCTCTCTGTCGCACGAAGAATCACCAAAACTACCTTCTCCGCTCCCAAGTGCTAGCAGCATGACTCCCTATCTTTTTTCTTCCTTCTCTGGGTAAAACGGGGGCTACTTTTTATTGCACCACCATCTCTTTCAGAGCATTTTTGGCAGTTGATGAATTCTCATCATTAACGACTACGATGAACAACTCTTATACGGTGGATATTAGCAGTTACCCGTTCCTTATTCAAAGGCACCCGTTTGCTACCCGTTCCTAATTAGTTCCATGAAAGTGACACAGCCAGCACCATCATACAAACGTCCACCTATTCCTCATCCGGGACTTGAACCAGGGCCCATTTCGGACGAAAGGTCAGAGGTCAGCGCTTTACACCACTTGACCATTGGAGTGGCTAAATAGAGCAGTGGGTAGCCTAGTGGTCAGCGTTTGTGACTGCCATGGAGATAACCTCAGGTTCGATCCTGGGCAGGTGCGAATGTTCGAACCACTAAATACGCGCCGTGCGTCGGATGGGCATGTTAAGCCATTGGACCCCGAGTACTGGCCCCCAGGTAATAAATAGGGGCGTCTCCCTCCCCCTTTCTACCGCACTTCCGTGTCACTTTTCTATCTGGCACTCTAAGCCCAAATCTCTTAGCTTCCTATTTCTAAGGGTTGTTTAAGACCTGGGGTCAGATACTTCCTTCCTGAAATCCTCTACATATGATTTGAATCTGATCTGAGTAGCTAAATAATGACTTCGACATTGAAATTAAGGAATCGCAGTTAATTTGATGTTTATGATGCGCGAAAAGGTATGTTTTAAAAACCCTACAATTTGAATATTGTTTTCTGACATTGTATTACAGAGTATTTTTGCACATTTAGTCTGGTTTTTGGCAAAATGTGTCAAATTGTTTTTTAATTCGGCGTACCTAAGTTTTTCTGAATGATTTATCAGAACTAAGGTCGACTTTATACGCCTTCCTGTACGATATAGGAATATTTTTATGCTGAAGGGAATATATTCAGCCCCTCTCCTTAAGAAGTAATGGTTTTACCTTAAACTCAAAATGCACTCATTATTTATATATATACTGCTCCAATGTTCCTCGAAATTTCTATTTTTCACTGTTCTGTTATTGTACATTAAGTTTAAATTTTATTTCTGAACGCACAAAATCCCATTCGGATGAGCGTTTGTATGCCTAAATGCAGTAACCACAATCTGGGTCAGGTTTATTTTTGTTGTCTTAGGGTTCAACAACCTACCACGGGCATGTAAGACTAGGAGTAGCCTATCATCCTTCACAGGGTTACTGGTTTCAGCCAGGGAAGGAACAAAGGTCAAACAAAAGATATGTGTCTTGTCGCTGGATTCGAACCCAGAAGTAAAAACGCCACTCGGCGGCTTGGTCTGTCGTTGTCAAGCACTTTTTTTTTCCGAATGAAGAACTGATCATGAAACCTATATCATAGAAAACAATTTATCACTTTCTTTAAGTACGAATGGAATTTCTCTAAAACAGCTTATTAGCCCTTGAATTAAATGGTTTTGAATTAAATGGTTGCGGGTGTAACTTTCGGAGAAAATGTAACCGACAGAATAAGAATGGATTGCACAAAGGGATTAGTGAGATATTTGCTCAACTGAACACCACACGGGTACTGAAATCTTCAAAGGGCGCGATAAATTGACACATCTTGAGAGCAATGTTCAGGGTAGTACTCATCAAATACATACACAACTGACACTGTATAGGAAAGCAACTGAGGGGAAAAACTGATTGCCGGATTGCTGATACAGGGAACTCTATCCAGAAGTTTGTTTGATTAGGTTGCAAAGTACCAAATGTGGTCATCAAGCAACACCATCCGCTCTGCTTAATTATGATTTAGTTTCACCAATACTGAAATCTTTTCAAGTTTATGAACTAATATGTAATTTAATAAAAGAAAACTTTAAATTCAAGCTGCTACTTAAAACATCAGTTCTTTGACTTCCCATTCATGAAACTTTCAAACAAAAGGGGTTCCGCTTCATAAAACGCTTTACGCTTCAGTTCCAAGATAAGTTCTTGTCTCATTAGGAACAGTTACTGGAGCTTGAACAGTTACGGCCGAAAGTAGCACATCTGTGTAAAAGGTGTTTCTGGAGATGCAGTTCGAGTAAGAAAACAATACCCTAATACTTTTTTCATTTGAAAAAGCCATATTCTATTTATTCATTTCTTAACACATGACTAGCAGGTTACACAACATATCACAGAGTGGTAACAAGACCCGAATCTTTAACATCCCATGGCACAGAACTTCTTATGACGATGCTACCCTAACGACACAAATTCCAGTCGTAGGTACGCGAACCGCATGCTTCACATCCACATTTTTAAAGCAAGTGTTCTTAATCTGGAATGGTTTCACACCCAGGGGTTACACTTACGGAAGTTCACGGGAAAATTTACAAATGATTCGAATTTATTAAAGATTCAAAATTTTGAATATTCAAAACAATCTAAACTCGAGAAACCTTTTCTTTTTTCACTTTCTACGTCTGCCGTTTTATTAATGTTAAAACTTCTTTTGCTAACAATACTGAATTCCGATTTATTGAGTTTCCGTAGCAGTCATTAATAACATTTTTCTAAATACTGGCATTTATGCTGTTTCTTCTTGTTCCATTTGCTAACACATGAAAGCAAAATATTGAACCAGGATGACATTTAAACAACCACTGGTGACTGTGGACTTCATTTTATCCCTTAGAGGCAATTAAGGCAAAAGAACAAAAAAACAAAAAAATGGTTAAGAAGCCCGAAACTAAAAGAAGAATTACACTACCACAAACCGGAAGGTCATTTTGAGTAGAACAAAATTTCGAACTGAGTTATAGACGCAGAGGCATTGCAAATACTTGTATGTTCCATAAAAACTTTACTTTGTATGGAACATACAAAGTAATGCTGAAGCAACTACGAAAACACTGGGGCAATTCATAGCTGCGTTCGCTTCAAAATGAGTTTCTGCTGTTTAATTAAGTAACAGAGATATGACAAACACATCCTCTCCTCCGTGGAAAGACTGAATAAAAAGCCAGGTAACCCAGTGGTCAGAGGCACAGGCTTCTGGCTAATATAGGTGAGCCTGTTCCCAGGTACCGCATGAGGCACGGATGCATACTTGCCCCACAGCGTTGGGTACCCCACCCCTCGAGCCGTCGGAACTTTATGGGCAATAGACAGCGACTCACACACAGAAAATCTGTGGTTTGCCTACATCAATATGATTAAGAAAAACATTCCGATTTAGCGAAGATATCGTTCATCTGTACAAAAGGATGCTGTTTCTGACATGTTTTAACCCTTAACCATACATGTGGGGTCCAGGCAGACCCTACGACAAATGTTTTTAATTGTTTCTTGTTTTTGTTTTTATTTCACGTGTGTGGTTGAGGGTTAATGATAGCGGTGGTTTTTCTTTCATTAAATATGACAAGTGTACATGTGTTGTAACTGTGTGCTGTGGAAACATAATAAAGCATTATATCTATTCTTTGTCACAGACAGACACATACAACCACACAGTCTTGCCATACATTCCCAGCTATATCCACTGTCTACGACAACAGGTACAACTCACAGGCTTGTAAATCCAGTATCATTCTCAAGGTACGAATCCACAGCTTTTTCTTGAAGGCTTCCGCCAAGCAAGTGGGCGCCATAAACCGTCACGGATAAACTCACTGACAGAACCACATCGTCGGTTCTGTCAGTGAGTTTATCGCCAAGTTTACTTAAATGGCAAAACAAATGAGCTTCCAAATTTTAACTTAGTGCGAATAAGCAGATGTGATTCACAACTATGCATGCTTATGCACACAAATATTTTGTTGTCCTTTTTTGAGCAGGATTTCCTTTCTAGGTAACGAAAATCCTTACTTTGAAACTCAAGAAAGATCTTTATGCATCTCCTCAAAAACACATAAGTATTCCTTGGAGTGAAAAAATCACCAAATACTTCTAGCTGTTGTGTGTTCCCGACATCCGATTTGTTTTCGAGTAATTACGATGTGTTGCAATGGAATTAAATCAGAGCACTATTTAACCTTCCAATGACTTTTCGCAGAAATTCAAACAAGTTAGTAAAATCATGCAATACATTTATTATGACACGCTTTCTAACATACCAGAAATGATTACTCAAGTTATGAGGATAATGGGTGTGGCATAAATATAGCTCCTGTGCCCTGACCCCGTTTCGATTATATTAAACAGAATCGGTTCAATATACCATAAGAACAACATGTACTAAAGTTTTGTCGCAATGGAAGCATTTTTAGTCAAGCTATGAGGATAATGGATGTGGAATAAATCTCGCTCCTGTGCCCTGACCTTTGGCCCCATTTCGATGATATTCAACAGAACCGGTTTCAGTATACCTCCGGAACAACATAATAAAGTTTTGTAGCAAATCAAAGCATTTTTACGTAAGTTATGACGCAGAAGGGCGATGGAATGGATCCAGCTCCTATGTCCTGACCTTTGACCCCCATTTCGCCCATTTTCAATAGGGTTCGTCCCCTACCACATACTAAAATTTCATCGAAATCGAGCCATTTTTACGCGAGTTATCGTGCGGACAGATACACAGACAGACGGAAAAAGCTGGAGCACATACGCTTCTTCAACCTACTGGTGGAATGCGTACACAAAACGGCACAACATGCCAAAATTCCCTCTCGAATAACCGCACCAATTAAACAATATCTATTATCACATAGTAGTTGTAGTTTGGGGGTTTAATGACCACCGTAAGCAACTTTATGGGGTATAAGAAGTCGCCCGTCCCTAATTTAGGGTCATTGGATCCAGAGAAGGGACGGAGACATCGCTGTGAAAACAGCGCCATGCCTCACCGGGATTCGAACCTGGACCCAGCACGGACGAAAGCGTCTGGGCGGCCTATCACGGCTTTTTGCAGAAATTCTATCTAAACAGCACAGCATGAATAACATTTTGCTATGGCCTAATTTAATGAAGAAAATCTAAACGTGCCTGGTGATCGATGTTTAGGACGTGGTCTTTCTCATGGCTCTTTTATTCACCTAAAGTAATTTTCAGAATACCGTTCTCGTGGATTATCACCCAGCGGATTTTATTTACAATCGGATTAGCATGTTACACATTCACATCAGTAATTTTTTAATTGAGTTATTCACACAATTTTTTCCAAGTTTATATATGGAAAAAATGCTGCAACTTTATAAATAAATTTAAGAAGTAGCACGTTCAACATTTTTTTCATAGATCATTTAATTTCTGTGTGTTCTGTTGTTTCGCCACATCTTTATTCTGATTGCGCGAGAACATCGCAGTATGTGTGGGAGAGGTAAACTGTTTTTCCACTGCCTAACTTCAGAGCTGTAAAAATACCACAGCGAGTCACAAGTTCGTCCCGTCTGCAGCAAAAAAGTGTAAGGACGCAAAGAAAGCCACACACACGCTCAACTCATTCTGCAAAGTACAGGCCGTTGTTTTCTTATAATCCTTTACCAACGTTCTTCACCAGAGCCACAATTCCACGGTAGGTTACAGGTTTCGAGAACAAACTCTCTGATGCCAGATTCCCAGTGCTCGAAATGGGCATTTTGAAGTTCCGGTATGCTCATATTTAGCTAAAAATCCTCCGCGGGAAAAAAAAAAAAAAACCCTTCGCCAGAAAATCTTCAAAACTGAAAAAGTTAAAAAAAGAAAAAAATCCCCAGAAGAAAACCCCCCTTTGTTTGAAAATGTAATTGACAATTCCGTGGAATTCTATTGCCTCATAAGTCAGAAACGATGATAACGGTCGATTAGAGTTTGTTGGTGTGTGGACCCCAGCGGGCACTAATTATGGCTATACCAAGAACTTGTTTATATCGAGGAGTCGCCGCCCCGGTGGCGCAGTGGTCTAAGGCGTTGGCCTCTGATCATTCGTCCGTAAGGGGTCCGGGTTCGAATCCCGGTGAGGCATGGATGTTGTGTTTGTCTTACGGCACTGGCTCTCTCCCTTCCCTGGAACCAGTGACCCTAAATTAGGGACGGGCGACTGCTTATAGCCCATTGAGTTGCTCACGGTGGTCGTTAAACCTTCAATCAAAAAAAAAAAAAAAAAAAAAAAATATCGAGGAGTCTCTACCCAGAACCAGCGGATTAACGAGACTTAGGAACCTCGGCTAATCATTAGTGATTCAGATGGACTTGAACCCAAAACTTTAAGGTCCAGAGCTGAGAAGGTATAGTCCCTTTCCAACAGGGACTTTCACGAAGTGGAAAAAGTTGGGCAATTAGAACCTCTACAATCAAAATGAATATTCAGTCTTAAATGAATAGCAATCTCACCGCCCTCCAAATGCGTACACCATTAGTCTACCCTTTACGGTTCCCACATAACTATTTCTAAAGGGCACGAGGCACATATAACTATTTCTAAAGGGCATGAGGCACATATATTTAAGAACGCGCGCTTGTGAGTCGGGGACAAAACAGAAATTCATTTCTGCAGTTCCCACAACTAAAATTAATGCAGAAATGTAGATTCCGGGTAAAAAAAAAAGGCGCCGATATGCCATACTGCCACATTTCGAGCACTGCCACATCCAAAGCGAATTACCGTCCTAGTAGGAAATTGTCCGTGGAGCGAAACAGGTAGTAGTCGGATCGGGGCAAAGTCCAGTCAGGAGGATGGATCTAAAACTCCTTCCAGTTTCTGTAGTTTTCGACAGACCACTCTGGAGATGTGAGTCGGGGGCATTATCCACTAGCAGCAATGCCAGATTTCTATTGATGAGTGCTGGGTAGCATTGGCGCAGAGCGTCGTAGACACGCTGCTGTTGTTTGGCGCTGTAAATCCAGGCCTTATGTACTTGCTTAATTTGTTCAATAAAGTGAAAGCAGAGCGTCGTAGACACGCTGCTGTTGTTTGGCGTAAAGAGGTTCACGCCCATAGTCTGACCATCTGGAACGAGTTCCCAGTGCACAGGAACCTCACAATTCCACCAAATGCACAGCGTGACTTTCCTCTTGAACAGCCCTCTTTGCATCACTAGCTGGTGCGGCATCAGCCACTGGTTCCCAGCGGTAGGATTACGTAGAATATCAACTTTTCATCACCTGTGACAATACGAATCCAAAACCTATCGTCCTGTGAGTTTGACAGCAATCTGCGACAGAAAACGACACGTTCCGCCAGCTGGAATGCCAATTCATGGAGAACTATTCGATGGCGTCTTATATAGAAACCAAAGTAACAAGCGATGGTGGATTGGGAAGAGACCCACCTCAAATGCCAGTAGTCATGTACCGGTATCGGGGTCGCTGTCACAGCTTCGATCAAGGTGTTAGTGTTGTTGGTCATTGGACGTCCTAATCTCGGCTTGTCTTATAGACTGGAGCCCCCAGCACTGAAACGCCGGAACCATTTTCGTTCAGTGTTTCTGTCCTTTATTTTCCTCGCCTTCAACTGCACAAATTTCTCTTGCTTCTGCTGCCGCGTTTAATCTTTTTTTTTTTTCCCCAGTAATGGCGTAGGAGCACCCGAACAGCACGTTTATCAACCTCCATTCTCTACGCACCTGGTACCGCACTGTGGCTCAGTGCCAAATACACGTCATCAGTCTCGTGTGTTCCACGTCATCACGGTACCCAGTCGACGCATGCGCGTGTTTTGCACAGGGATGAAGGACCAACATTATGTGGAGCTCAAAACGGGACGAATTTTTGACTAACTCTGATGTCCAATACATTTCAGTAAATGCATGGCATATTTTTTTAACGCACACTATTTTTTTTTCTTTTTTTTTTTTTGTGCGCACCTAAGACCGCAAATTTTACACACACGCACACAGAGGGCGGCAGATTTTTAGACATTTTCTCATAAGAAAGATAAGACGTCCACGCGAGATTTTTTTTTTTGTTGTTGCCAAAATCCATCGTTATTTATTTCACATTATAGTTACAAATAAATATCCACTTATGGATCTAAATACAGTTACGTGCCTTATAATCCATAGCTGATACGAAGCACATTATTGGTGTGACAATTCACTTTCTTTGTGGACACACTGCCGAGTCCCAACCATGTCGCGAATCTTCCGACTACAACTCCATTGGTTGGTGAAACATCTTAGATCCACAAGTAGATATTTATTTGTAACTATAGAATTTTCGGTGTGAATAATCAATGTATGACCCGGAAACACAAATTTTTGGGTTCATATAAGGTATTTATTATTTCACATTGTGTCTAAAAAAATATATAGAGAGAGATATCAATGTTTTGACTCAAAGTTCAGGTGATCGAAGGATGGTGTATACGATTTTTCCGGAAACAAAAAGAGATTATTAGGTTGTTATCTATTATCCTGCGATTGCAGTTTCAACAGCACTTCGATTTGTCAGAATTTATAAAATCTCCTTTCCTCAAGGGTTCGAAACCCCCAAGAATTTTCGAGGTGGCTGATAAGAACAAAATACAGAGAAAACTACTTAAATCCGGCCCTGTGTGAAACGGGAACCTATTCAAGACAAAAATGTGTTCGTCCGGGAAAAATCTATAGTAAGTTTCATGGTACGTCTCCTTTATGTGACTGAAACTGATTAATGCGGAAAGGAATTCGGTACTTTACATCCTTCATGGATTGTAAAGCTAATGTTTCGAAAAGGTCTCAGCTTTTTTTTTTTTTTTTTTTAAGCTTATCAGCCCTTTCTTGGGAAACATTCTTCGCTCTCATCATGAAGAAAATCATTCTATTTGCGATACCCTGAAAACGACTCCCCCCTCAGAGGGTATTCACGTACGTAAGCGCCGTATAGGGGGTGCCTGGGGCTTGAGTACTCCTTAAAATTCTTGTTGTGGTACTTCATCGCTTAAAATTCAAATTTGAAATGAAAGGGAGTCTCCCCAGTTTGTAAATGGAGGGGATCAAACATTTCTGGTGGGGAGTTTTGAATGTGCAACTAGAAATACTATTAAAAAACTCTAGGAAAATAGTAATTTTTCAAGCAATATAAAGCCATACTCGATTTTTAAAACAGGCAAGTGCATTAGATCAAAAACTATTACTATCATTCAGTCTAATACAAATTAACACGATTGTTCGTATTGCAGTACACTCATACCATAAAATTGCACCTGGATTATTTATTTGTGTCTGTCTTTCATTTCTTAGAACAGTTGGCAAGCTTTGATTAGCTGGTTTTCTGAGAGTTTATTTGGACCAATTTCAGAAATTCTCATCAAGATAAAGCATTTTTGTGTGCTCAATGAATTTCTAAACTTTCACTAAATTATGTTTTGTGTGCCACATACATTCACATGGTACACTTGTTAAGTCCAACTTCCTTGACACTAATGGAAATGTGTGCAGAAGGTTGTTTATAAAAGTCTCACAAAACTTTGGAAATGAGCACATATATACTCTTCATTCTAAATTTACAGCTACATGCTTGAATAGTGAATATTCCATAACTGTATCTTCTCTGTTAAATTTTGAACAAGACTGGTCCTTCAAGCTTTTGAAAGACTGTACCAAAATTTGTGTTATCTGTATTTTGTTTGATAGATTCAGGTCCCACACACTCAAACTCCATAAAGAGTTCCATTGTGGAGGAAGGAAATTTGCGGTCCATCTCATTCACAAAAGATGAAATAACCTTGACTTGACATTGTCATGTACAAGTTTTAGCATTAAAAGACTGAACGAATTAATTATTTTTAACATGTATCCCTTCAGCTCAAAAAAAAAAAAAAAAAAAAAAAAAGGTCTCTTCGTCAGTACCACGAGATGTTCGCAGTTTACATAATCCAGACTCGATTGATTCAACCATTCTTCTGTCATGAGAAATGTCCAGATTTTTCAGTTCGCAGCTATTTGGGGGGATGGGGGTTGGAATAAATTAACAGTGATACAGGACAGTGGAAGCATAGCGAAAAAAAAATACGATCACGAAAGAAATCTTCGCTCCGTTAGACTCCCGTTTTCGGAAATTTTTCATCCATTTTCAAGCTGAAACACGGTCATTTATCGAGCAAAATGATAATTTACAATAACACTGAACAGAGAACAGATTGCAAAAAAAAAAAACAAAAAAAATTATAACGGGAGAAATCTTTATTCAGTCTAACTTCCGTTTTCGAAAGTCCCGCCTCTCTCCCCCACCACCACGACTACACGTATATACACCAATCTCCTCAAAAATTCTCTTCAGAATTGCATCGCTCTCGATAATGACGTAAATGATGACATCAAACTCAGAATAGCTCGAATTGGAGGTAGAAATCCAATGCCTAAAGATTACAGGAAAATTTTCGCTCCGTCGAACTTCCGTTTTCGGAAATTATCGCCTACAGTTAGTTTCATACAAACATTTATGTAATAAAATGATATTTAGCAGCAATACTGGACAGAGGCAACTTCGCGAGAAAGAGAAATTACGATTACGAGAAAAAATTTCATTTCGTTTAACATCCCAAGTTTTCGAAAGCTTTGAAAAACGGAATAACGTCCCCAGACGGAAAAAATGACCTCCCCTTCCCCCTGTACATCCTATTCCCCCAAAATAAAATAAAAAAAATTCTTCGGTTTTGCATAGATCACGAGTTATCTCGAGATGGCGAAAAAAAAGCGAATTCCGCGAATCCGAGGCAGAATCTTACGCCTGATTTGCAACAGTCGGCGATATGTGAAATAAACATTTTACGCAGGCGCGACGCTATGGGTTGGCTTTTCTTTGAGCCCAACTTTTAGCCCCCTCTCCCCAAATCCTCAAATATTTAAGCAGTTAGAACATATGGCGGGTGCAACCATCTGAGGTTTTAGGGAACTTGTATAAACGTACGTGAATTTCTCAAATTCACAGAAATTTTCTTACATAAAATGATTTTTTTTTTTTTTTTTAAATTCACTGTTTATATTTCTGGGAAATGGAGGGAGTTCTCTCAGTAAATGTCTAAGAGAGTAGTAACCATTTTCGCAATTATATAGTTTAAAAAGATCACAGAGAGAGAGAAATAGATATTCCTTGTCAGGTTACAAACTAAAATTCGTAAACAGCCTCATAACAGAAAAAAAAAAAGGGGGGGGGGAGAAAAAACGGCGTAAGGTAAGCTAACATTGCGATAAAACGAAGAAATAGCAACCAGTTAAAGTTTATGAAGGTTCGTATCCATGGTTCCCGTACTACATACTACATACACTGAATAAATACTACGTACAGTATGCACCTAAAAACTTTTTTTTTTTTTTTTTCATTAGGGATTTTTTTTTTTTTTTTGATTGGAGGTTTAACGACCACCGTGAGCAACTCAATGGGCTATAAGCAGTCACCCGTCCCTAATTTAGGGTCACTGGTTCCAGGGAAGGGAGAGAGCCAGTGCCGTAAGACAAACACAACATCCATGCCTGACCGGGATTCAAACCCGGACCCCTTACGGACGAATGATCAGAGGCCAGCGCCACCGGGGCGGCCCATTAGGGATAACATTATCAGCTAGAATAAATCAGCAACGTTCATTCACAACTAAATATTTTATTTTAGGATCTACTATATTTTCGCTGAGCGTTTGTCTAGGCTTCCACCATGATAAATACTATTTATCCTGATGAAGCGAAGCCAAATGCTCAGTGAATCTACAGTAGATCTTACAATAAAATATTTAGATGTGAATAAACGTTGCTGATTTATTCTATCTCAACATTACAAGTATTGTAGTCATAATATATATTAACATTATCAACGTCGGGTAAAATCTACACGAACGGAATTTTTTTACCAAAATTTCTTTCAAGCACTTCAAAATTTGTGCTCCTCTCCCCTCAATCATGCTTAGCCCTCCAATAAATAGCCCACCCTATTCTAAGCGGATGGCGCCGTCACTACCGCTACGCATGGAAGCCGATTCACTAGTCTATGAATTGATTCTATTCTTAACAAGAATTATGCAATTTTTGGAAATCTGTGAACGGTCCGTTTTTACCGCATGTAATTTTATGAATGATATGGTTTTAACGCTCAAATTTTGTGAGCGGTCCAAAAACGGAACCAGAGGGTGTGTGTCTTCTTAAAATTTTCTAAGGCGAGAGACTCTCCCTCCTAAGAACTTGATTTTTGCGGGAGTTGAGTTTTGGGCGGGAATCCTGCCGTGAATTTTAGGCCCTGTACTTAAATATTTCTTTTCACATTGCGGAAAATTAAATCTGAAGAAACAAAACGGGGCTCAAAATTTTGGTTAAAAAAAAAAAAAAAACATTAAATATTTTTTTCAGGAAATATTGTAACAGTGCCGAATGATTTCTTAAGAAATAAAATTGTCAAGCAACGGAATGATCGGAAAATGAAGTAGGGTATGATTCTCGTAATTGTCTTCCTGATTATTTAAAGCTGCGCCAGTAACCCTTCGTTTACAGTAAATCAGTAAATAAATAAAACAAAAGCAATATGCAGTTATTTGTCTTTCAGCTACCGATGCTGTTGTTCAGTTTATTTAATTTATATAAATGTTGATTTAAGTTTATTTAATTTAAGCAGAGTGATTTGAACTGTGAAATTTTAAATTTGCTGTAAATACTTCAAATTTCATAATTGGACAATTTATATTCAGCACTTAAAAGTGAATATAACTTATCCGCCAAATTTTAAAGCGAATTTAACATATTCAATAAAAAAAAAACGGTTTAAAAATGTGAAAATGATTGCTTATTTTTAGTGATGCAAATCCAGTAACTGGCTTAGCTATGTGGGCACTGTGGGTACATAGCGCTACGCGACAGTTTTAAGCTCCACTAAGTGTTTTCAGGGAGGAAGTTTTAAGGGTACAATTCTTGGCTCATATTGGTGAACTGGTACGCAGAGTCCAGGGGTTTTTGGTGGAGTAGTGATGGCAGAGGGCAAATTTCATTGATATTGTATAGTAACCAACCTGTTCAATGACATCGTGGATCTAACGCGGAACGGGAATAGGTCATGGAGCTTCTTCACTCAGTAGAAAAGTTGTATGTTCGATTAGCATCTACACAATCGTTGATCCCCGGATGCAACAATTTCAGTATAAACTAAAAACAAATAAGCCCAAGACTTGAACAGGTAAATAATTCGGTTCTCAGAAGTGTAAACGGGATCATACAGATCTGTCAAGCTTTTAGTCATACGTTGTTCTAGTGCCTTGCTTGAAAAAGCCGCCCGTTGGCAAGCGAAAGCTCGGCATATCTTCTACGATCCCGTTTACACCTATAGTATAAAAACCGGATTATCTTTTGAAGCGTTGCATTTATTTGTTTTCTAGTTAAATTTGGTGTTGCCACAGTATTTTATTCTCAGTATAAAATTTTATTAAATAAATCGCATTAATATTTTCTCATTATATCGTGCGATTAATCCATCGAAAGGTATTTTACAAGATACTTCGTAATGTGTGTTTAACAGTGAATTGAAACTTTAAGCACGTACCTGCCTTTTGAACCTGGATCCCTGTTGAAATTTTCTTAAGTCGGTGCCAATGTGCAGGTGATAAAGTGTTACAAATAACGGCATCGCGCGTAAGTAGAGCGCAGGAAATTTGCCTTCTGTGTTATTAGTCGTACACTAAACATAAAAATATAACGTGCAGTGCTCACACGGCATCACTTTTCAGGTTTTTTTTTTTTTTTTATTGGTGGTTTAACGACCGCCATGGGCAACTCAATGGGCTATAAGCAGTGACCCGTCCCTAATTTAGGGCCACTGGTTCCAGGGAAGGGAGAGAGCTAGTGCCGTAAGACAAACACAACATCCATGCTTCACCGGGATTCGAACCCGGCCCCATCTCGGACGAATTATCAGAAGCCATCGCTTAGAACACTGCACCACCGGGGCGGCACTTTTCAGTTTGGACACAATACAACGGACTTCGCAAAATCCAATCGTACCCTTAAAGGTGAATGGCTTGAATGTATGCAGATTGATCCAAATAATCATCTTATGCAATATGTGGCGGTTTTTTTTTTTTTTTTTTTTTTATTGGAGGTTTAACAACCACCGTGAGCAACTATCAATGGGCAATAAGCAGTCGCCTGCCCCTAATTTAAGGCCATTGATTCCAGGGAAGGCAATGAACCAGGGCCAGAAGACAGACACAACATTCATGCCTCACGGGATTCGAACCCGGACCCATCTCGGACGAATGATCATAAGCCATCGCTTAAACCACAGCGCCACCGGGACGGCGATATGTAGTGTTATCCTCGATACAGTTAGGCTAATAAAGTGCTATAATTGCACTGCTTAAATCTTAAACATAATCGGGAAATTAACGTAAAATAATCAATATCCCCCCTGTTAAACATAAAGGGAAAATTTGTGCTAGATATTTGTGACGATATTTTGTGAAAATTAAATATTTGAGTTGAAAAAGATGCTACACTTTTTGAAAAGTAATTTTGGACTTTAACGGGGAAAATGAAGGTTTTAATTGAGAAAACTAGCCACGCTATATATATATATATATATATATATGTGTGTGTGTGTGTGGTATAAAGTACTATTTATTCTATCGGTAAGTCATTTTTTTTAATGTTTAAAGGTTTAATGATACGCTAAAAAGGTAAAATTATATGTAACAGCGTTTAAATTTTTCAATTAATTTTTCCATGCCTATTTCTGTCAACAGTACATGGTCATTGTGAGGTTGACTTAAAGTATAAAAACGAATGTATACTTAAAGTATAAAAATTTCGATTACTATCCATTCTTTAGAATATTTAGTTTCAGGAAGGGGGGGGAAGGACTGACACAATCCATTGCCTTAAACAAACGTATGCGGTATGCATAAACTTAACGCAAACCGTCCACGCATAGCAATAATATATCTAAGTGAAAATCCCACCAGACTTCCACATATCTCTCATTATTTCAAAGTTGTAAACTTAAATGTCAGTTCGAAGGATTTTAAAGAGATGTAAACTTTAATGTCAGTTTGAAGGATTTTAACGACGGAACATATATATACAGTGATTTACATATGCACGCATTACGAATATGTGTAAACGTACGTAAGCATGCACAAACGTCTAAGTGGGAGAGAGAGGGTTAATTAAGTCCCGGAATACCCGACATAAAATTCCGGCTATCTATAAAATCAGCACATGTAAAAACGTGAGGGTTTTTTTTTTGTTGTTGTTGTTTTTTATTCAACATTTTTCCAAAATATCAGCGGAACAGTCTGTGTTCTCCAGTAATTTTAAGATTCCAACAACCATATTTTTGAAATCAACAAACAACTGATGCGATTTTTCATGCCTTAGAAAAGTTTGTGTCAAATTTAGAATGCTTTCTATGCATTCCTTGTAACAAATCTGTTGTTTCAAACACTACACTAAGAGCATTCCGTTCCACAGATGAGATCCTAATAAAATGACAAGGTGGTGCACTTCATGCGAGATGGCATATTTTATAAAATAGTTTTCAACATTCTAATTGGAGATCGATGGTTAAACTGCGGAAGAACTTATATAAATAATAAGCCTTGATGGAATAATCCGAGCCCGGCAAAATCTTAGCAACTCAACGATAGCGTTAACATGTTGCTTCTCATTTGTGAGGAATCTTTAAAACAAGGCGGCGTGGGGGTAAATTTGGGAGTTCCAATTGGAAATGGAATGGCAGTCATCCAAGTGGTGAACATTCCCGTGAAACCTCCTTGACAGGAGAATTATCGAGGATCATTTGATGGTTTAAAATCTAACATACCTTTCCTGGAAGTTCCCGCTAATCCATGGGTAGTCCACGAGCAGTCACTGCAAGCACATAACTAAACAACGGACTCGCACAAGTTCAGCTACCACCCGTATGTTCAGAAACTCAACTCCCAACTGGTCAGCCGGACGAAAAGAAGCGCGTGTGTACGACAGCACCGCCACCTGGAGGCGTGTTTTCTGATGGGATGCAGGTAGATCGCTTATGGAGCAACGACCTAGAATCTGTCTGGGTCGCTAGGTCGTACGTAAACACCCCCGCAGGACAGTGGCGGATTGTAATCTCCGGTCCACAAAACTGACACCGTTCGCCTATGGAAATCCCTTGCAAGCGGCGGTTTGTTTCTGAAGATCAGGAAATATTCCTCTGGTATTTACCGTCTACATGGAATAATGCATCACAGAAAATCCGGTGAGGAAATAATTCATCACATCAAGCAGAAGATGGAGTACTTTTTTTTTTTAGTCACAGCATTCGACGAGGCTTGCGTACGGCCGTAGTTTCAGTAGATAGGGGGAGGGGAGGGGGTGCGCGACAGAGTTCTGTCATTGCATTTACTCATTAACAGGAGCATGGATTGGTCCACTTTCTCGTACACTTTTTTGTCTGGATTTTTTGTATCTAAAGAGCAATTAGCCGCCCCGCCCCGGTGGCGCAGTGGTCTAAGCGGTGGCTTGTGATCATTCGTCCGTGAAGGGGTCCGGGTTCGAATTCCGGTGAGGCATGGATGTTGTGTTTGTCTTACTTACGGCGCTGGCTCTCTCCCTTTCCTGGAACCAGTGACCCTAAATTAGGGACGGGCGACTGCTTATAGCCCATTACTCACGGTGGTCATTAAACCTTCAATTTAAAAAAAGAAAAAAGAACAATTATTTTGCTACCTATGAATAACAACCGCTAATTTTATTTGAGCTCTTTTTTTCTATCTGAAAAGTTATTTACTTGAGAGAGAGAGAGAGAGAGAGAAGGAAGCGTTTTCTTCGATCTTTGCTGTGCGTTGGCTCTGAAACGATGTAGCAAAATTCTCTGTACTTATTGTGAGAAAAGTGACACAGGATCAAGCACATAGTTACAAATTCATTAAGGTAAAACTAACTACGAGGTTCAAAAGTTCTGCACACGTTAATCTAAAAGGGAAATGGATTATGCAATCGCCGCCCCGGTGGCGCAGTGGTCTAAGCGATGGCCTCTGATCATTCGTCCGAAAGGTGTCCGGGTTCGAATACCGGTGAGGCATGGATGTTGTGTTTGTCTTACGGCACTGGCTCTCTCACTTTTCTGGAACCAGTGACCTTAAATTAGGGACGGGCGACTGCTTATAGCCCATTGATATGCTCACGGTGGTCGTTAAACCTCCAATAAAAAAAAATAATGATGCAATCGGGAAATGATTGCGCCATGTCAAGGTCAGACTCTCAGCAACGCAGTGGTGTCAGAACGACGCGCTATCATTTGCTGTGTGGGCGTGGGAGGGTTTGGAAATGGAAGCGTGCTGCTCCTGATGTCGAGTCACAGTGTTAGACCAGCGCTCGTACGTGAAAATTAAAACTCTGCAGGAAAAAACTCCGACACAGATCCACACTGATGCCTTGCAAGAAGTTTGTAGAGAAGGAACTCTTGATCGAAGCACAATTTCTTTCTGCGGACAAAGTTAAGACCGAAAATTCGTCAAAATCGCCCCAAGTTGTTGGAAGCGGGAGAAATTTTGCTGCATGACAACGCGTCGTGTCATGGCGCAGCATCGGTACGTGGACTTTTGTAAAAATATGGCGGGAAAACTTTATCCCACCCGCCATACAGCCCTGTTCTCAGTTCATCCGACTTTGATCTTTTCCCAAAGTTAAAAAAATCTATTCCGTTGAATCTGCTACGAATCGCTGGACGAACTGTCATTGGACGTGACCCGAGTAATACGACAGCTGAACAAAGATGGCGTACTACGGGGCATCCAGGACTTACCTCACCGCTGGCAAGCTGTCATTAGCAGCTGAGGGGAGTACATTGAACGGCAATAAGGTAAGTTTTCTCCGTTGCTAAACACTTTTCTCAAAAATGGACAGTGTGCACAAATTTTTTTATCACCCCCGTATACTAGACTCAGGGGCGGATTTACAGGGAAGCCAACGCTGGACCCCGCGATACTGGAGGGTCTCAAAGATAAAGATTTTTTATTTATTTTTTTATTTTTTTTAATTTTGCTTCTAAAAAACGAGAAAAGTCATGGGGCGAGTGATAAATTCGCCGTTCTGGGTTTGGGAAGATTTGGGGGCATAATTCCGCCCGAAATCGAAGTACGTCATGTCATCATCATCATCATCATTGTCAACCATTATCAATCCACTGCTGGACGAAGGTCTCCCCAAGTTTCCTCCACAACGGTCTGTCTTGTGCCAGTCTCCTCCATGTCACTCCCGCATATTTACGAATTTCATCCACCCATCTCCCATGTGGTCTTTTTCTGGGTCTTTTCCTGTCCCTTGGAATCCAATCTAAAATTTCGGCTGTCCATCTATGGTCTGTCCTTCTGGCAGTATGTCCAGCCCATTGCCATTTCAGGGATTTAACTCTGATCATGATATCTTCCACTCTCGTCATTTTTCGGATCCACGAGTTCCTCTTCTTATCTCTCCTGGTTATACCAAGCATGCACCTCTCCATGCTTCTTTGAGTTGTCTGCAGCTTTTGTATGTCTCTTTTAGTTAAGGTCCACGTCTCTGCACCATACGTAAGCACTGGAAGGATGCATTGATCAAACACTTTTCTTTTAAGACATAATGGCATATTGCTCTTGAAAATTATGCTGTTTCTTCCAAAAGCTCTCCAGGCAAGTTTTGTACGCCGATTAATTTCTTCATCAATGTGACCCTCACTTGATATCTGCTGTCCAAGATAAACATACGTATCTGTTATCTCCAGTTTTTCTCCATCAATCGATAAATCTTCATTTCTTGTAAAAGCATTGAACATCACTTTTGTCTTCTGAAAGTTCATTTTTAATCCCACTTCTTTACTCTTGTCAGCAAGTTCCTGGATCATACTCTGCAGCTCTGATGGGGTAGTTGCAAAATGGCTACGTCATCAGCAAAACGAAGGTGGGTTAGATAATCTCCATTAATCTTTATCCCTTTGTTTTCCCAGTTCAGTGATTGAAAGACATTTTCCAATGTGGCATTAAAGAGCTTCGGAGATATGGTGTCACCTTGTCTCACTCCCTTTCCAATTTTTATGTGTGTTGTATTTTCAAACAGCCGAATCTTTGCACTTGCATTTTCATAGATGTTATTAATAATATTAATGTATGCATCTTCAATACCGCAGGATTTCAGAGCCGTGGTAACTGCTGATGGTTTCACCGAATCAAAGGCTTTTTCATAATCGATAAAAGCCATGCACAATGGAAGTTCATATTCCCTCGCTCTTTCAATCAGTTCTCTCAGTACGTGGATATGATCTATTGTGCTGTAGCCACTCCTGAATCCAGCTTGTTCTCTCGGTTGAGCCATGTCCAGTGTTACCTTCAAGCGGTGTGAAAGAACTTTAGTGAAGATTTTATAAACCACTGATAGGAGGCTGATAGGTCTGTAGTTCCTAAGATCCTCAATGTCACCTTTTTTATGTAGCAGGATCATTGTAGCATTGTTCCAATCCTCAGGAATCTTCCCTTCATTAAGGCATCGAGTGAAAATTTGGGCGAGTACTGTTTCAATTTCTCCACTTGCTTCTTGTATGATGTCTATAGTAATTCCATCTTCTCCTGGAGCTTTCCCTCGCTTCATGTTCTTGATTGCATGAGCAACTTCTGCTGGGAGGACTGGAAGAACTCTGGTACCTTTCATGATGTCTGGAGTACATGTATCATCCCTTTCATATAATTTGGAGTAGAAATCTTTCACTCTTGTCAAAATTTCGCCTCTATTTCTTGTTATAGAACCATCTTCTTTTCTCAGAGCCATAATCTGTTTTCTTCCCTTACTGAGATGTCCCTTTGCTATCTTAAGGCTTTGGTTGTTTTCAATTGCTTTCCTCACTAGCTCACAGTTGAATTTCCTTAAGTCTTCAGTGATACTTTTTCGTGTTGTCTTGCATAGCTCTATATATTCCACTTTGGAAGTCACATCTACTTTAGTTGTCCTCATCTCTTCTTTTTTGCATCAACATTTTGGTTTTTCCTGATAATTTGTTCACATGCAACTTGTTCTTAGACCCAGCTAATTTTGTTGCTGTTTCCATTAGAGCTTTGGTTACTTTTCTGTTAACTTCCGAAATATCCACTTCTTCCGATGTTAGGCCTTCTAAAGCAGAGAATCTGTTCTTCAGTTCCAACTTGAAAGTATTATGGTGTTTTTTAAGGTTGGTTATGTCAATACATTTTGTTTGTCTTATGAGCTTGCCACGTTCCAGTTTAGTGTTGAGGTGCATCTTACATCTCACCAATCTATGGTCACTACCTGTGTTGAACTTGTTCAGCACACTGCAGTCTTCGATGACGAATTTTTTGTTACACATAATAAAATCAATTTCACTTGTCGTTCCAATTGGATGTCTCCATGTCCATTTCCTGTGTGGCTTTTTCTTGAAAAAGGAGTTCAAGATGAAAAATCCTTCTGCCTCTGCAAACTCAACGAGAGTATTTCCACGCTGGTTTCTGTTGCCGTGACCGAATTTACCTACTGAAGTTTCATTCTGTTGCCGTTGCCCTATTTTTGCATTGAAATCTCCCATAATTATCTTCAAGTGCTGCTTACCTTTATTATTTAGATGACGAATTTCCTCATACAATTCTTCAATTTCTTCTTCAGGATGACTTGTGGTGGGTGCATAAGTTTGAATAATCTGAGCCTGGTATCTTCTCGATAGTTGGATAACGAGTCGTGCAGCTCTGTCAGAGGAACTTTCAACTTCTACCACTTTATCCTTCAGTTTCTTGTTTATTATAAATCCAACACCACTAGTTCTGCCAGTATCTGTCCCACGATAATAGAAGAGATGTCCACTTTTCAGTTCAATGAGATCTTCTCCTTTTCTCCTTACCTCACTTAGCCCGACGATGTCCCACTTGATCCTTTGTAGTTCCTCTTCCAATTCAAGAAGCCTTGAATCAGAAGATAGGGAGCGTCCGTTATAGGTAGCCAAGGTCAGCATCAAATGGCAGCCTAGTCCGGTCCTCCGGGGATTCTTAGCACCCTCTGCCTTCATGTCGCACTGGCCGCTGCCTTGGCCAGGTACATTCCAGCTGCCGGAGACTGAGGGCCAAGATTTAAGTTGTAGAGTCATTTTGGAGGTGTTTGGCCATAACTCACCACGCTGGCCAAGCGGGTTGGTGAGTGTGGGATAGCATTTCCTCTGATCCCGATGGTATAGTTATACCGCTATTGGCGGTCGTCAGAGCCCCTTTAGTGGGAACAGGATGCACCACGAGAAGGCGGGATTGACATTTGTCAAGGAGAGGCTGTGATGTTACGCATCACCTGACCTTACATCCCGTCATGTACAAGTATGAATTTACTAACTTGAATGCAGGCTCACTAAATATCGTTTTGAGGGTAATTACTTGATACTACATTTTACAACTGAGCTTAGAAATTGGGGTGTTCTTTCTGGCCAAGTTTCTCGAATGTAATGAATATTTAATAGTTCGATGTCTTATATGACTACCCATCTTTCCCTTAAAATCCCCCTCCCCCCTCCCATATTAAGTTTAGTTTAAGAGGTAATCTCAAGACTGTTATCGTACGAGTAAAATAGCGCATTGAAAAATCTGTTAAGGCACTGGCTCTCTGCCTTCACTATGACCCTAAATTTGTTCAACTGTGGCCCTAAATTAGGGACGGGCGACTGCTTATAGCCCATTGAGCTGCCCTCGGTGGTCGTTAAATCTCTCAAGAAGATAGTGACCGAATTTATGGTTTAAAAGCTTGCAAAGAGAATACGGTAAAACGATTAATAATTAAAAAAATGCGTAAGAGTAACATAGATTGGCAAAAGATAACATACATTGAAATTTTATTCAGTGAAGTCTCAAAGGCAATCTCATGACAGTAGCGGACTGTCTACTCATAAATGGCCCTAGAAGCTGATTTTTTATGATCGAAGAATTACAAATGTAGCCCAGTCCTAAAAGTTAAGGTACGTTCGCATTACCATTTCCTGTTTAAACGCCTTTCCAACAGACGTCTAAGAACGTTGGAGTGACCTTTTTCCTTACTTAGAACAATTGCTTTTGGTACAAAATAAAAACATCTATAAATATAACACGAAATGTCCCCCTCCACTTCCCTACCTCTTGTGGGTCCGCGCCTGTTGCCTCTTGTTTGAAAAGTAACTTGTGTTAGTTTCATTTCTTCAGGTCATTTGTAAATCATCCTCTAGCAGTTTTCATTCAGGGATTAAATAGTTTCTCCGCTCACATAAATTCTGTAAAGTTCCGGAACTGTTAGCGCATTTCTATTGTAATTTAAACAGTCACACTATGGGAGATTCGTGCGTGCGTGCAACCTTCATGATCATGTACGCGCATGCGTGCAAATTCCAGTAGCCACATGGGAAATTTTCTAGCGATTCAACATCTGAACGGGAAGAGAGATGTGGAAATACAGCATTATTGCCACGGAAAGTGACAATACGTAAGGAGAAATTTTTGTTATGTAATGATGTCCTTGACGAGATCCCCTTAATCATCTGAATACAATGAATATAAGTACATTCTTATGGTACATGTTTTATATTGAACTTAGAGAAATAAAACAAATAATCCAGCAAAGGACAGATTTTCTGTTACTTAAAATATGTCACTCAAAGCCAAAAACGGAGCAATGCTTAAGAAAAATGAATTCCGAGGGGGCGTGTATTTTTTATTTCTTTTCTTCTACCTGAAATTAGATCAACAAAGCATTTCATTTCGAAATTCACAGCAGATTTTAATAATCGCGAATTTTTGGCCGACATCTCCAAACGTAATCAAGAAATGCAAAGTTAATTACGTGTACGATCAGAGACAAATTGGCCCACTAGGACATTTCTGGTATATAGACTACTGGAGAAATGGCCTACTTTTTCGAATCTGTTTTGTCTGGAATTTTTGAAACGAACAAATAATTAATTTAGTACTAATGAACCTATGAATAATAAGCGTTGACTTCATTTAATTAGGAAATAAAATTAACACAATGGTACCAACGAAGTATACACAAAGGTACCAGCCAAGTATACACAAAGGTACCAACCAAGTATTCTGAAATACAGCAGTTACGTGTTGCACTTACCGAACGGATGTTTGGAACAGTATATTAGAATTTTCAGAAGAAACTTTTCCTAGGAACAGTTCGTGACAAAATTTTCAGAAGATGCTCTTCCTATAGGAACAGTTCGTGACAGAATTTTTAGAAGATGCTCTTCCTAGGAACAGTTCGTGACAGAATTTTCAGAAGATGCTTTTCCTATAGGAACAGGTGACAGAATTTTTAGAAGATGCTTTTCCTAGAAACAGTTCGCGACAGAATTTTCAGAAGATGCTCTTCCTAGGAACAGTTCGTGACAGAATTTTCAGAAGATGCTTTTCCTATAGGAACAGGTGACAGAATTTTTAGAAGATGCTTTTCCTAGCAACAGTTCGTGACAGAATTTTCAGAAGAGATGCATTCTGAAATACAGCAATTACTTGTAGCACTTACCGAACGGATGTTACGAACAGCATATTAGAATTTTCTGAAGAAACTTTTCCTAGGAACACTTCGTGACAAAATTTTCAGCAGATGATTTTCCTAAGAACTGTTCGCGACCGAATTTTCAGAAGAAGGTTTTTGCTGGGAACTGTTCGTGAGAGAATTTTCAGAAGAGATGTATTCTGAAATACAGCAATTACTTGTAGCACTTACCGAACGGATGTTACGAACAGCATATTAGAATTTTCAGGATAAACTTTTCCTAGGAACAGTTCGTGACAGAATTTTTAGAAGATGCTTTTCCTAAGAACTGTTCGCGACCGAATTTTCAGAAGATGCTCTTCCTAGGAACAGTTCGTGACAGAATTTTCAGAAGATGCTTTTCCTAGGAAACGTTAGTATGTTCTGGCTACCTCATCCGGACAGAGAGAGAGAGAGAAAGAAAGAAAGAGAGAGAGAGATAGTTTTATTTCCTCTCTTTGGTCTAGTGAGAAAGAGAGAGAGAGAGATAGTTTTATTTCCTCTGTTCGGATAGGTGCACAGCAAGTTTTCAGATTTGCGCATAGACACGAATTCTGAAACTTCAGAAGTATTTTTTCCTTCGAAAGTGATTAAGTGAAAATTGATTTTCTCGCATTCTTTAATTTATCTCACTTTATAAATTTGCACTGAAGTTCTTGCAATTCTGGACATTTTCAATTTTTTTCAAAAGATAAGGTCTTCCCGTAATTATTTTATTAATGATAGATAAGTCTTGAAAAAGAGAAATTCATTTTTGGCATATTTGGATTTCGGTTCTCATTAAAACCGAAGAAAATATTACAAATTCTGAATTCGGTTATCGCAATAAAATTCATGAGAATAGAACATTAAAGTCTTGGAGAGTCTTTCTCAGAGAACGTACCTTGTCTATTACTTCTCAGAAACGGAAGTAATTTTCTTCTTACATTAAATTTTACTAGGGATCTGAGATCCAGGAAAATGGGTAAAATGTTGTTAATTATTGCCTCAATCCAAGAAAAAGAAAATGCAAAGATTTGCCAACTTGTGTTGAAAGCATGTTTAAACGGTGATGCTGACATACCATTTTTCTTCTTTTTTTAGGGATGGGGCACCTTGATAATTTTCCCCAAAAGTGGGCCACTCGAAATTAGCTTCCAGGGCTGTTTATGGATAGCCACAGTCCGCCACTCAATACGAATATTTTTCTCAATTAGCGCACGAAAAATCTGTAAAATTCAGATATTTTCCATCATTTCACGGAGAAAGTTGAATCAGGAATATGCTTCGTTACTTTACGAAAGAAATCACGGAAAATGGCTTGTAAATTTCCCGAAATTTTTTACAATGCACAACACAATGATTCACTGCAGTAAAAATCTGCATACAGAGATTGTATCTTAAACGTTATACCTAAGCAACGCAGAGTACAGTTAAGGTTCAGTTGGCTGTGTAATAAAAATCTTCTACGTCTTAAAGTTAGTGGAAAAAATATTGGAGAGGGGTTTATCGACCACTGTGAGCTACTCGATGGTCTATAAGCAGTCGCGGAGTTGCCCGTCCCTAATTTAGGGCTACTGGTTCCTGCGTAGGGGGAGAGCCAGCGCCGTAAGACAAACAAACCATCAATGCCTCACTGAGATTTGAGCCAAAATCGTCTAAAAAGTACAAGACCATGACATTAGATAAATCACACTGTAAAAAAATTTCTGAAATTCACGTATCACTTTCTGGCATTTCTTTCGTGAATTAACGAAGCATATTTCTGATACAAAGTTTTCCGTGAAATGACAGAAAGAAACCTGCATTTTACGGATTTTTCGTACCACGGGAAAATTTTGAATTTTCAGAAACCTTTCCTTTGGTTCTTTCTTAAATTGACGGTAAATCCGTTTTAAAGATTTCTTAACGGAAAATTCTGAATTTCCAGAAAACTTTCAGCAATTCCTTTCGTGTATTAACGAAAAAACTCCGTTTTCACTTTTACCGTATCCATATGACGAGAAATTACCGGTAATAGCAGCGATTGGTGAGAATACTTGAGTTTGATTTACTTTAAAAATTTCCATCGTCTGTCGAATTTTGAAGTTCCGTAGAGAGATCGGATATTGTGGATAGTATATCGCATGAATTTTGTATATTGTGGCACAGGATATTTTTTCTCCTCTCTTCTATTTTGTGCACCAGCTATTTATCATATATTGTGTTACTGTAAGAAACCGGGTTCTTAACTTATTGTACAGATGATTATACGATGTCTATGTATCAGCCTAAGACAAGAGCTATTATAGCTATCAAGTGTAAATTTTATAGTATTTGAGAGTTGTTTGTGTGTATGAGAAATGATACTATAAAAAAGTACACTTCACCTTTTTTAAAGATAACTTAAAGTCATTGTCAGTTTAAAAAATCAAGTTCCAAAGCATTTTGTTGCTTTGAAAAATCACGATGAAAAATGCTTAATTTGAGAAAAGTTCTCCTAGAGAAAACAAAAATTATTACAAACTTATTCAGAAAAATAATAAGCTCCAACAAAATAAAATGAATAAATGACTCGCATTAATGACAAAAAAAAAAAAAAAGAAAAAAATCGTCGCCCAATTTGTTTTACGATGTATGTGATTCAGGTTTCCAAGAGTTTGTGTCTCAGTGGTTAAAGGTGTATATTACCTGTTGAACCAACCCAAGCGACGGGGGATCGATCCTGACTACAGCGGAGGGATTATACGGGGTAAGGCTGAAAAATGCAGGGTTGTCGGTTTTGCGGAATTCCAGTTAAAATACGGGAAAACCTGAAATGGATTTTTTTTTCTGAAATAAACGGAATTTCTGACTACCAAAAATCTGTGAAATTACGGAAGTTAAAGTGGACGGGCACTTTTAAAAACGGAAATTTCTGAAAAAGAGGTACACCTACTGGCAACTTTGCTGCACGTTATTTTCAGAGATTTTCCGTGAATTCACACCACTTAGTCTTGTTAGTGCAGTTCCTTCCGTTTGTGACGTCACTCTCATGTTACACGGCCTGTTACGTCGGTGTGGTGGTGATGTTACACACGACAGCGTCGGAAACCAACCAGAAGTCTTGGTTTCCACGTGACGTCACTAAAAGAGAGAACTCATCTCCCTAATGTCATAGCTTTGTATTTTCTAGACGGGCTTCTTCAAATAGGAACCCATCTCGGTAGAATGGTCAGAAATCAGAGCTTAGACCACTGCGCCACTATGGTGACAAAACATGCATGCAAAAAATTAGGAAGTATCGTAACTGCTGGTTTAAAAAGCTCATTCGGGAGAATCTTAAAGGAAAAAATTTTATTCATTTAAAAATGTTAAAAAGAGATAACTACGGAAATGCTAATCGAAAGTGTCTTGTATTCAAAACTGGAAAATTTAACCTAAATATCGGCGGGTAAGAAAAAATTCTTATTCGAGTAAATGATAGGTTTAGGAACTCATTCGGGCAAACTGAAAACGCTAAAAGAAGTTCTTATTCATGCAAATGTTGATGGAAAAGAAGTATCAATTGATCGAAAAAAAAAAAAGTGTCACTGATTGGAAACGTCAAAAGCAGTAAGCATTTCCGCAAACGTTGATGGAAAAAAAATCTGATTTATTAAAAATGCCTAAATAAATACTTATTTACGCAAAAATCTGACGCAACAAATTTGTTTGTAAGAAGGAAAGAAATAGAGCAAATGTTGGAGGAAAGGAAAACCTCATATTAACCTAAATGATGGTTTAAATAATTCCTTCGTGCCAACGTTGGTGGGAAAACAAGTTAGTAAAATCATGCAATGCATTGATTATGATACGTTTTCCAACATACCAGAAATCATTACTCAAGTTATAGTATGAGGCTAATATCTGTGGAAAAAATCTCGCTCTTGTGCCATTACCTTTGACCTCATTTCGATTAAATTAAACAGAATTGGTTTAGTATATACCTCCGGAACAACATGATAAAATTTTCTCGCAATCGAAGCATTTTTACGTAAGTTATGACGCATGAGGGCGATGGAATGGATCCCGCTTCTATGTCCTGACCTTCGACACCATTTCTCCCATTTTCAGTAGGGTTCGTCCTCAGATTGTCCTCTACCGTAACATACTGAAATTTCATCGAAATCAAACAATTTTTAAGCAAGTTATGACACATAAGAGAAATGGAATGGATCCCGCTCCTATGTCCTGACCTTTGACCCCATTTCGTCCATTTTCAATAGGGTTCGTCCCCAGGTGGTCCCCTACCACATACTAAAATTTCATCGAAATCGAACCATTTTTACGCAAGTTATGACGCATAAGAGAAACAGGATGGATCCCGCTCCTATGTATCCTGACCTTTGACCCCTTTTCGTCCATTTTCAATAGGGCTCTTCCCCAGGTGACCCCATACCACATAGTAAAATTTCATTGAAATCGAACCATTTTTACGTGAGTTATCGTGCGGACGGATTGACGGACGGACGGACGGACAAAGCTAGAGCATATACGCTTCTTCAACCTACGGTTGAAAAGCGTAAAAAACTCATTCATGAAGATCGTAAAAAAAAGTACCTATTTATTAACGTGCTGTGTGATATTTTAATGTAATCTCGACACAATTTATATTCTCGTATGTTGGAAAACGATTAAATGTTAATTCAACTGTTATGTACTTAGGTATTGGTCCAGAGACCGGTAACCAAGAAAAGTAACTTACAATCGCTCTTTGGTTGTCGACGATTCCATTTTGTTGGTATCGCAACAACATATTTATATAACAAGGCGACATCAATGTACATGTACAATCAAGGCAGCAAGATAGCGTGCGTCATAGCATACACTAAGTTAATCATGACTCGTCATACTACTATCACCTTATACACCGATGTGCCATTACATTATGAACATCTACCTAATAAGCGGTAGGACTCCGCTTTAGTCCGCAAAACAGCTGCCACCCGGCGAGGCATCGATTCGATGAGGTGGCGATAATTATCATGGGGTATCTGGTACCATAATGTCAATAGCATGTCCTCCAGTTCCCGTACATTTTGGGGTGGATGGTGATTTGGCGCGAACCCGCTTTTCGAAGTCGAACCACAAATGTTCGATTGGGTTCATGTGAGGTGAATTTGGAGGCCAGGGTATTAACAGAAAGTCACCAGCCTGTTCTTCGAACCAGTCCTTGATGATTCTGGCAGTGTGACAGGGCGCGTTATCCTGTTGGTAATGGCCATCACCAGCATGGAACACAGTTGCCATGAACGGGTGAACTTGGTCCGCAACGATGTTTAGATACCTGACAGCTGTCAGGGATTGTGCTATTGGGATAATGGGGCCTAAAGTGTCTCAAGAAAACATCGCCTACAGCAAAACAGCACCGCCACCGGCGTGTTTCCGTTGGCAATTGACGTATCCGCACTCTGCTGTCTACGTGATGCACCAGGAATCTTCATTCACCAGACCAGGCCACTTTCTTCCAATCATCCACGGTCCAATCTCGATGATCTTAGGCCTATTTCATGTGTTGTTGGCAATGACGTGCAGGGAGCATAGAGAACCGGCTGCGTCTTCGGCTACGCTGGCCCATGTGCAGAAGGCTGCGATGAACTGTGTACTGCGACACATTGCTCTGATCACTACTGTTGTGGCTGCGGGTGATTTGTCGCACTGTGACCCTGCGGTCGCTGTGAACAATGCGCGACAGTCTCCGCTCCCCTCTGGCATCAATGACCTGCGGACGACACACGGCTGGACGACAGTTCGTCGTTTGGCCATCTGTGCACCACTTTTGATACACACTCACTACAGTGGCACGTGAACAACCCACAAGCGGTGCCGTTACAGAGATCGTAGTTCCGAGGCGCCGTGGCATCCCCATTTGTCCTTTATCAAACTCCGATAAAACGGCAGCTTTTCCCATTCTGACTCCGAACACTCTACTAACCGAAAGCCCGTCCTCGGATGGTATATATACTGCTCTGTGAACTTCACCTACGCCACCGTTCGGTCTCCATGCGCGGGTCATTTCTCTGGGCTGGAGGTGGTCATAATTTAATGGCTCATAGGTGTATATTTAGTATCATGATTCGTCATATTACTATCACGTTATATACTTAGTATCATGGTCATACTACTATCAATTTATATATTATACTAAGTATCATGATTCGTCATTAGTTAATCATGACGCGTCATATACTACTATCACCTTATATACTTAGTATCATGATTCGTCATACTACTATTAATTTATATATTATACTTAGTATCATGATTCGTCATACTACTATCACCTTATATACTTAGTATCATGATTCGTCATACTACTATCAATTTAAATATTATACTTGGTATCGTGATTCGTCATTAGTTAATCATAATGCGTCATATACTACTATCACCTTATATACTTAGTATCATGATTCGTCATACTGCTATCAATTTAAATATTATACTTGGTATCGTGATTCGTCATTAGTTAATCATGATGCGTCATATACTACTATCACCTTATATACTTAGTATCATGATTCGTCATACTACTATCACCTTATATACTTAGTATCATGATCCGTCATTAGTTAATCATGATGCGTCATATACTACTATCACCTTATATACTTAGTATCATGATTCGTCATACTACTATTAATTTATATATTATACTTAGTATCATGATTCGTCATACTACTATCCCCTTATATACTTAGTATCATGATTCGTCATACTACTATCAATTTAAATATTATACTTGGTATCGTGATTCGTCATTAGTTAATCATGATGCGTCATGCTACTATCACCTTATATACTTAGTATCATGATTCGTCATACTACTATCAACTTATCTACTTAGTGTCATGATTCGTCATACTACTATCACCTTATATACTTAGTATCATGATTCATCATTAGTTAATCATGATTCGCCATGCTACTATTTTCTTCATTAGTTAATGATTCGTCATACTACTATCTACTTAGTATCATGATTCGTCATCAGTTAATCGGGATTCGTCATTCTACTATCACCTTCACCATCACATGTTTTTGCTTTCGGCGTTGTTCTTATTGGCTCATTGACACGCTGTCAGCGTTTCCAAAACATATAAGGAATTTCGGGGATGAGATGTGCCGTTCAGAAGGAAAATCCGAGAAGTAACAAAATGTACATAAAAATAGAAACTCAAAAGGAAGGTTAGAAAAAGACGTACGTCACAGTTGATAATAAAAAATTTGGTTGTACATAAATAAAAAAAGAATTATTCCCGGCATGAATGCTTCAAAACCTTTTAGTCAGTTTCCTGATGAAGATTTGTCCGTCGCAAACAGATGCGATAACGAACTGGTTAGCTGTAGCGCCTGATGATATTAAAGCTGCGTCTAAACAAATCACAGACTTCGAGCAGGTTGGGTTTGATGTTCTGTGATAACTGTTCAGGGACGTAACTAGGTATTTTCGCGCCCGAGGAAGACCCCAAATAATGCGCCCCATCTGGCGTTAAAAGTTTCAATTCCAATTTTAATAATGGTTGCACACAGCGATTCTTGCGCCCGGGACTGCAAAAAAAAAATCTCTAAAAAGCCTATGTCTACTAGACTAGATTTAACCATATTGAAATTTTCTTTTCAAACTTTTTCTAACAGAAAAATATAATAAGGTGCCAGAAGAAATCACATGAAAGGCTCATCATAGACAGACATTTTTTTTTTTTTTTTTTTTACTTGTACCATTGATCCAATTACCTACACTTCTACTGAAACAGTTTCCTGACATGAGTGATTGATTTTTCATTTAAGGTTTCATTCAACATCGTCTCTGCCCAAATACATATTTATGAGGCTGTTATTCTTTTAGTAACCACTGACCCGATTCTCAGCGATCCCGGTGCAATACTTAACAGACATCTTGGCATCACTTACAACGAAAACACATTTAAGAGAAGTATGCGGACGCATTACCCTGCCTCCCTTGTCATTTCATACATCTCCCCTCCTCACTACAATTTGGAACATAAGAGCATTATGCCCTGCCAAAAAACGACATAAAAACCCTACCTTACTGAGGTTATGTGAAGTTGCATCAGGACACAACATGCGAACATGCAGGTGCTTAAGGAACCATTGCCTTGACCAATGAAAGACAGGCTATGGGTGTGTTGTGTCTTTTTTTTTTTTTTTTTTTTTTTTGTTTGTTTGTTTAAATAGAGGTTTAACGACCACCGCGAGCAACTCAGCGGGGTATAAGCAGTACCCCGTCCTAATTTAGGTCCACTGGTTCCAGAGAAGGAAGAGAGCAAGTGCCTTAACACAAACTCAATATCCATGCCTCACCGGGATTCGAACCCGGACGCATATGGAACGAGTGGTCACAAGCCAGCGCTTAGACCACTGCTTCACAGGGGCGTCATGTGTGTGTCATCAACCATTGTCACTCCACTGCTGGGTGAAGGCCTTCCTGAGTTTCTTCCATAACCTTCTGTCTTGAACCAGTCTCCTTCAAGTCACTTAACCATGTTTTCGAATTTCATCCACCCATCTCCCACATGGTCTTCTGTTATTCTGGGTCTTTTTCTATTCCTTTGTATTCAGTTTAATATTTCAGTCGTCCAGCGGGGTACAGTTGTAACAATATGTCCAGCCCATTGCTGCTTGAAAGTCTTTCTTTGATCATAATGTCACCGAGCCAGTCTCCTCTAAGTCACTTCACCATATTTTCGAATTTCATCCACCCATCTCTCACATGGTCTTCTGTTATTCTGGGTCCTTTTCTATTCCTTTGTATTCATTTTAATACTTCAGATGTCCAGCGGGGAACAGTTCTAACAATATGTCCAGGCCATTGCTGCTTGAAAGTAATTTTTTTATCATGATGTCACCAACTCTTTTCGTTTTCCTTATCCATGAGTTCGTCTTCTTATCTCTCCTGGTTATACCAACATGCACTGATGCTTCTGTCAGCTGCCTGCAGCCACTGTATATATATTTTTAGTTAAGGTCTTTGTCTCTGATGCGTAAGTAAAAACTGGAAGGATGCACTGATTACATACTTTTCTTTTAAGACATAAGTTACTCCTGAAAATTGTACTATTTCTTCCAAACGCTGTCCAACCACGTTTTGTACGCCTATCAATTTCTTCGCTGTAGCTCTCTCTTGATATTTGTAATCTAAAGTAAATGTAGGCATCGGTCACCTCTAGATTTAACCCATGAACAGCTAAATCTTCAGTTATAGTAAAAACATGATTATTATTATGAGCAAAGCATGAAGATAAAACTGTTATGAAGTTGTACGTTCCTTATTATTTGAAACGTGTGTATATATATATATATATATATACACTCATCGTCAAAAAAATTGTTGCACCCAAAAGGAAGCAACCGACAGGAATGAAACTTGGAGGGTAGGTTTGACATCGTGAGACATGTAAATGATTCGGGTATCACACTCGGCCGCGCATGTGACGCAAGCAAGGAGGGGTCGTAGCGCTGTGCCTGACCAGCTATATAAGGTCGTCCCGTTGCGCGTGCTTACCATTCTGACTCGTGCGGTTGTGTTGATTGTATCTTTTGCAAGTGAATAATGCCTGGGAGAAAAGTTCGGAAGCAATTCGAGCAGTTGGAGGAATTCGAGAAGGGTCGCATCGTCGGCTTCGGGATGCGCGATGGTCTTATTGCCGTATTGCGCGCCATACCAGTCGTGCGGATATCACCATAGCATACTGTATGTGGCAGTGGATAGAACAAGGCACGCAGCAGCGACAGGAAGGGTCTGGGAGACCTAGACGAACCACGGAGAGGGAGAGAGAGAGAGAGAGAGGACCGACGGGTTGTCCGACATGCGCGGAGTGACTCATAAACCACTATTGCGGATATTCAGCGAGCAGTGGTGTCCGATTAGCGCCAGCACTATTGGCAGACGACTGCACGACGTTGGACTACAGGTACGCAGACCGTTAGGATGACTGCCCTTAACAACAGTGCATCGTCGCTAAAGACTGCAATAGTGTCGTGCCAGACTGTCATGGAGCCGTAGCTAGGACTGGGCCGTAGCTAGGACTCTGATATGGGTCGTAGCTAGGACTCAGACCCCGGGGGTGGGAGTGAGGGGCTGAAGGGTCATCTGGGGGGCTCGGTGTTACACTATAAACTAACGTTTTCCACTAATACATTCGCAAGTTTTTTTTTGTTTTTTTGCTCCTTTTGTTACTTTACTTCACTAGCAAATAATTTTTCCAAGCCAAAAAGTAAAAAAAAAAAAAAAAAAAATTCAAATTTTGAAAACCGAGTGGCCGAAAGAAAATTAGTTTGATGATGGTGGAATTGTAAGTCCTTTATTGCTGAATAAATTATACTGCTCAAAATAATTAGGGGAATATGTGATTTTGGCGACATTATGCAAGCCAATCGTGTGATATCTTCCAGAAACGTGAAAATCGCGAGTGCAACGTAGACAGCCGAATCATGCATATCCTTACGCAAAGTAGCATCTGTGACGTCAGTCGCATTCTAGGGTTTCGTCTCCAAAGATGTCACAATGAAGGGAGCCATTTGAAAACATGGCTTTGTGCATTGTAGGCTCACCTTGGGTTGGTGAAGTGCACTTAGCACCTTTCGCTGTCTGATAAAGAATTTCCGAAAGAGACCAGAGATGGAAACGGTTCACAGGGTCGACAGTTTCTTGCAGGAAAAACTGGTCGGGTCTAGGTGTTCTTGACCCAATTTCGACCCCAATTTATTTCCGTTTTATTTTTGAAAAGAAAAAAGATTTCAAAGAACCCTTCAGAGGTCTGAAATAATACTTGACAGTGCAGTTGCAGAGTATGATCCAGGAACTTGGTAAGAAGGGTAAAGAAATGGTATTAAAAATAAACTTTCAGAAGATAAAGCTGAAGGTACAATGATTTTACAAGAAACGAAGATTTATCGATAGATGGGAGAAAGCTGGAGGCAACAGATACCTACATTTACCTTGGACAGCAGATATCAAGCAAGGGTCACATTGATGAAGAAATTAATCGATGTATAAACTTGGTTGGCGAGCTTTTGAAAGAAACAGTACAATTTTTAAGAGCAAAATGCCATTATGTCTTACAGGGAAAGTGTTTGATCAATGCATCTTTCCAGTGCCTACGTATGGTGCAGAGACGTGGCCCTTAATTAAAAAAGACATACACAGACTCCAGACAACTGAAAGAAGCATGGAGAGATGCATGCTTGGTGTAGCCAGGAAAGATAAGAAGAGGAGCGTGTAGATAAGGAAAATGACAAAAGTGGCAGACATCGTGATCAGAGCAAAATCTCTGAAATCACAAAGGGCTGGATATGTTGCCAGAAGGACGGACCACCGATGGACAACTGATATTTTAGACTCGATTCCAAGGGACCGGAAAAGACCCAGAAGAAGGCCACATGGGAGATGGATGGATGGATGAAATTCAAAAGCATGAGGGGGTCACATGGAGGAGACTGGCTCAAGACAGACCTTTGTGAAAGAAACTTGGGGAGACCTTCATCCAGCAGTGGATTGATAATGATTGATGATGATGATTACGATATATTCAAATTTATAGTTCAAAGCAGATTTGTCCACATCGAGTCCAGTTATGTGACGGCCGGGTTCGGGTCCAAAATTTTCGACCTGTTTCCAACTCTGAAAGGGACGCGGGTAGCGATTAAAGTCAGCTTTGAGTTTTTGAATATTATGTCGCCTTTAATCCGTCGGCGATACTATGGTATAGGTTGGGGCAAACGGGGTTATTTCCTAGGGGGTGGGGGTGGGAGCAGGAGGACAGTCAGCGGTGAGGAAGAGGAAAGGGTGGTCGCATGAAAAGACCACGGGTAGGGTTTTTCGGGCGCGTAGAGGCCGCGGGTGGCCTAGTGGGCAACGTTCGTGACTGCCACGGAAAGGGCCTCAGATTCGATCCCAGGCAGGTACGAACGCTCGATCCACTAAATATCCGCCGTGCGTCGGATGGGCACGTTAAGCCGTCGGACCCCGGGTACTGGCCCCTCCCGGTAATAAATAGGGGCGTCTTCCTCCCCCTTTCTACTTCGTTTCCGTGTCACTTTCCTATCGGGCGCTCTAGCCCAAATCTCCTAGTTTCCTATTTCTAAGGGTTGTTTAAGACCTGGGGTCAGACACTTCCTTCCTAAAATCCTTTACATATGATCATGATCATTTTCGGGCGCGATGTTTTAGGCTGGCTGAGTAATAAGTTTTTTTCCCGAGCGCGGGAGAGAAACGAGCAGAGAGTGACTGAAAGTAGGTACTGTAAGGAGAGGAGATAAATGCTTTGCAAACTAAAATAAGGAGAAGTTTTAGCGTTTAGCCTGTGAACAATCATTCTTCGGCACATAAAATAAATTGTTGTTAAGCGATAAAGCCATCTTCTGAAATATGCGATAACATTTATGGTGTTGGTCTGTTCATTTGTAATAATCGCTACTTACGACGTTAAGCGGAATCAACAACGTAACAGGGTATTTAGCTTCCACGCACATTCCCTTCCCTTCACATTACTTTTTTGCAGGCAATGGCGGCGGAAGGTCTCGAAAACTGCTATGGCTATTGGCAACAGTGTATTCTTCTACCTTCGAAGATATATACCTCCCATGGTTTCGTTCATTTGCATCCATGTGACCGTGTCATTCAAATTTAGCTTTCCCCATCTAATTTTTACAAAGTGTATTATGTAAAAAGTTTTAGAGTGTTAACGGGTACTTACCTTTTAAAAATAAAAATTAAACAACAGCGAAAGAAAATATTATTTGAAGTAGATGTGAAATGTGTATATAAAAACAATACTGGAATGTCATTTTCAAATATTTTATAGAAACAAAGCAAAACTTTTCGTTGTTTGCCGAGCAAAATTAAAAGCATTGCTTATTTAGAATATGAGATTACGTTTATTTCAGGAAATAAGAGGTACTGAGTATATGTATGTATGCACATTGTTATTACTAATAAAAATATTTCTATCTGATTTCTTTCTGTTACTGAAAAAAACTGATCTAGAACTGAAAAGTCGATGACATCAGAAATGGGTACCCTAGAAAAGTTCCACACATTAGGAAATTGTAATCCCCCCCCCCCCCCCACAATATACACCCATCCTTCTGTTACTTGTAAATCTTCTCAACATCAGGAATTTCGGATAAAATTAGAAATGAGTGTACCGGAAAAAGTAATCCACATTCGATATAAAACTGCGCCCCCTCTCCCCCTACACATCCTTCTGCTTCTTATACACTGCCGGACAATTGCTAAGGACGGATGACAATAGCAACGATAGCAACCATAAATAGGCCGCCCCGGTGGCGCAGTGGTCTAAGGCGCTGGCCTCTGATCATTCGTCCGTAAGGGGTCCGGGTTCGAATCCCGTCAGGCATGAATGTTGTGTTTGTCTTACGGCACTGGCTCTCTCCCTTCCCTGGAACCAGTGACCCTAAATTAGGGACGGGCGACTGCTTATAGCCCATTGAGTTGCTCACGGTGGTCGTTACACCTCCAATCAAAAAAAAAAAAAAAAAAAAAAAACATAAATAGGAAGGCAGGAAAATGTGGAAATTAGCATAAGTGCGGGATACAGTAAGACGTGTTGTGCGTATGCAAATTTTGGATTGCCGAACTTGTTCGTGACGTCATAGCGCTGATAAGAGATATAAAGGATTTGACGCGTATTCACCGTTGTTATTCAAACGCAAAGTTGAAAGGGAAAGAATCAATTGACGAACTTGCAATTTTCAGTATGTCTTCCCGACATCACCTAGATGATTTTACGCGTGGCCGTATTATTGGCAAGATTGAAGAAGGGCGAAAAATAACAGATGTTGCCAGGGAGTTCGACGTCAGCCACAGTGTTGTTTCAAGGCTTTGGAAATCATTTCAAACAAATGGAGAGTGTAGCAAACGTCACGGGGGAGGTCGTGTTCGCAGTACGACACCTGCAGAAGATCGGTACATAGTGCTATCAACAAAAAGACACCGGCGCAGCACAGCTAGTGAGGTAGCAAATGAGTTTATAGCTGCTACTGGCAAGCGGATCTCCCGAAAATCTGTCGCCAGACGTTTGCATGAAGGAGGACTATACGCCCGCCGTCCTGTTGTGTGCATCCCATTGTCCAGACGTCACCGTACCGCCCGTTTGCAATGGTGCCATCAACATCGCAATTGGACTGATAACGACTGGTCTGCTGTCCTCTTCTCAGATGAGAGTAGACACAATCTATCGTATGGTTGTCGACGACAACTGATCTGGCGTGATAGTGGTACTGCATATTGTCCAGCAAACATACAGGAAAGGGACCGATATCCGACATGTAGTGTCATGGTATGGGCTGGCATCATGATCAATGGCCGTACGTCCCTCTATGTGCTTCCAACTGGGACTATGACTGGCCAACGATACATTAATGATGTTCTGCTACCTCATGTTCGTATGTTTCGTGGTGCTGCCGGTGATAGATTCATTTTCATGGACGACAACGCAACATGTCATCGAACAGTCGCTGTCCAGGGGTGTCTTGAGAGCAAGGATATTCAACGCCTCGTATGGCCAGCACGTTCTCCAGATCTGAATCCCATTGAAAATGTGTGGGATGCTTTGGGGATGAGTCTTGCTGGTCGCCAATGCCCTCCAATAAACAAGGACACCCTCATCCGTGCACTGACAGAGGAATGGGAAAAATAACCCCAACAGCTGCTTGATAATGTTGTGCAAAGCATGACACGACGTGTGGAATCTTGCATCGCCCTCCATGGTGGCCATATCCCGTATTGACATTTTACGCTGGAACACTTGCGGACGGTAATTGCATTTTTTTCACGTTTACGTATTCTGTACAAAATGGCCTGTTTGTCCCTTGAACACGTTCCAAAGCCTTCTGGATTTCAGAGCACAATAAATTGTCTTTCTTGTAATGTCCTGGCATTCCGACATTATTTTATTTCACTTGGCATCCAACCACACTTAATTTTTTATGCGCTACATAGCCGTTTATGATCCGTCCTTAGCAATTGTCCAGCAGTGTATAAAACTCACCTACAATAGAAAAGTCTGATAAAATCAGAAATGCATCCCGGGAAATTCCTCCTCGTTAGAAAATACAGGTTAAAAGCAAACTCAGAAATGGAGATCAGTCTCCACAATGGAAAACACTGATAAAAAGCAATTTGTGCACGGTCCCTCACAAGGTGGTGGGAGTTTTGCTGTGGAGAACATTACCGGTAACAGGATAAACTGCGTGTGTGCCAGTCTTTCCTGTACGAGTTTGCCGAGTACCAGTTTCCTGGGCACCAATCGCCCTGGTGCCAATCAAAATGGATCCAAGTTAAGTATGTTACAGGAATCAATTCTGTATAATTTCCTCAGAGTTCCTTCCGCCTTTAAAATGTTGCAGTAGATTTTAAGTTTGGCGAGCTCATCGCCAGCCCCGTGATTTACTGATAGATCCGCCCATATAAGTAGGCCTGCATATTTTTCTTGAATAACTTAAAATAATCTGGCAGAACTCTATAAATAATAAAAAAATGTGAACATGAAAAAAAGAAAAAAAACATCTGCATAATAAAGAGTAATATTTTTGGTTAATTTAATACTTCACTTAGGACTGATATTAGTGACTAACTGATGTTCAACGATAACCATGAGGACTGATTAGCTGATATTCCGTTTATGATTCATATATGGACTCAAGTCTCTGTTATAATGGTTTTCAGGAGGAACAAATATTTTATCGAAATTTTAGTTTATTTTAGTTTAGAAATTTGAAATGCAGTTCTGATTCCGTTAAATTCAATTTTTGACTCCATACCAACAATTTAAGAAGTCAAGAACCACAGAAATATTACCATTTGCAGTGACGCAAATGGTAATATTTTGCATGAGAAGTTGGAAAGTTAATATGTCGCAACAGGAAGTTTGAATTGTCCATGGCCCGTATTGGTATTATTTTTAATTCCCCTGCAAAGTACAAATACTATTCACTCTCTATTCCTATTTTTTAGACAAACTTTCCTAGAAAGAAAACTGCTTTTTAGCACGTCTTTTGTAAAAAAGTTCGTGCTCATGTTATCGGTTTGTCCGTCCGTCCGTCTATGGGCACCATATCTCTGCAACTATTAGTCCGATTTGAAAAATTCTTTTTGCATTGGAAAGCTTGAAATATACGAATGATGACCCTTCATTTCGTTTTTTTTTACGATGCACAATTTCGCCGCTAGAGCGCGTAAATGCAGATGATATCGAATTCAAAATACATATTATTTCATATATTTGCTTCTGAACATCATATTGAAAAAATTGTTTACCTTTCGATTCCATTTATGTCGAGTATTTTAGGTATAGTCACTTTTTCAAGTTATCCATAGACTTTCCGCTATGGGGCGTTAAGATAAATTGCGTTCTCCCCGA
Source organism: Macrothele yani (assembly GCA_039090855.1). NCBI lineage: Eukaryota > Metazoa > Arthropoda > Arachnida > Araneae > Macrothelidae > Macrothele > Macrothele yani. Next base: position 137,838,248 of record CM077001.1, read on the forward strand.
TATATCTGCTTTCAAAACTCCGGTTTGAAAAATTCTTCCTGCATCGCATACAGCTCCTGATGGGAAATATTTTTTCATATAATTTATAACATTTGGTAAAGAATGGTTTGGTCACCAGGGGCATAAATGTTAATTTCTGCTTCTGATGTATTTGCAGCAGAATCTGAGCTTTTGAAAACCTGAATGAAGAAATTATTTCCTGGACAGATACCGCTCACATCGAAAAACCTTTCGAGAATACTTTCTTCTTAAAATATGCATGTTTTTTCCGACAGAGGGCGTAAATGCATATCTTATATTTGTCGATATCTCTGCTTCTAAGAGTCCGATTTGAAAAATTCTTTCTTTGTTGGAGAGCTTTTCCGCTGCGAAATGTTTCTCATATATTTCGAATTTCTCATAAAGGACAAGTGAGCCGCTGGAGAGCGTAAGTTCACGATTCCGTTTACAGCAGTATCTGCGGGGTTAAAAACCCGATTGAAAAACGTCTGCCTTCGGTCAGATACTATTGTTCTTCATACCGTTTCAAATGACGTGCTCAATACACCCAAACATTCGATGTCATCTTTCGTGTGTTTTTTTATTTTGAAATTTCCGGATTATGTAGTAATAGATTTTTTACGAGAACAGGACACGACAGTCTTTTTTTTTTTTTTTTATTGAAGGTTTAACGACCATCGTGAGCAACTCAATGGTCTAAAAGCAGTATTCCGTCCTTAATTTAGGGCCACCAGTTCCAGGGAAGGGAGAGAGCCAGTGCCATAAGGCAAACACAACATCCATGCCTCACCGGGATTTGAACCCGGACCCTTCTCGGACGAATGGTCCACGGTAGTCTGGAACCATGACATGCTAACGTTGTAACTATATATAGGCGAACAAATGATACAAATCAGATTTCAATAAACTTTGGCATATGTGGTTAAAAATTATTTAAGGTAGTATTTTTTAATCTGGCATACCATGAAGTTTCTGTGCAGACGTCTTCTACGGATGATTCCGGGAACTTTTCTAATAGCTTGGCTTCACTGTAAACAGGACCTGATGACTTTCCAACCCCCACCACAACCCCTCTTCCCACGGACCCTTTTTCGCAGCATACAAGCGGTGACTTCAAAAAGGGTAAATGGTTAGTAAATGAGCATCGCATTAGCCTAAAGTCCTCTGACAAAACTGACCAACACAAAACAGCTCCCAGAAGGAATGGATCGCGTGATCGTTGCTTCAAGTAAAAAACAGAATGGATCGTGTGATCCCTTTCACCCCCGGTCATCAAAGGTGGCAATTGATAATTGCAGTGTACGTCTGATGTTCCCTCCCCCACTTGACGGCATTTCTCTCTTTCCTGACCCTTAATAACACCAAGCCCTGTGCGGTTGAGTGTCATTGGCGCAACCAGCCCTGGGCGCAACTGTCTCTACAGATTGACCCCGAGAAGTAATTTTTTTACACGAACTTTAAATAAATAAGGCGTTTATGCTTATAATGGAGCACAAGAGTAATTTTTATAAACCACCAAAAATAAATATTCAAAAGAATTTACGACAACGTCTGTCTTCCAGGGGGGGGCTTGCTTGCCTTTCGGGGGGGGGGCTTGTTTGCCTTTCAGGGGGCTGAGCCCCCTCCTGCCCCTTGCTAGCTACGGCCCTGCATGGAGCCATGCAGAATGGCAGCGGGGGAACTTCAGGGACGAGTCCCGTCTTGGAGGAAACGACCACCGAATGCGTGTGTGGGGGCACGGTTACCGGAAAAAAAATCCAAGGAAAAAAGATCCACGGAAAAAAATCCAACGGAAAAATGATCCAGGGAAAAAAAAGCCAAAGGAAAAAAAAAGCCAAGGAAAAAAAGTCCATGGAAATAAAATCCAACGGCTTCGTTCATGTAGGTTAACCAGTAAGAAACTTAAGGGGTCATATAAAAATTTACATAAAAAAAGTTCTCACTTCTCAAAGATTACAAGGACAACATAATTTGTTTACATGGAGGTTCGAGCAATTGGGGGGGGCGTATAAAAATTGCATTTTTGTTTCTTGTGTCCACTTCCATGTTGGTTGACCTTGTAAGAAATGTAGGGGTCGTACAGAAATTGCACTTTTGATTTTCTTTTGTCCACTTCCATGTTGGGTGACCTTGTAGGAAATTTAGGGGTCGTATAAAAATTGCATTTCTGATTTCTTTGTGTCACTTCTATGTAGGAAGCTTAAGGGATCGTATAAAAATTTCTTTTCTGATTTCTTTGCGTCACTTTTGTGTAAGAAGCCTAGAGGGTCGTATAAAAATTGTCATTGGATTTTTTTCCTGGCTCTCTGTTTTTTTCCTGTGGATCTTTTTCCTAGATTGACGCCACAGGGGCAGCAGACTGTGATTAATTAATAACCTACGAATTAATAATAATAAATATTTATAATCTTACAATTGGTAAATTGGTAAAGCAAAACTGATTGCGATTTTGAAGTTTGGTAGCAATTTAATATAAGATTAACACAGGGTTTTGTGAATATTGAAACTGCTCCTTTTATGAATGCATTGCAGATTGGCCAATAAGAAGGGTGCAATAAAACCCAACATAAATTAATACCTTCACAGTAATAATAATAACGAAAATAATTTCAATAATGATTAGGTCATTTCTACAAAAAAAAAAAAAAAAAAATAAAAAAAGGAGGCACGGGCCCTGCGGCTGCCGGAAAACTGCCACACACTTTTCAGTAAAGGGTCCGGCACAAATTGCTGTTCCTCCGAAGAACACTTTGAATGTGTGACTATTTTTCCAGTGGGGCACTTTTCCAAATTTCCGAACTATGTGTGGCAGTTTTTCAAGGTGCCTAACGAGGGGAAGGAACTCTCTTGTTTGTCTAAATTTTCATGCCGGTTCATTTGAGTTTAGGGCAACTGGCCACAAAAGTTCAAGGGGGGGGTCTAAAGATTGCCGTTTCTGGGCCTATATTGAGAACTGAATTGGGAACTCCAAACAAACGAATTTCGAGGAAACGTTCCCTGTAAGCCAAGAGAGAATTGTACTTTAATTTGAAGAAATAAATTGATGAGGATCCGAGGTACACTTGGTGGGGGGGGGGGGCTCTACTCCCAACTTCAGTAATATTATACGCGAGGTTCGTGAGCTTTGGGGGGGATTCCCCCAAAATGTTAAAATGGACGTAGAGCTGTAAACATTAGAACCATGCTTTATATAATGATTCTGTCCACGACCACGAATTTTCAGGAGGCTGGGATGAATTCACTCTCCCCCAAGTTTCTAAGAGCGCAGACAAGTGCTCAAGGTAAGAGATTTGCTCAGAGTTTCTGTGCTTCATGTTGTGTTTAGTGACAGACTATGTATGCTCTTCCCCCGTCCCCCAGAAATTTGGTGAAGTCTGTAAAAGGGATACGAGGAGCTTAGTTTCGAGGGCTCTACCCCCAGCTTCCGTAATTTTATATTCTGGACCTCTAGAGTCTGCCAGTGTATCCTATCGATGTTACCCCTGAAGAGCTCTTAGAAACATGGGGGGGGGGGGCGAATTCACCCACCCTCCTGAAAATTCGTGGTTGTGTACAGAATCATTATAAAAAGCATGGTACTAATGTTTACAGCTCTACGTCCATTTTAACAATTTGGGGGAAAGCCCCCCAAGCTCACAGACGCTTCAAAGGGAACATCCTTGATACACTGACAGACTCCAGTGGCCCAGAATATAATATTACGGAAGTTGGAGGTAGAGCACCCCCACCCCCACCCCCATTATATACCAAGTGTACCTTGGATCCTCGGCAATTTATTTCTTCAAATTAAAGGCTTACGTGGAACATTTTCTCGAAATTCGTTTGTTTAGAGTTCCCAATTCAGTTGTCAACATAGACCCAGAAACGGCAATCTTTATAGCCCCACCCCCACTCCCTTTAACTTTTGTGGCCAGTTGCCCTAAACTCAAATGAACCGGCATGAAAATTCAGACAAACAAAAGAGTTCTTTCCCCTCGTTAGACACCTTCGAAAACTGCCCTACTGAAAAAATTGTCACACATTCATATGTGTTCTTCGGAGGAACAGCAATTGGTGCCCAGTCCCTTAATGAAAACCATGTGGCTAGACCCCTCCCCCCCGCCCTCCTTAATCCGGCCCTGTGTCGATCATGTAAATGGATAACTGTTTCGTTACAGTTGGATTTTATTTCCCTGGCTTTTTTTTTCCGTTGGCTTTTTTTTCCGTGGATTTTTTTCCGTGGCTTTTTTTTCCCGGTGGCTTTTTTTTTTTTTCCTGGATTTTTTTTTCCGTGGATCTTTTTTCCTTGGATTTGTTTTCCTAGATTCGGGGGCAGGGGCACCGTGGTCAGCGCTAAGATGAACGGTTTGTTGTCGAGCGTCACACGTCCAGGAGGCCTGGTGTCATGGTGTGAGGTGCAATTGCCTACGATGCCAGATCACATTTGGTATTCATTACAGGCACTTTGACATCCCAACGTTAATGAGGTCCTACAACCAGTGGCCCTATCTTTTCTGAATGCTCACTCCGATGCGATTTTTCAACAGGATAAAGCTCGTCAGCGTGCTGCTGCTGTCTCGAGAGCTTGCCTTCAAGGCACTGACACTCTGCCATGACCAACGGCATCGCCAGACCTATGGTCGATTGAAAATGTGGGGGATGCTATTGAACGCGCTATCCACACTTCATGCCTACCGCACAATCTGCAGGAACTGCGTGAGAAGATTCAAGCTCTATGGGATGGCATGTCGCAGAACACCATTAGGAACCTCTACTCCATGCCGAGACGTCTGTCATGCTGTGTGAGCAAACGTGGGTGCCCGACGCCATACTGAAAGACACTACTTATTGGCGTGTGGTTCAAAAAATATTGCCCATATCAGTCTCAATGTTTAATCGTCTATTGTTCCTGGTAACCTTTACCTTCCTCCCGAAGAGCATTGCAATCCGACATGTCCTTCTGGGTGCAACTATTATTTTGACGATGAGTGTGTGTGTGTGTGTGTATATATACACAGTCGAGTCACATTATTGTGACCACCTCCTACTTTTGACGTCAACAATGAAAGAAGGCACGTGTCGTGACCTGGGTTGGAGGGTATATAAGGTGTGCTGTAGGCATTCTGAAAACACATCACTCGTTGCTGTCATGGATAAAAGGAACGATTTATCAGATTTGCAAAAAGGTATGATTATCGGCTTTCGGGCCAAGGGCTGCAGTATTTCTGAAAGAGCGCAATTTGTGAACTCTTTGCGTGCTGATGTGGCTAAAGTGTATCGTCATTGGAGAAATGGCCCCATTGCGAATAAGCGACGAGCAAACTGCGTAGCACCACGTGCCATTAATGTGAGAGGTGAGCGTCGGCTTCGAAGGTGCGTGAGGGGCGATCGACACGCTACAGTGGAGCAACTCACTGGCCGAATGAACCTCGGGGCTACCGGAAGTGCGTCTAAAACGACAGTTCAGCGAATCCTGTTGTGTATGGGGCTCCGATGCAAACGGATGGTCACTGCACCTATGCTAACGAAGGTGCATCGGCAGAAAAGGCTTACATTTGCACGGGAGTATGGGAATTGAACCTCCGCTGATTGGCAAAGGATTGCCTTCTCCGATAAGTCACGTTTTCTGCTTCATTGAACGGATGAACGTTGGCGTATAAAACGAGAAACATCGGAGAACAAACACTCTTCAACCATTGCTGGAAGAACACAAGATGGTGGGAGCAGCGTTATGCTCTGGGGAATGTTTTCGTGGCATTCCCTGGGTCCACTCATACCTTGTAACGTACCAGGAGATGTGACGTATCTGCCAGAAGGACGCACACGACATAAAAGCAGATAGCAATTAGAATCAATGTCCGCGTAGCTTAATTGGTAGAGCAACTTATTCCGGAATGAGTGGACCCGGGTTCGAACCCCGGCGCGGATAAAAATGACGGAGAAATTCACTTCGTTATAATGGCGCCCGAACTATCCGGATGACCCGACCGTTCAAAATCTCGCATTGGTGTGATGTTATTTCCACACCGCGAGATAGGAAAAATATGAGCAGCACTTCGAAAAAAAAAAAAAAAAAAAAAAGGGGGAGATGATGTAACGTACCAGGAGATGTGACGTATCTGCCAGAAGGACGCACACGACATAAAAGCAGATAGCAATTAGAATCAATGTCCGCGTAGCTTAATTGGTAGAGCAACTTATTCCGGAATGAGTGGACCCGGGTTCGAACCCCGGCGCGGATAAAAATGACGGAGAAATTCACTTCGTTATAACCTGTGGAATGTACTGTGGACCGAATTCGTTATGAATCTATCTTTGCAGACCACGTACACCTATACATGCTGATTGTCTTCCCTGGGGCATATGGGATCTTCCGGCACGACAATACGAAATGCCACGCAGCTAAAAATGTCCGAGAGTGGTTGGATGAGCACGATTAAGACTTCAAAGTACTTCCCTGACCACCTAATTTCCCAGACTTAAACCCAATTGAGCATCTGTGGGACCACTTCGATCGTGTTGTTCGCTCTATGGATCCTCCACCACGCACCCTCCAGCAACTGTCAGATGCATTGCAGTCAGCATGTCTCCACATGCCTGGGAACACTTTCCAGCACCTTATTGAGTCACTCCCAGCCTGCCAAGCTGTTGTTCGCGCCGCAAACAGCGGTTACTCTAGATATTAGCTGATAGTCACAATAATGTGACCCGACCGTGTACATACATTATATATACATGGAGGGAGAGAGCGAGCGATAGAGAGGGAGAGAGATTTGGCCACCGGTCCAAGGGAACAAGTCGAACTAACGTCGTAGAACAAAATTACCTCCCATGCTCCATCGATGTTTCGAACCCAGACCAACTGAAGCACGTGGCCACTGTGAGCCATTTCACAGCGTTTATAACAAAGATTGAATATTTTACAAGAATTAAATGCAAGTGTATTACAGAAGAATATATGAAAAGTAACAAAAGTAATACAAATTGTAATGGGTACTTTTTCCAAAGAAAATGAACCCGTTTCCCTAAAACACAATAATTCCCGTTAAATTAAAGACTCGAATGGGATATAACAGCGAAGAAACACACACACACATTTAAACATATGCTTAAGAAATGACGAGTTACACAAAATCTCCCGGAACCCTTTATAATAATTTATATTTCAGATTTCAAGAACGTGTAACTTAATTCTCCTAAATTAGTTTTTTTTTCTCTCTTACAAAGATTTTAAATTTCATTAAGAGTCAGAGAAGGACAAGGAAGTTATTCCCTGTGTCAAATAACTTCATGTGAAGGGGCAAAATTTTAAGTTTTACCCAAAAATCAAGAGGAAAATTCTCAAAAAATCTACTTCTCCTTTTTTTCTAATATAAATCATCACTGATGCTATATTTCGGTGTTTTCCACAGGTCATGTGAACTTCGCTGAGTTTGTTGTAACACTACTTGTCTTCAGTACATCGGAAAACTGTTATTTAAAATGTTACACTGATTTTTTGTGTTTATACAGTCATAATATGAAGGTGTACCTAAAAAAGTGGCACCCAGTGCATATTGCAGAATTCTTCCTGGGAAAACTGTTATTTAAAATGTTACACTGACTATGAGTGTTCCTTTGCATAGACATAATATGGGGTGTACCTAATAACGTGTGCACTCAGTGTATTGTAGAATTCCTCCTGAGGAAACGGTTATTTAAAATGTTACACTTACTATGAGTGTTCCTTTTCATGGACATAATATTGGGTGTACCTAATAAAGTGGCCACTCCGTGTTTGTAGAATTCTTCCAGGGAAAACTTTTTTTTTTAATGTTACACTAACTGTGAGTGTTCCTTTCCATAGACATAATAGTGGGTGTACCTGATAAAGTGGCCACTTAGTGTCTGTAGAGTTCCTCCTGGGGAAACTGTTACTCAAAATGTCACACTGACTATAAGTGTTCCTTTTCATAGACATAATATGAGGGAGTAGCTAAGAAGTTAGCCCACTCATACAGAAATCAAAGGTCGTGGAGATTAAGGTGGAGGCTGACAAAGGCTAGGGGAGATGAAAGTACATACCAAGCTGATCTCCCCTACCGAGCAACATAAGGGTGGGGAGGATGTTATCTTTTTATTTACAGTAAGATGAGATAAAAGACGTTTTCTTCCCTGTATAAACTGCACCTGATTTCGGACAAAATTTGGGGGAACGCTTTTCCATTTTCTCAATTTCCTGTTTACATGGCATGCTGGGTGTAATTTGGTTTCTATAGCTGTAGTTTGTCTCTCTCCAGTTGCAAGCTAAATTACGATTTCTGTCTTCAGGAGAAGCAATCGCAATGCTAAAATAAAATGCTGAAAGTCACTTTTTACTTGACATTGCTTGACAAACTGCTGATTCTGCGGAGGTAACAAAAATGAATGAAGACTGAATGTAGAAGAATTAAGGACCTAGCCCTAAAGTGAGACGAACTAGCCTCACACTTCAAGTACACATTTTTGAGAAAATTCCTCCTACTGCTGGAAACAAAAAATGTGTCGAAGACACAATTTTGAATCCCACAGCCAGGGGTGGGTCGGCACACCGAGATGTTTTCCAGTGGACCACTCGGGATATGGCCCACTTTCTTGCATTCTTTTTGATTTAGTTGAAAAGGGATTTTCAGCAGATTTTTTTTTCTTTTTTTTTGTGGTCAAAACTAAATTTTTAACCTGTTCATACACATTTTGAAAAACCTATTATGTACGAACAGGTGAGAATATAGAGGGGTGCTCAGCTGTGATTTTATAGCATCTTTTTTTTTTTTTTTTTTTTGCCCAAACAATTATTTTTAGCAGAAAACTCGTATATGTTTTTATTCTGTGACGTACTACAGGGGTGGCAACATGTGTCAAGGCGACAAATCTGCAGCGAGACATTATGTGCGCGTAGCTCAGTTGGGAGAGCCACTTAATCCGAAGTGAGGGGGACAAGGGTTCGATGCCGTCGCGCGCGGACAAACTTGTGTTTTCACATTTGCGCCCGATTGTGAAAAAATGGATCCACTGGCCGTTGGGTTCTTCGAAAAATGTGTGATGTTTGTTCCACATATTGTCTGGAATTAATGAAAAATTCCTACTTCGCTTCAAAGAAAAAAAAATTAAGTGGGAGATGATGTGACGTACTACAGAGATGAAAACATGTGTCAAGACGACAAATCTGCAGCGAGACATTCTGTCCGCGTAGCTTAGTTGGGAGAGCGACTTACTCCGGAGTGAGGAGGCGCGAATCGGTGCTCGTCGGGGAGAAACTTATGTTTTTTCAATTCACATGACATGCATAGATCGTGCATGCCTTGTCGCAGAAGAGAGCCGTAGCTCGTTAATACTTTCAGATGGAAGAGGACACTCCAATACTAGAGAGAATACGAAGCACAGGGACAGCCTTCCTGAAGCACCTCAGACATCCAAGGACAGATTTTTGGGGTTACATACACGTTTACGGGGTACAGTATGGAAAAACCATAGAAAAGTGATTGGCCAACTTGTGCCATGCCGGTGGTTAAAAGGGTATGCCCATGCAGAAATATATTATCAAAATAGCATCTTTGACAGTGACGGCTCGTTGGGTGAAGTGATTGAAATGCCACTTCACCTAAAATTTATATCGGGTGTGTGCATAAGTTCTACCCGTTTTTGTGGGCTACAAAGAAAGGAGGAAAACACAACAAATAACGTACCTAGGATTTCACATAATTCCTATCATTCTGCACGACCTCTTGCCATCTGTCTATGAGTAGGTGAATTCCACTCTGGAAAAACTCGTGTTTTAGAGTCAAAAAAGTCATGTAATGCCGTTTTCACATCGTCCACATCATCGAAGGTTTGGAGATCGAAGACGTTCTGTAACGATCGAAAAAGGTGGTAGTACGTAGGTGCCAGGTCAGGGGAATACGCCGGGGGAGGTAACACTTCCCAACAAAAGTTCAGTAATTTTTGCCGATTGATTACAGCAGCATGAAGTCTGGCGGCATCATGATGAAGAATCACGTCTTTGCGACTAACGAGTGCTGGCCGCTTTGAAGTCAGTTGTTCTCGCAATCTGTCCAAATGTTGGCAGTAGAGGTCAGCATTTATCGTTCGATTAGGTGCCAACAGCCCAGTGGACTATTTCCTGGACATCCCACCAAACACTCAACAAAATCTTTTTGGGATGCAGTCCTCCTTTTGAAGTCGACGCACCTTGGCACACAGTCAGTCGTTACATTACGGCACAGTAGCCATTTCTCATTACCCGTTACAATTGGTCCCAAAAACTGTTCATTTCTGTGACGAGAAAGCAAAGAAACACAGGTACGGATTCTCTCCTCTCGTTGCTTTGCAGAAAGCTGGTGCGAAACACAGTTTTCGAACTTGGTGATGAACCCAAGCGCATGCATCCATCTTTTGACTGTTGCTCTGTGTACCGACAACGTCTCCACTAATTCCTGAACGGTTGGATGTGGGTCATTTGTTATGTCTTGGTCCACATCCTTGTCAGAAACCACGGATGGACGTCCACGACGTAGTTGACCTTTACAGCTTCAATCTCCGTCCTGGAATTTCCGAAACCAACGGCGACATGTGTTATCATCAACTACATCCTCCCCATATAATGACAGATGTTGCGGCAAGCCGCGGCTGTAGCACTGCATTTATCGAACTCGTACAGTAAATAATGTCTAATGTGCTCCTTATCGCATTCAATGTAACACCGTCTGTGATTTCCGTTACGAATGACTTACTCGGACAAACTTAGTGCCTCTATATACTCTACTGCTCCACGCTTTATTGGCCGATAATTCGGCATCGCAGCGTCATCTGTGACGTAACTACTCCGATCGCAATTTGTATCTATTACAAAAACGGGTAGAACTTTTGCATACACCCAACAATAAAAAAGAATTATTCAAATGCTTCAGAGGGATTCTTAAAATTAGTCACTTTTTAATTTACATGGATGATTTCTGAAAAATACTGTGGCATTGGAACGAAAGCTCTCCCGTTTCTAAAGGCAAGCTAGAAGTGTGAGCACGCAGTTTCAAATGCCACTACGAATTGATGAACAGCTGACTTGTAACTGCGCGGAGGTCATGTGAAGAGATAAAGGCTGCAGTTACAAATGGGTATCGTTCACTTGATCGGAAGATCACTTGACGGAAAATCAGTGCGTCGAAAATCACTTGATCGAAAGGTACATTTCACCAAAGGGTCACATGACCGAAAAGTTCATTTCACCGAAAGGTCACTTCACCTAAAAGTTCATTTCATCGAAAGGTCATTTGATAGAAAAGTTCATTTCATCGTAGGATTACTTCACCTAAAAGTTCATTTCACCGAAGGATTACTTCACCTAAAAGTTCATTAGATCGAAAGATCATTTCACCGAATAGTAAGTTCATCGAAATTTTGTTATCAGAGATTTGTTGGAACGGGGTGCGGGTTCTTGAAAAGCTGGCCACCTGCACGTTATGGGATTGTATAAAAAATGCACTTTCGATTTCTACGAAACACCTCTCCGTAGGTAGGTCTTTTGAAATATAACATTAATTATAAGGCCTAGGTCTGGGCCTTTTTAGTAAATTTTAATCCTCCGAGCTGATAAGGTTTACATAGCAAATCAAGAATATAATGTTCCACTTTTACTCAACACAGAACATTAAGTTTTATAGACCATATAGACTTTTTTAGCAGATTTTAACCCTCGGTACTCATAATATAATAATCATAAGCGATATATAAAATTGCGATACACATAATAATAATCATAAGCGATACATAAAACTTAAAGTAAAATATGTTGCACTTTTACTCAGTCCAAAAACATTAATTTTAAGGCCCTATCTAGGCCTGGATCTGGGCATTTTTAACAAATTTTAGTCCTCCGTGCTCATATTCATAAGATTTCCTTAAGGAGTCAAGTTAATAATGCTACTATTACTCAACCAAAAAACATTAATTTTTAAGCCCCAGGCCAAGATATAGGCCTTTTCAGCAGATTTTAACCCTCTTGTGCTGGTAATCATCAGCTTTACATAAAAAGTCAAGTTAATAATGTTGTACTTTTACTCAGGCCCAAAAGTTAATTTTAAAGCGTTAGGCCTCTTTTTAGCATATTTCAATCATTCGTGATCATATTCATAAATTTTCATAAAGAGTCGTGTTAATAATGTTCAACTATTACTTAACTACAAAACGTAAATTTTTAGGCGCTGGGCCTAGATATAGGCATTTGTAGGATTTTTAATCCTCCGTGCTCATGTTCATCGCTGATTTTAAATTTGATTTTTGATTTCTTGTGTCTGAGTAAATGTACAGAAGTATTAATTTGATTTATTTTGTAAACCTTTTGATTATGATCCTGGATTGGGGGCCCAAGGTGGTGAAGCACGGATTATTTAAATTAGCTGAAAAGGTCTAAACCGGTGCTTAGGGATTTATAATTAATTATTTTTGTTTTACAATTAATCCTTTGCTTTCTTTTGTGACACGGAGAAACTAAAAGTGCGATTTGATTATAATCTAAAGTTTCGGCGGTCTGTCGCCCGAACTGGCACAACAGATCCAATGAAATTCAAAGTTTTCGATAAACTGACCCTTCGGTGAAATGACCATTCGATGAAATGAATTTTTAGGTAAAGAAATCTTTCGGTGAAATTAACTTTTCGATCAAGTGACCCTTCGGTGAAATGCACCTTTCGATCAAGCGACTCTTCGGTGAAATAAACGCTTCGATCAAGTGATCTTTCGGTGAAATAATCTTTTCGGTGAAGTGATTTTCGGTCAAGTGACCCTTCGGCGAAGTAATCGTCGGGCAAATGAACCAGACCCGTTACAAATAACTTCATTCCGGGACTGTGCACAGCACCGCCGTATGCACGTCGATTTCCCTAAATAAGGGGGATTGCTATGGCAACCTGTGACGTACCTGCCAGCAGGACGCACACGACATAAAGGCAGATAGGAGTCAGAATGAACGTCTGCGTAGCTCAGTTGGTAGAGCGACTTGTTCCGGATTAAGCGGACTCGGGTTCGAATCCCGGCGTAGACCAAAAATGACGGAGAAATTTACTTCGTTATAAACCAATGACGTCAGTGCTCAAGGTGAAGCGATAGTAGCACGCCTTCTCCGAAGTGCAATTTTGAGTTTAGACGGTTCTCCTCGGTTCGCCCGCTGTGTTTATATACAGTAACTGCGAGTGTGAAAATCATTTTCAGTTCCGTTTCGTTATTATTCTCCGTGTGTTCTGGATCCATGCTTTTGTTGAAAAAAGTTAGCTCGGAAATGCGCGCGCCTGGAGACCGAACGCTGGCGCAGATAAAGTTCACAGAGCAGTATATATACAACCCAAGGGCCGCAGGTGGCCGAGTGGGCAACGTTCGTGACTGCCACGGGAAGGGCCTCAGGTTCGATCCCAGGCAGGTACGAACGCTCGATCCACTAAATACCCGCCGTGTGTCGGATGATCACGTTAAGCCGTCGGACCCCGGGTACTGGCTCCCCGGTAATAAATGAGGGCGTCTTCCTCCCCCTTTCTACTTCGCTTCCATGTCACATTCCTATCGGGCGCTCTAGCCCAAATCTCCTAGTTTCCTATTTCTAAGGGTTGTTTAAGACCTAGGGTCAGACACTCCCTTCCTAAAATCCTCTACATATGATCATGATCATATACAACCCGAGGACCGGCTTTCCAGTTAGCAGAGGGTTCGGAGTCAAAATGGGATAAGCTGCTGATTTACCGGAGTTTGATAAAGGACAAATTGTGATGGTACGGCGCCTAAACTTTTGGGTTGTTCACGTGCCACTGTAGTGAGTTTGTATCAGAAGTGGTGCACAGATGGCCAAACGGCGAACTGTCGTCCAGTCGTGTGTCGTCCGCAGCTCATTGATGCCAGAGGAGAGGGGAGACTATCGCGCATTGTTCACAACGACCGCAAGGCCACAGTGCGACAAATCACCCGGAGCTACAACAGTGATGATCAGGGCAATGTGTCATAGCACACAGTTCATCGAAGCCTTCTGCGCATGGGCCTGCGTAGCCGCAGACCCAGCCGGGTCCCCATTCTCACTGCATGTTATCGCCAACAACGCATGAAATGGACCCAAGATCATCGAGATGGAATCGTGGGTGATAGGAAGAAAGTGGCCTGGTCTGACGAATCAAGATTCCTGGTGCATCACGTAGATGGCCGATGCGAATACGCCGATTACCAATGGAGGCTATGGCACCTGAAACAGGCCAGCGGCGGCGATGTTAAGTTTTCTTGTGACACTTTAGGCCCAATTATTTCAATAACACAATCCCAGACAGCTGTCAGATATCTGAACATTGGTGCGGACCAAGTTCACCCATTCATGGCAACTGTGTTCCCTGCTGGTGATGGCCATTACGAACAGGATAATGTGCCATCCCACACTTCCAGAATCGTCAAGGAGTTGTTCGAGAAACATGCTGGTGACTTTCTGTTAATGCCCTGCGGCCTTCAAATTTACCTGACATGAACCCAATCGAACATTTGTAGTTCGACTTGGAAAAGCGGGTTTGAGTTAAATCCCCACCACCCCAAAATGCGGAACCTGGAGGACCTGCTTGTGGGACCTGGAGAACATTATGCTACCAGCTACCCTAGGATACCTATTGCTACCTCATCGAATCGATGCCTCGCGAAGTGGACACTGTTTTGCTGCTAAAGGGTCTCCTACAGCTTATTAGGTAGGTGGTCATAATGTAATGGCTCATCGGCATAAGAAGGAACTGTAACCAGCAGTCAGACTGTGTGCGTAGCAATCATGCAAATCATGTAAGGCATTTAAAAGCACAAGAAAGCGCGGACGGTATGCAGTTTCGCGTGAAAATGAGAAAAGACGGCAGGGTCTGAAAAAAAGAAAGGATTGTTGACTACCGACGGAAGGGCAGTAGCATTACAGAAACGGCTGGGATTGTGGGCTATTCATGTAATGCAGTTCTTAAAGTGTTCCAGGAATGGAAGGGGCCGGCAAGACCTGAAGTAATCGCGGTAATAGTGGACCCACACGGAGCACTGACGACCGTGGGCAGGGAAATCTGTCCCAACTAGTACGATCCGACGGAAACAGTGGAACAACTAACTAGAGCATTTAATGCAGGCACATCGAGGAGGGTAACGCAGACCACAGTCCAACGAACTCTGCTCTTTATTGTTCTTCGTAGCAGCCATCTACTCAAGGTACCCATCCTGACGGCCAGACACCGAATAATACGGCGTGAATTTGCATCTGAGAGGAGGCATTTGACCATCGAACAGTGAAAGAAAGTCGCCTTCTCAGACGAATCAAGTTTTCTGCTTTATCGTGTGGATGGTCGATGGAGAGACCGGTGAAGCACTGCCGATAGAAATCATCCCGACAGAATGCTCGAGAAGAAACAGGCCGGAGGCGGCAGTGTGCTCGTGTGAAGCATGTATTCCTTGGAATCATTGGGAGCAATCATCCTCCTCGATCGCACGATGAACGCTTCAGGCTACCTAACCATTGTGGCGGATCAGGTGCTCCCATTCATGATGACTGCTTACCCCGATGCCATGGGTTTTTTTGAGCAAGATAATGCCCCTTGCCATGTTGCCATGCCTGTGTGAGAATGGTTTGAGGAACATTACAGTAACTTTAGCTTACTATCCTGGCCACCGTACTCGCCAGACATCAAACCTATTAAACATCTACCGGACTATCTTGACCAACAGGTTCGACGTACCGATCCTCCGCAGATGACTTTTAATAATCCGCGGGAAGTTCTGGTGTCTTCATACTATAGCATTCCTGCAGAGACATTCAGAAGCCTCACTGAATCAATGCCACGCCGTATATTTGCGGTATTGACGGTACTGGGAGGTCCTTCATATTAACAGGTGGTCATAATTTTTTTACTGGACTGCGTATGTATATATTATACGTATATACAGCTCCAAGATTTAAACTAAAAAAAAAAAAAAAGCGACGATATACAGGCGAATGTGAACACCTAGGAAAAGGAGGTTCACATACCTACTACTAGGGTGTGAGATCACCCTTGGCATTCAAATCCGCCTAAATTCCTTTTGGAATGCACGCATACGAATCCTGGATGGTGGTTAGTGGGATGCTACACCATTTTTCATGCTGAAACTGCTCCAGGTTCTTGAAAGATGCAGGAGGAGGATAACAGGATCTTACTCTGTTTTCCAACTCAGAACACAGTGGCACGATGATGATTAAGTCTGATGATTGGGGAAGCCAAGGAAGGTGTAAAAGCTCGTCCTCATGTTCCTCAAACCATGATTGGACATTCCGAGCTCAGTGAATTGGAGCGTTATCATCTTGATAGATGGCATCCCCTGCAGGAAACAATGCCTGAGCCATTGGATGGACTTAGTCAGCCAAAATGGTTTCATACGCCCTGCCAGTTATCCGTCCTTTCAAAGTGGTCAGGAAATCTGCTGAAAACCAGGATATGACTGCCCAGAACATGACAGAACCACCACCATGCTGCACTTTTGAGAGCAGACGTCTGGGATGTACTCTTCTGACGGTGTTTTCCACATATAAACACGTCCTGCAGTGGGGAATAGTGTGAATGTGAATTCATTCGATCACATTACACACTTCCATGCATAGGCAGTCCACGTTGCATGCTCCTGACACCACTGCCGTCGCTGTTGTGCATTCACCCGGGTCACCAGAGGTTTAGCAATAGCAGCTCTGCCATGAATATCTTGTTTATGCAGTTCCCTGCGCATTGTTTTAGTTGTTAATGGAGTCTGGAGATGCAGATTGAACTCCGCACTAAATTTCGGCGCCGTGGTCCTCTTACTATGGGTAACAATGTTCTTTAGTGCTCTCCTGTCTCTATCAGTCAGAGTCGTTTTCTGGCCGCTCTTTGTGTTTCGCAGACGAGGTTTTGCCAGGAACACGGTATGCTGTCATGATGCTATAGACACAGTAGCTCTCGGTACCCCCACTACACCGACGACTGTTGTCACGGAGGCACCAACCAACCGGCCTCCGACAATTTGCCCTCTTTCGAAGCCCGTTAGGTAGCTCAATTCATCGTCACTCTGAAAGAAATTTTGCAACAAAACATGACTTCGAGGTTTTACACAAAGGTATTGGAACCAAAAAGTGGTGGATACCTATGCGTATTGCGACGCACGCAGTTACATTAAAAGTCATGTCTCTGAGCGTGATGTTCACATTATTCTGTCCAAATCCTGTATCTACGTATGTACGTACATGTAAATCTCTAAAACGGTTTCCAGATCTGCCACACAGTATGATAGTAGCAGATTATCTGCATGCGACCTGTTTCACCTTTGGTAGAAATCTTCGGAGGGTCATCTTCTTTTTTTTTTTTTTTTCCGCGATTAATCCCTTACACGCTTCGTCGAGCAACTTCTACTTATCAAGTGTTTATCATGTGTGGAGTGGTAAAAGGTCAGTAAAGTCAAAGTTTCCTTCCATGAACAATAAAATGTCTGCCTAACCCGCCAGTGCAGGCCAAGAGATTTCTGCACGGCATTGAAGGAATGTGCACATCGCCTTGAAATTTCTAATGCTACTATACAGAACAGCTCTGTTCACAATTACAGTGGAACCTTGGTTATACGTTTGGCTGGGGAATGGCCTTAAAAACGTACAAACATTAAAAAAAACATAAATGAAATTTCAAAATGTTAAATACTATTGCAGAATTTCACTGCCTCCCAAAACAAAAAAGAAATGGAAAAAATTCGTAATTTTACATTACGCTAATTTATAATGTATGGCATAAATAAATACACACATGAATGCTTTGTTTATTACCTATGTCTATTCGTATTTTGACATCTGTATTGATTTTTTTTATCTAATTTCGTTATAAAAACTAGATTAAGAAATTATGTACGATTTCATATTTTCAGATAATAACACAAGGAACTTTACACCAACTATAAATAAGATAGTATAACTATACTAATGATCCGAATTTTTTGGCGTGGATAAAAATTAAAGTTTCCAAGCTTTTGCACATCAACCAGATGACTTTTTCAAGGAAGGTTGACAGCAAACTGCGACAGGTAGACAGTAGTTTGCTGTCTACCTTCCTTGAAAATCATCTGGTTGATGTGCGAAGCTTGGAAACTTTTTATCTACTGCAATAAATTCGGATACTAGTATAGTTATGTTATTTTATACATATTTTCAATATATGAAAAAAAAAACACTTATCTTTGAAATATTAGTTGGTAAATCCGAATACCAATTTGTTTAACATTCAATACCCCTATTATGTATTTTTTTTATTTATAAGCATTACGCTTTTAAAAGCAGTTTGTTCACTAGTTTATTTAGCATTGTTGCGAAGTAACATATTTACTAATTCGTGAATATTTACTCGGTTGGTTGGTTGGTTGATTGATTTTTATGGCGCAAGGGCCATGTTTGGCCAAAGAGCGCCAGACACAAAACAAACAAACAGTATTAAAAAAACGTGGCATAAATCCCAAAATCTGGCTGACCAAGTAAAACCGAACCATGAGAATGATGGAAGGGCCAAAAAAGACAATGAAACAAACAGTGTTAAAAACATAGTACAATGGTTAGAAACTAGCTGATTAAGTAAAACTGAGGAATGAGAATGATGATAGGGCCAAAATCCAGATACGTTTACAAAAGTCAATTTGTTTAAAAAAATGAAAACACGGCAGCAGTGTCGCAGTGGTCATTTAGGAGCGCAGCGGCGTCCCCGATCAACAAATGAGAATGAAAAAAAAAAAAAAAATGAAAACACACATCACCGAAACGAACACAACTACACATAAGATGAGTCACAGGAGAGGGACGAACTGTCACTCTCCTCCCCTTATGTTCCCCCATAATGTTGGTTGAGGGTGGGGACCTCGCTGAGTCTGGGACAGTTGCAATGTTGGTCAGTTGGACCGCGACAGTTGGATGGGTTGGATGGACACTGCACACCTTTGTGGATTTAGGGCCAGCTCTTCCACACTTGAAAGCTTTCTGCTGGGAACTAGAAAAGTCGGTCGTCTTCAAAAGAGAAGGCGCAGAGTCAGCTGGTCGAATAAGCTGGAGCTCGGAGAAATCCACCTGTGTCGCTTGTTCAGCTGTAGATCTCTTGGCAAGTCCGGCGAGAGCTACAGGGCGCGGAACAAAGGGCTGCACGGGTTGTGGCAGAGACTGAACTACTGCGGCAAAAGTACGCTGTCGGTTGTTGGGAATACCCATCTTGGCCTTGGCAGCAGGGTACGAGAGGTCTTCCAGGGTCTTGAGGCGCTGGATCGCCATCTCGTCCTTCCATTTCATACAGTTGCAGGAGTAAGCTGCATGGGCCTCACCCCAGTTAACACAGCAGGCCGCACAATTGCAACCTTCTCCGTCATGTTCACTGGAGATACAATTTGCGCAACGAGCGGAACTGTTACATGAACGTTGTGAATGCCCGTACCTCTGGCACCTGAAACAGCGCAGAGGACTGGGAATGTACGGGCGAACTCCACAGACCAAGTAGCGAGCCTTGATTTCGGTCGGAACTTTCGGGGAGTTAAAAGTCAAGATTACATTTTTAGACTTAATCAAAGAACCATCGCGCCGGAACATCATACAACGTGCAGCAATAACACCCTGATCTGCTAGTTCACTCACCATTTCGTCCTCACTGCATGCCAAGAGATCAAACTCCGAAATAACACCCCGAGAGGTGTTATGAAACGGGTGAGATGTCACTTTGACAGGAATGCCTTGAAGACTAGTGAGGTGCAGAAGAGTGTTACTCTGCGAAACACTGCAAGTTTGGACAAGCAGGTCCTCAGAGCGAAGCTTCCTCACAGACTTCAAGGAGCCAACCGCAGCGTCCAAAGCTTTAGAAATGAAAAAAGGGAGATCTGGTGGACAGTCTCTCATTCGGATCGATGGATTCTACAACTAAGTGTGTAGCATGCGTATTCACAGCAATCGAGGGGAGACGACGCTTCAGAGCGACTGGTACAGCTGCCAAAGACGAGGTTCGACGTTCTTGGTCCAGGTCATGATCTAAAGACCGTTTAAGGTTATGGGACTTGGTAGGTTGAGAAGACGAAGGGGAGTCGTTGTCAACTATCATTTTCTCAGGTGACTTGAGTTTGGAGTTTTTGTTTTTGTTTTTACCCATGGAAAAAAGGAGGAGGATTCGTCTGCAGACTACTGCACCCACCACCGAGCCTTACAAAGGAGAACTGGAGGTCTGCAAGCCAAGAAAATGACGCTGGACACAGTTCTGGAGCTTATACGCTGCAGATATAGTCCGTTTGCTGTGATCACACGCACTCGGCGGACACTTCGGCCTCCACAGTTCCGTCATGCCAACGCCTTTGGCATGATCCCACAGCGCCCGGGCTTACCCTGCCGCGCTATACGACAATAAAGCCGCTAAAACCCTGTACACAACTTGGTACAAGACTTCTGACTAGAGGTGGGTTAGTCTCTAGCCTCCCGTTTACAGCGAAGTTTGGGTCGAAGAGGAGTGTTGGTACACAGGAGGCACTTCTCCGGTCTCGTGCGACCTCAGCCGCCAGACATCCCATTTCCGCCTCACGGGTCTCCGCACGCGGTAAACATGCAGGTAGGTCTAGCACCCAAACCAGCTAAAAGGGAAAAAGTAATCCAAGGAAGACAAAACCCTGGAGTGGAACTAAACGGAATCTCAGCAACCTACGAACTGAGCGGTTAATATAAACAGTTAGTAGTGGAGGGTAACAAGACCACAAGACCGGGGTGTTAGTACATAGCGGGGTAGCGATTAGGTAGAGTGTACAACACGGGCAACTGGCCAGTGCAGAAAATAAATAAAAACGAAAAAGCGAGGTACAAGACCAGCTCGGGATCGTGGGGGCGCAACTCCCTAACAGCTGGATGAACAGCCGTCCCTGCAAACTCCAACAGCACCGAAAAAAACAAAAAAAAACAAGCGGTGGCATGACACCAGATGTTGACCAGTCACAAGGTCAGCTCGGGCCGTGGGGGCGCCGCTCCCCAAATAACTGGAAAACCAGTTATCCCAGTGCGGGGATATTTACTCGGCACTAATTTTACTACTTGTGCCAAAATTCTTGAATTTTATTACTTCTGTAGAAATTCTTGAATTCAGAGAAAATAGAGAACTGTTGATTTAGCATTATTGCCGAGTAAAATATTCACTAATTCGTGAATACTTACTCGGCACAAATTTTATTACTTGTGCCAAAATTCTTGAATTTTATTACTTGTGTCAAAATTCTTGAATTCAGAGAGAACTATGAACGTTATTTAGTAATTTTAATTCGCACTATAAAAATAGCGTTAACGCCCTACGGTGGATTTTGAAAGTGACTAACTGTTCTTTTGCGTCATTATACAAAGAGTATATATGAATTACTTATGAACGAATCGAAAAAGCGATACAAACTACAGTAAAATATCGGGACTACCGCAGAATTACATATAAAGATGAAAAACGTATAACTGATTAATGTATCTATGGAATGGTTGGCAGTGCTTTGGGGGTAACGCTGATGTATATATTCTTATATGTACAGTACATTGAGTGGGGAGAAAGTTTATGAATGTTCAAAGATGAAATAAAACATTGTTCGTGTTGTATTTGTTTCTTTGGATATAGTTTATTTACTCTACGACCACTTCACCAAAAAGGTCCTTTTCTCGAAATAATAACTTTAACGAAAGATCATTTTGCCGATTTTTTCATTTCATCAACAGCTCATGTTGTCGTACAATTCATTTCATCGAAGTATTACTTTATTATATCGAATTTATTTCACCAAGAAGTCACACTGCCCGACCCGACGATTTATTTCAGCCAAATATTACTTCACATTTTACCAATTTGTTCATTTTACTAACAGGTTATTATTATTATTATTATTATTATTATTATTATTCTTACTAGTAATAATAGTAGTAGTATTGCGGACGATTCATATCATGGAAGTTCACACTTCAACTAAAAGTTCATTTCATCGAAGTATTACTTCATTTTTGCGAATTCATTTCACCAACAGTTGATGTAAAAGGAATCGTCGAACAACATGACCTAATTTCACTTAAAAGTCAATTTCATCGAAATATTACTTCACCAAAAAATTCATTTCATCGAAGCATTACTTACTTTTACTGAAATCTTCATTTCACCAACAGGCCGTGTTGTCCGAGGATTTGTTTCATGGAAGTATATGACCTCATTTTATCTAATTGTTCATTTTACCAACAGGTCATATTTTGCGGACTGTTGCTTTCAAGGAAGTATTTCTGCACATAAAGCTTCATTCATCTAAGTATTACTTCATTTCACAAAATTGTTTATTTCACCGACAGGTAATGTTGCTGGGTGGTTTGTATTTCGTCTAAGTACTAGTTCACTATCAGAGTTCATTTCATTAAGGGGTTGGGACGTGCAACAGAGGGGATGCACATGCACTGTAAAATAAAAAGTGGCGTGAATTCACGGAAAATTTCTCAAAATAATGTGCAGCAAAGTTGCCCGTAAGTGCCCGTCATTTATCGGAATTTCTGTTTTTAAAAGTGTCCTATTTTTTTGACCCCGTATTTTCACAGATTTTCCGTAGTCAATAATTCCGTTTATTTCAGAAAAGTCAGTTTCAAGTTTTTCCATATTTAGATGGAGATTTCGCAAAATCCATTACGCTGAATATTTCAGCTCTTATGCAAGAGAAACGTTTTTCGCCGGTAGCGAATCCGGGCCTTTCAAATTGAAGCTGCGCATCTTAACCGCTGAGCCAGAATGCTGTATTTTTTTTTTTTTCATCGTGGTTTTTAGAAGCTGTGACGTACCTGCCAGCAGGACGCATACGACATAAAGGCAGATAGCAGTCAGAACAAACGTCCGAGTTGCTCAATTGGTAGAGTGACTTATTCCGGAATGAGGGGATCCGGGTTCGAATCCTGGCGTGGACAGAAATGACGGAGAAATTTACTTCGTTATAATGGCGCCCGAACTTTTCGGATGACCAGGCCGTTCAAAATCTCGCATTGGTGTGATGCTCTTTCCACACCGCGAGATAGGAAAAATCAGAGAATCCCTTCTCCAGCGCTTCGAAAAATAAAAATATGTGATGTTGCATTCCACACTCTAGATTGACTGGGTGTTCTCGAGTGCACGTTCAACAGTGGATGGCTGCCTGCAACGATTCATGCTGACGGCTGACCCGTTGGCCATGCCCCCGGCCCCCTTTCGGGGTGGGGGTGGGATGTGACGTACCTGCCAGCAAGACGCACACGACATAAAGGCAGATAGCAGTCAGAACAAACGTCCGCGTAGCTCAATTGGTAGAGTGACTTATTCCGGAATGAGGGGATCCGGGTTCGAATCCTGGCGTGGACAGAAATGACGGAGAAGTTTACTTCGTTATAAAGCAGCTGTATGATTTGGAGTTTGAGATCTTTTTCTCAACTGACAATAACTTTCAATTATCTTTAAGAGAAAGTGCAATGTACTGTACCCGTGGTCCGACCGCTTAATGTGCCCATCCGGCGCACGGAGGATATTTAGTGAATCGAGCATTCGTACCTGCCTGGGATCGAACCTGAGGTCTTCTCCATGGCAGTCACGAACGTTGCCTACTAGGCAACCCGCGGCCCACGCACATGACAAGACGGTAAGTAGCAGTCATAAGGCCTTCCGGTGCAATTTATATTGGGAAAGCATTCGGCTCCAGAGCAAAAAGATGTGAGGGTTCGAGTTACTCCACCGGCAAATTTGGGTTTTTACATTGTCATTTCCTCGAAGAGTCAGTTTACTGAAACGTTTTTCCAGGGTGGTTATAAAATAAATGTCTCTATTCTCGGTTCTTTAGAAAAGCAAACAAGTCAGTAAAATCAGGCAATGCATTGATAATGATACGCTTTCCAACATACTAGAAATCATCACTCAAGTTATGACGATAATGGCTGTAGAATATACAGTATCTCTGTCCTGTGCCCTGACCTTTGACCCCATTTCAATGTTATTCAGCAAAACCGGTTAAGTATACTTCGGAACAACATGATAAAGTGTTGTCTAAATCGAATCATTTTTACGTAAGTTATACGCATAAGGGCGATGGAATGGATCCCGCTTCAATATCCTGACCTTTAACCCCATTTCGACAATTTTCAATAGGGTTCGTCCCCAGGTGATTCCCTACCACATACTAAAATTTCACCGAAATCGAACCATTTTTGCGCGAGTTATCGTGCGGACGGATAGACAGACAGACGGACGGGCACACAAACGGACGGACGGACAGACAGACGGACAAAGCTGGAACCTATACGCTTCTTCAACCTACGGTTGGAAAGCGTAAAAAAGGGGGTTACGACAAGGAAACTTCGCAGCTAGCTTATTGAGGGCATGGGAAAACGATTCCGCGTATATATAAAAAAAAAAAAAGAAATTAGTTCAAAATTGCACCGTTAGGGGAACAGTGGCGCTGCAGACGCAAGAAAACAACAGATTCGTTCGTGAATGTACAGGGTATTGACAGCATAAGAGTTTCAAGACAAAATCTCTTTAATACACGGTCATCACAAAATATTACCTCTGACGCACAGCAGAAGCATCACCGCTGAAATCCAAGAAATTGCAGGTGTTCACGAGGACAGTTTCGTATACAAATGTTCACATGTAAATTTGGCATGCTGCGTCTGTCAGTGTAAAAGCGGCAATGATCAGGCGGGCAGTAGTCATTATAGCCTTTAAAGAAGGAACGCGTGATACTGGTATACACTGAATAGTCATTACATTATGACCACCTACCTAATAAGCTGTAGAACCCGCTAATAAGCTAATAAGCTAATAAGCTGTAGAAGCCCGCAAAACAGAGGTCACTCCGCAAGGCATCGATTTGATGAGGTGGCGACAGGTATCCTGGAGTGTGTGGTACCATAATGTCAACAGCAAGTTCTCTAGTTCTCGTACGTTTCGGAGTGGTGGTGATTTACCGGGAACCCGCTTTTCTAAGTCGAACCACAAATGTTCCATTGGGTTCATGTCGGGTGAATTTGGAGACCAGAACATTAACAGAAATTCACCAGTATGCCCTCGAACCACTTCCTCGACGATTCTGGTAGTGCGGCACGGCGCATTATCCTGTTGGTAATGGCCATCACCAGCAGGGAATCACAAGGATGTTCAGATACCTGACATCTGTCAGGGATTGTACTAATTGGGGTGTTCCAAGGAAACATCGCCCACAACATAACACCGCAGCCGGCTTGTTTCCGGCCAACAATGCATCCAGGTGCCATAGCCTCTGTTGGTAATCGGCGTATCCACGCTCGGCCGTCTACGCGATGCACCAGGAATCTTGATTCTTCAGACCAGGTCACTTTCTTCCAATCATCCACGGTCCAATATCGATGATCTTGGGCCCATTTTATTCGTTGTTGGCGATGACGTGCAGTGAGCATGGGGACCCGGTTGGGTCTTCGTCTATGCAGGCACATGCGCAGAAGGTTGCGATGAACTGTGTGCTGTGGCACATTGCCCTGATCACCACTGTTGTAGCTGCCAACGACACACTGCTGGACGACGGTTTTTCGTTTGGCCATCTGTACACCACTTTTGATACGTACTCACTGCAGCGGTATATGAACAACAAACAAGCCGCGCCGTTTCCGAGATCGTAGTTCCGAGGCGCAATGCCATCACAATTTGTCTTATCAAACTCCGATAAATCGGCATCTTTTTCCATTCTGACTCCGAAAATTCTACTAACTGATAGCCTGTCCTGTAGTTGTAGATATACAGCTCTGTGAACTGCACTTGCGCCACCATTCGGTCTCCATGCGAGTTCATTTCTCTGGGGGTGATCATAAAGGAATGACTCATCAGTATAAACTTCTGTTATCAAATTCGGTGTAATGCTAATAGTGCACTACGTCAGTAACGATGAATGAAAGTATTGCGGAAAGTAAGTACCCCTCACACTCGCGGCGTTGAGGAGGATGAAACGGAAGTTTGAAGATACTGGAGAAATGGGTATAGCGTAGGGAACAAGTCGTCCTCCAGTTTCCGAAAATGCCGGGGTTGCAGTTGCCAAAGTCGACAAGACAAGCAGTAAGACACTCTCACACATGCACCAGTGCCAAAGGAATTGATCAGATGAACATGCAGCAATGAAAGTATATAGTTTTTTTTAAAGAAGTCCGCGGTCCTGGTCAGCCCGCTCACCGAATCTTACTCCTTGTGATTTCTTGCATTGGGGATACCTGAAAGACAGAGCTTTTGAGGACGACAAACGCTCGCTCTCTCAGATATGGGAACGACTATCAGACTGTGAAATGGCCAATATCGAATGCGACATCCTGCGTGCAGCGGTGTCACATGCCGTTTTTCGATTGCAGTACGTCATCTCTTGTGATGGTCAGCATATTGAGCAGAATTTGTTCTGAAACGTTTGCACTGTCAGTAACCAGTAAATTCGCTCGCGTGTCTGTTTTTTCTTTCGTCTGTAGCGCCCCCCCCCCGTTAGAGGTCTGCACGGGCCCGGGCCGGTCGGGCCTTTGCTCATTTCTAAGTTGGGAAAACGGGTCGGGCCTTTGCTCATTTCTTTCTAAGTTGGGAAAACGGGTCGGGCCTTTGCTCATTTCTAAGTTTGGAAAACGGGCCATGTCTTCAATATTTAATGTAAAACGGACACGGGCCGAGCAGGGTTTTTTTTTTTTTTTTTTTTATGAGCAAAACAATCGCTGACGATGCCTTTCTCGTTTGGAAAACTCGCAACATACAGCAGCAAGATAAAATGAAAAAAAAAAAAAAAAAGATTTACGACATCCTCCTCTCCAACAAAACAATTGGAGTAGGTAAGCTCCCTTAGTTTTTCAATGTGAATGTGGTCCCTTCTCTCTCTCTCCCTAACTTCCACCCTCCTTTCATGCTTCAGGGTAGGCATTTCTAAACAGAGCTACCCTCTCGCAGACCAGGGCTGTCGCAGACGAACTTTTATTGTTCTGGTCTGGGGCACTTTGTTCTCTAGATGTGTGAAAAGCTTTTAAGTTGTCTTAAATGGCACTGGAGAAATGGGCTGGGAGAAACTTACTTCTGTGTATAAATCTGTGCCGTATTTTCTCCATTTGTTCTCACAGGCAGCCGTTTTCAAAGCTTCTGTGACACTGATTAGCTGGGCAGTCTGTCGTTGTTTTCCCTTAGCACATGCTCAGTTCAGTGTTGCTGATAAATACTCTTCCATACTTATTATGGAGTTTAAGAAAGCGAAAGATTTTCGCGTAAAAATTGCTTTCGGAGAACACTGTATGTGCTTATAGAAAATGTAAAGGGGGAAAGCGATATTTGGAAATATTTTAAATTACTGTCCCGTTCTGAAACTAGTCGGCCGGCAAGCGTTGTGCAGTGCACTAAATGCAAAAACCTTTTGAGTTACGATAGCACAATGTCTGGAACATCGCATCTTAAGCGGCACAAATCTGCCCCCCACCCCACCCCACCCCACACACACACACGAGAAACATATTGGGTTCCATCGATATGATATGCCAGTACAGATAGGTGCAGTTTATAAAGCCATAAAATCTTCTCCCAGTAAAACGATCGGACTCATAATTCTGGATATTTCGTACTTTTCGAATTATCACCCTACCCCTCCTTATCCCCAAGGATATTTCCGGGTCCGGCGGTAGGGAAAGATAATTTGAAAACCCAGATAATTTGAAAGGCGTGGAAATTGTCCTTTTCATGCAATATTTTTTGAGTATACAAGCCCCCCCCCTCTCCTCGGACGTCGCGTGACTTATACAAAGTCTCAGAAATATTTTGAATTAATGTTTATTGTAATACAATACGTGTAACAATTAAGAGAACGAAAACTCTTCAGGAATCGAATAACCGAGTGCACCAGGTGTCAAATTCGTGTTTTGGTAATTATTGAAATTTTACGGGCCGGCCCGGGCCTTGGAAACAGGAGAGATATATGGGCCGGGCCGGGCGTTAATTACAAAATTTGAAACGGGCCGGGCCTTGGCCGTACGGGCTTGGGCCGGGCCGGGCTTTTCAAATTAAGGTCCGTGCAGACCTCTACCCCACGCTCCACAGCTGGGCAATTTTGAACTTTTTTTTTTTCTCCGCTGAATCGTTTGCCCATGTCCTCAACTAGCTACCTACGAAGTGTCTTTGCGATATCTTTATTTCTCGCTTTGCTAGGGACTCGAGAAAAGGAATCTTATTTTATAACCACCCGGTATTGCACATTTACAGTGGTAACCTATCAAAAATTGGTCTGTTATAGTTTACGGATATATCAAAAATCGCCCGGGAGCTTGATTGCAGCTTATAGTCTAAGTGAGTTTGTTTTAATTACAGATTATGAGAGAACTTGAACATTGGATTCCGTAAAAAATTGTTAAAGTAGAAAACGAAGTAATCTGTTAATTTCTTGAATATTTCGCACCGGTTCATTGAAGTTAGCACAGCTACTGGAAGTGTGTCATCTTGAAATCAAAACTGCGTAAGGACACAAAACAGTTTCAGGTAAATTCCTTTTTGTATGCCGGCTGAGATATATGTACAATATACACTGAAGAGCAATTGAATTAGAGATACCTTTCGCCCTGACGACGACGGCGATTCGTCTCGGCATGGATTCGACAAGACACCGGAAGCGTTGGGAAGCCATACGGAACCACCACCCCTGAACAAGCTCCCACTGCAGTTCACGAAGATTTGATGGAGGGGGTCAGAGCCTCAAAAATCTCTCTCGATGGAATCCCAGATGTGCTCGATGGGTTTGAGGTCAGGTGATTTAGCTGGCCAAAGAAGCGAGGTCACGTCAGTGGAGTGTTCATCCAACCATTCGGATACAATTCTGAAGCGATGGCACGGTGCATTGTCTTGTTGCAGGATGAGGTCCCCAGTAGGATGTTGGAGACGCACAAACGGAAGCAAATGGTCGTCCAGGATATCCCGGTAACGTTGACCTGTGAGGGACGATGTCACACGTACCAGGGGTCCCATTTCAGTCCACGTAAACCGTCCCCAATACGAGAATGCCACCCCCACCAGCTTGAAGAGTACCCTGCTAGCAAGAAGGATCCATCGCTTCATGTGGTTTGCGCCGTACTCGTATCCTGCCATCCGCATGTACCAACGTGAATCTCGACTCATCAGTCCAGGCAACATTTTTCCACATGTCTAGGGTCCAGTGGCGATGTTCCCGCACCCATGCTAATCTTTGCTCCCTGTGATGTGCGGTCAGTAGCGGTACCCTCGTGGGACGATGGCTTCTGTACCCCACAGCGAGGAGATAGTTCTGGATGGTGTGGCTGCTTACACGTTTTAGTGCACCAGCGTTAAATTGCCGAGTGATTTCTTGCACTGTGGCCCGTCTATCCGCTGTTGTAATACGAGCTAGCCGACGATGACCCCGCTCATCCACACGCTGTTGTCCACGACAGTTGGCCCTTGCAAGGATGGTTTTACCGGATTCGATGTACTCACGGCGCACCCGTGACACAGTGGCTCGTGAAAATCCCAGTGCCTGCACAACTTCCGAGATGGAGTGATCCATTCGTCAGGCCCCGACAATTTGCCCACAAACAAGTGCGCTTAGATCCTTCGTCTTACCCATACTGCGTCCGACTCTTACTGATTCCAGTCGCATCACTCCTTATATTGTCGGATCGCTGCATACGTCATGTCGTTTCTGTTTATAGGGCCGTCCGCAGCGCCACATTTGCATAACGCCAGCTCTCTCTAATTCAATTGCTCTTCAGTGTATATACATGTATTTTTTTCTCTTAAAATTAGATGTTAAATGAATGAAGTGAATATTTATGAATTACCCGCGCTTAAAAATATGTGGTTTATTTATTCGATCTATCTTTCCCGACAGTAGTAAAGTAAATCTCAATTTTAAAAATTCAGATGTAATGAAAATGGGTAACAGTGCGTCATTGTCAAAACCACCGTTGCAATAGTACTTATTATTACAGCGGCACGTGAGCAACCCACAAGTCGCGCCGTTTCCGAGATCGTAGTTCTGAGGGGCCGTACCATCACAATTTGTCCTTTACGAAACTCCGATAAGTCGGTAGCTTTTCCTATTCTGACTCAGAATACTCTACTAACCGAAATCCGGTCCTCGGGTTGTATATTTACTTCTCTATGAACTTCGGTAATTATGTGTGGTTTTACCTCTTCAAAGTTCGGTAGTAAAAATCGGGAAAATTAACTTTCGGAACATCGAAGTAATGTTATGCAATCAATGATGCTTGGATCAGATGAACAACGGGTTATAATATTTTGCTGTATAAGGTCGTTCGGAACTTCGGGGGAAAATAACATGCATTTCGGGGGAAAAGATACATTTTTTTTTTTACGTAGGATTGCGTCTAACTCGGCGGATAGCATAGGGCGACTGACGGCCGACCGACTGTGACAAAAATAGGTCCCAATTGAAATCATTATAGCTTTAAAAATATGTGCCGCACACTAATCGTTTTAGCATATTCGTAAACAGCATGGAGGCGATTTTGCGTACTGCGCAGTATATCGTGCGCGTGACGCTTCCTTCGCTCCCTGTGCGCAGGGGAGATGATGCAGTATTTCTGGGTGTGCCGCCGCGTTTGACTCAGTCTATCTGGGGGCAACCGTGAGCGCAACACGATTGTGCGTGGTATCGTTTTAAAGCTCTGGACCAGCTCTATTCAAGCATATGAAGAACATTTCGCAGTGGTTTGAACTGAGCATTTTAAAAATTGCTTTCTTTTGAAACGGTGAACATTCTTGACAATATCGCAGTTCATCTGGGCAACCGTGAGGGTAAAACGATAAAACGATTGTGCGTGGTATCGTTTTAAAGCTCTCAACGAGATCTATTCAAATATATAAAGAATATATCGCGGTGGTTTAAACTAAAATTAAAAAAAAGTTTCGTGTGAACGGGTTAACATTTTTGACAATGCCGCGGAATTCACAGAATGAACGCAAGCAAAAGTGGAGAAAATCGAAACGAGAGGTAAGAGCAAGTGATGAAGAATGTAAGAAGCCCAAGAAGATTGCAGCCCAGCGAACTAGAGAGTATCGAGAACAGCTGAAAGCAGCCGCCGCCAAACAAAAATCCAATAATACAATAGATCCGACGTGAGAGCCGGCGGCCTGGCGATATACGAGAACAGCGCCACACCACACATACTGAAGAAAATCGACGACAAGTTCGATGAAATATTCAAATATGCCGATACCAGTGGTGATATGTGCGCAGCACAAGTGATAATCAACAATGCAAAAACGTTACTCTTGTCCGTTTACATCAATCCCGGCACTTCCTTCGTACTCAGTATCTTCTATCTAAAGGTTTTGTTGGAAATAAAATTATTTAAAATAAATTTAGTCCAACATGCACGTGCATAGATAGCCCCAGGGGATAGCGGGAGGCAATCTCAAGCCTTGTGACGATACTTAGGCCCCAGGGGATATAGGGGAGTCGGAAAAATTGAAGGGTCAGTTCCCAAGAAGGGAGCGAAGTGACGTTCACCTGACGGATTAGATGAATCCCAGACTGGTCAAGTGACATTGGCATCCGCGGACAAGGTGAAGCTCAGAAGGTCAGAGGTCTTCACTGGTCAAGGGGAGTGGAGTGCGAGTAGCGGCGAGGGACAGACGTAGGTAGTGAGTGCCGAGTAGGACCAGAGAGATGAAGTATGCCCAGTTGACAAACGGAGAGCCGAGTTCGGATAGCGCCAGTCAGATCAATTAGGTGGATATACCCAGTGTTGAAAACCTGAAAGACATATGGAGATACCAGATAAGTTATTTTCCTTTTCCCTGTTATTGCATGTACTTGCTTAAATTAATTCATAACCCTATTTAGAGCACGTGGCGTGTGTGGTGGTCATGATCAAACAATGAAAACCCAGTTAGCTAGTTAAAACCTTTAAGTAAAGCATAGGAGAAAAAGAACTAAAAGTAAAATAAATCACCCAGCATGGCACTTATATATATAGATAGATGTATGCAGAAATGATCGGAGACGTTATAGAGAAAAATCGTAATAATAGTAAATTTTATGTGTAGGGTATTGTTAACGGCTGTACCCACACACGTGGTACCTTAGTGTTCCTAAATCTCACGTATTAAACCATTTTTATTACTTCCACATAAGACTCCTGTTTGTTTTCCTTATAACCACACAAGACATAAGTTAAGGTATGTGTAAACTAAGATATGTGTTTATGTTTCTGATTTCTTTCACGAGCGGCACCTTTACTCCCCCACCATTCCAGTGACGGGATAAAGGTGAATCACAACGCCGTGCTTTATTATATGCCAGTACATATAAGGGGCACGTTTTTGTCCATATACGATCACTGTAGAACAAAAGTCCCATAGTTATAAAAAGGCACGATAAAGTAAATTTAATCAGTAAATGATCTGTAATTTATGCACCTATAATTTGTTCGTAGTAATAAATATAACAATAAAATTCGCACCTTGTATTTAACATTGATGACAGTAACACGTGTTCCAGTGAATAGCATTAACACGTGTGCCATTGTTCATAACTTTAACACGTGTGCCATTGTTCATAACTTTAACACGTGTTCCGTATTAGAATGTAACTGTGGTACCGATTAACGTTTGAAGATAACTATGGTGAATTGGTTAAATATTTGTTTATAACATATGATTATTCCTATGATAATAACGTTCAAAATAATTGTATATAACAGTTTCATAAGCCTTCCCGCAACTGGCCAGAAAGGGATACGGCAATATACCGATCATTATGCTGGGCGATTTCAACTTGAACTTCAAAGACAGAACCACTTATGAGAGATTCAAAGAGTTTATGTCCCGAGATCTCGGCATGGATGTCATAACCGATCCAATGCCGAGCATCACGTTGGGTAATTCGTGTATCGATTTGCTTTGTGTTCGCAATGTATCCAGCATTATTTGTAAAAATTACGTATGCTACTTTTCATATCATAGACCTGTGTTAGCTATAACAAATTAAATAAACGCTTTGAAACCATGGTCGACTAGCTCATTTCAACTCTCCGATCTGCAAGTCGTAGTCCGACGTTCCAAACTGACGGCTCAATCAGAACTGAGCCTACCTGTATTTTGTTTGTTTGTTTGTTTGTTTGTTTTTTGTTAGGAGGGAGGTCGCCGGAGACCACTGTGAAAATCTCATTTGGACTATAAACAGTCGTCCGTCCATATTTTAGGGACACTAGTTCCAGGAAGGTGAAGGAGTCAGTGTTCCATAAGATATGCACATCATCCAAGCTTAATTGGGGCTCGATTTCGGGCCCATTCGGATGAAGGGTCAGAGGCCCGTGTTTAGACGACTTCGCCACAGCGGCGAGCGGAAAAGGCTGACGGAGAAGTAATATGATTTGCATAAAAATAGAAGCTCAAAATGGAATGCTTAGTTAGAGATATATACGTCGCAAGGTACAGTGATGTTCATTAATTTTTATTTTTTAAATAAACTACTCAGTAAAACGATCTTCGGGAGATTTAATCCTTTCGACAAAATTATCTCTCAGTAAAACGATTTTTTTTCTATGAAAAGATTTTTTTTTTTTCAAGACGAAATGAAATTTACAGACCCTTTGGTAAAACGGACCTTTCGGTGAAACGACTCTTTGGATAAATGAACCTTTCTGTCAAGTGAATTCCGGTGATGTGGTCTTTCGGTCAAATAAGAGGTATCCATTCCTTTTTCAAAAGCAGTTGCACAAGAAATTTGTCTTTTGACATTGGATACTTTCTAAACAAAGCCTCTGAGTAATAGCAGTCTGGTGTAGCCAGAACCTCGCTCCCGTCAGAAAACCATTCAAACACGAGACAACATTTTTGATATATATATAATTTTATTTTCTTAGGAGAGAAATGTAAAATGAAATTCGAAAGGCGAGCAGCTTTCTTGTATTCTTTCAAGGGCATAAGAGGGCAGGAAGGGCAGAAGATGTCATTCAGTGCACGTCAGGAGAAGCGCTGAAGCTTATTCAATTGTTGTTAAATGTTCCGTTCAATTTAAGCTTGGTCGAGCATCGTGCGAAGTTTCTGACCGGTTTGGATGGCCGTCAGCGTCCTCTTCGTTCAAAAAATACTTGATTTCACAGACACAACCCCCCCCCCCCCCCATCCTTTTCTTTCTATTAGTGTATCGTATGGAAGCTAATGGATTAACACATTCTACCGTATATGAATTGCAGGGAGCAGGACCAGATCGAGCCCTAGGCGAAATTTCGTAGCGGGGTCCGGAACAAAATTTCATTAAGGGCCCTAGAAAATAAATCTCGTAGTTTAAAATAGGCGTTACGTGAAAAATGAAAGCACACGAAAATAATCGTAAAGAAAGAATGATTATCTCAAATTCCTGTGAGCTTAAGAAAATAATCATAATATGGATTGAAAGTTGCTAGAGAGATATAGAGAGAGTAAAAAGTGCTAAAATCTACGATTTTGTTTCAGGGAAAAGAGGGCTTAGGTTGCATTGTGAATTTTATAAAAACTCTCACAAAATGATAAAAAGATAACTCTGCGTTGCGAATATTTTTTGCATAGCAAACATTTTTTATGTAGCGAATAATAAGGATCTCTCTTAAATAAATTCGTTTATACATATTTTCTCTCTGGTACATGTTTTAGTGCTTACTTTTTGACGCAAGGGGGAATACCTGAAAAATTAGTGACTTTTTTGTCTTTTGTACGCGCTCGTGTATGGAAATTGCTTTCTTTTTTCTTTATTTCCAGTGCTGTTTTTAAAGTCACTGAGCAACTGGCCTTCATATATAGCCCCAAAACAACTTTGACATTGTTCTTTTTATTTTTTAAATTTAAGTGTCTGCTGTACACACAAATTGTTGAACCTATAGTAGGGAGCCACAAAATGATGAAATTTAATTTGCTGTTACATGAATGTGGAAATAGTTTAGAGGTTTATAATAATAATAATAATAATAATAATAATAATAATAATAATAATAATGATGATTTGAAATCTGCAAATCTAAGTAAGTGTCTGTACAACGAAGGTCGACAACCTATTTGAAAGTGGTGGGGGATTGTAAACTAAAAAAAATTACGAAAATATCTTTTTAAGGGCCTCAAGCCCGAAAACTGTAAAAAATAACAATAAAATAGAGAATTTTTGCAAAAAATGATTTCGTTTTTATTTTCTAAAAGCGAAATCATTTTTTGCAAAAAATTTGCGGGGCCCGGGAAGACCGCTGCGGTTGCCCCAATGGTCCAGTCGGCCCTTGCAGGGAGTGCAATTCGGCTTACCAGAGTAGAAAGAAAAAGTGTTACTAAAAAGACCCTAAAAACACAACAGATAAATTGAAAACTTATTACCAAGGATTTTGCAAAATAAAAAATTCGAAATCAATCAGACTGCAAAAACAAAAACTCCAAGTCTTGACTTTTCTCTGCTAGACAAGTTTGTAAGATTCTCTAACCCCTGTTCAGGAAGAATAATTATAAATATGTATATACATGTTCATTCCCACGTGGAAATTCTTTGTTCGCGCCATATATTAGGGCAGCCAGATCGGACGAAATGAGCATGTTTATAAGTATGTTTAAAATTTGAAGTGTATTGTACTTGTCTTGCGGCATGGGATTATTTTGTGGTGTGCGTTAATGAGAGAGACGCGCGCTAAAGGTTATTTACAGGTAGCCCAAAGTAGGTGAGAGTTAACTCCGAAACCCAATTAAGTGGGGAGTGGAGATTTTCTTGAGCTGTGAAGGAAGGACGTCTTTGCAGGTCAAAAAGAGGCAGACGAGACTTTGACCCGGAGAGAGAGAGACAGACAAACAGAGAGGTTGATTAAAATGGCGTCTAAGGGAATTGAACGTTTTTGAAAAGCATCGATTGGATATGCGTTGGGGTAGCCGTAGCGTCAATTTACGAAGAGCGCGAAGTGCGGTCTAGGGTCCTTAAGACGGACGGATATCCGGTCAATCTAAAGTCTTCCTTTAATATGCCCTGCTGTAATTCTCAAGCCACACAGTAACATCGAATTAAACTACTTAGTGCTATTATTGCAAAGAAGGGTTTGGACTCTATATTTTCAAGTGCGTGATTCTATGGATCCAAATAACACAAAATAATGATGACTCTCGCTGGATAACATCTATATTAGTAAAAAGGTGTAAAGGAGCGAAGGTCGTTACATATGTCTGTCTTAGGTAGTTTACAACTTCCTCTTTTAGCAGTAATGCCTACTTCTAAATTCTACTCTTACCGCCGCTTATCTTTTTCTCCTACCCTCTCGTTACTAGAGGCCTACGTCGTCATACTACTACTACTTTCTTTGTTGTTAAGGCTCGACATAAAATATTCTTACGGTCGATTACCACTTTTAGAGATTTGAAATTCGTAATTCACGCTGTGGTACCGTTTCTTTTGCATTTAAGGGGCAAGTTTTAACGATTCTAATTTGTACAAAGTCAATATAAATTATACAAACATTAAAATCGTAGGTGTGTTAAAATTGACTTAATGAGCTGTTATTAAATGCGTAAGATCATTTATGGTTGTAGCTCTCAAACGTAATTGCTTCTATTACTCTCCGACCACTAAACTGAAAACGAATAAATGAATAAACAACCAACGGTTTTACTTATAAATGAAAGACTTTCAAATTTCCCAATTAAGTCGGAGCAGCTTCTTAAACAATGTTCATTCGCCTGCTATTACGTGCTCCATTCAGATTGAATTATGAGGACAAAAGATCGCTGTTCCTAAAGGTTTTTTTCCCACTGAGCCTCCTAAAATTTGATCTTAACATGAGATATTTACGCTTCCAAACGCCCTATAGGTGTGTCCAGTAGGAACTCATTACGACTTTTTGAAGCTGGTATGACTAAGAATGAAAAGAGAAAAAAAGTAATAAAAGAAAAAGAAAAAAGGACTCCACCTTTGACACACAATACGACTCCCACCGTAACATCTCTACTCTCTGAGGCAGGAAAAACCAGTCTTGCTAGTTGAAAGCTTCTAGATAACTGCAGCTTTCTGAAGTTGCGTAAATAGGTGAGGAAACGGGAAATACTGAATAGACAGTTTCTTTATTTTGTTTCTTGGCTTTGTCTTCCGATGGTTACTTTATAATTTTTGACTGACAACAGTAACAAGATTCCGAAGAAAGCCCCACCAATAACGCGGAAAAAAATAACAGTAACTACAGATTTCTGCGCTTCCGGAGATCACCTTGCCTTAAACACGCGGATTACAAAGCTTTGTTTCTTTTCTTTCTTTTTGTACGTTACAAATAACATATGGAGAGTGAGTTGAGTGGCCATTTTTATTTGGTGCACGCTCCTATTTCCTCTGTGCTCATTAGTGCTACAACTAAAGCAATTATTGCAAACAAGAAGTATATTCAAGAGATGCCGAAGTAAACATTTACATAAATCGTTTTAGTTTATCATCCTTTTCATCAGAGCTGAATTCTGACCATCTGAGGCGGCTCTTATTGTCGGAGGGAAAGGGTACGGTACTGATGTTATACGTATTTGCAAGAGGTAATGTTACTGTATTGGAGGCAAGGCTAACTGACTGGGCAGTGGAAGGGAATAAGTGTATACTTCCACTGCACGACGATGAGCCATTCCAATATAACCACCACAAGCCTACAGAAGTGTGCACGCCGGGAGACCGAACGGTGGCGCAGATGAAGTTCACAGAATATTATATATACAACCCGAGGACAGGCTTTCGGTTAGTAGAGTGTTCGGAGTCAGAATGGGAAGAGCTGCCGATTTATCGGAGTTTGATAGAGGACATATTGTGATGTCACTGTGTCTCGGAACTAGATCTCGGAAACGGCGTGGCTTGTGGGTTGTTCACGTGCCACTGTAATGAGTACGTATCAAAAGTGGTGCACAGATGGCCAAACGACGAGCCGTCGTCCGCAGCTCATGGATGCCAGAGGGGAGCGGAGACTGTCGCGCATTGATCGCGGAGACTGCTGCGCATTGTTCGCGGAGACTGTCGCGCATTGTTCGCGGAGACTATCGCGCATTGTTCGCGGAGACTGTAGCGCATTGTTCGCGCAGACGGTCGGGCATTGTTCCCGGAGACTGTAGCGCATTGTTCACAGTGACCGCAGGGCCACAGTGCGACAAATCACCTGGAGCTACAACAGTGATGATCAGGGCAATGTGTCATAGCACACAGTTCATCGTAGCCTTCTGCGCATGGGCCTGCGTAGCCGAAGACTCGGGTCCACATTCTCACTGCACGTCATCGCCAACAACGCATGAAATGGGCCCAAGATCATCGAGATTGAACCGTGGGTGATAGGAAGAAAATGGCCTGGTCTCACGAATCAAGATTCCTGGTGCATCACGTAGACGGCCGATGCGGATACACCGATTACCAATGGAAGCAATGGCACCTGAAACAGGCCAATAGCGGCGATGTTATGCTGTCGGAGATGTTTTCTTGTGACACTTTAGGCCCCATTATCCTAATAATACAATTTCTGACAACTGTCA
Source organism: Macrothele yani (assembly GCA_039090855.1). Taxonomy (NCBI): domain Eukaryota; kingdom Metazoa; phylum Arthropoda; class Arachnida; order Araneae; family Macrothelidae; genus Macrothele; species Macrothele yani. The sequence continues at coordinate 137,876,740 of CM077001.1, forward strand.
GGTATCTGAACATCGTTGCGGTATTCATGGCAACTGTGTCCCCTGCTGGTGAATGACCATTACAACACGATAATGCGCCATGCCACACTATACCAGATTCGTCAAGGAGTGATTAGAAGAACATGCTGGTGGCTTTCTGTTATATCTTGGTGACTTTCTGGCCTTTAAATTCACCTGACAAGAACCCAATCGAACATTTGTGGTTCTACTTGGAACAGCTGGTTCGCGCTAAATCACCACCACCTTGAAATGTACGGGAACTGGGAGGACCTGCTGTTGATATTATGGTACAAGATTCCCCAGGATACCTATCGCCACCTCATCGAATCGATGCCTCGCCAAGTGGGCGCTGTTTTTTGGGCTGAAGGGATGCCTCGCCAAGTGTCCTATACAGCTTATTAGCTAGCTTATCATGATTTAATTGGCTCATCAGTGTAGTTCCAGTTTTGAAGCTTATATTAGAGCTTCACCTAGGACTTGAAAAGTACATAGATGTTCTAAATGTTGTGCGTACGCACATTAAACAAAATAAAGATTTCATTTTTTTTTTTTTTGTGATTGGAGGTTTAACGACCACCGTGAGCAACTCAATGGGCTATAAGCAGTCGCCTGTCCCTAATTTAGGGTCACTGGTTCCAGGGAAGGGAGAGAGCCAGTGCCGTAAGACAAACACAACACCCATGCCTGACCGGGATTCGAACCCGGACCCCTTACGGACGAATGATCAGAGGCCAGCGCCTTAGACCACTGCGCCACCGGGGCGGCGATTTCAATTTCGGTCGCATTTCTAAAAAAAACAAAACAAACACAGATCTTCCCGTTTTGTCGACGTCAGTGTGACTTTTGTCGGTCGGCAAAGTGTGTTTAAAAGGATTTACTGTGGATTAGATGGGAGAGTTGTTGGTCGGAGGGATTTTTTCTTCTTGAGATGTAAATCGCTGATTGGAGGATCGTCTAGAAGTTTTCTTTTATTCTGCCTCCTATTACGGTGTAACACGTCAAATTTAGGGGACGGTCCCGGATATATGGCACCCCTTTAGTGAGGTGAAATATATAAAAACAAGAGATATCTTTTTTGGTGAAAAGGCTCTAATCGATTGATGGGGAAAAGCTGGAGATAACCGATGCCTGCGTCTATCTAGGGCAACAGATATCAACCGAGAGTCACATTGACGAAAGAATTAATCGGTGTATAAAACATGGTTGGAGAGTTTTTGGAAGAAACAGTACAATTTTTCAAGAGCAATACACAAGTATGTCTTAAAAGGAAAGTGCTTAATCAATGCATCCCTTCCAGTCGTTACGCACGGAGCAGAGACGTGGAACATATAACTAAAAAGGACATTGAAAGACTGCAGACAAATGAAAGAAGCCTGGGGATTCGCACGCGTGGTGTAACCAGGAAAGATAAGAGGAACTCGTGGATAAAAAAAAATGACAAGAATGGAAAACATCATAATTAGGGTAGTAATTTTATCGCGGGAAGGAAAAGGCAAAATTAGCTGATTAAATCGCGAAATTTCGGGATTTACCCCGAAATTTCGCGAAATACAGTATATTTCTTCAAAAATTCGGGCTCTTTCCGCACGTTTTGGTTATGTAAGATGCGTTGTTTATCACAAAAGCGATTATATTCGCAAAAGATATTTCACACTTATTATTGCCTCGCTGACTGCTTTAAAATTTACGGATTGCATTCAAAGAGGTTTCAGCATTACAGCTTTCAACATTCGTTTCAGCTGACGGAACAGCAAGAATATTCAAAATGTACCTATCTTCTGAATCAGTTGTTTCGTCTGCTAGTGTGCTTACACCGGATAATGATTTAAAAAGTCTCTCACTTGTTGTTTTTGAATATCATAAATTTTCGGCAAATAACATTTTCGCATCAAACTTGCATTTAGAATAATACCATTATCTTTCAACGAATTTTCCAAGTAATTTTTTGAGCGGAGCTCTCTTTACGAGACTCGAGACAACTGGTTGTTCGGGCATAGCTACGACTTGACACATCCGATCACCGTGCTTTGTATGTGATCGGACATCGTCCATGGTCAGGTTTTGACGCCTTCCGATTCCCGAAATTCCGTGTCATTGAGGAACAATCGTCCAAAAACTTGCATTCTTAGGGGGTTTTCCGGGTTTTGAGAAGGGTTCGTTTGTTACCTATCTCCTCCAAAGATCTTCAGCCGATCGCGGTGACACTCGCCACAGAGAAAGGGAATGGCATGGTGGGTGACATGGGGTTGGTATCATGGTGTTGGTCGTGACGTATAAAAATAATGACCATTAAAAAACTAACCAATTTTAATAAGAATTGAAAAAAATCAGCTCTCTATATACGAGACTCGGGACAATTAGTTGTTCGGGCATAGCTACGACATGACACATCCGATCACTATGATTTTTGGCACGTAATTGGATATCGTTCATGGTCAGGTTTTGACACCTTCCGATTCCCTAAATTCCGTGTCATTGACGAATTTCAATTAAAATTATTAAAATTGGTCAGTTTTTAAGGGTCATTATTCCTATAGGACACGACCAATCACCATGATACCAACCCCATGGCACTAATCATTGATTTTTTCAATTAAAAAAAGTACGCACGAACATTCCATTAAATTTTTTTACATTCGATAGTCGCAATTTTTCACGACGTCATTTGCTCGAGTTTTTTAGTTCTTTTGCCGTCAATTTGAAATTACTTTGGTTCAAACTGATAAAAAAAGGAAGCGGAGTACATTGTGGACACAAGAAAAACGTTAGAATTGGCACCGGTAAGTCTTTTTTTTTTTTTTTTTTTTTTTTTTTTGTTTCTTTTCTAACTGTAACTGTTGAAGTTGCGGTCGAGGTCAGCAATATGGCGTCAATGACCTCGCTTGTCGGTTCGGTGAGTCTTGATGAAAAACGTGGTTCCCGACGATCTAAGGGTGTCTTTCCGCTTTGTTTACATGCAACCTGATCGCAACCAACGTGAAGACGTGAAGGAAAGTAGTTCACGATAAGTTTTAGGCATTTCTTTTTTTAAATGTTTCATACTTTTGTTCTCGAAGTCATAAATTTTACGCGTTCGTTTTCTAGAATTTGTTATAATAGACGCCTTAATGAGCTTAGATTTTGCAATAACTTCGCTCAAAATTTGTTAACTGTACCCGAGTTATCGGTTACCGTTAGCGGCTTATCCTAGTTAATGTAGGGTTATCCAGTTTGGGAAATGTTGTGTTAGCTGTACAAAAGGTACCAGTTAATTTCGAAAGTTCAGTTGAGCGATGTTGTTTTTATTTAGTTCTTTTCTCAATTAATTCATCAACTACTCTGCCGGACAATTGCTAAGGGCGGATGAAAATAGCAACGATAGCAACCATAAAATGGAAGGCAAGAAAATGTGGAAATTAGCATAAGTGCGGGATACAGTAAGACGTGTTGTGCGTATGCAAATTTTGGATTGCCGAACTTGTTCGTGACGTCATAGCGCTGATAAGAGATATAAAGGATTTGACGCGTATTGACCGTTGTTGTTCAAACGCAAAGTTGAAAGAGAAAGAATCAATTGACGAACTTGCAATTTTCAGTAAGTCTTCCCGACATCACCTAGATTATTTTACGCGTGGCCGTATTATTGGCAAGATTGAAGAAGGGCGAAAAATAGCAGATGTTGCCAGGGAGTTCGACGTCAGCCACAGTGTTGTTTCAAGGCTTTGGAAATCATTTCAAACAAATGGAGAGTGTAGCAAACGTCACGGGGGAGGTCGTGTTCGCAGTACGACACCTGCAGAAGATCGGTACATAGGGCTATCAACAAAAAGACACCGGCGCAGCACAGCTAGTGAGGTAGCAAATCAGTTTATGGCTGCTACTGGCAAGCGGATCTCCCGAAAAACTGTCGCCAGACGTTTGCATGAAGGAGGACTATACCAAAGAATATCTAACGCAAAGCGTTTATATTCTTTGACTATACGCCCGCCGTCCTGTTGTGTGCATCCCATTGTCCAGACGTCACCGTACCGCCCGTTTGCAATGGTGCCTTCACCATCGCAATTGGACTGATAACGACTGTGTAACGTATACTCTATATTCACTTTCCTTTTGATTTTACTATCTCTGGTTATTTTATTTTACTATGTAAATTATCTTCTTACTGAACGAAATATTATTTCACCCGATGAATGAGATCTGGCAATGAGTGTAAGTCATGACGTGGTGGTAGCTAGTATATAGGCGCGTTCATCGAGACTTAGGGAGAGCTTTTGTTGTTGTTATGGGAGAGCGTTGTTGTTTACGGAGAGCGTTTGTTATACGAGGAGAGATTTTGTTGTTATGAGGAGAGATTCTTCATTATTGTAAAACAAGTTGTGTGTGTGCTTTAGATGACCAAGAGTCTTATAATAAAAGAGCTATTTGTAAGTACGACTTTCTCAATTCATAGTTTTTGTCAGACCTCTGTCTGGCTGTTAGGTTTATAACATTAGTTTATTACCATAAATAACCAGCGTTAAGACTTTATTCATGTTCGTAATTAACTAGTAACAACAACCATTTGAATTCACTATTTTGAAGCTTAGTACAAGTATATCATTAGCTAGCTGGTAGGAAGAGCTTATTCATTATAATTAGCTTAGCGGAAAGCAAAATAAAGCTAATTCATTATAATTGGCGCCCGAACTTTTCTCGAACACGAGATCTTGACAATTATTACCCATGTCTTCACTACCTGAGACGACTTCAATTTTCCACTCTCAGACAAGTTTCGGTGGTGATGAGATTAATCTTGACCATCTGCAAGAAGCCTGTGGGGCTCACTTTGATATACGTGATCTACACGCACCCAGGCATTCTTCACAATTTCATAATGCACCAGCTTCCTATTACTCTGAGTCGCGGGTCGTACCTGAGGGAGTGCAATCCTCTCAGCGCAGCAGAATGCTTGCCCATTTCGTGCCGCATGCAGGAACAATTCATTTCAATGGTTTGGAGGGGTCCTTAAAATTCCTCGAAGATCTGGAAGATCATTTTGATCTATATAATATTCCTGACGACTGCAAAGTCCAAATCGCCGGCACTTGCTTGAGGGATACCGCTAAGACCTGGTATCGGCAGTGGAGAGTGTCGAACCCGGATTCTCATTATGATAATTTCCGTGCAGAATTTTTGGAGGTCTTTCCTTTCGGCCTCAGTCGAGCTAGCCTTGCTCAACAGCTATTTTCGCGTCAGCAAGGTCCCAATGATAGCCCTGTTGCATTTGCGTTGGAAACTACACGCTTATATAACCTATGGGATCCACATGCCAGTCATGTTGACATGTTGGATACCCTCGTGCAGCAGCTCGACCCATTCTTACAAGATTTTCTTGAGGTTCGACACCCTGCCACAATTCATGAATGCCTTCGCCTCATACGCACGTATGAAGAGCGACATGGCACACATGGTTCAACTCACCATGCTCGGGCACCCCGCGAGGCTTATTACGAAAACCCTCAGCGGCATAATAGGCATAATACCTTTCAGCGCGAGCATACACAAGTGCACACCCAAGCTTCATACGTTCCACCACCAGAAGAGTGGCAAACCAACAACGAGTTTCTGAACAAGCTTCGGGATATCGTACAAATGCACAGTATGCTCGACCCCGTTTCAATCAGCAGCATTCGGAACGTTTTCCTGCTCAGGGCAATGATAATTTTTCTGCCCGTGCTGAGGGCAGACGTAATAGATATGAAAATGTCAACAGACACGCGGAGTTCCCGCAGCAGGGTTCACGCAGTTTTCCTCATCGTGAAAATTTTCCCGATACCCGGCAGGGTCGAAGTTTCCGACTACATGATAATCCAACCAGGAATCCTTTAAACTTCCAAAGGAAGTAGACGAAGGGTCGGTCCTGCTTCCTGATACCAAACATTCTGACCCTAAAACAGTATTAGTGACTGTTCAAACTCCTCAGTTGCCTGATGTATTCTTGACAATTGAAGATATTATTGTCGAGACAAAGTTCGACACTGGTTCTGAAATATCAGCCCTAAATACAAAGTTTTGCACTGACAATTTTCCTGCAATACACGTTCAGCCTGCGATGCAGTATTTGCGAGGTGCAAATAACGAAATCTTCAGTATCACAGGAACTGTCACATTATCTTTAGGGCTGGGAAAAGCTCGTTTTACGTATTCTTTCCTGCTTATAGACAAACTACCTGTGAAATGTTTAATGGGCATGGACTTTATACATAAGTTTCAAATAACTTTGAATTTCGTACAACATGTGATTTCCTTTCCGGAACCTGTCGAAAAGATTCCTACGGTTCCTGTAGATATAACGAGTTTGTTATTGAGTAACCAATTGAATGAGAGGCAACGAAACCAGCTTTCTCTCCTTTTACAGGAAAGCCCTGGTTTATTTTCGGATCAACCTGGTTTCACACAGGTGGTTTATCATGTTATTGACACTGATGGTTCGAAACCAATTGCGACGAAACCTTACCCTTGTGCTCGACATAAAAAACAGGAAATGCAACGTCAAATTGCTGAAATGATTAAGCAGGGCATAATAAGGGAATCAACAAGTGCCTGGGCTGCTCCTGCCTTTTTGGTTCCAAAGAAACAACCCAATGAATTTCGTTTCGTGACAGATTTCCGCAAGCTCAACCAAGTCACAAAAACGATCAATTATCCACTACCTGTCATGTCGCATATTTTAAATGACCTGTCGTCAACCAAATGGATGTCAACCTTGGATTTGGCGAGTGGATATTGGCAGGTGGCAGTACATCCGGACTCTGTCGATAAAACAGGCTTTGTGACTCCTTTTGGGGCCTATGAATATTTACGTATGCCTTTTGGACTAGCTTCTGCACCTGCTACTTTCCAAAAGCTTATGGATACGGTTCTCAGACCTGTCCTGGGTCCCCATGTGCATGTATATTTGGATGATATTATTATTACATCCGAGACTTTTGACGAGCACCTTTCTCTGCTCAAACAGGTGTTCCAACTCATATACAATGCGGGCTTGACGTTAAAACCTAGTAAATGCCAGATAGCGAGGGACGAGATTGTATATCTGGGGTTGAAAATCACTCCCCACGGCTTATTTACTGATAATGAAAAAATTAGGCCTATTGTTGACTTTCCTCGGCCTAAAACAGCAAAAGAACTATCACGCTTTCTGGGAATGACCGGATGGTATCAGCAGTTCGTCCCCGCTTATGCTACAATATGTGAGCCATTGTATGCTTTAAAACGTAAATACAAGAAGTTTGTCTGGACACCTGAGGCTAACGCTGCTTTTGAAACACTGAAGTCTGCATTGACTCAGCCTCCGGTGTTGGCTTTCCCGGATCATACTAAGGAATTTGATATTTATACTGACGCATCCGGAGTTGGTCTTGGTTGCGTTTTGTCACAAGCTGGGCATCCAATAGCTTTTGCGTCTCGTACTTTAGCCAAAGCTGAACGTAATTATTCAGCTACGGAACGTGAATGTCTTGCTGTTGTGTATGCGCTGAATAAATTTCAATGTTATCTTAACGAATTGACAGTTAACATAATTACGGATCATTCTGCCCTTCAGTATTTGAATTCTGCTAAGCACCTATCTCAAAGACTTATGAAGTGGGCTCTGAAGTTACAGGAGAGCAATATCAAAATTTCATATCAGCCAGGTCATAAGAATCAATTACCGGACGCATTATCTCGCGTTCCGATTAGTGGGGTCCCCACAGAAACTACTCCTGGATGTCAGCCTTTACTTCTAATAGCTGATATAACATCCAGAGAGCAGATAATGGCAGAATTAATAAATGATCCAGATTTTGGGGATATCTATAATTTTTTGCTTGCGGGTTCGCCCCTACAAAGTGATCCTTCTCTGGCTGGAAGGTCACAACATTTTGAAGTAATAGAGGGTCTTCTTTATTATACAAAATCTAGGACTACTAGGGCAGAGTTTCGCCCATGTATTCCGCGAACCCTTAGAATGGCCCTTTTAAACGAATTTCATGACAAACCTCTTGCAGGCCATTTAGGTATTCGCAAGACCCGTTGTAAATTGCGGGATGTTGCCTATTGGCCTGGCATGTACCAAAGTGTGCTCGCATACGTTCAATCATGTCACTTGTGTCAGATTAATAATTACCGTAATGTAAGACCGGGGGGGGGGGGCACTTGAAATCTAGTTCAAGTTCTCATGTGTTTGATATTATTTCCATAGATTTATTGGGACCTTATCCTTTATCTGTTAAAAACAAAGCTCGTTACGTTTTAGTATTAACTGATAATTTTTTTAAATGGGTTGAAGTTTTTCCCATTAAAGCCGCTACGGCAGAAGTTATTTGTAATGTATTAGTTAATGAAGTATTCTCTAGATATGGTGCACCTAATAAAGTAGTTTCGGATAATGGTCCTCAATTTATTTCTGACATTTTTGAAAGAATGTGTGCGAGACTACACATTAAACATAAATTCATTTCCACATATCATCCCCAGAGTAATCCTGCGGAACGCGTTAACCGCACGCTAGTGAAAATGATTGCGACATTTGTAATGGATCATCATGAAGATGGGATGACCATTTGGAGCTTTTTGCGTTCGCCCTCCGCTCGTCTGTCCACGAGTCTACTAAAATTACTCCTGCAGAACTTTTTCTGGGTCGCAAAATTAAAACCCCTTTTGAAAATTTAACGGGGATTATCGACGAACTAAACCAGCGACCAACTCCGCAATCAGTACGAATCATGGCAGAAAAAGCTCGTGTTGCAATGCTAGGAGCACAAGCAGCTCAAGCAAGATATTATAATACTAGGCGTAGGGAACCAGATCTTGTCGTTGGAGATCTCACTCTCGTGGAAACGCACTTACAGTCTTCTGTTTCGCATACTTTAGTGAAGAAATTTGCACCCAGCTACGAAGGTCCATATCGGGTGGCAAATATGTTTGAAAATAATATTGTTCTTGAAAAACCTGACAATCAATTTCAATATACGTACACGTTGATCAGTGTCGCAAGTATCATGAACGAAATATCGATTTCATAATCACCCCTACTCAACCTTCTGTTCCACAGACTCAAGAGTCTATATCTCACGATCAACCGCCAGAAATTTTGGACGAACCAACAAACATTTTTGAAGAATCTCCAGTAATTTTTCCTTCACCCTCCCCTCCTCAAGACGGGTTTCCAAACACGCAACCTGATTCTCCCATGAGACCAAGGCTCGAATCGAGTTCTTCGAATACTAGTATCGTTCCTTTCCCTCCAACCATTGCCAAGACTATTGCTGCGCCGTTTCCGGATAACTCTGCACCAACGCGGGCTACTACTTCTTTGAATACCTCGTCAGAAAGTATTCCTATAGGCAAATATAAACATCGCCCTGCACGACTACTGAATTACAGCAGCGACTCAGAGGCTTCGGACATTTCTGACTTATCAGTTATGAACACTAAATTTCATGTTACAAACCGTCCAGCACCACCAAAGGCTGGGCGCAAACGTGACTTGTCTCCCCAATCTGCTTCGCCGCAACAGCGACGAAGGCAGAAATCCTTGCATCCGCCCGGGTTTCGCCCCTGGAACCTACGCTCAGGGCAAACAGGGCCGATGCCTACTGCTACTCTCATGCCACGAGGGCGTAAGAGAAAGCAAACGATGTGGCCGGAGCCACGTCCGTCCAAGAGAATACTGGAAGGACACAACGGGCCCCAGCACAAAGGGACTTCATATCAAAAGCCTGGGGGAGCCCGTTCCTATCAGCCGCAAGGATTTCCGGACCGCCAGACTTCTGACGTTCCTGACCGTTCTTCTCAGCCGCAGGGATTTCCGGACCGCCAGACTTCAGACGTTCCTGACCGTTCTTCTCAGCCGCAGGGATTTCCGGACCCACAGACTTCAGCCGTTCCGGACCGACGGATTTCCGCCATTCCTGACCGTTCCCGTCAGCCGCCGGGATTTCTTGACCGACAGCAGACCGATGTTCCAGATCCATTTAAGTCCCTGAAGAGATCTAAGCCACCTGATTTTACCAGTCCGATTAGGCCTGGAAAACGTTATCGTACTAGAGTTTTTTATGCGTCCTCGAGATAAGTAAGTTCTCGTGGACAGGTTCTTTTCTCAGTTTGTTGTTTTTCCTGCACGACCAGTTGGCGTGTCAGAATTTCTTTTTTTCGTGTGGGCCTATGCATTCTTTTTTGTGTATATATGTGTTTGTTGCTTTTTATATTTCTTCTATGTCCATCTACTAATCCCGATTTTTTTATATATCTATGTGCTTAGGGGTAAAATAATAAAATTGTTACTGTTAGGCAGCTCCAGGTAATTTTCGCTGCTGATACAGTTGGTATGTATTCAACACATCATGCAAACGTAATTTGAAATTAAAATAATAAAATTGTTACTGTTAGGCAGCTCCAGGCAATCTTCGCTGCTGATACAGTTGGTATGTATTCAACGAATAATGAGAACGTCATTTGAAATTAAAAAAGTGATTCCTGCTAGGCAGAATAAAAGGAAGGTATGCCGATGCAGGTTTGTTTTGTTCAACAATACAAGTTTCACAGACGAATACGGATTTCTTAATTTGTCATGCCAAGTTTGATAATGTAATACTGCTACTACCAAACAACAAAACAAAAAAGAGGTCGAGAAACGTCAATCAACGAAATGTAAGACTTGCACTCCAAAATTGATAGGTTTTTCGGAAACAAAAAAAGAAAAAAAAAAGAAAAAAAAAAAAAAAAAAAAGGAAAAATTAAGGGGAGATGATGTAACGTATACTCTATATTCACTTTCCTTTTGATTTTACTATCTCTGGTTATTTTATTTTACTATGTAAATTATCTTCTTACTGAACGAAATATTATTTCACCCGATGAATGAGATCTGGCAATGAGTGTAAGTCATGACGTGGTGGTAGCTAGTATATAGGCGCGTTCATCGAGACTTAGGGAGAGCTTTTGTTGTTGTTATGAGAGAGCGTTGTTGTTTACGGAGAGCGTTTGTTATACGAGGAGAGATTTTGTTGTTATGAGGAGAGATTCTTCATTATTGTAAAACAAGTTGTGTGTGTGCTTTAGATGACCAAGAGTCTTATAATAAAAGAGTTATTTGTAAGTACGACTTTCTCAATTCATAGTTTTTGTCAGACCTCTGTCTGGCTGTTAGGTTTATAACATTAGTTTATTACCATAAATAACCAGCGTTAAGACTTTATTCATGTTCGTAATTAACTAGTAACAACAACCATTTGAATTCACTATTTTGAAGCTTAGTACAAGTATATCATTAGCTAGCTGGTAGGAAGAGCTTATTCATTATAATTAGCTTAGCGGAAAGCAAAATAAAGCTAATTCATTATAACTGCTGTGCTGTCCTCTCCTCAGATGAGAGTAGATACAGGCTATCGTCTGATTGTCGACGACAACTGATCTGGCGTGATAGTGGTACTGCATATTGTCCAGCAAACATACAGGAAAGGGACCGATATCCGACATGTAGTGTCATGGTATGGGCTGGCATCATGATCAATGGCCGTACGTCCCTCTATGTGCTTCCAACTGGGACTATGACTGGCCAACGATACATTAATGATGTTCTGCTACCTCATGTTCGTATGTTTCGTGGTGCTGTCGGTGATAGATTCATTTTCATGGACGACAACGCAACATGTCATCGAACAGTCGCTGTCCAGGGGTGTCTTGAGAGCAAGGATATTGAACGCCTCGTATGGCCAGCACGTTCTCCAGATCTGAATCCCATTGAAAATGTGTGGGATGCTTTGGGGATGAGTCTTGCTGGTCGCCAATGCCCTCCAATAAACAAGGACACCCTCATCCGTGCACTGACAGAGGAATGGGAAAAATAACCCCAACAGCTGCTTGATAATGTTGTGCAAAGCATGACACGACGTGTGGAATCTTGCATCGCCCTCCATGGTGGCCATATCCCGTATTGACATTTTACGCCGGAACACTTGCGGACGGTAATTGCATTTTTTTCACGTTTACGTATTCTGTACAAAATGGCCTGTTTGTCCCTTGAACACGTTCCAAAGCCTTCTGGATTTCAGAGCACAATAAATTGTCTTTCTTGTAATGTCCTGGCATTCCGACATTATTTTATTTCACTTGGCATCCAACCACACTTACTTTTTTATGCGTTATATAGCCGTTTATGATCCGTCCTTAGCAATTGTCCAGCAGTGTAATTTCTGCATTATTTTCGGTTGGCTGTTCGGACATTTCTGCATTATTTTCGGTTGGCTGTTTCTTGAAAGATCCACTGGTATATGCAACATGAACATAATAATACAGAATAATAAATATTTGTTCACATGAAACGTTCCCTTGCTGTACTGGTTGCGTGTTTCAAATGCACTCATTTAACTTACGTGGCTCATTCTCAAAATTAACAAACAAGATCTAGAAATTTTGAAGATGACAATCCGATTTTTGGTGTAAATATGACAAGGATGGTAAGTCAGATAATATCCGAAAACTTGAAAATTTTCATCGTCCTGGAGCGGGACTCGAACCCGCGTCTCCCAGAAAACGCCTGAGTATGCTAACCACTACACCACCCAGAACGACCAATTTCAAGTTTCCGATCAATTTGAATTTAACCATCACAGGATTCGCTAGTCGAAGCAACCGGCATTCATGTTTAGCGAATCTGGAGGTTAAGAATCTTATCCCGTGTTTGCCCGGAGAAGCAGATAAATCATGAAAGAAATACGGGATTACGCCATATAATACAAAGCCTGAAGATGACAATCCGATTTTTGGCGTAAATGTGACAAGGATGGTCATCTTCAAAATTTGTATTAAATGGCGTAATCCCGTATTTCTTTCATGATTTATCTGCTTCTCCGGGCAAACACGGGATAAGATTCTTAACCTCCAGATTCGCTAAACATGAATGCCGGTTGCTTCGACTAGCGAATCCTGTGATGGTTAAATTCAAATTGATCGGAAATTTGAAACTTGGTCGTTCTGGGTGGTGTAGTGGTTAGCATACTCCGGCGTTTTTTGGGAGACGCGGGTTCGAGTCCCACTCCAGGACGATGAAAATTTTCAAGTTTTCGGATATTATCTGACTTGCCATCCTTGTCACATTTACGCCAAAAATCGGATTGTCATCTTCAAAATTTGTATTATATGGCGTAATCCAGTACTTCTTTCATGGCAAGATCTAGAAACTTTATGAACTAAATACTCACAACAAAACACAAAAATTTTCTAAGCTAAGCATCTGCGAAACTCAAACACTGTTTTCTGTGAGCTGCTTTTCCCAGGTAAAACTAGTAATACAATTGACGACATCCGATTTACGGTTTACTAGTGCAGCAAATCGCCAAGGTCATTCAACAGTAGCGAGATGTAGAAATCACCAAAGACCACACGTGCATTCTTCAGCAGAGTGCATGTGACCTGGAATTACCATATCAAGCTTGTTCGATAAGAGTCTTTTCGAAACGAACAATATTGAGGGGTAATTCAAGGTTTAAAGTTCTATTTTGGACTTAGGAGTAGGATTACTTTGTGGTATATTTTTCACTTAAATTCTAATGAAGGCAGTAATAATATTATTTAAATATGAAAAATTAATCTAAAAATGTTAATAGAAATTCGGCAAAGGTAGGAAGAAATTCTGAAATTCGCGGATATATTTGATATTCACGAAATTACAGAAATATCCCCTAAAATTCCCGCAAAAAATCGCGGAAATTTGCGCCACGAAACAATTACTATCCTAATCATTATCAGAGTAAAATAACTGAAATGGCAATGGTCTGGACATGTTGCCAGAAAAACGAACCACCGATGAACAACCGAAATTTTAGACTGGATACCAAGGGACAGGAAAAGACCCAGAAGACCATGTGGAAAATGGGTGGATGAAATTCGAAAGATACAGGAATGACATGGAGGAGACTGGCTCAAGACAGTCTCCTCCATGTGGAAGAAACTTGGTGAGACCTTCATCCAGCAGTGGATTGCTAGTAGCTGACAATGATGATGATGACACAACGAAATATGAAATTGGTGAAGATCAGATCTGCTATGCTGCTTTTCATCGAAACGTCGAATTTTACAAACGGTTCGGGCTAACTGGGCGAATAGGCTGCATAGCATCCCTGCGTATATACTCCAAGTCAACTTAAGAGTGTACTGTTGTAGACGGTAGATAATAGTTACCTTCGCAACAAAAAAGTAGTTCCTAGGGCTTACAACGAAAAGCAACAGAATTATTTTCTCAGATTCATCATGTTTGTTTCCTTAGCTGTTTATCAGGCAGAACTGTTATTCAAGAAAAAAAAAAAATCAAAGTATCAAAGCGTTTCGAAAATAGATTTGAAATGACAAGTTACTCAATCAAGAGCCTCGCAATTTTGGCAGCCGACTGTCCAAATGAAAAATGTAACTTTGAAGGGGAGAAGACGGGGTGGGGTGGCAGTGATAGAAGACTTCTCCCATCATTCGCAAAACAGAGACAGGAAATTTGCTATCGGGGGAAATGCGAGAGGTGTACTTAGGTGAAACATTTCTGCGAAATACGGATGTAAATAGGAAAGGTGGAATCAGTGCGAGAATAATGCTTGACGCCAATGGCACAGAAGGAAAGGAATGTGGCGCGGATTGATACTGTTTTCGTGTTTCCCCGAAGACGCTGTATGAGCAGCCTACCCTATCTTCCACAATAGTGCGCTCCTAAGTTGACTTGGAGTATAGGCCATTGGTTCCTAAAAGCTGTGGTAGGCTTCTCCAGGCTGAGCAAAGAAATTCCAAGAGAAAAGGGCGCAAAAGTCTTTGTGCAGCTTTAAACGTTAATAATTTTGAATGTACACATATAATAGAAATACTCTGTAAAATGCGTATGAAAGTTTCATTTGTAAAGTTTTTATGCATTAGTGTTCTTGAAATCTTGCTAATTAATTATAATTTATTGTAATTTATTTTCAGATTTTATAACCGATTGTGCAAATGGCGACAGTGGAAGAAAAGGTTAACTGTGTGGTATGGCTCGCAGAATTGAAGGATGTAACAAATTTTTCGTTTTCAAATTTCATTATAAGTTGAAGAACGTTCTAAGATCTAATGGGTGATGTTCAGACAAAAGTCATGGTGGAAATAGGGCAGAAAAATTACTTTTCTTCTGAGCTTCTGCCTTTCGGTGAAAACAGAGGTAAATGTTAATGAAGCCAGTATCAGATCATCTTCAAAGCGCAACGAGTGTATGCGCATGCGCACAGATCCCTTCCCATTTCAGCAAGATCGAGCGCCTTGCCACGTTGTAAGGTGTGTCAGGGGCTGATCTGAGGAGCAGGACGTCCAAGCATTGAATAAGGCGGCCCAAAGTCCTGATCTAAATCCAATAGAACATCTGTGGGACAAGCTGAAACGCAGAATCCGATGTCGTCCGGTTAAACCTTCCTCTATGGTATATCTAGCAGAAACGTACAGACCTCCCAGCTTCTCGTGGAAAGCATGCCTAGAAGGGTCACGACAGTCATAACGGCAAAAAGTGTGGTCGGCTATGCCCGATTTTTGCTAATAAAAGGTTTTGTTTCTGTTCTACCTATGTGTCCATACTTTTAGCAGTTACCAGTTTTTCTAGCAGTTTTTTTATGTGAAATTCTTTAATACAACGTATAGAGTTTGTTGTTAGCTATACATAGAAACAACTGTTAACGATAATTTTGGAGATTTTAAAGGATTTTAGTATTAATTTATTTTCAAGCAAGCTCAGCCGGTATAAGGGGTGTTCGGTAAACGTTTTTTTTTTTTTTCTAGATAGGGGTTTACCAACCACCGTAAGCAACTTAATGGGCTATAAGCAGACGCCCGTCCCTAATTTAGGGTCACTGGTTCCAGGGAAGGGAGAGAGATCCAGTGCCGTAAGACAAACACAACATCCATGCCTCACCGAGATTCGAACCCGGACCCTTCACGGGCGAATGCTCAGGAACCAGCGCTTAGATCACTGCTCCACCGGGGCGGCATAAGGGTAATTAGAAGTTGTAACCAGTATTCACTGGCAGCCTTTCTTAAATACTTGAATCATTTTATTGACCTACGCTGCAACAATGTACATTGTGATACAATGCGATTCGGGACGAGCTTGATTGTTTTATTTCATCGGAGGTGTCAGAGATAGAAACACTCTCCCTTTCATGCAGAGGGTAAGAGGCTCAGCGGACACAAGAGGTCAAGCCAGAATTCTAGAGACGACAGAAATTGCGGGATGATGCTTTGAGAAGGAAGGATTTTTTCGGGTCTGTGGACACAAAGGAAAAACGTAATGAAATGT
The DNA here is from genome assembly GCA_039090855.1 of Macrothele yani. Lineage (NCBI taxonomy): Eukaryota > Metazoa > Arthropoda > Arachnida > Araneae > Macrothelidae > Macrothele > Macrothele yani. The sequence goes on from CM077001.1 coordinate 137,893,037, forward strand.
TAAGTAGAATCGTAGAATGAAGAAGAAAGAACGAATAATTTATTAAGATCAATCCGGGACAACCTGCAAGTATAACGAATAAGTTAATAAATAATTTGAGATTACAACTTTCTCAACTTTTCATTTGTTACGTATTTTCCGTAATGAGTTGCAACTAGGCAATACACCGAACCCGAAAGAGGCATAAGCAATACGACCTCGTAACACAAATATCAGAATACAAGAAGAAAAAAATACAAACTTGTGAAATGTACCAGTTTTAAGTTCTTGTTTATATTAAGTTCAGTGCGAATACTGAGCAGTATGTCCTTTTATGAGAGGGGGAATGTCATTTCTATTTTTTTTGCTGTTAAACAGGGACACTGCTAGACTTCAAAATCAGGATGAGCGACCGGTGGGCGAGCACTATTTTTGGTGGGGCAAGCTTGAGATTTTCTTTTTTTTTTTTTTTTTACGAAACACTGAAAGAGCTAACTTTTAATGCATTTCGCTACCGACTACAAAGGAATTCGTGCAATCCCCCATCCACCTGGACACACACACATACACGGGTCTGACTAGTTACGCCACTGGTGTAAGATACCAGTGATGCTAGAATAACACCTTTAACTTTTTGCTTGCTCCCGATGCATTGTCTGAAATTGCTGTTCAAAATTTTGCACTTTTGCTTACGAAAATAATACTGTACTTGAACTATTTAAAGGAAAACATCGTTTTTGTTATCTAAATCAAATTTTAAGTCGTGCCACACAGACACAATACCTCACCCCCCCCCCTCTCCTTGACACTCCCTTCCTTCATGCCACCAACTTTGCCTTGCACTCCTGTCCTGCAGTCGTCAGCCACTTCCTGCACTTTCACTGTCCCGGGACACCCAAGACAGTCATAAGAGCGTTAGTGTAACTTTAGACTCCTTTTTCTGTGTTAAAATCCCCTATTTTGCAAAGGCAACAAACATCAGAGCAATTAGTAGTGACCCCCTCAGTTAATTCCTATGCTGCTTCCTCATTACCCCCCCCCCCCCCCGCTGGCCATACAAACATGAAAGTGAGGCTTAAACTAAGGAATCAGAAGAGTGGAGGGCAATTGAATTTTCATGGCCTTCCTGATACTATTTTTTGCTATTTTGATAACCTTTCTACTGAGAAGTAAACAACGCACTTCCTATGGGAAAATACGTAAGGCTACATGAAATAAAACACAAGACTTGTTACTTGGCGAAGTCTAGATTATACAGGGTGTCCGAGAATTATTGGACACATTACAAAATTCTGTATAAAAAAAATTATGAGCATTGTTTGTTTTCCCATGTCACGTATTGCTAACACGGTTTCTATATTTTTGTTTTGCAGAATTGTTATTCCCAGAATCCGATAGATGGCGCCAAGTGTGCTCTGATGAGGAATGTATGAGAAATGCGCAATCAGTAGTCATGTCATCCGTACAGCAGAAGGCGATATGTGTGTTATAGCTTGCGGAATTAAAGTTAAAAGACTGCACCGTTTAGAGTATGGTTGCAATCCTCCGCCAACAAATTCAATTAAGCGGTGGATGAAACAGTTTAAAGAAACTGGCAATGTGGAACATCGTGGAGGAGCAGGTAGGTCTACCGTAAGCGGGACCGTTGACCAAGTTAATGAAAGTTTCAGACGAGGCCCCAGGAAATCCGTTCGTAAAGCAAGCAGAGAACTGTGCATTCCGAAATCAACAATTCACGATATGTGCACAAGAAATTAAAGTTTCATGCTTATAACATTCAAATAGTGCAAAAGATGCATGTAAATGATCACACTCTGCGATACAATTTCGCTGTGGATATCGAGTGGAAAATGACAAAAACTTTCTCAGTACTGTAATTTTTAATGATGAATCCCCATTTCATGTACCAGGTATTGTGAATCGTCACAACTGTGGGATATGGGGCAGTGAACCGCCTCATGCTGCTATTGAACTGGAACGTGATTCTCCAAAAGTTAATGTGTGGTGCGCCCTATCAAAAAGAGAAGTGATTGGCCATTTCTTCTTTTGCGAAAAAAACATAAATGGTGACATTTACTTTGATATGCTAGAAAATTTCGCTATACCCCAGATCAAAAGATATGTCAACGTCGTTTTCCAACAAGACACCGCATTGGTCAACGTGTGTATACAACGTGTGTGTGTATACGTAAGTACCTAAATGAGCAATTCCCCAACAGATGGATTGGACGTGGTGGTCCTATTCCGTGGCCTCCTCGCTCTCCAGATCTAACTCCATTTGATTATTTCATGTGGGGTTATGTGAAGGTCTATCAGACGCCTTGTAATGATTTGCAGGAACTGAAGCAGCGTGTCACAGCTACTATTAATTCCATAACTCCTCAGATGCTTGCCAATACATGGAATGAAATCGAGTATCTCTTGGACGTACTACGAGCAACCAAGGGATCTCACATCGAAATTTATTAACTTGTGTAGTTGCATTGTAAGTTAATACAGTCAGTTTCTTTCTATATCTGTTTAATGTTTTGTTTTATATAATTTTGTAATGTGTCCAATAATTCTCGGACACCCTGTATTTTAAGGTTAAATATACTGAAAAGTGGCCTATTTTGAACAGGGTGGGCAAGACTTTTGGGAACTTCCCTGTTGCTAAACGATTTGATTGCAGCGCATTTTGAAATAATCTGCCTCTATGGTTTCGTCGCTGAAACAACTTGTGAACATACAAAGACACTCGGCTTTTCCCCGAAATCCAGGAATAAATAGTCACTTTCCAATTTTGCACTAAATGCCCCGTTTTCCACATCTACTTTCTTTTTCTTACACATTTTTCTTACTCACAATTCTTAAACTCATAACTGTAAATGTGTGGATGTTGCATCTGCAACACCTCCACTAAACTTCGTATATAGCTCCAGCCTCAGTGAGACGAAGCCAATCACGGATCTGACGGGCGAGAGATTCCGTAGAAACTTTGTGATACACGGCGGCTGCTGGGTAATCGTAGGAAGCTGGGAGCAGCAGCGCCGCACCTTTCCACCAGTTCTGAGATGGGCTGGACTGCGGTGAAGTTCACAAATTTGTCGGCGACGCCGATTCAACTTGCGCCTCTTCGCTCCGGAGCCAGTTGTTCTAACCGACTAAATTACACCGACGGAATGCATCGCTGCTGCTTTTTCGCCTTGACACGTTTTCACCTTGTTTTATATATATCACACTGCATAATATTTACAACAGTTCGAGCTGTGAATTTTCTTTTTCCTTTTTTTTTTTTTTTTTTTTTTTTTTTGAATTGTGATTTTATATGGTGGTTTATCTTACGAGACTTTTATTACACTTCCGTGTTGGTAAAAGAATTCTTCAACAACTGGGTCTGGGTGGAGAATGGGGACTGCAGAGGACTTTGATTTGGGGCTTCGGGAGTAAATGCCATAGGCCATCCATTAATGGGTCTCTGAGGAGGAAAAAAATTCTTCAAGAACTGTAGATACCTGATACCACGCCTTCGAAATTTCATCGCCTCCTTCCTGCGGCAGCTTGCTGCTAATTATATTTAGCAAGGGAAGCAGGTTGCAGGACAGCCCGATATTGCCGACTCCTCGGCTTCCCGAAGCATTTCAAAGAAAACGAGTGTCAAAGGAAATCTTGGAACTATACTATAAAAACAGATGTTCTTTCCCCACTCCCCAGCAGACATCGGTAAATTTCAGAGGGAGGAGAGAGTAGAAGTCTAAAGAGTTATTATTATTTTTTTTTTATTATTATTATTATTGTTGTTACTATTATTATTATTATTATTAAAGCCTAAACAGGTCAGTTTTTGAACTCGTTCGTGAACGGTTTTTTTTTTTTTTTTTTGAGATATGGAATTGGAGCTCGGGATGACATACCTGGGACTCGGGCTCTTAAAACTGAGTTCGAACTCAGCAAAGCCCCCTCTCCCTATCTTGTCCGGTCCCAAATTCGTGTTTCCCTGGTGAGCTGTATCGCTCTATGTTCAAACTGACCAGAGGTAGAAAAAAAGTAGCATATTAAGAGAACTGCATCTTATTTCCATCAGAATGCTTTAGGGAGTGGGGTGGAAAGTTATTGAAACTTTGAAATTTTAAAATTAAAAAGGTGTGAAAGGTAAGGGCCAATTCGACAACTGTCTTTGTCTACTGCGGAACAATGCAAATCGTTAGCACATTAGTGTTTTCTGTCCTGCATATTTCTTTCTTTTTATTTATTTTGTTGTTGCTGTTCTTGTTTTGTTGTTTGAGTGTTTAATAACCACCATGAGGGGTTCAATGGGCTATAAGCAGTCGTCCAACCCAAATTTTGGGTCGGGCGATTGTTTATAGCCACTCTTAACCATCCCTCGCATCCTCACTCCCCAAAAAATTAAGCAGCTTAAACACATGGCGGGTGCAACTATCTGATATTTTAAGGAATTTATACACTGGTGTGAAAAAATTAAGGACGAAGAGGAGAAATTAGTATAACAGCGGAACAAGCAGGCAGAACGGACCGAAAGACCACTCAGGAGATAGACTAGGGTCCGGTACGGCAAGGCATGCGCATACATGCAGCATGACGTAGGGAGGGGGGGGGTCTTGGAAGGGTATAAAGCACACGAGCGATGTACGCTCAGCAATTCGGTGAAAGCTATTGCACGGTGTACATCAGTTTGAACGACGTCGAGTTGCTGCCACCGTGTGATATGGCCAACAAGCAATTTAGTAGAGGACATCTGGATGAATTTACCCGAGGTCGCGTCATTGGGAAGTTGGAAGAAGGTCGAAGTGTGACTAGTGTGGCCGAGGAGTTCGGGATCGCTCACAGCATCGTTTCACGAGCTTGGAGAGCATTTCAAACGACATAAGCAGCTGTCAGAGAGTTTAGCAGTGGTCGTCCACGAGCAACCACGGCGGCGGACGACCGGTATGTTGTCCTACAGGCGAGAAGAGACAGACGGCAGACAGCGGGAGAAATCGCAAGGCACATGCAACAGACAACTGGACGTCTGTTATCGCGTTTTACCGTGGCCAGGACGCTGCACAAAGGTGGTCTATTTGCACGACGACCAGTATGGTGTGTGCCATTAACGCCTGCTCATCGGAGACGACGGTTTCTGTGGTGCCAGAAACACAAGAACTGAACACATCAGCAATGGGGTCGAGTTCTCTTTACGGATGAGAGCCGATTTAGTCTGACGAGCGATTCTGGACGTATACGCATCTGGAGAGAGCAGGGAACACGCAATCACACCTGTAACATCATCGAAAGGGACCGGTTTGGAGGTAGCGGAGTTCTCGTTTGGGGAGGTATCATGCTTGGTAGCCGTACTGACCTCCACATCTTCCAAGGAGGTTCAGTCACTGGTGTCCGCTATTGTACCGAAGTTCACCTGCCTCACGTTCGTCTGTTTATAGGTGCTGTGGGTCCTGAGTTCCTCTTCATGGGCGACAACGCTACACCTCATCGTACAGTGGCTGTCGCAGAGCTGTTGGAGAGTGAAGATATTCAACGCATGGATTGGCCCGCAAGATCCCGGGACCTAAATCCAATCGAACACGTGTGGGACCTTCTCGGGAGACGCTTGGCAGCACGTCACCAGCCTCCAGCAACGATTCCGCAGCTGCGGTTGGCGCTACAAGAGGAATGGGCCGCAATGCCTCAACAGCTCCTTGACAACCTCGTCCTCATCATGGACAGACGTTGTAAATCCTTCAACGCAGTCAGGGGTGATCATATCCCCTACTAAAGACTGGAATTTTCTTGGCAGCCGCCTGTCACATGGACGTTTCTGTCTTCTGTCCAGTTGTGCTCGAAGCTACCTTTTCAATAAAATGCCTTTGTATCCTTTGGATTCCTTGTTTGGACGGTTTTGCTCACTTGTCCCATGTTCTTACATCTTGGGGATCTTTGATTTGAGTCGATGTGGAGCACTTCTGCACGACATTACATTCGAAAAACCGTCTCGTCCTTAATTTTTGCACGCCAGTGTATAAACGTATGAGAATCTTTCGAATTCACGGAAATTTTGTTATATAAAATGAATTTGTGGTTGAATTTAGTGTTTGTACTATTCTGTGAATTGGAAAAAGTCATTTGAGCGAATGTCTAAGAAAGTAGCAAAAAGACATCACTTGCGCAATTACAATTTAATTTCATGAGAGAGAGAGAGAGAGAGAGAGAGAGAGAGAGAGAGAGAGAAAGCTTACAAACTAAAACCCATAAACAGTCTTACTGCAGCAAATATTAAGAACAGAAAAAAATGACTTAAATCTTATATATAAAACACAAAACGTCTGTTTGTCTGAAGCAGCAAGAACTCTCGAACGCAGAACTGTGGCATCGTGAAATTTGCATAGCTTATTAATTCTGGAATTTCTAGGTCAACGCAACATTTAAAGATATCTACGTTGTTCCGTTCGCGAGTTATGAATTAATTAATAAGCTAATCAATAAAGTCAGCGTCGTTTGCTACGTCATCGTTATGCTGTTCCAAATCTGAAAGCACGTGACTGCATTCATCGCAGTGGCACATCCACAGGTGTTTCTATTCTTTGAGAACTGTGCATGAAAAAATGCTAAAACGTACTTTGCAAAATCTTAACGAAACGGGCTGAAATTTGTATCAACACCATGGATTGGTAATAAGAGGAGTCCCTCAAAATTTCACCGGAATCGGGTCAAAACTTTTTAAAATAGGCATGCAATTTTTAATTCATCGGTAAACAGAAATATATTCGCAGAAACGATTAATAAAATTGTGACGGCTAATTAAAAAAGTTATTTACCGATTCAGGCGAAATTTGGAGGTCATGTTCCTATTTACGATTTATGGTGTTCATTAAAATTTCAGCCAGTTTCATAAAATGTTCGCAAAGATACGTTTGTAACTTTTTTATCCCAGAGATTCGCCCCTCAAAGACGTCTGAAACGGAAAGCACGTGATGCATTTGATGCTTCTCACATGGACAGCTGTATGTTGGAATGTCAAGAGCAAAGGACCCAACAAAATTATATATTGTCGCCGATGAAGGAGAAACTAAAAATGTTGTGTACGGCTAAGTGCTGAAATAATCACACTATGAATAAATAATTTGTAATGACTGAATTTGTGCAGTTTTTTTCTTGCAAGCATCATCCCCCCTATTTTTTCAGTGACATATAAGGGAATATGAAATTAATAAGCCTAAATCCCGGGCAAAGCCGGGTAGTAAAGCTAGTTAGCTGTAAATGAGAAGAAAATTGTAACTTGTTAAAGGCCATGGAGGTTCATATCCATGGTTCCCAGTACTGCATACCCTGAATAAATACTACGTACAGTATGTACCTGAAAAGTTGTTGTTTTTTCACTGGATATAACATCATCAGTTTCGAGTAATATCTACATGAACGGAATTTTTGCCAAAATTTCTGCCAAGCACTTCAAAATCGGTGCCCCCCTCCCCAAACAGCCCCACAGTTCTGAGCGGCTGGCGTCGTCACAGCACACCACCCATGACTCACTCGGGACTCGAACCCGGGCCTATATCAGACTGACGGTCAAAAGCCAACTCTTAGGCCATAACACCAAACGGGGCCGCACACCGTACATTAAAGGAAAAAAAAATAATAATAAAAAGGACGACGGGTCCGAAAAATTGCGGTCGCGTGCTACCAATTGTGCAACCCTGCTCTAAGACATAGAACTTCATGTTATGGCTTCGGATTTTCCCCCTTCCCGGAACCTGAGGTTAGGTGTGAAAGTTTTCTCCTGACCTTACGTGTCAGGGAATAGTTTAACCACAGAAGAAAAATTATACTATCGAGTTGTCTTAAACGAACCACAGTCGGAACCGAATAAATAAAAATGCTTACCACTGAGAAACATAAAGTTCAGGATTGTGAAGTGCTAGGAATATTTCACCGCAATGTAAAACCTAAAAGACAATAAAAAGCTGATTTTGGCTTTTCTGAAATAAAAAACAAGAGGGCATTGCAGAGTTTCACCGAAGACCTTGAACTACTATAAAAAGGATGGCTTTTATATCAGTAATAACCAACAGATTAGTCATATAGAAACGTAATAAAACTGGAGTCATGTATAAACACAACAAAATGCTGGACATACTGAAATATATATAAATGAAAGTTTTTTCTTAGAAAGTGTAAAATAAATGCTTATGATTCCGAAGCTGTGAAAATACTTTCCAAAACGACGTGTAATAAAATTTATTCATAGAAATACAGCAAAGAGCTTTCGCAATGCTGCCTGTAAATTTTTCATTGAAATTTATATGTTTCGTCATGAACTTCTGAAACAAAACTACGCATGACACGTCTATTAGTGTTGCGTCGGGGAACCGGTATCGTGCCGAGGATTTGTCATTTCAAGCGTTGTGGCTCAATATGTCCTGTTGTTTGAAGGCATTGTTTTATCGTATATATGAGCGGAGGCAGTTACTACATGCAAAGCTGACGCGAGATCAGTCCAAGGAAGGAAAATAATATAGTATAAAAGTTCCTCGTTCGGAAAAGCAGGTCGATGCAACACACTTTCACAAAAACCGAAGCATTTTATGAATCAGAAAAGAAACACGACGGAGAAATAGCTTACCTGACAAAGACAAGAATAATTTCCTGAAGAAGACTTCGCGGAAATTTGAAACTGGGTCCGGATACGTCCTGACAAACCTTTCGGTTGCTCACTAATGAACTAGTTCTATTCTTGAGTCTGAAAACCGGCTTCATAGTTTTCAATTTTATTACATTGTCTTCCGATTATTGATTCGCATAGTAGGAGGAAGTGCAATAAATATAGACAGTTAATCAAAGGGTTTTTGACACCCTTTTTAAATTTGACATGCTGCGTGATGATGAGCATTTCAGAAAATCCAAATGTTAGACCAAATCCTTTCTAGTTTAACACCCAGAGGTGCAGTTCGGAAATAAAAAGTGGTCTGGCACTCCGAAGACCGGACTTAGCGTTATCGACTTCAGTAAGTATGTGTGTGCGTGTGTGTGTGTGAGGCGGGGGGCAACAAACCGTATATACACTGCTGGCCACCCAAAATGCAACACCAAGAAGGAAGCATCCGATTGGTCTGAAAGTCGCAGCATGCGTCGCCCGAAAGAGGACATGCAAACGATTAGCATTACAGGGCATATGCAAAGCATGTGCGCCCGGCATGCCACCGAGAAGCAGTATGAGAAGGGTGCACAGAAGGCGAGGTGTAAGTATAGTGGAAGGGTGTTGTGCTGCCAGACCTGTGCGTGGGAAGCTTCCTGATGCCTCGTCGCAGAATACGGTAGTCATTCCAGCACGTTTCGGAGTTCGACAGAGGACGAATAGTGGCTTATCGCGACAGCGGTTTATCGTCCCGAGACATCGGCGCCCGTGTGGGGCGACATCCAGCCACAGTGAGGCGAGTATGGATTCGGTGGGTGCAGGACGTACGGACGGACCAACGTGAGCGATTGCCGCAGGCGAGGCATACCACCGAACGAGGGGACCGGCATGTTGTGCGGCGGGAATTGACGGCTCGCACCGCCACATCGCGAACGTTAGCGCAGAAATTAGGGTGTGTTGCGGAACAACCTGTGTCGCACCGCGCCCATTGCTCCGATTACCATTGACGTTACACCACCGGTGAGTGCGGCGGCAGTGGGCCGTTGAACGCCTCACCTGGACTACGGAATGGCACGACATTGTCTTCTCAGACGAATCCCGCTTCTGCCTGCAACACCACGATGGTCGGATCCGCGTGTTGCGGCACCGCGGTGAGAGGCTGTATGACGGCTGTATTATACATTGCCATTCCGGTCCGTCCGTTACCTGGCGTTATGGTTTAGGGCGCAATTGGATATGACACCCGCACCCTTCTTGTACGTATCGCCGGTACACTCAACAGCCACCGCTACATCTCCGACGTTTTGGAGCCTGTAGTCCTCCCTTACCTGTAGGACGTGCCAGCGGCCACGTTTCAACAGGACAATGCGCGCCCGCACGTGGAACGCATCGTGCAACAATTCTTCACGGCCCAACAAGTCTCACTGCTGCCGTGGCCCACCTGTTCTCCCGATATGTCGCCCATCGAACACGTCTCGTCGCTGATCGGCAACCGAGTACCTCCCGCGGCTACGCCTGATGAACTGTGGCAACGTGTGGAAGCAGCCTGGACCGAGATACCCCAAGCCCACATCCAAAGCCTCTTTCGTTCAATGCCGCGAAGTGTAGCGGCCGTTATTGCCAGCCATGGGGGCCACACGAACTATTGATGTCTGTGTGTTTCCCAAGTCGCACGGGCCTGTAAGCTCAATCGTTTCATCTTTGTATCTGTTGTTATGTGTCCAGTAAATCTGGCTTTGCTATCTCCTGTCCTTCTTGGTGTTGCAATTTGGGTGGCTAGCAGTGTATATACACTATATTGACAAAAAAGTCACCGGGCATCCGTTCAAAAGCAAATGAACAGATCTGATGTGTTGTTGAGATGCGCAGTAAAGCTACAAACGGTATAAAAGCAAGCCTGCAGCTGACTGCGATCATATTGCACTGTGAGGTTTAGTGAAAGTGTCGCGGAGGAGAGAACTGACTTTGAGAAAGGAAAGATTGTTGGGTGTTATATTGGTGGGTTGTCCATGAAGAGAAATCGAGAGGCGTTTAAACATACTAATTAAAGTCAACTGTTTTGGATGTACTGAATAAGTGGAAGATTCATGGCGTGCCTGAAGCAGCAAAACGTACCGGCAGACCAAAGAAAATCAGTGATAGAGGACGTCGAAGCCTCAGGAGAGTCGTTACAGCTAATCGACGAGTACTGCACAAGACCTCGGTGTACAGGTGAGTAAAAATGCTGGAACCTCGGTATGTACACTTACCATTCGCTCTTTCGTCTCCACTCGGAATGCTACTCGTCGTTTAGCATGCTGTAAAGAACATTTATCGTGGACCGTAGATCAATGGAAACGGGTTCTATATGGACTCATGAATCCAGATACACGATCCGTTAGTCTGGTGGCCGTGTTTGGGTGTTGCGGCAGCCGGGGAACGCTATTTACCACAGTGTACTGTTCTAACGGTCAAGTTTGTAGCTGGCAATGTACTCGTGTGGGAGCGTTTTTCGTGGTATGGTCCCGGCCCATTGGTTATCGTGGACAAACCTGTTAACCAGCACGTCTACCTCGATATTCTGGACAATTATGCCCTACCAACTCTGTGGCAATACTATTGGAACCGAGCCTTGTTGGTACTAGCAGGATAATGCACCGAGCCGTAAAGCAAGGACTGTTACGCCGTGGTTTGACGATAATTCTGTATCGTGTGTGGGCTGGCTAGCAATGAGCCCTGATCTTAATCCCATAGAGAACCTATGGGATGAATTAGAGCGCTGCATAAGAAGTTTGGAACCAAGGCCTACTACTAAGCAACAGTTAGCGGCGGCATTATGTGCTGAATGGAAGCGCATACCTATCGCTGTGTTCCAAAACCTTGTCGAAAGCATGTCTCGAAGGGTCAGTGCATGCATTAAGGCGAAAGTGGGACCGAATATTGGATGAACAAGTGCTATGTTGTGTTTCTTTTCTAGGCGTCCGTTGACTTTTATCTATATGGTGTATATAAGGTCAAAACAAGAGATAAACAAGCTAAGAAATGTTTTTAAAAATAATCATTTAAAAAATAAGACAAAACTTGCAAAACAAGCATGTACCCAAGCAAGCAAAGAAACGAAATTTCAACCAGGTGAAAAACAGGGAGTGCAGAACATGTGACAGAGTTTAATTCATGGCTTCGTCAGGGAACAATCACGAAAAAAAATCTCTCACATTTCTACATATACCAGAAAAGTGTGGGGTTCTGCTTATCCGGTTTGCAATAAAGGACAATTAAAATTAAGGATTTACTCAGCTATCAGAAACGGGACGAAAACCCCTCCGACAAACCGAATAATCATTGCCCAACGCACACTCAACAATTACCAGTTCAAAGGAATTCATGCAAAATACATTGTAAAAGAATTACTAACATCCATTACACCACAAAACAAGAACCATTAATTAAAGAAAAAATACATAGAGCATTGCTTGAAAAAAGTTTCCTTATTTACAATTATTGTACAAATTAGTCTTAAGGTTGAAAGACAGGCGTAAGCCAAAAGAGCATGAGGTTACTTTAAACTAACAAACGTGGTTATTTGAACAAAGAAGCCCGTTCACGGATCTAAGTATGACCGGAAAAACTTAAAAAACCTGATACCGAATTTCAAACCTCTAAAGAGATAGTCTTATACAAGCGCGGTAATCCGTTGAGACCCATTGTGTCAAGGAGGTCCGCATCGACGTACCGATTAGAGAAAGCATTTTCCAAGTTTCTGGTTTCCGGCTAATCATCTCACTGAATCGGACTTTATAATAACTTCCACTCTAGATTTTATCACGAAAATCAAGCGAATTTCTGTCCAACAATGCGACATTATCGACAGTTTCGACGTGGTTTCTCTTTACTGTTCGGTCCCCTTGCGGGAGCCATCAGAAAGTTAAAAGAGATCATGTCTCATTCATCACTTTATTCGCAGAAGTCCTGCCTCATCCCTCAGTATCTTCATATTAACAGACTTGGTCTCAAATTCCATCATTTACAGCGATGACTCTATAAACAAGCGCTACCGTATTTTCAAAACTTCCTTTGGAACCATTTCAACTCTAGGTAGCTTAAATGTATGAACTTGCATTGACCAGGACATCCGGTTTTTTTTATTTTCGGATCATGTGAAGAAATTTCGAGAGATTCTCCAATTTCTCTTTCTACATAAATTTCCCATCAGGTGACAGTAACGAACAGAAGAGCTGAAAAGACAAAAGCGTACGATACTGTCTGCCTGCACGCGGATATTCACATATACTCCTATTTTGCGAGATTCATTTCCGCTGGTATGTTGTAGAAGGGTATTATTGAAATTTTTTTTTTTCTTTTTTTGCACGCGAGTCTTCACAGACACTTGTAGATTTTTGTACAGCTGCATTTCTTCCAAACCCACAAAAATCTGCCTGTTAAGATTAAAAAGTTAAGGAAATATATATGGATGTTAAAACACAATCAGAACAGGAAATGTACGCATACACACACAAACGCGATCACTGCCGCAGGCAATCTCCCATTTAGTAATTTGCATTTTTCTGTTAAATGCCGGCAATGGGAAAACCTGCAGAGACAGAACGTGAGGATAAAACCGAGCAGGAACGACTCAAGCAAAAAAAAAAAAAAAAAAAAAAGCGGAAGTTTTTTTTAAAACTGTAAAAATAGATGAAAGCCAAAATCACTCTCAGTAGACATGAAAGGAAGTGCATTATTTAACTTTATTTTCAAAGATGCTTTCCATACAAAAAAGAATTGATCGCCGAATTGCTTCGAGGTATTCCATTTCCTATAGACCTAAAATTATCACGAGCTCAAAGCTTACCGCAAATTTTGAGGCTTCGCAAAATAATAGGTCGCACTAGCTGTGTGAAAAATACTCACATGATTGGACGTGAGTTAGTTCCGGTGTGAGGAAGAAAAACGTTAGCACAGATTTTAGAAGGAAAGTTGAATAATTTTTCCGGAAAAATTGAAAGTCACGGATTATTTTTCTATTTTAATAAAGTTCCGTAGGGCTGGGAGGTATTTTACAATGTCTGTTAGTATGTCGTCTGACACATATTTAAACATTTCTGTCATCTCATTCGAAATTAATTTCACATTGTTCAGCTTTACCTGAGATTATTATGACCCGTTTTTTTTTTTTTTTTTTTTGTAATGCAAAAATTTCCTGAAACGTATTATTTGTACAAATAAGTTTTAAACCGTTTTAAGACAACGTAACATGTAATTTGAGAGAAAACGACAATACCTTTACGAATCAAAATATACGCCGTCATTATCTATCAACTTCCGGTATCGGTCGGGCAGCTGACGGATTCCAGCCATGAAGAATACTTCCTCGTGTGACGCGATGAAGTCATCAACCCATTTTCGCACTTCGTCACATGTCCGGAACCACACAGCAGACAGACCATGTTGTATCGATCGGAACAAATGATAGTATGATGTCGGGACTACACGCCGGGTGCTCCAAAACTTCCCAGCCAAGCGTCAGTAACGCTTCCTTGCCCGATTTCGCGACATGCGGTCTAGCGTTGTCATGCAATAATTTCACGGGACGCAATCCTTTGCCTGTAAATGGACGTTTCAGACAGATTTCCTGGCTCAATCGCAGCAATTGTTGCTTGTAGAGATCAGCAGTAACAATTTGACTCTGTTCCAATAGTTCATAATAGAGCACACCCTTCATATCCCACCAGATGCACAGCAGAACTTTCTTGGAGTGAACATTGCGTTTTGGTATCGAAGTCGTTGCTTCACCGGGTATACCCAGTGTTTTTGTGTTTGGGATTATCGTACCATATCGACTCTTCATCACCCGCAACGATTTTCCACAGGAAAAACTGTGTTGTTTATTCAACAGATTCAAATACTTCATGACACGCCCATCCTTGTTCCCCTGGCTCAGATCATGTGGTACCCATTTTCCTTCCTTCTGAATTTTTCCCATTGCGCGTAAATAATTGGAAATGGTTTGTTGAGTTAGCCCCAGTTGTTCAGCTACTTCTTTTTGCGTTTGAGACGAATATTCATCCAGCAATGCTTGCAGTTCCTCGTGTTCAGTTCAACCTTCTGCGGGGCGCCGCTACGTTCTCGATCGCTGACATCAAAATCACCTGCTTTAAACCGTCTAAACCAAAACTCACACGTACTTTTCGATACAATATTTTCCTCCAGAACAGAACAGATCGATGCAATGCCTTTGCAGAACTTTCTCCTTGAAGAAATTCGTAACGAATGCAGTGTCGAATAAATACAGCATCGCTTGCCATCTTTCACTTACCGATGTGCAAGTGAATTTGACTGTTGGGCAAACTTCTGTGTCACATTTTATACTCTCGACCAGTTACGGTCACATGACAACATCGCGGGGGAATGTCGGATATGTAAATTAGCGGTATACGTCACACAAAAAACGCTTTAAACTTATTTGTACACCTGATACTTAAACACACGCTCAGTGATGTTTTATTGCACACCCTGCGGCCCCGGTGTATCACAGGTCTAAACGATGGCTTATGATCACTCGTCCGAAACGGGTCCGGGTTCGAATCCTGGTGAGGCATGGATGTTGTGTTTGTCTTATGGCGCTGACTCTCTCCTTTCATTGGAATCAGTGGCCATAAATTAGTGACGGGCGACTGCTTATATAGCCCATTTCGGGGCCCGCTGGGTTGTCTACTTCTAGCCCGACAATTTCGTAATCCTCAATGGCCCGATGTAGGTTCTTTCCACGTGTGGTAGGACTATCTTCAAACACTGAGTTTCAAGCGTCCTGTAACTGGTTGAGTTGTGGCCTTTGAGTGAGGCAGAGAACGCCAATGAACAGTCTTTTGTAAAACAAAACAGACGTTTAATAGGAAATGAAAATAACTCCCGGTAGATCGACTGACTTCCGAAGAGCCCTAGCTTCCAGACACTGGCTACACTTCCTCGCACCGACGAGATTCCCTGACGAACCCTACCGACGTCACGGTAAGTTTCCCTCTCCTTACCGGAGAGAAAATCCGCCTTCCCACGCTGGACTGCGTGGACTTGGTACGCACACCCGGTAACCCGGCTTCCCGTGGTTATCCGGGAAATCCCTCAAACTCCAAACTCGTAGACCGTCCAACAAAAATCAGAGAACGCCAAACCGTCGAACAGACCAAGAAGCCACAAGAAGCCCAAAAGCCTCGAGCTAACCAGCCCTGCTTCTTTTATTACACCGGTCCATTATTCTCCCCCCCCCACAATCCCTTTATCCCCTGTCTCTCGAAGCTACGCCTTCCGCTGGTGGCCTAGTGGGCAACATTCATGTCTACCACGGAAAGGACCTCAGGTTCGATCCCAGGCAGGTACGAACGCTCGATCCACTAAATATCCGCCGTGCGTCGGATGGGCACGTTAAGCCGTCGGACCCAGGGTACTGGCCCCCCGGTAATAAATAAGGGCGTCTTCCTCCCCCTTTCTACTTCGCTTCCGTGTCACTTTCCTATCGGGCACTCTAGTCCAAATCTACTAGCTTCCTATTTCTAAGGGTTGTTTAAGACCTGGGGTCAGATACTCCCTTCCTAAAATCCTCTACATATGATCACATGCTACGCCTTCATGGAGGTCACCCCATCTAACCGGAGGAGATGATCTCGAAGGCGGCCACAGACACGCGTTTGAATGACATGTTTGAGTGTCACGCCAGCAAATCGGGAGTTCTGTTCCTGAGGCGACATGTAGCGTGTAGTGAAGTTCTTCAACGCCTGCCTGAAATCATCTTCAATCCAAGCTAGTTCTGTGCATGAGGCGGCATGGCAAGCAGCGTGGAGTGAAGCTCTTCAACACTTGCTCGAAATCCTCTTCACTCTATGCTGCATGCCGCCTCAGGCACAAAACTTTCCCATTTCTACTCAAACGCAGGGCCTGACTCAAACGTATGTGGTTGGACCCATCCGATCCTTTACCGCCGCGGGCGATACACGTGCTCGCCCTGAGGACCACGTGCGTTTCACACTTAATATCTAACATTTTATTATATACATGAATAATATTATTTTTCATGTATATTTATATACATGAATAATTTAAATATCATTAAAACTTTGAAATTCATGGCAATTTAAACACATTCTGGTCCTTATACCGATCACTCAGTCTATCGTGAAATTCCCTCTGGGCGAACGTTCACACACTTTAAAAAATAGGTAATGTAAACTCACCGAAAATAACATGCAGAAAACTTGACAGGTCTCAGACTTTTAACGAAAACTCCAGTTTGAAAACTTTCCATTTCAAATAACGAAAACTTCGGTATTTTAATGGTTTTTCCGTTGTCATTAATTCCGTTTGGTTCCTTTTTTTTTTTTTTTTTTTCTTTACAGAAATCTCAGTTTCGGGTATTTCCGTTTTTCTACAGAAATTTCCCGTGTTCCAAACACGTCGACTATGAGGTTTTTAGTTCCTACACAAAAGAAAACTTCCATCCCCACTTTTTTTTTTCAGCCTAAATGCTCCAGTCGTATTGCAGTAGTTCTTCATGACTTACGAAGTGAAGGAATTCTTCTCTTCGCCCGCGGAGGTTTGTACGCTAGTAAGGAGCGTCACTGATCGAGCAATCAATATACACTTGCTACCACATCACGTTTAAGGTTGAAATGAAGAGGACTAGAGTCGCATAATGACAGTAGCGCACCCAGAAATTTCTCAGGGGGGGGGGGGTATAGCACACAGAATTTTCCCAAGGTGGGAGTGACCCCCCTAAATTTAACGGGAAAAATATATTCTTATCCAATTACTGGTAATGTTGCAGTGCAAGAAAGTTAAATGATTAGAAGAAGCAGTAAAAAAATTCTTTTCTTGGTTAGATTTTTCTAAATTTATTTAAGAAATCTAACCAAGAAAAGAATTTCATCTACTGCAAATGAATTTCATCATTGAAAAGAATTTCATCTACTCCGTTATAATTATTGTATATTATAGTTATACAGTACACGATTCAAAAGCATATGTAGATCGCGTATAGTTATTTTTTGTTTCAAACTTCGACGTAATAATTTTTTGCTCTGTTAGCCGGGGGGGGGGCACGGGCCCCATCGGACACCCCCGTGGGCTGCATAATGATGAAATGTTTTTCGCTGTAAATGCGAACAAATTAGTCATTCTATTTTCTGTAGGACCTTATTGTTTTTTCTGAACAAGTTTATAAAATTTTTATCTTTTTAGGAGGAATTATCACGAATTACGTTTTTTCCTTCATCATAAATTTTCAAAGCAATAAAATTTTTCGAAACACGAGATTTTCTTAAACTGACAATGTTTAAGAAGAGGTGAAAGGTACAACTTCATAGTATTATTTCACAAAACTCCTAAATATAAGATTTACTCTTGATAGCTATAACAGCTTTCGCGTTGAAGAGTCCACAGAGTGATGAATAGACGTCACAATCCCCCGCTTCAGGTAGTCAAGTACTTAAAGTAACACAGGTGCATCAACTGGTGGGAGGGTGGGAATCCGTTGCCACAATTGCCTTAATTGTGAAAACAGAAATTTGATCGCGCCCCCTCACTCCGGAGTAAGTTGCTCTTCCAACAAAGCTCAGGGACGGAATGTATCGCTGCATATTTGTCGTCTTGACACGTGCTTTAACCTATGTACTACGTTGTAGTACGTAAATTTGTAAAGATATTGCGATATGCTATCTACAATATCTGGTTTCTTTACGGAATCTCAAGATCAGTTCCGCGAACGGACGATTGAAATTTATGAGTTAATCAAACTTCAAGTTTCCAGCGAACCGCTCTTATTACCGGTAATTTTGCATTATATGGATACGGAAAAACTGAGAACACAATGTTTAATATACAAACGGAATCATGGAAAGGTTCACTGAAAATTCAGGATTTTCCGCTAACACCTCTTGATTCTTGGAAAACGGAAATTTTCCGTTATTATCCGGAGGAGAACAACAGGAGAATTTCACGTATAAATTCAGGTTTTCTCTGTCATTTGAGGGAAAAAGTTGAATCATGAAAACCAAAATGGTTGAATCGGGGGTCCTAACAAATGTTCTGCACACTGTCCATTTTTGAGAAAAGTGTGAAGTAACGGAGAAAACTTACCTTATTGCCATTCAATGTACTTCCCTCCGCTGCTAATGATAGCTTTCCAGCTGTGAGGTAGGTTCTAGATGCCCCGTAGTACGCCATCTTTGTTCAACTGTCGTATTACTCGGGTCACGTCCAATGACAGTTCGTCCAGCGATTCGTAGCGGATGCCACGGAGTCGATTTTTTAACTTTGGGAAAAGATCATATAACGAAGTAAATTTCTCCGTCATTTTTGGTCTACGCCGGGATTCGACCCCGGGTCCCCTCATTCCGGAATAAGTCACTCTATTCTAGTTTTATTCAGATTCCTATCTGCCTTTATGTCGTGTGCGTCCTTCGGGCAGGTACGTCACATCTCCTGGTACGTTACATCATCTCCCCTTATTTTTTTTTTTTTTTTTTTCGAAGTGCTGGAGAAGGGATTCTCTTATTTTTCCTATCTCGCGGTGTGGAAAGAACATCACACCAATGCGAGATTTTGAACGGTCGGGTCATCCGGATAGTTCGGGCGCCATTATAACGAAGTAAATTTCTCCGTCATTTTTGGTCTACGCCGGGATTCGAACCCGGGTCCCCTCATTCCGGAATAAGTCACTCTACCAATTAAGCTACGCGGACGTTTTATTCAGATTCCTATCTGCCTTTATGTCGTGTGCGTCCTTCGGGCAGGTACGTCACATCTCCTGGTACGTTACAATCAAAGTCGGTTGGACTGAAATCAGGGCTGTATGGTGGGTGGGATAAAGTTTTCCCACCATATTTCGACAAAAGTCTCCGTACCAACGCTGCACCATGACACGATGCGTTGTCATTCTGCAAGATCGCTCTCGGTTCCGAAATTTGGGTGACTTTGACGAATTTTTGGTCTAAACTTTTTCCTCAGAAAGTCACGATCTGTATAGGGTTTACCGGAACGGGTGCCGGATAGAAAAAACAACAACAACAACAAAAAAAAAAAAAAAAAAGTGCCGGAACGTCGTTCCGATCTCATGCACCACTGGTGATGAGACGGGGTATTTGTCTTGTTGAAAGAATGCATCCTGCTGTTTGAAGAGATGAATTACCATTCGTCTCTATGAATATAGTAATACTAAGGACAAGATTAAATTCCTACGGAGAAGGGTCTGTTATTATAATTTATTCGCATCAGTGTGTGGCAGGCTTTGTATGCTGAAATTCTGCTTTTGATACCGCTGTTGCACTGCGCGGTTACTTGACGCAGTGGAGCTCCATCTGCTTTCGATCAACATTGATCAAAGTCAAGTATTCCGCTGTTCATAACATATGCATTGGCGCACCCACGGAGGGGGCTTTGAGGGCTTAAGCCCCCTCCAAGGAGATTAAAAACGAAGTACGTCACAAATTAAACATTCAAAAATATTGTTTTACATGTTCAAAAAATTACATAGTGTCTTCTATTGCATGGTGTCTTTTTCTCAAAGCCCCAAAGAGATTAGGAGCGACGTACGTCACAAATTAAACATTCAAAAATATTATTTTACATGTTCAAAAAATTACATAGTGTCTGACACAGTGTCTTCTATTACATGGTGTCTTTTTCTCAAAGCCCCAAAGAGATTAAGAGCGACGTATGTCACAACCGTATATAAACTATAGGCGTACACTATATAATATATATATATATATATATATATACACACACATTGTGTACGTATACTATATATATACAGCCGCCTCCAACAAGAATTCCTGGGTGCGCCACTGAGCATATGTATATCCAAATACCTGATAAGCGAAAATTGTAACCTCATCATGATCATGTCTGTTAAATTCAAAGACTCTTTATTTACGCTTCATTTGCCCTTCCCCCCTGCATCTCACCTGTAATATATACTCATACTGTATATATTGCATTGAAGAATAAAATGCAATATATACATAATAAATATTGCATTGAAGAACATACTGTATATCTTTTTCGTTGAAAAATAAAAAACATTTGAACTCATTTGTTACTTCGAACAATCCTCCCCAGTCGTTGTTACTTTTTGTTCCTGCACCACGCATTGTACACTATAACGGAGTAAATTTCTCCGTCATTTTTGTCCACACCGGGGCTCGAACCCGGGGCCCCTCATTCTGAAATAAGTCACTCTACCAATTGAGCTACGCGAACGTTCGTTATGACTGCTATGTGCCTTTATGTCGTGTGCGTCCTGCTGGGCAGGCACGTCAAAACCCCCTCGATGCCATTTCCGAGATGCTTCCCGATCAGCGGCGCCCTTTATCATACCACTCTCACGAGCAGTTGCTTAATCACAAGTCTCTCCTATTTCGCCTCTACTTGCATTTCGTACACGTCTGAATCATTTGCAGTGAGCTATTTATAAAGTCTTCTCAACGTCATAATTGCGTAGGTAAGCGAGGATGGCACGTGTCTCTGATTGCTATTGTAATAATTTGATACTTTAGTGTATTGTGGACCATGCTTTGTAGAAAAATTCCGTTCAGAAGGATTTGCGCACGGGTGGCGAAAGGTGGGGAACACAGGGGTCCGGAGCACCCACGAAATTTCATGGTCTCCCTCACTGGGATCTTAGTTAGATTTCTTGTTAACATATGATTTATTGTTGTTGTTTTTTTAGGAAGATTTCCCGGAGACCGCCACCACGCTTTACAATTTCCAGGAAAACGCTTCAAGTACGATTTAAAAAAATTGATTTTGCACAAATAAGCGGAGCAGTTAACTCAGCGTTGTGTTTTTCTCTTTAAAAAAGATCATTAAATAATTCTTTGAAGTATTTTAGAAGCAATAACTAGGGCGGTCTTTTTTCTCTCTTCCTCCCTGTTTGTTTGTGTTTTCCAAGTCCGAATGTGTCGTACTCGAGATCGGAAAATCCAATGCATCAACCAAATAAATAACTGAACAAGAAATAACTTGAACTCAAATTCAGCACTAAGTATACTATTACTTGTACACTGGCCTTTCTTGGAGTTTTGTCGCATAGAAGGTAAACGGGCAAATTTGTGTGTGTGGGTGTTTGCTACGTGAACAGCTATTGTCGAAATAAGGAAGAGGAACTCCTGGATCAGGAAAATGACAAGAGTTAATGACATCATGATCAAAGAAAAATCCCTGAAATAGGAATGCACTGTACATATTACTAGAAGAACTGGCCACTGTTAGGTAACTGAATTTTAACTTTTTTTTTTTTTTTTTTTGATTGGAGGTTAACGACCACCGTGAGCAACTCAATAGGCTATAAGCAGTCGCCCGTCCCTAATTTAGGGTCACTGGTTCCAGGGAAGGGAGAGAACCAGTGCCGTAAGACAAACACAACATCCATGCCTAACCGGGATTCGAACCCGGACCCCTTTCGGATGAGTGATCAGAGGCCATCGCTTAGACCACTGCGCCACTGGGGCGGCAATTTTAAATTGGATTACCAAGGGGCAGGAAGAAAAAAAAAAAAAAAAAAAAGGCCAAGAAAAAGACCACGTGGGAGATGGATGGATGAGATTCGAGAGAATGCTGCAGTGAAACGCTTGAGACAGGAAGTTGTGAAAGGCGCTTGAAGAGACCATAGGCGTAACCACGGCGGGGGGAGGGGTCAGGACCTTTCTCAGACTTTCAGAGTCGGAGATCCCCAATGTAAAGGACCCCCCCCCCTTTTCGGGAATATAATGCTATAATGCACACTTTTTTATGATGTGAACCAACTAAATTTAATAATATAAGATTGTAATTTTTCGTAGAATGCAAACACGTGTATAATGTGTACTTAATAAAACAGCGATATCGATTCCTAATAAGCAAAGTCAGTTCTACAACTTTGTTATTTACATTTCTGCCCTATTTATCATAGTTTTACAGTTGTGTTCGCTAAGTTCCACAATTCGCCAACAGAAGCGCCTAAGTCGTGCTTGTTAGATCGCGCCTCAGCAACTGCTTTGCTCCTCCGTGTGTGTGTGTAAAGGAGGGGGTCCCAAATTCTAATACAGTATGTATATAATATTGTATATAGTATATGGGAGATTTCAATGCGAAAATACGGCAACGGCAACAGAATGAAACTTCAGTAGGTAAATTCGGTTACAGCAACAGAAACCAGCGTGGAAATACTCTCGTAGAGTTTGCAGAGGCAGAAGGGTTTTTCACCATGAACTCCTTCTTCAAGAAAAAACCGCAAAGGAAATGACATGGAGGCATCCCAATGGATTGGCAAGTGAAATTGATTTTATTATGTGTAACAAGAAATTTGTCATGGAAGACTGCAGTGTGCTAAACAAGTTCAACGCAGATAGTGACCATATAATGGTAAGATGTAAGATGCACCTCAATGCTAAACTCGAGCGTGGCAAGCTCATAAAAAAAACAACGTGTATTGACATCACCAACTTTAAAAAGATCATAATACCTTCAAATTGGAACTCAGGAACTTCAAATTGGAACTCAGGAATTGAAGGTATTACGTGAAGTTAACAAAAACTAACCAAGGCTCTTATGGAAACAGCAACAAAAATAGCTGGTACTAAGAACAAATTGCATACGAACAAATTATCAGGAAAACCCAAAATTCTGATGCAAAAAAGAAGAGAGATGATGACAACTAAAGGAGATGTGATTTCCAAAAAGTGGAATATATAGAGCTACGCAAGACGGTACGAAAAAGTATAACTGAAGATGTAAGGAAATTCAACTGTGAACTAGTGAGGAAAGCAATTGAAAACAACCAAAGCCTGAGGACAGCAAAGGGACATCTGAGTAAGGGAAGAAAACAAATTATGGCTCTGAGAAAAGAAGATGGTTCAGTAACAAGAAATAGAGGTGAAATTTTGACAAGAGTGAAATATTTCTACTCAAAACTAAATGAAAGGGATGATACTTGTTCTCCAGACATTACGAAAGGCACCGGTACCAGAGTTTTCCAGTTCTCCTGGCAGAAGTTGCACATGCAATCAAGAATATGAAACGAGGAAAAGCTCCAGGCGAAGATGGAATTACCTTAGACATCATACAAGAAGCAAGTGGAGAAATTGAAACTACACTCCCCAAGTTTTCACCAGATGTTTTAATGAAGGGAAGGTTCCTGAGGATTGGAACAATGCTACAATGGTCCTGCTACATAAAAAAGGTGACATTATTGTGTATCTCAGGAACTACAGACCTATCAGCCTCCTATCAGTGGTTTATAAAATCTTCACTAAAGTTCTTTCGCACCGCTTGAAGGTGACACTGGACATGGCTCAACCGAGAGAACAAGCTGGATTCAGGAGTGGCTACAGCACAATAGATCATATCCACGTACTGAGAGAACTAATTGAAAGAGCGAGGGAATATGAACTTCCATTATGCATGGCTTTTATCGATTATGAAAAGGCCTTTGATTCGGTGAAACCATCAGCAGTTACAATGGCTCTGAAATCCTGCAGTATTGAAGATGCATACATTAATATTATTAATAACATCTATGAAAATGCAAGTGCAAAGATTCGGCTATTTGAGAATACAGCACCCATAAAAATTGGAAAGGGAGTGAGACAAGGTGACACTATATCTCCCAACTTTAATGCCACATTGGAAAAGTATAAAGATTAATGGATATTATCTAACTCACCTTCGTTTTGCTGATGACGTTGTCATTTTTGCAACTACCCCATCAGAGCTGCAGAGTATGACCCAGGAACTTTCTGACAAGAGTAAAGAAGTGGGATTAAAAATGAACTTTCAGAAGACAAAAGTGATATTCAATGCTTTTACAAGAAATGAAGATTTATGGATTGATGGAGAAAAGCTGGAGATAACAGACACGTACGTTTATCTTGGACAGCAGATATCAAGTGAAGGTCACATTGATGAAGAAATTAATCGGCGCATAAAACTTGCCTGGAGAGCTTTTGGAAGAATCAGTATAATTTTCAAGAGCAATATGCCATTATGTCTTAAAAGAAAAGTGTTTGATCAATGCATAATTCCAGTGCTTACATATGGTGCAGAGACGTGGACCTTAACTAAAAGAGACATACAGTACAAAGACTGCAGACAACTCAAAGCAGCATGGAGAGATGCATGCTTGGTGTAACCAGGAGAGATAAGAAGAGTAACTAGTGAATCAGAAAAATGACAAGAGTGGAAGACATCAGAAACAGAGTAAAATCCCTGAAATGGCAATGGGTTGGACATGTTGCCAGAAGGACGGACCATTGATGGACAGCTGAAATTTTGGACTGGATTCCAAGGGAAAGGAAAAGACCCAGAAGAAGACCACATGGGAGATGGGTGGATGAAATTCGAAAGGATGCGGGAGTGACATGGAGGAGACTGGCACAAGACAGACCGTTGTGGAAGAAACTTGGGGAGACCTTCGTCCAGCAGTGGATTGATAGTGGTTGACAATGATGATGATATATGTATACTAATAATGTGTGTATGTGTGATCTGACCCTTGCCCCAGATTTTGAAGCATGGTTACGCCACTAGAAGAGACCATCCAGTAGTGGATTGATAATGAATGATGACATGTACGATTATATACATACACCGTTTCTCTCTCTCGCTCTCGCTCTCTCTCTCTCAGTTACTTTCTTCTTCTTCTTTTATTGATTTAGCTCTCGAAGAAGTTGGACCCCCTCTGAAACTATTAGGTTTCGCCGCCCGTGGATATGAATCATATTTTACACTGGCTACAAGTTTCATTGGATCTCCACGTGACCCTGTGTACCCCCCCCCGGCCCTTCCTTCAGGGTAGTCATCCATAAAAAACAGAATATTTTAATTCCGATTA
This sequence comes from Macrothele yani, assembly GCA_039090855.1. Taxonomy (NCBI): domain Eukaryota; kingdom Metazoa; phylum Arthropoda; class Arachnida; order Araneae; family Macrothelidae; genus Macrothele; species Macrothele yani. The sequence continues at coordinate 137,918,455 of CM077001.1, forward strand.
TATTTTTCCGACATGATTCATCATCTTGCAGGCATTTCCAAAACAGCAGTGATCTCTCGTCAGCATTAAATTCACGTCATAAAAGACTAAAATAGGTTTTACTGCCTATCCAACCTTTTCTTTCTCCCCCCTCACTTCCCCGTTCTCCATCATTTCTCTTTTTCAGAAATGCTCTTAAAGGATCTCCGTACCCTGAATTCCAAAACCGCCGCAGGAACTGATCTTATTTCCACGAAACAAGTCAAATATCATGCTGGTTATGCCTGCATGATATGCATTTTTTTTTTTACTACTTCCCATGAATCACACACACATCCGTTTCTTATTGCGTGTTCATAGAACAATTGTTTGATTACAAGTCTTTATTATGCTGGCCACCCGTATTCACGGAATTTAATTTCTGCCTCTATTTCGTAAAGCGCTTGATATTAAAACTGCTGGTTTGTTTTTGTTTCCTTGAGCTTAGTGTGCTTCCGCAATAGGGACAAAAAACAAAACAAAAAAACGTGAAATCTAACATTCTGTATTTAGAATCGAAAGAATGTACTTGTATTACTACTCGTTCTATGCCAATATCAATCAGCAAGAACACACAAAAATTCGAAATGCAACAGAACTCGTACGAGTTCCCGAAATCATAAGATAATAATTCTGGAATAATACCTATAGGAAATCATATTTATTGCTTAGCGACTATTGAATAAATCTCAGCTGCGTGAAAATACATTGCTCAACGTAGAAAAAGCCACACCAGGAAGTATTTGTCAGAACGTCATGCAAATTGATGGGCATATCTTGACATTTGGGGTATGTATGCGACTGTAGTTGCGATCCAATCACGTGATAGAGGAAGATAAAGGGGAGGGCTCGGTGTAGCTACGTTTAATCGTCTTCACCTGTCAGTGTGAATCATCGCATGGGAGTGATCTCGGTTGCGAAAGCACGTGTAAGGAGTGAAAATGTCTACGCGATGTCATCGGGAATCCTAACGTCACGCGGACACCTTTACCAGAGGCTTCATCAAACGGCTAAGTAGAGACATGCACAGGTCGGGACGATCTGGATAAATCTTAGTCCGGTCACAATCGACGCCGGGTTCGACTCAATGTCGGGCTACCCGAGTAACTCGGCTCAAACAACAGAACTAGCCTCTCCGGAACTAAAAAATAACTAAAAAATCACAAGTGCATAAATGCACTAGCGGATACTACGTGGCTAAGATAAACACGTGCAGAACAGTATTTTGTTACTGTAAATGGTAGTTATTGATTCATTACCTCTCCGGGACGGATTCGGGTCGGAGCAACATTTTAATCATATAAGAATCAGGCTTTCACACCTTTTTTAGCACATCTTTTGTAAAAAAAGATCGTGCATATGTTATTACTTTGTCCGTACGTCCGTCTGTCTGTCGACACCATATCTCTGCAACTATTAGACCGATTTGAAAATTTCTTTTTGCATTGGGAAGCTTGAAATGTGAGAATGGTGATCCTTTAATTTCGTTTTTTTTTTTTTTGTGCACAACTTCGCCGCTAGAGGGCGTAAACGCAGATGATATCGGTTTCAAAATACATTTTTTTCCATGTATTTGGTTCTAAATAACCGATCGAAAAACTTCTTTCTTCCTTCGATGCCATTTACATCGAAGTCTAATTTAGGTATAGTGTCGCTTTCAAGTGATGCATAAGTTTTCCGCTAGGTGGCGTAAAGTTAAATAGCGGTTTTCCCGATATCTTTGCTTCTAAATCTCCGATTTTGAAAAATTATTCCTGCATCGGACACCGCTCCTGATGGGAAATGTTTTGCATATAATTTCCAATTTTTGATAAAGAATGGTTCGGCCACATGGACGGTGGTGGTGGTGGTGTGTGTGTGTGTGTGTGGGGGGGTAAATTTTTATTTCTGCTTCTGAAAACTCGATTGAAACAATTCTTTTGTGGACCTATACCGTTCACCTTGGAAAACGTTTCGAGATACCTCCTGCTTGAAATAGTGCATAGTTTTCCCACCAGGGTGAGTAAACGAATATCTTATTCTTATCGATATCTCTGTTTCTAAGAGTCCGATTTGAAGCATTCTTTCTTTGTTGGAGAGCGTTTCGGGTGCAAAATGTTACACATGTAATTTCACATTTTTTTAAACGCACAAGCGTGCCACTAGAGGACGTAAGCTCCCGTTTCAGTTTTTCAGTAATATCTGCGAGACTGAAAACTCGACTGAAAAAACATTTTTTTTTTTTTTGGTCAGATACTATATTAACTATGAAAACTCCTTATGTGTATTTTCTTCCCTAAATAATGCCTCTATGGGGCGCAAATGCTTAAGTTGTTTTCTTCAATATCGTTGCTCTTAAATGTACGATTTATTATTTTTTTATTTTTTAATAACGAATATCATTAACTTTGTGGAACACTTTTGGTTTGTACTTGAGGAGTTTAATTGTTCACAGTTTTGTCGCTATGAAGTTTTATGTACTTCTATTTGTAGCTGTACCTCCGTTTCTAAAAACACTCCTGAGAAATTTCTTGTTTTACTGAATGCCATTCATTACAATAAAGATGGGGCGTATTGTCCTCTTTAAATAATGCACAGCTTTCCCGCTAGGGGGCGTAAAGGTCAAAACATTTTTCTTGCTACCTCTGGTTCCCGGAGACGTATTTGAGAAGTTCTTCTTCTTCAGCATAGCTTTTGCCATGAAGAATACTTTTCACAGGCGTATTGATAGCCCCATAACCTCCACAGTGTGTGTGTGGGGGGGGGGGGGGGGGCTGACGGCTAAGAGGGCCTCTAGCCTAAATACGTGGATTTTACAAATTTTTTTGCTGCAACTTCATATGAAACTACACTGGTGTGGAATAATTAAAGACGAAGAGGAGAAATTAGCATAACAGCGGAACGAGCAGGCATAACGGACCAAAAGACCACTCAGAAGATAGACTAGAGTCCGGTACGGTAGGGCATGTGGATATATGCAGCATGACGCAGGGTGGGGTGTCGGAAGGGTATAAAGCACACGGGCGGTGTACGCTTAGCAATTCAGTGAAAGCTATTGCACGGTGTACATCGGTTTGAACGACGTCGAGTTGCTGCCACCGTGTGATATGGCCAACAGGCAATCCAGTAGACGACATCTGGATGACTTTATCCGAGGTCGCGTCATTGTGAAGAAGGTCGAAGTGTGACTAGTGTGACCGAGGAGTTCGGGATTGCTCACAGCATCGTTTCACGAGCTTGGAGAGCATTTCAAACGACAAAAACAGCTGTCCGAGAGTTTAGCAATGGTTGTCCACGAGCAACCACGACGGCGGACGACCGGTATATTGTCCTACAGGCCAAAAGAGACAGACGGCAGACAGCGGGAGAAATCGCAAGGCACATGCAACAGACAACTGGACGTCCGTTATCGCGTTTTACCGTGGCCAGGAGGCTGCACAAAGATGGTCTATTTGTACGACGACCAGTACGGTGTGTGCCATTAACGCATGCTCATTGGAGACGGCGGTTTCTGTGGTGCCAGGAACTCAAGAACTGGACACATCAGCAATGGGGTCGAGTTCTCTTTACGGATGAGAGCCGATTTAGTCTGACGAGCGATTCTGGACGTATACACATCTGGAGAGAGCAGGGAACACGCAATCACACCTGCAACATCATCGAAAGGGACCGGTTTGGAGGTGGCGGAGTTCTCGTTTGTGGCGGTATCATGCTTGGTAGCCATACTGACCTCCACATCTTCCAAGGAGGATCAGTCACTGGTGTCCGCTATTGTACCGAGGCTCTCCTGCCTCACGTTCGTCTGTTTAGAGGTGCTGTGGGTCCTGAGTTCCTCTTCATGGACGACAACGCTACACCTCATCGTACAGTAGCTGTCGCAGAGCTGTTGGAGAGTGAAGATATTCAACGCATGGATTGGCCCGCAAGATCCCGGGACCTAAATCCAATCGAACACGTGTGGGACCTTCTCGGAAGACGCTTGGCAGCACGTCACCAGCCGCCAGCAACGATTCCGCAGCTGCGATTGGCGCTACAAGAGGAATGGGCCGCGATGCCTCAACAGCTCCTTGACAAGCTCGTCCTCAGCATGGACAGACGTTGTAAATCCTGCAACGCAGTCAGGGGTGATCATATCCCCTACTAAAGACTGGATTTTTCATGGTAGCCGCCTGTCACATGGACGTTTCTGTCTTCTGTCCAGTTGTGCTCGAAGCTACCTTTTCAATAAAATGCCTTTGTATCCTTTGGATTCCTTGTTTGGACGGTTTTGCTCACTTGTCCCATGTTCTTACATCTTGGGGATCTTATGGTATGATTTGAGTCAATGTGGAGCACTTCTGCACGACGTTACATTCGAAAAACCGTCTCGTCCTTAATTTTTGCACGCAGTATAGTTAAAGAAACAGCCAGGAATTTATGAGGATAGCTTTGAATGAAGTATTAAAAAGAAAAGCAATTTTTGGTATTTTTTTTTCCCCAGTAAATAAGTAAAATCGTAAAGAAATAATTTTCGCCTTAGTTTATAAAAACTAGATGACGAAAAAGCAGCTACTTAATAGGAACTGTGGCCCCTTTTTCACAGCCATAGCAATAGTTCCTGTACATGTACCTATAGCTATATTAACAAAAGGGTGTGACTGAAATATCAGTTGAATAAATGAAATTTTTATATCAGTAAGGATAAGGCGATATTATGTATTACACTTGTTTGCACGAAACTTCACATGCTTCATAATATAATGAGCTAAAAAGTGTTCTTCGCGGGAACGAAAAATCAGGGATATTTGTTTTTTATAACAACGTCAAAAGAAAATATTCTTACTATGTGAAAAATTGTGACTATATGTTAACTGCGTATTTTTATATTCAAGAGCAAATAATTTTACTCTTTTTGTCCCATATTTTTAACTGCTACTTTTTTATTTGCTTACGTATGTTCTGTATTTTCGTATAAATCGGGAAAAGTCATTAGACACTATCACACGGCAGTTAGGTGTTTTGTGTGTGTGTGATCGTGAGGCATTTCAAAGACGTTGGCCTTCGTTTTCTAAAAGAATAAAATTTGCGCAAATGTCAACCCCGCCTTCTCGTGGTGCATCCTGTTCCCACTAAAGGGGCTCTGACGACCGCAAATAGCGGTATAACTATACCATCGGGATCAGAGGAAATGCTATCCCACACTCACCAACCCGCTTGGCCAGCGTGGTGAGTTATGGCCAAACACCTCCAAAATGACTCTACAACTTAAATCTTGGCCCTCAGTCTCCGGCAGCTGGAATGTACCTGGCCAAGGCAGCGGCCAGTGCGACATGAAGGCAGAGGGTGCTAAGAATCCCCGGAGGACCGGACTAGGCTGCCATTTGATGCTGACCTTGGCTACCTACAACGCACGCTCCCTATCTTCTGATTCAAGGCTTCTTGAATTGGAAGAGGAACTACAAAGGATCAAGTGGGACATCGTCGGGCTAAGTGAGGTAAGGAGAAAAGGAGAAGATCTCATTGAACTGAAAAGTGGACATCTCTTCTATTATCGTGGGACAGATACTGGCAGAACTAGTGGTGTTGGATTTATAATAAACAAGAAACTGAAGGATAAAGTGGTAGAAGTTGAAAGTTCCTCGGACAGAGCTGCACGACTCGTTATCCAACTATCGAGAAGATACCAGGCTCAGATTATTCAAACTTATGCACCCACCACAAGTCATCCTGAAGAAGAAATTGAAGAATTTTATGAGGAAATTCGTCATCTAAATAATAAAGGTAAGCAGCACTTGAAGATAATTATGGGAGATTTCAATGCAAAAATAGGGCACCGGCAACAGAATGAAACTTCAGTAGGTAAATTCGGTCACGGCAACAGAAACCAGCGTGGAAATACTCTCGTTGAGTTTGCAGAGGCAGAAGGATTTTTCATCTTGAATTCCTTTTTCAAGAAAAAGCCACACAGGAAATGGACATGGAGACATCCAATTGGGACGACAAGTGAAATTGATTTTATTATGTGTAACAAAAAATTCGTCATCGAAGACTGCAGTGTGCTAAACAAGTTCAACACAGGTAGTGACCATAGATTGGTGAGATGTAAGATGCAGCTCAACACTAAACTGGAACGTGGCAAGCTCATAAGACAAACAAAATGTATTGACATAACCAACCTTAAAAACACCATAATACTTTCAAGTTGGAACTGAAGAACAGATTCTCTACTTTAGAAGGCCTAACATCGGAAGAAGTGGATATTTCGGAAGTTAACAGAAAAGTAACCAAAGCTCTTATGGAAACAGCAACAAAATTAGCTGGGTCTAAGAACAAGTTGCATGTAAACAAATTATCAGGAAAAACCAAAATGTTGATGCAAAAAAGAAGAGAGATGAGGACAACTAAAGAAGATGTGACTTCCAAAGTGGAATATATAGAGCTATGCAAGACAGTAAGAAAAAGTATCACTGAAGACGTAAGGAAATTCAACTGTGAGCTAGTGAGGAAAGCAATTGAAAACAACCAAAGCCTAAAGATAGCAAAGGGACATCTCAGTAAGGGAAGAAAACAGATTATGGCTCTGAGAAAAGAAGATCGTTCTATAACAAGAAATAGAGGTGAAATTTTGACAAGAGTGAAAGATTTCTACTCCAAATTATATGAAAGGGATGATACATATACTCCAGACATCATGAAAGGTACCAGAGTTCTTCCAGTCCTCCCAGCAGAAGTTGCACATGCAATCAAGAACATGAAGCGGGGAAAGCTCCAGGAGAAGATGGAATTACTATAGACATCATACAAGAAGCAAGTGGAGAAATTGAAACAGTACTCGCCCAAATTTTCACTCGATGCCTTAATGAAGGGAAGATTCTGAGGATTGGAACAATGCTACAATGATCCTGCTACATAAAAAAGGTGACATTGAGGATCTCAGGAACTACAGACCTATCAGCCTCCTATCAGTGGTTTATAAAATCTTCACTAAAGTTCTTTCACACCGCTTGAAGGTAACACTGGACATGGCTCAACCGAGAGAACAAGCTGGATTCAGGAGTGGCTACAGCACAATAGATCATATCCACGTACTGAGAGAACTAATTGAAAGAGCGAGGGAATATGAACTTCCATTGTGCATGGCTTTTATCGATTATGAAAAAGCCTTTGATTCGGTGAAACCATCAGCAGTTACCACGGCTCTGAAATCCTGCGGTATTGAAGATGCATACATTAATATTATTAATAACATCTATGAAAATGCAAGTGCAAAGATTCGGCTGTTTGAAAATACAACACACATAAAAATTGGAAAGGGAGTGAGACAAGGTGACACCATATCTCCGAAGCTCTTTAATGCCACATTGGAAAATGTCTTTCAATCACTGAACTGGGAAAACAAAGGGATAAAGATTAATGGAGATTATCTAACCCACCTTCGTTTTGCTGATGACGTAGTCATTTTTGCAACTACCCCATCAGAGCTGCAGAGTATGATCCAGGAACTTGCTGACAAGAGTAAAGAAGTGGGATTAAAAATGAACTTTCAGAAGACAAAAGTGATGTTCAATGCTTTTACAAGAAATGAAGATTTATCGATTGATGGAGAAAAACTGGAGATAACAGATACGTATGTTTATCTTGGACAGCAGATATCAAGTGAGGGTCACATTGATGAAGAAATTAATCGGCGTACAAAACTTGCCTGGAGAGCTTTTGGAAGAAACAGCATAATTTTCAAGAGCAATATGCCAGTATGTCTTAAAAGAAAAGTGTTTGATCAATGCATCCTTCCAGTGCTTACGTATGGTGCAGAGACGTGGACCTTAACTAAAAGAGACATACAAAGGCTGCAGACAACTCAAAGCAGCATGGAGAGGTGCATGCTTGGTATAACCAGGAGAGATAAGAAAGAGGAACTCGTGGATCCGAAAAATGACAAGAGTGGAAGACATCATGATCAGAGTTAAATCCCTGAAATGGCAATGGGCTGGACATACTGCCAGAAGGACAGACCATAGATGGACAGCCGAAATTTTAGATTGGATTCCAAGGGACAGGAAAAGACCCAGAAAAAGACCACATGGGAGATGGGTGGATGAAATTCGTAAATATGCGGGAGTGACATGGAGGAGACTGGCACAAGACAGACCGTTGTGGAGGAAACTTGGGGAGACCTTCGTCCAGCAGTGGATTGATAATGGTTGACAATGATGATGATATGATTTATACTTTGGCGTAAGTGTTTTGTAATACTTTGTATTGGTACAAAACTAGGGCAATCATTTTAATTACAACATGTACATTTGTGTTACACGCAATAAAGTGCAACGAATTTGGTTTTAAGAAATATACTTATAGATTCCAAAGAATTTGAATAACTAAAACGCCCATAAAACCCAGTTAATATATATATATATATATATATATACAGTAATATGGAATGTTAAAAATTCAGTGATTGAAAGCAAATAAATTTTTGCAAAACGACCTCGAAGATACTCTTTTTTTCAGGTGGGGGGGGGGCGAGTTTTTCAGGTATGCCACTGCTTGCTTACCACTTGCATTTCTGTGAGCGACTTGGTTGGGACTGTTGAAAAAACCAGCAACGGAAAAGATTTTCTTCCTAAACTTTTGGTACAAAAACTGATTGTTACTCATGCTTACATAGCCTGAAACTTCAATGAACTACTAGGAAATCCTTCTAAAATTCCAAAATTATTTACAAAATTTAAAAAAACCCCTTTCTTTTACCGAAAGACAATAATAGAGCAAATCCATCAAAATATAGGCCTATAACATGTCTGCCGACAATTTATAACCTTCTAACATCCACTTTAACTGTGAAGATTAACAATCACTTAAGAGATAACGGTGTAATGACAGAAGAACAAATAAGATGTTATAGGAAATCTAAAGGACGCAAAGATCAAGTTATTATTGATAGTATTGTGATGAATCAACCTGTTAAGAAGAAACAAAAATTGAGTATGGCTTATACCGACTACAAGAAAGCATTTGATTCAATTTCACATGATTACCTCATAGAAATACTGAATATACACTATAAAAATCCGCGCACCAAGAAGGAGGCGTCCGATTGAAATGAGATTTTAGTAGTGAGATGGTACATACCAAGGACAGAAGTGATTACAATATCACAGCAGCAGGACAATTTCCCGCCGACATACGGTACACATTCTGGTCAGCGTTAGTACCGCGTCGGATTGCCTCATGCTCGGATACATGCGGTGATAAGGTCCGGCATGGAGTCAAAGAGACCCCTATGTTATCCTGGGACAGACTGGCCCACACTTCTTACAACTGACGCTCTAAATCACGAACACCGGGACATGGAGGAAGCTGGCGTCCCATCTGGTCCCCCCCGTGCTCAATGGGCGAGAGATCATGCGATCTGGCAGGCCACAGATGCGTCGAATCATGGCGTAGATAGTCCTGGGAAACCCGAGCCGTGTGTGGACGGGCGTTATCTTGTTGTAAAAGGCTCTGGGCCGCCCCGCTAGGAAATGCAGCACATGGGGCCGTAGGATCTCCTGTACGTAGCGCTGGGCTGTCAACGTCCCTCGGATCACTGCGAGGGAAGTCCGGCTATCATACGCGATGGCTCCCCAGACCATCACGCCTGCGGTTCGGGATTTGTGCCGCTGTACAGCGAGGTTGTGATTCGAGCATTCATTTGTGGTCTTCCACACTCTAACACGGTGGTCGCCCGTTCCCATACAGAAGCGGGATTCGTCGCTGAACACTATACGTCGCCAGTCCGTAACATTCCACGTTGCTCGCTGCTGACACCACTACAATCGACGCGCCAGCGATGGTCAGGTGTTAATGGCCGAAAACGTAAGGGTCGTCGATAGTGAAAATTCGCCTTGTGGTGAACACAGGAGTCTCTTGTACAGCCGCCACATGTCTGTGGATATTGAACAAAGTCGTCTTTGCATCTGTGCGTGCCGCTTTCACGATCCCACGGTCCTCTCTGCTGGTGATGTGTCTGGTTCATCCACAGCCAGTCCGCCGTGTCTGGGTGCCTTCCCGTGTCCATTGCTCCCAACACGATCGCACCGTACTGTCCGACCAGCCCAAATAGGCGGCCGATTCGGCGCGCCGGACACTCTGCCTATTTTATCCTGACGACACGGCCTCGTTCAAACTCCGTCAGTTGCCCGTACGTACATCTACGGCGGCTCCTCGGCATGTCTATCGCTCAGGGATCTCACCTGATTCTTACCGTGCACTTCCGCACGAATGTGGAGTCGATACGATACGATATTTGAAGAAGTTTTAGGAAGGGAGTGTCTGACCCCAGGTCTAAAACTACCCTTAGAAATAGGTAGCTAGGAGATCTGAGTAAGTGAACTCAATAGAAAAGACAAACAGAAAAATTGAGTGAAAGGAGAGGGTGATATATCTTTCAAACTGTGAACCATGACACCAGTCCGATGGGGAAGGGGGCAAGGGGATGCAAGCACCGCACAACATCACAGAGAACCACAACACTACCCAGCCGCCGACGCACCAGGGAGTCACTGCAACTCAACGAGACCAAAACCAAATGCCCAAGCAGAATCCAATTTCACCATCTTGATGCCAATCTGAAAAAGAAGAGGCTGATGGTCTGTCTAAAACCCACCAGTGTTCACATACTCTTTCTGTCAAGAGGGGTCAACGATCGCCGCCTTAGTTCCGGGATACCTAAGGAATTCGCTGGGATTGTAATCAAGCGCGTCCCTAACAAGTCCATTAGAGCGAGTTTCCGCTTTCTTGAAGAACTTCTTGGCGAGTCTGGTGGAAAACTCATGTACCTTCTCGATTCCAAGTCTGTTCCTCGGGTTCTGAAGTGGGATCCAAGGGGTAGCCCCAGTGATCATACGAAGTGCTCGGCTCTGCACCCTCTCGATTTTCTCTCGCTGATTCCTACTAATACCTATCCAGATGGGATGGGAGAGGCGTAGGTAAGCACCGGCCTGACGACCGTTTTGTGAAGCAGTACTTTGTGCCGTGTTGTAAAGAAGCTCCTCCGGTTTAGTAGTGGAGCTAGCTGCTCAAGGCATTGTCTAGCTTTATTCGTTCGGTAGCTGGTGTTCGCCACCCACGAAAGTCGACAATCTAGTTGGAGCCCTAAGTACTTAGTGTAGGTAGCCCATGGGATTGTTTCTTGAAACATTACGAGCTTCGGTACTCCTTAGAGAGATCCAAAAAGCAACAGCGTACTGCTCTTAGACGGATTGATCTTGATCCTCCAGTCAGTGTAATAGGTTTCCAGCTGAGAGAGAAAGTCCTGGAGGAGCTTCACTGCTCTGCCTTTGTTCAGGGACCTGATGACAACAGCTGTATCATCTGCGTACACCATGACCTGCCCTTGTTTGGGTTTGCGTAAGTCGTGCAGATAAATGGAGAACAGCGTTGGTTCAAGAACCGAACCCTGAGGAACGCCAGCCCGAATCTAAATTTCCGAAGAAAGCTCACCGTTAATCTTAACAGTGAAACTGCGGCTGTTGAGGTACGACCCAATCAACTCAACAAGTGGGCAAGGGCATCGAAGCTCCTGCAACTTGTGCAGGAGACCATCATGCCAAACGCGATCAAAAGCCTTGCTGATGTCCAGGAAGACAGCAGTGGAATACTCGCTCTTATTTCGTCCTTCAGAAACGAATTCCGTAAGTCTGATCAACTGGTGGGTCGTAGCATGCTTCGCCCGGAAACCACCCTGTTCTTCAGGAATCACACCATTAGCTACACAGAACTCAAGAAGCCTAGAGAGGATAACCCTCTCCTGGAGCTTACCCAGGACGGGCAAAAGAGATATTGGACGGTAGTTCTCAGGTAAGGTATTATTGGTTTCAGGTTTGGGCAACACCACTACCACTGCTTTTTTCCAGTCTCTGAGGAAATACTTCAGCCAGAGAGACCCGTTGAAAATCTCCCCAAGTAGCAGAATCCAGCTCTCAGGGACCAGTTCAGCTCTTGCCGAAACTCAATCTCTTCCGGGATATTTTTTCACCTTTAGCTTTTTGATGTGTCGAGTTGCTTTGAGGTAACTGACAGGCGAGATGACCTCGTCTGTATCATCAATATCGTATGTAGCTAAAGTCTCCATGCCCCTATCCGTGTGACTAGGATTTTGGATATCATGAGGTGAGAACTGCTCCTCCAGGGCACCAGCAAGGACCCCAGCCTTCTCGTCATCACCGTACACCAAACGCTGTGGACCAAGAATGGGCAGTATGAGAGTCTTACTACACAGGAGTTTTCGAAGGATGGTCCACACATCATCCTGACGTGGTTGACCTACGTTGAGAAGGTACTTGTTCCATTGGAGCTCTCTGAACGCGCGGATTTCTGCCCTGACGAGATCGCGACACGAGTTATAACGAACCCTGTCATCAGCTGATCTCGACCACTGCCAGATCCTCCGGAACTTGTTCTTCTCCCGGATCATCCGGAAAAAACATGGAGGAAGTGCATAAGGGTCTCGGGCAGGAACTGAGGGCTTCCTGCATCGATCCAAGATTGCCTGTATGCAACGAGTGAGTTCCTCCACCGCACTGTCGACGTTCGAGCGAGTACTAGTGTCCACCGTAGGCGGATAAACCAGAGCAATAATTTCTTGGAACAACTTCTAATCAGTATACATCATCGTCCGCCGGGTGGCTGTGACTCCGTTCAATCTCAGTAGGACTGTATGGGTCATGATCAGTCAAGCCCAGAAACCACAGAGACCTGATGAAAGTGCCTCACAAACAGGAGGACAGCAAAATCAATTACATCGCCAACCCCGTGTGACGGGGTGCAAGTAGGATGGACCGGACTTGCAACGGTAAGATCCAGCTTGTCAATGTATTGCGATAGTGCCATCCCGGCACTATTAGTTGAACGACTGAACCAGTCAGGATGTTTAGCATTCAAGAATGTGGAGTCTCCTGGGCGGCGCCTTATAAGCCGCAAGGATTGCGATTGCAGTGCCGGTCTTGGAAGCGCGGGTATGCGGAATCGCACGAAACTTTGATCATTTGCATGTCTGCCCTCCCCGTAGCTGCCCGTCGAGTTTCGCGTTAATAGCACGTTTTTTTTTCTTGGTGCGCGGATTTTTATGACAATGTGTGTATATAAAGTGAACAATAAAGTAATTCAGTTGATTCAATAAGCCAGATCTCAGTGGCAAACAAATCTCTGCACATCAGATGGAACGAAAATGATCAATTCTAGAAATATCAGAATCAGGAGAGGTATTTTTCAAGGGGACTATGTCATTGCACTTTGGTTTTGCACAGGCCTTAATCATCTGAGTAACATACTAGGCACCACGTAACACGGATTCAGTATAAAAGGGACCAGAACATAAAGTCATATCATCAATCATTTATTATACTTGGATGATTTCAAAATATACAGCAATTCCAAAACACAACTGATTAAGCTTCTACAGATTACTGCCACATTCAGAAGAATTCATATAGACTGGTTTGGACAAAGTAAGGTGGTGTATTTGGAAAGAGGAGTTCTGGTTAAATCTGAAGGTTTCTCTATAGACAACAACGAAATATACTTAAAATAGTACTAGTAATCCGAATTACTTGACGTAGAATATAAATCAGTTTCCAAGCTTTTGCACATCAACCAGGTGGCTTTTTCAAGAAAAGTAGACAGCTAACTGCAAACTGGGTGATGGAACACTTCAACAATTTGAACGTGGTGACTTGACTAGACAATAAATGAATAGGCGCAATTGTGACCAGACATTCGAAGAAACTTGTTATTAATGAAATATATATAATTGAAGATTTAAATGCAGGAAATGGATACAATTGTCTGGAATTTTTACAAGCACATGGCATTAAATACAGTAAAATTAAGAATAATTCAAAAGGTAAGTTCCAACATCCCCTTAAAATGATCCTGAAGACATACCTAAACTCAGCTAATACGATGAAAGCAATTAATACATTTGTGGACCCAGTTCTGACTTATTCTTTTGGTATCATTAAATGGTGGAAAACAGATCTTGAGGAATTTAACAGAATTGTGAGATCAAATATGACCCAACATCGAACGAGATATCCAAAGGCAGCAGTAGAGAGCATCATGATCCCACAAGAAGAAGGTGGATTAGGTATTCTTGATACAAAACGTATTAACGATGCGCAAATTTGCTCACTGCGGAAATACTTTCACTTCAAATGTAATGAAAATCATATGTTTGATGTCATATGTGCTGCCGACAAAGAGAGCACTCCACTAATGTTAAGTAAACCAGATGCTAAAATAGAAGAGTCGTCTACGAAAGACCAGATTCGAAACTGGAAGCAAAAGGAACTTCATGGGGCTCATCCAAACCAGTTAGACAGGCCAGAATTTGACAAGAAAGCCTCAAGCCAGTGGCTGAAGCGAGGAAAATTACATGGAGAGATTATTTGGTTCATGATGGCTGTTCAAGACAAAATGATTGCAACCAGAAATTATAGAAAATACATTTTGAAAAAGGATCTTCAAAATGACAAATGTAGAAGATGTGGTTTGTTCAGTGAGATCATTGAACACATCTGCAGGGGATGCACTACGCCAGCAAACGTTGATTATGTGCAGCGACATAATAATTTTGCTAAGATGATTCACCCACAATTAACACACGATTCAGAATTATCAGTGTCAGAAGTACCATACTATGAATATCAACCCACTGAGGTACTAGATAATAAACAATACAAATTATATTGGAACCGTGAGATTAAAACAGACTTGACCATCTCAACCAATCGTCCGGACATAGTGCTAAAGCAGAAGGAAGCAGTTATACGTCCACTGATTATCTCTGCAACTGGTATAATTCCTCAGACTCTTATAACCCAGCTTGATGCTTTAGGTCTACAACACCTAAGGCCCAAAATCCAAGAATCAGTAATACTCGATACTTGTTCCACACATTGTTCGAAATTAATGAAAAATTCCTACTTCGCTTCAAAAAAAAAAAAAGAAAAGAAAATTAAGAGGGAGATGATGTGACGTACTACAGAGGTGAAAACATCTGAGCTCACGACACGTGCCTTCTTTCAGTGGCTACGCGCGGTTGGCGTCAAAAGTTGAATGTTATAGTGACGTCATGTAACTTTTGACGTCAACAGCGTCAAAAGTTACATGACGTCACTGTTGACGTCAAAAGTTACAGTGAACAGAGAGGCTTCGGTTTCCTAAATTTGTGGACAGCTTTGTCTATAAAGGAATGGGTATATCTTCTGTGTACAGGGGCGTAAAGATAGCCCCCGCAACCGCCGCGTCGCGGGGGAGGGGCGTGAATTTTAGGAGGCCCAGATCTACGTATGTATTTTTTTTTTTTTACTTAGCGATTTAATTTTAAACAAGAGGTTTTCTACTTGCTCTAAAAATTTTTGTTTTAAATTTTCTGTCTTTTGGATACGAAAGTTTTTGAACTAAAGGGCCCCATTGACACAGACATTTATCTGCGTGCCGATTATAGATCAGATCAGATCATATGTAGAGGATTTTAGGAAGGGAGTGTCTGACCCCAGGTTTTAAACAACCCTTAGAAATACGAAACTAGGAGATTTGGGCTAGAGTGTCCGATAGGAAAGTGACACGGAAGCGAGGTAGAAAGGGGGAGGAAGACGTCCCTTATTTATTACTATACCCGGGGTCCGACGGCTTAACGTGTCCAGCCGACGCACGGCGGATATTTAGTGGTTCGTACCTGCCTGGGATCGAACCTGAGGTTTCTACCTTCGGTCATCGCACACTCAAAGTAGGCTTGATGGATACTTGCGATGATAAGCATTGAAAATGACCAAGTCAGAAAACTAGACGTGACGAAACTGATTGAAATATTCGCTAAGAAGAACGTTAGAAGGGAATCCAGATTTTAGTAACGTAAGTTTTCCTTATTTTGTAAAGTATGCTTGCTTCTTGAATTTAAAAGACAAGACACTAAAAAGAAGCAATATCGCTGAAGTATTGAAAACTAGAAAAAAGTAAACACACTTGTTTTTCCTCTTTCTCAAAAATTATTGTATTAAGGACTTAAAGAACTTTAAAGGAAGTTCGAAACCAGACACTCGAAGAACAGTATTTGTTTTTATTTTATTTGATATCGTCAACATTTCTCATTTGAAGATTATGCCCTTTTTTCTCTGAGTACTAAATTTAGCGAGGATACTTACCGGAATAAGTGCTCACATAATTAAAAGCAATACATAAGTGATCATAGAATCAATATCTGGAAAAATATATTTTTAGTACGGCGAAGTTAAATATTTACCCTCAATTTTTTTATTAATTTTTACTATGTTGGGGGGCCTATTAGGAAAATTTCGCGCGGGGGGGGGAAGAGATTTTGCGTTACGCCGCCGTCTGTGTAGAGCAATTCGTTTAAGAAAATCAAGTTCTTTCTGCAAGGAATCCTCAGTTGAGCATATATGTATTGCACGATATGCGTATGTGTATTATAGAATGCAGAGGTTTTTTGTTTCCATGGGTGATTTGATTTTGCATGTGGGGGTCATAGCCCAGAAAATAAAGGCCAAAATTGGGTCAAACCGGAACAAATTAGCTAAAAGCTTAATTTTTGCAGGCTGGTAGAACTCATTGGGCTTAGCATTTTCACAAAACTCCCCACACCTCCCTAAATGGTTTTCAATAAACTGTTGTTCTAAATGATCCTTCAGAGCGTGACACAAGGTCGTCAAGGAATGAGTCTCATATGTGAACTGTATATGAGGATCAATTGAATTTATAAGTTCATCTAATTTAGGTATTTCCGAATTTTTTTTTTTTTTTTTTTTTTTTGATTGGAGATTTAACGACCACCGTGAGCAACTCAATGGGCTATAAGAAGTCGCCCGTCCCAAATTTAGGGTCACTGGTTCCAGGGAAAGGAGAGAGCCAGTGCCTTAAGACAAAGACAACATCCATGCCTCACCAGGATTCGAACCCGGACCCCTTTCGGACGAATGATCAGAGGCCATCGTTTACACCACTGCGCCACCGGGGCAGCTCGCAATGATTTGAATGTTTACGCTCCATTCGTCCTGATGATGCCGAGCCAAACGCTCTGCGAAACTATATAGTCGATGTATAAATAAACCTTTGATTGTGGTAAACGTTGGTATTTTTTATTTTATTCCACGGAATTGTCAATTACATTTTCAGACAAAGGAGTTTTCCTTCCAGGGAATTCTTTTTTTTTTTTTTTTTTTTTTTTGCATTTTTTTTTTTTTTTTTTTTTTTTTTTTTACTTTTTCAGTTTGAGATTTTCTGACGAAGGTATTTTTTCCGGATGATTCTTTTTTGCTAAATATGAGCATACCGGCATTTCAAAATTTCTATTTCGAGCACTGATAAAGAAGTACTTAGGAGTGAAACACTTAGAATTAAAAATTCATGAACCACGAAAACGATCTTTCACCCCGAAGAACGCACCTAATCAGGCTGATGCTGATGATAAAAGCAAATTCAGCACGAAAACAAGTCCCTATAATACTTTTGAAAACATCTGCTACCTGTTTTCTTGCTAGGAAACCAAATGGTCTTCCACGTTTGATTAAATCTACAATGAGGATCTTGTTGTTGTAGTGATTAAGTATTAAGTAATCAAGAGCAGACGGCCACCGGTAATTGAATTTCATAGATTCGTACTGATCGTCGCCTTCAGAGCGCAAACAAACTAAATAAAACCTATGTATTCTGAACCAAAAGAAACAGAGGCAGTTACTTCTTTTCACTTTGCTACTGTTTATAAATGATGAATAATCTCATCTTCATCAGGCTCAAGCGAACTCTGTCATTGTGCTTCCATGTTGAATTAAGAAAGAAACAATATACTGAGGTAAATTTCGGTAATCCTTTAATCAGAAAATGCAGGTATTATCTCTCGCTGGCTGGGAAAGCTCTAAGGTTGAATGCTGTCGTTACCAGTTTTGCTGCATCTGTTTTTAATGAGCTAAAAATCTTTCATAAGAATTTTATTATGTATATGAAATATGTAGTTCATAAAAGACGATGGCTCAAAGTAAACAATGCACAGGGACTGATTAAAATGTATGGACAGTGAATTCTAGTCGTACATAATAAGAGCTGCGTCAGAACACACCTTATGTAGTTATGTACAAGCATTTTAGGTGGACATCAAGTAATTTTGCATCCTATACTTCCAATGGAAAAACTTCTGTACACATTTCCTTCGCAATTAGTGTGTTCCCAAAGATGAAAATTTTAACATCAATTAAAATAACTTCATATTATGACTTGGAATGCTTAATATTTTCTAAAACATAACCATAATTATATTAAAAATCAATAACTTTTCCTTTGGTGGTGTTGAAACCAGAAAAAAGATGGCGCGACTTGTACTTTGATGACGTCAGTAGACAAACAAATGTTGGATTGCATAATTATGGTTATGGTTTATAAAATATTAAGTAATCCAAGTTATAAAATGAAACTATTTTAATCGAAGTTCAAATTTTCATCCTTCGGAACGCATTAATTGTGAAGAAAATGTGTACAGAAGTTTTTCCATTGGAAGTATAGGAAGCAAAATTACTTGACGTCCACTTTAAGGGTAGCTTGCAACCAATCCATTTTTTCTTTTATGCTAAGGGCCTTAGCTAGAGGGTGGGACATGAAGGGTGCAGAGCCCGCCCCCATAAGGCAAGCGAGTATGTGGAAAATCAGATGAAAAATACTTTGATATTTCACTGGTAGAGAGAGAGAGAACGAGTTGAACTGTGATGGTCGCTACGCTGGTCTGTATTGTGATTTTTACTGCAGAAAATAGCTGTGTTCCTTGATCTCACACTAATGGACACTATTTACAGTAATTTGCAAAAGCTTAGAACAACCAATCATTGTTTTGCCATTTCATTAGATTCTTTATTTTTTGTTTTTGGATTGAGGGTTTAACGACCATCATGAGCACCTCAATGGGCAATAAGCATGCAGTTGCCCGTCCCTAATTAGTTCCACTAACTCCAGAGAAATTAGAGATCCAGTGCCGTAAGACAAACACAATATCCATGCCTCACCGAGATTCGAACCCGGATCCCTTTCGGACGAATGATCAGAAGCCATCGCTTAGACCACTGCTTCATTAGATTGCACCATCTCTTTTCGTGATTGCATCATATGTCTGCAGCAAAGATTTAAAATGTTACGGACTGTCGTACCATAGCGTAAATTCAATTCAAATTTTGGATACAGCAAGAATTTGGAATAATTTACACTGCTGTACGTTGAAAATGCAACACCAAGAAAAACGTGTGCAATTGCACCTGATGGAACTCGCAGGATGGTTGGGTCGCGTGAAGAGGTACAGATGGTTACAACCGCAACGCACATGCCAATGATTTGTCGTTTTAATGTCACGCCCTCATAGCTGTCGTGAAGAAAAACAGGTAGCAAGTGGCAAGTTACCATAGTAGATTCACGGGAATTATGGCAGTAAGATAGTGGTAGCAACTGCATGCCCTGCCGCAGCAGACGAAACCCCTACGTACAGCTGACAGACTTTGAGCTAGGCCAATGTGTTGGACTGTTGGAAGGCGGACTCTGAGCGAGGCCGATGCGTTAGACTACGGGAAGGTAGACTTTGAGCGAGGTCGAGCGTTAGACTACGGGAACTTTGTGCGAGGCCGATGCGTTGGACTGCGGGAAGGCAGACTCTGAGCGAGGCCGGTGTGTTGGCCTGCTGGAAGACGGGCTTTCAGCGAAGTCGATGCGTTGGACTGCGGGAAGACAGACTTTGAGCGAGGCCGATGCGTTGGACTGCTGGAAGGCGGACTTTGAGTGAGACTGATGCGTTGAACTGCGGGAAAGGAGGATTTTGAGCGAGGCCGATGCGTTGGACTGCGGGAAGGCAGACTTTGAGCGAGGCCGATGCGTTGGACTGCGGTAAGGCGGACTTTGAGCGAGGTCGGTGTGTTGGACTGCGGGAAGACGGACTTTGAGCGAGGTCGATGCGTTGGACTGCGGGAAGGCGGACTTTACTTCCGCAGCATCACCACTCGTGTTGGACGAAACGCGAGCACAGTGATGCAAATATAGTGTCAGTGCGAAGAGGAAGATCTGACAACCGACGAACGCACGAAAAGACTGTCATTTACACCGTATGGGATCTGGCGGACTGAACAACTACGTCTCCAGGGTTAGCACAAAAGTAAAGGCCTCTATAACATCAAGGGTTTTCAGCAAGATTTTTCCGCCTCTGTTAGCCTCAGAAAGTCCTCGTTTCTCGTCGTCCGTTGCTTCTACTTTCTTTACCTTAAGCTGTTGACGTCAGCGGCTGAAATGAGGCCAAGAACGCAGACACTGACGTGATGAATGGCTGCACATAGTGTATTCCGATGAGTGGCGGTTCAACCTAATGACCCATGATGGACGTATCCTTGTATGCAGGGACGTCGCCAAGGAGGTGCGAGGGTGGGCTGAAGTCCACCCTGAAATTTATCTTGCCTACCCTGTCGCCCTCCCAGATCAAAATGTGTTATTTTTCAGTATACTTAGCTTTTGAAATATAATCTCGACTTTGCCAAGTAATAAGTCTTGTGTTTTAATTCACGTAGTCCTTCGTATTTTCCAATAGGTAGTGTGTAACGTATATCAGGAGATGTGACGTACCTGCCAGCAGAACGCACACGACATAAAGGCAGATAGGAATCAGAATAAACGTCCGCGTAGCTCAATTGGTAGAGCAACTTATTCCGGAATGAGGGGACCCGGGTTCGAATCCTGGCGCGGATAGAAATGACGGAGAAATTTACTTCGTTATAAGTGCGTTGTTTACGTTTCCAAAAAAGGTTATCAAAATATCATCCGCAGAGCCATGAAAATTCAATTGTCTCCACTCTTCCAATTCCTTAGTTTAAACCTCTTTTTCGTGTTTGTATGGCCAAGGGGGCTAATGAGGAGGGTAGACAGGAATTTACTGAGGGGATCATTACTAATTGTTCTGTTTATTTTCTTAACAAAATAGGGGATTCCAACACAAAAAGTGGCCTAAAGTTACACTAACGCTCTTAAGACTGCCCGAGGACAGTGAAAGTGCAGACAGTGTCTAGCGACTGCTTTGTAGGAGAGGAGTGCAAGGCAAAGTCTCTGGTTTGAAGGAAGGAAGTGAAGAAAGGGGATGTATTGTGTCTGCGTGACACGACGTTAAAATTTGGTTTAGATAAACAAAAACGACATTTTTATTTAAATAAATAGTTCAGGTACTTTCATGTTCGTACTTTCGTAAGCAAAAATGCAAAATTTTGAAAAGCAATTTAAGACAATGCATTCAGAGCAAGAAAAAAGTTGAAGGCGACATTCTACCAACATTTGTAACTTACACCAGTGGCATAACTAGTCAGATCCGTGCATGTATGTGTGTGCAGGTGGAGGGGGTGGGAACTGCACGAATTCCTCTGTAGCCGGTAGTGAAAAGCATTAAAGACGTCCCGATGGCGCAGTGGTCTAGGCGCTGGCTTATGACCATTCGTCAGAGATTGGTCCGGGTTCCAATCCCGGTGAGGCATGGATGATGAGCTACTGCTTGTAGCCCATTGGGTAGCTCGCGATAGTCGTTAAACCTGCAATCAAAAAAAAAAAAAACGTAAAAAATTCAAAAATTCGTTCTTTCAGTGGCTGACCACACAATGTTTCGTAAATAAAGTTGCTATCAAACTTGCCCCAGCAAAATTAATACTCGCCCAACCGTCGCCCATCCTGATTTCGCAGTTTAACGACGTTCCATGCTTGTATGGCGACACTGTGGTAAACGACTGCTTGAGGCATGCATTATACAGCGTCATATGGGCCCGACACCGGGCGTTCTGGTATGGGGTGCTGATAGATATCATTCACGTCCTTTCCTGCTACGTATTGCAGGAACCGTCCGAGAGTTCTGGAATCTAAAGTGCTGCTATATCTGCAGATCCCCGCCATCTTTCAACCGAAAAGATTTTTGATACGCCCTTCGACAGGTTTCCTGCATTTGCACGTGCCGGCAGAGAATTTGTTGAGTTGTAGTTTGCAAAAGAAGCAGTCGTAAATGCGACCGGAGTTGAAATGGTAGTAAATGCGACGGGCTTAACGCAGAGGGATGGGGAAAGAAAGAAGGGAGGGAGGTCTGATGGGGGGGGGGGAGAGGAGGGAGTGAGGTTCTGACGATGGGGTGTAACGAAACGGGTAGTATTTGCGACCACCACGCGAACTACGGAAATGCGTTTTCTCTATACAGTGAAGTTCCTTTGTACCAAAGTACGTACTTCAGTTTGAATGCCACAGAACTTTAGTGTTTTGAACGTGTGTCTGGGGAATCACAGGGCGGTTTCTCCCACATGAATTTTAGAACTCCAGAAAATATTAAAAAATAATATGGGTTTGATTCATTTTTAAGAATAGCTTATTTATGCTCTGGCTTTATTACAACCACATAATAGCAATTGGCTAGAAAATGTAGAAAATATCATTCCCCAGAAAACATATCCTACCTTTATGTATTACTCTTTTAATTCCTCATATATTATTTTACACGTATACAGAATTATTATTCCTAAAAATTCTGCAGAAATATCTGTTGTAAATTTCAGCTCTTCATATGAACGCTCAGTATCGGACTGGCGATTTATAAACAGCCCTGGAAGCAGATTTCTTGCGGCTCACTGTTTGCAAAAATATCCACGTGCCCCAAACCTAAAATTAGGGGTATGCCAACATTACCATTTCCTGTTTAATAGTCTTCTTAGCGAAAGTCCAATAATTATTGTATTGCTTGTATTTACAGAATATGCTTAAACGCAGGAAACCTGTCGAACTTCTTCATGTTTCAGAGCGAATCTCTGGATTTCGTATAACAAACTAAAAACGTGATCTGCTCAGCGCTGAACCGGCTGAACCCACCTCCCATCTGACTTTTCTGCTTTCTTTCCCCACCCCTCTTCGTTATGCAGGTGGTCGCATTTACCACCATTTCAACTCCAGTCGCGGGAGACCTGGGGTGGTGAACGTCTAATCTTTTCACAGTGCCTCTTTCCTTTCTTCCCCAATCCTCTTTGCCCTTGCCGGTCGCATTTGCTACCATTTCAACCCCGGTTGCGTTTGCTACCATTTCGCCGCGGTCGCATATGTGATGACATCATTCGCAAACGCTGAAAATCTGGTCCCGATCGGACCAGAAATTTTTTATATTTTATATTTTTGGCATTAAGACTCTTTGTAGAGTTGTAATTTGAAAACGCTGAAAACCTCCGGATCGGACCAAATTTTTTTTATATTTTATGTTACCCCCCCCCCCCCCCCCTTCCCCCAGGTTTCCTGTGTTTGCACATGCCCGCAGGTAATTTGTTCAGCTGTAATTTATAAACCCTTGTTGAGTTGTAGAATATAAAAATTTCTTTTAATAAAGAATTACATTAAATATTTAAATATCGCAATTAAGAAAATACGAAATTACGGAAACTTTACATGAATCAGATAACTAACCTCTGGAGACTTGGCCACAGAGCAGTAAAGAACGCAATTTTTATACGGCCCTTTAAAATTTTTGTGGCCAGTTCGGTGCTCAGTTTTCCTCTTCGTCTTAGGCCCGAAAAACCATGGAAATGTCTAAATTTCTTATTGAAAATGAAACATTAAGAAAAAGGTTTCGTGAACAAATAGTAGCTCAAGTAGCGGAAAATATAGCCACACGATATATGTTTATTCAGAACAATTTTATGGCACTGAAATTGCAAGGTGGCCATTTCTTCGGTGGCCAGTTCTCGGGTGACCACTTCTCCGGTGGCCACTTTTCCGGTGGTGACTTCTCCGGTGGCCACTTTTTCTGTGGCCACTTTTACGGTGACCGTTTCTCCACATGCCGGCATCCACGTGACTTACAAGAGTTAAAGAATCTTCTGGTAAAGTGTTGGTACCAGACACCATAAGACACC
This sequence comes from Macrothele yani, assembly GCA_039090855.1. Taxonomy (NCBI): domain Eukaryota; kingdom Metazoa; phylum Arthropoda; class Arachnida; order Araneae; family Macrothelidae; genus Macrothele; species Macrothele yani. The sequence goes on from CM077001.1 coordinate 137,942,364, forward strand.
TTTAGAAATTTTGTAGCGTCTATATACCATGCCGGGTAAGAGCTGTTTAGGAGGCACGTGGAGGATCGACATCATATTGGGCAGATGGTCAAAATATTTTAGCTTTTTATAATAAATTATAACGAGAAAAATCATCGCAGAATTGGAGCATGATGGACTCATAGATAATTCTATGCCACTTTTAAAGCAAGAATGTTGCACTGCATTTGAAAAACAACTTCGGAGTTTTTGCGCGATTTCACATGTCTTTTTCATTTTTGACGAAAAACACGAGTCCTTTATGAAAAGATTCTCTGTTTGTGATAAAACTTTTTGCATGCTGTTTCCAGGTCTCCGTGTATGGCATAAGGAGGAAACTCATTGATAACTTTAAAATCTCTAAAATCCTTAAAATTACTGTAGTTCCTACTAAAATGAAATATGATACAGCAAATTGAAAAAAAAATTAAGTCGAATTGGAATAAATTTAAACGAATTGGGATATAATAAAAAAGATAATATATCAAAAAACGAATTGGGAGAACATACCTTTCACTGTAGCGCCATTCGTTGAGTCATTACGTTGTTTCAATCTCGCTTTCGATACGACGGGATTCCCTTTAGGCATAAACAACATTGAAATTCTATTCTCAACCTAGTATGTCACCAAATTTCACAAAAAAAGGGAATATGAATAAACCCACACAAACATCAACTTAAAACACTAAAATTCCCGAGTACGAAAACGGTCGAACTCTTGTCGTGTACGACGTAAAGAAACACAGCTGAAATACCAAATACTGACTTCGAACGAAGTGGAAAAAGATACTAAATAACACAAAAACCTCACGAAATATAAAACCACGGTGACCTAAGCATAAGGAATGATGTCCTTCCGATATTTTTTTTTTTTAATTCGGTTGTATGTTCACCCAATTCGTATTTGCTGTATCATATTTCATTTTAGTAGGAACTACAGTAATGTTAAAGATTTTAGAGATTTTAAAGTTATCAATGAGTTTCCTCTTTATGCCATACACGGAGACCTGGATACAACATGCAAAAAGTTTTATCACAAACAGAGGATCTTTTCATAAAGGACTCGTGTTTTTCGTCAAAAATGACATTTCAGCATGTTATTGGAAACTTAGAATATCATATAGGTGAAGCTCACGTACTTGGGTTATCACTAAGGATATCTAAAAAGTTTTTCTGTGTTTATGTCTTTTTCAAATCACAAAAATTATCTTGTATTATTGTTTTTTAAAGTTGAGTATGAAATTCCGTAATTTATGAATTACTTATAATTCACTCACATTATAAGAGTTTTAGCGAGGAGAGGGAGGTATCGGCTGTAAAATTATTCCGCCTATCAAAAGGGCTAGAAGTTTGTTAGCTAAAAGAAAAAACCCAAAAAAAAAAAAAAAAAAAAAAAAAAAGAGGAGGGAGCTGCTTTCACAAAAACTTTCTTCAAAGCACTTCGGAAATTTTCTGACAGTTTCCTAGTTAACATGTAGGGCATAAGGGATAAATTATATTCTAAAAGTAGACCAAAATCCCAATTTAAAATCAAATATATTATTCAAGAAGCTTTATTCAGACAGGGGCGGATCCAGGATTTTCGTGAGGGGGCACAAGTGTCGGAAATAACCAGGGACCTTTCTGATATTTTCCCTCAAAATGAAAAAGTGTTCTTAGTATGTCTATAAATTCTTTCAGTTAATTAAGAAAAGTAATATACTTTTAAGTAATATTTTCTTTCACGAAAAAATCATTCAATTTTTTATTAAAACCTAACAAATCCGAAGTCTTCCTTGGTCCCGAGAGGAGGGTGCCCCCCCCGCGATCCATCCTCTGGATCCGCCCCTGTATTTAGACAATTTTAAACATAAGCTGTGTTATTCTTAAACATTAAATTCTGTTTAACCGTTTGATCGCCTATAATTTTCTTTCCATTATTACTTTTTATTATTGTTTTAAAATACTTTTTATGTCTCGTTATATGCTTAAATTTTCTTGACTGTCTTCTGCGCTTCCGTGCGGGGCTTCACTGACATCCATCTTTCCATATAGGGGGCCTTGCGGGTATCATTGGAACAGGGCTACCAAATTTGGTGCGACGACCCTGCGTTCACCCATCCAAAATACGAATAAAAAGGGCATCTTTGAGCTGGAAGAGAAAGCGCATATTCTTTACATGCACCCCCCCCCCCCCCCCCATGAGACATTTTTGGACCTGACTCGAAAAAAAGTACAAATTCTGTAGTAGATTACCCCCCCCCCCGCGCGCCCCATTGAAACACAGGCATAAGCAGTGGGTGGTATAGCTATGATTTTTCTTATGAAAATTTCCCACACAATTAACTCGCGCCTTTCAAAGATTTCCAATTAGATTATTTTCTTTTTCGCTTCAAGGAATATTCTAGTCCGTATGGGTTCGAGGAGGACTCCGCCCCATAAAGCGTAAAAAGAGCACCATCATCATTGTGGAATATGTCTTGTCATGGGAAACAATGGAACTGAGTGAAGCATAATGATTTTGCAGTAAACACGAAACACTATCATTTCCGTCTCGGAAATTCTTTGTTTCCTGAACGCTTCACCTACGTCACGAAAAGCTTTTGTTTCCCCGGCCTTTCCGGGAGACGAGAACATTGTTCATATAATAAACATCAGTTTCATAGGAAAAGCTGCGGTTGGTTAATGTACGGCGATCTTCAACTTCTAAATTCTAATGTTAAGTTTCTTAATTTTCACAAGAAAATGCTATCTGGAAACAAAATAAGTAGGATGACAACGAAATCTCGGGTAAAATGAGCATGTCTTATGATAAAAATCTCCAGCCTTTCGTTCAAGGTACTAATTACACTACTGTTTATGAAAATTGCAATACCAAGAAAGAATCGCTCTATATTCAAATGAAATTTATTTAATACTAGCCTGTAGCCCGTCCTAGAACGGATGCTCTTAAGCTTTAAATAAATATTCATATATCGGGGATGTTGCCCGACCTAAGACGGGATGAAATTTTTAATTGAAGCAGATTGAAAACACATCAAATAGACGCCGGATTTATGTAAGGAAATATAGTAAAAACTCATTGTAAGAGCTGAAAATGTTTTTAGATGCGATTTTGCTCACTTTGACATCTCAAAATTTCAGTTTTTATTGTAGGTTAGAACGTTTTAAATAGGTCTAGGTATTTATATTTATAATAACGCTGATTCCTTTTTATGAAACGACTCTGCAATGCAAAGAAAATGAAGTAAAACACGACGTAACACCTATGTAACAAAACAAACGTCGCAGACAGTTATTCGAGCACATGGGTATTGTCACAGATGAAGTCGTTTGTCTTAATAACTTTATTTTGTTTTCCGGTATTTCTCCTTGATTTTACGTATCGTGAGATAGCGGTGAGTTTAGTTCCAATTTCGACCACCGGATAAAAGCAGATGGCGCTGCGAGTACTGAATGACATCAGATTGTTGACGTCATTTCTCCTTGATTTTACGTATCGTACGATAGCGGTGAGCTTAGTCCCGATTTTGGCTACCGGATAAAAGCAGATGGCGCTGCAAGTACTGAATGACGTCAGAGCGTTGACGTCATTTCTCCTTGATTTTACGTATCGTGCGATAGCGGTGAGCTTAGTTTCGATTTTGGCCACCGGATAAAGCAGATAAGTCCCTAACGCTCTGAGTGACGTCAGAGCGTTAGGATCAAATGATCATATGTAGAGGATTTTAGGAAGGGAGTGTCTGACCCCAGGTCTTAAACAACCCTTAAAAATAGGAAGCTAGGAGATTTGGGCTAGAGTGCCCGATAGGAAAGTGACACGGAAGCGAAGTGGAAAGGGGGAGGAACACGGCCTTATTTATTACCGGGGGCCAGTACCCGGGGTCCGACGGCTTAACGTGCCCATCGGACGCACGGCGGATATTTAGTGGATCGAGCGTTCGTAAACGGCTGGGATCGAACCTGAAGTCCTTTCCGTGGCAGTCACGAACGTTGCCTACTAGGCCACCCGCGGCCCTCAGAGCATTAGGGACAGACGTAGCTTGTTATATAGGTTTTATATCACAAATTCCTTGTGCTACAGGAGGAAACTGAATACATTTGTAGAGCTATACAAAATTTTTCGCTTCAAAACTCAGTATTGTATGGAACAACCACGAGCAATAGTAACATCCTCCACACGGTGTGGCATTGAATGGAAGATGTTTTTGATAACATCCTGCTGGGGAATAGCCTAGCAGACTGCTTCTATGCGAAACCAGAGTTTATGTGGTGACTGCTAGAGGAGCTTGACGGACCAATCTCTTGTTTCTGTGTCCTAGACATGTTTGATCGGGGACATATCCGGCGAAAGTGCAGGTCAGGAAAGAAGCGATATCAGCCATGCATGGAAGAGGTGTTGGGCATACCGGGCGACATCTGGCTGAGCATCGGCCTACTCGAATATAGCGCCAGGACAACTCTGAAGGAAGGGTATCAACTCTGTCTCTAAAACATCCTTGGTATATCACTGGCTGTCGAGTGTTCCCTCAATTCGTATCAGGTGAGACGCGAATTAAACCCAGTGACGCCCCAAACCATGATAGTCGGTGTTGGGCCGGTATGACGCAGCAAGGTGCCGTTCGCCACGATGTCTTCGAACACGTATGCGACCGTCATGCTGCATCAAGTTGAATCCTGACTCGTCGGAAAACACGACGTGTTGTCAATCAGCGCGCTAATGCCTGTGTTCGGGAGCTCATTGGAGACTGAGGCGTCTGTGGTTCAGGGCCAAAGGAATGCGGAGCAATGGGCTGCTAGCGAATAGTCCTCTAGTCGTCGAACTGTGCTGGAGGACACAGCCTGACCTGTGATAGTGCTCCACTGCTGCGCTAATACCGTGGATGTCGCGGTGCGATCGGTCACTGCCATGCGGTAGAGGTGTCTATCATCCGGTGCAGTCGGGAGATTTTGCGATCCATTTCCTGGATTTCTGTGTATCCTAGCCTCATCCGTCCACTCATGCCACGTTTGCATCACTGTAGTGGCGTTTCGTTCCTTAGGAGTGGCCAGTGAGGTAGTTCTAAGTAAAAAAGTGCCTTAGCGGTGAACGGATTAGGAAAAAAACAACCCGGAAAGAAGACTTTCAAACGTTTTTTTTAAGTTTGAGTTGTTTTAATCATTTATAATTTTTAATTAAATTTTATTCTTCATGATTTTATAAATTTTTGTTTAAACTGCTGAGTTTAGGCAATTTAAAACAAAAGAATGAATATCCTCCAAATACGTGGCGTCAGTAAATAAATAAATGCATCACTCTTTCCACGTTCCAGAAACACATAGCAACCGAAAAATTGTTTATAGCCGCCGCCGTGGAATTGAACCATGGATCTCTCGATATCTAGCCGAGTGCGTTAGCTTTACACCACGGTGGCCAACAATGTTACGTGTGAGTCACATGCCAAGAATAAAACTTTCTTTTTCATTTCTACAAGAAACGAAGTGCCTTCGCGATGAACGTGATTCTAAACGGTTTTAAATATTAAGTATTGATAATACCTATTTTAAATATTCAGTGCTGTTTCATTGATTTGGCCTCTAAGCCTCTCCTATGAATTAGGGGGCGCAGTAATGGATATATCCACCCAGGTGGCGCAGTGGTCTGAGCGATGGCTTCTTACCATTTGTCCGAGTTGGGTCCGGATTCGAATCCCGATGAGGCATGGATGTTGTGTTTGACTTTAGGCACTGGTTCTCTCCCTTACCCGTTGCCAGTAGCCCTAAATTAAAGAAGGGCGACTGTTTATAGCTCATGGAGTTGCTCACGGTGGTCGTTAAACACCCAATCAAAAACAGAAAGATGGTTTTCTTGTGTGTGTGAGGGGGGGTAATGAACACCATGGGCACCCAAGGGCACAGGCAGTCGCCCGCCACTGATTTGGGGCCACTAGTCCCCGAAAAGGGTAGAGCCCCGGGCCTGCTATATTCAGGTCTCGGATCCGGGACCAGTTCCAGTGGTTAGCTAGAAGCCAACGCCTCTGACCACTTGTCTACCAGGGCTTCCTTTCGCGTTACCAGTAAACAACCAGATGTGCTCAGTAACGAATTCATCAAAAATCCCACTGCAATCATTAAACACTTGTCAGCTAAGCTATATACTAGTTTAATTTTTCTGTGTTGATTTATTTCTTGTTAGTGAAGTTTTAACATACCGAGAGTCTACCTCCAATAACGTCATTTTGAAGATTGCGGTCGTAACAAAGAAGTTATTTTCTTAACACAAAAGCTCTTTGTGATTCATGAAACGCAATAGAGCGTGAACCGACTGTAATACGAATTCGTTTGATATACGAATTCGTTTGTGTATAAAACACAGCAATAGCCATTTCTGCTTTGTCCCGCTTTAACCATGAAAAGTGCCTTAGCGAAGCTAAACCTAGAAAAAAAAAAAAAAAATGCCTTAGCGACGCTCAGCCGCGCTAAGGTTCTTCTACATCCCTGGGAGTGGCAATTTCGCGGTAGGAGAATCCAGCTTCTCATCCCAACAATCCTTCCTCGCCCCCAAGTCCGTTAGGTGTTCATAATGAGACCTTCTTCGGCGACAGGACATAGTGAGACACAAGAAACAACACCCTTTCGACTCAATGCCGGCTCTTCACTGATTGCAACATCTTATTTCACGGTAACGCAACAAACATTTTTCAAATCTATTGTAAAATGAAACAGTTATTAAGAAAATATTAAAGATAAACAGGAACATTTTTAGCACGTAATTTATTCAAATTTCCTCACGAGCATAAGAACTGAATGAAAAACGGTCACTACTTCGAAAGTGTTTCAAAGTTTACTACTGGATAGCGTTTATCAATAACATCTTTGTAAATAATTTGGCATTTACTTTAAAGAAAATTAGTGCATAAACGCCCTTGCATTTATTTATTCTTGTCGAGCATGTCCTGAGATTTTCAAAACTCTACGCCTAGTTATGAATCGCATATGAATTTTCGCATCTTAAATCTATCTCCATTTTGACTTTGAAATGAAAAATTTATATATAAATATACACAAGAATTTTTTTTTTTTTTTTTTTTGTTCCTACGACGCTTGCCACCTGATCAGAAATTAATCTACATTTTCCAAACTCCGATGGATTTCTTAAACTGTGCTGCCATCTGGTGGAACTCGACACAGATTTTGCTGAATTAACACGACCTAGCGGCTATGCATCATACGAAGGTAGCAAGATCATCGCCAAGGGAATGCGAGCTTGGGCTTGAGTTGAGCCCATCCTGAGTTTTGTGCACCCTGCCACCCACCGAGTTCAAAGTGGGCCATTTTTCAGCATATTTAACTTTAAAAGATAATCTGGATGTGTGTTTTATTTCATGTAGTCCTACGTATTTTCCCATAGGAAGTGCATTGTTTACTTCTCAGTAGAGAGGTTATCAAAATAGCGTCCGTAGGGCCATGAAACTTCAATTGCCCTCCGCTCTTCCAATTACTTAGTTTAAGCCTCTTTTACACGGTTGTATGGCCGGGGGGGGGGGGGGGGGCAAAGAGAAGGCTGCATAGGAGTTGACTGACGGGGTTACAACTAATGGCTCGGTTTTCTTTACGAAACAAGACATTTCAAATAGTGGCGGCCCTAGACCTTGCGGGGCCCCGGGCGATAGTTCTTCACGGGGCCCTTCGCAATCGCAATAACCCAAAACCATCTCAATAACTTACATGTTGCTTACTCTGACCGTCGCTCGCTTTTTTTTTTTTTTTCTCATACAAACCCCCACTTGGATGAATGTGATCCCAAAGCAAATTTTTTTTAATTGGGAATTGTGGTATTGATTTATATGAAATAAACATGATGTAATGCAATACACTGTTTATTAATATAGTTAGGAATCCAAAATATTACCTGTTCCAAAATGACCTGGTGTTAAATAAACATGAATAGCTGTATAATTATAAGTCTATTATTTAAAGAAGCATTCTGCGACTTTTCTTGTGGATAAAGTCTTCAATCAAATCGCTATAGTCCAGAGTAGATGCCACATCGTTTTCTATGGATAGAAATGCGAGTATATTGCAACTCACTACTTGTACCCGAAATTGCGGCAAAGTCAAGCAAGTTGAGTGGGGCAGCTGATGTTTGAGATCGGGCGAAGGATATAAAGTGGTCGGGCAAAAAGTGTAAAAGATGTCGGGCACTATACTGTTGTGGGAGTCGCTAGGACGGGCAAAAGGAAACACAGGTCGGGCCCAGCCCGGTCTGGCCCTCCCCTGGCTACGGCCCTGGGCCGCCACTGATTTCAACACGGAAAGTGGAGTCTAGATCAGATCAGATCAGATGTAGAGGATTTTGGAAAGGGAGTATCTGATCCCAAGTCTTAAACAACCTTCAGAAATAGGAAGCTAGGAGATTTGGGTTAGAGTGCCCGATAGGAAAACGACATGGATGCGAGGTAGAAAAAGGGAGAAAGACGCCCTAATTTAGTATCAGGGGTGTGAGGGCTTAACCGGCCCATCCGACGCATGGCGGATATTTAGTGGTTCTAGCGTTCGTACCTGCCTGGGATCGAAATCGAGATCTCCGTGGCAACCACGAACGTTGACCACTGGGCCACCCGCGGCCCAAAAGTGGAGTCTATAGATACAGTCAGGCCGTGATTACCGACTATGTCCGTAAGGCACGGGCCTAGGGCCCCAATTTTAACGCCCCCCAAAATCCCAGTAATCCCCCCCAAGCTTTTGATTTTTTTTGTTATATTTTTTACTTTTTAGGTTTTTTCGAGAATGTGTATCTAAACATCAAATTTCAGAGTGTATTTTGACCAATTTGGAAGCAAAGTTAATAAGACGTGTACTAGATCAAAATTTTATACTGTTTCTTTATGAAGAGAATGGTGTTTGTTTCAGTAACCTAGAATAAACCAGTCCTGAGTAATGTAAGTTACCGTAAATACCTGCAAACGCAAAAATCAGTGCGCGTCATGAAACAAAAATGGCCGCCATTGGAGTTTACGAAAAAAATAAAAAATATTCTTTTTGAACTCTACATTCATATAGGTAACCACAAACAAAAAAATATTTTTTTCTAAAATGGTCAAGCAACCTCTGTTGGATCACTTGACATGGAATTACCCCACTGTCATATGATTTCGAACTAATGTTCTCATCAGGTAGCTTACGTACCAACAAGTGGTTACATCGACATATGTCGTTATTAATACAGACACTTGACGTGGACTAGGAACATCAAACAGAGGTCATCGCTCTTTCCACGTTTATAAGTGAGTCACGGAAAAATTCTCATTGGCCACCACCGGGAATCGAACCCAGGGTCTTCCAGTTACGCGCCGGATATGCTTCCACTGCACCACAGCGGCCTCGAAACACATAAATTGGCTTGGCAGTTAGTGTATGTGAGTCTGGAGGACTTCGAGACCGCTGTGGTGCAGTTGAAGCATATTCGGCGCGTAACTAGAAGACCCTGGGTTCGATTCCCGGTGGCGGCCAATGATAATTTTTCCGTGACTCACTTATAAACGTGGAAAGAGCGATGACCTCTGTGTGATATGTCGGTATGTCTATGAAGGGGGTTGGGATAAAACGCTTGGAAAAACCACACGCGGGATAGAAAAACTTCTCTGCCGGTGTCCATAATCCCCGTTTGAAAACAAAATAGGAAAAGGGGGGGGGGTATTGCTCAATACAACGATAGTCCATGTGAAATGCGTATACGTTGGTTTAGCAGAGAAAGAAAAATGAAAAGAGTAAACAAAAAATACATCAGAAAGTGTAGTACCAAGCCGCCATCCATTCGTAGAAGTAGGATCGGAAGAGGATGAAGTTCCAACTTCAAAAATTCTTAAAAAAAACAACAACCAAGAACCGGCCCAACATAAGACCAACAGATACATTCATAGAAGAAGTAGACAGTAATTGTGGACCAAAAAAAAAAAAAAAAAAAAACCCAGGTAAGCGTACGAAGTCGTCGTATAGCGGAACCTCAGGTAGAAGTGTAGGGTAATTAAATTTTCAGTAAATAAGACAGCAACATATAGAACATTATATATTAACAAAAGTGTAGGCAGAAAACTGTCCTGAAAAAATATAGAGAGGTACTGTTGAGAATGGGATTATCATTTTGCTGTAGGGCCCCCGCAACCTGTGCCTAGGGCCCCATAAAACCTTAAGCGGGCCCTGGATACAGTAGTGCTTTTAAGACTGCTCCGAGACAAGGAAAGTGCAGGAAGTGGCTGACGACTGTTTTGTAGGAGAGGAGTGCAAGGCAAAGTCGTTGGCTTGAAGGAAGTGTTAAGGAGGGGGAGAGGGGAAGTATTGTGTCTGCGTAGCACGACATAAAATTTGATTTAGATAAATAAAAACAACGTTTTCCTTTAAATTCTTCAAGTACAGTACTACTGTATTTTCGTAAGCAAAAATGCAAAATTTTGAAAAGCAATTTAAGACAATGCATTGAGAGCAAGCATGAAGTCGAAGGCGACATTCTATTAACACTTGTATCTTACACCAGTGGCGTAAATAGTCACACCCGTGTATGTGTCCAGGTGTATGGGGGCGATTGCACGAATTCCTTTGTAGTCGGTAGTGAAATGCGTTAAAAATTAACTCTTTCAGTGTTTCGTAAAAAAAAAAAAAAAAGTGCTGTCAAGCTTGCCCCACCCAAAATAATGCTCGCCCACCCGTCACCCATCCTGATTTCGAAGTCTAGCGACGTCCCTGGAAGGTGGGGCATAAATTTTAAGCGCTTGGAAGAAAATTCCGTTCATGTAGATTTCATTCAACGCTGAAGATGTTATCCCCAGAAAAAAAAACAAAAGTTTTCGGGTACCGACTTTACGTAGTATTTATTTAATGTATGTTCCCCGCCCTGTTGGCGCAGGCTTTTAACCATTCTTCCGAGACGGTATGGCTTCCAGTCTCGTGAAGCATGAATGTTTCGTTTGTCTTACGGCACTGGCTCTCTTCCTTCCCTGGAGCCAGTTGCGGGATTCTCAAGTGGGTTCAAATCCGGAGAGTGAGAGGGCAGTCCGAGGGTTTCGAGCTCACTGGTATGCCCCTCCAACCAGTTCTTCGTCAAATTGGAGTGGCTGCTAGATCTGCTTCCTCTTTGGTCGCCACACCCTTGCCACTGTTTCACCGGGATTTCCGCTTTCCTGTTCAGGATCATATCAAGCGTCTGTGGGACCAACAGGTGGAAAATGAACTGCATCGTATTAAACCTATTATTGGAATCTAGAAATCATCACATCGTCGGAACCGTAGGATCCTAGTTGTGCTCCCGCGCGTTGGGCATTGTCGTTTCACTCACCGCATTTTTGCTTTTTTGCTGTGTGGCAACTCTGCGCCGATGTGTGAGACACATTGCCGACTCAATGTTACTCATCTTCTGCGTAGTTGTGTTCGTTTTGGTGATGTGTGTTTTCACTTCTTTTATTCTCATTTGTTGAACGAGGACTCCGCTACGCTGCAGCGGCTCCTAGGTGACCACTGCGATACTTTCGCTGTCTTTCCATTTTTAAAACAAATTGAATTTTTTAAACGTATCTAGTTTTTACCCCTTCCATCATTCTCATTTTTCACTTTTACTGAATCACCCTGATTTTAAGCATTATACTACGTTTTTAATAATTTTTGTTCGATTGTCTTGTGTTTGGGGCTCTTTGGCCACACATGGCCCTTGCGCCATAAAAATTCAACAACCAACCAAATTGGAGTGATGAGACGGCGCGTTGTCTTGTTGAAAGTAGGCATTCTTCTGTAAGAAATGGATAGACATGATCGGGCGTAGGTTGTTGGTGAGCAATCAACATACGTAGATACAAGGGGCTCGAGGATGGCCCACTTAAACTCAAACGTATATTAAAATCCAAAGCTCAGGTGATGTCACTCGGAGAAGAAAATCCGAAACTGCCGTGGAAAGGAAAGAACTGTTCAAGAAACTACAGGAGGATGTATAACCAGACTTGAATTGGTGAAATTTGAATCACATTTTTCAAAATATTAATTTTTGCGTAAGCTGAAGTTGACCCCTGAAAGAGAAATGAAATTACCTGTATTCATCTTTCCTCAAAAGCATAATAAAATATGCATACTCAAATTTTGTATATGTGATGACAGTGTTACTTCATCTTTCTCTCTTCAGTATCGGTAAGGCAAATATATTTTTTTTCATTCCTCTTATAGCAACCATGTAAACAGATATTTAACTTGGAAATACTGTATTTGTTGATATTCATTACTAAAAATATGTGGCCTATTACGTTTAGTGCTGTCTTCCTTTCCCGCAAGCTTCAGCCGCAGTTTACCTATGGAGTTGAGGGTAAATCCTAAGCAGCTATCATCTACCCTTCCAGCAATTTACCTATGGGGTTGGAGACCATCCGTGGCTCTCACTGCAATTTACCAACACCGGGTTTTTTGTTTTTTTTTATATATATTCATTCATTCATTCATTCATTGTCAACCATTATCAATCCACTGCTGGACAAAGGTCTCCCCAAGTTTCCTCCACAACGGTCTGTCTTGTGCCAGTCTCCTCCATGTCACTCCCGCATACTTTCGAATTTCATCCACCCATCTTCCATGTGGTCTTCTTCTGGGTCTTTTCCTGTCCCTTGGAATCCAATCTAAAATTTCGGCTGTCCATCGATGGTCTGTTCTTCTGGCAGTATGTCCAGCCATATATATGTTACGGTAAAAGTGATTATCCGGTGATTATGCATAATCGCAGGTTATTATGCATAATCACCGATCATCTTGGTGAGTTTGATAAATTTTACTAAATTTCTCACTTTTATAGGCGAGTTTACATAATTCCCAAATGAAGTTGGTAAATTTGATAAATATCCCAGAATTTCTTTTACCGGCGATTATGTGTAATTCCGAAATGAAACTGGTAAGTGCTTATGAATTTAAACTAATTTTAATAAAGTAAGTCAAAAATACATTTTTTGTTTTATTAATATTGGAACGATTTAATGAATATAAGGAAACTAAGAAAAATCTGTTTCAACTTAATATTAGAATAGGAAATAATGACAGTTGATGTAGTATAAGGTTGTAGATTGCGGCACAGTTGCGACTGTGCCCCTTTGATTTTTTAATTCAGCCTTCAAAAACATTTTTAGTTAAAAGCCATTGATTTGTGAGTCAGGCTACGTAAAACAAATGAAACTACAACTGATATACACAGTTGAGTCACATTATTGTGACCACCTCCTACTTTTGACTTCAACAGCGCGTTGCCAATGAAAGAAGGCATTGTCGAGAGCTAGCTTGGAGGGTATATAAGGTGTGCTGTAGACAATCTGAAAACATACCACTCGTTGCTGTTATGGATAAAAGGAGCAATTTATCAGATTTGCAAAAAGGGATGATTATTGGCTTTCGGGTCAGGAATGGCAGTATTTCTGAAACAGCGCAGTTTGTGAACTGTTCGCGTGCAGCTGTGGTTAATGATGCTCCGCAGTTTTCACGTCGTTTTTGCAATGGTGCCATTTCTCCAATCACGACGCACTTTAACACAGCAGCACGAGAACAGTTCACAAACTGCGCTGTTTCAGAAATACTGCCACCCTTGGCCCGAAAGCCGATAATCATCCCTTTTTGCAAGTCTGATAAATCCTTCCTTTTGTCCATGACAGCAACGAGTGCCATGTTTTCAGATTGCGTGCAGCACACCGTATACACCCTATAAGCCAGCTCACTACACGTGCGTTCTTTTATTGGCTACGCGCAGTAGACGTCAAAAGTAGGAGGTGGTCACAATAATGTGACTGGACTGTGTATGTATATACGATGCTTTCACCAATGAACCAAATCCATGGACCCCCCTCCTTAAGAAATTTCTGTCTACGTCATTGATGTATATAAAAAAGAAACCCCGCTTTCCGGACCAGAACAGGCCCGAAGGAGCAGTAATTGAACCAAACAGCCCGGCCGCCGGAATACCGGGAAGAATTCCCGATGGGCAGCCATATTTTGTGCAGGTAGACCTTATGCTAACTCAATCGTATATTAAGCTAAGAGGCATACAGCCTTATTTCTCAACATAGTTCACATGTCGTACAACGCATATTTTATATCTGTCTACAAGCTTCTGGATAACTGCAGAGAAGAATGTTTTGGGTTGTTCCTGGAGCCACGAATGCACTGCTTCCTGTACCTGGATATCACTTCCAAAACGACTGCCTCGCAAAGCGTCTTTCAAAGGCCCGAAGACATGAAAGTCGCACGGCGCCAAATCGGGGCTGTAAGCAGGATGTGGTACCACCTCAAACTTCAACTCGATAATTGTTTGTTGAGTTGCCAATGCCGTATGTGGACGAGCGTTGTCGTACAGCAACAGCATTTTTTTATAACATTATGCGTCGTTTACCGCGAATTGCTAGTTTCAATTTATCTTTCAGCAAATCACAATACAACCGACTGTTAATTGAGTTACCCAGTGTTCAACGATGGGTCTTTTCATGTCAAAAAAGAGAGTCAGTATTAATTTTCGTGCCGAAGGGACAACTTTGAACTTCTTTTTGCATGGGGAGCTCAGATGTTTCCACTCCATGCTTTGCCTTTTGCTCTCGGGGATCGTAATGATGAACCCATGTTTCGTCCCTAGTGACAATTCTCTCCAGAATTCAGGAATGTGACACAAACCGCTGAAAAAAAAATTCTGCCAATTTCCAGGCGCTGCTGCTTGTGCGCATCAGACAACTGCAGTGGCACCCATCTGGCACACACTTTATGATATACAAGATCTTCATGCACTATTGAGAATGCAGAACCACAGGTAATGTTTACCTTTTGCGGGATCGCAGACAGAGTAACCAGGCGATCTTTTTTAATGAGCGCATCGATGCGATCCAGATAATCCTTTGTGCGAGAGGTCGACGGACGGCCCGAGCGAGCTTTATCAAACACATTTGCTCTATGGGCTTGAAACTTTTCTTTCCACTTGTACATGTTTCTGGCTCATACACTTGTCCTCCCCATATTGTACAAGCATTTTACGATGAATATCAACGGGTTTCACACCATCAGCCCATAAAAATCTCACTACACTTAGCTGCTGGACGATGGAGCATTTCGACAAACGAGTGGCCATGTTTACGCCCTTACAACTGCTGGGTAACTGCGGTTAGAAGATTAGCGATTGCATCCGCCAGGTGCCCTCTCCTCCCCAAATAGCAATCTGCCGCAGCTCCACCTGCCTACGTAACAAGAGAATTCACCTTACTTTTTGATTCACCTTCGTATATACTTTCACTTCAATATTCTTGTAAAAGAAAACCAAGTTATACTAAAATGTCCAAGTTTGTTTGCCGCTTTGACGGCTACAGAAAGAAACGAAAAAAAAAAAAAAAAAAAAAAAAAAAAAGCTTGCATAGTAAATGTCCTATTGGGCCAAATACCGTTTTTGATACACCCCTTCCCCTTTTTTGACTTGCAAATTTAAGCCCCGTCGCTTTGGGTTGATATCTTCTCTCAGTCCGCTTATGATAATTGCACTTGCAGTTAGATAATCAATACAATCTAATGAATATTCTATCAATTGTCTGGGATAGAAACTCGAAATTCATAGTGTGAGTTAATGCATTGAGGTTCACCGACGGTAAAATTTTTGGGTTGCTGCTATAGTTTTTTTTTTTTTTTTTTTTTTCCTTTGGAGATCCGCATCTGATCAATTATTTTTTGGGTCTTACGGTTGCACGAATTCTTGAACTGCAATTCTGTAAAGCCTGTTTCAGCTACAGCAAAAATACTTTTTTAATTTGAAAGTAAACAAATTAAAATTAATTTTCGCATTTTTTAATTTCTTCTAGTTTTAAATTTGCACTGAAATTCTTGCAATTCTGGACGTTTTCAGTTTTTTAAAGAGATTTTTCGTAATTATTTCATTAATGATAGATAAGTCTTGAAAAAGAAATTAATTGTTGGCACATTTGGTTTTCGTTCTCATTAAAAGCGTAGAAAATGACAAATTCTGAATTCATTTATCGCAATAAAATTCATTAGAATGGAATAAAATCTTCAACAGTCTCTCTCAGAGAACGTAACTTGCTTGTCTGTCTGTTGCATATCAGCAACGGAAGTAGTTTTGTCCTTACATTAATTTTACTAAGGATTTGCTGTCCAGGAAAATGGATAAAATGTTAATTATTGTCTCAATACAAATAAACTGCAATGATTCGTAGATTGATGTTGAAAAGATGTACAATGATGTTAACAGTTTTTTTATGGATGGAGTACCTCGATAATTTGTTCCCAAAAGTGGGCCACACAAAATAGCTTCGCTGCTCCGTGGCGCAGTGGTCTAAGCTCTGACTTACCGTTCGTTTGAGATGGGTCTGGGTTCGAATCCCGTGAATTATTGATGTTGTGTTTGTCTTACGGCACTGGCTCTCCCCTGTCCTGGAACCAGTGGCCGTTAAACCCTTAATAATAATAAAAAAAAAAAAAAGCTTTCGGTACAGTCTGTGAATCACCACTGGAACCAGTTTCCGTTGACTGAAGGTTTAACGACCACCAGGAGCAACTCAATGGGCTATATAAGCAGTCGCCCGTCCCTAATTTAAGGTTACTGGCTCCAGGGAAGGGAGAGAGCCATTGCCGCAAGACAAACACAACATCCATGCCACACCAGGATTCGAAACCGGACCCCTTTCGGACGAATGATCAGAGGCCATCGCTTAGACCACTGCGCCACAGGTGCGGCGTTTCCCTCGAAGCATGTTACGTACGTAGTTTGTTTAACAGTTGAAGCGACTGTGAATGATGGCATTTCTATGCCAGAAAATGATGTCTCTCTGTAAAATACAGCGCCAGAATGTGAAAGTGGATCCCCATGGGCGCACATGTAGGGCGTCCATGGGTATCCACTTTCACTGGGGGTAAGAGGGGGCATTTGCCCTCTCCTGGAAATCGGACCTTTCTGTCCTTGGAAATTACTAGAGATTGTCCGATAACACTAATTCGGATTGCCAATTCATTTTTCTGTAGAGCTTCTGGATGCGCAGAAAAAACAGTAAATTTCTAGTAAAGAAAAAAAAAAAAAAAGCTCATATTTACAGTAGAAAGTAAAATTTCCCATTGTATGTTGGAGGACAGCGTACATACGTACAGTGAGAAATTATGAAAGGCGAAGAAATCAAAATTACATTATCATCTGCAGCAGGTTTTAACTACTGGACAAAGATCTCTCGAAACTTTTCCTAGAAATTTGTCCTGAGGGTGCATTTTCAACCTCGATGACCAATTGAGTGACCTTTGGCATTTCGTGGCCAAAAGGACATGCTGTCGAATTGCATTTATCCACCTTTTATCTTCACTCTCTCTTCTCAGTGGCGGACTGGCGATTCATAAACGGCCCTGGAAGTTGATTTTGAGCGGCACACTTTTGAGAAAAATGTCAAGGTCCCCCCCCCCATTTTTTCACGGACGCAGCTCTCTATTAAAATTTAGTGTAAGAAAAAATTACTTCCCTTGCGGAGAAGCAACAGACGCTCTCTGAGAGAGACAGTAGAAGACTATATACCATTCTTATGAATTTTACTGCGATAACTGAATTCAGAATTTTTAACGAGTTTCTTCGGTTTTAGTGAGAATGGAAATCCAAATAGAAGAAAAATTTATTTCTTTTTCAAGACTTGCCTATCATTAACAAAATAATTACAAAAAAATCTCTTGAGAAAATCAAAAATGTACAGAATTTTAAGAATTTCAGTTCAAATTTATGAAGTGAGAGAAATTAAAGAATGTGAAAATTAATTTTTACTCAATTATTTTCAACAGGAAAAAGTCTTTGGTAGCTGAAACGGTCTGCCCAGAAGTGCAGTTCAAGAACGCGTGTAACGTGTAACGTGTAAGGCACGAAAAGCAGTAAATAAGATGCAGATATTACACACACACACACACACACACACACACAAAATGTATTAATAAAAAGCAGCAACCCAAGAATTTCACAGTAGGTGAACTCAATGCATTAAAACGTACACAGTGCATTTGGAGTTTCTATCCCAGACAACTGATAACATATTTGATTAGATTGTATTGATTATTAAACTGCAACTCGCAAACGCGAATTGAGGTAATCGATATCAGTCCAAAGAGAAAATGAAATTCGAGAAACAGGAACGGGGTGTACCGAAACAGGATTTAGCTCAACAGAACATTTGCTAGGTAAGTTTCTTTTTTTCAAAGCCGTCAAAGTGATAGATAAACTTCATCGTTTTAGCATTACATGCTAATATATCATCATCATTGTCAACCATTATCAATCCACTGCTGGACGAAGGTCTCCCCAAGTTTCCTTCACAACGGTTTGTCTTGTGCCAGACTCCTCCATGTCACTCCCGCATACTTTCGAATTTCATCCACCCATCTTCCATGTGGTCTTCTTCTGGGTTTTTTCCTGTTCCTTGGAATCCAATCTAAAATTTCGGCTGTCCATCGACGGTCTGTCCTGGCAGTATGTCCAGCCCATTCCCATTTCAGGGATTTAACTCTGATCATGATGTCTTCCACTCTTGTCATTTTTCGGATCCACGAGTTCCTCTTCTTATCTCTCCTGGTTACACCAAGCAAACACCTCTCCATGCTTCTTTGAGTTGTCTGCAGCCTTTGTATGTCTCTTTTAGTTAAGGTCCACGTCTCTGCACCATACGTAAGCACTGGAAGGATGCATTGATCAAACACTTTTCTTTTAAGACATAATGGCATATTGCTCTTGAATATTATGCTGTTTCTTCCAAAAGCTCTCCAGATATATCATCATCATCATCATCATTGTCAACCATTATCAATCCACTGCTGGACGAAGGTCTCCCCAAGTTTCCTCCACAACGGTCTGTCTTGTGCCAGTCTCCTCCATGTCACTCCCGCATACTTTCGAATTTCATCCACCCATCTTCCATGTGGTCTTCTTCTGGGTCTTTTCCTGTCCCTTGGAATCCAATCTAAAATTTCGGCTGTCCATCGATGGTCTGTTCTTCTGGCAGTATGTCCAGCCCATTGCCATTTCAGGGATTTAACTCTGATCATGATGTCTTCCACTCTTGTCATTTTTCGGACCCACGAGTTCCTCTTCTTAACTCTCCTGGTTACAGCAAGCATGAACCGCTCCATGCTTCTTTGAGTTGTCTGCAGCCTTTGCATGTCTCTTTTAGTTAAGGTCCACGTCTTTACACCATACGTAAGCACTGGAAGGATGCATTGATCAAACACTTTTCTTTTAAGACATAATGGCATATTGCTCTTGAAAATTATGCTGTTTCTTCCAAAAGCTCTCCAGGCAAGTTTTGTACGCCGATTAATTTCTTCACCAATGTGACCCTCACTTGATATCTCCTGTCCAAGATAAACGTACGTGTCTGTTATCTCCAGCTTTTCTCCATCAATCGATAAATCTTCATTTCTTGTAAAAGCATTGAACATCACTTTTGTCTTCTGAAAGTTCATTTTTAATCCCACTTCTTTACTCTTGTCAGTAAGTTCCTGCATCATACTCTGCAGCTCTGTTGGGGTAGTTGCAAAAATGACTATGTCATCAGCAAAACGAAGGTGGGTTAGATAATCTCCATTAATCTTTATCCCTTTGTTTTCCCAGTTCAGTGATTGAAAGACATTTTCCAATGTGGCATTAAAGAGCTTCGGAGATATGGTGTCACCTTGTCTCACTCCTTTTCCAATTTTTATGTGTGTTGTATTTTCAAACAGCCGAATCTTTGCACTTGCATTTTCATAGATGTTATTAATAATATTAATGTACGCATCTTCAATACCGCAGGATTTCAGAGCCATTGTAACTGCTGATGGTTTCACCGAATCAAAGGCTTTTTCATAATCGATAAAAGCCATGCACAATGGAAGTTCATATTCCCTCGCTCTTTCAATTAGTTCTCTCAGTACGCGGATATGATCTATTGTGCTGTAGCCACTCCTGAATCCAGCTTGTTCTCTCGGTTGAGCCATGTCCAGTATCACCTTCAAGCGGTGTGAAAGAACTTTAGTGAAGATTTTATAAACCACTGATAGGAGGCTGATAGGTCTGTAGTTCCTGAGATCCTCAATGTCACCTTTTTTATATAGCAAGATCATTGTAGCGTTGTTCCAATCCTCAGGAATCTTCCCTTCATTAAGGCATCGAGTGAAAATTTGGGCGAGTACTGTTTCGATTTCTCCACTTGCTTCTTGTATGATGTCTACAGTAATTCCATCTTCTCCTGGAGCTTTTCCCCGCTTCATGTTCTTGATTGCATGTGCAACTTCTGCTGGGAGGACTGGAAGAACTCTGGTACTGGTACCATTCATGATGTCTGGAGTACATGTATCATCCCTTTCATATAATTTGGAGTACAAATCTTTCACTCTTATCAAAATTTCGCCTCTATTTCTTGTTACAGACCCATCTTCTTTTCTCAGTGCCATAATCTGTTTTCTTCCCTTACTGAGATGTCCCTTTGCTATCTTTAGGCTTTGGTTGTTTTCAATTGCTTTCCTTACTAGTTCACAGTTAAATTTCCTTACGTCTTCAGTGATACTTTTTCATACTGTCTTGCATAGCTCTATATATTCCACTTTGGAAGTCACATCTTATTTAGTTGTCCTCATCTCTAAGTTCTCTCAGTACGTGGATATGATCTATTGTGCTGTAGGCAAATTTATGAAGTGAGAGAAATTAAAGAATGTGAAAATTAATTTTTACTCAATTATTTTCAACAGGAAAAAGTCTTTGGTAGCTGAAACGGTCTGCCCAGAAGTGCAGTACAAGAATGCGTGTAACGTGTAACGTGTAAGGCACGAAAAGCAGTAAATAAGATGCAGATATTACACAAAAAAAAAAAAAAAAAAATGTATTAATAAAAAGCAGCAACCCAAGAATTTCACCGTAGGTGAACTCAATGCATTAAAACGTACACAGTTCATTTGGAGTTTCTATCCCAGACAACTGATAACATATTTGATTAGATTGTATTGATTATTAAACTGCAACTCGCAAACGCGAATTGAGGTAATCGATATCAGTCCAAAGAGAATTTGAAATTCGAGAAACAGGAACGGGGTGTACCGAAACAGGATTTAGCTCAACAGAACATTTGCTAGGTAAGTTTCTTTTTTTCAAAGCCGTCAAAGTGATAGATAAACTTCGTCGTTTCAGCATTACATGCTAATATATCATCATCATTGTCAACCATTATCAATCCACTGCTGGACGAAGGTCTCCCCAAGTTTCCTTCACAACGGTTTGTCTTGTGCCAGACTCCTCCATGTCACTCCCGCATATTTTCGAATTTCATCCACCCATCTTCCATGTGGTCTTCTTCTGGGTTTTTTCCTGTTCCTTGGAATCCAATCTAAAATTTCGGCTGTCCATCGACGGTCTGTCCTGGCAGTATGTCCAGCCCATTGCCATTTCAGGGATTTAACTCTGATCATGATGTCTTCCACTCTTGTCATTTTTCGGATCTACGAGTTCCTCTTCTTATCTCTCCTGGTTACACCAAGCAAACACCTCTCCATTCTTCTTTGAGTTGTCTGCAGCCTTTGTATGTCTCTTTTAGTTAAGGTCCACGTCTCCGCACCATACGTAAGCACTGGAAAGATGCATTGATCAAACACTTTTCTTTTTAGACATAATGGCATATTGCTCTTGAAAATTATGCTGTTTCTTCCAAAAGCTCTCCAGATATATATATATAAATCTTCACTAAGGTTCTTTCACTTCGCTTGAAGGTAACACTAGACATGGCCCAACCAAGAGAACAAGCTGGATTCTGGATTCAGGAGTGGCTACAGCACTATACATCATATCCATGTACTAAGACAACTAATTGAAAGAACAAGAGAATATGAACTCCCATTATGCGTGGCTTTTATCGACTATAAAAAGGCCTTCGATTCCGTGAAACCATCAGCAGAAACAATGGCTTTGGAATCCTGTGGTATTGAAGATGCATACATTAGCATTATTAATAACATCTATGAAAATGCAAGTGCAAAGGTTCGGATATATGAGGATGCAGCACAAATAAGAATTGGAAAAGGGAGTGGACAAGGCGACACCATATCTCCCAAGTTCTTTAACGCCACATTGCAAAATGTCTTTTAATCATTGAACTAGGAAAACAAAGGGATAAAGATTAATGGAGATTACTTAACTCACTTTCGTTTTGCTGATGACGAAGTCATCTTTGCAACTACCCCTTCAGAGCTGCAGAGTATGATCCAAGAACTTGCTGACAAGAGTAAAGAAGTGGGATTAAAAATGAACTGCTTTTACAAGAAACGAAGATTTATCGATTGATGGAGAAAAGCTTGAGACAACCGATTCCTACATTTATCTTGGTAGCAGATATAAAGTGAGGGTCATATTGATGAAGAAATTAATCGTATAAAACTTGGATGGAGAGCTTTTGGAAGAAACAGTACAATTTTTAAGAGTAGTATGCCATTATGTCTCAAAAGAAAAGTCTTTAATCAATGCATCCTGCCAGTGCTTACGTATGGAGCAGAGACATGGACCTTAACTAAAAAAGACAGACAAATACTGCAGACAACTCATAGCAGCATGGAGAGATGCATGCTTAGTGTAACCAGGAAAGATAAGAAGAGGAACTTGTGGATAAGGAAAATGACAGGAGTGGACGACATCATGACCAGAGTGAAATAACTGAAATGGCAATGGGCTGGACATGTTGCCAGAAGAACGGACCACCGAAATTTTAGAGTGGATTCCGAGGGACAGGGAAAGACACAGAAGAACACCCCATGGGAGATGGATGGGTGAAATTCGAAACTATGCTGGAGTGACATGGAGGAGACAGGTCCAAGACAGACAATTGTGGAAGAAATTTGGAGAGACCTTCATCCAGCAGTGGATTGATAATGGTTGATGATATATATAAGGTGAGGGGCCCAGAAAAAATGTGACGGCCCAGGGCCTCCAGAAGTGTTAAGACGGCACTGTCTGGCGGCCCACCGGGAATTCTCCCGGCGATCCAGTCCGCGCCTGTCTCTTCTGGTTTCCGATTAAATTTATGAGTTGAGAGTACGATGAAAACAATTAAAGAGTACGTTGAAAACGACTGGATAAGAAGAAGGCACAGCAAAATTTGCATATGGTGTTTGTATATATCTACAATTTATATTTGTCCCCCTCTTGAAAACTAAGCTATATGGGCGCCCATGTGGATCCCTGTTGTGGTTCGTAGTCCACTTGGCTCCTTCCTACTGAAACCCAACTGCAAAACACACAAAATCGATCTGACCACACGTAACAGTAATAAATCAAAACAACAAAGAGAAAGTCACAAGAACTGAGCTCCTCCCACCTACCTGTTAATATTTTGTTGCTTTCCTGGCGCTCTACAACTGCCGTCTTATCACAGTTCACCCGGTCAAAAGGAGTTAGGACATCACCGCAAATTCACACATCGAAGTGCCTGCGATGTATTACATTGGACATGTCTGTTAGCGTGCAAAGTAACGCATGGTTTCCTCCGTGATGGATGCGCTCGGCGGTGTCCTCAGTATTCTTCGTTAGACAAAAGAGGTCATCTTCACAAAAACGGGCATCGAGACCTCGGGCGAGACAGTGAAGACTCATTCCCAAGGCTTCCCTGCGTTCCACTTGCCGCATAAAAGCTGTCTCTTCACTCAAACACACACAAGGACGCAGCCCGCACATTTATGAACCACGATTTCATATGCTTCGATTGTTTTTAGGTTATTTATATCGCAAGTAAATAGCAAAAAATAAACCGTATTTGCTCACAAAATCTCAACTCCGGTCAAGGCCTCACAATTAGTAAATTCAGGATCTAGACATTTTTAAGAAATTTAAACAAAGGCAAATACATCCATGTCTCATCGAGATTCGATCTTGAACAGCTTCTACATCGAAGTACGAATGATCATCTGACCATTCGTCCGAAATGAGTCTGGGTTCGAATCTCGATGACAGTGGATGTGTTTCTCTTATTGACTCTAACTTTCCAGGAACCAGTGACCCCAAATTCGGGACGTTCGACTGCTTATAACTAAGGGATACGTAAATTTCGCCAAAAATTTTCTTTTAAGTTAGAAATTTTGCATTTATTCGCAAAAATTGAAGATACAAAGAAATTGTTTTTCAAAGTTTACTTTACTTAGTTTACTGTTTTTCAAAGTTTACTTTACTTAGTTTACTGTTTTTCAAAGTTTACTTAGAATATTTTTCAAAGTTTACTTACTGGTAGGCTAAGTACCAAAATATTTAGTTAAAAGCTAACAACATTGTAATAGTCTATATTCTCTTCCTTTTAGCCTTTGCCTTCTGTCAGTAATAACGATGTTGTACATTCTAAAATATCTCTCAGCATCCACCCTGTTAAAAGAATT
The DNA here is from genome assembly GCA_039090855.1 of Macrothele yani. Classification (NCBI taxonomy): domain Eukaryota; kingdom Metazoa; phylum Arthropoda; class Arachnida; order Araneae; family Macrothelidae; genus Macrothele; species Macrothele yani. The sequence goes on from CM077001.1 coordinate 137,966,739, forward strand.
ATGGAAGCTTTGAATACCTACCTTCGCATAGTTTAGGTAACAGCATTTTGTTGCTTTTAAAATCCGTATGGAGTCTCTTTGTTTACCACTGTAAGTAGCTGTCTGTGAAAATGACTGTATCCATCGATGAGCTCATCGCATGGTATGTCTTTAAAAAATGGTATTTTAGAGAAGCTTTGCAATAATAAATTTGTGTTCAAAAATGATGTGGGTGTGGTCGCGGCTACAAATGGACAAACTAGTCTGCCAATATGCTGGTAGGTTTCATTTGTTGCGTTGGATGTCACGTGGGGAGTCAATTTGCCATTCTAGACGAACATTAAAAAATTTGCACATCACGATATTTGTATCGCTTAAATACAAACCTTGTGGTCAAACTCTTTCACTCTATCAACTAATTCCTCCTTAGGGCGAGCCATATTGATATACGTCTATCAAACGTTTCGCGAGCGTTGTAGTTTGTAGTCTACTAGCGAAATGCAAAAACAAACATGTGCTCATTTGTATTTTTTCAAGGCCAGCCAGTGCTACTGATCAGCGCTGGCTGACTCGCCGAGAAGGAGGCCTGGGGTTTCCCGGGTAACGCATGCTGAGTAGGATACGCACGGCGCAAGTTCTGCGCAAAATTACGCCCTATTTTTGCTTAAAAAATGTTAATTATCAAGATGTCGCGGAATAGTAGTTAAAATCAAATTTTCGTATGTATTCGCTTATATTGGCAAATTTCGCATTTATCCGCATCTATTTCGTAAATACGAAAATTACGTATCCCTGCTGTTGCTCAAGTTACCCACTGAGTTGAGTTGCCCTACTGTTACCCATTGAGTTGCTCAAAGTGGTCGTTATAACCCCCACTCAAAAAATAAAAAAAATACAGCTTCTATATGAATCTTTTTTAATTAAAAAAAAATACCGACCTTAGTGGGGCTGAAAGGAGTCGGGCCTCTAGTCTCCAATTTAAGGAAATGGTCTCCAAGCAAAGGAGAGGTCCAGTGCCTCAAGAACGAACGCAGAATCTAAGTCTTATCGTTGCAATTAAACCCATACTACACAGAACTAGGCCTTTGCTCTGCCCACACTCTAGGCCAGAAAGATCAGCGTTCAGATTATATATGAGAAAAATCTACAATTCTGCCAAAAAAATCTAAAAAAAGCTCATTTTACAAAACATGCCATCCCAGTCCCTGGAAAGTGGAGAATAAAACTGACTGAACTATTATTTCTCGTGGTTTATAGAAATTACTTTGTCATGTATAAGAACAAATAGTTTATATTATTCGATTATGCCCTGAACTTTTTAAAGCAAAATACGTATGAAGCAACACAAAGCATAGGTACATCCACATTAACTTCGACTTCTCAATGTGCAGTAGGAACAGTTGTACCACTAATTCTCAGTAGCATAGCAACAGGGCTTGTTTGGGATAAGAGTCAGTCACGAGAGGAAAGAACTTTGACTTCTCAAGGTGAATCAACAGGAATGGTTGTACCAGTTCTTTGCAAAAGTATAGGGTTGGGGAACAAAAGAACTCAAAGTGAAACAGTAAAATCGGTTCCACCAGTAATTATTATCCGAGCGCAGGGCTTGTTGTTGCCAAAAATCAGGAGAGAAAGGAAACTCTGACTTCTTAGAAAGAATCAGTAGGAATGTTTCTATCAGATAGTCACAGGCAGAACCGCTGATTTATTTTGAAACAAAATATAATCTTCAATATTAGACCAAAAGTCATTTATAAATTTTCCTTAACATAAAAATTTCAGAATGATCACATAATCACAGGGGAAGAGGGCAAAAACCTGAATTTACGGCTGCATTCTCACAGATACAAATGAATTAAAACCTTAGGCGATTCAAATATCATAATTACAGGGAGCAAAAAAATAAATGTACTAAAACTGAAGTGCACATTTAGTGGTGACTACCACCAGGAGGGCAATAAAATCAATCCTGTACGTTTTCAAATACCTCAGACTGACTTAATGAAAAGCAAAAGCCAAAAAGTACACAAAATAAGCCTAAAATATAATACAGTTCGGAAGAAAAATTAAAATGGAAAGAACTGTTACTGTAAAGAGATATCTGTCTCTCTCTATATATATACTGTATATAGAGAGAGGCATATATATATATATATATATATATGTAAGGTCAGGTGATGCGTAACATCACAGCCTCTCCTTGACAAATGTCAACCCCGCCTTCTCGTGCTGCATCCTGTTCCCACTAAAGGGGCTCTGACGACCGCCAATAGCGGTATAACTATACCATCGGGATTAGAGGAAATTCTATCCCACACTCACCAACCCGCTTGGCCAGCGTGGTGAGTTATGGCCAAACCCCTCCAAAATGATTCCACAACTTAAATCTTGGCCCTCAGTCTCCGGCAGCTGGAATGTACCTCGCCAAGGCAGCGGCCAGTGCGACATGAAGGCAGAGGGTGCTATGAATCCCCGGAGGACCGGACTAGGCTGCCATCTGATGCTGACCTTGGCTACGTATAATGGATGCTCCCTATCTTCTGATTCAAGGCTTCTTGAATTGGAAGAGGAACTACAAAGGATCAAGTAGGACATCGTGGGGCTAAGTGAGGTAAGGAGAAAAGGAGAAGATCTCATCGAACTGAAAAGTGGACATCTCTTCTACTATCGTGGGACAGATACTGGCAGAACTAGTGGTGTTGGATTTATAATAAAAAAGAAACTGAAGGATAAAGTTGTAGAAGTTGAAAGTTCCTCTGACAGAGCTGCACGACTTGTTATCCAACTCTCGAAAAGATACCAGGCTCAGATTATTCAAATTTATGCACCCACCACAAGTCATCCTGAAGAAGAAATTGAAGAATTTTATGAGGAAATTTGTCATCTAAATAATAAAGGTAAGCAGCACTTGAAAATAATTATGGGAAATTTCAATGCAAAAATAGGGCAACGGCAACAGAATGAAACTTTAGTAGGTAAATTCGGTCACGGCAACAGAAACCAGCGTGGAAATACTTTCGTTGAGTTTGCAGAGGCAGAAGGGTTTTTCATCTTGAGCTCTTTCTTCAAGAAAAAGCCACACAGGAAATGAACATGGAGACATCCAAATGGGACGACAAGTGAAATTGATTTTATTATGTGTAACAAAAAATTCGTCATAGAAGACTGCAGTGTGCTAAACAAGTTCAACACAGGTAGTGACCATAGATTGGTGAGATGTAAGATGCACCTCAACACTAAACTTGAACGTGGCAAGCTCATAAGACAAACAAAATCTATTGACATAACCAACCTTAAAAAACACCATAATACCTTCAAGTTGGAACTGAAGAACAGGTTCTCTGCTTTAGAAGGCCTAACATTGGAAGAAGTGGACATCTCTGAAGTTAACAGAAAAGTAACCAAAGCTCTTATGGAAAACAGCAACAAAATTAGCTGGGTCTAAGAACAAGTTGCATGTAAACAAATTATCAGGAAAAACGAAAATGTTGATGCAAAAAAGAAGAGAGATGAGGACAACTAAAGAAGATGTGACTTCCAAAGTGGAATATATAGAGCTATGCAAGACAGTACGAAAAAGTATCACTGAAGACGTAAGGAAATTCAACTGTGAACTAGTAAGGAAAGCAATTGAAAACAACCAAAGCCTAAAGATAGCAAAGGGACATCTCAGTAAGGGGAAAAAACAGATTATGGCACTGAGAAAAGAAGATGGTTCTGTAACAAGAAATAGAGGCGAAATTTTGACAAGAGTGAAAGATTTCTACTCCAAATTATATGAAAGGGATGATACATGTACTCCAGGCTTCATGAAAGGTACCAGAGTTCTTCCAGTCCTTCCAGCAGAAGTTGCATATGCAATCAAGAACATGAAGCGGGGAAAAGCTCCAGGAGAAGATGGAATTACTGTAGACATCATACAAGAAGCAAGTGGAGAAATCGAAACAGTACTCGCCCAAATTTTCACTCGATGCCTTAATGAATGAAAGATTCCTGAGGATTGGAACACCGCTACAATGATCCTGCTACATAAGAAAGGTGACATTGAGGATCTCGGAAACTACAGACCTTTCAGCCTCCTATCAGTAGTTTATAAAATCTTCACTAAAGTTCTTTCACACAGCTTGAAGGTAACACTGGACATGGCTCAACCGAGAGAACAAGCTGGATTCAGGAGTGGCTACAGCACAATAGATCATATCCACGTACTGAGAGAACTAATTGAAAGAGCGAGGGAATATGAACTTCCATTGTGCATGGCTTTTATCGATTATGAAAAAGCCTTTGATTCGGTGAAACCATCAGCAGTTACAATGGCTCTGAAAACCTGCGGTATTGAAGATGCATACATTAATATTATTAATAACATCTATGAAAATGCAAGTGCAAAGATTCGGCTGTTTGAAAATAAAACACACGTAAAAATTGGAAAGGGAGTGAGACAAGGTGACACCATATCTCCGAAGCTCTTTAATGCCACATTGGAGGGTGTTTTTCAGTCGCTGAGCTGGGAAAACAAGGGGATAAAGACTAATGGAGATTATCTAACCCACCTTCGTTTTGCTGATGACGTAGTCATTTTTGCAACTACCCCATCAGAGCTGCAGAGTATGATCCAGGAACTTGCTGACAAGAGTAAAGAAGTGGGATTAAAAATGAACTTTCAGAAGACAAAAGTGATGTTCAATGCTTTTACAAGAAATGAAGATTTATCGATTGATGGAGAAAAGCTGGAGATAACAGACACGTACGTTTATCTTGGACAGCAGATATCAAGTGAGGGTCACATTGATGGAGAAATTAATCGGCGTACAAAACTTGCCTGGAGAGCTTTTGGAAGAAACAGCATAATTTTCAAGAGCAATATGCCATTATGTCTTAAAAGAAAAGTGTTTGATCAATGCATCCTTCCAGTGCTTACGTATGGTGCAGAGACGTGGACCTTAACTAAAAGAGACATACAAAGGCTGCAGACAACTCAAAGTAGCATGGAGAGTTGCAACTTGGTGTAACCAGGAGAGATAAGAAGAGGAACACGTGGATCCGAAAAATGACAAGAGTGGAATACATCATGATCAGAGTTAAATCCCTGAAATGGCAATGGGCTGGACATACTGCCAGAAGGACAGATCATCGATGGACAGCCGAAATTTTAGATTGGATTCCAAGGGACAGGAAAAGACCCAGAAGAAGACCACATGGGAGATGGGTGGATGAAATTCGAAAGCATGCAGGGGTGACATGGAGGAGACTGGCACAAGACAGACCGTTGTGGAGGAAACTTGGGGAGACCTTCGTCCAGCAGTGGATTGATAATGGTTGACAATGATGATATACAGGGTTACAAGGAAAGTCCTTGATCAGGACAATACCTCACGAACTATGGCAGTTAGCGATTTACTTCTTGCGCAGTTGTATAGGAAACCCCTATGGCGCACACAGTAACACCACGAGGGATCCCCTCGACCCCCTTTTGGGGCAGGGCGAGGGGGATATCGCGCCTCCCTTTGCAGACAGGGAAAGAAAGTCAATTACAAACTTGTTCAGCAAGGCAAAAATAGTACGTAAATGTTTTTGTCCCATAACAAAAGATCGAAGGGGACCGGGAATGTGTCACCGAGGAAATCACAACATCCGGAATCAACAACCGAGTATTTAGACAAAGCTACAAGATGTGAATGCATAATACTGTAGAGATTTTATTAGTTTAGAAAATACAATTTACATGTTTGCATACTCAAAATTTTGCCCTTCAATAACGATACACGCCTACAAGCGTTCTACGAGCTGACCGTGCCTGCGTTGCAGCATATCCCCATCAACAGAGGCACAGGCGGATGTTACGCTGTTGTAGATCTGCTACATTTAGCGGTGGTGCTGCATACACCTGTGATTTAAGATGGCCCCAGAGGAAAAAGTCCAGAGGGTTAAGGTCTGGTGAGCGTGGAGGCCATGCTACGGGACCTCCTGGTCCTATCCATCTTCGATCAAACACATCGTTTAGCCATCTTGATACGTGTGCACTCCTATGTGGTGGTGCCCTGTCGTACTGGTATCACATGTTCAATAAAGGTTGTAACGGTATCCAGCAAAAACACAAATGTTGGGAAACTGCTGGCCACCAGCTGGCAGTGATGGGTCACTGCTGGCTGAAATCTGCCGCTCACGGTTGGCAGCCATTGATAGCCCTGCAGCATCGCCGTGAATTACGGATCTTCAAGCAAGTGCCGCTAGTGCCCGTAGCTGGCAACCGAAGCAACCCCAACAGAAGGTAGAAGCGACGGGACTGCGCATGCGCAGATGCAACGCTTGCTGTGTCTCTCGTGGCACCAGTTAGTTGAGAACGACGTTATCGCCATCGTGTTATTTTAGTGGATGTTAAGAAAAAAAGTGATATGTAGAAAGGCGAATTAATTTTCTAATGAATGCAACGTCGACGAAGATTACCGTCGGAAGAAAATTATATAAATAATTATTAATGAACTATGAGAAATAGTCATTTACTCTCATGCATTTATAGAAACTCATTTCGAAGCAAAACTCCTGCACTGACACACAAAGAATCGAGAATACAGACAGACACGAAACACACCCACTATATTCCCATGAACAAGAAATAATTCCTGTGTAATCTTTCGTTTTAACATACACTAAACCGCTTGAAACAAAAGTCCTGAAAAAAAAAAAGAATTAAATGAATTATTGGAAAAAAATAAGAATTATACGCATACAAAATTTATCAATTATTTGAAAAAAAAAAAAAAAAAAAAAAAAAAACGCTGTGTGGACATAATGTACTCATCCATGGGTTGAATACACAAGACTGGAGGAATTCGCTGTTAAAAATAACGTCAAGTAAGATAAAATATCTTTCCTCTTCAGAACAAATATAGCTTCGGACCGCGAAAGGAAAGTTACAACGTTAGAAATGTAACAGAATGTGACATGAACAGGTAAATATATTAATTAAACAATCGCCCTTAAAGACCACAAGGACAGCACAAAACTTTGGGAAGCGCCTTTAAGTTGGTGCACTCGTTGAAAATGAGTGAAGTTTCCTTAAGGTAAATAAAAATAATCGTTAATTTATGAATTATATGAAACGGACATTTATAAAAAATACCATGCAATATTGTAAAATTGAAAAGAGAAACATTCCGTTTCACATCGCGCGGGAAAGGGGCTCAGCTTCAAGCAAAGGCTCGCGCGTAGCAAACCAGTCCATTTGGTAGAGCGCCGGCTTCACACGCAGACCGTCGTTGGTTTGTTTCCAGCCAAATATACACAGGTGTTTTTCAGGACATGTTGAGAAAGTTTTCCAAGCGCCGTATAGTGATGCAGAAGTTCCGTAGTGGGGAAGAAAAAGTAGTTCTGCCTTTCGGAAACTGCGGTTATCCCATTTTTTTATGGCTACTACTGGGAAATTGGCGGACAAGATTCGGAAAGCCATCAGTTACGTCACGTGATTGCCGGCTGCCACTGCCGGGAAACTAGCGGACCACATCAGGCTAGTCATCATTTATGGTACGTGCTTGCAGGGCCGCTGAAGGGCCACTGCCGATGATGGATAACTGATGGCCTTGTTCTGGCATATGACAACTGATGGGGTGCGAATTGCTGGCCCATGTGGTGGCCACCGGGACATTTTATTGACAGTTGGGCAGCGGCAACATAGTGCTGGGCCACTGATGGCCGAGCAACACGGTTTTCGCTGGGTACATTGCCCAAGAAATTTGTTACATCCGTTTGAAGGATATGTAAATATCGCTCACCATTCAGTTACGTTGTAACAAGTTAGTAAAATCATGCAATGCATTGATTATGATACGCTTTCCAACATACTAGAAATCATTACTCAAGTTATAAGGAAAATGGCTATGGAATAAATCTCACTCCTGTGCCCTGACCTTTGATCCCATTTCGATAATATTCAACAGAACTGGTTCAGTATACCTCCGAAATAACATGATAAAGTTTTGTCGCAATCGAAGCAATTTTACATAAGTTATGATGCATAAGGTCTATGGAATATATCCAGCTTCTGTGTCCTAACCTTTGACCCCATTTCGCCCATTTTCAACAGGATTCATCCCCAGGCAGGTCCCTACAACATACTAACATTTCATCCAAATCGAAACATTTTTACGTAAGTTATGATGTATAATGGCGATGGAAGTGATTCCGCTCCTATGTCCTGACCTTTGACCCCCATTTCGCCAATTTTCAATAGGGTTTGTCCCCAGGTGGTCCCCTACCACATACTAAAATATAATCTAAATCGAACCTTTTTTACTTTAGTTATGACGCATAAGAACAGTGGAACGGATCCCGCTCCTATGTCCTGACCTTTGGCCCCATTTCGTTCACTTTCAATAGGGTTCCTTCCCAGGTATTGTCCTACCACATACCAAAATTACATCGAAATCGAACGATTTTTATGCGAGTTATCGTGCGGACGAACATACGCACAAAACGCGTGACGTAATGAAGCAGATGAGAATCGCGACCATCTGCTCGCAAGAGTGTGACGTCATAAAACTTTAAGAGGATCCACACACAACACGTGACGTTATGAGACAGATGGCGTGACCGCGCGCCAACATCTAATGGCTCGACGCCATGACACTACACTAAAAACGTGGTAATTCGGGGGGGGTATTTAACCCACTAAACGAATTTTCCTAAAGTCGAGATCAAGCTAAATCAATTTTTAGTACCAGAAAACGGTAGGTTAACGACTTTCATCAAAATCCTTAGAGCCGTTTTCAAAATAAAATTTACATACATACAAGAATTGATCCTTTAAGGTGAACGTCAAGTAATTTTGCTTCCTCTACTTCCAATGGAAAAAATTCTGTACACATTTACTTCCCACTTAATGCGTTCCCACGGATGAAAATTTGAACATCGATTAAAATATCTTCATTTTATAACTTGCAATACTTAACATTTTCTAAAACATAACCATAATTATGCAGTCCAACATTTGTTTGTCTACTGACGTCATGAAAATACAGGTCGCGCCATCTTTTTTCTGGACAATTAATGCGTCCATAAGGATGAAAATTTGAACATCGATTAAAATAGCTTCATTTTATAACTTGGAATAGCTAATATTTTCTAAAACATTACCATAATTATGCAATCCAACATTTGTTTGTCTACTGAAGTCATCAAAGTACAAGTCGCGCCATGCTTTTTCTGGTTTCAACACCACCACTTTTATCGTTTATGAAAAAGCCTTTGATTCGGTGAAACCATCAGCAGTTACAATGGCTCTGAAATCCTGTGTTATTGAAGATGCATACATTAATATTATTAATAACATCTATGAAAATGCAAGTGCAAAGATTCGGCTGTTTGAAAATACAACACACGTAAAAATTAGAAAGGGAGTGAGACAAGGTGACACCATATCTCCGAAGCTCTTTAATACCACATTGGAAAATGTCTTTCAATCACTGAACTGGGAAAGCAAAGGGATAAAGATTAATGGAGATTATCTAACCCACCTTCATTCTGCTGATGACGTAGCCATTTTTGCAACTACCCAATCAGAGCTGCAGAGTTTGATCCAGGAACTTGCTGACAAGAGTAAAGAAGTGGGATTAAAAAGCAACTTTCAGAAGACAAAAGTGATGTTAAATGCTTTTACAAGAAATGAAGATTTATCGATTGATGGAGAAAAGTTGGAGATAACAGACACGCACGTTTATCTTGGACAGCAGATATCAAGTGAGGGTCACATTCATGAAGAAATTAATCGGCATACAAAACTTGCCTGGAGAGCTTTTGGAAGAATCAGTATAATTTTCAAGAGCAATATGCCATTATGTCTTAAAATAAAAGTGTTTGATCAATGCATCCTTCCAGTGCTTACGTATGGTGCAGAGACGTGGACCTTAACTAAAAGAGACATACAAAGGCTGCAGACAACTCAAAGTAGCATGGAGAGGTGCATGCTTGGTGTAACCAGGAGAGATAAGAAGAGGAACTCTTGGATCCAAAAAATGACAAGAGTGGAAGACATCATGATCAGAGTTAAATCTCTGAAATGGCAATGGGTTGGACATACTGCCAGGAGGACAGACCATCGATGGACAGCCGAAATTTTAGATTGGATTCCAAGGGACAGGAAAAGACCCAGAAGAAGATCACATGGGAGATGGGTGAATGAAATTCGAAAGTATGCGGGAGTAACATGGAGGAGACTGGCACAAGGCAGACCATTGTGGAAGAAAGTTGGGGAGACCTTCGTCAATTATTTTTAGTAGAATAAAATGTTATCTTGATTTTTCTCAAATTATTGTATCATTATTGCGATGCAATCAGTTATTTTTAGCACATATAAAAAAGACCGTGCTTATGTTACCGGTTTGTCGGTCTGTGGACATCATATCTCTGCAACTATTAGTCTGATTTGAAAAATTCTTTTTGCATTGCAAAGCTTGAAATGTACGAATGATGATTCTTTCTTTCGATTTTTTTACGGTGCACAATTTGGCCGCTACAGGGCATAAATGGAAATGATATCGAATTCAAAATACATTTTGTTCCATATATTTGCTTCTAAACATTTGATTGAAAAAATTATTTTACCTTTTGATTCTATTTAAGCTGAAGACTATTTAGATATAGTCACTTTTTTAAGTTACACATTGATTTTCCGCTAGGAAGTGTAAAAGTAAACTGCATTTTCTTCGATATCTCTGCTTCTAAAACTCTGATTTGAAAAATTCTTTCTACAGCGGATACAGTTTCTGATGGGAAATCTTTTGCATATAATTTCTAATTGTTAGTAAAGAACATTTTGGCCACCATGTGGGATAAGTCTTAATTTCTGCTTCTGTTGCATTTGCAGCAAAATCTGATCTTCTAAAATCGCGATTGAAAAAATACGTTCGTGGATGACACCACTCACGTCGATAAACCTTTTCGGAATATTTTTTTCTTAAATTAATGCATGGTCTCTCCGATAAGGGGTGCACATGTACATCATATTTTGCCGGTATCTCTGCTTCTCAGAGTCCAATTTGAAAAATTCCCTCTTTTGATTTTAGTTTCTGGTGTGAAATGCATTTCATATAATTTCAAATCTTTCGAGTAACGCAGACTTTCCGCTAGGAGGCGTGAAGGTAAAATGCGTTTCCCCTGATATCTCTGTTTTTAAAACTCTTTTAAAAAATTCTTCCAGCATTTAGATACAGCTCCTGATGGGAAATGTTTTGCATATAATTTCTAATATTTGGTAAAGAACGGTTTGGCCACCAGGCCAGGCGTAAACGTTCATTTTTGCTTCTGATGCATCTGCAGCAAAATCTGAGCTTCTGAAAATTCAATTGAAAAAACCCCTTTTTTGAACCAATACCACTCACTTTGGAAAACCTTTTGAAAATACTTCCTTCTTAAAAGAATGCATAGTTTCCCCACCAGAGGGCATATATGAATATCTCATTTTTGTCGATATCTCTGCTTCTAAGAGACCAATTTGGGAAATTCTTTGTTGGTGAGCGTTTCTGCTGCAAAATGTTTTTCATATAATTTCAAATTTTTCTTAACGCAGAAATCTGCTACCAGAGGGCGTAAGCTAAAATTTCCGTTTATGGCAATATCCGTGGGAATAAAAATACTCTTGAAAATCTTTTTTTCGGTCAGATACTACTAACTATGCAAACTTTAGTGTGAATTTTCCCCCAAAAATGCCGCACACTTTCGTCACTAGATGGCGTAAACACTTAACCTGTTTTTCTTAATATCGTTGTTTATACACTGGCGTGCAAAAATTAAGGATGAGATGGTTTTTCGAATGTAACGTCGTGCAGAAGTGCTCCACATCGACTCAAATCATACCATAAGATCCCCAAGATGTAAGAATATGGGACAAGTGACCAAAACCGTCCAAACAAGGAATCCGAAGGATACAAAGGCACTTTATTTAAAAGCTAGCTTCGAGCACAGCTGGACAGAAGGCAGAAACGTCCATGTGATAGGTGGCTTCCAAGAAAAATCCCGTCTTTCACCCCTGACTGCGTTGCAGGATTTACGTCTGTCCATGCCGAGGACGAGGTTCTCAAGGAGCTGTTGAGGCATCGTGGCCCATTTCTCTTGTGGCGCCAATCACAGCTGCGGAATCGTTGCTGGCGGCTGGTGACGTGCTGCCAAGCATCTCCCGAGAAGGTCCCACACGTGTTCGATTGGATTTAGGTCCGGGGATCTTGCGGACCAATCCATGCGTTGAATATCTTCAATCTCCAACAGCTCTGTGAAAGCCACTGTACGATGAGGTGTAGCGTTGTCGTCCATGAAGAGGAACTCAGGACCCACAGCACCTCTAAAACAGACGCACGTGAGGCAGGAGAACCTCGGTACAATAGCGGACACCAGTGACTGAACCTCCTTGGAAGATGTGGTCAGTACGGCTACCAAGCATGATACCGCACCAAACGAGAACTCTGCCACCTCCAAACCGGCCCCTTTCGATGATGTCGGAGGTGTGATTGCGTGTTCCCTGCTTTTCCCAGATGTGTATACGTCCAGAATCGCTCGTCAGACTAAATCGGCTCTCATCCGTAAAGAGAACTCGACCCCATTGCTGATGTGTCCAGTTCTTGTGTTCCTGGCACCACAGAACCCGCTGTCTCCGATGAGCAGGAGTTAATGGCACACATCATACTGGTCGCTGTGCAAATACACCACCTTTGTGCAGCCTCCTGGCCAAGGTAAAACACGATAACGGACGTCTAGTTGTCTGCTGCATGTGCCTTGCGATTTCTCCCGCTGTCTGCCGTCTGTCTCTTCTCGCCTGTAGGACAATATACCGATCGTCCGCCGCCGTGGTTGCTCCTGGGCGACCACTGCTAAACTCTCGGACAGCTGTCCCTGTCGTTTGAAATGCTCTCCAAGCTTGTGAAACGATCCCGAACTCCTCGACCACACTAGCTACACTTCGACCTTCTTCCAACTTCCCAATGACGCGACCTCGGGTAAAGTAATCCAGATGTCGTCCATTGGATCGCCTGTTGGCCATATCGCACGGTGGCAGCAACTCGACGTCGTTGAAACCGATGTACACCGTGCAATAGCTTTCACCGAACTGCTGAGCGTACACTGCCCGTGTGATTTTTACCCTTCGACACTCCCCCTTAACCTACGTCATGCTGCATATATGCACATGCCCTACCGTACCGGACCCTAGTCTATCTCCTGAGTGGTCTTTCGGTCCGGTCTGAATGCTCGTTCCGCTGTTAAACTAATTTCTCCGCTTCGTCCTTATTTTTTGCACACCAGTGTACATGTGGGATTTAAAAAATTCTTTCAACACCGGATTCCATTTAACTTGTACAACACTTTAGGTTAGTATACTAGGAGTTTTTAGTTCACAGTTCTGTTGCTAGGTGGTGATTGTGTACTTCAGTTTGCAGCGGTATCTCCGCTTCTAAAAACCTTATTTAAATTTTGGTTTTTTACTGTATGCCATTAGCTACAACAGAGATGTGGAACATTATTCTCTTTTAACAACGCACAGATATCCCACTAGAGGGGCGTAAAGGTAAAATTTTTCGCACTATCTCTGTTTCCGGGAGATGTATTTGAAAATTTATTTTTCCGTGAAGAATATTTTTTTACCTATTTTCAACTCTTCCATTATGCAAAATTCTACTGTTAGAAGGTGTAGAGTTATATCATGTTTCCTTTTACATGTATATATTTTTTAATTGTTCAACTTGAAAATCTCTCTGTCTCTGATACTTTCCTTGTGCTATGAGAAACGTTTTGTGAGCAATATGTTAATTTTTGTAACATACTTTTTAGCCGCTGGTGGAAGTAAGTAGCTGTTTCTATTTCTGAATGTTTTATTGATTGTAGAAACCCAATTGATAGTTTTCCTCACTGGTTCCATTAACTTTGAATAACTTTGATAAATTTAATTCGTGTCAAAAAAGATTCAAAAGACGTGCTTATTACAACTGAAGTTCGGTGTCATCTTTCTTGTGTTGTTATTGTTAAAGCATATTCTCCTTTACTTAACTCATGGCTTACATATTAATAGCATTTTTATTTGTTTCACACAGAAGGACTACCTAAATCAATTGCTTTCAACTAAAAATATTTTTAAAGACCAAATTAAAAAGATGACAGTCGTAAATTATATTATTCAGTATGTAAATGCATTTTCTTAGTTCAGAAAAAATGTTTTAGATAGTATGGTGTATACAAAGCTGTCAAATAATAATTTCCTATAAAATGATAGTTATTTTCATTACTGCTAATGCACATTGTGCTTTACCTAACAAGTGGCTTGTATATTAATTATATATTTATTTGTTTTACATAGCCGGATTACCTAAATCCCTTTTAACAAAACATGTTTTTAAAAGCTAAATTAAAAGAATGACATCAGAGAATTATATTCGTTAATGACACAAATTTTTTTTTTTTATTTGATTGAAGGTTTAACGACCACCGTGAGCAACTCAATGGGCTATAAGCAGTCGCCCGTCCCTAATTTAGGGTCACTGGTTCCAGGGAAAGGGAGAGAGCCAATGCCGTAAGACAAACACAACATCCATGCCTCACCGGGATTCGAACCCGGACCCTTTTTGACGAATGATCAGAGGCCATCGCTTAGACCACTGCGCCACCGGGGCGGCTGACACAAATTCTCCCCCACCCTCTGTGCTTTATCTCTGGGTGCCAGACTCTCACAAACATGGTGTGAAGAGGTGGTGGTTTAATAGCTAAGCTGTCAGACAGATTCACTCTTGCTTCGTTGCATCCCTTCAAAGCTCAAGGGATAGCATATTGGATGCAGGGGAAACAGCTCTGATAAATGTGCCCAGGAAACTGGCCTTTGCATTCATAACACAAGTGCTGTTTTATGGCTTTTTAGAAGCAATTGCCAGGAGAAGGAAAACAAAACAACAAAGAATTCTTCTGCACAGAAGACAACTAAATTTTTTAACACTCAAGCAAGGGGTGAAAATTTTTCCAGCTTGCTATTTATAAAAGTAAATTTAACCCTTTTGCTACCACAATTGCCTGACGAGCCCTGACATTCAGACAACCACAAGTGCCCGAGCCCCTTTCCTGGGAAGGAGAACTCTGAAGTGGAACATGGGTCGTTCGGTGTGGGGAACGCAATGCCTTACCCCCCTGATGTGTGATGGTTAAGTTGGGTGGCCGTGTAAGTGTGAGATGGTGGGATGTTTGGAGAAACCGTTAGTGTGTCACCAGATCGGAAAACTTATGGCATTTGCTAATCCGAAACTTGGCAGGACAAAGAACTGCTAGTTAAGTTATGTGTCTGTACTTATCGGTGAGTGGACCGACCACATATTCCGAATGCAGACATGCATTTCTTACCTCTTCATCATGCCGAATGCTTTTAGGAAGCAATCAGACTGACAAGAGAGTTAAAACAGACCCCTAACGACAAAGCAAAGAATCTGTTGATGAAATGTGAACAAGCGAAAAAGATTGGTCTGGTTCAAAGCCGTGAAGGAAGCTAGACTCGGGGAGCCGGATCTGGATGGATCCAGCTCGGTGTTCGTGGTGGAAAAATGCTTCTGCCCAAAGTCGGCCAGCTAAACAAAGATCGGCCGGGCAGTTGAAATTATCGCGAGAAAAGAGGAGAGGGAAAGATGCCCCGTTTCCTGGTGCTAGATTGCACGAAGTCCTAGATGCAAGTTTCAACAGAGATAGCCAGCAGCATCCCGGAGGTCACACGAAGTGATGGAATTGCAGTCCCGGGTAACTGAGGTGCATGACCGGTGATGTAAGGCGAATCACCATTGGGCAGATGGACAGATCAGCTGGAACAAACAGATGGACTGACCCTTCTATCACATCAACGGCCTCCTTTGACCTCAACATTGGTGCACATACACTGACGGAAAAAAAAAAAATCCCAACACCACGAAAAAATAGTTGTAGAGGAATGAAATGGCGGCAATACATTTGTATAGGTAACATATTTAATCGATTAAGATTTCAAGATCACTGTTTAATGTAAGCGCGAGAAGAGCCATTTTAAATGTGAAATGCTGGTACATTAATAACCGGTGTAACCGCCAGAATGTTGAATGCAAGCACGCAAACGTTCATGCATTGTGTCGTACAGGTGCTGGATGTCAGTTTGTGGGATGGAGTTCCATGCCTGTTGCACTTGGTCGGTTAATGCTGGTTGGGGGTGACGCTGGAGTTGTCGTCCAATGATGTCCCATACGTGCTTGATTGGTGAAAGATCTGGTGATCTAGCAGGCCACGGCAACATGTCGACACTCTGTAGAGCATGTTGGGTTACAATAGCGGTATGCGGGCGAGCGTTATCCTGTTGGAAAACACCCCCTGGAATGCTGTTCATGAATGGCAGCACAACAGGTTGAATCACCAGACCGACGTACAACTGTGCCGTCAGGGTGCGTGGGATAACCACGAGAGTGCTCCTGCTGTCATAGGAAATTGCTCCCCAGACCATAACTCCAGGTGTAGGTCCAGTGTGTCTCGGCCGCAGACAGGTTGGTTGCAAGCGCTCACCTGGCCTCCTTCTAACCAACAAACGGCCATCACTGGCACCCAGGCAGAACCGGCTTTCATCAGAAAACACAACAGATCTCCACTCCGTCCTCCAATGAGTTCTAGCTTGACACCACTGACGTCGCAAACGGCAGTGGTTTGGAGTAAGTGGAATGCACGCTACAGGGCGTCTGGCTCGGAGATGTCCTTCAAGTAACCGATTTGTAACAGTTCGTTGTGTCACTGTGGTGGCAACTGCAGCTCGAATTGCTGCCGCAGACGTGGTACGATGCGCCACGGCCATACGCCGTACACGGCGGTCTTCCCTCTCAGTAGTGCCACGTGGCCGGCCGGAACCCAGTCTTCTTGAGGCGGTACCTTCCCTTGACCACCACTGCCAACAATCATGCACAGTGGCTACATTCCTGCCCAGTCGTTCTGCAATATTGCGAAAAGAAAATCCACCTTCTCGTAGCCCTATTACACGACCTCGTTCAAACTCCGTGAGCTGTTGATAATGGCTTCTTCGTCTTCTTAAAGGTATTCTTGACTAACGTCAACACACTATGTCGAATCTCAACGATAACTGATGCTCACGAACGTTACAGTGCGTATTTACAGCAAACCTGCTTTGCATGTTCCGAGGGCACTACTTGCGCCACACGTTTGCGCCGAGCGCGAAATTTGCATAGACGTCATCTTACAGATGTACTCTCACCGCCTACCAACTGTCGTTTATCTAACACAACCCCTTCTTGGTGTTGGGATTTTTTATTCCCGTCAGTGTAGATGCGTACCTGGCTTCATGCAGGTGAATGAGTGAAGGTGTGTGCACAAGAGTAAATGGGAGATGGGGTTCGACTTCCCTCTTCCTGGGCCCTAGCGCACGCTCTGAAACGGGAGTGTCATCACACAGGTGCGCTTCCAAAGCCAAAATAATGGAGTGCATTAAACATGAATACCCGAGGAAAAGCTGAATATCCGTAAGTACTATTTATCTATGCATGCCAGTTGTTAATGAATTGGCTCTGGTCAGTCAATAGACTTTCGTCGGCTGAGAACTGTTTTTAAAGCCGGACAGTAAATAATCATGCGAACAATGACTTTAATGATAAATTCAGCCTCAGAGCTATCCCGAAAGGGGAGTCTATTTGACGCCCCTCCTTCACCATTTTCTGTATATAGACGCGCCTTCATCATTATCTTTATGTTTTATTTTTAACTGATTAAATGTCTGTTGTCTTGTGCCAGTCCTGAAGTTGCATGCATAATTTATGAGTGTCAGAATTTCTTGGTTTTAATTGGCTAAATTGCAGGCTAAATTATTTTCACCAGTACATAAGACCAGCAATAAAAGGGCTTACAAATATTTATTCGAAATTCTAATGTCTACCTCCAGGTCGTCAGCCATTGCCTGACATCTAAATTCTTTTTTTTTTTTTTTTTTTTACTCGATAATCTGGCACCCCGGGGCGTTGCACTATGTTCTTTGAATTTGCAGGGTGTCTGAGGGATTAGCAGAAGTCATCCTCAGTCATCTTTGTTCATGCTAAGCAAAGAAGTGAACCAGCAGTTGGTTTGTCCCAGAGCAATATCATTCAGCCCTCTGACATCGCTCAGTAGAACTCTTATTTTGTTGATACATGCTTCGTTTGTCTGGTGATATTTTGCATTATTTTTTACTCAGCATGTCTGGAGCGAGAAGACTAACTAGAGAAGAAATAAATGAAATACTAACTCACACACACTAATTTGTGATACATTGATGAACTAGTAATGTCAAGTAGTTTCATCACAGCAAACAAAAATGTATTTTCTCATTTCATGCTGTAGTTGGAATGATGCAAAGAGATATAGCAATTATAAAAAAAAAAAAAAAATGCTGAAATTGTTAGCAAGAAAAGTCAGACCTGTGGTGAAAATACTATAAAGCCAGTAAAAGTAATTTATATAAAAACATTGAAAGTTTGTAGGCACTGTAAAAAGTATTTGGGACATTTTTCTGGACAGCTAAGTTTGTGGAGAATAAAATATGTCCCTGGTAGCACAGCCTTGCAATCTAACGTAGGCCCAACACTGAGCCACTGCCTTTTAGAAATAGAAGCCCTTGGCTCAGCGTTGGGCCTATGTTAGATTACTTGTAGGGCCTGATTCTAATCGACTACACACACAATATACACACATATATTTGTAGATACTGCAGCAAAAAGAAAAAAATGGTCATCATAAACTATTTTTGTACTATGAGAAAAAAAGATCATTTAGCAGAAAAACAGCGATTTTCAGCCTCAAAGACAGCATAAAATGCTAATATTTAATTTCAAATAAACTGCTGTGTCTGCCATTGTCCTAAAAGCGGAGTTTATGGGAGAAAATTTTTTGTAAAAATTCCTTCATATTTGCCCAATCAAAATAAACAGATTGAGATGTTTTACAAGAAAGAACAAGAAAAGGAGAAAGCAAACAAGGTTTTTCCAGTTACCACTCCCATCTGTCTTAGGCTCTCAGTAGAAGAATGCACTAATTGCCCTAGGGAAATATCAGAAGGTCAGTGCAAGCCTAGAGATCAGAAGTTTCGAGTGACTACCGAGCACTAACCTTCTTTTGTTAACTTGACAAAGGGAGGGGAGTGAAATTCAGAAAGGAGCAGCAGACATTTTCGGGCACTGTGGTATTCTGAGGGACAAAACATTTTAGTATCGTGTTCATGAAAGGGTTAAATTCCTATGAATGTTAAGCAAAAGTGTTTAACTTAACAGAAAGTGCAAGGCACAAAATTTATTTTTTTAATAAGGTTGGGCCCGAGACTTTAGCCCTCAAGGCCTTCCCTCTTTTAATCTGGCCTTGAAGATAACAAGTTTACCTTAAAATGTTTGCAAAATCAATGATATTTCTCATGTTCGTATGTAGATATGCACTTTGTATATCTATTTGATGAGCATTACCTTATAAGCCCCAAACTGACTTCTGAAGGGTGTACATAGCAAGACACAACCTTCATCTGTAACAGTAAAAAGAATGAAGTCACTATGTGATATGAACTGTGTATGAACAATAAGTGGACCAACAATAATCTACACAACTTTTGGTATGAAATTTATTAAAATTATCTTCAGAAAAAATAAAGCACAAAATATATCAAATTTTTCACAAAGGAAAAGGAATTCAAATGTTATGTTGCATAGTATTTTTTATAGGTCAGTATCACAAGCACATGAGTCACTTTCTTCTTGAAGGACTCTAGATATGATAATATGCATGTACATTTCTGAAATTCTCCTGTTCTTTTATAACAATAACTATAGTGGATGAAAACATCAGATATGGGTGACAAATAGAACTGTATTTTAAAAGGTTAGGCAATGCAATTTCAAGTGGTTAATACTAACAGGAAAATGCACAATAAAAATCTACCAAATATTTAAATTTATTGCACAACAATAAAATATAAAATGTAAATAGAATATTCACAAAAATATGTACATATAAATATATAATTTAAAAGAAATATATTTTACAGTGACCAGAAAAAACTCTAAATAAACAAAAAGAAGGAAGAAAAAAGTTTCAGGAATTCAGATTGCAATTTGTTACTTTTTTTTTTTTTTTTTCAAAATATGACAGAAGAAAATCCATTACAAAAGTATTTGAAGTTCTTCATAGTCATAAGGTTTAAGCTAACATTTCATATTAAAAAGATAACTGAAGACCATTTCTTCACAAACACATGACAAGCATATAAGCACTTTATTTTCTATGCCAAAAAGACTTCATATTAAATTTACTGTACATAAAAGAAGCACAATTATTAGCATGTTACTAGAATAACAAAATATTACTTACATATAAGTTTTATATCAATATCAGCAGCTGCACAGCTAGCATTCTCTGTGATTATATGAAAGACAGACCAATACAGTTTTTCAAAACAAAGCTTGCATAATACATCTTTATCCCTATCATATGAAAACAAAGATCATGCAAAAACTATATAACAATGCACATCATTCTGAATATGGAACCACACTACTTTTCTTCAATCCTTAATACAACTAAACTATTTCACATTGCTTCTTCATACAATCACAAAATATTATGAGTATTTTTTATTGCACATGCATAGCATCACCGCACACAATGCACATGCGACATATTAACCAAAAGCAAGCAATATAATTCTAAAACTCAATTAACAGAGAAAATCTGCAAATGAAGTCTGAAAAGCTATAGTGGAAGTTTATAAACCTTAAACAAACTCCTCAGAGAGACCTGAAGGGGTAAAATGAACATTCATTAATTTGGTAGATTTTAGTAAACAAACAAAGAAATTATAAAATTCCAGCACATGTTAAATATACTAAAGGCATTTAAATTTATCTTTCAAAATCAGTAAAATGATAAACTTGATTAACTACCACTCCAAAGTATTGAAATTTATTAACTACTAGGTTCAATTAATAAAAGCTTGGCAGATAACACATGAGTGCAACATATTAACCAGATTTGTCTTCCTAAAATTCTTCCAAAAGTGTGTGTTACCTCTTTTGCTTCGTAAAAATTATTAACTTTTTTTTATATAACTTAACTTTTTACAATAGTAAATTCATACCTATTGCTTTTTATTTTGGAATCATTTCTGAAACCTAGATTCCTCACAAAACATAAAATTCTTGATACATAGTGTGACCCAAAAGTTCTAGGTCTGATCATCAAGGAATACTTGTAGGTTTGAGATTTTTTGGACATAATGAAAAAGTCTTTATATGTCTGGAGACCAGTTTTCAGTTTCATAGTTGCGTTCGTTGTTATTTTGCATGTCCCAGAAGGTGACTATTCAACTTTCAAAAGCAGTTAAATGATAAAGTTGATTCACTACCATCCCAAAGTATTGAAATTTATTAACTACTGGGTGTAATTAATAAAAGCTTAGTAGATAACAATGAGTGCGACACAATAATGGGATTTATCTTCCTAATAGCTCTTCTGAAAATGTGTGTTACCTCTTTCACTTCTAAAGGGTAATTATTAGAAATTATCAACTTTTTTTGCATGACACTATGAAATTTATATCTCATATTTTTTTTTGACTAGAAGAATCATTTCGGAAATCTAGATTCACGGCAAAACATAAAACTCTTTCTGTTTTCCTTTCCCTTCTTTTTTTCTTTTTCTTTTTTTTTTTTTTTTTTTGTTGGAGGTTTCATGACTACCATGAGCAACTTGATGGGCTGTAAGCAGTAGCCCATCCCTAATTTAGGGACACTGGCTCTACGGAAGGGAGACAGCCAGTGATGTAAGACTAACACAACATCCATGCCTCACTAGGATTCAAACCCAGACCCATCATGGACGAATGGCAGAAGCCAGCCCTTAGGCTACTGTGCCACCAGAGCAGCCATAAAACTCTTGATAAGTAGAATGTCCCAAATGTTCTCACAGAACATGTTATACATACTAAGGACATTTAAAATTAACTTTCCATAGCAGTTGAATGATAAAGTTGATTAACTACCATCCCAAAGTACTGACATTTATTAACTACTGGGTGTAATTAATAAAAGCTTGGCAGACAACAAATGAGTGCACCATATTAACCAAATTTATCTTCCTAATAGCTCATCTGAAAGTGTGTGTAGCCTCTTTCAGTCTTCTAATGTGTAATTATTAGAAATTATCAATTTTTTTAAGGCTGTCTTTGAATGAGTGTAAAAAAAATTCTATCCTATATCTGCAATATAAATTCTTTTGTACACATTTTCTCGAAGACTATTACTTTGTAGCGTTTGAAATTTTGAGCACAAAGAAAAACGACCTATAGCTAATATGTGCCACAGTTATTATTCCGAAGAAATTGTTAGAATTTTTTTTAAAATTCAATTTATCTGACTTGAAAGTATTCCAATTTGGGTGCTAGATGGCACGATAAGTTAGCTTAGCAGTGTTTCTGTCTGGAAGAAACGAAATCTCTCATTTCTGTGTGTGTTTTTTAAATTATGTAGGCCAAATAGAAATAATTAAATGGAGCCAAAAGTGAGACTGGAATCTTGTCTCCCATAAATCATCTTAGATCCTACTGTACATTCATTTTTGAAGAGAAAATGTCTACATTAGCAGAGAACCCCTGAATTTGAGCTATAGAAACTTCGCCTACCTACTTAAGCTCCACCCCCAAATAACGTCATTTGTTAAAGCATAACAGGGCGTATTTGTTTTTTCATTGTGGAGCCAACGACAACTGACTTCCATTCTGAATATGGCGAGGTCTGCAGTGATTTGCTGACGCCAACTTCTGGGACAATCCCTCAAGACGTAAAAGCCACACCCAGGGAGTGATTTTTTGCACCATCTATCGCAGAAGATGAACCCTAACACTCATTCAAAGACAGCCTAAAATAAAATTTAACAATATTAAATTTATCTCATTTTTTTTAATCTTTCCTGAAATCTTGAGATTCAAGACAAAACATAAAATTCTCGATACATAGGGTGGCCCAAAAGTTCTTGGATCAGAATACGCGTAACCTCGTTAAATAATTCTTGATGTTGACATATCACGCTTAAGTTGCGTGAAAATTACAAGTGGTGGGATGTTTCGGTAGCGACTTCTATCTTCATCAGCCATGGAATGAAACACATGGTATTAGCATCAGTTGTTGCCAGATTTCAAAATGGCTTTTCAAATGATAGGTATGTTAAAAGGTGTGTCTGTATTACAGGTCTTAGGAGTAAGGAAGATTTCAACGCTTTCGCAGTACCCGAGAGCTTTCCGAGTGCTGAACGGAGCGATACGTTTAACATTTGGCTGCTTTAAAGGCGTACATCCACAGAGCTAACCTTATTTGCAACAGCCCTTCTGCTCTTCAAAATGAATATCAGAACATCATCAACATTGGCAAATTGCATGCCTTTCCACCCCTCTTAGTACATAGGCTCATTAAGAAATTTGAATCACAGAATAGATCTACCAGTTTACTGCCTTAACTTTCCACCACTCATCAGTTTGTGGGCACTTTGTCCTTTGGCCTGGCCTTCACTCACAAAGTTTGCTTCATTTTCAAGTCTTTTGCCTACAGGATTGCTGTTAAACCACCTCCACATCTTCTTAACCTCATCCTTAAAGACAGAGATTCCAATAAACCCCTAGAGTTACAAGGAGTCTACTCTATACCTGTCAACACTTCTACAGGCATTACCCACTATATTGGAAGTACTTACCGAAGCATCAACCGGTGATTAGTGGAACATATCGCTGATGCTAAGAAAGGCAACCCTTCCACCTCCCTTTCAATTTTAACCATCAGCGATAAGTCCGCGATTCCTGATTGGCCAAATGTTAAACGCATCGCTCCGTTCAGCACTCGGAAAGCTCTCAGGTACCGCGAAAGCATTGAAATTTTCCTTACTCCTAACACCTGTAATACAGACACACCTTTTAACATACCTATGATTTGGAAAGCTATTTTGAAATCTGGCAACAACTGATGCCAATACCACGTGTTTCATTCCATGGCTGATGAAGGTAGAAGTCGCTACCGAAACGTCTCACCACTTGTAATTTTTACGTAACTTAAGCGTGATATGTCAACATCAAGAATTATTTTAATGTTTTGGGTGTTACGTGTTTCACTGCCAATTCTTCTCACTATGAAATCTTTACATTTCTGGAGACGTCTTCAACTTTCTAGTTATGTTCATTGTTATTTTGCACATCCTAGAAGGTGACTAGGTGAACCGAAGAAGGAAAAGTGGTGAAGCAAGAGCTCAGAGCTGTGATAAATCTTGAAACTAGAGTATTGTTTATAAAAAAAAAAAGGTTGGAGTTAAATGACATTCATGAAGATAAGGTGACAACACTAGGGAAGGGTGCCTCTTCATACAGTACAATAAAAAAGCAGGCAGTGAAATTTGAGCACGGGAGAATGAGTGTGGGAAATAACACTCGCTCAGGCAGACCCTCTGATGCCATCACTAAAAAATGTGGACGAGATGCACAAAACGGTATTGCAAGGCACATGTTTAACGGTCAGGCAGATTAGTGAGGCATTGCACGTATCAAAAATAACAGTCAATTGCATTCTGATAGAACATCTGTCTTGCATTAGTTCTAATTGCACACCAGGTGTGGAACGTTATTTACATGGCTAACATATCATATCACCATTCAACTTACAAGGTGACAATTAAGTTTACGGTTTCACACATTATGGAAAATATCAAACCAACCAAGGGAGAATAACGCACTTCAGTATCTAAAGTGGAGCAACGATCCAATATGTTTAATAGTATAGTGAGCTTTGACTCTGTAACAACGGATGTAATAATCAACAAGTAGCACCCACTGAAGAAGGCTATGGCTACATAGATGAAACTAGTCTGGGTGAAGCGAAGCAATGCGAGAGAAGATTGTTTTAGTGTTCGGTTTTTTAATATCCAATTTTTCAGTGAAATCTTTCGTTGAAATTTTGGTTAAATGGCTTCCATGCTGTCTGAGATTACTCCTCTTTAATTTAAACTTATAGCTCTATTTTAACTATTGTTCACTACAGTTTGCTTTTCGAATTCATGTCTATATTCTATTGCAATCATCATTGGTTTTATCTTTTCATCCACTGTTTTAAGTTATCGCTCTTTTATTAAAAGCACTTTGATGATCTCATTGACAGCAAGTGAAGATGAACATACAGTGTTAAATGACCCGACCAAGTAATGGTAAAGTCATGAACAACTTTGTTTTGTTTTTTTATATGTATCAACAATTTAGAAATTTTTTTGTTTGGATACTGAAGTGCATTATTCTCCCATGTATGCTTTTAATATTTTCCATAACATGTGACACAGTAAACTTAATTGTCAACTTGTAAGTTGAATGATGACATGAGAACATCTGTCAATGACAAAGGTTGCTGCCCATTGGGTCCCAAAAGTCCTGACACCTGAGCAAAACCTGAAAATGTGATAAGACAGTCTTGCAATCTTTGAAGCAAATGCACAAGAATATCTGCAAAGATTTTGTGATAAAATATGGGTACACGCCATCATATTCCAGAGTCAAAAAAAAAAGTTGAAGCGATGAAAGCATGGTGGCACATCCACTCAAAAGAATGTGAAGTCTGTCATTTCTGCTGGAAATGTGACAGCAACAGATTTCTGAAATGCAGATAGGGTGATGATGGTGGATTGCCTTGCAAAGGGCTAAACCATCACCATAGAATACTATGCTAACCTACTAAGGAAACTCCAACAACATTTGAATTATAATAACTCCTGAGGAAAGCTGACCAAACGGACGTTATCAGAATAATGCTCCATGCCACAAAGGCTGCCATCCATGAATGTTTGTTTGTAATACTACCACACTCTCTTTACTCACTTGCGTCACGTGCATTTGGGGATAGACAGAGAAGTCATTAATACTGTTATGTCACTGGTGGCCTTCTGTCCCGAAACAGCTTCGATATGCCACGGGCAGGATAAAACCGGAACAGTCTGATTTGACCTCTGGATCAGAAAATGGAAAAAAAGAGAGTGAGCACAAGAAAATTTCCTCTAGAGAGCATTAAGATGGTTCCAACTAAAAACTCTGCCCTATGTTTCCAATGATGAAAACTTCTGTAGGAATTTTCTTTGCAATTAATGTATTCCTAGGGAAAAAATATGCACATTGATAAAAATAACTATATTATAGCTTACTATTCTTAATATTCACTAAAACTTAAACATAATTCCTAAAATTTAAATACAATACTAAAAAAAAATAAAAAAAAATAAAAAGATACAAAATACTTAATAATCGCTAAAACTTAACCATAATACTTCATTTCCCGGCGTCAAGGACGCACCCCAATTTTAAAATGCAAAATTTTAAGAAAAAAGAATAAAACATAAAAATAAGGTCTTAGCACTATAAAGATTAAAAGCAATACAAATTTTGCCTCTACTATAAGGTAAAACATTTCAGTCATCCATATCCTCAAATCCAGAAAACTCATTGGTGTTATCCATATCACTGGCATCACTCTCATAATCAGGGACGTCAATACTGTCCGAAGTGTCACTATCTTCAAACAGAATGTTTTTCAGCTATGACTGTGGGAAAAGCTTTTTGTAGAGGTGAGCTAAGATTGTTTGCACATTTTGGCAAAAACCCATTAGAGTGGCTCTTTTGATCTACAACTCCATATGTGTGTGTCGGTCTCCTAGTATAGACCGCATGGTTTATCATAAATGTATCCCAGCAAAAAGCGACGCAAAGAAAAAAAAAACATTAGTCTTCCCATGGGATTTCACGACGAAGGTAGTCTTGTTATTAATAAAGTTTACCAGTAAACATTTTAACATAGATAACCTAAAATCTCCAGGACACAAGGTAAATTTTTGAGATTTATTTCAGGAAAAAAATAGTGTCCACGATGCAGGGAAGTACGGTATATCAAAAATCAATAATTTTTCTTTGGTTTTATTTGAAATCTGCTGACAGATGGTACCACCTATACAGATAGCTTACTAATTGTTATCATGTCGAACCCCTTCCCCCAAATAATTTTATTAATTTTTGGAATGGAAGCAACACTCAAGTCTAACCATGTGACAGTCTGAAACGCTTAGAATGACTTGAGTCAATTAGATTAAATTTTCTGAAAATGTTGCAGAGTGAGCTTGCTGGTTTATTTCAGAATTAAAAATCTGCAGTACGTACAGTTCTGTTGACATTTTCAGCTAAATTACTGTCAGAAAATTTAATAAGTGGCTCAAATCCTTCTAAATATTACAGACTAATGTATGGATATCCTTAAGATAATTTTGATTCCATTCGGAAAATTAATAAAATTATTGAAAAAAAAATGCAACATAATTACAATTAGTAAGTGATTTGTATTGGTGGTGCCAACTATTAGCAGATCTCAAATACTACCAAAGGGAAATTTATTGATTTTTTTTAATATAATTATGGTTAAGTTTTAACAAATATTTAAAATAACAGGCTACAATGTAAAGTTATTTTTGCCGCCCCGGTGGCGCAGTGGTCTAAGCGATGGCCTCTGATCATTCGTCCGAAAGGGGTCCGGGTTCGAATCCCGGTCAGGCATGGATGTTGTGTTTGTCTTACGGCACTGGCTCTCTCCCTTCCCTGGAACCAGTGACCCTAAATTAGGGACAGGCGACTGCTTATAGCCCATTGAGTTGCTCACGGTGGTCGTTAAACCTCCAATCAAAAAAAAAAAAAAAAAGTTATTTTTATTGATGCACACATTTTCATCCTTGTGAATGCACCAATTGCAAAGAAAATGGAAGCATGGGGCAAAGTTTTTAGGTGGATCCATCTTAAAGCAACAAAACTGACAGCAACATTCATTAACTAAAAATACAAGACTGAGATTATAAGCAACTGCGCAGTTACATTAAATGAAAAGTGAATAACTCATATGTAAATCCGAATGTCGGATCATTTGTAGCTGATGAGTTTAGCAAGCAAACAATTTCCTTGGTACAGCAGGCAATAATTTAGGCTCTGCAAATCTTTCCTTTAAATCAGTAAACATCTCAGTCACCTGTGAGATAAACGATCTCCTTACTTTACACATGGGTGAAAGTGTAACCCACCTACATTTCTGTACTACGACACAAACACAGAGGGGCACTAGTTTCACACACACATGCCGATGCCTGTCATAAAACACGTGAATCTCTTACCACTGTCACAAGTATATTATTTTTCAACCCGTTGCTTTCTTTTCGGATGCACACACGATGCCATCACATGACTGATGCTCAGCTCCCACACACTAAGAAAAATGCTAATGGTTTCTTCTGTAAATATAAATCAAAGTTTTCCCATGAGAAGAGAAAAGGTGGCAACACTCACAGCTGTAACTTTTGGTTTCGGAATGATACATTGTTTACCAAATCATCAGCAAATCATTTAAGAAGACTTTCGTACTTGGCAAAAAAGGAATTAATTATGCTACGTAACAATACTGCAAAAGCCTATTTTTACAACCTCCCTGATGAAATATATATATATATATATATTTTTGGAGAGCTTAAGAGCCTTGGAGCATCATTAGAAAAAAATGTGTGGACTATATAGAAAAATAGGTACACCCAGGGTTTGTACACATTCACAGAAAATAAATTCCAGGCCTTTTTCAAGAGTAAAAATTTTAGTTAAAATCATGGAGCTTTGTTTTATATTTTGCAAACTGTGGTATCATTTACTATGCATGTAAGATCCTTATGAAAACCACTGGGTTTCACCATTACAGGATGTTCTTTTGCCTGTTACAGGATTTCATTCATGGCACTGAAGATTTCCTAGCCATCTATTTCCAAGCACATTGGCAGCAGGGAGGCCAGATATTAATCTTTTTCAGCAAAGAAAGTGGCTACTAAAAGGAATGGTCATCTTGAATTTGTGGAAAGGTTTCCACATACAAGTTGTGACTATAACTGATATACCACAAACCAAGGTCGCTGGAAATATGGCAGTCAGAGACCTTGCACTGCAGCATTCTGTAGGACAAAAGTGATGACACTCCATGGAAGGAAGTGATGTAATTGTGAGCAGATGCTGCAGTGAGCTAGGACAAGGTGATGCAATCAATCCAAGCATTTCAGCAGTTTTTCTTTCATTCCAAGGAAAATTTCCAGGACTATCCCAGGTTTTCTCTCTCTCTCTCTCTCTCTCTCTCTCTCTCTCTCTCTCTCTCTCTCACACACACACACACACACACACACACACACACACACACAAAGGAAGAAAAATCAAATTCCAGGTGAATCTTTGAATCTTGTATGAAAGAATAATAGCAAATATAAAATCAATATTTTAGTCAAGAGTAAAGTGATGCTTAAATTAAAACAAAATAAAACAACAACAAAACAAAACAAAACGAGTATTGTTTGCGTTAACTGAAAGACATGCTTTAAAACTTTATGCATGCTGAAAGCAGGAGTACTTAAATACTCAGTATGAGTTTGGAAACAGTCCCATGTCACATCCAAAGTAAAAACAAAAGTCACAAAAGTACTAGTTTTAAAATGTACTCGCTTGAAACTATATGTGATGTGGAAGTCTTTGTAGGTGGTATTTCACGTGTAAACAAGTGAACTATTCACTGAGGCATGCATAAAAAAGGTGGCTAGCTGAAATTTGCTTGTATGCCGAAACTGTCATATGGTGGGGGTGTTAGAAGTCTCAAGATGATTTACAATTCCCATAAGGCTTAACACTTGCTGCAATTTATAGCAAACTGCGCTGCATCAGGTTAAGTGAAATGAACAAAGTTGGATTAAAAACAGTCGCTTGAAATTATGTGAGGATTAAAAATATATTAAAATATTGAAGAATGTAGACATTCCCAGCTGTATATACAAAGTTGGCTCCTATATTGAATGTACCAAAGGGACGTCATGAACTCGCAAAAAGAAACTTCAACATAGTTCCCACTCTTTTCCCACCAAAAAAAAAAAAAAAAAAAAAATCAAGAACTTTTAAAGGACTCATAAAAATTTTTAAGAGTACATTCATGCCCAATAAGAACTTTTATAAAACACTAAAATAAGTTGTAACAAACAGACAAAAAGTTCAATTAAAATTATAGTTATATCTAAATATGGGGACATAATTTGGTGAGGTATTATTGCTCGACGAGATAAAATCCCTGAAATGGCGATAAGCTGGACATATTGCCAGAAGGACAGACCACCGATGGACAACCAAAATTTTAGACTGCATTCCTGGGCTACAAGCATTCAGCAGATTACAAACCCGGTTTGAGATGCTAGTACCTTACACTTACACCCCCCCTGCATTTGCTTATTGTAGCTCAGAAGAAATCCCCTCGCATTCGCTTATTGTAGTTCAGAATCACAATTGCGTGAAAACTGGAAATGTGACAGCTATGTACTCCTGATTCCAAGAAAACATTCTACAATACAGCGCTGCAACCCGTGACATTTTGGCGATAGCTTCTCTTCAATGAACTGCGGCTATTCTGAAATTTGGTGAGGGGGGGGAGGGGCAAGGACTTTCAAGGACCTGGGAACCCTGTTCAAATGCAAGTTAAAAATTCAGCCCAGGTCTGGTAGTTGCTATGCATTTTGGTGCCATCTTGCACCATCATCAGGCCAAAGCTCCACAGACATCATGCCTCTATATGAACAGCGGTAGAGTGTTGTGATGATTAGGTGGATCCATTGTCTGCGTTTCTTGTCACGTGTCACTTTGCGTAGGTACGTCCCTCGAAAATCTTGGTTCACAGATTTTTCAAGTGGGAATCACGTATGTTGTAAAGTAGCTACATGATTAGTATTTTTGTTTTTAAATACCATTTTTTTCTTTTAAAAAGAAAAAATACCAATCACATAGCTACTTCACAACACATGTGAACCAAGATTTTCAAGGGACGTACCTATGTAAAGTGACACATGATGAGAAACGCAAACAACGAATTCACCTAATAGTCACAACACTCCATTGCTGTTCGTATACAGGAATGATGTTGGTTGGCCTGATGATTGTGCAAGACGGCACTAAAATGCATAGCAGCTGCGAGACCTGGGCTGAATTTTTTAGCTTTTGTTTGGAACTTCTTCTAGCAAGTTCATGATGTCCCTTTGGTACATGCAATATAGCAGCCAACTTTGTCCATATAGCTGGGAATGCCCACATTCTTCAATATTTTAATATACTTTTAATCCTCACATAATTTGTAGTGACTGATTTTAACCCAACTTTGATCACTTCACTTTACCAAATGCAGCAGTTAGCTACAAATTGTGGGAAGTCAAGCCTCCTCATTGAAATTGTAAATCATCTCAAGACTTCTAGCACTCCCACCAAATGACAGTTTCGGCATGCAAGCAAATTTCAGCTAGCTACCATTTTTTATCCGTGCCTCAGTGAATAATTCACTCATTACACATGAATAAAATACCACCTACGAAGACTTCCACATCACATATAGTTTCAAATTAGTACATTTTAAACTAGTACTTTCATGACTTTTGTTTTTACTTTGGATGTGACATGGGACTCTCTCCGAACTCATACCGAGTTCTTCAATACTCCTGCCTTTCAGCGTGCATAGAGTTTTAAAGCATTTCTTTCAGCTAATGCAAATGATACTTACTTAATTTAACATGTTTTTTAATTGGTGGTATATCACAGGATATTCCACAAAAAATTTTTCAAAACAAAACACTGTTACATTTTAAGCAGAGATCAAAAACCTGCATATTCTTAATTTTTCCATTAAGATTTAGCCTAATTTATTATTCCATGACATCACAGTATCTTGTACTAAGAGCTTTATAATATCCCATTGTTCCTTATAGTGAATAACAGTGGGAAACAGTACAATTTTAAATATGTTTTGTACACTTTAAAGACAGTGTCATAAAAGCAGTGAGTAAGTAGGCAGGCATGTGAGGAATGGCATTCCATTAAATGAAATAATTGCGAAAAAAACTGAAAAAAAGTTAAAGATAAAAAAGCACAGAGAGGTGAATTAAGAAGAAGGTAGTGTAGAACACTCTAGGTTACGTATAAAACGTTTAAGGCAAATATATTTCAGCCATTACTATGGCCTTCATCAGTGCGACTACGACTGGTTTACCTTTCCAATATGGCAGCGTAAACCAATCGTAGTCACACTGATGAAGGCCATAGTAATGGCTAAAACACATTTGCCTTAAACTTTTTATACGTAACGTAACTTAGCGTGTTCTACACTACCTTCTTCTTAATTTGTTTGTTAGTTACGTGCATTGCCTACCACTCATTTATGAACAGAGAGGTGAAACAAAAGGTTCTGAACTATTGACTTTAGGGCCACACAAAACATAGTACATATAATGACATAATCTTCATATATTAAACTTGTGTATATTAGGTATATAATAATTAGTAATATACAGTATTACACTTTTTTCTTTTACCAAATTTATTTTCAGTATGTTAGAAATCTTTTAGGTGGGAGAGAGGAATACTTTTTTGATTTTTTCTTAGAGAATTTGATGGTTAACCCAAATCCTAAGCATTACACGACTTTCATAAATGTCAGTAATTATCCACATGAAAAATGCTAGAGGAATTGTGGTGTATTTTTAGTTAAATGTTATAGTCTATAATGTTTTTCTGTTTTTTTTTTCCCAAGTATGAAAAACTAGAAATTCCAGATACTTTTAATTAACATTTTCAGAAATTCTTGTAAAATTTGGAAACCCAGATTTTCTGATTTAGGGTGTGACAAAAATTCAAAATTGCTGGATATAACTGGAGAACAAACAAGTTTGACTACATCAGAGAAATAATTCTCTCTCTTGGATTTTGCCGTTTACATTGCTGTTCTACAATGACAATAAAATTTGTCCTTCAATCTGGTAACTGCAGTGGAATCTTGAACTGCTAATCATCCAAACTGGGCCAGGGTTTGAATCCAGAATGAGTCATGGGTGGTAGGTTTATCCTATGGTACTGCCTCTCTCCTTTCTGTGGAACTAGAGGCCCCGAATTAGGAAAGGGCAACTGTTTATAGTCCTTTAAGTCACTCACAGTGGGCATTAAACAGAAACAAAACAAAGTTAAGGTTCATACGCTTCCAAGCAAAATAAATTCAAGCACTTTTCAAGGATTTTTTAAAACCAAATTACCATATGTGTGAGGTGTCAGTTGGTCAGCAGGTAGGCATTTTATTAAGTTCAAACTAGTGCTGTTCATGCATTTCGGATTTTTGGATACCCAGATATTTTAGTATCCGAAAACCAGATTTTTAGCATTCGAATAGTTCAAAATCCAGATATCCGGACCTCCAACTTCGGAAGTGCTGTTCACGGATTTTGGATTTCCGGATATTTTACTATCCGAAAACCGGATTTTAGCAATCGAGTAGTTAGAACTGCGAATTTCCGGATTTTGAACTGCGGAAGTGCTGTTCACAGATTTTGGATTTCCAGATATTTTACTATCCGAAAACCGGATTTCAGCATTCAAGTAGTTATAACTGCGGATATTCGGACTTAGAACACTGAATATTCAGACATTTCAACAACATAGAACTTTCTAGCCATGATAGACCGCATGCCTCAGGTTTTTGAAACCTTAACGCAGTAATTTGTGAACGTGCATTTTTGCTGCACTATATCCGTTTGATTAGACAAAGTGATCTTTTGTGACATTGATATCATACTAAGTGAAAGGATAATAAATAAATGTGCAGTTTTTTTTATCCTGTGACAAACTCGTGTGGCAATCCGCATTTATGATATTTCGAAATACGAAATATCCGGTTTTTGATAGCACTAGCCGGATATCCAAATATCTGGATTTTGAAATTCAGATTTAATGTGGCAATCTGGATTGCAGATTTATGAAATTTCGTTTTTTTTAAAAATCCGGATTTTAAAATATCCGGTTTTTGACAGCACTAGTTCAAACCACTAAACCCTGCTGGTATGGGCATGGGCATACCTTTGATGACCAGCTTCGTTACAACCCCCCCCCCCCATTGGCTTATTTTATTAACTTTGACTCCCTCTCTTTTCATAGTTTTTCAAAAAAATAAATTTTTATTTGTGGAATATTTTGAAAGGGTACATTATTTTCGTATTCAGCCTCTGGCAGAAACATGTACCTAACCTCAGTCAACAAAAGCCTATAACAATTCACGAATGTCATTCCACTTATTTTATTTCATTTCCATGGTTGACGTTTTTCTTCATAGTGATGTCACAGCAAATGACAGCAAAAACGTTTTTCTTCATAGTGATGTCCATGCGCTCCAGAGTTGAATGCAAGTTCTGCACTATTTGATCAGCTTGGTGTTTTTATGAGAACAACACAAAAATCTCCTATACAACTTTTTAGCACAAATAATTCTTTTACACATGCTCCTTTATATCATTACTTTAACA
Organism: Macrothele yani; assembly: GCA_039090855.1. NCBI lineage: Eukaryota > Metazoa > Arthropoda > Arachnida > Araneae > Macrothelidae > Macrothele > Macrothele yani. The sequence goes on from CM077001.1 coordinate 138,001,146, forward strand.
CATTGCTGACCGGCTATTTCAACCCAAAACTATCCCGTGCAGCAGGCTATTTTTCCGCACTTGAATATAAAATGAAAACATCTAAATAAGCTACAAGAACCTTCATTTACACAGCGTGCGTTGAAATGAAACGTACTACATATATTTAATCATTTTTACAGGTTTGGTATAATTGTATAGCATTTACCTACGTGCAATGGTACACAACAAGTTTTACAAACATATAGAGTTTCGCTGTGCTTTCCTTTGGAATAGCATACTCTACATACTCTAGTGGGATCCCCACCCCTGCTAGTAACTATTTTGTCTAAAATATGGTCTTGCAATTTTCCTGAAAGCCTCAAAGGAGAATCTTTATACGGAGCTCTTCTACAGATACCAGACAGAAGAACTTCCACGTTCTGCGCCGCATTTAGTTGAATAATCAGCTATCCATTCTCTGGCTACATCTCGCAGGAAATGTTTGTATTTCATTTTGGTTTGTAGATTATAATTGCAGTAAATTTTAAATGCGTTGAATAAAGCAAAATTGATAAAAAAGAGGGCTACTTTTTTATACCATTTTATAGTTTTGCGTAAGATACTACCGTTCACCAAATACTGGTCTGCTCGATCGACACCTTTCATATACTTATCATAATCCACTATGCACGTAGGTTTTATTTTGTTTTGCACTGATTTCATAGAGGCATCATGAATAGTCAAAATCATATGACTATTCGAGCCTTTTGTCTTTCCATAAAACAATAACAATGGGTCCTTTCCGCATGAACATCATTTCTCCTCTTCGAAGTTTTTTTTTACTTGTCTATGAGTAATTTTGGCAAGCCTCAGTTCTCCTTATAGTACCACAGACCAGTGTTTTGTTTTTCAATAAAATTTCAGAAGTAGACACGCTGTTGTAGTAATTGTCTTGCATGATGCCAAGCACCAAGGAAAGGCCGTAAGATGGATAATATAGTGTCTTGTAACTTTTTACCTTCACCCAAATAAATCTTGCAGTTGCAAATGTAGCCAGTTTCACTTTCACAAACCATCCTCACTAAAATCCCATATTTTGTTATTTTTGCCGGATTATACGTTCTGAACCTGATATGTCCTCTCCATGGTATAATTGCTTTATCGAGTAATAACTGCTGTTTTGGTACATATAAAGACTGAAATTTTGGAATGAAGTGATCCAAAAGAGGTCTGACTTTGTGAAGTCTGTCGTTATTAGATGTAGCTTGTGAATTATTGCTAAGATGAAAGAATGTAAGGATTTGCTCGAATCTCATTCTGGTCATAGTTTTAGGAAATATGGGTGCTTCAATCAAAGGATCAGTTGACCAGTAATCTTTCCATTCTGCCTTTTTTGTTTGTCCCATCAATATAAGTAAACCGAGAAACTTCTTTACATCCCTATTGGTAACTTCTGCCCATGGTGAGGTTTTAGCAAAGGTTTTGCGATGTTTTTCCATTTGGTGATGGTATAAGATGGTTTCAGAAGTAATTTAGATTGGAATTTTCAGACTGGAAATCTACATAAACAAATGTAACTAGAAACACGTGCATCCTCATGACCGGTCAGCAACTTTCGGGCATGCAAACACGAGTATCCTCGTGACCTGTCAGCAAAGTGTTAAGAAACAAAACAAATTTTTATTTCCAAGGACAAATTTGTACTTTCAAGGACTTGAAAATGATATATATATATATATATATATATGGGATGTAAGGTCAGGTGATGCGTAACATCACAGCCTCTCCTTGACAAATGTCAACCCCGCTTCTCGTGGTGCATCCAGTTCCCACTAAAGGGGCTCTGACGACCGCCAATAGCGGTATAACTATACCATCGGGATCAGAGGAAATGCTATCCCACTCTCACCAACCCGCTTGGCCAGCGTGGTGAGTTATGGCCAAACACCTCCAAAATGACTCCACAACTTAAATCTTGGCCCTCAGTCTCCGGCAGCTGGAATGTACCTGGCCAAGGCAGCGGCCAGTGCGACATGAAGGCAGAGGGTGCTAAGAATCCCCGGAGGACCGGACTAGGCTGCCATTTGATGCTGACCTTGGCTACCTATAACGGACGCTCCCTATCTTCTGATTCAAGGCTTCTTGAATTGGAAGAGGAACTACAAAGGATCAAGTGGGACATCGTCGGGCTAAGTGAGGTAAGGAGAAAAGGAGAAGATCTCATTGAACTGAAAAGTGGACATCTCTTCTATTATCGTGGGACAGATACTGGCAGAACTAGTGGTGTTGGATTTATAATAAACAAGAAACTGAAGGATAAAGTGGTAGAAGTTGAAAGTTCCTCTGACAGAGCTGCACGACTCGTTATCCAACTATCGAGAAGATACCAGGCTCAGATTATTCAAACTTATGCACCCACCACAAGTCATCCTGAAGAAGAAATTGAAGAATTTTATGAGGAAATTCGTCATCTAAATAATAAAGGTAAGCAGCACTTGAAGATAATTATGGGAGATTTCAATGCAAAAATAGGGCACCGGCAACAGAATGAAACTTCAGTAGGTAAATTCGGTCACGGCAACAGAAACCAGCGTGGAAATACTCTCGTTGAGTTTGCAGAAGCAGAAGGATTTTTCATCTTGAACTCCTTTTTCAAGAAAAAGCCACACAGGAAATGGACATGGAGACATCCAATTGGGACGACAAGTGAAATTGATTTTATTATGTGTAACAAAAAATTCGTCATCGAAGACTGCAGTGTGCTGAACAAGTTCAACACAGGTAGTGACCATAGATTGGTGAGATGTAAGATGCACCTCAACACTAAACTGGAACGTGGCAAGCTCATAAGACAAACAAAATGTATTGACATAACCAACCTTAAAAACACCATAATACTTTCAAGTTGGAACTGAAGAACAGATTCTCTGCTTTAGAAGGCCTAACATCGGAAGAAGTGGATATTTCGGAAGTTAACAGAAAAGTAACCAAAGCTCTTATGGAAACAGCAACAAAACTAGCTGGGTCTAAGAACAAGTTGCATGTGAACAAATTATCAGGAAAAACCAAAATGTTGATGCAAAAAAGAAGAGAGATGAGGACAACTAAAGAAGATGTGACTTCCAAAGTGGAATATATAGAGCTATGCAAGACAGCACGAAAAAGTATCACTGAAGACGTAAGGAAATTCAACTGTGAGCTAGTGAGGAAAGCAATTGAAAACAACCAAAGCCTAAAGATAGCAAAGGGACATCTCAGTAAGGGAAGAAAACAGATTATGGCTCTGAGAAAAGAAGATGGTTCTATAACAAGAAATAGAGGCAAAATTTTGACAAGAGTGAAAGATTTCTACTCCAAATTATATGAAAGGGATGATACATGTACTCCAGACATCATGAAAGGTACCAGAGTTCTTCCAGTCCTCCCAGCAGAAGTTGCTCATGCAATCAAGAACATGAAGCGGGGAAAGCTCCAGGAGAAGATGGAATTACTATAGACATCATACAAGAAGGAAGTGGAGAAATTGAAACAGTACTCTCCCAAATTTTCACTCGATGCCTTAATGAAGGAAGATTCCTGAGGATTGGAACAATGCTACAATGATCCTGCTACATAAAAAAGGTGACATTGAGGATCTCAGGAACTACAGACCTATCAGCCTCCTATCAGTGGTTTATAAAATCTTCACTAAAGCTCTTTCACACCGCTTGAAGGTAACACTGGACATGGCTCAACCGAGAGAACAAGCTGGATTCAGGAGTGGCTACAGCACAATAGATCATATCCACGTACTGAGAGAACTAATTGAAAGAGCGAAGGAATATGAACTTCCATTGTGCATGGCTTTTATCGATTATGAAAAAGCCTTTGATTCAGTGAAACCATCAGCAGTTACCACGGCTCTGAAATCCTGCGGTATTGAAGATGCATACATTAATATTATTAATAACATCTATGAAAATGCAAGTGCAAAGATTCGGCTGTTTGAAAATACAACACACATAAAAATTGGAAAGGGAGTGAGACAAGGTGACACCATATCTCCGAAGCTCTTTAATGCCACATTGGAAAATGTCTTTCAATCACTGAACTGGGAAAACAAAGGGATAAAGATTAATGGAGATTATCTAACCCACCTTCGTTTTGCTGATGACGTAGTCATTTTGCAACTACCCCACCAGAGCTGCAGAGTATGATCCAGGAACTTGCTGACAAGAGTAAAGAAGTGGGATTAAAAATGAACTTTCAGAAGACAAAAGTGATGTTCAATGCTTTTACAAGAAATGAAGATTTATCGATTGATGGAGAAAAACTGGAGATAACAGATACGTATGTTTATCTTGGACAGCAGATATCAAGTGAGGGTCACATTGATGAAGAAATTAATCGGCGTACAAAACTTGCCTGGAGAGCTTTTGGAAGAAACAGCATAATTTTCAAGAGCAATATGCCATTATGTCTTAAAAGAAAAGTGTTTGATCAATGCATCCTTCCAGTGCTTACGTATGGTGCAGAGACGTGGACCTTAACTAAAAGAGACATACAAAGGCTGCAGACAACTCAAAGAAGCATGGAGAGGTGCATGCTTGGTATAACCAGGAGAGATAAGAAAGAGGAACTCGTGGATCCGAAAAATGACGAGAGTGGAAGACATCATGATCAGAGTTAAATCCCTGAAATGGCAATGGGCTGGACATACTGCCAGAAGGACAGACCATAGATGGACAGCCGAAATTTTAGATTGGATTCCAAGGGACAGGAAAAGACCCAGAAAAGACCACATGGGAGATGGGTCGATGAGATTCGTAAATATGCGGGAGTGACATGGAGGAGACTGGCACAAGACAGACCGTTGTGGAGGAAACTTGGGGAGACCTTCGTCCAGCAGTGGATTGATAATGGTTGACAATGATGATGATGATGATGATATATATATATATATATATATATATATATTTTTTTTAAGGTTTTTAAAGAGCGGAAAACCTGAAAGTTAAAAAAAATCTTGAACAGCAAGCAGTGCTACTGAATGTCTTGAGAATAGAAAGATGACAGCATTATAGTAATGACCATGTAAGACTAAGTAGGAAAACTCAAATGAATTCTACATGCTTTCAAGAAGAAAAAAAAAAAAAAAAAATCCTGAGCTAGATCAGAGATTCTGTGATACTGGTAAAGTTTATCTGTTGAACTTCAATTTTATTAAACTTTGTTTCTTGTTTTTTTTTTTTTACAACTCCTCCTCACATTTATTGTGCAGGCTTACACAGTGCAATCCCCCAAAACATTTCTACTACTTTCATCAATGTTCAAATTGGTTTAAATATATGTCAAAAGCATTTTGTGCAAAGGTCAACCAGCAGAAATGTATCCAAATCTCTAGGGCATTATTTACTGTGCACTCACATCTGCATTCATGTGAAATGAATGAAGAAGAAACTCTAATGCACGGCCCATACATTTTAACTGAAGATTTGAAAATGAAGTGCATATGAGCCACATTTATTCCATGAGTGATGGTACACCTGCACATTCGTTTCATACTTTGATCAATTTCTAGAAAAACATAGTTTCTAACAAGTGAGGCAACAGTGTTACTACTTATGAGGTAAGGCATTTTGTAACTTACTTCCATGTTCAGAAATTAAATTAACCTGAGGATTCCTGATTAGTCTGTGACAGACATCACAATGCCACAATAAATCTGCAGGTGTTCACTGGGCAAAATAACTACTAGATGTGAAAAATAATAAAAACTTGAACAGGTAGATTAAAAAAAAAAAAAAGAAAGAATCTGACTACATTATATTTCTTCTATATAAAAAGCAAAACCTGGCCTAGGTACTACAGCAATTGCAATGATAACTAGGATCAAGAATACTCTGCCCTATCTCTGTACCTAAAAATTTGCCTCCATTTTCAAGCGGAAACACAAAGATTTATGGAATAAGATTATATTTAACAACAATACAAGATAGAGGGAGCATCGCTAAAAAAAAATAGAAAAATACAGGAAAAATCTTCACTCCAGTAGTCTACTTCCATTTTTGGAAAATTTTTCTCCATTTTTAGATATTAAATATGAACATTTATGTAATTAAAATAACACTTAAACAATAATACAGGGCTGGAAAAACAGCACAAAGAGAAAAAATTACAGAAGAAATCTTCTCGACCGAGGGAGCATCGCTAAAAAAAAATAGAAAAATACAGGAAAAATCTTCACTCCAGTAGTCTACTTCCATTTTGGGAAAATTTTTTCTCCATTTTTAGATGTTAAATATGAACATTTATGTAATTAAAATGACACTTAAACAATAATACAGGGCTGGGAAAACAGCACAAAGAGAAAAAATTACATAAGAAATCTTCTCGACCTTTAGCTTCAGTCATAAAAAAAATTTGCCTTCACTTTACGATTATGAGAGAAATGTTTGCTCCGTCCAACTTCTGTTTTCAGATAATTCTTCTCCATTTTCAATCTTAAATACAAATATTTATCTAATAAAAACGATATTTAACAACCACCCGAGGCAAAGAGAACATTGTGAGAAAAAGAATTTAAGAATACTTGGCTCCACCTAACTTCCATTTTGGGAAATTGTTGCCTCCATTTTCAAACTGAAAGAGAAACATTTATGTAATAAAATATTTAATGATACTAGTCAAATGGAACATTGCATGGGGGAAAAAAATTATGATTGCAGGAGAAATCTTTCATTTTCGGAAAGTTTAGAAAGACAGAATTCTATCCGAAGATGAAAACTTGCACCCACAATCAGGAGTCTGTAAGAGAGGATTTAAGTGTTCTGGGGGATATCATTTTTGTCTGCACAGTGCACAACCAACTAAAATCTGTGATGTACGTTGCCCGTCACCACGATTCTATGGGGCAAAAACTGAACTTCCAAGGTGCTTTAGCACTGTGGTTGATGTTGACATAAAAGCTGGAAAATGATTTGGATAACAGAATCAAAGAGCAGAGTAGGTCTTCCATCAGCTATATATGATTATTTTCACTGAGGAGGATATTGGCCAAAGAACAATGTAGAATTTTGATCTACTTTGATCTACAATACTGAATGGTGAGAGTTAGGTGTGAAGTAAGAGTCTCACTAGGTGGTTAGACGTGGCTGATATAAGAATGGTAATAGGAAAATTAGGTAGAGGAATGGATTCAGTGCATGACAGGATAAGTAAGGCAGATATTAGTTGACGGGGTGTGAAAAAATATAAGATACAATGTACTTATTACTGAATTTGATTAACTCAAAGCTGCATAACACACATATACAATCTTGTGGAAAGAGAAGAGGGGGAAACTATATTACCAGTAAAAAATAATTCCCCAGGTTTCAAGTTTTGAATTTTTCTCTATTTGCCACATCACTGATTTAAATTTAAACCCTTTGAATTTAAAAAAAAATATATTTCTTCAATGTAGTTTTTTTATTTTGTGAAAATAGTACAACATGAGATTTTTCAGATTCTGAAGGCACTTTAAAGTGATGAAAAGTAAGCTGTTTATTTCTGACACCAATGCACAAATTCTTCAGATTCAGAAAAAGAACTTGTGGTGTGCTCATGATTTTCCTTATTGACTGGGAAAATCTGGTTCTTATATAAGCACAAAAATAAAATGTAATGAATATATAAATTTATTGTCACTTCAACACGAGCATAATTTAATACAAAGTTGTGATATGATTGATGTACCCGTTGCTATTTATCAAAGTTGGATTAAAATGCAATTCTGAAAAAATATTAGATCTGATTAAATGCTTCTCTTAAAAAAGCATCGACTTCATAGGCACAGTTGGAAAAATACGTTTACAAAAGAGAAACCCCATTTTTCAAAAACACAGTGCAAAAATACTCCATTCAACATCCATCTCTTCATAAACATTCTTTAACTGCTTAACATTTCTTAATGCACTAACAGGATGGATGGTTACAAGAAGACAGAAAACACCAAAGAAATTCCTAATTAAATCACCAATTCAGCATGTTAAAATCTTTCCCAATTTCGGGGACTCATTTCAATTTCATTGGGGTTACTTTCCTTGTCAACAAAGTTCTTCGAGGAGTCAACATTAGCATCTGCATTTAAAGATGGTGGCTCTATATCAACAGTTTTGAGGTTGCTGTCCTTAGCCCCACTCTCACCCCAACCTGCATTTTCCTCAGCATCTCTCTTTTTAGTTTCTTCTTCCTATTGATGAAAAAATATATATATATAAAACTAACAAAACGTTTTAAAAAACTTAAACAGCAGGTATGAAAGAAATACACCAATGCGTTTAATGCTAACTGCACATTAACAGTTTTTTAGGTTACATTTTATTCTATTATAACCATGTTTGAAGAGCTAAAATATCTATTTGAATTTGAGCATATCATACATACATTTCATGTTGATAAAAAACTTTCAATGGTGGTGATTTTTTCAAGAACATCTTGAAGATTCATTTTTTTATACCAATCTTACAGTGATGACCTGAAAAGAAACAAACATCAACTTGGCAATACTATGATGTTTTAAAAGTTGTAATGACACACTCTCTCTCTCTCTCTCTCTGTTTTTATCTCTCCTCATTTCTTGCTCTTCCTTCTTTGTTCTTTCTGTTCTTCCTCTAGCCAATTCATGGGCTAGTGACAGACAATGGTACAAGTGCCACAAACTTTCTATATGCAGTGGAACTGCATTTGATACATTCATCAGCTAAGAGGGCTTCAAATGTACATAGCTAAGTTGTCAAGGGAAAGTTGTCTTGAAAAGTAATGTTTCATCTTGTCATAGAAGGTTTCAGTAAATCTGGGAAATATACAGGATAGAGAAGGTCTCTGGCAATTAGTCAGGTGAACTTTCAATCAGCTAAACACATTAGAGAACAACCAATTATATTACTCTGTCACATCTTGAAAATTCATTTTTACACCAATCATACAGTCAGAGTAGCACAATGTAGATATATGAGCGTACGCTGTACATGGATAGTTTTTAAATTATTAGCAGATTTTGTAGATAGTTTTTGCATGTACATTAAAAAAATATTTACTGTAATTAAAACACTTACTCAAGGCTTTACACAGATTAATGTCCTTAATTCTGTTTTGACTAGAAGAACGTTTAATTATTTTTTCACATCTTCTGAGTTCTTTTGCTTTTACAGATATTTCTGGCCTCTAGATTCTATCAAGGCCTGTTCTCAATGAATAGGAACTCTATCAAAAGTTTTGGTTTACACAGAAAGATTTTAAATTTTATTGTCAGGTTCTTCTTACAGTTGCCAGTTACTAAATTAAAATCTTCTCCTTGTGTACTTTATAAGTCTACTATTTTTCAATTAAATTTTGAAAATGTCATTTGTAATTTTTAAAGGTTCTGTGGCGTATTACAGGGGTGGAAATGTGTGTCCAGGCAACAGGTCTGCAGTGAGACATTCTGTCCGCGTAGCTCAGTTGAGAGAGCGACTTACTCCGAAGTGAGGGGACAAGGCTTCAATGCCCGTCGCGGACAAACTATTGTATTTTCACAGTTCATTAATGGAACTGTTTTTCTGGATATTAAATTTTTCTTTAATTAGTTTTTTTTTTTTTTTTGCTTTTATGAGGTTCACAGTACAATATTTTAATCTTCTGCCATAAAGATCCATTTCATACACACCAGTGCACATTCAACTGTAATGTACTTATTTTACCCTCATTGGAATCTGTAGTGTTTTAATAATTATTTATTGTTTTATTAATTTTTCTTTAAATTATCTTATTCTGTTTTTATCATGGTTCGCGCTTCGCGGGTTTGCAACAAGTTTTCTTTTTCAATGGTTGTGTACGCAGATACATTTTATTTTTATACAACTATTTTATTTTTATACAACTCTGCTATGATCTGAAAAGAAACAAGCATCAACTTGGCAATACTATGATGTTTTAAAAGACTAGATTAAAGGTTGTAATGACTCTCACTCACTCTCTCTCTCTCTCTCTCTCTCTCTCTCTCTCTCTCTCTCTCTGTTTTTCTCTCCTCCTTCTTTGTTCTTTCTTTCTGTTCTTCAGCTAGCCAATTCATGGGCTAACAACAGACGATGGTACACTTGCCACAAACCTTCTACATGCAGTGGGCTGCATTTGGTACATTCATCTGCCAAGAGGACTTCAAATGTACCTAGCTAAGTTGTCAGGGGTAAGTTGGCTTGACAGGTAATGTTTTATCTTGTCATACAAGGTTTCAATGAATCTGGGAAATATACAGAATAGAGAAGGTCTCTGGCAATTAGTCAGGTGCTCTATCAATCAGCTAAACATATTTTGAGAATAATCAATGATATTACTGTCACTCTGAAATGTATGCATTCTGCTAAGATGAAAATGATGCATTATCAGAAGCATGTAGTTTCCAAGGGAACATACAGACTCCAGCATACTGAACACTAGAAGGTCTACTTGATGGTTTCATGATACTGCCATCCGTATCCGTGACAAATAGAATATAGTGAGATTTCTCTAACATTCAGTTTTTCCATTTCTCATACCACAGGAGTCGCACTAGTCTGAAGTGTCAGGGAAAGAAAGCCCCCAGATCATTTAGTTTTTAAAAGTTGGTTGGTTGGTTGATTGATTTTAATGGCGCAAGGGCCATGGTTGGCCAAAGAGCGCCAAACAAAAGTTTTAAAAGTTCAATGCCCTGCACACAATTTTTATTGGGTGTATTGGAACATCCAGCACCCATCAGATGCTGAATGGAAGTGGTTCTACTTTGCCTCACGATACATTCCTGCTCCTGTAGTCTCATTCCTGTCTTCTGCTAATGCTAACTGGGCTTGCTTCCACGTGGAATATAGCTACAAGGCTGTGTCTCTTGATTTACCACTGAGTTTCATAAATGTAGAAACCTTGTACAAAGAAAATCAGAACTGCCACTCTTACACTCCTCCTCACATACACTAAAACTATTTATCACATTTTAAGCTGTAGTTACAGAATTTATAAGACAGTGCTGTCATATGGCCAGGGGTAGACAATACTCCAAAATTTTCAGGAGCCAGCTTTTTTTTTTCAGGAACCAGTACATTTCTCCCCACAGATATGAGGAGAATACTATGATTTATCCAAACAAAAACAACACATACAGAATTGACCTTCAACTGTCAAAATTAATGCTTTTTACATATTGTTCAATAATTTTGTACAAAATTCACAACTAAAACTACGCAACATACTATGCAGTTGTATTAATAGCTACATTTCAAAGCATGTTCTCATTAAAGAAAGTTCAGCTTTATCTTCTGGTGTATAACACTGAATAAAAACATTAATGAATAAATGCTACATGTAAGCACCCCATGCAAATCAATGCCATGGCTACGAACATTTCTGATGCTCACTCCGCATGAGGGCACATCCTTCACCAGGGTTGCACACAGAACGTAATATGGAATTATTAGTGCTAATATTGCTGCAGAATGCATAACTGTGCTGTTGATGGTGACTCAGGCAACAGGTAAACAATTTCCAGGCACTGTAGCAACTGGGTGCCTTGGATTTGTCTACCCTTGCATAACACAGCATATCATCAGACATCAAATGTGCATAGCATGTTCTAGGCAATAGGGTTTGTTTTGTTACCTTGATTTTTAAAGACTCATGGTGCAAAGTCCAGGATTAGCTACAAGCATGATGAAATAGGAAAACGGACAACCTGAGCTGTGGAGATGCAAAAATTATCTACCAACCAATAAACCGTCTGGATGGAAGGGAAAGCATGCACGCGCGCACACGCACACACACACACACACACACACACACACACACAAAATAAATACATGTTAAACTGAAAGGGAAGGCTAAAAAGAAAAAAACAACCACAAAATACCTGTCTGAAATAACAATCAAATAATGTTTAGATCACCAAGTACAGTTTGAGAAAGAATCCAAAAATACCTTCAAGTAAATGAGAACAAATTTTCAGAATGCAGTTCCGCAACAGGGAACTTGACAAATTTTATTTTCACTTCTTGTGAAGAGAATTTCCCCTTTCCCAGTTAGGTTTATTATTACAAGGATTCTCATTTCATCAGACATCACATGCACAAATTACCACAGAGTTTCACTAATGTACAAACCTTGTTTTGTAATGGTAAAAAACAGGAAATATATTACGGTAAAAAATGAACAAAAAAAAAAAATTACAAATTATTAAAATTCCACAAAAACAGGATGTTTTCTCAAAAAACTGGACATAATTCCATTAAATTGGGACACTTGGCAATTAGGCAAAAGTTACAAGACTAGAGAAATTATGTACAACAAAACACTGAGTAACGGGGGGGGGGCAAGTCGCTAGACTTCAAAATCATGATGGGCGACTATTTTTTTTTTTTTTTTTTTTGCTGGAGCAAGTTTGACAGCAACTTTATACACAAAACACTTAAGGAATTTGTTTTCCTTCTTCTACAGGCTGCAAAGGTATTCACAGTACACCCCCTCCCCTTCCTGGAAACATACTCATTAATTTTGGAACTGTCTTGAAGTTACTGCACTTTTTGGAATACAAAAACGAGTCCAAAGTTTGGAGTCATTTTTTGGCTAATGTTCAGTCCATCCATTTTCAATAAAATTAGTAAAACCTAAAAAGTTACACATTCATATAATAAAAATAACACACTGCCACCAGCACCAGGCTTTGATTAAAAGAAAATTTCATGCCTAAGAAAGCAAAATGTTCTCTTAAAGCATGTTTCCGTGGATTAGGGTTGAGGAGAAATGTTCAAGTTAGTATGATTAACTTGCACATTTCCCCTCAACAGTTCAAGTTAGAATCATTCCAACACGCAGACAGTGCCTTTCCCCTCCTTAACTCCTTTCCTTCAAGCCAATAACCTTGTCTTGCATTCATTTCTTCCAAAGTAGTCGTCAGTTACGACCTGCTCCCTCATACCCTAGGGTTGGCTTAAGAGCGCTGGTATAGCTTTACTCTCCACTTTCCGTGTTGGAATCTCCTGGTTTGTAGCACAAACAAACAGCAGAGCAGTTACTAATGACCTCAGTTAATTCCTACTCACCTTCTTCAATCGCCTGTGATCATAAAAAAAAAAAAAATATTGAGGAACTGGGCGAGTGGAGAACAACTGAATTTTCATGGCCCAGCCAATGCTATGTTGATAATCTTTCTACGGAGAACGAAAAACACACTTTCTAGGGGGAAATGCGTAGGGCTACACGGCGAAAAACACTGGAGTCATTATTCCTTGGCAAATTCCAGGTTATATTTTAAAGTTAAAAAAAAAATTAGACAGGGTGGGCAAGACAATTACAGCCCACACTCGCATCCCCTTAGTGACGTCCGGGGGGGGGTAACATTCCAGCATTCCAGGACATGCAACAGAATTTTACGACATTTCCAAGACATCAGGGAATTCCAGGTCGTCTTTTTCCAAAATTCCAGGTGAACCATGCATTCGTCATCTTAGTGCAAAAACTATGCAACGTTAGGTGTAGAAAATGTTATGTCGCAACATAAGAGTCATCTGTGAAATAACCTCTCATTACGTTTAAACTTTCTTCATGTTGTCTTCCTAGTAAGCGCTGTTTCACAAGCCGTGGAAAGATCGCAGACTTCTCGAAAAAATTTTCTTTGAACATTACAAGGTTTAATATATATATATATATATAATTAAAATGTTATTGAAATATTATAAGTTCCTTTATCAAAAATTTGTATATTTCAAATACCTTTCATATGGGAACTAAGCACTTATGTTGTCTTCTTTCCTGTGCAACATATCATAAAGGTATACAAACGAGGTTCAAATTCAGAAAAAATCTTGAAGAGAGTATCCTTGTGTCCAATAAGAGTAGCATTTGCAACTTTCGGAAATTTATGAAATAAGTTAAAAAAAAAAAAAGTTTAAAGTTCCGAAAGTTGCAAATGTGACTCTTATTGGACACAAGAGATACTCTCTTCAAGATTTCTTCTGAATGTGAATCTTGTTTGCCTTACGATATGTTGCATGGGAAAGAAGACAACATAAAAGCCTCGTTCCCATGTGAAAGGTATGTGAAATATACAAATTTTTGATAAAGGAACTTTTAATATTTCAATAACATTTTAATTATATATGTTTTTAAACCTTGTAATGCTCAAAGAAGTCGTTTTCAAGAAGTCTGTGATCTTTCCACGGCATGGCAAACAGCGCTTACTAGGAAGACAACATGCAAAAAATTTTAACGCAACGAGAGGTTATTTCACAGATTACTCTTTTACACTTCGACAAAATTTAGTAGTCTAAGCATGTTTCTATAACTCAAACATTTTTTTAGTAATGTTAGAAAATGTTAGTAAACATTTGTTGCAGTGAGAAGTCTTCAAGGCAAAAAGATTTTTTTTTTTTTTTGATCAGCAATTTCAGAGCAGGGACACAACTTCAAGTAGAAACGTACCTTACTCCACTTAGTGGCAGAATTCTGCACATTATGAAAAAGTAGAAAATATGTGTAAATATTCCTCACAATGGTAGTCACCCATCATAAGGAATTAGCCACGAGCATCTATGACTTCTAGCAGGAAGCCTGCACCAAAAAAGGAACAAAATGCATGGCACATCATTTCTCATAGTTCAAACAACCTAACTGGAAAAAAAAAAAAATCAAATTCAACAAGAACATAGATACGGTACCCAAGAGTGATTGTGTTCCAAAAATTCCAAACATTTGATGCAATCTATTTCAAAAATTTTAACTCCTGTAGTCCTGGAGAAAAAAATAAAAAATTAAAATTTCACCGCTAATTAAAAAGAGAAAACGTACAAAATGCGGAAATTTTAAAAGTTAGCAAAAGTTGATCGCTGTGTCTTGCAACGAAAGTAGGAGAAACTGAACTGTGTTGCATATTTAGAAAGCTTATGCATATGAACTCAAGTAGTTTATTATGTATTTGAAATGATGCTTTTAAAACTGTTAAATGATTTTGAATATTTCTTAGAACAAACTTAATTGTGTTGATATATTAAGAATTTCCAACTTTTCAATTTTTGTGTTGTTTAACATTGCTATTTAGCTGTGTTACTTTTCATGAGAAGTAGTCTTATTAAAGCCATTATGATGTGAACGATATTTATATTTTATTTTATTATTGATTTTTATTTTTATTAAATGTGTGGTGACTTGTTAATTTTCTTGAATAGTTTTAAAGTTATGCTGAATTTTGCTACGATACATCAAAAAAAAAAAAAAAAAAAAAAAAAAAGGAGACTTAAGAACTCTGTGATAAAATAATTGGGTTACGTGCAGAACCTCAATGTTCTTGAAAAATCTGTCTTACGCATTATTTCAGAAAATTTGTCATCAGGTTCAGAAAATGTCATCAGGACCCAAGATCATCCCTGATGGTACACATGTATGGATGGGCAAGCTGGTACTAGCAATGAAAATTTTTACATATGTTGTAAGTCAAAAGACAAGCTAAAAATAAAACTGCAATGTGATCTGAAATTTTTTTTGTAATAACACTGTACAATGCATGCTGCAGTAGGAGATTGCTCTAGCTACATTACCTATGTTACAGCTCTGCAAGTGCTCAGGATTTCCTGCAACAAAACACACTCTACAACATGATAAAAACTAGTCATACTGGGTATAACTACAGAAATGCAGCATTCACAATATGGAAATTAATCCCATCACACACACTGCAGACACATATTAACCATGTGTGTGACAAATACTTCAGCAGGAATAAGTAATACAAAAAGAAATGAACAAGTGCATTGTGATACTTCAAATTAATCAATTTGAAAGCAAAGGATGAGTGGCAACTGACAAAATGAATTGCCTTCACCAAGTAATCTTCAAGACTCCATTATCTAAGATCCTTTCCTTTGAACCTACAACATTACTTGACAGAACACAAAACAATTTCAACAACTATTTACACACAGGAAGGAATGAAAAGAAAATATGGTTACTGAGGTCAGGTGATGCGTAACATCACAGCCTCTCCTTGACAAATGTCAACCCCGCCTTCTCGTGGTGCATCCTGTTCCCACTAAAGGGGTTCTGACGACCGCCAATAGCGGTATAACTATACCATCAGGATTAGAGGAAATTCTATCCCACACTCACCAACCCGCTTGGCCAGCGTGGTGAGTTATGGCCAAACCCCTCCAAAATGATTCCACAACTTAAATCTTGGCCCTCAGTCTCCGGCAGCTGGAATGTACCTGGCCAAGGCAGCGGCCAGTGCGACATGAAGGCAGAGGGTGCTAAGAATCCCCGGAGGACCGGACTAGAGCTGCCATCTGATGCTGACCTTGGCTACTTACAATGGACGCTCTCTATCTTCTGATTCAAGGCTTCTTGAATTGGAAGAGGAACTACAAAGGATCAAGTGGGACATCGTGGGGCTAAGTGAGGTAAGGAGAAAAGGAGAAGATCTCATCGAACTGAAAAGTGGACATCTCTTCTACTATCGGGACAGATACTGGCAGAACTAGTGGTGTTGGATTTATAATAAACAAGAAACTGAAGGATAAAGTTGTAGAAGTTGAAAGTTCCTCTGACAGAGCTGCACGACTTGTTATCCAACTCTCGAAAAGATACCAGGCTCAGATTATTCAAACTTATGCACCCACCACAAGTCATCCTGAAGAAGAAATTGAAGAATTTTATGAGGAAATTTGTCATCTAAATAATAAAGGTAAGCAGCACTTGAAAATAATTATGGGAGATTTCAATGCAAAAATAGGGCAACGGCAACAGAATGAAACTTCAGTAGGTAAATTCGGTCACGGCAACAGAAACCAGCGTGGAAATACTCGTTGAGTTTGCAGAGGCAGAAGGGTTTTTCATCTTGAACTCCTTCTTCAAGAAAAAGCCACACAGGAAATGGACATGGAGACATCCAAATGGGACGACAAGTGAAATTGATTTTATTATGTGTAACAAAAAATTCGTCATAGAAGACTGCAGTGTGCTAAACAAGTTCAACACGGGTAGTGACCATAGATTGGTGAGATGTAAGATGCACCTCAACACTAAACTTGAATGTGGCAAGCTCATAAGACAAACAAAATCTATTGACATAACCAACCTTAAAAAACACCATAATACCTTCAAGTTAGAACTGAAGAACAGGTTCTCTGCTTTAGAAGGCCTAACATCGGAAGAAGTGGACATCTCTGTAGTTAACAGAAAAGTAACCAAAGCTCTTATGGAAACAGCAACAAAATTAGCTGGGTCTAAGAACAAGTTGCATGTGAACAAATTATCAGGAAAAACCAAAATGTTGATGCAAAAAAGAAGAGAGATGAGGACAACTAAAGAAGATGTGACTTCCAAAGTGGAATATATAGAGCTATGCAAGACAGTAAGAAAAATTATCACTGAAGACGTAAGAAAATTCAACTGTGAACTAGTGAGGAAAGCAATTGAAAACAACCAAAGCCTAAAGATAGCAAAGGGACATCTCAGTAAGGGAAGAAAACAGATTATGGCACTGAGAAAAGAAGATGGTTCTGTAACAAGAAATAGAGGCGAAATTTTGACAAGAGTGAAAGATTTCTACTCCAAATTATATGAAAGGGATGATATATGCACTCCAGACATCATGAAAGATACCAGTACCAGAGTTCCTCCAGTCCTTCCAGCAGAAGTTGCACATGCAATCAAGAACATGAGGCGAGGAAAAGCTCCAGGAGAAGATGGAATTACTGTAGACATCATACAAGAAGCAAGTGGAGAAATCGAAACAGTACTTGCCCAAATTTTCACTCGATGCCTTAATGAAGGAAAGATTCCTGAGGATTGGAACACCGCTACAATGATCCTGCTACATAAGAAAGGTGACATTGAGGATCTCGGAAACTACAGACCTATCAGCCTCCTATCAGTAGTTTATAAAATCTTCACTAAAGTTCTTTCACACCGCTTGAAGGTAACACTGGACATGGCTCAACCCAGAGAACAAGCTGGATTCAGGAGTGGCTACAGCACAATAGATCATATCCACGTGCTGAGAGAACTAATTGAAAGAGCGAGGGAATATGAACTTCCATTGTGCATGGCTTTTATCGATTATGAAAAAGCCTTTGATTCGGTGAAACCATCAGCAGTTACAATGACTCTGAAAACCTGCGGTATTGAAGATGCATACATTAATATTATTAATAACATCTATGAAAAATGCAAGTGCAAAGATTAGGCTGTTTGAAAATACAACACACGTAAAAATTGGAAAGGAGTGAGACAAGGTGACACCATATCTCCGAAGCTCTTTAATGCCACATTGGAGGGTGTTTTTCAGTCGCTGAGCTGGGAAAACAAGGGGATAAAGATTAATGGAGATTATCTAACCCACCTTCGTTTTGCTGATGACGTAGTCATTTTTGCAACTACCCCATCAGAGCTGCAGAGTATGATCCAGGAACTTGCTGACAAGAGTAAAGAAGTGGGATTAAAAATGAACTTTCAGAAGACAAAAGTGATGTTCAATGCTTTTACAAGAAATGAAGATTTATCGATTGATGGAGAAAAGCTGGAGATAACAGACACGTACGTTTATCTTGGACAACAGATATCAAGTGAGGGTCACATTGATGAAGAAATTAATCGGCGTACAAAACTTGCCTGGAGAGCTTTTGGAAGAAACAGCATAATTTTCAAGAGCAATATGCCATTATGTCTTAAAAGAAAAGTGTTTGATCAATGCATCCTTCCAGTGCTTACGTATGGTGCAGAGACGTGGACCTTAACTAAAAGAGACATACAAAGGCTGCAGACAACTCAAAGTAGCATGGAGAGGTGCATGCTTGGTGTAACCAGGAGAGATAAGAAGAGAAACTCGTGGATCCGAAAAATGACAAGAGTGGAAGACATCATGATCAGAGTTAAATCCCTGAAATGGCAATGGGCTGGACATACTGCCAGAAGGACAGATCATCGATGGACAGCCGAAATTTTAGATTGGATTCCAAGGGACAGGAAAAGACCCAGAAGAAGACCACATGGGAGATGGGTGGATGAAATTCGAAAGTATGCAGGGGTGACATGGAGGAGACTGGCACAAGACAGACCGTTGTGGAGGAAACTTGGGGAGACTTTCGTCCAGCAGTGGATTGATAATGGTTGACAATGATGATCATGTATGAAGCCAAAAGTTTTTGGAAGAAATCCTGCTTCCAAAGTGTGTGTGTGTGGGGGGGGGGGTCAGTTTATACACAGGTCACTAAAAATTAGGGCTCGACTCCCGTGAATTCTCCTGTGGAATTTACTGGCAGATTTGTTTACATTTTAGACTGCGTTTTTCCACATGATTAGTTTTCTGACCTTCTGGAAAAGAAAAAAAAAAAAAAAAAAAAAAAGAAGAAATATTTTTCCACCCAGAGAAAAATTCCTGCGGGAATAGGTGCTGCCAATATGGTAAGTGAAAAACCTAACCCTGTTTCAAATTGAGACCCTGAAATTTCCTGCTTCCAAACATGGGATACCTCATTACTTCTTGTGTGCAATCGCAAGATGCTGTTGACACTGCATAAATCACTTAGCTGGTGGCGTAAGCTACAACAAATCAGGTATCTCCCTCCTCCCGAGTTTTCACAGTATGCATTGGCATGTGTGTTTGCGCTGTGTACTGGTAAAAGCCATCCACGATATTGAATAACAAAGACATAGTGTTTAATGAAAGGTGGTAACTCGAAAGAAGGCCAGCACAGCTTTGGATTAAAAGAACTGTGGGATACAATTTCACCAGAAATGGTTATAAATTCTCTCAAAAATGCTGCATAAGTAATGCAATGGATGTTACTGGAGTTATTTGGAAACTCCGAAAGGGAATTACTTTGAAGGTTTTTACAGAAGATAATCTCTGAAATTTGCATAATTCATTCCAATAAACATATTCAGTACCGTAATTTCGTAACGGGTATTATAGAGGATAATTTCATTAAGGTACATTACCTCTCAAATTTTTGATCTATTCACTACATCATCATCAGGAGTTCTTGCATCTTACTACTTCCACAGGTCTGGTGACCAAGCCTGGTTGATTTGCCATTCAGCAGGGTCATTGATGTTGCCACCTTGTGTCTTGTAAATTTCTAGGGATTCCTCTAATTTTCAGATAATTGCATGGGATTGAAAGGTGGTAACTCGAAAGAAGGCCAGCACAGCTTTGGATTAAAAAAACTGTGGGATACAATTTCACCAGAAATGGTTATAAATTCTCTCAAAAATGCTGCATAAGTGAGAGGTAATGTACCTTAATAAATTTATCCTCTATAATTCCCATTAAGAATTTATAGTACTGAAAGTAGTTAGAGGAAGCCATGAAGTCATTAATCATTAGAAATAAATATATTGTCCAAAATCTTGAAATTTAAGGTTGGCTTATATGCAGGTCAAGGTTTTTCATAAATTTTTAGATCTTGAAGTAAGGGGGGTCGACTTATACACAAGATCGGCGCGTATATGCAAGCATATACGGTATTTTGCTGTTCCAAAATAAACATTAAAAAAAGCAGTTAAAAACTATAAATATGGCAGAGCACATACATAAATCATTTCAAAAAAGGGGGGGGAGGTAACCTACCTCTTCAATCATTCTTTTATACTCATCAAGTTCATACTGAAATTTTGGAGATGTTATGCCAAAGATATAGGCCAGATATTCGCCAAGAAAATCACAAACTGAAAGAAAATATGTTTCAGGAAGGGAAAAAATATAAACAGTATTTTGCCACTCAGATTTAAAAAAAAAAAAAAAATTACAACAACTAATAAAACACAACACACTTACTTCTTCAAAATAAAAAGTAATATGTTATCAAAACTAAAAACTGAACTCAAAACCTGAAATTTCAATAAATCAAAGACACAGTAAGGTAACCTAATTATGGGATTACAACTCAAATTCTTTAGATGCATTTGAAACATTTAGATTGTTTAACAGGGCACATGATATTACATGATATTTCTTTTAAGTGTAATTACTATCCTCCACATGAAGAAATAACAAAAACTAATAGTACAGATAAAATTTACAAACATTCAAATTACTGCACAAACAAGGTTTGAGAATGTAAAAAAAAATGAACAGAAAGATATCAAAATTAAAAAGTAAAATGATCTCTTTGGAAAAGGTAAAGAAAAAAAAAGTAATGTCAGTTTGCAATGTTATCTAACTCTATACTCAAAGCAAGGCTAACCTGACAATGGAGTTTAAGTTACGGAGTGTGTACTTCCACTGTATAATATAGTTCCAGTTTAAAAGACAAAGACATGTTTGAGCTTGAACTGAGACCTAAGAAAGTATATGGATATATAGATGTTCTAAATGTCATACATACACACATTAAAAAAAAAATTAAGATCCCAGTTTCAGTAGAGTTTCCTATATATTCACATTTTGGCTTCGCCATTGGCACTTCTGTTTTGCTTCAGAGAGGCTATACAGTTAACACGAGGATATTTACTGCGACTGGGAGGAGAGAATTGTTATCCGGAGGCAGGAAGATAATGGCTTTGGGGTCATTGTCATGAGTTTACTCCTTTATTCCTGGTTGCTGTTTTAAAATACAAATTCAGAAATCGTTTGTCTGGTGGTCGGCAAGGCTGAGAAGGTGTGCGGGTGGAGAGGGGCATCGTGATGGAGTGCGGGAATTTCCCTTCTGTCTCGCCTTCAATCACCCTTAGGGGGAAGGGTCCGTGACACATCACATGGCACTCCATTAGTGTACTTAGAAATACTGATAAACAGGAGATTTCATGTCAGTGAATCGGTTTCACAACCTTAACAGTATGATCAGGTTAGCTTTGCCCCGAGTATAATCTAGTTCAACCACTTAACTGGTGCCATTTGTTCCTATATTGTGACAACAAACACACACATTTTCACGTGACCTTTTTTTAACAGTTTCAGCATGAAAAGAAAGAAAACTTCTCATTTACAAACTATTACTTTTCAGAATTCATACCCAGAACAACTACCATAAAATTGTAAGAAAATATCCTATGCATTACACAAAAAGTCACTCAACAAAACCATTCTACTTCTGCATAGAATGTTTTCAAAACAGGATATTTTGTACCACTGCTTACAATAATCACAATTTTGGGGAAAGATAAGGGGACCACAAACTTTCCAATCTGAGATGGAGTGCATTCCTTAAATCACAAAGCATAAATTACGTGAGAATCAAACTAAGAATTTTCTCAAACTTGATCTCTGGTGTTCCCTCAGAAGCATCAGAGAAATGGATAGAAAGTCTCATATCAATCACAATGTACTACACAGAAATTGGGTACACGTTTTACTGCTTTACACACCATTCCGATGACAAGCTGCATGTTAAGTAACATAAATAAAATAAAAGACGAAATCCATAAACTAGAGATCAAAACAAAAAAACTGAATAAATAAATATCATTGAAAATGCTTGAATGCAGCAGTGATACATATGACTAGAGATCTGAGAAGCACGGGATCCTATTCAGTTTTCTGGAATAAAGCAATTTAGCTCAATTGCACATTCCTTAATAAAATGCAATCATAACTCCTTAACAGCAAAAAACTAACACTTTAAAACTTTTATTAGAGACCAAAATACAAGCAAAATTTAACACGTAATAGGTATAGGTATTAAATTAAGATCACGGGGGACAAATAAATAAATATCTATGCAAATATAATGTACAATTCATGTTCACTAAAAGAAAGTACATTTTGAGTTTCTACTCCAGTTTTAGATAAGGCAGTGTATATGAATAATGTTTTGATTAATGTAATATGTATAATTTTCAAACCCTATTTATTTTTTATATATTCTTTTATTACCTGAATTACCTTGGTTTTTAAGTTAGTATGGATGATCTTCTTCATACATGGAAGCCAAACTAAAATTTAATAAATTCTGATTTATATTGAAAACAACCCATACTTTTAAGATGTATTCAAAAGACATGTGGGAGATTCCAATTGAAAATCAACCAACATAGAACACGTGGCTGACAGAACTCAAAAGACATTCTTATCTAAGCGCTTACATGGTTGGAAGATTTTTTCCCAATGCTGTAAATATCGAGGTATTTCTTGTATACACAAAGTTGAAATCTGACCAAAAGTGTGTTTCCCTTTATTTGCCATCATGGCATAGTGGCACACACAGATAGAGGTGGGGAGTTAGTTTATCAGGACCTAAAAATCAAGAAATGAGGGGTTAAGTACAGACGATCACATGTACTGGAGCTTTATGAACTGCACTTAAAAGGAACAAAACATCTTTCATGTAAATTCTTGTGGAAGAAACATTCTTCTCATAATATGTGAAAATTCATCAGAATTCCAAATAGTATAACTATACTAATAATCTGAATTTCTTGGCGTAAAATAGAAATAAAACTTTCCAAGCTTTTGTACATCAACCAGATGGCTTTTTAAAGGAAGGTAGACATCAGAATTATTAACACAGCAATCAGGCATCTCTAAACTGCCTGTATTTACCTAGAAAATTACATTGCTCTGGAGCAGGAATTGAACCAATATCTCACGATTTCAGTTCAAGCATTCTATCCGTTACACCACCCAGGACGATGAAGTCCCAAATATTTGAGTGTTAAGAATCAGAGAATGTTCAGATACTTGGGACTTCATTGTCCTGGGTGGTATAATGGATAGCATGCTCAAACAGAAAGTGGGAGGTGCGGGTTCGATTCCCGCTCCAGGGTGATAATTTTCAAGTTTCTGATGTGATAAATGTTATGTGATGAACAATAAATACAAGCAATTCCGAGATGTCTAACTGCTGTTTTAATTCTCACCTTTCATGTGCCATGATTTTTTGCATAAGATAATTCTGTGATTGACACTGCTGTAACAAACACTCGTTTTTCTCACAAGAGGGAAAAAACAACAACATCTGTAACAGTTAAAGTGCTTTTTACAAGAAAATAGTTTTATCTTTAAAAATATGTGAAAATGAGGTTTGAAGGTCATATTCAGCTTATGCTGCTTTACCATAATACACTTGTATCAGACAAGAGTGACCTGATGAGCTACATTTGGCCCATCAGATCAGTTTACTTGGCCCTCAGAAGGTTTGAAATAAACCCTTAAATTCAACTGCCAATGGAATACATTTATAGCAGCAACAGTCTCCAGATTAATATCATTAAGAGAATAGATGCCATTCAGATACTGTGTGTAGACTGCACACTGACTGTACAGTTGGCTTTGGCCCAAGGTAACATAGATAAGTAATGCCCATCTTGAACCATAAATATATCCAATTTCTTGCTGTCATCACCAAGGTCACACAGGGGTTCTATGACCAAAGATTCTAAACAGGGACTTTTCCTAGCATGCATTAAATGATTTTCATCATTGTGAGAAATGGGCAGAGAAATGCAATTATTAGGAATAAAATGATTAAAAATAAAGCCACATCTGAGTTACAATATGTGCACAAAAGTAATTGGACACCTCCACGCAGGAGCAATGGTGTGCTCCCGCAGAAGATATGTGGTCAATAAAGTATAAATATGGAAACGGGAGTATACTCAGATCAATTGCTGATAAAATGGCAAAAAGGAAAAATCTCTCCAAGTTTTTGTGAAAAGGGCGTTACAATAGGCTTATCGATTGGATGTATAGGCATAGGAATTATTGCTGATGTCAGACAAGTGGCTAAATCAACTGTGGCCTTTGGCATCAACAAGCGGAACATTGCAAGAATTCACCTTGCCCTGGAAGACCCACGAAACTTAAACCCAGGGATCAGAGGGTTCTGCACAGGGAGATCTGGAAAACCAGGTTTCCAGACCTGGCAACCTCTCAGAACCAAAAACGTAACACTCAGATATGAAAATCGTAACATGATGCATGTTGATAATTTTTGAAGCCTATTTCAGCTATATAAATTATTGATGGTGTAAGGTGAGGGAGGTTGCTTCGAATAAACAGACACTTGTCCACATTCCAACATCGACCAATCAGCAGCTTTAAGTATGACGAAGAGTCAAAAATATGAATCAACCTCGGACGTTACACGAAACGAGTCTGGAATCGTCCATTGGTTGCTGATTGCACTTGACTTACTTTATTTCCGTTGAGAAACTAGAGGCAGGGGAATTTGTTAAGAGAAATTGGAAACCTTTTCATTTCAAAAAAAAAATCTTTCCGAGGGGGGGACAGATTACATGTAAATTTTTTTCTTACTTCTGTCTAAAAAGGGGGAAAACATGACTTTAAAAAAAAAAAATTCGTGTTTTTGGAGTCAAAGTCATATTATACTGCAGCATGATTTATCGTACTAAATATGATAAAATCATAACAGTTAGCAGGTCTGGGTTTCAACCAATGCACACCATAGCACACGAGTTCCAGACAGCCAAAGATATTATGGTCTCCACCAAGACACTTCGAAGAGAGGCCCATGCCCTTGGGTATCATGGGCTAAGCAGCCACCCATAAACCATTGATCACAAAGACCAATAAAGCCATGTGGCTACACTGGTGTCAACAGCACAAAAATTGAACAATGGTGGCAGGTGTTACGAAACGACAAATTCTGCTTCACAATATTCCGATCGGATGGACATGCCTGGGTTTTGCGGTTACCCGAATGTCTGCTTTCGCAGTGTACAGTGCCAACTGTGAAGCAAAGTGGTGGTGGAGTTATGGTATGGGGTTGTTTCAGCTGTTACGGTGTGGGCCCACTGGTTGTTATTCATGACAACATGAACTCTGTGCTGTATAGAGATATCTTGAATAACTCAATAACCTAAACGTTGAGGCAGTTATACGGACACAATGCTTGTTTCTTCCAGGACGACAATGCCACTTGTGATGTTTCTAGGGGTACAATGGAGTGGTATGAGGAAAATCAGGTCTTGTGAATGGGCTGACCTGTTCAGAGCCTGGACCTCAATCCCATTGAACACCTATGGGATGAACTTGAATGGCAGGCGAGGTCTAGACCAACATGACCTTTTTCACCGACAGAGCTAGTCAATGTACTCAAAGCAGATGGAGGAATATCCCACTCTCTGTACTCTATGGATTTGTGGACAGTTTACCTCAACAGGTGGCTGCTGTAATCTCTGCAAATGGGAGACATACCCGCTACTGATGCAAATGCAATACTGTTTTTCTATTTACTTACAGCGTACAATCACTTTTGTCCACATACTGTACATAAAGTTCAAAATTAAATACGGCAGCTTTCAAACTGTCATCTCCAGCCTTTATCAACCAAAGTTTAGTTGAAAATGAATGGAGCTACAGTTCAAAGCCTTCCATACTTTAATTTCAGACTTTACTCCCTTTAAACTTAAATTTTAATTTTTTTTTCCTTGCTGTTTTATAACACTTCTCAAATTTTTGAAGCGTTTAAAACATTGAAATGTTTGGAGAAGTCATAGCTGCTTTAGGAAGATTTCACAGAAATGATGGTTTCTCAAGAGATCCCAAATGGCGGTGTATGAAAGTATAATTGTTTCTATTCTGTTGTATGGCAGTGAAACCTGGTTACTGCAGAAGAGGCATAGGAGTCGTTTGTGTGTGTTGGAGAGATGTGTTACTTACAGGAAGTTTGTGGTAAGACACTCTCCAACCATGTGAGGAATGAAGATGTGTTACAGATGTGTAATGTGAAGCAAAATGTTGTCACTAAGATTAATTTCATTTTCATTTTATTATTTCTGCTGTTACAGGTTATTGAATAATAATAACAATTATTGACAGTTATAAAATAACAGCAAGGAAGCTCCAGGAAAAGGCCTCATTGAGTCCTGTCTAAGCCCGGAGCTCCCTGAAAGAAATTTACAAGTCAAGTATGGCAATGTACACCACCAGCCATTAGTATAACTCTTTCTCACCCCCCCAACCCTGTTATTCCCTTAAATAGTTAGCTTAATAGGTACGCTTTTAATTTTTTCTTATAGAAGTTAAAGTTGTTAATCAATGTCAGTTCTCTGGGCAATGAATTCCAAAACGCCGGCCCACAATAATTTGAACTTTGTTTCATAGTTAAAGTTTTAGGGAGCACTGGTATAAATGCCTGTTGATTTCTTGTATTATATTGATGCATATATGTAGATACTTTAATTAATTCCTGCTCTGTTATTTTTTATTCTTTTATACATGATTTTACCCAAGTTAAAATTATATAGTTGTTTAATAGTCATTATGTTATATTTGTTAGGGTCAACTCTTGTACATGTATGTATACATGATTGAGAAATTACAACTATATTTTAAATCTAATAATCTAATATACTTATTTTGAAGTATTTGTAATTTTTTAATATTAGATTGAGTTGTTTGACCCCATGTTAATATACAGTAGTTAAGGTGTGTATGAACTAAAAAAGTAAAATATATTAATTTTAATGTTTTAACAGTAAGATTTGTCAGAACATGACTTACAATTCCTATATTTTTTGATAATTTATTCAAGAGATTATCAATATGTTTATTCCATTTTAAATCATTATTAAGTTTAATACCTAAGTAAGTAAACCCATTTACTATTTCAATTGATCTCTTGTCAAGAAGTAATGGTATATTAATAAGTTGATTTGTTTTGAAAAAAAAAAACTGCTTTAGTTTTATCTGTATTTAATACAAGTTCATTAGCACCCAACCAATTTGTGTATTTTTGCAATTCAATATTACTTAGTAAAATTATTTCTTCTGGATTAGTACCCTTAAATAACAATGTAGTGTCATCTGCATAGAGGATAATGCTGGATTCAGATTCGATGTTAAAAATGTCATTAATGTAGATATTAAATAATAATGGTCCCAGTATTGAACCTTGGGGTATACCCAGTTTAATATTTTCCTTTGTTGAGTAATAATCCCCCAGTTGAGTAAATTGAATTCTGTTTGATAAGTAATTTGTAAAGAGTGCATGAGCAGTACCCCTTATTCCTATATTATGTAGTTTTGATAGTAATATGTTATGGTTTAATGTGTCAAAAGCCTTTGTTAAATCCAAAAAAATAGCAACAGTTAAGTTTTTCCTCAAAATTGTTCTGAATTATATCTTGAATATGAAGAAGAGCAAGATATATTGATTTATTTGATTGAAATCCAAATTGGTTTTTGTCAATAACTTTATATTTCTGTAAGTAGGATAACAATTTATTGTAAATTAGTTTTTCAAGTAATTTTGCAAAAATTGATGTCTTAGATATTAGGCGATAATTGTTTTCATCATTGTGTGATCCTGCTTTATATTTAGGGGGAATTTTTGTAATTTTCAGCTTATCAGGAAAAATTCCTATATCAAGAACAGAATTAAAAATTTGAAGTAAAGGGTCAGATATCTCATCTGCAATATATTTTTAATTGCCCATGAATTAATTTTATCAGATCCTGAACCTGATGATATTCTTATGTTCTGAAATTCCACTAACAATTCAGTTTTTATAATATCTGTAAAATGAAAATTATTAGGGAGATATGATTTTTGTAAATAACTAGAGTAATGTGTATTAACCCTTTTTAACTTTTGTTTTATTGTAACTGGGGTAGTTGTAAAATGATGATTCAGTTGTGCAGCAATGTCCTGTTGATTGCTTATTTTCATATTATTTATAGTTAGGTGAGATGGTAATATTGTTTTAGGTGTCCTACCAAGTAATTGATTAAGATGTTTCCATGTTAGTTTAGATGAATTTTGTGAGAATATATTAGCATAATAATTCCTTTTAGTAGTTCTTAATTCAGAGTTCAGCCTATTTCTATATTGTTTAAAATATTTAAAATCTGATTGTTGTCTAGTTTTAAGGAATTTAGAATATAACTTATTCCTTTTTTTAATGCACTTAAGTAATGTATCTGTAATCCATGGTTTTCGAAAACTTTTTCTAGATTTATTGCTTAGTATTGAAATAGGAAAACATATGTCATAGATATCTTTTAGTTCTGTAAAAAATATTTCATATTTTAAATTAGGTGATGAATATGTGTCCAATTTGCTCCAGTTTAAATTCTTTAATTTATTTTTAAAGATTTCTAGATTTTTTTTGTTTATACGTCTCATTTTAGAAACTTCATGTATTTGAGCCTTTTTAAGTATGTGTTTATGAATAACAAAAATAGGTAAATGATCACTAAAATTAAACTCCAATATTCCCGCAATAATTGGATCTTGTTGAATGTTAGTAATACACAAAACCAAAATTGTTTTAGAATGGGTAGTTATTCTGGTTGGCAATGTGATGGTATTTACAAATCCTGATGAATTTAAAATATAAATTAATTGATTAGTTATAGAATTATCCTGGGAAATATCAATATTTAAATCTCCCATGATAATAAGTTTTTTTCTTAACAAGGTTAGCATAGTTTAGAAATTCACTTAATATATTAAGACATATATTATAATCAGATTTAAGTTGTCTATAACACACCATGATTATGTAGAATTCATTTTGAATAGTTAATATTTCTATGTTGGAGTTTGTTATAGTAAAGTTATTAACAGTTGAAAAGTCCCTATATTGATTATTAACATATATTGCAATGCCCCCTCCTCTTGAGTAATTTCTATTTAGGTTGAATATGGTATAATTAGTTAACTGTGTTGAATAATCCCCACTTGAAAACCATGTTTCAGTTATACAGACAATATCTATTGCTGACTTAAGTGTAATAAAGACTCCAGAAGTGTAATTTTGTTTGTTAGTGATCCTGAATTAATATGTATAATTTTTAATGAATTATTTAGGTTAGTTGTTATTAAGTGGTTCAACTGTTCAACTGATCCATCTATCTTGTCCCCCACATCCCCCATTTTAGCCCTTATAAGTTATAATTTAATCAAGTCATTAAGAGGAGTCCATAAATTCATGTAGTTCCTCAATAGTCAGTATTTTCCTTTTTTGAGCTTCTTCATTTTTTTTTTTTATGAATAAGTTTCCATTCCATGTCCATGCGTACTTGAGCCTTGACTGCTGCACCAGTGTCCTTGCCTCCCAATACAGATGTTTATTGTAAGGGGTAAGATTTTCGTTTAAGTAGATTCTTGTTGCCCTTAAACCAGGCATTAGATCATTATTATAGGCAAGAGTTTTTTTCTTGAACATCCAAATGTTCCTAGTTGCTCTTGATTTGAACTGGATGAGCACTACTGAGTCTTGAGTCCTTTTATGCTTCGTTGGTAAAGGGTGAACAATATCAATATATTTTGATAGATCCTTATCTATTTGTAATTTAGTTGCTAAGAGATCAACAAGGTTATTAAGATCTTCCTGAGATGCAATATTTGAAAGATCAATTCCATGTTTCTCAGCCTTTGATATTGATTCAGTTCATTTAATTCTTTATTTAATAATTTGTTCTGTTGAAAATTATTCCTTTCCTGTATTTGAAGAGATTCTAATTTATTTTTTAGATCTTCATTACTGTGTTCTAGTACAGTACATTTCGAAAGAACACTATCATACCGTTCACTCAAAAACTCAACAGAACGTTTGATTTCTCTTAATTCCTCCCTGAGTTCTGGAATATGGTTTTGTTTAATTTCACTTATTTCCGGATATTCTTATGGAGACTTATTTCCGGATGGAGACTAATATTCTTATGTGGTTTGGCCATGTTAAAAGAATGAGTGATGAGATGTTTACTAAGAAAAAATTTTCAGCCCAAGTGGCAAGAAAGATAGGTAGAGGAAGGCCAAGGAAATCATGGGAGGACCACATTCAGGACGTCTGCATGAGAAAAATATTATGAGTATGAAGTACAGGAGGTCTTGCGTACGTCATGTGATGGATGTCAGTGAAGCTTTAACTTTATGCCAAGATCGCTGTAAATGGAGATATTTGATACAGCAACAGTAAATAAATACTTAGTCAAACATTTATCTGGTGGAATTTCTTTCTTTGTGAAGCTAACCTCTGAATCTCATAGAACAGCTTATTGTGATTGATTAATTAAAACTTTGAAGGCAGTTTAAATTCTCAGAGTTTGCATAACTGGAAGTAAAGAATTTACTTTGGAATGATTTAATAACTTCAGATAACTGCTACTTTTTATGCTTTCTTTTTTTTTTATCACTGATCACATGTCTGCAATCAACTTGTCCAGCTAAATTAAATTCAAAGAGCAAAACTGGAAAATTGCACAGCCTATCATTCTGAGACACTGTTGACTTTCTGTCCGTAATTTTTGAAAACTCTCCAAAGTTGTAGCAGCAGTGACATTAAAACTAACAAATACCCTTAGAAAAGTAGCAACATTTGAAAATATTTTATGAGATTCATATTTTGGTACTTTTATAAGCCCAAAAACATATATAAACATGCTGCAAAAACATTTCTTAATAATCTTTTGAGTTGAGCAAAAAATAACTTACCTCAAACTGACTACATTTCACAGACATATAAACATGTGCATAGCCCAAATGATCATCCAGGCTACAAGAACTGCACATTTTTTTGTACTAAATTAAAAATTAAATTTTCACTTTAAAACTCCTAAGTAGTTAAGAAATGTTGTAATAACATAGGGCTTTTAAAGTGTAAAAATGAATTTTTAAGGCTTTAATTGTATTTGATTAGTATGAGTTAATACAAAAATGTGCAGTTCTTGCAGCATGGAAGATTGTCAGGGCTATATGTGTATTTATATGTCTAGTCAAATGAGGTCAGTTTAGGGAGAGTTATTTATACTCAACTCAAAAGACTATTAAGAAATTTGAAAATAGCTTTGCTTATAATACAAGAATGAAAAATAAACTTGCAATTGAAGAAGATAAATTTAAAAAATGCATAAAGGAAAGCAAGTAACACTAAAAAACTGCAATGGCTCACTATTACAATATGATCATTTTTCAGTTTTCTTAGAGACCTGGGTCTCCCCATTTGATGTTCAGCCTCCAAGCCTCACAATCTGCTGCCCAGGTTGTTGGATCTCTCACAAAGATACCTTCACCAGGCATTCAAATAATTAATAAATACTGGAGACTCAGTGCTTGATGAATAGACCTGCTTCAATAACAAATGTTCCAATATATTTCTAGTGACATCTCCCTTCTGTCATTAGTTGTAATTTGGATGGTCAGCAAGGATATTGTGTTGATTAACAAACATGTTTCTTTGACTTTACTGCAAGTTTTTAAAACCCCCATTTTTTCGCATATTTCCAAAAACATGATGTTTTATTACTCATTCCCTAAACTCATCTTATTAACACCCAAAATCCAGGGCTGGAAAGGGACCAACATCTACTTCGGAACAAATATGAGTAATTTTACCCACTTTATGGTAAAAATTATGAAACACAATCTAGTTACACAGTGCATTTAAATTATAAAATTTTAGCTCACAGTTTCAAAATGGTTTTCTGTGTTTGGTCTATATAAACTAAAAAATGACATGTAAAAACACAATGAGTCTTCACTTACCAGCTAGAGTTCTGCTACCAAACCAGGTAGTCAAGTACCATAAATATGGAATCCATGTCAATCTTTTCTAAAAATAAATAAATAAATAAAATTCTCATTTCACACATTCCAGATATACAAATATCTGAGATATGAATGATAAAGTTAGTTTCTTTTTAAGTGTCTCCTAAAGCATATGTTTAGAAACCATGGAAAATTGTTTTTCATTATACATCTGTTTGCATTAGTGTCACAAAAGAGTAATTATTTTCTGATAAATTAAAATTCCGATGCAAAAACACTGAGTGCAAAAAATTCTCGTAATAGTTCTGCTTAACATAAATAATAAAAGTAATGCTATAAAATATCCTACATGTGAGCTATCCAGTAGTTCATTAGTACTTATATATACATACCTGCCAACTACTACGGAATGTCCATAGTTTCTACGGATTTAGTTGTCTGACTATGGAACTCACTCTCGAAACTACCGATTTTACGAATTTTGTTTAATTTTATTTTATTTTGCTACTATTTTATGATATACATGTGATTCTTAAGCGGATTCGCGGAATTCCGTGTTTTTTTTTGTTTTTTTTTCATCACATAGATCGTCCTCAAGATCGATGCAAAATTGAAGAAAATTGGAGCGGGGGAGGGATCATTTTCTGTCTTGTGACGGTATTTCTTGTTGCAAAACTTTCTAAAACGGTAGTTAAACGGAGTACGAAATTTACCCGTAATCGATTTTTTTTTTCTTCTGATGTTGCCTGTGTGTCCAGTATTCTTGTTAAATATAATTTTATTACATAAATGCTTAATGCTTGTATTTCAGCTTGAAACTGTTGGTAACAATTTGGAAAAACAGAAGTTAGATGCCGCGAAAATTTCCCCGTAATCTTTAAGGCATGAGATTTGCGAAATCAAGAAATTCGTCCTTTTTCGTAATTATTTTGGTCATTTACGAGATCGATGCACAAGTGAACAGTAATTTTGGAGGTTTGGTGGTGACGAGGGGGGAATAATGTTCGTCGGACAACGAAATTCCATCTTTACGTACCTCCAAAATGGAAGGTCGACAGAGTTCATTTTTCTTTTTTTCGTAATCACAATTTATTTATTTTTTCTAGTGATGTTGCCTCAGTCCAGTATTGTAAAATATCATTTTACTGCATAAATATTTGCATGTCAGCTTGAAAATAGGGGGAAAAGTTTCCAAAACCGGAAGTCAAATGAAGCAAAGGTTTTCCCCATAATATTCCCTATACCCCACCCCCCGCACGATGTTCTCACTCTCGTCATCAGAGGACACACAAAAAAGAAAAGAAAAAAAAAGACAATGAAGACATACGGAGAGAAAGATATCAGCAGAAAGAAATATTATGTAGTGGATGCTATGAAGCTGCAGAGTCAACAAAAGACAAACTCACAGTAGTCCGTATTCTTGCTGTGAGATTTGATTTTTCACCCAGTTAAAACGTTCAATTATTTTTTCCTTCTTTGATCTCATCTTCACATAAACTACAATTTTAGAGGCAGTACGATCATATGGTAAGTGGAGGTTTGCGCACTGTGCGTTCACTTGTTTGGATTTCCCATCTGTCAAGCGTTATGGAATTCTGAACGCATCTAACTGATTTTTACTGGTGGAAGTTTCAAACTTAAATATCGCTATGTTTTCTATCACGCACTAGCCAGGGGAATCAGCTCTGTGTTTTGCACATGTTTGGTGTCTTTCATTAGTCTTAGTTTGTTGTAACGTTTTGTTGTAGTGCATATCCATTTTCCACAAAGAGATGGATCGTTTCGTAAAACAGCATCTATATATGCCACGCAATAATACTAGTTACTACTGACAAGGCTCATGCCAATGTTGGCAGGTATGTATGTATGTATATAGTGAAGGGATGTAAGGTCAGGTGATGCGTAACATCACAGCCTCTCCTTGACAAATGTCAACCCCGCCTTCTCGTGGTGCATCCTGTTTCCACTAAAGGGGCTCTGACGACCGCCAATAGCGGTATAACTATACCATCGGGATTAGAGGAAATTCTATCCCACACTCACCAACCCGCTTGGCCAGCGTGGTGAGTTATGGCCAAACCCCTCCAAAATGATTCCACAACTTAAATCTTGGCCCTCAGTCTCCGGCAGCTGGAATGTACCTGGCCAAGGCAGCGGCCAGTGCGACATGAAGGCAGAGGGTGCTAAGAATCCCCGGAGAACCGGACTAGGCTGCCATCTGATGCTGACCTTGGCTACTTACAATGGACGCTCCCTATCTTCTGATTCA
The DNA here is from genome assembly GCA_039090855.1 of Macrothele yani. NCBI lineage: Eukaryota > Metazoa > Arthropoda > Arachnida > Araneae > Macrothelidae > Macrothele > Macrothele yani. Next base: position 138,035,784 of record CM077001.1, read on the forward strand.
AGGCTTCTTGAATTGGAAGAGGAACTACAAAGGATCAAGTGGGACATCGTGGGGCTAAGTGAGGTAAGGAGAAAAGGAGAAGATCTCATCGAACTGAAAAGTGGACATCTCTTCTACTATCGTGGGACAGATACTGGCAGAACTAGTGGTGTTGGATTTATAATAAACAAGAAACTGAAGGATAAAGTTGTAGAAGTTGAAAGTTCCTCTGACAGAGCTGCACGACTTGTTATCCAACTCTCGAAAAGATACCAGGCTCAGATTATTCAAACTTATGCACCCACCACAAGTCATCCTGAAGAAGAAATTGAAGAATTTTATGAGGAAATTTGTCATCTAAATAATAAAGGTAAGCAGCACTTGAAAATAATTATGGGAGATTTCAATGCAAAAATAGGGCAACGGCAACAGAATGAAACTTCAGTAGGTAAATTCGGTCATGGCAACAGAAACCAGCGTGGAAATACTCTCGTTGAGTTTGCAGAGGCAGAAGGGTTTTTCATCTTGAACTCCTTCTTCAAGAAAAAGCCACACAGGAAATGGACATGGAGACATCCAAATGGGACGACAAGTGAAATTGATTTTATTATGTGTAACAAAAAATTCGTCATAGAAGACTGCAGTGTGCTAAACAAGTTCAACACAGGTAGTGACCATAGATTGGTGAGATGTAAGATGCACCTCAACACTAAACTCGAACGTTGCAAGCTCATAAGACAAACAAAATGTATTGACATAACCAACCTTAAAAAACACCATAATACCTTCAAGTTAGAACTGAAGAACAGGTTCTCTGCTTTAGAAGGCCTAACATCGGAAGAAGTGGACATCTCTGAAGTTAACAGAAAAGTAACCAAAGCTCTTATGGAAACAGCAACAAAATTAGCTGGGTCTAAGAACAAGTTGCATGTGAACAAATTATCAGGAAAAACCAAAATGTTGATGCAAAAAAGAAGAGAGATGAGGACAACTAAAGAAGATGTGACTTCCAAAGTGGAATATATAGAGCTATGCAAGACAGTAAGAAAAAGTATCACTGAAGACGTAAGGAAATTCAACTGTGAACTAGTGAGGAAAGCAATTGAAAACAACCAAAGCTTAAAGATAGCAAAGGGACATCTCAGTAAGGGAAGAAAACAGATTATGGCACTGAGAAAAGAAGATGGTTCTGTAACAAGAAATAGAGGCGAAATTTTGACAAGAGTGAAAGATTTCTACTCCAAATTATATGAAAGGGATGATATATGCACTCCAGACATCATGAAAGATACCAGTACCAGAGTTCCTCCAGTCCTCCCAGCAGAAGTTGCACATGCAATCAAGAACATGAAGCGGGGAAAAGCTCCAGGAGAAGATGGAATTACTGTAGACATCATACAAGAAGCAAGTGGAGAAATCGAAGCAGTACTCGCCCAAATTTTCACTCGATGCCTTAATGAAGGGAAGATTCCTGAGGATTGGAACAATGCTACAATGATCCTGCTACATAAGAAAGGTGACATTGAGGATCTCGGAAACTACAGACCTATCAGCCTCCTATCAGTAGTTTATAAAATCTTCACTAAAGTTCTTTCACACCGCTTGAAGGTAACACTGGACATGGCTCAACCGAGAGAACAAGCTGGATTCAGGAGTGGCTACAGCACAATAGATCATATCCACGTGCTGAGAGAACTAATTGAAAGAGCGAGGGAATATGAACTTCCATTGTGCATGGCTTTTATCGATTATGAAAAAGCCTTTGATTCGGTGAAACCATCAGCAGTTACAATGGCTCTGAAAAACCTGCGGTATTGAAGATGCATACATTAATATTATTAATAACATCTATGAAAATGCAAGTGCAAAGATTAGGCTGTTTGAAAATACAACACACGTAAAAATTGGAAAGGGAGTGAGACAAGGTGACACCATATCTCCGAAGCTCTTTAATGCCACATTGGAGGGTGTTTTTCAGTCGCTGAGCTGGGAAAACACGGGGATAAAGATTAATGGAGATTATCTAACCCACCTTCGTTTTGCTGATGACGTAGTCATTTTTGCAACTACCCCATCAGAGCTGCAGAGTATGATCCAGGAACTTGCTGACAAGAGTAAAGAAGTGGGATTAAAAATGAACTTTCAGAAGACAAAAGTGATGTTCAATGCTTTTACAAGAAATGAAGATTTATCGATTGATGGAGAAAAGCTGGAGATAACAGACACGTACGTTTATCTTGGACAGCAGATATCAAGTGAGGGTCACATTGATGAAGAAATTAATCGGCGTACAAAACTTGCCTGGAGAGCTTTTGGAAGAAACAGCATAATTTTCAAGAGCAATATGCCATTATGTCTTAAAAGAAAAGTGTTTGATCAATGCATCCTTCCAGTGCTTACGTATGGTGCAGAGACGTGGACCTTAACTAAAAGAGACATACAAAGGCTGCAGACTACTCAAAGCAGCATGGAGAGGTGCATGCTTGGTGTAACCAGGAGAGATAAGAAGAGGAACTCGTGGGTCCGAAAAATGACAAGAGTGGAAGACATCATGATCAGAGTTAAATCCCTGAAATGGCAATGGGCTGGACATACTGCCAGAAGGACAGATCATCGATGGACAGCCGAAATTTTAGATTGGATTCCACGGGACAGGAAAAGACCCAGAAGAAGACCACATGGGAGATGGGTGGATGAAATTCGAAAGTATGCAGGGGTGACATGGAGGAGATTGGCACAAGACAGACCGTTGTGGAGGAAACTTGGGGAGACCTTCGTCCAGCAGTGGATTGATAATGGTTGACAATGATGATGATGATGATATAGTGAAACTGATTATATGATTGATCAGAAAAAAAGTTACATGTTTGAGTAGAAGAAAGGAATACTCGCCAACCAAGAAGTGTTTGTGCGATGTGACAAAAGATGTGAGGGCACTATTTCACGACAAAATCACCACGACGATTCCGACATTTGTCAGACCGCATAACCAGCTTGTCCATCCCGGACCAAAAAAATTCATGCCTCTGCTGATGTAGCCAGTTTGTTGCAGCTGCTTTCATGTCATCCTCGCACGTGAAGCGAGTACCAGACGGGTGCTGTTTCAGGGCAGGAGAGAGGTGAAAGTCACTAGCAGTCATGTCTGGCACTCCTCCCAGTACCGTAATTTGTGGAACAAATGCCTTGCATTATTGTGAAGGAGAATGAAACCATCGCTCAGCAGACCTGGTCATTTTCATCGGATGCTCTCATGCAATTTCTTCAGCATGGCACAGTGCCGATTAGCATTGATGGTGCATCGACGTTCTAAGAAGTAGACCAAAAGCACACCCGAGGAATTCCAGAAAATGGAAGCCATGACTTTTTCAGCAGAAGGTATGACTTTAAACTTCCTCCTTGGTGATGAAGCGGCATGTTCCCATTGCATGGAAGCTCTCTTAATGGTGGGAGTGAAGTGGTGGAGCCATGTCTCGCCCCCAGTTACAATACGGTCAAGAAAGTTCTGTCTGTCTTTAGCATAATGCTGCAAGAACGTCAAACATGCCATCATTTGTTCTGCTTTGTGATCCACAGATAATGAATGTGGCACCCATCTGGCACAAACCTTTGGAGTACTGCAAAACATCCAACACAAGATGTTTAACACCATAGTTGAATGCCAGCTCAGATGCAATATTGCGCAAAGTTACCCTTCAGTTGTCTTGAATAATTTATGTTGATCTTTGTTGTTGACGAACTTAGATGCCAACTGCTTGTGCGAGGTTGGTTCCTCACATCATCCCTACTGGATTGAAATGAATGGCACCATTTCGCCTCATGTTTTTGAGACATCACGTTGTCACCATAAACTTCGACAAGCTGCCAATGAATTTTAGCTGTGGGCACGTTCTTGGCCCATAAAACATCTTATCAATGTTTTCACTTCAACTTAAGACCAAATTTCTAACCATGTTGGCATTTTAAGATGTCACTGCCCATCTCATGCTGGGCATAGGAGTTCACAGAGGTGTCTGAAGCACTAGCGCCATCTCTTGAACATACACGACATCTATGCCACTCATACGACATCCCACATTTACTTTACAGCATGTGTAACCTCTTTTTCTGATTGACCTACATAGTTAAAAAAACTTAAAATACAGATTTTGTAGCTTTTGAAGAATGTGAAAACCCACAAAAACCAACAGATGTTTAAAAAACTAAGAAAACATCTGAAAGATTCATTCCAAAACATTACAATTATTATTATTATAATCTAATTCTTGGAATTCCATCTGCCTTTTGAAATTATGCAGACATACCAACTTTCAAAAAATTGAAATCTATAAAAAACCCCAGAAAAAACAGCAAACACTTAAGCGAAATAGTTGAGAGACTACTATATTGACCGTAGCGATTAAATGTTTCAAACATATTGATTAAAAGTCGGTACATTATGCAGATGGTTTGTCTATTTTAATCAATTCCATATGTTATAATGAAAATATTTGGCACTACTTCACACTTACAGTGATTAAAAGGTAATTGATACACAATCACCTCATCAGTACGATATCATTAGGCTATGTACACAGATAAAAACTTCATTTGTAATCCTGAAATTGTAGCGATGTAGTGCACAGTAACCTTTTACTTTAACTTAACTGAGGTTTTCACCTAAAATTTTTGTGTCAACATGTTGTACTTTCAAAAAATGCAATTTTATGTCTAATTTGAGACTTACATTTTTTACTTCTTTTTCTCTCTCTTCACAGTTAATGCGAATTTTAATCATACATAATTTTTACCAAGCCTTTCTTGCTGTGCTACGAGTAAAACTGGTTTTGAGACGCAGAACTGAGATCAGGTAAATCAGAATATACAGGTGCGGTGACCTTCGAAGCCACTTATTCTCCTGCCGGAAAAAAAAAAAAAAAAAAAGAGAGAAAAAAATTAAAGAAAAAAAAAACAAAAACAATATGCCATCTGTACAATACCCATAAACCAAGTAAAATTTCCATATATTTTATGGGTAAACCATAAACTATGGCAGGTATGAATTATGTGTGTGCCAGCAGTTTAGCTTCAAGAAACTACCTTGAATCTCCCCAAGTACAGAGAAACTGAAAGTAAATTTATAAGCACAACTTACATTGTGCTTATCAATGCAATTCACAAGCTAGTCATATATAGGAAAACAATTAAAGTGTTTTCATACAGCAGAATTTAAAACCCATGCAATAGATCCTCTCTATAAGCACCTCTCTTGATTGACACAACAGTTAACAAGATGGCAACCACAGAAGTCCCATAATTTTATTATAGCTTATCATCGAAGCACAATGAATACAGACTGGTCAAAGAAATGTACTCTTTGTTCTAGTAATGGCTGTAAATAAAAAATGCACTTCTACAGAAAATGACCACAGGAAAACTAATCAATTCAGTTTAATAACAATTTGCAGGAATGCAATACTGTATTTTGTTGTTTGATTACATAACTTAACCAGTTCCTCTTTACTAGTTACAGAAAAATCCTGTTACTTATATGGCCACTACTACTATAAAACAAATAAAAATAATAAAACAAGTTAGTAAAATCATGCAATGCATTGATTATAATACGCTTTCCAACATACCAGAAATCATTACTCAAATTATGAGAATAATAGCTGTGGAATAAATCTCGGTCCTGTGCCCTGACCTTTGATCCTATTTCGATGATATTCAACAGAACCGGTTTGGTATACCTCCGAAATAACTTGATAAAATTTTGTCGCAATCAAAGCATTTTTACGTAAGTTATGATGCATAAGGGCTATGGAATAGATCCCGCTCCTGTGTCCTAAGCTTTGACCCCATTTCGTCCATTTTCAATAGAATTCGTCCCCAGGCAAGACCCTACAACATACTAACATTTCATCCAAATCGAAGCATTTTTACGTAAGTTATGACGCATAATGGCGATGGAAGTGATTCCGCTTCTATGTCCTGACCTTTGACCCCATTTCTCCCATTTTCAATAAGGTTTGTCGCCAGGTGGTCCCCTACCACATACTAAAAGTTCATCATAATCGAACCTCTTTTACTTTAGTTATGACGCATAACAGCAGTGGAATTAATCCCGCTCCTATGTACTGACCTTTGACCCCATTTCGTTCACTTTAAATAGGGTTCCTTCCCAGGTGATCACCTACCAGATACTAAAATTTCATCAAAATCGAACGATTGTTACGCGAGTTATCCTGCGGACCGACATACGCACACAACGCGTGACGTAATGAGGCAGATGGGAATCGCGACCATCTGCTTGCCGCAAGTGTGACGTCATAAAACTTTAATATGATCCACACACAATGCGTTACGTAATGAGACAAATGGCGTGACTGCGCGCCAACATTCTCAAAGGCGATATTATGACGTCATAAGATTTCTAAGCATTGGTAACATTAATGGAACAACGCCATCACTAAAAATGTTATAATTCGGGTGGTTATTTAACAAACTAAACGAATTCTCCTAAAGTCGAGATCAAGCTAAATCGATTTCTAGTACCAGAAAACGGTAGGTTAACGACTTTCATCAAAGTTCTTAGAGCCGTTTTCAAAATAAGATATACATACATACAAGAATTGCTACTTTAAGGTGGACGTCAAGTAATTTTGCTTCCTATACTTCCAATGGAAAAACTTCTGTACACATTTTCTTCACAATTAATGCGTTCACAAGGATGAAAATTTGAACATCGATTAAAATAGCTTCATTTCATAACTTGGGATACTTAATATTTTCTAAACCATAAGTGTAATTATGCAATCCAACATTTTTTTGTCCACTGACGTCATCAAAGTACAGGTCGCGCCATCTTTTCTCTGGTTTCAACACCACCAAAGGAAAAGTGATTGATTTTTAATATAATTATGGTTATGTTTTAGAAAATATTAAGTTTTCCAAGTTATAATATGAAGTTATTTTAATCGATGTTCAGATTTTCATCCTTGGGAACACATTAATTGTGAAGGAAATGTTTACAAAAGTTTTTCCATTGGAAGTATAGGAAGCAAAATTACTTGACGTCCACCTTAATAATATGGGATAAGGGCAATGGAATGGATCGCAATCCTATGTCCTGACCTTTGACCACATTTCGTCCATTTTCAATAGGGTTCGTCCCCAGGTGGTCCCCTACTACATACTGAAATTTCATCGAAATTGAACCATCTTTACGCACGTTATGACACATAAGGGCAATGGAATGATTCCCGATCTTATGTCCTGACCTTTGACCCCACTTCACCAATTTTGAATAGGGTTCGTCCCCAGGCAGTCTCCTACCACATAGTAAACTTTCATTGAAATCGAACTATATTTATGCAAGTTATGTCGCATAAGGGCAATGGAATGATTCCGCTCCTACGTCGTGACCTTTGACCCCATTTGTTCCATTTTCAATAGGGTTCGTCCCTAGGTGGTCTCCTACCACATAGTAAACTTTCATTGAAATCGAACCATATTTACGCAAGTTATGACACATAAGGGCAATGTAATGATTCTGCTCCTACGTCGTGACCTTTGACCCCATTTGTCCCATTTTCAAAAGGGTTCGTCCCCCGGTGGTCCCCTACCACATACTAAAATTTCATCGAAATCGAACCATTTTTACGCCAGTTATCGTGCGGACAGACGGACGGACGGACAAAGCTGGAGCACATATGCTTCTTCAACCTACGGTTGGAAAGCGTAAATAAAAGCACCATTACTGGGACTCTTGTGTTATCCTCACAAACTGACGGAAAGTGACAGAAGAGCCATGGTAAAAAATGTTAAGACATCACGTTCTTCCTCTGCTGTTTCCATTGCTGCTGAAGTAGGAAATGCTTGTAATGGCTCGTTTAGTACCATAACTATCTACAGAGAGTTAGTTGCACAGGGTGGGTTATTACGGTAGAGCAGTGGCATACAAGCCACACATTACTACTGTGAATGCGAATTACCGTTTGAAGTGGTGTGTTTCCTGTTATTCCTGGACTGTGGGTGACAGAAAAGAGGTTCTTTGGAGTGATGAGTCATGCTTTTCACTCTTCCATTCTGATGGAAGTGTTTTGATTTGGCGACAGCCCAGTAAATGATTTGCATCAGACTGTGTTCTTCCAACAATTAAGTTTGGTGGAGGCTCCATCATGGTATAGAGTTGTTTTTCGTGGATGGGACTCGGCCCACTGGGTATTATTATACCACAAACCATGAACTTTGAAGTGTACCTCGACATTCTGTATTATTCTTCCCTGCAAACAATGTGGCAGTATTATGGAAATGACCGCTGTGTCTTCCAACACGATGGAGCTCCTTGCCACATTGCACAATGTATGTAAAACTGGTGAAAATGTATTTGAATTGTTAGACTGGCCTACTCAGAGTCCCGATCTTAATCCCATAGAACACCTCTGGGATGAACTGAAGCGACGGCTATGAAATCCATCGCAACGACCATCTTCGGTCTCCACTCGGGCAGCAGCTTTGCAGGACAAATGGTGAGCCATTTCGCTCAAGAATTACTGGAAATCGGTTGATAATATGCCTCGTCGTGTTGTAGCTCTCATGCAAGCAAAACATGGGCCGACTAACGACTAATTATGATAATAAAGCCATTTGTCCCAAAACACTGTGGTGTCCAAATACTTTTCATGATATACTGCGTACATATACAGTAAAACCTCGAAAATCCGGCATCCTGAAAACCGGCAAATTCAGAAATACAGCACTTTTCTGATTTTGTTTTTGTGAGAACATCCAATGTTTCACCAATAACCATGGAAATTTCCTGATGTACCATCTGAACAACACATAGCGAGATCATCCGATCTCAGCGTGCGAACTGCCTACAGCAGCGCACGTGTAACATTGGGAGGTTTCTCAAATTCGTCATCTCATTGGGCTATGCTGAAGTGACACGGACCAAGGAGGCAACAAATCGGTGTGTACATTTGAAATGCGTGTTGAACGTGTGATGATGATCCGTGCTTGGTGGTGACAATATGTGGATTCGATCGTGTAATGACATCTACATCGGCCTTCATGATGCATCATGGTAATCACCTTTGCGATGTATCGTAGTTTCATCAGTTGAAAAACTGAAACAGCGATGTAAAATTCACATTGAGTTTTTGAAATGTATAGATACATCGCCCAGCCATAGCGTTTGTCCTGCCTTTTTTCAAGTTTTTGCCTAAAAAGCTGCTAACTATTTGCCAAATTAAATTTTTTTTGAGAGTTTTATGATTCACAGTATGAAAAGGTAATTGCCAATATTTTCGCCAAAACGATTTTTTACTCACAAATTGTGAAGAATGTGATCAGCAGCGCAACCCCTGCATATTTATAAAGGTGTAGATGCAAAATTTTTCGTAAAAGTGACCTGTTACGTGTAAGCAAGCGTACGCTTTACGTAACACCCATTACACAATTTTTGGATAGCTTCATAAATCTGGCACTCGTCCGGTCCCGTCGATGCTGGATTTTTGAGGTTTCACTGTATTTATAAATAGAAACTTGATATTCTTGGCATCTGATTTCCAAATTACATCCCTTTTTTTAAAATTCAGACATTAAACAACTTTGATGAAAATCAATAAAAATAATTAGCAATAATAATTTAACAAACAACAAAAACAACAAATCAAATTGTTTTTAAAAATATTTGTTTTTCTTTTCAATTTTTTCCCCTAATCCTTTCATTGCTAAGGCACTTTTTCCTTAGAACTACATTAACTAGTTTCAAAAGCGACTCCTCCACACCTTTCACTTCCATGCAAAATCCCTTGATTAAACATAAACAGATGAAATACAAACAAATGGATGGAAAAGAATGCATTTACTGAACAATTAAGAATCCAATAAAACAAAACTTACAGGATCTATTAATGGTTTACTTTCATCACTATCAACTTCATCATCTGTGCTGTATTCCTCCAGAACACCATCACTAAAATGCAAGACCCTTTTTGGTAATTTCACAGTGCTCTTGCACGAATCTTTTAAAGGAATTTCAGTAAAACTGCCTTCCCTAGATGACCGGGTCATGTATTTCGATTCCTGCAAATGAAAATATTTCACCTTTTAAATAATAAAATTAATTCACCAATGCATACCTCAGGGTATCCATAAAGTCTTTCCCACATAACAAAAATTAATATAAAAAAATCTATGTAAGTTAAAATAAAATGGTTGGCAACATAATACAGCAGTACTCATAAAGTTTTTCTTTCTGTTCTTTAGGTGAGCTCTTCTGCTGAATAAGAGGAGCATTTCATCGATAATGGCTTCCATGCAAGAAAAAGCGGCACGAGTGCTGTGGTTCCACGAGACCAAATCGCCAGTTACTGTCCAGCGTCATTTCAGAAAGGAGTACAGACGATCACGACCAGACCAAAAAAGCATAAAAGCCTGGTATAAAAAGTTTAAAGCGATGGGTAGTGTTGGTGACTTCCCCAAGTGGACCAACCACTGGTTACACAAGGGACTGCTGCAGCTGCTCACGAGACATTTCTGCGAAGCCCCAGGAAATCCATTCGTCGTGCTTCACTGGTAACTCGGATTTCCTGTGCCCAAGTTCACAAAATTTTACACAAACGTCTTCATCTGTATGTTTATAAGGTACAGATCATTCAAGCTCTTCAGCCTGATGACCGGCCTTGACGTGCTGCATTTGCGATGGAGATGTTGCAGTGCATAGCTCATGATAGTGATTATCTGCACCGTGTCTCTTTCTCACATGACGCTACATTCCACGTCTCTGGTACAGTAAATAGTCACAATGTACGAATCTGGGGATCACAAAATCCCCATTATGTCATCGAACAACAGAGGGCTAGCTCGAAAGTGAACATATGGTGCAGCCTGATGCATGACAGAATCATCGGACCCTTCTTTTTTTACAGAGCCCAAGGTAACATGTAAAGGGTACCTGGACATGCTGGAACTTTTTGTAGCACCTAGTTGCATGCACTCCAACCTTTGGTTATTTTCCAACAAGACGGTGCCCCACCACATTGGTCAATAATGGTTTGTGACTTCTTGAATGCCACATTCTGATGGATTGGCTGCGACAGTCCCATGACATGACCACCTCGATCACCCAACATAACCCCTCTGGATTTTTTCGTGCGGGGTTATGTAAAAGACCAAGTTTACTCTAGCCGTGTTCCGGATGTTGAAACACTGAAGAGCAGAATAATGGACGTCATTGGTTCTGTCTCTGCTGAGATGTTAAACAAAATATGGCGTGAAATTGAATATCGCTTGGATGTCCTCCGGGACGCAAATGGCACCCATGTGGAGGTGTACTGACACTGAAAAAAAAACTTTACTTATGCACCATCATTATTGTGCAATCCCTTTCTTGTACCTGTATTACATTTTTTTATATTAATTTTTGTAATGTGGGAAAGACTTTATGGACACCCTGTACTATTCTAGCAAACAGCATTCTACTATATACGAAGGTAAAGGAAAAAAAAAAAGAAAGTTCACACAAACTAAAATGTTAATATATATTAAAAGACAAAATACTTCATTTATAACCAGTTTTTACATACAGGGGTTGGACAAAATAATGTGAACACCATGATTATAAAAGTTGATGTTATTTGTGTAGGCTACACTGAAAAAACAACATTGTGGTTATCTTTTGTGTATCTTTTTTTTATATATATATATTTTCTAGGTTGTATGTCAGTGTAGTGCAAGCTGTGTTCAGCGGAGGTTTGTACAAGCAGTCGGTGGATGGTCTGTCAGATTTCCAAAGAGGACAAATCGTGGAAGCCCATTTATCAGGAGCGTCTGTAACCATAACAGCCAAATTGCTTGCTGTTACGAGAGCAAAAGCCTCCAAAGTTACGACTGTGAACAAAAAGCATGGCAGGACTTCTATGGTGAAGAAGAATAGTGGGTGAAAACAGAGATTGAATGAGGGGAAATCTTTGAACACAAACAACGATTGTGACCAAACAACACAGAACTACTGCAACGAAACTGACAGCAGAATTCAATACCCACCTGGAAGACCCTGTTTCCACAAAAACATTCTGCAGAGAACTTTACAAAACCAAAATCCGTGGAAGAGCTGCAATTGCTAAACCTTTAATTGCATAATCAATGTTACAGTGTAAAAAAGATGGTGTCATGAGCATAAAGCCTGGACAGCTGATGACTGGAAATGTGTGATATGGTCAGATGAGTCTTCATCTACATTATTCCCAAATGAAGTCGGGTTTATGTAAGGAGAACCTCTAAGGAAGCGTACAATTTGGAATGTCCGGTTCCAACTGTCAAACATGGGCATGGATCTGTGATGACTTGGGCAGCCATATCTTGGTATTCGACAGACCCCATCATTACCCTACATGGTTGAATTACTGCCGGCGAGTACTTTGATATCCTAGGTGATCAGGTGCATTCTATGGTCGAAATGTTTCCCAACAATGATGCCATTTTTTAAGATGATAATGTGCCCATACACACAGCCAGAACACTCCAGTCTTGGTGTGAGGAGCACCAAGATGAACTTCAACATCTGGCCTGGCCAGCTCAATCACTTGATTTGAATATCATTGAATCACTGTGGGTAGTTTTGGAGAGCAGAGTGAGAAGCAGATTCTCTCCTCGAACATCTCTGAAGCAACTAGCTGATGTTCTGATCAACGAATGATACAGCATTCCACTGGAGACTATTCAAAAGCTGTATGAATCTATTCAACGAAGGTTGGAAGCTGTATTAAACCTTTTGCGACCACAATACTAAAATGTTTTGTCCCTCAGAATACCACAGCGCCCGAAAATGACCTTTGCTGGTTTCCAAATTTCATTCCCTCTCCTTTTGTCAAGTGAACAAAAGAAGGAATAGTGCTGGGTCACCACTCCTAACTTCCGATCTCTAGGCTTGCTATGTAGGACGTTTCCCTGGGGCAATCTTATTCTCAAGGCTTGCTATGTATGATGTTTTCCTGGACATCCTTTTTTGCAAAAACACATCAATTTTGTACTCTTTTACCATGGGCGATTGTGAGGTCAAATCAAAAATCCAGAAAACAGTGAGACAAAAGTAACCTGTATGCTGATTTTCACTGAACAAACTGATTATTTCACTTTTCCATAAATATTCTAACTTACATATTCTGTGGAGAAATAAATTGCTCTGAAATAAGTAAAGCAATCATGAATTTAAAATCAAACAGATTAAAAACAGTTTTTGTTTGCATTTTCCTTTTACACAGAATAAAATCTGAAAACAACTAACCTGTTTTTATAAAAGTATAGGTTGATGAATACTAAAAGTTCATCCTTTTTGCGAAAACACATGAATTTTGTCTGTTTTTCCTCTCCAACATCAGCACAATCAGACTTTCTTTTACACCTTTCATTTTCACTAAGTTCTGGAATCTCTACAATTTTTTAATGTTATAATGTTCTTTGTTTTCTTCTTTTTTGTAATCCCACAGTTTTTAACAGTGCTACTAGATTTTTAATACTACTTTACATATCCTTCCTGTAATTGTCCGAACTATTTACCATATTTTGAACCAATTGTACTCGCTTTGTATTATTGTCCCTCGTGTGCGTGATTGACGAATATTTTTCGATAAGCGCATTGTATTATATTTTTAAGTTAAGAGCTTAAAATTTTGGATTTTTTTTTTACTTTTATAAACTGGTTTATCCTGCAAAAACTATTAATTCCTTTACTTTAGATTAAAAGTCTGAGAATAATTTTAACAGATACAAATATAAGGACATAATTTTCTCCGGAATTTCTGGGTCTAATCAGCAAAAAAATCCGGAATTCCGGATAAAATCGGGACCACGATCACTCCTGATCTACTGAGAGCTTATATCAGACAGACGGGAGTGGTAACACCTGGAAAATCTTGCTTACCCTAATCACTTTTCTTGTTCTTTCCTGTAAAAAATATGCTCTCAAGGTGTTTATTTTGATTGAGCAAATATGAAATAATTTTTATGACAAATTTCCTCCCATAAACTCTGCTTTTAGGACAACGGAAGATACCTCAGTTTATTTAAAATTAAATACACTGACGGAAAGTGAAAACAGAACACCAAGAAGGAGACGTCTAATACTAACGAAATTTATACAGCATAATAACGGAATACAGAGGACAACGTGATCAAAACATTATGGCAAAATACAGCTGTATTTGCTGGTAAACTGAAAAATAACATTTCCATGTAACATGGTTATTACGAGGTTGAACCGCCATGAACTGCGTCACACTGTGCAATTCTGGCATGGAGTCTGTCGTACAGATGTTGGATGTAAGTTTGGGGTATTGAGTTCCAAGCATCCTCAATCTGGATGCGTAAATCAGGGATGGGCGTGGCTGGCCGTGGGGACCGGATAAGTCATTGTCCCATAAAATCCCATACATGCTCAATGGGAGACAAATCCGGTGAACGTGCAGGCCATGGAAGTTGTCTCACACCCTGAAGTGCATGTTGCATTGCACGTGCCGTATGTGGGTATGCGTTATCTTGCTGGAAAACACCACGATGGACCGACCTTACAAATGGCACAACAATGGGCTGAATTATGTTGTTGATGTAGAAGGTGCTGTTTAACGTACCCGGTACAAACACTAGTTGTGTACGGGAGTCATAGCTGATCGCTCCCCACACCAGGAGACCAGGTGTAGGCCCTGTGTGTCGCTGGCAGATGCAAGAAGGGTGGAGACGCTCCCCTGTGCTTCTGCAAACACGCATACGGCCATCGGAGGCTCCCAAGCAGAATCTGCTTTCATCGCTGAACACGACAGATCACCATTGCGTTCTCCAGTGCAGACGCTGGCGACACCACTGCAGCCGTTCCTGACAGTGGGCTGGAGTCAGAGGTACACATGCCAGAGGCACACGTGCCCGTAGTCCTGCATCCAGTAGATGGTTGCGGATTGTTCGCACAGTCACCTCAGGTGCAATGGCAGCTCGGATTTGCGTAGCAGTGGATGTTCTGCTTGACAACACCGCTCTTCTTATGCGTCGATCGGTCCGCTCATCAGTCCGTCTGTGACTCCCGGTTCCACGTCTTCTCATGTGGGAATGTTGCTCGGACCATCTACGCCACCATCGTACCACCACCGATACTTCCCGTCCAATTCGCTCCGCAATACGACGTACGACCACCCGGCCTCGCGGAGTCCGACTAGATGATCTCTCTCGAAGTCCGATAACTGCTGAAATCGTACACGTCTTCCATGTCCAGGCACTGCAGCTTCTTCAGGGTCTTTGCATGTGTCCGTACGCCGACGACAGATTACATTCACTTCGCCGTACTCCTTAAATACCACCGACGATAATTTGCATATTATGCCATGCTGTGGCGTAAGTGCTCACCGGTTGGTCCCGAAATTAACATCACACCTACATAAACTCGACCCCATTAACATATGTAAATTTCATGATTGTCCGCCAATTCCTTCTTGGTGTTCTTTTTTCACTTTCCGGCAGTGTATCAGTATTTTATGCTGTCTTTGAGGCTGAAAATAATTATTTTTCTGCTAAATGAGCTTTATTTCTCATTGTACAAAAAATATTTTATGATGTACAATTTTTTTTTTTTTTTTTTGCTGCAATATCTACAGAACATATGTGCGCATATTGTGTGTGTAATCGGTTAGAAACAGGCCCTACGGGTAATTTAACATAGGCCCAACGGCTTCTATTTATAAAACACAATGGCTCAGTGTTGGGCCTACGTTAGACTGCAGGGATGTGCTACCAGGAATGTATTCCTGCGTCCACAAAGTTAGGTGTCCAGAAAAATGTAATTTGTAAATTTGTTTGTTCCACGAACCCTTAAATCATTATATCTCATGTGATTCTATCATAAAGTTCACATACAATTACGTGACCACAAGGTTCTTCAGGAAGACGCTTTGACGTCTGCAAGTTCTGTTTTACACGTTCTGTAAAGTGGATACAGTCTGTGGTGGTGCATTAAGTTATTCATTTAAAATATAAATCGGTTAAAAGTCCTAATGATCTTCTTTCCTCTAAAACTTGACCTGCTGCACTAAACACTCACACGCTTGCAGTACTGGCTAAAGATCCAGGTTCACGGTCCCCAAGTCGCCACTAGCGATAAACTTCATCGTAGTGGCGACTAAAAATGCTTGATTAAATCGCCAATTCTGGCGACCTGTACGAGGGAAAAAATTATTTATTTAATTTTATTTAACTTGTGCTGTACTGAAATTTTTTTTTTTAGCTTGTACGGAACTCGCACGTTTTTGAATTTTTTTCTCCAAATTAACAAAAATCGCACGAAATGGCACAGAATTTGTGTTGTACGGAAGCTATTCTGCTTGAGCAGCATAAAAGAAAAGAAAAAAATTATAAAAAAGGCGAGGGCATCACGTCGGTTTTTGGTCACAAAGAATGAGCCAAGGATGATGGTCATTGTGGGGGAACAAGGTTTGCAAGTTTGCAGAGAGGTATGAAAGCTTCTTCCCTTTGACAATGAATCGCTTCCCTGCTGGCCTGCTTTGGGGAAGTCGTACTGGAAGAAATTTTTATAAAAAAAAAAAATTCCCCAATTTTTTAAATAACCGAAAGCAAATTTTACGGTAACCAAGACATGTCAAAATAAACTCCCATGTGAAATTTCTTCAAAATCCGATGAAAACTTAAGAAGTTAGGCATTTCTTTTTATTTTTAATGAATGTTCGCTGAAAGCCTGCATAACATAGTCCTTACTCTCTTACTGCCGTCTCCTGTGCTGTAGGGTGCACCTGCGGGCTTTTGAGCATCGAAGAGGGCCGTCTAAAAAGAAACAATTTATTTTACAAATTAACCCTGACCGAGTTTTCCATCCGCTTTCAGTGTTCACTTAAAAAAAAAAAAAAAATTGGTAAACTTGACTTTTTTTCATTATTTTTACCAAAAATAGTGTTTTATAGTGTATTTTAGTTAATACTAAGTTTGAATTTTACCCAAAATCTCTATAATCCGGAATCAGCAAAGTCCGGACGATTCTGGATTTTCGAGGTTAATAGTATTATTCCCATACCTGCCAACTACTACGGAATGTCCGTAGTTTCTACGGATTTAGTTGTCTGACTACGGAACTATGGACCTCGCTGTCAAAACTACAGATTCTACGAATTTTCATTTTGTTTGATTTCTTTTTTATGTACACGAGATTCTTAAGCAGATTCGCGGAATTCAACGTATTTTGTCATCATTTAGATCGTTCTCAGGATCAATGTAAAACTGAAGACAATTTACTGGGAGGGAGGGGGCGTTTTCCGTCTGGAATACGGTATTTCGTGTTTCAAAACTTTCGAAAACAGTAGTTAAACGGAGTAAAAAGATTACCGTTATCGTAATTTGTTTCTCCCGATGTTGCCTTTTTGTCCAGTTTTCTTGTTAAATATGATTTTATTGCATAAATGTTTGTATTTCAGCTTGAAATTGTAGGCAACAATTTGCGAAAACGGAGGTTAGACGCCGAAAAAATTTCGCAAGAAGATTCTCATTAATGTGAATCCTAACAGAATTTTGTCTATTTCAAATGATTGTTACACAAATTAGAGAATTCAGATAATCTAACACCTTTTGAAATCATGAGAGATCTAGTAACTGTGCTTTTAATGATAGTGCAGTTGAATGCTCATGTAGAATGCCTTTGATCAGCAGTTAAAAACACATTAGGTGAAAGAAGCCTTCTAATGAAAAAGAACACACTTGAAAGTCGCATTAGGATCAACACATCAGGAATAAAAAGGAATAACTTTGACCCTGAAGATGCGATAAAACTATGGTGGGAGGATAGCGTGAAATCTCGCCGACCAAACTACAAAGATTAATTAATGTATTTTATTACTTTAGTTTCAACTTTTAAGCATACTATAATTGAAATACAAAATAAAACACACTGATATTATAGTAAGCAATTTTGTAGAAATAATAGTGTGAAATATACAATTTTATTTTTTTAAAGTTTGGCCACTGATTTCTCTTTTATGGCCACTAACAATTTTGGTCTTGGTGGCCAATGTCTACTAGCAAAATTTCTAAGTCTGGATCTTTACTACTGGCTGGCATAACTAGTACACGTCTCGCAATGGCAGCTAGCTTAGGAAATTAAGAATTCTTTCACAATGGTAACAAATCCACAACTTCAAGATGTGTTTCGCCCATGAGCAATTCCACATACTTACAAATTTCATCTGGATCAAGATCATGAATTTCAAACTCATCTTCCAAATCTTCAAATAAACCTGTTGATTTTTTTCCGGAAAAAAAATCAGAAAAATGAAAAAAAATATTGCTGAAGAAATCAAGCTACAGATTTATAAGTGGCACCACCCGTGCACTTAACCACTAGAAATTCTTTAATTTTTGGTAACCAGTTTATAACAATAATATCCAGGGAATAATTTTTCAATTACGGTTTTTCGTGAAGGTAACTAATAAACAGTGAAATTGTATATATATATAAGGAGTTCAGTAATGAAATTCAACATGTGTAAGGCCAAGCCCGGGCCCCAGCTCATCTCTAGTCTCTACCACTTCCTCCATCGAACGTGGATGTTATTTGAGCCAGTGTCGCTTGTCTGTTAACATGGACAATCCTGGTCAGATGCTGCTGGTTAAAGTCATTCAGCACCCGTGGCTGGCCACTGAGCTGTCCACGGTGGGTGGTAATGACTTCCATGACAGGGTTGCCACTCATATTGGCTTTAAAAATTTCCTGAGTTTTCCAGGTATTCCTGAAGATAATTTTGCGGGAAATTTCAGGTAAAATTTACAGATTATGTATAACCATGATAATATACATTACTAAATGCCACATTTATAATGCAATATATTCAATGCAAGAAAAACAAGAAAGATGACAACGAATTTTTGGGTGTAATGTAGCACATCTTTTGAATCCGTTTTGACACAAATTAAATTAATCAAAGCTATTCAAAGTATATGGAACTGGTATGGAAAGCAATAGCATCTGACCAAAGAAAAAAGTTTTTCAATCGGGTTTTTAACCCCGCAGATATTGCTGTAAACAGAATCCTGAACTTACGTCCTCTGGTTGTTGATCATTTTATTGGAGGTTTAACGACTACTGTCAGCAACTCATTGGGCTAAGGGCAGTTGCCCATCCCTAATTTAGGACCACTGACACCAGGGAAGGGAGAGAGCCAGTTCTGTAAGCCAAACACAACATCCGTGCCTTACCGGGATTCAAACCTGGACCCATCTTGGACGAATGATCAGAAGCCATCGCTTAGACCACTGCACCACCCTCTGGTTACAGACTTGTGCATTAAGAAAATTTGAATTTATATGAGAAACATTTCACAGTGGAAACGTTCTCCAACAAAGAAGGAATTTTTCAAATCACTCTTAGAAGCAGAGATATGGACAAATACAAGATATGCACCTACGCCCCTGGTGGGAAAAACATGCATTTTAGGAAGAAAGTATTCTCGAAGGTTTTTTTGATGTGAGCGGTATAGGTTTGAGAGAAAAAAAAAAATTAGTCGAGTTTTAAGGAGCTTAGATTTTGCTGCAAATACATCAGAAGCAGAAATTGAAACTTACGCCCCATGGTGGACAAACCATTCTTTACAAAATATCAGAAATTATATAAAAATATTTTCCACCAGGAGCTGTGCTGTATGCGATACAGGAAGAATTTTTCAAATCGGAGTTTTAGAAGCAAAAATATTGAGAAAAACGCAATTTACCTTTGTGACCCCTAGCGGAAAGTCAACAAAAAAACAGAAGAAAAATGCTAGAAGAATCAGGAACCTACGAAATTCCAATAGCACACATACCCCCAATATCGTACATTGGAAGTACGAAAAACAGATTAAAAAAAGACTTAAACAACACATATCTAACTGGCAAAAAAAAAGAAGCCAAAACTGCTTTAGTGCAATTCTGCTTGGAAAACCGGACATTCCCAAAGTTCGATGAAATTAAAATGCTAAAAAAGAATAAAAAATCGGAAAGGCAAATGAGGAGGGAAGAAGCAATATTAATCTACAAAAATAAAGCAAGGGTATGTAACCAGAACGACCCTAGCACATTATCAGGCCTGTGGAAAGAACTAATAAGACAAGAAAAACAACAACAAAAGAAAAACAGGCAAAAAAAGACAAGAAAACCAGGATAGGAGAAGAAAATTAAAAAAATTAAAAAAAAAATATGGAAAAAAAAAAAGTGTTCTTAACGAAACATGGGCTTGATAACGAAATATATCCAGGAAAGTTTTTCCGACGAATGGCAACAAGGAGTATCGGACTCCATTAGCGTGAAGTTAACCACGAACATCGGTGGTAAAGTCGCCAAGCTCCTGAAGATGCCCAGAGTATGGGCGAAAATTTCGAGTATAAAGAACGGTAAAAATTGATGTTTGAATCCTAAGGCAAAGATCCAATGAGTATACCCAGCGAAAAGTGTGAGAAGTAAAGCCAGTCATCGCATACAACGGACTTTAGGACAATAACCTCAACAAAGACCGGAAAACATGTGCGTGAAATGTTCCCGTCGCCAGAAAGGAATGCCAAGGTAAGCATTATCCGCTAGTTTTCTGTACAAGTTACTTTGAAATATCGCACATAAAAGAGAATAGTACAATAATTAGAGCTATATAATAGTCAGAATTAGAACTACTAAGTGGAATTGGTCTATGAATTACTTGAAAATTTTGAAATTATTTAAAAAGCATGTCACACCAGAAACTCTATCCAATAAAGAAAGAATTTTCCAAATCGGACCATTAGAAGCCGAGATATTGACAAAAATAAGATATACATCTATGCCCCTAGCGGTGAAACTATGGAATATTTTAAAAAGAAAATATTCTGAAAAGGTTTATCGACGTGAGTAGCATCGGCCCACGAACAAATTTTTTCAATCAAGATTTTAGAAGCTCAGATTTTATGGCAAATACATCAGAAGTAAAAAATAACACTTATGCCCTCTGGTGGCCAAAGTATTCCTTACCAAAAATTAGAAATTATATGCAAAAGATTTTCCATTAGGAGCTGTATCCGCTGAAGAAAATATTTTTCAAATCGGAGTTTTAGAAGAAGAGACATCGGGGAAAACGTAATTTACTTCTACGGCCCCTAGTGGAAAATCTATGCGTAACTTGAGAAAGTAACTACTCCTAAATTACTTTGACATAAATGGAATTGAAAGACAAAATAATTTTTTCAAAACCGGCCGTTTTGAAGCAAATATATAGAAAATATATAGGCAATGGGCTGGACATACTGACAGAAGGACATGCCATCGATGGACAGCCGAAATTTTAGATTGGATTCCAAGGGATGGGCTGGTTGCAGAACTACAATTTGAAATTGGGGTGCTGAAATTGTTGCCAGATTTTAAGAGAGAAATCCAAATAAATGGGATTTGGTGACAGAGACCCCTCACCAATCACTCGATTTCTATGTTTATATGTTATTTTATGTTTTATGTGTTGCAGAGACCCCTGACGAATCACTCGATTTCTATGTTTACGTATTATTGAATAGTTTAAACTCAGGCGTGAAGCCTGAGTTTAAACTATAAAAGTATAGGTTGATGAATTCTGAAAGTTCATCCTTTTTTGAGAAAACACATCAATTTTGTTTGTTTCTTCCCACTTACACCAGCACATTCAGACTTTCTTTTACAAATTTCATTTTTACTACGTTCTGCAATCTACAAATTTTTTAATGTCACAATGTTCTTGTTTTTCTTTTTTGCAGTCTCACGGTTTTCAACAGTACTACTAGATTTTTCAATACTATTTTGCACATCCTTCTTGTAATTGTCCCAACTATTTACCATACTTTGAGCCAGTTGTACTCGCTCTGTATTATTGTCCCTCGTGTGCGTCGTCAACAAATATTTGTTGATAAGTGTGGTATTTCTAGATTAAGATATTAAAATGTTTGATATTTTTGTTTTACTTTTACAAACTGGTATATCCTGCAAAAACTATAAATTCCTTTACTTCAAATCAAAGGTCTAAGAATAATTTTAACAGATACAAAATACACTGAAGAGCAATTGAATTAGAGATACCTGTCTAGTAACGTGTAGCACCACCTTTCGCCCTGATGACGGCGGCGATTCATCTCAGCATGGACTCTACAAGACACCGGAAGAGTTGGGAAGCCAAACGGAACAATCTCTCTCGATGGCATCCCAGATGTGCTCGATGGGATTGAGGCCAGGTGACCTAGCTGGCCAAGGAAGCAAGGTCACGTCGGTGGAGTGCTAATCCAACCATTCGGATACAATTCGGGAGCGATGGCACGGTGCATTGTCTTGTTGCAGGATGAGGTCCTCAGTGGGATGTTGAAGACGCACAAACGGGAGCAAATGGTCGTCCAGGATATCCCGGTAACGTTGACCTGTGAGGGACGATGTCACACGTACCAGGGGTCCCATTTCAGTCCACGTAGACAGTCCCCAGATGAGAATGCCAGCCCCACCAGCTTGAAGAGTACCCTGCTGGCAAGAAGGATCCATCGCTTCATGTGGTTTGCGTCATACTTGTATCCTGCCATCCGCATGTACCAACGTGAATCTCGACTCATCAGTCCAGGCAATATTTTCCCACATGTCTAGGGTCCAGTGGCGATGTTCCCGCGCCCATGGTAATCTTTGCACCCTGTGATGTGTGGTCAGCAGCGGTACCCTCGTGGGACGATGGCTTCTGTACCTCATAGCGAGGAGATGGTTCTGGATGGTGTGGCTGCTTACACGTTTTTGTGCACCAGCGTTAAATTGCAGAGTGATTTCTTGCACTGTGGCCCGTCTATCCGCTGTTACAATGTGAGAGCTAGCCGACGATGACCCCACTCATCCACACGTTGTTGTCCATGGCAGTTGGCTCTTGCAGGGATGGTTTTATCGGATTCGATGTACTCACGGTGCACCCATGACACAGTGGCTCATGAAAATCCCAGTGCCTGCGCGACTTCCGAGATGGAGTGACTCATTCGTCGGGACCCGACAATTTGCCCACAATAAAAATGCACTTAGATCCTTCGTCTTACCCATACTGCGTCCAACTTCTACTGATTCTCGTTGCATCACTCCTTATATTGTCGGATCGCTGCATACGTCATGTCGTTTCCGTTTACAGGGCCGCCCACAGCGCCACATTTGCGTAACGCCAGCTGTCTCTAATTCAATTGCTCTTCAGTGTACATGGACTCATTTTCTCTGGAATTTCAGGTTTAATTGGCAAAAAAATCCAGAATTCCAGATACAATCTGCACCACAATCCAATCACCCCTGCAGCATACAAAATATTTTAGCAAATTACTGTTCAGAAGTTTATCACCTTATATGGAAGAATTCCTGAGCTATCTGCAAGTTAGCTTTCAAAAAAATTAATTACAATAGACCAAGTACATGTTCCGTGACAATTATTACTGGAGGAATGCTGAGGATATAATTTAGATATATATATTGCTTATTTGTAAATTTCCAAAAGGCTTATAACAGCGTTGCTAGTTGGAAAGAAACAAGAGATGCATGCAGAGTCCCGGAAAAACTTGCAAAAATTAACAAAAATTTATATTGAGCGCTTTTAAAAGGAATGATTACCTGGTGTTCCTGAAGTAAAGACTGGTGTTAAGCAGGGGTACTTGGTTAATGTTTTAAGAATAAAATCATGGGTTAATAATACCTTAAATTTTAAGATTAAAATATAAATATTCAGTTGACTTTTCAAAAATTGATTGAACATGCGCACTCAGGGGATACACCATGCAAAATTATTGAGTTGCATGGTCACAAGCAGAAATAACAGGCAAGTAAACCATAATATCCTGTAGTTTGCTCATTTCCTAAAAATAACCGACAGTCAGTCATTAACTTAAGAGAACACAGAGTGATGCATCATGTTTAAATTTTCATATGACACAAACTGAATTAAATACCAAGATCCCAATCCAAATATGGAACACATAAAGGAAGCATTTCTTCACAGCAAATATAAAGACAGGAAATGTAAGCATAACAGTACTCTGTTGTAATGATCCTTGAAAACACATATGGCTAATAAGTATTTTTTTAAATTCTTACAGAGAGCAAGACACTTTTAGAAAAAATGTCTACAAAATTTTCCACTGGAATAAGAAATATATTTGTTATGCCAAATTCCCTGTTTACATGAAATTTTAAAATCACACATATTTAAAATTAAAATGAAAGGATATGTTATGTGCAGAGGCCCAGCAAAAATTGTGCATGGTGTCATCAGTGTATGTAGAGTTACATATATGCATACCAACAAAACAATACATTTTTCATTTAACAGTACGTTTATTTGTCCACTGAAGTGTACTTACATGTAAAGCAAGTATTTTTATTACTTGAACAACAACAACAAAAAAAAAACAAAAAACACAATCATTGGTGTGCGTATGAGATACAATATGGAAAATAAATCTAAAAACGGATTTTTTCATTAAAGATATAAGTTAACAGCACTTGATATTACATTAATTCACAAGATTTATAAAATGCAAAATTATGCTGGATAAATACAGTACATCCTTTGTACAAAAAGGGAAATTCAGTGTACAGTGTATAATGTCACATGAAGTGCACGAACATAGCACAACCTCCAAAAAAGTCAGAACTGTTCATTGATAAGTAAACTTGGCACCATGCTTGCTATTTGCTATGTATAGTAATAGGAAATATCACAGTACAGGACACACTAGGCATTAATTCACATCATGTACCAAAATATGCGAGACATACACAGCACACATACATGCATGATCATAAGTTATAAATTTCACTTAGAAAGCTCCAATTTTGCTCTGCATAAGGAGCAAATCTATTGTACAGTATGATCAGAAAATATACTGCGGGATATACAGTTTACAGGGTGTGTCTAAAGTCTTTCCCTGATTACGATAAATTGTATAAAATGAACCGAGCTAGTTAGACGTACACAGTTTGTTGCATTGATTGGGTCATATTCTCAAGTTTTTTGCTCATTGTACTTTTGGAACAATAGGTGGCGCTGCACGTCTGCAATGTAGTTTGCTGTTGAAAACGTCAGTTGGCGAAATGGAGTCTATGCAGGAGAAGGCTAATTGTGTTCTCTGGTTTCATGAAACCAAATCTGCAATTTCAGTGCAGCAGAAGTTTAG
Organism: Macrothele yani; assembly: GCA_039090855.1. NCBI lineage: Eukaryota > Metazoa > Arthropoda > Arachnida > Araneae > Macrothelidae > Macrothele > Macrothele yani. The sequence continues at coordinate 138,060,932 of CM077001.1, forward strand.
GCGTGAGTATGACAGAGCTCCGCCTGATGTGAAGAGCATTAGGATCTGGTATCAAAAGTTTAAACAGATGGGCAATGTCAGTGACCGTGCAAGAAGGAGAAGACCTTCCATTAGTGAGGAAACTGTCGACGCCGTGTGTGATGCATTCGTACGAAGCCCGAGGAAATCAATTCATCATGCCTCTAGTGAACTGGGAATACCTATGAAGACAGTACACCATATTTTAAGAAAGCAGCTTCGTTTTTTTGCATACAAATTGCAGATTGTTTAAGCCTTGGAACCTAATGATGGGCCCAGACATGTAACATTCGCTATGGATATTCTTGAAGGAATAGACGAAGATAATGATTACCCAAAGCGGATTTGTTTTTCAGACGACTTAACTTTTCATACCTCAGGTAAGTTTTGGAGAAACAGAGGGACAGCCCTAAAATCAATGTTTGGTGCGGACTAATGCACAACAAAGTAATTGGACCGTTCTTTTTTTATCGAGCCTACCATTAATCAGGCATTTGCCTCAACATGATGCAGCTGTATGTTGCACCTCAATTGGAAGAGCTGCAACCATGGGTAATGTTCCAGCAGGACAGTGTGCCCCTACACTAGGGGTGTACCTGTCCTTTTATTCTTAGATGACAAATTCCCTAACAGATGGATAGGCAGAGATGGTCCCATACCATAGCCACCATGATCCCCAGACGTTATGCCCCTTGACTTCTTTTTATGGGGCTACATTAAGGATCAAATTAATGCAACACCAGTTGCAGATATTAACACTTTGAAGGGAAGACTAACTGAAGCATTTGTAACCATGTAGATGACATGTTGCAGCAGACATGGAAAGAGATAGAGTACCGACTGGATGTCCGCCATGTAACAAAAGGAGCCCAGGTTGAGGTATACTGATGACCCGAAAAAAAACAACTCTGGATTTCAGATAAGCTATATTGGAAAACCATATGTGTCTAACGAGCGTGGTTCATTTTATACGATTTATCATCATCAGGGAGAGACTTGACACACCCTGTATTTTTGCATTTTTTTGTGATACCATTCTTCACACACATTACATTGAGCCATTAAAGCATCCCCAGAAGGATCATTAGGTGAATGTAGTTATTTGCAATGCCACTAATTTTTAATAATTTTTGTACACTGTTTGCATCTCTGAACATTTATACTTATTGTGGAAAACTTAGTGCAAGCATCTTCTCAGATGCTGGTGCATCATCCTCTGATCTGAGGCAATGTGACCAACTTTATGATAATGTTAAATTGCAATAGCAAATGCTATTGAAAAAATCCATAATCATAACTCTGTCCCTGTTGTCATTCAGGCAACACACTGACCTGTATTTTTCACTCTTCAAATTTAAGAATTGTCCAAAATTTTTTTTTCCATATCTTTTGTAATGACAATAAAAAAAAAAAAAAAAAAGGACTATCCATACAATTAATTTCACTCCTTAGAACAGCCAATATTTGCGATGCACACACAATTAACTGGGTCACTAGGAAGAAAAAAATTTGCAAGAAATCACCTTTCACTGTTCAAAATTCTTTTTTGATAGCTACCATTTGATGGCAGCTGGAAACCATTAATGCTCGGAAAGTCATTTGCCTGAAGATACAGAGCTCTAAACACTTGTTCAAGCAGGATTTCGAACTGATATGATTAAGCTAATTTTCATCCAGATAAAGGCTTATAATGATCCTTGTATTTACACATGGAGCTTTCAAAGTTTCTAAGCATTGTATGTCTGTGTACTATTCCTTGTGTTGTTCTGTGTTTTCTGCAGAAGAGTTTAGTATATTCTTATCATGAGGTTGTTGGGATTCCTGAGTCTTTTGTTACATGGACATAACACATCATTTTGCCTTAGTTACTCTTTTGTCTCCCAACTCTTTTGAACTTCCTTGATTTCACAAAGGTAGACTTTTCGTTGAAATTCTGGCAATTTCATTATCTCCTACCATAACTTCTGTCACCTTGCTGTTTAGTCTATGAAAACTAAATTATGTTTCTCACTTTGGGCTACCACAAGTTCACTATCATTATCTAGAGTTTCTTTAAGTAGTTCTTTTGTTTCTTTCAGTTTATCCAACACTGCACATAGCCATGTGTAGTTTTTAATGTTATATGTTAATGCTGTAATTTCCTTCAGAGTTCTTGGATTTCCTGATGGATCACATGCATTATGGAGAATTGGTGTGTTTGCATTCAGTGCAACATCCCATCTGGATGATAACTGTCTGCATTTCCCAGCAGGTTTTTTTTTTTTTTTTTTTGCAGAAGGTGCTACATGAATTGAAGTATTCTGTTGGACATGTTTTTCCCCTGTACAAGGCAAAGCAACCTTGTGTTTCCTTACACTGTTGTCTAGTGTAAACAGCACAGAATTTCTGAATGATTCTGGCATATCAGTCCATGGTAAGTTGGTGTGCAAAAGCACAACAAACATATGTTTACATGGTAGAAGAGTTCTTTTCCATGACAAAGCATTCAAAAGATGGGACTGAAATGCCAATGTTGTACTATTCAGGTGATGAGGAAAACTTTCCCAAATTAACTTTATACATCCCATCCTTGACTGCATTACTTGGGAGTTTCTTTGGCAAATTTTAATTTATCCATCCAATTATTTATGTAAAAAGCTGACCTGTTATGAAAGGAACTCTGGTATTTCATTATGATACTTTCAGTAGCTACTGCTTGTCATTATGTTTTCAGTTCTGTACCACTTCATTTCCTGTAGTATAAATGTATGAACTATTGTTTTCACTATGTGACATAGGAAGCTATTAGTTTTATTGCCCATGAAAGTAGCTTTAAATTTCTGGTGAATTCTTTCTATTCCATTGTTAGTATTAACAGCTACCAACAGTCATATTGTGCAAGATGCCCACCTTTTTTTCCAGGTAACCACATATGCTTAACATAGTTTTGGAATTTTATGTTGGCATTCCAGGTCTCAATATTTTTTATTTTATTAATTCCTTATTGACCAGAAGCTCAGAGTCAGCATGAGCCAGAAAATGCACGAAATGTAACATAATTGTCTGATCTTCTAGAGTGCAGTCAGATCTACTGGAAATCCATCGTTCCCATGCTTGTTCTCTATGGGAATCACATATTAGAACTTGACAGGCACCATGCATATGGCTTCCATTGAGCACATTTTGAATGCATGAATTTTAGCTTCGCAGAAATCAGTCATAAAGAAATGAGGTTTCCAACTTGTGTTCCTGTTGCTTGTTTTTAATGCTTCTGAATTGTGCTAGCTGTTTCATCTCATGTGATTATTGTTGCTATAGTACAATAGCCAACAGGTGTATTCACAGCAACAAAGGTAACAGGTAAACTCCATCACTTCATTACCTTATAGGTGGAGTCAAGAAAAGGTAACTCATTTCCATACCTCACAAGTGGTCTTTGCTGTTCTTTCGTCGGTGGAAAAACAAACTTGTTACCTGTTGGGGCTTTAAAAGTTATTTCTCACTCCACAAATTAGCAGTTTGTGTTGCATGGGGATCCAAAATATGTTTGCAACAAGGCCTGCATAAAAACAAAAACAAAAAACAGTCATCTAAAGATCTTTAAAGTTCATCTATAATGGCTTTTACATTTTCTTGGTTATATGGTGATTTTTCACAGTAGCTAAATACATGTGATTAAAAATGTCACGATCTGCTGGATAAAATTGTCGACACATTGGGTCTGGTGCTGTGGTCACACTGAACATTCTCTACATATTTTAAGTGTCTTCTCATTTCACCCAATCTATTTATCTCACTACAAACACTCTCATGAATTATGTTAATCAGTTCTTTATCTATACCTACATTTATATTAGCTTCAGTACCTACTACATGGCCACAGCTGGTATCCAATATGTAGAAGTCGATAAATATCCTTCTTTCTCCTTTTAGTACGGCACTGTTTCCAAGATAATTCCCGAGAGCTCCTGATACCCTCTTTCTACTTCCAGGTGCATTGCTGGCTGTATAAAATGTAAACTTCTTTATTTCCTTTAGGTGAATCTCTGCTGAGCAATTGGTATTCTTTGTGTTATGAATAGTGCTTCAGCGTCGAGTAAAGTCATAATCATCTCTCAAATTTGCCTTGCCTTTACTAAGGGAGGGTCCTCTTTCATGGCATCTTAGAACAAAGTTATCTATAAAGAAATATGGCAGTGTCAGAATTAGAAATAAATCTTCTATTGGCCCAGCGGACCGCCAGAGTTTGCAAACCACTGGTTCACCAAAATGCCCACTGGTCTGTAAAAAAATAATAAAAAATTTTTTTAAAGACATTTACAATATATGTATAAAATAATGTATCATTTTAATGGAATTATCTCCAATATTTGCTTTCAAACCTATCATTAGTTTGCAGCCTAAAAAGAAAACCATACAGCAAGGTAAAAGAAACAGAAATTCATTTTTTAACTTCTGACAAATTAGAAAAAAAAAAAAAAAAACTTGCTGGCCATCTGGGCTAGTAAAATCAATAGCTCAGTGGTCCGCCCGAAGTTTTACTGGCCAATGGCCAGTGGACCACTGGGTAATTCGAACGCTGCATGGTATTCCATGAAATGGAATTCTGTGTTCTAACTTTGGCCAGATTCTTGCCTTCAAACAATGTCTTTTTTGTCATTCTTCAGATCTTTGGTTTGTTTTGGTTGCAGGATTTTTTTGCCTTCAGAAGTACCTATACATTCTTCACCAGCGTCTTGTAAAAAGGCTAGCAGCGAGCCGAGATCGTTTTTTCATGTCATTTCTTCTCGGCCTTGGTGTCTGGCTTCTTGAATTCCAGTTACAGGTTGGTATTTCTGCTGAGAAGCAATCTTCTAATCAGACAGTGACCAGTCATCCTTTAAAATGTTATTTTTATTGAAATGTGTTCCAAGCACTTTAAGGTACTCAGCAGGCAGCAATATAGTTCCTTTGTTTTCAAATTCTTTTCAATTTGTCCAAATACATAGTCACACAGTGCATACCAATGCCCCCGAACAGGAAAAAGAAGCTCCTCCGACTTAAAATGGTTTGGAGCATGAAACAACCAGTCTTGGACCATGGCAAGTGCAAGGTTATTCCTGTTTTGTCTGCTACACCCATCACTTATTAGCATTACCAGCTTCGTTATTTATCGAGATTCAGGAAAAGTAGGTGTAAGGTAGTGGTGGACAGCACTAGCACCTACATCAGAACCATGATCTGATTGATTTTCTGTCCAAGTATAACAGTAGAAATTTCCAGTGTTCACTTGTGCAAAATAAAGTTACACAGTGCTAACTGGCGGGAGTAGTAGGCAGGCTTCTACCACTGGTAGTTTGGGCAAAACATGTAATTGTTGCATGTCGTAAACAACGCTGTGCAGTTTTCATGGAATTCTGCTGACGATTTTGTAGCCTGGAGTTTATAAACACAATGTTCTACCATTCTTGTAGCTTTGGTATTTTTTCTGCCATACCAAATTTCATTACTTGTGTGCGCGTTGGTTGAACAAGTATAGGGTGTTTTACTCGCTACCTCACCCGACATTTTTGTAATAACTGTAAGAGGAATGAAGATATCATAACGAAATTTGAACTGGACTTTACCTTAGGCTGTGAGAAAGCAAACAGAAGCGACTTGTAGCGGTGCCAGCGTCGTGGGCATGGTCAGAGAGAAGTGGCGGCGCTAGTGTATCGCAACTCCTCATTGCCTGCCGGACAAGCGGGCGTCTGTCAGTTTACTGAGTCTGCCAACACAGTATGGTCGTTGTTTTGCCGCTCGTGGAACAGTACGGTTCTGTGTGTGCTGTCGGAGAACAGAAAACGTTGAAATGAACTGGTATACTCTAGAGGAGCGAGTGTATATTGTGCGGACATACTGGTACACTAAATAGTTGAAGTCGTGCCAAAAAGAATTCGTTAAGAGGTCAGAAACCATCACCAATCCCTTGCATTTTGGCGCCATTTCACGGAAATTGGAAAGAACAGAAAGTTTCTGTGATGCACACGGAGGAGGTCGACGACAAATGAGGGAAGAAACGGTCGAGAATGTGAGGCATTGGTTATTGCTGTCTCTCAAAAAGTCCGTACAACGTCTGCCACAGGAAACCGGCTTATCCACAAGCACTTGTTACATAGCTGCGCAAAAAAGGTAACCTTCACCCATATTGTGCAAGCGTTGTTCACACATTGAAAACGCCAGACCACGTGAAAAGAGTGGCACATTGTCAGTGGTTTCACACATTTCTGCAGCAAAATCCTGGCATACTAGATTACTGTTGGTTCACAGATGAGGCCTGTTTTCATCTTTCTGGATATGCCAATGCCCAAAATTGCCGTTTTAGGGCAACTGACAATCCCCACGCGACACACAAAGAACTCCTATATCCAGCAAGGATCGGTGTTTGGTGTGCAATGTCACAACAGCGCATTATTGGGCTGATCTTCAAAACAACCATATTGACAGCAGCTTACGTGGAAATTTTTCAGACCTTTGTGAATTAGTTGGACGATGAGAAATTACACATTAGATATTTCCAGCAGGATGGAGCAACATGCCATACTTCCTGTGCCAGCCTGGCCGAAATTGAGTCATTTTTCAAGAACAGTCATTTCGAAGGGACTTTGGCCTCCGCGGTCGCCAGATTTGACGCTGCTCGATTACTTTTTCTGGGGCTATCTGAAAGGTAGAGTTTACGGCAATAATCCACGATCCATCATCGCATTGAAATCCAACATCATTCAAGAAATTCAGGCAATTCCTGGGGATATGCTGACCCGAACCTTCCAAAATATCTAGTGTCATGTTCAGCTCTGCCTGGACGCAAATGTTGATAATTTCTAACACATGTTATGATGCCATCTCCTTTCTCACAGCCTAAGGTGAGTCCAGTTCAAATTTCATAACAATATCTTCATTCCTCTTTCAGTTATTGCAAAAATGCCGGGTAAAGTAGCGAGTGAAACACGTGAGATACTGTTCTGGTTTATTGCCGATACTGGTTTGATACATTTTGTGCATATTTTTTACACTTCTAATAGCAGCTGGAAGGTACAGCCTCACACTTTTATTGTAGCCATAGTGACTTGCTCTTGCCTTTAGTTTTTTTTATAAAGCCACAAATACTTTTTTTTTTTGCCGATTTGTGTGACCACAGCCCCCCCCACCTCTTTTCTCTGAGACATTTATTACTTCATCACTGTTATGATTATGTTTCACAACAACGGTCAATCTGTGTATTTTAATTGGACTTACAAATGCCACAGAAGTTTTTCTACAAACACTAACCCTTTCCCCACCAGCTTTCTGAATCTTAAATGCTGTAGAGTGATTCCTAGCTTTTTGGGGGCTTGAGTTCTTTTCACAGGAAGAGTAGACACACGAAGTAAAATACAATTGTCCTGAGCCACCTTGTTGTTGTGGGCATACAATCCTGAACAGAACTTGTGAACACCACATGATATAACTTGAGAAAAGCAGTAAACATTCTTTTAACTTTTGCCTTTCCCAGCATCATAATAAGAACAAGATACAACAAAATGAATCACCTGCTGCATCATTATTCACATCTGTTAATTCGTTTGGCACGTTTTTCAACATCTTTGTTGTTATCAGCAACCAAAACAAATGAGGAATCATCACCTTCCATTGCCGATAACACATTCAGAAAAGAAACAAACAAGGAACCATCATGCTTTATCGCCAACAACCCGTTTGTAGCAGCCACACTGTTAGCAATCGTGTGACGCACATCCTCGCATGAGTGGCTGAGTGGAATGTCTGAATTTGTTTGCTATGGAGGCTGGGATTTGTCTGCCTTAGGTTGAAATTCCCATTTTATCAGTGCTCCTGATGGGTGGATTTGAATGAAACTCTTTTCTAAGCCATGTAATATAGGGGGCTTGAGTACCACCATTGAACTTCATTCAATGGTGGTGCCATCTGTTCTTTTTTTTTTAAGTGGATTTATCTGCTTTTGAATGAAAGCTCTTCAAATGTTTTTTGTCTGTTGGTAGTGTTATTTCGTTTAACTTACTACCATTGAAGAGGCTGAATCCAAAACAAGTTCAGTTGCAGCTACCCACATATATATATAAATATTATTATATTTAGTTACTGGAAACCTTTTCCTGTCTGTTGGTGCTCTTATTCTGTCACTCTGCCATTCTTCAGACAAGCTGAATTGCTATAAAATTATATGTCATCTTGTAAATAAAAACCAGCTTCTCTAAATGTAGCTACCAACATCTACACTAACCTCATATTAACACATTGTAGATGGGCTACATTGATCAATGTAGTACCTCTCTGGTACCAGATAGCAAATGAAAATACAGAAGAACCAGCATATAATAAGCCTGTATTTAGCAAGATCTCAGATTTCGTGAGCATAACAGGAACTTTTGTTTAGTATAATGTTAATTCAAAGCTAATTTGATTGTTTTTAATGAACAAAATTTAATGAGGGAAAGAAGAGTTGTGATTATTACTTTTAACAAGCAAAGTAACAGAATTCCATATTTAACAAGGCAGAGAAAATCTGCTGCACACTGTACTAGAATTGAGGGATAGAAATAGTAGTACACAGAACAAAATTGTAACAGTGCAGGAAAATCCTTGTGCACCAGAGGAAGAATGTTTATAGAAAAGCAAAGGGGAAAGTACATCAAATGTTCAACAAGCAAGCTGTGCAAGAGACTCTCTTTGCCACCCACTCTAAGGGCTGTATTCAATCAGCAGAGTTGAAAACAAGAGACTTACTTCTAGGCAAAAAGAGAATGTGTGGCACCTGTAAGTGGCTTTCTGTGAGACAATTACAGAGATTGATAGGGAAGTAATGAAATGGGGATGTCCCCAGAGGAGAAACAGGATATAATTTATAGAACTGTCTTCACTGTCCCTTTCACCCACCAAGTGGGCATTGCATTGAGAGGACTGGCGTTACTTTGGCTTCGTTTGCTGTGCAGTTAACAGTTATCAGACTTATGTGGCCGTCAAGTTAAATGTACTTAAAAGATTTTATTAACTATAGCACTAATGTAATTAATTAAATTTTTCAAGAATATCTAGTTGTTATGGCTACATGTATATGCATATCTTTACATGGTAGGAATTTTTCACCCAAAAACGGATTTAGCAAGAGCCCAGATTTAACAAGGGTTTTCATTGGTCTCAAGCTCCTTTATAAACAGGTTCTACTGTGCTATGTTTCAATGAATTTCTTCACAATTTTGATCACATATTTATTTACAAATGGATTTTCAGAAAACATGGTAAGGATGCTCACCAAAATACCTAATATATGCTGACAGTCTGATATACAGGGTAATTTAAAATGATTGCCCCAATTACAAATGACAATAACGTGTTGAAGAGACAAAAGAAGAGATTTGTTTATGAAGATAAATAGACAGCTGATATCCCTACACAAGAAAGAAGTTCAGAATTTTTGTTGGAACCTACTGCTGTGTCGCTATGGTGATGTAGGAAAGTGAGGTGCCCATGCACCAAAGCCAGTGCAAAGAAATGGTGTTGTGAACAGGAAGACAGGATTTTCTGTAAGTGGCCCTCCAGGTCTCCGGATCTTACACATTTATAAATTCTTTAAATAATTTGCCGTAATGAAATTAACTGCATTTCATTACTAACAAAAAGTGCACACATTATTTTCCGTACCACAATTCCATAAACTTTTGTGACTACTACCCACATAATATTTGCTAAAACATTGGCTAACCTTCCAAAAGTGGCTTGCTCCGATGGATGGCGCCACAGTAGTACTTCCCCTCTCCTCCTTTTATGTTAAATGCGTTATAGCAACGTCACTTTGTTCTCTTGGTACATGGTTTTTATGCTCACATTCCTATGGATATAGTAGGAAGGCTTGGTGGTGATGGAATCATCGTCGAAGTGGACGAAGCCAAAGTGGGAAAATGAAAGTACAACTGTGGTTGTCTCGTCGAGGGCACCTGGATTCTTGGCATCTTTGAAATCACGTCGAGCCAGGAACAACCATTATGACGGACCAGTGGGCATATAAAGGAATATTTATTCCGACGGAATTGCCGTCTTTCCTCAGAACATTGCTTTGAAGTCCTGATTAGTGCGATCAGGAAGTTCTTCCCTGGCGGATAAAACTTTTCTTGCTTTTATTCTGCTAGGTAGAGTTTCATATTCATGAGGAAAACTTATTCTTCCATCATAATAAATATTTCACATATATGCCACAATGTACATTCATAAAGGTCCTTTTAAGGGCCATCTTTAATCCATATTATTCACTTCCTTTGCCACTTTCACAACGTAGAAATAATAATAATTCAGTAACTTCTCTACTTACGTTTCTATGAAATTAAATGGGTGCATGTTTTTTTTTTTTTCCTTTCTAATGAGAGACATCTACCCCATTAACTTCATAAAAACAGATGCAGAGCAGTTACTGCATAGGATCATTAGACTGAATGCAAACTGCATATGCTTTTGTTCCAAAATGATTGATTTTTTGATAATTTATTTTCGTGCTGTAATATCATTGCTCTTACTATCTTAATTTACATATACATAATTTATTTTTGAGAGGCCATTGAATTTAGATGTCTGATTTCTCTTAATATTTAAAACAAAGGGACAAAAGCTAGGATATATATATACATAAAGTGGCACTAATAATGTTGATACAGTTTACCACTGATATACGTACTGTTTCTGATCTTTCCGTCAAAGGTATCTGCCCACCACAATTGCATAGCATTTTGAGGATCAAAATCTTCAATTGAAGTGCCATTGCATCTAATCATCATTAAGTTGTTTAAAATGTCACTATTCACATATGCCCAATTACTGGTTTTTGTGAGGTTCATTGCTGATGCTCCACGTCAATGGGCTTGTACGCTGCCGCCGAAGTGCTCACGTGCTGCTCTGCAGCAATTTTCTTTTGCTCCCGATACTTTCTCATGCGTTCTGCCGCTGACATTGCGGTGTTTATCGAAAGCTGACGAATTGATCTTTCGCGTAGACTATGTTCGATGTATTTCTGCTTGGCTTTTCGACAAGTATATGCTGACATTGTGAATTTCTTTTAATTTTTCAACTGCGATCTAAAGTTTCACAACCAACATTGTATTTTATTTCTTTTCTGTCTTAAATCGATAGATCTCGATGTTAGCTTTTGTTTGAGACCAATTTCGACGTCATAGCGCTTTGCAGTGTAGAGTTATACTGATTAGAAGTTTGTGTGACGCAAAGCCCCCCCCCACCCACGCCCCGCACTTATCGCTGCATGGTAACTCAAGGTCACTAACAAGTCTTTGTTCCCTTAGCTATCGAATGACACTAGGTTGGTTTGGTTCGCATTGATAATATAGAAATTATTAGACCACACTTGATGCCCACTTTTTCGCAATGCTCAACTTTCCATACTGATCTAATTTTAAAGATGTATTCACACACACACAAAAGAAACAAACCCTGCCACGTACTTCCTAAGCTGTGGTGAATTTCGGAGATCTAACGCACAGAAGACGCGGCCTCCTAACAGCATCATCGACGCACAGAAGCCCGATAAGAAACCTGTTTAAACATTGTGTCTGCATCGTGATGGGACTTTGGATGGGATCGCTCACTAAGCTACAATGTCCACGATTAGTCACCTGGCAGGGCAATTTCCGATAAGCAATCCCCCGATGTAGCATCTGGAACAAGACACTGCGAGAAACTACACCGGAGACACGAGTGGGCACGAGGATCAGCCGATATTCACATGTCTGGCACTGGGAAAACCACCTTGAATAACAGTGCTTGGTCGCGGCTTGGTGGCCTGCGATGGCAATTACATTGCGAGTATTTACATCAAGGTGGTGATGAATCGTAGTTTCGTCAGCCGAAACACTGTAACATCAATGTTAAATTCACACCGGTTTTCTGCAATGTATCAATACATTGCGGAGTCCTAGTAGGGGGAAAAGTTGGACAAAATATTTGCTCACTTAGGGGAAAAAATCTACTCGCCATTATTGGCTACTATACTAAAAAATTTACTAGCCACTACAAAATATCTGGTCACCATTTGGCGACCGACATTCACAAGGCCTGGAAACAGGCCATTTGTACGAAAAAAAGCTGTCAGTTGATTAGTTTGTTTTTTGCAGCAAAGCTTAATGATGGAATGGCTCCTGTTCAGAGAAACATGTTGCAAGAGAACCAACAGGCAAAGGACGGACTTTGATCTGTTTAGTTGGTTCTCTTGTAATGTGTTTCTTCATCCAAGAATGTGTCAAGCCATTGTACCTAATAGTTCTATGTTACAACTGTTGGCAGAAATTGAACAAAAACTTGAGCACAGATAATTTTTAAAATTCAATTTTGCATCTTTTTTAGGGAATAAAGGAAAAATGTAATGTAACTGAAAGTGAAGTCTACCAAATTCTAGGCAGGCAGTAATTGCAAACATAAATTTGAAATCTGGAAAGGAAATGTTTTTTTAGAAAAATAAAGTTTCCCTTCATTTTTTCAAAAAAAGGGCCATTTTCCCCTGATCTTTACAGAAAAGGGTAATTTCCCCTGATTTTTGGAACCATTTTCAAATTTCCTGCTAATTCAAGTTGCATGAGAACCTGTAATTTGGTATGTGTTGCCCCAGTCCTACAGTGCTCTAAAGAATTGGTTTCTGACCATTTGTTCGAAATGGGACTGGGTTCGAATCCTGTGAGGGGCATAGATGGTGTGTTTGTCTTACAGCACTGGCCCTCTCCCTTTTCAGGGACTAGTGGCCCTAAACTGGGGACGGGCAGCTGCTTATAGCCCATTAAATCGATCACAGCGATCGTTAAACCGCTAAATAAAAAAAAAATTGGGTATACCACTCATACGAATTTGTTGTCAACCATGATCAGGAAGAGAACAACCGCCCAAGCGCAAATTAAACATTTAGAACTTAACTGACACTCGAACCCACATTTTCAGCATAAAAGAATATTCAATCGATTGGCAAAAATGTTCAAATTATATATGTAGTAAATGTTTACACTTCAAACTTGCAACATTTTTTTCACTAGCCTTCAATTATCAAACATACCCACGGTACCTCATCACCAATGCACACATTTATAAAGGCAAACTTCGAAACGTCGAAAAAAATTTATCTTTACTCCCAACACACACAAAAAGTGAAAAAAAACTTCGTATCAAATATACGAAGAACAAACGATTTTCAGTACGAAACCATTTGTAAAACTTCGAATGGTACTTACAGATGTCATTTTTTGGCAGACTTTCTCTATTTGATCAGAATAGTCTACGTTTTGTGTAGCTTCGACGCTTGAACTTAAATCCATTCTCAGTAATCAACCAGCGATGATTAACTAATTATAAATATCATATAAGAAAGAAATCGCTCATTCGAATCCACAGGCCTCAGCAGAAAGAATTAATCACGAAAATTCACGATGCAGCCGATTTGTTTTCATAACTTAACTTGACTTGACTTATAAATTTCACTGTGATTACTATTGACGTGCCTTACAGAAGATCATTTAGAACTGAGCCACTCACTGTTTTGGGCTCTGAGTCTGTCAGGTCAACAATGACATAAAAGCCAATCAAAAGATTCGCGTTGGAATTTCTGAAGTTAAATATAGATGTCCTAGTGGCCTAGCATTCAGAGGCGCAGGTTTCTGACCAATCGTCCGACCTGGGTTCAGGTTCGAGTTTCGGATGACGCATGGGTTGTGTGTTTGTCTTACGGCGTTGGCTCTTTCCCTTTCTCGAACCGCTTGTTGCCTTGCCCACGGTGGCAGCTAAACACCAAAACAAAAAACGAGAAAAAATTACTATGCAAACCATAATGTGATATTCTTATTAGCTTTATCTTCAAATGAGTAGTTTTTATGGAGTGTTCTACTAGTAATGTAACTGTAATCATGCTTTTTCCTAACATCAATAATTTTGTTGTTCATGTCTACACAGTGTTCATGTTTTTTAACGAGAATGAAATGAACCACTTGGTGAAGTTCTTATAAATAAAATGGCAACAATGTTTCGCAGATGTTGACTAATCGTGTGGTTTTGTTAGTGTTTATAAATTATATTGTGATTTTGCGAGAGCAGTTTCAAAGTGTTTGTAACGGAGTTGTAAGTATGTTTTCGTTTTATAAAAAGAAACTAAAAGTAACGGTACAGTATTATTGAAGTTTACAGTGAAATTAAGTCTGTTTAATTTTGTTGAGATCATATAGAAAATATTTCATGAAATGAAATGGGTATTAACTAATAGCTTGATGTACTGTCTCTAATGTAAAGGGTTTCGCGGTGAAAGAAGGTATACATCCGTGTTTGTTGAAGAATTTTAAGTAAATTTCTAAATTTTGATTATTAAATTAATAATCATGCAGTATAATGGTGAAAATGAGATTCCGATCTCATATTCAAATTATTTCATTGCTGAAAATGACCCTCGGGTAATTTTATGTGCAGCATAATGTAACTGGGAATTTACTTTATTGGGTGAAAACTATGTGTACCCACTGTGGAGCAGATGTATCTGTGAATGGTATTTTATTATACTGGTTTTTCATTGGTTTATGAATCTGAGAAAGTTGTGTAATGTCTACATGGTTGTTCAATATAAATATGGATGCATGCTTGTATGACTCCAAAATGGACTACAATGGTTTATGTTTAGGGATTTCTCTGTGTGCAGATTGTTTTATGTTGATGACACAGTCATTTTGTCAAAGAGGAATTTTGAAGTATATTTCAAAGGATGAATGAAGGGTGACATTCAGATGGTGTTAAAAATGGAAAACAAAACTTGAAAAGAGTTTTTGGGCAAAAAAACCAGGACCTGTAATGAGGGGTGAAGCAGGTGAGGTTGGGTACCCATAATCTTCCTAACAAATTCTGTTCTGTAATTTGGGTTTTTTAGCCTCTGGAGAAAAAAAAAATTCTCCCAAATAAAATAAAAATTGTCAATTCTGTTTCAAACAAGGATTCAAATTAACAGACACTTACAAAAAGGAACGACTGTTTTTGTGAAAACGAATGTTTCTTGAAAAGTACAAACATTATAAAAACATTTTGACACTAATAGAAATATCCAGTATATTTCCCTTATTCTACTTCTGCATTTGAGGTTGGGTTCAGTTTCATGAAGAGAGTCTAGAGTAATTGGAGGGGCAGTTTAAACTTACAAACATTGAATGCTCTCATGAGTATCGAAGTTGAAATTCTGTCCGAAGACAAGTCTGACCCCAGGCCTGCTGTTTTAAAGTGGTATGATGAAATGACCCGAAACCCAGATCATAAACCATATGGAAAATAACTTAAGATTTTGAATAGTGTTCTTGAATTTTGTGAATAAAGTCAAATAAAAAAATGTTTTTTAAAATATTTGCATTCAAATTAAATTGTTAGAATTAATCTGTCAATTCATGAAAAGGGGAGTTATATTCAAAATCTACCTAGCAAAAAATTATTAAATATTTGTAATCTTTTCAGTGTTACAATGTGACAGTTAAAAGGTTGAAATCAAAATTTGTCATGATTGACTAATGGAGATGGACATGTTAAAGTTTCTTTTGTATAATATTAATAAATTTTTGCTAGTAAGTAATGCAATTTGCTAGTAAAAAATAAGTTCACCAGCAAGTGTTGCTACTGCCAAAATAAAATGAAATCAAGGCCTGGTTGGGTATCACCAGAGTTGTATAAAAATAAAATGCATCTGCGTACACAACCATTGAAACAGAAAACTTGCTGCAAAGTGCGGAGCACAACAGCAATATAGTAAGATAATTTGGAGAAAAATTAATAAAACAAATAATTATTGGAACATTACAGATTTCAATGAGGACAAAATAAGTGCATTACAATTGAATGTGCAGCAGTGTGTGTGAAATAGACCTTTATGGCAAAATAGTAAAATATTGGATTATGAACCTCATAAAAACAAGAGACTAATTAAAGACAGTCTCTCTCCACACACACACAGTTACCATCCGTGATGGTTCTTTCATCCAGTCTGATTGCTGTTTCCAAAGAATCTTACTCAGCTCATTGGGTTCCTGGGTAATTTTTCCAATCCTCTTCTGTGCATAACTTTAAAGCTTGTTTCCTTCCCCCATTTCTTTCTGTGTGGGTTTTTTTTTTTTTTTTTTTTTTTTATATCGAGGATTTTAGGAAGGGAGTGTCTGACCCCAGGTCTTAAACAACCCTTAGAAATAGGAAGCTAAGAGATTTTGGGCTGGAATGCCCGATAGGAAAGTGACACGGAAGTGAAGTAGAAGGAGTGAGGAAGACGCCCCTATTTATTACTAGGTGGGCCAGTACCCGGGGTCCGACGGCTTAACGTGCCCATCCGATGCACAGCGAATATTTAGTGGATCGAGCGTTCGTACCTGCTGGGTTCGAACCTGAGGTCCCTTCCACGGTAGTCACGAACGTTGCCCACTATGCCACCCGCGGCCCTTCTGTGTGTTGTGTACTTCCAAAATGATTTTATACCTTTCATCAAGAAAGCCAATCCTTTCCTGTTCACCTCATGGTTCCTACATATTTCCCTACTCTGGCAAACCAGCTTTGCTGTGCCATGTACTTTGGAGTGATACTCATGATCAGTTTAACTTTACCTAGTAACTTTTCCAGGTATGCTTCCTTGTTCACAGCTTATTTCAAATCTCACTGTTCCATCAATCATCACTCTTATGCAGGGTTAAAAAAAAAACCAGTTTATTTTAAAAAAGCCGAACCCGGGTTGGGTTTTGTTGGGCTTTTTTAGAGGAGGGTTTGGGGGGTCTATTTGGTTTTCATATCCTTTCATTAAGATATCAAAGATTAAATATTATTAATGAAAAATCCATGCAACTTACCTATTGGTTAACAAAAATCTCCTTTTTATAGTAGTCTGTTGAATTTTTTTTATTTAAATCTACACAAAGTCTAAGATACTTTACACACCACTCACTGCAATCTATAAACTAGTATTTGATCAAACTCTAAACCCTCATTAAACATTTCTGAGATGTTTTATTAAATTTGGGTAAAACTACAAATTTCAATATTTTTTGTGACAAATTTCCTGTTTGTTTTTTAAATATTTGTGGATCTTGACAAGTTTCTGTGCTTTATCAACACCTAAGTGATTACGAACTTTTGACCAGACTAGTCCGCAAGTAGAAAATATTCTTTCTACTGCAGATGAACTGGCTGGACAACCACATAGACTTAACATGTAAGAGCAGAAATCTTTCAGGGTTCCAACTTTGATCACACTTGCATTTCGCTCCATCAGCTGCCACCATTTGGCAGCACTGAAGTTTTGCACATTAATTTACAAACATAGACTTTGGGTAGTACTATGTGTCACATATTTCAAAACCCATTACAAAAATTATCCATTCAGGTTTCTTTTCCAACACCCAGTTATCAGCAATTTGTTCTTGCTCAGGGCTCATTCTCTTTCCGTGGCCATTTTGGATTCATTAAGTTTGCCAAGTAGTGGCAAGGCTAAAGTGCTTGATCCATCATTTTTTTTTTTTTTATCACTGTTGTATACGGTTCAAGATTTGCATTTTCCATAAGATCTTGCCACAGTTCCACTGCCTCAGAAATGTTTGTTTGTTCAGCCTGGAGAATGTCAAGTACTCTACTAACCTCTTTTTAGCTGTTTTAGCATGTGTACTGCATATTTGTAAATGATTACATTCTCTAGAATTTTATTTATGTTTGGGGGAATTTGCAGATCATTTGAGTGCTCAAAGGTTTGAATTTCCACATACTTTGGATAGTTTTTCACATAAACATTCATGCAATCCATTTGTGAATTCCAACGTGTTGCATTTGGCAGTTGCGGCATAAGTCCACCTATTTCTTTCAACAATCCGTGGGGGTGATGAACTGATGATGATTGCGAAAATACTTGTACACCTCAACTATGTGTTTCAAAACAGCTTTGTTCGTAATTTCCTCAGCTAGCAGATTGACATAATGTGCAGAGCACCCATAAGTCACCAAGGTTTTGTATTCCAGTTCCAAGAGTTCTCTCATTTTTACCATCTTATTATCATTATCAGTACATATGGCAAAAACATTTTCCCTGAGTGTAGTCTTGCAGTATTCAGTTGCAGTCTTGGCAATTTCCGCACAATACGCCGAAGTTTTTAGCACGTCTTTTGTAAAAAAAGATTGTGCTTATGTTATCGGTTTGTCCGTCCGTCAGCCCGTCCGTCCATCTGTACCCACGGCATTCTCTGCAGCTATTAGTCCGATTTGAAAAATTCTTTTTGCATTCGAAAGCTTGAAATATGCGAATGATGATCCTTCATTTTTATTTATTTTTTTACGATGTACAATTTCGCCGCTAGAGGGCATAAATGCAGATGATGTCGAATTCAAAAATACGATTTATTCCACATATTTGCTTCTAAACATCTGATTGAAAAAGATCTATCTTTCGATTCGATTTATGTTGAAGAGTACTTTGGATATAGTTTCTTTTTCAAATTACGCATAGATTTTCCGCTAGGGGGCGTCAAAGTAAATTGCATTTTTTCCGATAACGCTTCTTCTAAAACTCTGACTCGAAATTTTTTTTTTCAGCGGATACATCTCCTGATGCACAATCTTTTGCATATAATTTCGAATTTTTGGTAAAGAATACTTTAGCCACCAGGGGGCGTAAGTGTTAATTTTCGCTTGTGATGTATTTGCCATAAAATCTGAGCTTCTAAAATATTGATTGAAAAAATTCTTTCGTGGACTGATGCCACTCACATCGATAAACCTTTTCGGAATATTTTCTTCCTAAAATGTTCCACAGTTTCTCCGCCAGCGGGCGTAGATGTATATCTTATTTTTGTCAATATCTCGACTTTTAGGAGTCCGATTTGAAAAATTCCTTCTTTGTTGGATAGTGTTTTCCGTGTGACATGGTTTTCATATAATTTCAAAATTTTCAAGTAGTTCATAGACTTTCCGCTAGGGGGCGTAAAGGTAAATTGCGTTTTCCCCTATATCTCTGCTTCTAAATCTCCGACCTGAAAAATTCTTTCTGCACCAGATAGAGCTCCTGATGGGAAATCGTTTGCACATAATTTCTAATTTTTGTAAAAAAATGATTTGGTCACCAGGGGACGTAAACTTTAATTTCCGCTTCTGATGTATTTGCAGCAAAATATGAGCTTCTAAATTCTCGATTGAAAATAACGTCATTTGTAGACCGATACTACTCAATGCCGACAAACTTTTTAGAAACATTTTCTTCTTATAATAGTGCATGGTTTCTACGCCAGGGGGCGTAGACATATATCTTATTTTTGTCAATATCTCGACTTCTAGGAGTCCGATTTGAAAAATTCTTTCTATGTTGGATAGTGTTTTCCGTGTCGCATGTTTTTCATATAATTTCAAAATTTTCACGTAATTCATAGACTTTCCGCTAGGGGGCGTAAAGGTAAATTGCATTTTCTCCTATATCTCTGCTTGTAAATCTCTGATCTGAAAAATTCTTTCTGCAGCGGATACAGCTCCTGATGGGAAATCGTTTGCGCATAATTTCTAATTTTTGTAAAAAAATAGTTTGACCACCAGGGGGCATAAAGCTTAATTTCCACTTCTGATGTATTTGCAACAAAATATTTGCTTCTAAATTCTCGATTGAAAATAACATCGTTTGTAGACCGATACTACTCATGTCGACAAACCTTTTAGAAACATTTTCTTCTTTAAAAGGTTTGACGTGGAGATCGGGGTAGAACTGAAGCCAGCACACGAAGACGTAGAACATGTCCGAGATGATTGTTGGGAGGAGGAGTGAGCCGTCCCACTAGGTGGAGACCGGGACCTTTTATGGCGACACCGGCGCTGCTCGTCCAGAGGAGCTTCAGGAGGTCCTGAGCGTTTTCCAGTAGCAGGACCTGTGGACACTGATGAGAAGGACGGCTTGGCCTTTGGTGACGGAGGGAGTAGAGTGTCCATTGGTACAGCAGAGACACCAGACTCCTCAGGCTTGCGAGCTGGTGAGGTGGTAGAAGAAGATAATAGTAGATTAGTGCACGGTTTCTACGCCAGGGGGCTTGGATGTATATCTTATTTTTGTCAATATCTCGACTTCTAAGAGTCCGATTTAAAAAATTCCTTCTTTGTTAGATAGTGTTTCTAGTGTGACATGTTTTTCCTATAAATTCAAAATTTTCAAGTAATTCATAGACTTTCCGCTAGGGCGTAAAGGTAAATTGTGTTTTCCCTTATATCTCTGCTTCTAAATCTCCGATCTGAAAAATTCTTTCTGCACCGGATACAGATCCTGATAGGAAATCGTTTGCACATAATTCTAGTTTTTGTAATGAATTATTTGGCAACCAGGTGGCGTCTAAGTCTTAATTTCCGCTTCTGATGTATTTGCAACAAAATATGAGCTTCTAAAATCTCGATTGAAAAAAAGTCTTTTGTCGACAAACATTTTAGGAACATTTTCTTCTTGAAATAATGTATGGTTTCTATGCCAGAGGCGTAGATGTATATCTTATTTTTGTCAATATCTACTTCTAAAAGTCCAATTTGAAAAATTCCTTCGTTGTTGGATAGTGTTTCCAATGTGAAATGTTTTTCCTATAAATTCAAAATTTTCACATAAATCATTTAAGACTTTCCGCTAGGGCGCATAAAGGTAAATTGCGTTTTCTGCTCCTAAAACTCCGATTTGAAAAATTCTTCCTGTATCGCATACAAGACCTGATAGAAAATATTTTTCACGTTTCTAATGTTTTGTAAAGAATGGTTTGGCCACCAGGGGTCATAAGTGTTAATTTCTGCTTCTGATGTATTTGTAGCAAAATCTGGGCTCCTTAAAACTCGACTAAATTTTTTTTTCTTGGACCGACACCGCTCGTGTGGATAAACCTTTTGAGAATACTTTCTTCCTAAAATAATGCATGGTTTTCCCACCAGGGGACGTAAAGTCACATCTTATTTTTGTCGATAACTCTGTTTCTAAGAGTTCGTAAGCTCAACATTCCGTTTCCACCAATATCTGAGGGATTAAAGACCCGATTGAAAAACTTCTTTCTTCCGTCAGATATTATTGTTTTTCATACTGGTTCCATTGACTTTGAATAGCTTTGATAAATTTAATTTGTGTCAGAACGGATTCAAAAGACGTGCTTATATTACACCAGAAAATCCAGTGTCGTCTTTCTTGTTTTTATTACTCTCACAATCTATAGCACTTAAAAAAAAAAAGAGCTTGTCCCAGTGTGAATGCTTGTTGCAATTATGGCATCATTATTAACATTTGACCATCCATCCAACATCAAAGTGATGCTATTGTTGTTATCCTCATGATGTTTTTTAAATGCACCATCAACTTCACCAGATACTGTGTCCAACAGTTTCCCTCCTAGATCAATACAACTAAGGCCAGAATAACCAGGGCACAAACTTTCCACCATATCTTTGTATTCTGCAGTAGTTGCTGAATTAAAAGAAATGTTATTTGCATAAAAAAACTTAGGCAATTTTTAAATCTAATGTAGATTTTTGATTATCTGTTGTTTTTTCAGTAAAACCTGTCATCAGTTTTTGCTTTTGCCTTTTGGGCATACTTTCTGTGCCATGAGTCTCTTCTTGTATCAAGCTGTGTGATAGCATAGAATTCCCAGGAGTTGCTGATGTGAAATTTGGATCCATTTCTGATGGGAAAATCTGTGATATACCAGGCATGGATCTTTTCAAACATCTGTTTAAGTGGCCTTTAATTCTTTCAATCTTTGCACTCACTTCTGAACCACAGTGATCACATTTTACTTTGTTCTTGTCATCCAATCTGCTAACCTCCAACCATTCTGGGGCACATTTTTGACCACTTCCTGCTGGCATTGTATGTAAAAGTGTAACTGAAGCTCCTTAAGTTTTTAAATTTCAAATAACACAGTATAACATGTACTGCAGCTGAACTGAAGGGAAAAATAGATATGGTAGTGTGCACAAGAGATAAGCATGAGATTTAGCAAAGTAATCCTATGACCTGTATCTGAAAAAGGTTTTTGTCAAGTCTCCAGCCTGCACCCCACCCCATCAGAATCTGATAGGTTGATTTTAACTCTGATTGGTCATTGGAGTCACCTTCCAATAGTACTGGAGAGTGGGAATTAGAACTCTGAAAACAAGTCTAGCTTGCTTTCCTGATTTCTAAAACCTAGCAGATTCTCCCTTCACATACTTGTGCCTCAGGCATTAGTGCACAGATAGCTCAAGAAACAGGTGTTTCACCCTCCTACAATGCATTCCTCAGGGATTAGTCAAACCTTCTTTCTCTTCCCTCCAGCCCCAGGGCACAGGAAACTAGTTCCCACCTACTTGGTTACCTCCTCAGGATTTCAGGTATTCGTAGTTCACCCTGAAAAAGTATCAGGGAAAGGGTCTGTACTCCATATTAATGTAATGCCAGCCTTTTTAAAAGATTTAGACCAGTGTTTATGCACACACCCACATACAAGCATTTTCCTCTTTAATTCATTAATATATTTCAAGAAATTATCGTGTATAAACTTTTTTTGTTTTTTCCAGAATTATCTGCAAAAATTATTTGCATGAACATTGAATTATAATTTGTAAGAAAATTTTTATTTTCTATTTTTTATGCAGCAATAATTTATTTTTTTATTTATTTATTTATTTTTTTTTTTTGAGGTTTAACGACCACCGTGAGCAACTCAATGGGCTATAAGCAGTCGCCCGTCCCTAATTTAGAGTCACTGGTTCCAGGGAAGGGAGAGAGCCAGTGCCGTAAGACAAACACAACATCCATGCCTCACCGGGATTCGAACCCGGACCCCTTCCGACGAATGATCAGAGGCCAATGCCTTAGACCACTGCGCCACCGGGGCGGCATAAATTATTTGTGCTGATGAATCTAAAATATCAAGGAAGTCAAAGGTGTCCTGAATGCCTGACGATTAGCTTTTAGTAAAGCATCCCAAATGAAGTGGCTTTTGTAACTACATTATCAAATAACAAAATCTTTCTAATGTTTTTGTTTGCAAATGATGTACAAAATTTCAGGGCAACAAAATTAAGTAATTCTCAGAATTGTATGCAGTGAAACTTAAACAATTTTTATTCCCACATCTAGTTTAGCTCCAGAATTTTTATTTATTAGAGATTTTTATCAGTAATCAGTTATGGCTATCAGGATATCAAAAATCAAAAGAAACAAACAAGTTAAATAAATGCAAAAACATAAAAAATTAACAAATAGCATCTATGTAATAATAAAAGCAAAAAAAGGCATAATTAAAAACCAATTTAAGTACCAGGCTTTTCCATTTTAAAATTTTGCTTTTGAAACTCTTTGAAAAAAATATCCCAAAATTGCATTAAAACTCCAAAGTATACTCCAGTTTTTGATAAAACCCACTACAAAGTGGGTTTTTTAAAGTGTTTTTTTTTTTTAAACAAAACCCGCCCAGGTTTTTTGGGGTGGGTAGATAATCCTGCTCTTATTGCTGCCCAACTATAATGCCGCAAATCTCTTCAGCCAGATGGACTGCACAGTTCTTGAAACATGACCACTTCTTTTCCAGATCAAAGATATACACATTCAGCTGATTCAGTCTGTTACTGAGAAGCCCTTAGTGATGCTAACATTTATCAAAAAGCCTTTCAGCTTTTGTTCTTTTCATGGCAGGTATCTTCATATTTCTGGTTTTTTTTTTCCAGTCTACATTTAACTTCACTCATGACTCAAAAGGTGAGCAGCCCAAACATCAGTACCTCTCATCATAGAAATGTCAACAACTGTTTCAAGTACTGATCGTAAATGACAAAAATTATTATACTTTTGTGTCCCAAAGTACAAGGGCTGGCTGAAAAGATTAGCCTCCATTGCAGCATTCAGGATAAGAGTGGATACATCCAGATGAAACCTGTTTTGGCCAGTCACATGAGTTTCCTATAATATGCGAGGATTCCCTCAGCTCTGCTCAGTTTCACAATACATTACTATTTAGATACGTACAATTCAAACAGTAAGTTGTCATTGAATGAATTCCTCACTGCAGAGAAGTTGCTCACATCAACATTCATTGAAGGTTGATAGTAGTTTATGGGTATCAATGTGTTTATCTGAGTATTGTGGAAGGATGTGTAAAACACTGTAGAGATGGAGGATTGGGAAAAGCAAATTTAAGTGACAAACCAATGTCTGGGAGGCCTGTGTCTGCAGCAGACCAGTTTCATCAAAAGCATGTTGTAGAAATACGGAGTGAGATCCAAAAGTTACTGGACTGTGCCTGCACTGCAAAGTATGTGTATCGCATACCCACAGTGATTATTGGAATTATGTTATGACATTATCCCCCCTCACAAGGAAATTGGTTTTGTCCATCTGCCTCAGATGCTTGCTGCAGTACATCCAGGTATTGTAAGCAACTTATGCAGTTTTCGGCGATTGATGAAAAATGGTGGGGTTTTTGTATCTGCACATTGCGTTCCATGGGCAAAAGTCCAACAGAAATTTACAAGATGTTGAAGTCAAGTTTATGGTGAAAGCACCCTGTCATGATCGCAAACATTTGATTGGCATCAGGGTTGTCTACCCACCTACCCGCCCAAATAAAACCCACTTTTTAGTGGGTTTTATCGGGTTTTTTTTTTTTAAACTAGAGAATAAAAACTTTGGAGTTTTACTGCAGTTTTGGGATATTTTTTTCAAAGAGTTTCAAAAGCAGCATTTTAAAATGGGAAAGCCTGGTGCTCAAATTGTTTTTTAATTATACCTATTTTGCTTTTATTATTACATAGATGCATTAAACCTGTTTGTTAAGCACTCAAATGACCTGCAAATTCCCCTAAACATAAATAAAATCCTAGAGAATGTAATAATTTACAAAGATGCAGTACACATGCTAAAAGAGGTTAGTAGAGTACTTGACATTCTCCAGGCTGAACAAACAAACATTTCTGAGGCAGCGAAACTGTAGCAAGATCTTACGGAAAACGCAGATCTTGAACCGTATACAACGGTGACAAAAAAAGGATGGATCAAGCACTTCAGCCTTGCCACTACTTGGCAAACTTAATGAATCCAAAATGGCCAGGGAAAGAGAATGGGCCCTGAGCAAGAACAAATTGCTGATAACTGGGTGTTAGAAAAGAAACCTGAATGGATAATTTTTGTAATGGGTTTTAAAATATGTGACACAAAGTACTATTCAAAGTCTATGTTTGTAAATAATGTGCAAAACTTCAGTGCTGCCAAATGGGAGCAGCTGATGGAGCAACATGCAAGTGTGACCAAAGCTGGAACCCTGAAAGATTTCTGCTCTTACATGTCAAGTCTATGTGGTTGCCCAGCCAGTTCATCTGCAGCAGAAAGGATATCTTCTACTTGTGCACTAGTCTGATCAAAACTTCGCAATCGCTTAGGTGTTGATAAAGCACAGAAACTTGTCAAGATCCACAAATATTTAAAAAACAAACAGGAAATTTGTCACGAAAAAATATTAAAATTTGTGGTTTTACCCAAATTTAATAAAACATCTCAGAAATGTTTGATGAGGGCTTGGAGTTTGATCAAATACTAGTTTCTAGATTGCAGTGAATGGTGTGTAAAGTATCTTAACCTTTGTGTAGATTTAAATAAAATTCTTCCAAGACTACATAAAAAGGAGATTTTTGTTAACCAATAGGTAAGTTGCATGGATTTTTCATTAATAATATTTAATCATTTGAAATTTTAATGAAATGATATGAAAACCAAATAATAGGTAAGTTGCATGGATTTTTCATTAATAATATTTAATCATTTGAAATTTTAATGAAATGATATGAAAACCAAATAGAACCCCCCCCCCCCTCCTCCAAACCCTGTCGAAACCCAATAAAACCCACCCAGATTGTGTTTTTTTCAACCCTGATTGGCATCGACATTTCAGAGAAGGTAGACAGGAGGTCAAAAATGACGAATGAAGCAGGCAGCTAGCGACAGCTCACATGGCTGAAAACATTTTGAAGGTTGTGGCCGTCGCACACACCAACAGACAACCGACTATCGAGCAAATAACAGAGGCTGCTGGGATATTGGAGCTTACGCATCAACGGATACTAACAAATGATCTGAGGATGCACCAGACATGTCAACACATCGTTCCATGCACGTTAACTTAAGATTGGTTGGCCACACAGATGGAAATGGGTGATCTTGTAACTGCCGCCGACCAAATCCCACAATTTCTTAGAAGAATCATAACGGGGGATGGAAAAATGGTGCTGCATCTTCAACTCACAGATGAGCGGGCATGAGCTACATGGAAATCGCCATTTTCTCTAGGCAACAGAAATGCCGGCAAGATTATGCGACAAATTTTGTTCGACATGCAGGGTATTGTTCATCTTCAGTCTATTCCTGAAGGATTCAATGTCAACAAAGAGCTGTATCATCAACATCTACACGAGTTGATTTGGTGGCATTTGCAGCAAAACAAAAGAATGCTTTCTAGTTGCCATACCTGACCAATCTGCTACTACTTTGTGCGAAGTTATTCGTCAATGAATTGCTCCATATACTAGAATAATTTCTGATGAATGGAAAGCGTAACAAATTTTAAAAAATGACCATTTAACAGTTAATCATTCATTAGAATTCATTAACAGTGATACCGGTGCACATACTCAGGGCATTGCAAGAGTTTATGAGGAAAAGCAATATCAAAAAACAAAAAAAATGTGGGGCACCCATCGCTCAATGTTAGATAGTTTTTTTATGTGAATTCGTGTGGAGAGAAAAGGTGAAAGCAGCCAGTAGTGATGCTTTTAATTAAATTTTAACTGATATTGTATTACACTGGCCTCCTAATGTTCATCTAAAATTAACTGTTTACTTCTGTTACTTAATGAAAGTTTCATTTCACATATGTTTTTATATGATTTAATTCAAATGTCAATATAAAGAATAAACCTATATAAAATTTTCACCCTGAACAAGCGTTTTTATTTTATTCTTTACAATGGTTATTTTCAGAAGTAAAAAAAATTGTGGAAATAAATGTATTTAATGAAAACAACTTTCGTTTCTATTTACAAATCAGACAAATTCTGTAAAAGAATACTAATCAATTATCATTGATAACTTCAAGAAGCTAAACTGATAAACATATTTCCAGGCGATTCGCTGTGAATTAATATAAACGGTCCAAATTTTTTATGGAAATTTAAGCATGTTTTAATACTTATTTAAACTTTAAAACATATTTTTATTATATGTTAACATTCTATGTAACTTAAACAATTTACCATGATCACAGAAAGGTCATATTAAACAACTGTTAATCTGTATGTCATTTATCCCTCTGAAAGATATATTATCAAAATTAGTAGTGTAAAAGCTATTTATTCTTCAGATAATTTAATGCATGAACTTTAACATCAACTGTAGTAATGCTGTCAAACTGATATTATTTATTGAAATTTTTTTTTTTTTTGTTAGGGCCTAAATGTCACATGTAAATACTGTATTTTTCTTGTTTGCTTTTTTGTGAACTAAATATTTGTTGAATGTAAGGACATCTATTTTTCTATTTTTATTTTTCAGATTTGATATGAGTGAGACTAATTTAAAATGAAGGGCAAAGGAAAAGGAAAAGAACAGTCCGACTCCAAAGACTGTCCACTTCAATTTCCAGATTTTACTCCTATCGACCATACGAGATTTTGCCCGAGATATACTTCAGGTGATGATTAATTGATGTATTTTTACTGTGTCCATTTTGTATGATAGTATGTAGTAGAATAACGCAAAGAGCAAGGAGAGAATTAAAGTTTTTCATACATAATGTCGCTGTGGGTTTTTAATTTTCTGAATTTTTTTTTTTTTTCATTATGGCCAGGGTGCGATTTCACCGATTAGCAACTAGCAAATAGCAAGTGAAAAATCAAATTTGCTAGTGAAAAAAAATTGCAGTAGCAAATATTGCTAGTAAGGTAATTTCTTTATTTAAAGTAACCAAAAATCATTATTAATCCACGAAGTTAACATAACAGTTTCTGTTATCACTTGTTAAAACAGCGACGATCAGCGATTCTCTTTCGCCAATTTCCTTTCGACACTTAATACCGATCCTCCCCATATCTTTCATCCCTTCCAGTGGAAACTGTCGTAGAAGCGCATTAAAACTCCTCTCCATCGTGCCCTCATTGGTCTATTACAGAAACTGAACGTGACGTCGACAATGGTTGCTGTGGCAACCCAGAGCTCTGGGATGGATCGGTTGTTTGACCACCTGCTCTGCCACTCTCCCTTCTTTTGCCCCACGAACTTTGGCCTCAACTCCTGTCGTACCCTAAGCCAAGCGATCGCCTACTTCCACAAGTCTTGATAGTCGTGTATACATCAAATACTGCGCTCTAACGATCAGTGATGAATAAGCAAGAATAATTCTACTTATTCGGATGGTAGACAAAACCGAAAGAAGCAAACCAAGATGTTACTGGAAAATAGCCTGCCAACACTGGCAAAAGTCTTTCTTATCCATAGTAACTAGCCTTATTGCGTGGCATAGATAGACGTTTTTTTACGAAACGTGTTCGTGGAGGGGGTAAACGATTACGGAAGAAACTTTTGCTTCGTCTGACTTCTGGTTTTGGAAATTTTCCTTGTATTTTCAAGCTGAAATACAAATATTTATCCAGTAAAATGTTAATGAGCAATAATACTTGACATAGGGAACATCGTGAGAAAAAAAAAAAATTATGATTACGGAAAAAATCCGAATTTTGTCGACCTTTTTTTTCTAGTTTTGTAAAGACGGAATTCCAGTAATAACGAAAAAAGCCGGAATTCCTTGAATTCGCGGAAGAATCTCATACCTGAAGATTACAGAAAAATTTTGCAGCAGCCAACTTCAGTTTTTGAAAATTGTTCTCCACAGTTCAAGCTAAAATGCAAACATTTATGCAATAAAATTATATTTAACAAGAAAAGCGGACACAAAGACAACATTGGGAGAAAAATTTGCGATTACGGCAAAATTTTCTTTCTCCGTTTCACTACTGTGTTCGGAAGTTTTGAAGCACGAAATTTCGTCGCCAGATGGAAAACGCCCCCCTTCTCCCAAATAGCGATCTTCAGAATGATCTAACTGATGACAAAAAAAAAAAAAAAAAAAAAAAAAGCGGGATTCCGCGAATCCCTGTAAGAATCTTGTGTATATCATAAAAATAATAGCAAAAGAAAAATTTGAAACAAAATGAAAATTTGTAGAATCCGTAGTTTTGATAGTGAGTTCCGTAGTCAGACAACTCATTCCGTAGAAACTACAGCATTGTGTGGTAGTTGGCAGTTATGAAGTGTGTAGAAGTTTAGCAGAAATTTGTGCGATACTTCCACTTAGTACTGCATGTTGTGAGGTGGGATTCAGTTTTTTAAAAAGAATACAAGGGGACTGGAGGAACAATTTGTCTGTTGAAACTTTAAATGCTCTGATGACAATTGAAATAGAAGGGCCACAAGAAGAGATTTTTAATCCACGGTCAGCAGTTATAAAGTGGTATGATGACAAAGTCGGACACCCTGAGCGTAAACCATATGGGAAGAAATCTGAATTAGAATGTCAGTGAAATATATTCATGTGGTATGAGAATTTGTTAGAAATTAATAATAAAGATAGTCACTAAACTTATCTAAGATTCTATTCATTATTCAAAAAGGTAAGTCAAAATATTTATACACATATTTAAATTTCTGTGTAACTTTATTAGAAAATAAGTTACGATGTGATTTAGTTTTACTTGCTAGTCATGCAAATGTTTTGCTAGCAAACTATTTGGTCACTAGCAAAATTTGCTAGTGAGCAAAAAAGATGAAATCTTGACCTGATTATGGCATCTAAATTTTTATTAATCCAATTGTTTACTATCTGATGTATGTAGGTTGCTTGTCAAGAAACGTTTAAGAACCATTATATGTGATGAAGAATTTTTGTGATTCCCGCCACTGCAAAAATATGAAAAAAAAATTAATAAATGGTGGTAGTGTTCAAAGAGCTTGTAGGTCAGAGAAAAGTAATATGAACAAAAGAAAGCCCTAATTGAAGTTCAAATAGTTCACAGACAAATCTGAACTATCCAGAAAGGGATTTTGTACCAAAACATATTTATTTATCATAATATTTGCACCCTTACGGTATTAAACACCAGCAAAGTGTGCATATTTACGTGCAATTCATTAATGACATTCATTAAATGGCCAATCACTTACACGAAAGTTCTTGGTCACTTTTTTTCTCCTTTACACTTCAAGCACGTCAATTATCATCATGTAAGGTAGTTGGCCTTCAAAGGTTGAAAAACTCCTTGCTTATGAGATTCGTTCTTCTGGTCATGAAACATCGTTTGTTTGTTTTTTTTCACTGGACTAAAAACGCAGGTTTCATTATGCCATCTGAGATGTAAACATAGCTTGTCATCTCCTTAAAAACCACACCATACAACTCATTCATACATTCAGTTAAAACCACTATGTACATAATTACACTATTTACATTCCCAGGCAGTTAAACCTTTGTCAACTGTGACTTAAAAAGTGCTCCATCCGCTTCAAACACCGTACTAACGCTACCGCAAGTGCCAACCTCATTCAGCTCGTCATACACAATCCTCTAGCGCTTTCAACAGTACTACTGTCGTCATCAGGAGGCCAATGTGTCTCTCTGCCCACCACAGCTCAAGTGAGCAATGTCATTGAGGTTCCGGCTTCAGTCGCAATCTCTGCATCTTTGTGTCTCTGGCGCCATCTATTGTCAGTGCTGCTCTCTTTTCTTTTTTTTCCCTCTTAACTATTGTTCAATTTTTATCAAGGCCTTCCATTGTTCGTTTGAGTTGCTTGGCTCATTAATGTTACATAATCTTGATCTGTTTTTTTTTCAATTAATACAGATTCTGCAATTCTCAACTGCCTTTCGTTTTTACAGCTCTTAATAATTTTAATATCTTCAAACTTTGGATATTGGTGATTTTCCAGACAATATTGGGTTAATGCAGTCTTAGCTTCTTTTTTATTCCAATTACTTATATGCTGGTTCAATCTATGCTTTAATTTGTTCTTGGTGCTGCCTATATATGACAAAGGTGGTTGCTGGTTTATAGGAATTTCATATACACCTGCTCTATCCAATTGGCTGATTTTTTAATTTTTTATTACTAAATTTTTTACAGTATGTACTTGATTTCCTACTTGTATGTCATATTTGCTACAAGCCTTATTAATTTCTGCAGAAACACCTTCAACATATGGGATTGCTTCTACATATTTTGAAAGTTTTTTTATCATTATTGCCCATATTATTTGCCTGAGTTACTTCATAAATCCTTTTCTTTAATACCTGTTTAGGATAACCAAAATCATGTGCAATTTTTTCAATATATTCAATTTCTTCTTTTTTATATTGTTCTTTTGATGAGTGTGTTAAACTTCTTTTAATTAGTGTTTTAATACTATTTCTTTTATGTGTTAATGGGTGTGATGACTGAAGAGGTATTAATGCAGGAATATATGATGATTTTCTATGCACTCTGTATTGCATATTATCATTTGTTTTGATTATCATAATATCCAAAAATGCCAATGTATTGTTATGTTCCTGTTCCACTGTCAATTCAATAGATGGATAAATATCATTATACTTTTTTGTCAAGTCTTCAAGTTCATCATTTTTTAGCTTGGACAACAGAAAAATGTCATCAACATACCTGCAGTATATCAGTGGTGGATCTTCTAGTTTACTTATTATTTTTATTTCTATGTCACTCATAATTTCAGCAAATAAGGTTGACAATGTGGTGACCCCATAGGTCCACCATAATTTTGTTTGTACACCTTGTTATTAAACATAAAAATGTTATTTTCATATATGTACAATAAAATTTCTTTTAATTCCTCAATTTGTACTGCATTCATTGTTTGTAACATATATAATTTTTCAACAATTATGTCAATTGCCTGAGGTACTAGTTAGTGTGCTAGGAAACAGAGCACAAACATCCATACTAGCCATATGATATTCACTTAAATCTTGTTTAATTACTTTAATTTTTTCAATGTATTCATAACAGGGTTCCCACTCAACCTGGAAAACAGGGAAAACCTGGAATTCTCAGGGAATTTGAAAATGGTTCCAAAAATCAGGGAAAACTCAGGGGAAATTGCCCTTTTTTGTAAAAGTCAGGGAAAGCTCAGGGAAAATTACCCCTTTTTATTTTTGTAAAAATCAATGGATATTTTATTTTGCCAAAAAAACTTATTTTTTCAAGATTTCAAACTTTTGCTTGCAGTTACTGCCTGTCTAGAATTTGGTAAGCCTTACTTTCAGTTATATTAAGTATTTCCTTTATTCTCTAAAAAAAGATGCAAAATTGAATTTTTAAAATTGCCAGTTATTAAGCTTCTGTTCAATTTCTGCAGGAAGTTGTTATAACATGGAACAATTAGGCACAATGGCTCCTGCTTGAAAAAACCCTTCACAAGAGAACCAACCAAATGATGGATCAAAGTCCTTTGTCTGTTGGTTCTCTTGAAACATGTTTCTTTGAACAGAGCCATTCCATCATTAAGCTTAGCTGCATTGTTTTATAGAAAAACTGAAACTATTCAACTGACAGATTTTTTCTTACATATAACCTGTTTCTATGGGAATGTATTTACAAATTCCGTGTGGGTAGTATTCACAAAAGTTCACGGAACTTTAGTACAGAAAATAACGTGCACAGTTAGTTGTTATTAATGAAAAGCGGGTAATTTTATAAAGACAAATTATGTAAAGAATTTACAAGTGTGTGCTTTGGTGAGAAAAATGAATGGAATGGAATGAAATGTAACAATTCTTTGCAACATGCCACTCTGGAAAACTTTAAAAACCACCTGGAGAACCTGGAAAAGTCAGGGAATTTTTTTATTACTTTTGAGTGGGAACCCTGCATAAGTATTCCTCACAGTGAACCCTGTCTTCATGAACAATGGTGCCAAATATTTGTAGATATTTTTTTCCAGCTTTATTAATGGGGAATTCCTTTTTGATACTATCACTCTCATAGGTGTATCAGGCTTATGAGTTTTTATTTTTGCAAACATTTTTGGTATTCCTGTAACCATTGGTGGGTACGCTTTCTTTATTTCTTCAGGCAAGGTGCTGTGATTTCTTATTCTAGCCAACAAGCGTGTCCGAGTGTTGGCTCTCGTGTGTCTGACATTGTGTTCACCACCGCCTGTCACTTCTGTGGAGTAGAAACCTATATTCGTCAGTGAAGGCAACCTTTTTTCCACTGTCAAATGATGGTAGTCCCATGTGAACTGCAGACACCATTGCTAATGGCCGTGGGTTAACATGGGTGCCTTGACGCAGCGTCGACTTTGGAGGCCCATGCGTAACAGGGTTTGCTCTAGATACTGTTATCTGGGGCACTTACTTGGGTACCCCAGCATTCAGTTGCGTGGTCAATTGCTGCACTGTTGCGTGTAGATTGCCCTTTACAAGTTGACGGAGGTGACATTCTCTTCTGGGGTTGATGGTCTTCGAGGCTCCACAGTTATGATGTCGGGAGGTACTCAGTGTGCCAGCGGTCCATTCTCAGTGCACCCATACTACAGCACCTTGCAAACAGCCCCCAAAGTCTGCTGATTCTGAGATGTTTCCACCCTTGGCGCGGTAACCAATGATTTTTCTTTTTTGAACATCCATCAAATCACTACATTTGCCCATTGTGCTCATGTTATGCACTATGGCTCATCTGTCCTGGCCGGCCGCTTATATCTCTGTGTGGTTGAACTTGACACGTGCACTCTGTGACACACCTGGGTGAGTACACAGTGATTCCGGGGGTGGCCATATTATTCGACTGTGTAATCAGGGGGAAATTTGGATATCCACTCTTCTGCAATACTCTCCTGTTCTTGGTTACGTTTCTTACCTCTGTATTTCGGATCCATGAGGTTTGCTAGAAAATGTGGTGCAAGAATTGCTTGTTCAAACCTTTTTTGAAATCTAGATGGTAGGGCTGCAGGACTTCTTCTTGTAGTAAATTCGGCTATATTTCAGCAGCAACTGAAACGGACATTTTGTCTCACTCTGAAGTGTGTCCAGTGGGCTAGCAACAATGGATAACTGTTTTTCCAGATTCATAGCTTCACGATAAATGCCCATTTTATCCAAGATTTTTTAAATAGATTGGTCAAATGCCTCAATATGCTCTTAAGATATCTCTCTGTATTTGTGATAATTGGCCACAAATGTTTTAACATCATCAGAATGAAAGTTGCACTTTGTTTCGTTAGGTGGTAGTGGCATTAAGCCAGGCTTTTGTTTGAACCATCTATGTAGTTGATGTAGGCCTACATTACCTAAGTATTTTTGCACTGCCACAATCTGCTTTAAAACAGTCTTCAGGGAAACATCTTTTTCTAACAAATTCAACGGATGTGCCGAGCATCCATACGTTATGAGCAGGGTTGGGGTTTTGGACAGGACATGTGGTTTTTACCGTTTAAAACTGTTCAAAAGTATCTAAAACCTAGAGCTGTCAAAATATGAAAAATATCACGTAAAAACCAGTAGATGTTCCTAGAACTATACTAACAGACTAACAAAATAATTTTTTTTAGTTATTATAGTAAAAAATGTTTGCATGTAAAATTATGTACAGTAATAATAATTAATAAATATGTGATTACCATGTGCGTGTAAAACAAAGTATTACTGTACCAGCATTTCACTGAAATATAAATATTTCATTACATTTCAGGAGACAGACTCCTTTATTTTGATTTGGGGAGACTGCTGGTTTTGAGGTGCCTAAAACCTGAAGAAGAAAGAAGTGTTTTTGTTTTAGTAAAAAAATCTGAATTAAATTTTAAACTGAAAATGCAGAAAGGTGGTAGACCATCAGATAGTGTGTGGCAACATTTTCTTAAGGTACAGAATGAGGAAAAATCTGGAAGTAATAGTAAATATGCCAAATATAAATACTGTGGAAACATTCAACTTGGAAAAGCAGACAGATTGAGAAAACACATTTTATTTTGCAAAGCTGAAAAGATATGTAATGATAGAATCAAAGAACTGTAAGTAATGCAGAAACTGGAGATCAGGATTCATCCAATCTTGAACTCCTAGAAGTAAATGAAAGCAGGGATCGCATTCCTCCTAAAATTCCTAATATTTTGTGACCCTCCTTAAATTCCTAAAATTATACCTAAAATTTGCTATTCTTCCTAAAATTTTCGTAAGCTTATTTATTAAAAATACAACCGTTATTAACGCCAATAAATTTACAATTATGGTAAGGTAAAAAGACCTGTTATTGTAGAAACACAGCCTATATGCTGTGCTGCTGAAGGGAGGGAAAATGACGCCATCGAGATGCACTTGCTTCGGGGCGGGCGCTCCACTTTTTTGCCTTCGGACAGTTTTCGAGAGTAACAAGAGATCTAAGGGAAAAGGGGAGGGGTCATTTTCACCCCTGGTTTGCGCTTTGCAGATGAACTCCATGGCACGCAGAAGATCGTACTTTATTTTTGTGCATGCCTTGTGGAACCTCCTCTTTCTGCTGATGTTTTGTTATTGTAAACCGCAGGTGGGTGGAAGCAAAGAGGAAACATGTGGTCTCCTTCCGTAACCTCCGGTAAATGACAATGGGATGGTAGCTGAGTGTTATCGTGGCAGGCAGTAGAGCACGTGATCATTGACCTTCGATCGTGCGTCGGCGACAGCGACCTTCGATGCGCAATATATCTCGGCTCCGACCGGTAATGATCTCTGGCGCTGCACGCACAGAGTTGGAGCGGGCTTGGCCTTGGCGCGTACCGACGCAGATTTCTATCGTAAGCGCGCGGTAGTGTTTTGGTTTGTTTCATGTACTTCGTCTGTCTTAACAGGAATTTTTGAGAATTTTTTGTGTACGCGTTTAATCAAGCGATGGCTGGTAGAAAATATCAGTCTGTTTTTAAGAAGTATACGACAGATTATCCGTGTATAATCGAAATCAAGAAACCGCCAACGATTTGCATTTTGCTCTATTTGTAGGTGTGATTTTTTCGTTGTCCGCAAGGGCAAAGGAAATATCGTTAATCACATTCTTACGCAAAACACGTGGCCAATTCTAAGTGCGTGGAAAATAACAAAACATTAAATTTTGCTCGAGATAGTTCATCTTCTGATGCGATTATCCGTGCTGAGTGCTTGGTTACTTCATTCCTTGTGTATCATAACTTACTTTTAAGCTGTGCTGACCATGCAAGTGTGCTTTTAAAGAAAATGTTCCCAGATAGTAACATTTCAAACACATGCATGTGTAACAGGACAAAAACATCGTGCGTTGTTGCCGAAATGGGGAAATTTAAAAAAATAGACTTGCATGCTTGCCAACTTTTACGGATTACCCGTAAAATTTTACTGATTTACGGATAGAGGTCATTTTTAACAGATTTTTTTAATATTTAGATTGCCCAATCGAAATATTTCAACCCCCTGCAACCATCCACTTAGATTTTCTAACAGACCTTACGAGCGCTGTGTCACGCGATGATGTCATCTTTGACTCGCTGGCTTTGTGACATCGTGCGGTAGAGTTCTCAAGTGATGTGCCGACCAGAGTTCGCCAAAATGCGTAATTGCGCGTTTAGTATGCATCGAAATTTTACCAACGCGTAAAAATATGGATCGGGAATTTTTCTCTATGCGTAAAAATATGCGTCAGGAACTTTTTTCTCGCGCGTAAAATTACGCATCGAATAATTTTACCAATTCATAAAAATGCGCATCGCATCGGGACGGTACAGAAACGGAAGTAAATGAAATAAAGGTTTTTCCCCGTAATCAATAATTTTTTTTCCTGTGATGCTGCCTTTGTCCAGTATTGTTGTTATATATCATTTTATTCCCTAAATATTTGTATTTAAGTTCAAAAATGAAGGAAAAATTTCCGAAATCGGAAATTCGACGGCAAAAAAATTTCGCTTTAGGCATGAGAATCCGACGGTTTCGAGGAATTTCTCCTTTTCCGTCTTAATTTGAGTTATTCTCCAGATCGATGCATAACTTAACATAATTTTTTTAAATATTTGTTAACAGAAATTGTTTTACATTTTTTATATACCTTAACGTAACATTAGTGCTTCAAATTATGTCCATTGATACTTCAAACAGCCGCCCCGGTGGCGCAGTGGTCTAAGGCGCTGGCCTCTGATCATTCGTCCGTAAGGGGTCCGGGTTCGAATCCCGGTCAGGCATGGATGTTGTGTTTGTCTTACGGCACTGGATCTTTCCCTTCCCTGGAACCAGTGACCCTAAATTAGGGACGGGCGACTGCTTATAGCCCATTGAGTTGCTCACGGTGGTCGTTAAACCTCCAATCAAAAAAAAAAAAAAAAAATATGTCAAACATACGAAAATTAAGCTTGCAGGATTTTCATAGAAGATTGCAGGATTTTTCTCTTCTTAAGGTTGGCAAGTCTGTAAGTGTATATTGTGTTCAGAAATATTCAATATTTCTAATAGTGGCTTTTCACAAGTAAAAGCGCATCATAAAGGAAAAAAACATTTGCAGAAATTTCAAAGTAAATTTCAAAATAAGTCCATCCTGAAAGCCTTTGGAGGACGGGATCTTCAGCCCAAAACAAATATTAGTGAAGTACTGAGTCATGATTTACAGTTGGCTAAAGCCGAAGCATTATGGGCCATGAAAGTTGCTAAGGACAATATGTCTTTTGTTTTATGCACTGAAACAGTTGAACTTTTCAAAGAAATGTTTCCTGATTCTGCTATTGCAGCCAAAATGCAACTTAAAGAAAAAAAAAGTTGCTTATAGGATATCACATGGATTGTCAAAATATTTTGAAGAGGATTTGAAAAAGACATTGCATCTAGTAGCCCAGGAAAGGTTACTATAGCATTTGATGAAACTACAAATACACAAGTGAAACGGCAGTTGGATGTGTATCTCAGGTACTGGTCTTCAGAAATAAATTCAGTTTCTTGCCGATACCTAACAAGCATTTTTCTGGGTCATGCAACAGCAGATATTTTTCTAAAAGAAATTCTTGATGTGTTATCATCCTTCAATATTTCGTTGAACAGAATTATTTGTGTATCCATGGACAGCCCAAATGTAAATAAGTGCTTTTTACGCAAATTCAATGAAGTTGTAAAACAAGAAACAGGCCAGAAATCTTTGGAACTAGGTTTTTGCAACCTGCATGTTGTTAGTAATGCATTTAAAATTTTTTTGACAAGCTTAAATATAGATTTTGACGAATTTGCTACTGATATGCATTACTTTTTAAAGAGTAGTGCTGCAAGACGAAAGGATTATAAATCTGTCAAGGATATAACATTGGTCACAGCCAAATTTCTTTTGCGTCATGTCAGCAACAGATGGTTAACCGTTGGTTCTGTAGCCCCAGAGGCTCTTGGATCAATGGCTAAATATTACAGAATATTTTTTAAACTTCTTGCCATCTCAAAAAATATTTGAAAAACAACTATGCAATATGGAAAGGTATAAAAGAATTCACTGTTTCCTGAAAAATGAGCTAACTCCTTGCTATTTAGCATTAATTTCATTTTCACACCAAAATTTTGAAAAGTTTTCATTATGTTATCAGAGTGAAGAATCGAAAATACACCAGTTATATTCTGATTTAAATACTTTAATGAGGAATGTTATGGCTCAGTTTATCCAAGATGATGTTATTGCAGGGAAATTTGGAGGACCTAAAGAATGTTGATTTTGAAAACAAAAATTCATGGAAAAAACTAGGGGAGTTAGAAGTTGGAATGAAGACAAAAAATCTCCTCAGGAATGTTCAGGAGACCAGGCAGAAATTATTTCTCTTAGATGTAAGATCATCACTAATTGCAACCACAAAATATTTAAAGTCAAATTTGCCATTCTGCAATCAAAAGCTAAGAGACATAGAAGTTTTAAAGGTAAAAGAACCAAAGAAAGAGTCAACTCAACTTTCAGTCACTGAAGGACTTTCGGAAATAACCAGAATTTCAAGTGTTTTGCATCTTTCTGAGGAACAAATTGATAGAGTAAGAGAAGAGTGGATACTTTTAAATTGTGATAAGCCAACTCTAGATGAACTAGTGAAATTTTCAGAGGAAGGGCATATTCCAGTGTGGATTGATCATTACTGGCGTAATATATTTATTATTAAAGACTCTAGCGGAAAAGAAAAATACTCAAATCTTGCTAAACTCATCAAGTCAATTTTAGTTTTACCTCATGGTAATGCTGATGCAGAAAGGGGATTTTTGGTTAACACTGCTCTGTTAAGGAAGGACAAGGCTAACTTAAAAGACTCAACTATAACATCATTAAGAATAGTTAAAGGGGCCATTAAACACTATGGATGTGTAAGTAAAGTTCCCATAACAAGAAATTTGTTAAATAGTGTTCATGATTCACATAAATTTTATAAAGAGTATGTTGATAAGCTGAAGGAAGAAGAATCAAAAAAGGTAAAAGAAAGGAAGCAGAAAGAGAGGGAAAATAAGGAAAAGCAGCTAGAGAAAAAAAGAAAAGCTGAGTTTGATGACAAAATAAAAGAAAATGATGCATAAATAAATAGGCTTAAAACAGATAAAGAAGCCTCCCTATCAATAATTCAAGAGGGAACAGAAAGAATGAGAAAAGCTGTAGAAAAACAAAATACTGTTGAAATAGCAGTTGCCTCTAACTTGATCAAACAAGGTTCAGCTGAAATAAAGAAAACTGAAAGTAAATTAGTTGTGGTGGAAGCAGAAAAAGATAGGCTTATCAGGAAAAGGTTAAAACAATAATATGAAAAAAGTAATTCAGTGAACAATTGTACATAGTTCTTGGTTTTCAATTACCTTTTTAGGATATTATAATTTAATGTGAAACCTGAAAACTTTACTGTGAAAATTGTGAATTGCTTCTGGTTCAACAGCATATTAATGTTCAAAGTGAAACTTGAATGTGGTAAATATACTTGAATATGATAATAACATGTGAAAAGATAAGAACTGAACATTAGAAGTAAATCATACTTAAACTTTAGACATTAGACGTTATGCAAAAAATTTGGGTGTGAACTTCGACCATATATACTAATGGACTGCGCATTGGCAATAGCTGCATCAAAGCCGCCATGGCTCAAACATTGGGCACGTCATCATCAGACTCCAAATTTCGTGTAAAAATGCTGTTATGATTACTAATTTACGCTGCAGAACTTCAGTGTTTTCGGTGTATTATGTGAATGCGCCTCATATATAATGAAAACTCTTCAGGTAAGTTTACTTATGAGCTATATACATGCATGATCGGGTTGTTTACATTTTGTGATTTATAATGTGATGAACATTTGCGAAGAATTTGGAACATGCATTCCATTTTTTTTTCTTAAGTTACTATATTTTTATATCAATAGCTGCAAGTTTCTGGTTAAGTAATTGAACTTTATTGACTTAGGTATTTAATTCGTTTCTTACCCATGAAAAATCATAGAACTGTCTTTACTATATCGCTCAGAGCAACCATAAGCACAGCAGGTGTAACCCATCTTTTTGACTGATGTCATGTGATTTTATGTTGGAGCCAGAAATTTTGATGTCATGCGCAGTCTATCAGTATATGTGGTTAAAGGGTGTGAAGCAAACTCTTTACAATGTATACAAAGTTGTTTTACTAGATGTATACAAATATACATCTAGTTTTTATTGAAATACACTCCTAAAATTTTCCTAAAATTTTTCTAAAAA
Organism: Macrothele yani; assembly: GCA_039090855.1. Lineage (NCBI taxonomy): Eukaryota > Metazoa > Arthropoda > Arachnida > Araneae > Macrothelidae > Macrothele > Macrothele yani. Next base: position 138,101,695 of record CM077001.1, read on the forward strand.
GTCCTAAAATTCCTACCTAAAATTTTCCAGAAGTATGCTATGATCCCTGTGAAAGTGGATTTGTGGTGCCGCCAAAAAAGATGAAAACTCAGCAGTGTTTAGATTCCCATATTTTAAAAACAAGCGACAGAACTGCAGAAAATTTGAATATACTGGTTGCTAAATTTTTTTACGCCAACAATATTGCCTTCACTGCAGTAGAACATCAAACCTTCAAAGAATTAGTTTCAGCTCTGCGTCCAGGATATAGACCGCCAAGTCGTAAAGCATTAGCAGGTGAACTTTTAGATATAGTGTCAGCAGAAGTCACAAATAGAACCAAGACACTTATCAAAGGCAAACAGGTCACCCTGATTAAAGATGGATGGAGTAATATACACAATGATCCTATTATTGCAACTTGTATTCAGTGTGAGGGGAAATCTTGTTTTTTGGATTCAGTGGAAGCAGGTACACATACAAAAACTGCACAATATCACAAAGATGTTTTACAATCAGCTATTGCAAAGGCAAAGAAAGAATATAATTGTGATATAAAGGCTGTGGTCACTGATAATGCCAGAGTTATGGAGAAAGCAAAGGAACTCCTGTGTGAAGAAGATAATAGCTTGGTGGTATATGAATGCAGTGCCCATAATTTAAACCTGCTGGGACAGGATATAACACCAGTTTCAGTGCTAAACAACATTGTGAAGGTTCAAAAGTTTTCCAGCAACCACCATGTACCTAGTGCATTGCTTAATGAAATTCCTAATTCACTGAAGCCCCAGTTACCGGGAGATGCAAGGTGGAAGAGTCAAATGACTTGCATTGGAACTTTTCTGCGCAACAGAGCAGCATACCAAAAAATAGTTGAGGAACATGAAGATCACATAGACAGAGACATAGCCACTCTTATAAATGATTATAATTTATATAAACAGGCTAAAGATACATTGCAACAACTGAAGCCAGTTGCTGATTCACCGGACTGTTTGCAAAGAGATAATGCTACCATTCATGAAGCTTGCCATACATGGCTCATGTTGTTGAAAGAAGATTGTTTACAGCCCCGCATCCAAGAAGTTACAAAACGAATGGATCAAGCCATAAAACCTTTCCACTTCCTGGCGTACTTTCTGAATCCAAAATACAAAGGAGAAGGTCTATCTAACATTCAAAAAGAAAGTGCATATTCATGGCTAGTTAACAGGTATCCCAACAGCATTTCCCTTTTGATTGCATATGAAGCTGAAGCTGAGCCATTTCCTCCTACTTACTTCACTGTATCTGGAAGAAGTATCAGTCCTGTCACATGGTGGACAGCAGTAGGAAAAGCACTAGAACTAGAAGGATTTTCAAAAGATTGTCTACAACATATTGCTTTCCTACTTTCATGCCCTGCAAGTTCCGCATCGATTGAAAGAATGTTTTCAAACTTTGGAGTAATACATTCAAAACTCAGAAATTGTTTTGGCACAAACACAGCATCTAAACTGGTCATGTGTTATCAGATATTAAGAGGACCAATTGCACTGGATTATTGTTTCTCTTGTACTTTGCACTAATATCTTTCTGTAGTGTTGGTAACTGGTTTTTTTCCCCTTTTCATGTATTAGTTTCATATTACTGTTCACTTTTTGTAGTACAACAAATGTACATTTAAAAAAAATTAAACCCAATATTGAGCCTAATGCAAATTGTATTTTTTTTAATGTAACTAGTGTGTCATCAATGGTTGTATATAAGTAAAATTTAACAAAAACGTCATACTATTTGTATTAAAATGTTGGACTTATTAATCTGAAAACAATTAATATAACGGTATATGTATATATAGTTTTCAATTTCAAAATTTTTACATATGGTTATTTATATTGTGTATTTTTACATATTTTATAATTTTTTACATACGGTTGTCTGGCAGAGGTTTTGGACAGTATGGTAAAAACCTTGCCAACCCTGGTTATGAGAGTTGGACATATTTCATTTGTAATTTTCCACATTTTTATCATTTTGTTTTTGCTCTCAGTTACAACAGCAAAAACAGGTTTTCCAAATTTTTCTTCACACTCCTTTATGGCCACATCTCATTTAGAAGCACAATATTTTGCTGTTTTCTTTTCTGATCTAGTATCATCAGCGTACAGCAAAGAATCTCTGTTCCGATATAGACACTAATAGCCTGGACTGGCTCATTCTTCACAGTGCACCAACAATCTATGGTGAGAATCAAACTGCCTAATTTTGTTTTTCTGAAAGCTGATATTCAGTTTCTTCTGCTGTAGTATCAAACAGTTTTCCACCAATGGCTTTTGCTGAGGGTGGTTGATGTCCAGGTCTCAGTGTTTCAATCATAATTTTAAACTGATCCATTTCTGCTGCATTGATGGTATGTTAGCAGCATAAAAAAAATAACCACTGTTTCATCAAGAGATTCCTTTTGCCCTTTTATGCTTTAAAGACAGAATTTACTCATTGATTGTTGCTTCTTTGTTTTTTTGCAACAGTACTCGAAAAACCCGATAAAACCCGAAAAAAAAAGCCTGGGTTTTTTCAAACCCTACTTATACATAGTATTCAAGAAGATATTTTTTTTTTTCAGAACTGAAGGAAACATGTTCGAAAATAATATAAATTAGTTGACCCTTGTAATACTAAACTTGCACATCACAATGTCCAGTGAAGGTTTATTTTATCTTTTGTGATTGAGATAGACTGTAGATTTTCTTCCTCCACAATGGAACTCTTTTGAAGTTTGAGTGTGCAGAATCTGAATCTGTGAAGCAACACACAAGTTCTGATGTAGTCTTTCAAAAACCTGGCAGACCAGTTGGTTTTTTTAAATTAATGAAGATGCAGTTAGGGAATATTCTCTATTTAAACATAACTGTAAAAAATAAAGAGTATACGTGCCAATGTCCAAAGTTTTATAAACCATCTGCACACGTTTCCATTAGTGTCAAAAGGTTCTTCTGTTACAAGTAAGTCTTGTGTTACATTTAACAAATATACCATGTGAATGTGGCTTTAGCACACACAAAACAAAATTCAGTCAAAATTTAGAGATTCACTGAGCAACAAAAATCTTAATGCATATTTCTGAAATTGGGCCAGATAAACCCTCAGAAATAAAACAGCTGATTAAAGCTTGCTAACAGTGGCAAGGAATGAAAGACAAATTATATACTTCAAGAGCAATTTTATGATATCAACGTACTGCAGAACTAACAACTCGAGTATTGTAAAATTAATCATGGTAATTTGTATTAGATTGAATGTAATAAATTTTTTGATCTACTTCACCTGTTTGTTTTAAGAACCAAGTATAGCTTCTATTGTTTGAAAAATTACTACTGTTTTCCCAGAGTCTTTTAATATTATTAAGTCACATATTCAAAACTCCCCACCTGAAAATTTCAATCCCCTCCATTTACAAGCACAAGTGGGGAGACTCCCTTCCATTTCAAATTTGAATTTTAACCCCTGCCTGCAACTGTTAATGTTGTAAGCCCAGATATTTTTTATGTACATTTCACTTGTTATATTCAAATTCAAATTAACTGATATGAGTAAACGCATATGTTTGTCTAATTTGTCTTTAAAAAGTACAGTATTATTTTACATTTTATAGCATATTCATTCAAGTATCAATAAGACAATAATTTTTCAATGTTCTACAGTCTAAATAAATTAAGCCTTTAACTCCACCAGAATAAATAAATGAAATTTAAAAAAATGTTGCCACAATCTAGCAATAGCCTCACATTTGTGACCCTTCTTAGGGGCCTCGGAGCTTATTTGTTTAGAATTTAACTAACTGCAAGATGGTAAGTCAAAAAATCTTACTTCTGGCTTAGGGCTTTGAAAAGTGCACCAAAGAACGCACATTCTGTGCATGTACACTGTTGTCAGTCGCCATTTAGTGTTGCAAAAGCGACTGACCTTCCCTCTTGTGGAATGATGTGGATGATGATTACCTTCAGGAAAAGGCATGCTGAAATTTGTTGGTGTTGAGGATAAAAATAAAAACTGATAATTTTTCTAACTGGACAGTGGATGGTCAGAATCTTGTGGCCACCTTGCTTAGGGTTATTTCATACTGTGTGCACACACATCATGTTGCTGCACAGAGCATTTTATATATTTAGGCATAGGTATACATACACTGGTTTCCATAAATTAAGCAACAAACCAAAAAAATGCAATAATTGGGCGAAATATAGTTCAAATTGCACGAAATTTGCATATGTTACAGGCGAAGGCGTACAGCATCGATGTATGGAAGGCGAATGAGTGGTGCTGGCAACGCTTTATGCAAATGCACAAGAGCTTGACACCAGCTGTTTCGGAGGGTGTCACCAATTCATGTGCAGCGGTGAATGACAAGATTTCGAGATGGCAATTTTGTTAACATGGCTTCGAGATGTCATTTACCAGCGGAGTTATGCTACAGAGCGATAGGCCAACTCGAAGCAGGGCAACTGCAGTCGGACATCACAAGATGGCTCAGTGCCAATTGTTCTGTGGTCAACAGGATGTGGCAGCAGTTCCAAGCCACGGGTGCAGCTTCCCGAAGGTACAGTGAAGGTAGGCCAAGGGCGACGACCTGCGCGAATGACCGATATTTGCGGCTTTCGGCATGACGGAAGAGGATGGCCACACTAACTCATCTCAGATCTGTGCTTGCGGCAGCCACCGGATGGACGGTATCAGCGTTGACGGTATGCAGAATGTTACATGCAGGAGGATGCTTGGCGACAGGCATTATGTGTGCTACTCACCCCCTGCCACTGGAGGGAACATTTCAATTGGGCACAAATGCATGTGAACTGGACTCAAAATCAGTGGATGTCCATTCTGTTCACTGATGAGCCATAATACTGTTTACAGGGTGATTCTCGCTGAGTTTACATCTGAAGAGAGGCCAGTACTCACTAACTTCCCTCTAATACCCAGGAAAGGAACACATATGATAATGGTAGTGTTCTGGTGTGGACAGGCATATCATTAGATGGCTGTACTGACCTCTATGTGTTGCCACATGGAAACCTCAATGCTTCAAGAGGTATAGAGACGACATCCTGGACCCTGTTGTTCGTCAGTATGCTGCTGCAATTGATGAGACATTTGTACTGCAGGCGGATAACGCCCACCCTCACACAGCTTGCTTCGTGCACCAGTACCTGGAACAGGAGACTATAGTCCATATGGAGTGGCCAGCATGCTGTCCTGATCTGAATCCCATTCATTGACAAGGTGCGTACGGTCCTTAAAAGTCCTTAGGAACTCCTTATTTTCGTTGGATGCTCCTAAGGGCCCTTATAAAGTACTTAAAAACTCCTTATTTTTGTTAAATGTTTCTAAGGGCTCTTAAAGTCTTTAAAACAGGCGTGAAAATCTTTCTGAAATCTGCAGTTTTGTGCTGGGTTTTTTTTTTTTTTTCATTTTCTAGCAGGAACAAATGCTATTTATCTTCCTGGTTCGTACACATCCTGGAAATCCTGAAAAAGTCCTGGAAATGTCCTAAAGTTCTGTTATATGTCCTGGAATTTTATCCATTCCGGCCTTTTTGTCCCTGCTCGATGTTTTGTAGCTGAAGATTTTTCTACTGACATAACTTATGTCTAACAAATTTTCCTCCCCACCCCCTGCAAAATGGGAGGTGGTGGTGTTGGTTTTCTTGTTTGTTGGGAGGACTGAAGCTGCGTTATTAGCATCTTTTGGCGTCATGCTTATGTTGTCACGTCTGTCCGACCAGGAAGACCATATCTCTGCAATTATTAGTTCGATTTGTAGAATTCTTTTTGTATTGGGAAGCTTAAAATATGACAATGATGATCCATTTGTTCCGGGTTTATTCCGATGCACAACTTCGCCGCTAGGGGGCACAACTGAAGATGATATTGAATTTAAAATGCATTTTATTTCATACATTTGCTTGTAAATATCCAATTGAAAAATTCTGTTTCCTTTCGATGGCATTTACGTCGAAGACTATTTTCGTTACAGTCCCTTTTTCAAGTTTTTTATAAATTTTCCGCTAGGGGCGTAACAGTAAATCACAATTTTCCCAATACCTCCGCTTCTAACAGTCCGATTTAAAATATTCTTCCTGCGTTGGATACAGCTCTTAGGAGGAAATGTTTTGCATATAATTACTCATTTTTGGTAAAAAATGGTTTGGCCGCCAGGGAGCGTAAGTGTTTATTTTTGCTTCTGATGTATTTGGAATAAAATCTGAACTCTAAACTCGATTGAAATAATTTCTCCATGGACCAATACCACTCACCTCCAAAACCTTTTTGAGAATACCTCCTACTTAAATAAATAGTGCATAATTTTCCACCAGGGGCATACACATAAATCTTATTTTTGTCCATATCTCTGTTTCTAGGAGTACGATTTGAAAATTGATTTCTTTGTTAGAGAAAATTTTCGGTGCGAAATGTTTCTCATGTAATTTCAAGTATTTCTTAATGCACAAGTGTGCCACTAGAGGGCGTAAGTTCACGTTTCCATTTACAGCAATATCTACAAGACAAATAATTTCCCGTTAGGGTCATAACGGTAAATCCCATTTTCCCCAATATCTCAGTTTCTAAAAATCTGATTTGAAAAGTTCTTCCTGCGTTGGATACAGATCTTCAGGGGAAATGTTTTGCATATAATTCCTCATTTTTGGTAAAGAATGTTTTGGTCGCCAGGGGGCGTAGGTTGAACCTGTTGAATGCAGCAGCATGAGCAGCAGGTGGTAGAGTGCGTGGGAGATCGAGCCTGTTTCTCTTTACTTTCATTCCACTTAATTGCATTCATTTGCTCGTGAGGTTTTCGGATTGCCTGTTTTGTCCGATTACCATAAGGTTTCTTCAAGCTTTATCTCATGATGTCTTAAAAAATATTTTGTTGTAATTTACAATGTAGGGCTTGCAAAGGAGTTGCGAGCTTCAGTATCTTCTGCTCGCCATAGATATATGCAACATTTGGAAGAGCAAAAGAATGAAAAGAAAGAGCCTGTAATCTCAGGAAAGAGAAAAAACAACAACAACAAAGTGATGACCTAAATATGTTAAAAACTAAAAAGATTAATGTAGAAAAGGATTTAACCCAATTGGAAAAGTCTGCTGATAACATGGTTGAACAAGCTTTAAAGGATGTCTTTTTAAAATGCAACAATTTTCGAAAATTACTGAAAGAGAAAAAATTAGAACTTGAAGCCACTTATTCAAAGATAGAAAAACTCAAAAAAGAACTTAAAAATTAATTTCTTTTTTATTAAAGGCTAGTTGACAAGTAATTGTACCTTTTAAATTTCTAATTTAATTGAATACAGTAATCACATGCAAAAATTGTTTTTTTTTTATGAATGTGATAATTTATTATTACAAATGATTAAAAATCATGTTCCTTAAGCGGATCTTTGCTGTTTTGAAAGTATGTTTTAAGAGTGTTTTTTATTATGAATGCCTTTTTAAAAGTGGTAAAAATTGACTTATAACTCCTTATAAAATTAATTAAGGTCCTTAAAAATTGCTTTTAAGATCCTTAAAAAGTCCTTAAAAACTCCTTATTTTCAATTTCTGAAAATGAGTACGAACCCTGATTGAGCATGTCTGTGAGATACTCTCGGGAGGAGTGTTGCTGTCCTCCAGCCCCCTCCCCGAACCCTGCAGGGCTCCGCACTGCTTTGCTCGAGCAATGGACGCAGCTACCCACGGAACTGCTCGACGCCATAATTAACAGCATGGAGCATTGCTGTTCGGGGTGACCGCACTCCGTATTGAAGTACCTTTTCCTATTTCATCTTGATACCTATATTTCTGTATTTTCATATTTGCATCACTCATACAAAATGTAAATGCTTTGTATCACATGTTCTTACTTTTTCTGTTGCATTTCGTCTGATAAAGCTTACCACCAAATTTCATCCAAATCGGTTGCATACTTTTTGAATTATCACGACTTTTCTATTTGTTGCTTAATTTATGGAAACCAGTGTATTACATAAATACATTAATGACTTAGTAGTTAGAAGAGCACATTGTCTATTTATTACTTAGCGTATAATTAAATGTGTAAATATAATCTAAAAATCCTTAGCATGTTTATCAGGGATAAGAATGTTCCTTGATTTTCAGAATTTCAAATTTTTATGATCAAGCTGTATCCTTTTTTTCTCTCCTCACTTTTATTCCTGATTATATTCTTATTTTTTATGTTTTTCTGATCATGTTCCTTGTATTTAATATTTTTGTTAATATTAAAAAAAAATGACTTTGTATTTTTTTTTCAGAATTTTTTTCTAATGAAGTCATACTTTCTTATTTCTCAGTCTTTTCTTCAAAGCCATTCAGTACAGCAACTGTTTTTGTCCCTTTCCCCATTTTTAAAGAGAAATTAAAATTCAATATAAGTATTTAATATGTTCATGATGGAATCTGAATGGTGCCTCCCTGGTGGCACAGTGGTCTAAGAGATGGCCTCTGATCATTCGTCCGATCGGGGTCCGGGTTCGAATCCTGGTGAGGCATGGATGTTGTGTTTGTCTTACGGCACTGGCTCTCTTTCTTCCCTGGAACCAGTGACCCTAAATTAGGGACGGGTGACTGCTTATAGCCCATTGAGTTGCTCACAGTGGTCGTTAAACCTCCAATCAAAAAAAAAAAAAAATCTGAATGATTTCTCTGACCTGTAAAATTTTTTTCATGGCAGAATGAACAATTCAGTATTAATTTTTGATTTTGAATTTTGCTTAAGACACACTTCCCCGTTCCTTAGCAACTTTTTTCTGTATTAGTACAAAGAGCAAGAATTTGCATTTTGCTTAAAGCAAAATTAATGTTCTAAAATGCTACTGCGTTCACACTGTGCAGAGGAAATGACTACCCGGAATGAAGGATGGTGACAAAAAGTTCAAGTTTCGATTTTGAACTTTAAATTTTTTGTAAAGAAAAGGAAAATGTATTGCTCATTTTATCTGTTGAGAAGCAGGAAGTGACTGCAAAATGGGATGAAATGCATTTTCAAAGAAATTAAACTTTAAAAATCAGTAATGCCATTTTGATGGTAAAATCAAATACAGGCGGTTCAAATTAATCATAATATAAGCATACATGTCTACGAGCATGTGAGAGCTTACTAAACCCTAACACACGTTTTCAGTCTTGTGCCACTCTTCGTACTTGCACCCATGGTGAAAAGCCTAGGCATACCCATTGACTGACACTCTTCTCATCCCCAAATCCTGTGTCACACTTATATTCTCATAAGCCAGTTGAGATGTCAGTTTCATTGATTACTTCATTCGCACAGGCAATGGAATCATTCATTCTTGAAGCTGATAGGTTTCTAGAGCGAGGGCCATCTTCAGTCAGTGATCCCACGTTCTTTGAATGTCTTAAACCTTTAAAAAGTTTTTTAATGGCTTCAAGCTCCTTCTACAGATGTTGTTTGCAATATTTCAAATGTTTCTGAGGCAGCTTTCCCAAGTTTTAGACAAAACTTGATGCATACATACTAGCTGCTGATTCACTTTGGCCATTGTAAATTCCACCAAACCACAATACTATTCAACAGAGTAATAAGCGAGAATAAAAGTATAGGGTTGTCGAAAAAGTCAGGACGTATCTTGGCACCTGATGGCGATTAGGCGGTTTTGGAAGGACTAGAGGCATGCACAGCTCTGTTATCGCTATGTCATTCGACACAGGTGCCAGTTCTAGCTGCAGTCTAAAAGGAATAGTGAGCGATTTGGTTGATTTGCGGAGATTTGACATCAAGTTGAAAATGGAAGACCAAACTATGCATTTTTACCATATTTTACTGTTTTACTTCCATAAAGGGAAGAACACGCGTCAAGCTTGTGAAAAGTTGCGTAATGTGTACAGTGATAATGCTCTACAAGAATGTCAGTGCCAGCGGTGGTTCGTAAAATTCTGTGCTGGTGATTTTGACCTCAATGATGCCCCTCAGTCCGGGAGGCCCACAGAGGTTGATGACGACCAAATCAAGGCATTGATCAAGTCAAACCCACGTTACACTATACGAGAGATTGCAGACACATTGCACCTCCATCATTCAAGCGTTCACGACCACCTGAAGAAGCTGGGATGCGTAAGCAAGCTCGATGTGTGGGTTCCTCATGAACTCAAAGAAGCTCAATTGACGGCGCGTATTAACATCTGCGATATGCTCATTAAACGTGAGGAAAATGATCCTTTTTTGAAGCGACTGATAGCTGGTGACGAAAAGTGGATGTGCTGTGCAAACGGTCTTGGTCCCGACGTGCTGCTTCGCCTCAAACAACATCCAAAGCGGACATTCATCGGCGGAAAGTTCTGGTCTCAGTGTGGTGGGATTTTAAAGGTGTGTTTTTCGAGCTCCTACCACGGAACCAAACAATCAATTTGAATGTGTACTGTCGGCAATTGGACAGTTTGAACGAATCCATCATCCAGAAATGTCCAGAGCTCGTTCATCGTAAAGGTGTTGTGTTCCATCATGACAACGCGAGACCACACACAAGTTTGATCACCCGCCAAAAATTATTGGAGCTTGGGTGGGATGTGTTACCACACCCAGCATACTCGTTTACCTTGTGCTGTCAGACTTCCATTTGTTTTGCTCTGTTCAACAGTCCTTGCGTGATATAATGTTCAATTCAGATGAGGCTGTAAATCAGCACCTTGTACAGTTTTTCGCCACGAAAGACAGGTCCTTCTATGAACGAGGCATTCTGCAGCTCACTGAAAGATGGCAAAAGGTTATCGAACAAAACGGGCATTATATCATTGATTGATCTTTGTTCTTTCTATCAATAAATAAATGACCTTTGCAAAACATGGCTAAAATATGTCATGACTTTTCCGATAGCCCAATAGATGCAGACCTGAAACTGTGCTGGACATCGAGCAACCCTGCCACCATCATTTTTAAAAATAGAATTCCTGTGTCACATACTTGTGCCGTGCAGTGGCCTAAGCTCTGGCTTCTGACAACATTCGTTCAAGAGTCTGGGTTTGAATCCTGGTGAGACATGAATGTATTGTTTGTCTTGTGGCACTGGCTCTCTCCCTTTCGTGGAACCAGTAGCCCTAAATTTGGGATGGGCAACTGCTTGCAGCCCATCAAGTTGCTGGTTGTTTTTAACCCCCAAAAGAGCAAAATGAGTTGCACATGAGCAGCAGGTGTAGTCCAAGTACTTTTTAAACAAATTTCATATGTTATCTATATTGGCTACTTGTTGATTTGCTGAACTTCTTTTTAACTGCTGTTGTGTATTTTTATTTCTTTATGTTTGGTCACTTTTTATAGTGAATAAAACTTTATCTTATTGTTCGATGCTATTTAAAATTGAATATTCCATATCTTTGAAAAAATGTATATATAAACTACATTGTATACTTCATCTCAGAGGAGGCCTTATGATTTTTGTAATAATACCCCTGGGGAAGAGGGAATAGGAACACGTGAACTGATGGAAAGCTTCACTCACTTGACTCAAAAATTCAAAGTTTATCAAAATGTCCAAGCTTAATATAAATAATTTATTTATCCACAAGGACCTTAAACTATTATCTATAGTTGAAGAAGGAGTGTGCTGAACTCTTGCATTAATTTAACACATTTGCCTTGACTTTTAAGGAATTCATTCAGATTAATTGTTGTGCTGTTAAAAAAGATTCATACACTGTGGAATTACTAAATGGATGTTATGTATTATTAAAGGTGGTTCTTCCTGTTAATGGGAAATTTCACATTTCACTGTGGTTCAATAAAATTTCTGAAAATTAAAAAATTCCCAACTGCTGTTTCAAAATAAATTTTTGTATCTTCTTATCATGACTGTAATGTGTTATGTTTACTTGAATTTTGAATGTGAGTTAGTTTTCCATATACTCAGTGTTCATACCCAAATGATTGCTTATCTTAATAGATACAAAGGTCGACCTGGCACCCAGGATTTTTCTAGCCGTGTTTTAACATATCTTCCAATGGCTAATTTAATTTCTGTTTCAGACAGTGACTTTCTATAGTACTAACATTTAATTGATTTCAGCAGATGAGTTCATTAAATTTTTTGTATATCTAGTTACCGGTTTTCTTCTTATGTAACAAGTCCCACTTTATTTTAGCTATACAAAGGGGTGAGGACGAAGGAGTAGGTGTTGAAGATCTTGACACCTTGCAGCTGGAACTTGAAGCATTGCTGGTGTCTGTGACCAAGCGAACAGATCTCCTGGAGGAAGAGATGCAGATACTTGTAACATGGCAAGATAAGAGGGAAAAGAAGCCACTGGGAAAACAGGTAAATATATCAGTGAACTCACAGTTGACATTTTGACACTCCTGGCTTCCTTTTGCAATCCAATATTCTCAACATAGAAATCGAGCGAAAACACACAGTCACATATGGTGAAAGGTTCGTTTAGCGGTAGCTTTCGGTCATCCTACGACCTTGATCGACTGGATGGGCTGGTTGCCAGAACTACAATTTGAAGTTGGGGTGTTGGAAATGTTGCCAGATTTTACAAGAGAGATCCAAACTCTTCAAAACTATGGGCTACACTCTCACAATGAAACCAAACCCGTCTGCAATAATGTGCCTGCTTAAAGGCAGGGATCCTGTCTCACCCCTGGAGTTTATGCTATTCCCATTTCAACTTCCTCTGGTCTCTCAGTGTATATTGGAAGCACATACCGAAGCATCAATACAAGACTTGGTGAACACAAAAAAGATGTTTCCAGTGATCTTCCAAAGACAGCTTTATCTGCACTAACCCTTGAAGACACCTCTGCAGTTCCCATTTGGAATGAAACAAAAAAAGTTGCCCCATTCATCAACAAAGCATTCTGCATTTCCAAGAAAGCATTGAAATTTTGTTCACCAAAAACTACAATTCAGATACCCCCCCTCACCAAATCTCATTTTTTGGATCTGTCTTCTAAAATCTGGCAACATTTCCAACACCCTAACTTCAAATTGTAGTTCTGGCAACCAGTCCATCCAGTCGATCGTGGGTGGTCAAGGTCGTAGGATGACCGAAAGCTACCGCTAAACGAACCTTTTACTGTGCGTGACTCTGTGTGTTTTCTCTCGATTTCTATGTTTATGTGTTATTGTCACGTGAAGCCTGAGTTTTAAACCATCCAATATTCTTTTGCACTTTTTTCTAATTTTGAAGGCCACCCTCCTAGATTAGTTGAAAAGCTGTTAATTTTCTCATAATGCACATCTTTTGATACAGTTGTTACTGTCGTATCTTTCTCTTCTGCTCTGCCGTGTAACATTGTTTCGATTTCTTCCAAATTATTAGCCTCTGGAGGGTCATCTTCATTATACTCGGAGGGCCTGTTGATATCAGCTTTGTTGGAAATGTTATCTTTAATTGAAATTTCAACGGCTGCCGTGGAAGGATGGGGGAATCTACCTAGTGGTTCACGCGTGTCACTAGGTTGCATCTGGAAGAAAGTAGTAAACTTTGGAATTTTGGACAGAGCTGCTAGTTCCTTCTTCAATTTTCCTTCCTTAGTTTTCCTTTTATCACAACCCAAAGGGTAATGGCACCCAATATCACACTCATGACTTGTCATTTTAAAACTGTAGTAGAAGAAAACCAGTCACAATGTTAGAAGGGTAAAATTAAAACAAGAATATTTTATAGTCATTTTACTTACTTACCGTAATTTTTGTTGAATAATCCATGGATTATCTGCTAAAAAAGTTTAAAATACGGTTCCATTGATGCCAACTAGTACCAGTTTCCGTAATTTTACGGATTTTTGGTTGCTGTTACGGAAGTACGGAAACACCGCTGAAATTACGGAAAATCGCCATTTGATTTAATTTTCTGAGATAGGAAAGCAAATTTTCATCAACTTGAAAATTTTTGTTGGTTCTTCAAGTTTTTCTGGGGGAAAAAAATAAATGCTACATTTTGTACATTATAGATTTCTGCATCTTAATTGGCAATCCATCTACCGTAGATTGAGCAGCAACCACACTATGCTGGCTCAGCGTTTCATTCCATGACACCGCACCTATTGGTTCTCTCTGTGCCGGACGCAACCACGCAGTTTAACTCTGTGTGGACGCTGCTTAGGCATTCGTTCCGAACTCCCATGATGCACTTCGTGCCTCCTGCATGCAACCAGGGCAGTTGCTTTCGTTCCTCGTAGGCCGTAGCACTTCTGCTTTATTGTCCTTGATGTTTTTTGGTTCTCTCTGCTGCATGTGCTACCCTACTGTTACATCACGGAAGGGTGAGGCGATTGTGAAGTTTTTTTTTGCTGTTTTCTTTCATTCATTTAAAATGAAGTATTTTTTAGACAAACCTTTGTCATCGAAGAAGAAACAGTGTTTTCTAGAAACTTACTATAGAGATTGGCCCTGTTTTGAGAAATCAAAAATTTCTGTGAACCACGTGTTTTGCAGAATTTGTAGATGCGATTTTAGTATTGCGCATGGTGGGCGGGATGAAGACACACAGAATCGAAAAAAGCATAAATCTTTCTGTGAGTTGAAAGTTCAGTCAGTGAGCGATTTGTTTGCATCAAAGGAGAACAGTGTAATAAATGCAGAACTTATGTTCACTTCATTTATTATGGAACACAATTTACCCATAGCAGCTGCTGACCATGCTAAACCGTTATTTCAAGCCATGTTTCCTGATTCAGCGATCGCAAAAATATATTCGTGTGGAAGAACCAAGGCTACTGCACTAATTCAGCACATGGCCAGTGGTTCTACAAGTAACATCGTATCTGAAGTTAAAAAAAATCCTTTTTCTCTATCTACGGACGAAAGTAATGATGCTCAAGCAAATAAACTGTATCCCATTACAATAACATATTTTGACGAAAAAATAGGGAAAAATTCAACTGTTTTGTTATCATTGGTTGAATCAAGTAATAATACAGGTGAAGGAATATTCAACGTTTTGAACAATGAGTTTGTTAAAAAATATATCTCATGGAGCAACTGTGTATCATTTTCCTGTGACAGTGCTAACACTATGATAGGTCAAGTAAAAAGTAGAAGGTGTTGTTTCTAACATAAAGAAGGTTCAGCCTGCAATCATAGTGCAGCGATGTTCATGCCATTTAGTAAATTTAGCTGCACAGAAATCTGCTACTCAACTGAAAGGATTTAATGTTGAGCAGTTCCTGATACAGTTGTACTTTTTTGGAGAAAAGTTCAAAGAGGAAACACAATCTAAAACTGAGTCAAGCTGTTTGTGGTACTAAACCACACAAAATTCTAAAGCATGTCAATACTCGTTGGTTATCACTTTTGGAATCCATTTACATAATTTTAAAACAGTGGGAGGCTCTAGAACATTATTTCAGTGACAATGAAGAAGCTAATTCACAGTATAAGAGCCTTGCAAGTATGATTGGAAATCCTTCATCTAAACTTTATTGTCTTTTTTTATCTGCTACTCTTCCTTTGTTTACATCTGTTAACGTGTTCTTGCAGCAGGAAGCTCCTCTTGTGCATGTATTAAAAAGTAAACTTCATAGTCTGTTATCTGAATTGCTTGTACGATTTATCAAGCCATCAGCATTTGATGTGACAGCAACATCTCTTGCAGATAGAAATTTTGAAAGAAGAAGAAAACTGTAATCTTGTAATTGGGTCAAAAGCAAGATCTTATATAGGCACAACTGCAGATCTGAGTGAAGACACAGTGGCTACTTTTTATTCTGAGGTAAGGGAATTTTACAAGGCAGGTTGCAATTACATTTTAAGAAAATTTCCACTTGATGACGAATTTCTGAGTCTTGCTGAAATTGCAGATGTAGCATTAAAGCAAAGTGTTTCTTTTGCATCAGTCCAATATATGTGTTCCCTGTTTCCAGTTTTGAAACCAGAAGAATCTGACAAGGTGGAATCTGAATTTGCTCACTACCAGTTTGAAAATTTTAACTGTGCTGTTATTTCTGGGAGAATGGATGAAGTGTGGCACAGAATTTCTTTAATGAAAGTGGCCAGTTGAAGTATGAATCATTAAGCAAAATTATTAAAATTATTTTAATAGTCCCTCATAGCAATGCAAGTACAGAAAGAATTTTCAGTATTGTGAAAAAAACATGAATGAATTCAGACCTATTTTAAGTACTCATGTGCTGTCTTCTTTATTAGTAGAAAAAATAAACAGCATTGCACACAGCGAACTGTGCTATCAGAAGAAGTTTTTGCAAATTTAACTAAGGAAGGCCAAAATGGCAACTACAGCCAGTTTATCAGAATAATTTGGCCAACATTCCAAGAAATAATTTTTCTTCATGTCTGGAGGTAATTTATAAAATTTTTCTGGTAGACAGTATTTTAAATTTTCCCACTAGCAAATTATTTTTTATTGTATTATTATTATTATTATTTTGTTAATAGTTCTGACAGATTAAAATTTGTTGCAGTGTTAAATACCCCAATTTGCCACTGTAGACTGGATTACTGAAAATTACTGAAAAATGAACATGTTGGTTACTGAAAACTACTTTTAGAGGTTGGCATCTATGCGGTTCTGTAAATTATACACTGATTTAAAAAAAAAAAAAAAAAACGTTTTGCTGTCCTTTGTTTTTTAAAAAAAATTGCAGGGTAATTGTGCAAGAGATGAGGTATATTGGAAAAGGAACTCCCCGGAAAAAATTTCTCACTTCAGGAGGTTGTACGGAGTGGAGCGAAGGGGTGTCTTGATGAAAGGTTTAGGGAAGTTGGGGAAAGACAGCAGGGGTCATTTTGCATTGTTGAGAAGGAAAACCCAGATTGTTGTGCCATCTCAGTTTTTGTCAACTAGCCAATGAAAATGTATGCACAGCACTTGCTGCATGAACATATGTGTTCCTCCTTTTGGATCTCGTGTGCGCTGTGCCTAATGCCTTGTGTTTAGTTCGTCCTTCGCCGTTTTGACCAACTTTAAATTTAAATGCCGAATTTAAATTTAAAGTGGGGGCACAGTTCAGGATATGATCGTGCCACTGCACAATAGGTTTTAGAAGGTCAGAAAACAATCACGCGGAAGTCGCTGTGCCACAGTCTAAAATGTAAACAAATCCGTTGGTAAATTCCGTGGGAGAATTCACGGAAGTCCAGCCCTATTTTTACTAGCCCACGTATAAGCCAATCCCCCAATTCTGAAAGCAGAATTGGGGGATTGGCTTATACTTCCAAAAACTTTCAACTTACACGCGAATACATATAATATTTCTACGACTTGTTCTGTATCAGCGTTTCGTCATTGGCAAGGTATTATGCAATACACTGGAGCTGCATCGGCGTGATCTGTGGATGCCAGGCCACTGAGCTTTATCTGTCTGGAGATAAAAATGTAAAAAAAGTAACCTTGAAAAATGAATTTCTTTATTTAATAAGATCGGGTTTTTTTTCATACTTCTTCGGACTCCTGGGTCATTATGTGACTGACTTTTCTGTCTGAAATTCCACTTCCGGTTCAACATCTATGGTGTGGGGATTATATGGTGATTTTTTTTCTGAATGTCACAGCCTGCAGATTATATGAAGAAAAAAAAATTTGTGTGAATTTCACGGCCCGCAGATTACACTGTTCAACAAGTTGTAACTTTTTCATTTTTACAAAAAATGAAGTTAGCTGTCCTTTATAGATTTTTGGTCGCTCAACACGCAAATCACAGTTAAAATGCTCTCCTAGCTCAAATTTCCGAGAAAATCGACCATTTGTGTTTCACATATATATCAGTGGGAAGTTATAATAGCGACACTCATAATTCAGCTCGGCAAACATTAAATTGTGGTCTGGGTGGTTGATTCACGAGTCTTCGCCTCGTGAATCATGTGATCATAGCGAAGAAGCTGTTGAAACTGGATCCACTCAGTTTCTTTTGTTTCGCAGGAGCGTATGTATCAAACTGCGTCAGTTTTATCGCACTGCATGTTTCTGTTAAAGTGTTGATTAGTGAATTTATTTAAATAAGTGAATTTTATTTTATTTACGTTTTATTGTGTTTCTGTTCGAGTGTTGGCTTTTACTACAATGATAATGCCCCGCAAATGCATTAACAATCCAGATAACTTTTGTTTTATTTGTGGTGACGTGATTTGTGGCTCCAGGAAGCGACCATTGACTCCAGCAGTGAAAAAAGCATATTTCATGTATTTTGGGTGTTGTGTGGGAGACCAAGATAAATCTTGGGCTCCACATGTGTGCTGTACGACATGTTCATCAAATCTGAATGCTTAGACGCATGGGAAGAAAGTCTCAATGCGCTTTGCTGTGCCCGCCATTTTACATGAACCAACAAACCACTCAACCAATTGCTATTTCTGCATGATACCTGCTTTGAAGAAAGGAATAAATATGAAGAGGAAGAAAATTATTGAATACCTTACAATACCATCCGTTATTCGCCCAGTGGCCATAGAGAGGGATTGCTGGTTCCTGATTCCCCAGTTAACGTTCAAGCAAGTAGTGATATCGATGATGATGAACTTATAGAATCAGTTGATATACAAGCTCATCGATCCACCAGTGATGCAGATTCTATATGTGTGCCACCATCTTTCTCCAGTGAACCACACAGAATCACACAATGTGAGATCAAACAGGGAACATGGTGCGTACGCTCCTTGAAAAGTCCTTGAAAATTAATGGACCGTTTTCAAGGCCTTGAAAGTCCTTGAAAATCTTTAGGATCCATGAAAAGTCCTTGATTTTTCAGAATCTTATATTTGTAATTCCAGTATTCTTTCTGTCCCTTTCCCACCATTTTCGCTTACTTCTCTTTTTTTTTCTTTGCCATTGACAGCTTCCCTCCCTCCCCCTAAATGTTAGAAGGCACCTATCCCATCAACTCGCTGAGGACCACTCTTTTAAAAAGACAGCTAATGACCTGAAGCAAAGAGGTCCCACAGAAAGATAAGTTACATTACGATTACAGTGAGACAGGAGGAGGGGAGCTTGTGAGAGGGCGGGAGCAGCAACCTCTCCCCCGCACTTGGCTTGCTTTTCATTGTTCAGCAGACCCCATCTTCGGTGAAGGTCGTTTGGCAGATACATTCAGCGGAAGAGGATAGCAGTTGGTTCTCTCTGTCAATCCGGACATTGAGATTGGGAGAAAATATGTATACAAAAATTTAAATTTCCCAATATTTAAAATTAATGAGTGCAATTTTTACAATGACCAAGACACACACAACAAAAGTTTCGTTTTGAATTTCTTCAAAATCCGTCAAAAACTTAAAAGTTACGCTTGTGAACTCATTTTTTTTTTTTTCGACTTGTTCTACTCATATGTGATAATTTATTTTAGTGTTAATTATTTTGAAATCACTGAATAGATTTATTTTAGCAAAATGTAAAAGAAAATTTTATGTTGGAGGATCTTGGTGATTGTAATAAATTCGATGTTTTTTTTATCGCGGGATTTTTTTTTTTTTCCAGTTCTAGGGACATTGAGGCATTCTTAAACATATTCTGAATATAAGTTGCAGAAGCATTTATACCCTTGGCTTTGTCTTTCTGCACAATTACTTAATGTAAAATTGCGTGGCTCGCATTCTATGAAATTTCAGTACCGTATATACTCATAATAGGTCGACCCCCACCCCCATTTACTGAATATTTGCAGTTTTTGTACATCCCGTGCATAAGTCGACCCCCCGATTTTTATGAATATCTGCAGTTTTTGTATACCTACCTACCTATCTTGTGCATAAATTTAAAAAAAAAAAAATTTCGAGGATGTGCCGGCATGCAGAAATGTGAACCTACTATTTTATTGTTGTAGCTCTCTCGCAATGTTGCTTGTGGCAGTTTCCCGCAAAATGTGGGTGGAATTGAGGCACAATTCTGGGAAGATGATAGAGCTTACCACCCTGGTTTGAGAGTTTGCTGGGGAAAGTTACACACTTCACTTTTGCACATTGCTCCCCCCCTTCTCCCACTTTTTGCGAGCGTTTTCTGCAGTTACATCATTCATGAAGAGTAAAGCATTTGCTCCCGCAGCAAACGAATCGTGATGCATTTACCAAACGTCGTAAGGCACATCGTTATTTAAAAAGAAAAAAAAATCTTCCTGAAACATATTTGGAAAGCATAAATAGGTCTTGATATCAACCTGATAGTTTTTTTTATCCCATAAAGAATATGCATGCCGCAAAAAATAAATGTGTAACTTTTGAAGTTTTCAATGGATCTCTTCAAAATTTAAAATGAATCTTTATTTTGATGTATTGTAGACACTGTAAAATTCGCATGCAACTTTTTAATAAATTGAAGAAAATTTGTTCTATAAAATTTTCTTCCACTACCCTGTGCAGCGTAACAGCTGTCAGTCAACTGCTAAGCTGAACGAGTGTGTGATTGACAGAGAGGTTGTTTATCTGCTCCCGAATTTCATCCCCCTCTCCACCGTGTTTGTGACAAACAATCGTCTTTAGTGTGTGTCAAACAACTAAGCTTCCTTCTAAATGGCAGTAAACAAAAAGAAAGGAAAAAGCACTTCGCGAAACTTTCGGTGAAAACATAAACAAGTACTCTCCGAAGAGGCTTGGAGTGCGAAATAAAGCAACTTAGGTGGCGCGCGCAGTAAGACAGTGGGAGATGTATTATATGTGGAAAACACTCGCAGGTGTTCATTGGCCAACAGAACAGTTAAGACCCCGCACTGCAAAAAGAGAAGTTTAAACAGATAGCACAATGAAAAGACATAAATCTCAAACACAAGAAAAATTGCAGATATTTTCTCTATAACTGTTTTGTATTGATTTACTGTCATAATATATTTATGATCGATATCAACAAACTGAACTTTAATTATGTTATTTGGTGTCATAGAAGATAGAAGCATGATACAAATTTTTGATGACAATCCGATTTTTGGCATAAATATGAGAAGGATGGTAAGTCAGATAATATCCGAAAACTTGAAAATTTTCATCGTCCTGGAGCGGGACTCGAACCCGCGTCTCCCCACGGGAGTCCCGCTCCAGGACGATGAAAATTTTCAAGTTTTCGGATATTATCTGACTTACCATCCTTCTCATATTTACGCCAAAAATTGGATTGTCATCAAAAATTTGTATTATATGGCGTAATCCCGTATTTCTTTCAAGAAGCACGATGATAATTCTTTCCTGTGAGAGGCCGACCTCCGAATAAGAAGTATGCTCCTGTGGGCTACCGATTTCAGCTTTCAACAAGTATATATGCTAAGGAAAAATGTACTAAGAACGATGTGGTCCCTGAGTAAAGAGGACTACTAAGATAACTGAAGTTATTACAATAGTATAAAGCGTGTTCTGGATTTATTTCTAGGTGTGGAAAAAAAAATTCAGAACAGGTGCATACTTCTGACATTTACTTCCGATTTGATTTGATTTCCCCTTCAAAAATTTGAGTATTGCAAGTTGCTGTTTTGCTATGATAAATTTAAGTTTATCAAAACTTATCAAAATTGTGTGAAACTTTACATCCATGAAAATCACTTTAAAATATCATAATGAAGTATAAATATTTAGTTCCATGAAAAAAAAAAAGGATTGAAGGAGGAAGGAAGTTTTATTTGTGAAGGGGAGGGGGGGGTTCAAAAGTGTAAAAAAATGAATTTCTGGTCCGATCGAGAGATTTTTAGCATTTACAAGCTACAACTCGACACATTATCTGAGGGCATGTGCCTACTCAGGAAACCTGTCGGTAGGGGGGGTTAATATCCAAATTATAAAACAAAGTATTTCCGGTTGTAAATGCTGAAAATCTCCGTATCGAAACAGAAATACTTTATTATTTATACTACTGGTACCCCACCCTCCCCTGACAGGTTTGCTGAGTAGGTTCATGCCCTCAGATAATGTAATGTCTCGAGTTGTAGTTTGTAAATGCTAAAAATCTTCTGATCGGACGAGAAATTCATATATTATAATTTTGCCCCACCCCGACAGGTTTGCTGAGAAGGTTCATGCCCTGAGATAATGTCTCGAGTTATAGCTTGTAAATGCTGAAAATCTCCCGATCGGATGAGAAATTCATTATCGCTAATAGTTTTGGTGTTAACCCCCCCCCCCCCAGTTTCCAGGGCAGGAACATGCCCTCAGATAATTCGTTTAGTTGTAGCTGTTAAACGCTGAAAATCTCCCGATCGGACCAGAAATTCTTTATATTTCATATTTTAGGTTTTAAGCCCCCCCCTTCCCCCCGACAAGTTTCTGGGTTTGCACATACTCGCAGAGAATTTGTTTAGCTGTAGTTTATAGAAAAATATCGTAAATAAGAACATACGAAATTACGGAAATTTTATGTGCGTCAGATAACCAATCTCAGGAGACGTAGCCACGGAGCAGCTCAGGACGCAATTTTTATACGGCCCCTTAAAATTTTTGTGGCCAGTCCTCCGCTTAGTCTTAGGCCCGAAAATCATGATAATGTCTAAATTTCTTACTGAAAATGAAATATTAAAAAAAAAAAATTATGAACAATAGTTGTTCAAGTACTGGGGAATATAGCCACACGAAATTTGTTTATGCAGAAAAATTTTATGGCACTGAAATTCCAATGTGTCCAATTCTCCATACCCATATCAAAACAGCCTTGTTTGGAAACAAACCTCAGGTACCAAGAATTGTGTGGGATATTCAGTGGTCAGGAACGGAAGTCAGAGCTGCAAACTTCTGCTTCAGATTTGACGGCAGAGATGTGATGAGTGGACTTTGTTCGCCAAGGCGCAGGGGGAAGGAGGGTGGAGATTGCTCTCTTGGAACCAGCGGGAAAGGTCTAACTAAAATCCAGATGTTTTCGGGTTTTTTTTTTTTTTTTTTTTTTTTTTTCAGTTTTGGAGAATTGATGCTTCCTATCCGTGAAAGATCGGAAACAATTTTAATTACTTGTGGCTCATCATGCCACAAAGCTCGATCTTCTGGAAACTTCGGAATTTGTACTTTGCCTCCTGACAATGATGGGTATGCATTACTTTAACGATGGGAAAAGAACTTGCGCATAGCGGAGCTCAGAGTTTGGTTGTAGTTTCGTTGTGTTTGTAGATCAGAAGGTCAGGAATTTTTTGGTTCTAGTTTCAGTGAGATTTATTTTAGTTGCTATAATTTCTGTTTTAGCATGTGATTTTGATTATTTTTCTTGTGCTTGTACAGCTAAGGAGAAAAAAGGACATATACTTCTATATATTTTTTAATTCTGGATAGTAAAAAGTTACTTTTCTTCAGTAGTAATTCTTAGCCAACATTGGAAAGCAGATTTTTATGACAGTAATTTTAAATGTGGAAAACTGCCAAATTTATTCATAATGGCAGGCAAGTGTTTGTTTAATCGAAACTGGTTGGAAAATAGAAATTTTAAGGATTGGCTTCAGTGCCATCCAACAGACAGACATCAAGCAAAATGTGCATTGTGCTGTAAGTCTTTCAGCATAGCAAAAATGGGTGAATCTGCACTAAAAAGCTATATGAAAGGGGCTAAGCACACCCAGTTATTATCCATCAAAATGTCATCAAATATTTCATCCCTGCTGAAACCCAAAACTTCAGAAGCAGTGATAATAGAAGAAAAAAAGTGATGCAGTGGTTACAAAAACAACTGGAATTGGTATTCATGTGGCAAAAAATGACGTTATGGATGCAGAAATCATATGGACCATGAAAACTATTAAAAGTCACAATTCCTACAGATCAAATGATGACATTGAAAGAGTTCTCAGACAAATGTTTCCTGACAGTCTTATTGCTTCCAAATTTTCGTGCGGTGCCAAAAAAACTAGTTATTGTGCTGTTTTTGGTATTGCTCCATTTGTGAAAGATTTGATATTGCAAGAGTTGGCCCAAAAGCAGAATTATGTTTTATTATTTGATGAAAGTCTGAATGAAATGAGACAAAAGAAGCAAATGGATATTCATGTACGATTTTGGTCAAATGATACAGTCAGAGGTTCTTTACGTCTGTATTTATGGGGCATGCTACGGCAGAAGATCTGTTTGAATCATTTAAAACTGCCATTTTGCCTCTGAAGCTATCTAAAGTTCCACAATTGTCAATGGATGGGCCCAATGTAAATTGGAAATTTTTCAGTATGCTTCAAGATGAAGCTGTCAAAGAATTTAATAAGCAGCTGCTTAACATTGGAAGTTGTGGACTACACATAGTTCACAATGCTTTCCAATGTGGTTGTCAATCAACAAACTGGGAAATAAGCAGTTTTTTACAAAGTTTGTATTTTTTGTTTAAAGATTCTCCAGCAAGACGTGAAGATTTTTCAAAGCTTGTAAAACATGTAAATTTTCCAAAAAAGTTTGTCAAACATAGATGGCTTGAAAACATTTTGGCAACTGAATGTGCATTGGAGTTATTACCTGATGTTCTAAGGTATGTAAATGCCATTAAAAAGAAATCTCTTCCCTCTCCTCAGTGCAAGTCTTTTTCAGTTGTCCAACATAGTGTAGAGGATTATCTTTTTGAAGTAAAATTGCATATCTTTTTGTCAGTTGCAAAAGTTCTATATCCATTCCTTCTGAAATATCAAACTGATAAGCCTCTGATTTTCTTCTTGTCTGATGATTTCAAACAACTTCTGATATCACTGCTGCAGAGGTTCATTCAACCACACATCATGAAAGAAGCAAATACCCTGTTCAAGTTGATCAAATTAGATTTCAAAGATCCAAAATTACATTGCAAACTGGAAAACATTGACATTGGATTTATTGCTGAAAAAAAAACTGAGGACACTTCTTGCTGTGAAAAAAGTCAGCAGTTGTGATGTATTCAACAGTAGAATGGAATGCAAAAGTTTTCTTGTTACAGTTGTGGCTAAACTGACTGAAAAATCACCTGTGACATACAGTTTAGTGAGACACCTGTCGTGCTTTGACCCAAGACACATGGCAAATAACAAGCATAGTTGTGTGAAAAAATTGCATCTAGTGTTGAATTACCTGACTGAAACTAATCAGTTGCAAGAGAGTGAATGTGATGATGTAATTAGACAGTTTTCCATTTTTTTAGACACTGAGGTGGCTACTGAACATTCACTCTTCAGTGATTTTGACCCAGAAAATTCTCATGTGGACACATTTTTATGTGCAAAAATAAATATTAAGAAATATTCCACTTTGTGGAAAGTTGTTGGACAAATGCTTTTGCTCAGTCATGGTCAGGCAACTGTTGAACTTGGCTTTAGTGTCAACAAAAAAATTGAAATAGAAAATATGAAAGAGCATACATACATAGCACACAGGCTGATATGTGACTACATACAACTTTCAGGTGGTGATGTGCACAACATTACAATCACCAAAGAATTACAAAGTTGTGTAGCTAATGCACGGCAAAAATACCTAACATATTTGGAAGACCAAAAGATGGCATCTTTGGTACAAGGTCAGAAGAGAGCTGTTGATTCTGGAAAGGCAGATGTACTGAAAAAAAGAAAATATGTCTTGAAAAAGACATACAAGAACTATTGAAATCTGCTGACAGTTATGCTGAGCAAGTAGAAGATATGAGTGATGTAACAATGATTGTCAAATCGAACAGTCTTAGGCGTTCAGCCAAGGATAAGCAGCAAAAGTTGTTTGAAATTGAGAGGACTTTAAAAGGCTTGAGTAGTTAAAAACACAAGCTTTTAAAGGTTATGTAAAAAAAAGGCTGATTATAAGAATTACATTTAGATTAACTTCTCATACAAATGTTGCTTATTTCAGAGCTGTTTTTTTTTATTTTTTTGCTACCAAATTTCATATAATCCAGAATATTCTTCAGTATATCATCATTGTGCCAAATAATCATCATAAGGGCATGATGCTTTTTTTCCTGTTATGCTACAAGACAATTAATGCTTTGCAACTTACAAAGAATATTTATGAGTATGACTATGTATCACAGATACTTTTAAGTTTATATTATACAGGAGTGCAGTCTTGCACTTAAGTAATTAACAAGCTGGCTCTGGTTCCATAGTCAATAGAAGTGAAGTATGGATTCTGCAGGGTAAGTTACTTGCTTAAATAATCATTTTGTGTTTTATTTTACATTTGGGTGTTTAAAGCTGGGTAACATGGCATTATATGCATAGTATGCATTTAAGATAATGCCACACACCCAATGCTGTACAAAAGTGTTTTAGTTAAAGCTTCAAAGCAACAGTTTTCCAAAGGTGCATAGTGTTGTCATCTTTCAGACTGTCAAAATTTTGTGCAGATGTGCTAACAGTTCAGTGTTATTAATATTGTGTTTCTAATCCTTTAAGTCATTGCAGTAATGGTGTAACTGATTCTATATTTACTGTACATAAAATAACATCTTTTAACAGACTATGCTCATACTAATCCCTGCCCCCAGTTGTTTTAATATCTAATCACACAATGCAGTTTCCTGGGTATTATAGCAAAGTTCATTTCACTTTTTTGCAATTTTCGTTTGCTTGTTTCTTTAGTATATTCACGAACAATACAAGAAGTTTGTCTTTATTCAGTTATTAATTAGAACTCTTTCTGGCCAAATGCACTAATAAAATAAATAGTTCAGACTTAATTTGCCAAAGCTAGTAACTCACTGGGGAATTCGAACACTGTTTTTAGCCAAATAAAATATTGCCGATAATGCCCTTGAAAAAGAAAAATTTTCCCTTGAAAAGTCCTTGAATAGTCCTTGAATTTTTTTTTCTGGTTAAGGGTACTCACCATGGGGAATATTCATTGGACCACAGATAAGCCAGCTCTTGGGAGACCAACAGTTTGAGTGTATCCTTAAACCTGATGAGCAACATGCTTGGCAATGTTTTTGGAATGTTGCAACATTGTGCTTGGGAAACAAGAGGGCTGACAATTACATGCACCTTGTGGAAGAACTATTACGTGCTTATGAAACACTTGGCTGCAACATGACACTCAAGATGCACTTCCTACATTCACATGTCGATGTCTTCCCTGAAAACTGTGGTGCTTTCAGTGATGAACATGGAGAACGATTTCACCAGGACATTTCTACAATGGAACAGTGATACAAAGGAAAGTGGAATGCTGCAATGTTAGCAGATTTTTGCTGGATGGTCCAGAGAGATGCATCAGATGTTCCCCACAAGCGGCAGGCAAAACAGCAACACGTACTTAGGTGAATTCTTAAAATTTTATTCCTTGTATTTGGACATCCCATTGAAATATATGTAATATTATATTTGCACTTTTAAGGTATTAGCCTCTTGCAAAGTGCGCATAGTTTACGTGCAATTCATAAATGAAAAAACCATTAGGAAGAACCACTCACTCACCATAAAGATCATGGTAACCTCCAATGACCACACACTTCCAACACGTCATTCATCGTGATGTAACTGGGCTTCCACAGGTTTACAGACTTCTTGCTTACGCTTCTTATTTTCGGGTGTGAAACATCGTTTTTTTTTGTTTTTGTTTTTTTCTTTTGCCTTATAAGATGTTACTATAATGCTTGTCAATTCGATAAAAATCACACATACAACTCATTCATACAATTCAAGTAAAAACTGTACATAACCTTACATTCACAGGTGATTAAACCTTGGTCAACTCTAATTATCAAACTCCTCCTTCTGTTTCACAACCTCTGCTACTCCCACTGCAAGTGTCACACCCATTCAGCCCCGCACATCCAATCCTCTAGTACTTTCGACAGACCCCTGTCATCTTCAGGAGGCAGGTGTGTGAGCCCAGGCCTCGATGGCTCTGCTCACTTGAGCTGTGGTGGGCGGGTGAGACACACCTGCCTCCTGAAGATGACAGGGACCTGTCGAAAGTACTAGAGGATTGGATGTGCGGGGCTGAATGGGTGTGACACTTGCAGTGGGAGTAGCAGAGGTTGTGAAACAGAAGGAGGAGTTTGATAATTAGAGTTGACCAAGGTTTAATCACCTGTGAATGTAAGGTTATGTACATAGTTTTTACTTGAATTGTATGAATGAGTTGTATGTGTGATTTTTATCGAATTGACAAGCATTATAGTAACATCTTATAAGGCAAAAGAAAAAAACAAAAACAAAAAAAAACGATGTTTCACACCCGAAAATAAGAAGCGTAAGCAAGAAGTCTGTAAACCTGTGGAAGCCCAGTTACATCAGGATGAATGACGTGTTGGAAGTGTGTGGTCATTGGAGGTTACCATGATCTTTATGGTGAGTGAGTGGTTCTTCCTAATGGTTTTTTTATATATGTAATATTTACAAAATATGAATGGTCAAATTAATTCGGAAACATAGCTAAGAGAAGATTTTTACTGTTATTTTCGTGTTCAGCGCCCAAAAATCTATAAAAAAAAAAATCACTTCCATTCTTGCAAAAATTTCATAGTTGAACAGTGTATATGCTGGTGCTGATAATACGAAGAAAATTATGGTATATAAAGTTACTTTTTGTAATCAAAAAAGTGTTCACAATAAGCCATACCGATAGAAAAAGAATTTCTAAAAAAAAAATATACCGATAGAAAAAGAATTTCTAACAACCAGTGTACACATCAGCGCAGGGCCTGTTACATGTGCTGCTAGTTTAAACCGGCCCTGAATATTGGGTGAATGTCATTGTGCTACTAGTTTAAACCGGCCCTGAATATTGGGTGAATGTCATTTCGTAACGTAAAGATTTAGATTTGTCAATAACCATTCACAGCATCTAGAAAATGTTTTTCAGAGAAAATAGTGTGGCTGGTGTCAAGAAAATAGTATATCAAGCCCAGGGAGGTAGTGTGTACAGTTGATAGGATTGCATTGTGCGTGGGGTAAAGGGGGCTCTGCAGAAGCATGGGAGCTTTGCTTCTTAAGTTCTGTATCACCCCAATATTAAGAATCAGTGCAAAAGTAGAACCCCATCTAGTTGCTACAAAATTACTTTCCTGGAGTCACCAGTACAGAAATACCTATATCATCAGAAAGATGATATAGGTAAAATGAGTGCATACATCTTCTAAAAGATTACTAAAATCATGAATTAGCAGAAATCTTGTCTAGTGAATTAAATAATTCAAAAGAATTGGCTACATGTAAAAGTTAAGCAGAACCAGATGCTTCAGATAAATTTTATTATTTCTTTGTGAAGTTATGTTGTGTCAAGTTTTCATGAAATTCAAACTGATTATAAATATGGGAAAAACCAAAGTTATGGTTTTTGGGTGAGGAACTGTTAGCACTGAATGTAATATAAGTATAAATGGCACAGTGATTGACCAGGTGAGTGTTTGAGTTTGTGTATTTAGAAAGCATGTTTTACAGAGAGAACAAATTAGATGGCGAAATTAGTAGGCGAGTGAATTCTTCTTTGAAAGTCATGGCTGCTCTGGGAGTTTTTCACAGGAATGATGCGTTTTCAAGAGAGTCCTGCATGGCTGTGTAGGAAAGTGTAATTGTTCCTACTCTGATGTATGGCAGTGAAACCTGAGTACTACAGAAGAAACATAGGAATAATTTGTGTGCTGGAGAAATGCATTACTTGTGGTGGGGTGTGGCAAGACACATTCTGGTTGTGTGAGGAATGAAGATGTGTTGCAGTTGTGTAATGTGAAGCAAAATATTTTTAACAAGGTGGAGATTAATATTCTTTGGGGGTTTGGCCATGTTGAAAGAAAGTAACGAGATGCTTACTAAGAAATTTTTTTTAGCCCAAGTGGCAGGAAGGAAAGGCAGAGGAAGTCACGGAAGGATCAGATTCAGGAGTTTCTGCATGAGAAAAATATTATGAGTATGAAGTATAGAAGGTCTTGTGTACGCCATGTGATGGATGTCAGTGAAGCCCGAGTTGTGTTTCAAGATTGCCGTAAATGGAGAAGTTTGATACGGCAACAGTAAGTAAATAATCAGTTAAAAATTTATCTGGTAGTTTGTATTTCTTTGTGGAGCTAACCTCTGAACCTCAGAGAACAGCTTAGTGTTATGTATGTGTGATGTATGTTATGTTGTGTTAGAATGCAGTGTCCATATTATTGCTCATATTTGTTTCTTGCTGATGTAACATTCCATTGTAGGAGCCAGAACACAATGGTAAGAGATGCCGTCCTCCAGATGGTAAGCCAATGAAAAAATACAAAGATGGTGGAGGGAAAGCACATCCAGTTACTGCTGTGGGAAGACCTAGGAGTAAAAATGTTCAGGTACTGAAACCATGTTACTGAAATTGTGTGAGAGATATGCTGTCCAAATTGCTTAGCAAATTTTTGAAATTATTTTATATGGGGGGGGGGATATCTAGTTAAAGATTTGTTGGCAGATATTGTATATTGTAAGCAATTCAAAAATAAGTCGAGATATGTGCCTTTGAAAAACTTCCATATTTTAGTTAGATTCATTTCACTCAAATAACGTAGCAATGAGTGCAGCAAAGTACGTGATATAAGTATCATATATTATAGTAAATGTATTTACTATTTCGCTTTCCATTCGACACGTTTATATTAGCATCGAATGTTATGAAATGCTCAACTCGAGATTCGATGTTAATATAAACATGTCGAACAGAAAGCGAAATAGTAAATACATTTGCTATAATATATTCCATATTTCAATTTTGAAGTCAGTGCATTATTGTGTATCCTATAGTACCATAATTTCCGTCATATAACCCGCAGATTATCTGTTAAAAAAATTTATGAATTTAGGATCTGCAGATAATATGCCACTTTGAAGAAAAAAGTTTTTGCAGTAATTGTCAGGTGAG
This sequence comes from Macrothele yani, assembly GCA_039090855.1. NCBI lineage: Eukaryota > Metazoa > Arthropoda > Arachnida > Araneae > Macrothelidae > Macrothele > Macrothele yani. Next base: position 138,132,335 of record CM077001.1, read on the forward strand.
GTCGTATATTTGCAAAATTGCCGAAAAATATTTAACAATGTAACGCAATGTTGAAGATACAGGTTTTCAACAGTTGGAAAAAAGATTTTTCTTTTTTATTCATGAGCATTTGACAGAAAATACAATTCATTGAAGGCAGTATTATTTGCTGTCATGGATAATCATGTACTGTGGGAATTCCCACACAGGGCAGCACACACGCATTTATGGGTTCTCAGGTGCAGCTGTGGAATTTGACTGCTGTAATACTGAAGAACTCATGATTTTTGTCATTTTATGCTCATGTAGTAAGAAAAAGCATTTAAAAAATAAGTTTTTTATAATAAGATTGTTTCTTTTTTTTTTTTTTTCCTTTTTTTCCTTTTTTTAGGAATTCTGGGTCAGCCCGTGAATCATGACTTTTCTATAAGAAATTACAGTTTGAGGTCAATGTTGTAGTTGTGATTTTTATTTTTATTTTGTCTGAGTTTCACAGTGTTTGGGTTATGTGAAGGGGGAAAAATTCTCTGAATTTCAAGTTCTACAGATCATACATTGCTGTAGATTATACAAAGTAAAATATGTTATATAGTCAGTCCCTGTTTATCATGTGCTGATTTAAAGCAAACAGGTTTTGCAATACTGTGTGTCTTTGTTAATATGGCACTATAATATTACCATACAGCTTATTTATGTTGGGAAATTTCCCTAATATGCAGGCATCACAACTGAGTGTTTTCATGGCCATAAAGCTTCTTTCAATTGTGTGTAACTATGTGAGCATGCACAGTATTTTATTGTTCTTTTTAATTCTGTATTTATGTTGTCTGCACCGCTGTGTGTGTGACTGTTGTATCAGAGTGATTTTTTTCTATTACTGTCTGTTTCCACCTGATGGAGATGTTTCAGTTGCTGTCTCCATCCCTACAGATTGTTGAAGTCAGATGCTGACAGATAAACACACATAGCTCCGTGGATTGTTGGCACCGTAGCGTAAAGCGAACGCCTTTGGCTAGTTATCGAGAGATCCGGGATCGATCCCAGCGGTGTCAAATAACAATTTTTCTGCTGCTGTGTGTTGGTTAAGAAAAATGTGAAAAGTGCGATGACTTTGTTTATTTACATTGTCTCCACGTATTTAGAAGATTTTCATAATTTCTCTCGCCCTTTGGATTTAGTAGCAATAATTAAATAGCTTGTGCTGTTAAGCCCAGCCCTACAGATTTGTGAAGTCAGTTGCTGACAGATAAACACACATAGCGCTGTGGATTGTTTGCACCGTAGTGTAAAGCGAATGCACTTGGCTAGTTAACAAGAGATCTGGGGTTTGATCCCAGCGGTGTCGAATAACAATTTTTTGGCTGCTGTGTGTTGGTTAAGAAAAACGTGGAAAGAGTGATGACTTTGTCTATTTACAATACACCAGTTATGCAGAAAATAGTAAAGCTATACTAGTAATCTGATTTATTGGTGTAGGAATATATAAACAAACGTTTCCAAGCTTTCGCACATCAACCAGATGGCTTTTTCAAGGAAGGTACAGTTTATTAGCATAGTTTTCCTATACTAGTAAAACATCAGATTACTAGCATAGTTTTACTATTTTCTAGAGTGAGAGGTATTTATGAAGGTATTGATATGATTTCCAAGTTTGCTGGATGCTTACTTTATCATGTTATGTAGTTTCCTTGTTTTAACATTTCTTTTTACAGAAAAAAATTTGTGAAAAATTAGTGAGAAAATTTTAATATTACAGTACAACCTCAAAAATCCGGAATCTTCCGGACTTTGCCGATTCAAGATTTTGGAATTTTCCGGATTAAAGAGAGTTTGGAGAAAATTCAAACTTAGTATTAAATAAATACACTATTTTTGTAAAAGTAATGACAAAAAATCAAGTTAACCAATTAAAAAATATTATTTAATATAAAATAATATAACAGGAGAATTTTTAAGAAAAATATAAAAATACAAAAAAATATTACCGTAATTTTCAGACTAAGAGCCGCATCGGCGTAAGGGCCGCAGGTGAGAAATTTTGCAATCTTGGAAGCAAAAGTTGCCATAAGGGCCGCACCTGTGTCGAAGTCGTGGTGCTGCTCAGAAAATTAAATTATCTTCCTTATTTTCATGAATTAACTCACACCCAATGTGATTATATGTATACATACTTCAAAGGCTAATTCTGCAACTCAATGTCGATCTGCTTAATGCACTTATTTTTTCATACTGGCAAACATTTTTATTTATACATTTTTTATTAATTGTGCTAATGATGTTTTTTTGTTTGCCTTTATTAAATGCTGAAAACCATTTATGTAATCAATATAAATCACAGTTAAATCTTAAGATTCCCATTAGAATATCGCATTGCTCGTAAACTCGCACAATTGTCTAAATTCCATTCAATGTGGATGTCTGCTTCAGGATGGTTCTCTGTTCACTGCAATAGAATCCGTCTTAGAAGTAATTAATTATAAATTATCGCTTGTAATGCTTTCGATTGTTTTCTTTAATAATATGTTCCTTCTATGTTATGATTTTTTTTCCTCATCTACAGGTGTTTTTTTTTTAGAATGAAGTTGCTTTACGCTTTCTTTTACCAGTTCCCTCACACGTGTTCGCGGATCGCGGGTCTCGCCGCCAACACTTCGAAACAGCGGTGATGTGATGCTTTCTCTCTTTCAAGTGGTTTGACCTACTTTCATTTACTGCGCACTGAGCTTTCGCGCTTCGCTTTTATATGAATGGGAAACCTCTCCCTTCTTTTTTTCTTTTGCATTTGTGAAGATTTTATCTTCAGCCAGGTATTAAATTAATTACCCATTGTTAACATAAGATGATGATGCTACATCGCTTATTAGTGAGAAAGCATTTCCAGCCAAAGCCTTCAACTTCCACTATCGTCAGTCAATAAAAAAAAAAAAATTAAAATCAAAGCAAAACTCAGGAGCACACAGCCAAGAAACACCTGTATCGCATGCCAGATTAACTGCATTGTTCATGTTCTTAAGCTTTTGTTCAGGGAAGTGCCCATCAAACCGGTCTCCCCACCCCAGGGAAAATCCATGTTCCTTCATTTGGTTGCATCGCACCTTCCTGTATGATGTATGCTGCAGCCAACGAAAGAGATACCCTGGGCGCGCGCTCGGCCTATTAGGGGGTGATGGCTCGGCGCGCTATCCACAGAAGCCTCGGACGTCATGCTACTGGTCTGTGTGCTTATGTCCCCATTCCATCCCCCATGCAAAGGGCATTTGAGTCAGGCATTCCTTTCACAAACAAACCTCCTAACCTTAAGACCTGCGCGAGCATTTCCACGTCCTCCCCCACTTTCCCTCCTAAACGAACATCAGGACAGCGGAGTTATTGTTTAAATAGATGTGTCTAACGGATCGCGACATCATATTCTATAAATTTCTGTAAAAATTTTATCGCATCTTTTTTAGTAAATAATCAGTATATTTGTTTTTGAAATGTCATTATATGCATAACCTTACCCTGTTGTTTTAAATTCGCGACCTCGGCGGTCTGGAAGATTTAAAAAAAAAAAAAAAATCTGGAAAAAGTCCGAATTTTGGAGGTTACCGGAATATGGAGGTCCAGATTTTCGAGGTTGTACTGTATTATAATTTGTGTGTGTGAGAGAAAGAGAGAGAAAGCTATATGAACCTTCTAGGTCTTCAGTTTTGGGCCCGAGGAAAGTTTTGACTTTCTTTATGTGTTTTAGTATTGTTATACTAAAGGTTACTTAACATTCTAAAGCAGTGTGTTGAAAGTGTGCTCACTATAAATAATTATTACAATACTAAATGCTTTTATGTGTCTAAATTTTTAATAATAACTTACAGCAAGCAAGAATGCAAGAATATGAATTCACAGACTCACCTGTTGAGACAAGAGCCCCAAAGAATGATTCTCCAAATCGGTTTTGGGCTACTTTGGAGCCATACTGTTCAGAAATTACCCAAGAAGACATAAAGGTAAGACATTTTTCATCTATGCTAGCAGTGGCACTGTAGTTTCAATGTCTATTCTTGCTAGAAATTTATTTTTGAGTATTCTTTCTCACTGAGTTAAGTTTTGGAAGAATTTTTAAATTATAAGGAAATTGCCCTTCTTAAACTTGTAATGCAGTTAATTTCTTCTAATCAAATGTGTGGAGTCCTGGACATAAAAAAAAAAAAAATGTCACCATATACTTGTAGAAATCAAATGTTGTCTAACATAGTGAATATCCTGGCTTTAAATTTGTTGACCTTCATGATGGAATAATATTTGTATTTTATTTCCATTGTAGCATTTTGTAACAGTGAAAAACACATTGCATTAAGCAGTAGCCTGTAACTAGTAACAATAACAACACTGTACAGTTATTGTCTTACATTCTGCACAATTGCTACCCCAGTGACCAAGTGTTCTGAGGCACTGATTTTTGATCAATTAAGATGAGCCTGGTTCAAGTTTCAGATAACACATGGGTGTTCTACTAATGTAATGATGTCTCTGTTCCTTCCCTTTAACCAGTGTCCCTAAATTAGGAATGAGTAACTGCTTATAGCCCTAAGAGATTATCATGGTGATTATTAAAAGCTCAAGACAAACAAACTTTTTTTTTCAGAAATTGGGATGCTGTTGTTTCTCTTTGTCTGACTTGCCTGTCCTTGCACTGTAATGCATAGTAATCAACGTTTTATGGAGCTGGTGACAGTTATTCTTGTGCCAAATGTGTGCTACCATATGGCATTTCCAAAATATTTTGTGAGTTTTTCTCTCACAGGCCACTGCAGTGGCTGAATAGTCACATGTGCAGGCTTCTGGCTGCTCATATGACTTGGGCCCAGGTTCAAGTCCCAGATGGGATGTGGAATGATATGTTGATCGTATGGTGCTGGTTATGTCCATTTCCTAGAACCAGTAGTGCTAAATCAGAGATAGGCTCCTCCTTATAGCCATAGGTGCTCACTGAGGTTGTTAAACCCTGATGGGGGAAAAAATTATCTCATAGTGAAGTGGCCTTTACTTCTGTAACTTCACTTGCTGTGAGATATGAGGCTCAGTTTGTTGTAGTCCCATCTAAATAATTGCACAAACTGTCCCAGATGCATTTAAGTAATGCATGTAAAAATTACACAATTTCTTCATCTGTGAGCTCATCACATGCATGTGATGTGCATGCCATGCACTGATTATGTTTCCAGATTTCATTGCAGTGATTTGTTTAAGGCATTTGTTAGTAATAATAGTCAAGTGTTGGCCATCTCCACCCTCCCAGTGAAGGTTGGTTTCATCCGTATGGCTATGCTAACATCCAAAACGGCCAGTTATGGAGTTTATGGAGTGCTTAACGTTAAAGATCATTGCATTTGGTTAAAATCAGTGTTTGGTATGTGCTCTTGCAAATTGTGCAGGTTTTTCAATCCAGTGTTCTTTGAGGACTGACCACTGTGGCATTAGAAGGTTATTAAAAGTGATTGGAAAAGCTACTTTTTAAAAGTAGCTAGCTACTGATATAACTACATTCTTGAAAATGTAGCTTGCTACAACTACTTTTTCTGAAAAGTAGCCAGCTACACTTTTTTTTTTAAAGTAGCAACTTTTGCTACTTCTCAGCTACTTTGTTTTTACATTTAGATTTAAATTAAAAGTGCAAATTCTGAGGATAATATTTACATCTACATTATTGCAAACGATATTTAGAGTAAAAACCAAGGTAAATTACACAAGTAATTTCGGAAGAATGGTCAGAAATCATGATCACTGCCCATGGGGGATGCCACTAGTGGTTTTACTGAAGACTGTTCCTTCAGTAAAACCACTAGTGGCATCCCCCATGGGCAGTGATCATGATTTCTGACCATTCTTGCGAGATGGGTCCGGGTTCGAATCTCTGTGAGGCATGGATGTTGAGCTTGTCTTATGGCACTGGCTCCCTCCCTTTCCTAGAACCAGTGGCACTAAATTAGGGATAGAGGACTGCTTATACCCCATCAAGTTGTTCATTGTGGTCATTAACCCCCAACCAACAAACAAACAAAAAGAAAATCTAGTGTGATCGCCTTGTACTCGCTGTCTTCCCTGGCTAATTGAGATTTCTCAGCTAACAAATTAGCAAACTTTCGCAATGTAAATTAAAATGTCAGGTACATTATCGTAGCAGGCAGAGCACACTCAGACTCCCTGTCACAGCCAATTGCGCTTCAGGAAATCTGGAAATGTCACTTGATTTAAATAATATCTTTTTAACCACTTTTTAAAAGTAGTACAATTTGTAGCATAATTTTTAGATACAAGCTACTTTATTTTGTAGCATGCTGCTGCTACAACTACTCTTTCCTATTTGTAACAATGCTACATACCACACTACTCTAAAACTCTAAAAGTAGCATGCTACAGTAGCAGCTGTACTTGTAACATGCTACTTCCAATCATTGGTTATTAAAGCATCTTGATGTAGTTTGTCATTTTCCAGGTGATTAACAAGAGAAATATGTGGTTTCAGCAAGACAAGGTCACTTGTAACACTGTGTAAATATTCTCACAATAACATTATCCACAAATTAATAATGATGAACAGACAGTACACCAATTATGTAGGAAATAGTAACACTATACTAGTGATCCGATTTATTGGTGTAGGAAATAGACACATAAGCATTTCCAAGCTTTCGCACATCAACCAGATGGCTTTTTCAAGGAAGTTAGACAGAAACTGTAAACTGAATAATAGAACGCTTTAACAGTTTGAATGCAGGAACTTGACTTGACAATAAATATATAGGACATTATATTCATTTATAGATACGAGGCATCACGTTGGTTGTGCGTGCAGTATCCTGGTAGGGAGAAGGTGTTACTTGAAGAACTGGTTCCAAATTCGTGGCAACTCAAGTGAGACGCTATCATTGCAAGTATTGCTGTTGGTAATGATCTCCAAGGTTTGCACGAATGGCTGTACATATAGGGGTAGAGTAGGTAGCTAATTTCTTCATATCATCCCACCTAGGAGTAGTGGACTTGAATTCTGACTTCTCTGGATAGTGACATGGCTACTTTACCGCATTTTGTGTCCCTTTTATTTTCGTTGATTCTGATTCCAAACGAACGCTTGGTCATTCCAATGTAGTATTTTTTTAGAGCCGCCCGGATAATGTAGGGAATCACATAAACACCTTCTTCGCAGGAGAGAGGTGGCTTTTCACTATTTCTCTTTAGCACAGTATATAAAGATGCAGGAGACCTTATGCTACACCCTGTATATGAAATATGCAGGAGACCAAGTGCTACACCCTGTATATGAAATTGCACGGATTGGGTGACCCGATCACCTTCAACATCTTAACCCTATGTGTAGATATGTTAGTTGAAAAATTCAATCTTCCTTATCCTCCACACACAACAAAAAATTGGATTACCATATATACTCGTGTATAAGTCGATCCCCCCCCCCCACTTTCAGAGGAAAAAATCGTAAGAAATCGGAAACTCGTGTATAAGTCAATCCCCCCACTTTCAGAGGAAAAAATCGTAAGAAATCGGAAACTCGCGTATAAGTCGATCCTGGAAATGAGAAAAAAAAATTTTAATGAATTTATTCAAAAACATTTGAAAACGAAAAAAATTATATATATAATACTAAATTTAATTTGCATACCCAAAAACTTCATCGGAGCCCTTCAAAATCCGATTCCGAGTCAGACTCGCAAAACAGTTCAAAAAGTCTTTCTCTGTCATCGGCGCGTCATCATAAACATCAGTATTCCCATCTATGCCTGTGTCATCAGAATCACTGTCATCATCACTCATAAAAATCTCATCATCCTCTGTGCCATCAAGTTTGTTACTAATGCAACATTTCTTGAATGATTTCACGACCATTTCCGCAGGTATCGTATCCCAAGCATCCTTGACCCATCGCGCAATCAAAACGATATCCGGCTTCTTTAGATTTCCGCCCTTGGTTTCAGTCGGCAAATCAGAACTTATCCAATCTGCCCAATACCTCCGCACATTGTCCTTGAAGGGCTTATTAAGGCAGACATCTAGTATTTGAAGAACAGGTGTCAACCCACCTGGGATGACAGCAAGAGTTGTTTTTGAATTTTCTGCAGTTTTTTTCACTTCTGCACAACGGTGTGCAACAAACATATCCCACACCAAAAGAGAAGGTTTCCTCAAAAGTGCACCTGGCCTTTTGTTCCACACATTCTGTAACCAGTCAATTGTTCCACACATTCTGTAACCAGTCAATTGTTCCGGATTCGTTCATCCATCCTTTTTCATGGGCACGAACGAGCACACCAGACGGAAAGACAACGCTTTTCGGCAGAGTTTTGCGTTTGAAAATAATTACCGGAGGTAGCTTACTGCCGTCGGCCAAACAGGAAAGAACAACCGTGAAACTGGATTTTTCGTGGCCAGTCGTTTTGATCAAGATATTTTTTTCGCCCTTTTGGTTCACCGTCTTATTTCCAGGAAGGTCGAAACACATGGTGGTTTCATCCATGTTCCCTATTTGGAAAAGTTCAAAAGCAGTCTCTTTTCTCTATTGAATTACGTACTTTTGAAATTCCATTATCTTTGCTTCGAGGTCACGAGGTAACTTTTGTGCAATTTTGGTGCGCTGGCATAGACACAACCCATAGCGGTTCATGAACCTTGTGCACCAACCTGGTGAGGCACGAAAAGTGTTATTTGCGGCTGCAAACTTTTCATCTTTTGCGAGCTTCATTGCTCGCAAACGTATACCAGTTCGCGTTACAATGTAACCATTTTGTCTGCAGCCCACAATCCAATCATTCAAGACACTTTCCAGCTCTGGGAAAGATGTCGTTCCACGGCTCAGCGCCTTTTGCGATTTTCACCAAGTCCGGTTTTTTTTTACGCCAATCTCGAATCAGTTTTTTGTTAATGCCAAATTGACGTGAAGCAGCACAGTTGTTAGTATTTTCTGCAAAAGAAACCACTTTCAACTTGAATCCTGCGTTATAGGACATCCGTTTCTTTACACAATCTGTGTCACCTATAATAGGAGAAGCGAGACACGTGCGATTAAGAACAAGCAACACCTAACACTGGCTGTCGCATGGCTCCGTTACCAAAGAAAACGCTTCGCGCGATATTCTTTGCCGTTACGTCGAAGATCAGTGCAATCAACTGGTAGTCGGAAGGGCGGAGCTTTCTATGCGCGGCTGTGACTGCGCTGTGGATACGCAAAGCCAGAAGAGAGACTTCTCAAAGCGCGGAGAAATTCTTAGGTTTGCAATTTCGTAATTCCACCACACCAGCGTTTTTTCTTTCTTTCTTTCTGTCTTTCTTTTTTTTTCTTTCGGAGGGTTGCGATTTTGCGATTTCGTAATCAATACCGCATCGGCATTTGGGGGGGGGGATTGCCTTTTGCCTCACGGGAAGAACTTTTGGACTTACGATTTTTTTAGACCCCGCGTATAAGTCGACCCCATTACTTTGAAGCTCTCATTTTGTCCCAAATTTCTCGACTTATACGCGAGTGTATACGGTACTTGAAATCTTCCCAGACTCCAAAAGCTAGAGATTTCACCATTCTATTCGTTAATATTTCCAGCCGGACACTTTCCTAAGATGAAACAAAAGTTTTGGAGCTTGGACCAAAATTCTGCTTCTGAACCAGATCGAACACAAAAAGTGTTGTTTCCGAATTCGAAAGCATAATATCGTAAGTTCCAAACAACTCATGAACTATGCCAGCTCTGTTGTTCTAAATTACGATCTTGGTACACTCCTACTAAAATACCTAACAAATTTATAATTCCGAGGCCAGTTTCGATCCTTAGAAATGACCCTTCCATAATGTTGACTCTAACGGACAAATCTGGCCAGATAATGATTATGGACACAGCAGACTACAATAAGAAACTTGAAGATTTTATCACTGACTCTGGTTCTATAGCCCTTCAAAGGAGCCCTCTAAATTCTTAGATTGCTCAAGTACAAAGAGCAGCCTGATTATCCACTATTCCAGACGATCTCAGGAAAGCCGCCAGACTACCACCAGAACCTCAGTACCCAAAGCTCTTCAGAAGACTTAAGCACCACAAGCCCGGAAACTCATTGAGACCCATCGTATCCAGGAAGTCTGCACCAACATGCCATTTCAAGAAAGCACTATCCAAATTCCTGCATAGTTTTCTTCCTGAATCAGACTTTGTAATAAATTCCACTCTGGATTTTATAACAAAAGCCAAGCAAATCACTGTCTTACCAGGCGACATTATCGGCAGCTTCGACGTGGTTTCCTTTTACTCATCAATCCCCGTTCTGGAAGCCATCAGAACACTAAAGGAGGCCATATCAAATTCAGCATTTTATACGCAGGAGTCATGCCTCAGCATCTTCAAATTAATAGACTTGGGCACTAATACTAGCTTTTACAGTTCCCAAGGACAAGTATATAAACAGAATAATGGCTCTCCGATGGGATCCTCACTTTCACCCTTCCTTGAAGAAGCAGTACTTTGCCCAATTGAGCAGAATATATTCTCCAGCATTACCCCATGGCCTACCACCTGGCTGCGTTATGCGGACGATGTATTTTTCGTGTGGCCTCACGGAAAAGAGAGACTTCCAGTTTTCCTTGATAAAATTAATTATATGCATCCTACGATCAATTTCATGATGGAGCTTGAACACAACAACGCTTTATCTTATCTGGATGTTTCATCGCCTGACAACTGTCTCGGTGCACAAGTCTATTATAAGCCCACGTCCATCCACAACCTGATGCTCCACAGCTCTTTCTCTCCCGCAGAATGCAAAACAGCTATCTTCCATTCTCAAATTTGAAGAGCCTTCGCCATTTCCTCTGATACCCATTCTGGACAACAGGAAATTGAAAGCGTCATCAAGTTGGCCACTGATGCAGGATATTCATTGAATCAGATACGTAACTTTATCCAAAAAGTCAGGGTCAAACATTCTAATCTTCCTGTGCCACAGCTTCGTTATTTAGGCTGAATTCCTTACATACCAAATGTGTCTTACAAACTCATGCCCTCAAGAAGATGAACTATGGCATCGGCATACGGTCTCCTGCATCTTTATATACTATGCTAAAGAGAAATAGTGAAAAGCCACCTCTCTCCTGTGAAGCAGGTGTTTATGCGATCCCCCTACAGTATCGGGACAGCTCTAAACGATACTACATTGGAATGACCAAGCTTTCGTTTGGAATCAGAGTCGACGAACATAAAAGGGACACAAAATGTGGTAAAGTAGCCATGGCACTATCCAGAAATATCAAATTCAAGTCCACTACTCCTATGTGGGATGATATGAAGAAATTAGCTACCTACTCTACCCCTAAATGTGCTGCTATTCAGGAAACCTTGGAGATCATTACCAACAGTAATACATGCAATGATAGCGTCTCACTCGAGTTGCCGCAAATTTGGAACCAGTTCTTCAAGTAACACCTTCTCCCTACCAGGATACTGCACGCATAACCAATGTGATGCCTTGTATCTTTAAATGAATATAATGTCGTATATATTTATTGTTAAGTCAAGTTCCCACATTCAAATTGTTAAAGCGTTCTATTATTCAGTTTGCAGTTTCTGTCTAACTTCCTTGAAAAAGCCACCTGGTTGATGTGTCTTATTATACACTTATGTGTCAATTTCCTATGCCTATAAATCGGACCACTAGTGTAGTGTTACTACTTCCAGCACTACCCATGTTTCTGTATAGTATTATTGAAAAAATTCTTTGGAGAACAGTTGATTTTGCAGGGCTCATAGCTCTTTAACCACCCCCTTCCCCCCATGTTATCTCCATTGTTTCCTGTTTTTGTTTGTTTTTTCTCCTATGGGACTGTCTCCATGAAAGACATGTATACAGCAGTAATTTCACATCATGGAAGAATTGGAAATAAATACCTCAGAGGCTGTTGCTAACTTATATTCAGGAACTTTTCCTTTATAATAGATACCAGTTGTCCATTTATTAAACATTTGCTGACTGAACAATTCTGAAGAAACTTGTCCTGTTTCTTAAGCAGGACAAGTTCCTGTGCTTATGTTGACTTTTCAAATTGACAGAAGTTGCAGCAACTGGATATACACAATGAAAAAGTTTGGAATTTGCTGTTGTTGAATGCCTACATTATGTGTGTGGGGTAGTATACAGATATTTTCTATTGTTGCTTATTTTTTGTGAGACTTAGCTGTTTTACCCCCTAAAACAGTCAGTTTCTCATCTTATTAACAGTTTTGCCATAAAGTTAAGCCTGATTTTAATGTAGTTTAATTTCAAATTTTGCTTTTCTCACAAATTATTGTTTTCACAGGTACTTGAAGACCTGATAAAATCTCATGACGATGATGCTGAGTATCAAAAAATCCCACCCCTAGGAAAACATTACTCCTATAAATGGGCTCGTGAAGACTTCCTTGAAGAACAGAAGGAAGGTGGGACATTAGTCTAGTTATTAACCTTTAAATTGTTTTGGTTGACGAAATTTAATATTGTCATCCCTGTATAATTTTTGCAAAAATTTGTATGGATGAATCACTTTTGTTAGTTTCAGAACATGTAAAACATTCAGTTTGAAAAGTTTTGGTTACAAGCTTCGGATTCATTGGAAATGTGCAAAAAAGTGCACACACATTGACTTTGAATGGCATGAGCCTGAGATTCCAAGTAAGTGTTGTCAAATACATTAGAAGCCAGATATAACACAGTCAGTTATTCTGTGGAATTGGATATAACACAGGTCCGATTGTGTCCCCCAAACAAAGTACGTACTCAGATTGGGAAATACTGCAGGTATCTCTATAACATTATCGCCTTGTCCCCGTATACCCGTGTTATAACAGGCTTCCACTGTACTGTTAAGTTCTTCACAACTGTAAATTTGGGTATACATAAAAAGTGCTGTTTATACCGACTTTACCAAGCTTGACTCCAAACCTTGAGTTTATGTGAATTGATGTCCATGTTCTGACCTCTGCCTTAACCTAAATTCTGGATTCAGTTTCCACCTAAACAGACTGCCAGATTTACTTTTGGGATATAAAAATTTATTTCACTTCCCAACAAAATATATTTTACTTTTGGAACTGTTAGTGAGAAAGTATTCAAATAAAAAGGTGTTTTTAATGAGTTCTTGGAAGAATAACAGCAATAGTAATAGGACATAGCACTAATAAAAAAAGTAAATAAGAAAACAATGTAACATGCAAATGAAGCTGTATTAAGAGTTGCATTATCATAAGAGCCACTTGTGAAAACATTGTTATGTAGGAAATAAATAAATTTATTATATGGACTGAGCTAGGGATGTATTTGCCAATGGGTTTAGTTGTGCTATAGCATGGAGTGACATAATTTTGGGGATGGCAAAAAGAAAACAAAGAAAGGAAGAAGAAAACAGGCAAAACATGAAAGAACAATATATTCACAACATAACTGTGTGATAAAAAATAATAAAAGAAGGAACACAGCTCAGAAATACCTAAATATTTCCAAAAAATGTTCCCATTTAACGTGCTATTTGTATTTAAATTCATAAATGGAAACTCACCTAAAAGGTTGTTGTTCCTTTTTCAACATTTAGTGCACATATATTTCTGCTGATTCGTCATACTGCGTGATGGACTTCTCGCGGTCGTCGTATCTCTTCCCTGTGTCTTCATATATACTCTTGCCAGTTGTTTTTGAGCCCACATTTCACTATTACATTCACATTTCCTCACATATACACAACTTTCATTATCTTCAATCAGGGTTGGGGTTTTGGACGTCCGAAACTGGTTTTGGACAGGACATGTGGTTTTTACCATCTAAAACTGTTCAAAAGTGTCTAAAACCTAGAGCTGTCAAAATATGAAAAATATCACGTAAAAACCAGTAGATTTTCCTAGAACTATACTAACAGACTAAAAAAAAAACTACTAACAGACTAACAAAATAAAGTTTGTTAGTTTTTTTACTAAACAATTTTTGCATGTAAAATTATGTACAGTAATAATAATTAATAAATATGTGATTATCATGTGCGTGTAAAACAAAGTATTACTGTACCAGCATTTCACTGAAATATAAATATTTCATTACATTTCAGGAGACAGACTCCTTTATTTTGATTTGGGGAGACTGGTTTTGAGGTGCCTAAAACCTGAAGAAGAAAGAAGTGTTTTTGTTTTAGTAAAAAAATCTGAATTAAATGTTAAACTGAAAATGCAGAAAGGTGGTAGATCATCAGATAGTGTGTGGCAACATTTTCTTAAGGTACAGAATGAGGGAAAATCTGGAAGTAATAGTAAATATGCCAAATGTAAATACTGTGGAAATGTTCAACTTGGAAAAGCAGACAGATTGAGAAAACACATTTTATCTTGCAAAGTTGAAAAGGTGTGTACTGTAAGTAATGCAGAAACTGGAGATCGGGATTCATCTAACCTTGAACTCCTAGAAGTAAATGAAAGTGGATTTGTGGTGCCAACAAAAAAGATGAAAACTCAGCAGTGTTTAGATTCCCATATTTTAAAAACAAGTGACAGAACTGCAGAAAATTTGAATATACTGGTTGCCAAATTTTTTACGCCAACAATATTCTACTGCAGTGAAGGCAACTTCACTGCAGTAGAACATCAAACCTTCAAAGAATTAGTTTCAGGTCTGCGTCCAGGATATAGACCACCAAGTCGTAAAGCATTAGCAGGAGAACTTTTACGTATAGTGTCAGCAGAAGTCACAAATAGAACCAAGACACTTATAGAAGGCAAACAGGTCACCCTGAGTGAAGATGGATGAAGTAATATACACAATAATCCACTTATTGCAACTTGTATTCATTGTGAGGGGAAATCTTATTTTTTGGATTCAGTGGAAGCAGGTACACATACAAAAAATGCACAATATTGCAAAGATGTTTGACAATCGGCTATTGCAAAGGCAAAGAAAGAATATAATTGTTATATAAAGGCTGTGGTCACTGATAATGCCAGAGTTATGGAGAAAGCAAAGGAACTCCTGTGTGAAGAAGATAATAGCTTGGTGGTATATGGATGCAGTACCCATTATTTAAACCTGCTGGGACAGGATATAACACCAGTTTCAGTGCTAAACAACATTGTGAAGGTTCAAAAGTTTTTCCGCAACCACCATGTACCTAGTGCATTGCTTAATGAAATTCCTAATTCACTGAAGCCCCAGTTACCGGGAAATGCAAGGTGGAAGAGCCAAATGACTTGCATTGAAACTTTTCTGCGCAACAGAGCAGCATACCAAAAAATAGTTGAGGAACATGAAGATCACATAGACAGAGACATAGCCACTCTTATAAATGATTATAATTTATATAAACAGGCTAAAGATACATTGCAACAACTGAAGCCAGTTGCTGATTCACCGGACTGTTTGCAAAGAGATAATGCTACCATTCATGAAGCTTGCCATACATGGCTCATGTTGTTGAAAGAAGATTGTTTACAGCCCCGCATCCAAGAAGTTACAAAACGAATGGATCAAGCCATAAAACCTTTCCACTTCCTGGCGTACTTTCTGAATCCAAAATACAAAGGAGAAGGTCTATCTAACATTCAAAAAGAAAGTGCATATTCATGGCTAGTTAACAGGTATCCCAACAGCATTTCCCTTTTGATTGCATATGAAGCTGAAGCTGAGCCATTTCCTCCTACTTACTTCACTGTATCTGGAAGAAGTATCAGTCCTGTCACATGGTGGACAGCAGTAGGAAAAGCACTAGAACTAGAAGGATTTTCGAAAGATTGTCTACAACATATTGCTTTCCTACTTTCATGCCCTGCAAGTTCTGCATCGATTGAAAGAATGTTTTCAAACTTTGGTGTAATACATTCAAAAGTCAGAAATCGTTTTGGCACAAACACAGCATCTAAACTGGTCATGTGTTATCAGATATTAAGAGGACCAATTGCACTGGATTATTAATGTTTCTCTTGTACTTTGCACTAATATCTTTCTGTAGTGTTGGTAACTGTTTTTTTCCCCCTTTTTATGTATTAGTTTCATATTACTGTTCACTTTTTGTAGTACAACAAATGTACATTTTTTAAAAATTAAACCCAATATTGAACCTAATGCAAGTTGTATTGTTTTTAATGTAACCTAGTGTGCCATCAATGGTTGTATATAAGTAAAATTTAACAAAAACGTCATACTATTTGTATTAAAATGTTGGACTTATTAATCTAAAAACAATTAATATAACTGGAGAAAAGGAGAAGATCTCATTGAACTTAAAAGTGGACATCTCTTCTACTATCGTGGGACAGATACTGGCAAAACTAGTGGTGTTAGATTTATAATAAAAAAGAAACTGAAGGATGAAGTTGTTGAAGTTGAAAGTTTTTCTTGCAGAGCTGCATGACTCGTTATCCAACTCTCAAGAAGATACCAGGCCCAGATTATTCAAGCTTACGCACCCACCACAAGTCACCCTGAAGAAGAAATTGAAGAATTTTACAAGGAAATTCGGAATCTAAATAACAAAGGCAAACAGCACTTGATGGGTGATTTCAATGCAAAAGTAGGGCAATAGCAACAGAATGAAACTTCGGTTGGTAAATTCGTTTACGGGAACAGAAATCAACGTGGAAATACTCTTGTAGAATTTGCAGAAGCAGAAAGGTTTTTCATCATGAACTCCTTTTTCAAGAAAAAGCCACACAGGAAATGGACATGGAGACATCCGAATGGGACGACAAGTGAAATTGATTTTATTATGTGTAACGAAAAATTCATCATCGAAGACTGCAGTGTGCTAAACAAGTTCAACACAGGTAGTGACCATAGATTGGTGAGATGTAAGATGCACCTCAACACTAAACTGGAACGTGGCAAGCTCATAAGACAAACAAAATGTATTGACATAACCAACCTTAAAAAACACCATAATACCTTCAAGTTGGAACTGAAGAACAGATTCTCTGCTTTAGAAGGCCTAACATCGTAAGAAGTGGATATTTCTGAAGTTAACAGAGAACTCACCAAGGCTCTTATGGAAACAGCTACAAAAATAGGTGGTACTAAGAACAAGTTACATATGAAGAAAATTTCAGGAAAAACAAAAATGTTGATGCAAAAGAGAAGGCAGATGAGAACAAATAAAGACGTAACTTCCGACGTGGAATACATAGAGCTATGCAAGACAGTGCGAAAAGGTATCACTGAAGACATAAGGAAATTCAATTGTGGACTAGTAAGGAAATCAATTGAAAACAACCAGAGCCGGAAGAGAGCAAAAGGACATCTCAGCAAGGGAAGAAAACATTATGGCTCTGAGAAAAGAAGATGGTACTGTAACAAGAAATAGAAGCGAAATTTTAACAAGGGTGAAAGATTTCTTTTCAAAACTATATGAAGAGGATGATACATCTATTCCAGACATTACGACAGGTACCAGTACCAAAGTTCCTCCTATCCTCCCTGCAGAAGTTACTTATGCAATTAAGAACATGAAACGGGGAAGAGCCCCAGGAGAAGATGGAATTACTGTGGACATTATACAAGAAGCAAGTGGAGAAATTGAAACTACACTCGCCCAAGTTTTCACCAGATGTCTTAATGAAGGGAAGATTCCTGAGGATTGGAACAATGCTACAATGATCTTGCTCCATAAAAAAGGTGACATTGAGGATCTCAGGAACTTCATGCCCACCAGCCTCCTTTCAGTGGTTTATAAAATCTTCACTAAGGATCTTTCACATTGCTTGAAGGTAACACTTGACATGGCCCAACCAAGAGAACAAGCTGGATTCAGGAGTGGCTACAGCACTATAGATGATATCCATGTACTGAGAGAACTAATTGAAAGACCAAGAGAATATGAACTCCCATTATGCATGGCTTTTATTGACTATGAAAAGGCCTTCGATTCCGTTAAACCATCAGCAGTAACAATGGCTTTGAAATCCTGTGGTATTGAAGATGCATACATTAGCATTATTAATAGCATCTATGAAAATGCAAGTGCAAAGATTTGGATATTTGAGGATACAGCACAATTAAGAATTGGAAAGGGGTGAGACAAGGTAACACCATATCTCTCAAGCTCTTTAACGCCACATTGCAAAATGTCTTTCAATTATTGAACTGGGAAATCAAAGGGATAAAGATTAATGGAGATTACTTAACTCACCTTTGTTTTGCTGATGATGCAGTCATCTTTGCAACTACCCCTTCAGAGCTGCAGAGTATGATCCAAGAACTTGCTGACAAGAGTAAAGAAGTGGGATTAAAAATGAACTTTCAGAAGATAAAAGTGATGTACAATGCTTTTACAAGAAACGAAGATTTATCGATTGATGGAGAAAAGCTTGAGATAACCGATTCCTACATTTATCTTGGGCAGCAGATATCGAGTGAGGGTCACATTGATGAAGAAATTAATCGGCGTATAAAACTTGGATGGAGAGCTTTTGGAAGAAACAGTACAATTTTTAAGAGCAGTGTGCCAGTATGTCTCAAAAGAAAAGTGTTTAATCAATGCATCCTGCCAGTGCTTACGTATGGAGCCGAGACATGGACCTTGACTAAAAAATGACATGCAAAGATTGCAGACAACTCAAAGAAGCATGGAGCTAAGACAACTCAAAAAAGCATGCTTGGTGTAACCAGGAAAGATAAGAAGAGGAACTTGTGGATAAGGAAAATGACAGGAGTGGACAACATCATGACCAGAGTGAAATAACTGAAATGGCAATGGGCTGGACATGTTGCCAGAAGAACGGACCACCAATGTATAACCGAAATTTTAGATTGGTTTCGGAGGGACAGGAAAAGACCCAGAAGAAGACCCCATGGGAGATGGAAGGATGAAATTTGAAAGTATGCTGGAGTGACGTGGAGGAGATAGGCTGAAGACAGACAATTGTGGAAGAAATGTAGGGAGATCTTCATCCAGCAGTGGATTGATAGTGGATGATGATGATATGTATATATAGTTTTCAATTTCAAAATTTTTACATATGGTTATTTATATTATTGTGTATTTTTACATATTTTAACATATTTTATATATTTTTTTTACATACAGTTGTCTGGCAGAGGTTTTGGACAGTACGGTAAAAACCACAGTAAATACTATGGTTTTTACCGTCGTGTCCAAAACCTTGCCAACCCTGTCTTCAATATAAATTTAAAAATCTGAAATACTATACAAAACTTCCATTATATGCTATGCATCCATACTTATTGAAAAAAATAGGAATAGATTATGTAATTATAACGACCCGAATATACTAAATGATGATTGGAAGGCCCTGATAAAAATAGAACGGGGAAAATGGGGGAGGGAATTCCAGTACTAGATTTTGACCAAATTAAGGAACAGATGGTGCCGCAATCAAACATCGTGAGATACAGTGACGCAGAGATGCCAAGTACTTTTCTACGAATATCATGTTCAAACTATGGACTTACGGAGAAGTTGTGAAAAAGTATGGATATTTCCAGAAATTTTTTTTTTTAAATTATTTGAAAAAAAAAAAGTCAAGCATAGTCAAATGTAGTGATTCTTGCGGTAACGTCACGAAGCCGTCACATAGCAAGCATGTTTGGCTGGCCGACAAGCAAGCGGAGATCGTTCTGTATGGTCACGTGACTTTGTACCTGGCTTGCAGTGGGATGGTGTTCGTAATGCACGACGTCTGTTAACTTCGGGAAAACCATAACCACATCCTGAACTAACGTAATTTTTTGAAATTTTTTTTTTTTTTTTTTGTAGGGGATTTTAGGAAGGGAGTGTCTAATCCCAGGTCTTAAACAACCCTTTAAAATAGGAAGCTAGGAGATTTGGGCTAGAGTGCCTGGTAGGAAAGTGACACGGAAGCGAAGTAGAAAGGGGAGGAAGACGCCCTTATTTGTTACCGGGGGCCAGTACCCAGGGTCCAACGGCTTAACGTGCCCATCCGACGCCCGGCGAATATTTAGTGTATCGAGCGTTCGTACCTGCCTGGGATCGAACCTGAGGTCCTTTCCATGGCAGTCACGAACGCTGCCCACTAGGCTACCCGCGGCCCACTAACGTAAGTTGTCGAAGGACGGAGGAGGTAGACTAGAGTCGATTCCACGTTTTCTGTTCTTGTTGTTAAGTTGAAAGTTGATTAGTTGTGGTGTGACATGAATTGCTGTAGTTATGAAGCATGCTTCAGTGGCTTCCAGTTCCAGTGTTGTGAAAAAAAAAAAAAAAAAAATTTGCAGCACTACAAGGAATGTTATTTGTTGGAATTTCCATGTTTATAGCGGTCGCATATTTCCATGAATCATGTTTTTTTTTTTTTTTTTTTTTGCTAAGATGTAATTTATATAGTAATATTAATCGCTAGTGCATATTTGTTTCACCAAAATAAGGGGCAGGCGGGATATCAGAAAAAAAAAAAAAAAACTGCTCTGGGCAAATAGTCATCAGATCGAAGGAAACAATTGTGAATCAAATAAATCCTGAATGTTTGTTTTTTCCGGCAGAGCACATAACTAAGCTACCAGGATGTGTGGACGCTGTTATTGCCTGTTTTATGTTACCTCCACGGGAGTTTGTTTTTGCGCATAGTATATTCTGCCCAGAGCAAGAGAAAATCTCTCCATGTGTCTTTGGCAACCAGCCAAAGGAAATGTCTAGCAGCAGTAGCTGCTCACTGCTGCTGTGGTGAGGCATTTTTTAGCTGCTGGGTGTGTGCGCCAGTTGTGACCTATTTTTCCATGCTCCTCGCTGCCAGCAGAGAGCTTAATTGTTTACGTTAGTTTGACAGATTTGCGAAATGCAGTTCTTTTTTTTTCTCTTGTAAAAATGTTCTGCTAAGCAAAGGGATGTTTTATTTTTTCTTGTCAGATTCACAAGAACTTTCTTTCTTCCTTAATAGTTTGTTTTAAAGATTGGTTTCCTCTGATAATTCTTCGTTGGGAATCTTTTAATTTCAGTTTTAATTCTTTTTTTTTCTTTTCTTTTTTGATGAATTTGCTCTTATTACTCACTTGCATTTTAAGTTGTGACATTTTACTTTCCCGCATCTTAGCAGAAAACTTCTATTGTGTTAATGAAACGTTGCATGAATTTTTATTGTAATTTATTTTATTTGCATTGCCTTTTTATTTTATCCTTTTTTTTTTCAGAATTGATTTATTTATACAATTTAAAATACCTTTTTGATTAGTTTTTTCATATCATAAGCATTTAATGCTAGTTTTTTATTTATTCACATAATAAAGCTATGAAACCTTTCAAAGTTAATTGTTCTGTCTTTGCTCCTATTGTGTTTGTCGTGTGCGAATTTACTTGTAATAGCGTCGGGTGAATGGCCACCTGTCTACTAATATTCTTGGATCTAAAAAGCAAAAAAAAAGTTGTCAAAAATTCAAGGAGAGTTATTCGCAAGAATTTCCGTGTCTAAAATCGTCTCGGGTATCCGAAAACCATGGGTTTTGTTTCCCCCGTGTGCTGTTGATTTTTCAATCGCACATGGTGGAAAAGACGATTGCAGTCGGCATTTTCACTCTAAAAAACAGGAGGAATAACCATGTGTGGCATCACGCACATATGACATGACATATTTATTAAATGTGGAGTTGAAATGATATGTATTTTTTGTGTATTTAAAGTTTTTTTCCTCCATTTTAAGGGGACTTTAATATGTTGCAAAATTTATCCAAGTATTGTTCCCGATCGAGATTAACATGTTGCTAAAAATGTAGCAGTGTGTTCTGGGAAATACGCATGCTACCCTGCAAATTTTAATGTGGGAACTTGACTTGACTTGACTTCGCTACGGAAGAACTATGGGCGCAGCGCATATGGACTACTGATGACTTCCTTCAGATGTTGGCATCTCTGAGTGATGGAGCAGAAGACCGGAGATGAATGCATTACTAGTTCTGCGGCTGCAGAGAGAAACGTTAGTTTTTCAGCAGGTGTCCTGATGACAGCCAGGGACTGGCAGAAAGTACTAGAGGCAGACGAAGTCATGGGGGCGAGGCTTACAATATCGGCAGTTAAGCATATCGCTTTTCCCATCGAAAAACTAGTAGGATTGAAGGAGGAAAGTTGAGCCATTGTGTAAATGAATTGAATTGAGAGAATAGAGCTTCTGTAAATAGTGTATATAGATAGCGTTTTTAATATGAATGTATGTATAAATGTTAATATTAGGACGTGGCCGGAAACTAACAACCAAGAGAGTTAGGGTTAAAGTTTCTGATGCATAGCATGGAAGTTTTGTATAGTGTTTTAGATTTTTAAATGTATGTTGAAGATAATGAAAGTTGTGTGTATGTGAGGAAATGTGAGTGTAATAGTGAAATGTGGGCTCAAAAACAACTGGCAAGAGTATATATGAAGACACAGGGAAGAGATATGATGACCACGAAAAGTCCATCACACAGTATGATGAGTCAGCCGAAATATATGTGCAGTAAATGTTGAAAAAGGAACAACAACCTTTTAGGTGAGTTTCCATTCATGAATTTTAGAACTGTGTGAATTCTATGAACATGATGTAGCAGAGTCATTTGTGATCGAGTGATTTCATGATAGTGTGTTGCTGTGTATGCCTGCTTTCAACAGCTGTGCCGAAAGAGCATTCTCTGTAGCATGACGATTGAAAACCTACCTGCATTCTGTGATATCTGACCATCGTCTCACCTCCTTTGCTATCCTTCATTTTGAATCTGGACTGTTGAAAGCTTTAGGCTACTAAAATATGATGGACTTCAAGTCCTTCATTGCTCAGCAGTCATGGTAGAAACTTTTTGAGAAATAGGTTTGCTGCATTTAACAATGAATTTAATTATATAAAACAGGGCTTAAAAAGTACCATGTCCAGGCATGTTAATTATTGGCCTGGTCCCAAAACCTTAATTGCCCAGACTGGGCAACTAGATTTAAAAATAAAAAAGTTGGGAATAGAATTTCCTAGTACAAGAAAAAAGACAGTTGTTGCATGTCGTGTTTCATTTCATTGCTAATCACTGGAAGTTGTATTATTGTTACCGAATACCAAGGACAGAAGAATATCACTTCTTTAATTACATTATGCTCTATGTCCAGAAATTGGAACCATATGTAGTTTCGCTCCAAATGTTGTATATAGTCAGTGACAGAATGCACTCCTCTAATGGAACTAGCCACCAGTATTTAGTGACAAAGGTTGAAAACTTCAATGAAAGGAACATGACAGAATCACTAAATTTCTCAAATACCAATTTGATCTTCATACCAATTTCAGCATCAATATCTTAAAACTTGAGATACACACTTTTGTGCATTGAACATTTTTAATACAGACCCTTAAAATGGAAATGCAAAACATGTAAAAAAAGTTCATCATATTTTTTAATCCTAGTTGTAAAGGAATTTATGGCACCTCTATTCATAGTGTACTGTGGAATTAACTTTTTTACAGGTCTGATAGAGGTTATTATTCAAAAAAGTTGGTGGTCAAATTTTCGAACTAAAGCCTAGTTCATCATCAGGACTACATCACTGGAGTAGTTGCTGCCACTCAGTCGGAAGTGTCCATCTGCAATTATCGTTAATTGTGGTACTTTTTCTTGCTATTTCAATCCCTTCTTTTAGTTGCCTCTTTACTAAATTTGACTGGTAGGCGATTATTCTTACTGAGTTCCAATTTATGGAGTGTCCACTTGCTTGTATATGTCTGTCTAGCCCTGTTTTGTTACTAATGTTCCTAATAGCTGCTTGGTGTTCTTTCATTCGAACTTTAATACTTTTTCCCTGTTTCTCCTATATAGCTGAGTCCGCAGTTACAGTCAATGCAATATATTACTCCTTCTTGCAATTGGATGTCCACTTCTTTCTGCTTTAAAGCTGGCAGAAATTTCTTTCATTTGTTATTTAGATCGGGAGCAAGCCTGATATTATATTTTGCTCCAATCCTCTTCAGTTTTTCGAAAAGTCCTTTGTAATATATATATATATATATATATATCATCATCATCCATCATCAACCACTGCTGGACGAAAGTCTCCCCAAGTTTCCTCCACAACAGTCTGTCTTGTGCCAGTCTCCTCCATGTCACCCCTGCATACTTTTGAATTTCATCCACCCATCTCCCATGTGGTCTTCTTCTGGGTCTTTTCCTGTCCCTTGGAATCCAATCTAAAATTTCGATTTCGGCTGTCCATCGATGATCTGTCCTTCTGGCAGTATGTCCAGCCCATTGCCATTTCAGGGATTTAACTCTGATCATGATGTCTTCCACTCTTGTCATTTTTCAGATCCACGAGTTCCTCTTCTTATCTCTCCTGGTGACACCAAGCATGCACCTCTCCATGCTTGTTTGAGTTGTCTGCAGCCTTTGTATGTCTTTTTTAGTTAAGGTCCACGTCTCTGCACCATACGTAAGCACTGGAAGTGCTTTTATATATATATATATATATTAACTTAAAAAAATGAGGGCTCTGATTTGTTATCTTAAAAGATAAATTTTCCTGGGCATCCAGCTTTTACTACCTAACCAGGTAAAACAATTTTGCACATACCCAGCTGGGCATGTAACTTTTCTGATATTTTGCAAGCCCTGTATAACTTCACCATATGATGTTTCTTGAAAGATATGTCATGGAATGTCAAGCATTGGTTTTGATCCTATATGGCATAATTAGTTCTGAGTAAATTTGCTTATATGTACGTTATAAGAAGTATTTTGCAGGATTAGAAACTTCCACTTATATTCAATATTGTTTCATAATTCAAACATATTTCATCCGTACCAAATCTATTTTACTTTAAAATATCTTAAAAATCTAATCCACACTGCCTACTTATAAACTATGCCTAGTATAACAAGTGTAACTAAATTTTATGGTGGCCTCGAACTCCCTTACTTTTACCAGTTTTCTTAACTGAATAGATTTTATAATAAATTTTGTATGTCCAGCAGCTTTAAAATCACTTGTGGATTATTTTTTTATTGCAACGACTGACAAGTTGAAGCAATAAAACACCGACCGTGGCGAAGGCGGCTCTTATCAAAGGACATAGCGGAACGTGTAATACGGCGGCGGCATTTGACAACATACTTTAGGCATAGTGGCAATAAGGTTTGTTTTACTTTGATATTAGAACAAACCTTATTGGCAATAAGGTTTGTTTTACTTTGATATTGACAACGTACTTAGGCATAGTGGCAATAAGGTTTGTTGTGGAGGAGGCTGATGGGTCTGCCATTCACGAGGTCATTAAGGTCCAATTTTTTATGTGTCAGGATCAAAGAAGCATTCTTCCAGTCATCAGGAATCTTTTCTTCTTTGAGACATTTAGTGAAAATTTGGGTGAGTGTAGTTTGTTTCTCCATTGGCTTCATGTCCAATACCCATGGAAATTCCGTCCCCTTCTGGAGTTCTTCAGTTCTTTCCAGTTCTATGTTCTTAATGGCATGAACTACATGACCCAGGACTGGGGGAACTACTGGAAGAACTTGCGCATGCAGTTAAGAAAATGAAACGGGGAAGAGCCCACATATATGTACAGAGGTTTATCGAAATAATGGAAATATTTGCTGCTTGGCCCAGCTCAGGCTTTCAGAACAGAAGCAACTAGATTTGAAATAGATGTACACTGAAGTGCCAGGAAAACTGGTACACCAGTCTAATACTTGGTAGGTCCCCACAGGAGCGCAGGACTGCAGAAATACGACGAGGCATGGACTCCACTAGCTTCTCGAAATATGCTGTAGGCAATGCACATCATACTTCCTGCAGAGCATTCTACGATTCGGGTTTATTCCGAGGTCTCAGATTCCTGTGTTCAACAGCGCGTTGCATGGCATCCTAAATGTGTTCTATCACGTTCAGATCTGGGGACTTGGGTGGAAATGGCAACACCCCAAACTCAGATGAATGCTCCTCTAACCATAATGTGGCGTCCCGATACTTGTGTGGAGGAGCATTATCCTGTTGGAACAGGCCCAACCCATCAACATGAATGCTGGACATGAATGGGTGTACCTCGTCAGAAAGGATGCGCACATGGCGTTGGGCGATCACAGACGTTTGTAGACGTACTAGGGGTTCCAGTGAAGTCCAGCAAAACACACCCCATACCATTGCGGAGCCCACACCAGCCGGTACAGTTCCCTGTTGACAGGCGGATCGGATCCATGGCTTCATGGGGTATGCGCCACACACGAAACCTTCCATCTGCCCGATACAGTGGTAAATGCGACTCGTCAGATCAGGCTACTTGTTTCCAGTCATCAAGAGTCCAGTGGCTGTGTTGCCGTGCCCAAGCGAGGCGCATAGCTTTGTGTCATGCACCCATCAAGGAAACTAGAGTTGGGCGTCTGCTCCCAAAGCCCATATCGTGCAGGGTACGTTACACAGTCCGGACGCTGACGCTTGGTGAGGCTCCAGCATTGAATTTCGATGATACCTGCGAGAGTGTTGCACGCCTATCGCATGAAACGATTCTTGACAGCCGATGATGGTCACATTCACCCAATGTCTATTTACGGCCACACTGGTATCGTAGGTTGGAGGTTTTGCCGGAATTCTTGTAGTCATGGTGCACCCTTGCAATGGCCATCCGTGAAAATCCGAACTTCGTTTCTATCTCTGAAATACTATGGCCCATCTCACGAGCGCCGACTATGACACTGCGTTGAAAATCGCTTAAATCATTATCACTCGTCATTCTCATGCCGAAAACAGCTCTGACAGCTGATCATGCCTTTTTTTGAGGTCACTGAGGAGGATGTCTATCGCTTTATATATGCACTGGCGGATGCAACCGAGTACGCGCATAGGTGATGTTACTATGTATTTTGCATAAGCTTGTCTGTACCAGTTTTTCCGGCACTTCAGTGTATTATGTCATGCACATACGATAATGAAATTTGGGACCATTCTTTCTGTAAAATATATCCCAACTGTGCCAGTGAAGTTGGGGGTGGAAAGTGGGTTGGAACTACCTTTTGCTCCAGATATTCGCATAAATGTTCAATAATAATATTGGCGTCTGGAATAGCTGTTGTACCTCGTCTTTATGCTCTGCAAACCACAAGTTGACATGTTATGTACAATGCACGAGTATATTATCTGCTTGAAACCAGCAGTGACCGTTAGGGAACCATGGCTTCAACATTCAGTGCAGGCGCTCCGCAAGAATGGATTAGTACATTGCAAATGTTACACCCCTGCAGAACAACCAATGGCACTAAGAAAATGCCATGATATGGCACACAACAGCATCAGAGATCAACTTCCGTGCTTCACAGTGAGAATCAAACAGTCAGGTTGGTACGCTTCTACAGGTTTTTGCCTGACGTACACTCTACCAATGGTAGGAAACAATATGCTGAACGATTCACCAGACCAGATGACACGTTTCCAGTCTTTAGCATCCCAGTGGCATCCCAGTGTTTATGTGCTTTGCACCACCTTACATGTTTTGTTGCATTGATGATGGTTATCAGAGATTGTGGATTGCAAAACGGCCATAAATACCAGCACGATGGAGTTCCCGATGAAGTGTTATGACAAAAGCGGATCATTCCGATTGGTGTTCAACTCTTCTGTTATTCGCAGCACCGTGGTCTTGTGTTTCTGTTGTACAATCCGTGCCAACATTCGCCTATCCCTATCTGACATCTTCGTATGGACGTTTGGAGGAACAGTTTGCACGTTTGGAGGCAGCCCCATATCCTTTTTGATAGATATTCATAATCTTCAGTACAATCCCTCGTGTTACACTACTGTTTTTACCGTTCTAGTTAGTACAGCCCCTTCCAGGAGCGCACCAATGATCATGCCTTTTTAGAGGTCACTGAGATCTGGCATTGTCCGCAATTACTCCACAACAGCTGTTTCATCTGCGACTATGGCACCACCACGTGATAGCCGACATTGTACTGCGGCCCTTTATATACCTAACATTGCGGGTGCCGTCGTCCCCGTGATTTGCATACAGCGCATTACATGTACTTTAGTCGCAGTCAGTGTTTCCACTATTTCGATAAACCCCTGTACATACATATATATGTATGTGTTGACAGAATATACATATTGCAACCAAGCTCAGAGAGAAAAATATTTAAAAAAATATAAATTTTTCTAGCAACTTCGAATTTTTAGGGAAAAGCAGTTTGACATTTTTTTAGCACAAAGTTGAGGGACAGACTTAAGAGCTTTTAAAATTGTAATAAGTTGAGAACATTAAGTTGTACCGTAAATTTAATGTTTTAATTAAATTTGATCATATGTTGATTTCTGTTACACTGTTTAAACGATTTTTGTGTTTATTTAAAAAGAGTTTGCCATGAGAAAAAAAATTCCTCAGTGGTAAAACATTTCATTACTCACAATTTAAATTTAAGTATAGAACCAACTAGCAATTAAATTAAAGTGAAAACAGCAATGAAGCTCTAAAAAAAATTTGACAGTAAAAATCTACGTGGCACTGCTAGACAAGACAAAATGAAGTCATATACTGCACTAGTTTTTACGTGTAACAGTAAAATTAAATTAAATGTTAAAATTTTTATCTGCAGCGCATATGTTAGTATCGGTATGGATAACACAATGCTGTTCATTACTGATAAATACAGAAGGTTGTGAAAATAAGCCCTTTTTGCCAGTGGTGGAATTCAGATTCACAAATCTCCACGATCGGAAGCCAGTTATTTTCCCTAATGATGTACACCGACCTTGGCTTATCACTGTAACTTGCCGTTCTGACTCTTGCGTCACCTCAGTAGTACGCCATATACTGTATATCCCCCCTACTCCGTAAGAAAGGTGGGGGGCATGAAATAGCAGGTTTAGAATCCGCCCCAAACATGGAGTGCCTCGCTGTAGAAAAGGAACTCTTCCTGGGGTGTTTTTACCTAATCCCTTCACCGCTCATTTCAAAAAACTTTCGTTACTTCTTTCCGTTTATTTGTGTATTTATTTTCGTAGAACAGGCTTTAGGCACGTGTAGTAACTGTACATTTCTCTAAGCGGAAATGCACAAATATGAGTGTAGACTACGTAACTAGAGAATAAGTTAACATTTACAAACCTTACCTATTTTGACGAAATTACAGGCTTCAGCGTCCGTTTTATCAGTTCCAGGTTTATGGACTTATCTCGAAAAACAGTACCAAATACTAGCAGACCCAGTGATGCACTCAGTGTGTGTGTGGGGGGGGGGAGCTCCCCATAAAGTGTTGTTTAGTCCTTCGAGCTTTATATTTGTATATATTTTAAATACATATTTTACGGATTATTGGAAACTTATTTTAAATAGCGGCAATTTTTTTTTCGTTTATCGTTCCTCAATGCTTCAGGTGACGTTTTAAGTTATTTTATTTACATCTTCAATATTTTGGGCCACCCCCATAAAGAAATTCCTGTCGCGCCACTGAGCAGATCTTTCATTTTCTAACAAAAATCCGTACCCAACCTGAACAGCTAGCTAGACTGAAAACAAATATTAGAAAATGTTGAGCACAACTGAAAATGTGTTACCATCTGTCAAATGATGATATCCAGAAGGGAGTGCATTCTGCCAGTTTGTTGCCTTGCAGCACCTGCCTGCTGAATTGCAGGCGCCGGACTCAGTTGGAGGTTAAAGGCTTAAAGAGGTGCAACGATTGAGAAATCCCCCCTACACACACCCCCATTCCATCCTGTGAAATACAAAACGTGTAAAGCAAGCCAAAATCTTTTCATCTTCCGACTGTCAGTAAATATTATAAATTAATTAAAAAGCGTGTCTGAATTTTTCGGATGTTTACTGCTGGCAACAAATGTCAAGATCAGGTAAGCTACAGTATATGAATGCCTAATTGTACCTAGGATGGCAACAATCATTTAGCATTACAATTACATATCTCTTGGATTAAACGGGTAAGTCTGTTGTTGAAATGGCAGGAACCAGTTCTTACTCGAGAACTTTGAAATTCACATCAAGTCCAGTGCCTAAACAAATCTCTTGAGTTTTCTCTACCACACACCAGCATCATGCACGAAGCAGACGAGTGAAAACACAAACATCAAGGAAACGCTGATAGATTGTTTCTACCATCGGCAAAATCACTATCCGGAATGCCACTGAGTGTGAGAAGCAAGCGATTTTGTTACTCTTATAGTTCGACAACAGATGTTCTTGCAGCAAATGCACTCACATTTGTCCAGGGTAGTTTATCTTCTATGTGAGAAAACACCAAGAATGACCTGTGCTCTGTGCACAACAAGTGGTATACTCACCACTTAATTTGAGTTCAAGTTCTTTTGTTCAGTTATTTATTTCTCAGATGTATTTAATGGGTTTTCTGATCGAGTAAGACATATACGGACTTGGAATAGAAGGGGAAAAAAAAAAAAAGAACGCACAGAAGGAAGGAGAGAGACCCTTCTCCGCAGTGGTTATTGCTTTAAAGAAATTTAAAGAACTCTTTAACGATCTTTTTTAAGGAGATAAACTTTTAAGTACATTTGTGCAAAACCAATTTTCACAGTTGTACTTGAAGGGTTTTCCAGAAAACTGCGAAGCATGGTGACAATATCCAGGAAATCATGAAAAAAAACCCAAAACAAACTAGAAACTATATGTGAACCACATAGCTTTAGGACGTTTCCTGGGTGGACCCACTCAGTGAGGGGGACCCTGGAATTCCAGAGGGGGTCCCCTACCTTCC